>CM073549.1:8987500-11487500 GCA_037074615.1 Leucaena leucocephala
AAGACTTTGGCACATATAGCATTAAAGAAGAAGCAAAGTCGGGTTAAAATGTGTCTCAAATCATCTTGAAGGATTCCTCGAACAGCCACTGGGAGTAATTGTTGCATCAATACATGACAATCATGAGACTTTTGGCCTACTAATTTCAAATCTTTCATGGACACAATCCTCATAAGATTAGATGAGTACCAGAGGGAACTTTCATTCCTTGCAAACACTCACAAATACTTCTTCTCTCAGCCTTGGACAAACTGTTAGTCTCTTCAACATGATAGCTCCCCTCACCATCTGGCCTCGGATGTAACTCCTCCCGTATTCCCATTTCTTCCAAATCCAATCTTGCCTTCAAACCGTCTTTGGAACTACCATGTGTGTTGAGAAGTGTTCCAACAATGCTGTCACACACATTTTTCTCCACATGCATCACATCAAGACAGTGCCTTACATGAAGATGTCGCTAATAAGGAAGCTCAAGGAACACAGATCTTTTTTTCCATACATTTTTCTCACTTTTCTTGGTAAGCTTACCGAAAGTGATGTCTCTCACCTTTTCATAAACTTGTTCGCCAGTCAATGGCTTTGGAGCATTTTCAAATTCTTGGCCGCCATAAAATTTCTTCTTCAGTCGACGGTATGGGTGGGCTTGTCTTAGAAATCTCCTATAACCTAGGTAGACTGTCTTTCGTCCATGACGAAGTTGATAGTAGCAAGTCCCTTCCTCACAAATCGGACATGCTTTATGGCCCTTAAAACTATACCCTGACAAATTTCCGTATGCAGGAAAGTCATTAATTGTACAAAAGATCATGGCCCCCATATTGAAGACCTCCTTCTTAGCAGCATCAAAAACATCCACACCTTCCCATAGCTTCTTCAAATCTTCGATCAAGGGTTAGGTAAACGTCTATGTCATTTCCTGGTTGTTTTGGTCCTGAGATCAGCATAGACAACATTACATACTTCTATTTCATACACAGCAAGGGAGATAGGTTGTAAATCACCATAAGGACGGGCCATGAACTATGTATACTACTAAGGCTACTATAAGGGTTCATTCCATCCGTACTAAGTCCAAGCCTTAGGTTTCGTGGTTCATTGCCGAACTCGGGAAATAAGTCATCAATATTCTTCCATTGCAAAGAGTCAGCAGGATGACGAATCTTTCCATCATTAATCCTTTAATTTGCATGCCATAACAATTTCTTTGCATCATCTTCATTAGAAAAAAGTCGCTTAAACCTTGGTAAAATTGGAAGATACCATAACAACTTGGCAGGAGAGTTGTTTGATCTGTACCTTGGTGTCTTACATATTGGACACTTCTCCTCATCTTCAAACTCTTTCCTGTACAATATGCAATCATTTGGGCATGCATGAATCTTTCTATACTGCATGCCTAAAGGACCTATTATTTTCTTCGCATCATAATAGCGTTTGGGTAACGCATTTTCTTCAGGAAACATGTCCTGTAACAAGTCAAGCAATTCCGAAAAACTACTGTCACTCCACCCATGCCGAGCTTTCACACTTACCAATCTCAACACTGCATTCAACAGGCTGTATTTTCTGCACCCTGGGTATAGAGGCTTTTCTGCATCATTGCACATATTACCATATGCATGTGACTGCATAAAAGCATCTTCTCCAACATCACGAATCATGTCCTCTATTCTATCATCAGTATCCATGTCATCGTCAAAGGTCTGTTCCACCTGTTCACCATGCCATACCCATACCGTGTAACTCATGCAAAACCCCTCGCAAATTAGATGAGCGTAAATATCAGCAGGACTTTGTTTCCTCTCGTTCAAACAACTCACACAAGGACAATAGAACCTTCCATTGTCATCATCAACATTCCGTTTAGCAAAATCCAAAAACTCCTTCACCCCTTCAGCATACTCAACACTTGTTCGTTTAGCATTTATCCAACTACGATCCATATTTGTGGAAGACTATAAGAATAGAAAATCAGAAAACAAGAAATTAAACCATTACGTTGTAGCTAATGCATGGAGAGAATAAATTTTCAGTTCTCGAGAGGAGTTCAAAACAAAACTTACCATCTGTGAAGTGAAACATCCTCCTTTATATCTCTCAAAGTACTCTTAGTATAGCTATCTTGAAGTGGATTATATCTCTCTTGCCGAAAATCTTGGTAGAAAATAACTGTACTGATTCGGTAATTCCCCATGAGAACTACCATTCTACGCAAGTACCCAGGAAAGACTGGATGAACCAGCTAGGTCCACTCACTTCCAGCCTCCTTAGACAGCACCTACGTACACAGTACTTTGTATAGTCTACCAGCACAACGGTATTTTCCAACAAATTTCTTTTTGTCTTAACCTTAAAACCTTGACCTTAATTTCAAACTTAATCCTTAACCTTACTTATACTCAATTAGAACTATATTGGAATACCTCTTAACCTCAAAAATATGAATTTCCAAGAGTTGGGCGTACGGTTACTGTTCACTGCCACTATTCACTGGGTAATTCCAGATTACAACCTGAACTTTGGAAATTCATAACTAAATCTAGAAAAATCGTTTTAAGTTGATTCCAATTTATAATGAAAGCTCTTTCATTTAACTTCGAGAGAAAAATATGAAAATGAGATCTTCTTGTCCAGATCAAATCAGTTTATTCGTTGAACTTTACTGTTCATTTGGTAAATCTGGAAGTTCCAGTTTCTTTGCCCCATTTTCAAAAATTCATTTCTCCTTGTATACTTATCCAATTGAGTTGAATTACATATGGATTTAAAGCTCCATATGTCTGCTTTAATATCACAAAATTTCGAGGAAAAACTCATTCGTTTACTATATGAAATTAGCGCATGAACCTCACTGCCTCTGAGTAGTCGTTTTACCTTATTCCAGATTTCAACTCCTAACTTTGAAAAATCATAACAATTCGAGTTCTTAACCAAATGAGGCGTTCTTGGTGTCCATTTAAAGCTCTAGATCTTATCTATGTTCATGCCAAATTTCATATGAAAAAATCATCATATAAGTCAATCAAAATACCGATGAAAGTATACTACCTCAGATTGGATTCATGAGTAGCATGCATCATACAAACCAAAACATCATCTTGTAATTAAAGTGCACACTCTTTAAATTATGTACAGTCATCTATCAACATTTACCCTCTTGCCTTGAGAAGATCCAGCACCTAGAGCATGTTTAATTATATGGAAGGAATGAGATTTCATGGAAATCCCAATAGCAAGTAATATAAACTATAAGGTTATGCATGTTTGATTGAATGCCTAACATGTTATCATGCAATGGGAGCTAATTCATGCTTATACATAAGCAACTCTAATATGCATATTGTCATGACATATATTGCAAGGAGTATCACATACTCATATCACATCATCATCATCACACAATATTCCATGCTCAACCAAACCTTCATGCATAACAAGTAAGCAAAACAATCAAAGCACATAAGTTTATAGTTAGATATTCTTGCTACCTCTTGTAGATCCTTGTTCCTTTCCTTCTTGTAATGGTCTTTCCTTGCCACAAATGTCAAAACCTAGGCATTACAAGATAATTACCAAATTATAACTCCATTCCAAACAAAATCCAAGTCTAGTTTCAATAAGCTCCCTTTTTCCAAAAATTCCAATTTTGGTTCCAATGCTTCCCATACTTGTTCCTCCACTTTACCCCACACAAAATCTCATTTTAAGACCATTGGAAGCATCAAAATTATGAAATTCAAATCACTGTTCACGCGAGTGAACAGTACCGTGAGGAATTTTCAACATTATAACCTTTAATTCCAATGGTTTCCAAGGTTCAAAACCTTTCCAATCCTACACAAAATCATCATATAAACTCAATGGAAGCATTAAATCATTGAAATTTCATTTTCTTCTATCATGAACAGTGCATGAACAGTGCGAACCGAAATGGTAAAGTGAAGAACATCAACTTACCTTACTTGCTCCTTCAAGACACTTGCTTCTTCCTTGCTTTCTTCCACTTTCTTTCTCTAGAACTCACTTCTCTCTCTAAAGGAGCTCTTGGGTGTGAAGAATGAATGGAAAGGGGGGGTATTTATAGCAAAAGTCATGTGCCATTTGAAGGCCAAGATCACTTTGGAAACTATTTGATCTAATGGTTAAAGGTTTGATCTTGGAATGTCTTTTCACTTTGGCTCATGACCTCACCACCATGACCTCACTAGCATGACATCACTTGGGACACCTAAGCTCTCTTCTTGGCGCCATTTTTAATCCATGTGGGTCCCACCATGTGCAAAACATAATTCTTACTTTATTCTCTTTTTCTTTATTTCCAAAAATCCATAAATTATTTATTTTTGGACTTGGGCTCCAAGACAACTTTGGGCCTTATTGGGCTGGCATAGGATGACATGTTGGGTCTCTTTTAGGTCCAATAGCTAATTGGCCCAAATCCCAATGTATTTTCCTTATACCGATATCCATAAATCACCCTGATCTTAGCATAAATGCTAAACACCTCTTTTAATTGTTCTAACATTTTTAGAAATTCATTCTAATATAAAATGAATTCTCTACAAAGTTTCATAATTTTCTGAGCCCCAGAAGTTCTGTTAAAAATTAAATGCGTTTTCTTTAACCCTTTATCGGTGTCCTTTTTCACCGTAAATTCCATAATTAATTCTACAGGACTCCTTTTTGACTTCTGTCAACTCCATAAATTCTCATATTAATTATAATAATTTACTATCAAATTTCCTCTGATATCCATCCATTGTGTGAAATGACTAAAATGCCCTCCATTTACTTCTGGTTTCTTAGGGCATCACAGTGGCATTTTCGAAATTTTGCACTTTGGCTCTTAGACTTTCTTCCTCTTCCAATTAATCCTTTTCTTTACATAAATATGGCCACCTCTTTTCCTAAAAATATCATATATTTCATTTAACCTGTACATACAACGTAGTACAGAAATTAGGGATGTTACATTTCTCTCCCCCTTAAAATAAATTTCGTCCCCGAAATTTACAACATATACACTCTACCGAAATAAATCAGGGTACATCTCCTTCATCTTTTCTTCTGTTTCCCATGTAGCTTCATTCTCTGTTAGTCCTTTCCAGATCACTTTGACTATAGGAATCTGCTTATTACGCAGTTGTTTGACCTTTCTATCAACTATTTGTACTGGTCCAACTTCATAGGTCAGGTCATCTCGCAGCGCAACTTCATCTTGTTCAATCACATGCGCTGCATCTGGAACATACTTCTTTAGTTGGGAAACATGGAATACATCATGTATCTGGCTGAGATTTGGAGGAAGTGCCAACTTGTAGGCCACTGATCCTATCCTTTAGAGAATCTGAAATGGTCCGATGTATCTAGGATGCAACTTCTTCACCTTGATTGATCGTCCGGCTCCCGTAGTTGGAGTTAACTTAAGAAATACATGCTCGCCTTCTTCAAACTCTAACGACTTTCGTCGGACATCTGCATAACTCTTCTGTCGACTTTGAGCCGTCATCATCCGTTTTCTGATCATTGCAATCTGCTCAGCAGTCTGACCCACAATATCAGGACCATACATTCTTCTCTCACTTAACTCAAGCCAGCATAAGGGAGATCTACACTTTCGTCCATAAAGTGCTTCGAATGGGGCCATCTGAATACTAGCTTGATAGCTATTATTGTATGCAAATTCTATCAATGGTAGATGAGTATCCCAACTGCCTTTAAAATCAAAGACACATGCTCTCAACATATCTTCTAGTGTCTAGATTGTTCTCTCAGACTGACCATCTGTTTGAGGATGATAAGCTGTGCTGAATCTGAGAGTAGTACCCATCTCTCGCTACAAAGCCCTCCAAAAGTTTGACGTGAATCGAGGGTCTCTGTCAGACACAATACTGCTTGGAATTCCATGCAGTCTAATAATTTCCTTTAAGTACAATCTTGCCAACTTCTCTAGAGAATCCCTCTTATTTATTGCCAGGAAATGAGCTGACTTTGTCAACCGATCAATTACTACCCATGTTGCATCATGCTTAGTTGGGGTCATGGGTAGTCCTTCTACAAAGTCCATGGCAATACTGTCCCACTTCCATTCAGGGACATCTAGAGGTTGCAATGTTCCTGCTGGCTTCTGATGCTCAATCTTCACTTTCTGGCATGTTAAGCACTTGGACACATAAGCTACAACATCTTTCTTCAGTCCAGGCCACCAAAATAATCTTTTAACATCATGATACATCTTGGTCATACCTGGATGCACTGTATATTGGCTTTTGTGTGCTTCATCCAGAATCTTCTCCCTTAGTCCCATAGCATTGGGGATGTAGGGTCTTCCTCTAAACCGCAATAATCCATCTGAGGAAATCTCAAAATTCTTCGTCTGCCCTCTCTCCAGCTTGTCCTTAAAATTCATTGCGAGCCTATCCTGTCCTTGAGCCTGTTTAATCTCATCTTCTATGCAAGCTTTGACATGTACTCCCCCGTAGGAACTTTCTGTCACTTGCATCTGATACAAAGGGCTCCAATCTCGCATATCCTCAATCAACTTTAATTGTTTGATCATCATATATGCTACCTGCACCACCTTTCTACTCAGAGCATCAGCCACTACATTGGCTTTTCCTGGATGGTATTTAATTTGGAAATCGTAATCCTTTAACAATTCCATCCATCGCCGTTGTCTCATATTCAGCTCTTTCTGATCCTGCAGATACTTCAGGCTTTTGTGGTCACAGTACAATTCAATTGTAGCTCCATATAAATAATGCCCCCATATCTTCAGAGCATAAACCACCGCTGCAAGCTCCAGATCGTGAGTGGGATAATTATGTTCATGCGGCTTTAACTGCTGAGAGGCGTAGGCTACTACTCTACCATGCTGCATCAACACACATCCTAACCCCTGTTTACTAGCATCAGTGTATACTACATAAGTCTGAGCTGGGTCTGGGATAATCAGCACCGGAGTAGTGGTTAATTTCTGCTTTAACTCTTGAAAACTAGCCTCACACTTCTCGTCCCACTTAAACTGCTGATTCTTTCTGGTAAGCTTGGTTAGTGGCAAGGCAATTCGAGAAAAGTCCTGGATGAATCTTCTGTAATACCCTGCTAAGCCTAAGAAACTTCTTATCTCTGTCACCGTCTTTGGCTGCTCCCAGCTTAAAACAGCTTCAACTTTGCTAGGATCCACAGCTACCCCATCTTGGGATATGACGTAACCAAGAAATTTGACTTCTGAAAGCCAAAACTCACACTTACTAAGCTTAGCGTAGAGCTGCCTCTCTTTGAGGGTACCAAGAACAATTCTCAAATGCCTTTCATGCTCCTCAGCAGACTTGGAGTAAACCAGAATATCATCTATGAAGACCACCATAAATTGATCTAAATAAGGCCTGAAGATCCGGTTCATATAATCCATGAAAATTGCAGGCGCATTAGTCAGACCAAAAGGCATAACTAAAAACTCAAAATGCCCATAACGTGTTCTAAAAGCAGTCTTTGAAATGTCATCTGACTTAATTCTCAACTGATGATAGCCAGATCGTAAATCAATCTTGGAGAATAGACTCGCTCCAGCCAATTGATCTAGCAAATCGTCAATTCTGGGGAGAGTGTACTTGTTCTTAACTGTGATCTTGTTCAGCTCTCTGTAGTCAATACACAGTCTTAAGCTGCCATCTTTCTTTTTAACAAATAGCACTGGAGCACCCCAAGGAGAAACACTAGGTCGTATGAAACCCTTCTCTAAAAGCTCCTTAATCTGCTTCTTCAGCTCACTCATTTCATTAGGAGCCATCCGATATGGGGCTTTGGATACTGGTCCCGCTCCAGGCACAATATCGATTGCGAACTCCACTTCTCGCTCCGGAGGCAATCCTTGAATTTTCGTTGGGAAGACTTCAGGAAATTCATTAACTACTGCAATCGTCTCAATTCCTTCTTCGACTTCTGCTTGAACAGAGAGGAAAACCATGTATCCTTGACATCCTTTCTGCAAGCATTTATTTGCTTGTGCCTCCGTTATGAAATTCAGTTGTACTTCTAGACTCCGATCTGCTACCGTCGAACCAAGAACTAGCGTCTTGTTCTTACAGTCCAGCATTACATTATTGGAGGACAACCAATTTAAACCAAGTATAACCTCCATCTCTCGGAAAGGCATGCATATTAAGTCTAGGGTTGTATAACAGTGCTCATACCGCTCAATAATATTCAAACAAGCATCGGAGGTAACTACCCTAGTACTTGTGGGAGTTGTCACATATATGTCATAATGCAATTTACTAATCATCAGGCCTATACGTCTAGCACACTCATAGGAAATAAAAGAATGACTTGCACCAGAATCAAACAGAGCAATCACTGAGTGGTCATTAATATAGATTGTACCTTGAATCATCTCAGGTGATTTCTGTGCATCTTCTCTGGAGAGTGCAAATACGCGTCCTTGCGTCCGCGGCCTTTGATCAGCTGCTGCCTGAGGACATTCCTTTGAAAAGTGTCCTGGCTTTCCACAAGTATAGCAGACATTTTGGCCCATCCAACAAGGCTTATCCCCATGATTTTTCCCATATTTGTTGCACACTCGGGCTCTAGGGTCTCTGTTACTTGGCCCTCCTCGGTAGCTTCCTCTGCCAGGTCTCCTATTCTGCCATGGTTGCTTCCTTTTTCTATAGTTGCCATTTCTTGTAGCATTTTGGCTTTGACCGGCCCTCTCAGGAACTGTTTGTTCCCTGCTTACAGACTTAGACAGCATCCTGTGATTCATACTATTTTCTACTATGCGGCATGCCTCTACAGCCTTGTTGAACTGGTTATACTGTTGAGGAGTCAGCTTCTCCTTCAGTGTAGAGTTCAACCCTCTGATCAACCTCTCAGTCATCCACCTTTCATCATCTACTTGGCGCAAATATGTTGAATACTGAGACAGACGGATGAATTTGGCCAAGTACTCGTCAAAGGATTCTCTTTCTCCTTGTCTCAGCACAAGGAATTCTTCCTCCCTTTCATCCCTCATAGACTGAGGAAAATACTTCGCATAGAACTGTTCAAGAAACACTTCCCAAGTGACTGGAATGTTTCTTGCTTGCATAAGCAGTTCTGTATTTTTCCACCACCTATCAGCATCCTTCTCCAGCTGGTAGATGGCCATTTGAGCCTTTGTCTCCGTTGGGCAATCCGGAACTTTAAAAATCTTTTCCAATCGACTGATCCAATCCTCAGCAGCCTGGACCTCAAATGTCCCTTCAAATACAGGAGGATTATGCTGGCAGAATCTGACCATCCATTGTTGGATGCTAACCACATCATTTCTCTGCTCAGCCCTTCCCTGCGGCTGTACTGGTTGTTGTTGTACTCTTTCTGCTATTGTATTTGCTGCTTCAGATGGTTCTGGAGGCCTCAGATTGTTCACTGCTGTAGCCACTGCTGCGGCTATAGCAGCATCTTTATCCTGTTCACTTCGTGCTTGCGTAGCACGCATCTCTTCTATCATTTTCTGTTGTTGCTCCAGCCTTTCTAATATTAGCTGATTAATATCCCTTGTGTTCTCTGGTTCCTCTGCCGTAACAGTTCTTCTTGTACGAACCAGTTTTGCTTTACTTTACGGTCTAGAAGAAAAATCTAACAGAAGAGGAATACTATAAACAACATAATTTTCATTTCATTCAAAACAGGTCATACATTACATATATGCCAATTACATATAAGGGGCAAGTCATAATTATCATACATCCATGCAATTTACACTGTTTACATTATCCTTCATCTCTTTTTATGTTCTTCTCTAGGGAATTGTAAACTGTAAATACTTCTGCATACAGAAATGCCACCCTTGTATATCGGTTTGTGGATCATTGGCCAAAAACTCACTTAGCTCCACATGCCATGTGGGAGTATATGGCAATATCTGACTTACGATCATCTCACGCCAATCTTCTAGAGTGTAAACCTGATTCAGGTCAATGCCCTCTATTGTATATCTATTTATTATCCTTGCTACGGCATTGAGGAATTGCAGGTAAACTAACTTCTCTTGATCTCTCAAAGTACTCTTAGTATAGCTCTCTTGAAGTGGATTATATCTCTCTTGCCGAAAATCTTGGTAGAAAATAACTGTACTGATTCGGTAATTCCCCATGAGAACTACCATTCTACGCAAGTACCTAGGAAAGACTGGATGAACCGGCTAGGTCCACTCACTTCCAGCCTCCTTAGACAGTACCTACGTACACAGTACTTTGTATAGTCTACCAGTACAACGGTATTTTCCAACAAATTTCTTTTTGTCTTAACCTTAAAACCTTGACCTTAATTTTAAACTTAATCCTTAACCTTACTTATACTCAATTAGAACTATATTGGAATACCTCTTAACCTCAAAAATATGAATTTCCAAGAGTTGGGCTTACGGTTACTGTTCACTGCCCTATTCACTGGGTAATTCTAGATTACAACCTGAACTTTGGAAGTTCATAACTAAATCTAGAAAAATCGTTTTAAGTTTATTCCAATTTCTAATGAAAGCTCTTTCATTTAACTTCGAGAGAAAAATATGAAAATGAGATCTTCTTGTCCAGATCAAATCAGTTTATTCGTTGAACTTTACTGTTCATTTGGTAAATCTGGAAGTTCCAGTTTCTTTGCCCCATTTTCAAAAATTCATTTCTCCTTGTATACTTATCCAATTGAGTTGAATTACATATGGATTTAAAGATCCATATGTCTGCTTTAATCTCACAAAATTTCGAGGAAAAACTCATTCGTTTACTATATGAAATTAGCGCATGAACCTCACTGCCTATGAGTAGTCGTTTTACCTTATTCCAGATTTCAACTCCTAACTTTGAAAAATCATAACAATTCGAGTTCTTAACCAAATGAGGCGTTCTTGGTGTCCATTTAAAGCTCTAGATCTTATCTATGTTCATGACAAATTTCATATGAAAAAATCATCATATAAGTCAATCAAAATACCGATGAAAGTATACTACCTCAGATTGGATTCATGAGTAGCATGCATCATACAAACCAAAACATCATCTTGTAATTAAAGTGCACACTCTTTAAATTATGTACAGTCATCCATCAACATTTACCCTCTTGCCTTGAGAAGATCCAGCATCTAGAGCATGTTTAATTATATGGAAGGAATGAGATTTCATGGAAATCCCAATAGCAAGTAATATAAACTATAAGGTTATGCATGTTTAATTGAATGCCTAACATGTTATCATGCAATGGGAGCTAATTCATGCTTATACATAAGCAACTCTAATATGCATATTGTCATGACATATATTGCAAGGAGTATCACATACTTATATCACATCATCATCATCATCACACAATATTCCATGCTCAACCAAACCTTCATGCATAACAAGTAAGCAAAACAATCAAAGCACATAAGTTTATAGTTAGATATTCTTGCTACCTCTTGTAGATCCTTGTTCCTTTCCTTCTTGTAATGGTCTTTCCTTGCCACAAATGTCAAAACCTAGGCATTACAAGATAATTACCAAATTATAACTCCATTCCAAACAAAATCCAAGTCTAGTTTCAATAAGCTCCCTTTTTCCAAAAATTCCAATTTTGGTTCCAATGCTTCCCATACTTGTTCCTCCACTTTACCCCACACAAAATCTCATTTTAAGACCATTGGAAGCATCAAAATTATGAAATTCAAATCACTGTTCACGCGAGTGAACAGTACCCTTGAGGAATTTTCAACACTATAACCTTTAATTCCAATGGTTTACAAGGTTCAAAACCTTTCCAATCCTACACAAAATCATCATATAAACTCAATGGAAGCATTACATCATTGAAATTCCATTTTCTTCTATCATGAACAGTGCATGAACAGTGCGAACCGAAATGGTAAAGTGAAGAACATCAACTTACCTTACTTGCTCCTTCAAGACACTTGCTTCTTCCTTGCTTTCTTCCATTTTCTTTCTCTAGAACTCACTTCTCTCTCTAAAGGAGCTCTTGGGTGTGAAGAATGAATGGAAAGGGGGGGTATTTATAGCAAAAGTCATGTGCCATTTGAAGGACAAGATCACTTTGGAAACTATTTGATCTAATGGTTAAAGGTTTGATCTTGGAATGTCTTTTCACTTTGGCTCATGACCTCACCACCATGACCTCACTAGCATGACATCACTTGGGACACCTAAGCTCTCTTCTTGGCGCCATTTTTAATCCCTGTGGGTCCCACCATGTGCGAAACATAATTCTTACTTTATTCTCTTTTTTTCTTTATTTCCAAAAATCCATAAATTATTTATTTTTGGTCTTGGGCTCCAAGACAACTTTTGGGCCTTATTGGGCTGGCATAGGATGACATGTTGGGTCTCTTTTAGGTCCAATAGCTAATTGGCCCAAATCCCAATGTATTTTCCTTATACCGATATCCATAAATCACCTTGATCTTAGCATAAATGCTAAACACCTCTTTCAATTGTTCTAACATTTTTAGAAATTCATTCTAATATAAAATGAATTCTCTACAAAGTTTCATAATTTTCTGAGCCCCAGAAGTCTTGTTAAAAATTACATACGTTTCCTTTAACCCTTTATCGGTGTCCTTTTTCACCGTAAATTCCATAATTAATTCTACAGGACTCCTTTTTGACTTCTGTCAACTCCATAAATTCTCATATTAATTATAATAATTTACTATCAAATTTCCTCTGATATCCATCCATTGTGTGAAATGACTAAAATGCCCTCCATTTACTTCTGGTTTCTTAGGGCATCACAGTGGCATTTTCGAAATTTTGCACTTTGGCTCTTAGACTTTCTTCCTCTTCCAATTAATCCTTTTCTTTACATAAATATGGCCACATCTTTTCCTAAAAATCTCATATATTTCATTTAACCTGTACATACAACGTAGTACAGAAATTAGGGATGTTACATGAAGCGCCGAGAAGTCTTAACGCGCGAACCAGGGAAAAATGAGAGATGGAAGGCGCAAGAAATGTACCAAATAAAAGAGTATTTGGTAAAAAATAAAAAAAAAGTTTGTTTTGTAAGAAAATATAGACCGGACAAAATGTTACACCGGTGTAGATATACATATAAAAGTTGTATAGAGTATATTTTACACCGGTCAATATATATGGACCGTTGTAAAATATATCAGTTTTTTTTTCATGTCATAGAGAGACCATGTCATCAACTTTTACACACACAAAAATATATATATCAGAATATATAAAAGTTGCAATCTTTCACTACTCGTCAGACTCGGAGTTTTGGGAGTCAACATATTGGGTGAGATCAACAGGATTAAAGAAGCTATCACGGGGTTGATGGCGGTGAACTTCTGAGCGGAAAGATCTGAAACTTGCTTTCAGTCTGTCAACTTTGCGATTCAGTTCTTCCACGGAGTCCTCCAGCCCATTGAAGCGCAGTATGAGTTCCTCAAGGCTATCCATCAGAGTCACAACCAGGGGAGGAGGAGAAGGAACAGAAGGGTGAGGATCAGGATGTTTGTCTTCAAAGTCGTCTCTGTTTCTTTTGTGGGGCAGAGAAGGAGGCGTGCGTGAGGAAAAGGCCATTGGAGGAGTTAGATAGATGAAAAGAAAATAAAACAGAAGAATGGTATACATATATATATATGGTTAACGTTCATGATCAATAAGAATATAGAAGAATGCAATTGGCCTTCTATCATAATGACTACAAACGTTGGGAACCGAAGAAGTGAAATGAACGGTCTGACAAATAAAGCGAGCGGGAAAGCATAGACAGGAAACTGAAGAGGCAGATAAGACGAAGCTAATATGCACCGGGTGTTTATATTTAAATCGGTTACTTTTAAAACCGGTGTAAAAATTTAATTTTTTTATAAAAAAGACACCGGACTAAATATTTCCACCTCGATCAATATAAATACGCTGTAGAAAGTAAACATCTAAACCGGACCAAATATTTCCACATCGGTCTCTATAACATCCGCTGTAGAAATTAAACATCTAAACCAGACTAAATATTTTCACATCGGTCACGAGTAAATACGGTGTGAATATTTCATTTTATTTACAAAAATGCCACCGCTCATTTTTTTAAAACCGTCTCCGCATTGACCGATTTAAAAATGGGGATTTTGATTGCCAATTTTCCACCATTGTATACTTTTGATGTAATTATGATTTTTGAAATACTTGTATTATTTTATTTGAAAGAATAAATGCTCCACTTAACCTATGGATAGGATTCTAGTTATTTTGAAAATGTCTGTAATTGATTTGACACATTCGCAGTCTATTGTAGGGCTTTCGAGAAGTCGGTTACATAAAGACAACCCTGCCGAAATGCCTACAGATGATTTGCCTTTGGTTTAAACGTTACATATATATATGTTATGAATTTTGTTTTAAACATTTTATTTAAGGTTTAAGGCTTAAGGAATATGAATTCATTCATATTCGGTGCCGGTCATAGCTCAAATTTCGGGACGTGAATGAATTTCCAGAGGTATTTCCTAGAGATAAGCCGAATACCTCCAGAAAAGGAAGTTGAGTTTACAATTGACATTGTAACTAGAGTAAGTCCAATTTCTAGAATACCCTACAGAATGGCTCCGATTGAAATTTTAGAATTGAAGAAGCAAATAGAGGAGCTGCTAGAAAAAGGGTTTATCTGGTCTAGTGTATCACCATAGGGTGCTCCAGTACTATTTGTGAAGAAAAAGGATGCCAGTGTCAACTTGTGTATAGATTACAGAGGATTAAAAAGGTGACTGTGAAGAACAAGTATCCACTTCCCAGAATAGATGACCTTTTGGATTAATTAGCAAGTTCCTGCATATTCTCGAAGATTGGTATAAGGTCAGGCTATCATCAGTTGAGAGTTAAAGCTGAAGACATTACGAAGATAGTTTTCAGGATCAGATATGGACATTATGAATTTTTAGTGATGCCATTTTGATTAACTAATGCCCCTGCAATATTCATGGATTGCATGAATAGTATTTTTAGGAAATATATGGATCAGTTCATAGTTGTCTTCATAGATGTTATTTTAATATACTCTAGAAGTAGAGAAGAGCATGAAAGGCATTTGAGAATTATTCTATCAATTCTAAGAGAGAAGCAGTTGTCGCTAAGCTCAACAAGTGTGAGTTCTGGTTGATAGACGTCAGATTTTTAGGCCATGTCATCTCGCAAGAAAGGGTAGCAGTAGATCATAACAAGAGAGAAGCAGTGCTAATATGGAAGATGCCTGAAACAGTTACATAGATCATAAGCTTATTGGGTTTAGAGGGCTACTACAGAAGATTCATTCAGAATATCCCTCAAGTTTCCTTGCCGCTGACTAAGCTCATAAGAAAGAGTTAGATGTTTGTGTGGGATGATAAGTATGAGGCTAGTTTCTGAGTTGAAAAAGAAACTCACATCCACTCCAGTATTAATTACCCCTGATCCAAAACAGACCTATGTGGTCTACAGTAATGCTAGCAAACATGGATTAGGGTGTGTCCTGATGCAACAGGGCAGAGTGGTAGCGTATGCTTTGAGACAGGTAAAGCCTCATGAAGAAAACTATCTACGCACGATTTAGAGCTTGTAGCTATAGTGTACGCTCTAAAAATATGGAGACATTATCTGTAACATCCCGATTTTTGGTCTAGGAGAACTGGGAAGTAGTCTGATATGGGCAGGCTGCTAAACCTGTAGTCCCAGGGTAGTAATCTGATATGGGCGGATCACTTACCTATATTTTGTAGGAATCCGAGGGATGAGCTAAGTCCTTCAGGATTTAAAGATGAGTTAAGTCTTTAACCTACAGAATTGGGACAGTTCACCTAGGTTCAAAATGAGGAATGTGAGGAATATCCCTTTGAGCAGAAGTCCCTGAAACATACAAAGGGTTTTTAGGGACTAAACTGCAAATAAGTCCAGGGATTGATATAGTGAAAGTCTCTAGAGATATGATGGCCATTTATGCAAAGAAAGGGATAAATTGCAAAAGAAAGAAAATGAAGGGGCTTAAGTGCAATTATGGAAAGTATAAAGCCAAAAAGGAAAAGTAGACAAAAAATGTGGGGTCCCTAAGTGTAATTTTAGCCAAATAAAAAGGGACTAAGTTGAAAAGAAGAAAAGTTCCTTGGGGCTAAAGTGTAATTAAAGAAAGTCAGGCCGGAAGTGGTTTGGACTGTCCGGAAGCATTTCAGTCCCAGATTTCACCGGTAGAGAGAGCAAGTGACGCTCGGTAATCTGGCTTAATACAGGAATTTTTGAAGACTCCAGATAGCCAGAAATGGACTGATCGTCCAAAAGTTATAAAAAGTCATACCGGATATCCTAGATTTCAGATCTAGGTGAGAAAATACAGGATGATGCGTCCTTATGGGGCGGATGTCAGGAAACTGACAGAATACCG
This sequence comes from Leucaena leucocephala, assembly GCA_037074615.1. Classification (NCBI taxonomy): domain Eukaryota; kingdom Viridiplantae; phylum Streptophyta; class Magnoliopsida; order Fabales; family Fabaceae; genus Leucaena; species Leucaena leucocephala. The sequence goes on from CM073549.1 coordinate 9,003,893, forward strand.
ATAGGAGGCCTGTAGAAAAAGTTATTCACAAATCAGAAAATCCAGACGGGAGTGTGAGGCCTCCGGGTATCCGATAGGGAAATTTATCGGTATTTGAAAAGGGACTGAATGAGTTCGGATGACCTCAGTCAGATGACTGTTATGACTCACAGGGATGCCTGAACACCGCGGGCCAGTGTATCGGACAGAAGGAGCCGGTGTCCGGATATGGGTATAAACGGTGAATAATAGATAAAATATTCAATAAACATTAACAGAGGAAGATTCCTCGAAATACGTGCCATAAAGGTGATGGACCCTGAGAGGCCCAATAATGGCGCCAACAGAGGCCCAGTAAGACCCTTGGACTAATAGGTGGGCCAGTGTCCGGCAGAACCCCGGGAAAGTGCGAAATTACGAAAATGCCCCTGTGTTGTACAAAAGGGTAACAGATGAATGAAGGGCATTTTGGTCAATCTGGACAGGCCCAGAAGCTAAGGTACATACAGATAGAGTTACTTAGAGTCAGTATATGCCCTGACAGAGTACAGAAGGGTGTAAAATGATGATTTTACCCTTAGGGTTAAAATAGTGCAAGAAAGAGCACCCAGGGGTATTTTGGTAATTTGCCAAGGGATGTTTCTTGGGAATCGTGCCATCAGAGTACTTGGGCTGGATCAGAGACCCAAGATGACGTTCCCAGAGCCCAAAAACGTAGCCCATGAAGTATGTGAGAAAAAGTGGCATTAAAATACTATTTTAATGTTGTTTCAATAAAGTAAAGTTACTCGGTTGGCACGATAACCGAGGTGATCAGATAAAGTCCGAGACTTATCTGGATAGCATTGGAAGGCGTGAAAGGTCCCTTCCAGTTGCCACATGGCGTCATCCTAGAGGCAGAAGAAAAGTTAAGGACACGTGGCACAATCTTAGCCGGTGAGTCCAGTTTGTGGGAAATCGGACCGGACCGGTACTGGATTGGACTGGAACTGCTGAGTCAGCTGATGAGGTGTCCAAGAAGGCTTCAATTTCACCATGTGAGAAATGTGCATGATGAGGTGTCCCATGAGGTGGCATGGAGATGAAGTCATGCATGATGCAGTAAAAGGAATAAAGAAAAATAGGAAATTCCGGGAAAACCAGGACCACAGGATCTGATGGCTTCAAAATTACAAGAATGCCATTGACCAAAACTATAAATACCCCCTCCCCATTCATTTGCATCACGGTTTTGGGCCTTTTAGAGAGAGGAGGAGGTGCTAGAGAGAGAAAGTGAGAGGAAGAAAGAAAGAAAGGAAGTTCTGGCAGAGCTGGAAGCAGAATAGAGATAGTAGAGTTCTGCTGAGCCTTTGAGGTAGTAACTAATCTTAGCTTTTATGTAATGGTTTTGTGATTTGTTGTGCTATTGTTTGGTTGGATTGTTGTCTTATATGTTATGCTTGAAGCTCTATTACAATGCTATGATCATATGTTATTGAATATGGAAGCACGCAGCATACTTATCTGTACACAATCACAAGCAAGCACCGTCACTCTGCATTACATATATTGTTATGATTATTACTACTGAGATTCCCCTGAATCTCATTCCCATATATAACATTACAGGGGAGGTTCTGTCAAAATAAAATCTGGAAATTATAAGAGACGCCGTTAGGCTGCCAAAATTCTGGCAACGAAGAAGGAACAAAGAGAGGAACTGATATGTACTGTGTACGTAGGTGCTGTCTAAGGAGGCTGGAAGTGAGTGGACCTAGCCGGTTCATCCAGTCTTTCCTGGGTACTTACGTAGAATGGTAGTTCCTACGGGAATTACCGAATCGGTACAAGATCGGTTACTCTCTACAGAAGGAATGTAGCGGCTGTGCTGCCGGATTTTAGGCAGGGAAAGATGTAATAGAATTAAAGAGAATTTGATGTATGCCTTGTTGTATGACATTTTATTATTTAATAATAAATATTGTTTGGCATGTTCAATTTGTGAATGATGAATTAAAAGAGAAATTCGCAGGTCCTGAGGTAGCAGTGTTTTGTCCTCAGTTTGACCTAGTAAACGAAGGAGTTTGGCTATGAAATTTGGCAGGCCAGTCGTACACATCTGGGGAATTATGGGGATAGGTAATAAGCCTCATTTGGATGTGCAGAACGAGATAAATTAATTTTCAAATTAAAGGTCCAGAATAAGGAACTTAAGAGTAAAATTTTAAATTTCTGGGCTTAAGTTAAGATATAATTGAGCTAATATCGCTTCCGTAAGTGTACTCTAAGGGGTCTAAGGGAGGATGTTTCATTATCTCTATGGAGTAACCATAGAATTGTTTTGTGACCACAAGAGTCTTAAGAATTTACAAGACCATAAAGAGATGAATTTGAGATAGAGAAGATGGATGGAACTGTTAGACTATGACTATGAGATCAAATACCATCCAGGTAAAGCAAATGTAGTGGCTGATGAAGGGAATTGGAAGACACGCAGCGGAAATTAACTTTTAAAATTTTTCCATTCCCAGCTAGGATCTACCGAATGTGTTTAAGTCACGGAGAAAGAAGTGTTACCTTCTTATTCAAGCTTTGGTCGCGACCTCAGTGTCCACTAGTCGCGACTCTTCGCCTCTGGAACTTTCAGTCGCGACCTCCTCAGCTTCTAGTCGCGACCTGTCATTTCTAGAGTTGTTAGTCGCGACCTCCTCAGCTTCTAGTCGTGACCTATCGTCTCTGGAATTTGTAGTCGCGACCTATTATGCTACTAGTCGCGACCTGTAGTCTCTTTTCGGATTTCTGACATTCAGAAGCCAATTTGGTCGCGACCTCTGTGTCAAATGGTCGCGACCTGGCCGTACTTAGTGCTCTTTTCTCGTTCGCAAGAAGTCGACAACTCAGATCAGTTTCCTCTACCGGTATCCACACGAACAGCGTTCCAATCACGAAATGACGTGCTAGCGTCTCTTGTCCCTCTAGGGTTTTCTCAAGATTTCGTCCTCACTGTCTCTATTCCTGCAGTTTCTTATCTGCAAACCTTTTGCACTCTCCTTGCCCTTTTTCTTGTGTGCTGTGTCTGCATATTGTATAGAACCCTAGCTCCTAATGTCAAATATATAGGATGCTATCGGGCTTCTAATTAGACCGGGCTTCAGAATTAATCTTATATTAATTCTGAAATTGATACAATATCATATATTGTATAGTTTGATAAGAAACTAATTAAATAAATATGGTTTTATTAAATCCGTCCCACAGATTTAAATCACCTATTTATTTAATAAAGATAAGACGGAATTATATTTGATTTATTCTCATAAATCAAATTTGAGATATCTTATCAATTTGAATTTTAAATTCAAATCGATCATATCCATTTAAATTCAAATTCAAAAGTGATAGAGATTTAATTTATCCTTATAAATTAAATCTTGCAAATATCTCTTATATTATATATAATATATATAAATATAAATTTATATATATATAAAATATATAAATTCACCCTAGACTATTCATTGAATCTAGACATCTCTTAGATTCAATGAATCTGGACATCACAGCTCGAGTTGGACTATTTTGTGTGCGACCCTGTAGGCCCATATGAAGTTGGCAGTGGGCCAGTTACCATACTAACCCACAAGTCGTAAGCGGCCTCTAGCAAGACATTACGACTACCCAAAATATATGAGGATCGATGAACGATGTTACCTTTCATACAACCATATCACGTCCCTTTTGTCACATGATATTTCGGTCATGGATGAGGCATGGAGAATGTCATCCTCCTATTCTTGACCGTTACTTTCTCGATCCCTGAGCAGTCTGACTATAGTAATGGAACTACCCTTCCATTACAGTATGGCCATACATTTCTCAGACTCACTCATCGAGGGGCCCAGTAATATCTCTCTACGAATGTGAGGGACAAATTCCATCTCGACCATTCACATTCCTCCGCATGAAAAACCATTAAGCCCGAACATAGCCTTTATGATCACTCGGTCAAAAGTGACTTTTGACTAGGTCAAAACTGAGCGTTTGTCATGTAGGAATCCATGATGATCTCAAGTTAAAGGGCATAGTGACATGGCTTGTATATGAGAGAAGCTTATGACTTAACCCATGCAACTCTCTCATAGCGGGTCGGTCTAGCACCCTGTACTCTTACATGTGCCTATGACTTTGATTTATATCTCTATATATCTTCAAAGTCATACTGGTCTTATTTCCTTTTTGCTCCAGCATAGATGACCGAACAGGGACATTTAGTATAAGATCATGAGTTATCCAAGGATGGTCATCACAGTAAACATGCAAATAATGTGATAACATAATTAAGACATTAAAAAAAACAATAATGTTTATAAAACAATGATTGGCCCCTAGGGCACAATTTCCAACAGCTGATGCCTTAAATAGAAAGGCAATGCAGGTGGCTGTCCTGATGCTAAAAGAGTATGAATTACTAGAGTTTCAGAGATTGGAGTTTGATAAATACCATGCAACTGAATGATATGGAGAAACTCAAGTTGTGGGTAATTTAACAGAAGAAATTAGAGAAGTATAAAGGCAAGATCGTCTAGCCAGAACAATAAGGGCTAGAGTATTACGAAAAGATACAGATGATTTTGATATATCTCCTCAAGGAGTAGTAAGATATAAAAAGAGAATTCTTGTTCCTTTGAAAGAGGAGCTCAGGAAGAAAATTCTGAGTGAGTCACACAAAAGCAGGTATACTATTCATCTAGGCATCACCAAAATGTATCATGACCTCAAGGAGTTGTTTTGGTGGCCAGGGATGAAAAGTGATGTCATAGTTTATGGGTAGATGCCTTACCTGTCAGAAAGTTAAAGTAAAGCATCATAAACCACCAGGATTTTTACAGACCCTCGACATTCTTGAGTGGAAATAGGTAAGTGTCACAATGGACTTTTACCTCAAACTTTTGGGATCTTTGTAAAAAGCTATGGGCACTGAATTGAAGTTTAGCACGGCGTATCATCCTCAGACTGATGGTCAATCAAAGAGAACTATTCAAACGTTAGATGATATGCTAAGAGCATATGTGCTTGATTTCAAGAGAAGTTGGGATTATTACTTAGCTCTTGCAGAGTTTGCATATAACAATCGTAACACCTTACTTTTGTACATCTTAGGGATCATTTGGTAGCATTTAGAATCACTTAAACATCCATTGAAATTCAATTACAAAATCTATAATTTCCAAACTTCATGGGTATTGTTTATATGGTAATTCCAGATTAAGTGACGAACTTCAAAAAATCATAATTAATTCTAGAAAAGTTGAAATGAAGTGGTTCAGAAAGATAATCGAAGCTAACATATTGAAATTCAAAGGAAAAATAAGTCTCAGACAAAATGATCAGCCAATCAGTACAGCTTAATCATTAAAATCACTGTTCATTTGGTAAAAATTCTGTAAAACAGTTTCTGGTCCCTAACTTTGAAAAATTCGTTCTCTTTGTATTGACGTCAGAATAAGGTATTCTTAGTTTCAAAATGAAGCTTGACATGTTAAATAAATTTTGGTAAAATTTCATACATTTATTCCAACATTGACTATTTTTAAGTACATCCACATGTCACTGCCTCCTCATACATAAACATTTTAAGCATGCAACTAATCCCTATATCTTCTTCATGCATCTTCATCTTATCCTTCATGTGAAGTTCTTGCTGTGGTGATGACATGGAGAGGGTGAGATTTTGGAGAAATCTCAGTAGCAAACAGAAATCATATAATATATACAACTACATGATTGATGTTACTATGTGTGCACTTAATGATCATGCTTGCATAATGATAACTTACATGCTTCCATGTCCCTTAATCATAACATATGGACATAACATAAAAAGAAACAAAGCATCACTTAATCATACATGCTTCACTTAATCAAAGTAAGTAAACATCACATAAAACATCCAAGCAACATAAGCATACAAGAAGGTAAATTCACTACCTTGGAATAGCTCTCTTTCCTTATCCTTTCTCTTTACCTCTTGCTTCCTACTTCTCCTTGATGTATGGCTGCCCTCTTTGAGTACACAACCAAATCCTAACATTGAATTATTATCTACTCATGATGAACTAACTCAATTAACATTTAAGATTATTAAGCTTGGTTATTAATTAGGGCAACTTTTCCTAGTTTCTTCTAATTAGCTTGGCCTTTGAATCAATTGATGTCTTGACTTTACCCTACACAATTTGGCCTTCTGAATCTATTTATGAATCAGAATTTCTAAATTTCAGCAGCTGCATACTGTTCTGGACAGAACCGAAACATGTCCTTTTTGTTTCCAAAAATTCTAATTTTGATTATAATACTTCCAATGCTTGTTTTTCTACTTTATCCCACACAATTTTTCATTTTAAAACCATTGGAAGCATCAAAATCATGAAATTCCAATCACTGTTCATGTGTATGAACAGTACAGAGAAAACTAAAAAATTATAACTTTCAATTCCAATGCTTCCAAGGTTCCAAACCTATCCAATTCTGTACAAAATCATTTGAATTTAATGGAAGCATTAGATCATTGAGAATCCATCTCCTCCTATCTAGAATAGTACTGGCTGAATAGCCTCAATAAAGAGTAAAGTCAAGAACACAATTTAATTCCATAGCCAACCATTCAAACTACTTATCTAAGTGTCTTTTACATAGTTTTAACTTCATTTCCTTCTTTCTTGTTTAGTGTACAGTTTTGGGCAGCACATGATCCAAGAGAATATCTCACTTTTCTTCCATTAAAACTTAGGTTTTATCCTTCCAAAACAATTATAAATAAACTAGGAAGGATTACATACCTTAAGCTCTCTCTACCTTGGATCAAAGTCCCTTTAATCTCCTCTTGAATTTGCCTTGGAATGGTTGAGTTTTCAAACCACAAGAGTTTACCCTTAACTTCCCAAGAGGCCACGGTTTTGTGCATGTAAGGGGGTATTTATAGCAAATTTTCAAGGGTCTTGGGACTAAAATATCCTCCCTTGTCCTAATAATTACATAGCCTTAATGTTGAATTTGATTGGTTGGTTTTTGGATTAATTAACCTTAATCACAATTAGCTTAATTCTTATATTATTTTATTATATTTTAATACATGGCATAAACTCCTCCCCTTGCTCTTGGCGCCATGTGGCCTTAGTGTAGGTCCCACAAGGATACCTTGCATGCCAACTCACCTTATCTCTTGATTTTCTTGATTTCTTTCTTTTTAAAAATTCACAAAATATCCTAAATCCAACTTGTGCTCTAGGACAATACCTTGGGCTATTTGGGCTTCTATTGTGATTCCATATTGGGCTTGAATTGGATCTAAACCATTATTTGGCACATATCCCAAGGTATTTCTTTTACTAGGTATTCTAAATCACCTTGATTTTTGAAATAAATTCTATAAATTTATTTTAAGGGTTATGACATTTTTAGAAATTTATTATATTATAAAATGAATTTCTTGCAAAGTCTCATAATTTTCTAAGACTCAGAAGTCCTGTTAAAACTTTCATACATTTTCTCTAAATCTTTTATCGATGTCTATTTTCACCTTAAATTCTCTAATTAATTCTATAAAACTCCTTTTTGAGTTCTGTTGGTTTCATAAATTCTTATATTAATTATAAGAATCTACTATAAAATTTCATTTGATTATGAGGTTCAGAAGATACTGTACCAATTTCCAGACTTTATAAATTAATATCAATTTATCATGACCTTAAATCATAATTTTGAGAGATATGCCTAGCCCAAATTCTATCCTCTATTTATTGGTAAAATTTAGGACCAAAACATTTCTGGGCAATTTTTAGGCCTTTTGTGTCTCAACTTTTCATAATTACTATTTTGCCTATGAATTTGGCAAAATTACACTTGAACCCCTAAATTTGCCAAATTTCACTTTAGTCCCTTTTTACCAAATCTAAAAACTCCAATTTGGTACTTGAAATCTCAAAACTCCATTTAAGTCCCTTTTCTATTTTTTCTTGAATTTTCTATATTTAACTTTTGTCTAAATTACATTTGCATCCTGTAGCTTTATAACTTTTCACTTTTCCATTCTTTCTTTGACTTAAACTTATCTAAACATTACATTTTCTTCTAATTATCATCCCAATCCCTTCTTAACCTCTTTCCTCTATCAATCTTATGCAGATAGGGAAAATTTAGGATGTTACAATAATAGTTATCATGCAAGTATTCAGATGGCACCTTATGAAGCGTTGTACGGAAGAAAGTGTAGATCTTTGCTATGTTGGACTGAATTGAAAGAAAGGCAGTTGTATAGTCCAGATTTGGTCGATTAAACCTCAGAGTAGATAAAGAATATAAAGCAGAAAGAAGAGCTACGCAGATAAAAGAGAAGGCCGCTAGAGTTTGAAGTAGGAGACCATGTATTCCTTAAAATTTCACCAATCACAGGAATAGGGCGTGCAATGAAGACCAGGAAGTTGAGCTCTAAGTATATTGGTCCATTTGAAACCTAGCTAAAGTTGGACTAGTGGCATATTGGATGGCATTACCCCCGAATTTGAGTAAGTTGCATAATGTCTTCCATGTATCTCAGTTAAAGAAATATCAACCAGACCCAGAACATGTTATTGAATATGAGGAAATTAGTTTGTAAGATAATCTCATGTATGAAGTAGAACCAGAACGGATTATTAATCGACAGGAAAAATAGTTAAGAAACAGGAGAATTCCATTCGTGAAGGTGGTCTAGAAAAGGTTCTCACCTAGAGAAGCAACTTGGGAAGCTGAGGAAGACATGAAGAAGCAATATCCAGAGTTTATGTCTAAGGTACGCTTTAAAAATTTTTAGGATGAAATTTAATTTATAGGGGAAGAAGTAACATCTCGAATTTCATAATAGTAATTTATAAGGTAATATTGAATCAATGTATTTTTCTAGAATTAAAAAGTCCCAAAGGCAAAATTTTAGGAAAAGAACATAGAAAAGAATAATCATTAGAAATATTTTGGGACCCAGAAAAATTTATGAAATGAGTATTTTGGGGACCTAGAAAATTATAAAAAAGTTTATTTCCCCAAAAGAGACTTAAAAGATTTAAAGGCTATTTTAGAATTTTTACAGGCATATTTTCTTAGAAAATTTAAGAAAAATAGTCGAGTTATCATTTGCCCTGAAAAGTTTAAAGAAATTATCCCATGAGATAGAAAAGCTATTGGAGGAAGAAAATCTCTATTATATTTTATGGATTAATTTCTAAATTTTTTTGAATGACTCATAAAATAGTGAGGCTGGAAATAAATAACACTAATGTAAAATGAGTAAGACACCAAACATAGCCTTGATGATGTCATGGATGAGGTCATCAAAACTTGGTTGGCAAGCAAAGTTCCAGGATTGAATATGGACCTTAGGATCAAATCAAATAATGCACAAGGTGATCTTGGTTATCCATCCACCACCTCTTAAGTCTATAAATACTCATCCCTTCCCTTCATATCTAAGCTTGGGAGACCTTGGGGAGGTGCTGCTCAAGCTCAAGCAAGAAGAAAAGAGATCCAAGGTAGCAAAATTCAAGCTAGCTAGGAATTAAGGTAAGCAATCTATCCTAGCGTATTTTCCTTTAATTTGGAGGCTTGAACCTAGGGTTTTAAGGGAAGGAAAATGAGATTTCCCTATGGTATGGTTGTTGTTTAAGAGGAAGAGCTAATTGGATAATTTCAGTTCAATCCTGTATCGGTTTAGTCTAATTTTCTAAAAACTAGACTATTTTCTGAATATAATTTTTCTAAAACTCCATAATATATTTTCTATCATTAAATCTAATGTTTAGATTTTTTCTACCATTGACATTCTTAGAATGAGTATACCCTAAGCCTTAAAAATTACCAAAATGCCATTGGTTCACTTTTTTAATTTAATAATTTCAAGGGCATTATTGTCTTTTCACACTTCATCAAGTTATTCCTTGACCCTATCAACCATCCATGTATCCCTCTTTGACTTGTTGACCAGGGCTAAATGACTAAAATGACTTCCATTCATTTTTTTATTCATTTTATAACTTAGGGCATTTTCATCATTTCTTACTTTTCTAGATATTTTTGGGTACTGATCCCCTATCTTTTTTTGTGTAATTTCCTATCCATGAATATATAATTTTTATTAGATATCTGATCCAATATTATTTTTAAATATTTTCTAAACAATTAGTTATTCAAAAAATTATATCAATTAATCAGGACCTGATATAAAAATTGTGCAGTTCACAGAATTGATCAGGAAAATCTTCTCTATCTAATATTACCTTCAGATTATAAATTCATATTATAATTTATTGAAAATTACATTTATGCTATTGAACTTTTATAATTACCATTTAGTCCCTTAACTTTTTATAATTCCCAATTGGTCCCTTAACTTTTCGTAATTACCCTTAGTAACTTGTGTATACTTTCATTTTGTACTATAAAACTTTTAGGGTTTTCATTTTAGTCCTATTGCATTTTACACTTATGCCATAAGGAACTTTCTTTCTTTACAATTTGGTCATTTCCTTCTCTTTCTTCTTTCTGTGCCTGGGAGACTCTTCTGGAGCCTCTAATTGTACATTTATACTGTCCCTCAAGAAATTTTATTATTTATATCTAAGTCCCTATACTTGTACTATTTACAGTTTAGTCCCTGAATATCCTCTATATATTTTTGGGACTCCTACTCAAAGGACCTCGTAGCTTACCTATTTCAGTATACTTTTTTGAGCTTCTGGGCCTAAAAATTAAGATATTTCAGCTGTTCTACATAGTACTTTTATCACCTTGGGCTTTTGTATAAAAAGAATAACCATTTATGTCATACCCTTCTCAGCGCACAACCACAAAATGAGGATCAACAGCTAGTATTAGTATTGTCTCTAAAGGATTGTCATCCTTTAACACTTCTTGCATGGATCACTCTATAAATGAACTGTTGTGTCTAAAGGATTGTCAATTATGAAAAGTTGAGCCAGAAAAGGCCCAAAAATTGTCCAAACATGTTTTGGTCCCAAATTTTCCCAGTAAATTGAGAATGAAAATTGGGCTAGGCGTATCTCTAAGAATTCTGATTTAAGGACCCGATAAGTTAATATTAATTTTTGAAATCTAGAGATTAGTATAATATCTTCTGGACCTCAGAATCAGATGAAATTTTATAGTAAATTCTTATAATTAATATAAGATTTTATGAAACTTAAATGACTCAAAAAAGAGTTCTGTAGAATTAATTAGAGAATTTAAGGTAAAATTGGACACCGATAAAAGATTTAGAGAAAACATATAAAATTTTTATCAGGACTTATGAGTCTCAAAAAATTATTAGATTTTGCAAGAAGTTCATTTTATATTAGAATGAATTTCTAAAAATATCATAACCATTAAAAGTGGTGTCTAGAATTTATTTCAAAAATTAGGATAATTTAAGAATATCGGTATAGGAAATTTCTTGGGATGTGTGCCAAATAATGGGTTGGATCTAATTTAAGCCCAATATGGCATCACAATAGCAGCCCAAATAGCCCAAGGTATTGTCTTGGAGCAGAAGTTTAAATTAGGATATTTTATGAATTTTTAAAAAAGAGAAATTCAAGAAAATTCAAGAAAATGCAAGGTGGCATGTGAGGTGTCCTTGTGGGACCCACCATCTACCACGTCACCAAAAGCATGAAGGAGACATTATCCCATGTGCTAACTTATATTAAAATAATGTAAGAATTAAGTTAATAGTGATTAAGGAATTAATCAACCAATAAGATGCAAGATTAAGGCTATGTAATAATTAGGAAAAGGAGGGATAATTTAGTCCCAAGAGTGCCAAAATTTGGCTATAAATAGCCCCTCCATTCTCTTCAATTTCGTGCTCCTAAGGACCATGGGAAAACTATGTCAAAATTTCCACTCAAACCTAAAGGAAAAGCAAGAACAATGAGCCTAAGTGATCAAGGTAAGTTATTGATCCTAGCTTATTTCCCTTTAATTTGGAAGCTTGAACCTAGGGTTTTAAGGGAAGAAAATTGAGATTTCCCCATGGTATGCTTGCTGTCCAAAATCTAGAAATTTAGGGGGAAGAATAAATTAAAGCTAGAACTATGTAATTAACACTTAGATAAGCTAGATTTAATGGTTAGTTATGGAATTAGATTGAAATTCCTTGCTTTGCACATTGAAGAGGGTTTTGGCCTAGAGCTGTATAGGACCAAGGAAGATGAATTTCATTGTTTTAATACTTCGATTGAATTTAGATGATGATTGAATAAGTTTGGAACCTTGGAAGCATTAGAATTGAAAGATAAAATTTTAAAGTCTTCTCTGTTACTGTTCACACATGTGAATAGTGATTTGAATTTCATGATTTTGATGCTTCCAATGGTTTTAAAATAAAAAAATTATGTTGGATAAAGTAGATGAACAAGTATTGGAAGCATTGGAATCAAAATGAGAATTTTTGAAAGATTATATACACTTCTTCAGTTCTGTCCAAATTTATGAAGGAGCTAGAATTTCAACATTCTAAGTCTATAAATGGATTCAAAAGACAAATTTATGTAGGTTAAAGTTAAGACGTAAGTTAGTTCAAAGGATAAGGCAATTAACCACCAATAGAAAAAGTTAGGGGTTAAGTGGTTAATTGAGTTTAATATTATAAAATGTTAGTGAATTGAGATTATAATGAGTGAATAATTATATGATGTTAGGATTTAATTTGTGTGATCCAAGAAGGCAGCTACATATCAAGGAGAAGTAAGAAGCAAGAGGCAAAGAAAGAGTAAAGGAAAGTCAAGCATGTGAGGTAGTAAACTAAGCTAGACTTGTATGTATTGAATGTGATGTGCAATGGTGCTATGACTTTGTGGATTGTTGAGGCATATAAGCATTTGAAAAATGCTTGTATTTCATAGGTGACATGGTAGCATGCTCATGCATTATGTTGACACAATCAGAAGCAAGCACAAACATTAACATTAATGTATACACTGCTTAGCTCCGTTTGCTATTGAGATTTCCCCAGAAATCTCACCCCCTCCATGTCCAAATCCTAGCAGGTTCATGAATAGGGAAAGAAGATGAAGTTGCATGAGAAGAAGTTAGAGATTGGATAGTATAATTGTTATGTGATGAATGTTTGTATAGATGTTGAAATTTGTCACTATGAATAGTAACTTGTAGTGAGACAGTGACCTTTATGATGTAATAAAAAATAGTAAAAGATAGAATAAATGTATAAAATTTTATTAGCATTTATTTAAAATATCAAGTTTCATTTTGACACCAAGAATGCCTTATTTTGATATTTATACAAAGAGAATGAATTTTTCAAAGTGAGGGACCAGAGTATGTTTTTCAGAAGTTTTGACCAAATAAATAGTGATCTTTGACGCCAAGTCTATATTGATTGGCTGAACATTTAGTTTGAGAAGTATTTTTTTTCCTTAAAGTTCATTATGTTGGCTTCGTGTATCCTTTTGAACTACTTCATTTCAATTTTTCTAAAATTAATTATGATTTTTTGAAGTTTATCGCTTAATCTAGAAATACTACATGAACAGTACCCGTGAGTTGGAAATTTCTAGATTTTGAATTTGAACTTGAATGATCATATAAGTGGTTCTAAATACTACTGAATGGTCCCTAATATGTACGAAAGTAAGGTGTTACAGGTAGCAAGAATACCTAACTATAATATTGTACTTATTTGATTATGTGCTTGCTTGTTTATTGTGATTTTTGGTTGAGCTTTAGATGATGTTATGATGATTACGATGATAGATGAATAGATGCAACTCCTTCCATATATTTCATGACAATATGCATGTTAGAGATTGCCCATATATGATCATGAAGTAGCTCCCATATCATGGTAACATGTTAAGCATTTAGTCAAGCATGCATGATATTATAGTTTGTATGACTTGCTATTGGGATTTCAACGAAATCTCATTCTTTCCATATGAATAACCATGTCATAGGTGCTGGAACTTCAAAGGGAAAGGTTTGAATTTGAATGAATGAACTTGTATTATGATATAATGTGGTTACAAGACTTTATGAAATGCACTAGTACATTATGGCTTGTATGTAATGTAAGGCAGTGACCTTATGATAGGCTTTTTAGTAATTTAACGTATGAGTATAATGTGAAATTTGGCATGAATATAGCTAAGATACAGAGCTTTAAATGGACATCAAGAACACCTCAATTGGATAAGTTTTCAATTTACTATGATTTTTCAAATTCAGAAATAAAATCTGGAAAAGGATAATTTCGCAAGTTATGATGTAGTGAGGTTCAAGCAATATTTTAAAATAGAAAATAAAAGAATTTTTTCCATGAAATTTTACAAGATTAAAGAAAACATCTTGATCTTTAAATCCATGTATAACACGCCTCATTTGGATAAGTAACCAAGGAGGAATGAATTTTTGAATTTAAGGCAAGAAAACTAGAATTTCCAGATTTACCAAATAAAAAGTGATTTTCAACGAATAAACTGTATTTATTTGGTAAATGAAACTTCAGTTTTTATATTTTTCTCTCAAAATTTAATGAAATAGATTTGAATATAAATCTGAACCACTTTATTTTATTTTTTATATTTAATTATAAATTTTTAAATTTGGGTCTGTGATCTGGAATTACCAAATAAACAGTACCCACAGATTTAATTTTTGAAAATTCCCTTTTCAAGATAGAGATCTAAAAGTGGTTCAAACTACTTCCAATTGAGCATAACTGAGGGTAAAAATAAGGACATTACATTTTGGTATTAGAGTAGAGGATTCTGGCATTGGAAATACTCTTATTAGATTACTTATAGATAGACAAAATTGTCATAATTAACCCTAAGATAGTGGATGCAGGATAAAGATAGCACATAGATCAAGTTCAGAGATCATTGTCAATCAGGGTGACCCTATACATGAAGTATAATGTTCAGATGATTCCAGTTCAGTTTCAAAGGAAGAATTTCTTTTAGATCTAGAGAACTTTTGGTTCCAAGTTCTAGATGACTCAGGTTCTGAAGTTTCTGGGTTACTGATGAGTAGCTCAGATTGTCGTCGTCCGAGCCATCAAAATAATAATAATTGCACCCAATAATATAGTATAAGGCACAACCATATCGTTCTTCTCGACGAGCCTTTTTATTTGAGACCTAGCAAATTGGTGACAAAACCATTGAAAATCTGAGTGAAAGTAAAATGGGTTTTAGGTTTGATTGATTTTTGATGCAGCAAAATAAGGGTGCAGTAAAGTAAATGTTTTTGTATTTTTGATTAAGATGAAAACGAGTTAGTTTGTGAAAGAAATATGTTATGATAGACTCTTGATGATGAAAACATATCTATCCTTGCTCTTAATTTGATATGGGAGTTTTGAAATCACTAAGTCTTAAATAAAACCTCGATCGATCGATTAAGTCCAGAGCATTAATATTTCTTAAACTCCTTTGATCAAAGCTAGTTTAAAAACTCTTAATGAACTGTTAAAAACCACTTAGTGTGATATTTAAATCAGATGATGAAAATGCCCTCGAATGATCGTCAATCGATAAACCCTAGATTTCAAGCAATTGAATTAATTAGCAACAATCGTTAATAATAGTCCAACTATCTTAAAATCGAAACTAAAATATTATATTAAAATCCAACATTCAAAGCATCCAAAGTCAATTACAATTGTCTAATATGAGAATAATCAATCGATATTCAATTCCTTGTTCATATAATGAAAACCCTAGATCTAGTAGTATCAAAACATGAAATAGGTGCAGATTAAAACAGAAAACTCCCTAGTGCAGTCTATGAGCTAAAGATATGAGATCCATCACCAAGAGACTAAAGATTTAGCCTCTCATGTCTCTTACTGTGCTGCAATCGCTGCCTAGATACGATGCCATGTAGAAAGCAGAAAGGGTGATGGAAAGATGAATGATGGAGATGATGTGTAGGTAGTAGAGAGCGTTGATAAAGAGTTCGATCACTACTTCTTAGCCTAATCATGTCAAAAACTAGCCTTCACTTGCATCTGCGGCCTCCCCTTCCTTTTATTTCCTAGTTGACCTAATCAAAAACACACAGCTTCAGCGACTGTCTTCCTTGGTCGCTACTAAAGACTACAGATGCTGGTTCTTGATTGGATTCTCATTGTCTTGTGATTTCTTTTCTGCTCACATTAGTCCTTACTCCTCCAAAATACCTGCAATTCAAAACTAAAGCTTACTATAGAAGTCTAACTCATAAAAGATCAAGATATATGCAATTTGGAAGAGTTATTGTACCATTTTACCCTTTTATTAGCACATTACCAAGCACAATCATGTATTACTATAAAGCATAATTTTAGGCATAAAATGAATGGTAAAGTTGTTACAAAACCCTTAAAAATGTCACAGAAACCATACACAAATTGTGTCTTATCAGTTAGATAGATCTAATAGTTTATCAGTAGGGTCTAATGATATGGATAGGGTATTAGAGGAACCTAACCAACCCCTCATCTTCAGGTGGAGCCAAATTTGACCAATATATAGTATATGATGCAATTTATTTCCCTAAGCCATTACTACCATAAGAGTTTGATTCCCAGGTCTTGGGTATAATAGACCCTATACCCAGATAGTCTACTAACCCAAATGCTCTTGGACCTAGTCATTTACTGATGAGCAGCTAAGATTTTCGTCATCCGATCCATCAAAATAATAATAATTGCACCTAATAATATAGTATAAGACACAACCCTATTGTTCTTCTCGAGGAACCTTTTTATTGGAGACCTAGCAAATTGGTGACAAATCCATTGAAAACCTGAGTGAAAGTAAAATGGGTTTTGGGTTTGATTATTTTTGATGCAGTAAAATAATGGCGCAGAAAGTAAATGTTTTTGTATTTTTGATTAAGATGAAAATGAGTTGGTTTGTGAAAGAAATATGTTATGACAGACTCTTGATGATAAAAATAGATCTATCCTTGCTCTTAATTTGATATAGGAGTTTTAAAATCACAGTGTTAAATAAAATCCTCAATCGATCGACTGAGTCTAGAGCACTAATATTTCTTAAACTCTTTTGATCAAAGCTAGTTTAAGAACTCTTAATGAACTGTTAAAAATCACTTATTGTGTAATTTAAATCAGATGATAAAAATGCCCTCGAATGGTCATCGATTGACAAACCCTAGATTTCAAGCAATTGAATTAGTTAGCAATGATCGTTGATAACAGTCCAACTATCTTAAAATCAAAACTGAAATACTATAAGAAAAACCAACATTCAAAGCATCCAAAGTCAATTATCATTGTCTAATCTGAGAATAATCAATCGACATTCAATCCCTTGTTCATTAAATGAAAACCCTAGATCTAGCAGCATCAAAACATGAAATAGGTGCAGATTAAAATAGAAAACTCCCCAGTGCAGCCCATGAGCTCAAGATATGAGATCCATCACCAAAAGACTAAAGTTTTAGCCTCTCATGACTCCTATTGTGCTGCAATCACTGCCAAACTATGATGCCATGAAGAAAGCAGAAAGGGTGATGGAAAAACGAATGATGGAAAATATGTGTAGGTAATAGAGAGCGTTGAGAGAGAGTTCGAGCATTACTTCTTAGCCTAATCAGGTCAAAAACCAGCTTCTCATGCGTCTGTGGCTTTCCTCTACTTTTATTTCCAGGTTGACCTAATAAAAAACACGCAGCTTCAGCTACTGTCTTCTTTGGTCCCGACCATATCCATGTTTTGGTCGCGACCTATAAATGCAGAGAAACTTCCCAGACAAAATTAGGTCGAGACCTGTGGATACTTTAGTCACAACTGAAAGCCATAGAAGCTGCTTCCTTGATTTGATTCTCTTGTGATTTATTTTCTGCTCACATTAGTCCTTGGTTCTCCTCCAAAGTACCTGTAATTCAAAATCAAAGCTCACTGTAAAAGTCCCACCAGTAAAAGAATAACAAATATGCAATTTAGAGGAGTTAATTTACCATTTTACCCTTTTATTAGCACATTGCCAAGTGTAACATCCCTAATTTCTATACTAAGTTGTATGTACAGATTGAATAAAATATATGAGATGTTTAGGAAAAGATGTCGCCATATTTATGTAAAGAAAATGATTAATTGGAAGAGGAAGGAAGTCTAAGAGCCAAAGTGCAAAATTACGAAAATGCCACTGTGATGCCCTAAGAAACTAGAAGTAAATGGAGGGCATTTTGGTCATTTCACACAATGGATGGATATAAGAGGAAATTTGATAGTAAATTATTATAATTAATATGAGAATTTATGGAGTTGACAGAAGTCAAAAAGGAGTCCTGTAGAATTAATTATGAAATTTACGGTGAAAACGGACACCGATAAAGGGTTAAAGGAAACATATGTAATTTTTAACAGGACTTCTGGGTCTCAGAAAATTATGAAACTTTGTATAGAATTCATTTTATATTAGAATGAATTTCTAAAAATGTTAGAACAATTAAAAGAGGTGTTTAACATTTATGCTAAGATCAGGGTAATTTACGGATATCGGTATGAGGAAAGTACATTGGGATTTGGGCCAGTTAGCTATTGGACCTAAAAGAGGCCCAATATTTCGTCCTAGGCCAGCCCAATAAGGCCCAAAAGTTATCTTGGAGCCCAAGTCCAAATAATAAATAATTTATGGATTTTTGAAAAGAAAGAAAAAGAGAATAAAGTAAGAATTATGTGTTGTACATGGTGGGACCCACAAGGACACAAGAATGGCACCCAAAAAGAGGAAGGGTTAGGTGTACCAAGAGAGGCCATGCTAGTGATGTCATGGTGGTAAGGTCTTGAGTGAAAAGTGAAAAGACATTCCAAGATCAAACATTTAACCATTAGATCAAATAGTTTCCAAAGTGATCTTGGCCTTCAAATGGCACATGACTTTTGCTATAAATACGCCCCCTTTCCATTCATTCTTCACACCCAAGAGCTCCTTTAGAAAGAGAAGTGAGTTCTAGAGAAAGAAAGTGGAAGAAAGCAAGGGTCTTGAAGGAGCAAGTAAGGTAAGTTGTCTCCTTACTTCTACCTTTTGTTCTTATGGTTTGTGCTTGAGTTTAAGTGATTTTTGAGGCTTAAATATTGGGGAAATGCTGCTGGAATTTCTATGTATATGTGAGAGGAACATGAGTTTTATGTCATAGATAGTTTAGACAAGCTTAAACAAGTTAGTTACATGCTTGGTTGTGAAGTAAGTTGATGTTCTTGACTTTACCATTTCGGGTTGCACTGTTCATGATAGAAGGAAATGGAATTTCAATGACTTAATGCTTCCATTGAGTTTATATGATGATTTTGTGTAGGATTGGAAAGGTTTTGAACCTTGGAAACCATTGGAATTAAAGGTTATAATGTTGAAAATCCCTCACGGTTACTGTTCACTCGCATGAACAGTGATTTGAATTTCATGATTTTGATGCTTCCAATGGTCTTAAAATGAGATTTTGTGTGGGGGAAAAGTGGAGGAACAAGTATGGGAAGCATTGGAATCAAAATGAGAATTTTTGAAAGAATTATGCATGTTTTTCAAATCTGTCCGGAACAGTGCATAGTTGCTGGAATTTGGTTGTTTTGAGTTCATAAATGGATTTAAAAGGCCAAATTGTGTAGGGTAAGGTCAACACATCAATTGATTCAAAGGCCAAGTCAATTGGTAAAGATTAAAGGAAGTTATGTTACTTAAAGTAAGCTTAGTGTTCAAGAGAAGTTAGATTGTAATGGTTGGATGGTAATGTGATGTTAGGAATTGCTTGGTGTGCTCAAAAGAGGGAAGCCACATAGCAAGGAAAAGTAAGAAGGAAGAAGCAAAGTTAAAGTGGAAAGAAGTAAAGCAATAAGGTAGTAAACTTACCCTAAACTTGTATGTATTGAATGTTATGCTTGATTGTGCTATGACTTTGTTGAATTGTGTGCATATGTGTATATGATTGAAGCTATGTTTCTATGATTACCTTGGCCAATTGTATTTCATATGTTACATGGAAGCATGCACATTACACAATGTTTACACTTTCACAAGCAAGCACAAGTATTTACTTTAATGCATGCATTGTTTAGTACCGTTTGCTACTGAGATTCCCCCGAATCTCATCCCCTATTTATAACCCATTACAGAGAGGTTATGTCGAAGTGAATTTTGAGAATGCTGTAAGACGCCGTTATGCTGCCGATTTTCAGACTGAACATAAGGAGATGATGCGTACTGTGTACGTAGGTACTGTCTAAGGAGTCTGGAAGTGAGTGGACCTAGTCGGTTCATTCAGTCTTTCCTGGGTACTTACGTAGAATGGTAATTCTCACAGGAATTACCGAATCAGTACAAGATCAGTTATTTTTACAGATGAAGTATAGTAGTTATATTGCCGGATTTCAGGCAGGAAAGATGTAATAGAGATACGAGGATTTTGTTCATGCCCTGTTGTATAAAGATTTATTATTTAATGATAAGTATTGTTTGGCATGCTTGTTTGATATGTGATTGATGTATGCATATGTATGTAAAGTTGCTTGCTGGAATTTGCCACTATGAACAGTAACTCGTGGTGATATAGTGATGTTTGATCTATAATAAAAAATAGTAAATGATTAAATAAATATATGATATGTTTATGATAAATAGTAGACATACCAAGCTTCGATTTGATATATAGAATGTCTCATTTCGATGTCTACACATGGAGATATAAATTATCAAAGTTGGGACCAAAATGCTGGATTCAGGAGAAAAACGCTGGATGAACAGTAAAGTTGTAACTTTGACTGATGTTGACTTGGACAAGGAATGGTCAACGAGTTATTTTTCCTTGAAATAGTATTGAGTTAGCTTCATGTATCAATTTGAACCACTGCATTTCAAATTTTCTAGAATTAGTTATGATTTTTCGAAGTCAGGTCACTCATCTGGAATTTACATAGTGAACAGTACTCGATAAGAGTAAAACTCCAGATTGAGAAATTGGACTTCAATGACCTTGAAAGTGGTTCTAAATACTACCAATTGGTCCCTAAGACGTACGAAAATAAGGATGTTTCATTTTGGTATCAGAGCAAAATATTCTGGCTTAGAAAATGCTCTAAACAGATGATTTCTAGCATTAGTACAGAATAAAGTTAGCACAGAACAAAGGATTCTGGCTTAGAGCATAAGATTCTGGCACAGAACAGAAGGTTCTGGCTCAGTGATGCTCTGGTTTAGTTAGACTGATCCCTTAGACAAATGAGAAATTTGAATGGTTCTCTCCCTAGAGTATGATATAAGGATGGTGTTCACTACTTGGAAAGGTTTAGACAGAAGACAGTGACACCCTGATGAATGAGACTGTACCCTGAGCTTTACAGTCTTACAAAGGATATGATTGCGATAGGCTAATCTTAGCCAGTCGATACAGCTGAGGTCTCATGTTTATTAAAACATTATGGATGGACTAAGCAGAATAATGTTTAAGAAGCAATTTCCTCTATGGATAGAGATAGAAGCTGATTAGTTCACGACTAAGGAAGCTGAGTACTGATACTGGATTATAGGTAGGCCAGATATTATTCCTCCTTTACTAGAGTTTGAGGATAAGTTTGATATGAGTAGCCTAAGATCTGGTTATAATCTGTGACATCCCTTCCTATTATCCCAGTCCAGGAATATATGAGGTTATAGATAAAGATTAAAGGGATGTTCCTGGCCCTAATCCACCCCAGCCTTCTTTATGAAAGACAGACAATGTGACTATACTAGTCTCAAGAAAGGCTGTGGGAAGTGAACTACTTAGTTTAGGTTAAGGGATGGAAGGAAGTAGAAATCAAGAGCAGTCAGTTTAACTGCAGTTCCTCAATGATGTAGCAAGGATGATAAATAGAGATGTGATAGAGGGCATTGACCTGGATTTAGTTTTCATGTTAGTAGCATGATATGAGATGGCCATAAGTCTGATATTGCCATATACCCTACGTGGCATGTAAAGCTAAGTGAGCTTTTGGCAAATGGTTCACAACTGATGTGTAAGGATCAGCCATTACTAGGGTAAAGACTAGACAAGAACATTCGAAGGGAATATTTAAAGCAAGTTAGATCCAGGTCGGATGTAAAGCAGTTTGGGACACAGTTAGAAGTCCTCGAGAAGTTAGGCCATGACGAAAGGTGACCCGAGGTCATGACTAAAGAATGTAGAGCTGTCCAGTCATGACAAGTAGAATGAGATGGTCACAACCAAAGTTCATGGATACGTTGTGCCTAGATCATACTCAGGTCACGATGAAGATACGTAGGGACCTGATGAAGGATGAAGATGCCAGCCTCACTGAAGATTATCAGTTAGAGGTTTAGTACATGATGTAGGCAAGCTGAACAGTATGAGAAATAGAGATACATGCTAGTCTAAGATTATGTTCAGAAGTAGATCCTCTATGTGACTATTAAGAGTAGATCTACATTTGGAAAGACTTTGTTCAGTTAATCTTTTATGAACAAAAGAATCAAAAGTTAGGATAAGGCTTGCGCAAGAAATGAGCCTAACATATGGCTTCAAGTTCTTGAAAGTTAAAGGCCCTGAAACAGGATATTAGTCCCACATCGGTTGGGGAGGTGAACGAAGCATGCCTTATAAGGGTGTGGATACCTCTCCCTCATGAACGCGTTTCCAGTACTCACCAAGCGCCCTCGTCACCAAGCGCCCCAGTGGGGGTAGGCAGGCACGAGTGGTAGGCAGGCAGTGCTGGGAAATAAAACCTTAACCTCGTGTGGGCCTAGAGGTGCCTGCCTAAGGGGAGAAGGGACAATATCTTTCGCTGCATTGCTCTGATACCCAGAGGATGCGTTTTCGGGTGCCTAAGGGGTTAAAGTCCTCATGTGCCTGGAGAACAAAACCGTGCTCTCGTGTGGCCTCAGGGCTGCCTAAGGGAAAAGTGAACAATATCTATGTGGAAGGGTGCTGAACTGTTAGAGAACATAAGTAATGGTGCTAGATGATGAATGAGATTTATGTGATCTAAGTTGGTTAGAATCAAGAAAAAGACCAGAAATGAACCATAGTCCGGTCAAGAGTAGACTGAGACTGATGTATATGCACAGGAAGAGTTGAGAGATAGTAGAAAGACACCAAAGTTGCTCCAGAGAAATGGAGACTGTTCCGCTCACCTGGGAAGTATTCCTTGAGTAAAGTTTATGAAAAGTATTCCTCTCAGTTAAATAGAGATGAGGCTAAAGGTTAAATAGAGAAAGAGAAACCCTTTTGATGAATGTTTAGCCAAGTTCATATATATGAACAGAGAGAGTGAATGATTAAAGAGTTAATTTATGGATTGGATTTCATGTTATAAAGAAAAAGTTTTCTCAGGTAGTCACAGAAGTTCAATAGAGCGGTAGCTATAAGCAAGATTAGAAAAAAGAAAGATAGCCATGGTTCTAAAGATAAAGTAACTCCCCTATTTGATAGAAGGGTCAAGTCTATACCCTGATAAGAGGGTAGCATGGCAGCCTAAGTGAAATCGATAGATGTTTTAGGATGAATGATCAAGATATGATAGGCAATATGATAAAGGAAATATGTTTTGAGGCTTACTTATTTCATTACAATGTTTGATGGATGGTTGAGCAAATTATGATGATGAATAGTTGCATCTCCTTGCAGTTGTCATATAATGACATGCATGTTAGAGTATGCCATGATGAATACTCCCATTTCGTAGTATATGCAGGGTAGAGTATATATGGTGAGGAAGTTATGAGAAAATTATGTTGCTCCCATACCATATGATATGCAATGAGGAATATATTAAGGATGATAGATAGTCTCAGTTTATGGGACGATAAGTTATGATATGATATTCTGATATGATTTATGATTGGGGTGATTCAGGTTTTTCTATAGGCTTGTGAATGCAGTACTAAGAGCCATTACTATTGAAAGGAATGGTATACAGAAAGAGTTAGATTTGAAACAGATGACTCTGAGATAGAGACTGGATTCAGATGAGTACAGATCACTCTTCAGATAAGAGTTGGATCTGATGCAGTCTTCTCGCAATTAGAGCATAGTTCAAATGGCTCGCAGTTAGAGCACAGATTTACATGAGAAGTTATGATGAGGCCATAGCAGCGGAATATAATGGCAGGTGGTTAAACCATGATTGCACAAGGCATGGTAAGCCACAGTAAGAGAAAGATGAGAAGGAACTCCTGAGTAAGAGAGGAAATAAGTAAAGTCTTGGGCAATAATATGGGCTACTGAACATAATATTTCTAAATTTTTATTGAGTTATCAACAAGTAGAAGCGGTGAACCCTATAACTTAGTCTGTTGGTTTAAGATCTTCGGGAGATATACAGAATCGCAGTTAGATTCTGGAGGGTCACAGTTAGATCCTAGCATGGCTCTAGGGTCGCAGTTAGATCCTAACAGTTCCAGAGTCACAGTTAGATTCTGAAGAGGCTGACGGTTGATCGCAGTTAGATCCCGAGGTCGCAGTTAGACCTAGCCTAAGGAAAGTAATGAGCCATGAGATATGAGTACAATATAGTATCTCTTTGGGAAGATGAATGCCAAAGACGAAGTTAAGGTAAGGAAGCTTCACTAGTTGATAAACTCATCCAGAAAAATTATTTATAATGATTTTCCTCATATAGCCTATATTATACAGACTAAACTTAGTTTTCTTTAAACAAAGACGGAGTCCAAGTTAAAGTCTGAGTGCTGATATTCAAAAGTTTTATAGAAGTATGCCTGAGAAACAAAGAAGAGAACCCCATATGTTTTGAGAATAGAAAAGTATGAGCAGATAAATCCTCCAGATGAGGATAAAAAGATTAAAAGGCTAAAGAGACCTAGAGAAGAAGGTCTAAAGTAAAGATAGAATCCAGTAGTTATATGAGATAGAGAATGCTAAGGCTTAGAAGAGTAAGGTAGCCTTCGTCCAGAAAGATGTTAAGGCAAGAGTAGTCTAAGAAAGAGTAATGAAAAAGGGTCCAGTTGTCACAGAAGTTGGTATAGATGGACAAGGTAAGAAAAGTGAAAAGTTAAAGTAAGATAGACCCTGGAGTTACACCAAGATGTTAAGGGGTAAGATATGAAAGAGTGTAAATGCCATAGAAGTTTGGCATATATATGATGAATGATAAACAAAGTTATGAAAAGTTAGAAAGGTTATGAACATTAAAGGATTAAAACCCTTCTGCCAAGTCCAAATAAGAGTGGATTTGAAATGAAAGATTTAAATTATGACTTTGTTCAGGAGAACGATAAGCAAAAGAGCAATACTCTCCTGAGAGACTGATAAAGTCATAAGAGAATGTTAGAGCTTTGTATTTAGGAGCAAGTATACAGTCCTACAAGATATTGGCCAGGCATTATGCATGTTAGAGTATATGCTCCTACTTAGCAGTAAAGTAAAGAAAAGAATAACTACATAAGTCCTCTCTCTGTATGATGTTGAATCATTAAAGATGATAAGAGCAACAATAGAGTTATAAGAGTTTCTATACAAAAAGAGAATGAAGCTTTGCGGATGTTAAAGAATTCTGCGAGATGCTAAGAGAAGTAATAAGGGATAAGTGTTAGAAAGTATGATGAGTGAGTGAGGGAAACTCCCGAATACAATAATATTCGAGAGAGTTTGATATGAAAGAAATGGACACTACTCTCAAGTCTAGTACAAGGAGTTGTCCATAAGTAAATAGATGCATAGCACAAGATCAAGTGCCGCGATGAAGTAGAAATAAACTCCAATTAAGTTGACTGATACAAAAAGAGTAATGATAGCAAGGACATGAAGCGGATATTGAAAGTACTCCGCTAGATAATAAGATAAAAGGTAAGAGATGGATACCCCAATTCTTAGTCATAAAGCAGAAAGAGATTTAAAGAGGATGTATATTTAAGATTGTTGACTAAGGTACAAGTAAATTTCGAGGACGAAATTTATTTTAAGGGGGAGAGAAATGTAACATCCCTAATTTCTATACTAAGTTGTATGTAAGATTGAATAAAATATATGAGATGTTTAGGAAAAGATGTGGCCATATTTATGTACAGAAAATGATTAATTGGAAGAGGAAGAAAGTCTAAGAGCCAAAGTGCAAAATTACGAAAATGCCACTGTGATGCCCTAAGAAACCAGAAGTAAATGGAGGGCATTTTGGTCATTTCACACAATGGATGGATACAAGAGGAAAATTGATAGTAAATTATTATAATTAATATGAGAATTTATGGAGTTGACAGAAGTCAAAAAGGAGTCCTGTAGAATTAATTATGAAATTTACGGTGAAAAAGGACACCGATAAAGGGTTAAAGGAAACATATGTAATTTTTAACAGGACTTTTGGGTCTCAGAAAATTATGAAACTTTGTAGAGAATTCATTTTATATTAGAATGAATTTCTAAAAATGTTAGAACAATTAAAAGAGGTGTTTAACATTTATGCTAAGATCAGGGTAATTTACGGATATCGGTATGAGGAAAGTACATTGGGATTTGGGCCAGTTAGCTATTGGACCTAAAAGAGGCCCAATATTTTGTCCTAGGCCAGCCCAATAAGGCCCAAAAGTTATCTTGGAGCCCAAGTCCAAATAATAAATAATTTATAGATTTTGAAAAGAAAGAAAAAGAGAATAAAGTAAGAATTATGTGTTGTATATGGTGGGACCCACAAGGACACAAGAATGGCACCCAAAAAGAGGAAGGGTTAGGCGTACCAAGGGAGGCCATGATAGTGATGTCATGGTGGTAAGGTCTTGAGTGAAAAGTGAAAAGACATTCCAAAATCAAACCTTTAACCATTAGATCAAACAGTTTCCAAAGTGATCTTGGCCTTCAAATGGCACATGACTTTTGCTATAAATACCCCCCCTTTCCATTCATTCTTCACACCCAAGAGCTCCTTTAGAAAGAGAAGTGAGTTCTAGAGAAAGAAAGTGGAAGAAAGCAAGGGTCTTGAAGGAGCAAGTAAGGTAAGTTGTCTCCTTACTTCTACCTTTTGTTCTTATGGTTTGTGCTTGAGTTTAAGTGATTTTTGAGGCTTAAATATTGGGGAAATGCTGCTGGAATTTCTATGTATATGTGAGAGGAACATGAGTTTTATGTCATAGATAGTTTAGACAAGCTTAAACAAGTTAGTTACATGCTTGGTTGTGAAGTAAGTTGATGTTCTTGACTTTACCATTTCGGGTTGCACTGTTCATGATAGAAGGAAATGGAATTTCAATGATTTAATGCTTCCATTGAGTTTATATGATGATTTTGTGTAGGATTGGAAAGGTTTTGAACCTTGGAAACCATTGGAATTAAAGGTTATAATGTTGAAAATCCCTCACGGTTACTGTTCACTCGCATGAACAGTGATTTGAATTTCATGATTTTGATGCTTCCAATGGTCTTAAAATGAGATTTTGTGTGGGGGAAAAGTGGAGGAACAAGTATGGGAAGCATTGGAATCAAAATGAGAATTTTTGAAAGAATTATGCATGTTTTTCAAATCTGTCCGGAACAGTGCATAGTTGCTGGAATTTGGTTGTTTTGAGTTCATAAATGGATTTAAAAGGCCAAATTGTGTAGGGTAAGGTCAAGACATCAATTGATTCAAAGGCCAAGTCAATTGGTAAAGATTAAAGGAAGTTATGTTACTTAAAGTAAGCTTAGTGTTCAAGAGAAGTTAGATTGTAATGGTTGGATGGTAATGTGATGTTAGGAATTGCTTGGTGTGCTCAAAAGAGGGAAGCCACATAGCAAGGAAAAGTAAGAAGGAAGAAGCAAAGTTAAAGTGGAAAGAAGTAAAGCAATAAGGTAGTAAACTTACCCTAAACTTGTATGTATTGAATGTTATGCTTGATTGTGCTATGACTTTGTTGAATTGTGTGCATATGTGTATATGATTGAAGCTCTGTTTCTATGATTACCTTGGCCAATTGTATTTCATATGTTACATGGAAGCATGCACATTACACAATGTTTACACTTTCACAAGCAAGCACAAGTATTTACTTTAATGCATGCATTGTTTAGTACCGTTTGCTAATGAGATTCCCCCGAATCTCATCCCCTATTTATAACCCATTACAGAGAGGTTATGTCGAAGTGAATTTTGAGAATGCTGTAAGACGCCGTTATGCTGCCGATTTTCAGACTGAACATAAGGAGATGATGCGTACTGTGTACGTAGGTACTGTCTAAGGAGTCTGGAAGTGAGTGGACCTAGTCGGTTCATCCAGTCTTTCCTGGGTACTTACGTAGAATGGTAATTCTCACGGGAATTACCGAATCAGTACAAGATCAGTTATTTTTACAGATGAAGTATAGTAGTTATACTGCCGGATTTCAGGCAGGAAAGATGTAATAGAGATAAGAGGATTTTGTTCATGCCCTGTTGTATAAAGATTTATTATTTAATGATAAGTATTGTTTGGCATGCTTGTTTGATATGTGATTGATGTATGCATATGTATGTAAAGTTGCTTGCTGGAATTTGCCACTATGAACAGTAACTCGTGGTGATATAGTGATGTTTGATCTATAATAAAAAATAGTAAATGATTAAATAAATATATGATATGTTTATGATAAATAGTAGACATACCAAGCTTCGATTTGATATATAGAATGTCTCATTTCGATGTCTACACATGGAGATATAAATTATCAAAGTTGGGACCAAAATGCTGGATTCAGGAGAAAAACGCTGGATGAACAGTAAAGTTGTAACTTTGACTGATGTTGACTTGGACAAGGAATGGTCAACGAGTTATTTTTCCTTGAAATAGTATTTAGTTAGCTTCATGTAGCAATTTGAACCACTGCATTTAGATTTTTCTATAATTAGTTATGATTTTTGGAAGTCAGGTCACTCATCTGGAATTTACATAGTGAACAGTACTCGATAAGAGTAAAACTCCAGATTGAGAAATTGGACTTCAATGACCTTGAAAGTGGTTCTAAATACTACCAATTGGTCCCTAAGACGTACGAAAATAAGGATGTTTCACCAAGTATAATAATGTATTACCACGAAAGCACAATTACAGGCATAAAATGAATGGTAAAATTGTCACAAAACCCATAAAAATATCACAGAAACCATACACAAATTGTGTCTTATCAATTTCCCCACACTTGAACCTTTGTACTCTTGGACAAAGAAATGAATTACACCTAAGCTAACGCTATTAAATTCAAGATAACAACATAATCCACAGTGTAACGTGAAGACAATTAATTCACCATCTTTTAGGAATACAAAAGTGATAATATGAGCAATGCCAAGAAATCAACTACTACATGAGTCAACCTTAACCGTATGAGCGCAATACATTCTCTCTAAGGATGTAAGTGTTTAGCTCTCTATATCCTCTTATTGTAATGACTCTAGATCTCAGCAACTATATAACACTTAAGCAAAGAATCAAGAGGTCTTTTAGGGGTGAAATGATGGAGATAGGCCACGTGGAATGGAATATGAAAGGTAGAAAGTACTATATGCATTCAATAATGAATATGTAGCATGAATTCATGTCTTCAGAGATGTAGAGGTGGTAATTGTGCTAATAGGAGTTGATAATAGTGCCTTCTTCATTTCCCTTTTCTTTTTCTTTTCTTTTCTTTGTTTCTTTCTTCAATTTTTCTTGCACTATCTTTTTTTTTCTTGCAATATGCTCTTTTCTCTTCTTTTTATTTGGCACCTTATACATAGAAGATATAGCATAACATCACAATAATAATGAGTTTTTTTACATGAATAAAAAAATTTATTTCTTCGAAATGATGTTTATGCATATATGACTTTCTATAAAAATGATGTAAAGAAAATTGATGAGCTCAAAGCGGGTGACTACAAATATAATATGTAACAGGTTTGAGTTTGGGATAAACGGGTTTAGAAATGAATGCCTCTATTATATTCAATAACATAAATGTGCAAGTAACTCTCAACTTAGAGCCAAGACAAGATCTAGATGATATAAACCAATTGAATAATCACTCAATCTAGAAATTAAGGCCAAGAATCCTTCCAACTAAGGTTTTTATCTAAATTGCTCATAAGCTAAAGTCTCAAACAATGTTCATCGTTCACTAGGCATTAAAACACTTATCACAACTGAAAACCCTTTTAAATGATGATTAAATGTTCTAAAGTAAGCACTAAGAATCATGTAATAATCCCAAATCTAACAGTAAAAACTTAAGTGTCTCCAATTCAATTTCCAAGATTTTTTAAAAAATTCAAGTGTGACAATGGTTTCTGTAAACTCTTTATGCAAAAGGTTAAAAACCAGAGAGCAATAAATCATTTATAAAAGTACCTTAGTAGCTCAAAAGGAATTCTTCTATACAGCATTACACAAAGTAAAGAGAAGGTAAATGGTCATTTTCACGCTCAAGTCACAACTGAAAATAGTTAAGGTCACGACCACATTCTGCAGTGAGTGCTAGCTTTAACTTACCAAAAATAGTCGCGCCTAGGAAATGTTCTCGTCGCAAAACAAATCCACAGAGAGGTTTAGTCGCAACCTAAACACTTGCGTCGCGACTTATTTTCACAAAGAGTCCATAATCACCAAATTCCAAACCAGGTTGCGACCATATTACACATAGGTCATGACCAGTTTTCACAGAGAGCATATTAAGTCCAAAATTCCATGCCAGGTCACGACTAAAAACAGTGAAGGTTATGACCAATTTTCACAGAGACTACCAAGTGATAGTTTTCAAAGCCCAAACCATCTTTTATACTTAAACCGTTTTAGCTAAGGACAAAACAGTTTAAAATGGGGATCCAATTTTCAGCAATTCATCACACATTAAGATAAAAAACCAAAAACTTTGTGATGAAAGATTGGATTAATTGAAGAATTTTTACATTAATTAGCACAGAGAAAGATCTCCCCCACAGTTAAACTTGACAGTGTCCTCACTGTTAGCAAAGATTTAGAAATCACAATACTATATAAGGTCAATTAAATCTAGCTCCAACACACTAGGCAAACACATCACTCAATGCAAATTTGACAATAAAGCTCGCAGTCACATTCTAATCATATAGAGCAATACAAGTAAAGCAAAGATGGCATGATGGGTAAACTAAAATCATGCATTTGAGTGTGTTATTCAAAACAAAAATAAACACTATCCTAAGAAACATGAAGCAAAGAAATTAACTAATACTTTTACTGGTTCATCCCATTCCAATCTCATTAAAACATCACATGCAACAAGATATTATCAATTGATAATAGCATATGGAAAGTAAAATAGAGGAAAGGGACGACCTGGCCTCAAGGAGGTGGTGGGAACTCATAAGACTTCGAGAGGAGGCTGTGTGATTGGAAAATTTCCCCTATTGCCTTCTCTCTCTATTTGAGCATCCCAAGATCATGCGCTCTGCTTACATCATGAAGTCCATCCAAGCTTGTCTTAAATTTTCCCCTGTAAACTTGAACTTTCCCAACTGTGGTTGGTATGTAGAAGTAACAAACTTGGGTGGTGTTTCCTTCACATCATTTGTATATTTCTTGAAACTGCTTTTATCCAGCTTGTTTAGATTCTCTATCTTGTCTCCTACTTTCTCAAATGTTACAGTAAGCTGAGGTTGATCTACAACTGCAACATAGTTGAGATCCCTCTCTTTCAAACCTACATCATTATTAGAGATTAAATCATTTAAGAATCTTAAGGTATGAGATGTAATTTTGGAATATGAGTGAGGATAAGCAGAGATAGAACATATTGGCCCTTTAACCAAACAGTGGAGTATGAAACTGAAGGCATTGGAAATTCACTGGTTGTGTCTTATATATCCAGTCGTGACTTCTCAGGCTTATCGTCAACTTCTCGTCGCGACTCCAACTCACAGAGAGTGTCTCTGAAATATATGGTCGCGACCTCTTCATCTTTTCGTCACGATAGGATGTCTCAGTAGTTTAAGGTCGTGACCAAACAGTCATCTTGTTGTGATTCTAATTCATAGAGAGTCTGTCCCTTAGTAACCTGGTGTTTCGTCGCAGCATTATTATCCTCGCGTCGCGACTGGATATCTCTGGAGTTTTTAGTCGTGACCAATAGATCTTCTTGTCACAACCTTGGGTCATAGAAGCTCGACCCTTCTTCATTTGCTCTACTTCCAGCTTCCAGAGTATCTTGTGGCCGTGTAAAATCACTCACAAACTCTTTTTCAAAAGCATTATCACTAGCAATTGATGAAATCGAATCAAAATTTGATGAAAATGAGAAATCTTGAGATGGTGAAAGCATGCTATTTACATCTAAATAGTTAAAACATGATGCATTACCTTCACAAGAACAAGAAAAAGAGTAAACAGAAGAAAGAGATTCAAAATAGTCATCATATGCACCTAAAGATAAATTTGAATCCTCATGCTCTTGAGATGCTTCCTGGGAATTATGAAACATAGAATCATACCCATCATGCAAACTCAATTCATGCTCATCCTTAGTCTCTTCAATGGCACAATCAATGGCATTCAACCCAACAAAAGCAGAATGATCAAAAGGGTGTTTCATTGCTTCATTCATGTTGAAAGTTACCACATGTTCTCTAACCTCCATTGTAATGGAACTATGCTTCATACTAATAATTGTCTTGGAGGTTTGGAGGAAGGGTCTTCCTAGGATCAAAGTGCTCTCACTCACTAGCACACTGGACATGTCCAGAACATAAAAATCAGCTGGGAACGCTAAGTCCTTGACCTGCACTAGAATATCCTCAAGAATTCCCTTAGGATACCTAATTGACCTATCAGCTAACTGAAGTACTACACATGTGTCTCTAAGATTCTTAATACCTAAGGCTAAGTATACTGACCAAGGTATTACATTAATGGCAGCCCCTATATCTAATAACACTCCTTGGATGTGAACATTTCCTATAGTGCATGGGATTTGTAACATCCTAGGTCTTGGCACTTGACCAGTGATTGTCATATCCTATTTTTTTCCTATCTGTATAATACTGATAGAGGAAAGAGGTTTGGAAAGGATTGTGATGATGAATGGAAAAGAAAAGAACGATCAGATGAAGGTTTAAAGAAAAGGGACTAAATTGAAAAGTATAAAAGTTCCATGGTGCAAAATGTAAACTAGACATAAACTTTGGGCCATTAAGTGTAATTATGAAAATTTGAGGGCCTAAAGTGTAATTTTCAAAAGTTTAAGGACCTAAATATAATTTATTAGATGTTCAAGGGGAAAAAGTGTAATTATGAGAAAGTTGAGTCGGAAAAGGCCCAAAAATGCTCGGAATCAGTTCAATCCCAAATTTTACTAGTAGCTAGAGAAAATTATTCCGGCTAGTTTGACGCAACACAGAATTTCGATTTGAGGTCCCGAAAAATTGATATAAATTTTTGAAGTTAGGAGAAATTATTACAGTATTTTTTGGACCTCAAAATTAGATGAAGCTTTCGAATAAATTCTTATAATTAATATGAGAATTTATAAAACTGACAGGATCAGAAAAGGAATCTTGTAGAATTTTTAATAGAATTTACAATGTAATAAAATACCCGATAAATACATTCGGGAGAGGTTTCTCTGGATCTATGCCATAAAGGTAGTGGACCATATAAAGGCCCAAAATGGCGTTACAAAGGCCCAATAAGGTAACTGAACAGTTATGTGGGCCAGTGTCTAGAGGAATATGGAAAAATACGAAATTACGAAAATTCCCCTAGGTTATAATAATGTACAAGAGATGAACGGAGGGCATTTTGGTCATTCTGGACAGGCCAAAATGCCAAAGCAAGTGGAAGAATGAGTACTCAGAGTCAGTAGATGCCCTGATAAGGTATAAAGATGTGTGAAATTATAATTATGCCCTTAGGGTTAATATAGTGCAAGAAAAGGCACCAAGGGTATTTTGGTAATTTGCCAAGGGATCTGTAATTAAGTTTAGACCCAGTATAAGAATGTCAATGGTAGGAAGAATCCAGATACTAGATTTAAGGTCAGAAAACATATTATGGAATCTCAGAAAAATTAGATTCAGAAAACAGTCTGGTTTTTGGAAATTGGACTGAGCCGGTACCGGATGGGACTAAAATTTTTCTAGATGCTTCCTCCCTTAACAATTTCATCACATGGGCTATGAGGTGTCCCTTGAGGATGTCATGGATGTTGTCATAAGTATTTTTTTTAAGAAAAGTTAAATCCAAGAATAAATGAGAGCTATTAGATCAACTAGTGCACAAAGTGATCTTGGCCATTCATTTTTCATTGGATTTCTCTATAAATACCCCCAAATTCTGATTCAAAACCGTGGCCGAGAACCCTTGGGGAAGCTATGGAAAAATAAAAACTCAAGCCAAGACAAAGAAGAATCCAAGGTCCAAAGTTCAAGCAAGCTAGATATTAAAGGTAAGCATTCTATCCTAGCTTATTTTCCTTTATTTGGGAGCTTGAACTTAGGGTTTTTATGGAAGAAAGTTGAGTTTTCTCTTAGGTGTATATGCTGTCCAAAATCGTAGATGAAAGGAGAAAGAAGAAATTAAAGTTAGAGTTATATGATTAAAGCTTAAACAAGCTAGTTAGATGATTGGTTGTTGAATCAAGTTGATATTCTTGAGTTTGCCATGAATGAAATGTAATATCCCTAATTTTTTGTACTGATTTGTATGTACAGTTTGTACGTAATATATGTAAGATTTTCTAAAAAAAATGTGGTCATTTATGTAAAGAAAGGGATTGAATTGAAAAAGGAAGAAAATGCAAGGACTTAAGTGAAAGTACAAAAAGTTTTAAGGCCAAAATAGAAAGTAGACAAAAATATTGGGTCCTTAAGTGTAATTTTAAAAAGTTGAGGACATAAATGTAATTTATGAAAAGTTCAAGGGGCAAAAGTGTAATTATGAAGAACTTGGGTCGAAATCAAATCAGCCCCAAATTTTACCCGTAGATAGTGAAAATTATTCCGGTTAGTTTAACGCAATACAGAATTTTGATTTGAGGTCCCAAAAAATTGATATAAATTTCTGAAGTTAGATAAATTTATTGCAGTATTTTTTGGATCTTAGAATCAGATGAAACCTTACAGTAAATTTCTACAATTAATATAAGAATTTATAAAATTGACAGGATTAGAAAAGGAATCCTGTAGAATTTTTAATGGAATTTACAATGGAATAAAATAACCAATAAATGTCTCCTGGAGCGGTTCCTAGGGAATTGTGCCATAAAGGTAGTGGACCCTATAAAGGCCCAAAAATGGCGTCATGGAGGCCCAATAAAATAATTGGACTGATAGGTAGGCCAGTGTCCAGAGGAACCCCGGAAAAGTACGAAATTACGAAAATGCCCCTGTGTTGCACTAAGGAGCAATAGATGAATGGAGGGCACTCTGGTCATTTTGGATAGGCCAAAATGCCAAGGCAAGTACAGGAAGGGTTAGTCAAAGTCAGTATATGCCCTGACAAGGTACAAAGAGGTGTGAAATGACGATCATACCCTTAGAGTTAATGTAGTGCAAGAAAGGGGACCAAGGGTATTTTGGTCATTTTCCAAGGGATCTGTAATTAAGTTTAGACCCAGTATAAGAATTTCAATGATAGAAAGAATCCGGATACTGGATTTAAGGTCAGAAAACATATTATGGAATCTCAGAAAAATTAGATTTAGAAAACAGTCTAGTTTTCGGGAAATCGGACTGAGTCGGTACCAGATTGGACTGGGATTTTCCAGAGACTTCTCTTCCTTGGAATTTTGCCACATGGCTTGTGAGGTGTCCCCTTGATGATGTCATGGATGATGATGTCATAATTATTAAAGAAAAGTAAATCCAAGAATAAATCTAAGCCATTAGATCAAATAGAGCACAAAATGATCTTGGCCTTTCATTTCCAATCAAATTTTTCTATAAATACCCCCTCAAATCAGATCATTTCGGCATGCTTGACAACCTTGGGAAACTCTTGCAAAATTTCCATTGAAGCTAGAAAGAGGCAAGCACCTTGGAAGAGGTTTGCCCTTGGGTTTAAGAGGTTTTGGGACATATTTTTCTTGATGGTGCTGCTGGACATTCTATTTTTATATGAAAAGAATATGAGTTTTATGTTATGGATAGTTTAGACAAGCTTAAACAAGCTAGAATCAAGTGGTAATAGCTTGGAAATCCAAGTATGCATGTGAATGGAAGATTGTGTTCTATTCGGTACTGTATGAATCACTATTCATATGTTGAAATTTCATGATTTTGATGCTTACAATGGGTTTAAAATGGAAAATTGTGTGGGGATATAGTAGAGAAACAAGTATTGGAAGCATTGGAATCAAAATGAGAATTTTTGGAAAACATGTGAAGCTTTTCAGTTTTGTACAGCAACTTGTGATACAATTTGATTTTGGAGATTCAGAATGCATATTTGGATTCTACATGAAAAATTATGTGGAAATGAACCATGAGAATTTATTTTGAAAAGATGTAAGCATAAGTCATAAATTAGACAAAGAAAGGAATATAGTAGGAACCTAGTCTTGGAATTGTGTTGGAGTTGAATTGTAACTTGATGTTACTTTGTAATGGCTAGGTTTTGACATTTGTGAGAAGGGAAGATCATTCCAAGAAGGAAATAACAAGGACATCTAAGAGGTAGCAAGAATACCTAACTATAATCTTATGTTTGTTTGATTGTATGCTTGCTTGTTATGTATGATTTTTGGTTGAGCTTGAGATAATTTTATGATGATGATGATGAAGTATGAATGGTTGCAACTCCTTGCAATTAATGTCATGACAATATGCATGTTAGAGGTTGCTTATGTATGTTCATAAAGTAGCTCCCATATCATGATAACATGTTAGGCATTTAATCAAGCATGCATGTTATCATAATTTGTATGACTTGCTATTGAGATTTCCATGAAATCTTATTTTTTCCATATATATAACTATGCTCTAGGTGCTGGAACTTCTCAAGGCAAAAGGTTAAATGTGGATGGTTAATTTGTATATGACTTAAAGTTGAGCACTTAACTTTAGAGGATGATATTTTGATGTGCTTGATGTATGTTACTATGGATCCAGTCTGAGGCAGTAGACTTCGAACAATAATTTTCTTAACTTATCCAACGTATTTTCATGTGAAATTTGGCATGAACATAGTTAAGATCTAGAGATTTAAATGGACACCAAGAATGCCTCAATTTATTAAGAATTCAAATTGTTATGATTTTTCAAAGTTGGAACTAAAATCTGGATCAAGATAAAACGAGTACCCAGAGGCAGTGAGGTTCATGCGCAAATTTTAAATAGTAAATGAATGAGTTTTTCCACGAAATTTTATGAGCTTAAAGTAAACATATGGAACTTTAAATCCATATGTAACACGCCTCATTTGGATAAGTACACAAGAAGAAATGAATTTTTGAAAATAAGGCACAGAAACTGGAACTTTTAGGTTTACCAAATGAACAATATTTTCAACAAATAAACTGATTTCATTTGGACAAGGAAACCTCAGTTTCATATTTTTCCTTCAACGTTTAATGAAAGATATTTTATTAGAAATTGGAACCACCTCATTTTGATTTTTCTAGATTTAATTATGAATTTCCAAAGTTCATGATGTAATCTAGATTTACCAAATGAACAGTACTATAAACAGTACCCGATAACCTAATTCTTGAAAATTCATGTTTCTAAGCTACAAAGGTGTTCAATTGGTATAAGATACCTTCAATTCAGTATATGTAAGGATAAAATTAAGGATTTGACATGAAACAATTCGGTTTGCATGTTCATGCACTGTTCATGATAGAAGGAGATGGAATTTCAATGATCTAATGCTTCCATTGAATTTAGATGATGATTTTGTGTAGGATTGGATAGGTTTTGAACCTTGGAAACATTGGAATTGAAAGTTATAATGTTTGAAGTTCTTTTCTATTACTGTTCACTCGCATGAGCAGTGATTGGAATTTCATAATTTTGATGATTCCAATGGTTTTAAAATGAAAAGTTATGTGGGATAAAGTAGAGAAATAAGTATGGGAAGCATTGGAATCAAAATAAGAATTTTTGGAAGAACTGTGGATGTTTTTCAAATCTGTCCAGAACAGTGCATGGGAGCAGGAATTTCATGATTTTAAGCTCATAAATGGATTCAAAAGATGAAATTGTGTAGGGTAAGGTCAAGACATCAATTGATTCAAAGGCCAAGTCAATTGGTAAAGATTAAAGGAAGTTATGTTAGTTAAAGTAAGTTTAATGTTCAAGAGAAGTTAGATTTAATGAATGGATGATTATGTGATGTTAGGATTTGATTGTGGACTCAAAAGAGGCAACTACACGTCAAGGAAAAGTAAGAAGGAAGAAGCAAAGTTGAAGTAAAAGGAAGTAAAGCAATAAGGTAGTAAACTTACCCTAAACTTGTATGTATTGAATGTTATGCTTGATTGTGCTATGACTTTGTCAAATTGTGTGCATATGTGTAGATGATTGAAGCTCTATTTTTATTATTACTTTGGCCAATTGTATTTCATATGATGCATGGAAGCATGCTCATTACACTATGATAACACTTTCACAAGTAAGCACAAGCAATTACATTAATACATGTATTGTTTAGTACCGTTTACTACTGAGATTTCCCTCGAAATCTCACCCTATCCATGTAATCCCAATCCCAACAGGTTTATGAATGATGAAAGAGGATGAAGAAGCATGAAGAGGAGTTAGGGATTGGTCAATGTAAATGTTATATGATGTTATGTGAAGAATTTTTGCAAGTAATGATGCTATATGACCAGATTAAGCAATAATGTTTATGATGTAATGAAAAATATATAGTAAATGATGGAATAAATGTATGAAATTTTACATACATTTATTTAACATGTCAAGCTTCATTTTGAAACTAAGAACACCTTATTTCAATGTTCCAAATATGGGGACCAGAATCAGTTTTCAGAATTTTTAACCAAATGAACAGTAAACTCTAATGAATAAACTGTATTAATATGCTAAGCATTTAGTAAGAAAATTATTTTTCCCTTAAATTTAAATATGTTAGCGTAGAGTAGAATTTTGAACCACTTTATTTCAATTTTTCTAGAATTAATTATGATTTTTCGAAGTTCATCACCGAATCTGGAATACCATATGAACAGTAACTCGCCAAGAGTAAAAAATCCAGATTTAGCTAATGGACTTCAAAGGTCATGTAAGTGATTCTAAATGCTACCGAATGGTCCCTAAGACCTACAAAAGTAAGGATGTTATAGTAATTCAGTCTTAAAAAGTATGACACATTAGCACTTGAAACATCCTTCCTTAGACCCTTCAGAGTACACTTACGGAAGCAATCTTAACTTTATCAATTCTCTCCTGCCGAGAATCCTGGCAAAAATATAACTATACTGATTCGGTAATTCCCGTGAGAACTACCATTCTACGTAAGTACCCAGGAAAGACTGGATGAACCAACTAGATCCACTCACTTCCAGCCTCCTTAGACAACATTTACGTACACAGTACTCTGTATAGTCTACTAGCACAACGGCATTTTCTAGTAAATATCTTTAAAGCTTAACCTTAAATCCTGACCTTAAATGTTAACCTTACGTATACTCAATTAAAATTAACTTAGATCATTGGAATACCTCTTAACCTCAAAAACATGAATTTCCAAGAGTTGGGCTTACGAGTACTGTTTACTGTCACTGTTCACTGGGTAATTCCAGATTACAACCTGAACTTTGGAAATTCATAATTAAATCTAGAAAAATCATATTGAGGTGATTCTGATTTCTAATGACATATATTTCATTTAAATTTGAGACAAAAATATGAAAATGAGGTTTTCTTGTCCAGATCAAATCAGTTTATTCGTTGAAAATTTCTGTTCATTTGGTAAATCTGGAAGTTCCAGTTTATTTACCCCATTTTCAAAAATTCATTTCTCTTAGGTTACTTATCCAAATTAGTAGTGTTACATATGGAATTAAATCTCCATATGTTTACTTTAAGGTCATAAAAGTTCATGGAAAAAGTCATTCATTTACTATATGAAATTAGCGTATGAACCTCACTGCCTCTGAGTAGTCGTATTATCTTATTCCAGATTTTAAATCCTGACTTTGAAAAATCATAAAAATTCAATTTCTTAACCAAATGAGGAGTTCTTTGTGTCCAATTAAAGATATGTATCTTAGATATTTTTATACCAAATTTCATTTGAAAAATCGTTGAATAAGTCACTTAAACTATCGTTGGAAGCACACTACCTCAACTCAGATCCAGTGAGCATTTACCATGTACATACCAATATATCATCACATAAATTAAAGGCATGCTTTCCAAGTCATATACCATTCACACATCCACAATTACCTCCTTCCTTGTGATGTTCCAGCACCTAGATCATGGTTATGGGGGGGGGTGAGATTCGGGGGAGTCTCAGTAGCAAACAATACCAAACAATGCATGTATTAATGTAAAGACTTGTGCTTGCTTGTGAAAGTGTTATCATAGTGTGATGAGCATGCTTCCATGTATCATATGAAATACAATTGGCCAAAGTAACCATAAAAATAGAGCTTCAATCATCTACACATATACACACAATTCAATCAAGCCATAGCACAATCAAGCATAACATCAATACATACAAGTTTAGGGAAAGTTCACTACCTTGGATCTCAACTTTGTTTCTTATGCTTGCACTTGCTTCCCAAGCTTTCCAATCATGAAGATTTTTGGTCAATCATTCCCCAACATCTTATTAGATGTTTCAAGGTCCTAAACACATTCATATTCATTACATAATCCATTAGGATCATAAACTCAAACATTACTCAAGACTATCTCTCTTGAATATTCAACTTGCTTTACTTAACTTCCTTTAATTTTTACCAATTGGTTTGCCTTTGAATCAATTGATATCTTGACCTTACCCTACACAATTTCACCTTTTGAATCCATTTATGAACTCAAAATAACCAAATTCCAGCAACAATAAACTGTTATGTACAGATTTGGAAAAGCATACATAAATCTTCCAAAAATTCTCATTTTGATTCCAATGCTTCCCATACTTGTTCCTCCACTTTTTCCCCACACAAAATCTCATTTTAAGACCATTGGAAGCATTAAACCATGAAATTCAAATCACTGTTCATGCTAGTGAACAGTACCGTGAGGAATTTTCAACATTCACGGCTGAAAAAAAGCATTTATACACCGGTTGAAAATGGCATTCTACATCACACATATAACCGGTGTAGAAACAAACCGTGTAAAAAGTGAGACATTTTACACCTGTCACAAGACCAGTGTAGAATGTATACTTTTTTACACCGGTCTACATTTTAAAGCAGTTCACATTTACATTCGGTATATTATTTTTCAACATCTACACCGGTCGAATATTGGGACGGTGTAGATTATTCAAATGTTAACACCGGTTGAATATTGGGACGGTGTAGATTATTCAAATGTATACTTTTTTACACCGGTCTACATTTTAAAGCGGTTCACATTTACATCCGGTATATTATTTTTTAACATCTACACCGGTTGAATATTGGGACGGTGTAGATTATTCAAATGGTAACACCGGTTGTATATATGTCCGATGTAGATGTTATTAAATTTATATATATCTGTTCTTTCTACACCGGCAGGTATATACCTCCGATGTAGATGTTATTAAATTTATATTTAATTTAATATATTTCGTTGGCCTAAAGCTTCATAAATAAACTGCCCAAATATAATATAGGACTCAATCATCGATCATCATCAGTTCAAGATGCCAGAGACATATATAATTCAATTGCTCATTATATTATTCATTTAATAAAATTCAATACAAAAATGCTACAATTTGAACAGAAAAGTAGAAAAAGGTATTAAGTGAAAGACAAATACTATAGAGAAGGAAGGAATTGAACCAAAAACTCTGCCCACCGATTACGCAGGTCCTCAATATCTTGGTTAGGAAATAGATCAGGTTGATCAAACATCTGAAATATGAAATCAAAATCAAAGAAATTAAGGCATTACTAATATAGATTAGATTGACAATTAAGAAATATGAAATCATTAAAAATATAATTTTACCTCCTCAGTTAGGTCAATCTTATTTGCCAAGATAATATTGACCATGTGTCTGACTATGTAGAAGCCGCACAAGTTGCTTTCTCTGGGTTGCCTTCGACTCTGTAATGTTAACAAGATAAAAATTATTTCTTATCATCAAAATGGGGAACCTAGCTAACACCTAATATATACTTTTATTACCTTCGGTGTGATCCATTCAGGGTCCCTCATCAAATTAGCGTGCTTAAGGCCCCTTGCAACTGCGAACGTCCTTATAGCCCTATGGCAAAAGTTAATAAGTTAGTAACCCATTTATCATAAAGATCATTGTGTATAGAAGAGAACTCACATGTTCATGATCTTCCTGACATCGACCGAGGGCTTGTAATGGAGGGAGTATAAGAAGAAAACTTTATAGCTATGCTTACATAGGATGACAAGTTGCCAATGATTGCTGCAGAGATTAGTTAAAAGAGAATGAGTATTATAATTAAGCAAATACAAAACTATTATATATGAAATAAAATGAAATATTATTATTCTTACTCCTGCATATATGGTGCGAAGAAACAATCAATATCAGTTTCACCGAGCCTCCTTGAAATGTATGCAAGCCTCGAAGATTGAGAGGTCCCTTTAGCATAAATCTGAAGTGGGCATAGGAATCCGAACTTTTTTTGTTTGCCCTTTGAGGAAACCAACTCAGCTTGCATGTACCTACAGGCAATGCATACGCGACATTAGTTGTAAGACTTAAACTTTTTTATTACATATATTTACATGTAAATTATACTTACATAAAAAACACTTGGATGCAGCCGGAGGTCAATTCTTCCTTGGGAGTGATCAGAGATTTGACGTCCGCATGGTCCAAGAACGCCGGTGCTCCCATGTCGCCCATAACTGAATCCATAGGCAACGCGTCCACATGGAACATTTTCTCATATGCCAATAGGATCACACGTTGCATGGCATTCAAAGTGGGAGGGATGGGAAGTTGGCTGGGGGATGAGAAGACGTGATCCAAAACAAGATGCTTTGGCCACAATATGAAAGTCCCTTTTGCTTGGCTCACTGTCTTCACCTTATCAGTGGGAATTGGGACAAGAGCATCTCTAATTAACATGTCTTCAACCGTCACCCTTAATTGATCGTCCTGAATTTGGATATGGTGAACAGTTGCCCCTAGGCTATGGATGGAGCCACGTGCCACTAAGCATCTAAGAGGATCCTCCATATATAGATCATAATGTTCTACATCCTCTGACAGCGGCAAGCAACAGCTCTCTGTAGGGCTTGGACGGGCTACAATTGAGGGCGGGAGAGGATCTGTTGGCTCTTGTTGCCTTGATGTCATCATGGATAACATTTC
Source organism: Leucaena leucocephala (assembly GCA_037074615.1). NCBI lineage: Eukaryota > Viridiplantae > Streptophyta > Magnoliopsida > Fabales > Fabaceae > Leucaena > Leucaena leucocephala. Next base: position 9,047,302 of record CM073549.1, read on the forward strand.
TTCCTTCATCTTTGCGAACCCCTCTTGTAATCGCGCCTCAATTGAAGCTTCTACTTGTGCCCTAGCCTCTATCCAAGCCTCTACCCTTATGGTGGAGAACAAGGATTCAAACTCTGCCCTCGGTACCACATGTGGGGAACATCTTTGAGATGATCCAAAGTAATCTCTTATACCCACACCTCTTCCAACTCCCCTGACACGGCCCCCATGTTCTTGTTTTCCAGTAGCAACAGTCAAGATGTCATTCCTACCATCTGACTTGAAGGATCCATAGGACTCTTGTTGTTGAAGATCACTCTATAACATAGAAAGAACAAACATAAGGAAAATGATATGATTATAGTCTACTAAAACAAAATAATACAAGTAGTGCTTACAATTTTTTCAGCAATCACGCGAGCATTGTCGCTTGTAAATATTTCGCTCTTTCTTTGGCGAGCGTACAACCATTTTTCTTCTCGACGTATCGGAGAGGGGGGTCAAGAAGAACACTAGGATCCGACCCAGCATTTTCTTCTAGCCTCTTCCTCTTGGCCCCAATAACTCTCTTTCTTCCTTCGCATAACCCCCTCGAGACATTGTGGGGGGGCAATCATTCTTGAGGGCGAACTCAGTCGCTTTTGCCCTTTTTTCCTACAAGACATGGAGTAGTTAAAATCAATATATATGATATTCTGATACGTTTTCTACCAACACATACAAAAGGATACACTCACCATTGCTGCTGGCGTGGTCCGAATCCTAACAAATTCTTCCCAAGCATCTTCGTCGATGAATTGATACTTGCTGCATGGAGAAGGTTGAGGATGACCACTTCTGTCCTGTCCATGCACATACTGACGAGCTAGTTGGGTCTTGAATGCCCTCCAACGCTCAGCGCAATAGGACAACATCTTCTTCTTCAAGAACTCATTGTTGGGAACATCGTAAGTGAGCTGCAATGTTTGCCATTGAAAGCAGAGTGATCAACAAATAGTTGTGTATTTGGTATTGCTCTGTATGCAATATTAGATAGTTCCTATACCTGGATAGTATCCCTAATTTGATTCTTCACGCGATCATCCACAGTATCCCAAGTCAAATAGGTGATGCTACGCTTGTTGCGTGCTAGGAGGCTGACAAAACTTACGTACTTTGCCCTGTGTTCACCAGTTGGGTTCTAGTTTCCCCTCTATCCTGTCCTTCGTAATGTCTTTCAAATGAGTCGCACTTCTTCCCTTCCTTTGCGTAGTGGCGGTTGGAACATCGCTAGCCTCAATCTGAGTAACTCTATCCGCCATATTCCTATGTACGCAATAACAACATCAAAAACATTGAAAACAAACTTAACCCTTTTTCCTTCAACCCGTCAGAGTACATAAAACTTGTTCCTTTAACAGTTATGAATGGAAAGATATGCAAGCATTTATCAGGAAAAATAGAAAACCTAGATTAAATGAACATATATAAAAACGGCGAAGCACGTACACACGGGAAAATAAGTGCAGAGAACACGTACACGAAATAGCAGAACGAGAGAGACAACAGAGAAGAACGACTAAGTACGGAGAAGCCTCGAGAAAACCATAGAGCACGACGAGCGGAGATATGACAGAGTTCATGAGAAATGAGAATGATGGTCGGCCCAGGGGCGGGCTTAAAAAATGAATATAAACATTTTACACCGGATATAAATTATTCTAACCCGGACAACAACATAACCGATGTAAAATTGATACATTTTACACCGGATAAAGTATAACACCGGTGTAAAAAATAACACCGTCTAAAATATAACACCGGATAAAGTATAAACCGGTGTACAATTGAACTATAATTTATTTACCAAATTGTCAGTAATAGACTTTTTACACCGGATAGCACTTAAGACCGGTTTTAATGTTGTAGTTATTTTTTTAAACTTCATCATCATATATATCATCCCATCCTTGGTGTCACAACATTCTTATCAGAACAAGAATCTGTCTCTGTTATTATTACATCAAAATCATATACGCAATCATAACAAGAAACTTAATATTGCATGTTTAGACTACATCAAAAACAAGAAACACATAGAAATTAATCAGAATCCACTTCTTCTTCATTTAATTGTGGTCAACCTACTGAAAAAGAAGGGATCTCATAAAAAGAATCATCATTGTCAACAACCCTTTTTCCTTGGAGCGCAACATACCATCTTTCATTTTGAGGATCAGTGATATAGAACACTTTCTTTGCTTGGTCTGCCATAATGAAAGGCTCATCCCCAAAACTTGTATTATTCGAATCCACCAGTGTAAATCCTAACTGATCGACTATAACACCGTTGTTTACATTAGCCCACTTGAATTTGAACACGGGAACTTTGAATTTGGAGTAGTCCACCTCCCAAATCTCTTCAACAACGCCATAATATGGGATGGCTGCTAATTTAGGATTATTGTCTTTTGAACTAGAGAAATGCATAGCTCCAGCCACTAATATAACGCCACTGTTTTGCACGCTACTTCTATCATCTAGGGACTTCATATAAAAGGAATACCCGTTGATATCAAATGAATTCCAATAGATCACATTATGTTCAGGACCACATGCCAACCATCTAACTGTATCAGAAACACAATCCTCATTTTCAACCTCCAGTTTGAACCAATGTGCAAAAGATTTGTTGTGTTCTCTAATCAGCCTTTGCTCTGTCATCCTATTATTTTTTTTCCGGACAAGATCTTTATGAACAGCAATATAGTCTTGAACTTCATCAATGTTATTCAATATGTGTAAGTGTATTTGCTGCAATTCATTACGATCAACACTCCTCACCGATATTCCGCGTTGACCCCCCTGTTTGGCACGTGGTTTTTGGAGACCAGTAAGTCTTACTTTAGACAGGTATTGTTGACAAAAATCCATAGCTTCTTCGGCAACATATTTTTGAACAATGGATGCTTCGGGCCGATTTGGATTCTTCATATACCCTTTAAGGATTTTCATGTATCTTTTAAATAGGTACATCCATCGTAAGTATACAGGGCCACACAGTTTTATCTCTCGCACTAGATGAATGATGAGGTGTACCATGATGTCAAAAAAGGAAGAAAGAAACTGTTTTTCAAGATGGCACAAAATAACATAACCCCGTGCTCCAATTCCTCCAACTTTTCAGTCTCAAAGACTTTGCCACATATAGCATTAAAGAAGAAGCAAAGTCGGGTTACAATGTGTCTCAAATCATCTTGAAGGATTGCTCGAACAGCCACTGGGAGTAATTGTTGCATCAATACATGACAATCATGAGACTTTTGGCCTACTAATTTCAAATCTTTCATGGACACAATCCTCTTAAGATTAGATGAGTACCTAGAGGGAACTTTGATTCCTTGCAAACACTCACAAATCCTTCTTCTCTCAGCCTTAGACAAAATGTTAGTCTCTTCAACATGATAACTCCCCTCACCATCTGGCCTCGGATGTAAATTCTCTCGTATTCCCATTTCTTTCAAATCCAATCTTGCCTTCAAACCGTCTTTGGAACTACCATGTGTGTTGATAAACTTGTTCGCCAGTCAATGGCTTTGGAGCATTTTCAAATTCTTTGCCGCCATAAAATTTCTTCTTTAGTCGACGGTATGGGTGGGCTTGTCTTAGAAATCTCCTATAACCTAGGTAGACTGTCTTTCTTCCATGACGAAGTTGATAGTAGCAAGTCCCTTCCTCACAAATCGGACATGCTTTATGGCCCTTAACACTATACCCTGACAAATTTCTGTATGCAGGAAAGTCATTAATTGTACAAAAGATCATGGCCCGCATATTGAAGACCTCCTTCTTAACCGCATCAAAAACATCCACACCTTCCCATAGCTTCTTCAAATCTTTGATCAAGGGTGTTAGGTAAACGTCTATGTCATTTCCCAGTTGTTTTGGTCCTGAGATAAGCATAGACAACATTACATACTTCTGTTTCATACACAACAAGGGAGATAGGTTGTAAATCACCAGAAGGACGGGCCATAAACTATGTATACTACTAAGGCTACTATAAGGGTTCATTCCATCCGTACTAAGTCTAAGCCTTAGGTTTTGTGGTTCATTGCCGAACTCAGGAAATAAGTCATCAATCTTCTTCCATTGCAAAGAGTCAGCAGGATGACGAATCTTTCCATCATTAATCCTTTCATTTGCATGCCATAACATTTTCTTTGCATCATCTTCATTAGAAAAAAGTCGCTTAAACCTTAGTACAATTGGAAGATACCATAATAACTTGGCAGGAGAGTTGTTTGATCTGTACCTTGGTGTCTTACATATTGGATACTTCTCCTCATCTTCAAACTCTTTCCTGTACAATATGCAATCATTTGGGCATGCATGAATCTTTTTATACTGCATGCCTAAAGGACCTATTATTTTCTTCGCATCATAGTAGCGTTTGGGTAACACATTTTCTTCAGGAAACATGTCCTATAACAACTCAAGCAATTCTGAAAAACCACTGTCACTCCACCCATGCCGAGCTTTCACACTTACCAATCTCAATACCGCATTCAACAGGTTGTATTTTCTGCACCTTGGGTATAGAGGCTTTTCTGCATCATTGTACATATTACCATATGCATGTGACCGCATAAAAGCATCTTCTCCAACATCACGAATCATGTCCTCTACTCGATCATCAGTATTCATGTCATCGTCAAAGGTCGGTTCCACCTGTTCACCATGCCATACCCATACCGTGTAACTCTTGCAAAACCCCTCACAAATTAGATGAGTGTAAATATCAGCAGGACTTTGTTTCCTCTCATTCAAACAACTCACACAAGGACAATAAAACCTTCCATTGTCATCATCACCATTCCGTTTAGTGAAATCCAAAAACTCCTTCACCCCCTAGCATACTCAATACTTATTCGTTTAGCATTTTTCCAACTACGATCCATATTTGTGGAAGACTAAGAAACTAGAAAAATAGAAAACAAGAAACCATTACGTTGCAGCTAATGCATGGAGAGATTAAATTTTTAGTTCTCGAGAGGAGTTCAAAACAAAACTCACCATTTGTGAAGCGCCGAGAAGACTTAATGCGCGAACCAGGGAAAAATGAGAGATGGAAGGCGCGAGATATGTACCAAATAAAAGAGTATTTGGTAAAAAAAATAAAAAAAAAAGTTTATTTTGTAAGAAAATATACACCGGACAAAATGTTACACCGGTGTAGATATATATATAAGAGTTGTAGATAGTATATTTTACACCAGCCACTATATATAAACTGGTGTAAAATATATCATTTTTTTTAAGTGATAGACCCTACTATGTCATCAACTTTTACACACAAAAATATATATATATCAGAATATATAAAAGTTGCAATAATCTTTCACTACTCATCAGACTCAGAGTTTTGGGAGTCATCAAATTGGGTGAGATCAACAGGATTAAAGAAGCTATCACGGGGTTGATGGCGACGAACTTCTGAGCAGAAATCTCTGAAACTTGCTTTCAGTCTGTCAACTTTCCAATTCAGTTCTTCCACGGAGTCCTCCAGCCCATTGAAGCACAGTATGAGTTCCTCAAGGCGCTCCATCAGAGTCACAACCAGGGGAGGAGGAGAAGGAACAAAAGGGTGAGGATCAGGATGTTTGTCTTCAAAGTCGTCTCTGTTTCTTTTGTGGGGCGGAGAAGGAGGCGTACGTGAGGAAGAGGACATTGGAGGAGTCAGATAGATGAAAATAAAATAAAATAGAGATAAAGTGATGAGACGAAATGTACAGATCGATCATAGGAATGGTATACATATATATATAGTTCATGATCAATAAGAATATAGAAGAATGCAATTGGCCTTCTATCATAATGACTACAAACGTTAGGAACCGAAGAAGAATGAACGGTCTGAAGAATAAAGAAAGCGCGTGGGAAAGCATAGACAGGAAACTGAAGAGGCAGAAGCTAATATGCACCGGGTGTTTATATGCACCGGGTGTTTATATTTTAAATCCGTTACTTTTAAAACCGTGTAAAAATTTATTTTTTTCTTAAACCGTCTTCTCCTCAGTGACCGGTTTAAAAGTGGGATTTAGATGAAAAATAAACGGATCATCAGCAACACATATTCATTCAAATTAAACTTTACTATCAAACTTTACATCTTGAAATCTATATAAATACAATATCATCATCTCCTTATTCTTTTAATTACATCAAAAAGGAGGTGGGGAATAGGGAAAGGCAGGTGACCCCATTTTCACTCATTCATCTTCTTCGGAGTCAGTGTTTTGGGAGTCAGAATTGGGATCAACAACAGGATGAAAGAAATCATCCTGTTGATGGCGACGAACTTCAGAACGGAAGGCTCTGAAACGTTGATTCATCCTCTCAACTTTCAGGCCCAGTTCTTCCAACGAGCGCTCTAGGGCATTGAAGCGAGGGATGAGTTCCTCTAGGCACTCCACCAGTTGCTGGAGCAGGGGAGGAGGAGAAGGAACTGAAGGGTTACCATGATGACAGACATTTTTTTCTTCAAAATTAGTTCTTTGTGTTTTGTGAGGCGGAGAAGGAGGGGTGGATGAGGAATAAGCCATTGGAGAGTTAATATAGAAGATAGAAGAAATGAATATAAAATAGATATCGGAGAAGGTGATCATGATGAACTACGTACTACTGCGCATGTCTGAGAAGACTTGACATAAAATGGCGGGAAAGGATACAGACGGAGTTAATCTAAACCAGACTAAATATTTCCACATCGGTCACTATAACATTCGCTGTAGAAAGTAAACATCTAAATCGGACTACATTTTTCCACATCGGTTACGAGTAAATACGGTATAAATGTTTCATATTATTTACAAAAATGCCACCGATCATTTTTTTAACACCTTCTCCGCATTGACCGGTTTAAAAATGGGGATTTCGAATGCCAATTTTCCAACAGTGATTATAAACTTTAATTCCAATGGTTTCCAAGGTTCAAAACCTTTCCAATCCTACACAAAATCATCATATAAACTCCATGGAAGCATTAAATCATTGAAATTCCATTTCCTTCTATCATGAACAGGGCAAACCAAAATAGTAAAGTCAAGAACATCAACTTACTTCACAACCAAGCATGTAACTAGCTTGTTTAAGCTTGTCTTAACTATCTATGACCTAAAACTCATATTCCTTTCACATATATACAAAAATTCCACCAGCATCTCCCCAAGATTTAAGCCTAAAAAAACACTTAAACTCAAGCACAAACCATAAGAACAAAGGGTAGAAGCAAGGAGACAACTTACCTTGCTTATTTCTTCAAGATCCTTGCTTCCTCCAAGCTTGAGAGAAAATTTTGCAAGAGGTTCCCTACACTTCTCCTTCACGGTTTTGGCTTGGATTTGAGGGGGTATTTATAGAAAAATCTTGGGAAAATTGAAGGCCAAGATCACCTTAGGAACTATTTGATCTAATGGTTAAAGGTTTGATCTTGAAATGTCTGTTCTCTTCTCACTCATGATATCACCAACATGACATCACATGGGACACCTAAGCCTCCTCTTTGGCGCCATTTTGAAGTCCTTGTGGGTCCCACCATGTGCAAACCCTAATTTTGACTTTATTCTCTTCTTTTTTTCTTTTCAAAAGTCCATAAATTATTCATTATTGGACTCGGGCTCCAAGATAACTTTTGGAACTTATTGGGCTGGCCTAGGATAAAATGTTGGGCCTCTTTTAGGTCCAATAGCTAATTGGCCCAAATCCCAATGTACTTTCCTTATACCGATATCCTTAAATTACCTTAATCTTAGAAGAAATGCTAAACACCTCGTTTAATTGTTCTAATATAAAATGAATTCTGTACAAAGTTTCATAATTTTCTGAGACCGAGAAGTCCTGATAAAAATTACATACATTTCCTTTAACCCTTTATCGGTGTCCTTTTTCACCGTAAATTCCATAATTAATTCTACAGGACTCCTTTTTGACTTCTGTCAACTCCATAAATTCTCATATTAATTATAATAATTTACTATAAAATTTCATCTGATATGCATCCATTGTGAAATGACCAAAATGCCCTCTATTCACTTCTGGTTTCTTAGGGCATGACAGGGGTATTTTCATAATTTTACACTTTGGCTCTTACACTTTCTTCCTCTTCCAATTTAATCCCTTTCTTTACATAAATATGGCCACACCTTTTCCTGAACAATCTCATATATATTTTATTCAATATGTACATACAAATCAGTACAGAAAATTTGGGATGTTACATTTCTCTCCCCCTTAAAATAAATTTCGTCCTCGAAATTTACTTAGTACTTTAGTCAACAATCTTAAATATACATCCTCTTTAAATCTCTTTCTGCTTTATGACTAAGAATCGGGGTATCCATCTCTTATCTTTTATTTTATTATCTAGCGGAGTACTTCCAATATCTGCTTCATGTCCTTGCTGTCATTACTCTTTTTGTATGAGTCAACTTAATTGGAATTTATTTCTACTTCATCATGGCACTTGATCCTGTGCTATGCATCCATTTGCTTATGGACAACTCCTTGTACTAGACTTGTGAGTAATGTCCATTTCTTTCATATCAAACTCTCTCGAATATTACTGTATTCGGGAGTTTTCATCAATTACTCATCATACTTCTAGCATTTATCTCTTATTACTTTTCTTAGCATCTCGCAGACTGTCTTAACATCTGTAGCATTTCATCTCTCTTTTCATATCATTAGATGTTCACATCATCGTTAATCACTTAACATCATACAGAGAGAGGACTTATGTAACTATTCATTCTTTACTTTTGCTACTAAATAGGAGCACATACTCTAACATGCATAATGCCTGGCCCTCAAATTGCAGAACTACATACCTGCTTGTGAAGGCAAAGCTCTAACATCGGAGCTTAAGCATTCCTTTTCTGAATATGCACAGCTCTAACACTTGGAGCTTACACAGCTCTAACATTCGGAGCTTTAGCATATTTTTAAACATAACATAATGCCTGGCATTTTATGCAAGGAGTGAAAGCTCTCATCTCTATCTGTAGCATAACATTCGTCATCTTATCCCTTTTTTAATAAGGGGCCTCTCTATTTGCTCATAAAATGAACATTTCTCATTGAAAGCCACATTACATATTTATCATAGTGTATCTCATTACACACTTCTGATGCTGTATCATGGCATATCTAACCAAATTTGGCCATATCATGGTGTATCTTACTCTTTCATGACTTATCTTGCCTTATCATGACATATCCTGAGATACTATAAGTCTAACATTTTCTTTATCCTCATCTTAGGAGTCTCTATTATCTTCACTTCACTCTTCATATAAGAAAATTCTGAGTTCAGTCTATAATAATAAGGCTATCTGAAACTAACATCGTGGGTACTCTCTCTGCTATGATGAATAACTGGTGAAGCGCCTTTACCTTAACTTTGTCTTTGGCATTCATCTTCTCACAGAGATATTACATTATACTCATATCTGCATGGCTCATTACTTTCCTTAGGCTAGGTCTAATTGCGACCTCGGGATCTAACTGCGATCAACTGTTAGCCTCTTTAGAGTCTAACTACGACTCTGGAACTTTTAGGATCTACTGCAATCCTCCAGAATCTAATTGCGATTCTGTTATACTGTATCATTATCTCTGGAAGATCTTAAACCAACAGACTAAGTTATAAGGTTAGTTACCTTCACTTAGTTACTACTCAACAGATAATTCCCCAAGGCTGAACACAGAAGCCAATATTATATATTTAGATTTTACTCATTTTATCTATCATTGAGGAATTTCTTACATCATTCTCATCTTTCATAACCTTGCTATATCTCTGACTACAAGGAGCTACATAGGCTCTACCATGCACATCCCTATCATGATCTGTATACCTCATATGATGGACATGGCTTCATCATAAACTAAACTGTCCATTTTCTTAGCTCTATTTCATGAGCAATCTAATTCTATCGCAAGAGCAATCTAATTCTATCGCAAGAGCAATCTAGCTCTATTACGAGAATGCTAACTTCTCTTACATAGATACTGCTCACTCTCAGAGCTGTATCATCTTTCATGGCTTTACCTTATCTCATTTCATGCTCATGGTACATCATTCATATATCTTATTCCCAATAAAGGAATATATTCTGAGCACTGTAATCACATGTCTATGGATTTGCCATCAACATTCATCCTTAACCTCATTCTCTGTCTGTCTTTAATTTTCATTCTAAACTTTAGGGATTAACTGGCTAACTATCTCGTTTATCACTTGTCTATTGCTTTATCATCATTACCAAGTTAAATTATCTAACTGCATGCCATATGGTATGGGAGCAACATAACTTTCTCATAACTTCCTCATCTCATATGTACTCTACCCTGCATGTACTGCATAAAAGGAGTATTCACTCATCATAGCATACTCTAACATGCATAATATGCAAGGAGATGCAATTATTTACGCATTCTCTAACATGCATGTCATCATATGACAACTACAAGGAGATTCAACTGATCATCATAACTTATGACAATAAAAGCCATATCAACAACTAATCATCATAACTTATGGCAACAAAAGCCATATTATCATCACATAATTTGCTCAACCATCCATTATACGCACACTGTAATTCAACTATTAACTCGGTAATCCTTTTAAGCATTATGTCCCTTTATCACCTTCTCTGCCAGATCCCAATCATTCATTCATGAACTTGAGATAAATACTCAGTTACTTAGGCTGCCACATTACCCCTTGCTAGGGTACAGACTCAACCCTCACTGCTTTTTCTTACATAAAGAATAGGGGAGTCACTCTATTGTTTAAAATTTTGGCCACCTTTCTCTCTCTAGACATCATACATTTCTATTTCTAATCTGGTATACATCCACCGCTCTACTGAACTTCTGTGACTACCTGAGAAATTTCTTATAGCACGGAATTCAATTCATGAATAACTTCTCGACCATTCAACTCTCACTAACCTTATGGATGAACTTGGCTAATTATTCATCAAAGGGTTTCTCTTTCTCTACATTAACTCTTAGCCTCATGCTCATCTCTATCTAACTGAGAGGAATGCTTTTCATAAAACTATTGAAGAAATACGTCTTAGGTGAGCGGATCAATATCCATCTCTATGGAGTAACTTCCATATCTCTCTACTATCTCTTAAATCTTTCTATCTGTATATCGTCTCAGTCTTCTCTAGACTAGACTGTGGTTCCTTTTCAATCTTCCTCTATGGATCCTGACGAACTTAAGTCACGTGGATCTCATTCATCATCTAGTACTATTAGTTCTATTCTCTAAGGTGCTCTCCCCTAGGTCTACTAGGTTACTATTTCTTTGTGATGGAATCCCTCTGTCTTGGGACATTACTTTCCATTTGTTAACCATCACATTTCAAATCTTAAGCCATGTATTAGGCTTATTTCTTAAGCAAGCCTTATTCTAACTTTTGATTCTTTTGTTCATAAAAGACTAACTGAACCAAGTCTTTCACAATGTAGATCTACTCTTGATAGTCACATAGAGGATCTACTTTTGAACATCATCTTAGACTAGTATGTATCTCTAGTTCTCATACTGTTCAGCTTGCCTACATCATGTGCTAAACCTCTAACTGGTAAACTTCAGTGAGGCTGGCATCTTCATTTATCATCAAGTCTCTGTGTATCTTAGTCGCGACCTTCTAATTCTACTCATAACGACTTGACATCTTTGAACTCTTTAGTCGCCACTCCAGGTCTTATCTCGTCACGACTTGAACTAATTTGTGTATATTAGTCGCGTCTTATGACCTAACAGTTCTATAACTTTTATTGCAACCAATAATCTTTCCTCATCCCGACCAGAATATCTCTGTGATTATTTGTCGTGACCTGTATCTTAACTAGTCGCACTTAACTTCTCTGGGACTTCTAGTTGCGACCTAAAATGTTTCACATCGCGACCTATACATAGCTTTCTCTAAACATTCTGTTCTAGTATTCTTGCCCAGTCTTTACTCTAACAATGGCCAATTCTTATTCTTAACTTTGATTAGCCTGAGTGATTTGAAACTTATCTATACATATCTAACATACTTGGATCAAATAGGGTATATTCACATAGATGTTCAAACAAATATCATTATATTATATCACATCAAACTCATATGTCATATTATCATAACATTTGTACATACATTACATATATGTCAATTACATATAAGGGGTAAGTCATAATTATCATTTATACATTCAATTTACACTGTTTATATTATCCTTCATCTCTTTTTACGTTCTTTTCTAAGGAATTGCAAACTGTAAGTACTTCTGCATACGGAAATGCCACCCTTGTATATCCGTTGGTGGATCTTCTGCCAAAAACTCACTTAACTCTATATGCCATATAGGGGTATATGGCAATATCTGACTTATGACCATCTCATGCCAATCTTCTAGAGTGTAAACCTGATTCAGGTCAATACCTTCTATCGTATATCTGTTTATCATCCTTGCTACGGCATTAAGGAATTGCAGGTAGATTGACTGCTCTTGATCTCTACTTCTATCTATCCCCTGACCTAAACTGAGTAATTCATTTTCCACAGCCTTGTTGAGACTAGTAGAGTCAACATTATTCGTCTTTAGTAAAGAAGGATGGGTTTGACTAGGACCAGGAATATCCCACTGATCTTTATCTATAACACCATATATTCATGGACTACAAGAATAGGAAGGGACTGTTATAGGTTGTGACTGGATCTATGGATTAAGGTACTGTTGTAAGTTACTCATATCAAACCTATCCTCAAACTCTGGGGGAGGAGGAATAATATCTAGTCTACCCATAGTCCAGTACCAGTACTCAGCTTCCTCAGCTGTAATCTGTCCTCTCATCGGAGGAATAGGGCTTACATTAACATTAGAGGGCACTCCCAAAAACTTATACTATATCTCTTATAATCTCTTTCCATTAATCCTCAAAAAATTTATGAGGCTATTTATCTTTAGTCTACCTCTTCAAGATTCTGTTTATCAATTTAGGAATCTAGGATAGCTATCATGTCAGGCCATTGTACCTTAACTAGGCTATATTTATTTCATCATAACATCTCCCATCACCTGACCTGTAAGACTTCTGTATCCCTATCCTGAAGGACTTATGTGTCCTTAGCCTCACTGTAATCCATAACTTAGTCAGCTGCTTTCTTTCGACTAATTGAGGAAGGGTCTAGTGTAACATCCTAATTTTTAGGCCTAGAGATGCAGAAATAGCCTAAGATTAAGAGGCTACTAGACCCTTTTTTAGTAGAAGTCCCAGAGGAACGCAAAGAGTTTCAGGGACTGAGCTGCGAGTAAGTAAAGGTACGGGGACTTATGTGTAAACAGTGGAAGGCCCAAGGGGTAAATGGCCATTTGGGGATGATGTAAAGGTCAAAGGTTCAAGAGTTGACTAGTTAGGTCGTGATGATAAAGAAGTTGGTCGCGACAAGAGTGTATTATGGTCGCGACGAATATTGGCAGAGAGGATTGGTCGTGACGGATAATGTTGTGGTGTCACGACTAATGAGTAGAATAAGCCGGGTTGTGACTAAAAAGTTATGTGGTCGCGACGAAAGACTGTTATGGTCGCGACTAAAGGATGTTGTGGTCGCGACTAATGAACCAAAAGATGTTATGTCGCGATAAGGTGATGATGAGGTCGCGACTAGTGGCTAAAGTGGTGCCAAGCGTATGGGCCAAGAGTGGTGAAGGTCCAAAGGAGATAGTTACCCGGTTAGAGATAGAACTGGGGATGAGGGCCAGATACAGGAAAGGTTATCTGGAAACCATGAGATGGACTGATAAGTTGTACTCATGGGACCCACAAGATGACACCTGGCATTAGAGCATGATTCAGTGACCTTTCAGTAGAGTAAAGTTACTCGGTTGGCACGAGAACCGAGGAGGTGATCAGATAAGTCGGGGACTTATCTGTATAGCATTGGGAAGCGTGCAAGGTCTCTTCCAGGCACCATATGGCATTAGTCTGGAGAAAGCAGATAAAGCTGAGGACACGCATTACGAGGTAGGACTTTGGACCGGTGAGTCAGCATGCTAAGGTGTCCAGGATTTTTAGCATGTGGAAAATATGACGCTGAGGTGGAAGGCTGAGGTGTCCCGATGATGCAGTAAAGGAGGAATAAAAGAAAATAGGAAATTTCAGGAAAAACCAGAACCACAGGATTAGAGTTCATGGAAATTACGATATTGCCATTGGAGGCAATTATAAATACCCCCCCTTGCCTTCATTTGCTCCACGCATGGAGAAGGGAAAGGGAGAGAAAGAAGAGAGAGGGAGAAGGAAAGGAAAAGAGAAAGGAAGAAAGAAAGTTCTGGCGGAGCTGGAAGCAGAATAGAGATAGTAGAGTTCTGCTAAGCTAGCCAGGTAGTAACTAATCCTAGCTTTTATGTAATGGCTTTGTGATTTGTTGTGCTATTGTTTGGTTGAATTGTTGTCTTATATGTTATGTCTGAAGCTCTGCTATAATGCTATGATCATATGTTATTAAGCATGGAAGCACGCATCATACTTATCTGTACACAATCACAAGTAAGCACTGTCACACTGCATTACATATATTGTTATGATTGTTGCTACTGAGATTCCCCCGAATCTCATCCCCATACATAACCCATTACAGGGAGGTTATGCTAAAGTAGATTTTGAGAATGCTAAGAGACACCGTTATGCTGCCAAAGTTAGGACTGAACATCAGTATATGATAAGTACTGTGTACGTAGTGCTGTCTAAGGAGGCTAGAAGTGAGTGGACCTAGCCGGTTCATCTAGTCTTTCCTGGGTACTACGTAGAATGGTAGTTCTCATGAGGGGATTACCGAATCAGTACAGTTCAGCTCTTTGTACAGATGAAGCGTAGCGGTTATGCTGCCGGAGTTTAGGCAGAAGGAGATATAATAGAGATAAAAAGATTTATATGTCTTGTTGTGTATGCCATGCTGTATGACATTATGTTATCCAATGATAAATATTGTTTGGCATATTAAATTTATGTATGGTAAATTAAGGGGGAAATTCGCAGGTCCTGAGGCAGCAGTGTTCTAACCTCAGTTTGACCTAGTAATCGGAGGAGTCTGACCACGAGATTTAGTGAGCCGGTAGTACACATATGGGGCATTCCGTGGATAGGTATTATGCCTCATTTGGATGTGTAGAAGGTGAGAAACCAATTCTCAAAGTAAAGGTTCAGAATAAGGAACTTAAGAGTAAAAGTTCAATCTCTGAACTTAAGTTAAGCCAATATTGCTTCCGCAAGTGTACTCTGAGGAGTTTAAAGGAGGATGTTTCATCTAGCTCGTATCTCTATGCCATTCATACTTTTAATTTTTCCCCTATCCTTATGGATTACTAACAGGCGAGAAGTTATCTCTTACTAAACCTCAATATTCATTTTCCCTAGAGTATTCATCTCCAATCCACAATCTAAGTTGGACTGTGAACAAGTAACCTATTACTAACCTCAACCCCATTTGGGCCTATTCTCTGTTTCTAAATTAGAGCAAGTTTATCCTGCAAACACTAGCTTAATATCAATTATGACTGCTTTGCCATTATGTATCTATCTATAAATTATCTATTCAGAGCATTACTTAAGTCAGAATCCTTTTCTCTGATACCAAAATGAAATATCCTTCCTTAGACCCTTCAAAGTACACTTACAGAAGCAATCTTAACTTTATTAATTCTCTCCTGCCGAGAATCCTGGCAGAAATGTAACTATACTGATTCGGTAATTCCCGTGAGAACTACCATTCTACGTAAGTACCTAGGAAATATTGGATGAACCGGCTAGGTCCACTCACTTCCAACCTCCTTAGACAGCACTTACGTACACAGTACTCTGCTAGTCTACCAGCACAACGGCATTTTCTAGTAAATATCTTTAAAGCTTAACCTTAAATCCTGACCATAAATCTTAACCTTACGTATACTCAATTGGAATTATCTTAGATGATTGGAATACCTCTTAACCTCAAAAACATTAATTTCCAAGAGTTGGGCTTACGAGTACTGTTCACTGTCACTGTTCACTGGGTAATTCCATATTACAGCCTGAACTTTAGAAATTCATAATTAAATCTATAAAAATCATATTGAGGTGATTCTAATTTCTAATGACATCTATTTCATGTAACTTTGAGAGAGAAATATGAAAATGAGGTTTTCTTGTCCAGATCAAATCAGTTTATTAGTTGAAAATTTCTGTCCATTTGGTAAATCTGGAAGTTCCGGTTTATTTACCCCATTTTCAAAAATTCATTTCTCTTAGGTTACTTATCTAAATTAGTATTGTTACATATTTATTTAAATATCCATATGTTCACTTTAAGATAATAAAATTTCGTGAAAAAAGTCATTCATTTACTATATGAAATTAGCTCATGAACCTCACTGCCTCTGAGTAGTCGTATTATCTTATTCCAGATTTTAAATCCTGACTTTGAAAAATCATAACAATTCGATTTCTTAACCAAATGAGGCTTTCTTGGTGTCCAATTAAATCTATGGATCTTATATATTTTCATGCCAAATTTCATATGCAAACTCGTTGGATAAGTCACTTAAACTATCGTTGGAAGCACATTACCTCAACTCGGATCCAGTGAGCATTTACCATGTACATACCAATATATCATCACATAAATTAAAGGCATGCTTTCCAAGTCATATACCATTCACACATCCACAATTACCTCCTTCCTTGTGATGTTCCAGCACCTAGATCATGGTTATGGGGGGGTGAGATTTGGGGAAATCTCAGTAGCAAACAATACCAAACAATGCATGTATTAATGTAAAGACTTGTGCTTGCTTGTGAAAGTGTTATCATAGTGTGATGAGCATGCTTCAATGTATCATATGAAATACAATTGCCCAAAGTAACCATAAAAATAGAGCTTCAATCATCTACATATATACACACAATTCAATCAAGCCATAGCACAATCAAGCATAACATTCAATACATACAAGTTTAGGGTAAGTTCTACCTTGGATCTAAGCTTTCTTTCTTATACTTGCACTTGCTTCCCAAGCTTTTCAATCATGAAGCTTTTTGATCAATCATTCTCCAACATCTTCTTAGATGTTTCAAGGTCCTAAACACATTCATATTCATTACATAATCCATTAGGATCATAAACTCAAACATTACTCAAGACTATCTCTCTTGAACATTCAACTTGCTTTACTTAACTTCCTTTAATTTTTACCAATTGGCTTGCCTTTGAATCAATTGATGTCTTAACCTTACCCTACACAATTTCACCTTTTGAATCCATTTATGAACTCAAAATAACCAAATTCCAGCAACAATAAACTGTTCTGTACAGATTTGGAAAAGCATACACAAATCTTCCAAAAATTCTCATTTTGATTCCAATGCTTCCTATACTTGTTCCTCCACTTTTCCCCCACACAAAATCTCATTTTAAAACCATTGGAAGCATCAAAATCATGAAATTCAAATCACTGTTCACGCGAGTGAACAGTAACCCTGAGGAATTTTCAACATTATAACCTTTAATTCCAATGGTTTCCAAGGTTCAAAACCTTTCCAATCCTACACAAAATCATCATATAAATTCCATGGAAGCATTAAATCATTGAAATTCCATTTCCTTCTATCATGAACAGGGCAAACCGAAATAGTAAAGTCAAGAACATCAACTTACTTCACAACCAAGCATGTAACTAGCTTGTTTAAGCTTGTCTTAACTATCTATGACCTAAAACTCATATTCCTTTCACATATACACAAAAATTCCACCAGCATCTCCCCAAGATTTAAGCCTCAAAAACCACTTAAACTCAAGCACAAACCATAAGAACAAAGGGTAGAAGCAAGGAGACAACTTATATTACTTGTTTCTTCAAGATCCTTGCTTCCTCCAAGCTTGAGAGAAAATTTTGCAAGAGGTTCCCTACACTTCTCCTTCACGGTTTTGGCTTGGATTTGAGGGGGTATTTATAGAAAAATCTTGGGAAAATTGAAGGCCAAGATCATCTTGGGAACTATTTGATCTAATGGTTAAAGGTTTGATCTTGGAATGTCTGTTCTCTTCTTACTCATGACATCACCAACATGACATCACATGGGACACCTAAGCCTCCTCTTTGGCACCATTTTGAAGTCTTTGTGGGTCCCACCATGTGCAAACCCTAATTTTTACTTTATTCTCTTTTTTTTCTTTTCAAAAATCCATAAATTATTCATTATTGGACTCGGGCTCCAAGATAACTTTTGGGACTTATTGGGCTGGCCTAGGACAAAACGTTGGGCCTCTTTTAGGTCCAATAGCTAATTGGCCTAAATCCCAATGTACTTTTCTTATACCAATATCCTTAAATTACCCTGATCTTAGCAGAAATGCTAAACACCTCTTTTAATTGCTCTAACATTTTTAGAAATTCATTCTAATATAAAATGAATTCTCTACAAAGTTTCATAATTTTCTAAGACCAAGAAGTCCTAATAAAAATTATATACATTTCCTTTAACCCTTTATCTGTGTCCTTCTTCACCGTAAATTCTCATATTAATTATAATAATTTACTATAAAATTTCATCTAATATGCATCCATTGTGAAATGACCAAAATGCCCTCCATTCACTTCTGGTTTCTTAGAGCATCACAGGGGCATTTTCATAATTTTGCACTTTGGCTCTTACACTTTCTTCCTCTTCCAATTTAATCCCTTTCTTTACATAAATATGGCCACACCTTTTTCTGGACAATCTCATATATATTTTATTCAATCTGTACATACAAATCAGTACAGAAAATTTAGGATGTTACAGCACTCACCTAAGTTCTCTCAAGAGGCTTCAACTTCTTCTTATCAGCACATAATTCTTTCAAAAATTTAGCATACTTACGATTTCTCTTGAGAAATTCAACCATAGGGATATTTATTTCTAATTTATTGAAAAGATTATAAGCATCTTGTGCAAAATCAGGGCCAATTTTTTTCTTTCTAGGAAAATAAGATTTAGGAAAAGGGAGATTTTTATACTTACCTCCTTACCTGT
Source organism: Leucaena leucocephala (assembly GCA_037074615.1). Taxonomy (NCBI): domain Eukaryota; kingdom Viridiplantae; phylum Streptophyta; class Magnoliopsida; order Fabales; family Fabaceae; genus Leucaena; species Leucaena leucocephala. The sequence continues at coordinate 9,066,377 of CM073549.1, forward strand.
ATGCTTAGAGGCTCCTTGCTTTCTAGACTCCACCTTCTCCTTAACTTGCTTTCTTTCATATGCTGGACTTGACACGATAACTTCCTCTTCTTGGGTCTCTTGTGTTTCCTCTTGTGCTTGTGAGTTCTCTTCTTGGGTTGCCTTCCTACTTAGAAGATGCTATTCTTTAATGGTTTCTGATTTCCTAATCTTCATCTGTGATAATGCTGAATTTCCATCTTCAAAATCTTCCATATCTTCCTTTGGTGTATTATCTTTCTTAAAATGTACTTGTCTTCCACTTATGAGTGATATGGCATTCAGACCCTTCGGATTAATGATAGTGTTCGAAGGTAAGTTGCCACTACTCCTTGTTTGGATATCACTCACTGTATTAGAAACTTGAGTTAAATGACTTGTTATATCTGCATTCTTGGAACTTAACTCCTCAAGTTTCCTGTGTATATCTACATTATTCTTCTGCATACTCTGAAGAATTAAAGCTATAGAGGTGAATTGACCATTATTCTCTTTGAGCTTGTTATCAATATTAGTCATTCTACCATCCACGTTGTTTAATTGTGCAGCCATACTCTTTAACAATTGAGAAGTCTCATCGGGTCTTGATGCCACTAAATCATTAAGATTAGTTAGAACTATAGACTTTGCATTACTTTGGTAGTTGCTGAGGAAGCACCACCTCCTTAGAATTAATTTGGCCTATTATCCCCACTCCACCACCTGAAATTTGGATGGTCTCTCCAGCCAGGATTATATGTGTTGGAGTATGGATCTCTCTTCTGGTATTAATTATCTCTCCCTTGATACATTGCTGCTACTTCCTCATACTGTCTATCACATGTACTTATAGCATGCATCATTGAACCGCATGACTCATATCCTATAACTAGTGCTTGTGAGGTTCCCACTATATGAACTTGCTTTGTGTAATGCAGCTCTCTTTTAATTAAATTCATCCTCTTTTCCATTCAGTTTTCTAGAGCTGTTATTTCTGCTAAAATCTCATTCAAATTGCCTGAAGATGATGTGGCATTCTCCTTGGATCTTCAGTCTGATGGTCTTCATTAGCCATTTTCTAGAATAACTCCCAACTTGCTTGTGAAGTTTTATCTCTCAAAGTTCTATTTGCTGCTACATTCAAGGAAACCTTGTTGTGAGGAAGTAGACCATAAAAAAATGTCTACTAAATTAGCCTTGGTAATGTTGTGATGATTCTCCATTCTGCTGTAAAATATTTGTGATCTCCTTCTTCATCCGAGTACTCTTTGAGTCTGGGAAAAACTGTTCTAGATAGTCTTTGATCCTATGTAAGAGTTGAGAAATGAGTTGGCAGATTATATAGCCACTCATTAGCCTTCCCTTCCATAGTGAAGTAAAAACACCTCCTTAAAAAATCATCCAATGCAGTCATTAGGGGCTTTATCGAAGAGCAGATCATATGCATGGTTTGTAAGTGGCGATGTGGACATTCTCCTACAAAACCATGGAATTTAGGTAAGGCTGCAATCAAAGCATCTTTAATTTCAAAATTAGCCTCTTCAGTATAAAAACCATAAGGATCATAATTCAAGTGCGAATGATTTATTTCCCTCACACTTCTATTATCTTCTACATTCATTGGTATTTCATTTTCTCCTTATCTATTATGCCCATTATGTCCATTAGGATTAATCTCAGCCAAATTAAATTCTGTTGACCTCGCCTCTTCTCTAAATTCTCTCCTTAGTTTCCTAATTTATCTCTCAATTTCAGGTTCAAAAGTCACTAATGGTCCAGTTCTTCTACGCATGCAACTCAGAAACAATAAGAAATAACCAAGCAAGCAATCAAAATCAAACATAGAAGTTTCACAGCAGAAATTTTCAACTAGTTGTGACAAAAGGGTGTTCAGGTCATGACTTCAGAACACAGAGAGCAAAATGACGAGTGTCTCGGATTGTCGAAGTCTGAGCCATCAAAATTAAGTGAATTGCACCCTAGTAATGTAGTATAAGGCACAACCCTATCGTTCTTCTCAAGGAGCCTTTCTAATGGAATCCTAGCAAATTGGATGTCAAATTCAACGGTAAACCTGAGTAAAGAGTAAATGGTTTTGTGGTTTTGTGGGTGTAGTAAAATAGATATTTTTGTGTTGTTGTTTAAGATGGAAAATGGTTGGTTTGTGAAAGTAGTATATGATGATAGGCTCTTGATGATGAAAAATATCTATCCTTGCTCTCAATGTATATGGAGTTTGAAATCACTAAGTCTTGAATAAAACCCAATCGATCGATTGAGTCCAGAACCCTAATATTCTTTAAACTCCTTTGATCAAAGCTAGTTTAAAGACTATTATTGAACTGCTAAGGATCACTTAGTGTGTAATTTAAACCAGATGGAAGAATTCCCTTGAATGAGCGTCGATCGACTAACCCTAGATTCAAGCAATCGAATCAATTAGCAACGATCGTTGGCAACCGTTCAACCAACTTAAACTCAAAACTAAAATATTGTATTTAAACCAGCATTCAAAACATCCAAAGTAAATTACAATTGTCTAATATGGGAATAATCAATCGATATTCAAAACTTGTTCATATGATGAAAAACCCTAAATCTAGAAGCAATCATAATATGACAAGATACAAATTAGAACAGAAGAAACTCCCCATTTCAGTCCGTGAGCTCAAGATATTAGATCCATCACCAAAAGACTAAAGGTTTAGCCTCTCATGACTTCTACTGCACTGTAATCGCTGTTCAGATGTGATGCCATGAAGAAACAATGAAGAGATGAAAGGTGAATGGTGTAGAGATGTGTAGAAGGTATGTGGAGAGCGCTCGAGTATTGCTTCTTAGCCTAATCAAGTCCAAAAACCAGCCTCTCGGTTGACAGCAGCCTCTATCTCTTCTTATAACAACATGACCTAATTCAAAACGCGTAGTTTTAGCGATTTCGCATTTTAGTCGCGACGAGATCTATTTGTTGGTCGCGACCAAAGAATACAGGGAATCTTCCAGAAGAATTAAAGGTCGCGTCTTGAGGACACTTTGGTCGTGACTAAATAGCACAGAAGCGTGATTTCACTTTTATTGACTTATGACTTCTTTCCTGGTCCTTGCTCTCTTCCAAAGTACCTGCAATTCAACATAAAAGCTCACTGTAAAAGTCCAAATCAGTAGATAACAAAATATATGTAGTTTCAAAGAGTTATTTTACCATTTTACCCTTTAATTAGCATATTGCCATGCACAATCATGTAATACACAAAAGCACAATTTAAGGCATGAAATGAATGGTAAATGTGTCTTATCAATTCCCCCACACTTGAACTTTTGTACTCCTGGACAAAGAAATGAATTGCACCTAGAACAACACTATTAAGTCCAAGATAATAACATAATCCATAGTATGACCTGAAAACAATTAATCCACCATCTTTTGGGAATGCAGAAGTGATAATGTGAGCAATGCCAAGTAATCAACTACTAAATGAAATCAACCTCAACTATATAAGCGTAATAGATCCTCTCAAAGGATGTAAGTGTTTAGCTATCTCTCTATCCTCTCATTGTTAGGGTTCTTTCACTCAAATTCAAATTGGAAAATATCCTACCATATGCTTGTAATGGCTCTAAATCTCAGCAACTATATAGCACTTATGCAAAGAATCAAGAGGTCTTTTAGGGTTATAATGATGGAGATGGGCTACATGAAACATCCTTAATTTCATCCTTACATACACTCATTTGGAAGTATTTTATAACATTGGAACACCATTTTACCTTAGAAATATGAATTTCCAAAAGTTAGGCTATCGGGTACTGTTCACTTAGTAATTCCAGTTTGCAGTATGAACTTCCAGATTCTGTGTCTCATTTTCAAAAATTCATTTATCTTTGTATACTTATCCAAATGAGTCGTGTTACATATGTATTTAAATCTCCATATGTCTACTTTAAGCTCATAAACTTTTGTGGAAAAATTCATTCATTTTCTATATGAAAACCACGTAGGAATCTCACTGCCTCTCAGGACTTGTTTTATCTTGGTCCAGATTTTAAGTCCAACTTTGAAAAATCATATCAATTCGAAAACTTAACCAAATTGGGCGTTCTTGGTGTCCAATTAAATCTATGGATCTTATCTGTCTTCATACCAAATTTTACGTGAAAACTCGTCGGATAAGTTACTCAAATGATCGATGAAAGCGTTTGGCCTCATATGGTTCCACTGAGTGTATACATTTTTACATACCATACCACATCTCCTAAGTTAAATACATGCTATCTAGGCCATATATACATTGTTCATTCACATTTACTCTCTTCCATGAGAAGTTCCAGCACCTAGAGCATGATTATATACATATGGAAGGAATGAGATTTCATGAAAATCCCAATAGCAAGATATACAAACTATAAGGTTATGCATGCTTGATGGAATGCTTAACATGTTATCATGCAATGGGAGCTAATTCATGATCATACATAGGCAAACTCTAACATGCATATTGTCATGACATAGATTGCAAGGAGTTGCACATATTCATAACTCATCATCATCATCATAAACATCATCACATAATGAAACATCCTCCCTTAAACTCCTCAGAGTACACTTGCGGAAGCAATTTTAGCTCAACTTAAGTCCAGAGATTGAACTTTTATTCCTAAGTTCCTTATTCTGAACCTTTACTTTGAGAACTGATTTCTCACCTTCTACACATCCAAATGAGACTTAATACCTATCCATGGAATGCCCCAGATATGTACTACCGGCTCACTAAATCTCGTGGCCAGACTCCTCCGTTTACTAGGACAAACTGAGGTCAGAACACTGCTACCTCAGGACCTGCGAATTTCCCCTTAATTTACCATACATAAATTGAATATGCCAAACAACATTTATCATTGAATATCAGAATGTCATACAAGATGGCATATACAACAAAGCATATACATAATCTTTCTATCTCTATTACACCTCTTTCTGCCTAACTCTGCCAGCATAACCGCTACGCTTCATCTGTACAACGAACTGAACTATACTGATTCAGTAATCCCCTCATAAGGACTACCATTCTACGTAGTACCCAGGAAAGACTAGATGAACCGGCTAGGTCCACTAACTTCTAGCCTCCTTAGACAGCACTACGTACATAGTACTTATCATATACTGATGTTCAGTCTTTACTTCGACAGCATAACGGCGTCTCTTAGCATTCTCAAAATCCATTTCAGCATAACCTCCCTGTAATGGGTTATGTATGGGGATAAGATTCGGGGGAATCTCAGTAGCAACAATCATAACAATATATGTAATACAGAGTGACAGTGCTTGCTTGTGATTATGTACAGATAAGTATGCTGCGTGCTTCCATACTCAATAACATATGATCATAGCATTGCAGTAGAGCTTCAGACATAGCATATAAGACAACAATCCAACCAAACAATAGCACATCAAATCACAAAGCCATTACATAAAAGCTAGGATTAGTTACTACCTGGCTAGCTTAGCAGAACTCTACTATTCTTATTCTGCTTCCAGCTCCGCCAGAACTTTCTTTCTTCCTTTCCTCCTTTCTCTCTTCCTTTCCTTCTCCTTCTCTCTCTACTTTCTCTCCCTTTCTCTTCTCAAGCCGCGGATGCAAATGAATGAGGGAAGGGGGGTATTTATAATTGCCTTCAATGGCAATTCTGTAATTACTATGAACTTTGATCCTGTGGTCCTGGTTTTTTATGGATTTTCCTATTTTCCTTAATTCCTCCTTTACTGCATCATCGGGACACCTCAGCCTGCCACCTCAGCATCACATTTTGCACATGCTAAAAATCCTGGACACCTCAGCAGGCTGACTCACCGGTCTAGAGTCCTGCCTCGTAAAGCGTGTCCTCAGCTTTATCTGCTTTCTCCAGAATAATGCCATGTGGCGCCTGGAAGAGACCTTGCACGCTTCCCAATACTATCCAGATAAGTCCTAGACTTATCTGATCACCTCCTCGGTTCTCGTGCCAACCGAGTAACTTTACTCTACTGAAAGGTCACCGAATCATGCTCTAATGCCATGTGGCATCTTGTGGGTCCCATGAGTACACCTTATCAGTCCACCTCATGGTTTCCAGATAACCTTTCCTGTATCTGACCTCCTGCCTCTGGTCTATCTCTAACCGGGTAACTATCTCATTTGGACCTTCTCAACTCATGGCCCATACGCTTGGCACCACTTTAGCCACTAGTCGCGACCTAGCCATCATCTCATCGCGACATAACATCTTTTGGTTCATTAGTCTCGACCACAACATCCTTTAGTCGTGACCATAATAGTCTTTCGTCGCGACCACATCACTTTTTAGTCGCAATCAGGCTCATTCTACTCATCAGTTGCGACACCACATACATATCCGTCACGACCAATCCTCTCTGCCAATATTAGTCGCGACCATAATACATTCTCGTCGCGACCAACGTCTTTATCATCGCGACCTAACTGGTCAACTCTTGAACCTTTGACCTTTACATCATCCCTAAATGGCCATTTACCCCTTAGGACTTCCACTGTTTACACATAAGTCCCCATATCTTTACTTACTCGCAGCTCAGTCCCTGAAACTCTTTGCGTTCCTCTAGGACTTGTGCTAAAAAGGGGTCTAGTAGCCTCTTAATCTTAGGCTATCTCTACATCTCTAGGCTTGAAAACTGGGATGTTACATTTCTCCTCCCCTTTAAATAAATTTCATCCTCGAAATTTAATCAGTACCATAGCCAAATTAACTTAACATCTGGCAAAGTACTCATCATAACTTTACATCTCTTCGTAACATGCTTATCTTTTCTCTGGATCAACTCAATCAGAGCTGAAATCTACTTTTCTCTTATGGATCACTTACTGTACTTTATAAGTAGTGTCCATTTCTTTCATATGAAATTCTCTCGAATATTACTGTATTCGGGAGTTTCTACTCATCATATTTCTTCCAATATCATACTTCAAGCATTTATCTTGTATTACTTTTCTTGATATCTCGCAGACTGCTTTAACATCTGCAACATTCCATCTTTCTTTTCATATAATCAAACATTCTCATCATTCTTAGCAACTTAACTTCCTACAGAGAGAGGACTCTTTTCTGCTTTCTTTCTGTCTACCATTCCTTTCAACAGAAATGGCTCTGAGTACTGCATTCACAAGTCTGCAGAATTACCCGAGTACCCTCAATCATAACATATCTGTATATCATAGCTTATTGTCCCATAAACTGAGACTATCTATCATCCTCAATACATATCTCATTACATGTCATATGGTATGGGAGCAACATACTTTCTCACAACTTCTTAATCTCGTATACACTCTACCCTGCATATATTGCAAAAAGGGGAGTATTCATTCATCATGGCATACTCTAACATGCATGTCATCATATGACAACTGCAAGGAGATGCAACTATCATAACTTATGGCATCATAAGCCATATCATCATCATACTTTGCTCAACCATCCATCAGACATTGTAAAGATAACTAAGCCTCAAAACATATTTATCATTTGACCTATCATATCATCATTCATCCTGAAACATCTATCTATTTCAGGCTGCCACACTACCCTCCTACCAGGGTATAGACTCAACCCTTCATCACTCTTATCTTACATAAGGAATAGGGGAGTCACTTTATCTCGTAATCTGTGGCTACCTCTTTACTATCTCTTTACTTCTTCTGTCTATCCATCAGTCCCAGTCTATTCTTAACAGGACTGTGGTTCCTGATCGGTCTCTCTCTTGATCCTAGTGAACTTCAGTCGCATGGATCTCATTCCCCATCTTCTACTATCACTTCTACTTTCTAGGGTACTCTACCCTAGGTCTATCACTTCTCTGTGATAGGATCCCTCTGCTTAGGGAACATTAGCTCTTTAACTATTAACCATCACGTCTCTAGCCTTAAGCTATGTCCTAGGCTCATTCCTAGGAAAACCGCATACTAACTATCTGGCTAGCTCATCTTAACTCATCATCATCATTCTTTACATCATCCTTTGCTGCTCATCCTGCCTAGCACGGATGACTCGCGTAGGGTCTACCTCATTGGAGTTGCCAGCTTTCTCTATGCACGGCTCTTCCACTCAAGCTCTATATTCCTTTCTCATGTTCACCATCTTTTTCCCTCAAAAAGAAAAATGAACACATATCTTGTAACATCCCAATTATTGGGTCTAGTTGAACTGGGGGTAGTCTGATATGGGCAGGCTGCTAAACCCGTAGTCCTAGGGTAGTAATCTGATATGGGCGGATTATTTACCTGAATTTTATAGGATCCGAGGGATGAGCTAAGTCCTTCAGGATGTAAAGATGAGTTAAGTCTTTAACCTACAGAATCGGGACAGTTCACCTAGATTCAAAATGAGGAATGTGAGGAATATCCTAAGTCTTAAGCCTAGGAATTCTGCAGGTAGCTTGATATGGGCTGGCTCCTGTGTAAGATAACCTGATATGGGCGGGTTGTCGAGCCTTTCAAGTAATGATGACTCCCGAAGAGTTTAAGGGATGATTTATTGAAAGAGAATTTCTAGAACTTAAGATAAAGGATGAGAAGATGAGCAATGAGGCTAGAAAGTGAATGCAGGGGCCAAATCGTAATTATGGGAAAGATCAGGCTAGTAGCCGATGAGTACCATATTTTGCCAGAAAATAGAGAACATTATGCTGATCATTTCACTGAACTGTGAAATGTGCATACGGGGTCTCTATGAGTATGAAAGAATTATGGAAAGTTTAAGGACAAAAAGGTGGGGTCCTTAAGTGTAATTTTAGCCAAATAAAAAGGGACTTAAATAAAAAGAAGAAAAGTTCCTTGGGGCTAAAATGTAATTAAAGAAAGTCAGGCCGGAAGTGGTTTGGACTGTCCGACAGCATTTCAGTCCCAGATTTCACCAGTAGAGAGAGCAAGGGACGCTCGGTAATCTGGCTTAATACAGGAATTTTTGAAGACTCCAGACAGCCAGAAATGGACTGATCGTCCGAAAGTTATAAAAATTCATACCAGATACCCTAGATTTCAGATATAAGTGAGACAATCCAGAATGATGCGTCCTTATGGGGCGGTTGTCAGGAAACTGACAGAATACCGATAGGAGGTCTGTAGAAAAAGTTATTCACAAATTAGAAAATCCAGAAGGGAGTGTGAGGCCTCCGGGTATCCGATAGGGAAATTTATCGGTATTTGAAAAGGGACTGAATGAGTTCGGATAACCTCAGTCAGATGACTGATATGACTCACAGGGATGCCTGAACACCGCAGGCCAGTGTATCGGACAGAGGGAGCCGGTGTCCGGATATGTGTATAAACGGTGAAAAATAGATAAAATATTCAATAAACATTAACGGGGGAAGATTCCTCGTAATGCGTGCCATGAAGGTAATGGACCCTGAAAGGCCCAATAATGGCGCCAACAAAGGCCCAGTAAGACACTTGGACTGATAGGTGGGCCAGTGTCCGGCAGAACCCCGGAAAAGTGCGAAATTACGAAAATGCCCCTGTGCTGTACTAAAGGGGTAGGAGATGAATGAGGGCATTTTGGTCATTCTGGACTGGCCCGGAAGTCAGGGCACATACAGATAAAGTTACTTAGAGTCAGTATATGCCCTGACAGAGTACAAAAGGGTGTAAAATGATGATTTTACCCTTAGGGTTAAAATAGTGCAAGAAAGGGCACCCAGGGGTATTTTGGTAATTTGCAAAGGGCTGTTTCTTGGGAATCTTGCCATCAGAGTACTTGGGCTGGATCAAAGACCCAAGATGATATTCCCAAGCCCAAAAACGTAGCCCATGAAGTACGTGGGAAAAAGTGGCATTAAAATACTATTTTAATACAGTTTCAATAAAGTAAAGTTACTCGGTCGGCACGATAACCGAGGAGGTGATCAGATAAAGTCCAGGACTTATCTGGATAGCATTGGAAGGCGTGAAAGGTCCCTTCTAGATGCCACATGGCGTCATCTTAGAGGCAGAAGAAAAGTTAAGGACACGTATTACGGTGCAAGACTCTGGACCGATACTGGATTGGACTGGAACTGCTGAGTAAGCTGATGAGGTGTCCAGGAATTATGACATGTGAAGAATGTGGCGATGAGGTGTCCCGGTGAGGTGTCCTGGATGATGTCATGCATGATGCAGTAAAAAGGAATAAAAGAAAATAGGAAATTCTGGAAAAACCAGGAGCACAGGATCAGATGGCTTCAAAATTACGGAAATGCCATTGACCAAAACTATAAATACCCCCCCTTTGCCTTCATATGCACGGTTTTGGCAAGAGAAAGAGAGAGAAAGAAGAGAGAGAAGGAGAAAGAAAGAAGAAAGGAAGTTCTGGTGAAGTTGGAAGCAGTAGAGAAATTCTGAAGTTCTGCTTTTGAGGTAGTAACTAATCCTAACTTTTATGTAATGGCTTTGTGATTTGTTGGGCTATTGTTTGGTTTGATTGTTGTCTTATATGTTATGCTTGAAGCTCTATTACAATGCTATGATCATATGTTATTGAATATGGAAGCACGCAGCATACTTATCTGTACACAATCACAAGCAAGCACCGTCACTCTGCATTACATATATTGTTATGATTATTACTACTGAGATTCCCCCGAATCTCATTCCCATATAAAACATTACAGGGGAGGTTCTGTCAAAATAGAATTTGGAAATCTTAAGAGACGCCGTTAGGCTGCCGAAATTCTGGCAACAGAGCAAGGACAAAGAAAGGAACTGATACATACTGTGTACGTAGGTGCTGTCTAAGGAGGCTGGAAGTGAGTGGACCTAACAGGTTCATCCAGTCTTTCCTGGGTACTTACGTAGAATGGTAGTTCCTACGGGAATTACCGAATCGGTACAAGATTGGTTACTTTCTACAGAAGGAATGTAGTAGTTATACTGCCGGATTTTTAGACAGGAGAAGATGTAATAGAAATATGATAATTTGCTGTATGCCTTGTTGTATGACATTTTATTATTTAATAATAAATATTGTTTGGCATGTTTAATTTGTGGATGACAAATTAAAAGAGAAATTCGCAGGTCCTGAGGTAGCAGTGTTCTGACCTCAGTTTGACCTAGTAAACGAAGGAGTTTGGCTATGAAATTTGGTGAGCCAGTGGTACACATCTGGGGCATTCCGTGGATAGGTAATAAGCCTTGTTTGGATGTGTAGAATGAGATTAACCATTTCTCAAATTAAAGGTTCAGAATAAGGAACTTAAGAGTAAAATTTTAAATTTTTGGGCTTAAGTTAAGATATAATCTAGCTAATATTGCTTCCGCAAGTGTACTCTGAGGGGTCTAAGGGAGGATGTTTCATATCTCATCTAGGAACTTTATCTCCGCTGAGCTTTCTAAACCTCTATGTAAATAACTGTCTCTCGCAACCTGAGTATTGGATAGTCGTGACTCATATCCTCTGTGATCTTTAGTCAGTGACCATCATACTCAACTCATCATGACCTAACATTTCTATCCTTAGTCGCGACCTAAATCTTCTGTCGTCGCGACCTGAACCTAACTCGTCGCGACCTAGACCTCCTTACGTCCCAACCTTAACTTTTCTAGTCGCGACACAAGACCTTTCTCGTCGCAACTTCAGCTCTCTGCCATATTCCGTCGCGACCTTGTGACACACACATCGCGACCTAATCTCTCTGTAAATAACTGTCGCAACATTTTCGCTTCTTCGTCGCGACTAAAACTCTCTTGAGGCTACCTGTCGCGACCTACAACCACATTAGTCGCGACTCAATGCCATTCTCACGCACTAAAGGGAAAATACTCTATCAGAGCATCACTAAGCTAGAACTTTCTGTTCTGTGCCAGAATCTTATGCTCTGAACCAGAGTCCTTTCTGGTCTATACCAGAACCTCTTGCTCTGATACCAAAATGAAACATCCTCCCTTAAACTCCTCAGAGTACACTTGCGGAAGCAATTTTAGCTCAACTTAAGTCCAGAGATTGAACTTTTATTCCTAAGTTCCTTATTCTGAACCTTTACTTTGAGAACTGATTTCTCACCTTCTACACATCCAAATGAGGCTTAATACTTATCCACGGAATGCCCCAGATGTGTACTACCGGCTCACTAAATCTCGTGGCCAGACTCCTCCGTTTACTAGGTCAAACTGAGGTCAGAACACTGCTACCTCAGGACCTGCGAATTTCCCCTTAATTTACCATACATAAATTGAATATGCCAAACAACATTTATCATTGAATATCAGAATGTCATACAAGATGGCATATACAACAAAGCATATACATACTCTTTCTATCTCTATTACACCTCTTTCTGCCTAACTCCGGCAGCATAACCGCTACGCTTCATCTATACAAAGAACTAAACTGTACTAATTCGGTAATCCCCTCATAAGGACTACCATTATACGTAGTACCCAGGAAAGACTAGATGAACCGGCTAGGTCCACTCACTTCTAGCCTCCTTAGACAGCACTACGTACACAGTACTTATCATATACTGATATTCAGTCTTTACTTCGGCAGCATAACGGCGTCTCTTAGCATTCTCAAAATCCATTTCAGCATAACCTCCCTGTAATGGGTTATGTATGGGGATGAGATTCGGTGGAATCTCAGTAGCAACAATCATAACAATATATGTAATGCAGAGTGGCAGTGCTTGCTTGTGATTGTGTACAGATAAGTATGCTGCGTGCTTTCATACTCAATAACATATGATCATAGCATTGCAGTAGAGCTTCAGACATAACATATAAGACAACAATCCAACCAAACAATAGCACATCAAATCACAAAGCCATTACATAAAAGCTAGGATTAGTTACTACCTGGCTAGCTTAGCAGAACTCTACTATCCTTATTCTGCTTCCAGCTCTGCCAGAACTTCCTTTCTTCCTTTCCTCCTTTCTCTCTTCCTTTCCTTCTCCTTCTCTCTCTACTTTCTCTCCCTTTCTCTTCTCAAGCCGCGGATGCAAATGAATGAGGGAAGGGGTATTTATAATTGCCTTCAATGGCATTTCTGTAATTACTATGAACTTTGATCCTGTGGTCCTGGTTTTTCCTGGATTTTCCTATTTTCCTTAATTCCTCCTTTACTACATCATCGGGACACCTCAGCCTGCCACCTCAGTATCACATTTTGCACATGCTAAAAATCCTGGACACCTCAGCAGGCTGACTCACCGGTCTAGAGTCCTGCCTCGTAAAGCGTGTCCTCAGCTTTATCTGCTTTCTCCAGAATAATGCCATGTGGCGCCTGGAAGAGACCTTGCACGCTTCCCAATACTATCCAGATAAGTCCTAGACTTATCTGATCACCTCCTCGGTTCTCATGCCAACCGAGTAACTTTACTCTACTGAAAGGTCACCGAATCATGCTCTAATGCCATATGGCATCTTGTGGGTCCCATGAGTACACCTTATCAGTCCACCTCATGGTTTCTAGATAACCTTTCCTGTATCTGACCTCCTACCTCCGGTCTATCTCTAACCGGGTAACTATCTCATTTGGACCTTCTCAACTCATGGCCCATACGCTTGGCACCACTTTAGCCACTAGTCGCGACCTAGCCATCATCTCATCGCGACATAACATCTTTTGGTTCATTAGTCGCGACCATAATATCCTTTAGTCGCGACCATAATAGTCTTTCGTTGCGACCACATCACTTTTTAGTCGCAACCAGGCTCATTCTACTCATCAGTTGCGATACTACATACATATCTGTCACGACTAATCCTCTCTGCCAATATTAGTCGCGACCATAATACATTCTCGTCGCGACCAACGTCTTTATCATCGCGACCTAACTGGTCAACTCTTGAACCTTTGACCTTTACATCATCCCCAAATGGCCATTTACCCCTTGGGACTTCCACTGTTTACACATAAGTCCCCGTACCTTTACTTACTCGTAGCTCAGTCCCTGAAACTCTTTGCGTTCCTCTGGGACTTCTGCTAAAAAGGGGTCTAGTAGCCTCTTAATCTTAGGCTATCTCTGCATCTCTAGGCCTGAAAACTGGGATGTTACACATAACATACTAAGCTCAACCAAACTTCATGCATAACAAGCAAGCATATCAGTCAAACAACATAAGTTTATAGTTAAGTATCCTTGCTACCTCTTAGGTGTATTTGCCAATTCCTTCTTGTCTTGATCCCTTCTTTCCACAAATGTCAAAACCTAGGCATAACAAAACAATTACCAAGTCACAACTCAATTCAAACCATTCTCAAGACTAGGGTTCCATTAAGTCCCTTTCTTTCTCTACTTTGTGACTTAGGTTTACATCTTTTCAAACTAAACTCTCATGGTTCATTCCCACATAATTTTTCATGTAGAATCCAAATATGCATTCAAAAATTCCAGAATCCAATTGCATCTTACACTTCTGTACAGAACCGAAAAGTGACCTCTTGTTTCCCAAAAATTCTCATTTTGATTCCAATGCTTCCAATACTTGTCTTCCTACTATAACCCCACGCAATTTTCCATTTTAGACTCATTGAAAGCATCAAAATCATGAAATTCTAACATATGAACATTGATTCCGTACTGTACTGAACAGAACACAATCTTGGATTCACAAGCACACATGGATTCCTAAGCCATTAACATGTGATTCAAGCTTGTTTAAGCTTATCTAAACTATCCATAACATAAAACTCATATTCCTTTCATATGGGTACCAAAATTCTAGCAGCAATTCATCAAGGTTTATGCCTCAAAAACCACTTAAACTCGAGCAAATCCACTAGAACATAGTCTAGGATCAAGAGGAGTAGTTACCTTGATGTTTCCTTCCAAGTGCTTGTTCCTCTTGGCTTGAGTTTTCAACTTGCAAGAGTTTCCCCAAGGGTTCTATGCATGTCAAAATGAAGCTGAAAATGGGAGGTATTTATAGACAATTTTGGGTGGAAATGAAAGGCCAAGATCATTTTGGTTACTATTTGATCTTGTGGCTTAGATTTAATCTTGGAATTTCTTTTCTTTTTTGAATTACTGCCTCACATGATGACATCACTCAAGGGACAACTCATGGGACACCTATTAAGCATGTGGTGAAATTGGAAGAGCCAAGAAGTCTCTGGAAAATTTCCAGTCCAATCCGGTACCGGCCCGGTCTGATTCCTCGAAAACTAGACTGTTTTCTAAATCTAATTTTTCTAAAAATCCATATTATGGCTTCTGACCTTAAATTTAGTATATGGGTCCTTTATATCATTGACATTTTTATACTGGGTCTAAACTTAATTACAGATCCCCTACGAAATGACCAAAATGCCCTTGGTGCCCTTTCTTGCACTATCTTAACCCTAGGGGTAAAACCGTCATTTTACACCTCTCTGTACCCTGTCAGGGCATATACTGACTCTGGTTAACCTCACCTATGTATGCCTTGGCATTTTGGCCTGTCCAGAATGACCAAAATGCCGTCTATTCATCTATTACTCTTTCGTACAACACAGGGGCATTTTCGTAATTTTGCATTTTTTCGGGGTTCCACCGGACACTGGCCTACCTATCAGTCCAAGGGTCTTACTGGGCCTTTGATGGCGCCATTCTTGGGCCTTTTAGATTCTCTTACCTTTATGGCATCATCACGAGGAATCTTCCCCGGTAATGTTCATCGGGTATTTTCGCCGTTATACACCGTTTATACACACCTCCGGACACCGGCTCCTTTCATCAAATACACTGGCCTACTGTGTCTAGGCATCCCTTTGGGTCATAACAGTCATCTGACTGATGTCATCTGACCTCATTCAATCCCAGTTCAAATACCGATAAATCTCCTTATCTGATACCCGGAGGTCACACACTCCCGTCTGAATTTACTAATTTGTGAATAACTTTTTCTACAGACCTCCTATCGGTATTCTGTCAGTTTCCTGACATCCGCCTTAATAGGACGCATCGTCCTGTAATTTCTCACTTATATCCGAGATCTAGGATATTCGGTAGGAATTTTTTATACTTTGTACTATCAGATAAATTTCGGCTATCTCGAGTCCTGAGAAAATTCTTGTAATAAGCTGGATTACCCAGCATCACTTGCTCTATCTACTGGTGAAATATGGGGCTAATCTGAATACGATCACTATTTTTGCCTGTTTCCGGTCCAGGTTTTCATAATTACACTTTTGCCCTGGAAACTTTTCTTCTTTTCAATTAAGTCCCTTTATTTGGCTAAAATTACACTTAAAGACCCCACATTTTTGTCTACTTTTCCTTTTTAGCCTTAAATTTTTCATAATTGCACTTAAGTCCCTACATTTTCTTTCTTTTTCAATTTAATCCCTTTCTTTACATAAATGGCCACATCTTTTACTGAAAAATATCTCATATATTTCATTCAATCTGTACATACAAATCAGTACAGAAAATTTGGGATATTACACTACATGGAATGGAATATGAAGAATAGAAAGTACTACATGCATTTAACAATGAATATGTAGCATGAATTCATGTTTTTAGAGATCTAGAAGTGATAATTGTGCTAACAAGAGTTTATAATTGAAATATCCTTACTTTCGTGCGCCTTAGGGACCATTTGGTAGCATTTAGAACCACTTTTAGGGTCATTGAAGTCCAACTTCTCAATCTGGAGTTTTACTCTTATCGAGTACTGTTCACTATGAAAATTCCAGATAAGTGACCTGACTTTGAAAAATCATAACTAATTCTAGAAAAATTGAAATGAAGTGGTTCCAATTGATACTTGAAGCTAACTCAATTATCTTTCAGGGAAAAATAACCTGTTGACCACGAATTGACCAGGTCAACTTCAGTCAACGTTTTAACTTTTGTTCATCTAGCATTTTTCTCCTGAATCCAGCATTCTGGTCTCAACTTTGATAATTTATATCTCCATGTGTAGACATCCAACTGAGGCATTATATATATCAAATTGAATATTAATATGTCTACTATTTACCATAAAACTTTTATACATTTATTCATCCATTTACTATTTTTAATTATTTATCAAACATGATTAGGTCATCACGTGTTACTGTTCATAGTGGTAAATTTCAGCACTCAACTTTGCATACATATGCATACATCCATCATATATCAGTCAAACATGCCAAACAATACTCATTATTAATTAATAAGTTGTTTTACATCTGGGTAGGTACAAAATTTCCCATATTTCTATTACATCTTTTCCTGCCTGAGATCCGGCAGCACAACGGCTATGCTTCGTCTTTAGAAAGTAACTGATCTTGTACCGATTCGATAATTCTCGTGAGAACTACCATTCTACGTAAGTACCCAGGAAATACTGGATGAACCGGCTAGGTCCACTCACTTCCAGCCTCCTTAGACAGTGTAACACCCTAATTTTTAGGCTTAGAGATGCCAGAAAGAGAATTCAAGGGCATAATCGTAATTATAGGAAAGATCGGGCTGGTAGCCGATGAGTACCATATTTTTCCAAAAAATAGAGAAAATTATGCTGATCATTTCACTGAACTGTGAAATGTGCATATGAGGTCTCTATGTGTATGAAAGAATTAGAAATGTGACCGAGGGTAGAATGGTCATTTTTGAAAAGTGTGCGCAGGAGCGTACTTTCAGGCAAAAATAGCCCTATCCGGATAAAATATCTGAAAATATCGGGAGATAGAGAAAAGGATTCCGGGTTGAATGACGCCACACAGAAATTTGATTTGAGGTCCCGATTTTTCTGTAAAAATTCTCGAAGATGGGAATTTACAGTTATAATCGGTAAAGGAAGAGCAGTCCAAATAGAGATGATTGGACTATGACCATAGGCCATACAGTGTTGTCTAAGGCCCGTAGTGACACCAGGGAAGGCCCAGGCCCATAATATCAGTTCAGTGGTAAGAGGGGCCGGTGTCCGGGAAAAAATGTGCAAAATGACAAAAATGCCCTTATATTATAGAATAACTGAAGAATGAGTAAAGGGTATTTTGGTCATTTGGCTAAGGTTAGACAGTCAAGAAGGGGTATCTAGATAGTTGACCAGGGCCAGAGAATACTCTGGTAAAATATGAAAAGACAATAATGCCCCTAGACCTAGTAAAGGAAATGAAAGGACTTAAGTGCAATTATGGAAAGTTTCAAGGCCAAAAAGGAAAGTAGACAAAAATGTGGGGTCCTTAAGTGTAATTTTAGCCAAGTAAAAAGGGACTTAAATGAAAAGAAGAAAAGTTCCCTGGGGCTGTCAGATACACTGCCCTACTGTGTCTGGGCATTCATTTGGGTCACAACGGGCGTCTGACTGTTGTTACCTGACCTCATTCAGTCTTAGTTTAAATACCGATAAATCTCCCTATCGGATACCTGGAGGCCTCACACTCCCGTCTGTATTTGTTAATTTGTGAATAACTTTTTCTACAGACGTCCTATCGGTATTCTGTCAGTTTTCTGACATCCGTCCCATCAGGACGCATCATCCTGTAATTTCTCACTTGTATCTGAAATCTAGGATATCCGGAAGGAATTTTTATAACTTTTTCATTATCAGAGCAATTTTGACTATCTGGAGTCCGGAGAAAATTCCTGTATTAAGCCAGATTACCGAGCATCACTTGCTCTATCTACTGGTAAAATCTGGGACTAAAATCCTTTCAGGCAGTCCAAACCACTTCCGGCCTAACTTTCTTTAATTACAATTTAGCCCCAGAGAACTTTTCTTCTTTTCATTTAAGTCCCTTTTATTTGGCTAAAATTACACTTAAGAACCCCACCTTTTTGTCTACTTCTCCCTTTTGGCTTTACACTTTTCCTAATTGCACCTAAGTCCTTACATTCTCTTTCTCTTGCAATTTAATCCCTTTCTTTGCATAAATGGTCATCATATCCCTAGGGACTTTCACTATTTACATATAAGTCCCCGGACTTTCACTTATTTGCAGTTTAGTCCCTAAAAACCTTATGTATGTTTTTGGAACTTCTGCTCAAAGGGATATGGTAGTCTCTCTATTTTAGGCTTACTTTCTGAGTCTCTAGGCCTGAAAATTGGGATGTCACAATAATAGTGCCTTCTTCATTTTTCTTCCCTTTTCTTTTTGTTTTCTTTTCTTGCATCTTTTCTTGCACTGTCCTCTATTTTTTTTCCAGTGCAACATGCCTTTTTTCTTCTTCTTCTATTTGGCACCTCATGCACAGAACCTGTAGCACACATCACAACAATAATGAATTTTTGACATGAATAGAATTTTATTCTGCAAATGAAGTTTTTGCATATATGACTTTCTATATAAATGATGGATGAAAGAAAAATGATGGCTCAAAGGGGGTGACTAAGGATATGAATGTAGTGGGCTTGTGTTTGGGATAAAAGCGTTTAGAAATGAATGCCTCTATCATATTCAATTCATAAATGCACGAGTCATTCTCAACTCAGAGCCAAGACAAGTTCTAGAGGATATAAATGAAATATCCTCCTTTAAACATCTCAGAGTACACTTACGGAAGTAATCTTAACTTTATTATATCTCTCTTTGCCAAAAATCCTGACAGAAGATAACTGTACTGATTCGGTAAGTCCCATGAGAACTACCATTCTACGTAAGTACCCAGGAAAGACTGGATGAATCAGCTAGGTCCACTCACTTCCAGCCTCCTTAGACAGCACCTACGTACACAGTACTTTTGATATTCTGCCAGTATAACAGCATTCTCTAGTAAATATCCTTAATCTCAATCCTTAAACTTTGACCTTAAATTTTGAGCTTAAACCTTCACATTAATTCTTATACTCAATTGGAACTATTTTAGAACATTGGAATACCTCTTAACCCCAAAAACATGTATTTCCAAGAGTTGGGCTTACGGACTGTTCACCGTCACTGTTCACCGGGTAATTCCAGATTACAGCCTAAACTTTGGAAATTCATAATTAATTCTAGAAAAATCGTATTGAGGTGATTACAATTTATAATGAAATATATTTCCTTTAAATTTGATAGAAAATATGAAAATGAGGTTTCCTTGTCCAGATCAAATCAGTTTATTCGTTGAACTTTACTGTTCATTTGGTAAATCTGGAAATTCCAGTTTCCTTGCCCCATTTTCAAAAATTCATTTCTCCTTGTATACTTATCCAATTGAGTTGAATTACCTATGGATTTAAATATCAGAATGTTTAATTTAATCTCACCAAATATCAAGGACAAACTCATTCATTTACTATACGAAAACCGCGTATGAACCTCATTGTATCGTAGGGCTAGTTTTATCTTGATCCAGAGTTTAAGTTCAACTTTGAAAAATCATAACAATTCTAGTTCTTAACCAAATGAGGCGTTCTTTGTGTCCATTTAAATATATGGATATTATCTATGTTCATGCCAAATTTCACATAAAAACTCGCTGGATAAGCTGCTCAAACTATCGCTGGAAGTAGACTGCCTCTCATCGGATCCAGTGCATGCATTCATTTTACATACCAATATATCATCACATAAATTAAAGGCATGCTTTCCAAGTCATACACCATTCATACATCCACAATTAACTCCTTCCTTGTGATTTTCCAGCACCTAGATCATGGTTATGGGGGGTGAGATTCGGGGGAATCTCAGTAGCAAACAATACCAAACAATGCATGTATTAATGTAAAGACTTGTGCTTGCTTGTGAAAGTGTTATCATAGTGTGATAAGCATGCTTCCATGTATCATATGAAATACAATTGGCCAAAGAAATCATAAAATAACAGAGCTTAAATCATCTACCATATACACACAATTCAACCAAGCCATAGCACAATCAAGCATACATTACATACATACAAGTTTAGGATAAGTCCACTACCTTGGATTTAAGCTTTCTTTCTTATGCTTGCACTTGCTTCCCAACCTTTCCAATCATGAAGCTTTTTGGTCAATCATTCCCCAACACCTTCTTAGAGGTTTCAAGGTCCTAAATATATTCATATTCATTACATAATCCATTAAGACCATGAACTCAAACACTACTCAAGACTACCTCTCTTGAACCTTTAACTTGCTTTAACTAACATAACTTTCTTTAATCTTTGCCAATTAACTTGGCCTTTGAACCAATTGATGTCTTGACCTTACCCTACACAATTTCACCTTTTGAATCCATTTATGAACTCAAAATAACCAAATTCTAGCAACAATACACTGTTCTGTACAGATTTGGAAAAGCATACATAAATCTTCCAAAAATTCTCATTTTGATTCCAATGCTTCCCATACTTGTTCCTCCACTTTTCCCCACACAAAATATCATTTTAAGACCATTGTAAGCATCAAAATCATGAAATTCAAATCACTGTTCACGCGAGTGAACAGTACCGTGAGGAATTTCAACATTATAACTTTAATTCCAATGGTTTCCAAGGTTCAAAACCTTTCCAATCCTACACAAAATCATCATATAAATTCCATGGAAGCATTAAATCATTGAAATTCCATTTCCTTCTATCATGAACAGGGAAAACCGAAATAGTAAAGTCAAGAACATCAACTTACTTCACAACCAAGCATGTAACTAACTTGTTTAAGCTTGTCTTAACTATCTATGACTTAAAACTCATATTCCTTTCACATATACACAAAAATTCCAGCAGCATTTCCCCAAGATTTAAGCCTAAAAAAATCACTTAAACTCAAGCACAAACCATAAGAACAAAAGGTAGAAGCAAGGAGACAACTTACCTTACTTGCTCCTTCAAGACCCTTGCTTCTTCCTTGCTTTCTTCCACTTTCCTTCTCTAGAACTCACTTCTCTTTCTAAATGTAACACCCCAATTTTTAGGCCTAGAGATGCCAGGAAGAGAATTCAAAGGCATAATCGTAATTATGGGAAAGATCGGACTGGTAGCCGATGAGTACCATATTTTGCCAGAAAATAGAGAAAATTATGCTGATCATTTCACTGAACTGTGAAATGTGCATATGAGGTCTCTATGTGTATGAAAGAATTAGAAATATGACCAGGGGTAAAATGGTCATTTTGGAAAAGTGTGCGCGTGAGTGCTTTTTCAGGCCAAAACAGC
Organism: Leucaena leucocephala; assembly: GCA_037074615.1. NCBI lineage: Eukaryota > Viridiplantae > Streptophyta > Magnoliopsida > Fabales > Fabaceae > Leucaena > Leucaena leucocephala. The sequence goes on from CM073549.1 coordinate 9,088,390, forward strand.
CCGGTCCGGATAAAATATCTGAAAATACCGGGAGATAGAGAAAAGGATTCCGGATTGAATGAGGAGTCACAGAATTTTGATTTGAGGTCCCGATTTTTCTGTAAAAATTCCTGAAGATGGGAATTTACAGTTATAATCGGTAAAGGAAAGGCGGTCCGAATAGAAATGATCGGACAATGGCTAGAGGCCATACAGTGTTGTCTAAGGCCCGTAGTGACACCAGGGAAGGCCCAGGCCCATAATATCAGTTCAGTGGTAAGAGGGGCCGGTGTCCGGGGAAAATGTGCAAAATGACGAAAATGCCCTAATGTTATAAAATAACTGAAGAATGAGTAAAGGGTATTTTGGTCATTTGGCTAAGGATAGACAGTCAAGAAGGGGTATCTGGATAGTTGACCAGGGCCAGAGAATACTCTGGTAAAATATGAAAAGACAATAATGCCCCTAGACCTAGTAAAGGAAATGAAAGGACTTAAGTGCAATTATGGAAAGTTTCAAGGCCAAAAAGGAAAGTAGACAAAAATATGGGGTCTTTAAGTGTAATTTTAGCCAAATAAAAAGGGACTTAATTGAAAAGAAGAAAAGTTCCCTGGAGCTAAATTGTAATTAAAGAAAGTTAGGCCGGAAGTGGTTTGGACTGTCCGAAGGCATTTCAGTCCCAGATTTCACCGGTAGAGAGAGCAAGTGACGCTCGGTAATCTGGCTTAATGCAGGAATTTTTGAAGACTCCAGATAGCCAGAAATGGACTGATCGTCCAAAAGTTATAAAAATTCATACCGGATATCCTATAATTCAGATCTAGGTGAGAAAATACAGGATGATACGTCCTTATGGGGCGGATGTCGGGAAACTGACAGAATACCGATAGGAGGCCTGTAGAAAAAGTTATTCGCAAATCAGAAAATCCAGACGGGAGTGTGAGGTCTCCGGGGATCCGATAGGGAGATTTATCGGTATTTAAAAAGGGACTGAATGAGTTCGGATGACCTCAGTCAGATGACTGATATGACTCACGGGGATGCCTGAACACCGCAGGCTAGTGTTTCGGACAGAAGGAGCCGATGTCCGGATATGTGTATAAACGGTGAATAATAGATAAAATATTCAATAATTATTAACGGGGGAAGATTCCTCGTAATACGTGCCATGAAGGTATTGGACCTAGAAAGGCCCAATAATGGCGCCAAGAGAGGCCCAGTAAGATACTTGGACTGATAGGTGGGCCAGTGTCCGGCAGAACCCCGGAAAAGTGCGAAATTACGAAAATGCCCCTGTGTTGTACAAAAGTGTAACAGATGAATGAAGGGCATTTTGGTAATTCTGAACAGGCCCAGGAGCCAAGGTACATACAGATAAAGTTACTGAGAGTCAGTATATGTCCTGTCAGAGTACAGAAGGGTATGAAATGAAGATTTTACCCTTAGGGTTAAAATAGTACAAGAAAGGGCACCTAAGGGTATTTTGGTAATTTGCCAAGGGCTGTTTCTTGGGAATCGAGCCATCAGAGTACTTGAGCTTGATCAGGATCCAAGATAACATTCCCAGAGCCCAAAAATGTAGCCCATGAAGTATGTGGGAAAAAGTGGCATTAAAATATTATTTTAATGCTGTTTCAATAAAGTAAAGTTACTCGGTCGGCACGATAACCGAGGAGGCGATCAGATAAAGTCCTGGATTTATCTGGATAGCATTGGAAGGCGTGACAGGTGCCAGTAAGATGACACATGGCGCCAACATAAAGGCAGAAGAAAAAGTTGAGGACACGTATTACGAGGCAAGAGACTGGACCGGTGAGTCAGCATGTTGAGTCAGCTGCTGAGATTGGAGGCAATTATAAATACCCCCCTCCATTCCATTTTCATTCACGCATAGCTTGGGTAAGGGAAAGAAAGAGGAGAGAGAAGGAGAAGGAAAGGAAGAGAGAAAGGAGAAAAGGAAGTAAGGAAGTTCTGGCGGAGCTGGAAGCAGAATAAGGATAGTGGAGTTCTGCTAAGCTAGCCAGGTAGTAACTAATCCTAGCTTTTATGTAATGGCTTTGTGATTTGTTGTGCTATTGTTTGGTTGGATTGTTGTCTTATATGTTATGTCTGAAGCTCTACTGTAATGCTATGATCATATGTTATTAAGCATGGAAGCACGCAGCATACTTATCTGTACACAATCACAAGCAAGCACTGTCACTCTGCATTACATATGTTGTTATGATTTTTGCTACTGAGATTCCCCCGAATCTCATCCCAATAAATAACCCATTACAGGGGAGGTTATGTCGAAATGAATTTTGGGAATTTTAAGAGACGCCGTTATGCTGCCGAAGTAAAGACTGAACATCAGTATATGATAAGTACTGTGTACGTAGTGCTGTCTAAGGAGGCTAGAAGTGAGTGGACCTAGCCGGTTCATCTAGTCTTTCCTGGGTACTACGTAGAATGGTAGTTCTCATGAGGGGATTACCGAATCAGTACGATTCAGTTCTTTGTACAGATGAAGCGTAGCGGTTATGCTGCCGGAGTTTAGGTAGAAAAAGATGTAATAGAACCATGAGAATTTATGTACATGACCAGAAGTAAAACAATTTATTAATTAATAATAATTGTTGTTTGGCATGTTTGACTGTTGTATGATGGATGTATGCATATGTATGCAAAGTAGAAATGCTGAAATTTACCATTGTGAACAGTAACACGTGGTAACCTAGTCATATTTGATAAATGATTAAAAATAGTAAATGGATGAATAAATATACGAAATTTTTATGGTAAATAGTATACATACCAAGATTTAATTTGATATATAAAACGTATCATTTGGATGTCTACACAAGGAGATATAAATTATTAAAGTTGGGACCAGAATGCTGGATTCAGGGAGAAAAACGTGGAATGAACAGTAAACTTGACACGTTGACTGACGTTGAATTGGTCAATGAATGGTCAACGAGTTATTTTTCCCTGAAATATAATTGAGTTAGATTCATTTATCAATTGGAACCACTTCATTTTGATTTTTCTAGAATTAGTTATGATTTTTCGAAGTCAGGTCACTCATCTGGAATTTTCAAGTGAACAGTACTCGATAAGAGTAAAATTCCAGATTGGGGAATTGGACTTCAATGATCTTGAAAGAGGTTCTAAATGCTACTGAATGGTCCCTAAGACATATGAAAGGAAGGATGTTTCATTTTGGTATCAGAGCAAAGGATTCTGGCTTAGGAAATGCTCTGAATAGATAATTTATGGTGTTACTACAGAATTAAGTTAGCACAGAACAAAGGGTTCTGGCTCAGAGCATAAGATTCTGGCACAGAACAGAAGGTTCTGGCTCAGTGATGCTCTGGTTTGGTTAGTTTGATTCCTTAAACAAATGAGAAGTTTGAGTGGTCCTCTCCCTAGAGTATGATATAGGAATGGTGTTCACTGCTTGGAAAGGTTTAGACAGAAGACAGTGACACACAGCTATATGAGGCTGGACCCCGAGCTCTATAGTCTTACAAAGGATATGATTATGATGGGCTAATCTTAGTCAGCCGATACAGTCGAGGTCTCGTGTTTATTAACACAATATGGCTGGACTAAGCAGAACAAGGTTTAAGAAGCAGTTCCCTCCAGAGATAGAGACAGAATCTGATCAGTTTACGACTGAGGAAGCTGCAAAGAGTAGCTTGAGGTATCGTGTTGTAACCAGATACTGTAGTGAGCATGCCAGATATCCAAGTTACAACAAGTTAAGTCACGATGAGATGTGGGCAACCCAGGCTCGCCAAGATCAAGAGCGAGATTCTGCTATCACTACGGAGGTTGCGGCTGCGGTTGCAAGATTACAGCAGTTTGGGAAGGAGGTAGTACCAGAGAATGATATAGAACCTGAACCCCAGCCAGATCATGAGCAGACTGGAATGAATAGACGCCAGGGGTCTATAGGAAATAACAATAACCAGGGAAGTCTGCAAACATGGATGGAGCGATTCCATAAGTTTAATCCGCCCATGTTTGAAGGGACTTTTGACACTCAAGTAGCTGAGGATTGGGTAAGCCAGCTAGAGAAAATCTTTAAGGTTTTAGAATGTCCCACTGAAAGAAAGACCCAGGTGGCAGTTTACAAGCTAGAAAAGAATGTGCAATAACTAGAAAAGAGTGAGCCTGCTACATCAAGAGTGATGCCACCAGGTTCCTTGAGAAGGAACAGTAAGAAGAGAAATAGGCCAGCATATGGGTCAGAAGTTTATAAGAAGCAAGGAAGTAGGCCAGGTAGTGGGCCAAGAGAAGTTAGTAGGCAACCAAGGCCTAATGAATGTAGGAACTGTGGTCGAGACCATGGTATGAGGCCTTGTCCAGTAGGTCAAGGGTTACGCTATAGGTGTGGAAAGTATGGACATTATGCCAGGGAGTGTCCACAGAACACAACAGGCGAAAGATACCCGACTTAGGGAAGAATATATACCCTGACTGGCAACGAGATAAGAAAGTCGCCTGCGCCAAATTAAGGTACGAGTTTATTTGTGTTCTGTTTCCACTGGCTAATGAACGGATAAATCCTATATTGGATTGGATTGTATTGTCCAGTATGCACACTATTAAGCTACCCTATACCTACTATGTTGCCGTTGTATGAGGATGAGTATGACTACATGTTTTAAAAGTAGGAAGTAGAGAAGAGGAGTCTTATGTCGCGACTAATATGTACAGATAAGTTGATGTTGCGACGTGAGAAGACCTCAGGTCGCGATGAGTAATATTGCAGTACGCGACCAGTGTACAAAGGAGTTCAGGTAGTGATGTTATAGGTTGCGACTAAAGGACGCAGAGATGCCAGGTCGTGACGAGTAGTGTGCGACGGTTGCGACTAAAAGTCGCAGAGCATGTGAGTTGTGACTATTCAGTTCTCAAGTCGTGACTATAAATGGCAGAGGCCATATGATGAAGAGAATGAAGGTACCAAACTCGCTGAAGTCTACCAGCTAGAGGATTGGTATAACATATGATATGCTAGACAGTACAAAGGTACTGAGGTATGAAAGATCAATTTAAGACAATGTGGAAAAGTAGATCCTCTATGTGGTAACTAAGAGTAGATCTACATTACAGAGGTTTTATTCAGCTGCTCTGAATAGAAGACCTAAAAGTTAGATTGAAATTTGCCAGGAATGATCCTAGCACAACATGGCCTAAGGTGAGAGAAGTAATGGGTAATAGATAAAGAGCTAAATGTTCTCTGAGGCGAGAGATTCCATCATGGAGAAGTAATAGACCTAGGGGAGAGTACCCTAGAAAGTAGAAGTAATAGTAAAAGATGATGAATGAGATCCATGCGACTCAAGTTCGCTAGGATGAAAGGAAAGACCAATAAGTAATTATAGTCCGGTCAAGAATAGACTAGGACTGATGGATAGATAGAAGAAGTTGAAAGATAGTAAAGAGGTAGCCACAGTTAAGAGATAAAGTGACTCCCCTATACCCTATATGAGATAGAGTAATAAAGGGTTGAGTCTATACCCTGGTAAGAGGGTAGTGTGGCAGCCTAAGTAAGATAGACAGAGGTGCCTGTCGGATTTTGAGCATGTGATTGATAATCTGACAGATAATGCGATAGATAGTATGATCAGATGATGATCTAACAAATAATGTGATAAAGGAAATATGTTTTGAGGCTTACTTAGATTATTATGATGTCTAATGGATGGTTGAGCAAAATATGATGATGATATGGCTTATGTTGCCATAAGTTATGATAGTTGCATCTCCTTGCAGTTGTCAAAGGATGACATGCATGTTAGAGTATGCTATGATGAATGGATACTCCCCTTTTTCAGTGCATGCAGGGTAGAGTATATATGAGTTAAGAAAGTTATGAGAAAGTAGGTTGCTCCCATACCATATGATATGAGGATGATATGATTGTTTTGAGGATGATAGATAGTCTCAATTGATAGGACGATAAGTCATGATATGATACTCAGACATGATGTATGATTGAGGTTACTCAGGTAGTTCTATAGGCTTGTGAATATAGTACTCAGGGCCATTTCTATTGAGCGGAATGGTATACAGATAACGGTAAAGGGATTGTTTCTAGATCACTCTTCAGATAAGAGTTGGATCTGAAACAGGTGGCTCTCAGATAGAGCTAGATTCAGATGAGTACAGATCACTCTTCAGATAAGAGTTGGATCTAGTACAGATTGCTCATAGTTAGAGCATAGTTTGAATGGCTCGCAGTTAGAGCACAGGTTGAAAGATGAGAAGGAACTCCTGAGTAAAAGAGGAAGTAAGTAAAGTCTGGGTAAATGATATGAGGCTATAAAATTTTCAAATGTTTATTTATGGAGTTATCAACAGGTGGAAGCAGTTAACCTTATAACTTAGTCTGTTGGTTTAAAATCTTCGGGAGATATACAGTACAACAGAATCGCAGTTAGATTCTGGAGGGTCGCAGATAGATCCTAGCATGGCTCCAGGGTCGCAGTTAGATCCTAACAGCTTCAGAGTCGCAGTTAGATTTTGAAAAGGCTAACGGTTGATCGCAGTTAGATCCCGAGGTCGCAGTTAGACCTAGCCTAAGGAAAGTAATGAGCCATGAGACATGAGTACAATGTAGTATCTCTTTGGGAATATGAATGCCAAAGATGAAGTTAAGGTGAGGAAGCTTCACTAGTTGATAAACTCACCCATAGAAATTATTTTATAATGGTTTTCTCAGGTAGCCTCTAGTATACAGACTAAACTTAGCTTTCCCTTAGCAAAGACGGAGTCCAAGTCCAAAGCTGAGTACTGATATTCAAAGTTTGATAGAAGTATGCCTGAGAAGCAAAGAAGAGAATCCCCTATGTGTATAGAGAGTAGAAAAGCATTGGCTAAGAGCACTCTGGGAGGTAGCTCAAGTTGTAAAGCCAATAGCAAGAGAAAGAGGCGATAGTTCAGACAAGGGACTGATCAGGGTAATGATCAGATTGGAGAGCAGAGATGTCAATATGGTGGAAAGAGCCATGGCACATGGGAGTGTTGAGCAGGGCAAAGCAGTTGTGGTAAGAAATGCCACTTGGTAAGATGTTGCCCTAAGAATGCTGACATCCCTAGGAAAGGTATTTGCTCTTACCTCAGACAGAGTCTCCAATATTCCCTGAAGTCGACCCTAAGAATGATTCAGTAGAACCATAGCTATAAGGGCGACTGAGCTGTAAGGAACTATAGGCCTAGATAATGATGTGGATAATGAAGAGTTCTTTTCTGATCTAAAGGAAATGGTAATAAAAGGCCAGAGAGACCTAGAGAAGAGGGTCTAAGGCAAGGCAAAGATAGAACGTAGTTCTATAAGAAAGAGATTGTTAGGGCCTAAAGCTATACAAAGAGTAATCTAACCCTAACCCAGTAGCACGTTAAATTGAAAGGTGCTAAGGCAAGAGTAGCCTAATGATAGTTAAGCCCTAAGAAGGGATAAGAAAGTGCAAATGCCATAAAGGTTTGGCATAGATGCATGAAGTTATGAGAACAGTTAAGAAAAATTAGAGAAGTTATCTGGGTTATGATCTCGTATCAGGAGAAAGAAAGTTAGAAGAACAATATCTCTCCTGAGAGATTTGCAAAGGGTAAGAGGAGTGATGTAGACCGCAGAATTACATCAGAATTCTGTGGAATAAGATATGAAAGAAATGGACACTACCCACAAGTGTAATGAGTTGTCCATAAGTATAAGAGGATGAATGCCCCAAGCCTTAGTCATAAACCAGGAAAGGATATACAGAAGAGCTATATCCCAGATCGTTGACTAAGATGCCAAGTAAATTTCGAGGACGAAATTTATTTTAAGGGGGGTAGAAATGTAACACCCCAATTTTTAGGCCTAGAGATGCCAGGAAGAGAATTCAAAGGCATAATCGTAATTATGGGAAAGATCGGACTGGTAGCCGATGAGTACCATATTTTGCCAGAAAATAGAGAAAATTATGCTGATCATTTCACTGAACTGTGAAATGTGCATATGAGGTCTCTATGTGTATGAAAGAATTAGAAATATGACCAGGGGTAAAATGGTCATTTTGGAAAAGTGTGCGCGTGAGTGCTTTTTCAGGCCAAAACAGCCCGGTCCGGATAAAATATCTGAAAATACCGGGAGATAGAGAAAAGGATTCCGGATTGAATGAGGAGTCACAGAATTTTGATTTGAGGTCCCGATTTTTCTGTAAAAATTCCTGAAGATGGGAATTTACAGTTATAATCGGTAAAGGAAAGGCGGTCCGAATAGAAATGATCGGACAATGGCTAGAGGCCATACAGTGTTGTCTAAGGCCCGTAGTGACACCAGGGAAGGCCCAGGCCCATAATATCAGTTCAGTGGTAAGAGGGGCCGGTGTCCGGGGAAAATGTGCAAAATGACGAAAATGCCCTAATGTTATAAAATAACTGAAGAATGAGTAAAGGGTATTTTGGTCATTTGGCTAAGGATAGACAGTCAAGAAGGGGTATCTGGATAGTTGACCAGGGCCAGAGAATACTCTGGTAAAATATGAAAAGACAATAATGCCCCTAGACCTAGTAAAGGAAATGAAAGGACTTAAGTGCAATTATGGAAAGTTTCAAGGCCAAAAAGGAAAGTAGACAAAAATATGGGGTCTTTAAGTGTAATTTTAGCCAAATAAAAAGGGACTTAATTGAAAAGAAGAAAAGTTCCCTGGAGCTAAATTGTAATTAAAGAAAGTCAGGCCGGAAGTGGTTTGGACTGTCCGAAGGCATTTCAGTCCCAGATTTCACCGGTAGAGAGAGCAAGTGACGCTCGGTAATCTGGCTTAATGCAGGAATTTTTGAAGACTCCAGATAGCCAGAAATGGACTGATCGTCCAAAAGTTATAAAAATTCATACCAGATATCCTATAATTCAGATGTAGGTGAGAAAATACAAGATGATACGTCCTTATGGGGCGGATGTCGGGAAACTGACAGAATACCGATAGGAGGCCTGTAGAAAAAGTTATTCGCAAATCAGAAAATCCAGACGGGAGTGTGAGGTCTCCGGGGATCCGATAGGGAGATTTATCGGTATTTGAAAAGGGACTGAATGAGTTCGGATGACCTCAGTCAGATGACTGATATGACTCATGGGGATGCCTGAACACCGCAGGCTAGTGTTTCGGACAGAAGGAGCCGGTGTCCGGATATGTGTATAAACGGTGAATAATAGATAAAATATTCAATAATTATTAACGGGGGAAGATTCCTCGTAATGTGTGCCATGAAGGTATTGGACCCAGAAAGGCCCAATAATGGTGCCAACAGAGGACCAGTAAGATACTTGGACTGATAGGTGGGCCAGTGTCCGGCAGAACCCCGGAAAAATGCAAAATTACGAAAATGCCCCTGTGTTGTACAAAAGTGTAACAGATGAATGAAGGGCATTTTGGTAATTCTGAACAGGCCCAGGAGCCAAGGTACATACAGATAAAGTTAATGAGAGTCAGTATATGCCCTGACAGAGTACAGAAGGGTATGAAATGACGATTTTACCCTTAGGGTTAAAATAGTACAAGAAAGGGCACCCAAGGGTATTTTGGTAATTTGCCAAGGGCTGTTTCTTGGGAATCGAGCCATCAGAGTACTTGAGCTTGATCAGGATCCAAGATAACATTCCCAGAGCCCAAAAACGTAGCCCATGAAGTATGTGGGAAAAAGTGGCATTAAAATATTATTTTAATGCTGTTTCAATAAATTAAAGTTACTCGGTCGGCACGATAACCGAGGAGGCGATCAGATAAAGTCCTGGATTTATCTGGATAGCATTGGAAGGCGTGACAGGTGCCAGTAAGATGACACATGGCGCCAACATAAAGGCAGAAGAAAAAGTTGAGGACACGTATTACGAGGCAAGAGACTGGACCGGTGAGTCAGCATGTTGAGTCAGCTGCTGAGGTGTCCAGGATTTCAGCATGTGATAAATGTGGCGCTGAGGTGTCCTGGTGAGGTGTCCTGGTGATGTCATGCATGATGCAGTAAAGGAGGAATTAAAGAAAATAGGAAAATCCAGGAAAAACCAGGACCGCAGGATCAAAGTTCATGGAAATTACGAGATTGCCATTGGAGGCAATTATAAATACCCCCCTCCATTCCATTTTCATTCACGCATAGCTTGGGTAAGGGAGAGAAAGAAGAGAGAGAAGGAGAAGGAAAGGAAGAGAGAAAGGAGAAAAGGAAGTAAGGAAGTTCTGGCGGAGCTGGAAGCAGAATAAGGATAGTGGAGTTCTGCTAAGCTAGCCAGGTAGTAACTAATCCTAGCTTTTATGTAATGGCTTTGTGATTTGTTGTGCTATTGTTTGGTTGGATTGTTGTCTTATATGTTATGTCTGAAGCTCTACTGTAATGCTATGATCATATGTTATTAAGCATGGAAGCACGCAGCATACTTATCTGTACACAATCACAAGCAAGCACTGTCACTCTGCATTACATATGTTGTTATGATTTTTGCTACTGAGATTCCCCCGAATCTCATCCCAATAAATAACCCATTACAGGGGAGGTTATGTCGAAATGAATTTTGGGAATTTTAAGAGACGCCGTTATGCTGCCGAAGTAAAGACTGAACATCAGTATATGATAAGTACTGTGTACGTAGTGCTGTCTAAGGAGGCTAGAAGTGAGTGGACCTAGCCGGTTCATCTAGTCTTTCCTGGGTACTACGTAGAATGGTAGTTCTCATGAGGGGATTACCGAATCAGTACAATTCAGTTCTTTGTACAGATGAAGCGTAGCGGTTATGCTGCCGGAGTTTAGGTAGAAAAAGATGTAATAGAACCATGAGAATTTATGTACATGACCAGATGTAAAACAACTTATTAATTAATAATAATTGTTGTTTGGCATGTTTGACTGTTGTATGATGGATGTATGCATATGTATGCAAAGTAGAAATGCTGAAATTTACCATTGTGAACAGTAACATGTGGTAACCTAGTCATATTTGATAAATGATTAAAAATAGTAAATGGATGAATAAATGTACGAAATGTTTATGGTAAATAGTAGACATACCAAGCTTTAATTTGATATATAAAACGTTTCATTTAGATGTCTACACAAGGAGATATAAATTATTAAAGTTGGGACCAGAATGCTGGATTCAGGGAGAAAAACGTGGAATGAACAGTAAACTTGACACGTTGACTGACATTGACTTGGTCAATGAATGGTCAACGAGTTATTTTTCCCTGAAATATAATTGAGTTAGCTTCATTTATCAATTGGAACCACTTCATTTTGATTTTTATAGAATTAGTTATGATTTTTCGAATCATGTCACTCATCTGGAATTTTCAAGTGAACAGTACTCGATAAGAGTAAAATTCCAGATTGGGGAATTGGACTTCAATGATCTTGAAAGTGGTTCTAAATGCTACTGAATGGTCCCTAAGAGATATGAAAGGAAGGATGTTTCACTAAAGGAGCTCTTGGGTGTGAAGAATGAATGGAAAGAGGGGTATTTATAGCAAAAGTCATGTGTCATTTGAAGGCCAAGATCACCTTGAAAACTATTTGATCTAATGGTTAAAGGTTTGATCTTGGAATGTCTTTTCACTTTTCACTCATAACCTTACCACCATGACATCACTAGCATGGACTCTCTTGGTACACCTAACCCTTCCTCTTTTTGGGTGCCATTTTGAAGTCCTTGTGGGTCCCACCATGTGCAACACCTAATTCTTACTTTATTCTCTTTTTCTTTCTTTTCAAAAATCCATAAATTATTCATTATTGGACTTGGGCTCCAAGATAAATTTTGGGCCTTATTGGGCTGGCCTAGGACGAAATGTTTTGTCTCTTTTAGGTCCAATAGCTAATTAGCACAAATCCCAATGTACTTTCCTTATACCGATATCCTTAAATTATCCTGATCTCAGAATAAATGCTAAACACCTCCTTTAATTGTTCTAACATTTTTAGAAATTCATTCTAATATAAAATAAATTCTTTACAAAGTTTCATAATTTTTTGAGACCCAGAAGTCCTGTTAAAAATTATATATGTTTCCTTTAACCCTTTATCGGTGTCCTTTTTCACCGTAAATTCCATAATTAATTCTACAGGACTCCTTTTTGACTTCTATCAACTCCATAAATTCTCATATTAATTATAATAATTTACTATCAAATTTTCTCTGATATCCATCCATTGTGTGAAATGACCAAAATGCCCTCTATTTACTTCTGGTTTCTTAGGGCATCATAGTGGCATTTTCGTAATTTTGCACTTTGGCTCTTAGACTTTCTTCCTCTTCCAATTAATCCTTTTCTTTACATAAATATGGCCACATCTTTTCATAAAAAATCTCATATATTTTATTCAACCTGTACATACAACTTAGTACAGAAATTTTAGGATGTTACAATAAACCTATTGAATAATCACTCAATATAAAATTTAGGCCAAGAATCCTTCCAACTAGGGTTTTGATCTAAATTGCTCATAAGCTAAAGTCTCAAACAGAGTTTATCATTCACTAGGCATTAGAACACTTATCACAACTGACAGCCCTCTAAATGATGGTTTAAAAGTTTCAAAGTAATCACTTAGAATCATGTAATACTCCCAAATTCACTAGCAAAAGTTTAGGAGTTTCAAATTCAATTCCCAAGATTCTCAAAGAAAAATTCAAGTGTGGTAATGGTTTTGAAGGACTAAAAAGGATTTGAAATAAGGGGACAATTAATAATTTGTGAAAGCATCTTAGTAGTTCAAAAGGAACCTTCCTTCCAGCATTGCACAAGGAAAAGAGAAGGTAACTGGACATTTTTCAAAATAGGGTCGCGACTGAAAATAATGAAAGTCGCGACCATTTTTCACAGGCGTGCATGCTCAGAAACTTTCAAACATTGGTCGCAACTAATGAAATTGCCTATCGCGACTCAAATGCACAGAGGGGAACAGTCGCGATAAATAAGGTACTATCGTCATGACTCAAATCGACATAGAGGTATTGTCGCGACCATAAAGCACACAGGTCGCGACGGTAGTTTACAGAGAGCTTGCTAGTCCAAAATTCCGTCACAGGTCACGACCATAAATCACATATGTCGTGACAATTATTCACAGAGACTACCAAGTGACAGTTTTCAAAGTCCAAAAATGGTTTTCATGCTAAATCCTTTTTACGAATTAACAATTTTGTTTAAGGTGGAGGTCCAATTTTCAGCAATTCACCACATGTTAAGATCAAAAACAAAAATTTTGTGATGAAAGATTGGATTAATTACAAAAGAAAAAGTAAAATATCCTCCCCCACACTTAAACTTGACAGTGTCCTCACTGTCAACAGAACCAGAGAAATCACAGATGTAAGTCAAACTGAGGCAAACCACAATCAGGGAAAATAATGCAAATTAGAGGCTTTGGATTAGTGAGAGCAATGCACAACATGATTTCAATGTCTGTCTCAATTACACAGTAGCCAAATGAAGACAAAGAAAAACAAAGACAAATATAGAACAAGAACAACCCTCATTCTACTCGTCTCTCTCCTCTGTAGCGCCCTCAGAAGCGCAGTCATCCTCAGCCATAGCAGCAGCACCCCCATCATCATTCCCAGCGTTTACAGCCCGGGCTTCTGAGGGTTCACCTGGCCCCTCCTGAAAGAAAGTAGAGGTAGGAATATTGCTCTTGAAGAAAGCCTCTTCAAACCCAGGGGCAAAGCTATGTTAAGCAACTGAGTAATCTTTAGAACCAATGGATCAATGAATTATTGCCTTCTATACTCCTGATTCATTATGATTGCCGCAGCTCCTGCTGTTGAGAGGTGACTTCAACTAGTTGATCAGAGAGAGTGGCAAGTTGTGCACTCAAACCATGGTCACCCTCAGTAGCATCCTCCTGTCCCTCTTCCACATCCTCCTCAACTACCCTTTTACCCCTTTTGGCACTCCTCAACTCTGCAGCCTTCTTGTTGGCTTCTGAGACGCTGTAACATTTGGTAGTGGATGGTTCAAAGAGAAGGTTAGTTTTAAGAGTTAGGAATGCTTTCTTCTTACACAGGTCAGTAATTAGGTGGGGAAAGACAAGGAGCGCTGTGGAGGAATTGACACAATGGTAGATGGAGTTATAAATGATGTGGTTAAGGTGTACAGGTTATTGTGTCATCAACAGATAAAGCAGAATGGCTCTCTCCTCATTAATATCTGAAATGTGAGCTTGAGGCATCACATTGTAGGTCATAAAGTTCAGCTAAATTCGAGCTTCATCATTCATGAATTTTCTTTCAAGGTATCTCTTCTGCCCTCTGATGGTCTATTCTGCCTCTTCCCCTCCTAGGATTGCCAACACCGTACCCAAGGGGACCTCATCTAAATGGTGTTTCAAATGATAAAATTGACATTCGGAAAGATTGGGCAGTTTGTAAAAAGCTTTTATGTCAAAATCATCAATGAAAAACTCTTTTTCTCTAAATTGTATCCCCAAGGACTCCTCCAAGGCTGAGGTGATGTAGAATTCCCTTACCAAGGTAATATTGGCTTTGGTCCTCTTTTTCATTAGTTCCTTAAATCCACTCTCTAAGTCTAGCTTATAGAAATCAAACTCTTCAGTTGCGGGAAATTCTTTTTCCTGGACAATACCTCTGCTATTAAACAAAGCTTCAGCCTTCTTTTTGTTTAACCTTGTAGGGGTACTGGACCGGGATCTTTTGCCTGCTTCGGGGTTTTTCGTACGGGCCATCTGGGCATACATGTCAAACAATGCAAATCAATACAAAGCAGTGCCCTACCCCTTGAAAAGAAAACCCCCTAGACAAGATTTATGGTGTATTGGCTGGTTGTTATACAAAAGGAGTTCAAAATAGATGTCAGATACTTTAAGTCGCGACCCAAAGGCTCATCTATCATGACCATTCATCTCTGGACTTTCATGTCGTGATTAGATGGCTTCACGGTCGCGACTAGACACAAAATTTTTCAAATTAGCAAAACTTATCAACCATGTCCCACAAATCTAACCTGACCTACCAAAACTCTCCCTAAAATAGATATGGAATCTCAAAAGTCTCCACCCAAAGCTACAAGTCTAAGCCCCTAAATGTTCCTCAGAATCAAAACCATTGTAAAACCTAGAAACTTTATTCAAGGAACAGGAAGATTGTAGTAAAAAGAGAATACCTTAAACTCTGAAACAAAAGAGTGGAGTGGGTTAAGCTTCTGTTAGACAGAAAGGAGAGACGCTAGGATGTAGGGAAGGTCACGCAGAGCTTGATACGAGAGGACAGCCGAGGGAGAACTAGTATGAGGAAGGAGAATGGTGCCAGAACCAAAGCGAAGCAAGGAAATACAGAGGGAGAAACTGAAACAGAGGAAGGCAAGGTGCGCTGTGGAGTAGGGGAGGAAATGCAGATGGGTCGCGCGCGCTGTGGAAACTATGGGGTATATGGGGTATGTGGGGTTTAAGAGAAAAGGAGTCTGATGGCCAAAACGTAACGCTGAGTGTGTTACTAAGGTCGCGACCATTAAATTAAATGATCGCGACAAATATAGACAGAGAGATATGGTCACGACGTGTAAAGGTACTCACATCGCGACATTAATTCACAGGGCTCCACTCTGCCATACCCCATGAGTCGTAACCTATATGTCATATAGTCGCGACTATTGTAACACCCTAATTTTTAGGCCTAGAGATGCCAGAAAGAGAAATCAAGGGCATAATCGTAATTATGGGAAAGATCGAGCTGGTAGCCGATGAGTACCATATTTTGCCAGAAAATAGAGAAAATTATGATGATCATTTCACTGAACTGTGAAATGTGCATATGAGGTCTCTATGTATATGAAAGAATTAGAAATATGACCAGGGGTAAAATGGTCATTTTTGGAAAAGTGTGCGCGGGAGCGTACTTTCAGGCCAAAATAGCCCGGTCCGGATAAAATATCTGAAAATACCGGAAGATAGAGAAAAGGATTCCGGATTGAATGACGCAACACAGAATTTTGATTTGAGGTCCCGATTTTTTTGTAAAAATTCTCGAAGATGGGAAATTACAGTTATAATCGGTAAAGGAAAGGCAATCCGAATAGAGATGATCGGACTATAGCCAGAGGCCATACAGTGTTGTCTAAGGCCCGTAGTGACACCAGGGAAGGCCCAGGCCCATAATATCAGTTCAGTGGTAAGAGGGGCCGGTGTCCGGGAAAAATATGCAAAATGACGAAAATGCCCTTATGTTATAGAATAACTGAAGAATGAGTAAAGGTATTTTGGTCATTTGGCTAAGGTTAGACAGTCAAGAAGGGGTATCTGGATAGTTGACCAGGGCCAGAGAATACTCTGGTAAAATATGAAAAGACAATAATGCCCCTAGACCTAGTAAAGGAAATGAAAGGACTTAAGTGCAATTATGGAAAGTTTCAAGGCCAAAAAGGAAAGTAGACAAAAATGTGGGGTCCTTAAGTGTAATTTTAGCCAAGTAAAAAGGGACTTAAATGAAAAGAAGAAAAGTTCCCTGGGGCTAAATTGTAATTAAAGAAAGTCAGGCCGGAAGTGGTTTGGACTGTCCGAAAGCATTTCAGTCCCAGATTTCACCGGTAGAGAGAACAAGTGACGCTCGGTAATCTGGCTTAATACAGGAATTTTTGAAGACTCCAGATAGACAGAAATGGACTGATCGTCCAAAAGTTATAAAAATTCATACCGGATATCCTTGAATTCAGATCTAGGTGAGAAAATACAGGATGATACGTCCTTATGGGACGGATGTCGGGAAACTGACAGAATACCGATAGCAGGCCTGTAGAAAAAGTTATTCACAAATCAGAAAATCCAGACGGGAGTGTGAGGCCTTCGGGGATCCGATAGGGAGATTTATCGGTATTTAAAAAGGAACTGAATGAGTTCGGATGATCTCAGTCAGATGACTGATATGACTCACAGGGATGCCTGAACACCGCAGGCTAGTGTTTTGGACAGAAGGAGCCGGTGTCCGGATATATGTATAAACGGTGAATAATAGATAAAATATTCAATAATTATTAATGGGGGAAGATTTCTCGTAATGCGTGCCATAAAGGTAATGGACCTAGAAAGGCCCAATAATGGTGCCAACAGAGGCCCAGTAAGACCCTTGGACTGATAGGTGGGCCAGTGTCCGGTAGAACCCCGGAAAAGTGCGAAATTACGAAAATGTCCCTGTATTGTACAAAAGTGTAATAGATGAATGAAGGGCATTTTGGTCATTCTGGATAGGCCCAAAAGCCAAGGTATATACAGATAAAGTTATTTGGAGTCAGTATATGCCCTGACAGAGTACAGAAGGGTGTAAAATGACAATTTTACCCTTAGAGTAAATATAGTGCAAGAAAGGGCACCCAAGGGCATTCTGGTAATTTGCCAAGGGCTATTTCTTGGGAATCGAGCCATCAGAGTACTTGAGCTTGATCAGGATCCAAGACAACATTCCCAGAGCCCAAAAACGTAGCCCATGAAGTATGTGGGGAAAAGTGGCATTAAAATACTATTTTAATACTGTTTCAATAAAGTAAAGTTACTTGGTCGGCACGATAACCGAGGAGGCGATCAGATAAAGTCCTGGATTTATCTGGATAGCATTGGAAGGCGTGAAAGGTTCCTTCCAGGTGACACATGACGTAATCTTAAAGGCAGAAGAAAAAGTTGATTACACGTACTACGAGGCAAGATACTGGATCGGTGAGTCAGCATGCTGAGTCAGCTGCTGAGGTGTCCAGGATTTCTGACATGTGATAAATGTGGCGCTGAGGTGTCCTGGTGAGGTGTCCCAATGATGTCATGCATGATGCAGTAAAGGAGAAATTAAGAAAAATAGGAAAATCCAGGAAAAATCAGGACCGCAGGATCAGAGTTCACGGAAATTACGGGATTGCCATTGGAGGAGGTTATAAATACCCCCCCTTGCCATTCATATGCCACGGCCAAGAGCCCATTTTAGAGAGAGGAGGAGGTGCTAGAGAGAGAAAGTGAGAGGAAGAAAGAAAGAAAGGAAGTTCTGGCGGAGCTGGAAGCAGAATAGAGATAGTAGAGCTCTGCTGAGCCTTTGAGGTAGTAACTAATCCTAACTTTTATGTAATGGCTTTGTGATTTGTTGTGCTATTGTTTGGTTGGATTGTTGTCTTATATGTTATGTCTGAAGCTCTGCTATAATGCTATGATCATATGTTATTAAGCATGGAAGCATGCGGTATACTTATCTGTACACAATCACAAGCAAGCACTGTCACTCTGCATTACATATATTGTTATGATTGTTGCTACTGAGATTCCCCCGAATCTCATCCCAATAAGTAAACCATTACAGGGGAGGTTATGTCAAAATGAATTCCGGGAATTTTAAGAGACGCCGTTATGCTGCCGAAATTATGACAAGATAAGGAAAGCAACTGATACGTACTGTGTACGTAGGTACTGTCTAAGGAGGCTGGAAGTGAGTGGACCTAGCCGGTTCATCCAGTCTTTCCTGGGTACTTACGTAGAATGGTAGTTCTCACGGGAATTACCGAATCGGTACAAGATCAGTTACTTTCTGAAGATGAAGCATAGCGGTTATGCTGCCGGAGTTTAGGCAGAAAAAGATGTGAGAGATATGGGAAATTTTGTACATACCCAGATTGTAAAACAACTTATTAATTAATAATAAGTGTTGTTTGGTATGTTTGACTGATGTATGATGAATGTATGTATATGTATGCAAAGTAGAAATGCTGAAATTGACCACTGAGAACAGTAACACTTGATAATCTAGTCATATTTGATAAATAATTAAAAATAGTAAATGGATGAATTAATGTATGAAATTTTTAAAGTAAATAGTAGACATACCAAGGTTCGATTTTATATATAGTATTACTCATTTGGATGTCTACATAAGGAGATATAAATTATCAAAGTTGGGACCAGAATGCTGGATTCAGGGAGAAAAACGTGGGATGAACAGTAAAGTTGACACATTGACTGATGTTGACTTGGTCAATGGATAGTCAACAAGTTATTTTTCCCTGAAATATAATTGAGTTAGATTCATTTAGCAATTTGAACCACTTCATTTCAATTTTTCTAGAATTAGTTATGATTTTTCGAAGTCAGGTCACTCATCTGGAATTTTCAAAGTGAACAGTACTCGATAAGAGTAAAACTCCAGATTGGGGAATTGGACTTCAATGACCATGAAAGTGGTTCTAAATACTACTGAATGGTCCCTAAGACATATGAAAGGAAGGATGTTTCAACTATATTCAATACCACTCCCTAATGAATTCCAAACTTTCTCCTAACTCTCCCCAAATAACCCTAACCATTTCCACAGCAATTAAACACACAACTTAGTACAGATTTTTCAATGAAGCTCTCAGTTACATTCAAATCATACAAGGCAATGCAAGTAAAGCAAAGATGACAGGATGGGTAAGCTAAATTCCTGCATGTGAGTGTGTGGATGGAAGGGTATCCATTGAAGAGTGTGCAACACATGGATAGTAACGGGGTGTTATTCAAAATAGAAATAATCCTAGAATAAACAGAAATAAACTGAAGACAAATAGAACTAAATTGAAAATGGAATCTAATCTACTGAATCATCCCTTTCTTATACTCAACCTAGCATAGCAGACATCATAAATAGAAGAATGTGAAAATGTAGGAGATAGGAAAGGAACAACCTGGCCTCAAGGTGGTAGGGGAAACTCAATAAACTTTGAGAGACATCTATTTGATTGGACGATCTCCCCCATTGCTTGCTCTCTCCACTTTAAAGTGCCACGGTTGTGCATTTTGTGTTGAGATTCGTCCAAGCTTGTCTTGAATCTTCCCTCTTTAAACTTGAACTTGCCCAACTGTGGTTGGCATATAACAGCAACAGAGTTGGGAGGTTTTCCCTTCGCATCCTTCGTATATTCCTAGCGGTTGCTCTTATCCAGCTTGCGTAAACACTCTAATTTATCGTCTGGTTCCCCAAGAGTCACTCCAAGCTGAAGTTGGTCTACAACTATAACATTCTTGGGGTTATTCCTTCCCATACCTGCATCAGTGTCAGAAAGCAAATCATTCAAAAATATTAGGGTATGAGAAGTAATTTTGGAATGAGAATGAGGGAAAGTAGGGTTAGAACACATTGGCCTTTTAGCCAAAATAGTGGAAACGTGATCTGAAGGAATTTTCAGTTCATTGGATGCGTCTGGTATATCAGGTCATGATCTTTCAGCTTATTATTGCGACTGAAGCTGATAGGGTGCATTTCTGGAACTATTAGTTGCAACATTACATTCATCTTGTCGTGAAGTGTGTTCTCTGGAGTTGAGTGTGGCGACCTGTAATTTATTTGGCCGCGACTCTGATTCACAGAGAGGTTGTCCCTCAGCAGATTGAGGTTTAGTCGTGACACCTTCATCTTTAGATTACGACTGGTTGTCTCTGGAGTTTTATGTCGCGACCTTAAATTCATTTGGTCGTGACTCATGTTCACAGTGGTCTACAGGCTGATGTTTGGTCGCGGCGTTATGGTCATTGGGTCACGACCTTTTATCACAGAAACTCAACCCGTGTTCAATTGTTGGACTTTCAGCTTCCAGAACACCTTGGGATCCTGCAAAATCACTCAACAAACCCTTTGCAAGTGCATTATCTTCATCATTATCATGCAAACTCAATTCATATTCATCCCTAACCTCTTCAACAGCATAATCAATGGCATTTAAAGCAGTAAAAGCAGAGTTATCATAGGAATATCTCATTGCTTCATTCATGTTAAAACTTACCACATGTTCTCCAACTTCCATTGTAATGGAACTATGCTTCATACTAATGATGGTTTTGGAAGTTTGGAGGAAAGGTCGGCCAAGGATCAAAGTGCTATCATTTACTAGCTCATTAGATATATCCAGAACATAGAAGTCAGCTGGGAACACTAAGTCTTTGACCTGTACTAGAATATCCTCAAGAATTCCCTTGGGATACCTAACTGACCTATCAGCTAATTGGAGTACTACATTTATGTCTCTAAGATTGTTGATACCTAAAGCTTGATAAACTGACCAAGGCATGACATTAATGGCAGCCCCTAGGTCTAGTAACGCACCCTTAATAGGAACATTTCCTATAGTGCATGGGATTGTATAGGAGCCTGGGTCTTGGCACTTAACCGATAGTTCAGCTTTGAAAAGGGATGACACATTAGCACTCACCTGAATTCTCTCAAGAGGCTTAAATTTCTTTTTATCAGCACACAATTCTTTTAAAAATTTAGCATACTTAGGGTTTCTCTTGAGGAATTCAACCATAGGGATGTTTATTTCCAATTTATTGAACAGATTGTAAGCATCTTTTGCAAAATCAGGATCAACCGTTTTCTTTCCAGCAAAATAAGAGTTAGGAAAAGGGAGATATTTTATACTTACCTCCTTACCAGTATGCATAGAGGCTCTTTGCTTGCTCGACTCGACTCTGGCTTCTCCTTAGGTTTCTTTCCTTTATATGCTAGAATTGGTGCTATTTCCTCTTCTTCCTATAGCCCTTGTACTGCAGCTTGTGCTTGTGAGTTCTCCTCTTGGGTTGCCTTCTTACTCACAAGCAACCGTTCTTTGTGTTGGAGATTGTGCCCTAGGGGCCAATCATTATCCTATGAACATTGTTGATTTATGAATTTTTTAATAAAGTTATCATATTATTTGCATGTTTACTATGATGACAATCCTTGGATAACTCGTGATCTTATCCTAAATGTCCCTGGTCAGTCATCTATGCGGGAACAGAGATGAAATAAGACCAGTATGACTTTGAAGATATATAGAGATATAAATCAAAGTCATAAGCACATGTAAGAGTACAGGGTGTTGGACCGACCCGCTATGAGAGAGCTGCATGGGTCAAGTCATAAGCTCCTCTCATATACAAGCCATGTCACTATACCCTTTGACCTGAGATTATCATGGATTCCTACATGACAAACGCTCAGCTTTGACCTAGTCAAAAGTCACTTTTGACCGAGTGATCATAAAGGCTATGCTCGGGCTTAGTGGTTTTTCATGCGGAGGAATGTGAATGGTCAAGATGGAATTTGTCCCTCACATTCATAGAGAGATATTACTGGGCCCCTCGATGAGTGAGTCTGAGAAATGTATGGCCATACTGGAATGGAAGGGTAGTTCCATTTCTATATTCAGACTACTCAGGGATCGAGAAAGTAATGGTCAGGAATAGGAGGATGACGTTCTCCATGCCTCATCCTTGACCGAAATATCATGTGACAAAAGGGACGTGATATGGTTGTATGAAAGGTTACATCGTTTATCAATCCTCATATGTTTTGGGTAGTCGTAATGCCTTGCTAGAGACCGCTTACGACTTGTGGGTCAGTATAGTAACTGGGCCACTGCCAACTTCATATGGGCCTACAGGGTCGCACACAAAACAGCCCAATGCGAGCTATGATGTCCAGATTCATTGAATCTAAGAGATGTCTAGATTCAATGAATGATCTAGGGTGGATATATATTTTATATATATATAAATCAGTATATATATATTATATATAATATAAGAGATATTTGTAAGATTTAATTTATAAGGATAAATTAAATCTCTATCACTTTTGAATTTGAATTTAAATGGATATGATCTATTTGAATTTGAAATTCAAATTGATAAGATATCTCAAATTTGATTTATAAGAATAAATCAAATATAATTCCGTCTTATCATTATTTTAAATTAAATAAATAGGTGAATTAAATCTGTGGGACGGATTTAATATAAACCATATTTATTTAATTAGTTTCTTATTAAATTATGCAATATATGATATTGTATTAATTCAGAATTGATATAAGATTAATTCTGAAGCCCGGCCCTATTAGAAGCCCGATAGCTTCCTATATATTTGACATTAGGAGCTAGGGTTCAAAATACAATATACATCTCTACACACACATTCGGACGTGAGAAAAAGGGGGCAGGGAGAGTGCAAAAGGTTTGCAGACAAGAAACTGCCGAAATAGAGACGGTGAGGACGGAATCTCTAGAAAGCCCTAGAGGGACAAGAGGCGCTAGCAGAACCAAACTGTTCGTGTGGATACCGGTAGAGGAAGCCGATCTGAGCTGTCGACTTCTTGTGATCGAACCAGACACGAAGACAGGTCGCGACCAGAACACGCTGAGGTCGCGACCATACGGGCATCTGAACGTCAGAAATCCGAAAAGAAAAGGCGGGTCGCGACTTGAAGCTGACGAGGTCGCGACTACAAACTCCAGAGACGTCAGGTCGCGACGAGAAGCAGAGTAGGTCGCGACTAAAAACTCCAGAGGCGACAGGTCGCGACTAAAAGCTGAGGAGGTCGCGACTGAAAGTTCCAGAGGCGAGGAGTCGCGACTAGTGGACACTGAGGCCGCGACCAAGGCTTGAAACCGAAGGTAACACTTCTTTCTCCTTGACTTAAACACATTCGGTAGATACTGGCTGGGAATGGAAAAATTTTTAAAATTAATTTTCGCTGCGTGTCTTCCAATTCCCTTCAGTGGTATCAGAGCCATGCCGTTTTGTGTTTAAGTTAGGTTTGATTGTTGATGCATGTGATGTATGTTAGACTTCTTAGCTGATTATATGATAACATGCGAGATATGTATGACATATATGGAATCTGTTTATGTATGACATATACGGAATCTAAAAGGAAACTGAAATCGGTGGTGTATGTTAATTGATTTGATCAATTAATATTGATGGGGTATAAAGGAAATAGAATTAAGATTCTTGATTATTTATGGAAAAAATTTTTTCCTTGGGGCGCTGCCCCACACCCCGCCCGCTAACCGGCTAGCGGGACCTCCGTGACTACCTATTCGTAGCGCAACATAATCGTAAGATATGCTGGATTTTCTGATGTATGAATGTTTTGAAACATTTATTGCCCTTCAAATAGCATGAATTTTGATTCTTGAATGTTTGGGTATGGTGAACAATATGGCTCTAGATTACAAGTGTTGTAATTTTTCTAAATACGGCCTGCGTGTCGTGCCTTCCTCTAATGACTCTCGTTGTACATTCTCTTCTCATCTCACTCCCCTCGAATGTTAAAACGAGGTTTCCTTATGTACTTTTCCTATTCTAATTAGAGAGCTCCTCTCATTGGCTTGAGGGGACTTAGGATAGGTGAGCCATATTGTATCACGTTTAAGATTATGCATCTTTTGATTAGATCACTGCATGTATGTTTTATATGCATAATACTTGTATGAGATACAACCGCGATACATGCATCTTATAAACCAGATAATTAATTAAACCCTCTAAAAGAAATCTTAAGTCATATGCCGTCAATTAATGAACACTTGTCAAAACCTCGATCGCTCATTTGTAGGTCCACCAAAGTGGGTGCATTTGAGTTATCTTGGGGAGATAAGCAAGAGTAATGGTGCTACTCTTATGTTTGTTATTGTTTGACTTAATTGAGATTATCAAAACGGTTTTGGGTCTCAAGGCATTAGATGGGATTAAAACATGCCGGATCATATGATGATGGAATCCCATAAATATCTAAGAATTACATTTGATGTAATTGGTAAAGTTGTTACCTACCTAAATAACTTAAAGTTGAGCGTCCTGCCAAAGCGGACTCAAGTTTAAGCAAAATATGGATCTTAGCCCACTAATTATTACATTGAGGGTTGTTTTATTCAGTGGGAGATTGCTAATTCGCTTGCATATTTTAATTGTAGAATCATGACGACTAGTAATACTGCTACATTATCGTTGCGATCTGTCCTTGAGAAGGACAAACTCAATGGGACAAACTTTCTTGACTGGTTCAGGAACTTGAGAATTGTTCTCAAGCAGGAAAGAAAAGTATATGTCCTAGATCAACCCATTCCTGAGGAGCCAGCAGCCAATGCTCCTAGAGCTCAGAGAGATTCTTATGCGAGGCACAAGGAAGACTCTGTCGATGTGGGATGCTTGATGCTTGCCACCATGGTTCCGGAGCTCTAAAGAGATCTGGAACACATGGAGGCTTATGAGATGATTGTGCATCTTAAGGAAATGTTCCAGCAACAGGCAAGGCAAGAGAGGTATGAGACCACTAAGGCCTTACATTCCTGCAGGATGGCTGAAGGTGCATCAGTGAGTACTCATGTCTTAAAGATGAAAGGGTACATAGATCACCTTGAGAGGCTTGGATTTCCCATAAGTCAGGAGTTAGCTACAGATTTGATCTTGAACTCACTCCCGGAAAGTTATGACCAGTTTGTCATGAACTACAACATGAACAACATGGAGAAATCTATTTCTGAACTGCATGGGATGCTTAAAACTGCTGAGCCTACTGTTAAGAAAAAGCCCAGTACTGTTTTGATGGTTCAGAAAGGAAAGGGTATGAAAAAGAAAGGCAAGGCAAGGGGAAGGGTCATGGCTCATCTGGTAAGACCAAAGAGTCAGGCAAGCCCGAAACCAAGCCTGCACCAAAGAAGGCAAAGCCTCCAAAGGAAGGAGTTTGCTTCTTCTGCAATGAACTGGGTCATTGGAAGAGGAATTGCAAACTCTACCTTGAAGATCTGAGAAAGAACAAGAAGGATAGCGGGGCTATCGCTTCAGGTATTTATGTTATAGACATTCATCTCTCTACTTCCACTACATGGGTATTAGATACTGCATGTGGTTCTCACATTTGTACAAATGTACAGGGCCTAAAGGACAGTAGAAAGCTGAAGAAGGGCGAAGTTGACCTACGAGTTGGAAATAGAGCAAAGGTTGCTGCTCTAGCTGTAGGCACTTATGAATTAGTTCTTCCCACTGGGCTTTTGTTAGTTTTGAACAATTGCTATTATGTTCCTGCTTTGAGTAGTAACATTGTTTCTCTTTCTTATTTGGATAAGGAAGGTTACACTTCCATTTCTGGGAATGGTAAATGTTCTATTTATCGTAATGATATTTTCTATGCTCATGGTGATTTGCATGTTGATCATTACATATTAAACTTGGAACAACCCAATCATGGAAATATCTATAACATAACCGCCAAAAGGATCAAACCAAATGATTTGAATCCGACGTACCTCTGGCACTGTCGTCTAGGCCACATAAATGAGAAACCCATTTCTAAACTCCATCAAGATGGATTTCTCAACTCATTTGATTTTGAATCATATGATACTTGCGAATCTTGTTTGTTAGGAAAGATGACAAAGTCGCCTTTCACTGGGCACAGTGATAGGGCCACTGATTTGTTGGGCCTCATACATACAGATGTGTGTGGACCGATGAATACAAATGCCAGAAGAGGTTATTCGTACTTCATTACATTCATAGATGATTTCAGTAGATATGGCTACGTCTATCTAATGAAACATAAATCCGAATCTTTTGAAATGTTCAAGATATTTCAAAATGAAGTACAAAACCAGCTTGGTAAAACAATTAAAGCCCTTCGATCTGATCGAGGTGGTGAATATTTGAGCCAAGAGTTTATCGATCATCTTAGGAATTGTGGAATAGTCTCACAATTGACTCCTCCAGGAACACCACAATGGAATGGGGTTTCTGAACGGAGGAATCGAACACTATTGGATATGGTTCGATCCATGATGAGTCGAACAGATCTTCCACCATCCTTTTGGGGCCACGCCCTAGAGACAGCGAGGAAACCTAGTTTATCTTTTCTCAAGATTTGGGGATGTGAGGTCTATGTTAAGCAACAAGCCTCAGATAAGTTAGCGCCCAAATCTTCAAAGTGCCTTTTTGTGGGATATCCTAAGGAAACCAAGGGATATTATGTCTACAACCCCACTAATAACAAAGTGTTTGTTGTCAGAAATGGTATCTTTCTAGAACGAGAATTTATCTCTAAAAGAACCACTGGGAGCAAGGTACACCTCGAAGAAGTTCGAGAGCCACAAGACGCCACAGAACTAAAGATGGAAAGTAGAGAAGACTCACAAGAAGTTGTTGAGACTCCTCAAGTCACGCAAGGCCCAAGGTGATCTAATAGGGCACGACTTCAGCCTCAGAGATATGGATTTCTGATTTCTGATAGTCGTGATGTGTTGCTCATTGAGCATAATGAGCCCACTACCTATCAAGAAGCTATAGTGGGACCAAACTCTGAAAAATGGCTTAATGCCATGAAGTCTGAGATGCAATCCATGTACGACAATAAGGTATGGACCTTAGTCGACCCGCCTGAAGGTGTAAAAACCGTCAGGTGCAAGTGGGTTTTTAAAGAGAAAACTGACATGGATGGCAATGTAAATGTCTTCAAGGCACGACTGGTTGCAAAAGGATTTACTCAAACTCATGGTGTGGACTATGATGAGACCTTTTCCCCAGTTGCAATGGCCAAATCAATCAGAATCCTTCTTGCCATTGCAGCATATTATGACTATGAAATATGGCAGATGGACGTCAAGACAGCCTTCCTTAATGGAAAGCTCCTTGAGGATGTGTACATGACACAACCTGAAGGTTTTGTGTGTTCTGAGGACTCTGGTAAGGTGTGCAAGCTTCAAAGGTCCATTTATGGTCTGAAGCAAGCATCTCGGAGTTGGAATCATCGTTTTGATGAAGGAGTCAAAGAGTTTGGATTTCTTCAAAACATTGATGAACCTTGTGTGTACAAAAAGGTTAGTGGGAGCACAGTTGTGTTTTTGGTACTCTATGTCGATGACATCCTACTCATTGGGAATGACATTCCTACCTTGCAGATTGTCAAGTCTTGGTTAGGAAAATCTTTCTCGATGAAAGACTTGGGTGAAGCCACCTACATCCTAGGAATTAGGATCTATAGAGATAGATCTAAAAGGCTTCTAGGACTGAGTCAGAGCACATATATAGACAAGATACTGCATAGGTTCAGTATGCAGGAATCAAAAAGGGGTTTCATACCCATGTCTCATGGTATTCCCCTCAGCAAGGATTTGTGTCCTAGTACACCAGATCAGCGAGGTCGCATGAGTAAGATTCCATATGCCTCGCCCATAGGATCTATCATGTACGCCATGTTATGTACTCGACCGGATGTCTCGTTTACCTTAAGTATGACTAGCAGATATCAACAGGACCCTGGTGAGGGCCATTGGACTGCTGTCAAGAATATCCTTAAGTACTTAAGAAGGACTAAGGACTTATTCTTGGTCTATGGTGGATTGGAAGACGAGCTCTATGTAACTGGTTACACAGATGCAAGTTTCCAAACTGACCAGGATGACCAGAAATCGCAATCTGGATACATATTCCTCCTGAATAATGGAGCAGTAAGCTGGAAGAGCTCTAAGTAGAGCACTGTAGCAGATTTTGCAACGGAAGCTGAGTACATAGCAGCATCTGATGCAGCTAAGGAGGCCGTTTGGATCAGGAAGTTCATTACAGAACTAGGGGTGGTACCTACCATCTCAGATCCAATAACTTTGTTCTGTGACAATAGTGGTGCCATTGCACAGGTCAAAGAGCCTAGGTCACATCAAAGGACCAAGCATATACTCAGGCGATTTCATCTCATCAGAGAAATCAATGATAGAGGTGATATAAAAATATGCAAGGTAGCAGGGGAAGACAATGTTGCTGATCCTCTAACAAAGCCGCTTGTGCAAGCAAAACATGAGTGTCATGTTAGGTCAATGGGAATTAGGCAAATTAATGATTGTACCTAGTGCAAGTGGGAGGATGTTGGAGATTGTGCCCTAGGGGCCAATCATTATCCTATGAACATTGTTGATTTATGAATTTTTTTAATAAAGTTATCATATTATTTGCATGTTTACTATGATGACAATCCTTGGATAACTCGTGATCTTATCCTAAATGTCCCTGGTCAGTCATCTATGCGGGAACAGAGATGAAATAAGACCAGTATGACTTTGAAGATATATAGAGATATAAATCAAAGTCATAAGCACATGTAAGAGTATAGGGTGTTGGACCGACCCGCTATGAGAGAGCTGCATGGGTCAAGTCATAAGCTCCTCTCATATACAAGCCATATCACTATGCCCTTTGAACTGAGATCATCATGGATTCCTACATGACAAACGCTCAGCTTTGACCTAGTCAAAAGTCACTTTTGACCGAGTGATCATAAAGGCTATGCTCGGGCTTAGTGGTTTTTCATGCGGAGGAATGTGAATGGTCAAGATGGAATTTGTCCCTCACATTCGTAGAGAGATATTACTAGGCCCCTCGATGAGTGAGTCTGAGAAATGTATGGCCATACTGGAATGGAAGGGTAGTTCCATTTCTATATTCAGACTACTCAGGGATCGAGAAAGTAATGGTCAGGAATAGGAGGATGACGTTCTCCATGCCTCATCCTTGACCGAAATATCATGTGACAAAAGGGACGTGATATGGTTGTATGAAAGGTTACATCGTTTATCGATCCTCATATGTTTTGGGTAGTCGTAATGCCTTGCTAGAGACCGCTTACGACTTGTGGGTCAGTATAGTAACTGGGCCACTGCCAACTTCATATGGGCCTACAGGGTCGCACACAAAACAGCCCAATGCGAGCTATGATGTCCAGATTCATTGAATCTAAGAGATGTCTAGATTCAATGAATGATCTAGGGTGGATATATATTTTATATATATATAAATCAGTATATATATATTATATATAATATAAGAGATATTTGTAAGATTTAATTTATAAGGATAAATTAAATCTCTATCACTTTTGAATTTGAATTTAAATGGATATGATCTATTTGAATTTGAAATTCAAATTGATAAGATATCTCAAATTTGATTTATAAGAATAAATCAAATATAATTCCGTCTTATCATTATTTTAAATTAAATAAATAGGTGAATTAAATCTGTGGGACGGATTTAATATAAACCATATTTATTTAATTAGTTTCTTATTAAATTATGCAATATATGATATTGTATTAATTCAGAATTGATATAAGATTAATTCTGAAGCCCGGCCCTATTAGAAGCCCGATAGCTTCCTATATATTTGACATTAGGAGCTAGGGTTCAAAATACAATATACATCTCTACACACACATTCGGACGTGAGAAAAAGGGGGCAGGGAGAGTGCAAAAGGTTTGCAGACAAGAAACTGCCGAAATAGAGACGGTGAGGACGGAATCTCTAGAAAGCCCTAGAGGGACAAGAGGCGCTAGCAGAACCAAACTGTTCGTGTGGATACCGGTAGAGGAAGTCGATCTGAGCTGTCGACTTCTTGTGATCGAACCAGACACGAAGACAGGTCGCGACCAGAACACGCTGAGGTCGCGACCATACGGGCATCTGAACGTCAGAAATCCGAAAAGAAGAGGCAGGTCGCGACTTGAAGCTGACGAGGTCGCGACTACAAACTCCAGAGACGTCAGGTCGCGACGAGAAGCAGAGTAGGTCGCGACTAAAAACTCCAGAGGCGACAGGTCGCGACTAAAAGCTGAGGAGGTCGCGACTGAAAGTTCCAGAGGCGAGGAGTCGCGACTAGTGGACACTGAGGCCGCGACCAAGGCTTGAAACCGAAGGTAACACTTCTTTCTCCTTGACTTAAACACATTCGGTAGATCCTGGCTGGGAATGGAAAAATTTTTAAAATTAATTTCCGCTGCGTGTCTTCCAATTCCCTTCACTTTGGCACTTTCAGAATTACCAATCTGCATCTGTGGCAGTGATGAGTCATCAATTTCAGAATCTTCTTTATCCTCTTGTGGTGCATCAGCTTCCTTAAAATGCACCTGTCTTCCACTTCTTAGAGATATGGCATTCACCCTTCTTGGATTAATAACAGTGTTCGAAGGTATGCTGCCACTGTTCTTTCCTTGGATGTCACTCACTATTTTAGAAACTTGAGTTAAGTGGCTTGTGATATCTGCATTCTTACAACTTAACTCCTTAAGTTTTTTGTGTACATCTGCATTATCCTTCTGCATACTTTGGAGACATGAAGCTATGGAGGTGAACTGACCATCATTCTCTTTGAGCTTGTGATCAATATTGGTCATTCTACCATCCATGTTATTCATTTGTGCTGCCATACTCTTTAACAATTGAGAGGTCTCTTCTGGTGTTGAAGGCACTAAAGCATTAGGTTGTGTGGGGACCATAGACCTTGCATTACCTTGGTAGTTGCTTGAGGAAGCACCACCTCCTTGAAATTGATTAGCTCTATTTTCTCCACTCCCCCACCTAAAATTTGGGTGGTCTCTCCAGCCAGGATTATATGTGTTAGAGTATAGATCTCTCTTCTGGAAGTTATTCTATCTCCCTTGATACATAGCTGCAACTTTCTCATACTGTCTATCACATGTGCTTGTAGCATGCATCATTGAACCACATGATTCATATCCTGTAACTAGGGCTTGTGAGGTATCCATTGCATGAACTTATTTTGTGGAGTGCAGTTCCCTTTCAATCAGACTCATCCTCTTTTCCATTCGATTTCCCAAGGCTGCTATCTCAGCTAAGATCGCATTCGAATTACCTGAAGATGAGGGTGGTAATCTTCTTGGATCTCCAGTTTGATGGTCCTCATTAGCCATTTTCTGGAACAAATCCCAACTTGCTTGTGGGGTCTTATTCTCAATGAACCATTCGCAGCAGCATTCAAGGACACTTTATTGTGGGGTAGTAGACCATCAAAGAAGATGTCTACTAAATCAGCCTTAGTGATGTTGTGGTGGGGACATTGAGCCAAAAGGTTAATAAATCTTGTCCAATACTCATGCAAAGACTCTCCATCCTGTTGCATCATATTAGTGATCTCCTTTTTCATCAGCGTAGTCTTGGAGGCCAGGAAAAACTGCTCAAGATAAGTAGACTTCAGCTGATCCCATGTAAGAGTTGAAAAATGGGTTGGCAAATTGTACAGCCACTCCTTAGCCTTCCCTTCTAGAGTAAAACGGAAACACCTCCTCAAGACATCATCCAAAGTGGCCATTAGAGGCTTCATTGAAGAACAAATCATGTGCATGGTTTGTAAGTGCCTGTGTGGACATTCTCCTGCAAAACCATGAAATTTAGGTAAGGCTGCAATCAAAACTCCTTTAATTTCAAAATTAGCCTCTTCAGTATAGAAACCATTAGGATCATAATTCACATGCCAATGATTTATTTCCCTAACACTTCTATTATCTTCTACAATCATTTCATTCTCTCCATGCCCATTATGCCCATTATGATCAGCCATATTTAGTTCAGTTTCAGACTCTAGAATACTAGAGGACGAACTGGATTTTGCTTCTTCTTCTCTAAATTCCCTAAATTATCTCCTTAGTTTCCTAAGTCTTCTCTCTATTTCAAGTTTAAAAGTCACTAATGGTTCAGTTCTTTTACACATGCAATGCAGAAACAATCAGGAATGATCAATGCAAACAATCAGGTTCAGATTCAGAAGTTGCACAGCAGAAAATTTTCAATTGGTCGTGACAAAAGTGTCTTTAAGTTGCGACTTAAAATCACAGAGAGCAGCAGTCGAGCCTAAAAGTTTAAAATATCACGACTGGTTTTCACAGAGAGCAGTCAGATATCACAGATAGCAATTAGTCACGACATAAAGTAGTATAAGTCATGACAAACAATGAGAGAGAGTAATTGTCGCAACACAGGTCAGGTAAGGTCGCGACTCACAGTCACAGAGACTAATCCTGCAGAAAGTCAGAAAAAGATGCAGTATGCAATGCAAGTTAGAAACTACTAAAACTAAAATGCAATGAAAAGCAAGGAAAAAAAACTCAGGTAGGCAATAAAATTGACAAACAACTAATAGGGAACCAATTACTTGGCTCCCCGACAACGGCGCCATTGACGAGTGTCTCGGATTGTCGCAGTCTGAGCCATCAAAATTAAGTGAATTTCATCCTAGTAATGTAGTATAAGGCACAATCCTATCGTTCTTCTCAAGGAGCCTTTCTAAAGGAATCCTAGCAAATTGGATGTCAAATTCAACAGTAAACCTGAGTAAAGAGTAAATAGTTTTGTGGTTTTGTGGGTGCAGTAAAATAGATATTTTTGCGTTTTTGTTTAAGATGGAAAATGGTTGGTTTGTGAAAGTAGTATATGATGATAGGCTCTTGATGATGAAAAATATCTATCCTTGCTCTCAATGTATATGGAGTTTAAAATTACTAAGTCTTGAATAAAACCTCAATCGATGATTGAGTCCAGAACCCTAATATTCTTTAAACTCCTTTGATCAAAGCTAGTTTAAAGACTATTATTGAATTGCTAAGGATCACTTAGCGGGTAATTTAAACCAGATGGAAGAATGCCCTCGAATGAGTGTCGATCGACTAACCCTAGAATTCAAACAATCGAATCAATTAGCAACGATCGTTGACAACCGTTCAACCAGCTTAAACTCAAAACTAAAATATTGTATTTAAACCAGCATTCAAAACATCCAAAGTAAATTACAATTATCTAATATGAGAATAATCAATCGATATTCAAAACTTGTTCATATGATGAAAAACCCTAAATCTAGAAGCAATCATAATATGACAAGATACAAATTTCAACAGAAAAAACTCCCTGTTTCAGTCTGTGAGCTCAAGATATTAGATCCATCACCAAGAGACTAAAGGTTTAGCCTCTCATGACTTCTACTGCACTATAATCGCTGTTCAGATGTGATGCCATGAAGAAACAATGAAGAAATGAAAGGTGAATGGTGTAGAGATGTGTAGAAGGTGTGTGGAGAGTGCTCGAGTACTGCTTCTTAGCCTAATCAAGTCCAAAAACTAGCCTCTTGGTTGACTGTTGTAACATCCCCAATTTCTGTACTAAGTTGCATGTACAGAATGAATAAAATATATGAGATTTTTCAGGAAAAGATGTGGCGATATTTATGTAAAGAAAGGGATTAATTGCAAGAGGAAGAAAGCCTAAGAGCCAAAGTGCAAAATTACGAAAATGCCACTGTGATGCCCTAAGAAACCAGAAGTAAATGGAGGGCATTTTGATCATTTCACACAATGGATGGATATCAGAGGAAATTTGATAGTAAATTATTATAATTAATATGAGAATTTATGGAGTTGACAGAAGTCAAAAAGGAGTCCTGTAGAATTAATTATGGAATTTACGGTGAAAAAGGACACCGATAAAGGGTTAAAGGAAATGTATGTAATTTTTAACAGGACTTCTGGGGCTCAGAAAATTATGAAACTTTGTAGAGAATTCATTTTATATTAGAATGAATTTATAAAAATGTTAGAACAATTAAAAGAGGTGTTTAGCATTTATGCTAAGATCAGGGTGATTTATGTATATCGGTATAAGGAAAATACATTGGGATTTGGGCCAATTAGCTATTGGACCTACAAGAGACCCAACATGTCATCCTAGGCCATCCCAATAAGGCCCAAAAGTTGTCTTGGAGTCCAAATCCAAAAATAAATAATTTATGGATTTTTGGAAATAAAGAAAAAGAGAATAAAGTAAGAATTATGTTTTGCACATGGTGGGACCCACATGGACTAAAAATGGCGCCAAAGAAGAGAGCTTAGGTATCCCAAGTGATGTCATGCTAGTGAGGTCATGGTGGTGAGGTCATGAGCCAAAGTGAAAAGACATTCCAAGATCAAACCTTTAACCATTAGATCAAATAGTTTCCAAAGTGATCTTGGCCTTCAAATGGCACATGACTTTTGCTATAAATACCCCCCCTTTCCATTCATTCTTCACACCCAAGAGCTCCTTTAGAGAGAGAAGTGAGTTCTAGAGAAAGAAAATGGAAGAAAGCAAGGAAGAAGCAAGGGTCTTGAAAGAGCAAGTAAGGTAAGTTGATGTTCTTCACTTTACCATTTCGGGTTACACTGTTCATGCACTGTTCATGATAGAAGAAAATGGAATTTCAATGATTTAATGCTTCCATTGAGTTTATATGATGATTTTGTGTAGGATTGGAAAGGTTTTGAACCTTGGAAACCATTGGAATTAAAGGTTATAATGTTGAAAATTCCTCACGGGCACTGTTCATTCGCGTGAACAGTTATTTAAATTTCATAATTTTGATGCTTCCAATGGTCTTAAAATGAGATTTTGTGTGGGGGTAAAGTGGAGGAACAAGTATGGGAAGCATTGAAACCAAAATGGAAATTTTTAGAAAAAGGGAGCTTATTGAAACTAGACTTGGATTTTGTTTGGAATGGAGTTATAATTTGATAATTATCTTGTAATGCCTAGGTTTTGACATTTGTGACAAGGAAAGACCATTACAAGAAGGAAAGGAACAAGGATCTACAAGAGGTAGCAAGAATATCTAACTATAAACTTATGTGCATTGATTGTTTTGCTTACTTGTTATGCATGAAGGTTTGGTTGAGCATGGAATGTTGTGTGATGATGATGATGATGTGATATGAGTATGTGATACTCCTTGCAATATATGTCATGACAATATGCATATTCGAGTTGCTTATGTATAAGCATGAATTAGCTCCCATTGCATGATAACATGTTAGGCATTCAATCAAACATGCACAACCTTATAGTTTATATTACTTGCTATTGGGATTTCCATGAAATCTCATTCCTTCCATATAATTAAACATGCTATAGGTGCTGGATCTTCTCAAGGAAAGAGGGTAAATGTTTATGGATGACTGTACATAATTTAAAGAGTGTGCACTTTAATTACAAGATGATGTTTTGGTTTGTATGATGCATGCTACTCATAAATCCAATCTGAGGTAGTGTACTTCCATCGGTATTTTGATTGACTTATATGATGAGTTTTCATATTAAATTTGGCATGAACATAGCTAAGATCTAGAGCTTTAAATGGACACCAAGAACGCCTCATTTGGTTAAGAACTCGAATTGTTATGAGTTTTCAAAGTTAGGAGTTGAAATCTGGAATAAGGTAAAACGACTACTCATAGGCAGTGAGGTTCATGCGCTAATTTCATATAGTAAACGAATGAGTTTTTCCTCGAAATTTTGTGATATTAAAGTAGACATATGGAGATTTAAATCCATATGTAATTCAACTCAATTGGATAAGTATACAAGGAGAAATGAATTTTTGAAAATGGGGCAAAGAAACTGGAACTTCCAGATTTACCAAATGAACAGTAAAGTTCAACGAATAAACTGATTTGATCTGGACAAGAAGATCTCATTTTCATATTTTTCTCTAAAAGTTAAATGAAATAGATTTCATTATAAATTGGAATCACCTTAAAACGATTTTTCTAGATTTAGTTATGAATTTCCAAATTTCAGGTTGTAATCTGGAATAACCCAGTGAATAGTGGCAGTGAACAGTAACCGTAAGCCCAACTCTTGGAAATTCATGTTTTTGAGGTTAAGAGGTATTCTAATGTTCTAAAATAGTTCTAATTGAGTATAAGTAAGGTTAAGGATTAAGTTTAAAATTAAGGTCAAGGTTTTAAGGTTAAGACTTAAAGAAATTTGTTGGAAAATACCGTTGTGCTGGTAGACTATACAAAGTACTGTGTACGTAGGTGCTGTCTAAGGAGGCTGGAACTGAGTGGACCTAGCCGGTTCATCCAGTCTTTCCTGGGTACTTGCGTAGAATGGTAGTTCTCATGGGGAATTACCGAATCAGTACAGTTATTTTCTACTAGGAATTCCGGCAAGAGAGATATAATCCACTTCAAGAGAGCTATACCAAGAGTACTTTGAGAGATATAAAGAAGGATGTTTCATTTTGGTATCAGAGCAAAGGATTCTGGCTTAGAAAATGCTCTGAACAGATGATTTCTAGCGTTAGTACAGAATAATGTTAGCACAGACTAAAGGGTTCTGGCTCAGAGCATAAGATTCTGGCACAGAACAGAAGGTTCTGGCTCAGTGATGCTCTGGTTTAGTTAGATTGATCCCTTAGACAAATGAGAAATTTGAATGGTTCTCTCCCTAGAGTATGATATAGGGATGGTGTTCACTACTTAGAAAGGTTTAGACAGAAGACAGTGACACCCAGATGAATGAGACTGTACCCCAAGCTTTACAGTCTTACGAAGGATAAAATTATGATGGGCTCATCTTAGTCAGCCGATACAGCCGAGGTCTCATGTTTATTAACACAATGTGGCTGGACTAAGAAGAATAATGTTTAAGAAGCAATTTCCTCTATGGATAGAGATAGAAGCTGATCAGTTCATGACTAAGGAAGCTATAAAAGTAGCTCGAAGTATCATGTTGTGACCAGATACTACAGTAATGATGCTAGACGTCCAAGTTGTGACAAGTTAAGTCATAAGTCACGATGAAAGAAGACTTTTGGTCATAACAACAGAACATAGAGTAAATGTTGCAGCAGTAGACATGGGGATTCATAGAGTTAGGCTTGAAATATCAGTGTCTACTTAGTTTAGGTTAAGGGATGGAAGGAAGTAGAAATCAAGAGCAGTCAGTTTAGCTGCAGTTCTTCAATGCTGTAGCAAGGATGATAAATAGAGATGTGATAGAAGGCATTGACTTGGATTAAGTTTTCATGTTAGTAGCATGATATGAGATGGCCATAAGCCAGATATTGCCATATACCCTACGTGGCATGTAAAGCTAAGTGAGCTTTTGGCAAATGGTTCACAACTGATGTGTAAGGATCAGCCATTACTAGGGTAAAGACTGGACAAGAACATTATGAGGGAATATTTAAAGCAAGTTAGATCCAGGTCGGATGTAAAGCAGTTTGGGACACAGCTAGAAGTCCTTGAGAAGTTAGGCCATAACGAAAGGTGACCCGAGGTCGTGACTAAAGAATGTAAAGTTGTCCAGTCATGACAAGTAGAATGAGATGGTCACAACTAAAGTTCATGGATGCGTTGCGCCCAGTTCGTACGCAGGTCACGATGAAGATACACAGGGACCTGATGAAGGATGAAGATACCAGCCTCACTGACGGTTATCAGTTAGAGGTTTAGCACATGATGTAGGCAAGCTGAACAGTATGAGAAATAGAGATACATGCTAGTCTAAGATGATGTTCATAAGTAGATCCTCTATGTGACTATCAAGAGTAGATCTCCATTTGGAAAGACTTTGTTCAGTTAGTCTTTTATGAACAAAAGAATCAAAAGTTAGGATAAGGCTTGTGCAAGAAATGAGCCTAACATATGGCTTCAAGTTCTCGAAACTTAAAGTCCCTGAAACAGGATATTAGTCCCACATCGGTTGGGGAGGTGAACGAAGCATGCCTTATAAGGGTGTGGATACCTCTCCCTCATGAACATGTTTCCAGTACTCACCAAGCGCCCTCGTCACCAAGCGCCCCAGTGGGGGTAGGCAGGCAGTGCTGGGAAACAAAACCCTGACCTCGTGTGGGCCCAGAGGTGCCTGCCTAAGGGGAGAGGGGATAATATCTTCTACTGCGTAGCTCTGATACTTGGAGGACGCATTTTCGGGTGCCTAAGGGGTTAAAGTCCTCATGTACCTGGAGAACAAAATCGTGCTCTTGTGTGGCCTCAAGGCTGCTTAAGGGAAAAGCGGACAATATCTATGTGGAAGGGTGTTGGGCTGTTAGAGAACACAAGTAATGGTGCTAGATGATGAATGAGATTTATACGATCTAAGTTGGTCAAGATCAAGAAAAAGACCAGGAATGAACCATAGTCCGGTCAAGAGTAGACTGAGACTGATGTATACGCGCGAAAAAAGTTAAGAGATAGTAGAAAGACACCAAAGTTGCTCCAGAGAAATAGAGACTGTTCCGCTCACCTGGGAAGTATTCCTTGAGTAAAGTTTATGAAAAGTATTCCTCTCAGTTAAATAGAGATGAGCGTGAGGCTAAAGGTTAAATAGAGAAAGAGAAACCCTTTTGATGAATGTTTAGCCAAGTTCATATATATGAACAGAGAGAGTGAATGATTAAAGAGTTAATTTACGGATTGGATTTCATGTTATAAAGAAAAAGTTTTCTCAGGTAGTCACAGAAGTTCAATAGAGCGGTAGCTTTAAGCAAGATTAGAAAAAAGAAAGATAGCCACGGTTCTAAAGATAAAGTAACTTCCCTATTCGATAGAAGGGTCAAGTCTATACCCTGATAAGAGGGTAGCATGGCAGCCTAAGTGAAATAGATAGATATTTTAGGATGAATGATCAGGATATGATAGGCAATATGATAAAGGAAATATGTTTTGAGGCTTACTTAGTTTATTACAATGTCTGATGGATGGTTGAGCAAATTATGATGATGACTAGTTGCATCTCCTTGCAGTTGTCATATAATGACATGCATGTTAGAGTATGCCATGATGAGTACTCCCATTTCGCAGTATATGCAGGGTAGAGTATATATGGTGAGGAAGTTATGAGAAAATTATGTTGCTCCCATACCATATGATATGCAATAAGGAATATATTGAGGATGATAGATAGTCTCAGTTTATGGGACGATAAGTTATGATATGATTTATGATTGGGGTGATTCAGGTTTTTCTATAGGCTTGCGAATGCAGTACCCAGAACCATTTCTATTGAAAGGAATGGTATACATAAAGAGTTAGATTTGAAACAAATGACTCTGAGATAGAGACTAGATTCAGATTAGTACAGATCACTCTGCAGAAAAAGTTGGATCTGATGCAGTCTGCTCGTAGTTAGAGTATAGTTTAAATGGCTCGCAGTTAGAGCACAGATTTACATGAGAAGTTATGATGAGGCCATAGCAGTAGAATGCAATGGCAGGTGGTTAAACCATGATTGCACAAGGAATGGTAATCCACAGTAAGAGAAAGATGAGAAGGAACTCCTGAGTAAGAGAGGAAATAAGTAAAGTCTTGGGAAATAATATGGGCTACTGAACGTAATATTTCTAAATTTTTATTGAGTTATCAACAAGTAGAAGCGGTGAACCCTGTAACTTAGTCTGTTGGTTTAAGATCTTTGGGAGATATACAGAATCGTAGTTAGATTCTCGAGGGTCATAGTTAGATCCTGGAGGGTCATAGTTAGATCCTAGCATGGCTCCAGGGTCGCAATTAGATCCTAACAAGTCCAGAGTCGCAGTTAGATTCTGAAGAGGCTGACGGTTGATCGCAGTTAGATCCCGAGGTCGCAGTTAGACCTAGCCTAAGGAAAGTAATGAGCCATGAGATATGAGTACAATGTAGTATCTCTTTGGGAAGATGAATGCCAAAGACGAAGTTAAGGTAAGGAAGCTTCACTAGTTGATAAACTCATCCAGAAAAATTATTTATAATGATTTTCCTCAGATAGCCTATATTATACAGACTAAACTTAGTTTTCTTTAAACAAAGACGGAGTCCAAGTTAAAGTCTAAGTGCTGATATTTAATAGTTTTATAGAAGTATTCCTGAGGAACAAAGAAGAGAACCCCATATGTTTTGAGAACAGAAAAGTATGAGCAGATAAATCCTCCAGATGAGGATAAAAAGATTAAAAGGCTAGAGAGACCTAGAGAAGGAGGTCTAAAGTAAAGATAGAACCCAGTAGTTCTATGAGATATGTAGCCTTAGAAGAGTAATGTAGCCTTCATCCAAAAAGATGTTTAGGCAAGAGTAGTCTAAGAAAGAGTAATGAAAAAGGGTCCAGTTGTCACAGAAGTTGGTATAGATGGACAAGGTAAGAAAAGTGAAAAGTTAAAGTGTGATAGACCCCGGAGTTACACCAAGATGTTAAGTGAAACATCCTCCTTTAAACATCTCAGAGTACACTTACAGAAGTAATCTTAACTTTATTATATCTCTCTCTGCCAAAAATCCTGACAGAAGATAACTGTACTGATTCGGTAAGTCCCATGAGAACTACCATTCTACGTAAGTACCCAGGAAAGACTGGATGAACCGGCTAGGTCCACTCACTTCCAGCCTCCTTAGACAGCACTTACGTACACAGTACTTTGTATAGTCTACCAGCACAACGGCATTTTCTAGAAAATATCTTTGAATCTTAAACTTAACCTTAACTTCAAAAACATGAATTTTCCATTAATTGTTCCAGAACACATAATCAATCTCTTTGGCCTTTCATACATTCATATACATTATGGGGTTATGCCATAATTATTTGATACATTTATTTCATCATTTACTATTATACCTTTTCATCATGAACATTATTGCTCAACTTGTCATATAACAACATTACATGCAACAATTCGCACATTTATTACATAATATTCAAATCTTCCAATTCCCAACCTCTCTTCATGCCTCTTTATCTTCTTTACTCATTCGTAAACCTATGGGTTTGGGATTACATGGATGGGGTGAGATTTCTGGGGAAATCTCAATAGCAAACGGTACTAAACAATGCATGCATTAAAGTAATTACTTGTGCTTGCTTGTGAAGGTGTAAACATTGTGTAATGTGCATGCTTCCATGTAACATATGAAATACAATTGGCCAAGGTAATCATAGAAACAGAGCTTCAATCATATACACATATGCACACAATTCAACAAAGTCATAGCACAATCAAGCATAACATTCAATACATACAAGTTTAGGGTAAGTTTACTACCTTGGATTTAAGCTCTCTTTCTTATGCTTGCACTTGCTTCCAAAGCTTTTTGGTCAATCATTCCCCAACATCTTCTTAGAGGTTTCAAGGTCCTAATCACATTCATATTCATTACATAATCCATTAGGACCATGAACTCAAACACTACTCAAGACTATCTCTCTTGAACCTTTAACTTGCTTTAACTAACATAACTTTCTTTAATCTTTGCCAATTAACTTGGCCCTTGAATCAATTGATGTCTTGACCTTACCCTACACAATTTTACCTTTTGAATCCATTTATGAACTAAAAATAACCAAATTCCAGCAAGAATACACTGTTCTGTACAGATTTGGAAAAGCATACATAAATCTTCCAAAAATTCTCATTTTGATTCCAATGCTTCCCATACTTTTTCCTCCACTTTTCCCCCACACAAAATCTCATTTTAAGACCATTGGAAGCATCAAAATCATGAAATTCAAATCACTGTTCACGCGAGTGAACAGTACCCTTGAGGAATTTTCAACATTATAACCTTTAAGTCCAATGGTTTCCAAGGTTCAAAACCTTTCCAATCCTACACAAAATCATCATATAAACTCAATGGAAGCATTAAATCATTGAAATTCCATTTCCTTCTATCATGAACAGTGCATGAACAGTGCAACCGAAATGGTAAAGTCAAGAACATCAACTTACTTCACAACTAAACATGTAACTAACTTGTTTAAGCTTGTTTTAACTATCTATGACTTAAAACTCATATTCCTTTCACATATACAAAAAAATTCCAGCAGCATTTCCCCAATATTTAAGCCTAAAAAATCACTTAAACTCAAGCACAAACCATAAGAACAAAAGGTAGAAGCAAGGAGACAACTTACCTTACTTGCTCCTTCAAGACCCTTGCTTCTTCCTTGCTTTCTTCCACTTTCTTTCTCTAGAACTCACTTCTCTTTCTAAAGGAGCTCTTGGGTGTGAAGAATGAATGGAAAGGGGGGGTATTTATAGCAAAAGTCATGTGCCATTTGAAGGCCAAGATCACTTTGGAAACTATTTGATCTAATGGTTAAAGGTTTGATCTTGGAATGTCTTTTCACTTTTCACTCAAGACCTTACCACCATGACATCACTAGCATGGCCTCACTTGGTACACCTAACCCTTCCTCTTTTTGGGTGCCATTCTTGTGTCCTTGTGGGTCCCACCATGTGCAACACCTAATTCTTACTTTATTCTCTTTTTCTTTCTTTTCAAAAATCCATAAATTATTCATTATTGGACTTGGGCTCCAAGATAACTTTTGGGCCTTATTGGGCTGGCCTAGGAAGAAATTTTGGGCCTCTTTTAGGTCCAATAGCTAATTGGCACAAATCCCAATGTACTTTCCTTATACCGATATCCTTAAATTATCCTGATCTCAGAATAAATGCTAAACACCTCCTTTAATTGTTCTAACATTTTTAGAAATTCATTCTAATATAAAATGAACTCTCTACAAAGTTTCATAATTTTCTGAGACCCAGAAGTCCTGTTAAAAATTACATATGTTTCCTTTAACCCTTTATCGGTGTCATTTTTCACCGTAAATTCCATAATTAATTCTACAGGACTCCTTTTTGACTTCTGTCAACTCCATAAATTCTCATATTAATTATAATAATTTACTATCAAATTTCCTCTGATATCCATCCATTG
Organism: Leucaena leucocephala; assembly: GCA_037074615.1. Classification (NCBI taxonomy): domain Eukaryota; kingdom Viridiplantae; phylum Streptophyta; class Magnoliopsida; order Fabales; family Fabaceae; genus Leucaena; species Leucaena leucocephala. The sequence goes on from CM073549.1 coordinate 9,131,453, forward strand.
TGTGAAATGACCAAAATGCCCTCCATTTACTTCTGGTTTCTTAGGGCATCACAGTGGCATTTTCGTAATTTTGCACTTTGGCTCTTAGACTTTCTTCCTCTTCCAATTAATCCTTTTCTTTACATAAACATGGCCACATATTTTCCTAAACATCTCATATATTTTATTCAATCTGTACATACAACTTAGTACAGAAATTAGGGATGTTACATTTCTCTCCCCCTTAAAATAAATTTCGTCCTTGAAATTTACTTGTACCTTAGTCAACAATCTTAAATATACATCCTCTTTAAATCTCTTTCTGCTTTATGACTAAGAATTGGGGTATCCATCTCTTACCTTTTAGCTTATTATCTAGCGGAGTACTTTCAATATCCGCTTCATGTCCTTGCTGTCATTACTCTTTTTGTATCAGTCAACTTAATTGGAGTTTATTTCTACTTCATCACGGCACTTGATCTTGTGCTATGCATCCATTTGCTTATGGACAACTCCTTGTACTAGACTTGAGAGTAGTGTCCATTTCTTTCATATCAAACTCTCTCGAATATTATTGTATTCGGGAGTTTCCCTCACTCACTCATCATACTTTCTAACACTTATCCCTTATTACTTCTCTTAGCATCTCGCAGAATTCTTTAACATCCGCAAAGCTTCATCCTCTTTTTGTATAGAAACTCTTATAACTCTATTGTTGCTCTTATCATCTTTAATGATTCAACATCATACAGAGAGAGGACTTATGCAGTTATTCTTTTCTTTACTTTACTGCTAAGTAGGAGCATATACTCTAACATGCATAATGCCTGGCCAATATCTTGTAGGACTGTATACTTGCTCCTAAATGCAACGCTCTAACATTCTCTTATGACTTTATCAGCCTCTCAGGAGAGTATTGCTCTTTTGCTTATCGTTCTCCTGAACAAAGTCATAATTTAAATCTTTCATTTCAAATCCACTCTTATTTGGACTTGGCAGAAGGGTTTTAATCCTTTAATGTTCATAACCTTTCTAACTTTTCATAACTTTGTTTATCATTCATCATATATATGCCAAACTTCTATGGCATTTACACTCTTTCATATCTTACCCCTTAACATCTTGGTGTAACTCCAGGGTCTATCTTACTTTAACTTTCCACTTTTCTTACCTTGTCCATCTATACCAACTTCTGTGACAACTGGACCCTTTTTCATTACTCTTTCTTAGACTACTCATGCCTAAACATCTTTCTGGATGAAGGCTACATTACTCTGCTAAGCCTTAGCATTCTCTATCTCATAGAACTACTGGGTTCTATCTTTACTTTAGACCTTCTTCTCTAGGTCTCTCTAGCCTTTTAATCTTTTTATCCTCATCTGGAGGATTTATCTGCTCATACTTTTCTGTTCTCAAAACATATGGGGTTCTCTTCTTTGTTTCTCAGGCATACTTCTATAAAACTTTTGAATATCAGCACTCAGACTTTAACTTGGACTCCGTCTTTGTTTAAAGAAAACTAAGTTCAGTCTGTATAATATAGGCTATCTGAGGAAAATCATTATAAATAATTTTTCTGGATGAGTTTATCAACTAGTGAAGCTTCCTTACCTTAACTTCGTCTTTGGCATTCATCTTCCCAAAGAGATACTACATTGTACTCATATCTCATGGCTCATTACTTTCCCTAGGCTAGGTCTAACTGCGACCTCGGGATCTAACTGCGATCAACCGTCAGCCTCTTCAGAATCTAACTGCGACTCTGGAACTGTTAGGATCTAACTGCGACCCTGGAGCCATGCTAGGATCTAACTGTGACCTTCCAGAATCTAACTGCGATTCTGTATATCTCCAGAAGATTTTAAACCAACAGACTAAGTTATAGGGTTCACCGCTTCTACTTGTTGATAACTCAACAAAAATTTAAAAATATTACATTCAGTAGCCCCTATTATTTCCCAAGACTTTACTTATTTCCTCTCTTACTCAGGAGTTCCTTCTCATCTTTCTCTTACTGTGGCTTACCATGCCTTGTGCAATCATGGTTTAACCACCTGCCATTGCATTCTGCTGCTATGGCCTTATCATAACTTCTCATGTAAATCTGTGCTCTAACTGCGAGCCATTTGAACTATGCTCTAACTGCGAGCAGACTGCATCAGATCCAAATCTTATATGAAGAGTGATCTGTACTCATCTGAATCTAGTCTCTATCTCAGAGTCATTTGTTTCAAATCTAACTCTTTCTGTATACCATTCCTTTCAATAGAAATGGCTCTGAGTACTGCATTCGCAAGCCTATAGAAAAACCTGAATCACCCCAATCATAAATTATATCAGAATATCATATCATAACTTATCATCCCATAAACTGAGACTATCTATCATCCTCAATACATTCCTTATTGCATATCATATGGTATGGGAGCAACAAAATTTTCTCATAACTTCCTCACCATATATACTCTACCCTGCATATACTATGAAATGGGAGTATTCATCATGGCATACTCTAACATGCATGTCATTATATGACAACTGCAAGGAGATACAACTATTCATCATCATAATTTGCTCAACCATCCATCAGACATTGTAATGAACTAAGTAAGCCTCAAAACATATTTCCTTTATCATATTGCCTATCATATCCTGATCAATCATCCTGAAACATCTATCTATTTCACTTAGGCTGCCATGCTACCCTCTTATCAGGGTATAGACTTGACCCTTTTATCGAATAGGGGAGTTACTTTATCTTTAAAATTATGGCTATCTTTCCCTGTCTAGGCATTATACATTTCTATTTCTAATCTTGTATACATCTACCGCTCTATTGAACTTCTATGACTACCCGAGAAATCCTTTGTAACATGAAATCCAATCCGTAAATTAACTCTTTAATTATTCAACTCTCTCTGTTCATATATATGAACTTGGCTAAACATTCATCAAAAGGGTTTCTCTTTCTCTATTTAACCTTTAGCCTCACGCTCATCTCTATTTAACTGAGAGGAATACTTTTCATAAACTTTACTCAATGAATACTTCTCAGGTGAACGGAACAGTCTCCATTTCTCTGGAGCAACTTTGGTGTCTTTCTACTATCTCTCAACTCTTCCTGTGCATATACATCAGTCTCAGTCTACTCTTGACTGGACTATGGTTCATTTCTGGTCTTTTTCTTGATTCTAACCAACTTAGATCACATAAATCTCATTCATCATCTGGCACCATTTCTTATGTTCTCTAATAGCCCAGCACCCTTCCACATAGATATTGTCCGCTTTCCCCTTAGGCAGGCCCCAGGCCCACATGAGGTCACGGTTTTGTTCTCTAGGCACATGAGGACTTTAACCCCTTAGGCACCCGAACACGCGTCCTCCAGGTATCATAGCTATGTAGCGAAAGATATTGTCCCATCTCCCCTTAGGCAGGCGCCTCTAGGCCCACACGAGGTCAGGGTTTTGTTTCCCAACACTGCCTGCCTACCACTCGTGCCTGCCTACCCCCACTGGGGCGCTTGGTGACGAGGGCGCTTGGTGAGTACTGGAAACGCGTTCATGAGGGAGAGGTATCCACACCCTTATAACGCATGCTTCGTTCACCTCCCCAATCGATGTGGGACTAATATCCTGTTTTAGGGACTTTAACTTTCGAGAACTTGAAGCCATATGTTAGGCTCATTTCTTGCGCAAGCCTTATCCTAACTTTTGATTCTTTTGTTCATAAAAGACTAAATGAACAAAGTCTTTCCAAATGTAGATTTACTCTTGATAGTCATATAGAGGATCTACTTCTGAACATCATCTTAGACTAGCATGTATCTCTATTTCTCATATTGTTTAGCTTGCCTACATCATGTGCTAAACCTCTAACTGATAACCTTCAGTGAGGCTGGCATCTTCATCCTTCATCAGGTCCCTGTGCATCTTCATCGTGACCTGAGTATGAACTAGGTGCAACGTATCCATGAACTTTAGTCGCGACTATCTCATTCTACTTGTCATGACTGGACAGCTCTACATTCTTTAGTCACGACTCGGGTCACCTTTCGTCATGGCCTAACTTCTCGAGGACTTCTAGCTATGTTCCAAACTGTTTTACATCCGACCTGGATCTAACTTGCTTTAAACATTCCCTTATAATCTTCTCGTCTAGTCTTTACCCTAGTAATGGCCGATCCTTACACATCAGTTGTGAACCATTTGCCAAAAGCTCACTTAGCTTTACATGCCACGTAGGGTATATGGCAATATCTGGCTTATGGCCATCTCATATCATGCTACTAACATGAAAACTTAATCCAGGTCAATGCCCTCTATCACATCTCTATTTATCATCCTTGCTACGGCATTGAAGAACTGCAGCTAAACTGACTGCTCTTGATTTCTACTTCCTTCCATCCCTTAACCTAAACTAAGTAGTTCACTTCCCACAGCCTTTCTTGAGACTAGTATAGTCACATTGTCTATCTTTCATAAAGAAGGCTGGGTTGGATTAGGGCTAGAAATATCCCTTTAATCTTTATCTATACCCTTGTATATTCCTGGACTGGGATAATAGGAAGGGATGTCACAGATTGTAACTGGTTCTTAGGCTACTCATATCAAACTTATCCTCAAACTCTAGTAAAGGAGGAATAATATCTGGCCTACCTATAATCCAGTATCAGTACTCAGCTTCCTCAGCTGAAATCTGTCCTCTCATCGGAGGAATAGAGCTTATATCAGGTTAGAGAGCACTCTATCAAACTCATCCTGTACATAATTACTAGACCCATCATTATCTAGTGCAGTATTTCTGATGCATACACAACATCTAACTGAATTTCTCATAATTTCCAGACTATAAATCCGAGTCTACAAAAATATGCATGGGTACTTTACTATAAACCTTCCTGATTGAGTCCCTTATGATGTCATCTGAACTCTCTTCACTACCTGAAGAGTCAAAGTCTAGGTGTACCTCATCTTTATACAGCATTAAAGGTTGGGGGTCTCACTGATTAGCTGATGTTTCAAGCTTAACTTTATGAATCCCCATGTCTACTACTCCAACATTTACCCTGTGTTTTGCGACCAAAAGTCTTCTCTCATCGTGACTTATGACTTAACTTGTCGCAACTTGGACATCTAGCATGCTCACTATAGTATCTAGTCACAACACGATACCTCAAGCTACTCTTACAGCTTCCTTAGTCGTGAACTGATCAGCTTCTATCTCTATCCATAGAGGAAACTGCTTCTTAAACATTATTCTGCTTAGTCCAGCCACATTATTTTAATAAACATGAGACCTCGGCTGTATCGGCTGACTAAGATTAGCCGATCGTAATCATATCCTTCGTAAGACTATAAAGCTTAGGGTACAGTCTCATTCGTCTAGTGTCACTGTCTTCTATCTAAACCTTTCTAAGCAGTGAACACCATCCCTATATCATACTCTAGGGAAAGAACCACTCAAACTTCTCATTTGTTTAAGGGATCAGTCTCACTAAATCAAAGCATCACTGAGCCAGAACCTTCTGTTCTGTGCCAGAATCTTATCCTCTGAGCCAGAACCCTTTGTTCTGTGCTAACTTTATTCTGTACTAACGCCAGAAATCATCTGTTCAGAGCATTTCCTAAGCCAGAATCCTTTGCTCTGATACCAAAATGAAACATCCTCCTTTAAACATCTCAGAGTACACTTACAGAAGTAATCTTAACTTTATTATATCTCTCTCTGCCAAAAATCCTGACAGAAGATAACTGTACTGATTCTGTAAGTCCCATGAGAACTACCATTCTACGTAAGTACCCAGGAAAGACTGGATGAACCGGCTAGGTCCACTCACTTCCAGCCTCCTTAGACAGCACTTACGTACACAGTACTTTGTATAGTCTACCAGCACAACGGCATTTTCTAGAAAATATCTTTGAATCTTAAACTTAACCTTAACTTCAAAAACATGAATTTTCCATTAATTGTTCCAGAACACATAATCAATCTCTTTGGCCTTTCATACATTCATATACATTATGGGGTTATGCCATAATTATTTGATACATTTATTTCATCATTTACTATTATACCTTTTCATCATGAACATTATTGCTCAACTTGTCATATAACAACATTACATGCAACAATTCGCACATTTATTACATAATATTCAAATCTTCCAATTCCCAACCTCTCTTCATGCCTCTTTATCTTCTTTACTCATTCGTAAACCTGTGGGTTTGGGATTACATGGATGGGGTGAGATTTCTGGGGAAATCTCAATAGCAAACGGTACTAAACAATGCATGCATTAAAGTAATTACTTGTGCTTGCTTGTGAAGGTGTAAACATTGTGTAATGTGCATGCTTCCATGTAACATATGAAATACAATTGGCCAAGGTAATCATAGAAACAGAGCTTCAATCATATACACATATGCACACAATTCAACAAAGTCATAGCACAATCAAGCATAACATTCAATACATACAAGTTTAGGGTAAGTTTACTACCTTGGATTTAAGCTCTCTTTCTTATGCTTGCACTTGCTTCCAAAGCTTTTTGGTCAATCATTCCCCAACATCTTCTTAGAGGTTTCAAGGTCCTAATCACATTCATATTCATTACATAATCCATTAGGACCATGAACTCAAACACTACTCAAGACTATCTCTCTTGAACCTTTAACTTGCTTTAACTAACATAACTTTCTTTAATCTTTGCCAATTAACTTGGCCCTTGAATCAATTGATGTCTTGACCTTACCCTACACAATTTTACCTTTTGAATCCATTTATGAACTAAAAATAACCAAATTCCAGCAAGAATACACTGTTCTGTACAGATTTGGAAAAGCATACATAAATCTTCCAAAAATTCTCATTTTGATTCCAATGCTTCCCATACTTTTTCCTCCACTTTTCCCCCACACAAAATCTCATTTTAAGACCATTGGAAGCATCAAAATCATGAAATTCAAATCACTGTTCACGCGAGTGAACAGTACCCTTGAGGAATTTTCAACATTATAACCTTTAAGTCCAATGGTTTCCAAGGTTCAAAACCTTTCCAATCCTACACAAAATCATCATATAAACTCAATGGAAGCATTAAATCATTGAAATTCCATTTCCTTCTATCATGAACAGTGCATGAACAGTGCAACCGAAATGGTAAAGTCAAGAACATCAACTTACTTCACAACTAAGCATGTAACTAACTTGTTTAAGCTTGTTTTAACTATCTATGACTTAAAACTCATATTCCTTTCACATATACAAAAAAATTCCAGCAGCATTTCCCCAATATTTAAGCCTAAAAAATCACTTAAACTCAAGCACAAACCATAAGAACAAAAGGTAGAAGCAAGGAGACAACTTACCTTACTTGCTCCTTCAAGACCCTTGCTTCTTCCTTGCTTTCTTCCACTTTCTTTCTCTAGAACTCACTTCTCTTTCTAAAGGAGCTCTTGGGTGTGAACCTCCCCTGTAATGTTATATATGGGAATGAGATTCGGGGGAATCTCAGTAGTAATAATCATAACAATATATGTAATGCAGAGTGACAGTGCTTGCTTGTGATTGTGTACAGATAAGTATGCTGCGTGCTTCCATACTCAATAACATATGATCATAGCATTGCAGTAGAGCTTCAAGCATAACATATAAGACAACAATCCAACCAAACAATAGCACAACAAATCACAAAGCCATTACATAAAAGCTAGGATTAGTTACTACCTCAAAAGCTTAGCAGAACTCTACTATCTCTATTCTGCTTCTAGCTCCACCAGAACTTCCTTTCTTTCTTTTTTCCTCTCACTTTCTCTCTCAAGAACTTCCTTCTCTCTCTTATTCTTGCTTGAGACGTGCATAATGAAGTCAAGGGGGGGTATTTATAGTTTTGGTCAATGGCATTTCCGTAATTTTGAAGCCATCTGATCCTGTGGTCCTGGTTTTTCCAGAATTTCCTATTTTTCTTTATTCCTTTTACTGCATCATGCATGACATCATCTCAAGGCCACCTCATGGGACACCTCATCATGCACATTTCTCACATGGCAAAATTGAAGCCTTCTTGGACACCTCATCAGCTGACTCAGCAGTTCCAATCCAATCCACTACCGGTCCGGTCCGATTTCCCACAAACTGGACTCATCGGCTAAGATTGTGCCACGTGTCCTTAACTTTTCTTCTTCCTCTAAGATGACGCCATGTGGCATCTGGAAGGGACCTTTCACGCCTTCCAATGCTATCCAGATAAGTCCAGGACTTTATCTGATCACCTCCTCGGTTATCGTGCCGACCGAGTAACTTTACTTTATAGAAACAACATTAAAATAGTATTTTAATGCCACTTTTTCCCACATGTCACTGTGAAACATCCTTCCTTTCATATGTCTTAGGGACCATTCAGTAGCATTTAGAACCACTTTCAAGGTCATTGAAGTCCAATTCCCCAAATCTGAAATTTTACTTTTATCGAGTACTGTTCACTTGAAAATTCCAGATGAGTGACCTGACTTCGAAAAATCATAACTAATTCTAAAAAATTAGAAATGAAGTGGTTCCAATTGATACATGAAGCTAACTCACTTATATTTCAGGGAAAAATAATTAGTTGACCATTCGTTGACCGAGTCCACGTCAGTCAACGTTTGAACTTTACTGTTCATCCAGCGTTTTTCTCCTGAATCCAGCATTCTGGTCCCAACTTTGATAATTTATATCTCCTTGTGTAGACATCCAAATGATACGTTTTATATATCAAATTAAAGCTTGGTATGTATACTATCTACCATAAAAATATCATACATTTATTCATCCATTTACTATTTTTAATTATGGGTCAAACATCCTCATGTCCCCACGGGTTACTGTTCATAGCGTTAATTTCCAACAATCAACTTTGCATACATATGCATACATCCATCATATATCAGTCAAACATGCCAAACAATAATTATTATTAAAAAATAAGTTATTTTACATATGGCCATGTACATAAATTCTCATATCTCTATTGCATCTTTTCCTGCCTGAAGTCCGGCAGCATAACCGCTAAGCTTCATCTGTACAAAGAATTGAACCGTACTGATTCGGTAATTCCCTCATGAGAACTACCATTCTACGTAGTACCCAGGAAAGACTAGATGAACCGGCTAGGTCTACTCACTTCTAGCCTCCTTAGACAGCACTACGTACACAGTACTTATCATATACTGATGTTCAGTCTTTACTTCGGCAGCATAACGGCGCCTCTTAAAATTCCCAAAATTCATTTCGACATAACCTCCCCTGTAATGGGATATTTATTGGGATGAGATTCGGGGGAATCTCAGTAGCAACAATCATAACAATATATGTAATGCAGAGTGACAGTGCTTGCTTGTGATTGTGTACAGATAAGTATGCTGCGTGCTTCCATGCTTAATAACATATGATCATAGTATTACAGCAGAGCTTCAGACATAACATATAAGACAACAATCCAACCAAACAATAGCACAACAAATCACAAAGCCATTACATAAAAGCTAGGATTAGTTACTACCTGGCTAGCTTAGCAGAACTCCACTATCCTTATTCTGCTTCCAGCTCCGCCAGAACTTCCTTACTTCCTTTTTCTCCTTTCTCTCTTCCCTTCCTTCTCCTTCTCTCTCTTCTTTCTCTCCCTTCTCCCTTCCATGCGTGAATGCAAGAATGGAATGGAGGGGGGGTATTTATAATTGCCTTCAATGGCAATTCTGCAGTTTCTATGAACTTTGATCCTGCGGTCCTGGTTTTTCCTGGATTTTCCTATTTTCTTTAATTCCTCCTTTACTGCATCATGCATGACATCATTGGGACACCTCACCAGGACACCTCAGCGCCACATTTATCACATGTCTGAAATCCTGGACACCTCAGCAGCTGACTCAGCATGCTGACTCACCAGTCCAGTCTCTTGCCTCGTAGTACGTGTCCTCAACTTTTTCTTCTGCCTTTATGTTGGCGCCATGTGTCATCTTACTGGCACCTGTCACGCCTTCCAATGCTATCCAGATAAATCCAGAACTTTATCTGATCACTTCCTCGGTTATCGTGCCAACCGAGTAACTTTACTTTATTGAAACAACATTAAAATAATATTTTAATGCCACTTTTTCCCACATACTTCATGGGCTACGTTTTTGGGCTCTGGGAATGTTGTCTTGGATCCTGATCAAGCCCAAGTACTCTGATGGCTCGATCCCCAAGAAACATCCCTTGGCAAATTACCAAAATACCCTTGGGCGCCCTTTCTTATATTATTTTAACCCTAAGGGTAAAATCGTCATTTTACACCCTTCTGAACTCTGTCAGGGCATATACTGACTCTAAGTAACTTTATCTGTATATACCTTGGCTTCTGTACCTGTACAGAATGACCAAAATGCCCTTCATTCATCTGTTACCCTTTTGTACAACACAGGGGCATTTTCGTAATTTCGCACTTTTCCGGGGTTCTGCCGGACACTGGCCCACCTATCAGTCCAAGTATCTTATTGGGCCTCTGTTGGCGCCATTATTGGGCCTTTCTGGGTCCAATATCCTCATGGCACGCATTACGAGGAATCTTCCCCCTTAATAATTATTGAATATTTTATCTATTATTCACCGTTTATACACCTATCCGGACACCGGCTCCTTCTGTCCGATACATTGGCCTGCGGTGTTCAAGCATCCCTGTGAGTCATATCAGTCATCTAACTGAGGTCATCCGAACTCATTCAGTCCCTTTTCAAATACCGATAAATCTCCCTATCGGATACCCGGAGGCCTCACACTCCCGTCTGGATTTTCTAATCTGCGAATAACTTTTTCTACAGGCCTCCTATCGGTATTCTGTCAGTTTCCCGACATCCGTCCCATAAGGACGTATCATCATGTATTTTCTCATCTAGATCTGAATTCTAGGTTATCCGGTATGAATTTTTATAACTTTTGGACGATCAGTCCATTTCTGGCTATCTGGAGTCTTCAAAAATTCATGTATTAAGCCAGATTACCGAGCGTCCCTTGCTCTCTCTACCGGTGAAATCTGGGACTGAAATGCTTTCGGACAGTCCAAACCACTTCCGGCCTGACTTTCTTTAATTACAATTTAGCCCCAGGGAACTTTTCTTCTTTTCATTTAAGTCCCTTTTTATTTGGCTAAAATTACACTTAAGGACCCCACATTTTTATCTACTTTCCTTTTTGGCCTTGAAACTTTCCATAATTGCACTTAAGTCCTTTCATTTCCTTTACTAGGTCTAGGGCATTATTGTCTTTTCATATTTTACCAGAGTATCCTCTGGCCCTGGTCAACTATCCAGATACCCCTTCTTGACTGTCTAACCTTAGCCAAATGACCAAAATACCCTTTACTCATTCTTCAGTTATTCTATAACATAAGGGCATTTTCGTCATTTTGCACATTTTTCCCGGACACCGGCCCCCCTTACCACTGAACTGGTATTATGGGCTTGGGCCTTCCCTGGTGTCACTACGGGCCTTAGACAACACTGTATGGCCTCTGGCCATAGTCCGATCATCTCTATTCGGACTGCTCTTCCTTTACCGATTATAACTGTAATTTCCCATCTTCGAGAATTTTTACAGAAAAATCGGGACCTCAAATCAAAATTCTGTGACTCCTCATTCAATCCGGAATCCTTTTCTCTATCTCCCGGTATTTTCAGATATTTTATCCGGACCGGGCTGTTTTGGCCTGAAAAAGCACTCACGCGCACACTTTTCCAAAATGACCATTTTACCCCTGGTCATATTTCTAATTCTTTCATACACCTAGAGACCTCATATGCACATTTCACAGTTCAGTGAAATGGTCAGCATAATTTTCTCTATTTTCTGGCAAAATATGGTACTTATCGGCTACCAGTCCGATCTTTCCCATAATTACGATTATGCCCTTGAATTCTCTTCCTGGCATTTCTAGGCCTAAAAATTGGGGTGTTACATTTCTACCCCCCTTAAAATAAATTTCGTCCTCAAAATTTACTTGGCATCTTAGTCAACGATCCTGGATATAGCTCTTATGTATATCCTTTCCTGGTTTATGACTAAGGCTTGGGGCATTCCTCCTCTTATGGACAATTCATTACACTTGTGAGTAGTGTCCATTTCTTTCATATCTTATCCCTTAGAATTTTGATGTAATTCTGGGTTTACATTACTCCTCTTACACTTTGCAAACCTCTCAGGAGAAATATTGTTCTTCGACTTTCTTTCTCCTGATACGAGATCATAACCCAGATAACTTCTCTGACTTTTCTTAACTGTTCTCATAACTTCATGAACCTATGCCAAACCTTTGTGGCATTTGCACTTTCTTATCCCTTCTTAGGGCTTACATATCTTTAGGCTACTCTTGCCTTAGCACCTTTCAATTTAACGTGCTATTGAGTTAGGGATAGATTACTCTTTATATAGCTTTAGGCCCTAGCAATCTCTTTCTTATAGAACTACGTTCTATCTTTGCCTTAGACCCTCTTCTCTAGGTCTCTCTGGCCTTTTATTACCATTTCCCTTAGATCAGAAAAGAACTCTTCATTATCCATATCATTATCTAGGCCTATAGTTCCTTACAGCTCAGTCGCCCTTACAGCTATGGTTCTTCTTAACCATTCTTAGGGTCGACCTTAGGGAATATTGAAGACTGTGTCTGGGGTAAGAGCAAATATCTTTCCTAGGGATGTCTGCATTCTCAGGGCAACCTCTTGCAAAGTGGCCTTTCTTACCACAACTGCTTTGCCCTGCTCGACACTCCCATGTGCCATGGCTCTTTCTACCATATTGACATCTCTGCTTTCCAATCTGATCATTACCTTGATCAGTCCCTTGTCTGAACTATTGCCTCTTTCTCTTGCATTGGCTTTACAACTTGAGCTACCTCCCAGAGTGCTCTTAGCCAATGCTTTTCTATTTTCAACACATAGAGGATTCTGTTCTTTACTTCTCAGGCATACTTCTACAAAACTTTGAATATCAGTACTCAGCTTTGGACTTGGACTCCGTCTTTGCTAAGGGAAAGCTAAGTTTAGTCTGTATACTAGAGGCTATCTGAGAAAACCATTATAAAATAATTTCTCTGGGTGAGTTTATCAACTAGTGAAGCTTCCTCACCTTAACTTCGTCTTTGGCATTCATCTTCCCAAAGAGATACTACATTGTACTCATATCTCATGGCTCATTACTTTCCTTAGGCTAGGTCTAACTGCGACCTCGGGATCTAACTGCGATCAACCGTTAGCCTTTTCAGAATCTAACTGTGACTCTGAAGCTGTTAGGATCTATCTGCGATCCTGGAGCCATGCTAGGATCTAACTGTGACCCTCCAGAATCTAACTACGATTCTGTTGTACTGTATATCTCCCGAAGATTTTAAACCAACAAACTAAGTTATAAGGTTAACTGCTTCCACCTGTTGATAACTCCATAAATAAACACTTGAAAATTTTATAGCCTCATATCATTTACCCAGACTTTACTTACTTCCTCTTTTACTCAGGAGTTCCTTCTCATCTTTCAACCTGTGCTCTAACTGCGAGCCATTTGAATTATGTTCTAACTGTGAGCATTCTACATCAGATCCAACTCTTATCTGAAGAGTGATCTATACTCATCTAAATCTAGCTCTATCTGAGAGCCACTTATTTCAGATCCAACTCTTATCTGAAGAGTGATCTAGAAACAATCCCTTTACCGTTATCTGTATACCATTCCGCTTAATAGAAATGACCCTGAGTACTGTATTCATAAGCCTATAGAAATACCTGAGTAACCTCAATCATATCTGAGTAACCTCAATCATACATCATGTCTGAGTATCATATCATAACTTATCGTCCCATAACTGAGACTATCTATCATCCTCAAAACAATCATATCATCCTCATATCATATGGCATGGGAGCAACCTACTTTCTCATAACTTTCTTATCTCATATATGTACTCATATATACTCTACCCTGCATGCACTGCAAAAGGGGAGTATCCATTCATCATAGAATACTCTAACATGCATGTCATCCTTTGACAACTGCAATGGAATGCAACTATCATAACTTATGGCAACATAAGCCATATCATCATCATATCTTGCTCAACCATCCATTAGACATCATAATAATCTAAGTAAGCCTCAAACGTATTTTCCTTTATCACATTATTTGTCAGATCATCATCTAATCATACTATCTATCGCATTATCTGTCAGATTATCAATCACATGATCATGATCTGACAAGCACCTCTGTCTATCTTACTTAGGCTGCCACATTACCCTCTTACCAGGGTATAGATTCAACCCTTCACTACTTTATCTTACATAGGGAATAGGGGAGTCACTTTATCTCTTAACTGTGGCTACCTCTTTACTATCTCTCAACTTCTTCTATCTTTCCATCAGTCCCTATCAGTTCTGGTCTATTCTTGACCGGACTATGGTTCCTTATTGGTCTTTCTCTTTATCTTAGCGAACTTGAGTCGCATAGATCTCATTCATCATCTTTTACTATTACTTCTATTCTCTAGGGTATTCTCCCCTAGGTCTACTACTTCTTCGTGATGGAATCCCTCTGCTCAGGGAACATTTAGCTCTTTATCTATTAACCACCACGTCTCTCACCTTAGGCCATGTGCTAGGATCATTCCTGGGCAAATCTCATCCCAGCTTTTAGGTCTTCTATTCAGAGCAGCTGAATAAAACCCCTGCAGCGTAGATCTACTCTTAGTTATCACATAGAGGATCTACTTTTTCACATTGTCTTAAACTGATCTTTCGTACCTCAGTACCTTTGTACTGTCTAGCTTATCATATGTTATACCAATCCTCTAGCTAGTAGACTTCAGCGAGTTTGGTACCGTCATTCATATGGACTCTGCTATATTTTGTTGTGACCTGAGAACTGCATAGTCACAACTCACATGCTCTGCGACTTTTAGTGGCAACCGTCGCACACTACTCGTCACAACCTGGCATCTCTGCGTCCTTTAGTTGCGACCTATCTCTCATAACATCATGACCTGGACTACTTTGTACACTGGTCGCGTACTGGAATATTACTCATCACGACCTGAGGTCTTCTCACATCGCAACATCAACTTATCTGTACATATTAGTCGCGACATAAGACTCCTCTTCTCTACTTCCTACTTTTAAAACATGTAGTCATACTCATCCTCATACAAAGGCAACATACTAGGTATAGGGTAGCTCAATAGTGTGCATACTGGACAATCCAATCCAATCACATACAGGATTTATCCGTTCATTAGCCAGTGGAAATAGAACACAAATAAACTCGTACCTTAGTCAGGTATATACTCTTCCTTGAGTCAGGTATCTTTCGCCCATTGTGTTCTGTGGACACTCCCTGGCATAATGTCCAGGCTTTCCACACCTATAGCATAACCCTTGACCTACTGGACAAGGCCTCGTACCATGGTCTCGACCATAGTTCCTACATACATTAGGCCTTGGTTGCCTACTAACTTCTCTTGGCCCACTACCTGGCCTACTTCCTTGCTTCTTATTAACTTTTGACCCATATACTGGCTCATTTCTCTTCTTACTGTTCCTTCTCAGGGAACCTGGTGGCATCACTTTCAGTGGTACTGATGGAGTAGGCTCACTCTTTGCTGGTTATTGCACCTTCTTTTCTGGCTTATAAACTGCCAGCTGGGTCTTTCTTTCAGTGGGACATTCTAAAACCTTAAAGATTTTCTCTAACTGGCTTACCCAATCCTCAGCTACTTGAGTGTCAAAAGTCCCTTCAACATGGGCGAACCAAATTTATGGAATCGTTCCATCCATATTTGCAGACTTTCCTGGTCATTATTATTTCTTATAGACCTCTGATGTCTATTCATTCCTGTCTGCCCCTAATCTGGCTGAGGTTCAGGTTCTATACCATTCTCTGGTACTACCTCCTTCCCAGACTGCTGTAATCTTGCAACCGCAGCAGCAACCGCAGTAGTGATAGCAGAATCTCGCTCTTGATCTTGGCGAGCCTGGGCTGCCCACATCTCATCGTGACTTGTTGTAACTTGGATATCTGGCATCCTTACTACGGTATATGGTTACAACACGATACCTCGAGCTACTCTTGCATCTTCCTTAGTCGTGAACTGATCAGCTTCTGTCTCTATCTCTGGAGGAAACTGCTTCTTAAATATTGTTCTGCTTAGTCCAGCCATATTGTGTTAATAAACACGAGACTTCGACTGTATCGGCTGACTAAGATTAGCCCATCATAATCATATCCTTCGTAAGACTATAAAGCTCGGGGTACAGCCTCATTCATCTGGGTGTCACTGTCTTCTGTCTAAGCCTTTTCAAGCAGTGAACACCATCCCTATATCATACTCTATGAAGAGGACCACTCAAACTTCTCATTTGTTTAAGGAATCAAACTAACTAAACTAGAGCATCACTGAGCCAGAACCTTCTGTTCTGTGCCAGAATCTTATGCTCGGAGCCAGAACCCTTTGTTCTGTGCTAACCTTATTCTGTACAAACACCATAAATTATCTATTCAGAGCATTTCCTAAGCCAGAATCCTTTGCTCTGATACCAAAATGAAACATCCTTCCTTTCATATGTCTTAGGGACCATTCAGTAGCATTTAGAACCACTTTCAAGGTTATTGAAGTCCAATTCCCCAAATCTGAAATTTTACTTTTATCGAGTACTGTTCACTTGAAAATTCCAGATGAGTGACCTGACTTTGAAAAATCATAACTAATTCTAAAAAAATAGAAATGAAGTGGTTCCAATTGCTACATGAAGCTAACTCACTTATATTTCAGTGAAAAATAATTAGTTGACCATTAGTTGACCGAGTCCACGTCAGTCAACGTTTGAACTTTACTGTTCATCCAGCGTTTTTCTCCTGAATCCAGCATTCTGGTGCCAACTTTGATAATTTATATCTCCTTGTGTAGACATCCAAATGATACGTTTTATATATCAAATTAAATCTTGGTATGTCTACTATCTACCATAAAAATATCATACATTTATTCATCCATTTACTATTTTTAATTATGGGTCAAACATCCTCATGTCCCCACGGGTTACTGTTCATAGCGTTAACTTCCAGCAATCAACTTTGCGTACATATGCATACATCCATCATATATCAGTCAAACATGCCAAACAACAATTATTATTAATTAATAAGTTGTTTTACATATGGCCATGTACATAAATTCTCATATCTTTATTGCATCTTTTCCTGCCTGAAGTCCGGCAGCATAACCGCTACGCTTCATCTGTACAAAGAACTGAACCGTACTGATTCGGTAATCCCCTCATGAGAACTACCATTCTACGTAGTACCCAGGAAAGACTAGATGAACCGGCTAGGTCCACTCACTTCTAGCCTCCTTAGATAGCACTACGTACACAGTACTTATCATATACTGATGTTCAGTCTTTACTTCGGCAGCATAACGGCGTCTCTTAAAATTCCCAAAATTCATTTCGACATAACCTCCCCTGTAATGGGATATTTATTGGGATGAGATTCGGGGGAATCTCAGTAGCAACAATCATAACAATATATGTAATGCAGAGTGTGAAACATCCTCCCTTAGACCCCTCAGAGTACACTTACGGAAGCGATATTAGCTCGATCATATCTTGACTTAAGCCCAGAAATTTAAAATTTTACTCTTAAGTTCCTTATTCTGAACCTTTAATTTGAAAACTAATTTATCTCGTTCTACACATCCAAATGAGGCTTATTACCTATCCACGGAATGCCCCAGATGTGTACCACTGGCTCACCAAATTTCGTGGCCAAACTCCTTCGTTTACTAGGTCAAACTGAGGTCAAAACACTGCTACCTCAGGACCTGCGAATTTCTCCCTTAATTCATCATACACAAGTTTAACATGCCAAACAATATTTATTATTAGATAATAAAATGTCATACAACAAAGCATATACAAAATTCTCATATTTCTATTACATCTTTTCCTGCCTAAAATCCGGCAGTGCAACCGCTACATTCCTTCTGTAGAAAGTAACCGATCTTGTACCGATTCGGTAATTCCCGTAGGAGCTACCATTCTACGTAAGTACCCAGGAAAGACTGGATGAACCTGCTAGGTCCACTCACTTCCAGCCTCCTTAGACAGCACCTACGTACACAGTACGTATCAGTTCCTTTCTTTGTTCCTTCTTCGTTGCCAGAATTTTGGCAGCCTAACGGCGTCTCTTAAAATTTCCAGATTTTATTTTGACAGAACCTCCCCTGTAATGTTATATATGGGAATGAGATTCGGGGGAATCTCAGTAGTAATAATCATAACAATATATGTAATGCAGAGTGACGGTGCTTGCTTGTGATTGTGTACAGATAAGTATGCTGCGTGCTTCCATATTCAATAACATATGATCATAGCATTGTAATAGAGCTTCAAGCATAACATATAAGACAACAATCCAACCAAACAATAGCACAACAAATCACAAAGACATTACATAAGAGCTAGGATTAGTTACTACCTCAAAAGCAGAGCTCCAGAACTTCTATACTGCTTCCAACTCCACCAGAACTTCCTTTCTCTCTTTCTTTCTCCTTCTCTCTCTTCTTTCTCTTTCTTTTCTTGCCAAAAACGTGGGATGCATAAAATGGGAGGGGAAGGGGGTATTTATAGCTTTAATGGATGGCATTTCTGTAATTTTGAAGCCATCTGAACATGTGGTCCTGGATTTTCCTATTTTTCTTTATTCCTTTTTACTGCATCATGCATGACATCATCCAGGACACCTCACCGGGACACCTCACCGGGACACTTCATCGCCACATTCTTCACATGTCACAATTCCTGGACACCTCATCAGCTGACTCAGCAGTTCAGTCCAATCCAGTACCGGTCCAGAGTCTTGCATCGTAATACGTGTCCTCAACTTTTCTTCTGCCTCTAAGATTGCACCATGTGGCACCTGGAAGGGACCTTTCATGCCTTCCAATGCTATCCAGATAAGTCCCGGACTTTATCTGATCACCTCCTCGGTTATCGTGCCGACCGAGTGACTTTACTTTGTTGAAACAGCATTAAAATAGTATTTTAATGCCACTTTTTCTCACATATCACTGGGCCTACGTTTTTGGGCTCTGGGTATGTTATCTTGGATCCTGATCAAGCTCAAGTACTCTAATGGCTCGATTCCCAAGAAACATCCCCCAGCAAATTACCAAAATACCCCTGGGTGCCCTTTCTTGCGCTATTTTAACCCTAAGGGTAAAATCGTCATTTCACACCCTTTTGCACTCTGTCAGGGCATATACTGACTCTAAGTAACTTTATCTGTATGTGCCTTGGCTCCTGGGCCTGTCCAGAATGACCAAAATGCCCTCATACATCTACTACCCCTTTAGTACAACACAGGGGTATTTTCGTAATTTCGTACTTTGCCGGGGTTCTGCCGGACACTGGCCCACCTATCAGTCAAGTGTCTTACTGGGCCTTGTTGGCGCCATTATTGGGCCTCTCAGGGTCCATTACCTTAATGGCACGCATTACGAGAAATCTTCCATTGTTAATATTTATTGAATATTTTATCTATTATTCGCCGTTTATACACATATCCGGACACCGGCTCCTTCTGTCCGATACACTGGCCTGCGGTGTTCAGGCATCCCTGTGAGTCATATCAGTCATCTGACCGAGGTTATCCGAACTCATTCAGTCCCTTTTCAAATACCGATAAATTTCCCTATCGGATACCCGGAGGCCTCATACTCCCGTCTGGATTTTCTAATTTACGAATAACTTTTTCTACAGGCCTCCTATCGGTATTCTGTCAGTTTCCTGACATCCGCCCCATAAAGACGCATCATCCTATATTTTCTCACCTAGATCTGAAATCTAGGATATCCGGTATGAATTTTTATAACTTTTGGACGATCAGTCCATTTCTGGCTATCTGGAGTCTTCAAAAATTCCTGTATTAAGCCAGATTACCGAGCGTCCCTTGCTCTCTCTACCGGTGAAATCTGGGACTGAAATACCGTCGGACAGTCCAAACCACTTCCGGCCTGGCTTTCTTTAATTACACTTTAGCCCCAAGAAACTTTTCTTCTTTTCATTTAAGTCCCTTTTTATTTGGCTAAAATTACACTTAAGGACCCCACCTTTTTGTCCTTAAACTTTCCATAATTCTTTCATACTCATAGAGACCCCGTATACACATTTCACAATTCAGTGAAATGATCAGCATAATTTTCTCTATTTTCTGGCAAAATATGGTACTCATCGGCTACCAGCCCGATCTTTCCCATAATTACGATTTTGCCCCTACATTCTCTTTCCGGCATCTATTCTCATCTTCTTATCCTTCATCTTAAGTTCTAGAAATTCTCTTTCAATAACTCAATCCCCTAAACTCTTCGGGAGTCATCGTTAATTGAAAAGCTCGACAACCCGCCCATATCAGGTTATCTTACACAGGAGCCAGCCCATATCAAGCTTCCTGCAGAATTCCTAGGCTTAAGACTTAGGATATTCCTAACATTCCTCATTTTGAACCTAGGTGAACTGTCCCGATTCTGTAGGTTAAAGACTTATCTCATCTTTAAGAAATTCGCCCATATCAGATTACTACCCTGGGACTACAGTTTTAGCAGCCTGCCCATATCAGACTACTTCCCAGTTCTCCTAGACCAAAAATCGGGATGTTACAGAGTGACAGTGCTTGCTTGTGATTGTGTACAGATAAGTATGCTGCGTGATGCTTAATAACATATGATCATAGTATTACAGCAGAGCTTCAGACATAACATATAAGACAACAATCCAACCAAACAATAGCACAACAAATCACAAAGCCATTGCATAAAAGCTAGGATTAGTTACTACCTGGCTAGCTTAGCAGAACTCCACTATCCTTATTCTGCTTCCAGCTCCGCCAGAACTTCCTTACTTCCTTTTTCTCCTTTCTCTCTTCCCTTCCTTCTCCTTCTCTCTCTTCTTTCTCTCCCTTCTCCCTTCCATGCGTGAATGCAAGAATGGAATGAAAGGGGGGTATTTATAATTGCCTTCAATGGCAATTCTGCAGTTTCTATGAACTTTGATCCTGCGGTCCTGGTTTTTCCTGGATTTTCCTATTTTCTTTAATTCCTCCTTTACTGCATCATGCATGACATCATTGGGACACCTCACCAGGACACCTCAGCGCCACATTTATCACATGTCTGAAATCCTGGACACCTCAGCAGCTGACTCACCGGTCCAGTCTCTTGCCTCGTAGTACGTGTCCTCAACTTTTTCTTCTGCCTTTATGTTGGCGCCATGTGTCATCTTACTAGCACCTGTCACGCCTTCCAATGCTATCCAGATAAATCCAGAACTTTATCTGATCACTTCCTCGGTTATCGTGCCAACCGAGTAACTTTACTTTATTGAAACAACATTAAAATAATATTTTAATGCCACTTTTTCCCACATACTTCATGGGCTACGTTTTTGGGCTCTGGGAATGTTGTCTTGGATCCTGATCAAGCCCAAGTACTCTGATGGCTCGATCCCCAAGAAACAGCCCTTGGCAAATTACCAAAATACCCTTGGGTGCCCTTTCTTATATTATTTTAACCCTAAGGGTAAAATCGTCATTTTACACCCTTCTGTACTCTATCAGGGCATATACTGACTCTAAGTAACTTTATCTGTATATACCTTGGCTTCTGGGCTTGTCCAGAATGACCAAAATGCCCTTCATTCATCTGTTACCCTTTTGTACAACACAGGGGCATTTTCATAATTTCGCACTTTTCCGGGGTTCTGCCGGACACTGGCCCACCTATCAGTCCAAGTATCTTATTGGGCCTCTGTTGGCGCCATTATTGGGCCTTTCTGGGTCCAATATCCTCATGGCACGCATTACGAGGAATCTTCCCCTTAATAATTATTGAATATTTTATCTATTATTCACCGTTTATACACCTATCCGGACACCGGCTCCTTCTGTCCGATACATATGCCTGCGGTGTTCAGGCATCCCTGTGAGTCATATCAGTCATCTGACTGAGGTCATCCGAACTCATTCAGTCCCTTTTCAAATACCGATAAATCTCCCTATCGGATACCCGGATGCCTCACACTCCCGTTTGGATTTTCTAATCTGCGAATAACTTTTTCTACAGGCCTCCTATCGGTATTCTGTCAGTTTCCCGACATCCGTCCCATAAGGA
The DNA here is from genome assembly GCA_037074615.1 of Leucaena leucocephala. NCBI lineage: Eukaryota > Viridiplantae > Streptophyta > Magnoliopsida > Fabales > Fabaceae > Leucaena > Leucaena leucocephala. The sequence continues at coordinate 9,153,651 of CM073549.1, forward strand.
CGTATCATCCTGTATTTTCTCACCTAGATCTGAATTCTAGGATATCCGGTATGAATTTTTATAACTTTTGGACGATCAGTCCATTTCTGGCTATCTGGAGTCTTCAAAAATTCTTGTATTAAGCCAGATTACCGAGCGTCCCTTGGTCTCTCTACCGATGAAATCTGGGACTGAAATGCTGTCGGACAGTCCAAACCACTTCCAGCCTGACTTTCTTTAATTACAATTTAGCCCCAGGGAACTTTTCTTCTTTTCATTTAAGTCCCTTTTTATTTGGCTAAAATTACACTTAAGGACCCCACATTTTTGTCTACTTTCCTTTTTGGCCTTGAAACTTTCCATAATTGCACTTAAGTCCTTTCATTTCCTTTACTAGGTCTAGGGCATTATTGTCTTTTCATATTTTACCAGAGTATCCTCTGGCCCTGGTCAACTATCCAGATACCCCTTCTTGACTGTCTAACCTTAGCCAAATGACCAAAATACCCTTTACTCATTCTTCAGTTATTCTATAACATAAGGGCATTTTCGTCATTTTGCACATTTTTCCCGGACACCGGCCCCCCTTACCACTGAACTGGTATTATGGGCTTGGGCCTTCCCTGGTGTCACTACGGGCCTTAGACAACATTGTATGGCCTCTGGCCATAGTCCGATCATCTCTATTCGGACTGCTCTTCCTTTACCGATTATAACTGTAATTTCCCATCTTCGAGAATTTTTACAGAAAAATCGGGACCTCAAATCAAAATTCTGTGACTCCTCATTCAATCCGGAATCCTTTTCTCTATCTCCCGGTATTTTCAGATATTTTATCCGGACCGGGCTGTTTTGGCCTGAAAAAGCACTCACGCGCACACTTTTCCAAAATGACCATTTTACCCCTGGTCATATTTCTAATTCTTTCATACACCTAGAGACCTCATATGCACATTTCACAGTTCAGTGAAATGATCAGCATAATTTTCTCTATTTTCTGGCAAAATATGGTACTTATCGGCTACCAGTCCGATCTTTCCCATAATTACGATTATGCCCTTGAATTCTCTTCCTGGCATTTCTAGGCCTAAAAATTGGGGTGTTACACACTGGGCCTACGTTTTTGGGCTCTGGGAATGTTATCTTGGATTCTGATCAAGTCCAAGTACTCTGATGGCTCGATTCCCAAGAAATATTCCTCGGCGAATTACCAAAATACCCCTGGGTGCCCTTTCTTGCACTATTTTAACCCTAAGGGTAAAATCGTCATTTTACATCCTTCTATACTCTGTCAGGGCATATACTGACTCTAAGTAACTTTATCTGCATGTACCTTGGCTTCTGGGCCTGTCCAAATTGACCAAAATGCCCTTCATTCATCTGTTACCCTTTTGTACAACACAGGGGCATTTTCGTAATTTCGTACTTTTCCGGGTTCTGCTGACACTGGCCCACCTATCAGTCCAAGGGTCTTACTGGGCCTTTATTGGCGCCATTATTGGGCCTCTCAGGGTCCATTACCTTCATGGCACACATTACGAGGAATCTTCCCTCGTTAATGTTTATTGAATATTTTATCTATTATTCACCGTTTATACACATACCCGGACACCGGATACTTCTATCAGATACACTGGCCTGCGGTGTTCAGGCATCCCTGTGAGTCATAACAGTCATCTGACTGAGGTCATCCGAACTCATTCAGTCCCTTTTTGAATACCGATAAATCTTCCTATCACCCGGAAGCCTCACACTCCCGTCTGAATTTTTTGATTTGTGAATAACTTTTTATACAGGCCTCCTATCGGTATTCTGTCAGTTTCCTGACATCCGCCCCAAAAGGACGCATCATCCTGTATTTTCTCACTTATATCTGAAATCTAGGATATCGGGTAGAAATTTTTATAACTTTTGGACGATCAGTCCATTTCTGGCTATCTGGAGTCTTCAAAAATTCCTGTATCAAGCCAGATTACCGAGCGTCACTTGCTCTCTCTACCGGTGAAATCTGGGACTGAAATGCTTTCGGACAGTCCAAACCACTTCCGGCCTGACTTTCTTTAATTATACTTTAGCCCCAAGGAACTTTTCTTCTTTTCAATTAAGTCCCTTTTTATTTGGCTAAAATTACACTTAAGGACCCCACCTTTTTGTCTACTTTTCCTTTTTGGCTTTATACTTTCCATAATTGCACTTAAGCCCCTTTATTTTCTTTCTTTTGAATTTAATCCCTTTCTCTGCACAAATGACCATTATATCCCTAGGGACTTTCACTATTTACATATAAGTCCCCAGACTTTCGCTTATTTGCAGAATTCCTAGGCTTAAGACTTAGGATATTCCTCACATTCCTCATTTTGAACCTAGGTGAACTGTCCCGATTCTGTAGGTTAAAGACTTAACTCATCTTTAAATCCTGAAGGACTTAGCTCATCCCTCGGATTCCTACAAAATATAGGTAAGTGATCCGCCTATATCAGATTACTACCCTGGGACTACGGGTTTAGCAGCCTGCCCATATCAGACTACTTCCCAGTTCCCCTAGACCAAAAATCGGGATGTTACAGATTACATGGATGGGGTGAGATTTCTGGGGAAATCTCAGTAGCAAACGGTACTAAACAATGCATGCATTAAAGTAAATACTTGTGCTTGCTTGTGAAAGTGTAAACATTGTGTAATGCGCATGCTTCCATGTAACATATAAAATACAATTGGCCAAGGTAATCATAGAAACAGAGCTTCAATCATATACACATATGCACACAATTCAACAAAGTTATAGCACAATCAAGCATAACATTCAATACATACAAGTTTAGGGTAAGTTTACTACCTTATTGCTTTACTTCTTTCTACTTTAACTTTGCTTCTTCCTTCTTACTTTTCCTTGCTATGTGGCTGCCCTCGTTTGAGCACACCAAGCAAATCCTAACATCACATTACCATCCAACCATTACAATCTAACTTCTCTTGAACACTAAGCTTACTTTAAGTAACATAACTTCCTTTAATCTTTACCAATTGACTTGGCCTTTGAATCAATTGATGTCTTGACCTTACCCTACACAATTTGGCCTTTTGAATCCATTTATGAACTCAAAATAACCAAATTCCAGCAACTATGCACTGTTCCGGACAGATTTGAAAAACATGCATAATTCTTTCAAAAATTCTCATTTTGATTCCAATGCTTCCCATACTTGTTCCTCCACTTTCCCCCGAAACAAAATCTCATTTTAAGACCATTAGAAGTATCAAAATAATGAAATTCAAATCACTGTTCATGCGAGTAAACAGTAACTGAAAGGAATTTTCAACATTACAACCTTTAATTCCAATGGTTTCCAAGGTTCAAAACCTTTCCAATCCTACACAAAATCATCATATAAACTCAATGGAAGCATTAAATCATTGAAATTCCATCTCTTTCTATCATGAACAGTGCATGAACAGTGCAAACCGAAATGTTCTTCCATGGTAAAGTCAAGAACATCAACTTAATCCAACAATCAACCATGCAACTAGCTTGTTCAAGCTTGTCTAAACTATCTATGACATAAAACTCATGTTCCTCTCACTTATACATAGAAATTCCAGCAGCATTTCCCCAAGATTCAAGCCTCAAAACCAACTTAAAGTCAAGAAGAAATCATAAGAACAAATTCTAGAAGCAAGGGAGCAACTTACCTTACAAGCTTCTCCAAGATCCTTGCTTTTTCCTTACTTGAGAGAGAATTTTTCAAGAGCTTCCTAAGGTTCTTGCTCCATGGTTTTGAGCTTGCAAATGGGGGGGTATTTATAGCAAAATGTTGGAAATTGTGCCCTAGGGGCCAATCATTGTATCATGTTATCATATTATTTGCATGTTTACTATGATGACAATCCTTGGATAACTCGTGATCTTATCCTAAATGTCCCTGGTCGGTCATCTATGTGGGAGCAGAGATGAAATAAGACCAGTATGACTTTGAAGATATATAGAGATATAAATCAAAGTCATAAGCACATGTAAGAGTACAGGGTGCTGGACCGACCCGCTATGAGAGAGCTGCATGGGTCAAGTCATAAGCTTCTCTCATATACAAGCCATGTCACTATGCCCTTTGACCTGAGATCATCATGGATTCCTACATGACAAACGCTCAGCTTTGACCTAGTCAAAAGTCACTTTTGACCGAGTGATCATAAAGGCTATGCTCGGGCTTAGTGGTTTTTCATGCGGAGGAATGTGAATGGTCAAGATGGAATTTGTCCCTCACACTCGTAGAGAGATATTATTGGGCCCCTCGATGAGTGAGTCTGAGAAATGTATGGCCATACTGGAATGGAAGGGTAGTTCCATTTCTATATTCAGACTACTCAGGGATCGAGAAAGTAACGGTCAGGAACAGGAGGATGACGTTCACCATGCCTCATCCTTGACCAAAATATCGTGTGACAAAAGGGACGTGATATGGTTGTATGAAAGGTTACATCGTTTATCGATCCTCATATGTTTTGGGTAGTCGTAATGCCTTGCTAGAGACCGCTTACGACTTGTGGGTCAGTATAGTAACTGGGCCACTGCCAACTTCATATGGGCCTACAGGGTCGCACACAAAACAGCCCAATACGAGCTATGATGTCCAGATTCATTGAATCTAAGAGATGTCTAGATTCAATGAATAATCTAGGGTGGATATATATTTTATATATATATAAATTAGTTTATATATATTATATATATAATATAAGAGATATTTGTAAGATTTAATTTATAAGGATAAATTAAATCTCTATCATTTTTTAATTTGAATTTAAATGGATATGATCTATTTAAATTTGAAATTCAAATTGATAAGATGTCTCAAATTTGATTTATGAGAATAAATCAAATATAATTCTGTCTTATCTTTATTTTAAATTAAATAAATAGGTGAATTAAATCTGTGGGACGGATTTAATATAAACCATATTTATTTAATCAGTTTCTTATTAAATTATGCAATATATGATATTGTATTAATTCAGAATTAATATAAGATTAATTCTGAAGCCCGGCCCTATTAGAAGCCCGATAGCTTCCTATATATTTGACATTAGGAGCTAGGGTTCTACACACAATATACATCTCTACACACACATTCAGACGTGAGAAGAGGGGGCAGGGAGAGTGCAAAAGGTTTGCACATAAGAAACTGCCGAGATAGAGACGGTGAGGACGGAATCTCTAGAAAGCCCTAGAGGGACAAGAGGCGCTAGCACGTCGTTCGCGATTGGAACGCTGTTCGTGTGGATACCGGTAGAGGAAGCCGATCTGAGCTGTCGACTTCTACGATACGACCAGACACGAAGCAAGGTCGCGACCAGAACACGCTGAGGTCGCGACCATACGGGCATCTGAACGTCAGAAATCCGAAAAGAAGAGGAAGGTCCGAACGAGAAGCAGAGTAGGTCGCGACTAACAACTCCAGAGGCGACAGGTCGCGACTAAAAGCTGAGGAGGTCGCGACTGAAAGTTCCAGAGGCGAGGAGTCGCGACTAGTAGACACTGAGGTCGCGACCAAAGCTCGAAACCGAAGGTAACACTTCTTTCTCCTTGACTTAAACACATTCGGTAGATCCTGGCTGGGAATGGAAAAATTTTTAAAGTTAATTTCCGCTGCGTGTCTTCCAATTCCCTTCACAAAAGTCATGTGCCATTTGAAGGCCAAGATCACCTTGGGAACTATTTGATCTAATGGTTAAAGGTTTGATCTTGGAATATCTTTTCACTTTTCACTCATGACCTTACCACCATGACATCACTAGCATGGCCTTACCACCATGACATCACTAGCATGACCTCTCTTGGTAGACCTAACCCTTCCTCTTTTTGGGTGCCATTTTGAAGTCCTTGTGGGTCCCACTATGTGCAACACCTAATTCTTACTTTATTCTCTTTTTCTTTCTTTTCAAAAATCCATAAATTATTAATTATTGGACTTGGGATCCAAGATAACTTTTGGTCCTTATTGGGCTGGCCTAGGACAAAATGTTGGGCCTCTTTTAGGTCCAATAGCTAATTGGCACAAATCCTAATGAATTTTCCTTATACCGATATCCTTAAATTACCCTGATCTTAGAATAAATGCTAAACACCTCTTTTAATTGTTTTAACATTTTTATAAATTCCTTCTAATATAAAATGAATTCTCTACAAAGTTTCATAATTTTTTGAAACCCAAAAGTCCTGATAAAAATTTCATACGTTTCCTTTAACCTTTTATCGGTGTCCTTTTTCACCGTAAATTCCATAATTAATTCTACAGGACTCCTTTTTGACTTCTGTCAACTCCATAAATTCTCATATTAATTATAATAATTTACTATCAAATTTCCTCAGATATCCATCTATTGTGTGAATGACCAAAATGCCCTCTATCCGCTTCTGGTTTCTTTTCTTATCCTTCATCTTAAGTTCTCGAAATTCTCTTTCAACAACTCATCCCTTGAATTCTTCAGGAGTCATTGTTAATTGAAAGGCTTGACAACCCGCCCATATCAGGTTATCTTACTCAGAAGCCAGCCCATATCTAGCTACCTGCAGAATTCCTAGGCTCAAGACTTAGGATATTCCTTACATTCCTCTTTTTGAACCTAGGTGTGAACTGTCCCTATTTTGTAGGTCAAAGACTTAACTCATCTTTAAATCCTGAGAAACTTAGCTCATCCCTCAGATTCCTACCAAATATAGGTAAGTGATCAGCCCATATCAGATTACTACCCTGGGATTACGGGTTTAGCAGCCTGCCCATATCAGACTACCTCCCAGTTTTCTTAGACCCAAAAATCGGGATGTTACAAAAAATCCCCAGTGCAATCTATAGGCTTAAGATATGAGATCCATCACCAAGAGCCTAAAGATTTAGCCTCTTATGACTCCTATTATGATGTAATCGTTGCCAAAATATGATGCCATGAAGAAAGTAGAAAGGGTGATGGAAAGATGAATGATGGAAGATGTGTGTAGGTAGTAGAGAGCGTTGAGAGAGAGTTCGAGCACTGCTTCTTAGTCTAATCAGGTCAAAAACCAGCCTCTCATACGTCTGTGGCTTTCCTCTCCTTTTATTTCCAAGTTGACCTAATAAAAAATACTTAGCTTTAGCTATTATCTTATTTGGTCGCAACCATATCCATGTTTTGGTTGCGACCTGTAAATGTAGAGAAACTTCCCAGACGAAATTAGGTCACAACCTATCGATACTTTTGTCGCGACTAAAGGCCACAAAAGCTGCTTTCTTGATTTGATTCTCTTATGATTTCTTTTCTGCTCACATTAGTCCTTGGTTCTCCTCTAAAGTACCTGTAATTCAAAATCAAAGCTCACTGTAAAAGTCCTACCAGTAAAAGAATAACAAATATGCAGTTTAGAGGAGTTAATTTACCATTTTACCCTTTTATTAGCATATTGTCAAGTACAATCATGTATTACCATAAAAGCACAATTACAGGCATAAAATGAATGGTAAAGTTGTCATAAAACCCATAAAAATATCACAGAAACTATACACAAATTGTGTCTTATCAGTTACCTAACCAGATAGATATCCAGGTCCTAGTCAACCTAGAGTAGTGATACATATAGAATCCTAAGACATAGAGATAGAGCCTGCAGAGGCAAACAATAAAGAACAGTTCAAGAAGGCCGTGGAATTAGCCAGGCAGTTGTATGATTTAGGTCGATGTCTAGTTAGAGAGGTAAACCAGGATTATAGGATCTATCAAGATTTTTTAGTTAGAGCTTGGGAAGCCTATCAAGCCTTTGAGCCAGATACTCTCCATTTAGAAGACTGGATGAATATCATGAATGATATTTTCCCTATAACCGAGATCTAGAGATCAGGATTATATCGATGTTTTACTAAAGAACCTCCAGAATCTATAGTAAATTGGATCTTTCTAGTGGAGGAGTTTACTAGTAGAGCTTTTAAGAAGGCATGATGTGATATGATGTTATGTTTGACAATGTTGTACATGTATATAAGCCATGTATAACATAAATGTGTATGTATGACAATATGAAAGCTATGTATAAAAGATATGTATATGTGTATGGGAAATGAGACATGATAGTATGTGCATATGATATTTTAAAATTTTTTTATATACAATGTTATAAATTTCATAATGTCAATTTGGTCCCTTGATGCAACTTTCACATAAGCTATTTAACTTTCTTACTTTTGCAATTTTGTCCCTTTCTTCTATTATATTGCAACCTTTTCATTTATCAATATCCAGGTATGCTGAATACATATATATATTGAATACAAAAAATTGGAGATATGGCATTTCTCTCCCCCTTAAAATAAATTTTGTCCTTGAAATTTATAGTATATACATACTAAGTAAACAATTATGTATATTTCTCTCTTATTCCTTCTTCAGCTTCCCAAGTTGCTTCATTCTCTGTTAATCCTTTCCAGACCACTTTAACTAAGGGAATCTGCTTATTTCACAGCTGCTTGATCTTCCAATCAATAATTCGTACTAGTCCAACTTCATACGTTAGGTCATCCTATAGCGTAACATCATCTTGTTTAATCACTTGTGATGGGTCTAGAACATATTTCTTTAACTGGGAAACATGAAATACATCATGTATCTGACTGAGATTTGGGGGAAGAGCTAACTTATAGGCCACCGATCCTACTTTAGCGAGAATTTGAAATGGTCCTATATATTTGGGATGCAGCTCTTTACTTTGATTGACTGTCCGGCTCCCGTAGTTGGAGTCAACTTAAGAAACACATGTCCTTCTTCTTCAAACTCCAATGGTTTTCTTGTAACATCAACATAACTTTTCTGCCTACTTTAAGCCATTAATAGTCTTTTTCTGATCATGTCAATTTGTGCTGCAGTTTGGCCTATTATATCAGGACCAAATATTCTTCTTTCACTTAGCTCTACCCAACATAATGGGGATCTACACTTAAATTCATAGAGTGCTTCAAATAGGCCCCTCTGAATACTAGTATGATAACTATTATTAAAAGCAAATTCTATTAGTGATATATGAACATCCTAACTCCCTTTGAAATCCAAGATAAAAGCTCTTAGCATATCCTCTAGTGTCTAGATTATTCTTCGGGGATATGACATATAGAGTTCCAGGGTCGCAGTTAGATCTTGAAGAGGCTTACGGTAGATCATAGTAGATCCTGAGGGTCATAGTAAACCTAGCCTAAGGAAAGGAGTGACCCATGAAGTTATGAGTAAAGTGTAGTATTTCTCTGGAAAGACGATTACTAAGGACAAGGTTAAGATAAGGAAACCCTCACATATTGGTTAACTCATACAGCGAGAGTACCCACAATATTATTTCAGATGATTTTCTTATATGGACTGAACTCAAAATCCTCTTACACAAAGAAGGAATTAAAAGTCAACAAAGTTAAAGTTTATAGTCTTAAGTACAAGGTATCCATAAGGTTGTAGGGAGAATACCTAAGAAAGAGAAGAAGAGTACCCCACATGAAATAAGAAGGGATCAAGTATAAGCAGAAAGATCCCTAAGATGAAATTAAAGAAAATAAGAGCCAAATAGACCTAAGAGAGACAATATAAGAAGGGTTTAAGATAGTGAAATACTAGAGTAGGAACCTATTAACACCAGTGCTTCAGATTTTATCAACACTTTTCAGTTAAGCGTGCTCATGCTAGAGTAGCTCAATGATGGATAACCCCTGGAAAGTGATAAGAGAAGGTGCAAATATAAAACCTTACTTTCTTACATCTTAGAGACCATTCGGTAGCATTTAGAACCACTTATATGACATTTAAAGTCCATTAGCTAAATCTGGAATTTCACTCTAATGAGTTACTGTTCATATGATATTTCCAGATTCAACGACAAACTTCAAAAAATCATATTTAATACTAAAAAAATTGAAATAAAGTGGTTCAAAAAGATACACAAAGCTAACATCTTGAAATTTAAGGAAAAAATAATTTCTCAGACCAATTGACTAGTCAACTGAGTCAACTCTGATGTCAAAATTTACTGCTTATTTAGTCAAATTTTTGGAAAACAGTTTCTGGTCCCAAATTTTAAAAATTTTGTTCTCTTTGTATAGATGTTAGAAACAGGTATTCTTGGTGTCAAAATGAAGATTGACATGTTAAATAAATGTTGGTAAAATTTCATATATTTATTCCAATGTTTACTATTTTTAATTACAACTTAATTGTCACTACTGATACTGTTCATAGTGACAAATTTCATCAACTATCTTTACATATATATATATACATACATCATGCAACTAATTCCTATCTCTTCTTCACGCCTCTTCATCTTCCGCCTCATGTGAAATCCCTACTGTGGTGTTGACATGGAGGGGGGTGAGATTTCTGAGGAAATCTTAGTAGCAAATAGAAACCATACAATTTATGCAACTACATGCTTGATGTTACTATGTGTGAACTTAATGATCATGCTTGTATAATGATATCTTACATGCTTCCATGTCCCTTAATTATAACATATGGCCATAGCATAAAAAGAAACAGAATATCATTTAATCATACATGATTCACATCATCAAAGTAAGCAACCAACACATAAAACATCCAAGCAATATATGCATACAAGTAGGTAAGTTCACTACCATGGAATGGTTTTCTTTCCTTATCCTTTCTCTTTACCTCTTGCTTCTTACTTCTCTTTGATGTGTGGCTGCCTTATTTGAGCACACAAATTAACCCTATCATCATATAATTATTCATTCATTATAATCTAACTTTCTTGAACATTGAGCTTACTTAACTAAAACAACTATACTTAATATTTACTAATTGACTTGGCCTTTGAACCAATTGATGTCTTGACCTTACCCTATACAATTTGGCCTTCTGAATCCATTTATGAACTCAGAATTCCCAAATTCTAGTAGCTACTCACTTTTCTAGATTGAATTTCATAACTTCCCTTTTTCTTTCAAAAATTCTCATTTTGATTCTAATGCTTCCAATACTTGTTTCTCTACTTTACCTGACATATTTTTTTCATTTTAAAACCATTGGAAGCATCAAAATCATGAAATTCCAATCACTACTCATGCATGTGAACAGTAACAGAGAAGACTTCCAAAAACTATAACTTTCAATTCCAATACTTCCAAGGTTCAAAACCTATCCAATCCTACACAAATTCATCATATAAATTTAATAGAGGCATTACATAATTGAAATTCCATCTCTCTCTATATAGAACAGTGTAGACCGAAAAGGTCTCTTCATTGGCAAAGTCAAGAATATCAACTTGATTCAATAACCAATCACTTAAACTAAATGATCTAAACATTAATCTTATAGTTCTAACTTCAATTTCTTCTTTCTTCTTTCATCTAGCATATATACCCTAGAGAAAGCTCAACTTTCTTCCATAACACTAGAGGAAAATAGGCTTTTTAAAGCCCCATTTTTAAACCGGTCACTGCGAAGACGGTTTAAAAAAAATGACCGGTGATATTTTTGTAAATAAGATGAAATATTTACACCGGTTGTAAAACATGACCGTTGTAAAAAGTCATGACCAGTGGCATTTTTATAAATAAGATGAAATATTTACACCGGTTGTAAAACATGACTGGTGTAAAAGGTCATGATCAATGGCATTTTTGTAAATAAGATGAAATATTTACACCGGTTGTAAAACATGAACGGTGTAAAAAGTAATGATCGGTGTAAAAAGTCATGACCGGTGGTATTTTTGTAAATAAGATAAAATATTTACACCGGTTGTAAAACATGATTAGTGTAAAAAGTCATGACCGGTGTAAATATTTCATCTTATTTACAAAAATGCCACTGGTCAGTTTTTTTTTAAACTGGTTCCGCAGTGACCGATTTAAAAATTGGGCTTTAAAAAACATATTTTTAAACCAGTGTTATCTACAGCTGATAGAATTATATCCAGTGTAGAATATCTTTGCTATTAAAAATCTAACAAAAAGCGTTAAGTTTTTACGATTCCCTATCTTCACAAATCATATCGTCGTCCATAGAGAAAATTAGACAAGGGAGAACACATAGTGACAGGAAGCTCTACCTTCGTAACACACCGTCTAAAGGTCGCCGAAGAAGTAGACCTAGATATGCGATGACCCATACCTGTGCTCATCGTTCTCTGTTGTTGAAGTCAGTCGTTGTAGCCTTTAAAGCTCGCTAAAGAAGAAGACCCAGATCTGCGATGGTGGGTGTCTATTTTTTGTTCCTTTCCTTCTCAATTTTGTTTAAATATATTTCTGTTCACTTTTATCTGGGTAAGTCAGAGGAATTGTGACGATATTTATGTGATATCTTTAATTAGGTAACAATGTTTCTAGGTTTTGTTTCTGTGTATATATTTGGGTTTTTGTCTCATTCATTTCTGGGTTCTGTTTAAATATATTTTTGTTCGCTTTTGAGCAGGTAACCAAAAGGAATTGTGACGATATTTTTGTGATATCTTCAATTGGGTGACAACGTTTATGGGTTTTCATTTCTGTGCATATATCTGAGTTTTTGTTTCTTTCATTTCTGGGTTCTCTGACTTTTTCTTTCTTACTCTTTTTTGTTCTCTGCTTGCATTTTACAGGTACCTATTCTTCTTCATCATTCTCCTCCTCCTTCAGATTTGTGACGAAGAAGAAAATAATTTCGGACCTAGAGTTTTTTTATTCTGGATTTTTTTTATTTTGACATTACTTTTTAAACTAGTTGTATGGAATAACCGATTGAAAAAAGCTAATTGTTTACACCGGTCATATACAACCGGTGTAGAATATTAAACTTTTTACACGGGCTGTTTCTACACCGGATCAAAGTCCAGTGTAGAAGTCTATTTTCAACAGATTTAGAAAGCCTTTTTCCAGCCGTGTAAAAGCCCTAAGTTCAAGCCCCCAAAATGAAAGGAAAATAAGCTAGGATATATTGCTTACCTTAATCCCTAGCTAGCTTGAACTTTGGTACCTTAGATTTTCCTTGTCTTGGCTTGGCTTTTCACTTGGACAGCACCTCCCCAAGGCTCCTATAACTTGACGCAAAGTGAAGAGAAAGGGAGGGTATTTATAGACTTGAAGGCATGGAAATGAATGGCCAAGATCACTTTGTGTACTATTTGATCTAATGGCTCACATTTGCTCTTAAATCAAGCTTGCCCTAGAAGCCAAAAGTTGACATCATCCACGACATCATCAAGGGATACCTCATACACCATGTGGCGCAATTCCAAGGGAAGAAGAGTCTAGAAAAATTCTAGTCCATTCCGGTACCGGCTCAGTCCAATTTCCAAAAAACCAGACTGTTTTCTAAATCTAATTTTTTTGAGATTTCATAATATATTTTCTGATCTTATATCCAGTATCTGGATTCTTCCTACCATTGACATTCTTGGACTGGGTCTAAACTTAATTATTGATCTCTTGACAAATTACCAAAATGCCCTCAGTTCTTCTTTATTTACTTTTAATATCTCTAAGGCATTATCGTCTTTTCACACATCACCAGAGTATTCCTTGACCCTGGTCAATTATTCAGATAACCTTCCTAGATAGTCTAACCTTGTTCAAATGACTAAATTTCCCTCCATTCATCTCTTGCTCATTATACAGCATAATGGCATACATAGTGGCATTTTCATAATTTTATATTTTTCTTGGACCTTACAAACACTGGCCCACATACCTATCTGAAAATATTAATGGGCCTATGAAGCATCATTTTGGGCCTTCTATATGGTCCCCTATCTTCATGGGCTCTACTCTCAAGAAATTCCCCCAAAAAATATTTATCGGGTATTTTAATCCATTATAAATTCTATTATAAATTATACATAACTCATTTTTGAGTTCTGTCAGTTTCATAAATTCTCATATTAATTATAAGAATTTACTATTAAATTTTATCTAATTCTGAGATCCAGAAGATACTGTAATAATTTTTAATCTTCAAAATTTTATATCAATTTATTAGGACCTCAAATCAAAATTATGTGTCGCGTTAAACTGATCAGAATAATTTTCTTTATTTACTGGAAAAATTTGGGACTAAAATGCTTCCAGACAGTTTTTGGCATTTTCTTGCTCAACTTTCTATAATTACCATTTTGCCCCTGAACTTTTAAAAATTGTACTTTAAGCCCTGAACTTTTCATAATTACACTTAATGGCCCAAAGTGTAACATCCCAATTTTTGGTCTAGGGGAACTGGGAAGTAGTCTGATATGGGCAGGCTGCTAAACCCGTAGTCCTAGGGTAGTAATCTGATATGGGCGGATCACTTACCTGTATTTTGTAGGAATCCGAGGGATGAGCTAAGTCCTTCAGGATTTAAAGATGAGTTAAGTCTTTAACCTACAGAATCGGGACAGTTCACCTAGGTTCAAAATGAGGAGTGTGAGTAATATCCTAAGTCTTAAGCTTAGGAATTCTGCAAATAAGTGAAAGTCCGGGAACTTATATGTAAATAGTGAAAGTCCCTAGGGATATGATGGCCATTTATGCAAAGAAAGGGATTAAATTGCAAAAGAAAGAAATAAAGGGGCTTAAGTGCAATTATGGAAAGTTTAAAGCCAAAAAGAAAAAGTAGACAAAAAGGTGGGGTCCTTAAGTGTAATTTTAGCCAAATAAAAAGGGACTTAATTGAAAAGAAGAAAAGTTCCTTGGGGCTAAAGTATAATTAAAGAAAGTCAGGCCGGAAGTGGTTTGGACTGTCCGAAAGCATTTCAGTCCCAGATTTCACCGGTAGAGAGAGCAAGTGACGCTCGGTAATCTGGCTTGATACAGGAATTTTTGAAGACTCCAGATAGCCAGAAATGGACTGATCATCCAAAAGTTATAAAAATTCCTACCGGATATCCTATATTTCAGATATAAGTGAAAAAATACAGGATGATGCGTCCTTTTGGGGCGGATGTCAGGAAACTGACAGAATACCGATAGGAGGCCTGTAGAAAAAGTTATTCACAAATCAGAAAATCTAGACGGGAGTGTGAGGCCTCCGGGTATCCGATAGGGAGATTTATCGGTATTCAAAAAGGGACTGAATGAGTTCGGATGACCTCAGTCAGATGACTGTTATGACTCACGGGGATGCCTGAACACCGCAGGCCAGTATATCTGATAGAAGGAGCCAGTGTCCGGGTATGTGTATAAACGGTGAATAATAGATAAAATATTCAATAAACATTAACGAGGGAAGATTCCTCGTAATGCGTGCCATGAAGGTAATGGACCCTGAGAGGCCCAATAATGGCGCCAACAAAGGCCCAATAAGACCCTTGGACTGATAGGTGGGCCAGTGTCCGGCAGAACCCCGGAAAAGTGCGAAATTACGAAAATGCCCCTGTGTTGTACTAAAGGGGTAACGGATGAATGAAGGGCATTTTGGTCATTCTGGACAGGCCCAGAAGCCAAGGTACATACAGATAAAGTTACTTAGAGTCAGTATATGCCCTGACAGAGTACAGAAGGGTGTAAAATGATGATTTTACCCTTAGAGTAAAGATAGTGCAAGAAAGGGCACCCGGGGGTATTTTGGTAATTTGCCAAGGGCTGTTTCTTGGGAATCGAGCCATTAGAGTACTTGAGCTTGATCAGGATTCAAGATAACATTCCCAGAGCCCAAAAACGTAGGCCCAGTGATATGTGGGGAAAAGTGGCATTAAAATACTATTTTAATGTTGTTTCAATAAAGTAAAGTTACTCGGTCGGCACGATAACCAAGAAGGTGATCAGATAAAGTTTGGATTTATCTGGATAGCATTGGATGGCGTGACAGGTGCCAGTAAGATGCCACATGGCGCCAACATAGAGGAGGAAGAAAAGTTGATGACACGTGGCACAATCTTAGCCGGTGGGTCCAGTTTGTAGGGAATCAGACCTGGCCGGTACTGGATTGGACTGGAACTGCTGAGTCAGCTGATGAGGTGTCCAAGAAGCTTGCAATTTCTCCATGTGACATATGAGGTGTCCCATGAGGTGGCTTTCAGATGATATCATGCATGATGCAGTAAAAGGAATAAAGAAAAATAGAAAATTCCGGAAAAACCAGGACCACAGGATCAGATGGCTTCAAAATTACAAGAATGCCATTGACCAAAACTATAAATACCCCCTAGCTCTTCATTATGCATGGCCAAGAGCAAGATTAGAGAGAGAAGGAAGTTCTTGAGAGAGAAAGTGAGAGAAAGAAAGAAGAAAGGAAGTTCTGGCGGAGTTGAAAGCAGTAGAGAGGTTCTAGAGTTCTGCTTTTGAGGTAGTAACTAATCCTAGCTTTTATGTAATGTCTTTGTGATTTGTTGTGCTATTTTTTGGTTGGATTGTTGTCTTATATGTTATGCTTGAAGCTCTATTACAATGTTATGATCATATGTTATTGAATATGGAAGCACGCAACATACTTATCTGTACACAATCACAAGCAAGCATTGTCACTCTGCATTACATATATTGTTATGATTATTACTACTGAGATTCCCCCGAATCTCATTCCCCATATCTAACCCATTATAGGGAGATTATGTTGAAGTGAATTTTAAGAATCTTGAGAGACGACGTTATGCTGCCGAATTTAAGACTGAACATCAGAATATGATAAGTACTGTGTACGTTTGTGCTGTCTAAGGAGGCTGGAAGTGAGTGGACCTAGCCGGTTCATCCAGTCTTTCCTGGGTACTTACGTAGAATGGTAGTTCTCATGAGGGAATTACCGAATCAGTACGGTTCAGCTCTTTGTACATATAAAGCCTAGCGGTTGTGCTGCCGGAGTTTAGGCAGGAAGAGATGTAATAGAAATATGATAATTTTGTGTATGCCTTGTTGTATGACATTTTATTATTTAATAATAAATATTGTTTGGCATGTTCAATTTGTGAATGGGGAATTAAAAGAGGAATTCGCAGGTCCTGAGGTAGCAGTGTTTTGACCTCAGTTTGACCTAGTAAACGAAGGAATTTGGCCACGAAATTTGGTGAGCCAGTTGTAGACATCTGGGGCATTACGTGGATAGGTAATAAGCCTTATTTGGATATGTAGAATGAGATTAATTAGTTCTCAAATTAAAGGTTCAGAATAAGGAACTTAAGAGTGAAATTTAATTTCTGGGCTTAAGTTAATATATAATCAAGCTAATATCGCTTTCGCAAGTGTACTCTGAGGGGTATAAGGGAGGATGTTTCACAAAGCTTATGTCTACTTCCATTTTGCACCATGGAACTGTTAGAATTTTCACTTTAGTCCCTTTCCTTTCCAAAATAACCATTATGTCCTTGAAACTTTCATTAATTGCAATTTAATCCCTAGACTTTCATTAAATTGCAATTTAGCCCCTTTTGCTTTACAACTTTATACCTTCTCTCTTTCTTTGGCTTAGAACTTATCTTAATCATTATCTTTTCTTCTGATTACCATCCTAATCCCTTCATAACCTTTTTTTCTCTATCAGTGTGATACAGATAGGGAAAATTTAGGATATTACATTTCTACCCCCTTAAAAAAAATTGTCCTCAAAATTTAATTGGTACGTTAGTCAAGTAATCTCGGATATGTCTCCTCTGTATATCCGTTTCTACTTTATGACTAAGAATCAGGGTGTCTAATTCTTATCTTCTATCTTGGCATCTAGCGGAGTACTCTCAACATCCACGGAGCTTCAAATCTTTCTCATGCTGTTATGATCCTTTTTTTCTTTAGTCAACTCAATCAAAGTTGAAGTCTACTTCTTTCTATTCTCATCTGTCATCTATCTATTCATTTATAGATGACTCACTGTACTGGACTTGCAAGTAGTGTCAATTTCTTTCATGCATATCGTCCAAAAGTTTGATATAATTCTGGGGTCTCTGTCATACATCATACTTCTCATTCTTATTACACATCTTTTCGTGCGTATTGCTCATTATGCATTGTAAATATTTCATCACACTTTTCTTTCCGTATTCCATAATGCTCTGACATATAGCTTTTTTGGCTTCTGGGGTGAATCTTGCTCTTAAGCCTTTAGGTCACCCATCTCTGTACTTTTCTAGTTTGAGCACTTTTAATTAAAGGTGCTACTGAGTTAGGGCTAGGTTACTATTCATATGGCTATGATCCCTAGCATACTGTTTCTCATAGAACTGTATTCTAACTTTACTCTACCTTCTTCTCTGGGTCTCTTTGGCCTTTTAATCTCTTCATCCTTGTCTAAAGGATCTATCTGCTCATACTTATCTATTCTTAAGACATATGAGGTTCTTTGTTCTGTTTCTCAGTCATACTTCTACAATCTTTTGAATTCCAGTACTTAGATTTGAACTTTAGACTCCGTCTTCATTTAAGAGAAATTAAGTATAGTCTATAGGCTAGCTGGTAACACCATGGATACTCTCTCTGTATGAGTTAATCAACACCTTATCCTTGGTGATTGTCTTATCAGAAAGATATCAAGTTGTCATATTCCTCTTCTTTATGATTCATATTGTCCTTTCCTTAGGCTAAGTTATTTCATGACTCAGAATCACCCGCTGTCGTCTTAAGCCTTTTTAAGAACTATCAGATTCTGGGATATCACTCCCTTGTGAATCATGTTAGGATCAACTGCAATTCTTCTAAAAGACTTTAACCAATGAACTAAATTATAGGGTTAATTACTCCCTTTTATTGATAACTCATCAGATAATTCTCCAGCACTATGTTCTGTAGCCCATCATACTTATCAAGATTTCACTTAACCTTTCTTTTACTCGGAGTTCTTCTCAACTTTCTTTCTTGTGGATTACTATGAGCTATTGCCATATGCAATCATGGCCTAGCCATATGCAAATGCCATAGGCAATTGCCTTCTATTATTACGGATCTGTATCATAACTTCTCATCTGAATCTGTGCTCTATCTGCTAGCAATCTGTAACAGATCTAACTCTTATCTGAAGAGTGATCTTTACTTATCTGAATCTAGCTATATCTGAGAGCCATCTGTTTCAGATCCAACTCTTATCTGAAGAGTGATATGAAAGCAATCACTTTACTGTTGTCTTTTGTTCTTTCTGTATACCATTTTTTTCGATAGAGTTATAACACTACCACTCTCTTGGTACTTGCTATAACCCTACCATAAGAAATGGTCCTAAGTACTATATTCATATGCTTGTAAAAATACCTGAGTAACCCCAATCATACTGTAATTGACTGTCCCACTTACTAGGACTGTCTGTTATTCTTGGTATATTCCTATTGTTTACCTATTTCAAGTTTCTCATATAACTTACTCTCATTATTATCTTATCTTAACTCTTATTCCTATTTCTAACTTTAATCTAACTCTGATCCTAATCTTAATTTCCATTCCATTCTTAATCCTAATCCTGGAGGATTAACTAACACTAACTACCTTAGCTATTTCTCTAATCATGTGGAGAAAACATACTAGGTCTAGAGTAGCTCTATTGGGTGCATGTCGGACATTGCTATTTAAATATGCATAAGATCTTATCACCTTAACCTAATGGGAGTAATTGCATTTACAATCATTTTGTTAATAAATGAATGGCACCTGAATCACATATCGCATCTACTTAGCGATTGTTAACTCATAATCATTTCTTTGGATTACCCCAGGTGACTTTCTTGCCTTCTCTCAGATCAGGGCAAAACTTTCTTCCTTATCTACAATCTCTTACCTGTCATACTCTATAAACATTCCTGGCAAAGTGTCCCAACTTGCCATATCTGTAGTAACTTCCTCGACCTGTCAATCAAAGCCTATTCCTATGGTCTCTACCACAGTTCTCATATATGTTTGGCTCTAATTTCATGTCTGTGTCTCCAAGCTTACTACTCTTCTACTTCTTAACTGCTTCTTATTATCTCTTCTAAAAACTAAAGGCCCTCTAGAACATTCTTATCGGAATCAATGAAAGGATTCATCTTTCAGAGCTGCCTTTATCTTTTCTAGGCATTACAAGTTTCTCTTTGTAATCTTGCTTTCCTTTACCACTTCATTGAACCTCTGTAACTGCTTGGGAGAAATTCTTTCTTGCAGTATAGAATTCAATCAGAGTTAACTTCTCAGTCAATCAACTTTCATTGTGCACATGGATGAACTTAGCTAAGTATCCATCAAAGGGTTCCTCTTTCCCTACTTTAACACTTAGTCGCACGCTCATCTCTATTTGACTGAGGAGAATGCTTCTCATAAAACTGCTCAAGAAAAATTCCCAGGTGAGCAGATCATTTCTGTCTTCATGGAGTAACTTCTATACCTTTCTACCATTTCTTTACGTCCTTTTATAACTTGTAATCAGCTAACAATGCCTTCCTTTCTATAAGACATTTCATCACTTTGGGGATCTCTTCTAAGCGATTCATCTAAATCTCTGTTGCTTGGGTATCTAATGCACCTTTGTATGCAACCAGATTATGCCTATGGAATTGTACATTCCATAACTAGAAATTATCTTCTTCTTTAGCAAATCCTGACCATCTGCTAATCCTAATTTGTTCCTACTTGGCCTGTAACTCCTTGATGACTTCTCTCTCTAATCGTCATAAATCTACAACAGCTGCTACTATGGCTGTCGTAATAATAATATCTCTTTCTTGGTCTTGGCGAACTTGAGTTGCCAGGATCCCATCTATCATCTGCTGCTGTTACTCCTGCCATCTGGAGTGCTCTACATTGGGTCTATTGGTCTCTTCATGATGGGTTTCTCTACTTCAAGAACATGAGCTCTCCGTCTCGATCTCATACTTCTAAACCTTCTGTTAAGGAAAGACTAACTTAACAAAGTCTATAGAGGATCTACTTCTGAATGCCTTCTTAAGATGGTATTTTGTGTCCTAGTGCCTCGTACATCTTACTTGCCAGCACCTCGTACTAAACCTCTAGCTGATAAACTTCAGCGAGGTTGGCGCCTTTGTTCTCATCTTTCCCGTAGTGTCTAATCTCAATTTCTAGGGATTTTAGGTTCACGGAACGATTATGTTTTATTCCCCTAGCGTTATCTCGAACTAACTCTTGTATCTTAACTTTCTTGATCTTTAACTAGTCAACTTCTTTGACTTTAGACTGGTCAACTTCTGTCTTTATTAGTAGAAGGAACTTCTCGCCATCGCTGTTCCACTTAGTCCAACCATATCGTGTTAAGAAACATGAGACCTCAGAGGTATTGGCTAACTAAGACCAATCTACCGTTGCTTTATCCATCATACTAGCTTACTGTGTCTAACATCCTCTGTGTATCCCAGTCGAGACCTGAGTATTGGCTCATCGTGAGTCACGTTCTTTGTCAACTTTTGTCCCAAACATCTTAATCTACTTCTCATGACTAGACATCTTAGTGTTCTTCTGTCACGACTTGTACATATCTTTCCCTAAACATTCATTTCCTAAGGTTCCTTACCTTAATCCTACTTTAAATAGTAAACCAATCATCTTATTCCTAGCAAACTTGAGTTATCAGGATTCTATCTATCATCTGCTGGGGATCTTCTTAGTTCACTTAAGATTCAGACTTAAGTGATATTAACTTCCCACTAAGTACCACAGCCTTAACATAATGTTAACTACTTAGATTTAGGGTCTGGGAATTATCCAATCTGATGCCATAAACTTTACTCTGATATAAAAAATGTAACACCATACTTTTTTATATCTTATGGACTATTTGGTAGTATTTAGAACCAATTATATGACCTTTGAAGTCTATTAGCTAAATCTGGAATTTCACTCTAACGAAATACTATTCATATGATATTTCCAGATTCAGCAACAAAATTCAAAAAATCATATTTAATTCTACAAAAATTTAAATGAAGTGGTTCAAAAAGCTACACAAAGCTAAAATCTTGAAATTTAAGGAAA
The DNA here is from genome assembly GCA_037074615.1 of Leucaena leucocephala. Lineage (NCBI taxonomy): Eukaryota > Viridiplantae > Streptophyta > Magnoliopsida > Fabales > Fabaceae > Leucaena > Leucaena leucocephala. The sequence continues at coordinate 9,175,478 of CM073549.1, forward strand.
AAATAATTTCTCAGACCAATTGACTAGTCAACTAAGTCAACTCTGATGTCAAAATTTACTGTTTATTTAGTCAAATTTCTGGAAAACAATTTCTGGTCCCAAACTTTAAAAATTTTGTTCTCTTTGTATAGATGTTAGAAACAGGTATTCTTGGTGTAAAAACAAAGCTTGACATGTTAACTAATTGTAGGAAAAATTTCATACATTTATTCAAATATTTACTATTTTTAATTACAACTTAATTGCCACGGTCTCCTCACGAGATATTGTTAATAGTGACAAATTTCATCAACTATATTTACATATATATACACATACATCCTAGAACTAATTCCTATGTCTTCTTCATGCCTCTTCATCTTCCTCCTCATGTGAAATCCCTGCTATGGTGTTGACATGGAGGGGGTGAGATTTCTGGGGAAATCTCAGTAATAAACAGAAACTATAAAATATATGCAACTACATGCTTGATGTTACTATATGTGAACTTAATGATTATGCTTGCATAATGATATATTACATGCTTCCATGTCCCTTAATTATAACATATGGCCATAGGATAAAAATAAACAGAGTATCACTTAATCATACATGCTTCACATCATCAAAGTAAGCAACCAACACATGAAACATCCAAGCAATATAATCATCAAGTAGGTAAGTTCACTACTTTGGAATAGCTTTCTTTCCTTATCCTTTCTCCTTACCTCTTGCTTCTTACTTCTCTTTGATATGTGACTGCCTTCTTTGAGCACACAAATTAACTCCTATCATCATATGATTATTCATTTATTATAATCGAACTTTCTTGAACATTGAGCTTACTTAACTAAAACAACTTTACTTAATCTTTACTAATTGACTTGGCCTTTGAACCAATTGATGTATTGACCTTAACCTATACAATTTGGCCTTCTGAATCCATTTACGAACTCAGAATTCCCAAATTCCAGTAGCTACTCACTTTTCTAGATTGAATTTCAAAACTTTCCTTTTTCTTTCAAAAATTCTCATTTTGATTCTAATGCTTCCAATACTTATTTCTCTACTTTACCCGACACAATTTTTCATTTTAAAACCATTAGAAGCATCAAAATCATGAAATTCCAATCACTGCTCATGCGTGTGAACAGTAATAGAGAAGACTTCCAAAAACTATAACTTTCAATTCCAATACTTCCAAGGTTCAAAACCTATCCAATCCTACACAAATTCATCATATAAATTTAATAGAGGCATTACATAATTGAAATTCCATCTCTCTCTATATAGAACAGTGCAGACTAAAAAGGTCTCTTCCTTGGCAAAGTCAAGAATATCAACGTGATTCAATAACCAATCACCTAAACTAACTTATCTAGACATTAATCTCATAGTTCTAACTTCAATTTCTTCTTTCTTCTTTCATCTAGCATATATATACCCTAGAGAAAGCTCAACTTTCTTCCATAAAAACCCTAAGTTTTCAAGCCCCCAAAATTAAAGGAAAATAAGCTAGGATAGATTGCTTACCTTAATCCCTAGCTAACTTGAACTTTGGTACCTTAGATTTTCCTTGTCTTGGCTTGGGTTTTCACTTAGGCAGCGCCTCCCCAAGGCTCCTATAACTTGACACAAAGTGAAGAGAAAGGGAGGGTATTTATAGACTTGAAGGCATAGAAATGAATAGCCAAGATCACTTTATGTACTATTTGATCTAATAGCTCACAATTTCTCTTAAATCAAGCTTGCCCTAGAAGCCAAAAGGTGACATCATCCATGACATCATCAAGGGACACCTTATACACTATATGGCACAATTCTAAGGGAAGAAGATTTTAGAAAAATTCTAGTCCAATCTGGTACCGGCTTAGTCCAATTTCTAAAAAGCAGACTGTTTTCTAAATCTAATTTTTCTGAGATTCCATAATATGTTTTCTGATCTTATATCCAATATCCAGATTCTTCCTACCATTGACATTCTTGGAGTGGGTCTAAACTTAATTACTGATCCCTTGACAAATTACCAAAATGCCCCTTGGTTCTTGTTTATTTACTTTTAATATCTATAGGGCATCATCGTCTTTTTACACATCACGAGAGTATTGCCTGACCCTGGTCAATTATTCAGATAACCCTCCTTGACCGTCTAACCTTAGTCAAATGACTAAATTACCCTCCATTCATCTCTTGATCATTGTACAGCATAGTGGCATAAACAGTGGTATTTTCATAATTTTATATTTTTTCTGGACCTTATAATCATTGGCCCACATACCTATCTAAAAATATTATTAGGCCTATGAGGCATCATTTTGGGCTTTCTATATGGTCCCCTATGTTCATGGGTTATGCTCCCAAAAAATTCCCCTGAAAAGCATTTATTGAGTATTTTAATCCGCTGTAAATTCTATTATAAATTCTACATAACTCTTTTTTGAATTCTATCAATTTCATAAATTCTCATATTAATTATAAGAATTTACTATTAAATTTCATCTGATTTTGAGGTACAGAAGATACTATACTAATTTTTTAATCTTAAAAAATTCATATCAATTTATCGGGACCTTAAATCAAAATTCTGTGCTACATTAAAATGATCAAAATAATTTTCTCTATTTACTAGTAAAATTTGGGACTGAAATGCTTCCGGGCAATTTTTGGCCTTTTCTGGCTCAACTTTCCATAATTACCATTTTGCCCCTGAACTTTTGAAAATTGCACTTTAGGCCCTCAACTTTTCATAATTATACTTAATGGCCCAAAGCTTATATCTACTTCCATTTTGCACCATGGAACTGTTAGAATTTTCACTTTAGTCCCTTTCTTTTCCAAAATGACTATTATGTCCTTGAAACTTTCATTAATTGCAATTTAATCCCTAGACTTTCATTAAATTGCAATTTAGCCCCTTTTGCTTTACAACTTTATACCTCCACTCTTTCTTTGGCTTAGAACTTATCTTAATCATTATCTTTTCTTCTGATTACCATCCTAATCCCTTCATAACCTTTTTTCTCTATCAGTCTTATACAGATAGGGACAATTTGGGATATTATAGCAAATGTTAAAAAGAGTTGGTAAAAATTGTTCAAGGTGATGGCAAAAGTTAATAAAAGTCAGGAAAAGTTATGAAAGTAAGGGATCATAAACTTTATGGCAGATCCAAGTAAAGAAGATCTGTAAAGAAAGATTCAGATTACAGCTTTATTTTAGGAGAAAATTTGAAAAACATGAAAGCAGGATTCTCCTAAGAAACCGTCAAAGCTGTATGTCAAGGAAAGGATTAGACTTGATATCTCAAGGTATATAATAAAGAGAAATATGTAATGAGACTTGTAAAGATATAAGAAGTATGATGGAAGACAGAAACCCCATAATTTCATAAAATTTCTAGAGGGTTATCTATCAAAGAAATGGACACTACTCAAAAGACCAGTGCGGTGAGTTATCCATAAATAGATGAATGAATGACAGATAAGAAAAAAAGAAAAAGCAAACTTCGACTCTAATTGAGTTAAACCAGAAAAGGAGTGATACCACGAGAAGGATGTAAAGCTCTGCGGATACTAAGAAAATTCTGCCAGATGCTAAGACAAGAGATGCAATTACATAAAAATACCCCCGAACCTTAGTAATGAAACAAAGAAGAATATAAGAGAGATATATCCAGAATGGTTTGACTAAGGTATGAGTTAGATTTTGAGGACGAAATTTATTTAAGGGGGAAGAAATGTCACATACTAATTTTTCCCTATCTATAGACGACTGATTTTTTCCTATCTGTAGATGACTGATAAAGGAAAGAGGTAAAGAAATAATTGTGATGATGATCAAAAGAAATTATAATGATTAGATGAGTTTTAAGTTGAAGAAAGAAATAAAAAGTATAAAGTTATAAAGCTTAGGGACCTGAATATTATTTTTATAAAAGTTTAATATAAAGAATTCAAGGGACCTAAATGGAGTTTTGTGAATTTAGAAGTTAAATTAAAATTTCAAAATGTATAGAAAGGGACTAAAACAACATTGCAAAAAGTGTAGTAAGGGACTAAAATAAAATTTGGTAAATTCAGCGACTAAAGTGTAATTTGCCAAATTCAGGGACAAAATTGTAATTATGAGAAAGTTGAACCAGAAACGGCTGAGAACTACCCAAAAATGTTACGGTCCCAAATTTTACCAGTAAATAGAGAATAGTAATTATGCCAGGCATATTTTTCAGAATTATGATTTGAGGTCCCAAAAAATTAATATTAATCTACAAAGTTTGAAAATTATTATAGGGTCTTCTGGATCTCAGAATCAGATGAAATTTTGTAAGAAATTATTAGAAGAATTTATGAAGTTGATAGAACTCAAAAAGGAGTCCTATAGAATTTATTATAGAAGTTAAGGTGAAATTGGACACCGATAAAAGGATTTAATGAAACAAATAAAATTTTTAATAGGACTTATGGGTTTCAAAAAATTATGAAACTTTGCAAAAACTTTATTTAATAGTAGAATGAATTTCTAAAAATGTAAAGACCCTTAAAAGAGATTTGTAGAATTTATTCCAAAAATTAAGATATGTTAGGGTATCCGATAAAGGAAATGCCTTGTGATGTGTACCAAATAATGTGTTGGACTCAAAGAGAGCCCAAAATGGTGTCATCTGCAGGCCCAAGAGGTCAAGGAATTTATCATGTGGCCCAATGAATTATCTAGGATATTTTTTGAATTTTTAAAGAGAAAAAGCAAAGAAAATTTAAGAATATATGAGGTGTCCTTGTGGGACCCACCTCAAGTCCAAATGGAACCATATGCAAGGGATAAAGGAGGATTTTACCATGTGATTGTATCCTTTATCTTTCTTGGAGGTTAAGTAAAAAATTAGAGCAATTATGGACCATTAGATTAAATAGTATTTGAACCAATATTAGCCATTCATGTCCTTGGATTTTGGCCTATAAATACCCCTCCATTTCTCTTCATTTTGGCATGAAACAAGAGAGCTACGGGGAGGTGCTGTTGAAATGAAAACCTAAGCAAGAACAAGAAGCAATTCAAGGGCCAATCAAGTAAAGATTCAAGGTAATTTCTTTCTTATATTTTCTACTATGTTATAGGAAGATTGAAACATCCTCCTTTATACTCCTCAGAGTACACTTGCGGAAGCAATATTGGCTTAACTTAAGTCCAGAGATTGAACTTTTGCTCTTAAGTTCTTCATTCTGAACCTTTACTTTGAGAACTGGTTTCTGTCATTCTACATATCCAAATGAGGCTTATTACCTATCCACGAAATGCCCCAGATGTTTACTATCGGCTCACTAAATCTTGTGGCCAGACTCCTCCATTTACTAGGTCAAACTGAGGTTAGAACACTGCTACCTCAAGACCTGCGAATTTCCCCCTTAATTTATCATCCACAAATTGAATATGCCAAACAATATTTATCATTTAATATCAGAATGTCATACAAAATGGCATATACAACAAAGCATACATAGAATTCTCATATTTCTATTACATCTCTTTCTGCCTAAACTCCGGCAGCATAACCGCTACGCTTCATCTGTATAAAGAACTGAACTGTACTGATTCGGTAATCCCCTCATGAGAACTACCATTCTATGTAGTACCCAGGAAAGACTAGATGAACCGGCTAGGTCCACTCACTTCTAGCCTCCTTAGACAGCACTACGTACACAGTACTTATCATATACTGATGTTCAGTCTTAACTTCGGCAGCATAATGGCTTCTTCTAGTATTCTTAAAATCTACTTTGACATAACCTCCCTGTAATGGGTTATATATAGGGATGAGATTCGGGGGAATCTCAGTAGCAACAATCATAACAATATATGTAATGAAGAGTGACAGTGCTTGCTTGAGATTGTGTACAGATAAGTATGCTGCGTGCTTCCATACTCAATAACATATGATCATAGCATTGCAGTAGAGCTTCAGACATAACATATAAGACAACAATCCAACCAAGTAATAGCACATCAAATCACAAAGCCATTACATAAAAGCTAGGATTAGTTACTACCTAGCTAGCTCAGCAGAACTCTACTATCTCTATTTTGCTTCCAGCTCCACCAGAACTTCCTTTCTTCCTTTCCTCCTTTCTCTCTTCCTTTCCTTCTCCCTTTCTCTCTTCTTTCTCTCCCTTTCCTCTTGCCATGCATGATCCAAATGAATGAAAGGGGGGTATATATAGCCTCCCTCAATGGCAATATCATAATTTCCAGGAACTCTGAATATGTGGTCCTGGTTTTTCCTGGAATTTCCTATTTTCTTTTATTTCCTCTTTACTGCACACCGGGACACCTCACGTGCCACCTCATCGCCACATTTTCCACATGTTAAAAATCCTGGATACCTAAGCATGCTGACTCAGCATTTCCAGTCTAATCCAGTACCGGTCCGGTCTGATTTCCCACAAACTAGACTCACCGGCTAAGATTGTGCCATATATCCCTTAACTTTTCTTCTTCCTCTATGCCAGTGCCATGTGGCGCCTGAAAGAGACCTTGCACGCATTCCAGTGCTATTCAGATAAGTCCCAGACTTATCTGATCACCTCCTCAATTATCGTGCCAACCGAGTAACTTTACTTTACTGAATCATTACTTTAATGCCATGTGGCATCCTGTGAGTCCCATGAGTACACCTTATCATTCCACCTCATGGTTTCCAGATAACTTTCCCTTTATCTGATCTCCTGCCCCAGTTCTATCTCTAACCGGGTAACTATCTCCTTTGGACCTTCACAACTCTTGGCCCACACGCTTGGCACCACTTTAGTTACTAGTCGCGACCTCATCATCATCTTATCGCGACCTAACACTTCTGTGAACATTAGTCGCGACCACAACATCCTTTAGTCGCGACCATAACAGTTTTTAGTCGCGATCACATCACTTTTCAGTCGCGACCTCATACCATTTTAGTTGCAACCAAGCTCATTTACCTATTAGTCGCGACCCACACATCTTCACGTCGCGTCTAAGCCTTTCTGCCACTATTAGTCGCGACGTCACTACTTTCTCGTCGCGACCACACTACTTTCTCGTCGCGACCAGAATACTTTCTCGTCGCGCATAGCTCTTTCTGTAACCATTAGTCGCGACCTAACTGCTTTCTAGTCGCGACCCAAATGGTCAGCTCGCAACCTTTGACCTTTATATCATCCCAAATGGCCATTCTACCCCCTTGGGACTTTCACTGTTTACCCATAAGTCCTAGTACCTTTCGCTTATTCGCAGCTTAGTCCCTGAAACTCTCTGTGTCTCTGGGACTTCTGCTCAAAGGGGTCTAGTAGCTTCTTATTCTTAGGCTAATTCTGTGTCTTTAGGCCTGAAAATTGGGATGTTACAAAGATTGCTTTTGGTTTTAAGAGCTTTTAAAGGCAATTCTCCCCTAAGTATAGCTGCTGGACATTCTGCCTTATTGTGGAAGGAATATGAATTTTATGTTATAGATAGTTTATATAAAGTTTAAACAAGCTAGAATCAAGTAGTATTGGCTTGGAAATTCAAGTATGCATGCAATTAGGGTTTTATGTTCTTGGCTGCCACTGTACAAATCACTCTTCATATGTAAGCATTTCATGATTTTGAAGCTTCCAATGAGTTTAAAATGAAAAATTGTGTGGTATAAAGTAGAGAAACAAGTATTGGAAGCATTGGAATCAAAATAAGAATTTTTGGAAAATTGGAGGTTGCTTCATGGTTCTGTAGAGCAATGATAGAAGGAGTTTGATTTTCATAATTTCAAGTTTATATTTGGATTCCTTGGACAAGATTGTGTAGGATTTTTCTAAGGAAATAATTATTACAAAGCTAAACCACTAACTCCAAGAATTAAGTTAAGAGTTAGGGGTTTTAAGGAACTTGATGTACAATATTTATGTAATGGCTCTAATGAGCTGTATACACAATGTAATTGGGTTTAATGCCATGATATGTCAAATAAAATGAGTTAAAGAGTATGAGCAAGCAACCAATGTTTGGTTGGAGACAAAGGAAGCAAAGAGAAAAGGATAAAGTTTTAAGGTAGTGAACTTACCTCTTTATGTGCTTGGTGTGGTATGCTTATGTGTTGACATGTATATGATGATTGAATGATGTTGTGACATGATAAATGATGTTGAATATGTTATGTATAACATGTTTCCCATGGCCATGCATTTTTATTCAAAGCATAAAGCATGATAGCATGTCACTAACTAAAGAAAGTTTAATGAAATTACATATCATGCATTAGCATCCATCTTGCATATTTAGGTGATAATGTTTGCTACTGAGATTCCCCAAAATCTCACCCTCCCACGATCAACCAATATAAGTCAATTATGATGAGAGACATATGCATGGAGAAGAGCTAAAGAATGGAAGAAGGAAAATGGCAATTATTCATTTTAGCATGAATTGTATAATTTGCCAACTACGTTTATGTTATGTAATATGCCATTAGATGTAAAGAAAATGTATGAAATAATGATGGCATAAACCTACAATGTCTATATTTTCATGAGAAACCAAGTTGAGGGTTTATGAATGTTGGATTAATTTATGAGAATTAAAAGAAGATAGTGAAATGGTAAAAACGTAGGTCTTGGAACAATCATACTTTGACTCCAATTTGACCTACCAAATGAAGGAATTAATTCACAAAATTTTATAAGCATGTAGTATACATCCAGAAATTTAAATTCATAGGTAACACGCTTCATTTTGATGTGTATATCAAGAGAAATGAATTTCCAAAGTTAAGAGACAGAATCTGAAACTTCCAGAATTTACCATATGAATAGTAATATTTGCCTATTTAACTGGATCAAATGGGCTGGTAAATGTTCAATTTCATATTTTTTTTCCTTAAAAAGGAATGAAATAGCTTTCATTACAGCTTTGAATCATCTCCATACGACTTTTCTAGGCTTGGTTATAAATTTTCAAAATTGGATTGCCAATTTGGAACTTACTAAATGAACAGTACCTAATAATTAAATTAAATTTTTTTAATTTTTGGGACAAAGTACTGCTTCCGCTAATTAAATACGCTTTCGAATATATACTCTGAGTGGGTTAAAAGTAGGACATGACATCTTATGTTCCAATTTAGTTGTCTGAGTTTCTTGCCACTGCACAGACCAATCTACCTTCCTCTTCTAAACCTCAAGACACAACCACTATTCCACCCTCTTCCTCTTAATCTTTTGGCTACACTACCATCTCTTCTCAGCCAACCCTTCCTCAAGTCACTGCTGCAGTTCCTCCCTTAGATTCCATCAAGCCACCTTCTCCACCACCACCACCACCACCAGAACCCTTTATTAATTCTCCTCCTCCTTCAACTGCTAAACATTCTCCACCATAACCCTCCATTGAACAACCAACTGAACCTACTGCTGAGCAACCTACTGACCCTCAATCTTCCCAAGACTCCATTTTTTATTATTGACAAAAGGGAAGAAAGCTGAGATGAAATGAAGCAGTAGTTGTCTATAATAGTCATGTTATTTGTTTTTCTTTGTTTGATTATGACTTAATTGATTAATGAAAGTTCTTTGTTTATGTGCTTATGTCATATTCTATCTTTCATTCTTTTCTAATGCATTGCCTGATTTGAATTTTTTAATTGCTTTATTCTTTATCAATTCATTTATTAAGTGTTGCCATCATCAAAAAGGGGGAAAAATGTTAGACTCCAATGTTTTGATGATGACAATTAAGAAAATATTTCAAAAAGTTGATAAAGAGTATTTATTGATAAGCTTATCGATAAGACATCTATTTGATAAGAACTTCGATAAATGAAGAAGAAATTTGTAAAAAAAATTATTTTCTAAAGAATATTTATCGAAGAATTATTCGATAAGCTTGCTTATTGATAAGACCTTCGATAAATGATCTATTGAGAAGCTCTAAGTCTTGTTTTAAAATCATTTCTCTTCGAAGACTTATTCGATAAGGCTACTTATTGATAAAGCCTTCAATAAATTTGAAAATAACTCAATGAATTTTGTGAAAGCATTTATCAATAAGAATGTTGATCGATAAAGACTTCAAATAGAAATAGTTTTGTGAAAATATTCTTGAAAAGAATTTATCAATGACTTGATCGATAAATGAGTTTATCGATAAAGACTTCGATAAATGAAGTGTTTCAAATGAATTCTCTATCAATTATTGATAAGCTATTTGATAAATATAAAGTCTGTCAAGTTTTCAAAGACTCAATTTATCGAAGTACTATTCGATAAGGAAATTTATCGAAGAACACTTCGATAGGTATGAGAAAATTTCACTTTAGACTCACTAAACTCAGACTTTGTTTCAATAAGAAATTTGAAGTGATTTATCGATAAGTTATTTGATAAGACTATTCTTCAAATAACTCTTCGATAAATTAGATACATAAAATTTAAATTAAGTATGATATTTATCGATAAGCTATTCAAGTAAGTCATTTATTGATAAGAGGTACAACTATTCAATAAAAGATTGCATACATGTTTTATCGAAGTCCTCTTCGATAAACAATCTTATCGATGAACTCTTCAATAAATACTAGCAGATTTTCAAAATCAGATTTTTATATATCATATTAAACAAAGTGTAATCATTCCTATATGTTTCTTATCATTATCTATTACACTCATAACATTTTCCTAGCATGTTTACGTTATAGATTCAAATGAAGAGGTTTCGACTAAAAAGCTAAATTGTTAGAAAAACATATTTTATTCTACTACCTACGGTCACCAACCGCCAACTATAACATCCCAATTTTTGGGCCTAGAGACGTAGAAAATAGCCTAAAATTGAGAGGCTACCAGACCCCTTTTCGAGCAGAAGTCCCAAAGACATACAGAGGGTTTTCAGGGACTACACTGCGAGTAAGCAAAGGTATAGGGATCTATGTGGAAATAGTGAAAAGTTCCAAGGGGTAGAATGGCCATTTTAGGGATATGAAGGTTAAAGGTTGCAGAATTAAGGGTTGACTACTTTGGTTGTGACAAGGAAGTATTATGGTCGCGACTAAGTTTTACAGAAAGGGTTAGACGAGACTTAAAGATGTGTAGGTGTTGACTAATAGACAAAGTGAGTCTGGTTGCAACTAAAAAGTTATAAGGTCGCGACTAATGAACACAGAAGGTGTTAAGTTACGATGGAAGGATAGTTAGGTCGTGACTATTGGGTATAAAAGGTGCTAGATGCCAAGAATCATGTGGGCCAAGAGTTATGAGGGTCCAAGAGAGATTGGGGTGATATTTTAATAAAGTCGTACTACTCGGTTAGAAATAGAACTAGGAAAAGTAAAGGCTTATCCTGAACCATGAGGTGGCATGAAAAGGTGTCCTCATAGGACCCACAGGATGCCACATAGCATTGAGTTAAAGGAAAGAGGAAAAGTTAGAAAAAGCAAAGGACACTTGGCACGATCTCAGCCATTCATTCCAGGAAAAGACTCTGGAATTCTCTGGAAACACTGAGTCAGTAGGTGAGGTATCCCAAGGGCCCCATCATTTTACCACCTAAGCATGTGAGGTGTTCCATGATGATGTCACTTTTGATGAGTCATTATGGAGGAGGATGTCATCATAGTGATATAAGCAAGGCTTGGTGAGAAAGCTAAGGGATCTGAGCCGTCCATCGAGGTTTGATCTGGACCATTCAATCTAAGCCCCTTCACCTATAAATAGAGGCAGCCCCTCTTCCATTCCATACACTATCCACGGTAAGAAGAAGAGAAAGGAAGAGAGAGAGAGAGAGAGAAAGAAAGAAAGAAAGAAAGAAAGGAAGAGAAAGAAGGAGTTCTGGCTGAGCTAGGCGCAATCCAAGGAGCTTAGGGACTCAGCAAGCTTAGGAATAAGGTAAGTAAGTTCTTCTAGTCCCTGCTCTAATAAATTAGAGGATTGTTCTTATAAGTTTAATAGTCAAAATAGAGAAATATCTCTCTATAAGGTTAGCCGTTGATAGAAAAAAGGTTAGGGATTGACGGGATAGGGGTGTTATCTCAAGATAAGCTTAAGTTAAGTGGAGTTGTGCTGGATAAAATAATAAAGGAATATTATTATGCTATGTATAAGCTCTGACCTATGAAAAGGAGGAACCTCAGATCAAAGGTTAAGGACTAAAGGAAGGGTTGTATGCCAGGTACTGAACTTACCCATTCTTGTATGCTTGATGTATATGCTTGTGTGTTAATATGATTATGATATATGATGATAATGATATATTCTCTACCCTTAATGAGTTTATGGTTATGTATAATAATGATAGGCATGGAGCATGAAAGTATGCAAATGAAAGATAAGAAAACACATGTCATGCACTTGCATTCATCTTGTATACATTGAATGATACCGTTTACTACTGAGATTTCTCCCAAAATCTCACCCCTATCTTTTCCAAACACAAAAGGGTACTGTTTTGGAGAAGATGGAGCTATAAAAGTGAGGATGTATCATTTTGGTATCAGAGCAAGAGGTTCTGGCATAGACCAGAAAGGGCTCTGGCTTAGAGCATAAGATTCTGGCATAGAATAGAAGGTTCTGGCTCAGTGATGCTCTGAAATAGTTAGATTTGATGTTTAAATGAGTTAAAGATATGAATTAGAAAGGTTATGTGCCATAGAGTACGAGATAATAACACTCAAGTCACGACGAATATGGGTGAAGTTTGCGACAGATATTCACAGAGAGATGCGGTCGCGATGAGTATATTGCAAAGTCGTGACTAGTTGTCACAGAGAAGTTAGGTTATGACGAGAAAGGTATTATGTCGTGACTAATATGTACAGAAGAGTTAAGGTTACGACGTGAGAAGACCTATGGTCGCGACGAGTAATGTTGTAGTATGCGACTGGTATGCAAAGGAGTCCAGATCGCGACTAAAAGACATAGAGATGTCAAGTTGTGATGAGTAGAGTGTGATGGTTATGACTAAAAGTCACAGAGCATGTGAGTCGCGACTAGGAAGTGCTCAGGTCACAACGAGAATACCCAGAGGCCAGGTATTATGATAATGATGAGTTAAGATGAGATTTGCCTAGGAGTGATCCTAGTACATAGCCTAATGCTAGAGACGTGATGGTTAATAGATAAAGAGATAATGTTCCATAAGCACAGGGATTCCATCTCGGAGAAGTAGTAGACCTAGTGTAGAGTACCCTAGAGAGCATAAGTGATAGTAAGAGATAATGAATGAGATCCATGCGACTTAAGTTCGCCAGGATCAAGATAAAGAACAATAAGGAACCACAGTTTGGTCAAGAACAGACTATGACTAATAGATAGACAGAAGAAGTTAAGAGATAATATAGAGGTAGCAACAGTTTAAAAGATAAAGTGACTCCCCTATTTCCTATAAAAGATAGAGTAATGAAGGGTTGAGTCTATACCCTGATAAGAGGGTAGCGTGGCAGCCTAAGTGAAATAGATAAATGTTTCAGGTTCCTGAATGAATGATCAAGATCTGACAGATGATGTGATAGATAATCTGACATATAACGTGATAAAGGAAATAATATTTATTGCAATGTGCGATGGATGGTTGAGCAAATTATGATGATGATATGGCATTTGTTGCGATAAGGTATGATGAATAGTTACATCTCCTTGCAGTGGTCATATGATGACACGCATGTTAGAGTATGTTATGATGAATGGATACTCCCCTTTTGCAATACATGCAGCGTAGAGTATATATGATATGAGGAAGTTATGAGAAAGTTGTGTTGCTCCCATACCATACGACATGCGATAAGGAATATATTAAGGATGATAGACAGTCTTAGTGAGTGGGACAGTCTGTTGCAGTATGACTAGGGGTTACTCAGGTATTTCTGCAGACTTATGAATGCAATACTCAGGGCCATTTCTATTAAGAGGAATGGTCTACAGAAAGAGTAACAGATAACAGTAAAGAGATTGTTTCCAGATCACTCTTCAGATAAGAGTTGGATCAGAAACAGATGGCTCTCAGATAGAGCTAGATTCAGATTAGTATAGATCACTCTTCAAAAAAGATTTGGATCTAATACAGATGGCTCGCAGTTAGAGCATAGTTCAAATGGCTCGCAGTTAGAGCACAGATTAAAATGAGAAGTTATGATGAGGCCATAGCAGTAGAATGCAATAGCAGGTGGTTAGACCATGATTGCATAAGGCATGGTAAGCCACAGTAAAGTAAGAAAGATGAGAAGGAACTTCTGAGTAAGAGAGAAAATAAGTAAAGTCTGGGTAAATAATATGAGGCTACTAGATATAAAAAATTTTTAAAAAAATTATTTATTGAGCTATCAACAAGTGGAAGCAGTTAACTTTATAACTTAGTCTATTGGTTTAAAATCTTCGAGAGATAATACAGTACAACAGAATCGCAGTTAGATTTTGGAGGGTCGCGTTAGATCCTAGTATGACTCCAGGGTCATAGTTAGATCCTTAAGGATCGCAGTTAGATCCTAACAGCTTCAGAGTCGCAGTTAGATTCTGAAGAGCTAACGGTTGATCGCAGTTAGATCCTGAGGTCGCAGTTAGACCTAGCCTAAGGAAAGTAATGAGCCATGAAGACATGAGTACAATGTAATATCTCTCTGGGAAGATGAATGCCAAAGATGAAGTTAAGGTAAGGAAGCTTCACTAGTTGATGAACTCATCCAGAAAAAAATTATTTTATAATAGTTTTCCTCAGATAGCCTATATTATACAGACTAAACTTAGTTTTCCCTTAAATGAAAACGGAGTCCAAAGTTCAAAACTGAGTGCTGATATTCAAAGTTTTATAGAAGTATGCCTGAGAAACAGAGAAGAGAACCCTATATATTTTGATAATAGAAAAGTAGGAGCAAAAAGGTCCTCCCTCCAGATGAGGAAAAAGAGATTAAAAGGCCAAAAAGACCTAGAGAAGAGGGTCTAAGGCAAGGTAAAGATAGAACATAGTTCTATGAAATAGAGAATGCTAAGGATTAGAGCCATATAAAGGGTAACCTAACCCTAATCCAGAAAGATGTTTAGGCAAGAGAAGCTTAAGAATGAGTAATTTTCTGGGAGTAATGAGAAAGGGTCCAAAGGCCACAAAAGTTTGGCATAGATAGACAAGGTTAAGAAAAGTAAAATAGATAAAGTAAAATTGTGAGTACGGTAGACCCCAGAATTACACCAAGATTCTGAAGGGTAAGATATGAAAGAAACGGACACTACTTATGAGTGTAGTAAGTTGTCCATAAGAGGGAAAGTAAATTTCAACTCTGACTGAGTTGACTCAGAGAAAAGAAAAGCATAACATAAAAGAGATGTAAAATTTGTAATAAAGTACTTTGCCAGATATTGAGATAATTTGGCTATGGTATTAATTAAATTTTGAGGACGAAATTTATTTAAAGGGGAGGAGAAATGCAACATCCCAATTTTTGGGCCTAAAGATGCAGAAAATAACCTAAAATTGAGAGGCTACCAGACCCCTTTTTGAGCAGAAGTCCCAAAGACATACAGAGAGTTTTCAGGGACTAAACTGCGAGTAAGCAAAGGTATAGGGATCTATGTGGAAATAGTGAAAAGTTCCAAGGGGTAGAATGGCTATTTTGGGGATGTAAAGGTTAAAGGTTGCAGAATTAAGGGTTGACCACTTTGGTCGCAACAAGGAAGTATTATGGTCGCGACTAAGTTTTACAGAAAGGGTTAGACGTGACTTAAAGATGTGTAGGTTGCAACTAATAGACAAAGTGAGTCTGATTATGACTAAAAAGCTATGAGGTCGCGACTAATGAACACAGAAGGTGTTAAGTTGCGATGGAAGGATAGTTAGGTCACAACTATTGGATATAAAAGGTGTTAGATGCCAAGAATCAGGTGGGCCAAGAGTTACGAGGGTCCAAGAGAGATTGGGGTGATATTTTAATAAAGTCGTATTACTCGGTTAGAAATAGAACTAGGAAAAGTAAAGGCTTATCCTGAACCATGAGGTGGCGTGAAAAGGTATCCTCATGGGACCCACAAGATGCCACATGGCATTGAGTTAAAGGAAAGAGGAAAAGTTATAAAAAGCAAAGGACACGTGGCACGATCTGAACCATTCATTCCAGGAAAATACTCTGGAATTCTCTGGAAACACTGAGTTAGCAGGTGATGTGTCCCAAGGGCCCCACCATTGTGCCACCTAAGCATGTGAGGTATCCCATGATGTCATGGACGATGTCACCATTGTATCATATGTGAACAGCGATTGTAGCACAATAGGAGTCATGAGAGGCTAAACCTTTAGTCTCTTGGTGATGGATCTCGTGTCTTGAGCTCATAGACTGCACTGGGGAGTTTTATGTTTCAATCTTTACCTATTTCATGTTTTGATGCCACTAGATCTAGGATTTTCATCATATGAATAAGGGTTGAATGTCGATTGATTATTCTTGGATTGGACAATTGTAATTTACTTTGAATGTTTTGAATGCTGGTTTTAATACAATATTTTAGTTACGATTTTAAGATAGTTGAACTATTATCAACGATCGTTGCTAATTAATTCAATTGCTTGGAATCTAGGGTTAGTCAATCGACGCTCATTCGAGGGCATTTTCAACATCTGGTTTAAATTACACACTAAGTGATTCTTAACAGTTCATTAAGAGTTCTTAAACTAGCTTTAATCAAAGGAGTTTAAGAAATATTAATGCTCTAGACTCAATTGATCGATTGAGATTTTATTTAAGACTTAGTGATTTCAAACTCCATATCAATTAAGAGCAAGGATAGATACGTTTTCATCATCAAGAGTCTGTCATCACATACTACTTACACAAACCAACTCGTTTTCATCCAAATCAAAAGCACAAAAACATTTACTTTATTGCACTTTTATTTTACTGCACCAACCAAAACCCAAAACCATTCTCATATTAATTATAAAAATTTACTGTAAAATTTCATCTAATTCTGAGGTTCAGAGGATACTATAATAATCTCCTGACTTAAAAAATTAATATCAATTTATCGGGACCTCAAATCAAAATTCTGTGTACCATTAAACTGATCGGAATAATTTACTCTATTTACTGGGAAAATTTGGGACTAAACTAATTTCCAGCAATTTTGGGCCTTTTTCAGCTCAACTTTCCATATTTACCATTTTACGCTTAAACTTTTAAAAATTACACTTTAGGCCCTCAACTTTTCATAATTAAACTTAATGGCCTAAAGTTTATGTCTACTTCCATTTTGTACCATGGAACATATAGAATTTTAACTTTAGTCCCTCTTCTTTACACCATTGTCTAATTATTATCTTTTCTTTCCATTTATCGTCACAATCCCTTCTAAACCTCTTTCCTCTATCAGTCTTATACAGATGGGAAAAAATTGGGATATGACACAAAATGACCAAAATGCCCTCCATTCATCTCTTGTTCATTCTTACAACACATGGGCATTTTAGTAATTTCGTATTTTTCTGGCGGTCATCTGGACACTGGCCCACATAACTGCTCAGTTACCTTACTGGGCCTTTGGGATGCCATTTTGGGCCTTTATATGGGTCAACTACCTTTATGGCACGATTCCCAAGAAACTTCTCCCAAAAGTTTTTTTAGGTGTTTTATTCCACTGTAAATTCTATTAAAAAATTTACAAAACTCCTTTCCTGACTCTGTTAATTTTATAAATTCTTATATTAATTATAAGAATTTACTATAAAATTTTATCTGATTCTGAGGTCCGAAAAATACTATAATAATTTTTTCTGAATTCAAAAATTTATATCAATTCATCGGGACCTCAAATCAAAATTCTGTATTGCGTTAAATTGACTAGAATAATTTTCTCTATTTACTGGTAAAATTTGGGACTAATATATTTTTGGGCAGTTTTGGGCCTTTTCTGGCTCAATTTCTTCATAATTACACTTTTGCCACTTAAACTTCTAATAAATTACATTTAAATCCTTAAACTTTTTGAAATTAAACTTAATAGCCCAACATTTATGTCTACCTTCTATTTTGGCCCTAGAACTTTTATAAATTCCACTTAGGTCCTTGAACTTTCCATTATTCACAATTTAATCCCTTTCCGTCCTTGATCTGCAATATTTTCCTTACAGAATCTCATATATATTATGTACAAACTGTAGATACATACCAGATAAGAAAATTAGGGATATGACATTTCTCTCCCCCTTAAAATAAATTTTGTCCTCAAAATTTACTTAGCACTTTAGTCAACTATCTTGGATATATATCATTTTCTGCTTTATGACTAAGGATTAAGGTATCTATGTCTTATATTTTATCTTGACATGTTAGCAGAGTGCTTTCAATATCTGCGGATCTTCATATCTTTGCTGTCATTACTCTTCTATTTTGAATCAACTCAATCAGAGTTGACTCTACTTCATTATGTTACTTGCTTACTTGTTATGCATCTATTTGCATATGGACTTCTCACTATACTAGACTTGTGAGTAGTGTCCATTTCTTTCATATCAAATTCTCTTGAATACTACTGTATTATGGAGTTTCTGTCAACTACTCCTCATACTCTTTAGCACATATATCTTATTACTTATTTGAGTATCTAGCAAAATTTTCTTAACATCCACAATGCTTCATCTCTCTTTTCTTATAATCATACTTTTTTTTCTTAGAAACTCTTATTATTCTACTAGTTGCTCTTATCATATTTAATAATTCATCATAGTACAGAGAGAGGACTTATGTAACTATTCTTTCTTTACTTTACTTCCAAGTAGGAGCACATACTCTAACATGCAGAATGCCTGGCGAACATGTTGCAGGAATACATACATGCTCATGAATGCAAAGCTCTAGCATTGGAGCTTAAGCATTCCTTTCCTTAATATGCATAGCTCTAACACTCGGAGCTTGCACAGATCTAAGATTCGGAACTTTAGCATATTTTACAAACATAACATAATGCCTGGCATTTCATGCAAGGAGTGAAAGCTTACTTATTATTTCATCCGTAACATAACATTTAAACATCTTATTCCTACAAAATGGAGCCTCTCTATCTGTCTACAGAATTAGCTACAAAGCCACTTCATATTATACTTCTCAATACATATTTCTTATCATGTATCATATTACATGTTTCTCATAATGCTTCTTATGCTATATCATGGCATATCTTGCCAAATCTGGCTATATCATGACTTGAGATACCATAAGTCCCACATTCTCTTTAACTTATAACTTTGTTGACTTTTGATCAAACTCTCTAAGGAATATCTTGTTCTTAAGCCTTTTTAACTTCCTCATGATATAAAACTGTAATCTGAATCCTTTCTTTCAAATCCACTCTATTTGGACTTGACATAAGGGTTTTAATCCCTTATTGTTCATAACCTTTTCTAACTTTTTCATAGCTCTTTCTATCATTTTACATAACTTTATACATGTATGCCAAACTTCTATGGCATTTACATCCTTTCTCATCACTTTCAAGGGGTCACCCATCATTGGGCTACTCTTGCCTGAGCACCTTTCAGTTAAGTGTGCTGCTAGGCTAGGGCTAGGTTACTTTATTATGGTTATGAGTCTTAGTATTCTCTTCTTAATAGAACTATGTTCTATCTTAGACCTTCTTCTCATACTTTCTCTCTTGGGTCTACCTGACCTTCTAATCTATTTATCCTCATTTGGAGAATCTATTTAGCTTTCATCCTTACTTTATGTAACCTCATCTTAGGGATCTCTTTATTCTTATTTGACCCCTTCTCATATCTTATGAGATATTCTCTATTTTTTTTCTTCCTTAGGCATATTATCTACAGACTAATAATATCTGTTACTCAGGACTAAAAACTTTAACTTTGATCACTTAATTCCTTTTCCGTGTAAGAAGATTTTGAGTTCAGTCCATAATAGTAATAAGGCTATCTAAAATTAACATCATGGGTACTCTCTCTATTATGAGTTAACCAACTAGTGAAGCTTTTCTACCTTAAACTTTGTCCTTGGTATTTGTCTTTCTAAAGAAATACTGTACTATGGCTCCTTACGTTCTTTAGGCTAGGTCTACTGTGACCCTCAGGATCTACTGTGATCAACCATAAGTGTAATATCCTTAATTTTCTGTACTGATTTCTATGTACAGATTAAATGGAATATACAAGTTCTTTTTCAGGAAAAGGATGTGGTCTTTTATGTAAAGAAAATGATTAAATTGCAAAAGAAAGGAAATGAAAGGACTTAAATGCAATTATGGAAAGTTTAAGGTTAGGAAAGAAAGGTAGACAAAAATGTGGGGTCCTTAAGTGTAATTTTAGCCAAATAAAGGGACTTAGATGAAAAGAAGAAAAGTTTCCGGGGTAAAAGTGTAACTATGAAAACTTGGACCAGAAATAGGCAAAAATAGTGATCGTACTCCGATCAGCCCCATATTCTACCAGTAGGTAGGGCAAGTGACGCTGGGTAATCCAGCCTAATACTGGAATTTTTGAAGACTCTAGATAGCCAGAAATGGACTGATCGTCCAAAAGTTATAAAAAATTCATACCGGATACCCTAGATTTCAGATATAAGTAAGAAATTACAGGATGATGCACCTTTGTGGGGCGGATGTCGGAAAACTGACAGAATATCAATAGGAGGTCTGTAGGATGTCACGAATTAGAAAATCCAGACGGGGTATGAGGCCTCCAGGGATCTGATAGGGAGATTTATCGGTATTTAAACTAAGACTGAATGAGGTCAGGTAACAACAGTCAGATGCCCGTTATGACCCAAATGGCTGCCCAGACACAGTAGGGCAGTGTATCTGACAGAAGGAGCCGGTGTCCAGAAATGTGTATAAACGATAATAATAATAAAATATTCAGTGAACTGTGCCAGAGGAAGATTCCTCGAAATGCATGCCATAAAGGTGATGGACCCAGAAAGGCCCAATAATGGTGCCAACAAAGGCCCAATAAGACTCTTGGACTGATAGGTGGGCCAGTGTCCGGCAGAACCCTGAAAAGTGCGAAATTAAGAAAATGCCCCTGTGTTGTACCAAAGGGGTAATAGGCGTATGAAGGGTATTTTGGTTATTCTGGACAGGCCTAGAGGCCAAGATATATACCGGAGAAGTTAACCAGAGTCAATATATGCCCTGATGAGGTACAGAAGGGTGTAAAATGATGATTTTGCCCTTAGGGTTAAGATAGGGCATGAAAGGGCACCCAGGGGTATTTTGGTCATTTAGCAGGGGATCTGTAATTGAGCTTAGACCCAGTATTAAAATGTTAATGATATAAAGGGTCTAGATACTAAATGTAAGGTCAGAAGACATAATATGGGTTTCCAGAAAAAGGAGATTCAGAAAACGGTTCAGTTTTTGAGGCGACAGACCGGGCCGGTACCGGATTAGACCGGAAAGCTTCCAGAACACTTCTCCCCTCTCCAAATTGTGCCATGTGAAGAATGTGGGTGGTGAGTTGTCCCTTGAGGTGGCATTGAGTGATGTCATGCATGATGCAGTAAAAGGAATAAAGAAAAATAGGAAATTCCGGAAAAACCAGGACCACAGGATCAAATGGCTTCAAAATTATAAGAATGCCATTGACCAAAACTATAAATACCCCCTAGCTCTTCATTCCCACAGCCTAAGGAGCATTTAGAGAGATAAGGAAGTGCTTGAGAGAGAAAGTGAGAAAAAGAAAGAAGAAAGGAAGTTCTGGTGGAGTTGGAGGCAGTGGAGAAGTTCTGAAGTTCTGCTTTTAAGGTAGTAACTAATCTTAGCTTTTATGTAATGTATTTGTGAATTGTTGTGCTATTGTTTGGTTGCATTGTTGTCTTATATGTTATGCTTGAAGATCTATTACAATGCTATGGTCATATGTTATTGAATATTGAAGCATGAAGCATACTTATCTGTACACAATCACAAGCAGGCACTATCACACTGCATTACATATATTGTTATGATTGTTGCTACTGGGATTCTTTTGAATCTCATTCCCATAAATAACATTACAGGGGAGGTTCTATCAAAATAGAATTTGGAAATTTTAGGAGACGCCGGTAGGCTGCCGAAATTCTGGCAACAAAGCAGGAACAAAGAAAGGAACTGATACGTACTGTGTACGTAGGTGCTGTCTAAGGAGGCTAGAAGTGAGTGGACCTAGTAGGTTCATCCAGTCTTTCCTGGGTACTTATGTAGAATGGTAGCTCCTACGGGAATTACCGAATCGGTACAAGGTTGGTTACTTTCTACAGACGGAATATAGCAGTTATGCTGCTGGATTTTAGACAACGGAAAGTGTAACAGAAATATGAGAATGTTAATCATGCACTGATGTATAACAGTAGATTATTTAATAATAATTGTTATCTGGCATGTTTGACTGATATGTGATGTATGTATGCACTAGTATGTAAGGTTGGTTGCTGAAAAATGGCCTTGTGAACAGTAACCCGTGGAGACCTATGGATGTTTGATAAATCATTAAAAATACAGAATGGTTGAATAAATGTATGATATTTTCATGGAAAATAGTAGACATCCTAATATTTAATTTGATATATATAGTGCCTCATTTGGATGTATATACGAAAAGATATAAATTGTTAAAGTTGGGACTAGAATGCTGGATTCAGGAGAAAGTCATTAGATGAACAGTAAAGTTGAAATGTTGACCCACGTTGAATTTGTCAAGGAATGGTCAACCAATGATTTTTCCCCTGAAATATACTTAAGTTATCTTCATGTAGAAATTTGAACCACTTCATTTCGATTTTTCTGGAATTAGTTATGAATTTTCAAAGTCAGGTCACTCATCTGGAATTTGCCACAGTGACCCGATATGAATAAAATTCCAGATTAAGAGTTTAGACTTCAATAACCCTAAAAGTGGTTCTAAATGCTACCAAATGGTCCCTAAGATATGTAAAAATAAGGATGTGACAATAAGCCTCTTCAGGATTTAAGTACAACCCTAAACTTCTATTCTCAGGGAGCCATGTTAGGATCTAACTACGACCCTCTAGAATCTACTGCGATTCGGTTGTACTGTATCATTATCTCTGGAAGACCTAAAACCAACGGACTAAGTTACAAGGTTAATCACTTCCACTAAGTTGCTAACTCAACAGATAATTCCCCAACAATGATCATAACAGCCAATATTATCTATTAAGACTTTACTCATTTCCTTTATCACTCAGGAATTTCTCATATCATTCTCATATTTCATAACTTTACTATATCTAGTACTATAGAGAGCTACACAGGCTCTACCATGCACATATCTGTCATAATATGTACATCTCATCTTTCTTATTATGAATTTATGCAGAACTACTGAAGAATTTCTTAGCTCCTATGGGGAACATGACCTTCACATGAGCTACACTAGCTCTATCTCAAGAGAAATATGACTCTATTGCAAGAGCAATCTAACTCTATTGTGAGAACGTTAACTTCTATTACATAAAAGCTGCTCCCTCTTAGAGCTGCATTATCTTTCATAAATACGTCTCATTTCATTTCATGTTCATGCTACATCATTCATGTATCTTATCCCCATTGAAGGGATATGTCCTGAGTACTGTAATCACATGTCTATAGGTTTGCCATTAACATTCATCTCTGATCTCGTTCTTTGTCTAATTGACTATCATTGTCTTGTCATAAATTCTCATTCTATCCTTTAGGAATTAACTGGCTAACTACCTTGTTTATCACTTTTCTATTGCTTTATCATTACCAAGTTAAATTATCTAATTGCATGTCGTATGGTATGGGAGCAACATAACTTTCTCATCATATATACTCTACCTCGCATGTACTGCAAAGGAGAGTATTCATTCATCATAGCATGCTTTAACATGCATAATATGTAAGGAGATGCAATCATTTAAGCATTCTTTAACATGCATGTCATCACATGACAACTGCAAGGAGATGCAACTGCTCATCATAACTTATGGCAACATAAGCCATATCATCATTACATAATTTGCTCAACCATGCCTCATACGCATACTGCAATCAAATAATTACTAGGTAAACTTTAAAGCATTCTTTCCTCTATCACCTTATATGCCAAATCTCGATTATTCATTCAGGAAAATGAGTTATTTACTCATTTCACTTAGGTTGCCACGTTACCCTCTTACTAGGTTATAAACTCAACCCTTCATTACTCTTTCTTACATAGGGAATAGGGGAGTCACTTTATCTTTGAAATTATGGCTACCTTTCTCTCTCTAAATATCATAAACTTCTTTTCTAATTTTATATACATTTACCGCTCGATTGAACTTCTGCAACTACCTGAGAAAAGTTCTTTCTTCGTAACACAGAATTCAATCTGTGGACTAACTTCTTAATCATTAAACTGTCACTGCTCATATGGATGAACTCGGCTAAGTATTCATTAAAGGGTTTCTCTTTCCCTACTTTAACCCTTAGCCTCATGCTCATCTCTATCTAACTGAGAGGAATAGTTCTCGTAACTATTCGAGAAAAACTTCTCAGGTGAGCGGATAAATCTCTAACTCTATGGAGTAACTTCTGCATCTCTCTACTATCTCTTAACTCTTTCTGTATATCAATCCTAGTCTACCTTAGACTAGACTATGGTTCCTTTTTGGTCTGTCTCTTGATCCTAGCGAACTTAAGTCGCATGAATCTCCTACTATTAATTTTTCCCCTGGAGTGCTTTACCTTAAGTCTGCTAGGTTACTATTTCTTCGTGATGGAATCCCTCTATTTTGGGAACATTAACTTTCTATCTATTAACCATCAAGTCTCTAACCTTAAGCCATGTATTAGGCTCATTTCTAGGCAAGTCTCATTCTAACTTTTAATTCTTTTTGGTCAGGAAAAACTAACTGAACAAATTCTTTCATAATGTAGATCTACTCCTAATGGTCACACAAAGGATCTAGTTCCAATTATCTTCTTAACTTGATCTGTATCTTTATATCTCGTACTGTTTAGCTTGCCTACACCCTGTGCTAAACCTCTAACTGATAAACTTCAGTTAGGCTAGCATCTTCATTCTCATAATCAGGTCTCTGTGCATCCTAGTCACAACTTGAATACTGGTTAGTTGTGACTCATATTCTCTGTGAACTTTAGTCGCGACCATCTCAATCTACTCGTCACGACTTAATAGTTTTGTGTCCTTCAATCGCGTCCTATGACCTGACTCATCATGACATAATAGCTCTAGAACTTCTTGTCATGACCAATGGTCTTTACTCATCACAGCCAAAACACCTCCGTGAATATTCATCGCGACCCATGTATTAACTTGTCGTAACTTCACTTTTCTGTGACTACTAGTCGTGACCAAAATATCTTCACATTGCAACTTGGATATAGCTTTCTCTAAACATTCTCTTCTAACGTTCTTTGTCCAATCTTCTAAAATGTAAACTTGATTCATGTCAATGCCCTTTATTGCATATATGTTTATCATCCCTACTATAGCATTGAGAAATACAGATAGATTAATTGCTCTTGATCTTTACTTTTATCCATCCCTTGACCCTGAACTATAAAAATAGGAAGGGACTGTTATAGATTATAACTGGATCTCTAGGTTAAGGAACTGTTATAGGTTACTCATACCAAAATCCTCAAACCTTGGAAAGGGAGGACTAATATTTGGTATACCTATAATCCAGTACCGGTGCTTAGATTCCTCAGCCGTAGACTATCCTCTCATAGAAGGAATAGGGTTAACATTAGGGTTAGAGGGAACTCCCACAAACTCATACTATATCTCTTATAATCTCTTCCTATTAATCCACAAAAAATTACTGAGACTATTTATCTTTAGCTTACACCTTCAAGATCTTACCTATCAATTCAGGAATCTGAGATATCCAACATGTCAGGCCATCTTAACTAGGCTATATTCATTCCATTATAACATCTCCCATCGCTTGTAAGACTTTTATGTCCTTAGCTGGAAGGACTTATGTGTCCTTGGCCTCACTATAATCCATAATTGAATCAGTTGCTTTCTTTTAGCTAACTGAGGAAGGGTCTGGCTCACATCTCTATGCCATTCCTACTTTTAAGTTTCCCCTATCCTCATGGATCACTAACAGGAGATAAGTTATCTCTTATTAAATCTCAATGTTCCATTTCCCTAAAGCATTCATCTCCAATCCATAATCTTAGTTGGACTATGAACAAGTAACCCATTACTAACCTCAATCTCATTTGGGCCTTAGCTAATCCAATACATACTATGTTTCCTAATTAGAGCAAGTTTATTTTACACTAGAACCTCTATTCTATTCTAAAACTTTGCTCTGTACTAATGCCAGAACCTTTTGTTCTGATACCAAAATGAAACATCCTACTTTTAACCTCTCATAGTACGTATTTGGAAGCGTATTTGATTAGCGGAAGCATTACGTTGGCCCAAAAATTAAAATTTTAAAACTTACTCCTCGGGTACTGTTCATTAGGAAATTTTCAGATTTACAGTCCAATTTTAAAAATTTATAACTAATTATAAAAAAGATCATATGGAGGTGATCCAAATTTATAATTGAAGCTATTTCATATATATTTAAGGTAAAAATATAAATATAGACATTACTTTGCCAATCGATACAGTTAAATCATTACTTTTTACTGTTCATATGGCAAATTCTGGAAATTCCAGATTCTGTCTCTTCAATTTGAAAATTCATTTCTATTGATATACACATCCAAATGAGGCATGTTACCTATGAATTTAAAGATCTGGATGTTTTCTAATTGGTCATAAAATTTTGTACATTAATTCCTTCATTTACTATATCAAACTGAAGCCACAACAAAACTATTTCAGGACCTACTTTTTTACCATTTTAGTTTCCTTTCTTTAATTCTCAATAATTGTTCCAGCATGCATAAACTATCTCTTTGGCCTCTTATACATTCATATACATCATGGGATTATATCATAATTATTTCATATATTTTTATCACATAAATAGGTGCTTTACATAACTAGGAAAGATCATACATCATATGATAAAATATCAAATTGTTCCCTTTCTTTCTTCCATTCTTTAGCTCTTCTCCATGCATATATTTTCCATCACGATTTACCTAAATTGGTTGGTTGTGGGAGGGTGAGATTCTAGGGAATCTCAGTAGCAAACATTATCACTTAAATATGCAATATGGACTCTAATACATGATATGTAATTTCATTAAACTTTCTTAAGTTAGTGACATGCCATCATGCTATATATTTTGCATAAAAATGTATGGCCATGGAAAACATGTTATTCATAACATATTCAACATCATTTATCATGTCACAACCTCATTCAAGCATCATATACATGTCAACGCATAAGCATACCACATCAAGCACATAAAGAGGTAAGTCCACTACCTTAAACTTAAGTTTTTTTCTCTTGTTCTTTTGCACTTGCTCCCAAAGCTTTTCAACCATGAAGCCTTTAAGTCAATCACTTACCAACATCTTCTTGGATGTTTTCAAGGTCCTAAACACATTCATATTCATCACATAATTCATTAGGACCATGAACTCCAACAATGTTCAAGACTACCCTTCACAAACTCTTAACTCTTTACTTTAACTTTAGGGGATTTCAATCCATCTTTCTAAAAACTACTTTAATAGGTCCATCCCACACAATTTTTCATGAGGAATCTAAATATGAGCTTAAATTTATAAAATTCAGTCTCCTTCCCCATGAACTGGACAGAAACCGTGGGTACCCTCTAAGAAATCCAAAAATTATCAATTTGATTCTAATGCTTCAAATACTTGTTTCTCTACTCTATCCCACACAACTTTTCATTTTAAAATCATTGAAAGCATCAAAATCATGAAATTCTAATCACTATTTATGTGTGTGAACAGTAACATAGAAGACTTCCATGAACTACAACTTTCAATTCCAATGCTTCTAAGGTTCCAAACCTATCCAATCCTACACAAAACCATCATAGAAATTCATTAGAAGTATTAGATAATTGAAATTCCCACATATGAATAGTGATACATATAGTGGCAGCCATGAGCATAAAACCATAATTGCATGCATACTTGAATTTCCAAGCCAATACTACTTGATTTTAGCTTGTTTAAGCTTATCTAAACATCCCATGACTTAAAATTTATATTCCCCCTTTAATTTCAGATCATGTCTGTAATATCTCTAATTTTTTGTACTGGATAGTATGTACAGTTTGTACATAATATATGTGAGATTTCCTAGGAAATTTGTGGCCATTCATGTAAAGAAAGGGATTAAATTGAAAAAAGAAGAAAATGCAAGGACTTAAATAAAATTATAAAAGGTTTAAGGCTAAAAGAGAAAGTAGACAAAAATATGGGGTCTTTAAGTGTAATTTTAGCCAAATTTGAGGGACTTAATTGAAAAGAAGAAAAGTTCCAAGGGGCCAAATGGTAATTAAAGAAAGTTGAGCCAGAAGTAGTTTAGACTGCTCGAAAGCATTTCAGGTCCAAATTTCACCAGTAGATAGAGGAAGTGATGCAAGATAATCTGACTTAATACAAAAATTTTATTAAAGGTCTAGATAGCTAAAATTGATCTGATAGTGGAAAAGTTATCCAAATTTTTTATCAGATCTCCTAGACCTCAGATATAAGTGAAAAGTTACAGGATGATGCATCCTGTAAAGACGGAGGTCAGGAAACTGACAGAATCCTGAAAGGAGTTCTGTAGAAAAAGTTATTCACTTTTTAGTGAATTTAGATGGGAGTTTGTGAACTCCTGGGATCCGATAGGGAGATTTAGCAGTAAATAAACTAGGACTAAATGAGCTCAAATGACTTAACGCAAAGGCTCAAAAGAACAAGTGGCATCAAGAAGGCCCAATAAGATCAGTGGACTGATAGGTGGGCCAGTGTCTAGAGAAACCCTAGAAAAGTGAGAAATTACGGAAATGCCCCTATGTTGCCCTAAGGAGCAATAGGTGAATGAAGGTCATTCTGGTCATTTTGGAAAGGTTAAAATGCCAGGTCAGGTACAGGAAGGGTTAGTCCAAGTCAGTATATGCCTTGACAGGGTACAAAGAGGTGTGAAATGACGATTATGCCCTTAGGGTTAATATAGTGCAAGAAAGGGCACCAAGGGTATTTTGGTCTTTTCCAAGGGATCTGTAATTAAGTTTAGGCCCAGTATAAGAATGTCAATGATAGAAAGAATCTAGATACTGGATTTATGGTCAGAAAACATATTATGGAATCTCAAAAAAATTAGATTCAGAAAACAGTCTGTTTTTTGGGGAATCGTACTGAGCCGGTACCGGACTGGACTGAAATTTTTCCAGAGGCTTTTTCTCCCTTAAATTTTTCCATGTGCATGATGAGGTGTCCCTTGAGGTGTTCCTTTGATGATGTCATGAAGGTGATGTCATAATTAATAAAGAAAAGAAAATCCAAGATTAAATCTTAGCCATTAGATCAAATAGTGCACAAAATGATCTTGACCTTCCATTTCCACTTAAGTTTGCCTATAATACCCCCCCAAACCAGATTCATTTTGGCATATGAGTAAACCTTGGGGAAACTCTTGCAAAATTTCCATTCAAGCTAAAAAGAAGCAAGCACCTTGGAAGAACTAACAAGGTAATTAGTCCCCTTGATCCTAGACTTTGTTCTAGTGAATTTGCTCTTAGTTTTAAGAGGTTTTTGGGACATATTCCTCTTGATGGTGCTGCTGTCCATTCTGTTTCGATGTGAAAGAAAGATGAGTTTTATGTTATAGATAGTTTAGATAAGCTTAAACAAGCTAGAATCAAGTAGTAATAGCTTGGAAATTCAAGTATGCTTGTGAATCAAAGATTGTGTTCTGTTCTGGTACTGTACGAATCACTGTTCATATGTTGGAATTTCATGATTTTGATGCTTCCAATGAGTTTAAAATGGAAAATTGTGTGGGGTTATAGTAGGGAAACAAGTATTGGAAGCATTGGAATCAAAATGAGAATTTTTGGAAACAAGAGAGGTGTTTTCGGTTCTGTACAGTAGCATGGGATGCAATTTGATTTTGGAGAATCTGAATGCATATTTGGATTCTACATGAAAAATTATGTGGAAATGAACCATGAGAATTTGTTTTAGAAAGATGGAAGCATGAGTCATAAATTAAAGAAAGAATGGAACCTAGTTGAAACCCTAGTCTTAGAATTGTGTTGGAAGTAAATTGTAACTTGATGTTACTTTGTAATGTCTAGGTTTTGACATTTGCGAGAAGGAAGGATCAATCCAAGAAAGGAATAGCAAAGACACCTAAGAGGTAGCAAGAATACCTAACTATAATCTTATGCTTGTTTGATTGTATGTTTGCTTGTTATGTATGATTATTGGTTGAGCATGAGATGAGTTATGATGATGATGATGAGATATGAATGGTTGCAACTCCTTGCAATAAATGTCATGACAATATGCATGTTAGAGATTGCTTATGTATTTTCATGAAGTAGCTCCCATGTCATTATAACATGTTAAGCATTTAATCAAGCATTCATGTTATTATAGTTTGTATGACTTGCTATTGGGATTTCCATGAAATCTCATTCTTTCCATATATATAACCATGCTCTAGGTGCTGGAACTTCTCAAGGCAAAAGGTTAAATGTGGATGATTAATTTGTATATGACTTAAAGTTGGGTACTTAGCTTGAGAAGATGATGTTTTGATGTGCATGATGTATGATACTAAGGATCCAGTCTGAGGCAGTACACTTTCGATGCTAGTTTTTATAAGTTATCCAATGTATTTTCACGTGAAATTTGGTATCAACAAATTTAAGATCTATATATTTAAATGAACACCAAGAACACTTCAATTGGTTAAGAATTCGAATTGTTATGATTTTTCAAAGTCGGGATTAAAATCTGGATCAAGATAAAACGAGTACCCAGAGGCAGTGAGGTTCATGTGGGAATTTCAAATAGTAAATGAATGCATTTTTCCACAAAATTTTATGAGCTTAAACTAGACATATGGATCTTTAAATTCATATGTAACAAGCCTCATTTGGATAAGTACATAAAGAGAAATGAATTGTTGACAAATAAGGTAAAGAAACTGGAACTTTCAGGTTTACCAAATGAACAGTATTTTTTAACGAATAAAATAATTTTATTTGGACAAGGAAACCTCAGTTTCATATTTTTCCTTCAAATTTTAATACAATATATTTTATTAGAAATTGGAACCACCTCATTTCTATTTTTCTAGATTTAATTATGAATTTTCAAATTTCATGATGTAATCTGGATTTACCAAATGTACAGTAACATGAACAGTACCCGATAACCTAATTCTTGGGAATTGATGTTTCTAAGTTGAAATGTGTTGGAAATTGTTCCCTAGGGGCCAATCATTGTATCATGAACATTGTTGATTTATTAATTTCTTAATTATGTTATCACATTATTTGCATGTTTACTGTGGTGTCCATCCTTGGATAACTCATGATCTTATCCTAAATGTCCCTAGTCGGTCATCTATGCGGGAGCAGAGATGAAATAAGACCAGTATGACTTTGAAGATGTATAGAGATATAAATCAAAGTCATAGGCACATGTAAGAGTACAGGGTGTTGGGCTAACCCGCTATGAGAGAGCTACATGGGTTAAGTCATAAGCTTCTCTCATATACAAACCATGTCACTATGCCCTTTGACCTGAGATCATCATGGATTCCTACATGACAAACGCTCAACTTTGACCTAGTCAAAAGTCACTTTTGACCGAGTGATCATAAAGACTATGTTCGGGCTTAGTGGTTTTTCATGCGGAGGAATATGAATGGTCAAGATGGAATTTGTCCTTCACATTCGTAGAGAGATATTACTGGGCCCCTCGAAGAGTGAGTATGAGAAATGTATGGCCATACTGTAATGGAAAGTTAGTTCCATTTCTATTGTCAGACTACTTAGGGATAGAGAAAGTAACGGTCAGGAACAGGAGAATGACGTTCTCCATGCCTCATCCATGACCAAAATATCGTGTGAGAAAAGGGATGTGATATGGTTGTATCAAAGGTTACATCGTTTGTAATATCCCTAATTTTCTGTACTGATTTGTATGTACAGATTGAATGAAATATATGAGATATTTTTCAGGAAAAAGATGTGGTTATTTATGTAAAGAAAGGGATTAAATTGAAAAAGAGAAAAGGTAAGGGCTTAAGTGTAATTATGAAAAGTTTAAGGCTAAGAAGGAAAAGTAGACAAAAATGTGGGGTCCTTAAGTGTAATTTTAGACAAATAAAGGGACTTAATTGAAAAGAAGAAAAGTTTTCGGGACAAAAGTGTAATTATGAAAACCTGGACCGAAAATAGGCAAAAATAGTGATCTTATTCCGATCAGCCCCATATTTAACCAGTAGGTAGAGCAAGTGATGCTGGATAATCTAGCTTAATACAGGAATTTTTCAAGACTCCAGATAGCCAAAATTGATCTGATAGTCTAAAAGTTATAAAAATTCTTACCGGATATCCTAGATTTCAGATATAAGTGAGAAATTATAGGATGATACGTCCTGATGGGATGGATGTCAGGAAACTGACAAAATACTGATAGGAGGTCTGTAGAAAAAGTTATTCATAAATTAGCAAATACAGACGGGAGTGTGAGGCCTCCAGGTATCCGATAGGGAGATTTATCGGTATTTAAACTAAGACTGAATGAGGTCAAGTAACAACAGTCAGATATCGTTGGGACCCAAAAGGATGCCTAGACACAGTAGGCCAGTGTATCTGATAGAAGGAGCCGGTGTCCGGAGATGTGTATAAACGGTGTATGATAGCTAGAAGACTCGATGAACATTGCCAGGGGAGATTCCTCGTAATGCGTGCCATAAAGGTAACGGACCCTAGGAGGCCCATGAATGGCGCCATGAAAGGCCCAAGAATGGCGCCATGAAAGGCCCAATAAGACACTTGGACTGATAGGTGGGCCAGTGTCCGGTGGAACCCCGGAAAAGTATGAAATTACGAAAATGCCCCTGTGTTGTACTAAAGAGTAACAGATGAATGGAGGGCATTTTGGTCATTCTGGAAAGGCCCAAAAGCCAAGGTACATACAGATAAAGTTACTTAGTGTCAATATATGCCCTGACAGGGTGCAGAAAGGTGTAAAATGATGATTTTACCCTTAGGGTTAAGATAAGGCAGCAAAGGGCACCCAGGGGTATTTTGGTCATTTCGCAGGGGATCTGTAATTGAGTTTAGACCCAGTATAAAAATAATAATGATATAAAAGATCCAGATACTAAATTTAAAGTCAGAAGTCATAATATGGATTTTCAGAAAAATTGGATTCAGAAAATAGTCCAGTTTTCGAGGAAACGGACCGGGCCGGTACCGGATTGGACCGAAAAGCTTTCAGAAGGTTTCTTGGCTCTCTCATTTTTGCCATGTGAATAATGTGAGGGTTAAGGTGTCCTATGAGGTGTCCCTTGATGATGCAGTAAAAGGAATAAAAGAAAATAGGAAATTCTAGAAAAAACGGTGGCCACAAGTTCAGAAGGCTTCAAAATTACAAAAATGCCATCCATCAAAACTATAAATACCCCCCTTGCCTTCAGTCATCACGGCCAAGAGCCCATTTTAGATATATAAGGAAGTTCTTGAGAGAGAAAGTGAGAGAAAGAAAGAAGAAAGGAAGTTCTGGCGGAGTTGAAAGCAGTATAGAGGTTCTAGAGTTCTGCTAAGCTTTTCAGGTAGTAACTAATCCTAGCTTTTATGTAATGGCTTTGTGATTTGTTGTGCTATTATTTGGTTGTATTGTTGTCTTATATGTTATGCTTGAAGCTCTATTACAATGCTATGATCATATGTTATTGAATATGGAAGCACGCAGCATACTTATCTGTACACAGTCACAAGCAATCACTGTCACTCTGCATTACATATATTGTTATGATTATTACTACTGAGATTCCCCCGAATCTCATCCCCATATATATATAACCCATTACAGGGGAAGTTATGTCAAAGTAAATTTTGAGAATTATAAGAGATGCCGTTATGCTGCCGAAATTATGAGAAGATAGTAGTAGTGAAGAAAGGAGCTGATACGTACTGTGTACGTAGGTACTGTCTAAAGAGGCTGGAAGTGAGTGGACCCAGCCGGTTCATCCAGTCTTTCCTGGGTACTTACGTAGAATGATAGTTCTCACAGGAATTACCAAATCGGTACAAGATCAGTTACTTTCTGAAGATGAAGCGTAGCGGTTATGCTGCCGGATTTCAGGCAGGAAAAAATGTAATAGAAATATGGGAAATTTTGTACATACACAGATGTATAACAACTTGTTATTTAATAATAAATACTGTTTGGCATACTTGACTGATATATGATGGATGTATGCATATGTATGCAAAGTTGAGTGCTCAAATTTACCACTATGAACAGTAACACGTGGTGACCTAATGATGTTTGACCCATAATTAAAAATAGTAAATGGATCAATAAATGTATGAAATTTTTATGGTAAATAGTAGACATATTAAGATTTGATTTGATATATAGAATTCCTCATTTGGATGTCTACACATGGAGATATAAATTATCAATGTTGGGACCAGAATGCTGGATTTAGGGGAAAAACACTGGATGAACAGTAAAATTGTAACGTTGCCCTATGTTGACTTGGTCAAAGAATAATCAATGAGAGATTTTTCCCTGAAACATAATTGAGTTAGCTTTATGTAGCAATTGGAACCACTTTATTTAGATTTTTCTATAATTAATTATGATTTTCTTAAGTCAGGTCACTCATCTGGAATTTACACAGTGAACAGTACTCGAGAAGAGTAAAATTCCAGATTGAGAAATTGGACTTCAATGACCTTGAAAGTGGTTCTAAATGCTATCAAATGATCGCTAAAATGTACGAAAGTAAGGACGTTTCATCATTCATCTATCCTCATATGATTTGGCTAGTCATGATGTCTTGCTAGAGATCGCTCACGACTTGTGGGTCAATATAGTAACTGGCCCACTGCCAACTTCATATGGGTCTACAGGGTCGCACACAAAATAGGCCAACACCAGCTGTGATATCCAAATTCATTGAATCTAAGACATATCCAGATTCAAAGAATAATCTAGGGCGGATATTGTTGGAAATTGTGCCCTAGGGGCCAATCATTGTCTTATAAACATTATTGTTTTATGAATGTCTTAATTATGTTATCACATTATTTGCATGTTTACTGTGATGACCATCCTTGGATAACTCATGATCTTATCCTAAATGTCCCTGGTAGGTCATCTATATGGGAACAAAGATGAAATAAGACCAGTATGACTTTGAAGATATATAGAGATATAAATCAAAGTCATAGGCATATAAGGTGTTGGACCGACCCGCTATGAGAGAGCTGCATTGGTTAAGTCATAAGTTTCTCTCATATACAAGCCATGTCACTATGCCCTTTGACCTGAGATCATCATGGATTCCTACATGACAAACACTCAGCTTTAACCTAGTCAAAAGTCACTTTTGACCGAGTGATCATAAAGGCTATGTTCGGGCTCAGTGGTTTTTCATGCGGAGGAATATGAATGGTCAAGATGGAATTTGTCCCTCACATTCGTAGAGAGATATTGCTGGGCCCCTCGATGAGTGAGTCTGAGAAATGTATGGCCATACTGTAATGGAAGGGTAGTTCCATTACTATAGTCAGACTACTCAGGGATCGAGAAAGTAACGGTCAGGAACAGGAGGATGATGTTCTCCATGCCTCATCCATGACCGAAATATCGTGTGACAAAAGGGACGTGATATGGTTGTATGAAAGGTAACATCGTTCATCGATCCTCATATGTTTTGGGTAGTTGTAATGTCTTTCTAGAGGCCGCTTACGACTTGTGGGTTAGTATAGTAACTGGCCCTCTGCCAACTTCATATGGGCCTACAGGGTCGCACACAAAATAGCCCATCTCGAGTTGTGATGTCCAGGTTCATTGAATCTAAGACATCTCTTGATTAAATGAATAATCTAGGGTGAATTTATATATTTTATATATATATAAATTTGTATTTATATATTATATATAATATAAGAGATATTTGCAAGATTTAATTTATAAGGATAAATTAAATCTCTATCACTTTTAAATTTGAATTTAAATGGATATGATCTATTTGAATTTAAAATTCAAATTGATAAGATATCTCAAATTTGATTTATGAGAATAAATCAAATATAATTCCGTCTTATCTTTATTAAATAAATAGGTGATTTAAATCTGTGGAACGAATTTAATAAAAACCATATTTATTTAATTAGTTTCTTATCAAATTATGCAATATATGATATTGTATTAATTTTAGAATTAATATAAGATTAATTCTGAAGCCCTGCCCAATTAGAAGCCCGATAGCATCCTATATATTTGACATTAGGAGCTAGGGTTCTACAGACAACACACAAGAAAAGGGGCAAGGAGAGTGCAAAAGAGGTGCTAGCACGTCGTACCTGGAATTTGCAAAAGAGTGCAAAAGGTTTTCTCAAGATTAATTCTGGAATTTGTACTGTCGTCGTACCTGGTGCTCTTTTCTCGTTCGCAAGAGTCGACAACTCAGATCGGCTTCCTCTATCGGTATCCACACAAACAGCGTTCCAATCACGAACGACGTGGTAGCGCCTCTTGTCTCTCTAGGGTTTTCTCAAGATTTCGTCCTCACCATCTCTATTAACCTTTTGCACTCTCCTTGCCCCTTTTTCTCTTGTGTGTTGTGTCTTGTGTGTCGAACCCTAGCTCCTAATGTCAAATATATAGGATGCTATCGGGCTTCTAATTGGGCCGGGCTTCAGAATTAATCTTATATTAATTCTGAAATAAATACAATATCATATATTGCATAGTTTGATAAGAAACTAATTAAATAAATATGGTTTTTATTAAATACGTCTCACAGATTTAATTCACCTATTTATTTAATTTAAAATAAAGATAAGACGGAATTATATTTGATTTATTCTCATAAATCAAATTTGAGATATCTTATCAATTTAAATTTCAAATTCAAATAGATCATATCCATTTAAATTCAAATTCAAAGTGATAGAGATTTAATTTATCCTTATAAATTAAATCTTGCAAATATCTCTTGTATTATATATAATATATAAATATAAATTTATATATATATAAAATATATAAATCCACCCTAGACTATTCATTGAATCTAGACATCTCTTAGATTCAATGAATCTGGACATCATAGCTCATGTTGTGCTATTTTGCGTGTGACCCTGTAGGCCCATATGAAGTTGGCAGTGGGCTAGTTACTATAATAACCCACAAGTCGTAAGCGGCCTCTAGTAAGACATTACGACTACCCAAAACATATGGGATCGATGAACGATGTTACCTTTCATACAACCATATCACGTCCCTTTTGTCACACAATATTTTGGTCATGGATGAGGCATGGTGAACGTCATCCTCCTATTCCTCACCGTTACTTTCTCGATCCCTGAGCAGTCTGACTATAGTAATGGAACTACCCGTCCATTACAGTATGGCCATATATTTCTCAGACTCACTCATCGAGGGGCCCAGTAATATCTCTCTACGAATGTGAGGGACAAATTCCATCTTGACCATTCACATTCCTCCGCATGAAAAAACACTGAGCCCGGACATAGCCTTTATGATCACTCGGTCAAAAGTGACTTTTGACTCGGTCAAAGCTGAGTGTTTGTCATGTAGGAATCCATGATGATCTCAGGTCAAAGGGCAAGTGACATGGCTTGTATATGGGAGAAGCTTATGACTTAACCCATGCAACTCTCTCATAGCGGGTCGGTCCAACACCTTGTACTCTTACATGTGCCTATGACTTTGATTTATATCTCTATATATCTTCAAAGTTATACTAGTCTTATTTTATCTTTGCTCCCGCATAGATGACCGACCAGGGACATTTAGGATAAGATCATAAGTTATCCAAGGATGGTCATCACAGTAAACATGCAAATAATGTGATAACAGAATTAAGAAATTCATAAAACAATAATGTTTATAAGACAATGATTGGCCCCTAGGGCACAATTTCCAACATTTTAACCATCCAAATCCAAGAGAAATCTTCCTACAACATAATACAAAGATAGGAGGAAGAAGTTACCTTGGATCCTTGCTTGTTTGCCTCTTGAGTTGCCTTGGTCTTGGCTTGAATTTTCATTTTGCAAGAGGTTCCCCATGGAGACTAATGTCTTGCGTGCTTGCTTCTAGAATGAGGGGAAATCTATAGGAAAAGTTAGGTTGAAATGGAAGGCCAAGATTGCTTTAGTTACTATTTGATCTAATGGCCAAGTGTAATATCCCAATTTTTAGGCCCAGAGCTTTAGAAAGTAACCTAAAATAGATAGGCTACCAGCCCCTTTGAGCAGAAGTCCCAAAAACATATAGAGGGTTTTCAGGGACTAAACTGCAAATAAGTGAAAGTAGAGGGACTTATGTGTAATAGTGAAAGTCCCTAGGCGCATAATGGTCATTTTAGAAAAGAAAGGGACTAAAGTGAAAGTCTAAAAGTTTCATGGTGCAAAAGTAAAAGTAGACACAAGTTGTGGGCCATTAAAGGAAATTATGAAAAGTTAAGGGACTTAATTAAAAAGAAGAAAAGTGGTAATTATAGAAAGTTGAGCCGGAAGTGGCTTAGAACTGCCCGAAAGTATTTCAGTCCCAAATTTCATCAGTAGATAGAGAAAATGATGCTGGTTAATCTAGCTTAATACAGGGATTTTATCAGAGTTTCAAATAGCAGAAATTTATCTGATAGTCAGAAAGTTATCTGAAAATTTTATCAGATCTCCTGGACCTCAGATATGGGTGAAAAGTTACAAGAAGGTGCATCCTGTGAAGCTAGAGGTCAGGAACTAACAGAATCCCGAAAGAAGTTCTGTAGAAAAAGTTACACTTTTTAGTGAATTTAGACGGGAGTTTGTGAACGCCCGATATCCGATTGAGAAGTTAATCAGTAAGCAAACTGGGACTAAATGAGCCTAGATGAATCACACAGAGGCCCATAATGACACCAAGGGAGGCCCAGGCCCATGATATCAGTTCAGTGGAAAAAGTGGCTGGTGTCCAGAAAAAGTGCAAAATGACAAAAATACCCCTATGTTATAAAATAGTTAAAGAATGAGTAAAGGATATTTTGGATATTTGACTAAGGATAGACAGTCAAGAAAGGTTATCTGGATAGTTGACCAGGGTCAAGGAATACTCTGGTAAGGTATGAAAAGATAATAATGCCCCTAGACTCATTAAAGTAAATAACGAGGAACCAAGGGCATTTTGGTAATTTGCCAATGGATGTTTCTTGGGAATTGAGCTATCAGAGTACTTGAGCTTGATCAGAGCCCAAAAATATGGCCCAATGGTTATGTGAGTTAAAGTGGCATTAAAATAATATTTTAGAGTTTTCAATAAAGTAAAGTTACTCGGTCGAAGTGATAACCAGGGAATTGATCAGATAAAGCTTTGGACTTATCTAGAAGCCATGAGGTGGCGTGAAAGGTGTCCTCATGGGACCCATCAAGATGCCACATGGCACTAATCTAGAGGAAGAAGAAAAAGCTAAGGACACGTGGCATGATCTCAGCCGTTCATTCTGGGATAAGACTCCGAAATTCTTTGGAAGCGCTGATGTAGGCGAAGCTTCTTAAGGAAGCAAGCGATCTGAGCAGTTCATCATGATTCGATCTGAACCGTTCATTCCACTTTGCCTCAACTATAAATAGCCTCCCTTCCCTCCCATTCCAATCACAAAAAACACCAAGAGGAGAAGAGAAAAGAAGAGAGAGAAAGAAAAGAGAAAGAAAGGAAGAGAAAGAAGGAGTTTTGGCTGAGATAAGAGCAATCCAATGAGCTTAGGGACTCGACAAGCTTAGGAATAAGGTAAGTAATCTATTCTAGTCCCTGCTCTAATAAATTAGAGGATTGTTCTTATAAATTAGATAGTTAGAATAGAGAAATATCTCTCTCTATGAGGTTAGCCGTGGATAGAAAGAAAGCTAGGGAATTGTCAGGATAGGGGTATTACCTCAAGATATGCTTGAGTTAAGTGGAGTTATGCTGGATAGGATAATAATAAAAATATTATTATGCTATGTATAGGCTCTGACATCTATAAAGAAAGAACTTCAGAGTAAAGGCTAAGGACTAAAGAAAGGGCTACATGCCAGGTAGTAAACTTACCTAAACTTGTATGTGTTCAATGTATGGTTGATTGTGTTATGACTTGATTGATTGATGTTAATATGTAATTGTTGAAGCTCTGTGCTATGATTACTTTGGCCAATTGTATTTCATATATTACATGGAAGCATGCACATTACATTAAGTTGACACAGTCATAAGCAAGCACCAATACCAATCATTAATGCATATATTGTTTAGTACTGTTTGCTACTAAGATTTCCCCCAAAATCTCACCCTTTCCATATCAATCCAATTACAGTAGTTCTTCTCAAGATGGAGGAGATAAAGATACTTTAAGAGGAGTTAATAATTATTTAGCATGATTGATATGTGATTGATGTATATTATGCATATGTATGTTGCTGGAATTTGCCACCATGAATAGTAACTAGTGGTGAGGTAGTGACCTTTGATCTATAATTAAAAATAGTAAATAGTTGAATAAATATATGATATTTTTACAGTAAATAGTATACATACAAAGATTCGATTTGACATATAGAATACCTTATTTTAATGTCTACACATGGAGATATAATTTTTCAAAATTTGGACCAAAATGCTGGATTAAGGGAAAAATGTTGGATGAACAGTAAAATTATAGCTTTGACTGACGTTAACTTGGTCAATGCATGGTCAACAAGTTATTTTTCCCTGAAAGTGGATTAAGTTAGCTTCATTTAGCAATTTGAGCTACTTGGTTTTGATTTTTCTAAAATTAGTTATGATTTTTTGAAGTCAAGTCACTCGATTGGAATTTAGACAATGACATTGATTTTGAAAAGTTTGACTTCAATTACCTTAAAAGTAGTTCCAGATGCTACCAAATGGTCCCTAAGATATAAGTAAGGATCCGACATTTTGGTATCAGAGCAAAAGGTTCTGGTATTAGTACAGAATAAAGTTTTAGCATAGAACAAAGGGTTCTAGCTCAGAGCATAAGATTCTGGCACAGAACAGAAGGTTCTGCCTTAGCGATGCTCTGAATTAGTTAGATTGATGTTTAAATGAGTTAAAGATATGAATTAGAAAGGTTATTCCCCTAGAATGTGGGATAATGACACACAAGTCATGACGATAAAGTGTGTAGGTCGCCACTAGTAGTTACAGAGAAGTGAGATTGTGACGAGTCAAGTCATAGGTTGCGACTAGCCAATACTTAGGTCGTGACCAGGATTTACATAGACCTAATGATAAGAATGAAGGTACCAACCTCGCTGGAGTCCATTGGCTAGAGGATTGGTATAACACATGATCAAGCCAGACAGTACAAAGTACTGAGATACGAAAGAGCAGTTTAAGATGATGTTTAAAAGTAGATCCTTTATGTGATAACTAGGAGTAGATCTATATTACAAGGGTTTTATTCAGCTGGTATGAATAGAAGACCTAAAAGTTAGATTAAGACTTGCTTAGGAATGATCCTAGCACATGGCCTAAGGCTAGAGACGTCATGGTTAATAGATAAAGAGCTAATGTTCCCTAAGTAGAGGGATTCCATCACGGAGAAGTAGTAGACCTAAGGTAGAGTACCCTAGAGAATAGAAGAGATAGTAAGAGATGGTGAATGAGATCCATGCGACTCAAGTTCGCTAGGATCAAGAGAAAGGCCAATAAGGAACCAATGTCTGATCAAGAACAGTCTGGGACTGATAAATAGACAGAAGAAGCTAAGAGATAGTATAGAGGTAGCCACAGTTTAAAAGATAAAGTGACTCCCCTATATAAGATAGAGTAATGAAGGGTTGAGTCTATACCCTGATAAGAGGGTAATATGGTAGCCTAAGTTAGATGAGCTAGTCAGATGAGAAACCTGAAATAAGAATGTTATAAAGCTTACCTAATTGCAGTGTGCGATGGATGGTTGAGCAAATTATGATGATGGTATGTTTTAGGTTGCCATAAGTTATGATGAATAATTGCATCTCCTTGTAGTTATCATGTGATGACACGCATGTTAGAGTATGCTATGATGAATGGATACTCCCCTTTTACAATACATGCAGGGTAAAGTATATATGATATGAGAAAGTTATGTTGCTCCCATACCATATAACATGCAATAAGGAATGTATTGAGGATGATAGATAGTCTCAGTGAGTGGGACTGTCTATTGCAGAATGACTAGGGGTTACTCAGGTAATTCTATAGGCTTGTGAATACAGTACTCAGGGCCATTTCTATTGAAAGGAATGGTATACGAAAAGAGCAGTAAATAATAGTAAAGAGATTGTTTTCAAATCACTCTTCAGATAAGAGTTGGATCTAAAATAGATGGATCTCAGATAGAGCTAGCTTCAGATGAGTATAGATCACTCTTCAGATAAGAGTTGGATCTGATATAGAATGCTCGCAGTTAGAGTATAGTTCAAATGGCTCGCAGTTAGAGCGTAGTTCAAATGGCTCATAGTTAGAGCACAGATTGAAATAAGAAGTTATGATGAGGCCATATCAGCAGAATATAATGGCAGGTGGTTAGACCATAGCCAATGGTAAATCACAGTCAAGTAAGAAAGATGAGAAGGAACTCCTGAGTAAGAGAGGAAGTAAGTAAAGTCTTGGTAAATAATATGGGCTACTGAACGTAATATTTTAAAAAAATTTATTGATTGAGTTATCAATAAGTGGAAGCAGTTAACCTTATACTTAGTCTGTTGGTTTAAGATCTTCCAGAGATAATGATACAGTACAACAGAAATGCAGTTAGATTCTGGAGGGTTACAGTTAGATTCTAGCATGGCTCCAGGGTCACAGTTAGATCCTAACAGCTTTAGAATCGCAGTTAGATTCTGAAGAGGCTAACGGTTGATCACAGTTAGAACTCGAGATCGCAGTTAGATTCTGAAGAGGTTAACAGTTGATCGCAGTTAGATCTCGAGATCGCAGTTAGACCTAGCCTAAGGAAGAGTAATAAGCCATGAAGATATGAGTACAATGTAGTATCTCTTTGGGAAGATGAATGCCAAAGACGAAGTTAAGGTAAGGAAGCTTCACTAGTTGATGAACTCATCCAGAAAAAAATTATTTTATAATAGTTTTCCTCAGATAGCCTCTATTATATACAGATTGAACTTTTTTTCCCTTAAACGAAGATGGAGTCCAAAGTTCAAAGCTGAGTGCTAATATTCAAAGTTTTGTAGAAGTATGCCTGAGAACCAGAGAAGAAAACCCCATATGTTTTGAGAACAGAGAAGTATGATTAGATAGATCCTTCAGATGAGGATAAAGAGGTTAAAAGGCCAGAAAGACCTAGAGAAGAGGGTCTAAGGCAAAACAAAGATAGAACGAAGTTCTATGAGAAAGAGAATGCTAGGGCCTAGAGCTATACAAAGAGTTGTTGGAGATTGTGCCCTAGGAGCCAATCATTATGTTATGAGCATTGTTGATTTATGAATTTCTTAATTATGTTATCACATTATTTGCATGTTTACTGTGATGACCATCCTTGGATAACTCATGATCTTATCCTAAATATCCCTGGTCAGTCATCTATGCGGGAGCAGAGATGAAATAAGACCAGTATGACTTTGAAGATATATAGAGATATA
The DNA here is from genome assembly GCA_037074615.1 of Leucaena leucocephala. NCBI lineage: Eukaryota > Viridiplantae > Streptophyta > Magnoliopsida > Fabales > Fabaceae > Leucaena > Leucaena leucocephala. Next base: position 9,219,196 of record CM073549.1, read on the forward strand.
AATCAAAGTTATAGGCACATGTAAGAGTACAGGGTGTTGGACTAATCTGCTATGAGAGAGTTACATGGGTTAAGTCATAAGCTTCTCTCATATACGAACCATGTCACTATGCCCTTTGACCTGAGATCATCATGGATTCCTACATGACAAACGCTCAGCTTTGACCTATTCAAAAGTCACTTTTGACCGAGTGATCATAAAGGCTATGTTCGGGCTTAGTGGTTTTTCATGCGAAGGAATATGAATGGTCAAGATGGAGTTTGTCCCTCACATTCGTAGAGAGATATTACTGGGCCCCTCGATGAGTGAGTCTAAGAAAAGTATGGCCATACTGTAATGGAAGGGTAGTTCCATTTCTATAGTCAGACTACTCAAGGATCGAGAAAGTAACGGTCAGGAACAAGAGGATGACGTTCTCCATGCCTCATCCTTGACCGAAATATCGTGTGATAAAAGGGACATGATATGGTTGTATGAAAGGTTACATCGTTTATCGATCCTCATATGGTTTGGGTAGTTGTAATGTCTTGCTAAAGGTCGCTTATGACTTGTGGTTTATTATAGTAACTAGCCCACTGTCAACTTCATATGGGCCTACAGGGTCGCACACAAAACAGCCCAACACGAGCTATGATGTCCAGATTCATTGAATCTAAGAGATGTCTAGATTCAATGAATAATCTAGGGTGGATATATATATTATATATATATTAGTATATATATATTATATATAATATAAGAGATATTTGTAAGATTTAATTTATAAAGATAAATTAAATCTCTATCACCATGAAGAGGAGTTAATAATTATTTAGCATGATTGATATGTGATTGATGTATATTATGCATATGTATGTTGCTGGAATTTGCCACCATGAACAGTAACTTGTAGTGAGGTAGTGACCTTTGATCTATAATTAAAAATAGTAAATAGTTGAATAAATGTATGATATTTTTACAGTAAATAGTAGACATACAAAGATTCGATTTGACATATAGAATACCTTATTTGAATGTCTACACATGGAGATATAATTTTTCAAAATTTGGACCAAAATGCTGGATTAAGGGGAAAATGTTGGATGGACAGTAAAATTGTAGCTTTGACTGACGTTGACTTGGTCAATGCGTGGTCAACGAGTTATTTTTCCCTGAAAGTGGATTAAGTTAGCTTCATGTAGCAATTTGAGCTACTTGGTTTTGATTTTTCTAAAATTAGTTATGATTTTTTGAAGTCAAGTCACTCGACTGGAATTTAGACAATGACATTGATTTTGAAAAGTTTGACTTCAATTACCTTAAAAGTGGTTCCAGATGCTACCAAATGGTCCCTAAGATATAAGAAAGTAAGGATGTGACACCAAGATTATACCTTGAATCTTGTCTTGCCCACCAAGCCAATTATGACATGATCCATAACATCATTTAGGCTGTGTTTGGCACAAATTAGAGAGAAATACTAATAGGAAAAATTCCAGTCCAGTCCAGTACTGATCCGGTCGGTTTCACAAAAACCAAACTGTTTTATGTTCACAATTTTTATAATATTCTAGAATATGTATTCTGTCATGAAAATTAGTGTTTAGATTTTTCCTACCATTGATATTGTTAGACTGAGTATTTATCTGCTAACCATCCCTTGAGAAATGACCAAAATACCCTTGGTTCACTTTCTTGCACTATATTGACCTTAAGGGCATAATCGTCATTTCACACCTCTTTATACCCTATCAGAGCATTTACTGACTCTGATTAATCATCCCTGTATTTGCCTTGGCGTTTTGACCTATCTAAAATGACCAAAATGCCCTCAATTCATCTCTTGTTCTTTATTACAACACAGAGGCATTTTCATAATTTCATATTTTTCTGGGGTTCATTTGGACACTAGCCCATATAACTGTTCAGTTACCTTACTGGGCCTTTGGGCCATCATTTTGGGCCTTTATATGTGTCATATCCTTAATTTTATCCTTACATATACTCAATTGAAGGTATCTTATACCAATTGAACACCTTTATAGCTTAGAAACATGAATTTCCAAGAATTAGGTTGTCGGGGGTACTGTTCATAGTACTGTTCATTTGGTAAATCCAGGTTACATCATGAACTTTGGAAATCCATAATTAAATCTAGAAAAATCTAAATGAGGTGGTTCTAATTTCTAATAAAAGCTATTTCATTAAACTTTGAAGGAAAAATATGAAACTGAGGTTTCCTTGTCCAAATGAAATCAGTTTATTCGTTGAAAAACACTGTTCATTTGGTAAGTTTGGAAGTTTCAGTTTCTTTATCTTATTTTCAAAAATTCATTTCTCTAGGTTCAATTATCTAAATGAGACGTGTTATAGTTAGGTATTCTTGCTACCTCTTAGATGTCCTTGTTATTTCCTTCTTAGAATGATCTTCCCTTCTCACAAATGTCAAAACCTAGCCATTACAAAGTAACATCAAGTTACAATTCAACTCCAACACAATTCCAAGACTAGGTTCCTACTATACTCCTTTCTTTGTCTAATTTATGACTTATGCTTACATCTTTACAAAATAAATTCTCATGGTTCAATTTCACATAATTTTTCATTAGAATCCAAATATGCATTCAGAATCTCCAAAATCAAATTGCATCACAAGTTGCTGTACAAAATCGAAAAGCTTCACATGTTTTCCAAAAATTCTCATTTTGATTTCAATGCTTCCAATACTTGTTTCTCTACTATATCCCCACACAATTTTCCATTTTAAACTCATTGGAAGCATCAAAATTATGAAATTCCAACATATGAACAGTGATTCATATAGTACCAGAACAGAACACAATCTTCCATTAAATGCATACTTGGATTTCCAAGCTATTACCACTTGATTCTAGCTTGTCTAAGCTTGTCTAAACTATCCATAACATAAAACTCATATTCTTTTCACATCAAAACAGAATGTCCAGCAGCACCATCAAGAGAAATATGTCCCAAAAACCTCTTAAAACCAAGGGCAAACTTGCTAGAACAAAGCTTAAGATCAAGAGGACTAATTACTTGCTAGTTCTTCCAAGGTGCTTGCCTCTTTCTAGCTTCAATGGAAATTTTGCAAGAGTTTCCCCAAGGTTTCCAAGTGAAACATCCTCCCTTAGACTCCTCAGAGTACACTTGCAGAAGCAATGTTAGCTTGATTATATCTTAACTTAAGCCCAGAAATTTAAAATTTTACTCTTAAGTTCCTTATTCTGGACCTTTAATTTGTAAATTAATTTATCTCATTATGCACATCCAAATGAGGCTTATTACCTATCCACATAATGCCCCAGATGTGTATGACTGGTTTGCCAAATTTCATAGCCAAACTCCTTCGTTTACTAGGTCAAACTGAGGTCAAAACACTGCTACCCCAGGACCTGCGAATTTCTCTTTTAATTCATCATTCACAAATTGAACATGCCAAACAATATTTATTATTAAATAATAAAATGTCATACAACAAGGCATACATCAAATTCTTATATTTCTATTACATCTTTCCCTGCCTAAAATCTGACAGCACAACCGCTACATTCCTTCTGTAGAGAGTAACCGATCTTATACCGATTCAGTAATTCCCGTAGGAACTACCATTCTACGTAAGTACCCAGGAAAGACTGGATGAACCGGCTAGGTCCACTCACTTCCAGCCTCCTTAGACAGCACCTACGTACACAGTATGTATCAGTTCCTCTCTTTGTTCCTTCTTCGTTGCCAGAATTTTGGCAGCCTAACGGCGTCTCTTAAAATTTCCAGATTTTACTTTGACAGAACCTCCCCTGTAATGTTATATATGGGAATGAGATTCGGGGGAATCTCAGTAGTAATAATCATAACAATATATGTAATGCAGAGTGACGGTGCTTGCTTGTGATTGTGTACAGATAAGTATGCTGCGTGCTTCCATATTCAATAACATATGATCATAGCATTGTAATAGAGCTTCAAGCATAACATATAAGACAACAATCCAACCAAACAATAGCACAACAAATCACAAAGCCATTACATAAAAGCTAGGATTAGTTACTACCTCAAAGGCTCAGCAAAACTCTACTATCTCTATTCTACTTCCAGCTCTGCCAGAACTTCCTTTCTTTCTTTCTTCCTCTCACTTTCTCTCTCTAGCACCTCCTCCTCTCTCTAAAAGGCTTCTTGGCCGTGCACAATGAAGAGCAAGGGGGGGTATTTATAGTTTTGGTCAATGGCATTCTTGTAATTTTGAAGCCATCTGATCCTGTGGTCCTGGTTTTTCTGGAATTTCCTATTTTTCCTTATTCCTTTTACTGCATCATGCATGACATCATCTTAAAGCCACCTCATGGGACACCTCATCATGCACATTTCTCACATGGCGAAATTGAAGCCTTCTTGGACACCTCATCAGCTGACTCAGCAGTTCCAGTCTAATCTAATACCGGTCCGGTCCGATTTCCCACAAGCTGGACTTACAGGCTAAGATTATGTCACGTGTCCTTAACTTTTCTTCTTCCTCTAAGATGATGCCATATGGCATCTGGAAGGGACCTTTCACGCCTTCCAATGCTATCCAGATAAGTCCAAGACTCTATCTGATCACCTCTTCGGTTATCGTGCCAACCGAGTAACTTTACTTTATTGAAACAGCATTAAAATAGTATTTTAATGCCACTTTTTCTCACATACTTCATGGGCTACGTTTTTGGGCTCTGGGAACATCATCTTGGGTCTCTGATCTAGCCCAAGTACTCTCATGGCACGATTCCCAAGAAACATCCCTTGGCAAATTACCAAAATACCCCTGAGTGCCCTTTCTTGCACTATTTTAACCCTAAGGGTAAAATCGTCATTTTACACCCTTTTGTACTCTGTCAGGGTATATACTGACTCTAACTAACTTTATCTGTATGTACCTTGGCTTCTGGGCCTGTCCAGAATGACCAAAATATCCTTCATTCATCTGTTACCCTTTAGTACAACACAGGGGTATTTTCGTAATTTCGCACTTTTCCGGGGTTCTGCCGGACACTGGCCCACCTATCAGTCCAAGTGTCTTACTGGGCCTTTGTTGGCGCCATTATTGGGCCTTTCTGGGTCCATTACCTTCATGGCACGCATTACGAGAAATCTTCCCCCGTTAATGTTTATTAAATATTTTATCTATTATTCACCGTTTATACACATATCCAGACACCAGCTCCTTCTGTCCGATACACTGGCCTGCGGTGTTCAGGCATCCCTGTGAGTCATATCAGTCATCTGACTGAGGTCATCCGAACTCATTCAGTCCCTTTTCAAATACCGATAAATTTCCCTATCGGACAACCAGAGGCCTCACACTCCCGCCTGGATTTTCTGATTTGTGAATAACTTTTTCTACAGGCCTCCTATCGGTATTCTGTCAGTTTCCTGACATCCACCCCATAAGGACGCATCATCCTGTATTTTCTCACCTAGATCTGAAATCTAGGATATCCGGTATGAATTTTTATAACTTTTGGACGATCAGTCCATTTCTGGCTATCTGGAGTCTTCAAAAATTCCTGTATCAAGCCAGATTACCGAGCGTCACTTGCTCTCTCTACCGGTGAAATCTGGGACTGAAATGCTTCCGGACAGTCCAAACCACTTCCGGCCTGACTTTCTTTAATTACACTTTAGCCCCAAGGAACTTTTCTTCTTTTCAATTAAGTCCCTTTTTATTTGGCTAAAATTACACTTAAGGACCCCACCTTTTTCTCTACTTTTTCTTTTTTGCTTTATACTTTCCATAATTGCACTTAAGCCCCTTCATTTTCTTTCTTTTGCAATTTAATCCCTTTCTTTGCATAAATGTCCATCATATCTCTAGAGACTTTCACTATATCAGTCCCTGGACTTATTTGCAGTTTAGTCCCTAAAAACCCTATGTATGTTTCGGGGACTTCTGCTCAAAGGGATATTCCTCACATTCCTCATTTTGAACCTAGGTGAACTGTCCCGATTCTGTAGGTTAAAGACTTAACTCATCTTTAAATCCTGAAGGACTTAGCTCTTCCCTCAGATTCCTACAAAATACAGGTAAGTGATCAGCCCATATCAGATTACTACCCTGGGACTACGGGTTTAGCAGCCTGCCCATATCATACTACTTCCCAGTTCTCCTAGACCAAAAATCAGGATGTTACACCAAGCATGCTGAAATGATCAGATTTGAGGGGGTATTTATAGGCAAATTTGGGTGAAAATGAAATGCCAAGATCATTATGTGCACTATTTGATCTAATGACTTAGATTTATTCTTGGATTTACTTTTCTTTAATAATTATGACATCATCATCCATGATATCATCAAAGGTACACCTCACAAGACATATGGTGCCATTCCAATGGAAAGAAGTCTCTAGAAAAATTCCAGTCCAATCCGGTACCAGCTTGGTCCGATTTCCCAAAAACCAGACTATTTTCTGAATCTAATATTTTTGAGATTCCATAATATATTTTCTGACCTTAAATCTAGTATCCAAATTCTTTCTATCATTGATATTCTTATACTATGTCTAAACTTAATTACAGATCCCTTGGAAAATGACCAAAATACCCTTGGTCCCCTTTCTTGCACTACATTAACCCTAAGGGCATAATCGTCATTTCACACCTCTTTATACCTTGTCAGGGCATATACTGACTCTGACTAACCCTTCCTGTACCTGCCTTGGTGTTTTGACCTATCCAAAATGACCAGAGTACCCTCCATTCACCTATTGCTCCTTAGTGCAACACAGGGGCATTTTTGTAATTTCGCACTTTTTCGGGGTTCCTCTAGACACTGGCCCACCTATCAGTCCAATTATTTTATTGGGCCTCCATGATGCCATTTTTGGGCCTTTATAGGGTCCACTACCTTTATGACACAATTCCCTAGGAACCGCTCCCGGAGACATTTATCGGTTATTTTATTCCACAGTAAATTCCATTAAAAATTCTACAAGATTCCTTTTCTGATCCTGTCAATTTTATAAATTCTCATATTAATTGTAGGAATTTACTATAAGGTTTCATCTGATTCTAAGATCCAAAAAATACTGTAATAATTTTATCTGACATCAAAAATTTATATTAATTTTTCGGGACCCCAAATCAAAATTCTGTGTTGCGTCAAACTAACCGGAATAATTTTCTCTATCTACTTGTAAAATTTAGGTCTGATCTAATTCCAGCTATTTTTGGCCTATTTTCGGTCCAAGTTCTTCATAATTACACTTTTGCCCCTTGAACTTTTCATAAATTACATTTATATACTCAAACTTTTTAAAATTACACTTAAGGACCCAATATTTTTGTCTACTTCCTATTTTGGCCTTAAAACTTTTTGTAATTTCACTTAAATCCTTGCATTTTCTTCCTTTTTTAATTCAATCACTTTCTTTACATAAATGACCACATTTTTCTTAGAAAATCTCACATATATTACGTACAAACTGTACATACAAATCAGTACAGAAAATTAGGGATATTACAATATGGGTCAACTACCTTTATGGCATGATTCCCAAGAAACCTCTCCCGAAAGTATTTATTGGGTGTTTTATTCCACTGTAAATTCTATTAAAAATTCTACAAAACTCCTTTCTTGACTCTGTCAGTTTTATAAATTATCATATTAATTATAAGAATTTATTGTAAAATTTCATATGATTCTGAGGTCCGAAAAATACTATAATAAGTTTTTCTGACTTCAAAAATTTATATCAATTCATCTGGACCTCAAATCAAAATTATGTGTAACGTTAAACTGACCAGAATAATTTTCTCTATTTACTGGTAAAATTTGGGACTAATAAATTTTTGGGCAGTTTTGGGCCTTTTCTGGCTCAATTTCTTCATAATTACACTTTTGCCCCTTAAACTTCTAATAAATTACATTTAAATCCTTCAACTTTTTGAAATTAAACTTAATAGCCCAACATTTATGTCTACCTTCTATTTTGGCCCTAGAACTTTTATAAATTCCACTTAGGTCCTTGTCCTTGAACTTTCCATTATTCATAATTTAATCCCTTTTCGTCCCTGATCTCATATATATTATGTATAAACTGTACTCTTAAATGATGATTAAAAGTTTCAAAGTAATCACTAAGAATCATGCAATAATCCCAAATCTAACAGTAACAACTTAAGTGTTTCCAATTCAATTTCCAAGAAATTTAAACAAAAAATTCAAGTATGAAGATGGTTTCTATAAACTTTTTATGCAAGAGGTTAAAGAGTAAGGGGTAATGAATCATTTATAAAGCATATTAGTAGTTCAAAAGGAATCATTCTACATAGCATTACACAAAGCAAAGAGAAGGTATTTGTATATTTGCGCACTCAGGTCGCGACCCAAAACAATCAAGGTCACGACCAAATTCCACAGTGAGTGCAGGCTCAAAACCTCCACAATTGGTCGTGACCAGAAAAGGTTCCTGTCACGACTCAAATTCACATAGAGGTATAGTCGCGACCTAAAGACACTAGCATCGTGACTAAATAACACAGAGAGCATATTAACGCCAAATTCCATTATAAGTCACAACCATTTTCACAATACGTCGAGACTAAACAACACAGAGAGCATACTAAGCCCAAAACTCCATTCTAGGTCACGGCTAAAATAGTGAAGGTCGTGACCATAGTTCACAGAGACTACCATGTGATAGTTTTCAAAACCCAAAGCATCTTTTATACATAAGATTTTGTTAGCTAACCATAAAACAGTTTAGAATGGGGGTCCAATTTTTAGCAATTCATCACACATTGAGATCAAAAAGCAAAAACTTTGTGATAAAAGATTGGATTTATTGAAGAATTTTTACATTAATTAGCACAGAAACAAGAACAACTCCCCCACACTTAAACTTGACAGTGTCCTCACTGTCAACAAGGATATGGAAATCACAGAACTATATAAGGTCAACTAGCTACAACATAACAGGAAAATATATACTCAATGTAACTATGACAATGAAGCTCATAGTGACATTCCAATCATACAGAGCAATACAAGTAAAACAAAGATGACATGATGGGTAAGCTAAAATCATGCATGTGAGTATGTAAACACCTCGGATGAAAAAGGAGTAAGTGAGAGCAATAAGAAACAAGGTCTTTCTATTAAGTGAGCGCCATGTACAACCAGAATATCCCAAAATTTTTTCAACTACACATTAGCCACAAAACAAAACAAAGAAAAAGACAAAAACTCTCAAACTACTCCTCCCTCTCTTCTGTAGCGCCCTTAGTAACGCAGTTGTCCACATTCAACTCAGCAGCCATCCCAGCGTCTTCCCCAGCATCTTCAGCTCCTATTACTGAGGGTTTACCCAGTCCGTCTAGAAAGAACGCAGAGGCAAGGAAATTACTCTTGAAGAATGCTTCTTTAAACCCTGGGGGTATAGCTATGTGAAGGGACTGAGCAATCTTAAAAACTAACGGATCGATAAGTTGCTACCTTCGATATTCTTGGCTCATAATGATTGCTTTATGTCCTTGCAGTTCAGAAGTAACGGCAACCAATTGATCAGAAATGGATGCGAGCTGCTTAGAGAGATCAAAAGCACTTTTAGCAACTTCCTCTTGGTCTGGCTCCTCCTCCAAATTACCTTCAGCTACCCTTTTCCCTCTTTTGACACTCCTCAACTCCCTAGCCTTCTTATTGGCTTTTGAGACACTATAATATTTGGTGATTGAGGGTTCAAGGAAAAAATGGGTTTTGAGGGTAGGGATTCCATGCTTCTTACACAGATCAGTAATCAAATGTGGGAAGACAAGGAGGACTGTGGCAAAGTTTACACAATGGTAAATAGAGTTGGAGATGATATGGTTTAGGTCTACAAGCTATTGTGTCATTAATAGATAAAGAAGAATGGCCCGCTCTTTGTTAATGTCTGAAATGTGAGCCTAAGGCATCATATTATAAGTCATAAAATTTAGCCAAATCCTAGCTTTATCATTCATGAACTTTCGCTCAAGATATCTCTTCTATCCTTTAACAGTCTACTCTGCCCCTTCTCCTCCTAGAATGGCTAAAATGGTATCCTAGGGGACCTCATCCAAATGCATTTTAAAATGATGGAAGCGGCATTCAGAAATAGTAGGCAGTTTATAAAAAGATTTAATGCCGAAATCATCAAGATAAAATGATTTGCCTCTGAATTCAATCCCCAGGGATTCATCTAAGGCCATGGTGATATAGAATTCTCCTACCAAAGCGATATTGGCTTTAGGTCTCTTTTTCATCATCTCCTTAAATCCACTTTCTAAAGCCAACTTATAGAAGCCAAACTCTTCTGTTGCGGGGAATTCTTTTTCATGGATAAGCCCCGTGTATTGAGCATGGCCTTAGCTATCTTCCGGTTTAATTTGGCAGGGGCTTTAGCTTGGTATCATTTGCGAACTTCAGGGTGCTTTGTTCGAGCCATCTAAGTAAACATATCAAACAATACAAATCAAGACAGAACAAATCCCTATCTTTGGATAAGAAAGCCCTCTAGTAAAGAGTTGTGTACATTGGCTGATATTTATGCAAAATGAGTTCAAAATAGAGTTTGGACATGTATAGTCGCGACCAAAAGAGGAATGAGTCACGACCGTATATCTCTGTAAGTTTTGGTCGCGACTAAAACACTTTAAGGTCGCGACCAAATACAAAAAATTTTAAAATAGTAAAACTGTATTAGCAATATCCCACAAACTCAACATACCCATCAAAACTCAACCCAGAACAGAGATGGAACCTGAAAAAGAGACTACCCACTGATACAAACCAAATCCCCAAAGTTTCCTCAAAATGAAAACTAACTAAAACCTAGAATCTGAATACAAGAAATGGCAAAAAAATAAAAGGAACAGAGAACTACCTGTAATCTCTTCAGTAACAAGAAGGAACAATGGAGACTGCTATTAGAGAAGAAAGGAGGAACTGCTAGGGCACTGGCCATGCAAAACTTGAAAGAAGAAGAAGAAAAGGAAGCACGATAGGGCTTTAGGAATGGTGGGAGAGCGATCTAAAATAGTGAACTGGGGAAGCAGAAATTGAAATAAAGAGGAATGGGGAGAGGTGCACTATGGAGAGGGAGTTTGAAGGGCAAAAGTCATGACTGGTAGGGTTGTGGGTGGTGGGGTTAAAAAGGCGAAAGGGTCAAAATACATAGCTGAATATGGAGTTAGTCGCGACCAGTTATTACTAGGGTCACAACTGCATTTCAAAGAGGACTACCCCTCTTCTCAGGACACATTGGTCGCGACTATATACTATAATGTTGCGATTAATTACAAAAATCACTCCCTAATTACCTCAAAACCTCTAAGAATCCCCGAAAACAACTCTGAACTATTTGCTAGACAGCAAATCAGCATAAAACCCAATGCAAATTTCACAATCAAGCACGCAGTCATATTCAAATCATGCATCGCAAGACAAGAGGAGCAATGATGATAAGATGGGTAAACTATAGCATGCAATTGAGTTTGTTGAAGAGCCCAGAAAAGAAGCAATAAATAAATAGACCATGGACAGCACAGGAGTATTATGCAAAATAGAAGTAAACCAACAATAAATAGAAATAAACTGAAAATAGCACTATCATACTGAATCATCCCTTTCCAATCATCAAACCAAAATATCAAACATATAGCATTAGAGAAAACTTGAAAAAGGTAAGGATAGGAAAGGGACAACCTGGCCTCAAGGTGGCGGTGGGAACTCATAAAGCTTTGAGAGATGGTTGTTTGATTGGAAAGTTGTCCCTATTATCTTATCTCTCCACTCTGGCTTCCCAAAATTATGCGCTTTATATTGAAATTCATCCAAACTCATCTTGGATTTTCCCTCTTTAAACTTGAATTTTCCTAACTGTAGTTGGCAAGTAACAGTAACAAACTTAGGAGATATTTCCTTCGTATCCTTTGTATATTCCTTAAAGTTGCTCTTATTCATCTTGTGTGAGTTTCCCAATTTGTCATCTACTTCCTCAAGTGTCATACCAAGCTGAGGTTGGTCTTTAACTGCAACGTGCTTGGGGGCACTCTTTTTCATACCTGCACTATTAGTAAGGAGCAAATCACTTAAAGTCTTAAGGTATGAGAGGTAATTTTTGAGTGTGAGTGACGATAAGTAGGGTTAGAACATATTGGCCCTTTAACCGAAACAGTAGATCATGGAACTGGAGGTCTAGAGAAGCCACTAGTTACTTCTGCCATTTCTGGTCACGACCTATCAGGTTTATCTTCAACTTCTCTTCGTGACTGAAGCTCATAGAGACTCTTTAGAATATTTGGTCATGACCTCCTCATCTACTCGTTGTGACTGGACGTCTTTAGAGTTTTTAGTCGCTACCCTAGTGTCTTCTAGTCGCGACCCTAGTGTCTTTTAGTTGTGACTCTATTTCAAAGAGAGGCTCCCTTTCAACAGACCGATATCTGGTCGTGACCTCGTCAACATCACGTAGTGACTGGTTGTCTTTGGAATTGACAGTCGCGACCGTAAAGTCTTCTTGTCGCGACCTAGTTTCACAGAGAGGCTCCCTTTCAGCAATTGTTCCACTTCTAACTTCTAGAATATCTTGGAACTCGGCAAAATCACTCAACAACTCTTTTGTAAACACATTATCATTATCATGTAAACTCAGTTCATGTTCATCCCTAGTCTCTTCAACAGTAGAATCAATGGCATTCAACTCAACAAAAGCAGAATTATCAAAAGGATATTTCATTACGTCATTCATGTTAAAAGTTACCACATGTTCTCCAACTTCCATTATAATAGAACTATGCTTCATACCAATGATTGTCTTAGAAGTTTAGAGGAAAGGTTTGCCTAGGATCAGATGCTCTCATTCACTAATTCACTAGACATGTCCAGAATATAAAAGTCAGCTGGGAACACTAGGTCTTTGACCTGTACTAGAATATCCTCAAGAATTCGCTTAGGATACCTAATTGACCTATAAGCTAGTTGTAGCACCATATTTATGTCTCTAAGATTCTTAATACCCAAAGCTTGATATACCAACCAAGGTATTACATTAATGGCAGCCCCTAGATCTAATAACGCTCCCTTGACATGAACCTTTCCTATTGTGCATAGGATTGTGTAGGATCCTGGGTCTTGGCATTTAACCAGTAATTCAGTCTTAAAAAGTGATGACATATTAGCACTCACCTGGATTATCTCAAAAGGCCTAAATTTTTTCTTATTAGCACATAATTCCTTTAAAAATTTAGCATACTTAGGATTTCTCTTGAGAAATTCAACCATAGGGATATTTATTTCTAACTTATTAAAGAGGTTATATGTAATATCCCAATTTTTAGGCCCAGAGACTCAGAAAGTAGCCTAAAATAGATAGGCTACCAGACCCCTTTGAGCAGAAGTCCAAGAAACATACAGAGGGTTTTCAGGGACTAAACTACAAATAAGTAAAAGTATAAGGACTTTGTGTAAATAGTAAAAGTTCCTAGGGGCATAATGGTCATTTTAGAAAAAGAAGGGACTAAAGTGAAAGTTTAAAAGTTCTATGGTGCAAAAATGAAAGTAGACACTGTAGGGAATTGGAAGACACGCAGCGGAATTAACTTTAAAAAATTTTCCATTCCTTGCCTGGATCTGCCGAGTGTGTTTAAGTCAAGGAGTAAGAAGTGTTACCTTCGGTATTCGAATTATGGTCATGACCTCAGTGTCCACTGGTGTCGACTTGTCGTCTCTGGAGTTTTCAGTTACGACGTCCTCAGATTCTAGTCACGACTAGTAGTCTCTTTTCAATTTTTTGACATTTAGGAAGCCTATATGGTCACGACCTTAGTGTCTGCTCATTACGACTCGTCATCATACCTGATGCTCTCTTCTCGATCGCAAGAAGTCGATAACTCAGATCGACTTCCTCTACCGGTATCCACACGAACAGCGTTTCAACTACGAACGACGTCCTAGCGCCTCTTATCCCTCTAGGGCTTTCTTGAGATTCTGTACTCACCGTCTCTATTTTGGCCGTTTCTTATCTGCAATCCATTTGCACCCTCCTTACCACTCTCTCTGTGAAAACCCTAGCCCCTAATGTCAAATATATAAGATGCTATCGGTGTTCTGACTGAGTTGGATTTCAGAATTAATCTTATATTAATTCTAAAATTAAACAATATCATATATTACATAATTTGATAAGAAACTAATTAAATAAATATGGTTTATATTAAATCCGTCTCACAGATTTAATTCACCTATTCATTTAATTTAAAATAAAGATAAGACAGAATTATATTTGCTTTATTCTCATAAATCAAATTTGAGATATCAAATCAATTTAAATTTTAATTTCAAATAGATCATATCAATTTAAATTCAAATTCAAAAGTGATAGAGATTTAATTTATCCTTATAAATTAAATCTTGCAAATATCTCTTATATTATATATAATATATATATACAAATTTATATATATAAATATATATATCCACCCTAGATTATTCATTGAATCTGGACATGTCTTAGATTTAATGAATCTGGACATCACAGCTCGTGTTGGGCTATTTTGTGTGCGACCCTGTAGGCCCATATGAAGTTGACAGTGGACCAGTTACTATATTGACCCACAAGTCATGAGCGGTCTCTAGCAAGACATCATGACTACCCAAATCATATGAGGATAGATGAACGATGTAACCTTTGATACAACCATATCACATCCCTTTTGTCACACGATATTTTGGTCATGGATGAGGCATGGAGAACGTCATCCTCCTGTTCCTGACTGTTACTTTCTCGATCCCTAAGTAGTATGACTATAGAAATGGAACTACCTTTCCATTACAGTATGGCCATAAATTTTTTAGACTCACTCATCTAGGGGCCCAGTAATATCTCTCTACGAATGTGAGGGATAAATTCCATCTTGACCATTCACATTCCTCCGCATAAAAAACCACTGAGCCCGAACATAGTCTTTATGATCACTCGGTCAAAAGCGACTTTTGACTAGGTCAAAGCTGAGCGTTTGTCATATAGGAATCCATGATGATCTCAGGTCAAATGGCATAGTGACATGGTTTGTATATGAGAGAAGCTTATGACTTAACCCATGTAGCTCTCTCATAGCAGGTTAGTCAACACCTTGTACTTTTACATGTGCCTATGACTTTGATTTATATCTCTATTCAAAGTCATACTGGTCTTATTTCATCTCTGATCCCGCATAGATGACCAACCAGGGACATTTAGGATAAGATCATGAGTTATCCAAGGATGGTCATCACAATAAACATGCAAAGAATATGATAACATAATTAAAAAAAATTCATAAATCAACAATGTTCGTAATATAATGATTGGCCCCTAGGGCATAATTTCCAACAGACACAAGTTGTGGGCCATTAAGTGTAATTATGAAAAGTTGAGGGACTTAAATGAAAAGAGGAAAAGTTTCCAGGGGCAAAAAGATAATTATAGAAAGTTGACACAATCACAAGCAAGCACTAATACCAACATTAATGCATACACTCTTTAGTACCGTTTACTAATGAGATTTCCCTCGAAATCTCACCCCTACTTTTTCCAAACATAACAGGGTACTGGTTTGGAGAAGATGAAGCTAGGAAAGTGAGGATGTGACATTATAAGCATCTTATGTAAAGTCAGGGTCAACATTTTTCTTTCCAGCAAAATAAGATTTAGGAAAAGGGAGATCTTTTATACTTACCTCCTTACCTGTATGCTTAGAGGCTCCTTGCTTACTAGACTCTGCCTTCTCCTCAATTTATTTTCCCTTGTTTGTTGGATTCTGCACTATCACTTCCTCTTCTTGCATCTCTTGTAGTCCATCTTGTGCTTGTGCTTTCTCTTCTTGGGTTGCCTTCTTAATCATGAGTTGCTATTCTTTACGGCTTTTTGATTTCCCAATTTCATCTGTGGCAATGTTGAATTTTTAACTTCATCATCTTCAAAATCTTTCTTTGGTGCATCATCTTCTTTAAAATGCACTTGTCTTCCACTTCTAAGTGATATGGCATTCAGACCCTTCAGATTCATGACAGTGTTTGAAGGTATGCTGCCACTGCTCTTTGTTTGGATGTCACTTACTGTATTGGAGACTTGAGTTAGATGAGTAGTAATATCTGCATTCTTCAAACTTAACTCCTCAAGTTTCCTTTACACATTTGCATTATTCTTCTGCATACTCTGAAGAATTGAAGTTATAGAGGTGAATTGACCATCATTCTCTTTGAGCTTGGTGTCTATATTAGTCATCCTACTATCCATGTTGTTCAATTGTGCTGATACTCTTCAACAATTGATAAGTCTCATCTGGTCTTGATGCCACTAAAGCATTAGGTTATATTGGAACCATAGGCCCTGCATTACTTTGATAGTTGCTTGAGGAAGCACCACCTCCTTGGAATTAGTTTGGCCTATTTTGCCCACTCCCCCACCTAAAATTTGGGTGGTCTTTCTAGCCAGGATTATATGTGTTGGAGTATAGATCTCTCTTCTGGTATTGGTAGTCTCTACCTTGATACATTATTGCTACTTCTTCAAACTGTCTATCACATGTATTTGTAGTATGCATCATTGAACCTCATGACTCACATCCTATAACCAGTGCTTGTGAGGTACCTACTATATGAATTGGTTTCATAGAATGCAGCTCTCTTTGAATTAAATTCATCCTCTTTTTCATTCTGTTTCCTATAATTGCTATTTCTGCTAAGATCTTATTTGAATTGCCCAAAGATGATATAGGTATTCTCCTTAGATCTTCAGTCTGATGGTCTTCATTAGCCATTTTCTGGAATAACTCCTAACTCGTTTGTGGGGTTTTATCTCTCAAAGAAGATGTCTACTAAATCAGCCTTCACTGGTGGAAAATTGGCATTCGAAATCCCTATTTTTAAACCGGTCAATGCGGAGACGATTTTAAAAAAATGACCGTGACATTTTTGTAAATAATATGAAATATTTACACCCTATTTACTCATGACCGATGTGGAAAACTATAGTCCAGTTTAGATGTTTACTTTCTACAGCGGATGTTATAGTGACCGATGTGGAAATATTTAGTCCGGTTTTGATAAACTCCGTCTGTATCCTTTCCCGCCATTTTATGTCAAGTCTTCTCAGACATGAGTAGTAGTTCATCATGATCACCTTCTCCGATATCTATTTTATATTCATTTCTTCTATTCTTCTATCTTAACTCTCCAATGGCTTCTTCCTCATCCACCCCTCCTTCTCCGCCTCACAAAACACAAAGACATAATTTTGAAGACAAAATTATCTGTCATGATAGCCCTTCAGTTCCTTCTCCTCGTCCCCTGCTCCAGAAACTGGTGGAGTGCCTGGAGGAACTCATCCCACCCTTCAATGCCCTGGAGCGCTCGGTGGAAGAACTGAGTCTGAAAGTTGAGAGGATGAATGAACTTTCAGAGCCTTCCATTCTGAAGTTCGTCGCCATCAACAGGATGATAGTTTCTTTCATCCTGTTGTTGATCCCAATTCTGACTCCCAAAATATTGACTCGGAAGATGATGATGATGAGTGAAAGCGGGGTAACCTGCCTTTCTCTATTCCCCACCTCCTTTTTGATGTAATGAAAAGAAAAAGGAGATGATGATATTGTATTTATACAGATTTTAAGATGTAAAGTTAGTTAGTAAAGTTTAATTTGAATGAATGAAGTTTAACAAGTTTCTTGTTCTACATACGTTGCTGAGATGATCCGTTTATTTTCAAAATGTTATATACATCTATATCCCATTTTTTACACTGGTTTTAAAAGTAACCGATTTAAAATATAAACAACTGGTTTTAAAAGCTTCGTCCTATCTGCCTCTTCAGTTTCCTGTCTATGCTTTCCCGCTTTCTTTATTATTCAGACCGTTCATTTCACTTCTTCGGTTCCCAACGTCTGTAGTCATTATGATAGAAGGCCAATTGCATTCTTCTATATTTTTATTGATCATGAACCATATATATATGTGTACCATTCCTATGATCGATCTGTACATTTCATCTCATCACTTTATCTCTATTTTTTTTTCTTTCCTTCTATCTAACTCCTCAAATGGCCTCTTCCTCACGCACGTCTCCTTCTCTGCCCCACAAAAGAAACAGAGACAACTTTAAAGACAAACATCCTGATCTTCACCCTTCTGTTCCTTCTCCTCTTCCCCTAGTTATGACTCTGATGGAGCGCCTTGAGGAACTCATACTGCGCTTCAATGGGTTGGAGGACTCCGTGGAAGAACTGAATTGGAAAGTTGACAGATTTGAAAGCAAGTTTTAGAGATTTTTGCTCAGAAGTTCGCCCTATCAACCCCGTGATAGCTTCTTTAATCCTGTTGATCTCACCCAATCTGATGACTCCCAAATTTTTGAGTCTAATGAGTAGTGAAAGATTGGAACTTTTATATATTCTGATATATATTTTTTTGTGTAAAAGTTGATGACATAGTGGTCTATCACTTAAAAAAATATATTTTACACAGGTTTATATATAGTGGCTGGTGTAAAATATACTCTCTACACCTGTTATATATATATCTACACCGGTGTAACATTTTGTCTGGGGTATATTTTCTTATCAAATAAACTTTTTTTTGTAATTTTTTTCACCAAATACTCTTTTATTTGGTACATTTCTCGCGCCTTCCATCTCTCATTTTTCCCTGGTTCGCGCGTTAAGTCTTCTCGGCGCTTCACAGACAGTGAGTTTTATTTTGAACTCCTCTCGAGAACTGAAAATTTATTCTCTCCATGCATTAGCTGCAATGTAATGGTTTCTTGTTTTCTGTTTTTCTAGTTTCTTAGTCTTCCACAAATATGGATCGTAGTTGGATAAATGCTAAACGAACAAGTATTGAGTATGCTGAGGGGGTGAAGGAGTTTTTGAATTTTGCTAAACGGAATGGTGATGATGACAATGGAAGGTTTTATTATCCTTGTGTGAGTTGTTTTAATGAGAGGAAACAAAGTCCTGCTAATATTTACACTCATCTAATTTGTGAGGAGTTTTGCAAGAGTTACACGGTATGGGTAAGGCATGGTGAACAAGTGGAACAGACCTTTGACGATGACATGGATACTGATGATCGAGTAGAGGACATGATTCGTGATGTTAGAGAAGATACTTTTATGCGGTCACATGCATATAGTAATATGCACAATGATGCAGAAAAGCCTCTATACCGAGGGTGCAGAAAATACAATCTATTGAATGCGGTGTTGAGACTAGTAAGTGTGAAAGCTTGGCATGGGTAGAGTGACAGTGGTTTTTCACAATTGCTTGAGTTGTTACAGGACATGTTTCTTGAAGAAAATATGTTACCCAAACGCTACTATGATGCGAAGAAAAGAATAGGTCCTTTAGGCATGTAGTATAGAAAGATTCATGCATGCCCAAATGATTGCATATTATACAGGAAAGAGTTTGAAGATGAGGAGAAGTGTCTAATATGTAAGACACCAAGGTACAGATCAAACAACTCTCCTGCCAAGGTGTTATGGTATCTTCTAATTGTACCAAGGTTTAAGCGACTTTTTTCTAATGAAGATGATGCAAAGAAAATGTTATGGCATGCAAATGAAAGGATTAATGATGGAAAGATTCGTCATCCGGCTGACTCTTTGCAATGGAATAAGATTAATGACTTATTTCCCGAGTTCGACAATGAACCACGAAACCTAAGGCTTGGACTTAGTATGGATGGCATGAACCCTTATAGTAGCCTTAGTAGTATATATAGTTCATGGCCCACCTTCTAGTGATTTATAACCTATCCCCTTGTTATGTATGAAACAGAAGTATGTAATGTTGTCTATGCTGATCTCAGGACTAAAACAACCGCGAAATGACATAGACATTTACCTAACACCCTTGATCTAAGATTTGAAGAAGCTATGGGAAGGTGTGGATGTTTTTTATGAGGTTAAGAAGGAGGTCTTCAATATACAGGCTATGATCTTTTGTACAATTAATGACTTACCTGCATACAGAAATTTGTCAGGGTATAGTGTTAAGGGCCATAAAGCATGTCCGATTTGTGAGGAAGGGACTTGCTACTATCAACTTCATCATGGAAGAAAGACAGTCTACCTAGGTTATAGGAGATTTCTAAGACAAGCCCACCCATACCGTCGACTAAAGAAGAAATTTTATAGCGGCCAAGAATTTGAAAATACTCCAAAGCCATTGACTGGCGAACAAGTTTATGAAAAGGTGAAAGACATCAATGTCACTTTCAGTAAGATTACAAAGAAAAGTGAGAAAAATGAATGGAAAAAAAGATCTGTGTTCTTTGAGCTTCTGTATTGGCGACATCTTCATATAAGGCACTGTATTGATGTGATGCATGTGGAGAAAAATATGTGTGACAGCATTGTTGGTGTAACATCACGATTTTTGGGTCTAGAAGAACTGGGAGTTAGTCTGATATGGGCAGGCCGCTAAACCCGTAGTCCCAGGGTAGTAATCTGATATGGGCAGATCACTTACCTATATTTTGTAGGAATTCAAGGGATGAGCTAAGTTCCTCAGGATTTAAAGATGAGTTAAGTCTTTGACCTACAAAATAGGAACAGTTTACCTAGGTTCAAAAATAGGAATATAAGGAATATCCTAAGTCTTAAGCCTAGGAATTCTACAGGTAGCTAGATATGGGCTGGCTCCTGAGTAAGATAACCTGATATGGGCAGGTTGTTGAGCCTTTCAATTAATAATGACTCCCGAAGAGTTCAGGGGATGAGTTGTTGAAAGAGAATTCCAAGAACTTAAGATGAAGGATAAGAAGATAAGTAAAGATGCTAGAAAGAGAATTCAGGGGCATAATCATAATTATGGGAAAGATCGGGTTAGTAGCCTATGAGTACCATATTTTACCAGAAAATAGAGAAAATTATGCTGATCATTTCACTGAACTGTGAAATATGCATATGAGGTCCCTATGAGTATGAAAGAATTAGAAAAGCAACCAAGGGTATTTTGGTAATTTACTAAGGGATGGTTCTTGGGAATTGACCCATCAGAATACTTGGGATGAATCAGAAACCCAAGATCACATTCCAAGAGCTCAAAAATGTAGCCCAAGGAATATGAGGGTTAAAGTGGCATTAAAATAATATTTTAGTGTTGTTTCAATAAAGTAAGGTTACTCGGTCGGCACGATAACCGAGGAAGTGATCAGATAAAGTTCTAGACTTATCTGGATAGCATTGGATAGCGTGAAAAGGTGTCTTGTGGGACTCACCTTGAGGCCATATGGCACTGATATGGAGGAAGTAGATAAAGCGAAGGACACGTATTTCGGTGCAAGACTCTGGAATTCTCCAGAACCGGTAAGTCAGCAGGATGAGTCAGCAAGTAATTATGAGGGGTGGTGAGTCACCATGGTGAGGTGTCTCATGATGACATCACCATGATGATGCAGTAAAGGGAGTAAAGAATATAGGAAAATTCTTGGGAAAATGGGGGCCACAAGATTAAAGTTCTTGCTAATTACAAGAATGCCATCCATAAAAAGTATAAATATCCCCTCCCCCTCCCATTTTCATTCATCCCACAGCCAAGGCAAGAATTAGAGAGAGAAGTGAGTTCTAGAGAGAGAAAGTGAGAGGAAGAAAGAAAGAATGAAGTTTAGGCGAAGCTGGAAGCAGTATAGAGATATTAGAGTTCTGCTAAGTTAGCCAGGTAGTAACTAATCCTAACTTTTATGTAATGGCTTTGTGATTTGATGTGCTGTTGTTTGGTTGGATTGTTGTCTTATATGTTATGTCTGAAGCTCTACTACATAATGCTATGATCATATGTTATTATTGAGTAAGGAAGCACGGGGCATACTTATCTGTACACAATCACAAGTAAGAATTGTCAGACTGCATTACATATATTGTTATGATTATTACTACTGAGATTCCCCCGAATATCATCCCCAATGTATAACCCATTATAGGGAGGTTATGTTAAAGTGAATTTTGAGAATGTTAAGAGACGCCGTTATACTGCCAAAATTATGGCAGAATATCAGTAATGAAGAAAGGAGATGATACGTATTGTGTACGTAGGTACTGTCTAAGGAGTCTGGAAGTGAGTGGACCTAGCCAATTTATCCAGTCTTTCCTGGGTACTTACGTAGAATGGTAGTTGAAACATCCTGCCTTAGACTCCTCAGAGCACACCCGCGGAAGCTATACTAGCTGTACTGATTCGGTAATTCTCTCATTAGAACTACCATTCTACGTAAGTACCCAGGAAAGACTGGATGAACCGGCTAGGTCCACTAACTACCAGCCTCCTTAGACAGTACCTACGTACACAGTAAGCATCATATCCTTCCTCCACTACTGCTATCTTCGCCAAAATTTCAGCAGCATAACGGCGTCTCTCACAATTCTCAAAATCTACCTCGACATAACCTCCCTGAAATAGGTTATACAAGGGGGATGAGATTCGGGGGAATCTCAATAGTAATAATCATAACAGTATATGTAATACAGAGTGACAGTGCTTGCTTGTGATTGTGCACAGCTAAGTATGCCGCGTGCTTCCATGCTTAATAACATATGATCATAGCATTATAGCAGAGCTTCATACATAACATATAAGACAACAATCCAACCAAACAATAGCACAACAAATCACAAAGCCATTACATAAAAGCTAGGATTAGTTACTACCTGGCTAGCTTAGCAGAACTCCACTATCCTTATTCTGCTTCCAGCTCCGCCAGAACTTCCTTTCTTTCTTTCCTCCTTTCTCTCTTCCTTCCTTCTCCTTCTCTCTCTTCTTTCTCTCCCTTCCTTTCCATGCGCGAATGCAAATGAAGAAGGGGGGTTTATATAGATTTTCCCAATAGCATTCTCGTAATTTCCATGCCATCTGAACATGTGGTCCTGGTTTTTCCTGGAATTTCCTATTTTCCTTAATTCCTCCTTTACTGCATCATCAGGCCACCTCAGCAGGACACCTCAGCGCCATATTTATCACATGTCTGAAATCCCTGGACACCTCAGCAGCTGACTCACCGATCCAGAGTCCTACCTCGTAATGCGTGTCCTCAGCTTTATCTGCTTTCCCCAGATCAGTACCATGTGGGGCCTGGAAGAGACCTTACACGCTTCCCAATGCTATCTAGATAAGTCTCGGACTTATCTGATCACTTCCTCGGTTTTCGTGCCAACCGAGCAACTTTACTCTACTGAAAGGTCACTGAATCATGCTCTAATGCCATGTGTCATCTTGTGGGTCCCATGAGTACAACTTATCAGTCTACCTCATGGTTTCCAGATCACCTTTCCTGTATCTGACCTCTTTCCCCAGTTCTATCTCTAACCGGGTAACTATCTCATTTGGACCTTCACCATTCTTGGCCCATACGGCTAGCACTACTTTAGCCATTAGTCGTGACCTCCTCATCACCTTATCACGACATAACATCTTTTGGTTCATTAGTCGCGACCACAACATCCCTTAGTCGCGACCATAACAGTCTTTCGTCGCGACCACATCACTTTTTAGTCGCAACCAGGCTCATTCTACTCATTAGTCGCGACACCACATACATATCCGTCACGACCAATCCTCTCTGCCAATATTAGTCGCGACCAATCTACTTCCTCGTCGCGACCAAAAGTCACCAATACATCTTTCTCATACTGTCTTCTTTCTTTCTTATGGACAACTCTACTGCTCAGTGTCCATTCCTTTCATATCTCACCCCACAGAATCTTAGCATAATTCTGGGGTCTATCTTATCTCACTTTCTTCTTATCCTTCATCCTAAGTTCTAGAAATTCTCTTTCAATAACTCATCCCCTACTCTTCGGGAGTCCTTGTTAATTGAAAGGCTCGACAACCCTCTGTATCAGGTTATCTTACACAGGAGCCAGCCCATATCAAGCTACCTGCAGAATTTCTAGGCTTAAGACTTAGGACATTCCTCCCATTCCTCCCATTCCTCATTTTGAACCTAGGTGAACTGTCCTGATTCTGTAGGTTAAAGACTTAACTCATCTTTACATCCTGAAGGACTTAGCTCATCCCTCGGATCCTACAAAATACAGGTAAATAATCCGCCCATATCAGATTACTACCCTGGGACTACGGGTTTAGCAGCCTACCCATATCAGACTACTTCCCAGTTCAACTAGACCCAAAAATTGGGATGTTACAGTAGTTCTCACGAGAATTACTGAATTAGTACAGATCAGTTATTCAGAACATATGAAGTAAGAAATGTTATACCGCCGAATTTCAGGTAGGAAAGATATAATAAAGATATGGGAATTTTGTTCATGCCCTTTTGTATAACAATTATTTAATAATAAATATTGTTTAGCATGTTCAGCTTGTGTATGAGGAATTAAGAGATGTTATGCATATATATGTAAAGTTGATTGTTGGCGTGAACAATAACTCATGATGACACAGTAATGTTTGATCTGTAATTAAAAATAGTAAATGATTAAATAAATTTATGATATTTTTATGGTAAATAGTATACATACCAAGCTTTGATTTGATATATATAATGACTCATTTGGATGTCTACACATGGAGATATAAATTATCAAAGTTGGGACCAAAATGCTGGATTTAGGAGAAAAATGCTGGATGAACAGTAAATTTGTAACATTGACTGATGTTGACTTGGTCAATTAGTGGTCAACGAGTTATTTTTTCTTGAAATAGTATTGAGTTAGCTTCATGTAGCAATTTGAACCACTTTATTCCGATTTTTTTAGAACTAGTTATGATTTTTTGAAGTCAAGTCACTCATCTGGAAATTACACAGTGAACAGTACTCGATATGAATAAAATCCAGATTAAGAAATTTGACTTCAATGACCTTGAAAGTGGTTCCAGTTGCTACCAAATGGTCCTTAAGATGTACGAAAGTAAGGATGTTTCAGTTGGAACACTTCTCAACACACATGGCAGTTCCAAAGACGGTTTGAAGGGAAGATTGGATTTGAAAGAAATGGGAATACGAGAGGATTTACATCCGAGGCCAGATGGTGAGGGAAGCTATCATGTTGAAGAGACTAACATTTTGTCCAAGGCTGAGAGAAGAAGTATTTATGAGTGTTTGCAAGGAATCAAAGTTCCCTCTTGGTACTAATCTAATCTTAAGAGGATTGTGTCCATGAAAGATTTACAATTAGTAGGCTAAAAGTCTCATGATTGTCATGTATTTATGCAACAATTACTCCCAGTGGCTGTTCGAGGAATCCTTCAAGATGATTTGAGACACATTGTAACCCGACTTTGCTTCTTCTTTAATGCTATATGTGGCAAAGTGTTTGAGACTGAAAAGTTGGAGGAATTGGAGCATGAGGGTTATGTTATTTTGTGCCAGCTTAAAAAATAGTTTCTTCCTGCCTTTTTGACATCATGGTGCACCTCATCGTTCATCTAGTGCGAGAGATAAAACTGTGTGGCCCTGTATACTTACGATGGATGTACCCATTTGAAAGATACATGAAAATCCTTAAAGGGTATATGAAGAATCCAAATCGGCCTGAAGCATCCATTGTTCAAAAATATGTTGCCGAAGAAGTTATGGATTTTTTTCAACAATACTTGTCTAAAGTAAGACTTACTGGTCTCCATAAACCCCATACCAAACAGGGGGGTCAATGCGAAATGTCGATGAGGAGTGTTGATCGTAATGAATTGCAGCAAATACACTTACACATCTTGAATAACATGATGAAGTTCAAGACTATATTGCTGTTCATAAAGATCTTGTCCGGAAAAAAAATAATAGGATGGCAGAGCAAAGGCTGATTAGAGAACATAACAAATCTTTTGCACATTGGTTCAAACTGGAGGTTGAAAATGAGGATTGTGTTTCTGATACAGTTAGATGGTTGGCATGTGGTCCTGAACATAATATGATATGTTGGAATTCATTTGATATCAATGGGTATTCCTCTTATACGAAGTCCCTAGATGATAGAAGTAGCGTGTAAAACATTGGTGTTATGTTAGTGGCTGAAGCTATGCATTTATCTAGTTCAAAAGACAACAATCCTAAATTAGTAGTCATCCCTTATTATGGCGTTGTTAAAGAGATTTGGGAGGTGGACTACTCTAAATTCAAAGTTCCCGTGTTCAAATGCAAGTGGGCTAATGTAAACAACGGTGTTATGGTCAATCAGTTAGGATTTACATGGTTGATTTGAATAATACAAGTTTTAGGGATGAGCCTTTCATAATGGCAGACCAAGCAAAGCAAGTGTTCTATATCACTGATCCTCAAAATGAAAGATGGTCTGTCCCGCTCCAAGGAAAAAGGGTTGTTGACAATGATGATTCTATTTATGAGATCCCTTCTTTTTCAGTAGGTTTACCAAAATTAAATGAAGAAGAAGTGGATTCTGATTGATTTCTGTAACATCCCGATTTTTGGTCTAGGGGAACTGGGAAGTAGTCTGATATGGGCAGGCTGCTAAACCCGTAGTCCCAGGGTAGTAATCTGATATGGGCGGATCACTTACCTGTATTTTGTAGGGATCCGAGGGATGAGCTAAGTCCTTCAGGATTTAAAGATGAGTTAAGTCTTTAACCTACAGAATCGGGACAGTTCACCTAGGTTCAAAATGAGGAATGTGAGGAATATCCTAAGTCTTAAGCCTAGGAATTCTGCAAATAAGTGAAAGTTCGGGGACTTATATGTAAATCGTGAAAGTCCCTAGGGATATAATGGTCATTTGTGCAGAGAAAGGGATTAAATTGCAAAAGAAAGAAAATGAAGGGGCTTAAGTGCAATTATGGAAAGTATAAAGCCAAAAAGGAAAAGTAGACAAAAAGGTGGGGTCCTTAAGTGTAATTTTAGCCAAATAAAAAGGGACTTAATTGAAAAGAAGAAAAGTTCCTTGGGGCTAAAGTATAATTAAAGAAAGTCAGGCCGGAAGTGGTTTGGACTGTCTGAAAGCATTTCAGTCCCAGATTTCACCGGTAGAGAGAGCAAGTGACGTTCGGTAATCTGGCTTGATACAAGAATTTTTGAAGACTCCAGATAGCCAGAAATGGACTGATCGTCCAAAAGTTATAAAAATTCATACCGAATATCCTAGATTTCAGATCTAGGTGAGAAAATACAGGATGATGTGTCCTTATGGGGCAGATGTCAGGAAACTGACATAATATCGATAAGAGGCCTGTAGAAAAAGTTATTCACAAATCAAAAAATCCAAACGGGAGTGTGAGACCTCCGGGTATCCGATAGGGAAATTTATCGATATTTGAAAAGGGACTGAATGAGTTCGGATGACCTCAGTCAGATGACTGATATGACTCACAGGGATGCCTAAACACCGCAGGCCAGTGTATCGGACAGAAGGAGCCGGTGTCCGGATATGTGTATAAACGGTGTATAATAGATAAAATATTCAATAATCATTGACAAGGGAGGATTCCTCGTAATACGTGCCATGAAGGTAGTGGACCCTGAAAGGCCCAATAATGGCGCCAACAAAGGCCCAGTAAGACCTTGGACTTATAGGTGGGCCAGTGTCCGGCAGAACCCCGGAAAAGTGTGAAATTACGAAAATGCCCCTGTGTAGTATTAAAGGGGTAGTAGATGTATGAAGGGATTTTGGTCATTCTGGACAGGCCCAGAAGACTAGGTACATACAGATAAAGTTACTTAGAGTCAGTATATACCCTGATAGAGTACAGAAGGGTGTAAAATGATGATTTTACCCTTAGGGTTAAAATAGTGCAAGAAAGGGCACTCAGGGGTATTTTGGTAATTTATCAAGGGCTGTTTCTTGGGAGTCGAGCCATCAGAGTACTTGAGTTTGATCAGAGACCCAAGATAATATTCCAAGGCTCAAAAACGTAGTCCATGAAGTATGTGAAAAAAAGAAATGGCATTAAAATACTATTTTAATGCTGTTTCAATAAAGTAAAGTTACTCGGTTGGCACGATAACCGAGGAGATAATCAGATAAAGTCCTGGACTTATCTGGATAGCATTGGAAGGTGTGAAAGGTCCCTTCCAGATGCCACATGGCGTCATCTTAGAGGGAGAAGAAAAGTTAAGGACATGTGACACAATCTTAGCCGGTGAGTCCAGTTTGTGGGAAATCGAACATGACTGGTACTGGATTGGACTGGAACTGCTGAGTCAGCTGATGAGGTGTCCAAGAAGGCTTCAATTTCGCCATGTGAGAAATGTGCATGATGAGGTGTCCCATGAGGTGGCCTTGAGGTGATGTCATGCATGATGCAGTAAAAGGAATAAAGAAAAATAGGAAATTCTGGAAAAATCAGGGCCACAGGACAGATGGCTTCAAAATTACGGAAATGCCATTGACCAAAACTATAAATACCCCCCTAGCTCTTCATTCCCACGGCCAAGAGCAAGAAATAGAGAGAGAAGGAAGTTCTTGAGAGAGAAAGTGAAGAAAAGAAAGAAGACAGGAAGTTCTGGTAAAGTTGAAAGCAGTAGAGAAGTTCTGAAATTCTGCTTTTGAGGTAGTAACTAATCTTAGCTTATATGTAATGTCTTTGTGAATTGTTGTGCTATTGTTTGATTGGATTTTTGTCTTATATGTTATTCTAGAAGCTCTATTACAATGCTATGATCATATGTTATTGAATATGGAAGCACGCAGCATACTTATCTGTACACAATCACAAGCAAGCACTATCACTCTGCATACATATATTGTTATGATTATTACTACTGAGATTCCCCCGAATCTCATTCCCCATATCTAACCCATTACAGGGGAGGTTCTGTCAAAATAAAATATGGAAATTTTAAGAGACCCCGTTAGGCTGCCAAAATTCTGGCAACGAGGAAGGAGCAAAGAAAGGAACTGATACGTACTGTGTACGTAGGTGCTGTTTAAGGAGGCTGGAAGTGAGTGGACCTAGCAGGTTCATCCAGTCTTTCCTGGGTACTTACGTAGAATGGTAGCTCCTACGGAAATTACCGAATCGGTACAAGATCGGTTACTTTCTACAGAAGGAATGTAGCGGTTATGCTGCCGAAGTTCGGCCAGGAAAAGATGAAATAGAAATATGAGAATTTTGTATATGCTTTGTTGTATGATATTTTTTTTATTCATTAAGAAATATTATTTGGCATGTTTAATTTGTGGATGACGAATTAAAAGAGAAATTCGAAGGTCCTGAGGTAGCAGTGTTTTGACCTCAGTTTGACCTAGTAAACGAAGGAATTTGGCCACAAAATTTGGTGAGCCAGTTGTACACATCTGGGGCATTACGTGGATAGGTAATAAGCCTCATTTGGATATGTACAATGAGATTAATCAATTCTCAAATTAAAGGTTCAGAATAAGGAACTTAAGAGTAAAATTTTAATTTCTAGGCTTAAGTTAAGATATAATCAAGCTAATCTAGCTTCCGCAAGTGTACTCTGAGGGGTCTAAGGGAGGATGTTTCATTGACCACCTTTAGAAATCACTACCTGACAAGTGAAATAAAATAAAAATAATATGTAATGAATAGTTTTGAATTAGAAATAGTTATAAACAAAAAAAAACAAAAAGAAAGAAACCACCTTTCCACAGGTCTTTATCCTTCTTCTCTAATATATATGTATATATTTAGGATTTTCTGAAAAGAACTCAAGGCTCCAACTTAATTTATTATTATATTAAACTAATTAATGTGTAAATGTGACAGCGGGCATAAATAAATAAAAGGAAGTCCAATGAGCTTGGCAAAGAAACATATATATTACAAATAAAATAAGTTATATTATTAAATAATATTGGATTAAAATATGAAATAGTTTTATATGTGTAACCATTTATATATAAATATATTTAAACAAAAATATATTAGTTAAAAGAGATGAGCTCTAAGATTCTAGAGTAGGTTTAGAATAATTTTAGAGGAGTATTAAGTACTATAGTGATAGTTTTTGTGTGGTAATTTTGTAGACTATCCTTGGAGTTCTAGAGTAACTCCTAGTAAAGCACCAGGTTGTTCTGATTGATATTGTTATACACTAGGCCACTCGACTCGTGTAATTATTCCTTATTTTGGCGAGAGGTAACACTTTCCACTCATTGTGTGTGCTAAAATGATATTTGTGAGTGATTTGATATATATAAACCTACTGATATTTACATGATTATAAGGAATTTTTATTGATGATTTTATTAAAAATGATCTAGTGGGACTTGAAGTTAAATGTGGAAAGTTGAATTGAGAGCAGAAACTTGTTATATCTTATTATTGACATTTGAAGAAAGTTATTATCTTGAGAAAAAATTATATTGTGTTATTTATTGATGTTATTGATTATTAAGCTTGAGATTTTTTATTAATATTACTATCTTTAGAATTATGCATTAGGGATTGATGATGAGAGAGTTATATTTCTACCACGTGCTCTGTAGATTTTGGCCGGTCAATAACACTTGACTGGTTAGCTTTTTGGGTGGCCAGTCATATGGTAGTTATCACTAGCCCATGGGTTCAGTAAGCGGGAATAAGACGGTTCGGTTGGATTGATGGTAGGAACTTGGGTAGTTTATCCATTTAATTATAATATGATGATATGTATTTTCTATATATTGCACCTTGCAAACTGTCCCACTTGACACCTCACGAGCACATATTAGTATGCATGATGAGTTTATGGTTACTGAGGCTTTTGTCTCACCCTATTTTTATTAACATTTTTCAGGAGTTAGTTCAATTGCTGGTTCGAACGGATATTAGTTGTCCCACTTGACACCTCACGAGCACATATTAGTTGTGCTAGTTGAACTGTACAGCACCCTCCCTTAATTTATGTGTTGAGTAGATATATATTGCCACTATAGGGCCTACTTTTATTTATACTCTGATGAATTACTATTTTTATGATCGTACTTAATAATGTGTGCTTGTAGGAGGCCAGAGCCTTTTAGGATTATGCATGTGACTTGATGGACCTACGGGACCATTTGCTATGTTATGAGTACTATTTGGAAATTTGCTTGCGTTATAGGCTTTGTTGTGGTTTACCTGAGTACGTCACCCGGGGGCTTATTCCAGAAATTTGAATTGATAATGTTGATGCTATTAAACGGGGGCTTGAACCTTTTAACCATGTCAGTGAGTTGAATTCTGTAACATTCAAATTTTTAGGCCAGAGACTTAGAAAGTAGCCTGAAATAGATATATCCCTTTGAGCAAAAGTCCCAGAAACACACAGAGGGTTTTTAGGGACTAAACTGTAAATAAGTGAAAGTCCAGGACTTATATGTAAATAGTGAAAGTCCTTAGGGATATAATGGCCATTTATGCAAAGAAAGGGATTAAATTGAAAAAGGAAGAAAATGTAAGGACTTAAGTGCAAAGTTTAAGGCTAAAAAGGAAAAGTAGACAAAAATGTGGGGTCCTTAAGTATAATTTTAGCCAAATAAAGGGACTTAATTGAAAAGAAGAAAAGTTCCAGGGGCAAAAGTGTAATTATGAAAACTTGGACCGAAAATAGGAAGAACAGTGATCGTATTCAGATCAGCCCCATATTTCACCAGTAGATAGAGCAAGTGACGCTGGATAATCCAGCTTAATACAGGAATTTTCTGAGGACTCCAGATAGTCAAAATTGATCTGATAGTCGAAAAGTATAAAAAATTCCTACCGGATATCCTAGACCTCAGATATATGTGAGAAGTTACAGGATGATGTGTCCTGATGAGGCGGATGTCAGGAAATTGACAGAATACCGATAGGAGGTCTGTACAAAAAGTTATTCATAAATTAGTAAATTCAGACGGGAGTGTGTGGCCTCCGCGTATCTGATAGGGAGATTTATCGGTATTTAAACTGAGACTGAATTAGGTCAGATGACACCAGTCAGATGCCTGTTATGACCCAAAAGGATGCCTAGACACAGTAGGCAAGTGTATCTGATAAAAGGAGCCGGTGTCCGGAGATGTGTATAAACGGTGTATAACGGCGGAAATACCCGATGAACATTGCCGAAAATACCCCATAAAGGTAATGGACCCTAGGAGGCCCAATAATGGCGCCATCAAAGGCCCAGTAAGATCCTTGGACTGATAGGTTGGCCAGTGTCCAGCAGAACCCTGGAAAAGTGCGAAATTACGAAAATGCCCTTGTGTTGTACTAAAGTGTAATAGATGAATGGAGGGCATTTTGGTCATTCAGGATAGGCCAGAACGCCAATACATACATAGGTAAGGTTAACCAGAGTCAGTATATGCCCTGACAGGGTACAGAAAGGTGTAAAATGACAATTTTACCCTTAGGGTTAAGATAGTGCAAATTACCAAAATACCCCTGGGTGCCCTTTCTTGCACTATTTTAACCCTAAGGGTAAAATTGTCATTTTACACCCTTCTGTACTCTGTCAGGGCATATACTGACTCTAAGTAACTTTATTTGTATATGTCTTGGCCTCTAGGCCTGTCCAGAATGACCAAAATGCCCTTATACATCTACTACCCGTTTAGTACAACACAGGGGCATTTTTGTAATTTCTCACTTTTCTGGGGTTCTCCTGGACACTGGCCCACCTATCAGTCCACGTATCTTATTGGGCCTTTGATGGCGCCATTTTTGGGCCTTTCTGGGTCCAACACCTTCATGGCACGTATTACGAGGAATCCTCCCCTGTCCAGGTTCACCGAATATTTTAGCTTATTATGCACCGTTTACACACATATCCGGATACCGACTCCTTCTATCAGATACACTGCCCTACTGTCTCTGGTCAGCCATTTGAGTTCTAATAGGCATCTGACTGTTGTTACCCGACCTCATTCAGTCTTAATTTAAATACCGATAAATTTCCCTATCGGATCCCTGGAGGCCTCATACTCCCGTTTGGATTTGCTAATTTGTGAATAACTTTTTCTACAGACCTCCTATCAGTATTTTGTCCGTTTCCTGACATCCGCCCCATAAGGGTGCATCATCCTGTAATTTCTTACTTATATCTGAAATCTAGGGTATCCGGTAGGAATTTTTATAATTTTTGGACGATCAGTCCATTTCTGGCTATCTGGAGTCTTGAAAAATTCCTATATTAGGCTGGATTACCCGGCGTCACTTGCTCTACCTACTGCTGGGATATGGGGCTGATCGGAGTACGATCACTACTTTTGCCTATTTCCTGTCCAAGTTTTCATAATTACACTTTTGCCCCGGAAACTTTTCTTCTTTTCAACTAAGTCCCTTTATTTGGCTAAAATTACACCTAAAGACCCCACATTTTTGTCTACTTTTCCTTCTTAGCTTTAATCTTTCCATAATTGCATTTAAGTCCTTTCATTTCCTTTCTTTTGCAATTTAATCATTTTCTTTACATAAAGGACCACATCTTTTTCCTGAAAAAGAACTCATATATTCCATTTAATCTATACATAGAAATCAGTACAGAAAATTAAGGATATTACATTTCTCTCCCCCTTGAAATAAATTTTGTCCTCGAAATTTACATTACATCTATCCTATAGAAACAATTCAGGATACTTTTCTGTCATCTTTTCTTCTGTTTCCCATGTAGCTTCTTATTCAGTCAAACCTTTCCAGATCACTTTAACTAAAGAAATTTGTTTATTCCATAACTGCTTGACTTTTCTATCAGCAATTCGCACTGGTCAAAC
Organism: Leucaena leucocephala; assembly: GCA_037074615.1. Lineage (NCBI taxonomy): Eukaryota > Viridiplantae > Streptophyta > Magnoliopsida > Fabales > Fabaceae > Leucaena > Leucaena leucocephala. The sequence continues at coordinate 9,252,807 of CM073549.1, forward strand.
CTCATAGGTCAAGTCATCTCGTAGTGCGACCTCATCTTGTTCAATCACATAAGATGGATCTGGAACATACTTCTTTAATTGGGAAACATGGAACACATCATGTATCTGGCTGAGATTAGGAGGAAGAGCCAACTTGTAGGCTACTGCTCCTATCTTTGAGAGAATCTGGAATGGTCCGATGTATCTTGGATGCAACTTCTTTACTTGAATTGATCGTCAAGGCTCCCGTGATTGGAGTTAACTTAAGGAATACATGTTCTCCTTCTTCAAACTCCAACGGCTTCCTTCTGACATCTGCATAGCTTTTCTGTCTACTTTGAGCCGTCAACAATCGCTTTCTAATCATCGTAACTTGTTCCGCAGTTTGATCCACTATATCAGGACCAAGCATTCTTCTCTCGTTCAGCTCTAGCCAGCATAAGGGGGATCTATATTTACGTCCATAGAGTGCTTCAAAAGGTGCCATCTGAATACTGGCCTGATAACTATTGTTATAAGCAAACTCTATAAGGGGTAAATGGATATCCCAGCTGCCTTTGAAATCTAAGACACATGCTCTCAGCATATCCTCTAACGTTTGTATTATTCTTTTAGATTGACCATCTGTCTGAGGATGATAAGCTGTACTAAATCTGAGAGTAGTGCCCATTTCTTCCTGTAAAGCCCTCCAGAAATTTGAAGTAAATCGAGGGTCTCTATCAGACACAATACTGCTCAGGATACCATGAAGCCTAACGATCTCCTTTATATACAGCTTTGCCAGCTTTTCAAGAGAATCTCTCTTATTGATTGCCAGAAAATATGCTGACTTTATTAGTCGATCAATTACTACCCACACTGCATCATGTCTACTTGGAGTCAGGGGTAGTCCTTCCATAAAGTCCATGGCAATCCCATCCCATTTCCACTTAGGGATTTCTAGAGGCTACAATGTTCCTGCTGGCTTTTGATGTTCAACTTTCACTTTCTGGCAGGTCAAGCACTTAGATACGTAAGTCACAACATCTTTCTTCAATCCAGGCCACCAAAATAACCTTTTAACATCATGGTACATCTTGGTCATACCTGGATGTACAGTATACTGACTTTTATGTGCTACCTCCATAATCCTTTCCCTTAATCCCACAACATTAGGGATATAGGGTCTTCCCCGAAACTGTAGTAATCCGTCTGGGGACATCTCAAAATTCCTTGTCTTCCCCTTCTCCAGCTTGTCTTTGAATATTGCTGCGAGCTTATCCTACTTTTGAGCCTCTTTTATCTCATCTTCTATGCAAGCTCTGACATGAACTCCTCCAAAAGGATTCTCCGTCAGTTGCATTTAATATAGAGGGCTCCAATCGCGCATATCTTCTATTAATTCCAACTCCTTGATCATCATATATGCAACCTGCACCACCTTTCTACTTAGGGTATCAGCTACCACATTGGCTTTTCCTGGATGGTATTTAATCTGGAAGTCATAATCTTTCAACAATTCCATCCATTGTCGTTGCCTCATATTCAGCTCTTTTTGATCCTGTAGATACTTCAGGCTTTTGTGGTCGTAAAACAACTCTATCGTTGCTCCATATAAATAGTGCCTCCATATCTTTAGGGCATAAACCACCGCCGCAACCTCCAGATCATGAGTGGGATAATTTTCTTCATGTGGCTTCAACTGCCGAGAGGCGTAGGCTACTACTCGACCTTGCTGCATCAGCACACATCCCAACCCCTGCTTGCTAGCATCATGTAGACTATGTAAGTCTGAGTTGGGTCTGGAATAATCAGCACGGGAGTAGTGGTTAATCTCTGCTTCAACTCTTGGAAGCTAGCCTCGCACTTCTCATCCCACTTAAATTGCTGATTCTTTCTTGTCAGCTTGGTAAGTGGTAAGGCAATTCGAGAAAAGTCTTGAATAAATCTTCTGTAGTACCCTGCTAGGCCGAGAAAACTTCTAATCTCCATCACTGTCCTTGGCTGCTTCCAGCTCAAAACTGCTTCAACTTTGCTAGGATCCACAGCTACCCCGTCTCGGGATATGACATGACCAAGAAATTTGACTTCTGACAGCCAAAACTCGCATTTACTCAGCTTAGCATAGAGCTTCTTTTCTTTAAGGGTACCAAGAATAATCCTCAAATGCCTTTCATGCTCCTCTGGAGATTTGGAGTACACCAGAATATCATCAATGAAGACCATAACGAACTGATCTAGATAAGGCCTGAAGATCCGATTCATGTAGTCCATGAAAATAGCAGGTGCATTGGTTAGTCCAAAAGGCATCACCAGAAACTCAAAATGCCCGTAGCGCGTTCTGAATACTGTCTTTGGAATATCATCTGGCTTGACCCTTAGTTGATGATAGCCAGATCTCAAGTCAATCTTGGAGAATAAGCTCGCTCCTGCCAACTGGTCCAGCAGGTCATAAATTTTGGGGAGAGGATACTTATTCTTAACTGTAAGCTTATTTAATTCCCTGTAGTCAATGCATAGCCTTAAACTGCCATCTTTCTTTTTGACGAATAGTACTGGAGCACCCCATGGCGATACACTGGGTCGTATGAAACCCTTCTCCAATAGCTCCTCAAATTGCTTCTTCAGTTCCATCATTTCATTGGGAGCCATCCTGTACGGGGCTTTTGACATTGGTCCAGCTCCAGGTATAATGTCGATCGCAAACTCCACTTCCCGTTCTGAAGGCAATCCCTGAATTTCCTTTGGAAAGACTTCAGGAAATTCATTGACTACAGGAATCTCCTCGATGCCTTCTTCCACTTCTGTTTGAACAGAAAAGAATACCACATATCCCTGACATCCTTTCCGTAAACATTTTTCTATCTGAGCCTCCGTCATGAAGTTCAGTCGCACTTCTGAGCTCCGATCAGTGATCTTTGGACCAAGAACCAGGGTCTTGTTTCTGCAGTCCAACATCACATTATTGGAGGATAACCAATTTAAGCTGAGTATGACATCAATCTCTCAGAAAGGCATACAGATCAGGTCTAGGGTGGTACTGTAGTACTCATAATGCACAACACTATTTAGACAGGCATCAGACGTAATTACTCTAGCGTTGGTGGGGGTTTTCACCTGTATATCATAACGCAATTTGTTGATCAGAAGGCCTAGGCATTTAGCACATTCATAAGATATAAAGGAATGACTTGCACCAGAATCAAATAGAGCAGTCACAGCATGATCATTAAGATAGATTGTACCTTGGATCATCTCAGATGATCACTGAGCGTCTTCTCTAGTGAGTGCAAACACTCGTCCTACCATCCTTGGCCTTGGATCAGTTATAGCTTGAGGACATTCTCTGGAAAAATGTTCGGGCTTTTCGCAAGTGTAACAAACGTTCTGGCCCATTAAACATGGTCTATCACCATGATTTCTTCCACACTTTTCACATACTGGGGCCTTTGAATCCCTGTTGTTGGACCTACCGTGGAAATTTCCTCTATTTGGCTTTTTGCTCTGCCACGGTCGCTTCCTCTTCTTATAGCCGCTCCCACCTGCAGCTTCTTGACTTTGACCAACCTTATCAGGGGTCGCCTGATCCCTATTCCCAGATCTGGACAGCATTCGATGATTCATGCTATTTTCTACAATTCGACATGCTTCCACAGCCTTATTAAACTGGCTGTATTGTTGCGGAGTTAACTTCTCCTTTAGGGTGGAATTCAATCCCCGAATCACTCTTTCAGTCATCCAGCGCTCGTCATCCACTTGACGTAGATACGTAGAATACTGGGATAGCCGGATGAACTTAGCCAGATATTCATCAAAAGCTTCTTTTTCTCCTTGTCTCAGTACAAGGAACTCGGCCTCCCTTTCATCTCTGATGGATTGAGGAAAATATTTCTCGTAAAACTGCTCAAGAAACACTTCCCAGGTAACGGGAATATCTCTTGCTTGGAGAAGTAACTCTGTATTCTTCCACCATCTATCCGCATCCTTTTCTAATTGATAGATGGCCATTTGGGCCTTAGTTTCAGTTGGACAGTCGAGGACCTTGAAGATCTTCTCTAATCTACTGACTCAATTTTCTGCTATCTGTACTTCGAATGTCCCTTCGAATATGGGAGGATTGTGCTTGCAAAATCGAACCATCCATTGTTGGATGCTAACTGCCTCCTCCCTCAATTTAACCTGTCTCTGGGGCTGTTTCGCCTGCTGTTGTACTCCTTCAGGTTCTCTACTAGTCACTCCTGAAGGCTCTGGCGGTCTTAAATTACTTACAGCTGCTGCCACTGCTGCGGCTATGGAAGCATCTCTTTCCTGCTCGTTTCGTGTCTGAGCAGCTCTCATTTCTTCTATCATCTTTTGTTGTTGCTCTAATCGCTCTAAAATTAGTTGATTAAGATTTCCAGCTTCTTGTGGTTCCTCTGTTGGAATCGTTCTTCTCGTTCGAACCATTTTGTTATGCTATAACATGGAAAGGAATGCGATAAACAACATTTCTCATTTCATTTCAAACATAGCATACAAGGTACATGACACAGTCATACATATGCTACTGTACTGATCTTTTGTACATTAGAAACATTACCCTAATTTTTCTTAAACTTTATTCTAATATATTCTCCAACCAAGTAGATCCAGTCGGATACAGTACAATATGGTTCTTTATCAAAATATTGATCCAACTCCAATCTCCAGGTAGGAGTAGTCGGCAATACATCATTCATAATTTCTAGCCAAAGCCCCATGGTTAACACGTTTGGATCCCAGGCCTGATATATGGCTTTCACCCTTGTGATGAAATTCTGATAAACCATATAGCCTTGATCTACATCTCTGATCAGGGTCTGCCTCAGCCCATATAGCTGTCAGGCTAATGCTACTGATCTCTCAAATTGTTCTCTACTCAGGTTCCTCCCTGAGATCATTCTTACGATTAGACTTCCTAAATGTATCTCTCTAGGGTCACTTCAGGCCTACCGGGACCTGGCGCATTACTCTAATCATGTACTTGGCTGGATTCTGAATTGTCTGTTATATTCAAAGGTACCGCACTCATGGGAATAGCAGGAATGGGGCCTTCTATCACTATCACCTCCTGATCATCAATCAGAAAGTTTGATCCTACCGAGGAACTATCCTCCTCAGAGTCACCAACTACTGGAGGTATCCAAGGATCAGAATCATTGCTCATTACCTCCTCTTCTGAACTATCTAAACTAGAGACCTCTGGTCTAAACTCCCATTGGTTTACTGTAGTTTCAGACCCGAATCTATGTCTAGCCATCCTGCAACACTAACTTAGTGTCAATTATGTCCGGTTTATTAGGGTATATTTATCTATTCAGAGCATTTCCTAAGCCAGAATCCTTTGCTCTGATACCAAAATATCACATCCTTATTTTTACATATCTTAAGGACCATTCAGTAGCACTTAGAACCACTTTCAGGGTCATTAAAGTCTAAACTCTTAATCTGGAATTTTATTCTTATCGGGTACTGTTCACTGTAGCAAATTCCAGATGAGTGACCTGACTTTAAAAAATCATAACTAATTCTAGAAAAATTTAAATGAAGTTGTTCAAATTGGTACATTAAGATAACTTAATTATATTTTAGGGAAAAATCATTGGTTGACCATTCCTTGACAAATTCAACATGGGTCAACGTTTCAACTTTACTATTAATCCAATGACTTTCTCCTCAATCCAGCATTCTGGTCCCAACTTTAACAATTTATATCTTTTCGTGTATACATCCAAATGAAGTATTCTATATGTAAACTTAAAGATTAGTATGTCTACTATTTACCATAAAAATATCATATATTTATTCAACCATTTACTATTTTTAATGATTTACCAAACATCAATTGGTCTCCACGGATTACTGTTCACAGAGCCATTTTTCAGCAACTAACCTTACATATTAATGCATACATACATCATATATCAGTCAAACATGCCCGATAACAATCATTATTAAATAATCATCTGTTATACATCAGTGCATGATTAACATCCTCATATTTCTATTACATTTTTTGTGGTCTAAAATCCAGCAGCATAACTGCTATATTCCTTTTGTAGAAAGTAACCGATCTTGTACCGATTCGGTAATTCTCGTAGAAACTACCATTCTATGTAAGTACCCAGGAAAGACTGGATGAACCTGCTAGGTCCACTCACTTCCAGCCTCCTTAGACAGCACCTACGTACACACTACGTATCAGTTCCTTTCTTTGTTCCTGCTTTGTTGCCAGAATTTCGGCAGCCTACCGGCGTCTCTTAAAATTTCCAAATTTTATTTTGATAGAACTTCCCCTGTCATGTTATATATGGGAATGAGATTCAAAAGAATCTCAGTATCAAGAATCATAACAATTTATGTAATGCAGTGTGACAGTGCTTGCTTGTGGTTGTGTACAGATAAGTATGCTGCATGCTTCAATATTCAATAACATATTATCATAGCATTGTAATAGAGCTTCAAGCATAACATATAAGACAACAATCCAACCAAACAATAGCACAACAATTCACAAAGACATTACATAAAAGTTAGGATTAGTTACTACCTCAAAAGCAGAACTCTAGAATTTCTCTACTGCTTCCAACTTTACCAGAACTTCCTTTCTTCTTTCTTTTTCTCACTTTCTCTCTCAAGCACTTCCTTATCTCTCTAAGCTTGCTTCTTAGCGTGATGAATGAAGGCAAGGGGGGGTATTTATAGTTTCCTTCAATGGCATTCTTATAATTTTGAAGCCATATGAACTTGTGGTCCTGGTTTTTCTGGAATTTCCTATTTTCTTTTATTCCTTTTACTGCATCATGCATGACATCACCTCAAGGCCACCTCATGGGACACCTCTAATGTCACATGGTGAAATTGCAAGCTCTTGGGATACCTCATCAGCTGACTCAGCAGTTCCAGTCCAATCCAGTACCGGTCCGGTCCGATTTCCCATAAACTGGACTCACCGGCTAAGATTATGCCACATGTCCTTAACTTTTTCTTTCTCCTCTATGTTGGCGCCATGTGTCATCTTGCTGGAACCTGTCATGCCATCCAATGCTATCCAGATAAATTCAGGACTTTATCTGATCACCTCCTCGGTTATCGTGCCGACCGAGTAACTTTACTTTATTGAAACAGCATTAAAATAGTATTTTAATGCCACTTTTTCCCACATATCACTGGGCCTACATTTTTGGGCTCTGGGAATGTTATCTTGGATCCTGATCAAGCTCAATTACTCTGATGGCTCGATTCCCAAGAAACTTCCCTTGGCAAATTACCAAAATACCCCTAGGTAACCTTTCTTGCACTATTTTAACCCTAAGGGTAAAATCGTCATTTTATACCCTTCTGTACTCCGTCAGGGCATATACAGACTCTAAGTAACTTTATTTGTATATGTCTTGGCCTCTAGGCCTGTCCAGAATGACCAAAATGCCCTTATACATCTACTACCCCTTTAGTACAACACAGGGGCATTTTCATAATTTCGCATTTTTCTGGGGTTCTGCTGGACACTGGCCCACCTATCAGTCCACGTATCTTATTGGGCCTTTGATGGCGCCATTTTTTGGCCTTTCTGGGTCTAACACCTTCATGGCACGTATTATGAGGAATCCTCCCCTATCCAGGTTCACCGAATATTTTAGCTTATTATGCACCGTTTACACACATATCCGAACACCCGCTCCTTCTGTCAGATACACTACCCTACTGTGTCTGGGCAGCCATTTGGGTTCTAACGGGCATCTGACTGTTGTTACCCGACCTCATTCAGTCTTAGTTTAAATACACATAAATCTTCCTATCGGATCCCTGGAGGCCTCATACTCCCGTCTGGATTTGCTAATTTGTGAATAACTTTTTCTACAGACCTCCTATCGGTATTATGTCCATTTTCTGACATCCTCCCCATAAGGGTACATCATCCTGTAATTTCTTACTTATATCTGAAATCTAGGGTATCCGGTAGGAATTTTTATAACTTTTGGATGATCAGTCCATTTCTGGCTATCTGGAGTCTTGAAAAATTCCTGTATTAGGCTGGATTACCTGGCGTCACTTGCTCTACCTACTGGTGGGATATGGGGCTGATCGGAGTACGATCACTACTTTTGCCTATTTCCGGTCCAAGTTTTCATAATTACACTTTTGCCATGGAAACTTTTCTTCTTTTCAACTAAGTCCCTTTATTTGGCTAAAATTACACCTAAAGACCCCACATTTTTGTCTACTTTTCTTTCTTAGCTTTAATCTTTCCATAATTGAATTTAAGTCCTTTCATTTCCTTTCTTTTGCAATTTAATCCTTTTCTTTACATAAAGGACCACATCTTTTTCCTGAAAAATAACTCATATATTCCATTTAATCTGTACATAGAAATCAGTACAGAAAATTAAGGATATTACAACTAACAACCCCAGAGGCGACAGGTCGCGACGAGAAGCTTAGGAGGTCGCGACTAACAACTCCAGAGGCGACAGGTCGCGACGAGAAACTTAGGAGGTCGCGACTAACAACTCCATAGGCGACAGGTCGCGACGAGAAGCTTAGGAGGTCGCGACTAACAACTCCAGAGGTGACAAGTCGCTACGAGAAGCTGCGTAGGTCGCGACTGAAAGTTCCAGAGGCGACAGGTCACGACGAGAAGCTGAGTAGGTCGCGACTTAAAGTTCCAGTACCGAAGGTAGCACTTCTTTCTCCTTGACTTAAACACATTCGGTAGATCCTGGCTGGGAATGGAAAAAAATTTAAAGTTAATTTCCGCTGCGTGTCTTCCAATTCCCTTCAATTTAAACCATATGGAAGAATGCCCTCGAATGAGCGTCGATCGACTAACCCTAGAATTCAAGCAATCGAATCAATTAGCAACGATCGTTGACAACCGTTCAACTAGCTTAAACTCAAAACTAAAATATTGTATTTAAACCAGCATTCAAACCATCCAAAGTAAATTACCATTGTCTAATATGAGAATAATCAATCGATATTCAAAACTTGTTCATATGATGAAAAACCCTAAATCTAGCAGCAATCATAATATGACAAAATGCAAATTAGAATAGAAGAAACTCCCTGTTTTAGTCTGTGAGCTGAAGATATTAGATCCATCACCAAGAGACTAAAGGTCTAACCTCTCATGACTTCTGCTGCACTGCAATCACTGTTCAGATGTGATGCCATGAAGAAACGATGAAGAGATGAAGGTCAATAGCGTAGAAAGATGGAAGATGAGTAGAAAGTGTGTGGAGAGTGCTCGAGTACTGCTTCTTAGCCTAATCAGGTCCAAAAACCAGCCTCCCCTTTTGACGGCAGCCTCCCTCTCTTCTTATAACAACATGACCTAATTCAAAAAGCGCAGTTTCAGCAATTTTGTACTCTTAGTCGCGACCAGATACATTTGTTGGTCGCGACCTATGAACAGTGAGAATCTTCCAGAAGAATTATGGGTCGCGACTGTAGGACTATTTGGTCATGACTAAATTGCACAGAGGCGTAGTTCCACTTTCATTGACTTTTGATTTCTTTCCTGGTCCTTGTTCTCTTCCAAAGTACCTGTAATTCAACATAAAAGCTCACTGTAAAAGTCCAAATCAGTAGATAACAGAATATATGCAGTTTGGAAGAGTTATTTTACCATTTTACCCTTTAATTAGCACATTGCCACGGACAATCATGTAATACACAAAAGTACAATTTAAGGCATCAAATGGATGGTAAAGTTATTATAAAACTCTCAAAATTGTCATAGAAACCATATACAAAATGTGTCTTATCAGTTAGTCATGATAAATTTCAAATGATTAACAAAACTTATTTAATTATTGTTATTAGAAGGAGAATTTTACAACTTGGTATCAATTTCAAGGTCGTTTCTTGCGTGACATTGCATATCTTGTAAATTAGTGGCAATATACATTATTCACACATACCTTCCCTGTTTGTCTTTGTTATTATGTTTAATTATTTGGTGGGTTGCATCCTTAGGTGGGGAGGATGGTACAAACTCGATCGAGCGCACCGGGTATAAGCAGACCTCAGCAGGATAAGCCTCAACTAGATTGTAGGCCTTAGTGTGATGGGCCTCAACCAGATTATGATGCAATAATGGAACATATGAAGGATGTAGTATTGGGTGTGGTTGATGATAGGTTCAAGAAGTTTAAATAAAAGGTGCTAGAGAACCGAGAATTGAAACATCCTTCCTTAGACCCTTCAGAGTACACTTACGGAAGCAATCTTAACTTTATTAATTCTCTCCTGCCGAGAATCCTGGCAGAAATATAATTGTACTGATTCAGTAATTCCCGTGAGAACTACTATTCTACATAAGTATCCAGGAAAGACTGGATGAACCGGCTAGGTCCACTCATTTCCAGCCTCCTTAGACAGCACTTACGTACACAGTACTCTGTATAGTCTACCAGCACAACGGCATTTTCTAGTAAATATCTTTAAATCTTAACCTTAAATATTGACCTTAAATATTAACCTTACATGTACTCAATTGAAATTATCTTAGATCATTGGAATACCTATTAACCTTAAAAACATGAATTTCCAAGAGTTAGGCTTTCTGTACTGCTTATTGTCACTGTTCACTGGGTAATTCCAGCTTACAGCCTAAACTTTGGAAATTCATAATTAAATCTAGAAAAATCATATTGATGTTATTCCAATTTCTAATTAAATATATTTAATTTAAATTTGAGAAAAAATATGAAAATGAGGTTTTCTTGTCCAGATCAAATCAGTTTATTCATTGAAAACTTTTGTTCATTTGGTAAATCTGGAAGTTCCAGTTTCTTTACCCCATTTTCAAAAATTCATTTCTCTTAGGTTACTTATCCAAATGAGTCATGTTACATATGGCTTTAAATCTCCATATGTGTACTTTAATATCATAAAATTTCGTGGAAAACCTCATTCATTTACTATATGAAATTAGCGCATGAACCTCACTGCCTCTGAGTAGTCGTATTATCTTATTCCAGACTTTAAATCCAGACTTTGAAAAATCATAACAATTTGAAAACTTAACCAAATTACATTTTATTGGTGTCCAATTTAAGATCTGGATCTTATCTATGTTCATGACAAATTTCACATGAAACCAAACAGAATAAGTTACTCAAACTATTGCTGGAAGTGGTCTGCCTCAGCTCGGATTCGGTGAGTATATTCATTATACATACCAATATATCATCATCTAAGTTAAAGGCATGCTTTTCAAGTCATATACCATTCATACATCCACAATTACCTCCTTCCTTGTGATGTTCCAGCACCTAGACTATGGTTATGGGGTATGAGATTCGGGGGAATCTCAGTAGCAAACAATACCAAACAATGCATGTATTAATGTAAAGACTTGTTCTTGCTTGTGAAAGTGTTATCATAGTGTGATGAGCATGCTTCCATGTATTATATGAAATACAATTGGCCAAAGTAATCATGAAATAACATAGCTTCAATCATCTACCATATACACACAATTCAACCAAGCCATAGCACAATCAAGCATACATTACATACATACAAGTTTAGGGTAAGTTCACTACCTTGGATCTAAGCTTTCTTTCTTATGCTTGCACTTGCTTCCCAAGCTTTCCAATCATGAAGCTTTTTGGTCAATCATTCCCCAACATCTTCTTAGATGTTTCAAGGTCCTAAACATATTCATATTCATTACATAATCCATTAGGATCATAAACTCAAACATTACTCAAGACTAACTCTCTTGAACATTCAACTTGCTTTACTTAACTTCCTTTAATTTTTACCAATTGGCTTAGCCTTTGAATCAATTGATGCCTTGACATTACCCTACACAATTTCATCTTTTGAATCCATTTATGAACTCAAAATAACCAAATTCCAGCAACAATATACTGTTCTGTACAGATTTGGAAAATCATACATAAATCTTCCAAAAATTCTCATTTTGATTCCAATGCTTCCCATACTTGTTCCTCCACTTTTCCCTCACACAAAATCTCATTTTAAGACCATTGGAAGTATCAAAATCATGAAATTCAAATCACTGTTCACGCGAGTGAACGTAGCCGAAAGAAATTTTCAAAATTACAACCTTTAATTCCAATGGTTTCCAAGGTTCAAAACCTATCCAATCCTACACAAAATCATCATATAAACTCAATGGAAGCATTAAATAATTGAAACTCCATCTCTTTCTATCATGAACAGTACATGAACAGTGCACCCCGAAATGTTCTTCCATGGTAAAGTCAAGAACATCAACTTAATCCAACAACCAATCATGCAACTAGCTTGTTTAAGCTTGTCTAAACTATCTATGACATAAAACTCATGTTCTCTCACATATACATATAAATTCCAGCAGCATTTTCCCAAGATTCAAGCCTCAAAACTAACTTAAACTCAAGAAGAAATCATGAGAACAAAGTCTAGAAGCAAAGGAGCAACTTACCTTACTAGCTTCTTCAAGATCCTTGCTTCTTCCTTGCTTGAGAAAATATTTTGCAAGAGGTTCCCTACACTTTCTTCTCCATGGTTTTGGCTTAGAATGAGGGGGTATTTATAGCAAAATCTTGGAAAAATTGAAGGTTAAGATTACCTTGGGAACTATTTGATCTAATGGTTAAAGGTTTGATCTTGGAATATCTTTTCTCTTCTCACTCATGACATCACCACCATGACATCACTAACATGACATCACTTGGGACACCTAAGCTCCTTTTTGGAGCCATTTTGAGGTCCTTGTGGGTCCCACCATGTGCAAACCCTAATTTTTACTTTATTCTCTTTTTTTCTTTTCAAAAATCCATAAATTATTCATTATTGGACTTGGGCTCCGAGATAACTTTTGGGACTTATTGGGCTGGCCTAGGACAAAATTTTGGGCCTCTTTTAGGTCCAATAGCTAATTGGTACAAATCCCAATGTACTTTCCTTATACCGATATCCTTAAATTACCCTGATCTTAGAATAAATTCTAAACACCTCTTTTAATTGTTCTAACATTTTTAGAAATTCATTCTAATATAAAATGAATTATCTACAAAGTTTCATAATTTTCTGAGACCCAGAAGTCCTGATAAAAATTACATACATTTCCTTTAACCCTTTTTCGGTGTCCTTTTTCACCGTAAATTCCATAATTAATTCTACAGGACTCCTTTTTGACTTATGTCAACTCCATAATTTCTCATATTAATTATAATAATTTACTATCAAATTTTATCTGATATCCATCCATTGTGAAATGACCAAAATACCCTTGGTGCCCTTTCTTTCACTATATTGATCCTAAGGGCAAAATTGTCATTTCACACCTCTTTGTACCTTATCAGAGCATATACTGGCTCTGACTAATCCTTCCTGTACCTGCCTTGGTGTTTTAGCCTATCTAAAATGACCAAAATGCCCTCCATTCACTTCTGATTTCTTAGGGCATCACAAGGGCATTTTCGAAATTTTACACTTTGGCTCTTACACTCTCTTGCTCTTCCAATTAATCCCTTTCTTTACATAAATATGGCCACATATTTTCCTAAAAAAATCTCATATATGTTTTATTCAATCTGTACATACAAATTAGTACAAAAAATTTGGGATGTTACAAGAATCAGGCAATAAGGGATCAAGCAACCCTAATAAGATGGAGAATAATTTTGCAAGTGAGGGCCATGACGAAGAGCATTTCCACGTTAGTATGGAGAGAGAAACAACAGGAGGTGTCATATCCTACTTTTTAATTTATATGACTTAGGGACCGTTTGGTAGCATCTGGAACCACTTTTAATGTCATTGAATTCAAATTTTCTAATCTTGAGTTTTACTCTATCGAGTACGATTCACTGTGTAAATTCCAGACGAGTGACCTGACTTCAAAAAATCATAACTAATTCTAGAACAATAAAAACAAAGTGGTTCAAATTTCTAAATGAAGATAACTTAATCCTCTTTAAGGGAAAAATAACTCGTTCACCGCGGATTGACCAAGTCAACGTCAGTCAACGCTACAATTTTACTATTCATCCAACGTTTCCCCCCCTAAATCCAGCATTTTGGTCCCAACTTTGAAAAATTATATCTCCATGTGTAGACATTCAAATAAGGCATTCTATATATCAAATCGAAGTTCGTTATGTTTACTATTTACTATAAAAATATCATACATTTATTCAACCATTTACTATTTTTAATTACAGATCAAATGTCACCACCTCACCACGATTACTGTTCATGGTGGCAAATTCCAGCAGCCAACTATGCATAACATACATCAATCACATATCAATCATGCTAAATAATTCTTAACTTCTCTTCATGAATCCTCATATCCTCCATCTTGAGAAGACCTACTGTAATTGGATTGATATGGGAGGGGTGAGATTTTGGGGGAAATCTCAGTAGCAAACGGAAACTATACAATGTATGCAACTATATGCTTGATGTTACTATGTGTGTACTTAATGATCATATTTGCATAATGATAACTTACATGCTTCATGTCCCTTAATTATTACATATGGCCATAGCATAAAAAGAAACAGAGCATCATTTAATCATACATGCTTCACATCATCAAAGTAAGTAAATATCACATAAAACATTCAAGCAACATAAGCATACAAGTAGGTAAGTTCACTACCTGGCTTGTAGTCCTTCCTTTAGTCCTTAACCTTTGATCTAAGATTCCACCTTTTTATAGGTCAGAGCTTATACATAGCATAATAATATTTTATTATGATCTTATCCAGCATAACTCTACTTAATTTAGGCTTATCCTGAGGTAATACCCTTATTCTAACAATCCCCTAACTTTCTTTCTATCCACGGCTAACCTTATATAGAGAGATATTTCTCTATTTTAACTATTTAATTTATAAGAATAATCCTCTAATTTATTAGAGCAGGGACTAGAATAAATTACTTACTTTATTCCTAAGCTTGCCGAGTCCCTAAGCTCCTTGGATTGCTCCTAGCTCAGCCAGAACTCCTTCTTTCTCTTCCTTTCTTTCTCTTCCTTTCTCTCTTCCTCTCTCTTTCACTTCCTTTCTCTTCTTGTTCATGAATTGAATGGAGGGAGGGGTGGGATATTTATAGGTGAAGCAAAGTGAATGGATGGCTTAGATCGAATCACGATGAACGGCTCAGATCGCTTAGCTTCCTCAAGAAGCTTCGCCTGCATCATCGTGCTGACATCATCATCCTAGATGACTCATCAAAATGACATCATCCATGGACACCTCACATGCTTAGGTGGCACAATGGTGGGGCCCTCAGGATACCTCACCAACTGACTCAGCGCTTCTAGAGAATTCTAGAGTCTTATCCCAGAATGAACGGTTGAGATTGTGGCAAATGTCCTTAGCTTTTTCTTCTTCCTCTATGCTCATTTCATGTGGCGCCTTATGGGTACCTTTCATGCCACCTCATGACTTTCGGATAAGTCCAAAATTTTATCTGATCAATTCCCCAGTTATCACTTCAACCGGGTAACTTTACTCTATTGAAAACTTACTAAAATATTACTTTAATGCCACTTTAACCCACATAAATATTGGGCCACATTTTTAGACTCTTGGAATGCTATCTTGATTCTCTGATCAAGCTCAAGTACTCTGATGGCTCAATTCCCAAGAAACATCCCTTGACAAATTACTAAAATGCCTTGGTTCCTCTTTATTTACTTTAATGAGTCTAGGGGCATTATTATCTTTTCACACCTTACCAGAGTATTCCCTAACCCTGGTCAACTATCCAGATAACCTTTCTAGGTTGTCTAACCTTATTCAAATGACCAAAATACCTTTCACTCATTCTTTAACTATTTTATATCATAGGGATATTTTTGTTATTTCGCACATTTTCTGGACACTGGCCCCTTTTACCGCTGAACTGATATCATGGGCTTGGGCCTCCCTTGACATCATCATGGACCTCTATGTGACATCATCTGGGCTTATTCAGTCCCAGTTTGCTTACTGATTAATTTCCCAATCGGATATCGGGCGTTCACGAACTCCCGTCAAAATTCACTAAAAAGTTCACGAATAACTTTTTCTGCAAAACTCCTTTCGGGATTCTGTCAGTTCCCTAACCTCTATCTTCAAATGATGCATATTCCTGTAACTTTTCACTTATATCTGAGATCCAGGAGATCTGATAAAAAATTCAGATAACTTTCAAACTATTAGATAAATATCAGTTATATGAAACTCTAATAAAATTTTTGTATTATGCTAGATTAACTAGCATAACTTTCTCTATCTACTGATAAAATTTGGGACTGAAATGCTTCCAGGAAGTTCTAAGCCACTTTCGGCTCAACTTTCTATAATTACTATTTTGCCCCAAGAAACTTTTCCTCTTTTCAATTAAGTCCCTTAACTTTTCATAATTACACTTAATGGCCTACAACTTGTGTCTACTTTCATCTTTGCACCATGTAACTTTTAGACTTTCAGTTTAGTCCCTTTTTTTTCTAAAATGACCATTATACCCCTAGGAACTTTCACTATTTATATACAAGTCCCTGTACTTTCACTTATTTGCAATTTAGTCCCTAAAAACCCTCTGTAAATTTTTGGGACTTCAGCTCAAAGGGGTCTAGTAGCCTATCTATTTCAAACTACTTTCTGAGTCTCTAGGCCTAAAAATTGGGATATTACAGGAGGAGTCTTTTATCCCCACTTTTGAAGGACATTACTAAAGTCTGGAAATAAGTGCATAAGCATGTCCCTCTGAATTTTAAGGGTGGACTTAATGCTTCAGAGGCAGAGAAGTGGATCAAGAGAATGGAGACAATATTCTCAACTGTCCCTTGTATCTCACCACTAAAGGTGCAATTTGCTATTACATATCTAGGGGATGAGGCAAGAGATTGGTGGGACAGTGTGAGGCTAACTAATATCTCATAGA
This sequence comes from Leucaena leucocephala, assembly GCA_037074615.1. Lineage (NCBI taxonomy): Eukaryota > Viridiplantae > Streptophyta > Magnoliopsida > Fabales > Fabaceae > Leucaena > Leucaena leucocephala. Next base: position 9,269,685 of record CM073549.1, read on the forward strand.
TGACTTGGAAAGATTTTAAGGAAATATTTTATGATTATTTCTTCCTAAGGAACTGCCTATGGAGAAACAGTTCCAGTTTTACTCCTTACGGCAGGATGATATTGTTGGAAATTGTGCCCTAGGGGCCAATCATTGTATCATGTTATCATATTATTTGCATGTTTACTATGATGACAATCCTTGGATAACTAGTGATTTTATCCTAAATGTCCCTGGTCGGTCATCTACGTGGGAGCAGAGATGAAATAAGACCAGTATGACTTTGAAGATATATAGAGATATAAATCAAAGTCATAAGCACATGTAAGAGTACAGGGTGTTGGATCGACCCGCTATGAGAGAGCTGCATGGGTTAAGTCATAAGTTTCTCTCATATACAAGCCATGTCACTATGCCCTTTGACCTGAGATCATCATGGATTCCTACATGACAAACGCTCAGCTTTGACCTAGTCAAAAGTCACTTTTGACCGAGTGATCATAAAGGCTATGCTCGGGCTTAGTGGTTTTTCATGCGGAGGAATGTGAATGGTCAAGATGGAATTTGTCCCTCACATTCGTAGAGAGATATTACTGGGCCCCTCGATGAGTGAGTCTGAGAAATGTATGGCCATACTGGAATGGAAGGGTAGTTCCATTTCTATATTCAGACTACTCAGGGATCGAGAAAGTAACGGTCAGGAATAGGAGGATGACGTTCACCATGCCTCATCCTTGACCGAAATATCGTGTGACAAAAGGGACGTGATATGGTTGTATGAAAGGTTACATCGTTTATCGATCCTCATATGTTTTGGGTAGTCCTAATGCCTTGCTAGAGACCGCTTACGACTTGTGGGTCAGTATAGTAACTGGGCCACTGCCAACTTCATATGGGCCTACAGGGTCGCACACAAAACAACCCAATGCGAGCTATGATGTCCAGATTCATTGAATCTAAGAGATGTCTAGATTCAATGAATAATCTAGGGTGGATATATATTTTATATATATATAAATTAGTTTATATATATTATATATATAATATAAGAGATATTTGTAAGATTTAATTTATAAGGATAAATTAAATCTCTATCATTTTTGAATTTGAATTTAAATGGATATGATCTATTTGAATTTGAAATTCAAATTGATAAGATATCTCAAATTTGATTTATGAGAATAAATCAAATATAATTCTGTCTTATCTTTATTTTAAATTAAATAAATAGGTGAATTAAATCTGTGGGACGGATTTAATATAAACCATATTTATTTAATCAGTTTCTTATTAAATTATGCAATATATGATATTGTATTAATTCAGAATTAATATAAGATTAATTCTAAGCCCGGCCCTATTAGAAGCCCGATAGCTTCCTATATATTTGACATTAGGAGCTAGGGTTCTAGACACAATATAGATCTCTTCACACACATTCAGTCGTGAGAAAAGGGGGCAGGGAGAGTGCAAAAGGTTTGCAGATAAGAAACTGCCGAAATAGAGACGGTGAGGACGGAATCTCTAGAAAGCCCTAGAGGGACAAGAGGCGCTAGCACGTCGTTCGGGATTGGAACGCTGTTCGTGTGGATACCGGTAGAGGAAGCCGATCTGAGCTGTCGACTTCTACGATACGGCCAGACACGAAGAAAGGTCGCGACCATAACACACTTAGGTCGCGACCAAACGGGCATCTGAACGTCAGAAATCCGAAAAGAGGAGACAAGTCGCGACGTGAAGTTGAAGAGGTCGCGACTAAAAGCTCCAGAGGCGACAGGTCGCGACTAGAAGCATAGTAGGTCGCGACTACAAACTCCAGAGGCGACAGGTCGCCACTAGAAGCTGAGGAGGTCGCGACTGAAAGTTCCAGAGGCGAGGAGTCGCTACTAGTGGACACTGAGGTCGCGACCAAAGCTCGAGTACCGAAGGTAACACTTCTTTCTCCTTGACTTAAACACATTCGGTAGATCCTGGCTGGGAATGGAAAAATTTTTAAAGTTAATTTCCGCTGCGTGTCTTCCAATTCCATTCAGTGGTATCAGAGCCATGCCGTTTTGTGTTTAAGTTAGGTTTGATTGTTGATACATGTGATGTATGTTAGACTTCTTAGCTGATTATATGATAACATGCGAAATATGTATGACATATATGGAATCTGTTTATGTATGACATATACGGAATCTAAAAGGAAACTGAAATCGGTGGTGTATATCAATTGATTTGATCAATTAATATTGATGGGGTCTAAGGAAAAAGAATTAAGATTCTTGATTATTTATCAAAAAAAATTTCTATTGGGGCGCTGCCCCACACCCCGCCCGCTAACCGGCTAGCGGGACCGCCGTGGCTATTTAATCGTAGCGCAACATAATCGTAATATGTATTGACTTTCCTGATATGCAAGAGGACCTATTTATTACTAAGTTTATTGAATTGGTAAAGTATGTTCCCAACCTAGAAAATGTGGATTACTCTCTTTGGAAGGCACAACAATTGTTGTATCGTGCCAAGCCAGAGCTACAACAGGTGTTGGCTCTATATAAGCCTGAGTCGTTTGAGGATATGTGTATCAAGTTGAGAGTTATGGCTATAAAGGCCCGAGAGGTAGACTTAACTAAGAGGGTACAGACTCCGATTAGGGGGCCTAATCAATTGGGACCCACAGGAGGTGTAGGGAAGCAAAATTAGTTCAGTGTTGGGAGCTAAAGTAGCTGGCATAACAATAGAATGGTAGTCAAAAGAAACATGATCAGAGAAGGCCAGATCAGAGAGGCCCTTTTCAAAAGGTGTAACATCCTTAATTTCATTCCTAACTATACTTAAGTGGAAGTATCTTAGATCATTGGAACACCATTTTACCTCAAAAACATGAATTTTCAAAAGTTAGGTTATCGGTACTGTTCTCTTTTACTGTTCACTTGGTAATTCCAGATTATACCATAAACTTTAGAAATTCATAATTAAATATAAAAAAATTGAAATGAGGTGGTTCCAATTTCTAATGAAATCTATTTCATGAAACTTTGAAGGAAAAATATGAAATTGAGGTTTCCTTGTCCAAATAAAATCAGTTTACTAGTTGAAAACACTGTTCATTTGGCAAATTTGAAACTTCCAGATTCTGAGTCCCGTTTTCAAAAATTCATTTCTTTTTATATACTTATCCAAATTAGGAGTGTTACATATGGATTTAAAGCTCCATATGTGTACTTTAAGCTCATAAAATTTCATAGGAAAAGTCGTTCATTTGATATATGAAAACCGCGCATGAACCTTATTGCCTCTTAGGACTCGTCTTTTAGGTCCATTTTTGAAAGATCATATCAATTTGAAAACTTAACCAAATTAGGCATTCTTGGTGTTCAATTAAATCTCTGGATCTTAAATATTTGCATGCCAAATTTCATGTGAAAAAGCGTTGGATAAGTCACTTAAACTATCGGTGGAAATGTTCTGCCTCGGGTCGGATCCAGTGAGTGCATACGTTTTACATACCCATACAACATCTTCTAGGTTAAATACATACTATCTAGGTCATATACAAATTATTCATCCACATTTACCCTCTTCCTTGAGAAGTTCCAGCACCTAGAGCATGATTATATACATATGGAAAGAATGAGATTTCATGGAATCTCAATAGCAAGTCATACCAACTATAAGGTTATGCATGCTTGATTAAATGCCTAACATGTTATCATGCAATGGGATCTAATTCATGATCATACATGAGCAAACTCTAACATGCATATTGTCATGACATAAGTTGCAAGGAGTTGCAAATATTCATAACTCATCATCATCATCATTACATAACATTTCATGCTCAACCAAACTTCATGCATAACAAGCAAGCATATCAATCAAACAACATAAGTTTATAGTTAGGTATTCTTGCTACCTCTTATGTATCTTTGCCAATTCCTTCTTGAATTGATCCTTCTTTCCCACAAATGTCAAAACCTAGGCATAACAAAGCAATTACCAAGTAACAACTCAATTCCAATCCAATCTCAAGCCTAGGGTTCCATTAAGCCCCTTTCTTTCTCTAATTTGTGACTTATGCTTACATCTTTCTAAACTAAACTCTCATAGTTCATTTCTACATAATTTTTCATGTAGAATCCAAATATGTATTCAAAAATTCCAGAATCCAATTGCATTTCATGCTGCTGTACAGAACCGAAAAGTGGCCTATGTTTTTCTAAAAATTCTTATTTTGATTCCAATGCTTCCAATACTTGTTTCCCTACTATAATCCCACACAATTTTCCATTTTAAACTCGTTGGAAGCATCAAAACCATGAAATTCCAACATATGAATAGTTATTGCGTACTGTACAGAACATGATCTTGGATTCACAAACATACTTGAATTCCTAAGCCATTACCACTTGATTCTAGCTTGTTTAAGCTTGTCTAAACTATCCATAACATAAAACTCATGTTCTTTTCACACATACACAGAAATTCCAGCAGCACCTCCACAAGATTTATGCCTCAAAAACCACTTAAAATGAAGAGCAAATCTACTAGAACATAGTCTAGGATCAAGGGAACTAATTACCTTGATAGTTCCTCCAAGGTGCTTGCTTCCTTTTGGCTTGAGTGAAAATTTTGCAAGAGGTTCCCTAGGGTTGTCATGCATGCCGAATCAAGTCTGAATTTTGGGGGTATTTATAGGCAAACTTGAGTGAAAATGAAAGGCCAAGATCATTTTGTACACTATTTGATCTAAAGGCCAAGATTTAATCTTGGATTTTCTTTTCTTGTTCATTTATGACATAACCTTGATGATATCATCCAAGGGACACCTCATGGGACACCTAATCACTCACATGGTGTAACACCCTAATTTTTAGGTCTGGAGATGCCAGAAGGAGAATTCAAGGGCATAATCGTAATTATGGAAAAGATCGGGCTGGTAGTCGATGAGTACCATATTTTGCCAGAAAATAGAGAAAATTATGCTGATCATTTCACTGAACTGTAAAATGTGCATATGACGTCTCTATGTGTATGAAAGAATTAGAAATATGACCAAGGGTAGAATGGTCATTTTTGAAAAGTATGCGCGGGAGCGTACTTTCAGGCAAAAACAGCCCAGTCCGGATAAAATATCTGAAAATACCAGGAGATAGAGAAAAGGATTCCGGATTGAATGACGCAACACAGAATTTTGATTTGAGGTCCCGATTTTTCTGTAAAAATTCTCGAAGATGGGAATTTACAGTTATAATCGGTAAAGGAAAAGCAGTCCGAATAGAGATGATCGGACTATGGCCAGAGGCCATACAGTGTTTTCTAAAGCCCGTAGTGACACCAGGGAAGGCCCAGGCCCATAATATCAGTTCAGTGGTAAGAGGGGCCGGTGTCCGGGAAAAATGTGTAAAATGACGAAAATGCCCTTATGTAAAGCTGGTCTTCAGTTATAGAATAACTGAAGAATGAGTAAAGGGTATTTTGGTCATTTGGCTAAGGTTAGACAGTCAAGAAAGGGTATCCGGATAGTTGACCAGGGTCAGAGAATACTCTGGTAAGATATGAAAAGACAATAATATCCCTAGACCTAGTAAGATAAAGAAAGGAAATGAAAGGACTAAAGTGCAATTATGGAAAGTTTAAAGCCAAAAAGGAAAAGTAGACAAAAGTGTGGGGTCCTTAAGTGTAATTTTAGCCAAATAGAAAGGGACTTAAATGAAAAGAAGAAAAGTTCCCTGGGGCTAAATTGTAATTAAAGAAAGTCAGGCCGGAAATGGTTTGGACTGTCCGAAAGCATTTCAGTCCCAGATTTCACCGGTAGAGAGAGCAAGTTACGCTCGGTAATATGGCTTAATACAGGAATTTTTGAAGACTCCAGATAGTCAGAAATGGACTGATCGTCCAAAAGTTATAAGAATTCATACCGGATATCCTAGATTTCAGATATAAGTGAGAAAATACAGGATGATGCGTCCTTATGGGGCGGATGTCAGGAAACTGACAGAATACCGATAGGAGGCCTGTAGAAAAAGTTATTCACAAATCAGAAAATCCAGACGGGAGTATGTGGCCTCCGGGTATCCGATAGGGAGATTTATCGGTATTTGAAAATGGACTGAATGAGTTCGGATGATCTCAGTCAGATGACTGATATGACTCACAGGGATGCCTGAACACCGCAGGCCAGTGTATCTGCAGAAGGAGCCGGTGTCCGGATATGTGTATAAACGGTGAATAATAGATAAAATATTCAATAATCATTGAAAGGGAGGATTCCTCGTAATGCGTGCCATGAGGGTAATAGACCCTGAAAGGCTCAATAATGGCGCCATCAAAGGCCCAATAAGACACTTGGCCTGATAGGTGGGCCAGTGTCCAGCAGAACCCCGGAAAAGTGCAAAATTACGAAAATGCCCCTGTGTTGTACTAAAGAGTAATGGATGAATGGAGGGCATTTTGGTCATTCTGGACAGGCCCAGGAGCCAAGGCACATACAGATAAAGTTACTTAGAGTAAGTATATACCCTGACAGGGTACAGAAAGGCGTAAAATGATGATTTTACCCTTAGGGCTAAGATAGCACAAGAAAGGGCACTCAGGGGTATTTTGGTAATTTACCAAGGACTATTTCTTGGGAATCGAGCCATCAGAGTACTTGAGCTTGATCAGAGACCCAAGATAATATTCCAAGGCCCAAAAACGTAGCCCATCAAGTATGTGGGAAAAAGTGGCATTAAAATACTATTTTAATGCTGTTTCAATAAAGTAACGTTACTCGGTCGGCACGATAACCGAGGAGGTGATTAGATAAAGTCCTGGATTTATCTGGATAGCATTGGATGGCGTGACAGGTGCCAGTAAGATGCCACATGGCACCATCACAGAGGAGGAAGAAAAAGTTGAGGACACGTGGCACAATCTTAGCCTGTGAGTCCAGTTTGTGGGAATTCGGATCGAACCGGTACTGGATTGGACTGGAACTGCTGAGTCAGCTGCTGAGGTGTCCAAGAAGGATTCAATTTCGCCATGTGACATATGAGGTGTCCCATGAGGTGGCATGGAGATGATGTCATGCATGATGCAGTAAAAGGAATAAAAGAACATAGGAAATTCCGGAAAAACCAGGACCACAGGATCAGATGGCTTCAAAATTACAAGAATGCCATTGACCAAAACTATAAATACCCCCCCTTGCTCTTAATTGTGCACGGCCAAGAGCCTTTTAAGAGAGAGGAGGAAGTGCTAGAGAGAGAAAGTGAGAGAAAGAAAGAAAGAAAAGAAGTTCTGGCGGAGCTGGAAGCAGAATAGTGATAGTAGAGTTCTGCTAAGCCTTTGATGTAGTAACTAATCCTAGCTTTTATGTAATGGCTTTGTGATTTGTTGTGCTATTGTTTGGTTGGATTGTTGTCTTATATGCTATGTCTGAAGCTCTGCTGTAATGCTATGATCATATGTTATTAAGCATGGAAGCATGCGGCATACTTATCTGTACACAATCACAAGCAAGCACTGTCACTCTGCATTACATATATTGTTATGATTGTTGCTACTGAGATTCCCCCGAATCTCATCCCAATAAATAACCCATTACAGAGGAGGTTATGTCAAAGTGAATTTTGGGAATTTTAAGAGACGCCGTTATGCTGCCGAAATTACGACAACATGGCAATAGTAGAGAAAGGAACTGATACGTACTGTGTACGTAGGTACTGTCTAAGGAGGCTAGAAGTGAGTGGACCTAGCCGGTTCATCCAGTCTTTCCTAGGTACTTACGTAGAATGGTAGTTCTCACGGGAATTACCGAATCGGTACAAGATCAGTTACTTTCTGAAGATGAAGCGTAGCGGTTATGCTGCCGGATTTTAGCCAGAAAATGATGTAATAGAAATATGAGGATTTTGTTGGAAATTGTGCCCTAGGGGCCAATCATTGTATCAGGTTATCACATTATTTGCATGTTTACTGTGATGACCATCCTTGGATAACTCATGATCTTATCCTAAATGTCCCTGGTCGGTCATCTATGTGGGAGCAGAGATGAAATAAGACCAGTATGACTTTGAAGATATATAGAGATATAAATCAAAGTCATAAGCACATGTAAGAGTACAGGGTGTTGGACCGACCCGCAATGAGAGAGCTGCATGGGTCAAGTCATAAGCTTCTCTCATATACAAGCCATGTCACTATGCCCTTTGACCTGAGATCATCATGGATTCCTACATGACAAACGCTCAGCTTTGACCTAGTCAAAAGTCACTTTTGACCGAGTGATCATAAAGGCTATGCTCGGGCTTAGTGGTTTTTCATGCGGAGGAATGTGAATGGTCAAGATGGAATTTGTCCCTCACATTCGTAGAGAGATATTACTGGGCCCCTCGATGAGTGAGTCTGAGAAATGTATGGCCATACTGGAAAGGAAGGGTAGTTCCATTTCTATATTCAGACTACTCAGGGATCGAGAAAATAACGGTCAGGAACAGGAGGATGACGTTCTCCATGCCTCATCCTTGACCGAAATATCATGTGACAAAAGGGACGTGATATGGTTGTATGAAAGGTTACATCGTTTATCGATCCTCATATGTTTTGGGTAGTCGTAATGCCTTGCTAGAGACCGCTTACGACTTGTGGGTCAGTATAGTAACTGGGCCACTGCCAACTTCATATGGGCCTACAGGGTCGCACACAAAACAGCCCAATGCGAGCTATGATGTTCAGATTCATTGAATCTAAGAGATGTCTAGATTCAATGAATAATCTAGGGTGGATATATATTTTATATATATATATAAATTAGTTTATATATATATTATATATATAATATAAGAGATATTGGTAAGATTTAATTTATAAGGATAAATTAAATCTCTATCATTTTTGAATTTGAATTTAAATGGATATGATCTATTTAAATTTGAAATTCAAATTGATAAGATATCTCAAATTTGATTTATAAGAATAAATCAAATATAGTTCCGTCTTATCTTTATTTTAAATTAAATAAATAGGTGAATTAAATCTGTGAGACGGATTTAATATAAACCATATTTATTTAATTAGTTTCTTATTAAATTATGCAATATATGATATTGTATTAATTTTAGAATTAATATAAGATTAATTCTGAAGCCCGGCCCTATTAGAAGCCCGATAGCTTCCTATATATTTGACATTAGGAGCTAGGGTTCTACAGACAATATAGATCTCTTCACACACATTCAGTCGTGAGAAAAGGGGGCAGGGAGAGTGCAAAAGGTTTGCACATAAGAAACTGCCGAGATAGAGAGAGTGAGGACGGAATCTCTAGAAAGCCCTAGAGGGACAAGAGGCGCTAGCACGTCGTTCGCAATTGGAACGCTGTTCGTGTGGATACAGGTAGAGGAAGCCGATCTGAGCTGTCGACTTCTACGATACGGCCAGACACGAAGAAAGGTCGCGACCAGAAAATACTTAGGTCGCGACCAAACGGGCATCTGAACGTCAGAAATCCGAAAAGAGGAGATAGGTCGCGACGTGAAGTTGAAGAGGTCGCGACTAAAAGCTCCAGAGGCGACAGGTCGCGACTAGAAGCAGAAGAGGTCGCGACTAACACCTCCAGAGGCGACAGATCGCGACTAGAAGCAGAGGAGGTCGCGACTAAAAGATGAGGAGGTCGCGACTGAAAGTTCCAGAGGCGAGGAGTCGCGACTAGTGGACACTGAGGTCGCGACCAAAGCTCGAAACTGAAGGTAACACTTCTTTCTCCTTGACTTAAACATATTCGGTAGATCCTGGCTGGGAATGGAAATTTTTTTAAAGTTAATTTCCGCTGCGTTTCTTCCAATTCCCTTCAGATTTCATACATGCCCTGATGTATAATGACTTATTATTTAATAAAGATATTGTTTGGCATGTTTAACTGATATATGATGGATGTATGCATATGTATGCAAAGTAGAAATGCTGAAATTTACCACTGTGAATAGTAAATGGATGAATAAATATATGAAATTTTTATGATAAATAGTAGACATACCAAGCTTTAATTTTATATATAGTATGACTCATTTGTATGTCTACACAAGGAGATATAAATTATCAAAGTTGGGACCAGAATGCCGGATTCAGGGAGAAAAACGTGGGATGAACAGTAAAGTTGACACGTTGACTTACGTTGACTTGGTCAATGAATGGTCAACGAGTTATTTTTCCCTGAAATATAATTGAGTTATCTTCAAGTATCAATTTGAACCACTTCATTTAGATTTTTCTAGAATTAGTTATGAGTTTTGGAAGCCAGGTCACTCATCTAGAATTTTTATAGTGAACAGTACTCGATAAGAGTAAAACTCCAGATTGAGAAATTGGACTTCAATGACCTTGAAAGTGGTTCTAAATGCTACCAAATGGTCCCTAAGACATACGAAAGTAAGGATGTTTCACATGGTGAAATTGAAGGGCCAAGAAGCCTCTGGAAAATTTCCAGTCCAATTCGGTACCGGCCCGGTCCGATTTCCCAAAAACCAGACTATTTTCTGAATCTAATTTTTCTGAGATTCCATAATATATTTTCTGACCTTAAATCTAGTATCCAGATTCTTTTTATCATAGACATTCTTATACTGGGTCTGAACTTAATTACAGATCCCTTGCAAAATGACCAAAATACCCTTGGTGTCCTTTCTTGCATTATATTAACCCTAAGGGCAAAATCATCATTTCGCATTTCTTTGAACCATATCAGAGCATATACTGACTCTGACTAACACTTCCTATGTATGTCTTGGCATTTTGACCTATCCAAAATAACCAAAATGCCCTCCATTCATCTATTACTCCTTAAGACAACACAGGGGCATTTTCATAATTTTGCACTTTTCCGGGGTCCCCCTGTACACTGGCCCACCTATCAGTCCAAGTGTCTTATTGGGCCTTGGTTGGCGCCATTTTTGGGCCTTTATAGGGTCCATCACCTTTATGGCATGAATCCCGAGAAATCTCTTCCGGCGATATTCATCGGGTATTTTTGCCATTGTACACCATTTATACACCTTTCCGGACACCGACTCCTTTTATCAGATAAACTGATATACTGAGTCTAGGCATCCCTTTGGTTCATAATAGGCATCTGACTGATGTCACCTGAGCTCATTCATTCCCAATTTGAATACCGATAAATCTCTCAATCGGATACCTGAGATCACAAACTCTTGTCTAAATTCACTAATAAGTGAATAACTTTTTCTACAGACCTCCTTTTTGTATTATGTCAGTTCCGTGACCTCGGTCTCTGCAGGATGCGTCATCCTGTAATTTTTCACTCATATCTGTGGTCTAAGAGATCTGATAAAATTTCCAGATAACTTAGACTATCAGATAAATTTCAGCTATCTGGAGTTCTAATAAAATTCATGTATTAAGCTGGATTAACCAGCATCAGTTGCTCTATCTACTGGTAAAATTTGTGACTGATCTGAATCTGGTCAGGATTATGCCTGTGTTAGGTCTAATTTCCCATAATTATATTTTTGCCCCTTGAACTTTTCTTAAATTACCTTTATGTCCTCAAATTTGGCTAAAATTACACTTAAAGACCCCACATTTTTGTCTATTTTTTTCTTTTGGCCTTAAACCTTTCATAATTACACTTAAGTCCTTACATTTTCTTTCTTTTTCAATTCAATCCCTTTCCTTACATAAATAGCCACATCTTTTCCTGAAAATCTCACATATATATTTCATTCAATCTATACATATAAATCAGTACAGAAAATTAGGGATATTACAAAAGGCCTATGGCCAGAGGAGCCAACCGAGTGGGGCTCATAATCCCTATAGAGGGTCTGTAATGTCTACACCTAGTGTTAGCGGCCCATGTTAGAAGTGTGGGTGACCGCACTGGGGACAGTGCTGGGAGTGCTACAAGTATCGCAGACTGGGGCATATTGCCAAATTTTGCCCAAAGAATAGGCAACCCGCTGAGAGTGCTAGATCAACAAAGATAGGGCGCGTGTTTACGATGACCCAAGAGGAGGCCGAAATGTCTCCTAATTTGATCAGAGGTATTATTCTATTACAAGGGCATGATATATCTACTTTGTTTGATTATGGTGCTACTCATTCTTTCATATCTGTGGATTATGCTAGGAGATTGAAATTTCTTATGACTGATTTGCCTTATGATTTAAAAGTGTCAACTCCTGCAGGAGCTACTGTCATTACCGCCCATGCATGTTTAAAACTTACTCTTAGGTTTGAGGAACGAGAGTCCTTGATTGATTTGATTTGCATGCCCTTGAGAGGCATTGATGTGATTGTCAGCATGGATTGGTTGATGGCCAATAATGCCACTCTTGATTGTAAAAAGAAATTAATGATTGTCTCCATGAGTACTACACTTGTTGAGATGCCAAGAGGTCCCATATTAATGTCTGCTATGCGCGTGGACAAAGCTGTTAGGAAGGGGTACCAAGCATTCGTGGTTTTCTTCTCTATTGATATGGATTCGACCGTGGGGATTGATCATATTGAGGTGGTAAACAAATACCCAAAAGTGTTTCTAGAGGAGGTGTCTAGTTTACCTCTGGAGCGTGAGGTTGAGTTCTTGATCAAGCTAGCTCCAGGGATGGCTCTGATATCGAAGATACTGTATAGAATGTCTCCGTCAGAATTAGTTGAACTAAAGAAGCAACTTGAGGAATTACTTGAGAAGGGTTTCATTCTACTGAGCGTCTCACCATGGGGATCACCTATTTTTTTTGTAAAGAAGAAGGATGGCAGTATAAGATTGTGCATTGATTATCGTCAGTTGAACAAGGTAACGATCAAGAACAAGTACCCGTTGCCTAGAATTGATGACTTGTTAGATCAATTAGTAGGACCGTCTGTGATTTCTAAGATTGATCTGAGGTCAAGATACCATCAGTTAAAAGTTTGAGGACATTTCTAAAACTACCTTTAGGACTCGATATGGACACTACGAGTTCCTAGTTATGCCGTTCGGGTTTACCAATGCTCCAGCTGTCTTTAGTGACTATATGAATCAGATTTTCAGACTTTACTTGGATAGATTTATTATGGTTTTTATCGATGACATATTGATATACTCTAGGAGTGAGGAGGAACATAGAGAGCACCTTCACATTACATTATGAATTTTGAGGGATCACCAACTATATGCTAAGCCATCCAAGTGTGAATTCTGGCTGAACGAAGTGAAATTCCTAGGCCATGTGGTCTCTATTGAGGGAGTAGCGGTGGACCCCAGCAAGGTTAACGCAGTATTGAAATGGGAGGCTCCTAAGTTAGTGACCGAAGTGAGAAGTTTTATGGGCCTAGCAGGCTATTATCGAAGATTTATTCAAGGTTTTTCTCAGATTGCCATGTCGTTGACTAATTTGACTTAGAAAGACCAGCCATTTGTTTGGACTGAAAAATGTGAGGCTACTTTTTAGGAGTTAAAGACTAGGTTGACCACAGCTCCAGTACTTACTCTTCCTACCCTAAGGTTAACGTATGTACTATACACAGATGCATCCTTAAAGGGTCTTGGTTGTGTGCTGATACAGAACGATAAGGTAGTAACTTATGCTTCGAGACAGTTGAGACCGCATGAGGGGAATTATCCGACCCATGACTTGGAGTTAGCGGCTGTAGTCTTTGCATTAAAGATTTGAAGGCATTACCTATACAGTTCGTAGTTTAAAGTATTCAATGACCATAAGAGTTTGAAATACTTAGTTAACTAGAAGGAGTTGAACAACAGGCAATATCGATGGATGGAATTCTTGAAAGATTATGACTTTGAGATTAAGTATCACCCTGGAAAGGCTAATGTGGTTGCAGATGCCTTAAGTAGAAATCTGTGCACGTGTTTGCCATGAGCTTGAATGAACAACATCTATTAGAAGGATTGACAGACATTCATGTTTTACTATAGAAAATGCTACCTTATGTGCAATACTTGGAGACTATAGCTTCTATTAGGACTTGAGAGTAGCACAATTAGAGGATGAACAGTTGGCAAGAATTCAGGAAGAGTTGGAGGAAGGGCCAATAGAAGATTATACTTTAGGTGATATGGGGATACTGATGTACAAGAAGATAATTTGCATAATAAGGAGATTAAGAAGACCATCCTCAAAGAAGCCCACAGGAGTAGATATGCCATGCATCCGGGTATAACCAAGATGTACTATGACTTGAAACAATAGTATTGGTAGGCAAAGATGAAAAGGGACATGTCAGAAAGTCAAAATAGAACATCAAAGGTCAGGAGGTTTAGTGCAGGGATTGGAGATTCCTCAGTAGAAATAGGATAGTATTTCCATGGATTTTATAGTGGGATTACCGAGAACATCAGGCGGATATGATGCCATTTGGGTGGTTGTAGACAGGTTGACTAAATCTGCGCACTTTTTTCCGTATAAAACCACTTATTCCTTAGAGGAAATGAGCCAATTATACATGAATGAGATAATGAGGCTTCATGGAGTGCTGGAGAGTATTATATCAGATCGGGATCTGAGGTATATTTCAAAAGTCACTTAATGTGGCTTTTGGTACAAAATTAAAGTTTAGCACCGCTTATCACCCTCAGATTGATAGACAAACAGATCGTACAATTTAGACACTCGAGCATATGTTAAGGGCTTGTGTCATTGAATTTAAAGGAAGTTGGATCCATCACTTGCTGCTGGCTGAGTTCACATAGAGGCATTATAGGGAAGAAAGTGTAGATCGCCCCTATGATGGACTGAACTTAGTGAAATAATGGTGTTAGGACCGAAGTTGGTGGATGCCACCACTAAGAAAATTGAGGTTATGCGACAAAAGTTGTTAGCAGCACAAGTCGGCAGAAGAGTTATGCAGATCGAATAAGGAGGCATTTGGCATTTAATGAAGGTGATCATGTGTTTCTAAGGGTCACACCCACCACTGGCGTCGAAAGGTCTATTAAGGCAAAGAAGTTGACTCCTAGATTTATTAGTCCATTTGAGATTTTAGAGAAGATTGGGGAAGTTGCCTATCGAATTACCCTGCCTCTGCATCTATCTAATGTGCACGATGAAACATCCTCCCTTAAACCCCTCAATGTACACTTGCGGAAGTGATATTAGATCGATGATATCTTAACTTAAGCCTAGAAATTAAAATTTTACTCTTAAGTTCCTTATTTTGAACCTTTACTTTGAGAACTGATTTATCTCATTCTACATATCCAAATGAGGATTATTACCTATCCACGTAAAGCCCCAGATGTGTGCTACTGGCTCACCAAATTTCCTGGCCAAACTCTTTCGTTTACTAGGTCAAACTGAGGTCGAAACACTGCTGTCTTAGGACCTGCGAATTTATCTCTTAATTTCTTAACTTTTCAATTACTCTCATAATTACTTTTCTTATGTATAACCCATTATTCTAGCTACTTATACACAAGCTAAACATGCCAAACAATATTTATTATTAAATAATAAATCATTATATAACAGGACATGAACAAATCCTCATATCTCTATTACGTATTTCCTGTCAGAAATTCGGCAGTATAACTACTATACTTCATCTTTAAAAATAACTGAACTATACTGATTCAGTAATTCCCAGGAGAACTACCATTCTACGTAAGTACCCAGGAAAGACTGGATGAACCGACTAGGTCCACTCACTTCCAGACTCCTTAGACAGTACCTATGTACACAGTACTCATCAAATCCTATCTTCATTATGGACATTCTGCCATAATTTTGCAGCATAACCGCGTCTTTAGCATTCTCAAAATTCACTTCGACGTAACCTCTCTGTAATGGGTTATACATAGGGGATGAGATTTGGGGGAATCTCAGTAGTAACAATTATAACAATATATGTAATGTAGTGTGATAGTGCCTACTTGTGATTGTGTACAGATAAGTATGATGCGTGCTTCCATACTTAATAATAACATATGATCATAGCATTATGTAATAGAGCTTCAGACATAACATATAAGACAATAATTCAACCAAAAATAGCACATCAAATCACAAATCTATTACATAAAAGCTAAGATTAGTTACTACATCACTAGCTTAGCAGAACTCTAATATCTCTATACTGCTTCCGGCTTCGCCAGGACTTCCTTCTTTCTTTCTTTTCTTCCTTCCTCTCACTTTCTCTCTCTAGAACTCACTTCTCTCTCTAACTTGGTGCTCTTGGACGTGCTCCTTATGAAGGGGAGGGGGTATTTATAGGTTTCACGAATGGCATTTTGGTAATTCTTAAGAACTTTAATCCTGTGGCCACGATTTTTCTTAGAATTTTCTATTTTCTTTAATCCATTTTATTGCATCATCATGATGATGTCCTCATGATAACTCATCATGATGACTCATGGCCCTTCATAAGTATCTGCTGACTCAGCATGCTAACTCAAAAGTTGTAATTATTACTTTTATTTTATTTTTATTTTTTTATTACTTTTTTTCTTTTCCTGGCTTAATCACCAAGTAACATTAAAAGCATGTGAGAACCACCTTTGGCATCACACAGGCGAAATTGGGAGCCTTGGGAGCCTTCCATAAGCTTTCAGAAGCATTCCAGTCCAAACTAAAACCGATTTGGTCACATTTTGGAAAAATACCTAATAAATATTTCCCAGGGTATTTTCATCTTCACCCTTCACAAAAGTTCCTCAAAATAATATTTCCTATTTTCTGGAATTTTTGGGAATTTTATGCACATATTCAAAAATCACTACCTTTCGGCCCGAATATTACGATTTTGCCCTTGATCTAATCTGGCCTCATCCAGACATCTTGGGCTTCCCCTAGGCCTACCATGACTTAGTCTAACTTATATCTGGACCTTAGAAATACTATATGGCTTCTGGCCACAGTCCAATCATCTCTATTTGGACTGCTTTTCCTTTACCGATTATAACTGTAAATTCCCATCTTTAGTGATTTTTACAAAAAAATCGGGACCTCAAATCAAAATTCGGTGTCACATCATTCAACCCGGAATTCTTTTCTCTATCTCCCAGTATTTTCAGATATTAAATTCGGACCGGAGCTATTTTGGCCTGAAAGTACGCTTGCTCGCAATTTTCAAAATGACTATTTTACCCTTGGTCACTTTTCTAATTCTTACATACTCATAGGGACCTCATATGCATATTTTATAGTTCAGTGAACTGATCAGCATAATTTTTTCTATTTTATGATAAAATATGGTACTCATCGGCTACTAGCCCGATCTTTTCCATAATTACGATTATGCCTCTATACTCTCTTTCTGATCTCTTTACTTATCTTCTTATCCTTCATCTTAAGTTCTCAAAATTCTCTTTCAACAACTCATCCCCTAAACTCTTCAGGAGTCATTATTAATTGAAAGGCTCGACAACCCGCCCATATCAGGTTATCTTACTCAGGAGCCAGCCCATATCTAGCTACCTGCAGAATTCCTAGGCTTAAGACTTAGGATATTCCTTACATTCTTCTTTTTAAACCTAGGTGAACTGTCCCTATTTTGAAGGTTAAAGACTTAACTCATCTTTAAATCCTTAGGGACTTAGCTAATTCCTCGGATTCCTACAAAATATAGGTAAGTGATCTGCCCATATCAAATTACTATCCTGGGACTATGGGTTTAGCAGCCTGCCCATATCAGACTACCTCCCAGTTCTCCTAGACCCAAAAATCAGGATGTTACACACGAAGTGTTTCACGTGTCACAATTGAAGAAGTACCAGCCAGACCCATCTCACATCATAGAACCCAAGGAGGTCGAATTACGTGAGAACTTGACTTATAAAGCGAAACTAGAGAGCATCTTGGATACAAAGGATAAATAGTTGAGGAATGATAAGACACAATTTGTGTATGGTTTCTAATACATTTTTAATAGTTTTATAACAGTTTTACCATTCATTTATGCCTGTAATTGTGCTTTTATGGTAATACATGATTGTGCTTGGCAATGTGCTATTTTAAGGGTAAAATGGTAAAATAACTCCTCTAAACTGCATAATTGTTATTCCCTTACTGGTGGGACTTTTACAATGAGCTTTGGTTTTGAATTGTAGGTATTTTAGAGGAGCAAGGACTAATGTGAGCAGGAAAGAAATCACAAGATGGGGAATCAAAGCAAGGAAGCAGCTTCTGTGTGTTTCAGTCGCGACCAAAGTGTCCACAGGTCGCGACCTCATTTCTCCTGAGATGCTTCTCTGCGTTTACAGGTTGTGAATAAAACATGGATCTAGTCGCGACTAGAGAAGATAGTCATGAAGCTGCGCGTTTCTGATTATATCAAGCTGCTTTTAAAAGGATATGCAAGTCGCAGACATCCGGGAGGCTGGTTTTTGACCTGATTAGGCTGAGAAATAGTGCTCGAACTCTCTACACCATCTCTACTACCCACACACATACTCCATCATTCATCTCTTCATCACATCTTCTACTTCTCTCCATGGCATCATATGTGAACAGCGATTACAGTGCAATAGGAGTCATGAGAGGCTAAACCCTTAGTCTCTTGGTGATTGATCTGATATCTTGAGCTCATGGACTGCACAGGGATTTTTTTATTTTTATCTACACCTCATCTTTCATGTTTTGATTATGCTAGATCTAGGGCTTCATTATATGAACACGGGAGTTGAATTTTGATTGATTATTCAAATATTAGAACACTTGTAATTTACTTTGGATGTTTTGAATGCTGGTTTTAATACAATATTTCAGTTTCAATTTTAAGATAGTTGAACTATTATCAACGATCGTTGCTAATTAATTCAATTGCTTGAAATCTAGGGTTAGTCGATTGAGGGCATTTTCAACATCCGGTTTAAATTACACACTAAGTGATTCTTAACAGTTCATTAAGAGTTCTTAAACTAGCTTTGATCAAAGGAGTTTAAGAAATATTAATGTTCTGTATTCAATCGATCGATTAAGGTTTTATTTAAGACTTAGTGATTTCAAATTCCATATCAATTGAGAGCAAGGATAGATACATTTTCATCATCGAGAGTCTGTCATCACATACTACTTTCACAAACCAACTCATTTTCATCTAAATCAAAAGCACAAAAATATTTACTTTATTGCACTTTTATTTTACAAAACCAACCAAAACCCAAAACCATTTTACCTTCACTTAGGTTTTTAATAGTTTTGTCACCAATACACTAGGTCTCCAATAGAAAAGCTCATCGAGAAGAAAGATAGGGTTATGCCTTATACTACATTATTTGGTGCAAACATAACTTATTTTGATGGGTCGGAAGGCGACAATCCGACCTCCTCATCAAGGAATAAGATGATTCGACTTGTGAAAGTCTTCTGGAAGGGGATGACCCCAGGTGATGCAACTTGGGAGACCGAGGAAAGAATGCGGCTCGAGCACCCAAAATTGCTCCATGGTTAGCTTCTTGTATCTTCCTTACCTGTGTGCTTTCCTTGTGTATGAATTTTAGGGATAAAATTCTAATAAGTGGGGAGAGTTGTAACACCCCAATTTTTATTTTTATTTTTTTAAGCACAATTAAAAATATTATTTACCAATTTCCCACATAATAGTTTTCGGAATTGTCAAATTAACATTTTTAAAATCAGTTAAGAAAACAGTTGTTTGGTCTTTTTCAAAAGGGATTTGAACAAAAGACGTAGAAGTGTTTGAGACCTTATACTGTATCCTATATATTAAGGTAGCAGGTATAGATCCTGGTTTCATGTTTAAACCGTTTAGTTTAATTTTTAGTTTAATACACTCATGGACATGTTCATCCTTTAATTCAGTCATCCTATCAGGATAACAATTAAAGTAAACAGGACCATCGTGTAATCCAGTTTTGGCTAATGCAAGAATAGCATCTTGAAATATATTATGTCTATTGTCTAAAAGACACAATAAACACGATACATTTAAGCCTTTTCGAAAGAGTGGTTTAATTGCAATTTGAATACAACCGATGTGTAAGAAATTATATTCTTTTGGGTGTTTTTCAATTGACTTTTTTGAAAGAAGGTAGAAATCTTCTTTTTCAGGTTAGACAGAAACTGATTCTTCAGGTTAGACAGAAATTGACTTGTTCAGTCTTTACTTCGGCAGCATAACGGCGTCTCTTAAAATTTCCAAAATTCATTTCGACATAACCTCCCCTGTAATGGGTTATTTATTGGGATGAGATCCGGGGGAATCTCAGTAGCAATAATCATAACAATATATGTAATGCAGAGTGACAGTGCTTGCTTGTGATTGTGTACAGATAAGTATGCTGCGTGCTTCCATGCTTAATAACATATGATCATAGCATTATAGCAGAGCTTCAGACATAACATATAAGACAACAATCCAACCAAACAATAGCACAACAAGTCACAAAGCCATTACATAAAAGCTAGGATTAGTTACTACCTGGCTAGCTTAGCAGAACTCCACTATCCTTATTCTGCTTCCAGCTCCGCCAGAACTTCCTTACTTCCTTTTCTCCTTTCTCTCTTCCCTTCCTTCTCCTTCTCTCTCTTCTTTCTCTCCCTTCTCCCTTCCATGCGTGAATGCAAGAATGGAATGGAGGGGGGGTATTTATAATTGCCTTCAATGGCAATTCTGCAGTTTCTATGAACTTTGATCCTGCGGTCCTGGTTTTTCCTGGATTTTCCTATTTTCTTTAATTCCTCCTTTACTGCATCATGCATGACATCATTGGGACACCTCACCAGGACACCTCAGCGCCACATTTTCCACATGCTGAAATCCTGGACACCTCAGCAGCTGACTCAGCATGCTGACTCACCGGTCCAGTCTCTTACCTCGTAATACGTGTCCTCAACTTTTTCTTCTGCCTTTATGTTGGCGCCATGTGTCATCTTACTGGAACCTGTCACTCCTTCCAATGCTATCTAGATAAATCCAGGACTTTATCTGATCACCTCCTCGATTATCGTGCCAACCGAGTAACTTTACTTTATTGAAACAGCATTAAAATAATATTTTAATGCCACTTTTTCCCACATACTTCATGGGCTACGTTTTTGGGCTCTGGAAATGTTGTCTTGGATCCTGATCAAGCCCAAGTACTCTGATGGCTCAATTCCCAAGAAACAGCCCATGGCAAATTACCAAAATACCCTTGGGTGCCCTTTCTTGCATTATTTTAACCCTAAGGGTAAAATCGTCATTTTACACCCTTCTGTACTCTGTCAGGGCATATACTGACTCTAAGTAGCTTTATCTGTATATACCTTGGCTTCTGGGCCTGTCCAGAATTACCAAAATGCCCTCCATTCATCTGTTACACTTTTGTACAACACAGGGGCATTTTCGTAATTTCGCACTTTTCTGGGGTTCTGCCGGACACTGGCCCACCTATCAGTCCAAGGGTCTTCCTGGGCCTTTGTTGGCGCCATTATTGGGCCTTTCTGGGTCCAATACCTTTATGGCACGTATTACGAGGAATCTTCCCCGTTAATAATTATTGAATATTTTATCTATTATTCACCGTTTATACACATATCCGGACACCGGCTCCTTCTGTCCGATACACTGGCCTGCGGTGTTCAGGCATCCCTGTGAGTCATATCAGTCATCTGACTGAGGTCATCCGAACTCATTCAGTCCCCTTTCAAATACCGATAAATCTCCCTATCGGATCCCCGGAGACCTCACACTCCTGTCTGGATTTTCTAATTTACGAATAACTTTTTCTACAGGCCTCCTATCGGTATTCTGTCAGTTTCCCGACATCCGTCCCATAAGGGCGTATCATCCTGTATTTTCTCACCTAGATATGATATCCAGGATATCCGGTATGAATTTTTATAACTTTTGGACGATCAGTCCATTTCTGGCTATCTGGAGTCTTCAAAAATTCCTGTATTAAGCCAGATTACCGAGCGTCACTTGCTCTCTCTACCGGTGAAATCTGGGACTGAAATGCTTTCGGACAGTCCAAACCACTTCCGGCCTGACTTTCTTTAATTACAATTTAGCCCAGGGAACTTTTCTTCTTTTCATTTAAGTCCCTTTTTATTTGGCTAAAATTACACTTAAGGACCCCACCTTTTTGTCTACTTTCCTTTTTGGCCTTGAAACTTTCCATAATTGCACTAAAGTCCTTTCATTTCCTTTACTAGGTCTAGGGGCATTATTGTCTTTTCATATTTTACCAGAGTATCCTCTGGCCCTGGTCAACTATCCAGATACCCCTTCTTGACTGTCTAACCTTAGCCAAATGACCAAAATACCCTTTACTCATTCTTCAGTTGTTCTATAACATAAGGGCATTTTCGTCATTTTGCACATTTTTCCCGGACACCGGCCCCTCTTACCACTGAACTGATATTATGGGCCTGGGCCTTCCCTGGTGTCACTACGGGCCTTAGACAACACTGTATGGCCTCTGGCCATAGTCCGATCATCTCTATTCGGACTGCCTTTTCTTTACCGATTATAACTGTAAATTCCCATCTTCAGGAATTTTTACAGAAAAATCGGGACCTCAAATCAAAATTCTGTGACTCCTCATTCAATCCGGAATCCTTTTCTCTATCTCCCGGTATTTTCAGATATTTTATCCGGACCGGGCTGGTTTGGCCTGAAAAAGCACTCACGCGCACACTTTTCCAAAATGACCATTTTACCCCTGGTCATATTTCTAATTCTTTCATACACCTAGAGACCTCATATGCACATTTCACAGTTCAGTGAAATGATCAGCATAATTTTCTCTATTTTCTGACAAAATATGGTACTCATCGGCCACCAGTCCGATCTTTCCCATAATTACGATTATGCCCTTGAATTCTCCTTCTGGCATCTCTAGGCCTAAAAATTGGGGTGTTACAGTTCTGCTGGACACTGGCCCACCTATCAGTCCAAGAGCCTTATTGGGACTCTAATGGTGCCATTTTTTGGGCTTCCTGGGTCCATTAACTATATGGCACGCATTAAGAGGAATCTTCCTCTGTCACAGTTCACCAAATATTTTAATTATTATTTACAGATTATACACCTTTCCGGACACCGGCTCCTTTTCCCAGATACAGTGTCCTACTGTGTTCAGGCATCCCTGTGGATCATAACGGTCATCTGACCGAGGTCATCCGATCTCATTCAGCCCCTTTAAAAAATACCGATAAATCTCCTACCCGGATCCCCGGAGGCCTCACACTCCCGTCTGTATTTGCTATTTTGTGAATAAATCTTTCTACAGACCTCCTATCGGTATTCTGTCAGTTTCCTGACATCCGCCCCACAAAGGCGCATCATCCTGTATTTTCTCACTTATATCTGAGATCTAGGATATCCGGTAGGAATTTTTATAAGTTTTGGACGATCAGTCCATTTCTGGCTATCTGGAGTCTTCAAAAATTCCGGTATTAGGCTGGGTTACCCGGCGTCCCCTGCCCTACCTTCTGGTAGAATTTGGGACTGAAATACTGTCGGGCAGTGCAAACCACTTCCGGCCTGACTTTCTTTAATTATACTTTAGCCCCAGGAAACTTTTCTTCTTTATAATTAAATCCCTTTTTATTTGGCAAAAATTACACTTAAGGACCCCACCTTTTTGTCTACTTTTCTTTTTGGCCTTAAACTTTTTCATAATTACATCTAAATCCCTACATTTTCTTTCTTTTGTAATTTAACCCCTTTCCTTGCATAAATAGCCACTATATCTTTAGGGACTTTCACTATTTACCTATAAGTCCTTGATCTTTGACTTATTTGCAGTTTAGTCCCTAAAAACCCTCTGTATGTTTTTAGGACTTCTGTTCAAAGGAGTCTGATAGTCTATCTATTTCAGGCTCACTTTCTGAGTCTCTGGGCCTGAAAATTGGGGTATTACATACTGTATCCTATATATTAGGGTAGCAGGTATAGATCCTGGTTTCATGTTTAAACCGTTTAGTTTAATTTTTAGTTTAATACACTCATGGACAGGTTCATCCTTTAATTCAGTCATCTTATCGGGATAACAATTAAAGTAAACAGGACCATCATGTAATCCAGTTTCGGCTACTGCAAGAATAGCATCTTGAAATATATTATGTCTATTGTCTAAAAGACACAATAAACACGATACATTTAAGCCTTTTCGAAAGAGTGGTTTAATTGCAATTTGAATACAACCGACGTGTAAGAAATTATATTCTTTTCGGTATTTTTCAATTGACTTTTTTGAAAGAAGGTAGAAATCTTCTTTTTCAGGTTGGACAGAAACTGATTCTTCAACAGTCCAGATTATGTAATCAGACTTGGAAAACCATTTCCTATCCTCTGTTTGCAAATACAGTGCGTTTGTGGCAATTGGTGGTAAAGTCCAATTGTCCATATTTTGGTTTATGTTTTGAAAAGAAATTTCTTCTTTGAAAATTCTTTTGTTTGAAGAGTTTCTTGTTATAACATTTAATTCCTCATCATTTAGAGAAGAAGAAGTGGATGAAGAAGGGTTTCCACTGCTTCGTTTGAAAGAAAAAGAACAGAATAAAGAAGACATAATTTAAAGGGACAGAAAGTAAATACTTAAAAAGTAAAGAGCAGAAAGTAAATGAACAGAAGAAATAAAAGAAATAAGAAAGCGATAAAACAGAATGTAAAGAGCAGAAAGTAAGAAGTGCAGATAAGAACAAGAAATAAGAACAAAGTAAAGCAAGAAGAAAATGAAAGCTCAATAGTCGTAATTCTCCCTTACATTAGTATCTTCACCTCCAGATGTCACATCCTTATTTTTATACATCTTAGGGACCATTCAGTAGCATTTAGAACCACTTTCAGGGTCATTGAAGTCTAAACTCTTAATCTGGAATTTTATTCTTATCGGGTACTGTTCACTGTGGCAAATACTAGATGAGTGACCTGACTTTAAAAAATCATAACTAATTCTAGAAAAATTGAAATGAAGTGGTTCAAATTGGTACATGAATATAACTTAAGTATATTTCAGGGAAAAAATCATTGGTTGACCAATACTTGACAAATTCAACGTGGGTCAATGTTTCAATCTTACTGTTCATCCAATGACTTTCTCCTGAATCCAGCATTCTGGTTCCAATTTTAACAATTTATATCTTTTCGTATATACATCCAAATGAGGCACTATATATATCAAATTAAATCTTAGTATGTCTACTTTTTACCCTAAAAAGTTCGTACATTAATTCAATCATTTACTATTTTTAATGATTTATCAAACATGAATAGGTCTTCACGAGTTACTGTTCACTGAGCCTATTTTCAGCATTTAGTCTTTACATACACATGCATACAACCAACACATATCAGTCATATATGCCAGATAACAATTAATATTAAATAATCAACTGTTATATATCAGTGCATGATTAACCCCCTCATATTTCTATTACATCTTTCACTGTCTAAAATCCGGCAGCATAACTGCTATAATTCTTCTTTAGAAAGTAACCGATGTTGTACCGATTCGGTAATTCCCTCATGAGAACTACCATTCTACGTAGTACCCAGGAAAGACTGGATGAACCTGCTGGGTCCACTCACTTCCAGCCTCCTTAGACAGCACTACGTACACAGTACGTATCAGTTCCTTTCCCTGTTCCTGCTTCCTTGCCGGAATTTTGGCAGCATAACGGCGTCTCTTAAGATTTCCATATTTTATTTTGACAGAACCTCCCCTGTAATGTTATATTTGGGAATGAGATTCAAAAGAATCCCAGTAGCAATAATCATAACAATATATGTAATACAGAGTGACGGTGCTTGCTTATGATTGTGTACAGATAAGTATGTTGCATGCTTCCATATTCAATAACATATGATCATAGCATTGGAATAGAGCTTCAAGCATAACATATAATACAACAATCCAACAAAACAAAAGCACAACAAATCACAAAGACATTACATAAGAGCTAGGATTAGTTGCTACCTCAAAAGCAGAGCTTCAGAACTTCTCTACTACTCCCAACTCCACCAGAACTTCCTTACTTCTTTCTTTCTCTCACTTTCTCTCTCAAGAACTTCTTTCTTCCTCTCTTTCTTGCTTGTGCCGAAATAAAGAGCTAGGGGGGTATTTATAGTGTTGAGCAATGGCAATCTTATAATTTGGAAGACTTATGATCCTGTGGTCCTGGTTTTTCCTGAATTCCCTATTTTCTTTTATTCCTTTTATTGCATCATGCATGACATCACTCAATGCCAAGTCATGGGACACCTCACCACCCACATTCTTCACATGGCGCAATTTGGAGAGATCTAGAGCCTTCTGGAAGCTTTTCGGTCCAATCCGGTACCGGCCCGGTCTGTCTCCTCGAAAAACGTGTTGTTTTCTGAATCTGATTTTTCTAAAAATCCTTTTTATGTCTACTGACCTGACATTTAGTATCTAGACCCTTTATATCATTAACTTTTTAATACTGGGTCCAGACTCAGTTACAGATCCCCTGCGAAATGACCAAAATGCCCTTGGTGCCCTATCTTGTCCAATTTTAACCCTAAGGGCAAAATTGTCATTTCACACCTTTCTGAACCTGGTCAAAGCATATACTGGCTCTAGTCAACCTTATTTAGATATGTCTTAGCCTCTAGGCCTGTCCAGAATGACCAGAATGCCCTCCATTCATCTGCTGCCCTTTTTGTACAACACAGGGGCATTTTCATAATTTCGCACTTTTCCGGGGTTCTGCTGGACACTGGCCCACCTATCAGTCCAAGAGTCTTATTGGGCCTCTAATGGCGCCATTTTTGGGCTTTCGGGGTCCATTACCTGTATGACACGTATTACGAGGAATCTTCCTCTGTCACAGTTCTCCAAATATTTTAATTATTATTTACAGATTATACACCTTTCCGGACACCGGCTCCTTTTCCCAGATACAGTGTCCTACTGTGTTCAGGCATCCCTGTGGATTATAACGATCATCTGACTGAGGTCATCCGATCTCATTCAGCCCCTTTAAAAAATATCGATAAATCTCCTACCCGGATCCCCGGAGGCCTCACACTCCGTCTGTATTTGCTATTTTGTGAATAAATCTTTCTACAGACCTCCTATCGGTATTCTGTCAGTTTCCTGACATCCGTCCCATAAAGGCGCACCATCCTGTATTTTCTCACTTATATCTGAAATCTAGGGTATCCGGTATTAATTTTTATAAGTTTTGGACGATCAGTCCATTTTTGGCTATCTGGAGTCTTCAAAAATTCCAGTATTAGGCTGGGTTACCTGCATCACCTGCCCCAACTTCTGGTAGAATCTGGGACTGAAATGCTGTCGGGCAGTCCAAACCACTTCTGGCCTATTTTTCTTTAATTACACTTTAGCCCCAGGGAACTTTTTCTTCTTTGTAATTAAGTCCCTTTATTTGGCTAAAATTACACTTTAAGACCCCACATTTTTATCTACCTTTCTTTCCTAACCTTAAACTTTCCATAATTGCATTTAAGTCCCTTCATTTCCTTTCTTTTGCAATTTAATCATTTTCTTTACATAAAGGACCACATTTTTTTCCTGAAACAGAACTCATATATTCCATTTAATCTGTACATGGAAATCAATACAGAAATTAAGGATATTACACCAGATCCATAGTGGTGAGATAAATAAAAATCTACTTATCTTTGGGAATCAAGGAATTTGTTAGGTCATTAGCATGATTAGTCATACTGTTATCTCCTAGCCAACATCTGCGAGCTATTTCTAAGCCATTATGCACTACTGCGTACGATGTTTCACCTGCCCTTTATCATATCAACCGGGACTTACAGTCTATTTTCATACGGAAGGACTCATGCATAATAACTTAGATAAGCTCTGTGTACTATCGAAGAACTAACAGTCTTAATTATGCTAATAAGCTCAACAAATACCTGGACATCACAGAGATAAATATAGATTTATTTATAACATCTCTACTTCACCTTCTGGCTCTGATACCAACTTGGGGGAGGACCCCGAAAGGACCAAAAGGAATAGAGAAGAAGGAGGAGAAAGGAAGTAGAGCACTGGACGGACCAGTTAATGCATAACAAAAATTAAATATGCATGCAGTGGGGATGCTCTTGAATGAACTAAAAGGCAGTAGAACCAACCAAGCTTAGCTCATAAGAGGAGGCAAGAATATAAAGAAATTAAAAGACAAAAAGATGAAAAAGAAAATTTATTAAAAGAACATAAGCTTACAAGAGAAAGGGTAGAAGAAGAGGAGAAGGAAGGGGAAAATAGAAGGGAGCAAGAAGGGAGACAGGAGAATTCTAGAGGGAAGGAGGAGTCTCTCTCTCTAGGATAGAAGTGGCTCTAACTCAACCTGCCTGAATAAGGGAAATGAATCGATCTAAATAGACAAGCAAAGTTACTGTTTTGAACAATGTTTTAACAGAAGTTAGCACTGTTTGCATAGTTCCTATTAACACTGTTTGCAAAGTATCTGCCGACACTACAGTTTTCTGCCGACACTACAGTGACTTACTGTTTAAATAATATTTTACAAATTTCTAAAAACCTAGGACAGATTACTCGATCAACTAAGTCTTCGGGTAGTTTAATCTTTATCCACCATCTGGGTAAAACTGTTTTAATGTATATTCCCGTATATGTTTTAATGAAGAACATATTCTTGTTTTGAAAATGATAGGTATAAAACTGCTTTTACTGTCCCTTTTGGTCAGTATGAGTGGAATGTTATGCCTTTTGGTTTAAAAAATGCTCCTTCTAAATTCTAGAGAATTATGAATGAGATCTTCAATGATAGTAGTCAATACATCCTTGTTTATATTGATGATGTATTAGTCTATAGTCATTCTATAGATCAACATTTTAGACATATCTCCAAATTCATTAGAATTGCAGAAACAAACGGTTTAGTAGTTTCTAAACCAAAAATTAGTTTATTTCAAATTAAAATCAGGTTTTGGGGTCATTGGATATATCAAGGTCCATTACACAGATTGAAAGAGAAATTCAATTTGCTGACAAATTCCCCGACCAAATCATTGATAAAACACAACTTCAACAATTTTTGGGATGTTTAAACTATGTTGCAGAATTTATACCTCATCTTAGCAACTTCATTAAACCGCTTCATCAGCGACTCAAGGAAAGTCCGCCTCCGTGGACTGACCTCCATTCAAACATTGTCAGACAGATTAAATCCCAGGTTAAGGAACTTCCTTGTCTTAGCCTTCCAGATCCGTCTGTATTCAAAATTGTTGAAAATGATGCCAGTGACATAGGTTACAGTGGCATTCTTAAACAGCGTCTCAATGAGAAAGAGAAAATTGTTTCTTTCACATCCAAACATTGGAATAGCACTCAACAAAACTATTCCACTATTAAGAAAGAAATTTTGGCGATTGTTTTATGCATTTCCAAATTTCAATCCGATTTGTTAAACAGAAGGTTTTTAATCCGCATTGATTGCAAATCTGCAAAAGATGTTTTATAAAAGGATATGAAAAATCTTGCATCAAAACAAGTTTTTGCCTGATGGCAAGACATATTAAGTGTTTTTAATTTTGATATTGAATTTATCAAAGGCACTTCAAACTCTCTTCCAGATTTTCTCACCCGTGAGTTTTTACAGGGTAGGTAAAATGCCCAGAAAAAAGAAACCACCCAGTGAGGAAGATAAACAAAAGGGTATCTGGCAGGATGCCCAAAATCCAATATCAAGTGATGAACTTGAAGCCATCGTGCAAGCGGTGAGAAAATAATATGGGAGCTCCCCTGGGGCCCATAAATCTCAAACGGAGTCTTCAACTCCATCTGGATCTTCAATCCAGAAACCCCAAACAAAATCTGAGTCATCTACTCAGTCTGGGTCATCAACCCAGCCTATTCAAACAAGAGCCTCTTCTAAAAAGACTTTGGAATCATATGCCCAGAGTTTTGCCCAGAAAGCTCTCCCTGAAAAAACCTTTGCCCAATAACTGGCTCTCCCGCCAATACCATCAAAGGTATTAACCAAAACTCAATATGATTTGCTTAACCAACAACCAAAGGTTTTGCAGATTAATCCTTCCCAACAGATAGTCTCTGCTTCTATCCCTTCAAAGACGGATACACCGACCTTTCCAAAATTAAACAGGGCCATAAATATCCTTCAGATAGAACCAGAATTCTATCACAAACACCCAAAGCAGGTGGCCTTAAAAGTTTTTCCCCAAGGATTTTATTTCAGGCCAAAATAATTAAACAAAACTAGGGAGTATTATGAATTAATTTTGACTCACTCTGAGTTGGCAGCTATTAAAAAGAATGCTGAAAAAATAGATGAGTCATTAATAACTCATTCTACCCTGCAGATTTTAAAAGTCCTTACTCCATCTCAGTGGGGACAAGATTTGCAAAAAATCAAAACATTTGGGATAAACTATGATCCTATTGGATATAATTATTGGGATTATGTTGATGCATGGTACCATGTATTCTGGGATCAAAACAAACTTTTTAAACACATTTGGTTTATTTATTTTAAAACAAAAACCAAGTACGATTTCCCTCAATGGTTTAGACACTGGTGGGATTTCTTTGGCTCAGTACCACAGATGCTTCCTCCTACAATAGTTCAAGCTTTTGATGTTTTCAAACAAAAGTTCAACATTGAAGAAAAACCTTTTCCTGTTGAACTTTATTATTTTTCAAACTTATCTGTTTCATGGATTTTTTCATTGAGTTACAAATTTTCTGATACTGAAGGATCCAGATTCCTGCCGATATTATAAAGACTTATGTCCGTAAAATGGTGGGCTAAATTTGATCTTTCACGGATAAACACAATAGCGGTTAAGAGATGGTTCAAACAGAATCCCCAAAATCTTTGCATAACGGAACATAGTAAGTTTCTAAATCAGAAGATTAGGGTACAAACTGTCCTCACCTCAACAAACAATAAGGTTAGCCTTATCAACCAGCTGAGTTCCATGCTCCAACTCCTTCAACAATAGGAGCAAGATATTCCTTCTACAAGCCAAACAAGTTCTACTCCTACATCAGAAAAAGATGAAGAAGAAGAAGACTTGACAAACTTGGATGAAGATTAAACTACCCGAAGACTTAGTTGATCGAGTAATCTATCCTAGGTTTTTAGAAATTTGTAAAATATTATTTAAACAATAAGTCACTGTAGTGTCAGCAAAAAACTGTAGTGTCGACAGATACTGTGCAAATAGTGTTAACAGGAACTGTGCAAATAGTGCTAACTTCTGTTAAAACATTGTTCAAAATAGTAACTTTGCTTGTCTATTTAGGTCGATTCATTTCCCTTATTCAGGCAGGTTGAGTTAGAGCCACTTCTATCCTAGAGAGAGAGACTCCTCCTTCCCTCTAGAATTCTCCCGTCTCCCTTCTTGCTCCCTTCTCTTTTCCCCTTCCTTCTCCTCTTCTTCTACCCTTTTTCTTGTAAGCTTATGTTCTTTTAATAAATTTTCTTTTTCACCTTTCTGTCTTTTAATTTCTTCATATCCTTGCCTCCTCTTATGAGCTAAGCTTGGCTGGTTTACCGCCTTTTAGTTCATTCAAGAGCAACCCCTCTGCATGCATATTTAATTTTTGTTATGCATTAACTGGTCCGTCTAGTGCTCTACTTCCTTTCTCGTCCTTCTTCTCTATTCCTTTCGGTCCTTTTGGGGTCCTTGTAACATCCCAATTTTTAGGCCTAGAGATGCAGAGATAGCCTAAGATTAAGAGGCTACTGGACCCCTTTTAGCAGAAGTCCCAGAGGAATGTAAAGAGTTTCAGGGACTGAGCTGCGAGTAAGTAAAGGTACGGGGACTTATGTGTAAACAGTAGAAGTCCCAAGGGGTAAATGGCCATTTGGGGATGATGTAAAGGTCAAAGATTCAAGAGTTGACCAGTTAGGTCGCGATGATAAAGAAATTGGTCGCGACGAGAGTATATTGTGGTTGCGACTAATATTGGCAGAGAGGATTGGTCGTGACGAATATGTATGTGGTGTCGCGACTAATGAGTAGAATGAGCTGGGTTGCGACTAAAAAGTGATGTGGTCGCGACAAAAGACTGTTATGGTCGTGACTAAAGGATGTTGTGGTCGCGACTAATGAACCAAAAGCTGTTATGTCGCGATGAGATGATGATCAGGTCGTGACTAGTGACTAAAGTAGTGTTAGCGTATGGGCCAAGAGTGGTGAAGGTCCAAATGAGATAGTTACCCGGTTAGAGATAGAACTGGGGAAAGAGGTCAGATACAGGAAAGGTTATCTGGAGACCATGAGGTAGACTGATAAGGTATCCTTATGGGACCCATAAGATACCACATGGCATTAGAGTGGTGATTTGGTGACCTTTCAGTAGAGTAAAGTTACTCGGTTGGCACAAAAATTGAGGAAGTGATTAGATAAGTCTAGGACTTATCTGGATAGCATTGGGAAGCGTGCAAGATCTCTTTCAGGCGCCACATGGCATTAGTCTAGAGAAAGCAGATAAAGCTGAGGACACGCATTACGAGGCAGGAGACTGGACCGGTAGTCAGCCCGATGAGTCAGCATGCTGAGGTGTCCGAGAATTGAGACATGTGATAAATGTGCATGCTGAGGTGTCCCGATGATGCAGTAAAAGGGAATAAAAGAAAATAGGAAAATCCAGGAAAAACCAGGACCGCAGGATCAGAGTTCATGGAAACTACGAAAATGCCATTGGAGGAGGTTATAAATACCCCCTTGCCTTCATTTCCATTCACGCATGGGCAAGGGAAGGGAGAGAAAGAAGAGAGATAAGGAGAAGGAAGGAAGAGAGAAAGGAGAAAAGGAAGAAAGGAAGTTCTGGCGGAGCTGGAAGCAGAATAAGGATAGTGGAGTTCTGCTAAGCTAGCCAGGTAGTAACTAATCCTAGCTTTTATGTAATGGCTTTGTGATTTGATGTGCTATTGTTTGGTTAGATTGTTGTCTTATATGTTATGTCTGAAGCTCTACTGCAATGCTATGATCATATGTTATTGAGTATGGAAGCACGCAGCATACTTATCTGTACACAATCACAAGTAAGCACTGTCACTCTGCATTACATATATTGTTATGATTGTTGCTACTGAGATTCCCCCGAATCTCATCCCCATACATAACCCATTACAGGGAGGTTATGCTGAAGTGGATTTTGAGAATGCTAAGAGACGCTGTTATGCTACCGAAGTAAAGACTGAACATTAGTATATGATAAGTACTGTGTACGTATGTGCTGTCTAAGGAGGCTAGAAGTGAGTGGACCTAGCCGGTTCATCTAGTCTTTCCTGGGTACTACGTAGAATGGTAGTTCTCATGAGGGGATTACCGAATCAGTACAGTTCATCTCTTTGTACAGATGAAGCATAGCGGTTATGCTGCCGGAGTTTAGGCAGAAAGAGATGTAATAAAGATAGAAAGATTATGTATATGTCTTGTTGTGTATGCCATGCTGTATGACATTATGTTATTCAATGATAAATATTGTTTGGCATATTCAGTTTATGTATGGTAAATTAAGGGGAAATTCGCAGGTCCTGAGGCAGCAGTGCTCTGACCTCAGTTTGACCTAGTAAACGGAGAGTCTGGCCACGAGATTTAGTGAGCCGGTAGTACACATCTGGGGCATTCCATGAATAGGTAATAAGCCTAATTTGGATGTGTATAATGAGAGAAACCAGTTCTCAAATTAAAGGTTCAGAATGAAGAACTTAAGAGTAAAAGTTCAATCTCTGGACTTAAGTTAAGCAAAAATTGCTTCCGCAACTATACTCTGAGAGCTGTAAAGGAGGATGTTTCAGTCCTCCCCCAAGTTGGTATCAGAGCCAAAAGGTGAAGTAGAGATGTTATAAATAAATCTATATTTATCTCTGTGATGTCCAGGTATTTGTTGAGCTTATTAGCATAATTAAGACTGTTAGTTCTTCGATAGCACACAGAGCTTATCTAAGTTATTATGCATGAGTCCTTCCGTACGAAAATGGACTGTAAGTCCCAGTTGCGATGATAAAGGGCAGGTGAAACATCATACGCAGTAGTGCATAATGGCTTAGAAATAGCTCGCAGATGTTGGCTAGGAGATAACAGTATGACTAATCATGCTAATGACCTAACAAATTCCTTGATTCCCAAAGATAAGTAGATTTTTATTTATCTCACCACTATGGATCTGGAGGTGAAGATACTAATGTAAGGGAGAATTACGACTATTGAGCTTTCATTTTCTTCTTGCTTTACTTTGTTCTTATTTCTTGTTCTTATCTGCACTTCTTACTTTCTGCTCTTTACATTCTGCTTTATCGCTTTCTTATTTCTTTTATTTCTTCTGTTCATTTACTTTCTGCTCTTTACTTTTTAAGTATTTACTTTCTGTCCCTTTAAATTATGTCTTCTTTATTCCGTTCTTTTTCTTTCAAACGAAGCAGTGGAAACCCTTCTTCATCCACTTCTTCTTCTCTAAACGATGAGGAATTAAACGTTGTAACAAGCAACTCTTCAAACAAAAGAATTTTTAAAGAAGAAATTTCTTTTCAAAACATAAACCAAAATATTGACAATTGGACTTTACCACCAATTGCCACAAACACACTGTATGTGCAAACAGAGGGTAGGAAATGGTTTTCCAAGTCTGATTACATAATCTGGACTGTTGAAGAATCAGTTTCTGTCCAACCTGAAAAAGAAGATTTCTACCTTCTTTCAAAAAACTCAATTGAAAAACACCGAAAAGAATATAATTTCTTACACGTAGGTTGTATTCAAATTGCAATTAAACCACTCTTTCGAAAAGGCTTAAATGTATCGTGTTTATTGTATCTTTTAGACAATAGACATAATATATTTCAAGATACTATTCTTGCAGTAGCCGAAACTGGATTACATGATGGTCCTGTTTACTTTAATTATTATCCCGATAGGATGACTGAATTAAAGGAGAACATGTCCATGAGTGTATTAAACTAAAAATTAAACTAAACGGTTTAAACATGAAACCAGGATCTATACCTGCTACCCTAATATATAGGATACAGTATAAGGTCTCAAACACTTCTACGTCTTTTGTTCAAATCCCTTTTGAAAAAGACTAAACAACTGTTTTCTTAACTGATTTTAAAAATGTTAATTTGACAATCCCGAAAACTATTATGTGGGAAAATGTTAAGTTACCAGACGAGTGGATTATGGAAAAAGCCTCACAGCCTATACCACAACCCACTTCTCAGTTAAGCAGGATTTCATAAACATCTTATGGATCTGTCAGGTTATCCTTCGATCGGTCCAGAAGATCTTTTTCACAAATAAACAGATCAGAATCTTCAATATATGAGGATTGTAGATCTCTCCAAACTGAATCATCTAGATTCTCCTGTTCTTCAATTCCTAGACCTTGATATCTTATTTGCAAAAATATTAAATAATTAAAATTATTATAGTTTAATATTTTTATTATTTTAAATAAAAATAAGATATCTAAATTATCCTACCATTATCTTTCTTAAAATTTGTGATTTGATTGATGTTATTAGTTATGAATATATTAAGATTTATATTCAAATTAAGATATGAATTTAAATTTTGAAGATATGGTTTAAATTTTTAAATTTACCATATCTGATAGGATTATAACAAATTATAAAGATAATAATAATAGTAAGATAATAATATTATATTAGATAAAATTATAATGTTAAACCTAGATCCCCTTTCTTACCTCTTTTTATTGCCATTAGCTGTCACCTATTATCTTCCTCCTTCACATCATTCTTTCTCTCCTTCTGGCTAATTTCACTTTGCAGCAGAGGTACACTTTCTCATCTCCTCTCCCTTTTTATTGGTCTCTCTTTTCCCATTAATGATTGTCATTTAGCACCATGTTTCGTTCCTTTTAGCAAATCCTTTCCTTGTCACGCCACCTACTGCTCCCTTCCTTTTCAAATCTTTGCACTATTACACGCCATGTCCTTCTCTTTTGTCAGTAAGTAATGTAAGTCACATATATAATATATATACACAAGGTGGGTTTCAACGTGCTTCATAAAGAAACCATCAAATATATATATGCTTTTCCAAACATCACTATATATATGTCTTCTTGTACATCTTCTTTCTTCAATATATATATATAGATATATGCTTCATCAATTATACCTATCTTATCATCACAGTACGCATGTATATATATGCATATATATGTATTTAGTTGCCTTGACCACCTTTAGAAATCACTACCTGACAAGTGAAATAAAATAAAAATAATATGTAATGAATAGTTTTGAATTAGAAATAGTTATAAACAAACAAAAAAAAGAAACCACCTTTCCGCAGGTCTTTATCCTTCTTCTCTAATATGTATGTATATATTTAGGATTTTCTGAAAAAGAACTCAAGGCTTCAACTTAATTTATTATTATATTAAACTAATTAAATGTGTAAATGTGACAGTGGGCATGCATATGTAAATAAATAAATAAATAAAAGGAAGTCCAGTGAGCTTGGCAAAGAAAAAGATATATATACATCTTATAAATAAAATAAGTTATATTCTTAAATAATATTGGATTAAAATAGTAAATAGTTTTATATGTATAACCATTTATATATACATATATTTAAACAAAAATATATTAGTTAAAAGAGATGAGCTCTAAGATTCTAGAGTAGCTTGAGAATAATTTTAGAGTATTAAGTACTATAGTGATAATTCTTGTGTGGTAATTTTGTAGACTATCCTTGGAGTTCTAGAGTAACTCTTAGTAAACCACCAGGTTGTTGTGATTGATATTGTTACACACTGGGCCACTCGAATCGTGTAATTATTCCTTATTTTGGCGAGAGGTAACTACTTTCCACTCATTGTGTGTGCTAATATTATGTTTGTGAGTGATTTGATATATATATATATAAACCTACTGATATTTACATGATTATAGTGAGGAATTTTTATTGATGATTTTATTAAAAATGGTCTTGTGGGACTTGAAGTTTAATATGGAAAGTTGAATTGAGAGCAGAAACTTGTTATATCTTATTATTGACATTTGAAGAAAGTTATTATCTTGAGAAAAATTATATCGTGTTATTTATTGATGTGATTGATTATTAAGCTTGAGATTTCTAATTAAAATTACTATCTTGAGAATTATGCATTGGGTATTGGTGATGAGGGAGTTATATTTCTACCACATGGTATAGCCTACATTGAAGCTAGAGGGTTGGCTTTGGTCCCACCTATTTACCGAGGAGCTACGACACCCCCACCTGTTTACCGAGGGGGAATGAACCCGTGGTCCAGTCATGTGCTCTGTAGATTTTGGCCAGTCTATAACACTTGACCGGTTATCTTTTTGAGTGGCCAGTCATATGGTATTTTTCACTAGCCCATTCGCTCGACGGGAATAAGGCGGTTCGGTTGGATTAATGGGAGGAACTTGGGTGGTTTATCTATTTAATTATACTATGATGATATGTATTTTCTATATATTGCACCTTGCAAATTGTCCCACTTGACACCTCATGAGCACATATTAGTATGCATATGAGTAGATTGATAGTTACTGAGGCTTTTGTCTCACCCTATTTTTATTAAAAAAATTTAGGAGTTAGTTCAATTGCTGGTTCGATAGGGAAGGCGCCAGAGACATAGTTGTGCTAGTTGAACTGTACAGCACCCTCTCTTACATTTATGCATTGAGTAGATATATATTGCCATTATAGGGCCTACTTTTATTTATACTCTGATGAATTGCTATTTTTATGATCGTACTGAATAATGTGTGCTGGTAGGAGGCCAGAACCTTTTAGGATTATACATGTGACTTGATGGACCTACAAGGACCATTTGCTATGTTATGAGTACTATTTGGAAATTTGCTTGCATTATGGACTTTGTTGTGGTTTACCTGAGTCACCCGGGGGCTTATTCCAGAAATTCAAATTGATAATGTTGATGCTGTTAAACAGGGGCTTGAACCTTTTAACCATGTCAATGGGTTGAATTCTTTCTAATAACATGGTTTTGTGTGCAAAAATTTTGTAAAGTTTTTATATCCATGATAATACCATTTTATAAGTTTCATTGTTTTCTATCATGGATAACCTTTTTCAAAATAAGTTAAACTCTTTTAACCATGATAGTGCTTAGCGGTTGTTTTATTTTTTCTATCATGTTTAACCCTTTAGAAGTAAAATTTTCTTTCGCTGGTCATGATAAATTTCAAATGATTAACAAAACTTATTTAATTATTGTTATTAGAAGGAGAATTTTGCACTCTTATGCCCATTTCACTAAGTCTCGTCTAGCAGTGACATCATTCTTACTCTTTCCACTGATATGCAGAATTGTGCTAACAAGACTCTCACACACATTCTTCTCCACATGCATGACATCTAGACTATGTCTCACTTCAAGACTTTGCCAATATGGAAGATCAAAGAAAATTGATCGCTTTTCCCATATATTCTTTTCAGGTTCCTTCTTCTTATTACTTTTACCCAAGGTAACATAAACACCCTACAAACGTTGATACACTTCTTCTCCAGTTAAAGGAATAGAAGCCATTTCGTATTCATGTGAGCTATTAAATGCCTTCTTCAACCTACGGTAAGGTGGTGTCATCTAAGAAACATTATATGGGAAAGGTAGATTGTCTTCCTTCCATGCTTGAGTTACATGTTGTTAGTGCCTTCTTCACATATTGGGCATGTTTTATGCCCCTTAACACTATATCCTAAAAAATTTCCACACGTCGAAAAGTCATTTATCGTGGTGAATATCATGGTGCGGAGTTTAAAGGTCTCTTGTTTGTATGCATCAAAGACATCAACACCCTCCTCCCAAGTTGCTTCAAATCATCAATCAAAGGTGCCAAGTACACATCTATATCATTTCCTGGCTATTTTGGCCCCAA
Source organism: Leucaena leucocephala (assembly GCA_037074615.1). Lineage (NCBI taxonomy): Eukaryota > Viridiplantae > Streptophyta > Magnoliopsida > Fabales > Fabaceae > Leucaena > Leucaena leucocephala. The sequence continues at coordinate 9,308,447 of CM073549.1, forward strand.
GATTATCAAAGACAATATGATGTACTTTTGTTTCATACACAATGAGGGAGGCAAGTTGTAAATCACAAGGAGAACTGGCCAAGCACTATGTGTGCCAGTTGAAACAGTTGACACAAGGATAGAAAAACAACCCATCCCTTTTTTCAAAGCATTCCTCTAAGCAAATTCAAGAAACTTTTCTACCCTATCTCATATTCCTTAGTAGTTCTCTTAGCTTTCATCCAACTACGATCCATTATTTCCTTAAATGTAAACAATCTAAAATGGTAACCAAATCCATCAAATAGAAAATAAATAGGAACTAACTTTTTTATAAGCCAGTTAACAAACAAATAAAACAACATAACAATTGACAAAAACATAAACAAATTTGGAAAATTTGAAATACGCACCCACAAACAAATAGGAACCAATGTAACAAACTAAAACTACAAAGATTATATCTTCAATATAAGGATGATAGCCCATAAGATGTATTACAACTTATAAACAATAAACATCCAAAATAGCAAGAAAAATGAGCAAATAACGAAGTTAAACGATGACTTATAGTACTGATGATGTAGAACGACTACGGAGACGATGGATAACAACTTTATCGACGGAGATAGGCACCAAAACTAGGAGAAAAATGCCAGAAAATGACGTTCGTGCAAGTATGTCGTCGTTCGGCAGAGCAACATAACACATAAGGCTATGAAAAGGATAAACTAAAACTGTACTCCGTGCAAGGGATTTTCAAAACTCGCAGAATTTTACATGGCATTTTTTACACTAAACCGCCATAAAATCTATTTTTAACGGTGGTTGTTAAATGATAATTTAACAAAAGTTTTATAAAAGCCGCCGTTAAAAAGTTTTAAAAATATGACTTATTAACGAATATGCCACCCCCTTTTTTTATGGCATTTTTTCCTTTAACCGCTGTGAGGTAGCACCGTGTTAAGTGTTTTTTCTAGTTGTGCATGGCAATCTTACTATTAACCACCATTAAAAGTTATGAGGCCAACCAACCTCCATTAGCCATCATGGCCACCCTCGTCGAAAGTATCGAACCAGATCTGGAAATAAGTTGAATATATGGTGGAGAAGTTGAAGATCCATAAGCTTCTGCTATTGAAGCTCTTTGAACTCCGTCTGATAAGGTCCATTCGCCACCACCCATCGTCGGCCACCATAACAACCCTCATGAAAGTATTGATTGAGCTAGATTAGGAGAAGAAGTCGAATGTCTAGTGAAGAAGTTGAATATCTATAAGTTTATACCATTGAAGCTCTTTGAAGACAAGATAGAAAAGAGATTTCAAGAAGTGCAGGGTTGAAGGTATGAAGAGAAAGATAGCGAAGAGGTAAAAAAGTTACAAATAGCGCCGGTGAGCACAACGACGACAAAGTGGATGGTGATGCCAGAAACAGGGGAAATTACTGATCTTTGGTTGTTGTTGAGGTCTAGAGTTGGGTAGGGAGCGACTCTGAAACTGTTTGTCGAGATGAAGTTATAAAATTTTGAAAACTTTTAATGGTAGTTTTACAAAAAAGCGACGTAAGTAGTTTACTTCTAACGGCGATTTAATGCCACATAGAGGAGAAGGAGAAAAACCACTAGGTGAAGAGAAATCACAAAAAACACACGGAATACTGAGTATATCATATAGCTCCTGGTCTCATGGCATTGCTTGAAACAACTTAATAGTTAACATACTACAACTCATTTGGTCCTTAATATAGAACCTAATTAGGGAATTAATCTTGGTCCTAAATATAAGATATCTTTCTTGTATATTTATCTAATTTTTCCTAAATTACCTCTATAGATACTCTCTTAACAATAATCAAGTAAGAGAATGAGAGAAGAAAGTAAGGAAGATGGTTAGGGTATTTTAGAAAAAATATGTTATATTAACTAAATTAACTAACTTCTTTAATAATCTAATCAAATTAGTTAAATAAGTTATATATTAAGGATATGAGGAGTATCGATTAATCTTTGTAATGGAATTTTGTAATAACAAATTGTGTTATTTACAAATTATGAATATGAATCGTACAACCATTGAAACATATTCAGCAGCTCTTCTTCAGACCATCGACCTTCTTTGCTTGTTTTTATAATCCTTCCTTCAAATATAAAAGTTATAGAATATGGCGCAATTTACAAATGATGAACAATCAAACACATATTCTATATTTTGTACTACATAAAAGAAAATATATCTTAATTAATATTTAAGACTTTAATAATATGCTTGGAATGAAACCCAGCGATAAAATTTTTACTGTTCAATTAAATAATCAAGATTTCATTAGTCAAGGCTTTGATCCTAAATGACACCAAACAATTTTTTCAAGGTTTTCTTAAGGGTGAGGTCAGGAGTTTGAATCCTTCATGGAGGGTATAATAGATGCGCGTGCTATGGCCCAAAAAAAAATAGATCACAGGAATTATATTTTTTTCTCAAACGAACTTTTTACTCATTTTCTATTCGGGAAGAGCAAGAGAACTTGAGCTACATGAGGCCATTGGAAGTTGAAGACAGTGGACCGCTCTTCATTAAGACCATTTATAAAGTGAAATATCTGAAACGGGAATTTGACTTCCATTATTAGAGAGCACATAATAATTTTAAGACAGACCAAGTTTAATAAAAATTTAATGGCATGCTGTAACCAAAAAACATCATCCTCTCCGTTTGTCTTATAAATGGGACAAGAGTGATAAGTTTCTTTTTACTTGTGTTCTTCTAGGGTCCTCAAATTAGTGATTTCCCCAACTTTTCATCTCATCATCCATTTTACTCATTCCATACACCAATATCTTAAACGTTTTCCTTCTTTCTTCTTTTATTTTTTATGATCAAAGTTTATGTGAGATAAGTCTCAGTGACTCACTAGTATTAGAGTATATCTTCAAACTCAAAAAAAGATCTATAGTGAGATTTGAATCCATATCAAACAAGTCAAATCCTTACAGACTTGTCCAATATCCAAATCCATTTATATGTTCTTGTTAAAAATCTATTTTTATTTCTTCAACATGCTTCAACATTGCACTCATAGTCAAAGTAGGAAGAGATTCTGTCCCAGCTGGACCAGCAGCTGAACTATATATAAATAATTAAGGATTCCCAACTCATGGTTTCAGCAAAGACACATGAAATACTGAATGTATCTTTGCTTTCGGTCTCATGATTGCTTCCTACAATATAACTTCATATATTATTATATGTAATAATATATAGACATACATAAGAGTATTTTCATAAATACGCCTGAATTTTTCTTAAAAACTCTCTTAATTGGGAATTCTTCATAATTTTTCCTATTTTATTCCCGCTGTGAGTAACTTATGCCCTTGTTTCCCAATGATCCTATGTTTTCATTATATCTTTAAGTTTAGAATTATCTCTCCAGAAAATATATCCGGTTATTTATTTATGTCTTAGATCAATCTTGGGATTTTACTTTTAGGGCACTTGGGATGGCACCAGGGTAGGTGTTAACTGAAGGGAAAGTAAAGGTTGAAAGTTTAGATAGCAGTCATACTGCTTAAGAAATTCTGATTCTTATCTTCTAAAGGTAGGATGGTTTAATATGTCAATCGTGTACATGGCAGTCTGTGTTATATCATTGAACTTTCATGCATGTCTTATATGACTTCTAAATGTAGATCAACCTTAGGATTTTTTTAGGCACTGTTTGGTATGAGGAATTTGGGGGGAGAGAAATTTTTAGTTAGTTCCATTTAAAAAAAAATTGAATATGTGGGGTTAAAGTAGTTAAAAAAATTTATAATTGAGTCAAAAATTGAATATTTTTAGGGCACTTAATATTTATATATAATTATGTATATATAGTTGAGACCGAAAGCTAAGAAGGAAAGAATAATCCTTAAAAAATATTTTTGGGGCTCAGAAAAATTATGGAAAAATCAAGAAATGATTATTTTAGGGATTTAGAAAATTATGAAAGGGTTTATTTTCTCAAAAAAGACTTGAATGATTTAATAACTATTTTTCAAGAATTAAGGGCCTATTTTCTTAAAAGATTCAAGAAAAATAATTAAGAGTTATCGTTTGCCCAAAAAATTTTATAGATATTATTTTATAAGTTAAAGAAATTATTTAAGACATTAGAATCTTATAGAGTGTCCCAGATTAGTTTCTTAAATTTATTCATAAATTTTAGTACCAATTGAGAAGGATAAAATTGTAAATTCATTACCCTAAGTCTAACAGTGAAATTGGATCAAGACTAAGCCTAATTTATAGAGCTAAAGACGTTCTGCCATGGGCAAGAAGTCAAGTTTCAGATTTTGGATATTGGCCCAATAATATAATTAAGGAATCAAGCTTATTGGATAAGCTTCTACACATGGGACCCAATGCAATAAACAATTAATTTTCTACTCTTAACACCTCACCCCCTTCAGCCTTTCATCCAACTCGTGCAGCAAAAGAGAAAAACAGAGTGTGAGAGTGGAGAGAAAAGAGAGACCGAGAGAGAGGGACGGAGGTGAAAGGGAGATCCAAGAGGCCTAAAGAGAGACTTCTTTCCACATGCAAGTTTGATTCTAGACTAAGGTAAGTGGTCTAAATCTCTTCCCATCCTTATTTTCTTCTTCTGTGACGTCTTGGAGAGAAGATTATGATTTTAAAATGATGGTTAGTGAGAGAACATGGAAGATCAAGGGGGAATAATTATAGATTAAAGCTTGTAAGTGAGAAAAATAAAGTTGAATGTGGATGGATGTGCTTGCATGTGGTTGGCCGAATGGTTTGGACATATTTCTTGAAATCTGGTTGCTGCAAGTTCTTCTCTGTTGTGGGTTTAATTTAAAAAAAAAAACAGAGAAAGAAGAGTGACGACGCTGCTGGACGTACGTTGCTGTAGAAGATGGTTTTGGACAGCATATAGCCATCATATATGTGTATATATAGATATGTATATATGTATGTAGCTGGTGCTGCCACGAGGAATGGAAAGCATATGTGTGTATGTCTATATATATATATATATAGATATATATTGCTGCTGTATGGAAGCTGTTTTGACAGCATATACATGTATATATTTATGTGTAAAGTTGCTATCATAGTGGAGGCTTGAGCTGTTGTGTATGCGCGTGTGTTTGAGCTGATGGAAGGAGCTGAAAACGTGATCCTAAATACTCTACAAATCTGGAAATTTTAGTTTTATTGAAGAGGACTTGTGAGGAATAAATGGTTATATATATGCTTACATGATGTGAGATATTAGAATGATGTTGAGAATAATATAAATGAAGTTAAAATTTCAGGTTTGAAATGAAGAAGATTAATGTGACAAAGTGGCTTTGTAATTGAGTTTAAGCTCGTGAATTTTACTCTTCTCCATTATATGGACAGCTTTGTTCAAGAATAGAGAAACATAGATTTTGTTTTTATAAATGGCTTTAATAAGTCAAAAAGGGGAAATTGAGACTTGGTAAAGGATATATATGTGTGAATATTGGTAGTAAAGAAAGGAAAGAAAGAACATTGCAAGTGTCCCTAAATATAATGTATATTTGAGCTTTGTTTAAGAAAAGGAATAAAGTGACGTTAAACTCTAAGCTATGCTGGAAAATAATAAGCAAGTTTAGAAATTAAAGAAAAATAATGAAGTTAGGATTTAAACTCGAAATAAGAGTTTGGGGGAATTTTAAGAAATGTTTATTATTAAATTAAAGCACAAAAGAGTGTGCATTAATCTCTCTTGTATATATATATATATATATATGATTCCTAGGTTTTACTTTGTACCTAAGCTCTTCAATAAGACACAAGGAAAATAATCAAAGAAGACCAAGCAAGAGGAGGTAACTGGGATGAAGAAACAAAAAGTAGTGGAAGCTATTAACTCTTATAAAGTTTGTGCTTAGTTGTTTGCATGATTATTTGCCATGTAAGCTATAATGATGCTTTTAAACATGTAATACCTTGTTTGAGTTGTGGTGGCCATGTGTATTTGCTTATAAGGTGTTGTTCTTGCATTGGCTGTTACATGTGAATTACTATTGCACATTATATATTGAGTTGTGGTTTTGTTATTGAGATCCACCCACTTCTCTCCCATATACCCACAATAGGAGCAAGTTTCCTAGAAAGGGAGAGCAAGCATGGGGAGAAATTTTGGAGACGAAAGCTTAAAGGCAGCCATTTAGTTATCATTAGTTATTTATTATTTAATTATTTTTTGTTGTTAATATATAAATGTATGATTAGTAGAAGCTATAGCTTCATCAAGCATTGATGAAGGGTGGAATTGCCTCTACATAGAAGCAAGGCAATTGCATGAGTTCAACCCTAAGAGTTTTCAGGATAAAAGTAGACATACAAAGCTTTAAAATAAGTAGTAGATTGTAATTTTAGATGTATAGATTTAAAAGATATAATTTTTTAAAGTTTTAAGAAAAATAGTTGCCATTGGTACCAAAGTTTTAAAGAAATTTTTAAGTTTTTGGGCTTACTAAGGGTAGCAATTGGGTTACACGTAGTCCTGGATCCAATAAATTATTCTGATAGGTGGCCATAAAGTAAATGTTACAGGAGACGTCGTGGCAGTAAGTACTCTGAAGAGTGCGAACTCAGAAAGCGAGCATCGATCAGATCGGAGGGTGGAGATGGCACTGAGACTGGAGAGTGTAGCTTTAGCGAGTCTGAGAGGCCAGAGCTCTATTAAGCTGCTGAACCAAGGTTGCCAATTGAGATTAGAGAGGAAACGACTGATTTTTGCCTGGTGATTTTGATTGTGACTACAACAATTCATTCATTTCATCTTAATTTATGATCGTTTCTCAAAATTTAGTACACTTATTATATTACTGGGGCTTTAATTAATTGCCTGCACGTATTTAGACTTAATAAATATATTCAATGCTATCACCAAAAAAGATATTTAAAGCGTCTTTTTTTTTTGTCAAGACCCTTTGACTACTTGATTAATAAATATTAAAAACACTAATAAAAATTAATATACAAAACTAACACAAATTTTGGTTCAAAACGGTGAACTGCTTCAATTCTTCAAGGGAAGCGTACACATCATAAATATCACAAAGATTTTATCACTGAGCACTTAGATCAATTGGATAGGAGGTGCAGTTTTGAAATTTTTATTATTTTTAAAAAATAAATAAATTAAAACTATACAATTTTAGAGTATTTTCCTCTAAAAATTTGTAAAAAAAATAAAACTGCACTATTAAGGAAAAAAATATTTAAGGGCTTTTGGGCATTAGAGAACACTAAAGAGTAGGGCATTAGAGGCTTCTTACCCCATGACACATAGTTAAGATTAATCCTATATTTAGCAATATAATAATAGGATTACATTAACTGAAATTTTCTTCATAATATAAAAAAGTGATTATACAAAAGAAAAATTATTCCGCCCCCACAATATTGTGCTAGAGACATGTCAAGCACCCTTAGTGACCAATACTAACTATAGGTTCCTAGTAACAACGAATTCATATATCTTTGTTCAATAGTTAATGATATTCTCTCATGTCTTTAATGAGTTAGTTAGCTTTTTTAAGTAGATTAAAGAAATTAAATAAATAACTTAATTATGACAAAATTTAACCTCTCAAGACGAATTCATATTATGTACTATTTAATTTACTTAAATTAGTGAACTAGCTCTTATATTAGTTATAATTAACTGATTTATTTAGCTTCCTTAATGTACCTAGATATGTCAACTAGCTCTTATAATAAACACTTGAGGAGTAATATTTGTTTCTTGATGTCTCCATCATGTATTCCAAAGCCATCACCATTCAGGTAAATAGTATGAACCACACAAGCAGTATTCATGGCTTGATTTACAAATGCTTGTTCTAAAGCACCTATACCTGTGCGAAGTAGTGTTCATTTATCTTCTTCCATGATCTCTCTCTATTTTTTTTTTTTAATTTAATGAAGGCTATCTCTACCCTTTTGAGGTTTAGAGTAGGGGTGTTCACGGGACGGGTTGGGACCGGGATAACCTTATCCTGTGTCCTATCCCGATACAGTACATGGGACGCATTTCGCATCCCGTGTCCTGTCCCTTCCCGACCGAAACCGAAACAGGTTCTGGACGGGATGAAGATTCCCGAATCTTTTTTTAAGGTAAAGTAAGCCTTCTTCCTTCTCTCAGCACCAGCGAACACACAAATTAGCAGGAAACATGCGGCATAAATCCCATGAATCTTCCAACTGGTCTTGGGTGGTTTCTGCAACACTACCCTATGAAACACCGTGACGTAGTAGTGTAATCCGACGGCAAAGCCCAGGCCAGGCCCAGAAACTTTGAGCCCATCCCACTTTCGGTGGAGAACACCAGGACGAGATGCATCAGAAGCAGCAGCAGATAAATCAAGTAACCCAGAGTCTGAAGCACCTGCAAGCACACGTACGTGGATTATGAAGTATAGTAGAAGAACTTGAGGGGCTCGAGCCCAGTGATCAAGGCGGACAGGCAGAGAATGGAGAAGTATATAGAGAGATAAATCTGGATAAACATGAAGACCTTCTCGATAGAGAAATAAGCTTTTATTTTATTGAAGATGAGCGACACTAAAAGCAGAGGGATCAGCGCGAAAGCACAAGAAAGTACAATGGCGACAGTGGCTGCGTATTTGTTGCCGATGTAGGGTTTGAATCCCTTTGTGATTTCTTTATTGGCCTTGGTAATGTAAGCTTGGGACAGGATGGGGATTCCCGAGGGTCAGACGATACCCGTCCCGTCTTGACCCTAACCATTGTCCCGACACGAGATATTCCCGTCCCGGTCCTTCACAAGATGGTACTGACCTGTCCCGAAATACCCGGGGCTGCGTTGGGACAACACGAGACGGGAAACTTTGGACGCCCCTAGTTTAGAGCATAATGGATTTTTATCTCTCCAAATAAGTGTGATTCCTAGGATTCGAATTAGTGTTTTCCTCCTTACAGGATGAGGCCGCTTATCACCTCATTCTTCCATGCTCTATTTATTATGTCTTCACTGTGCTTTCTTGCTTCTTCCTCTATCTGTCACATCCATTTGATTCACATAACAATATGGATGATACTCCATCACCCCTCTCTCTCTTTGGGCTGTTTAAGGGGATATTAACTATGTCATTTTTAAGACTAAAATAATGGATCAAAGTGATTTAATGTGGAGAAAAGAAAAGGAAATTAAAGCTTACCACCTTAGTTTCTAAATCATTGCACAGGCGAATTGAATATAAGAGATACGTTGAAGATAAAGTCTTGGTTTTTCAGTAGAAAATTGTTGATCTCATTTGTTGGTTAATACAAAGTAGCAAAATATGCATGCAATAATAGAATCAGTGGTCCTGAAGATGAAATCCAAGCGTTGTTGAGATATTCTTGCTAATATGGTAATATGTAACCCTCTTTATACCACTTAGCTCTCTTCCACTAAAGATTTGGAGAAGTATTTCCTCTGTATAAAGAAAAACAACCTGAAAAAATTTGTACTACAAAGAGAATCTTATATTTAAGACTAAAGGTAATATAATATATATACACACACACTTGTAATTGTAACACCCTGTGGTGCAATTTATCCTTTGAAATTTAGGGTGCTAGATACACCTATAAAAATAATTTAGGGTACTAGATGCACAGACCTTAAGCCTAAAAAAATAAATGGGCTGGAAGAGAAAAATTAATGCCCATTAGAAAACTGCGTTTCAAGAACTATAGTCTCAGCACTCTTGACATTGTAAATTAAAAGCCCCAGGCTGGGCATGGAAAAAGGCTTTATTAGGAAAATAAAACCTATTTTAATAATCTTTACGTCTCAAGAGGATTAGTCTTTAGCTATTACTTAGTGGATACCGCCTGAACTCTAAGAAAAAAAACAAAAAACAGCCCCAGGCTCCACTTCCTCAAATCTTTGATCTCCTGGATCTACATGTATAGAACAATCCACAACCTCATTACAACTCTCTCGTCTCCTTGTTTATCTTCATTGATGGACAAACCTCAGGTCTATGACCATAGACCCCACAGTTAATGCATAGGAGACGAAGAGCCTCATACTAAGTAAATAAAATTCATCATCTAACCCAACATAAGTTGCTTGCCCATTTCTACAAGCACCCTTATCCTTGCATAATGTCCTCTCAATTGACACAAAAAACTATCCTGTTTCTTAATGATAGTTAGAACTTCCTTGTCATAATAGTCCAGAAAAAGTTTTGGCAGCCTAACCCAATAGTTTTATCGGGTCTAAACTTTGGTTCCCATGGCTGCACGGTCAAATAATAACCATCTATCATCCAAGGGCCTCCAGTAAGCAAATGGAAATAATCCTCTCTGCTCGACATCTTCACCACATAGTACATCTATGATCTATATTAATAAGATTAATACCACCTCTTTTTGCCCACATGGTCAGCAAAAAAGATTGAAGAGCTTTATATACCCAATATTCTTACCTAGTAGTTTCACTATTACCACCTTCCTCCATATAGGCGCTTCTTAATCTTCTTAGAGCTTCTTGCCTATAAATCATCATCTTCTGTAGTTAGAAGAAGAAGGCACAGGATAAGTTTTGCGACCCGAGTGTACGAGAGCCATTTCTTTTGAATTTGGGATCTTTGATTAAGTTAGTATATATATAGTAGGACTTCTCTCAAAACTAAGGGTTTCTAAAAAAAACCACGCCGGTGTAGCCTAGTAGTTACCTCACTTGGTCTCTTAACCAAATGGTAGGGGTTCAAATTCCACCCTTAGGTATGGAAAGCATCTTGTGGCCAACCATCTACCCTTAAGTTGAGGCTTTATTGTGAAAGAATTAATCACTACTACCAACTGTGAATACCCTGATCTATATATATATTAAAAAAATAAGGTTTCTAAAGTATAAGCAAGTGATAGAGGAGAAAAAGAAAAATGCAGGGCTCACTTATAAGTTATTAGTTGATATGGTAAGCGACCTCATCTCCATAAGGAGGAGAACATAAGCTTGAACCCCAGGAACACACTTATTAGAAAAGGTAAAAACTCGTTGCGTTTTAAGCCTTAAAAGGGTAGGATACCTTTCATTAAATCAAAAAAAGAAAAATGCAAGGCTCACTTCTAGGCACTTAAGAATATCCCTTTCTTCCTTTGATCGTTTGAAGCAACAAAATTGTAAAGTGAAAGTTAAAATAATCAAATTCCAAATTGTAATATAGGAATCTTCAGGAAAAAAAAAAGTAGTGGCCTTTCCAGGTTCCTGTTCTCCCTTTCTTTCTTTCTTTTTTTGCCAGAGTTTCAGGTTCCTATTATTCAAATAATATGAAGATGTTTGAAACCCATGTGGTCAAGAAAATTTCAAATTTCAAATTTCAAATACTTGGATGCATTAGTATCGTAAACATCATCACTTCACTTTGATAAGATTATTACATATTTCACAAACAAACGAAACCTAAGGATAAGAAAATAGAAACTAAAATTTTAGCTAACAATTACTCAATTCGCTAGGGGTGCTGCGAATTTTTGCATAAATGCAAACTTGATTTTTTTCAGTGACACCACAACATCAGTCATAGTAAATCGTTCCTCGGGTAAATCGGTGCAACAGTTTAAAGCCAACTCAAAAATTGATGACATATGTGGTAACATATCACCAATATTTTGATTGTGCAACAAATTGGCATCTAGAATATTGATAATAGAATGTGGTGTTGATGTGCAAACCCAGTCTTTCAAAGTTAGATCTTCAACAAACATGTCATCTATTGGCTTCTTCCTCGTTAGCATTTCCATTAGCAAAATACCATAACTATACACATCTCCTTTAATGGAAATAGCTCCTTTTGATCCATACTCTATATATATTAAGTTGAATATGGTCAGTATAAATGACATTTTATCAAAAAAGAATGCAATATCTTTGTGATTATACTGTTATATTATTAATACAAAAACAATGTAAACAATTAAAATTAAAATGTTATTATTAAATTATTACCTGGTGCCATATAGCCAATTGTAGCCAAAGTTTTTGTATAAATTTCCAACTGTCCTTCACCCATCAATTTAGCTATGCCAAAATCAGTGAGATGAGCTACCATATTTTCATCTAACAAGACATTGCTTGGCTTTACATCACAATGAACAACAGGTGTAGAAGAACCATGATGAAGATATTCTAATGCAACTGCCACATCAATAAGTATATTCAACCTTGTTAGGATATCTAAACAGTAGTTATGAGAGTACAACCATTTGTCAAGATTCCCATTTAGCATGAATTCCATTATTAGAGACTTGAAATCACCATTTGAGCAACTACTAATAATCTTAACGAGATTACGGTGACGTAAATTGCTTACTGTAGCACACTCAATATCAAAACTCCTTAACGTTTCCTCCAAATTTGAGTGAAATACTTTAACAGCAACTTCTTTTCCATTTGAAAGAATTGCTTTGTATACTGATCCAAAATATCCAGAACCAAGAAGATTACTCTCATCAAATCCATTTGTTCCGTTCAAAAGGTCATAATAGGATATCCTAATTGATGTGCCCACATTCATTAAATCTTTGTTGGTTGAAACATTAACATGTACATCTCTCTTATGCTTCAAAAAGACAATGCCTGCAACAACCAAAATGACAGCTATGATAGGGAGTGACCATTTTATCAACAACTTCACTTTTTTTGACATGGACTTCTTTCCTTTCCTACATGGTTGGACTTGTAGTTGGGATTTTCCACAAAGATCTTTATTCATCATAAAAGATTGAGCAGTAAAATTTTGAAAAGGGCCACCATTTGGAATTTCTCCCTCCAATAAATTGTAGGAAATGTTTATGTATTTAAGATGGAGTAATGACTCTAAGGATTTTGGAATCACACCAGACAAATAGTTATGGGAAAGATCCATAGACTCCATGCTTATCATGCCACTAAGCGATTTAGGAATATGACCTTGTAATTTGTTTTGAGCTAAAGATAGAGTTACCAAAGTTTGCATGCCACCCATGGTTGTAGGGATGCTTCCTGAAATTTGATTTCTTGACAAGTTCAATAATGTAATTTGTCTCAAGTTTGATACCTCTGGTGAAATTATTCCACTTAGTGTATTGGAGGATATGTCTAAAATCAATATATCTTTGAGACTCCAAAGAGAAGAGGGTATATGAGAAATCAATTTGTTGGAACTAAGATCCAACTTCTGCAAAGAAGTATTCCCAAGACATCCTGGAACAACTCCTGAAAATATGTTGTTGGCAAGATACAACTCACTTAGACTTTTGAGTTGACAAAGTTCATTTATAATGGGCCCTTGCAATCTGTTGTTACTGAGACTTAAAAGTTGAAGGCTGTGTAATTTGTTAATTGTATATGGAATCAGCCCAGTAAAATCATTATCATCCAAACCTAATTCCATCAAGTTTGTTAAATTTCCGAGTACATTGGGTATAGCTCCGTTAAGTTTATTCAATGACAAACCTAAGGTAGTGAGCTTAGAGGCATTTGATAAGCTATTCGGAATATGTCCAGTTAGTTCATTCATCTCTAGCCATAATGTATTCAAGTTGGGAAGGCCAATTCCTAAATTTGATGGGAGAAGGCCAGAGAGGGAATTCATACCAAGACGCAAATATGTTAATGCTGAAATGTTGAATATATTAGAAGGAATAGGTCCACTCAATTTGTTGTTCCCCAACTCTAAGATTTCCAACTTAACAAGATTGCTTATATCTTTGGGTATAAAACCTGAAAACACAAAAAGAAAAAAAAAACTGAATGGAATGGACTCCTAAAGAGAAACCAAAACAGGTGATATTGTCTGTAGATGACATGCATGTATTAGTTACTATAACATAGAAAACTACATGTATCTTACTAGTGGGTGTTTGGAAAAATAACTTGCACTTTACAAGACAATTCCTCACATATTTACCTTATGGAATGCAAAATTACTTAAAATTAGCTAATCTTCAATTTTTGTCAATGTTGAAATGTTGAATATATTGAAAGGAATAGATTCTTTCACGTGATTAAGGGTCAAATCTAACACATTAAGTTTATAAAGTGTCCCTGTCTTTGGGTCAAAACCGGGACATAAGAAAAATTAATGGAAATCATCTAATTTGCCTATTTGTATTTGTATATATATTCTTATATGGGCTTTATAAAAGTACGAAATTTGCGAAATTTCCTACTTTTTATATAGCCCATATAATAATATATATAAAAATAAATTTTTCTTTTATTATCTTTCGAGTCTTTGTTAAAGTTTCAAAATAAATAAATTAAGAAAATCGTAAACTACCTTGAGATGCCATGGTTTTAGCAGTTATTTTAAAATTAAAGTTTTCTATGTTATAATTATTTAGTAAGAAATTAATAAATTTGTGAAATAAAAAAGAAACAATTGAAAAAAGTTGAAAAAAGAAAATTAAATAGGGAAAGGATGTAATCTTTAATAAAGAGGATGGTGAAAATATGAAGTTGAAGTCGCAATATGAGAGGAATAAAATCTATAATAATACATGTGGGCACATTATATATGATGTAAGACCGTACTTACATCAACTTCCTCCTATCTATTATTTTAAGTTCCCCAATCACACTTTATTATATGTACTATATTTTACGTGGATTTAAATTAAATGAAGATATTATGAGATAGAGAACATATGGCAAAAAAAATTAGAGAACTTGATGAAATGGACCTAAGAAACTTGATCTATATTTTTTTTCTTTAAAAATTTAATTAGTCAATTTTTTGTCTTATTTCTTATGCTACCTTGTAACTAACTTTTTATTATCTTAATATCATTTTGTCTTTTTCCCAAAATTAAAACAGAGCTAAAAAATGTTCCACATCTATTTCGCTCTCTAAGCCTTCCCTTCTTTTTTTCCCCTCGCTGATTCATCATATGATATGGACATTGAGTCATAATTTCTTGCCAACTAGGATGATTCAATAATGACTCGATATGAGTTAATATTCCAAAAACTAATTCACACTTAGTCATACTTGAAGGATTGAGTTTTAAGAGAGTTAAAAGTTGAATGGCTAAAAAAATAATTTTATTATACAAAAATTATCAAATTTTACTAAGTATTATATGTTTATTTCTAAAACGTACAAGTTAAATATATTAAAAGGAATTTCTAGTAGTACTCATTTCAACCAAAAGAGTAAAATATACAAAGAAATTATTTTTTTAAGTCTGTAAAAATTTTGAATAAGAACAATTAAGAAAACCATAAATTACACTAGTGTATTTGTTTAAAAAATAAGTTTGTATGCTGTAAGTATTGAATAAATATTAAATACGAAATTAATGAATTTGAAAAATAAAGAAAACAGAAATTAAACAGATAAAGAAAAGTTATTAGGAGATAAAATCTTTTTTTCCAAAAAAAAAGTACTGGCATAAAATATGTGGACTCATTAATTATATTCTACAAATATTATGTGGTTTCATATGTTGTTAGCTTTCTTTGTCATTTTAGGATTGTAATCACAAGCTATACTTAAGCCCCATTTGTACATGAATGAACAATATAAATGAAATTAAGAAAAAATAAATCTCATTTTATCGAAAAATATTAAAGATGAGAAAAACGCATAAGTGTACACATACCTGTAAATGAGTTTCCACCCAAATATAATTCTTTCAAAGATGTACAGTTACTTATTGATTTTGGAATGTTTCCCTCTAATTGATTATCATCAACAGCAAAATCTTCAAGTAAAGGAAGTTGATGACACATTTCTGCTGGCAAATTACCATTTAAATGATTTATGCCAATGCTAACCTTTCTCAGAGAAGGCTTGTTCCAAATAAATGAAGGAATTCTACCTATAAATAAATATAAAATATTTGTTAATTTGATGGTAGTATGACTAGGAATTTCTTGAATTCGCACACAACCATATAAATAATGCATGAACATTTGTGAAAAAAAGGCTTAAATTTAATAAAAAAAATTAATTTTTGTTGAAAATCAATTTAAAATAAATTCTTCCAATATCAATTACCAATTGAACATTAAAATTCTTTTTCTAAGAAGAAATTCTAAATAAATCATTATCAAAAGAAATGCTAAATAGAGATTATAAAATTAATTTCATCTATTAATTAGTTATATTTTTGCATTAAATTTATTTAATATTTACAAGGCTCTAATAACTTCGAATTCTGGCAATGAATTTATCATAAGCAAAAGGCTAAAATTTTAGTTTTTATTTAAGGAATTGAAACAATAATAAATGAATTTTCGCAAAAGATCTGCTAGCAACAATGTAAGTTTTATTAATATATAAATTCAGAGCTTAAATGGACAAAAACCTACTAACTTTATGTCAGTTGCATATAACTTCTATGATATTTAAAAGTTTATATTAAGAACGCTAATATTTTATGTTTTAATTAATAAGGCCCTGACGTTAAAATTTCTATCAAAGTTAAAGATTTTTGTCATATTATAATTTTAAAATTTTTATTAATACTACGCCATTTAAAAAATAACACTTGACAATTTACATGTAATTAAAAGTAGTTTATATTTTTGTTCAAACATGGTCAAATAAATGTTTTAAATTATTTTTTAAGTAGTTTATATTTTTTAAATATTTATAAAATAATTTAAATTACATTTCAAGTGTCAGGTGTTATTTAAATATTTTATTTTAAGTATTTAAAAAATTAAAATTATATATTAATTACCAAATGTTATTTTTTAAATGAAATGATATACAATAAAAAATATAAAAATTATGACATGACAAAAATAGTTAACAGTAGGATTTTAATAATTAAAATATGAAATATTGAGATCTTTTAATTTAAAATTTTAAAAGTTAAAGAAGTTATATTCAATTAGCTAAAAGTTCTGGAGGTTTTGTGTATTTTAGCCTAAATTTAAAGTTATTGGTTAAGAAAAAATGCATTGCGTTAAACATATCAAGTATACAAAAAAATTTAATCTTAAAAGTAATTTGAGTTAAAAATTTTGCAAGCAAAATAGAATAAGCATGAAAAATAAATGAAAATTTGTTAGAGCATAAAATTAAGGGATGGGTAGCTTGAGCATACCTGTAAATGAGTTGTATTGTAGAGATAATTCTTCCAACATTGTCCCATTATGAATTGATATTGGAAGAGTGCCATTTAAATTGTTCTCCTCTAAATTTATAATTCTTAAAGAAGAAATGTTAAAGAGAGATGATGGAATTTCACCTACCAACAAATTAAAATATGAGTTATACCACTTCACCAAAGAAAAATGAGTTATATCAAAGCAAGCTAATTAATAGTTAAAAAGGCTTTGGCACTACTGATATTTAAGCATGAAAAGAACAAAAAAAAAAATTAAGCATTAAAATTATAATAATAGATTGAAACAAGAAAGCTTTATGAAACTACATTGATCGTCCCTTGAGCAGTTAAAAAAATTTGATGAACCATATTGTGAGTGTGTGTATTATCAATTTAATATTAAACTTGTTTGTGTTTTAATATTAAGGTTGCCCTATCATACAAAAATGATCAAATTTTAACTCTTGAATGTTTAAGAATAAGTCTAAAACTTACGTGAAATATAACAAAAGTAATACTAAGAATAAAATATACAAAAAATTATTTATTATTATTAGGGAGAATTAAGATTAAGGACCTAGAGAAAATAATATTTATTAGAGAGGACCATAAAAATTGAAATAATAGAAGAATATCAAATATTAAAATATAGAATTAAAAATACAAAATTGCCCTCCTTCTGCTTCTCCTTCGTTGAATAAATGTTGAATTACGCCAGTATGGGTTTGTGAGAAGAGGAAGGAGAAGCACATGGAGGGCAGATTTGTATTTTAATTTTTAATTTTGATATTTGTTACCTTTCAATAATTATAATTTTTACAGTCCTCTCTAATAAATACTATTTTTTCTAAGTGTTTCACTCTAATTATCCCTTATTTATGAGCCTTTGTAAAATTTTTAAAATAAGAAAAATTAAGAAAATCATAAATTACACTTGAGGTAACATGAGTAGTATATATATTTTACTAAAAAAATAGAAGTTTATATGCTGTAATTATTGAATAATTATTTAATTTGAAATTCATGATTTAAAAAAAAAATTGAAAGCTGTTAACCAGTTAAGGAATGCATTCTTCAACAAGGAGAGAGAAAAGACATAATTAAAGTTATTAGGAGTCATATAAAATGTAAAGAAAAGAAGGCATTAAACATGTAGGTCCATTCTGTATGGTTGGAAGCCTTTTCAACGAATTCCCCCTTCCTGTGTTAGAAATATCATGAAGTTCCATCCGTTCACGATTTTAACGTTGTATGTGAACAAACAATATGAATGAAATGATGAAAAACAAAATCTTATTTCAGAGAAGAATATTAAAAGGAGAAAAAAAATACACGAATAAGTACATACCTGTAAATGAGTTACCACCCAAATATAATTGTTCCAAAGATATACAGTTACTTATTGATTTTGGAATCCTTCCTTCTAATTGATTACCAACAACATTAACATATCTTAAAGAAGGTATGTTCCAAATAAACGAAGGAATTTCACCTATAAATAAATATAAAATATTTGTTAATTAGTTAGTAGAATGACTAGAGGAATATCCTAGATTCATACACAACCATATATATATATATATATACATATATCTAATACATGGAATTGTGTTAATTAGAGGCTTAAAACTAATAGAAAATAATTTCATTTTTGTTGGAAATCAATTTAAAAGGGACTTTTTCAATGTCAATGACCAATTGGCTATTAAAATTTCTTTTAAAGAATAAATGCTGAAGAGAGATAATGGTTTCATCTATTTAAAATGAACAACTAAACTATTTATACTTTGTATTAAATTTATTTAATAATTATGGCTCCAAGTTTGAAATCTAATGATAAATTTATCATAAGCAGAAAAAAGGTTAAATTTTAGTTTTTATTTAAGGAATTAAAATACATCCAGTTACACAACATTCTGAAAATAATATAGTATAAATAATAAATGGATTTTATCATAGAAAATAATAAATGGATTTTTGTACAAGTCCTATATGCAAAGCATAACTTTTCTAAACGTAAAAAGTCAAAGTTATTGGTTTAGAAAAAAGGACTGTGTTAAACATATCAAGTATACTAAAATCTTTACTCTTAAAGAAATTTTGGTAAAAAATTTTGCAAGCATTATAAAATAAGCATAAATAATAAATGAAACTCTTGTGAATAATCTTTATTAAGAAAATGAAAATCTAAAGAAAATTTTACAGTGAAAAGAATATGAAGGGAAGAATGAAAAAGAGAGCGTGGAATTAAAGAAACATTGAACCAACTAGTACTTCTCATCATCCTAGTAACTGAGTAAGTACCCAAGAAATTGACACACGTAGAAGTAATGCCACACCAAATGAAGTTACAAATGTTGATCAACTTATTTTCTTTGGGCACATGTGTGAAAATTATATATAAATGAAAGCATATTCACTTAGGGATTAAGAGAGAGAACCACCTTCCATGTAAGTAATCTAGCAAAATCATTATTCTTTAAATTCGTAATGCAAATTAGTGACATATCAAAATTTAATAAGACCATCATATAATATCAAATGTCTTACCTTGCAAGTTGCTATTGTTAAGATATAGCCACTGAAGGTTGGTCAAATTTCCAATATCAATTGGTATGTTTCCTTTGCTGAATTTGTTATCCCCTAATTGTAACTCTTTTAATTTCTTGCAATGATGCCAAATGGAGGGCATTTCCCCAGACAATTCATTTCCATCCACATAAAATATTTCAAGTTTTGGAAGCTCAATACACATATTTGTTGGGAGACTTCCAGATAATTGATTAATTCCAAGATCAAGTTGTAGCAGTACTGAACTGTTAAATAATGAAGATGGGATGCTTCCTTCAAATATTAGGTGGCAAAAAGAGAGTAATGTCAATAACAATTTTCTACATATAATAAATTAATATGTACGAGACAAGTTTGTAATTTTATAAACACATACAGTAAGACTTGCACATTTTTTAGAAATAACACAAATATGTTCTAAATAATTGAACACAATTACACTCACATTTGAAAAAGGAATAACCCTTTCAAATATATTCATCATTTCTTGCAAAACACATATTTGTTAGAAGACTCCCAGAAAAAAAAATAACTATTTTTATTAACTACAAAATTTTTAAAATTCATGAATAATTTAGATTATCCAAATTAAAATTAAATGTTCCAAACATGTTGTAAGGCTTACTCATTTTGAAACATGAAAACCTTCAAAAACTTTTAATAACAGAATAATAAACATTTATTTTCAAAGACCGTTTGGGATAATTTCAATTTCTTTTGGCTGGAAAAAAATGACAGTATTTTTCCCCATTGTGTGACTTTACTAATCACTGTAAAAACTGGATGATGAATTGTTTTTTATTCTTAAAAAATAGAAAATGCTCTAAAAAATATGAAGAAATGCACAAAAATATAACAAATTTTTTTAAAGAAAACAATTGATATTTTTAGCAGTTTTTAAACAACTTATGTACATTTGTGTGAAAATTGTATACAAATTCAAAATAAATGAACAAAATATCATTTCAAATTCATTTCTATGCTAGAAAGTAAAAAGAAAAAAGAAAAACAAACTGTCTAACACACCCACGCATCTACACACATGGAGATGTTTTCATGTATAAAAACTTGATTCCCGTGTCACATCTATCTCAGATTCAGAAAAGCATACCTGTCCTTAATATATATATATATATATATATATATATATATATATGACATATTTACATAATTTGATTAGATTAAGAATGTTAATTTAATTTGTTAGTATGTCATGCTTTTTTTTAAAACACCATAATCATCTTCCTTAACTCCTTCCCTCCATTTCTTACTTGATTATTATTGAGAGAGTATTAATAAGAGTAATTTGAAAAAAAATTGATAAATATAAAAAATATATTTAATATTTATGACTAAGATTAACTCTCTAATTATATCATATATTAAGGACCGGATGAGTACCATTTTATTCATATTCACATTGGAATTAAAAGATACTGCATTACGTTCCATGTATTTACAAGTAATTTAGCAAAATCATTATTTACTAATGTCTTATGAAATACTGGAATAGAAGTTAAGACAATCAGTGATCAAAACTCTTACCTTGCAAGTTGCTACTTCTAAGAAATAGGTATTGCAAGTTGGTCAAATTTCCAATGTCACCTGGTATGTTTCCTTCATTGAATCTGTTATCACCCAATTGTAGGTCTACTAATTCTTTGCATTGATGCCAAATGGAGGGTATTTCGCTAGATAAATCATTTCCATTCACATAAAATATTTCAAGTTTTGGAAGCCCAAAACACACATTTGTTGGGAGACTACCGGATAAGTTATTTATTGCAAGTTGAATTTCTTGCAGCACTGAAATATTAAATAATGAATGTGGTATAGAACCAGTAAGTTCATTATTTCCAAGATACAACATCTTTAGCTCTGAAAGACTGCCAATCTCATTTGGGATGCCTCCTTCAAATACTCCCGGAGGAGGAAAAGAAATTAATGTCAGTAAAATGTACATGAGCTAAATTTATATTTTTTTTAAAAACACGTAATAAGACGCGCACATTTTTAAGAAAAACCCAAATATAATATAAATGATAAAACACAAAAGTAATTATTATTTTTGTAAAGTTTTGCCTCTTTAATTCGGGTGGGCTAATAACCATAGTTTTTTTGGGACAGAAGACTAATAACCATAGTTTAAATCTACTGGTCATGTGTTTGGTTGAGAAGTTTGGATGGATTCACGATGATTAAAACTAAGAGACACATTGAAATCCAATTGGCCCATCCTTCCTTACAGAAGTATTTTGTGAACTCTACAAACTTTATAAAAACAATAATTGAACATTTATTATAACAGAATAATAAAATACAGAAAAAACCCTTCAAAAAAATTTTAATGACAGAATAATAAACATTTATTTTCAAAGACTGATGATGAGCTTTTATATCCATTCGGAAAAATATTATAACAGTCTTCTTTTTCCCCTTGGTGTGCCTATATATACCGTTTCAAAGTTTGGACGACCAAAGATTTGTTTGCCTTTGAAAAAGAATAGAAAAATGCTGTAAAAATAAGAAGAAAATTCATAAAAATGCCAACAAATAAATCAATAAAAAACAATAGTGACAAACTCAGATTCCTCAAGGATAAGATCCTTCTAACCAAATTCACTAGTTTAGAACAAAGACAAATATGAATATTAAAAATAACCCAAAACATACCTGACAAACTGTTATAAGATAAACTCAATAACTCAAGTGAAGATAAGTTCGAAATTGTTTGGGGAATGATTCCTGAAAGCTTATTACCCGCAAGTCGTAAAATCTTTAAGTGCTGAAGTTTTTCCACTTCAAGTGGAATAGTCCCTTCAATCAAATTATCATTCCAATCCAAGATTTTCAATCTTGACAGATTGAATAGAGATAATGCAATAAATCCATTAAGACTGTTATCTTCAAAATCTAAGTACTCAAGCGTAGATAAATCTCCTATCCATGTTGGAACTTGCCCATAAAAGTTATTGTAGCTCATGTTGAATAGTTTCAATCTACGCAATTGAACTAACTCTTTTGGTATTTGACCATAAAAATTGTTATCGCTAAGATCAAGTTCGACAAGAAATGAAAGATTTCCCAACTGTGGAGATATGATGCCTTTAAGATCCATGCCACTAAGGTTTAAAGAATAAACCCTTCCATGGAGAGTATTACAAGTGATGCCAACCCAATTGCATGGAGAAGAAGAGACAGACCAATCAGCTAAGGAATCATATGGATCCGAAGTCATTAAGGATTTAAGGGCAAGAAGTGCAGATTTGTCGGTACTGATGTTTTTATCACTTGAAGCTGAGGAGATCATGAAGCAACAAAGTAAGAAGAGGAACACAAAGGAAGAAGGTTTTTCCATGTGTAGCATATCACAGTTATCAAAACTTTAAGTCTTGCGCATTCAGGAATTAACACGCGCCGTTTTATACTTGTCCGATTCCAAATCAAAGTCAAGGCGTGCAAACTCAATTCCACACCCTGCTGATTATGATTAATAACGTACAACTTTCCAATAATAAAAACTTTTTACTTTAATTTACTGACTTGTATTTTGTGTACACTGTTTTGTTAAAGTTGCCTATAAATATTCCTATATAGTGTTTGACATAAAACATGGATTGTTACATTGTAAAAATTGAATTATTTGCTACAACAATTGCCACAAAGACGAAGTCCATTATTATTATTATTATTATTACTACTGCTACTTTTAAGTTATCATCATTACCACTACGACCATTATACTAGAGTATAATATAGTCCTATATTGAATAGTTAGAGAAAGAATTGAAGTTAGAGAAAAAATTGACAATATATAATCTCAAATAAAGTTCTATCAAATTGGCTTAAACTATTTTGATAGAAAAACTAACTTAATATATACCCTAACTAATCTCTACAAAATCTAATACACTATACTACTAAAATAAACCTTATCAATAAACTATTGAATTTCCAAAGTAATCACCACTTGTTATCACGTTCGTCTATGTGAATTGTAAAGCAATTCCAAATTGCTATTCGCTATGTGTACTTCTAAATATAATTGAATTGTAGTGTAGACCTGAAAGTCACAATCAATTTGGCAAAAGACAATTTAAGAATGTCCCATGATGGACATATGAATTTGGGAGAAATCCCTAAAATATACCTCTTGAATTATAAAATTCTAAAAAGGACATACTAATATGTAAAAGAACATATTAGTCATAAGTAGGATTTCAAAATTTGGAGGAAAAGACAGTACTACTCCTAAAAGTTTTTTTGTGGTAATCTAATTATGATATGTTATGTACTATTTTTGTAATATCATTGACAATATTTAATTTATAATGATTTTAACTAACTTCATTATGGTATTTATTACTCTCTTTAACAATTTAGCAAGTAATTGGGTCATGTTTTGTATTATTGACTACTCGTGTAAAGGAAATGATAACTTTGGTAATGATTTTAACCGCCTTCATCATGATATTTATTACTCTCTTTAACAACTAAATTATAAGTAATTGGGTCAGGTTTTGTGTTATTGACTATTTGTGCAACAGAATTGGTAACTTTTGTAATGATTTTAACCATCTTCGTTATAATATTTCTTACTCTCTTTAACAACTTAATTGTAAGTAATTTGGTCAAATTTTTTGTTATTGATTACTTGTGTAACAGAATTGACAATTTTAATAATGATTTTAATTACATTCGTTATAATATTTACTACTCTCTTTAATGGCATAGGGGCAATTCTGTCTTTTTTCCTAAATTTTGAAATCCTAGATTAGTGCTTATAACCAATCTCTCTTTTTACATATTAGGATGCTCTTTTTAGAATTTTAGAATTTAAAATATATTTTCTGGGGATTTCCCCTATGAATTACTATTAGAAGCACTGCTCCACTAATATGTGCTATTGGATATTGATTATCATTTAAGAAAACAAATATATATAACATTTAATTAATTGATATATTTGTTTATTCTTCTTATTCTAAATATATGGAGTATGGAATGTGGAACACGCAATTAGTAACAAAGTATGGACCAATGGATCGAGAGTCAAGTCTGGAGCTTTGGAGTATGATTGAAGGAA
Source organism: Leucaena leucocephala (assembly GCA_037074615.1). NCBI lineage: Eukaryota > Viridiplantae > Streptophyta > Magnoliopsida > Fabales > Fabaceae > Leucaena > Leucaena leucocephala. Next base: position 9,333,182 of record CM073549.1, read on the forward strand.
CGTTGATATAAAGACAAATACAATCCATTCAATTGCGTGTTTGACAAAGTTGCAATGTAAAATTGCCGTGAAGACTAGATCTTTTCATTCCTTGAAACATGTCTCATTTAATTAAACTTGTCAAGAGAAATTAAATAAGCTACCTTAAAAAAATGTAATTATTAGGACTGGATTATTCAATAAAATAAAATAAAAAAAATATATAAATAAGAAAAGAGCAAAAAAAAAAAAAAAAAGAAATTGCGTGGCCTTTAATTTCTTTAGTTATCACTGCATTATTTCGTTTTTAGTCAAGTCTGGTTGGCCTAAGACTCTATACCCCCTCAAGAACGTTATCAAATGGTAGACCTAAAAGTCACAATCAAATTGACAAAATCTGGCTTGTATGAAAGAATTCCTGAATAGCAGTAATATAACAGAAGGGCCAATAATCAACCACCTCTTTTTGAAAAACAAAGCATTAAACCCATTAACAATCAGATTATCATTTATATCAAAGAAAAGGTTGTTTTTTCTTTCCTAAGAATTTAAATATTATCATCTTTCATAACATTGAATTATTGATCAATGTAACTACTTCAATGTTAGGAAAATATCATTCAAATTTATTTCAAAAAAAATAATTTTTGTTGTTGATGGCTCGAGCAAGAATTATGATATTACATTGTTGTCAGAAAGTGCTAATAGCAATTTGCGATACAATTGTTCTATTACAGTGGAATTATCAATTATTAATTATCGTTATCATTATTAATTTTGATTTAATATATTATCAGCCAAATAGGAGACGTGCATAAGAATGAAAAAATGGTTGAAGTCATTTTTGAAAGGATGCTAAAGAATGTGGCCTGTCTGCTTTGAGAATCAAAGAAACGAAGCACCAAATGGCAATAATTTCAGAAAATTAACTCACTAACCCTTGAAATCTACACTCGATTTTATATACTCCTCTTATCTTTAATGAATAACATATTTAACTAATTTGATTAGATTAAAAATATTAATTAAGTTAGTTAATATGATAGTTTTTCTAAAACACTCTAACTATATTCCTTAATTTCCTCCCTAGCTCCCTCTTTTATTTGATTATTGTTGAGAGAGTATCAATAGAGGTAATTTAAAAAAATTGATAAATATAAAAATTATATCTTATATTTAAGATTAAGATTAACTCCTAATTAGGTCCTATAGTAAGGACTTGAGGAGTTCCTCCTATGCTTTAAATATGTTTATAACAATAAAAAAATCTCTATAGTAACTTTTTTTATGCTATAAATCTCTATAATTTTGACTAGTAATTTTGACTATTAGTAAAGTTAAGAGTAAGCTATCTTAGAGAGGCTTAATGACTTGTAGGAAGAAGTCTCAAAATATTTAGCAATAACTTTAATCCTTAAATATAATTATATTTCTAAGTCTTTTTTTTTCAGTATCTTATGCTCAAACAATTTTTTGAACTGTCTTTCCAAAAGTTGCCTATAAGTATTCCTGACGTAAAAAAGGATGGATTACGCAGTTGGGATTTGTTTATATTGTAAAAGCAAATTTAGTAAATCCTTTATCTTATGAGTTAAGATTACTATGATAGTCTCTGCTAATACGCATTACAATGCATGTTTGGAGAATGAAAGAATATAAAGCTTGCAATGTAAAATTGCCGTACGTGGAGACTAGATCATTTCATGTTTTCATTCCTGGAAAAATGTCTCATCTAATTAAACTTGTACGGAGATATTAAATAAGCTACCTTAAATCAATGTAATTTTAGGACTGGATTATGTTTTCATTTGGACTGGATTATTCAATATAGACTATTTGAGAACATTTAATTTAATTATTATGTAGTTGATGCCTTGAGAAAGATTTAAAATGATAAGTTATAGTAACGAAAAGTCTATCATCTTACTTCTCAAAGATCCATGTTACTGTCGATTATGATAATGAAAGCCAAAAATATTTTCGGTAATTTAAATTAATAGAAAAGATTATATTGGCAGGAAATAAGAGAAATAAGCAAATGAATTATTATATTGGCAGGAAATAAGCAAGGAAAGAATTAAGAGAAAAGATTATATTCCCCCCAAGTCCAAATGAATGATGCAAGAGAGGAGAAAAGAAAATTTAATAATGACACAAATGACATAGATATTTCTTTGAGCCTTAAATGCCCAATTATTTGATGGATTTGAATTGTTAGAAGTACTCCATTAATAGGTGCTATATTGGCTAAGTTGAGAAACTCGATAAAAATTAAGGTGATAATATAGACATTTTTAACCATATAGACTAGATTGTTAATAAAAAATAGAGATAAAATCATCTTTAATTCACTACAAGAAAAATAAAGTAATAGAGACATACATTTTAACTCGTGATGAGAACATGGTCTGATCTACAAACACAATAAAACAAAAAATAAACAATTAATTATGAAACAAATGTATAACTATAAAAGTTGTCCTTTAAAAGAAGTTGATGGGAGAAAAGAGCAAGAAATTTGTGTGGTCTTAATTTCTTTAGTTATCACTACATTATTTCATTTTTGGTCAAGTCTGGTTGGCCTAAGACTCTACACCCCCACAAGAACGTTATCACATGGTAGACCTAAAAGATGGTGGAGAACTTGGGATTAGTGGGGAGACCTAAAAGTCACAATCAAATTGACAAACACTTATGAAAGTCTCCTTAAGAATAACGGTGATCGGAAGCACAAACTACAACGAGTCTTCCTCTAATATGAATGTGTTTCGCTCTAATGTTTTCTAATACCTTTTTTAATATCTTACTCTAATAAAAGGCTCTTTCACACTCTAGTGAAAATGGGGTTTAGTGTCTCTAATGTGTCTCTAATATGTTCTAATGCCCTTTATAATATCTCAATCTTCCAAATGTTTTTTATTTTGATAATTGAATTCTACATAAAATGAGTGACTCTCTCCCTACTGAGTTATCCTTAATAAATTTTGAGATTAGAAGTATATATTAGGGTTATCTTTCTATCAAAATAACTAAAGTAAATTTAATAGGACTTCTTTTTATGTTATATACCCTTAATCATCTCTTTAATTGATCAATGTGAGACTGTACTATTCTCTATACTACAACTTTTTTTAATTTTCTTTTTGCCTGGGTTTGTACTTCATTTTTTAGTCTCAAAGGCCCCAAGTCTATAATTTTCTTCTTGTTTGTATAGGCTTGTACTTTTCTTTTTTAGTATGTTTGGGTAACTCACAAACCATGCTTTTGAAATGGCTTTTGGCTTAAACCATGGTTTGGGGAAAGTTCAAAACAAACAACCCTAAATGTCTATAAGTGCTTCTAGGCTAAAATATGGTTTAAAACTATGGTTTCAGATAAACTTCTGAGAATAGCTTATGGATGGAAAAAAAAATGGCTCATGGGTATCAAAAGACTATTTTACTTCTACTTTTCTAACACTAGCTTTCTGTCCTCTCTCTATGCACGTCCGTCCTCTTTCTCCTCCCTTGTCGTCGTTGTCGCCATCGTCGCTTCTCCTTCCGCCTCTTCCTTCCTTCGCTATAGTTCCATCTAATGCTGCACTTCCGTTGAGGTCTGCATTCTACGTCGCCATGAGCCTCCGTCTTGTTCTGTGCAAGCTTGTCTAATTTCTTTGCAAGCACGGGTCAAGTCTTCTGCAGCGTCCATCATTAAAGAAGCTCTAGATCTGGGCCGAGGAGACGCCGATAATGGAAGAAGAGGAAGAAGGAGAGGAGGAAGACGAAGGAGGACAAGCATCGACATCAGCGTCATGGGGGAACAAGAGGAAGACGAAGGAGGTTTCGGGGTCTAATTTGTTGATGAACAGTCAACAATATTTTTTTATTCTTTTTTTTTCACCATATACCCTTTTTGGTAATTTACCAATAAGAAATATTTTTTCTGATAATAACCATCTAAACACTCATTTATTCAGAATCATTTTTTTTCCATAAGCTCTTCTCCAAAAGAGTTTATCCAAAACCTATTTTAAATTATTTTTATTTTTCATAAGCTCTTCTCCAAAAGCCAATTCAAACGGGCCCTTACTTTTAGAAGCCTCTGGTCCACAATTTTCAATTTCTTTTTTGTTTTTATTTTTTTATATCCCAATCGAATGACTTTGATGCTATATTAAATTTTGAGATTAGAAGTATATATTGACGTTGTCTTTCTATCAAAATAGTTTAGTTCAATTTGATAGGACTTCTTTTTACATTATAATCTCCACTAATATTTATTTGGCAACAAACATTTATGTAATTTCTAAACGTAATGCTGCGTCTGCTTCAACAAATGGTGTCAACCAATCTGTCACGAATCCAAATAGCAGATCGTGTTTCTCATTATTATTTTTCCTAATAAATAAATAAATAAATCTTTTTAGATTTATTCATCAATATCCAACGCTAGTAACAACCGACTATCCAACTCGCGGTTATTTTTAGCATTACCAGATGGGATGACAGCGACACGTGTGAGATTTTCTCATTAACGTTATCCTTATATTTTTGCTTATGCTGTGATTTTGCTTAAAATTTAAATTTTTTTAAGTATTTAAATTTTTAAGAGGTATGTTAATTATTAAAAAATTCAGTAATCATATCATCAATATTCAATGTATAATATAATGTAATAACAATCCCTGCTCATTTTATTTTTTTCGTTCAATATTTATTCAATGACACTTGTATTTAACACGTCGGCATAAGAATTATCATGAGTAGTAGGGATTATATTGACTACTACAAAAAATTTACAGTCCTTTTTGCCAATTAAGAGGGCTAAGGTAAAATTATTGTTTAAACTATCATGATATGAGGAATCGCAGTTTTTTTTTTCAAAAGAAGAAATACACTAAAATAATCTGTTAAGCAAAAGCAGTTAGTTTCATGCGAATAAAAATGTAGTGTGATCGTTCATCTGAGCTGGTTCGAGCTTCCAATTAGTTGATGTAGCTCAATTTGTTTGGCGGACCAGACAAATTTTATAAACCATTGTTTAAATCGAGTTTAAAATATGTTTGAAGAAAATAATTTTTTTATTGTATGAATTTAAGACAAATTTATCTGAAGGATCAAAATCTGAAGTAGTTATGTACTTGTTTATATTGAATGATCACGAATTTATGAAATTAATTTGAAGAACCAAGGCCCTTCTACTTTATAAAAATATTACCATTTAGTCCTTTATATTTAAGTCATATTTTATATTAGTTCTATAAGTTTATAAAGTATATTTTTAATTTTTCAATCTTAACACTGTAAATTTCATTTAATGTAGAATGTTGACTCATCGAACTTAAGTGATGATTGCGCAATTAAACAATGACAAATTATACTTGCATTTTAATATAACATTTTTATGTTGATAAAAAAAATATTTTTATATTTATATTTAAAATAAAGCTGACAAAAAACATGCGTCTGGTTTAAATTAAAAATAAACCAGCCAAAAAGTATTTGATATTTTTGTGTTAGCAAAAACATAATATTTTACGTTGTTGTTTGGTTTATTTTTAATTTAAATATAAAAATATTACATTTTGTCAACATAAATGTATTATATTACGAAGATTAAAATGTAATGACCTGCAAATTTAGGAATTAAAGATAATAATAATATACTTATAACAACAACAAAAAAATAATTAAATATTTAATTCACTTAGTGAGCCATTAATAGAAAATTATATAGTAAGTATGAAAGATAATAAGATTGCTCTTTTCATATCTATATTCAAAGTTGTAAGTTGATAGTAAAAGAGAAGTTGGGGACTATTGAAGAATACATCTTAGTCAATAATTTAATTTAATAAAAAGAATATAATTTCATAATTTAATTTAAAGACCAAAAAAAAATTCAAAAGAAGAAAACAGTAAATTCTTCATACTTTTATTTTAATAATTTTGAGCAAATATGACAAAAGTGGATTGGTGGTTTAGTGGAACCCTCTTTGCTTGTTTGCTAATGGTCTTGAGTTCAAACTCTAGCCTGTCCAGAAAAAACAGGTTTCTTTTTATTTCAACACTCTGAAAATTATCAAAATCCCCTTTTGTAAAAACAAAATATGATAAAAAAAACTCCATCAGATATTTTACCCATCCACTTCCCTTATTTCCCATCGGACTCAAGCAAAACAGAGACTGAAGTCTCAAGAAACATCTGAATCGGAAACTCTCTTCCACTTTTCCTTCTCACCGGTAGTGTGTCGAAGCCTGAGATCATCGTGCTTCCTATCCAATCTTCAATCTCGTCTGTGTTGGTACTCTTTGCTGTCAGTGTGGGTACAAGTTGATTTGCTGCTATTGTGCTACAAGATTCGTCTTCTTACTTTGTTCTAGTCTGTAGCGAGTTGGGCAAAAGCTTCAAATCTTCTCTTTTCTTTGGTTCTGCTATGTTCTTTGAGGGTATGCATAAATATCTTCTTTCTTTAATTTCCGTAATGCTTCCCTTGCTGAATGCTGCTTTTTCATTCTCCATTTTGTCATGCGTGGATTGGAAAATGGAGGTTATTTCTTTAATTGATGATTGATTTGAGTTGTATCAAGGTTTGGTTATTTAATAGAGTGGTTTATAGCTGCAATGTATAAATTTGGGGCTGTAATTTTAAAAGGAATAATTCTAGAGCTTGTCAAATTGAATGCACATTGGGTGTTCGACAAAATTCTCGAAAGGAAAACATGTTTATCTAGATATGTGTTTCTATAGTGTTTTGGCTATGATGAATTTAGATCTTATTTTGATTTGACTATGATTTAAATCTTGCTTAAAGATAAATTTAGAAAATTTATAACTTCATAAGTTTGCTTATGCTTATGTAGCATTGGGATGCCTAGGAGGTGTTTGGCTGTGTTCATTGAGATGATGGAAATTATTGATAAATAATTTAGAGAACATAAAATTGGAGTTAGAATATTAAGTATTGATTTAGAGTTAGTGGGCATGAATTAAGTGGATGCACTCTTATACGGTAGAATTTGGGTTTTATAATTCAGTGGAAGTGATTGCATTGGTTTTGCAATGGTCTCACATAGTCATCACTTAAATTTGATGAGTCATTATTTTCCGTTAAACAAAACTAACGGTGTTAACATTGAAAGACTAAAAATATACTTTACAGAGTTAAGGGATTGAAATAAAACTTGATGCAAATATAAAGGATTAAAGATATATTTTGAGCTTATAAAAATAAATAAATTGTGATGATTGAATTTTCCTTAATGTCATAGTTAAATTTACTATCTCTGGGTGGTTAATTTTTGTATTTAGATTTACACATTTGCGTTTTCTGAATATTGAATACTCGTATTTAGATTTATAAATTTTTGTATTTGACAATGACAAATAAGGACAATATTTGAGATAAATGCAGCAAATCGCACTTCATTGAATACTTATTTCCGAGTCTTTACCCCTTCATTGACTTCACCAATAACTTGGTCTAAAAGGATGATCCTTTATGTGACGCTAGGCTTTAAGTTGATTATTATCTTCTTGGGAAATCGTTTCACAAAGATTTTTAGAATCAGATGATGCTTAATTTTCAGCTTTTCCTACATGGCTTCTATCCAGAAGGTATCTGATAAAGCCTTATTAATATTGGTTTTGAGATAAATGCAGCAAATCGTACTTCATTGAACACTTGTCTCTGGGTCTTTACCCCTTTATTGACTTCACGAATGACCTGGTCTAAAAGGATGATCCTTTATGTGATGCCAGGCTTTAAGTTGATTATTATCTTCTTGGAAAATTGTTTCACAAAGATTTTTAGAATTAGATTATGCTTGATTTTCAGCTTTTCCTGCATGGCTTCTATCCAGAAGGTATCTGATAAAGCCTATCAATATTGGTTAGTTCAATATTTGAGATAAATGCAGCAAATCGCATTTCATTGAACACTTGTTTCCGGGTCTTTACCCCTTCATTGACTTCACCAATGACCTGGTCTAAAAGGATGATCCTTTATGTGATGCCAGGCATTAAGTTGATTATTATCTTCTTTGGAAATCATTTCACAAAGATTTTCAGAATCGGATAATGCTTGATTTTTGTTAAGATTCAAATTTTCAATTTTTTGAATAATCTTAGCATCATCTTCAGAAGATGGATTTGAAAATGACTCAATTTCAGCATAAACACCATGGATTGACTCTTTAATTGTAAAAGTTCTTGTATTGAAAATTCTATATGCTTTACTATGGTTAGAGTAACCTAAAAAGATACCCTCATCAGATTTAGGATCGAATTTACCCAAGTTATATTTGTTGTTGTGGATGAAACACTTGCTTCTGAAGAGCTATGTTTGGTTTCATTCGTTTGTACAGCTCATAGGGTGTCTTCTCAACAGACTTCTGGCATAGGCTCTGTTTGAGATATAACATGCTATGCTCATCGCCTCTGCCCAGAATACTTGAGAGATCCCTTTCACGTTCATCATTGCTCTTGCCATATCAGTAAGGACTCTATTTTCTATTTCTACAACTCCATTCTGTTAAGGTGTTCGTGGAGCTAAGAAATTGTGATCAATTCCATGTATTTCACATAAGCTAGAAAAATCATGGTTCTTGAACTCTCCTCCATGATCGGTCGTGATAGACACAATAGAAATACGTTTCTCATTTTAGACCTTTTTGGCATAAATAACAAAAGCTTCAAATGTTTCATATTTTGAAGAAAGAAACAAAATCTAAGTAAATCTAGAATAGTCATGGAATATCACAATAGTATACAAGTTTCCTCTGAAACTTTTGACTCTTACTGGACCAATCAAATCCATATGAAGTATTTGAAGTGGTCTTTTAGTTGAGACTACCTTCTTCGACTTAAAAGAAGACTTTGTTTCCCTCCTTGGCAGGCATCATAGGCAATATTATTTTCAAATTTTTTTAGGTAAACCGACTACTAAATCTTTTCTAATCAATTTTGAAACTTGACTCATATTTATATGAGCTAATCTTTTATGCTATAGCCAACTTTCATTGGTTTTTCCCATAAAATAATTTTCAGAAGGATTTGAATTAATGGAAATAGTATAACAGTTACCATCCCTTGGTGCTCTAAGTTTTGCCTTTAGTTCATCTTTATTGAGTGCCAGATCTTTCTTGTTGATAATCAAGCATTCTTCAGAATCAAAGATCACACAGTTATCTTTATATGTACTCTAGCTAACGCTGAGTATGTTATGGCAAAGCCCGTCTATGTAGTAGACATCTTCAATTCTTATGTCATCCTTGCTTCCAGTTTCTCTAATAATAGCAATTGTTCCAAACCGGTTTCCTCCAAAGCTGACTTTTCCTCCTTCTTTAGGTGTGAGCTTGAAAAACTTGTCAACATCTCTAGTCATATGTCTTGGGCATCAACTATCAATATACCACTTAGTTGTCTTGGATGCTTTGAGACATACCTACAAAAAGAATCATCTAATTTTCGGTACTCATCTTTTTGGATCCTGATTGGTTAGTCTGACATGCTTTTAATTCATAAGTATCTTTAGGTACCCATTTAATGTCCCGTAGGTACCCATCTTCTTGTGATAACAAGAAGTAGCATTATGGCCCTTATGGTTGCAGTATGAACATCTAGCAAATGGATTAGAGGTATGAACAAAGGTTCTAAAATAGTTCAAATATGATTTTCCTCCATTTTTCTTTTTGGATTTTCTATTATCTAGATTTGAATCATATATAATTCCAGATTTGTCGGAAATGCATCAAATAGACGAGACCAAGACTTTCCTTTTTTGATATCTGTCCTTTTTTCTCTCTTTGTCCTTCTTTGACAATTAAGGATAGTCTGTCTTCCTTGAAGTGGCTAGGCTTTTTGTATTCATAGCAGATAATTTGATCCTATGATTTTGAGGTTGAAGTTGAAGGAAAATTTCATTTTGATTGAAATTTCCTTCTAACTCTATTTTTGTAGAACTTTCGGAATCATTTGACAAGAAGTCACATTTCCTCTTCTTCCAGTTCTTCTTCTTCTTCATCACTTTCATGAGCCTTGAGAGCAATGCCTTTACTATGTTTCTCCTTTAAGTCCTTTTTATATTTTTGCTTGCTCTCAAATTATGATAGACTCCCAAAGAGTGCAACAACCGATCTCATTGATTCTCCTTTTGATTCCCCAATGGTTGTCACCTTCTGATCCCATTCTCTGGTCAGGCCATCTAGAATCTTCCTCACTTGATCATGTTAGCTGTATCTTTTAGCAAGTGCGATTATGTGATTCATTAGATGTGAGAATCTTACTTCCATTTCTCTGATGGTCTCTCCCGGGTTCATCTAGAATAGCTTGAAGTCGGTGGTCAGAGTGTTGATTCTACTTTGTTTAATGTTAGATGTTCCCTCGTGGCAATCTCCAATGCTTACCACATTTCCTTTGTGGTTTCTAGGATGGATACTCTGGAGTACTCCTTTTGACTAAGAGCACACGTTAGTATGTTGATAGCCTTATCATTGAGCACAATCAGTTTCTTGTCATCATCATCATATTTGCTAAGAAATTTTGGAACTTTTCTTCCATCAACTACTTTCATTGGACATAATTTCCTTCTTGAATTACATCCTAAAGCCCATACTCTAAAGCCTTTATAAATATTTTTATTCTCATCTTTCAGAATGTAAAATTTTCTCTATTGAAACCTGGTGACTTCGTTGTAGAGCTTCCTTCAAGTAAGACACTATCACCAAAGCCTGCCATGTTAGCTCTTGAGACTGTTAAGTCCTTTTACAAGAGGTATGCTCTAAATAATAAATGTTAGTTTTGGTAGTTGCACCCAAGATGGGGTTGAATTGGGTGATATTTGAAAATTTAAAACTTCACGGAAATAAAATAGATGAGTAAAGAACAATTTCACCGAGTATAGCTGAAGGGAAGAAGATTCCACAACAGATTTATACTGGTTCGAACTAACCACTTGGCTTACGCCCAGTCCTCAAATTCCCTATGAGTTTTTCCACTACAACTCCAAGATTAGCTGGGCTCTTGGCGCCTCAGTACAACAATCGTGAGAATCCCTTTTACTCCCCCTTATAACCTCGTAAGGTGATATCTCACTCAAGAGACCCGCACTCTTGAGTATCATAGAAAAATGATTGAAAGATTATAAGGCTTTCTCAGTAGAGGAATTATGATAATCATTGAAGTGCAAGAATTTTTTTCTCAGAAAAGTACTCTGTTCATGCCACATGAAACATGGTATAATAAAGTAAAACTATGTACAGTTGAGAATGAAATGAATGCTTGAATAATTTTGTTGATTAGAGGTAGTTAAGCTTCTTAACTTCGACATTCAATTCGTCTCATATTTATAACTTCAGCTCATTAATGATTCGTTAGACACAAATTGAATGGAGCCGTTGAAGAGACAAAACCATTGTTGGTGAAGACAGTTGGTCGCATTTAATATTCTTTTGACAGGTTTTACTTTTTCGACTAATTTGTCACTAATGATTACTTCATCTAAAAAATAGACTAGGAAGCCTTTGCATTAGAGATAGATAAAGAGTTTAATCATATAATAATGTAAGAGCATATATTTAGGTAAAACAAAATTGATTAAATCAAAGTCTAGTTTAAAAATTATTTCAGATATTAATTCAGTTTATCAAAGAGTTTATCGAAAAAGATTTTGATAAGTCCAAGACAAAATTTCAATAGAACAGTTTCCTCATCTTATCGATAAATAGCCTATTCGAACAGCTCTTCGAAAAACATCATATGTTGAATCAGACGAGTTTATTTTATTGAATCTAATTTATCGAAGTGTTATTCGAATAATAGCCTTATCGAATATCTTATTAATAAAGTCTTGGAAAACAAACTTCTGATTTTCAAACTTAATATTAAAAGGGAATCCTTTCAAATAACTTCAAGTCTGACTCTGCAAAGTGAAATTTTCTCTATTTATCGAAGTGTTCTTGGGTAAATCCCCTTATCGAATAATACTTTAATAAATTGAGTTTTTGAAATTTGATTTACTAAATAGACTTGATATTTATCGAATAATTTATTAATAAACTGATAAGCTATTTAAAATAGAGAAACCATTTGATTTTCCTTATTTATTAAATGCTTATCAATAAATCCATTTATCGATCAAGGCTTCGATAAATTCTTTTTTGAAACTATTTTCACAAACTCTTTCTGATAGAAGTTATCGATCAAGCTATTATTCGATAAATAATTCGATAATTTTATTCATATAAACCTAAGTCAATTTCTTATTTATCGAAGGTTTCTTCAATAAATAACTTTATCGAATAGGTTTTTGAAAAATTAAGGTTTCAAAACAAAGACTAAGACTTTTCTTAAACTATCATGTTGTTCATTTAGGGAAGTCTTTATCGATAAGTGACCTTTCAAATAGGGTTTCGATAAATGCATTTCAAAAAACACATTTCCTTCACAAATTTTTTTATTATTTATCGAAGAGTTTATCGATCAAACTCCTTATCAATAAGCTTATCGATAAATGCTCTTATCATAAACAATTAAATTAAAATAATCTTTTGAAATTATTTTTCAATTGTCATCATTAAAATATTAGAGTCTACCAGGTTGAACTCACAACCTTTTACTTAAGCTAAAACTTAAGAAGAAGGTACTTGGTGTTAATTGAGCAAAACTCGCTCTAACAACATATTGTATCCATACTCTATAGTGTACTGATACATCCATTCTTCGAAACGGAGCCTGTTAGTACGCCAAGATGTTGTAACATTTTAACATAGTATATATAAATTTTATTGTTTCATAAAACAATAATTTGATCACGTCATCATCATAGCGGGGAAGAATATGAGCACAAATATCAGAAATGCATAAAATAATTTCTCAGATTTTTCAAAAATAAAAATAAAAGAGGGTAAAATAGAACCCCATGTTTTATTGCCGGATTTTTCTTGTGTGTTATATTATTCTGTTTACAAGTTTAAAAGTTTTATTTGCACATGACCTATTGATAATACAAAAAGTTTTTGTTTCTTAACTGTAAATATATGGGTCGTAAATAGTATAAAATATTATTCAATAGAAATTAAGGCATAAAGGAATGTATTTTTGTAAATAATTTTTTAACTAGGTTGATGAACCAAATATTTGATAAATCAATGATTTGAAAAGAAAGTTGCTATAAAATTAAAAAGTTAATTGAACGAAAGCTGAATTAAAAGTCTTACTTCAAGTTGAGAGAGAGTTTTAGGATTATCTATCCCCTCTTTACTTCATGAACTTTAATAAAATTACCTTTGCTTCACAAGTAATAAAAATATGTGTTTGTTAAATGGCTTAAAACACTTAATTAAGTTCTCTCATCAAGTCAAAAGTAAATGCTATTTTCCATTAAAAATGCCCAATCTTGTAATCTAATTAATAAAAACTAAGTGATAGCACCAACTCTTTTCTTGAAAATGTAAGTTTGGAGCAATCTGTATTTAAACTAAATAAAATCATCCATTCTTTGATTAAATTTCAAGTCAAATATGATTTTAAACAAGTTCAATACTTAAATTAACTTTCTCAAATCTAACCCAAATGAACAAAATAAGTCAATAGTGATCAATCATCTAGAGGCATTAAGAACAATTTAAAATCAAAATACACACACACACACACACACACAGAGATCACTACTCATAATCTAAGCCATTACAGAAAATGAGTGAAGAAAAGAAAATGGCTCAATCTCTTCCAAGCAACAATCCCAAGCTCCAATGCTCTTGAACCTTTGTTTCCTAGCTCCCAATAGCTCCCTCGACATCCAAGATGTCAAGAATGTCGGCTTATTGCGTGTTCTTAACTTATGTAACCCTAATTTCATGTATGTAATCAAAATGCACAGTTCCAGATTTTCTCTGTTTGCTATGGTAAACTCTACAACAAACGATCCAGTGAGATAATTCTTGATCAGAGCTAGTTTTCCATAGCAAACTCCACAGCAAGTAACACAGTGGCTTCACTTCATTTTTTGTTGTGTTTGCTGCGGCGAATCTCACAGCAAACGACACAGTACTGGTCCTCTTCGTCTTTTGAGCTTCCATTGGCTTTCAAAACTTCAAGTCTTCTTTCCTATCTTTTAATTCTTGTGATTACTCTTCAAATGTCTCCTTCAATGCTTCCTGAAATTGAGCTTACATCACCTACTTCAATGGAAAAGTGTATAAGATTCACAAATGACACAAACTAAAGCAAAATATCCACACTTTTATCCATAAATCTTATGATGAATTTTAATAAGCAACCTGCACATGCACTTTCCTCTTTTTGTGATCAAAATGTGTAATATTTAACCCAAAAGCATATGAAAGAATTGAAAAATGTGCCAAAACAAAGCTAAATCCAAGAGTTTATCAGTTTCATCACATCATAATATTATTCTTTCATTGTTAATATCCTACAAAATTGCTATGGTTTTTGTTTTTCCATTCCAAAAAACAGAGTGTATTTTAGCATCATTTAATGGGAATGGAGAATCATATCTAAAGAATCTCGCGCGTGAATCTTAATCTATGAACAGTCAGCATATTGAATAAATTGATGAAAGAATCATCTCAACGTACTTTGCGCTCATAAATAGACTCCAAAATTATATAACTTAAAAGGTTAACAGCTATATCGAGGTTAACAAAGTGGATACCGATTTGCTTTTTTGTACATGAATTCTTATACTCCTCCTATGCTTAATATATAACCTAATTAAAAAATTAATCTTAATCTTAAATATAAGACATATTTTTTATATTTATCAATTTTCCCAAGTTAGGTTTATACTCATCGACAATAATCAAATAAGAGAGGGATTGAGATAATTAAAAAAGATTATTAGAGTGTTTTAGAAATAATATTCTATATTAACTAACTAAACTAATTTTTTTAATATAATTAAATTAATTAAATATATTATTAAGGAACAGAGGAGTAATTTTTTTAATAACAAATCAGTGAAATATCTCTATTTAAAAATTTTACTAGCTAAAATGACTTGGTATATTTTTATATACAGAAAATACCGGTATTTTGCAGGATTTCATATATAAAAAGTATCAGTACTCTAATTCAAATCCTTCATATTATTAAAATTTTTAAACAGGGCTTTTCATTAATTTTCTTTGTTTTTTTATTCAAATTAATTCTTATAACTAGATCTATATTTTGTGATGATGGTAATGAAGGGGTGATCAAACGGACGGATCAATGTTGAACATTACGTGTTACGGGGAGTTACAGAGGCACACGTGCAAACAAGAAAAGTAGAGGTGGTTATGCTATACGAAGAGAGGAGGCTAAATGGAATTTTTTTTATAGACATAGCTATCGATTTATTGCAATTTTTATTTTATTTCCATATCTAAAATTGGCATGCTTCAAATAAGAAGCTGAGGATTCTCCAAGTTGAAGTATGCATCTAATGCTTTCGATAAAATTTAAAGTTTGAGCTTCCCTTCAGCTAGGCACAACAAAAAAAATAAATTCATTCTTTAATATTTATCTAATTACTAAAATACCCCTCTTATTGCTTCATTTCTCGTATGGGCCTTTTGCCTTTTCCACACGCATTCATTATTTCAACATCTTTTCTTCATTTCGTATCTCCATTTTTTATCCATGTTAATGCTTTCTTCATTTCTCAAGTTTTTATGGATTGGGAATTTAGGGATTTCATGTTCTAAAATGCACACCAATTGTTTGTTAAAATGCTTGAAACAAAAGAGTAAAGCCGTCACCTAACTATGACTAATGTAACCTTCATTAGTCTTCCGACTATGATGTTAGTAAATTAAAATAAGAGATAGTATATTAAAATCATATATACGATTATTAAACATTAGCAAAAGTATACATGATCCCTTTAGCGGTAAAATAATCACATTCATTTATTTTTATTATTTTAACCTAGTTTATAAATTTTATTAACGCTAATTTTTTCCTCAAAAGAGAAATTGATCGCATGGATCACTATGGTATATCAAGAGAAGAAATTAACTTGATATAATAAATTATATTTGTGTCAGAGATCATTGGTGTTTCTTCCTGATAGAGTATTATATATACCCCTAAAAATTAATAACACACATATTAGTTATCTGTAAATTAATTTTTTTTTTGCTACAAAAAATATTTTCTACCGTGTAGTTTCTACAGGCTAGAGAATACCGCTTGGTTTCTACAACAAAAATATAAATTAATTTTTTTTTTGGTACATAAATTTTTAGAAAAGGGTTGGACTTACCCATGATCCAAGGGCAGGGCAAAGTCTCCCTTCCTCCTAGGCGATACCAATGTCGGACAGGGCAAGCCGTCTATTACCCTCAGGCGTAAACCTAGGTACCCAGGAGCTATGATGCCTCTTCAAGTGCCGCGACTGGAACTACAATAAAGTAGTACTTCTTAGGTATTGAACACACTCCAAATAGTCATATGTCTCATTCTTTCGTCAGTTGAACCCACAGACGAGGGTAATATAAATTAAAAATTAAAATTGTATGTTGTGGTCACAAGGTATTGGGCCAAGATGAAAGGCCGAATAGCAACCCCAATCTTCGAAGGGATGATTTCCATATGGTAAGAACAATATAACCATATATATCATGGTAAAAAGCGAAAGAAGAAGCCCAATAAATAAAAGTCTACTATGATAAAAAAAAAAGTAACAAACCCATTTTTTGTGAAAAAAAAATATTAAAGGAGAGCGACCCCATTTTCAAAAACTTGTAATCAGACAATCTAGACTCCTCAAAGCCGAAACAACATTTCAAAATAACTCAATAAATGTTTAAAGCACATGGAAATTAAGTCCATGTAAAAAGAAATATAAAAAAGAAGTCAAAATACCAAAAATAACAAGATATTTGGTCTGTGTATTGCATGGGGAATTAAATATTGAAAAGTATTTAGCATAAAAAAAGCGAGAAAATGACCGTGGTTTACACATCGTTTCATAACCACAAATGTTTGTACTGGGATATTAGTTAATCAATATTAAATAACATATTGACTTAATTCAGTGTCCACAATATTTCTTGCAAATAAAGCTAATATACTTCTTACATCAATTTAGATTCTTTAATCGAAGTAAAAACCTTAAAGTTACTGAGTTAATTTCGCATAGAAAGAGAAGGAAATCAAACTTGAACAATCAAATTATATCTTTCAAACTTCCATCTAGACAAGAAGAAAAATGCAATATAAAAACTACCTCTCAATAGAAGCTCTTTTCCCCCTCAACATTTCAACTAAACAATAGCCCAAATCCTCCCGTGTTTTGAACGTCCAAGTACAGGGGAAGAAGAGTAGAGGCAGTGCTACACACACATGACAACAAAGCACCGACCAGAGAAAGAAAATGACGCGAACTATGGAAAGAGGGAGAAGAATTTTCCATAGAGAACTAGAGAAGAGGGACAGTGATGAATCTTTATTTTATTATATTATTTTCTATCTATTTTAAAAAATTTATCATGTTTAATAGTTATTATTGTAGTAGTTGTGACTATTTTATACTTTAATTGATTATATAGATTAAATAATTAAAAATAATATTTTTTTATATTTTTATTGATTTTATTATTTCTCTTGATTAAATTAATTTACATGAAGGTATTTTATTTTTATGTATTTCAAAAAATTAAAAAAAAAATGATTACAAGACCCACATCAACTACTACACAATTATATTATATAAAAAAAGTTCATTGAAGAATTGCAAAATTGAAAGAAAAATTTTTAATATCGAATTAGAGAAAATTCAAAATATGTTCAATAATATTATATTAATTCATTCCTTTAATATAATATTATATTATATTAATTCAATATCAATTGAATTAATTAAAAATAATTCCTCAATATCCAACATTTGAATTTATTAAAAGATAATAGATAAATATGTTATTTTTTCCTATTTTCTTATTAATTATTTTGTCTCTCTTATCCTATTACTTTTTATTTGAATTGTTTATAGGATATTTGAGTTTAAAAAAATTATCTTTGGAAATATTAGAAAAAATGACAGCTTGCAATGATACTGAAGATAAATATAAATTATAGTTATCTTTTAGAGAGCCGATAAGTAAAGAGACGCACATCAATAGGGATCACTTTCAAAAGCTATATAAAGGACCCCAAGGCTCCTCCATTCAAACACCAATCATAACTACCATCACAATCATTCTTCTTAATCTTTTCCACAATTCCATCCATTTCTTTCTAAATTCTTGAGGAGAGATGTAGTTGCTTAAGTTCCTGTGCTTTAGAGTTAGGAGTTGAACAATTTTATATTTTGATCTTTTCCTTTATGCAAATTTATGATTTCCTCAATTTAGGTTGAGATTTGTGTATGTTGGATCTAGAGTTTCGATTGAGACACTTTTGTTATCAAACCCTTGTGATTTATTATTTAATATTCTTTATTTAATATCTTAGATTTTCTCTTATAATTATTCATGTTAGATTCACATGTTTTGTTATAGGGTTTGGTTAAATATCCATGTTAGAGAAAAAATACTTTATTGTTTAATTTATCACATGCTAAGTGGATCTTCACTAATCATTCTTGATATAATTGTATGCTAGTTCTAAATATAATTGTGGATTGTTTGATTATGACAATAGCGGTTGTCTAAAGTTCTGTATGATAGGTAATTAGCATATATAATTGTTATAACTCCAATATATTATTGAACAATGATAACCGTGCTCGTCTTATTGGTGCTATCATTCTATACTATTACTTTTATTTTATTTTATTTTTGTTATTATCTATTTTTACTTTCTAAAAATTATTAATCAAGTTCTCTTATACTACTCCTTCTTCTCACACTTAGTCTAATCTAGAGTTAAATCACTCATGACTCCACATAAAAAATATAACCTAAATTGATCTCTATATTATATAGCGATTAATTTAATAATTAATTTGAATACTAACTATAGGCAACATCAGGCACCCTTTTATTTTCTTATTTGAGTCAGCGGCAAAACACATAAAGGGAGAGTTATTTGTGTCAAAATGAAAAAAAAATAATGAACCGACTTAAGATAAGAAAGTGGGGAAGAGATATTTTCTTTTGACAATTTTATATATGTTTTAGAATAAAATAGTTAAATGCCAAACTATCATTTAAACTTGAACCTTGTAAAAAAAATACATATATGTTCCAAAAATTTTATATTCTTATTTGACATTGTTCAACTAAGTTTAAATGTATAAATGAGAGATTAAAACCAATTATTTCCCATTTTCAACTTCAATTTTTTTAAATTCGAACTTATTTTTATTTATAAATATTTATACATTAAAATAAAATATACCTAACTTCTCTTTTGCAATGAATCCAAAATTTTAAATGTAGATATGAAATATGCAAATCTAATTGTATTATTATAATTATGATGAAGATGATGATGATGATGATTATTATTATTATTATTATTACTACTACTACTTTCAACTATACCAATTGTCCTTCTCCTTTTCTGTCTTTCTTTTAAATTATTAACTTACTTCATCAGTTATTGTTTAGTTCAAAAATTCCCAAATAATTTTTATTTTTTTAATTAATTTTTTTGGGTATTACATTTGTTAAGTTTGCAGCTAATAATTTTGCCGATTCCAATATTATTTTCCCTTGTGAAAGGTGTTGCCTTATGAAGCGAATTAGTCCAAAAAATTGTGAGGAACAAGTTGCTTAAGCTTTTAAAGATTATGCTACCAAAGGATAACATGCTTCCAACCAATACATATGATGCAAAACAGGTGTTGTGTTGTGTGGGATTGAATTATGAGAAAATTCATGCTTGCCCCAACGATTATATTTTATTTAGGAAAGTTTATGAATCCTTAATTGAGTGTCCCAAGTATCATGCTGAACACTATCAAGACAATGAGAGGAGTCCGAAGAAGGCATTATTGTACTTTTCAATTGTACATAGATTCATACGCTTGTATAGCTATGCAGCATATGCAAAAAATTTAAAGTGGTATGCTCATAAAAGGATTAAAGATGGAATGCTTCGACATCCTGCTGATTCTCCACAGTGGAAGAAGTTTGATCTCAAGTACCCTAACTTTGGGGTAGAAGATAAAACCGCCTAACATTGTTTACTGATGGGATGAACCCATATAGGATGCAAAGTAATACACACAATACATGGCTGGTTATTTTGTTCATTTATAATCTCCTTCCATGGCTCTCACACAAGTATAGGTATATGATGTTATCCATGCTAATTCAGGGCCTAAGCAACCTGTGAATGACATAGATGTATACCTAGCTCCACCAATTGAAGACTTGAAGCTATTGTGGGATGACGGGGTGGATGTATATAATGCTTATAAAGAAACATTCAAATTAAGGGTCATGTTGTTTGGCACAATCAATGATTTTCCTGCGTATGATAATTTGTCAGAGTATAGCATTAAAGGCCATCTTGGATGCCCAATTTGTGAAGAGGGTACACATTCAGTAAGGTTGAAACATGGTTTGAAGAATCGCTATATGGCACATTGTAGACTTTTGTATCGGGATCATCCTTATAAGCGTTTGAAGAATGCTTTCAATAGGAATACAGAAGAAAGTAGGGCACCTAAACCTTTGACTGGTGAGAAGATTTTTGAGAAGATGAAAGATTTAGATTGTGAGTTCGGCAAACCTTTTCCGAGATATGTTGGGACAAATGGGTGGAAAAAAAGTTCTATTTTCTTCGAGCTTCTGTATGGAAAGACTTTAGATGTGAGACATTTTCTTAATGTTATGCATATTGAGAAAAATATATGTGAGAGTCTTTTTGGGACGTTACTCAATATTCTTAGGAAGACCAAGAATGGCAGAAATACGGGACAAGACATGGCTGAGATGGGAATAAGGGAGAAATTGGTACTGGAGGATAAGGGCACTTAGTACATTTTTTCATCTGGCGGCTCACACACTATATTAAAAAGATTTTTTTTTTGTGAGTTTCTTGCTGCAATAAAAGTGCTAGAAGGATACTCCTCAAACATTAATAAGCTTGTGTCAATGACGGACTTGAGGCTCAAGGGTCTTAAGGTAAAATGATTAGTATATTTTTAAAAATATAATAAAGTTTTTATACTATAATTATTAAATAAATATTTAATTAAAAATTGATGAATTTGAAAAATAAAAAAAAATTGAGAAAAAGTTAAAGTTATTAGGAGACAAATAAAATCTTAAAAGAGGTACTGGCATAAAACAATGGGATCATTAATTATATTCTACAAATATTATGCCATTCCATGTGTTTCATGATCTTAGCTTTCTATGCTATTTTAGGATTGTATGCCAATGAACAATATGAATGAAATGATGAAAAACAAAATCTCATTTTAGAGAAAAATATTAAAAAAAAAAAACAAGTGCATACCTATAAATGAGTTCACACTCAAACATAATTGTTTTAAAGATGCACAGTTACTTATTAATTTTGGAATACTTCCCTCTAACTGATTATCAGCATCGAAGATTTCAAGTGAAGGGTGTTGATAACACATTTCTTTTGACAAATTATCCTTTAAATGATTGCTCCCAATGTTAACATATCTCAAAGAAGGTATGTTCTAAATAAATGAAGGAATTTCACCTATGAATAAATATAATTCATGAAAATAATTATTTGGTAGCATGACTCCTGCAGTTCCTAATAAATTCACACACACCTATATAAATAATACATGTCATTTTGTTAATTCGGCTGGGATAATTAATAATCAATAAATATAGATTAAATCAATTGGTTATGTGTTTCATTGACAAATTTTGGATGGATTTACGATGATTAAAACTAAGAGACAAGTTGAAATCAAATTGGCCCTTCCTTTTCATTATTCCTACTAAAGGATTCGGGTGTACATGAGATATCGACTATCTTTTCCGGTACCCACGTGAGGACCCGATCACTTTGGTGGACTTGGGTATTCGTACACAGCAAAATACACTGAAGCATAAGAAAAAAGTGAGACACCTTAAAATTAGGCACCTTAATTTAACCTTTTTATGAAGATTTTCCACAGAATTTTTGAAAATCCATAAAAAAAAATTCTTTTTCTTTCTTTCCTTCTTTCCAAGTTAAACTTGGCTTACATTTATATATAGTCAGATTTATACACAAGCCCTAATCGGCTTCATCAAAATATACTTATCTTAATTACATTAAAACTAATAAAGTTACTCTAGCTCTAACCTTCTCAAACTCTAGCTATCTCCGCTTCTTGCACTCGACATATAATTCTTCATAAGATTATGCATAATTCATGGCAGCATGCAAAATAAGCCGGCTAGTCAACATAAAAGGTTGACAACTATCATGTACATACAGATCTCCGAAACAGTGCTCTCTTAGCAACTACTAGTCATAACTCTTGCGAGCAACTAGTCCTCAAGATTGTAACCATGCCTCATGCATGTAACTTATGCTTACGCATGTAAACTTTGGCATAAACAAACATGCAGAATATATATATAATGTTATGAAGATAAATAGTTACTACTTGGATCTCCTTCTTCCCAATTTACCTTATTTTACTTTTTTTTTTGCTTGTTTGTTTTTCTTGGTGGGCTCGGGGAAATATCAAAATCTATATAAAATTTATACAGGGCATGTTAGTACTAATCTTTAGTACATAACCTTTGTAACAAATATCTCTCTTATTATACCCCAAACTCAACATCTCTTCTATCTCTTTAAACTTTCTTACCTTTCTTTTAAATTCAGTTTTGTTTGTCATTACGGAATCTCAAACAACAAACTTTAGCTAGTTTTTACTACAACCATTTAATTCATCCAAAAATCATTTCACGTCCTTAAGCACACTATTAAACCCTCTTTTATTCACTAAATTATTTCCCTTTTTGATTTACTAAAATCATTAACCAAAGCAAAGTTTATTTTCCTTTAATCATTGTCAATGACATTATTTAGAATCTTTAACCATGGTCCTAAACCATCAAACAAGTATTTCCTCAATCTAAAACCAATCTATAAAAGTTGAACATCAACCTTTAAACTCAAATTCAACCATTCAAGCCTAATTAACAACCAATGTTTCCTTAATCTTGAGTCCAATAAATCACATTTAAAATTGTCCAAGGTTTTGGTTCTCCCATGGCTCATCTTATTATCCCAACAAAGGAAGAGAGTAAATTCATAACTTAAGCTTCACTATCCTAAAGCCTCATTTTGAAGTTTTAAAACACAATCCAATGCCATCAAATACCGATTATCATATAATTAATTTTATAACAGAGTCACTTCCTTATTACTTGTGCAGCCATAGACATGCAACACCAATAATATCTCTATTAAACTTCAATCCAACTATTACTTTAAAACCTTTATGCTTGTTTTATCATCTAAAACTCTATCAGCATAACATGAGCTTTCCAAACAACTTCTTAACCCAAGGAGAATGCTAAAACAGCAAATTCTTCATCATTTGAGACCAAGTACAGTGAACATAATAATCCCCTCAAACATTATTCGTATCCTACATATGTACCGTGGCCATTAAAAATCTTAACAATTTCTAAAAACAATGAGTCCTTGCTTCCTATCTCAAATAAGATTTTTCATCAAATTTCTAAACCATTTGATCACTTAAACTTCTGTAAATCATCAACCGTATAATCATTAATTAGCTTCACTAGATTCAACTTAAATTCAGTTCTCTCCTATTTATAACAACTCTATGCTCAGTCAGTTCCATAACTTAGAATTTAACTATCTCTTATGTTATTTCCTTCCTCAGCACTTGGATGCATTTATAGCTCACTTAATACAGGCCCAAACAGCAGCACAACGTCATATATATATATATACTTAAGCTTATCAAAATAGTGACTGTTTTTATATATGCATCCATACAAGCAGCCAGAGTATCTACGGACACAACTAGCAACAACAAAAATGGAACAAGCTGCACTCTTTCATGTCCCAAGTCCCTCTATCGTTTCCTCTCTCGCTCTCTTCGCTCTGATCTTTGGCAATGAGGTAGACTCCAACGCACACCCAGATGACTCCATCACTGAGCAAAAAAGGAAGAAGAAAAATGACGACAGTTGATGGTGATTGTAGCAGATCCCGGCTCTTCCTCACTGTCACTCCCTACCCTCAGCTCCCTAGCTCGTGCTGCCTCTCGTCTCTCTTACACCGCTCTGGCTCTCTCTCTCTCTCGCAGGTCACTCGCGTATTCTGTTTGTAGGAAAATGGGCCAGTCCACCCTTGGTGTATAAGGCCCAGACCCATATATGTGTATATGGGACTGTAATGGAAATACCCAAAAGAGTTGGGTCATCAGTATGAATATCCTAAGATATTCAAACTGATGGAGGGAGTGGTTATAAGGTAACCACCCCTCTCCCCCATAGTCGGTTAATGTACGCGAATGTGGGAAAGAAGAAACAGAGCATCATTCATAGACAGTGTGCTCGGGTGTGCTCTCGCTACGTTTCTTCACAGACAGACTCTCTTCTCCTCTCTTGAATGTGCTTTTGCTATGTACCAGAGACCTGAGTCCAGTAACGGTACCGGGTTGCCGTGTGGGTACCTGAAGTAAGGAACTGACAACAGGTACGCCCGAAAACCTACAATGGTATCAAAGCCAGGTTCTTATTTTTTATGATTATTTCCGCTGCATGAATCTGTCTCTGCTAGTTTTTCACAGTAGTTCATGTAATAGAACTAAAAATGGAGAAAAATGGCACATACGGTAGTTACAAAATTTTTGGGTTTCTGTAAACAACTGTTTTAGCCTCTAAGATTAGTACCATTGATAAGATCTCGCAAAAATAATGGGAATAGACTCCAAGAACGTAAAAAACGAACGTAGGAGGATAGAGTTATGGAGGAGAGAAGTTTAGGGTAAAATTGGGTCACCTGAAAAACTCCGATTTAGACTTTAAAAATAATCCCATTGTGTAGATCTCGCGAAAACGATGGAAAATGACTCCAAAAAGGTCAAAAACGGACGTCGGACGGCGGAGTTACGGAGGAGAGAAGGTGGCAGGTCCGACAGACCCGCCTACCTCTGCAAAACGGGTCGTCGTGACCCGGCTGAAGGTTGAAGATGACCTCCAGCCAAAAACGACGCCATTTTAGACCTTCACTTAAAAAAAAAGAGGCAATACGGTGACGCATAAAAAAAAGTTTTTTTGACTTGGGCTACAGAGAGGCCCATAGAGGAATTAAAAAAAAAACAATTGTTTGTTTTGGGCTTCATGGAGGCCCATCCAAAAAAAAAATTTGGGCCAAGGGGTATTGGATAGGGTCGAATCAGTGGGTCCAACCCGGATCCATAATAATAATAAAAAACAAAATTATTTAAATTTTTTTTTTGCTAACATGCCACGTGGCTACTAGTGAGTGAGACACATGGCAGTTCCTGAATGGCGCGTGTAATACACGCGCCAGGGCCGAGAGTGGGTCTGTTGAAACATCCTTATTTTCGTATGTCTTAGGGACCATTTGGTAGCATTTAGAACCACTTTCAAGGTCATTGAAGTCCAATTTCTCAATTTGGAGTTTTACTCTTATCGAGTACTCTTCACTATGCAAATTTCAGATGAGTGACCTGACTTCGAAAAATCATAACTAATTCTACAAAAATCAAAATGAAGTGTTTCCAATTTCTACATGAAGATAACTCAATTATATTTCAGGGAAAAAACTCGTTGACCATTCTTTGACCGAGTCAACGTCAGTCAACATCACAACCTTACTGTTCATCCAACATTTTTCTCCTGAATCCAGCATTCTGGTCCCAACTTTGATAATTTATATCTTCGTGTGTAGACATCCAAATGAGACGTTTTATATATCAAATTAAAGTTTGGTATGTATACTATTTACCATAAATATTTCATATATTTATTAATCCATTTACTATTTTTAATCATTTATCAAACATGACCTTGTCACCACGTGTTACTGTTCACAGTGGTAATTTCCAGCAATCAACTTTGCATACATATGCATACATCCATCATATATCAATCAAACATGCCAAACAATACTTATTATTAATTAATAAGTTGTTTTACATCTGAGTATGAACAGAATTCTCATATTTCTATTACATCATTTCCTACCTGAAATCCGGCAGCATAACCGCTACGCTTCATCTTTAGAAAGTAACTGATCTTGTACCGATTCGGTAATTCCCGTGAGAACTACCATTCTACGTAAGTACCCAGGAAAGACTGGATGAACCGGATAGGTCCACTCACTTCCAGCCTCCTTAGACAGTACCTATGTACATAGTACGTATCAGCTGCTCTTCTTATCTTGTTATAATTTCGGCAGCATAACGGCGTCTCTTAAAATTCCCAAAATTCATTTCGACATAACCTCCCCTATAATGGGTTATTAATTGGGATGAGATTCGGGGGAATCTCAGTAGCAACAATCATAAAAATATATGTAATGCAGAGTGACAGTGCTTGCTTGTGATTGTGTACAGATAAGTATGCTGCATGCTTCCATACTCAATAACATATGATCGTAGCATTACAGTAGAGCTTCAGACATAACATATAAGACAACAATCCAACCAAACAATAGCATAACAAATCACAAAGCCATTACATAAAAGCTAGGATTAGTTACTACCTCAAAAGCTCAGCAGAACTCTACTATCTCTATTCTGCTTCCAGCTCCGCCAGAACTTCCTTTCTTTCTTTCTTCCTCTCATTTTCTCTCTCTAGCACTTCCTCCTCTCTCTATTCTTGCTTGGGCCGTGCATAATGAAGGCAAGGGGGTATTTATAGTTTTGGTCAATGGCATTCTTGTAATTTTGAAGCCATCTGATCCTGTGGTCCTGGTTTTTCCAGAATTTCCTATTTTTCTTTATTCCTTTTACTGCATCATGCATGACATCATCTCAAAGCCACCTCATGGGACACCTCATCATGCACATTTCTCACATGGTGAAATTGCAAGCTTCTTGGACACCTCATCAGCTGACTCAGCAGATCCAGTCCAATCCAGTACCGGTCCGGTCCGATTTCCCACAAACTGGACTCACCGGCTAAGATTGTGCCACATATCCTTAACTTTTCTTCTCCCTCTAAGATGACGCCATGTGGCATCTGGAAGGGACCTTTCACGCCTTCCAATGCTATCCAGATAAGTCCAAGACTTTATCTGATCACCTCCTCGGTTACCGACCAAGTAACTTTACTTTATTGAAACAGCATTAAAATAGTATTTTAATGCCACTTTTCCTCACATACTTCATGGGCTACATTTTTGGGCCTTGGAATATTATCTTGGGTCTCTGATCAAGCTCAAGTACTCAGATGGCTCGATTCCCAAGAAACAGCCCTTGGCAAATTACCAAAATGCCCTTGGGTGCCCTTTCATTTTACACCTTTTTGTACTCTGTCAGGGCATATACTGAATCTAAGTAACTTTATCTGTATATGCCTTGTCTCCTGGGCCTGTCCAGAATGACCAAAATGCCCTCCATTCATCTATTACTCTTTAGTACAACACATGGGCATTTTCGTAATTTCGCACTTTTTCGGGGTTCTGCTGGACACTGGCCCACCTATCAGTCCAAGTGTCTTATTGGGCCTTTGATGGCGCCAATATTGGGCCTTTCAGGGTCCATTAGCTTCATGGCACGTATTACGAGGAATCTTCCCCTGGCCATGTTCCTCGAATATTTTAACTATTATACACCGTTTATACACATATCCGGACACCGGCTCCTTTTGTCCGATACACTGGCCTGCGGTGTTCAGGCATCCCTGTGAGTCATATCAGTCATCTGACTGAGGTCATCCGAACTCATTCAGTCCCTTTTCAAATACCGATAAATCTCCCTATCGGATACCCGGAGGCCTCACACTCCCGTCTGGATTTTCTAATTTATGAATAACTTTTTCTACAGGCCTCCTATCGGTATTCTGTCAGTTTCCTGACATCCGTCCCACAAGGACGTATCATCCTGTATTTTCTCACTTAGATCTGAAATCTAGGATACCCTATAGGAATTTTTATAACTTTTTCATTATCAGATCAATTCTGGCTATCTGGAGTCTTGAAAAATTCCTGTATTATGCCAGATTACCGAGCGTCACTTGCTCTCTCTATGGGTGAAATCTGGGACTGAAATGCTTTCGGGCAGTCCAAACCACTTCTGGCCTGACTTTCTATAATTACACTTTAGCCCCAGGGAACTTTTCTTCTTTTCATTTAAGTCCCTTTTTACTTGGCTAAAGTTACACTTAAGGACCCCACATTTTTGTCTACTTTTCTTTTTGTCCTTGCACTTTTTCATAATTGCATCTAAGTCCCTTCCTTTTCTTTTCTTTACTTTACTAGGTCTAGGGGCATTATTGTCTTTTCATATCTTACCAGAGTATTCTTTGGCCCTGGTCAACTATCCAGATACCCCTTCTTGACTGTCTAACCTTAGCCAAATGACCAAAATACCCTTTACTCATTCTTCAGTTATTCTATAACATAAGGGCATTTTTGTCATTTTGCACATTTTTCCCGGACACCGGCCCCTCTTACCACTGAACTGATATTATGGGCCTGGGCCTTCCCTGGTGTCACTACGGGCCTTAGAAAACACTGTATGGCCTCTAGCCATAGTCCGATCATTTCTATTCGGACTGCTCTTCCTTTACCGATTATAACTGTAAATTCCCATCTTCGAGAATTTTTACAGAAAAATCGGGACTTCAAATCAAAATTCTGTGTTACGTCTTCGACCCGGAATCCTTTTCTCTATCTCCCGGTCTTTTCAGATATTTTATCCGGACCGGGCTATTTTTGCCTGAAAGTATGCTCCCGCGCACATTTTTCAAAAATAACCATTATACCCTTGGTCACATTTCTAATTCTTTCATACACATAGAGACCTCATATGCACATTTCACAGTTCAGTGAAATGATCAGCATAATTTTCTCTATTTTCTGGCAAAATATGGTACTCATCGGCTACCAGCCCGATCTTTCCTATAATTACGATTATGCCCTTGAATTCTCTTTCTGGCATCTCTAAGCCTAAAAATTGGGGTGTTACATCTGTCCAGTTTTTTTTTTTTTTTTTGGATTTAATCTTCCATGGGCACGTGAGGGCGCGTCCGGACTCCGATTTAGGTGCGGTTTGTTCCTGAAAATCTATAAAATCAAGATCTACATTTTGATATATAATTTGACCATTTTAGGGGTAATTTTAGACCTATTTATGAGTATTCAGTATATTTTCTAGCACTTTTTAATGTTTAAAAATTTCAGAAAATCATGAAAAATTTTCTCATTGAATTTCTATGTGAAAATGAGTGAAATGACTTCTTGTAGTGCTAAAATCTTACTGAATATAGTTCTTTAAACTCCTCACATCTGGATAATAATGTTCCAAAAATAGAACCTTTGAGTGAGGATTCAGATTTTGAACTTCTTAAAGAAGAAGATTTGGAGGAGCTTATAAAGATTACTGGTCTAAAAGAAGATCTTGATGAGGACCCCAAAAGAAAATCCAGGTGCAGATCTAGAAGGGGATCTTGAGTAGAACCCTGAGTAGGATCATGAGGATCCAATGGAAAAACCTCTTCTTGAGGAGCTTTAATTGATGTCCACAGATTTTGGATCTAACTTTGTGTCTTCTCTTCCTAAACTTATGAATGGGGAAGAAGAAGTAATCCAACCCATATACCCCAACTTTGGCTAGGATGATAGCTAAAGATTAAGCAACCAAACTTATAAACATAAAAGGCATTTATAAATTGCTCTATAATTATGCCAAGTTCATGACTATTAAAAAAAATACAGTAAAGTCATGATAGAATACATAAGACAATCAAAAGGTAGAGGCCGGGGCACCAGAAAATCTTTCTGGATTAAAGCTATAGAGATAATTTCAAAATTTATGCTTAAGTCATCAAATTTTATTCCGCCATTATCTTAGATGATATCTTTTAAGTTCTGGCACTCCTTATATTTTATATTGCTATTGAAGAAATGATTTCATGTATTATAAATGGAAGTCTTATTTTATTCAAATAAGTTCATTTAAAATGCAATTGTATTATTCGTGTATAATCTATCATGCTTCTTATAAGTGGGAGCTTTTAGAAGATGTGGCTTCTAAAAGTAGTGTTTTATTGTTAAAGTACTCATAGAATTCTTGATAGCACATAATGATTGTTGATTGTATCTATGTGATGGGAGGTACAAACGTATGCTCCTGATCGTGGATCTTGTAGTGTCATTATTTTCTAGTCAAGAACAATATAAGTACATGACATTGTATACTTCACTGTGCTATATGATTAAAATGTTCTCTGGTACGATTCTCTTTAGAAGAGAACCTAGATTTGCCTTAGAATTGAAAATGGCAACCAAGAACATTATTTCTGACTAAATAAAGGCAAAAAACTCAACGGGGATAACTAATATATCTAGCACCAAAAGGTCTAATACATCTTAGAGGAACGAGATGCTATTGAATTTTTGACGATTGCTATGGCTGAACCTGAAGCTGGGAATCCGCCCCAGAACAGGAGAGACTAGGTGGCTTACCAGGCTTGGAGGAAGATGAATAGCATAGCTAGAATTATGCTTCTTAGTACCATGGAAGATGAAATCATGTGTTAATTTGAGACACACAAAACTGCTCAAGCCATGTGGATTGTACTAAAGGATAAAGTTGGCAGTGTTTTTACCACTGAGCTTAGGAGGTTGATGATTCAGTTTAATACCTATAAGCTTAAGCCAAACACTCCTATGAAGTAACATTTGAGAGAGATGGCCAACATGATCGGAGAGCTTAAGGTAGCTAGTCATACCTTGTCTGACGAACAGTCAGTGCAAGCTATGATTAGATCGCTCCCTACTGGTTGGGGGCATATGAAAGTCAAATTAACCCACAAGAAAACATCATTACTTTTAAAGATATAGCTAGGCATTAGGAGCTAGAATATGAGCATCTAGAGGCTTACGGAACCTCTAGACAGGCTTATTTGACTGAGGATGCTAACACTTCCCATTCAAAGCCCTATTTTAAGGAGGGCATGGAGTTCCAAAAGAAAGGGAAGAAGGGAGGTCCTCAATTTCAAAAAGGCAAGAAACAATTCAAGAAGAAGGGTCAGAAAGGCTAAAAGCAGAAACTATACCTAAAGAAGGTCAAGTGCTTTGCCTGCCAAAAGATGGGCTATTTCGCACGTAACTATTTTAAACAAGATGAAAGCGAAAAGATAACAGTGAATTATGTGAATTCACATGACTCATATGTTTCTAGTACTATTTTCCTAACAGAAACAATTCCTTCTTCTTGGGTTATTGATTAAAGCTCCACAGACCATGTAACTAAGGATTGGTAATCCTTTATAGAGTACCGTTGAAGCAAGTGGCTTTATGTAGGGAATAATGTGAGATTCAAGGTTAGAGGTATTGACACCTGAAAATTCACTTTGCATAGTGGAAAGACCTTGATACTCTATGATGTGCTTCATGCTCCCGACATCCGGTGGAACTTGGTCTCTGTGTTATGTTTTCCAGAGTTTGGGTTTAAAGTGAACTTCCATGATAAAGTTGCAGACATTTTTAACGACTTTGTCTCTTATGGTTCAGCTTTCATATTTAAAAAGTTCTTTGTTATGAATATTGTTGGTAGTTCTAGAGTTAATGAATGCTTTTGAAATTTCTTCCAATATTATTGATATGAATTCCTGGGACGTTAGATTAGGACATATTAATCAAAATAGCATGATTAAACTGGCAAAATAAGAATTGCTGGGTTCCATTACAAGCATGGAAATGTCCTAATGTGAAAATAGTCTAATGGGCAAGGCAACAAGAAAGTCTTTCGGTAAGGGAACAAGAGTTTAGAGTCCATTATAATTAATCCATTCTGACATTTACGGTCCAATGAGTGTGAGGGTAAAGCACAGAGCTTGGTATTTCGTTACCTTTATTGACGACTTTTCATGATATGGTCGTGTCTATTTGATCTCACATAAGTCTGAGACTCTTGAGTGTTTCAGATGATACATTAATGAGATAGAGAATCAAATGGACAATAAAATCAGAGCGTTACGCACTGATTGAGGTCATGATATTTGTCTAGCTCAAACAAACCTACCAATTTCATATTGGGGTGACGCTTTATTGACAACAACATTCATGATTAACTGTGTGCCCTCAAAATCAGTCGTTTCCATGCCCTAAGAGTCATAGATGAAACGCAAATCGGATCTAACTATCCTAAGACCATGGTGGTCAGCCACGTATATCCATGATGATTCTCTTACGTATAGGAAGTAGGGTCCTAATGGAAAGAAGTGTATCTTTATGAGGTACTCTAAATAGTCCAAAAGGATACGTTTTCATAGGTGAAAATGAAGATGGAACAGTGACTGAAATAGTATTAAGAGATACCACATTCATTGAGACAAAATTTCCCAGTAGGGGAGATGTTGACCGCATTGTATCTC
This sequence comes from Leucaena leucocephala, assembly GCA_037074615.1. Classification (NCBI taxonomy): domain Eukaryota; kingdom Viridiplantae; phylum Streptophyta; class Magnoliopsida; order Fabales; family Fabaceae; genus Leucaena; species Leucaena leucocephala. Next base: position 9,365,638 of record CM073549.1, read on the forward strand.
TAAATGAGACTCAGTTACAGAACAGTGCTGAACAAATTGACAGACTAGAATCCTCTAGGTATGTCAATCTGAGTGGGAGTTAAGAAATGTCAACATAAAGACCGAAAATTAAAGATAAGCAAGTAGCTCCGGTCAGAAGGAGTAACAAGGAAAGTGTTCCAAAAGAGACGCTTCCAAAGAAGGAGAAGCACTCTTAGTTACTCCAGAAAGGGATGAAGAACCCCCGCTCTGTTCATGAAGCCTTGGTAGATCCTGCTAAGGAGGAATGGAAGAAAGCAATGGAAGAAGAAATGAACTCAATAATGAAAGAACCAAGTCTGGGAGTTAGTTGATCTTCCAAAAGGGCGTAAAGTCATTGAGAACAAGTAGGTTCTCAAAATCAAGAGCAAGGTGGATGATCAATTGACAAATTCAAAGCCCGATTGGTTGTAAAGGGATATACACAACAGGAAGGTATTTATTATGATGATACTTTTTTTTTACCTGTTGTGCGCTTCAATTCGATAAAACTTTGTTCTGGCAATAGTGAATTACATCAGATGGATTAAAAAACCGTATTCCAAAATGGTAATCTGGATGAAGAAATCTATATGGAACAACCAATAGGTTTCATTGAAAAAGAGTTTGAACACAAGAAGTGTAAACTCAAAAGATCCATTTATGGATTAAAACAGTCATCCACACAGTGGTACTTGAGGTTTCACAAGGTGATAACTTCATATAACTTCCAGATGATAGAGGAAGACCACTGCGTCTACATTAAGCGGTTTGAGGGTAACTTTATAATATTATCCTTATATGTAGATGACATACTCTTAGCCAGAAATAGTTTTGACTCGGTGATAGCTATTAAAGAATGTCTCTCATCGAACTTTGAAATGAAGGACATGGGTGAAGCAGAACACATACTTGGAGTTAAGATCCAAAGAGATTGCATAAGAAGGATTCTCTCTCTTTCACAAGAGGGTTATATCAAGAAAATACTTGAGCGATTCAACATGAGTGACTGCAGTCCCATGAATATCCTTTTGGCCATTTGAGTGGCCTTGAGTTCTAACATGTGTCCCAAAACTGAATTAAAAAAAAAGGGAAGCAGATGGAAAAGAGTTCCATATGCCAGAGTCGTTGGTAGTCTAATGATGCAATGATGTGTACAAGACCAGATATCTGTTCTGCAGTAGGGCTGGTAAGAAGATTCCAATCCAATCCCAATGAGAAACACTGAAAGACAGTGAAAAGGATCTTGAGATACTTGTAGGGCACAGATTATGCACTGTGTTATGGGGGAAGCGATCTATGTCTAGTGGGATACTAGATCGACTTCGGATTATACCTTCTTGCTGAATAATGTCGCCATATGTTAGAGTAGCAAGAAGCAAACGTGCATTGCCTTACACTCTATGGAAGCTGAGTTTGTGCATGTACTGCAGTAGTGCAAGAGGCTTTGTGGCTAAAAAGATTTATAGAACACCTTGGATTTGGAAATGAGAGTACCAATCCGGTGATAGTGCACTGTAGTAATACTGCGTTCATAGCCTACACTAAAGACCCTAAGTATCATAGCAAGACCAAGCATGTTGACATCAAGTATAATTTTATGAGGGATTACAGATATAGAAAAATATTACCGTGTAATATATTTTCACCAAATGTATGGTAGCAGATCCCCTAACAAAGCCAATAGGCAAAGAAGTCTTTGAGAGACATGTAAAAGCTCTTGGTATGCATAAAATATGAAATGCAAACCTTTTGTAATGCTTTTATGATTGATGGAATTATGTTTTTCATTATTACTTGATGTGTCTGTATGAAAGTATACAATGTCCAGTATGTCGTGCAGGCAAGAGAGGTTGGCTCTCTCACACGAGCAACCGCCTTTGACGCTCAGGTGGAGTGTGCAAAGATGAGACATTTGTGTTTACCAATAAAACGGCAAAGAGTGCTGATATGGTAGAGAAGAAACACAAGCAATATGTCGCCTTGGCTAAAGTGTGGCAAGCTGAGATGAGATCCGTATACATGAAATTGGATCGAACCATGGAAACCCACTTCCATGATGCCTGTAGCCAGATAACAAATCCTTCAATATTGACGTCATAGAGATGAAGTTGAAGAATTTGGGTTTAGATGCTGAGAGTGTCGAGACTTAAATCTGTACGGTGTTTATAATAAATGCAAAATGACGTACGCTCTTAAAGTATAAGAGTAACACCGTAGTATGTGATTCATACCACATGTGCTAGAAGAACCGCAAAAGGGAAGCAAGTGAAAGATCCCTGTTTCATTGCTGTGTGAGCCCTAGGAAGGAATAGTCCTTCCATTGGTGCCCTTTGACTTTGATAATATCATGGAGGTATGTTTCAACGACTACTACTTTAGCATATATCCTGCGATCATGATATATACGATCTAAGAAATTACACTAGGAAAGCGGTTGATCCATATCGAAATGATATATGGGCGAAAGGAAGATTACTTACAATATACATAAGTATGCTAGTGTCTGTGACATGTCCCTTATGATATTTTGTTTTCATAAGTGTGGATACTATGCTTACAAGAAAGGCAATCTGAGTCAAATTTGATTCGAGAGGGATTAGATTGGCCATAGAAATTTGTATATTGGTAAATCTAGGACATCTGAGGCATTTTATTAAATTCAAGCTACACAAAGGAAAGGTTGTCTTGTGCTGATCCTGTAAAAGGGATTTCTAGTACAGGCACCTAGATGCAGACGTCATGCCCATGTGGTCACGGCCAAGCACTTAGTATGAAAGAAGGAAAAGAGAGTATAAACCCATGATCCTTAACCCACCAAGTGTGAGTGGGAGATGTAGTGAAATGGGCCAGTCCACCCTTGGTGTATAAGGCCCAGACCCATATATGTGTATATGGGACTGTAATGGAAATACCCAAAAGAGTTGGGTCATCAGTATGAATATCCTAAGATATTCAAACTGATAGAGGGAGTGGTTATAAGGTAACCACCCCTCTCCCCCATAGTCGGTTAATGTACGCGAATGTGGGAAAGAAGAAATAGAGCATGATTCACAGACAGTGTGCTCGGGTGTGCTCTCACTGCGTTTCTTCACAAACAGACTCTCTTCTCCTCTCTTGAATGTGCTTTTGCTGTGTACCAGAGACCTGAGTCCAGTAACGATACCGGGTTACCGCGTGGGTACCTGAAGTAAGGAACCGACAACAGGTACGCCCGAAAACCTACACTGTTAAAGAAAGAGAAAAGTGAGGCTGAAATGTAGTGGAGAGACGAGAGGCTGATGATGTTTGGCAGAGGAAGGCTAATATGATGAGAGCAACACGTGTAGAGAGGCATGGGTGAGGTATTGGCTGAAGGAAGCAACTAGACATATGGGAGAGGGGTTACATGAGAGGATGCACGTATCCTTATATATCCAAATGAGTGACCCCAAGTTTTTGAATTAGCACAATGAGTCTATTTGTCACTTAAATTTTGGACTTTTATCGGATTGTTTTTTAAACTTTTTAAACATTATGAGTTTCTTAAAAATTACACCACATGTCAGAATTTAAATCTTTTTCTTTTATAACTTCTCCGACCCATAATATAATTTTTTTAAAATTTTCAGGTAAACGATAATTCCTAGTTATTTTTCTTGAATTTTCTAAGAAATAACCCCTTTAATTCTCGAAAAGTAGCCATTAAATCATCTAGGCCTCTTTTGAGGAAATAAACTCTTCTATAATTTTCTAAGTTCCCAAAATACTCTTTTCATAATTTTCCTATGCCCCAAAATATTTTTAAGGATTATTCTTTCATTTATTCTTTTTATGAAATTTCACCTTTGAAACTTCTTAATTTCAGAAAAATCCTCTTGACCTTAATAACCCTTATAAATCCCTTTTATCCAAATTTGGGATGTTACAAAAAACAAGAGGGAAATTATGGTCACTGGTCTACTTACAAAATGATGGAGTTCTACCCAAAATTACTCACCCATGCAATCCCATATTTTTCTCCCTCAATTGCCATATGTATCCTAACCATTCCCACTCAAAATTTGAACAAAAAGGGAAAATTATAGATAACATCCTAGACCTTTGATTATTGTCACCTAAGCCCCAGCTTATATAGGCTTGGGCCTAATTCACCAAGGGTAGTTTAGAGCCCAAATTCCAATATCTCCTACTAACACTTGATGGATTGGATACTACGGGCATAGTCTCTTTCTCTTCTTTCTTTCATACTAAGTGCTTTCTCGTGACTACGTGGGCACGACGTCTTTGTTTAACCACTTGTACTAGAAGTCCCTTTTACAGGACTAGCACAGGATGTAACACCCCAATTTTTAGGCCTAGAGATGATAGAAAGAGAATTCAAGGGCATAATCGTAATTATGGGAAAGATCGGACTGGTGGCCGATGAGTACCATATTTTGTCAGAAAATAGAGAAAATTATGCTGATCATTTCACTGAACTGTGAAATATGCATATGAGGTCTCTAGGTGTATGAAAGAATTAGAAATATGACCAGGGGTAAAATGGTCATTTTGGAAAAGTGTGCGCGTGAGTGCTTTTTCAGGCCAAAACAGCCCGGTCCGGATAAAATATCTGAAAATACCGGGAGATAGAGAAAAGGATTCGGGATTGAATGAGGAGTCACAGAATTTTGATTTGAGGTCCCGATTTTTCTGTAAAAATCCTCGAAGATGGGAAATTACAGTTATAATCGGTAAAAGAAGAGCAGTCTGAATAGAGATGATCGGACTATGGCCAGAGGCCATACAGTGTTTTCTAAGGCCCGTAGTGACACCAGGGAAGGCCCAAGCCCATAATACCAGTTCAGTGGTAAGGGGGCCGGTGTCCGGGAAAAATGTGCAAAATGACGAAAATGCCCTTATGTTATAAAATAACTGAAGAATGAGTAAAAGGTATTTTGGTGATTTGGCTAAGGTTAGACAGTCAAGAAGGGGTATCTGGATAGTTGACCAGGGCCAGAGAATACTCTGGTAAAATATGAAAAGACAATAATGCCCCTAGACCTAGTAAAGGAAATGAAAGGATTTAAGTGCAATTATGGAAAGTTTTAAGGCCAAAAAGGAAAGTAGACAAAAATGTGGGGTCCTTAATGTAATTTTAGCCAAGTAAAAAGGGACTTAAATGAAAAGAAGAAAAGTTCCCTGGGGCTAAATTGTAATTAAAGAAAGTCAGGCCGGAAGTGGTTTGGACTGTCCGAAGGCATTTCAGTCCCAGATTTCACCGGTAGAGAGAGCAAGTGACGCTCGGTAATCTGGCTTAATACAGGAATTTTTGAAGACTCCAGATAGCCAGAAATGGACTGATCGTCCAAAAGTTATAAAAATTCCTACCGGACATCCTAGATTTCAGATCTAGGTGAGAAAATACAGGATGATACGTCCTTATGGGGCGGATGTCAGGAAACTGACAGAATACCGATAGGAGGCCTGTAGAAAAAGTTATTCGCAAATTAGAAAATCCAGACGGGAGTGTGAGGCCTCTGGGGATCCGATAGGGAGATTTATCGGTATTTAAAAAGGGACTGAATGAGCTCGGATGACCTCAGTCAGATGACTGATATGACTCACAGGGATGCCTGAACACCGCAGGCTAGTGTTTCGGACGGAAGGAGCCGGTGTCCGGATATGTGTATAAACGGTGAATAATAGATAAAATATTCAATACTTATTAACGGGGAAGATTCCTCGTAATGCGTGCCATGAGGGTATTGGACCCAGAAAGGCCCAATAATGGCGCCATCAGAGGCCCAGTAAGACACTTGGACTGATAGGTGGGCCAGTGTCCGGCAGAACCCCGAAAAAGTGCGAAATTACGAAAATGCCCCTGTGTTGTACAAAAGTGTAACAGATGAATGAAGGGCATTTTGGTAATTCTGAACAGGCCCAGGAGCCAAGGTACATACAGATAAAGTTACTGAGAGTCAGTATATACCCGGACAGAGTACAGAAGGGTATGAAATGACGATTTTACCCTTAGGGTTAAAATAGGGCAAGAAAGGGCACCCAAGGGTATTTTGGTAATTTGCCAAGGGCTGTTTCTTGGGAATCGAGCCATCAGAGTACTTGATCTTGATCAGGATCCAAGACAACATTCCCAGAGCCCAAAAACGTAGGCCCAGTAATGTGTGGGAAAAAGTGGCATTAAAATATTATTTTAATGCTGTTTCAATAAAGTAAAGTTACTCGGTCGGCACGATAACCGAGGAGGCGATCAGATAAAGTCCTGGATTTATCTGGATAGCATTGGAAGGCGTGACAGGTGCCAGTAAGATGACACATGGCTCCAACATAAAGGCAGAAGAAAAAGTTGAGGACACGTATTACGAGGCAAGAGACTGGACCGGTGAGTCAGCATGCTGAGTCAGCTGCTGAGGTGTCCAGGATTTCAGACATGTGATAAATGTGGCGCTGAGGTGTCCTGGTGAGGTGTCCCAATGATGTCATGCATGATACAGTAAAGGAGGAATTAAAGAAAATAGGAAAATCCAGGAAAAACCAGGACCGCAGGATCAAAGTTCATAGAAACTGCAGAATTGCCATTGAAGGCAATTATAAATACCCCCCCTCCATTCCATTTTCATTCACGCAAGGCAAGGGAGAAGGGAGAGAAAGAAGAGAGAGAAGGAGAAGGAAATGAAGAGAGAAAGGAGAAAAGGAAGTAAGGAAGTTCTGGCGGAGCTGGAAGCAGAATAAGGATAATGGAGTTCTGCTAAGCTAGCCAGGTAGTAACTAATCCTAACTTTTATGTAATGGCTTTGTGATTTGTTGTGCTATTGTTTGGTTGGATTGTTGTCTTATATGTTATGTCTGAAGCTCTGCTATAATGCTATGATCATATGTTATTAAGCATGGAAGCACGCAGCATACTTATCTGTACACAATCACAAGCAAGCACTGTCACTCTGCATCACATATATTGTTATGATTGTTGCTACTGAGATTCCCCCGAATCTCATCCCAATAAATAACCCATTACAGGGGAGGTTATGTCAAAATGAATTCTGGGAATTTTAAGAGACGCCGTTATGTTGCCGAAGTAAAGACTGAACATCAGTATATGATAAGTACTGTGTACGTAGTGCTGTCTAAGGAGGCTAGAAGTGAGTGGACCTAGCCGGTTCATCTAGTCTTTCCTGGGTACTACGTAGAATGGTAGTTCTCATGAGGGGATTACCGAATCAGTACGGTTCAGTTCTTTGTATAGATGAAGCGTAGCGGTTATGCTGCCGGATTTCAGGCAGGAAAAGATGTAATAGAGATATGAGAATTTATGTACATGGCCAGATGTAAAACAACTTATTATTTAATAATAATTGTTGTTTGGCATGTTTGACTGATATATGATGGATGTATGTATATGTATGCAAAGTAGAAATGCTGGAAATTACCACTGTGTACAGTAACACGTAGTGATAAGGTCATGTTTGATAAATGATTAAAAATAGTAAATGGATGAATTAATGTATGATATTTTTATGGTAGATAGTAGACATACCAAGATTTAATTTGATATATAAAACGTATCATTTGGATTTCTACACAAGGAGATATAAATTATCAAAGTTGGGACCAGAATGCTGGATTCAGGAGAAAAACGCTGGATTAACAGTAAAATTGAAACGTTTACTGGCGTGGACTCGGTCAACTAATGGTCAACGAGTTATTTTTCCCTGAAATATAATTGAGTTATATTCATTTAGCCATTGGAACCACTTCATTTCGATTTTTCTAGAATTAGTTATGATTTTTCGAAGTCGGGTCACTCATCTGGAATTTACACAGTGAACAGTACTCGATAAGAATAAAACTCCAGATGGAGAAATTGGACTTCAATGACCTTGAAAGTGGTTCTAAATGCTACTAAATGGTCCCTAAGACATACGAAAGTAAGGATGTTTCATTTTGGTATCAGAGCAAAGGATTCTGGCTTAGGAAATGCTCTAAATAGATAATTTATGGTGTTAGTACAGAATAAGATTAGCACAGAACAAAGGGTTCTGGCTCCGAGCATAAGATTCTGGCATAGAACAGAAGGTTCTGGCTCAGTGATGCTCTGGTTTAGTTAGTTTGATTCCTTAAACAAATGAGAAGTTTGAGTGATCCTCTCCCTGGAGTATGATATAGGGATGGTGTTCACTGCTTGAAAAGGCTTAGACAGAAGACAGTGACACCCAGATGAATGAGGCTGGACCCTGAGCTTTATAGTTTAGCGAAGGATATGATTATGATGGGCTAATCTTAGTCAGCCGATACAGTCGAGGTCTCGTGTTTATTAACACAATATGGCTGGACTAAGCAGAATAATGTTTAAGAAGCAGTTTCCTCTAGAGATAGAGACAGAATCTGATCAGTTCACGACTAAGGAAGCTGCAAGAGTAGCTCGAGGTATCGTGTTGTGACCAGATACTATGGTGAGGATGCCAGATATCCAAGTTACAACAAGTTAATTCATAAGTCACGATGAGATGTGGGCAACCTAGGCTCGCCAAGATCAAGAGCGAGATTCTGCTATCACTACGGCGGTTGCTACTGCGGTTGCAAGATTACAGCAGTCTGGGAAGTAGGTAGTACCAGAGAATGATATAGAACCTGAACCTCAGCCAAATCATGAGCAGAATGGAATGAATAGACGTCAGGGGTCGATAGGAAATAACAATAACCAGGGAAGTCTGCAAACATGGATGGAGCAATTCCATAAGTTTAATCCGCCCATGTTTGAAGGGACTTTTGACACTTAAGTAGCTGAGGATTGGGTAGGCCAGTTAGAGAAAATCTTTAAGGTTTTAGAATGTCCCACTGAAAGAAAGACCCAGCTGGCAGTTTACAAGCTAGAAACGAATGTGTAATAACTAGAAAAGAGTGAGCCTATTCCATCAGTACCACTGAAAGTGATGCTACCAGGTTCCTTAAGAGGGAACAGTAAGAAGAGAAATGGGCCAGCATATGGGTCAGAAGATAATAAGAAACAGGGAAGTAGGCCAGATAGTGGGCCAAGAGAAATTAGTAGGCAACCAAGGCCTAATATATGTGGGGACTGTGGTCGAGACCATGGTATGAGGCCTTGTCCAGTAGGTCAAGGGTTACGCTACAGGTGTGGAAAGTATGACATTATGCCAGGGAGTGTCCACAGAACACAACAGGCAAAAGATACCCGACTTAGGGAAGAATATATACCCTGACTGGCAACGAGATAAGAAAGTCGCCTGTGTCAAATTAAGGTACTAGTTTAATTGTGTTCTGATTCCACTGGCTAATGAACGGATAAATCCTGTATGTGATTGGATGGTATTGTCTAGTATGCACACTATTGAGCTACCCTATACCTAGTATGTTGCCGTTGTATGAGGATGAGTATGACTACAGGTTTTAAAAAGTAGGAAGTAGAGAAGAGGGGTCATATGTCGCGACTAATATGTACAGATAAGTTGATGTGGCGACGTGAGAAGACCTCAGGTAGCAATAAGTAATATTGCAGTACGCGACCAGTGTACAAAGGAGTTCAGGTAGCGATGTTATAGGTTGCGACTAAAGGACGCAGAGCTGCCAGGTCGTGACGAGTAGTGTGAGACGGTCGCGACTAAAAGTCATAGGGCATGTGAGTTGCGACTATGAAGTTCTCAAGTCGCGACTATAATTGGCAGAGGCCATATGATGAAGAGAATGAAGGTACCAAACTCGCTGAAGTCTACCAGCTAGAGGATTGGTATAACATATGATAAGCTAGACAGTACAAAGGTACTGAGGTATGAAAGATCAATTTAAGACAATATGAAAAAGTAGATCTTCTATGTGGTAACTAAGAGTAGATCTACATTACAGGGGTTTTATTCAGCTAATCTGAATAGAAGACCTAAAAGCTGGGATAAGATTTGCCCAGGAATGATCCTAGCACATGGCCTAAGGTGAGAGACGTGATGGTTAATAGATAAAGAGCTCAATGTTCCCTGAGCAGAGGGATTCCATCACGGAGAAGTAATAGACCTAGGGGAGAATACCCTAGAAAGTAGAAGTAATAGTAAAAGATGATGAATGAGATCCATGCGGCTCAAGTTCGCTAGGATGAAAGGAAAGACCAATAAGTACTCATAGTCCGGTCAAGAATAGACTAGGACTGATGGATAGATAGAAGAAGTTGAAAGATAGTAAAGAGATAGCCACAGTTAAGAGATACAGTGACTCCCCAATTCCCTATATAAGATAAAGTAATGAAGGGTTGAGTCTATACCCTGGTAAGAGGGTAGTGTGGCAGCTTAAGTAAGATAGACTGATGTGCTTGTCAGATCCTGATTATGTGATTGATAATCTGATAGATAATGCGATAGATAGTATGATTAGATGATGATCTGACAAATAATATGATAAAGGAAAATACGTTTGAGGCTTACTTAGATTATTATGATGTCTAATGGATGGTTGAGCAAGATATGATGATGATATGGCTTATGTTGCCATAAGTTATGATAGTTGCATCTTATTGCAGTTGTCATATGATGACATGCATGTTAGAGTATGCTATGATGAATGGATACTCCCCTCTTGAAGTGCATGCAGGGTAGAGTATATATGAGTACATATATGAGATAAGAAAGTTATGAAAAAGTAGGTTGCTCCCATACCATATGATATGAATGTATTGAGGATGATAGATAGTCTCAGTTTATGGGACGATAAGTTATGATATGATATTCAGATATGAATTATGATTGAGGTTACTCAGGTATTTCTATAAGCTTGTGAATACAGTACTCAGGGCCATTTCTATTGAGCGGAATGGTATACAGATAACGGTAAAGGGATTGTTTCTAGATTCATATGGGTACAGATCACTCTTCAGAAAAGAGTTGGATCTGGTACAGAATGCTCGCAGTTAGAGCATAGTTCAAATGGCTCGTAGATAGAGCACAGGTTGAAAGATGAGAAGGAACTCCTGAGTAAAAGAGGAAGTAAGTAAAGTCTGGGTAAATGATATGAGGCTATAAAATTTTCAAATGTTTAATTATGGAGTTATCAACAGGTGGAAGCAGTTAACCTTATAACTTAGTCTGTTGGTTTAAAATCTTCGGGAGATATACAGTACAATAGAATCGCAGTTAGATTCTGGAGGGTCGCAGATAGATCCTAGCATGGCTCCAGGGTCGCAGTTAGATCCTAACAGCTTCAGAGTCGCAGTTAGATTATGAAAAGGCTAACGGTTGATCGCAGTTAGATCCCGAGGTCGCAGTTAGACCTAGCCTAAGGAAAGTAATGAGCCATGAGATATGAGTACAATGTAGTATCTCTTTGGGAAGATGAATGCCAAAGACGAAGACGAAGTTAAGGTGAGGAAGCTTCACTAGTTGATAAACTCACCCAGAGAAATTATTTTATAATGGTTTTCTCAGGTATCCTCTAGTATACAGACTAAACTTAGCTTTCCCTTAGCAAAGACGGAGTCCAAGTCCAAAGCTGAGTACTGATATTCAAAGTTTAGTAGAAGTATGCCTGAGAAGCAAAGAACAGAATCCTCTATGTGTTGAGAATAGAAAAGCATTGGCTAAGAGCACTCTAGGAGGTAGCTCAAGGTGTCAAGCCAATAGCAAGAGAAAGAGGCGATAGTTCAGACAAGGGACTGATCAAGGTAATGATCAGATTGGAGAGCAGAGATGTCAATATGATGGAAAGAGCCATCGCACATGGGAGTGTCGAGCAGGGCAAAGCAGTTGTGGTAAGAATGGCCACTTTGTAAGAGGTTGCCCTAAGAATGCGGATATCCCTAGGAAAGGTATTTGCTCTTACCCTAGACACAGTCTTCAATATTCCCTGAGGTCGACCCTAAGAATGTTAAGAAGAACCATAGCTGTAAGGGCGACTGAGCTGTAAGGAACTATATGCCTAGATGATGATGTGGATAATGAAGAGTTCTTTTCGGATCTAAAGAAAGTGGTCATGATAGCAAGTCATGAGAGATTAAAAGGCCAGAGAGACCTAGAGAAGAGGGTCTAAGGCAAAGCAAAGATAGAACGTAGTTCTATAAGAAAGAGATTGCTAGGGCTTAAAGCTATATAAAGAGTAATCTAGCCCTAACCCAGTAGCACGTTAAATTGAAAGGTGCTAAGGCAAGAGTAGCCTAAGGATATATAAGCCCTAAGAAGGGATAAGAAGAAGTGCAAATGCCACAAAGGTTTGGCATAGATGCATGAAGTTATGAGAACAGTTAAGAAAAGTCAGAGAAGTTATCTGGGTTATGATCTCGTATCAGGAGAAAGAAAGTCAGAAGAACAATATCTCTCCTGAGAGATTAGCAAAGTGTAAGAAGAGTGAAGTAGACCCCAGAATTACATCAGAATTCTGCGGAATAAGATATGAAAGAAATGGACACTACTCACAAGTGTAATGAATTGTCCATAAGTATAAGAGAATGAATGCCCCAAGCCTTAGTCATAAACCAGGAAAGGATATACAGAAGAGCTATATCCAGGATCGTTGACTAAGATGCCAAGTAAATTTCGAGGACGAAATTTATTTTAAGGGGGGTAGAAATGTAACACCCCAATTTTTAGGCCTAGAGATGCCAGAAGGAGAATTCAAGGGCATAATCGTAATTATGGGAAAGATCAGACTGGTGGCCGATGAGTACCATATTTTGCCAGAAAATAGAGAAAATTATGCTGATCATTTCACTGAACTGTGAAATGTGCATATGAGGTCTCTAGGTGTATGAAAGAATTAGAAATATGACCAGGGGTAAAATGGTCATTTTGGAAAAGTGTGCGCGTGAGTGCTTTTTCAGGCCAAAACAGCCCGGTCCGGATAAAATATCTGAAAATACCGGGAGATAGAGAAAAGGATTCGGGATTGAATGAGGAGTCACAGAATTTTGATTTGAGGTCCCGATTTTTCTGTAAAAATCCTCGAAGATGGGAAATTACAGTTATAATCGGTAAAAGAAGAGCAGTCTGAATAGAGATGATCGGACTATGGCCAGAGGCCATACAGTGTTGTCTAAGGCCCGTAGTGACACCAGGGAAGGCCCAAGCCCATAATACCAGTTCAGTGGTAAGGGGGGCCGGTGTCCGGGAAAAATGTGCAAAATGACGAAAATGCCCTTATGTTATAAAATAACTGAAGAATGAGTAAAAGGTATTTTGGTCATTTGGCTAAGGTTAGACAGTCAAGAAGGGGTATCTGGATAGTTGACCAGGGCCAGAGAATACTCTGGTAAAATATGAAAAGACAATAATGCCCCTAGACCTAGTAAAGGAAATGAAAGGATTTAAGTGCAATTATGGAAAGTTTTAAGGCCAAAAAGGAAAGTAGACAAAAATGTGGGGTCCTTAATGTAATTTTAGCCAAGTAAAAAGGGACTTAAATGAAAAGAAGAAAAGTTCCCTGGGGCTAAATTGTAATTAAAGAAAGTCAGGCCGGAAGTGGTTTGGACTGTCCGAAGGCATTTCAGTCCCAGATTTCACCGGTAGAGAGAGCAAGTGACGCTCGGTAATCTGGCTTAATACAGGAATTTTTGAAGACTCCAGATAGCCAGAAATGGACTGATCGTCCAAAAGTTATAAAAATTCCTACCGGACATCCTAGATTTCAAATCTAGGTGAGAAAATACAGGATGATACGTCCTTATGGGGCGGATGTCAGGAAACTGACAGAATACCGATAGGAGGCCTGTAGAAAAAGTTATTCGCAAATTAGAAAATCCAGACGGGAGTGTGAGGCCTCTGGGGATCCGATAGGGAGATTTATCGGTATTTAAAAAGGGACTGAATGAGCTCGGATGACCTCAGTCAGATGACTGATATGACTCACAGGGATGCCTGAACACCGCAGGCTAGTGTTTCGGACGGAAGGAGCCGGTGTCCGGATATGTGTATAAACGGTGAATAATAGATAAAATATTCAATACTTATTAACGGGGAAGATTCCTCGTAATGCGTGCCATGAGGGTATTGGACCCAGAAAGGCCCAATAATGGCGCCATCAGAGGCCCAGTAAGACACTTGGACTGATAGGTGGGCCAGTGTCCGGCAGAACCCCAGAAAAGTGCGAAATTACGAAAATGCCCCTGTGTTGTACAAAAGTGTAACAGATGAATGAAGGGCATTTTGGTAATTCTGAACAGGCCCAGGAGCCAAGGTACATACAGATAAAGTTACTGAGAGTCAGTATATACCCGGACAGAGTACAGAAGGGTATGAAATGACGATTTTACCCTTAGGGTTAAAATAGTGCAAGAAAGGGCACCCAAGGGTATTTTGGTAATTTGCCAAGGGCTGTTTCTTGGGAATCGAGCCATCAGAGTACTTGATCTTGATCAGGATCCAAGACAACATTCCCAGAGCCCAAAAACGTAGGCCCAGTAATGTGTGGGAAAAAGTGGCATTAAAATATTATTTTAATGCTGTTTCAATAAAGTAAAGTTACTCGGTCGGCACGATAACCGAGGAGGCGATCAGATAAAGTCCTGGATTTATCTGGATAGCATTGGAAGGCGTGACAGGTGCCAGTAAGATGACACATGGCTCCAACATAAAGGCAGAAGAAAAAGTTGAGGACACGTATTACGAGGCAAGAGACTGGACCGGTGAGTCAGCATGCTGAGTCAGCTGCTGAGGTGTCCAGGATTTCAGACATGTGATAAATGTGGCGCTGAGGTGTCCTGGTGAGGTGTCCCAATGATGTCATGCATGATACAGTAAAGGAGGAATTAAAGAAAATAGGAAAATCCAGGAAAAACCAGGACCGCAGGATCAAAGTTCATAGAAACTGCAGAATTGCCATTGAAGGCAATTATAAATACCCCCCCTCCATTCCATTTTCATTCACGCAAGGCAAGGGAGAAGGGAGAGAAAGAAGAGAGAGAAGGAGAAGGAAATGAAGAGAGAAAGGAGAAAAGGAAGTAAGGAAGTTCTGGCGGAGCTGGAAGCAGAATAAGGATAATGGAGTTCTGCTAAGCTAGCCAGGTAGTAACTAATCCTAACTTTTATGTAATGGCTTTGTGATTTGTTGTGCTATTGTTTGGTTGGATTGTTGTCTTATATGTTATGTCTGAAGCTCTGCTATAATGCTATGATCATATGTTATTAAGCATGGAAGCACGCAGCATACTTATCTGTACACAATCACAAGCAAGCACTGTCACTCTGCATCACATATATTGTTATGATTGTTGCTACTGAGATTCCCCCGAATCTCATCCCAATAAATAACCCATTACAGGGGAGGTTATGTCAAAATGAATTCTGGGAATTTTAAGAGACGCCGTTATGCTGTCGAAGTAAAGACTGAACATCAGTATATGATAAGTACTGTGTACGTAGTGCTGTCTAAGGAGGCTAGAAGTGAGTGGACCTAGCCGGTTCATCTAGTCTTTCCTGGGTACTACGTAGAATGGTAGTTCTCATGAGGGGATTACCGAATCAGTACGGTTCAGTTCTTTGTATAGATGAAGCGTAGCGGTTATGCTGCCGGATTTCAGGCAGGAAAAGATGTAATAGAGATATGAGAATTTATGTACATGGCCAGATGTAAAACAACTTATTATTTAATAATAATTGTTGTTTGGCATGTTTGACTTAGATATGATGGATGTATGTATATGTACGCTGGAAATTACCACTATGTACAGTAACACGTAGTGATAAGGTCATGTTTGATAAATGATTAAAAATAGTAAATGGATGAATTAATGTATGATATTTTTATGGTAGATAGTAGACATACCAAGCTTTAATTTGATATATAAAACGTATCATTTGGATGTCTACACAAGGAGATATAAATTATCAAAGTTGGGACCAGAATGCTGGATTCAGGAGAAAAACGCTGGATGAACAGTAAAATTGAAACGTTTACTGGCGTGGACTCTGTCAACTAATGGTCAATGAGTTATTTTTCCCTGAAATATAATTGAGTTAGATTCATTTAGACATTGGAACCACTTCATTTCGATTTTTCTAGAATTAGTTATGATTTTTTGAAGTCGGGTCACTCATCTGGAATTTACACAGTGAACAGTACTCGATAAGAATAAAACTCCAGATGGAGAAATTGGACTTCAATGACCTTGAAAGTGGTTCTAAATGCTACTAAATGGTCCCTAAGACATACAAAAGTAAGGATGTTTCACAGGACAACCTCCTTTGTGTAGCTTGAATTCAATAATATGCCTCAGATGTCACATATTTACCTATATACACTTTTCTATGGCCAATCCATCCCTCTTATATACACTTTTCTATGGCCAATCTAATCCCTCTTATATACACTTTTCTGTGGCCAATCTAATCCCTCTCAAATCAATACCTGACTCAGATTACCATTCTTATAAGCCCAGTGTCCACACTTATGACAACGAAATATCACAAGGTTGTCACAGACACTAAGATACGTATGTATATTGTAGATAATTGTCCTTTTGCCCATATACTGTAACAGCCCAGCACCCCTCCCTAGCAAATATTGTCCCTGTTTGTAGCCGTAGCCAAGAGCAGGGTTTTGTTTCCCTGGGTGCAGCCATAGCCACCTAGAAAACACGTCCTCTAGGGGAAGGTATCTGCACCCTTAAAAGGCATGCTTCGTTCTCCTTTCCAACTGATATGGGACTACTATATTCCACCCCACAGGGGGCCAGCGTCCTCGCTGGCACACCTCCTGAGGCCTGGCTCTGATACCACTGTAACAGCCCAACACCCCTCCCTAGCGAATATTGTCCCTGTTTGCAGCCATAACCAAGAGTAGGGTTTTGTTTCCCTGGGTGCATCCGTAGTCACCCAGAAAATGCATCCTCTAGGGGAAGGTATCCGCACCCTTATAAGGCATGCTTCATTCCCCTTCCCAACCGATATGGGACTACTATATACCACTTTGATATGGATAAATATCTTTCCTAGTGTAATTCCTTAGATCGTATATATTATGGTTGTAGGATATATGCTAAAGTAGCAGCCGTTGAAATATACCTTAATGATGTTATCAAAGTTAAAGGACACCAATGAAATGATTGTTTCTTCCTGGGACTCACACAATAATAAAACAGGGATCCTTCACTTGCTTCCCTTTTGCGGTTCTTCTAGCATATGTGGTATGAATCATACGCTACGGTGTTACTCTTATATACTATAAGAACGTATGTTATTTTGGATTTATCATTAACACCGCACAGACTTATGTCTAGTGTAACATCCTTACTTTCGTACGTCTTAGGAACCATTCGATAGCATTTAGAACCACTTACAAGACTTTGGAAGTCCATTAGCTCGATCTAGAATTTTTACTCTTGGTGAGTTACTGTTCATATGGTATTCCAGATTAGGTGATGAAATTTGAAAAATCATAATTAATTCTAGAAAAATTTAAATGAAGTGGCTCAAAATTCTACTCGAAGCTAACAACTTTAAGTTTAAGGGAAAAATAATTTCCTGACCAAATGCTTAGCCAATTGATACAGTTTATTCGTTAAAGTTTACTGTTCATTTGGTCAAAAATTCTAAAAACAGATTCTGGTCCCCATCTTTGGAAAATTGGTTCTCTTTGTACAGACATTGAAATAAGGTGTTCTTGGTGTCAAAATGAAGCTTGACATGTTAAATAAATGTTTGTAAAATTTCATACATTTATTCCATCATTTACTATTTTTCATTACATCATACATATTATTGCTTAAACTGGTCATACAACATCCTTACATGCAACAATTCTTCACATAACATCATATAACATTTACATTGACCAATCCCTAACTCCCCTCCATACTTCTTCATACTCTTTCATCTTTCATAAACCTGTTGGGATTGGGATTACATGGATGGGGTGAGATTTCTAGGGAAATCTCAGTAGCAAACAATACCAAATAATGCATGTATTAATGTAATTGCTTGTGCTTGCTTGTGAAAGTGTTACCATAGTGTAATGAGCACGCTTCCATGTATCATATGAAATACAATTGGCCAAGGTAATCATAGAAACAGAGCTTCAATCATCTACACATATGCACACAATTTAACAAAGCCATAGCACAATCAAGCATAACATTCAATACATACAAGTTTAGGGTAATTTTACTACCTCATATACTTGACTTTCTTTCACTTTAACTTTGCTCTTTCTTCTTACTTCTCCTTGGTGTGTGGCTACCTCTTTGGAGTTCACAATCACACCCTAACATCACATAATCATCCATTCATTACAATCTAACTTCTCTTGAACATTAAGCTTACTTAACTACATTAACTTCCTTTAATCTTTACCAATTGACTTGGCCTTTGAATCAATTGATGTCTTGACCTTGCCCTACACAATTTGGCCTTTTGAATCCATTTATGAACTCAAAATAGCCAAATTCCAGCAACTATGCACTGTTCTGGACAGAATTTGTAAAACATACATAATTCTTCCAAAAATTCCCATCTTAATTCCATTGCTTCCCATACTTGTTTCTCTACTTTCCCCCACACAACTTTTTATTTTAAAACCATTAGAATCATCAAAATCATGAAAATCCAATCACTGTTCATACGAGTGAACACTAACAGAAAAGAACTTCAAACATTACAACTTTCAATTCCAATGTTTCCAAGGTTCAAAACCTATCCAATCCTACACAAAATCATCATATGAATTCAATGGAAGCCTTAGATCATTGAAATTCCATCTTCTTCTATCATGAACAGTGCAAACCAAAATATTTCATTCATGGCAAAGTCAAGAATATCAACTTGATTCAACAACCAATCATCTAACTAGCTTGTTTAAGCTTTAATCTCACAACCTAACTTTAATCTCTTCTTTCTCCTTTCATCTAAGATTTTGGACAACATATACACCTTAGAGAAAACTCAACTTTCTTCCATGAAAACCCTAAGTTCAAGCTCCCAAATCAAAGGAAAATAAGCTAGGATAGATTGCTTACCTTTAATCTCTAGCTTGCTTGAACTTTGGACCTTGGATTCTTCTTTGTCTTGGCTTGAGTTGGCATTTGGGCAGCACCTCCCCAAGGGTTCTTCAAGCCACGATTTTGGGCAGAAAAATGGGGATATTTATAGAAAAATTCCATGGAAAATGGATGGCCAAGATTGCTTTGGTTACTATTTGATCTAATGGCCAAGATTGCACCTTGAATCTTGTCTTGCCCACCAAGCCAAGTTGAGATAAAATCACATGACAAAAATCTTCTCTTCCCCTTGCCTTGGATGCCATGTGTGAGCTTTGTGGGTCCCACCATGTGCAAATCATAATTCTTACTTTATTCCTTTTTTTTCTTTTCAAAAATCCATAAATTATTCATTATTGGATTTGGGCTCCAAGACAACTTTTGGGACTTATTGGGCTGCCCTAGGACAAAATTCTGGGCCTCTTTTAGGTCCAATAGCTACTTGCATAAATCCCAATGCACTTTCCTTATACCGATATCCTTAAATTATCTTGATCTTGGAATAAATGCTACACACCTCTTTTAATGGTTCTAACATTTTTAGAAATTAATTATAATATAAAATGAATTCTCTGCAAAGTTTTATAATTTTCTGAGACCCATAAGTCCTGATAAAAATTACATACATTTTCTTTAAACCCCTTATCGGTATCTTTTTTCATTGTAAATTTCATAATTAATTCTACAGGACTCCTTTTTGACTTCTGTCAGTTTCATAAATTCTCATATTAATTATAAGAATTTATTGCCAAATTTTATCTGATATCCATCTATTGTGAAATGACCAAAATACCCTTGGTACCCTTCCTTGCACTATATTAACCCTAAGGGCATAATTATCATTTCGCACCTCTTTATACCTTATCAGGGCATATACTGAATCTGAGTACTCATTCTTACACTTGCTTTGGCATTTTGGCCTATCCAAAATGACCAAAAAGCCCTCCTTTCATCTCTTGTACAATATTACAACACAGGGGCATTTTCTTAATTTTGCACATTTTCTGCAAACTTCTGCACACTGGCCCCTTCTCCTGATGAACTGATATCATGGGCCTAGACTCACTTGGTGTCATTATGGGCCTCTGAGTGATGCCATTTGGGCTCATTCAGTCCCAGTTTGCTTACCGATTAATTTCCCAATCGGATATCGGGCGTTCACAAACTCCTGTCAAAATTCACTAAAAAGTGAATTACTTTTTGTACAGAACTCCTTTCGGGATTCCGTCAGTTCCCTGACCTCTGGCTTCACAGGAAGCACATTCCTGTAACTTTTCACTCATATCTGAGGTCCAGGAGAAATGATAAAAATTTTAGATAACTTTCAGACTATCAGATAAATTTTAGCTATCTGAAACTCTAAAAAATTTCTGTATTAAGCTAGATTAACCAGCATCATTTTCTCTATCTACTGATGAAATTTGGGACTGAAATGCTTTCGGGCAGTTCTAAGCCACTTCCAGCTCAACTTTCTATAATTACCATTTTGCCACTTGAACTTTCCTTAAATTACATTTAGGTCCTTAAACGTTTTGAAATTATACTTAATGGCCTAAAGTTTATGTCTACTTTACATTTTGCACCATGGAACTTTTATACTTTTCACTTTAGTCCCTCTTTTTTAAATCTTCATCTTATCATTCTTTTCTTTTCTATTCATTATCACAATCCTTTCCAAACCTCTTTCCTCTATCAGTATTATAAGATAGGGAAAAATTAGGATATGACATCTAGACACTCTCATTAACTAGACCCAAACTCTTCAACTACACTAATCTCATATGACGTCAACCTTGATGGATTTATTGTCTAGCTACAAATATCAAGGAAGTGGGTTTCTATTATTTGATCTAATTTTATGTACATGGATCTCATCTCAACTTGCTACACTTTAATCCAGGCGACATATAGTTTGTGTCTTATTTCTACAATATCAGCACTCTTTACTACTTTACTGGTGAGCACAAATATCTCAGCCTTGAATACTCCACCTGAGTGTCAAAGGCGGTTGCCCATGTGAGAGAGCCAACCTTTCTAACCTATACGACATACTATACATTGTATACTTTCACATAGACATATAAAGTAATGATGAAAATCATAATTCAATTAATCATAAAAGCATTACATTAGGTCTCCATTTTACATTTTATGCATGCCAAGAGCTTTTACTTGTTTCTGAAAGACTTCTTTGCCTATTGGCTTTGTTAAGGGGTTTGCTACCATATATTTAGTGGAAATATATTGAACTTTGTTCCATATAATCTCTCACAAAATTATACTTTATGTCAATATGTTTGGTCTTGCTATGATACTTAGGGTCTTTGATGTAGGCTATGGCTACAGTATTATCATAGTGTACTAATATTGGATTGGTACTCTCATTTCCAAATCCAAGGTATTTTATGAATCTTTTCAGCAATAAAGCCTCTTGCATTGCTACAGTGCATGCCATAAACTCAGCTTCTATAGAGTGTAAGGCAATGCACATTTACTTCTGACTACTCCAACATATGGCGCCATTGTTTAGCAAGAAAGTATAACCCGAAGTTGATCTACGCTCTTCCTCATATCTACCTACATCAGCATCAGAGTATCCGACTAGGCGTAGATCACTTCCTTCATAACACAGTGCATAACTAGATATGCCTTTCAAGTATCTCACGATCCTCTTAACTGCCTTAAAGTGTGTTTTACCGAGGTTGGACTAGAACCTACTTACTAGCCCTACTGCATAACAGATACCTGGTCTTGAACATATCATTGCATACATTAGATTGCCAATAGAACTGGCATATGGAACTCTTTCCATCTTCTTCTTATCTGATTTGATTTTGGGACACATATTAGGACTCAAGGCTACTCCGATAGCCACTGGGATATTCATGGTATTGTAGTCTTTCATATTGAATCGCTCAAGTATCTTCTTGATATAATTCTCTTATAAAAGAGAAAGGATTCTTCTTGAGCGATCTCTTTGGATCTTAACTCTAAGTATGTATTTTGCTTCACCCATGTCCTTTATTTCAAAGTTTGATGAGAGTCATTCTTTAATAGCTGCTCTGAATCTAGACTATTTCTAACCAATAGGATATCATCTACATATAAAGATAATATAACAAAACTATCCTCAAACTGCTTAATGTAGACATAGTAGTCTTCCTCTATCATTTGGAAGTTATATGAGGTTAACACTTTGTGAAATCTCAAATACCACTGTCTGGATGATTGCTTCAGTCTATAAATGGACCTTTTGAGTTTACAAACCTTGTTGTCAATTCCTTTCTCAATAAAACCTAGTTCTTATACCATATAGATTTTTTCATCCAAATCACCATTCAAAAATATATTTTTTACATCCATCTGATGTAGTTCTAAGTCTAAACTATTTACTATTGCTAGAATAAGTCATAGAATTGAAACTCACAATAGGTAAGAAAGTATCCTCAAAACCTATCCCTTCCTGTTGTATATACCGCTTTGCTACTAATCAAGCCTTATATTTGTCAATTGATCTATTCACTATTCTCTTAATTTTGAGAACCCACTTGTTCCCAATAGCTTTATGCCAATTTGGTATATCAACCAACTCGCAGACTTAGTTTTTTCATTAAGTCCATTTCTTCTTTCATTATTTTCTTCCATTCCTAGTTTTTTTTCATTAAGTCCATTTCTTCTTTCATTGTTTTCTTCCATTCCTCCTTAGTAGTACTTGACAAGGCCTCTTTGACAGTCCAACTTTAAAAATTCATAACTAATTCTAGAAAAATCGTATGGAGTTGTTTCAAATTTTTACTTGAATCTCTTTCATAGATATTTAAGTAAAAAATATAAATCTAGACATCTACCTTGCCAATCAATACAGTTAAATCGTTACTTTTTACTGTTCATGTGGTAAATTCTAGAAATTTCAGATTCTGTCTCTTAACTTTGGAAATTCATATCTCTTGATTTACGCATCCAAATGAGGCATATTACCTATGAATTTAAAGCTCTAGATGTGTACTACATGCTAATAAAATTTTGTGTATTAATTCTTTCATTTGCTAGGTCAAACTGGAGTCACAAAAGAACTGCTCTAGGACCTACGTTTTTACCATTTGACTTTCTTTCATAAATCTCATAGATTATTCCAACATTTATAAATCATCAACTTGAATTGCCATACACTCATATACAACTTGGAGTTATGCCATAATTCTTTCATATATTTTTCTTTACATATAAGGGCATATTATATGACATGAACATAGTGGGCAATTTATACAATACATATTAAAACAAATAATTGCCACTTTCTTTCTTCCCTTCTTTAGCTCTTCTCCATGCATACCTTTTCCATCATGCTTTACCTAAATTGGTTGGTTGTGGGAGGATGATATTCTAGGAATCTCAGTAGCAAATATTACCACTTAAATATGTAAGATAGATGCTAATGCATGATATGTAATTTCATTAGACTTTCTTTAATTAGTGCATGCCATCATGCTATATACTTTGTGTAAAAATGCATGGCCATGGGAAACATTTTATTCATAACATATTCAACATCATTTATCATGTCACAATATCATTCAATCATCATATACATGTCAACACATAAGCATATCACATCAAGCACATAAAGAGGTAAGTCCACCACCTTAAAACTTTATTCTTTTCTCTTTGCTCCCTTTGTCTCCAACCAAACATTGGTTGCTTGCTCATCCTCTTTAACTTATTTCCTTTGACATATCATGGCTCTAAACACAATTACATTATGTATACAACTCATTAGAGCCATTATATAAACATTGTACATCAAGTTCCTTAAAACCCCTAACTCTTAATTCTTGGAGTTAGTGGTTTAGCTTTGTTATAATTATTTCAAGGAATCCAAATATGAGGTAGAATTTTAAAATTCCAACTCCTCCCTTAGCTGCTGTATAGAACCGAACATACCCTCCTTATTTTCCAAAAATTCTCATTTTGATTTCAATGCTTCCAATACTTGTCTCTCTACTTTACTCAACACAATTTTTCATTTTGAATCCATTGGAAGCATCAAAATCATGTAATTCCCACATATGAGTGTGATACGTATAGTAGCAGCCAAGAGTATAAAACTATAATTGTATGCATACTTGAATTTCCAAGCCAATACTACTTGATGCTAGCTTGTTTAAGCTTATCTAAGTTATCTATAACATAAAATTCATATTCCTATCACCTATGAATAGCATGTCCAGCAGCAACACCAAAGGGGAAATGCCATAAAAACTACTTAAAACCAAGAGTAAACTTGCTAGAATAAAGTTTAAGAGCTAGGGAATTAATTACCTTGACTTGCTTCCAAGTTTGAGTACTTCTTTTTCTCTCAAGTATAAATTTTGGCAGAGGTTCCCTAAGGTTCATGAGGCTGCCAAAATATGAAGGGAAATGGGGGGGTATTTATAGATAAATTGGGTGAAAATGAAAGGCCAATATTACTTTAGTTACTATTTAATCTAATAGTCCATATTTAATCTTGAACTTGTCTTGCCTACCAACGCACTTTATGACATCATCCATGACATCATGTAGAGCCTTGTTTGGTGAAATTTAGGGTTAGGATCTGATTGAAAAAATTCTAATCCAATCCGATACTGGCCCAGTCAAATTTAAAAAAAAATCAGATTGTTTAATAACTCTAATTTTTCTAAGATTCCATAATATGTTTTCTGAATCCAATATCCAGATTTTTCCTACCATTGACATTATTGGACTGGGTATTTATCTGCTTACCGTCCCTTAGAAAAATGACTAAAATGCCCTTAGTTCATTATTTTGTATTATATTAACTCTAAGGGTATAATTGTCATTTCATACCTCTTTAAACTTCATCAGGACATATTTTGACTCTGATCAATCATTGCTATCTCTCCCTTGACGTTTTCACCATGCCCAAATAACTAAAATGCCCTCCATTCATCTCTTGTTCAACATTACAACACATGAGCATTTTTATAATTTTGCACTTTTCAGGGTTTCTCTAGACACTGGCCCACATGACTGTTCAGATATTTTACTGGGCCTATGGGTGCCAACTTGAGCCTCTAAATGGGTCCAATGCCTATAGCGCAATTCCCAAGAAACCCCACATAAAAGTATTTATCGGGTGTATTATTTTACTGTAAATTTTATTATAAATTCTACAGAACTCCTTTTGTAATTCTGTCAGTTTTTTAAATTCTCATATTAATAATGGGAATTTTCTACCCAATTTCACCTGATTAGGAAATCCAGAAGGTCCTATAATAATCTTTGGACTTTAGAAATTAATATCAATTATTTGAGGCCTCAAATCAAAATTCTGAAAAATATGCCTGGCCTAATTTCCATTCTCTATTTACTAGTAAATTTTGGGACAAGAACATTTCCAGGAAGTTTTGGGCCTTTTCTGGCTCATGTTTTCCAAATTACCATTTTGCCCCTAAACTTTTGAAAATTACACTTTCAGCCCTCAACTTTTTGTATGTACACTTAATAGCCCTAAGCTTATGTCTACTTCCATTTTTCACCATGAAACTTTAAAAATTTTCACTTTAGTCCCTTTCTTTTTTAAAATGACCATTGTCCTTAAAACTTTCATTAATTGCAATTTAGTCCCTAAACTCTCACTAAATTGCAATTTAGCCCCTTTTTCTTTACAACTTTATACCTTCTCTACTTCTTTGGCTTAATCATTAGCTTTTATTCTGCTCATTATCACAGTCATTTCTTTACCTCTTTCCTCTATCAGTCTTCTACAGATAGGGAAAAATTAATTGTCTACAGATAAGGAAAAAATAGGATGTGACACTCTTGTACAAAACAAGATTCATCGTCCCCTTCAGGAGTACTAGGAGTAATTCTCCTTCTATTTGGAAGTGTCTCTTTGGAACACTACTTTCCCAATTACTCCTTCTTATGGGAGTTGCCTACTTATCTTTCTTCTTTTGTTTTGGTATTTGTGTTGACCTTTCTTGCCTCCCACTCAGATTGACATATCTAGATATTTTTGGTCTGTCAATTTGTTTTACCCTGTCTTATTCTTGTCCTTCGTAAAGGGATACAGTGTGGTCAACATCTACTTTATTAGGAACTTCAGTCTCAATGAATGTAGCATCTCTCGATTATATTTCAGTCATTGTTCCATCTTCATTTTCACTTATGAAAACGTATCCTTTTAACTGTTTTGAGTACCTTATAAAGATACTCTTCTTTCCTCTATGACCCAACTTCCCATACTTATAGGAATCATCATGCATATACGCTGCTGACCCCATGGTCTAAGAATGCATAAATCCGGCTTGCGTTTCATCATAACTCATAAGGCGTGAAGTGACTGATTTTGAGGGTACACAGTTAAGTATGAAGGTTGTTGTCAACAAAGCATCACCCTAATATAAAATTGGCAGGTTTGCTTGAGCCATCATAAACCTAGCCATGTCTAAAGTAGTTTTGTTTCTTCTTTTAGCAACTCTATTCTATTGTAGAGTGTCAGGGATAGTTAGCTTTCTAATTATCCCTTTTTTTCACAGAGCTGTTTGATTTGATCAGACAAATATTCATAACCTTGATCAGTGCATAATACTTTGATTCTCTATCTCATTAATGTATCATCTAAAACACTCAAAAGCCTCAGACTTCTGTGAGATCAAATAGACATGACCATATCGTGAAAAATAATCAATAAAGGTAATGAAATAGCTCCATGCCTTTCCCTCACACTCAATGGACCGTAAATATTGGAATGGATTAATTTCAATAGGCTTTCAGCTCTTGTTCCCTTACTGAAAGGCTTTCTTGTTGTCTGACCAGCCAAGCTATTTTCACATAAGGACATTTACATATTTTCCCTATAACTTAGTAATCTTTCTTTAGCCAGTTTAATCATTCTATTTTGATTAATATGTCCTAGTTTAGCATGCCAGATATTCATATAAATACTATTGGAAGAAATAGCAAAGCATTCATTAACATTAGAACTACCAATAATATCCAAAATAAAGAACTTTTTGAATAGGAAAGTTGAACCATAAAAAACTGAGTTGCTAAAAATGTCTACAACTTTATCATGAAAGTTTACTTCAAACCCAAATTCTAAAAGACATAAAACAAGGACTAAGTTCCACCAGATGTTAGGATCATAAAGTACATCATAGAGCATCAAGGTCTTTCAACCACATAAAGTAAATTTACATGTGCTAATACCTCTAACCTTGATCCTCGCATTGTTCCCTACGTAAAGCCACTTACTTTGATATGGACACGAAGGATTCTTGATCCTTGGTTACATGGTCGATGGAGCCTAAATCAATAACACAAGAAGAATAAACAATTTCTGTTAGAAAAACAATACAGAAATATATGAAGCATGTGAATTAACATAATTCACTCATACCTTTTCGCTCTCAGCATGTTTAGAATAATCACGAGCGAAATGGCATATCTTTTGGCAGGAAAAGCACTTGCCTTCTTCTCCAATTGCTTCTTGTTGCCTTTCTTTCCCTTATTCTTGATAGTTTCTTGCCCTTTTTAAATTAAGGACCACCCTTATTCACTTTCTTTTGGAACTTCTTGCCCTTCTTGAAATTAGGCTTTGATTGGAAGTACTAGCATCTATTGAATCTGGCTGTATCACCCAAGAGGGGGAGAATTGGATGATTTTAAAAAATTTTGGAAACTCTAAAATTATTTAAACAAGATTAAAAAGCATATTTCAAAAAGATATCACTGAAAGAAGAAGTTGCTGAAGAAATATTGCACAAGACAATTTATATTTGTTCAGCCTAAACCACTTGGCCTATGTCTAGTCCCTAGAGAGCTCCTTTGAGTGTTTAACTATCTCTAAGATTCAGTGGCTCTTGCTGGCTCAGTACATTAACGTAAGAAACTCCTCTCACTCCCCTTACAACCAGTAAGGTTATCACTAGTGAGAATCCCTCTTACTCTCCTTTACAATTCACAGCTGGAAAAAAGCATTTCAACACCGGTTGAAAATGGCATTCAACATCGCACACACAACCGGTGTAGAAACGGACCGTGTAAAAAGTCAGACATTTTACACCGGTCCTATAATCGGTGTAGAATGTATAATTTTTTACACCGGACTAAATTTTAAATCGGTTCACATTTACATCTGGTGTATTATTTTTAACATCTGCACCGGTTGAATATTGGGACGGTGTAGATTTTTCAAATGTTAACACCGGTTGAATATTGGGACGGTGTAAATTTTTAAATTTTTAACACCGGTTGAATATTGGGACGGTGTAAATTTTTAAATTTTTAACACCGGTTGAATATTGGGACGGTGTAGATGTTATTAAATTTAATTTATATATGTTCTTACTACACCGGTAGGTATGTACCTCCGATGTAGATGTTATTAAATTTATATTTGATAGATTTTGTTGGCTTGAAGCTTCAGAAGTAAACTGCCCAAATGTAATATATGACTCAATCATCGATCATCATCAGTTCAAGATGCCAGAGACATATATAATTCAATTGCTCATTATATTATTCATTGAATAAAACTCAATACAAAAATGCTACAATTTGAACAGAAAAATGTATTCAGTGAAAGACAAATACTATTGAGAAGGAAGGATTTGAACAAAAAACTCTGCCCACCGATTACGCAGGTCCTCAATATCTTGGTCAGGAAATGGATCAGGTTGTTCAAACATCTGAAATATGAAATCAAAATCAAAGAAATTAAGGCATTACTAATTTAGATTAGATTGACAATTAAGAAATATGAAATCATTCAAAATATAATTTTACCTCCCCACTTAGGTCAATCCTATTTGCCAAGATAATATTGACCATGTGTCTGACTATGTAGAAGCCGCACAAGTTGCTTTCTCTGGGTTGCCTTCGACTCTGTAATGTTAACAAGAGAAAAATTATTTCTCATCATCAAAACGGGGAACCTAGCTAACACCTAATATATACCTTTATTACCATCGGTGTGATCCATTCAGGGTCCCTCACCAAATTAGCGTGCTTAAGGCCCCTTGCAACTGCGAATGTCCTCATAGCCCTATGACCAAAGTTAACAAGTTAGTAACCCATTTATCACACAGATCATTGTGTATAGAAGAGAACTCACGTACGTGTTCATGATCTTCCTAACATCCACCGAGGGCTTGTAATAGAGGGAGCATAAGAAGAAAACTTTATAGCTATGCTTACATAGGATGACAAGTTGCCAATGATTGCTGTAGAGATTAGTTAAAAGAAATGAGTATTATAATTAAGCAACTACAAAACTAGTATATATAAAATAAAATGAAACATTATTATTCTTACTCATGCATATATGGTGCGAAGAAACAATCAATATCGGTTTCACCGAGCCTCTCTGAAATGTATGCAAGTCTCGAAGATTGAGAGGTCCCTTTAGCATAAATCTGAATTGGGCATAGGAATCCGAACTTTTTTTGTTTGCCCTTGGAGGAAACCAACTCAGCTTGCATGTACCTACAGGCAATGCATGCACGACATTAGTTGTAAGACTTGAACTTTGTTATTACATATATTTACATTTAAATTATACTTACATCAAAAATACTTGGATGCAGCCGGAGGTCAGTTCTTCCTTGGGAGTGATCAGAGATTTGACGTCCGCATGATCCAGGAAGGCCGGTGCCCCCATGTCGCCCACAACTGAATCCATAGGCAACGCGTCCACATGGAACGTTTTGTCATATGCCATTAGGATCACACGTTGCATGGCATTCAAAGCGGGAGGGGTGGGAAGTTGGTCGGGGGATGAGGCGACGTGATCCGAAACAAGATGCTTTGGCCACAATATGAAAGTCCCTTTTGCTTGGCTCACTGTCTTCACCTCATCAGTGGGAATTGGGACAAGAGCATCTCCAATTAGCACGGCTTCAACTGTCACCCTTAATTGATCGTCCTAAATTTGGACGTGGTGAACAGTAGTTACCCCTAGGCTATGGATGGAGCCACGTGCCACTAAGCGTCTAAGAGGATCCTCAACATATAGATCACAATGTTCTGCATCCTCTGACAGCGGCAAGCAACAACTCCCCTTAGTGCTTTGACGGACTGCAGTTGAGGGCGGGAGGGGATCAGTTGGCTCTTGCTGCCTTGATGTCATCATGGACAACATTTCTTCCTTCATCTTTGCGAACCCCTCTTGTAATCGCGCCTCAATTGAAGCTTCTGCTTGTGCCCTAGCCTCTATCCAAGCCTCTTCCTTAGCCTCTGCCCTTATGGTGGAGAGCAAGGATGCCAACTCTGCCCTCGGCACCACATGTGGGGAACGTATTTGAGATGCTCCAAAGTAATCTCTTATACCCATACCTCTTCCAACTCCCCTGACACGGCCCCCATGTTCTTGTTTCCCAGTGGCAATAGTCAAGATGTCATTCCTACCATCTGACTTGAAGGATCCATGGGACTCTTGTTGTTTAAGATCACTCTATAACATAGAAAGAACAACAAACATAAGGAAAATGATATAATTATATATAGTCTACTATCATAAAATAATGCAAGTAGTGCTTACAATTTTTTCAGCAATCATGCGAGCATTGTCGCTTGTAAAAGCTCCGCTCTTTCTTTGGCGAGCGTACAACCATTTTTCTTCGCGACGTATCGGAGAGGGGGGGTCAAGAAGAACACTAGGATCCGACCCAGCACTTTCTTCTAACCTCTTCCTCTTCGCCCCCAACAACTCTCTTTCTGCCTTCGCGTAACCCCCTCGAGACATTGTGTGGGGGCAATCATTCTTGAGGGCGTATTCAATCGCTTTTGCTCTTTTTTCCTACAAGACATGAAGTATTTAAAATCAATACATATGATACTCTGATACGTTTTCTGCAACCACATACAAAAGGATACACTCACCATTGCTACTGGCGTGGTCCGATTCCTAACAAATTGTTCCCACGCAGCTTCGTTAATGAATTGATACTTGCTGCATGGAGAAGGTTGAGGATGACCACTTCTGTCCTGTCCATGCAGATACTGACGAGCTAGTTGTGTCTTGAATGCCCTCCAACGCTCACAGCAATAAGACAACGTCTTCTTCTTCAAGAACTCATTGTTGGGCACATCGTAAGTGAGCTGCAATGTTTGCCATTGAAAGCAGAGTAATCAACAAACAGTTGTGTATTTGGTATTGCTCTGCATGCAATATTAGATAGTTCCTATACCCGGATAGTGTCCCAAATTTGATTCTTCACACGATCATCCACAGCATCCCAAGTCAAATAGGTGATGCTAGGCTTGTTGCGTGCTAGGAGGCTGACAAAACTTACGTACTTTGTCCTGTGTTCACCAGTTGGGTTCCAGTTTCTGTCAAACTCTATCGGAAGCAGTTTCCCCTCTATCCTGTCCTTCGTAATGTCTTTCAAACGAGTCGCACTTCTGCCCTTCCTTTGCTTAGTGGCGCTTGGAGCATCGCCAGCCTCAATCTGAGTAACTCTATCCTTCATATTCCTATGTACGCAATAACAACATCAAAAACATTGAAAACAGACTTAACCCTTTTTCCCTCAACCCGTCAGAACACACAAAACTTGTTCTTTAGCAGTTATGAATGGAAAGATGTGCCAGCATTCATCAGGAAAAATAGAAAACCTAGATTAAACGAACATAAAAACGGCATCGCACGTACACAGGGAAAAAAATGCAGAGAACACGTACACTTACGGAATAGCAGAACGAGAGAGGTGACAGAGAAGAACGACTGACCGAGCACGGAGAAGCCTCGCGAGAACCACAGAGCACGACGAGCGGCGATAAAAAAGAGTATGTGAGAAAGGAGAAGATTGAAGGTCATCGCGCCAAGAGGCGGGTTAAAAAAATGAATATAAACATTTAACACCGATTGTAAATAATTCTAACCCGGTCAAAACATAAACGACGTAAAAGTGAAACATTTTACACCGTCTAATTTTAACAACCGGTGTCAAAAATAAACATCGATAATTATAACACCGGATAAAGTATAACTCGGTGTAAAATCGAACAATAAATTATTATTAGACGTGACCTGTTACACCGAATATCACTTAAGACCGGTGTTAAATGTTGTAGTTTTTTTTTTAAAACTTCACCACCTTATAATATCATCCCATCCTTAGCGTCACAACATTCTTATCAGAACAAGAATCTGTCTCTGTTATTATTACATCAAAATCATATACGCAATCATTACAAGAAACTTAAAATTGCATGTTTAGACTAAACAAGAAACACATAGAAATTAATCAGAATCCACTTCTTCTTCATTTAATTGTGGTAAACCTACTGAAAAAGAAGGGATCTCATAAAAAGAATCATCATTGTCAACAACACTTTTCCCTTGGAGCGCGACAGACCATCTTTCATTCTGAGGATCAGTGATAAAGAACACTTGCTTTGCTTGGTCTGCCATAATGAAAGGCTCATCCCCAAAACTTATATTATTCAAATCCACCAGTGTAAATCCTAACTGATCGACCATAACACCGTTGTTTACATTAGCCCACTTGCATTTGAATACGGGAACTTTGAATTTGGAGTAGTCCACCTCCCAAATCTCTTCAACAACGCCATAATAAGGGATGGCTGCTAATTTAGGATTGTTGTCTTTTGAACTAGAGAAATGCATAGCTTCAGCCACTAACATAACACCACTGTTTTGCACGCTACTTCTATCATCTAGGGACTTCGTATAAAAGGAATACCCATTGATATCAAATGAATTCCAACAGATCACATTATGTTCAGGACCACATGCCAACCATCTAACTGTATCAGAAACACAATCCTCATTTTCAACCTCCAATTTGAACCAATGTGCAAAAGATTTGGTGTGTTCTCTAATGAGCCTTTGCTCTGTCATCCTATTATTTGTTTTCCGGACAAGATCTTTATGAACAGCAATATAGTCTTGAACTTCATCAATGTTATTCAAGATGTGTAAGTGTACTTGCTGCAGTTCATTACGATCAACACTCCTCACTGACATTCCGCGTTGACCCCCCTGTGTGGCAATGGGTTTGTGGAGACCAGTAAGTCTTGCTTTAGACAGGTATTGTTGACAAAAGTCCATAGCTTCTTCGGCCATATATTTTTGAACAATGGATGCTTCGGGCCGACTTGGATTCTTCATATACCCTTTAAGGATTTTCATGTATCTTTCAAATGGGTACATCCATCGTAAGTATACAGGGCCACACAGTTTTATCTCTCGCACTAGATGAACGATGAGGTGTAACATGATGTCAAAAAAGGAAGGAAGAAACTGTTTTTCAAGCTGGCACAAAATAACATAACCCTCGTGCTCCAATTCCTCCAACCTTTCAGTCTCAAAGACTTTGCCACATATAGCATTAAAGAAGAAGCAAAGTCGGGTTACAATGTGTCTCAACTCATCTTGAAGGATTCCTCGAACAGCCACTGGGAGTAATTGTTGCATCAGTACATGACAATCATGAGACTTTTGGCCTACTAATTTCAAATCTTTCATGGACACAATCCTCTTAAGATTAGATGAGTACCCAGAGGGAACTTTGATTCCTTGCAAACACTCACAAATACTTCTTCTCTCAGCCTTGGACAAAATATTAGTCTCTTCAACATGATAGCTCCCCTCACCATCTGGCCTCGGATGTAACTCCTCCCGTATTCCCATTTCTTCCAAATCCAATCTTGCCTTCAAACCGTCTTTGGAACTACCATGTGTGTTAAGAAGTGTTCCAACAATGCTGTCACACATATTTTTCTCCACATGCATCACATCAAGACAGTGCCTTACATGAAGATGTCGCCAATAAGGAAGCTCAAAGAACACAGATCTTTTTTTCCATACATTTTTCTCACTTTTCTTGGTAAGCTTACCGAAAGTGACATTGATGTCTCTCACCTTTTCATAAACTTGTTCGCCAGTCAATGGCTTTGGAGCATTTTCAAATTCTTGGCCGCCATAAAATTTCTTCTTCAGTCGACTGTATGGGTGGGCTTGTCTTAGAAATCTCCTATGACCTAGGTAGACCGTCTTTCTTCCATGACGAAGTTGATAGTAGCAAGTCCCTTCCTCACAAATCGGACATGCTTTATGGCCCTTAACACTATACCCTGACAAATTTCCGTATGCAGGAAAGTCATTAATTGTACAAAAGATCAAGGCCCGCAAATTGAAGACCTCCTTCTTAACAGCATCAAAGACATCCACACCTTCCCATAGCTTCTTCAAATCTTTGATCAAGGGTGTTAGGTAAACGTCTATGTCATTTCCCGGTTGTTTTGGTCCTGAGATCAGCATGGACAACATTACATACTTCCGTTTCATACACAGCAAGGGAGATAGGTTGTAAATCACCAGAAGGACGGGCCATGAACTATGGATACTACTAAGGCTACTATAAGGGTTCATTCCATCCGTACTAAGTCCAAGCCTTAGGTTTCGTGGTTCATTGCCGAACTCGGGAAATAAGTCATCAATCTTCTTCCATTGCAAAGAGTCAGCAGGATGACGAATCTTTCCATCATTAATCCTTTCATTTGCATGCCATAACAATTTCTTTGCATCATCTTCATTAGAAAAAAGTCGCTTAAACCTTGGTAAAATTGGAAGATACCATAACAACTTGGCAGGAGAGTTGTTTGATCTGTACCTTGGTGTCTTACATATTGGACACTTCTCCTCATCTTCAAACTCTTTCCTGTACAATATGCAATCATTTGGGCATGCATGAATCTTTCTATACTGCATGCCTAAAGGACCTATTATTTTCTTCGCATCATAATAGCGTTTGGGTAAAGCATTTTCTTCAGGAAACATGTCCTGTAACAAGTCAAGCAATTCTGAAAAACTACTGTCACTCCACCCATGCCGAGCTTTCACACTTACCAATCTCAACACTGCATTCAACAGGTTGTATTTTCTGCACCCTGGGTATAGAGGCTTTTCTGCATCATTGCACATATTACCATATGCGTGTGACCGCATAAAAGCATCTTCTCCAACATCACGAATCATGTCCTCTACTCTATCATCAGTATCCATGTCATCGTCAAAGGTCTATTCCACCTGTTCACCATGCCATACCCATACCGTGTAACTCTTGTAAAACCCCTCGCAAATTAGATGAGTGTAAATATCAGCAGGACTTTGTTTCCTCTCATTCAAACAACTCACACAAGGACAATAAAACCTTCCATTGTCATCATCACCATTCCGTTTAGCAAAATCAAAAAACTCCTTCACCCCCTCAGCATACTCAACACTTGTTCGTTTAGCATTTATCCAACTACGATCCATATTTGTGGAAGACTATAAGAACTAGAAAAGCAGAAAATAAGAAATTAAACCATTACGTTGCAGCTAATGCATGGAGAGAATAAATTTTCAGTTCGCGAGAGGAGTTCAAAACAAAACTCACCGTCCGTGAAGCGCCGAGAAGTCTTAACGCGTGAACCAGGGAAAAATGAGAGATGGAAGGCGCGAGAAATGTACCAAATAAAAGAGTATTTGGAAAAAAATAAGAAACTATACACCGGACAAACTGTTACACCGGTGTAGATATAAATATAAAAGTTGTATTTATAGTATATTTTACATCGGATAATATATATGGACCGGTGTAAAATATATCAGTTTATTTATAGTATATTTTACACCGGTCAATAAATATGGACCGGTGTATAATATATCAGTTTTTTTTCCTACATCCAGAGTCAGCCATGTCATCAACTTTTACACAAAAAAATATATACATCAGAATATATAAAAGTTGCAATCTTTCACTACTCATCAGACTCGGATTTTTGGGAGTCATCAGATTGGGTGAGATCAACAGGATTAAAGAA
Organism: Leucaena leucocephala; assembly: GCA_037074615.1. Taxonomy (NCBI): domain Eukaryota; kingdom Viridiplantae; phylum Streptophyta; class Magnoliopsida; order Fabales; family Fabaceae; genus Leucaena; species Leucaena leucocephala. The sequence continues at coordinate 9,401,411 of CM073549.1, forward strand.
GCTATCACGGGGTTGATGGCGGCGAACTTCTGAGCGGAAATCCCTGAAACTTGCTTTCAGTCTGTCAACTTTGCGATTCAGTTCTTCCACAGAGTCCTCCAGCCCATTGAAGCGCAGTATGAGTTCCTCAAGCCTCTCCATCAGAGTCACAACCAGGGGAGGAGGAGAAGGAACAGAAGGGTGAGGATCAGGATGTTTGTCTTCAAAGTCGTCTCTGTTTCTTTTGTTGGGCGGAGAAGGAGGCGTGCGTGAGGAAGAGGCCATTGGAGGAGTCAGATAGATGAAAAGAAAATAAAACAGAAGAATGGTATACATATATATATGGTTAACGTTCATGATCAATAAGAATATAGAAGAATGCGCAATTGGCCTTCTATCATAATGACTACAAAGTATAAACGTTGGGAACCCAAGAAGTGAAATGAAAGGTCTGACAAATAAAGAAGCGAGCGGGAAATCATAGACAGGAAACTGAAGAGGCGATGAAGCTGCACCGGGTGTTTATATTTAAATCGGTTAATTTTAAAACCGGTGTAAACATTTAATTTTTTTATAAAACAGACACCGGACTATATATTTCCACCTCGGTCAATATAAATACGCTGTAGAAAGTAAAAATCTAAACCGGACGAAATATTTCCACATCGGTCTCTATAACATCCGCTGTAGAAAGTAAACATCTAAACCGGACTAAATATTTCCACATCGTTCATGAGTAAATACGGTGTGAATATTTCATTTTATTTACAAAAATGCCACCGCTCATTTTTGTAAAACCGTCTCCGCATTGACCGGTTTAAAAATGGGGATTTCGATTGCCCATTTTCCACCAGTGATTGTAAGGTTACAATTCACTCAAAAATCCACTTGAGTAATTTAGAAAATGATTTATACAAATGAAACTCTCCCAGTAGAGTGGATAAGATAAACACTAAAGCTTACAAACTCTAAGTTTCTCTTTCTTCAAGAATGTATGATACTATGAACCAAAAGGAGAGAAATAAAGTAAAACAGAGACTAACACTGTATATGATCATAGTGCATTATGAGTAACTCTTGTTTTTGTTAAGTCTCCCAACTTTTTCTTCTTTCTCATTTTGGCTTCTTCTTCTTTTATACTTTGTTCTTCATTATTCCATTGAAGTAACTATTGAGAAAGCCTTTAATAGATATAACCGTTATTGCTAACGTGGAAAATATGATGATTTTAGTTCTTTAGTTGATCTCTTTACTTAAACTTGATTCAGCCTGTAAATGTTCTTGAAACTTGATTTAGTAAGGACATATAATCAGTGTAAGCACATAGCAAGTGTTTCCAAATGATTTAGATTTAAAGATCAAGATCTGAATAAAGTCTAGTTTAAAACACTTTTCACAAAATGGCTTAACTTATGGAAGAGCTTATCGAAGAATACCCTTATGAAAAGGTCTTCGATAAATTGATGAAGAATTGCTTTTGTAATATTTTAAATCTTATTGATCAATTCTTTGATAATCAGCCTCATCGAAAGGGTTTTAAAAATCTTCAATGAATTGCAAAGATATTGTTCATGATTTATCCAATAGTTCTTTAATAAATGTCCTTATCGATAAACTCTTTGAAAAATTCTTTTTCAAAACATATGTTTTTAGACTTATCAATATATTTCCCAATATGTTATTTATCTAAGTGTTCTTCGATAAATATGCTCTTTGAATAGCTTACCGATAAATACTAAAGAACATCTTTCAAACTTTGAAAATAGTCCTTCAAACATTCTGATCTTTTCTCAAATCATGTAATACATTTAGAAATCATATCTCATAAGATCATTTACCAAATCATATCCAGAATATTATTTTACACATTAGAGCATTCCACAAGATATAAAATTATAAGCTTGATGAGATAATTAAGAATTAAGCATGTCAGCTGATGAGAGCTTCGGATTGTCGCAGTCTGAGCCATCAAAATAAAGTTAATTGCACCCTAATAATGTAGTATAAGGCACAACCCTATCGTTCTTCTCAAGGAGCCTTTCTAAAGGAATCCTAGCAAATTGGATGTGAAATTCAATGAAAAACCTGAGTTAGAGAGTAAAATAGTTTTGGGTTTTTGTGGGTGCAGTGAAGTAAAGGTGCAATAAAATAGATGTTTTTGTGTTTTTGTTTTGGATGAAAGTGGTATATGATAGCAGACTCTTGATGATGAAAACGTATCTCTCCTTGCTCAAAATGTATATGGAGTTTGAAATCACTAAGTCTTGAATAAAATCTCAATCGATCGATTGAGTCCAGAACCCTAATATTCTTTAAACTCCTTTGATCAAAGCTAGTTTAAAGACTATTAGTGAATTGCTAAGAATCACTTAGTGTGCAATTTAAACCATATTGTAAAGAATGCCCTCGAATGAGCTTCGATCGACTAACCCTAGACTTCAAGCAATCGAATCAATTAGCAATGATCGTTGACAACCGTCCAACTAGCTTAAAATCAAAACTGAAATATTGTATTTAAACCAGCATTCAAAATATCCAAAGTAAATTACAATTGTCCAATATGAGAATAATCAATCGATATTCAAAAACTTGTTCATATGATGAAAACCCTATATCTAGCAACAAACATAATATGACAGGAATGCAAATTAGACAGAAGAAACTCCCCGATTAAGCTCATGAGCTCAAGACACAAAATCCATCACCAAGAGACTATGGGATTAGCCTCTCATGACTCCTGCTGCACTGCAATCGCCGTCTAGGAGTAGTGCCATGAAGAAATGATGGAAAAATGGAGAGTGGGAGTGAAGAAATATCTTGGAAGAGGTGGAGGAGATGGAAACCGAAGGAGGGGTGTGTGAGAGCTATCTCTTGACCTAATCAGGTCGCAAGACCAGCCTCTGGCCTCCTCTCCCCATGTCTGTATGGCTTTACATCCTTTTTAAAAGCAAGTTAACCTAATCAGAAATGCACAGCTTCACGTCTATCTTCTTTGGTCTCAACCAGACCCATTTTTTGGTCACGACCTTTTATCACAGAGAAGAATCAGCAGAATAATATAGGTAGCGACCGGAGGATTCTTTGGTCGTGACTACAACGTGCAGAGACGTGATTTCGCTTTCATTGACTTATGATTTCTTTCCTGGTTCTTGCTCTCCAAAATACCTGCAATTCAACATAAAAGCTCACTATAAAAGTTTAAATCAGTAAATAACAGTATATGTGCAGTTTGGAGGAGTTATTTTACCATTTTATCCTTTAATTAGCACATTGCTAAGCACAATCATGTAATACATAAAAGTACAGTTTAAGGCATGAAATGAATGGTAAAGTTACAATAAAACTCTCAAAAGTGTAATAGAAACCATATACAAAATGTGTCTTATCAATTCCCCTACACTTGAACCTTTGTACTTCTAGACAAAGAAATGAATCACACCTAGAATAACACTATTAAATCCAAGATAACAACATAATCCATCGTGTACCTGAAAATAATTAATCCACCATCTTTTGGGAATTCAAAAATGATAATGTGAGTAATGCCAAGTAATCAACTACTAAATGAAATCAACCTCAACTGTATGAGCGCAATAGATTCTCTTCAAAGGATGTAAGTGTTTAGCTCTCTATTACCTCTCATTGTTAGGGTTCTTTCACTCAAATTCAAATTGGAAAACATCCTATCATAAGCTTGTAATGGCTCTAAATCTCAGCAACTACATTGCACTCGTGCAAAGAATCAAGAGGTCTTTTAGAGTTGTAATGATGGAGATAGGCCACGTGGAATGTAATATGAAGGATAGAAAGTTTTATATGCATTCAATGATGAGTATATAGCTTGAATTCATGTCTCTAGAGGTGCAGTAATGATGATTGTGCTAATTGGATTTGATAGCGGTGCCTTCATTTCATTTTTTTATTGGCTTAACTTATACATAGAACGGTCTAGCACAACAGCACAATAATAATGAGTTTTGACATGAATGACAAGTTTATTCTGGAAAGATGTTCATGCATATATGACTTTCTATGTAAAATGATGAAAAAGAAAGAGTGATGGGCTCAAAAGGGGGTGACTAAGGATATAATATGTAATAGGCTTGTGTTTGGGATAAAATGGTTTAGAAATGAATGCCTCTATCATGTTCAATTCATAAATGCGCAAGTAATTCTCAACTCAGAGCCGAGACAAGTTCTAGAGGATATAAACCAATTTGAATAATCACTCAATATAGAACTTAAGGCCGAGAATCCTTCCAACAAAGGTTTTTATCTAAATTGCTCAGAAGCTAAAGTTTCAAACACTGTTCATCATTCACTAGGCATTAAAACACTTATCACAATTGAAAACCCTTTAAACGATGATTTAAAAGTTTTAAGATAATCTCTTAGAACCATGTGATAGAGTTTAGGTGTTTCCACTTCAATTTCCAAGAATTTTAAACAACAAATTCAAGTATGAAGATGGTTTCTGAAAATTTTTTATGCAAAAGGTCGAAAAGTAATAGGGTAATGAATCATTTATAAAGCATAGTAGTAATTCAAACTGAATCCTTCTACATAGCATTGCACAAAGCAACGAGAAGGTAAATGGACAGTTGCGCACTCAGGTCGTGACTCAACTTCACAGAGAGGTTTAGTCACGACCTATTGACACTAAAGTCGCGACTTAATAACACAGAAAGTGCATTAAGTCCAACATTTTATTCTAGGTCACGACGAAAAGCAGTGAAGTCGTGACCAGTGTTCATAGAGACTACAATTTGATAGTTTTCAAAACCCAAAGCGTCTTTTTATATGCAAGACCTTGTCAGCCAACCACAAAACAGTTTAGAATGGGGGTCCAATTTTCAGCAATGTATCACACATTAAGATCAAAAACCAAAAACTTTGTGAAGAAAGATTGGTTTATGGAAGAATTTTAACATTATTAGTACAGAAACAAGGACATCTTATTCCCCCACACTTAAACTTGACAGTGTCCTCACTGTTAACCAGGGTATAGAAATTACAGAACTACAAAAGGTCAACTAGCTTCAACACAGCAAAAATAGTACAAAACTCAATGCAAATTTTCCAGTTAGGCATGCAGTCATATTCAAGTCATATAACACAATACAAGTAAAGCGAATATGACAGGATGGGTAAGCTAAAGTTATGCATGTGAGTGTGTAGTGACTCAGAGAAAAATCAATGAGTATGCAGCATATGGATAGTGATGGGGTTTTATTCAAAAATAGAAAGAAACCTAGAATAAACAGAAATAAACTGAAAATAAAAAATATCCTACTGAATCATCCCTTTTCAATCAACAAACCACAATATCTAGCATATAGTATTGGAAAAATTGTAATAGGTAAGAGGTAGGAAAGGGACAACCTGGCCATCAAGGTGGCGGTGGAAGCTCAGAAAGTTTCAAAAGGGTGTCCATTGTCTTAGAACATTTTGCTCTTCGCTTCCTCCTGCAATTCAATCATTCCAAAGTCGTGGACTTTGACAACTGAATAGTGGCTATCCCCTGCTGATTATAAAATTCAATCAATCAATTCAGACACAGAGGCTTCAAAACAAAATATTTTTTTGAGCTAGTCGCAATGAAATGTTACTTAGTCGCTACACCAAATCACAGAGATCATTCGTCGCGACTACGCGTTTCAAAGGTTGCGACAAAAAATCATAGAGAGCAGTAGTCGCGACTAAATGTTACCACAGTCGCGACGCAAAATCACAGAGAGTACTAGTCGCGACTAAATGTTTCCAAGGTCGCGACTCAAAGTCACAGAGAGCAGGGGTTGCGACTTGTTTTCGTAGACTAGTCAAATTTTCACAGAAAAAGCTATTAGGTCGCGACACCAATGAGTCAACATCGCGACTCAAGAACACAGCGACTGATTATTTGCAGAAAACTCAGACAAATGCGGAATGCAATGTAATTTGAAAACTACTAAAAACTAAAATACAAACAAAAATAAGAGAAATAACTCAGGTAGCTAATGAAATCGACAAACAATTACTAAGGATCCAATTACTTGGCTCCCCGGCAACGGCGCCATTTAAAACATCCTTCTTTATATCTCTCAGAGTACTCTTGCTATAGCACTCTCAACTGGATTATATCTCTCTTGCTAGAAATCCTGGCAGAAAATAACTGTACTGATTCAGTAATTCTCCATGAGAACTACCATTCTACATAAGTACCCAGGAAAGACTGGATGAACTAGCTTGGTCCACTCACTTCCAGCCTCCTTAGACAGCACCAACGTACACAGTACTCTGTATAGTCTACCAGCACAACGGTATTTTCTAGTAAATATCTTTAAATCTTAACCTTAAATCTTGACCTTAAATCTTAATCTTACATATACTCAATTGGAATTATCTTAGATCATTGGAATACCTCTTAACCTTAAAAACATGAATTTCCAAGAGTTAGACTTTCGGTACTGTTCACTGTCACTGTTCACTGGGTAATTCCAGATTACAGCCTGAACTTTGGAAATTCATAATTAAATCTAAAAAAATCATATTGAGGTGATTCCAATTTCTAATGAAATATATTTCATTTAAATTTGATATAAAAATATGAAAATGAGGTTTTCTTGTCCAGATCAAATCAGTTTATTCGTTGAACTTTACTGTTCATTTGGTAAATCTGGAAGTTCCAGTTTCTTTGCCCCATTTTCAAAAATTCATTTCTCCTTGTATACTTATCCAATTCAGTCAAATTACCTATGGATTTAAATCTCAGAATGTGTACTTTAAGATCACCAAAAATCACGGAAAAACTCATTCATTTGCTATATGAAAACCACGTTGGAACCTTACTGTATAGGATGACTTGTTTTATCTTGATCCAGAGTTTAAGTCCAACTTTTAAATATCATATCAATTTGAAAACTTAACCAAATTACGTGTTGTTGGTTTCCAATTAAATCTCTGGATCTTATCTATGTTCATGTCAAATTTCACGTGAAACCGAAACAGATAAGTCACTCAAACTATCACTGGAAGGTCACTCCCTCAACTCGGATCCAGTGCATGCATACATTATACATACCAATACATCTTCATCTAAGTTAAAGGCATGCTTTTCAAGTCATATACACATTGTTCATTCCCATTACCTTCCTCCTTGTGAAGTTCCAGCACCTAAAGCAATATTTATTGATATGGAAGGAATGAGATTTCATGGAAATCTCAATAGCAAGTAATACAAACTATAAGGTTATGCATGTTTGATTAAATGCCTAACATGTTATCATGCAATGGGAGCTAATTCATGCTTATACATAAGCAAACTCTAACATGCATATTGTCATGACATATATTACAAGGAGTGGCACATATTCATAGCACATCATGATCATCATAAACATCATCACACAATATTCCATGCTCAACCAAACCTTCATACATAACAAGTAAGCAAATCAATCAAAGCACATAAGTTTATAGTTAGGTATTCTTGCTACCTCTTATGGATCCTTGTCCTTCCCTTCTTGAAGTGATCTTTCCTTGCAACAAATGTCAAAACCTAGACATTACAAGACAATTACCAAATTACAACTCCATTCCAAGTCTAGGCTTCAATATGCCCCTTTCTTTCTCTACTTTGTGACATATGTTTATATCTTTCTAAACTAAACTCTCATGGTTCATTTCCACATGATTTTTCATGTAGAATCCAAATATGTATTCAAAAATTCTAGAAACCAATTGCTTCCCAAAGTTCTGTACAGATTTGGAAAAGCATACATAATTCTTCCAAAAATTCTCATTTTAAGACCATTGGAAGCATCAAAATCATGAAATTCAAATCACTGTTCATGCGAGTAAATAGTAACCGAAAGGAATTTTCAACATTACAACCTTTAATTCCAATGATTTCCAAGGTTCAAAACCTATACAATCCTACACAAAATCATCATATAAACTCAATGGAAGCATTAAATCATTGAAACTCCATCTTTTTCTATCATGAACAGTGCAAACCGAAATGTTCTTCCCTGGTAAAGTCAAGAACATCAACTTAATCCAACAACCAATCATGCAACTAGCTTGTTTAAGCTTGTCTAAACTATCTATGACATAAAACTCATGTTCCTCTCACATATACATATAAATTCCAGCAGCATTTCCCCAAGATTCAAGCCTCAAAACCAACTTAAACTCAAGAAGAAGTCATAAGAACAAAGTCTATAAGCAAAGGAGCAACTTACCTTACTAGCTTCTTCAAGATCCTTGGTTCTTCCTTGCTTGAGAAAATATTTTGCAAGAGGTTCCCTACACTTTCTCCTCCATGGTCTTGGCTTAGAATGAGGGGATATTTATAGCAAAATCTTGGAAAAATTGAAGGTTAAGATTACCTTGGGAACTATTTGATCTAATGGTTAAAGGTTTGATCTTGGAATGTCTTTTCTCTTCTCACTCATGACATCACCACCATGACATCACTAACATGACATCACTTGGGACACCTAAGCTCCTTTTTGGCACCATTTTGAGGTCCTTGTGGGTCCCACCATGTGCAAACCCTAATTTTTACTTTATTCTATTTTTTTTCTTTTCAAAAATCCATAAATTATTCATTATTGGACTTGGGCTCCAAGATAACTTTTGGGAGTTATTGGGCTGTCGTAGGATGAAATGTTGGGCCTCTTTTAGGTCCAATAGCTAATTAGCACAAATCCCAATGTACTTTCCTTATACAGATATCCTTAAATTACCCTAATCTTAGAATAAATGCTAAACACCTCTTTTAATTGTTCTAACATTTCTAGAAATTCATTCTAATATAAAATGAATTCTCTACAAAGTTTTATAATTTTTTTAGACCTAAAAGTCCTGATAAAAATTACACACATTTCCTTTAACTCTTTATCGGTGTCCTTTTTCACCGTAAATTTCATAATTAATTCTACAGGACTCCTTTTTGACTTCTGTCAACTCCATAAATTCTCATATTAATTATAATAATTTACTATCAAATTTTATCTGATATCCATCCATTGTAAAATGACCAAAATACCCTCCATTCACTTCTGGTTTCTTAAGGCATCACAAGGGCATTTTCGTAATTTTGCACTTTGGCTCTTACACTCTCTTCCTCTTCCAATTAATCCCTTACTTTACATAAATATAGCCACATCTTTTCCTAAAAAAATCTCATATATTTTATTCAATCTGTACATGCAACTTAGTACAGAAAATTTGGGATGTTACATTTCTCTCCCCCTTAAAATAAATTTCGTCCTCGAAATTTACTCAGTACCTTAGTCAACAATCTTAAATATACATCCTCTTTAAATCTCTTTCTGCTCTATGACTAAGAATCGGGGTATCCATCTCTTATCTTTTATCTTATTATCTAGCGGAGTACTTTCATTATCCGCTTCCTGTTCGTGCTATCATTACTTTTCTTATCTGAATCAACTCATTTAGAGTTGAATATTACTTCATGTTGCTACTTACTCACCTGCTATGCATCCATTTGCTTATGGACAACTCATTGTACTAGACTTGTGAGTAGTGTCCATTTCTTTCATATCAAACTCTCTCGAATATTACTATATTCGGGAATTTCCCTCACTCACTCATCACACTTTCTAACACTTATCCCTTATTACTTCTCTTAGCATCTCACGAAATTCTTTAACATCCGAAAAGCTTCATCCTCTTTTCGTATAGAAACTCTTATAACTCTATTGTTGTTCTTATCATCTTTAATGATTCAACATCATACAGAAGAGGACTTATGCAGTTATTCTTTTCTTTACTTTAATGTTAAGTAGGAGCACATACTCTAACATGCATAATGCCTGGCCAATATCTTGCAGGACTGTATACCTGCTTATAAATGCAAAGCTCTAACATTGAAGCTCAAGCATTTTTTTCTTGAACATGCACATCTCTAACACTTGGAGCTTACACAGCTCTAACATTTGGTGCTTTAGCGTATTTTCAAACATAACATAATGCCTGGCATTTTATGCAAGGAGTGAAAGCTCTCATATCTATCTGTAGCATAACATTCATCATCTTATCCCTTTTTCAATAAGGGGCCTCTCTATTTGCTCATAAAATGCATATTTCTCATTGCGTGACACCTTACACATTTATCATAGTGTATCTCATTACATACTTCTCATGCTGTATCATGGCATGTCTAACCAAATCTGACTATATCATGGTGTATCTTACTCTTTCATAACCTATCTTTCCTTATTATGATATATTCTGAGATGCTAGAAATATTCTCTTCAACTTATAACTTTATCCTCATCTTAGGAATCTCTATTAATCTCACTTCATTTCTCTTGTAAGAAGATTCTGAGTTTAGCCTATAATAATAATAAGGCTATCTGAACTAACATCTTGGGTACTCTCTCTGCTATGAGTTAACAACTGGTGAAGCGCCTTTACCTTAACTTTGTCTTTGGCATTCATCTTCTCACAGAGATATTACATTGTACTCATATCTGCATGGATCATTACTTTCCTTAGGCTAGGTCTAACTGCGACCTCGGGATCTAACTGCGATCAACCGTTAGCCTCTTCAGAGTCTAACTGCGACTCCGGAACTATTAGGATCTAACTGCGATCCTCCAGAATCTAACTACGATTCTGTTGCACTATATCATTATCTCTAGAAGATCTTAAACTAACAGACTAAGTTATAAGGTTAGTTACCTTCACTTAGTTACTACTCAACAGATAATTCCCCAAGACTGAACACAGAAGCCAATATTATATATTTAGACTTTACTCATTTTATCTAGCATTGAGGAATTTCTTACATCATTCTTATCTTTCATAACCTTGCTATATCTCTGACTACAGGGAGCTACATAGGCTCTACCATGCACATAACTATCATGATTTGTATACCTCATCTGATGGGCATGGTTTCATCATGAGCTGCACTGTCCATTCTCTTAGCTCTATTAATAAGCAATCTAATTTTATAGCAAGAACAATCTAGCTCTATTGCGAGAACATTAGCTTCTATTATATAGACGCTGCTCACTCTCAAAGTTGTATAATCTTTCATGGCTTTATCTTATCTCATTTCATGCTCATGGTACATCATTCATATATCTTTGGATTTGCCATCAACATTCATCTTTAACCTCATTCTCTGACTGACTTTGATTCTCAGTCTATACCTTAGGGATCAACTGGCTAACTGTTTCATTTATCACTTTTCTATTGCTTTATCATCATTACCAGGTTAAATTATCTAACTGCATGTCGTATGGTATGGGAGCAACATAGCTTTCTCATAACTTCCTCATCTTCTAGTACTCTACCCTACATGTACTGAAAAAAGGGAGTATTCATTCGTCATAGCACACTCTAACATGCATAAGATGCAAGAAGATGCAATTATTTGAGCATTCTCTATCATGCATATCATTATATGACAACTGCAAGGACTGCAACTTATCATCATAATCTATGGCAACATAAGCCATCTCATCATCCCATAACTTTGCTCAACCATCCATTATATGTACACTGCAATTAACCAATTATCTAGGTAAGCTGTTTAAGCATTCTATCCCTTTATCATCTTATCTGCCAGATCCCAAACATTCACTCATAAGCTTGAGATAAATACTTAGTTACTTATGCTGCCACATTATCCCTTGCTAGGGTACAGACTCAACCCTCACTGCTCTTTCTTACATGAAGATAGGGAGTCACTCTATCTTTAAAATTGTGGCCACCTTTCTCTCTCTAGACATCATACATTTCTGTTTCTAATCTAGTATACATCCACTGCTCTACTGAACTTCTGTGACTACTTGAGAAATTTCTTGTAGCATGAAATTCAATTCATAAATAAACTTCTCGACCATTCATCTCTATGGAGTAACTTCCGTATCTCTCTACTATCTCTTAATTTTTTCTATCTGTATATCAATCTCAGTCTACTCTAGACTAGGCTGTGGTTCCTTTTCAGTCTTCCTCTATGGATCCTGTAACATCCCTAATTTCTATACTAAGTTATATGTACAGATTGAATAAAATATATGAGATGTTTAGGAAAAGATGTGTCCATATTTATGTAAAGAAAAGGATTAATTGGAAGAGGAAGAAAGTCTAAGAGCCAAAGTGCAAAATTACGAAAATGCCACTGTGATGCCCTAAGAAACCAGAAGTAAATGGAGGGCATTTTGGTCATTTCACACAATAGATGGATATCAGAGGAAATTTGATAGTAAATTACTATAATTAATATGAGAATTTATGGAGTTGACAGAAGTCAAAAAGGAGTCCTGTAGAATTAATTATGGAATTTACGGTGAAAAAGGACACCGATAAAGGGTTAAAGGAAACATATGTAATTTTTAACAGAACTTCTGGGTCTCAGAAAATTATGAAACTTTGTAGAGAATTCATTTTATATTAGGATGAATTTCTAAAAATGTTAGAACAATTAAAGGAGGTGTTTAGCATTTATTCTGAGATCAGGATAATTTAAGGATATCGGTATAAGGAAAGTACATTGGGATTTATGCCAATTAGCTATTGGACCTAAAAGAGGCCCAACATTTCGTCCTAGGCCAGCCCAATAAGGCCCAAAAGTTATCTTGGAGCCCAAGTCCAATAATGAATAATTTATGGATTTTTGAAAAGAAAGAAAAAGAGAATAAAGTAAGAATTAGGTGTTGCACATGGTGGGACCCACAAGGACTTCAAAATGGCACCCAAAAAGAGGAAGGGTTAGGTGTACCAAGGGAGGCCATGCTAGTGATGTCATGGTGGTAAGGTCTTGAGTGAAAAGTGAAAAGACATTTCAAGATCAAACCTTTAACCATTAGATCAAATAGTTTCCAAAGTGATCTTGGCCTTCAAATGGCACATGACTTTTGCTATAAATACCCCCCCTTTCCATTCATTCTTCACACCCAAGAGCTCCTTTAGAAAGAGAAGTGAGTTCTAGAGAAAGAAAGTGGAAGAAAGCAAGGAAGAAGCAAGGGTCTTGAAGGAGCAAGTAAGGTAAGTTGTCTCCTTGCTTCTACCTTTTGTTCTTATGGTTTGTGCTTGAGTTTAAGTGATTTTTTAGGCTTAAATCTTGGGGAAATGCTGCTGGAATTTTTGTGTATGTGTGAAAGGAATATGAGTTTTAAGTCATAGATAGTTAAGACAAGCTTAAACAAGTTAGTTACATGCTTGGTTGTGAAGTAAGTTGATGTTCTTGACTTTACCATTTCGGGTTGCACTGTTCATGCACTGTTCATGATAGAAGGAAATGGAATTTCAATGATTTAATGCTTCCATTGAGTTTATATGATGATTTTGTGTAGGATTGGAAAGGTTTTGAACCTTGGAAACCATTGGAATTAAAGGTTATAATGTTGAAAATTCCTCACGGTTACTGTTCACTCCCATGAACAGTGATTTGCATTTCATGATTTTGATGCTTCCAATGGTCTTAAAATGAGATTTTGTGTGGGGGAAAAGTGGAGGAAAAAGTATGGGAAGCATTGGAATCAAAATGAGAATTTTTGGAAGATTTATGTATGCTTTTCCAAATCTGTACAGAACAGTGTATTCTTGCTGGAATTTGGTTAGTTTTAGTTCATAAATGGATTCAAAAGGTAAAATTGTGTAGGGTAAGGTCAAGACATCAATTGATTCAAGGGCCAAGTTAATTGGCAAAGATTAAAGAAAGTTATGTTAGTTAAAGCAAGTTAAAGGTTCAAGAGAGATAGTCTTGAGTAGTGTTTGAGTTCATGGTCCTAATGGATTATGTAATGAATATGAATGTGATTAGGACCTTGAAACCTCTAAGAAGATGTTGGGGAATGATTGACCAAAAAGCTTGGGAAGCAAGTGCAAGCATAAGAAAGAGAGCTTAAATCCAAGGTAGTAAACTTACCCTAAACTTGTATGTATTGAATGTTATGCTTGATTGTGCTATGACTTTGTTGAATTGTGTGCATATGTGTATATGATTGAAGCTCTGTTTCTATGATTACCTTGGCCAATTGTATTTCATATGTTACATGGAAGCATGCACATTACACAATGTTTACACTTTCACAAGCAAGCACAAGTATTTACTTTAATGCATGTATTGTTTAGTACCGTTTGCTACTGAGATTCCCCCGAATCTCATCCCCTATTTATAACCCATTACAGAGAGGTTATGTCGAAGTGAATTTTGAGAATGCTGTAAGACGCCGTTATGCTGCCGATTTTCAGATTGAACATAAGGAGATGATACGTACTGTGTTGTATAAAGATTTATTATTTATTGATAAGTATTGTTAGGCATGTTTGTTTGATATGTGATTAATGTATGATATGTTTATGATAAATAGTAGACATACCAAGCTTCGATTTGATATATAGAATGTCTCATTTCGATGTCTACACATGGAGATATAAATTATCAAAGTTGGGACCAAAATGCTGGATTCAGGAGAAAAACGCTGGATGAACAATAAAGTTGTAACTTTGACTGACATTGACTTGGACAAGGAATGGTCAACGAGTTATTTTTCCTTGAAATAGTATTGAGTTAGCTTCATGTAGCAATTTGAACCACTGCATTCTGATTTTTCTAGAATTAGTTATGATTTTTCGAAGTCAGGTCACTCATCTGGAATTTACACAGTAAATAGTACTCGATAAGAGTAAAACTCCAGATTGAGAAATTAGATTTCAATGACCTCGAAAGTGGTTCTAAATACTACCAATTGGTCCCTAAGATGTACGAAAATAAGGATGTTTCAGATCCTGACCAACTTAAGTGTCACATCCTTATTTTTATATATCTTAAGGACCATTCAGTAGCATTCAGAACCACTTTCAGGGTCATTGAAGTCTAAACTCTTAATCTGCAATTTTATTCTTATTGGGTACTGTTCACTATGGCTAATTCCAGATGATTGACCTGACTTTGAAAAATCATAACTAATTATAGAAAAATTGAAATGAAGTGGTTCAAATCGCTACATGAAGATAACTTAATTATATTTCAGGGAAAAATCATTGGTTGACCATTCCTTGACAAATTCAACGTGGGTCAACGTTTCAACTTTAGTGTTCATCCAGTGATTTTCTCCTGAATCCAGCATTCTGGTCCCAACTTTAACAATTTATATCTTTTCGTGTATACATCCAAATGAGGAATTATATATATAAAATTAAAGCTTAGTATGTCTACTATTTACCATAAAAATATCATACATTTATTCAACCATTTACTATTTTTAATGTTTTATCAAACATCAATAGGTCTTCACGGATTACTGTTCACAAAGTCATTTTTCAGCAACCAACCTTACATATTTGTGCATACATACATCACATATCAGTCAAACATGCCAGATAACAATCATTATTGAATAATCAACTGTTATACATCAGTGCATGATTAATATCCTCATATTTCTATTACATTTTTCATTGTCTAAAATCCGGCAGCATAACTGCTACATTCCTTCTGTAGAAAGTAACCGATCTTGTACCGATTCGGTAATTCCTGTAGGAACTACCATTCTACGTAAGTACCCAGGAAAGACTGGATAAACCTACTAGGTCCACTCACTTCCATCCTTCTTAGACAGCACCTACGTACACAGTACGTATCAGTTCCTTTCTTTGTTCCTGCTTTGTTGCTAGAATTTCGGCAGCATAACGGCTTCTCTTAAAATTTCCAAATTTTATTTTGACAGAACCTCCCCTGTAATGTTATATATGGGAATGAGATTCAAAAGAATCTCAGTAGCAACAATCATAACAATATATGTAATGCAGAGTGACAGTGCTTGCTTGTGATTGTGTACAAATAAGTATCTGCATGCTTCCATATTCAATAACATATGATCATAGCATTGTAATAGAGCTTCAATCATAACATATAAGACAACAATCCAACCAAACAATAGCACATCAAATCACAAAGACATTACATAAAAGCTAGGATTAGTTACTACCTCAAAAGCAGAACTCTAGAACTTCTCTACTGCTTCCAACTCCACCATAACTTCCTTTCTTCTTCCTTTTCTCACTTTATCTCTCAAGCACTTCCTTATCACTCTAAAGAGCTCCTTGGCCGTGATAATGAGAGGCGTGGGGGGTATTTATAGTTTTGATCAATGGCATTCTTGTAATTTTGAAGCCTTATGAACTTGTGGTCCTGGTTTTTCCTGGAATTTCCTATTTTCTTTTATTCCCTTTTACTGCATCACCATGGACACCTCATGGGACACCTCACCACCCACATTCTTCACATGGCACAATTTGGAGAGGAGAGAAACCTTCTAGAAGCTTTCCGGTCCAATCCGGTACTGACCCGGTCCGTTTCCTCGAAAACTGAACCGTTTTCTGAATCTAAATTTTCTAAAAATCCTTTTTATGTCTGCTAACCTTACATTTAGTATCTAGACCCTTTATATCATTAACATTTTTATACTGGGTCCAAACTCAATTACAGATCCCTTGCGAAATGACCAAAATGCCCTTGGTGCCCTTTCTTGCCCTATTTTAACCCTAAGGGCAAAATCGTCATTTCACACCTTTCTGTACCTGGTCAAAGCATATACTGGCTCTAGTCAACCTTATTTAGATATGTCTTACCCTCTGGGCCTGTCTAAAATGACCAGAATGCCCTCCATTCATCTGCTATTCTTTAGTACAACATAGGGGCATTTTCGTAATTTCGCACTTTTCGGGGGTTCTGCTGGACACTGGCCCACCTATCAGCCCAAGAGTTTTATTGGGCCTTTAATGGCACCATTTTTGGGCTTCCTAGGGTCCATTGCCTATGTGGCACGTATTACGAGGAATTTTCCCCTGGCACAGTTCATCAAATATTTTAACTATTATTCACTGTTTATACACATTTCTGGACACCGGCTCCTTTTTCCAGATACAGTGGTCTACTGTGTTCAGGCATCCTTGGGGGTCATAACAGTCATCTGACTGAGGTCATCTGTTTGTATTCAGTCCCTTTTAAAATACCGATAAATCTCCCTATCGGATACCTGGAGGCCTCACACTCCCGTCTGTATTTACTATTTTGTGAATAACTTTTTCTACAGACCTCCTATCAGTATTCTGTCAGTTTCCTGACATCCGCCCCATAAGGGTACATCATCCTGTAATTTCTTACTTATATCTGAAATCTAGGGTATCCGGTAGAAATTTTTAGAACTTTTGGACGATCAGTCCATTTTTGGCTATCTGGAGTCTTCAAAAATTCCGGTATTAGGCTAGATTACCCAGCGTCACCTGCCCTATCTTCTAGTAAAATCTGGGACTAAAATGCTATCGGGCAGTCCAAACCACTTCTGGCCTAATTTCCTTTAATTACAATTTAGCCCCAGGAACTTTTTCTTCTTTGCACTTAAGTCCCTTTATTTGGCTAACATTACACTTTAAGACCCCACATTTTTGTCTACCTTTCTTTCCTAACCTTAAACTTTCCATAATTGCACTTAAGTCTTTTCATTTCCTTTCTTTTGCAATTTAATCATTTTCTTTACATAAAGGACCACATCTTTTTCCTGAAAAAGAACTCATATATTCCATTTAATCTGTACATAGAAATCAGTACAGAAAATTAAGGATATTACATTTCTCTCCCCCTTAAAATAAATTTTGTCCTCGAAATTTACATTACACCTATCTGACAAACCCATATTTTTATATATTTATTCATATCATTTTTGTGGGCTTTTGTCATTATTTTGGGCTTTAATTATATTATTTGTGCATCAATTGAATTATTGAACCTTATAATAAATTTGTGTTTAATAGGGGCATAATTGTCATATTTTTATTATTTCTCCTAAATAATTATTTTTACGATAAAAGGTATTACATTATTATGATTTTATATTTCAGGAACTTAGGAGAAATCAGAAATTACAAATCACAACAATATGCCATAAATTCAAGAATTACATGGAAGGACCCAATGGGCCAAACTTTGCAGTTTAGCCCATTAGGTCACATTTAAAAAGCCATGCATGCAGAAACGGAAGGCACGCTGCGGAGAGAGCTTGAGCTTCAGATCTTCCATTCCATTCACGCGGCGACTTCAACCCCTCAACCCTTCCATCCCATTCACACACCTCCAGCGCCTACCCTTCCATTCACGGCCGTGGAGAACTTTCAGCATCTTCCATTCCAGATGTCGCGGAGAACATTCAGGTTTTCCATTCTGAGCACACACACGCAAGCTGCCGCGAAGACACTTTCAGAGCCTTTCATTCACGCCGCGGACTACACCTTCAGCACTTCCATTCATTCACACGGCCTCACCTTCCCTCTCCAGCGGCACAACTGCAACTCCATCTCAGTCTCAGCGCCTTCCATCCCCCAGCCACGGTCTACAGTCTTGAGCCAGCGACAGCAGCACCATGCGGTGACTTCAACGACTCACCACAGCTCCTCTTTTCTGCCGACAACAACATCATAGCCGCTACCCATCCATCCGTCCACCTTCATCACCACACCATTCCATCTCTATATTCATCCATCTTCTTCACGCCTTCATTCCCTCCACTGTGCAGAATCAGAATAGCAGAGACCACGGCAGCACCCCTGTGGACTCGACAACTTCCCTTCCTATTTACGTCGCTGTCAACATTCATTGCACTCCACCTCCACCATCACGCCATCTCACACAGCACAGGACGCAGTCAGTGAGCTGCACCCAGAAAGCACACAAACAGTGACGGTACAGATACAACAAGGATGGTGGCTGTGTATTTCATGGTAGTCCGTGGCTAGGGCTTCTTAATCCTCTCATTCAATGGCAAGGGCATGAGCTTGGAATCTCAAAGGGGAGTTTAAGTTATTTTAATTTTCACCCATTAATTATTTTATGATTCCTAGGTCTTAGGATTATTTTATAATTATTTGGAATGTTTATAATGATTTATTTACGTTTTTGAGAATTATTATAATTGGATTATTGTTTGGCAATTGATATTGTTCTTTAATTAACTTTAATTTTATTTACTTTGATCTGGGTCAGACATGGTATTGAAATTATTGTGAATATTTTGTGATAATTCAAGGTAGCTTGAATTATTGGATCATATATCTCTTGCTGGCTGTAATCCTATTTCTATGAATTATTGAGTTATAATTGAGCATTGGATTTTAACATCTTTAATCCTAGTTTATTATTCTGGTGGCAGTTAATAAACTAGGATTTTGGAAAATATTTTGTGACAATTCGAGGTGGCTCGGTTGTTGGATTAAAAGCTTAATTATAATTCTTAATTCATTGTTTAGAACTCCCATATCTGTTGAAGCTATGATTGCCTGCGTTATTGAATTGGAGGATTGCTTTCATTATTATTAATCTCTTTCTCTTTCATTCCATTCACTTGTTATCATTCATTAACATTTTCTTTAAATTAAAAATACCAAAAATATTTATTTAAATTTAATTCTAATTCATTGCATTTATTTGTTAGTCAATCAAATCAAACCCCATTTTCTAGCTTAAGTTGCATTGCATTTAGTTACTTGGGAATTCAATTAGATTTTTGGCTCCTCAAAGAGAACGACCTGAGGTTGCACTATACGCAATCCTTGGTTTAATTTTTGAAGTAACCCCAAGGCGACATCGGACGAAAAGGTTGTTTCAAGTGGCGCCGTTGCCGGGGAGCCAAGAGATTGGTTCTCTAGTAACTAAGTGTTAAGTAACTTTGAGTAAATTGGTTCTTAGTTAGTTTGCATAACAGTTGCGTTTGCATTTTCATTTGCATTTTTTTTAAAACAAAAAAATCAAAAATTTGGGTTCATTAAATTTTATTTTTCTTTTATTTCAATTTTTATTTGTTTTCATCTGAACTGCTACTGTTTATGCCTAGGAGTGATAGGGCTTTACCTTTGATTCCCTTAAATCTTGAAATTGAAAAGTCTGTGAAAAAGATTAGAAGAAATAGGAGAATAGAGGGTACAAGTCAAGTTATTGTTGAGGAAGGGCATATTTCACAAGAGTCAAGTTTGTCATCTAGTGAACACGTGTCTGTTAGTGATTTTGAATTAGAACCAGAAACCATGGATGGTGCTAATGGTAATAATGGTTACAATGGGCTTAATGGAAATAACAGACAGGGTGAAAACAACTTTAGGAATAATGGTGAGGATAATATAAGCATGAGGGAGATTAATAATTCTAATGTTGATTATGATCCTTATGGCTTTTATACTGATGATGTGAACTTTGAAATTAAAGGAGCATTAATTTCTTCCTTACCTAGATTCCATGGTTTTGCAGGTGATGATCCACACAGGCATTTGAAGACTATGCATATGGTGTGCTCTTCCATGAAACCACCGACGGCTAATCTTCAAGATGTATTGAGGAGAGCATTTCACTTTACTTTAGAAGGCAAGGCCAAGGAGTGGCTTTACACACTGCCTCAACATTTTACCACGTTGACTTGGGATCAGTTGAAAGGAGCATTCTTAGATGAATATTTCCCTGCCTCTAAAACTTCAAGGCTTAAGAAGGAGATAACTAGTGTTGTACAACGGGATAATGAATCCATGCATGAGTATTGGACCAGATTCATCACACTTCTAGCTCAGTGTCCACATCATAATATTTCAAAGAATGATCTCGTCAACTCTTTCTATGAAGGGCTACTTCCACATCATAAGCCCTCAATTCATGCCGCTGCAAATGGTTCTCTCAGAGAATTAAGTCCTAATGCTGCATGGGACCTGCTTCAAAAAATGGCTACTAATGACCCTCAATCTGGAGACACAAGAAAAGTGTATAATACCTCTTCGGTTTCTTCCCAGGATATTCTTGCTGAAATTGCTGCTTTGGGAAATCGAATGGAGAAAAGACTCAGTATTTTGGAGAATAATGTAAATGCCAAGCAGGTTAATTCGATGGGTCACTCTCAAGCTATAGTCACTGGTTGTGAGTTTTGTGGGTCAATGATGCACGCCTCTAATACTTGTTCTCGATATGAAGAGGTTTCTGCCCTGTATCAAAATAGGAATGTTCAGTATCAAAAGAGGGATCCCTACTCTAACAGTTACAATCCAGGGTAGAGAGATCATCCTAATTTTAAATGGAGTGGAAATCAAGGCAACCCTCAGGGAAATTTCTCAAATCAAATGGTGTCTAGTCAAGGGGCATCATCTTCCTTTTCTGGAGGTAATGAACTTGGTTTGATTGTGAAAGGTATTACTGAACTTAACTCAAAGCTTGACAATCAGAAGTCACAAACTGAGGCTAAGTTACATGCTATGGAGAATAAGGTGGACTCATGTCTACAAAATGTGTTCTCTAAATTGGAGCAAATGGAGACTAAGCATGAAAATTTGAATGCTTTTGTTACTCAATTCTCTAACAACTTGAGTGAACAACAAGCAAGGAGTAGTGGTTCTATGCCCTCCAACACAGTGATAAATCCTAAATCTTTGAATGCAATCACACTGAGAAGTGGTAAGAAAATTTGTGCTAGGAATGTGCAATTCAAAGAACATGAAGAGGATGAAGAGCCAGTTGATGAGGAAATAGAAGTTGAGTCTCCTCCTGCCAAAACTACTCAAGAAACTTCCCAAGCTGAGAAAGAAGCTTCTATCCAATCTGAAAGCCTACAAGAAAAGAAGCTCTTGGAGAAGTGTCAAAAACAACCAGTGGTGCAAAATGAGGAAGAGGCAACAACTATCATAAAGGGACCTGTGGAGAAAAGATCACCTTCCGACTCCAAGGGTGATGAGGTAAATATTCGTGACTTGCCTTTTCCAAATTCTTACTTGGTTAGTAAAAAGATTGTTGAAAAAGAAAGACAATGATGAATTGTTTGAAATGTTTAGCAAACTTGAGGTTAATGTGCCACTACTTGATTTGATTAAAAAGATGCCTAAGTGTGCTAAATTCTTGAAAGACCTATGTACAAACAAGAGAAAGTATAGGCATAGTGAGAGAATCCAACTGGGGTTGAGTGTTAGTGCCTTGTTTAAGCCACAGTTGCCTATCAAATGTAAAGACCCAGGTTCTTACACTATCCCTTGCACCATAGGTAGAACTATAATTTCTCATGCCCTACTTGACTTAGGTGCAGCAATTAATGTCATGCCTACCTCTGTTTATAAGACCTTGGGTATTAAAGCTTTGAAAGACACTAGTGTAGTGCTTGGCCTAGCTGATAGGACGGTGAGATACCCCAAAGGCATACTTGAGGATATTCTAGTGCAAGTCAAAGGTCTTGTTTTTCCAGCTGACTTTTATGTCCTTGATATGACTAATGACCTTCCCACTGAGAGTACTTTGATTCTAGGTAGACCATTCCTTCTAACCGCTGAGACTATAATTAACATGAAAAAAGGTCTTATCACTATGGGGATTGGGGATCAAGAAGTTCAATTTAATCTTTCAGAAGCTATGAATCATGGTTATGAAGATTGTTCTTATTTAGGTATTAGTTCGATTGAATGTCATGATAATGATCTGGACCACTTACATGAGACTGATATGCATGAACCTCACTGGGGTGACACAGTTGTGAAGCATGATGATATTTTTACTTGTCTATCTCCCTTCCATCCTTCTCACTTCTGTGCATGTGAGGGTGGTGTATCATGTGCCTATTGTTTAGAGATAGACAATTGGCTTTCTACTACTCATGATTTTGATACATCATCTTGCTTTAATTATGATATTCCTGATTATTCGACACTTGATAGCCTTGAGGAAGGTGTGTTTCTTGATTCTGCAGGAACTAATGATAAAAGGGTTGATTCAAGAGCTATGGATATAGACTCACCATTGAGTGGCGCTGGAACATTAGAAGAGGACAACAATGATTCTGCTACTACCTTAGTCCCTTCTAATCCCACTCTCACTTCTAATTTACTTTCTTTTTCTATTGATCAGACTGACCCTAACTCTCATATTTCTAGGCCATCTGCTGGTGGCACTGAGTCGGGAAGTGGAGGAAATATACACCACACTGAGCTTATATCTCCTTCCCCAAGCCATATGGACACACCACTCACACTAAATGCACTTGATATACCAAAACTAGTTCCTTCTATTGTACAACCCCCTGATTTAGAATTGAAACCCCTCCCTTCTAACTTGAAATATGTCTTTCTTGCTGATGATTGTAAATTGCCTGTTATTATTTCCAGTTCTCTGAGTAGTTCTGAAGAAGAGAGACTAGTTTCTGTGTTGAAAAGAAATAAAAGGGCTATAGGTTGGTCTTTAGGGGACATACCAGGGATCGATCCCTTGGTTTGCACTCACAAGATCCTTTTAGCTGAAGGGTCAAAGCCAGTTAAGCAGCCACCAAGGAGGTCAAATCCTCTTATTCATGATGTGATTAAAAAGGAGGTATCTAAGTTATTGAGTGCAGGAATCATATATGCTATCTCAGATAGCGAGTGGGTGAGCCCGGTACATGTAGTACCAAAGAAGAGCGGCATCACAGTAGTGAGAAATGAGAGTGATGAACTTATTCCAACAAGAGTTCAAAATTCTTGGAGAATGTGTATAGACTATAGGAAGTTGAATGAAGCGACTAGGAAGGATCATTTTCCATTACCTTTCATTGATCAAATGTTGGAAAGAATATCTGGTAAATCTCACTATTGTTTCTTGGATGGCTTTTCAGGTTATTTCCAGGTACCAATTGCACCTGCAGATCAAGACAAGACTACTTTTACATGTCCCTTTGGCACCTACGCATATCGAAGGATGCCATTTGGGTTGTGTAATGCTCCAGGCACCTTTCAAAGGTGTATGATGGCGATTTTCAGTGATTTATTGGAGCGTAATATGGAGGTTTTCATGGATGACTTCACCGTTTATGGTGATAGCTTTGATGATTGTTTGCTTAGTCTTGAACATGTTCTTGATCGATGTATTGAGAAAAAGTTGGTTTTGAATTATGAAAAATGTCATTTCATGGTGGATAGTGGCATAGTGTTAGGTCACCGCATCTCCCAAAAGGGGATTGAGGTTGATAGAGCCAAGATTGAAATTATTTCTTCACTTCCCTATCCTACTTGTCTTAAAGAGTTGAGATCTTTCTTAGGGCATGCGGGGTTTTATCGACGCTTTGTACAAGATTTCAGTACAATTGCATTACCCCTTTCTACTCTGTTGAAAAAAGATGTTGATTTTCACTTTGATGATAAATGTAAACATGCTTTTAACTCTTTGAAATCTTTGCTTGTTTCACCTCCTATTCTCACTGCACCTAACTGGGATTTACCTTTTGAACTGTCTTATGATGCTTCTAACTTTGCAGTAGGTGCTATGCTTGGTCAAAGGGAGGATAAGCGATCTAGAGTGATAGCATATGCCTCCAAGACACTTGATTCTGCTCAAGTGAATTATACCACCACTGAGAAGGAACTATTTGCTATAATCTTTGCTTTAGATAAGTTTAGACAGTATCTAATAAACTCTCGAGTGGTTGTTTTTACAGATCATGCAGCTGTGCGATACTTGTTCAAGAAGCTCCAGTCTAAACCAAGACTGCTGAGATGGGCTTTGCTATTGCAGGAATTTGACATTGAAATTAGAGACAGAGCTGGAGCAGAGAATCATGTGGCTGACCACCTTAGTCGGTTACCTGAAGGAACTGAGGGAGTTGACTCCTCTGAATTTACTGTTGATTCTTTTCCTGATTCTGCACTTTTTGCCTTAGCTGTTCAGGAGCCTTGGTACTCTAACATTGTTAATTATATTGTCACTAATCTTGTACCTCCTTCTATGTCTAAGTTTCAGGTTGATAAGCTGAAGAGGGAAACAAGATACTATATCTGGGACGCTCCAATTCTTTGGAAGCAATGCAGTGACCAAATCATCAGACGATGTGTTCCTAATAATGAGATCCACTCTATCCTTACCTTTGCACATTCTTTATCTTGTGGGGGGCATTTTAGTGCTAATAGGACTGCTAGGAAGGTTTTGGAATGTGGATTTTATTGGCCTACTTTATTCAAAGATGCTTATGTTTTTTGTAAGTCTTGCGATAAATGCCAGAGGTTTGGGAGTCTAGGTAGAAAGCATGAAATGCCTTTAAGACCTATGCATTTTTGTGAAATTTTTTATGTCTGGGGCATGGATTTTATGGGTCCCTTTCCTCCATCATTTGGGTTCTCATATATATTACTTGCAGTAGACTATGTGTCTAGGTGGGTAGAGGCAGTGCCAACTAGGAAAGATGATGCTTCCACTGTTGCCAAGTTCTTACGTTCTCATATCTTTTGTAGGTACGGCATTCCAAGAGCAATCATCAGTGACCAAGGAACACATTTCTACAATAGGACCATCAAGTCTTTACTTGCTAAACATGGAGTTAATCACAAGCTAGCTACTCCTTACCACCCTCAGACAAATGGATTGGCTGAAGTCTCCAATCGAGAAGTGAAGCGGATACTAGAAAAGATTGTGAACCCATCTCGTAAAGACTGGAGTGAAAGGCTTGAGGAGGCGTTGTGGGCTTATAGGACTGCCTACAAGACCCCGATAGGCATGTCTCCTTTCAGATTGATCTATGGTAAGGCTTGCCATCTACCTATGGAGATTGAGCACAAATCTTATTGGGCAATCAAGGCATGTGATGCAGACCTTGAATCTTCACTTGAAAACCGGATGATGCAACTCCAAGAGCTTGAAGAGATGAGACTTGAGTCCTATGATAATGCCAGAATCTATAAGGATAAGCTGAAAATGATTCATGACAAACAGATTATGAGGAAACAGTTCCATGAAGGTGACAAGGTTTTAAAGTTCAAGGCCCGGTTGAAGTTGATGCCCGGGAAGTTTGTCACTAAGTGGGAAGGTCCTTTTAGAGTTACTAAGGTGCATTCTTTTGGTACGGTAGAGCTGGTGGATGAAGCAACAGGTCAAGTTTCACAAACCAATGGTCATCTGCTTAAGCACTACCATGAGAATCAGAGATCCCCCTAATTGCACGGTCGTTCCTTTCCACCTTTCTCCTTTTCTTTCTTTTGTATTGCTGGTGATATTTGTTTGCTAAGATAGTTAGGAGTAAGTGTGGGGGAGGAACCATCACAGTAATTTTAGATTTATTTGCTTTATGTCTTTTAACAATTTCTTAGAATAGATTGTATTTTAAAGATTTCTTAGTTTTAGGTTTAGTTTTTCTTTGAATAAATCTCCTCTTTAGCTCATAACTTTTGAACTATCTCCCTTTGATATATGCTTTAGTGATGCGTTGAGGACAACACATAGTTTAAGTGTGGGGGAGGGATTGCTTTGCCACTGTTTGAATCATCATAATATGAAAAAGAACTCATATATTCCATTTAATCTGTACATAGAAATCAGTACAGAAAATTAAGGATATTACATTTCTCTCCCCCTTAAAATAAATTTTATCCTCGAAATTTACATTACACCTATCCTATAGGAACAATTCAGGATACTTCTCTCTCATCTTTTCTTCTGTTTCCCATGTAGCTTCTTGTTCAGTCAAGCCTTTCCAGATCACTTTAACTAAAGGAATTTGCTTATTCCACAACTGCTTGACTTTTCTATCAGCAATTCGCACCGGTCCAACCTCATAGGTCAAGTCATCTCGCAGTGCGACCTCATCTTGCTCAATCATATGAGATGGATCTGGAACATACTTCTTTAATTGGGAAATATGGAACACATCATGTATCTGGCTGAGACTCGGAGGAAGAGCCAACTTGTAGGCTACTGCTCCTATCTTTGAGAGAATCTAGAATGGTCCGATGTATCTTAGATGCAATTTCTTCACTTTAATCGATCGTCCGGCTCCCGTAGTTGGAGTTAACTTAAGGAATACATGCTCTCCTTCTTCAAACTCCAACGGCTTTCTCCTGACATCTGCACAACTTTTCTGTCTACTTTGAGCCGTCAACAATCATTTTCTAATTATCGCAACTTGTTCTGTAGTTTGATCTACTATATCCGGACCAAGCATTCTTCTCTCACTCAACTCTAGCCAGCATAAGGGGGATCTATATTTACGTCCATAGAGTGCTTCAAAAGGTGCCATCTGAATACTGGCCTAATAACTATTGTTATAAGCAAACTCTATAAGGAGTAAATGGATATCCCAGCTGCCTTTGAAATCTAAGACACATGCTCTCAGCATATCCTCTAACGTTTGTATTGTTCTTTCAGATTGACCATCTGTTTGAGGATGATAAGCTGTACTAAATCTAAGAGTAGTGCCCTTTCCTTCCTGTAAAGCCCTCCAGAAATTTGAAGTAAATCGAGGGTCTCTATCAGACACAATGCTGCTCGGGATACCATGAAGCCTAACAATCTCCTTTATATACAGCTTTGCCAGCTTTTCAAGAGAATCTCTCTTATTGATTGCCAGGAAATGTGCTGACTTTGTCAGTCGATCAATTACTACCCACACTGCATCATGTCTACTTGGAGTCAGGGGTAGTCCTTTGTCACATCCTTATTTTTATATACCTTAGGGACCATTCAGTAGCACTTAGAACCACTTTCAGGGTCATTGAAGTCTAAACTATTAATCTGGAATTCTATTCTTATCGGGTACTGTTCACTGTGGCAAATTCCATATGAGTGACCTGAATTTGAAAAATCATAACTAATTTTAGAAAAATCGAAATGAAGTAGTTCAAATTGGTACATGAAGATAACTTAATTATATTTCAGGTAAAAATCACTGTTTGACCATTCCTTGACAAATTCAACGTGGGTCAACATTTAAACTTTACTGTTCATCCAGTGATTTTCTCCTGAATCCAGCATTCTGGTCCCAACTTTAACAATTTATATCTTTTCGTATATACATCCAAATGAAGCATTCTATATATAAAATTAAAGCTTAGTATGTATACTATTTACCATAAAAATATTATACATTTATTCAATCATTTACTATTTTTAATGATTTATCAAACATTAATAGGTCTTCACTGGTTACTGTTCACGATGCCATTTTTCAGCAACCAACCTTACATATTAGTGCATACATACACCACATATCAGTCAAATATGCCAGATACCAATCATTATTAAACAATCAATTGTTATACATCAGTGCTTAATTAACCTCCTCATATTTCTATTACATTTTTCGTTGTCTAAAATCCGACAGCATAACTGCTACACTCCTTCTGTAGAAAGTAACCGATCTTGTACCGATTCGGTAATTCCCGTAGGAACTACCATTCTACGTAAGTACCCAGGAAAGACTGGATGAACCTACTAGGTCCACTCACTTCCAGCCTCCTTAGACAGCACCTACGTACACAGTACGTATCAGTTCCTTTCTTTGTCCTTCTTCGTTGCCAGAATTTCGGCAGCCTAACGGCGTCTCTTAAGATTTCCAAATTTTATTTTGACAGAACCTCCCCTGTAATGTTATATATGGGAATGAGATTCAAAAGAATCCCAGTAGCAACAATCATAATAATATATGTAATGCAGTGTGACAGTGCCTGCTTGTGATTGTGTCCAGATAAGTATGCTGCATGCTTCAATATTCAATAACATATGATCAAAGCATTGTAATAGAGCTTCAAGCATAACATATAAGACAACAATCCAACCAAACAATAGCACAACAAATCACAAAGACATTACATAAAAGCTAAGATTAGTTACTACCTCAGAAGCAGAACTTCAGAACTTCTCTACTGCTTCCAACTCCACCAGAACTTCCTTTCTTCTTTCTTTTTCTCACTTTCCCTCTCAAGAACTTCCTTATCTCTGTAAATGCTCCTTAGGCCGTGGGAATGAAGAGCTAGGAGGGGTATTTATAGTTTTGGTCAATGGCATTCTTGTAATTTTGAAGCCATTTGATCCTGCGGTCCTGGTTTTTCCGGAATTTCCTATTTTTCTTTATTCCTTTTACTGCATCATGCATGACATCACTCAATGCCACCTCAAGGGATAACTCACCACCCACATTCTTCACATGGCGAAAATGGAGAGGAGAAAAGCCTTCTAGAAGCTTTCTGGTCCAATCCGGTACCGGCCCGATCCGTCGCCTCGAAAACTGGACCGTTTTCTGAACCCAATTTTTCTGAAAACCTATATTATGTCTTCTGACCTTACATTCAGTATCTAAACCCTTTATATCATTAACATTTTTATACTGGGTCTAAACTCAATTACAGATCCCCTGCGAAATGACCAAAATACCCCTGGGTGCCCTTTCATGCACTATCTTAACCCTAAGGGCAAAATCATCATTTTACACCTTTTTGTACCTTGTTAGGGCATATACTGACTCTGGTTAACTTCTCCTGTATATATCTTGGCCTCTAGGCCTATCCAGAATGACGAAAATGCCCTTCATACGCCTATTACCCCTCTGGTACAACTCAGGGGCATTTTCATAATTTTACACTTTTTCGAGGTTCTGCCGGACACTGGCCCACCTATCAGTCCAAGAGTCTTATTGGGCCTTTATTGGCGCCATTATTGGGCCTTTCTGGGTCCATTAACTTTATGGCACGCACTACGAGGAATCTTCCCCTGTCCAGGTTCACCGAATATTTTAGCTTATTATGCACCGTTTACACACATATCCGGACACCGGCTCCTTCTGTCAAATACACTACCCTACTGTGTCTGGGCAGCCATTTGGGTTCTAACAGGCATCTGACTATTGTTACCCGACCTCATTCAGTCTTAGTTTAAGTACCGATAAATCTCCCTATCGGATCCCTGGAGACCTCATACCCCGTCTGGATTTTCTAATTCACGGATAACTTTTCCTACAGACCTCCTATCGGTATTCTGTTAGTTTCTCGACATCCGTCCCATAAGGGTGAATCATCCTGTAATTTCTTACTTATATCTGACATCTAGGGTATCCGATAGGAATTTTTATAACTTTTGGACGATCAGTCCAGTTTTGGCTATCTGGAGTCTTCAAAAATTCTGGTATTAGGCTGGATTACCCAGCGCCAATTGCTCTACCTACTGGTGGAATATGGGGCTGATCGGAGTACGATCACTATTTTTGCCTATTTCCGATCCAAGTTTTCATAATTACACTTTTGCCCCGGAAACTTTTCTTTTTTTTTCAACTAAGTCCCTTTATTTGGCTAAAATTACACTTTAAGACCCCATATTTTTGTCTACATTTCTTTCTTAACCTTAGACTTTCCATAATTGCATTTAAGTCCTTTCATTTCCTTTCTTTTGCAATTTAATCCTTTTCTTTACACAAAGGACCGCATCTTTTTCCTAAAAAAGAACTCATATATTCCATCTAATCTGTACATAGAAATCAGTACAGAAAATTAAGGATATTACATCCTTCCACAAAGTCCATGGCAATCCCATCCCATTTCCACTCAGGGATATCTAGAGGCTGCAATGTTCCTGCTGGCTTTTGATGTTCAACTTTTACCTTTTGGCAGGTCAAGCACTTAGACACGTAAGCCACAACATCCTTTTTTAATCCAGGCCACCAAAATAACCTTTTAACATCATGGTACATCTTCGTCATACCTGGATGTACTGTATATCAGCTTTTATGTGCTTCCTCCAGAATCCTTTCCCTTAATCCCATAACATTAGGGATATAGGGCCTTCCCCGAAACTGTAGTAATCCGTCTGGGGACATCTCAAAATTCCTTGTCTTCCCCTTCTCCAGCTTGTCTTTGAATATTGCTGCGAGCTTATCTTGCTTTTGAGCCTCTTTTATCTCATCTTCTATGCAAGCTCTGACATGAACTCCTCCGAAAGGATTCTCCGTCAGTTGCATTTGATATAGAGGGCTCCAATCTCGCATATCTTCTATCAATTCCAATTCCTTGATCATCATGTATACAACCTGCACCACCTTTCTACTCAGGGCATCAGCTACCACATTGGCTTTTCCTGGATGGTATTTAATCTGGAAGTCATAATCTTTCAACAATTCCATCCATCGCCGTTGCCTCATATTCAACTCTTTCTGATCCTGTAGATACTTCAGGCTTTTGTGGTCGCAATACAACTCTATAGTTGCTCCATATAAATAATGCCTCCATATCTTTAGGGCATAAACCACTGCCGCAAGCTCCAGATCATGAGTGGGATAATTTTCTTCATGTGGCTTTAACTGCCGAGAGGCGTAGGCTACTACTCGACCTTGCTGTATCAGCACACATCCCAACCCCTGCTTGCTAGCATCAGTATAGACTACATAAGTCTGAGTGGGGTCTGGAATAATCAGCACGGGAGTAGTGGTTAATCTCTGCTTCAACTCTTGGAAGCTAGCCTCGCACTTCTTATCCCACTTAAATTGCTGATTCTTTCTGGTCAGCTTGGTAAGTGGTAAGGCAATTCGAGAAAAGTCTTGAATAAATCTTCTGTAGTACCCTGCTAGGCCGAGAAAACTTCTGATCTCCATCACTGTCCTTGGCTGCTCCCAGCCCAAAACTACTTCAACTTTGCTAGGATCTATAGCTACCCCGTCTCGGGATATGACATGACCGAGAAATTTGACTTCTGACAGCCAAAACTCGCATTTACTCAGCTTAGCATAGAGCTTCTTTTCTTTAAGGGTACCAAGAACAATCCTCAAATGCCTTTCATGCTCCTCTGGAGATTTGGAGTACACCAGAATATCATCATTGAAGACCACAACGAACTGATCTAGATAAGGCCTGAAGATCCGATTCATGTAGTCCATGAAAATAGCAGGTGCATTGGTTAGTCCAAAAGGCATCACAAGGAACTCAAAATGGCCGTAGCGCGTTCTGAATGCCATCTTTGGAATATCATCTGACTTAACCCTTAATTGATGGTAGCCAGATCCCAAATCAATCTTGGAGAATAAGCTCGCTCCTGCCAATTGGTCTAGCAGGTCATCAATTCTGGGGAGAGGATACTTATTCTTAACTGTAATCTTATTTAATTCCCGGTAGTCAATGCATAGCCTCAAGCTGCCATCTTTCTTCTTGACGAATAGTACTGGAGCACCCCATGGCGATACACTGGGTCGTATGAAACCCTTCTCCAATAGCTCCTCAATTTGCTTTTTCAGCTCCATCATTTCATTAGGAGCCATCCTGTATGGGGCTTTTGATACTGGTCCAGCTCCAAGTATAACGTCGATCGCAAACTCCACTTCACGCTCTGAAGGCAATCCCTGAATCTCCTTTGGAAAGACTTCAGAAAATTCATTGACTACTGGAATCTCCTCAATGCCTTCTTCAACTTCTGTTTGAACAGAAAAGAATACCACATATCCCTGACATCCTTTCCGCAAACATTTTTCCGCCTGAGCCTCTATCATGAAGTTCAATCGTACTTCTGAGCTCAGATCAGTGATCTTTGGACCAAGAACTAGGGTCTTGTTTCTGCAGTCCAACATCATATTATTGGAGGATAACCAATTTAAGCCGAGTATGACATCAATCTCTCGGAAAGGCATACAGATCAGGTCTAGGGTGGTACTGCAGTGCTCATAATGCATAACACTATTTAGACAGGCATCAGATCAATTACTCTAGCGTTGGTGGGAGTTTTCACCTGTATATCATAACGCAACTTGCTGATCAGAAGGCCTAGGCATTTAGCACATTCATAAGATATAAAGGAATGACTTGCACCCGAATCAAATAGAGCAGTCACAGCATGATCATTGAGATAGATTGTACCTTGGATCATCTCAGGTGATCGCTGAGCGTCCTTTCTAGTGAGTGCAAACACTCGTCCTATCGTCCTTAGCCTTAAATCAGTTATAGCTTGAGGACATTCTCTGGAAAAATGTCCGGGCTTTTCGCAGGTGTAACAAATATTCTGGCCCATTAAACATGGTCTATCACCATGATTCTTTCCACACTTTTCACATACTGGGGCCTTTGAATCCCTGTTGTTGGATCTGCCGGGGAAATTTCCTCTATTTGGCTTTTTGTTCTGCCACGGTCGCTTCCTCTTCTTATAGCTGCTCCCACCTGCAGCTTCTTGATTTTGACCGGCCTTGTCAGGGGTCGCCTGATCCCTATTCCCAGATCTGGACAGCATTCGATGATTCATGCTATTTTCTACAATTCGGCATGCTTCCACAGCCTTATTAAACTGGCTGTATTGTTGCGGAGTTAACTTCTCCTTTAGCGTGGAATTGAATCCCCGAATCATCCTTTCTGTCATCCAGTGCTCGTCAAAAGATTCTTTTTCTCCTTGTCTCAGTACAAGGAATTCGGCCTCCCTTTCATCTCTGACGGATTGAGGGAAATATTTCTCGTAAAATTGCTCAAGAAACACTTCCCAGGTAACTGGAATGTCTCTTGCTTGGAGAAGTAACTCTGTATTCTTCCACCATCTATCCGCATCCTTTTCTAATTGATAGATGGCCATTTGGGCCTTGGTTTCAGTTGGGAAGTCGAGGACCTTAAAGATATTTTCTAATCTGCTGACCCAATTCTCTGCTATCTGTACTTCGAATGTTCCTTCGAACACTGGAGGATTGTGTTTGCAAAATCGAACCATCCATTGTTGGATACCTACTGCCTCCTCCCTCGATTCAACCCGTCTCTGGGGCTGAACTGCCTGCTGTTATACTCCTTCAGGTTCTCTATCAGTCGCTCCTGAAGGCTCTGGTGGTCTTAAATTACTTACAGCTGCTGCCACTGCTGCGGCTATGGCAGCATCTCTTTCCTGCTCATTTCATGCCTGAGCTACTCTCATTTCTTCTATCATCTTTTGTTGTTGCTCTAATCGTTCTAAAATTAGTTGATTAAGACTTCCAGCTTCTTGTGGTTCCTCTGCTGGAATCGTTCTTCTTGTTCGAACCATTTTGTTATGCTTAAAAGCAGAAGAGAATATGATAATTAACATAATTCCTTTTTCATTTCACTTCAAATATAATGTACATACAAAGTATGTGTACATATCACAGTCATACATATGTTACTGTACTAATCTTTTATACATCACTTACATACATTGTGTACATTACTCTTTCTATCATACCTTAATTCTTCTTAAACTTTATTCTAATAAACTCTCCTACTAGGTAGATCCAGTCAGATATGGTACAGTATGGTTCTTCGTCAAAATACTGGTCCAACTCCGATCTCCAAGTAGGGGTTATTGGTAACACGTCATTCATTATCTCTTCCCAAAGACTCATGGTTAACATATTTGGGTCCCAAGCCTGATATATCGCTTTTACTCTTGTAATAAACTCCTGGTAGACCATATAATCTTGATCTACGTTTCTGTCTAGGATTTGTCTCAGCTTGTACAGTTGTTGGGCTAATACTATTGATCTCTCAAATTGTTCTCTACTCAGGTTCTCCTCTGGCACCATCCTTACGATCAGATTTCCCAATGATATATCTACTGATGTTAATCTAGGTTTACTGGGACCTGGTGCATTCATCTGATCAGGTACTTGCCTGGATACTGACATATCTGCTATATTTGGAGGTGCTACATTTATTGTAATGGTAGGGATAGGACCTTTTAACACCATCTCCGCCTGATCATCAATCGGAAAGTTTGATCCTACCGAGGAACTATCCTCTTCAGAGTCACCAGCTACTGGAGATGTCCAGGGGTCAGAATCATTGCTCATTATCTCCTCTTCTGAACTATCCGAACTAGAGACCTCTGGTCTTAACTCCCATTGGTTTACTGTAGTTTTAGACCCGGATCTATGTCTAGCCATCCTGCAGACACTAACTTAGTGTCAATTATGACGGCTTTATCATAGTATATCTATCTATAAATCATCTACTCAGAGCATTTCCTCAGCCAGAATCCTTTGCTCTGATACCAAAATGTCACATCCTTATTTTTATATATCTTAAGGACCATTTAGTAGCACTCGGAACCACTTTCAGGGTCATTGAAGTCTAAACTCTTAATCTGGAATTTTATTCTTATCGGGTACTGTTCACTGTGGCAAATTCCAGATGAGTGACCTGACTTTGAAAAATCATAACTAATTATAGAAAAATCTAAATGAAGTGGTTCAAATCGATACATGAAGATAACTTAATTATATTTAAGGGAAAAATAATTGGTTGACCATTCCTTAACAAATTCAACGTGGGTCAACGTTTCAAATTTACTGTTCATCCAGTGATTTTCTCCTGAATCCAACATTCTGGTCCCAAATTTAATAATTTATATATTTTCGTGTATACATCCAAATTAGGCATTCTATATATCAAATTAAATCTTAGTATGTATAATATATACCATAAAAATATCATACATTTATTCAACCATTTACTATTTTTAATGATTTATCAAACATCAATAGGTCTCCACGGATTACTGTTCACAAAGTCATTTTTCAGCAACCAACCTTACATATTTGTGCATACATACATCACATATCGGTCAAACATGCCAGATAACAATCATTATTGAATAATCAACTGTTATACATCAGTGCATGATTAATATCCTCATATTTCTATTACATTTTTCATTGTCTAAAATCCGGCAGCATAACTGCTACATTCCTTCTGTAGAAAGTAACTGATCTTGTACCGATTCGGTAATTCCCGTAGGAACTACCATTCTACGTAAGTACCCAGGAAAGACTGGATGAACCTGCTAGGTCCACTCACTTCCAGCCTCCTTAGACAGCACCTACGTACACAATACGTATCAGTTCCTTTCTTTGTTCCTGTTTTGTTGGCAGAATTTTGGCAGCATAACGGCGTCTCTTAAAATTTCCAAATTTTATTTTGACAGAACCTCCCCTGTAATGTTATATATGGGAATGAGATTCAAAAGAATCTCAGTAGCAACAATCATAACAATATATGTAATGCAGAGTGACAGTGCTTGCTTGTGATTGTGTACAAATAAGTATGCTGCATGCTTCCATATTCAATAACATATGATCATAGCATTGTAATAGAGCTTCAAGCATAACATATAAGACAACAATCCAACCAAACAATAGCACATCAAATCACAAAGACATTACATAAAAGCTAGGATTAGTTACTACCTCAAAAGCAGAACTCTAGAACTTCTCTACTGCTTCCAACTCCACCAGAACTTCCTTTCTTCTTCCTTTTTCTCACTTTCTCTCTCAAGCACTTCCTTATCACTCTAAAGAGCTCCTTGGCCGTGAGAATGAGAGGCATGGGGGGTATTTATAGTTTTGATCAATGTCATTCTTGTAATTTTGAAGCCTTATGAACTTGTGGTCTTGGTTTTTCCTGGAATTTTCTATTTTCTTTTATTCCCTTTTACTACATCACCGTGGACACCTCACCACCCACATTCTTCACATGGCGCAATTTGGAGAGGAGAGAAACCTTCTGGAAGCTTTCCGGTCTAATCCGGTACCGACCTGGTCTGTTTCCTCGAAAACTGAACCGTTTTCTGAATCTAATTTTTCTGAAAATCCTTTTTATGTCTGCTGACCTTACATTTAGTATCTAGACCCTTTATATCATTAACATTTTTATACTGGGTCCAAACTCAATTACAGATCCCTTGCGAAATGACCAAAATGCCCTTGGTGCCCTTTCTTGCCCTATTTTAACCTAAGGGCAAAATCGTCATTTCACACCTTTTTGTACCTGGTCAAAGAATATACTAGCTCTAGTCAACCTTATTTAGATATGTCTTAGCCTCTGGGCTTGTCTAGAATGACCAGAATGCCCTCCATTCATCTGCTATTCTTTAGTACAACACAGGGGTATTTTCGTAATTTCGTACTTTTCCTGGGTTTTGCTGGACACTGGCCCACCTATCAGCCCAAGAGTTTTATTGGGCCTTTAATGGCGCCATTTTTGGGCTTCCAAGGGTCCATTGCCTATGTGACACGCATTACGAGGAATTTTCCCTTGGCACAGTTCATTGAATATTTTAACTATTATTCACTTTTTATACACATTTCTGGACACCGGCTCCTTTTTCCAGATACAGTGGTCTACTGTGTTCAGGCATCCTTGTGGGTCATAACAGTCATCTGATTGTATTCAGTCCC
This sequence comes from Leucaena leucocephala, assembly GCA_037074615.1. NCBI lineage: Eukaryota > Viridiplantae > Streptophyta > Magnoliopsida > Fabales > Fabaceae > Leucaena > Leucaena leucocephala. The sequence continues at coordinate 9,438,295 of CM073549.1, forward strand.
TTTTAAAATACCGATAAATCTCCCTATCGGATACCTAGAGGCCTCACACTCCCGTCTGTATTTACTATTTTGTGAATAACTTTTTCTACAGACCTCCTATCAGTATTCTGTCAGTTTCCTGACATCCGCCCCATAAGGGTACATCATCCTGTAATTTCTTACTTATATCTGAAGTCTAGGGTATCCGGTAGGAATTTTTATAACTTTTGGACGATCAGTCCATTTTTGGCTATCTAGAGTCTTCAAAAATTTCGGTATTAGGCTGGATTACCCAGCGTCACCTGCCCTATCTTCTGGTAAAATCTGGAACTGAAATGCTGTCGGGCAGTCCAAACCACTTCTGGCCTAATTTCCTTTAATTACAATTTAGCCCCAGGAACTTTTTCTTCTTTGCACTTAAGTCCCTTTATTTGGCTAAAATTACACTTTAAGACCCCACATTTTTGTCTACCTTTCTTTCCTAACCTTAAACTTTCCATAATTGCACTTAAGTCCTTTCATTTCCTTTCTTTTGCAATTTAATCCTTTTCTTTACATAAAGGACCACATCTTTTTCCTGAAAAAGAACTCATATATTCCATTTAATCTGTACATAGAAATCAGTACAGAAAATTAAGGATATTACATTAAGTCACGTGGATCTCATTCATTATCTAGCACTATTACTTCTATTCTCTAGGGTGCTCTCCCTTAGGTTTACTAGGTTATTGTTTCTTTGTGATGGAATCTCTCTATCTTGGGAACATTAGCTCTCTAACTATTAACCATCACATCTCTAACTTTAAGCCATATGTTAGGCTCATTCTTAGGCAAGTCTCATTATAACTTTTAATCCTTTTATTCAGGAAAGACTAACTGAACAACTTCTTTCGTAATGTAGATATACTCCTGAGGGTATTCCAGAGGACCTACTTCTGAGCATCTTTTTAAATTAATATGTATCTCTATATCTTATACTATTTAGCTTGCCTACATCTCGTGCTAAACCTGTAACTGATAAACTTCAGTGAGGCTGGCATCTTCATTCATTATCAGGTCTCTGTGCATCCTAGTCATGACCTGAGTGTTTACTAATCGCGACTCATATTCTCTGTAAACTTTAGTCGCGACCATCCCATTCTACTCGTTACGACTTATGAAACATCCTCACTTAGACCCCTTATAGTACACTTATGGAAGCGATATTAGCTTGATTATATCTTAACTTAAGCCCAAAAATTAAAATTTTACTCTTAAGTTCCTTATTCTAAACCTTTACTTTGGGTACTGATTAATCTCATTCTACATATCCAAATGAGGCTTATTACCTATCCACGTAATGCCCAGATATGTTCTATTGGCTCACCAAATTTTGTGGCCAAATTCCTTCATTTACTAGGTCAAACTGAGGTCAAAACACTGCTACCTCAAGACCTGCGAATTTCTCTCTCTTAATTTCTCACACAAATTGAACATGCCAAACAATATTTATTATTAAACAATAAATTGTCATACAACAGAGCATTCATAAAATCCTCGTAACTCTATTACATCTTTTGCTGCCAGAAATTCGGCAGTATAACCGCTAGGCTTCATCTTTACAAAGTAACTGATCTTGTACTGATTCGGTAATTCCTGTGAGAACTACCATTCTAAGTAAGTACCCAGGAAAGACTGGATGAATCGGCTAGGTCCACTCACTTCCAGACTCTTTAGACAGTACCTACGTACACAGTACGTATCAGCTCCTTTCTTCATCACTGCCATTTTGCCATAATTTCGGCAGCATAACGGCGTCTCTTAACATTCTTAAAATTCACTTGGACATTACCTCCCTGCAATGGGTTAGACATGGGGAATGAGATTCGGGGGAATCTTAATAGTAAATAATCATAACAATATATGTAATGCAGTGTGACAGTGCTTGCTTGTGATTGTGTACATATAAGTATGCTGCGTGCTTCCATACTCAATAGCATATGATCATAGCATTGCAGTAGAGGTTCAGACATAACGTATAAGATAACAATCCAACCAAACAATAGCACATCAAATCACAAAGTCATTACATAAAAGCTAGGATTAGTTACTACCTTAAAAGCTTAGCAGAACTCTAGAATCTCTATACTGCTTCCAGCTCAGCCAGAACTTCCTTTCTTCTTTCTTTTCTTCCTCTTTCTCTCTCTAGAACTTCCTTCTCTCTCTTAAATGGGCTCTTGACCTTGAGGACAATGCAAGGGGGAGGGGTATTTATAGTTTTCATGGATGGCATTTCTGTAATTTCCAAGAACTCTGAACTTGTGGCCACCTTTTTTCCTGGAATTTCTTATTTTCTTTTCCATTTATGACATTATCACCATGACATCATCCAAGGGACACCTCATGGGACACCTAATCACTCACATGGCGAAAATGAAGGTCCAAGAAGCCTCTAGAAAATTCTAATCCAATCCGGTACCGGCCCGGTCTTATTCCTCGAAAACTGGACTGTTTTCTGAATCTAATTTTTCTGAAAATCCATATTATGTCTTCTGACCTTAAATTTAGTATCTTGGTCCTTTATATCATTAACATTTTTATACTGGGTCTATACTTAATTACAGATCCCTTGTGAAATGACCAAAATGCCCTTGGTGCCTTTTCTTGCACTATCTTAACCCTAAGGGTAAAATCGTCATTTTACACCTCTCTGTACCCTGTCAGGGCATATACTGACTCTGGTTAACCTCAACTGTGTATGCCTTGGCATTTTGGCCTATCCAGAATGACCAAAATGCCCTCCATCCATCTATTACTTTTTAGTACAACACAGGGGTATTTTCGTAATTTCACACTTTCCCGGGATTCCACTGGACACTGGCCCATCTATCAGTCCAAAGGTCTTACTGGGCCTTTGATGGCACCATTCTTGGGCCTCCTAGGGTCCATTACCTTTATGGCACATATCACGAGGAATCTTCCCCGTCAATATTCATCGGGTATTTTCGCCGTTATACACCATTTATACACATCTCAGGACACCGGCTCCTTTTATCAGATACACTGGCCTACTGTGTCTAGGCATCCCTTTGGGTCATAACAGGCATCTGACTGATGTCATCTGACCTCATTCAGTCTCAGTTCAAATACCGATAAATCTCCCTATCGGATACCCGGAGGCCACACACTCAAGTCTAAATTTACTAATTTGTGAATAACTTTTTCTACAGACCTCCTATCGGTATCTAGTCAGTTTCCTGACATCCACCTCAACAGGATGCATCATCCTGTAATTTTTCACTTATATCTGAGATCTAGGATATCCGGTAGGAATTTTTTATACTTTTAGACTATCAGATCAATTTTGGCTATCTGGAGTCCTGAGAAAATTCCTGTATTAAGCTATATTATCCAGCATCATTTCCTTTATTTACTGGTGAAATTTGGGACTGAAATGCTTCCGGGTAGTTCTAAGCCACTTTTGAACTTTCTATAATTACCATTTTGCCCCTGGAAACTTTTCTTCTTTTCAATTAAGTCCCTTTAACTTTCCATAATTCTTTCATACTCATAGAGACCTCATATGCATATTTCACAGTTTAGTGAAATGATCAGCATAATTTTCTCTATTTTCTGATAAAATATGGTACTCATCGGTTACCAGCCTGATCTTTCCCATAATTACGATTATGCCCATGAATTCTCTTTCTGGCATCTTTACTTATCTTCTTATCCTTCATCTTAAGCTCTAGAAATTCTCTTTCAACAACTCGTCCCCTAAACTCTTCGGGAGTCATTGTAAATTGAAAGGCTCGACAACCTGCCCATATCAGGTTATCTTACACAGGAGCCAGCCCATATCAAGCTACCTGCAGAATTCCTAGGCTTAAGACTTAAGATATTCCTTACATTCCTCTTTTTGAACCTAGGTGAACTGTCCCTATTTTGTAGGTCAAAGACTTAACTCATCTTTAAATCCTGAGGAACTTAGCTTATCCCTCATATTCTTACAAAATACAGGTAAGTGATCTGCCCATATCAAATTACTACCCTGGGACTACGGGTTTAGCAGCCTGCCCATATCAGACACCCTCCCAGTTCTCCTAGACCCAAAAATCAGAATGTTACAACTTGGCGGCTCTTTGTACTTCTGTCGTGACCACAGGTTTTCTCTCGTCGTGACTTGATAGCTTTATGACTTTCCGTCGCGGCCAATGGTCTTTACTCGTCATGACCAAAACACCTCTGTGATTATTTGTCGCGACCTGTGTCTTAACTACTCCGACTTAACTTTTCTAGGACTTCTAGTCGCGACCTCAACTATTTCACATCGCGACCTGTACATAGCTTTCTCTAAACAGTCTATTATAGTATTCTTGCCCAGTCTCTACTCTAACAATGGCCAATTCTTATTCTCAACTTTGATGAGTATATATGTAATGTTTGTACATACATTACATATATGTCAATTACATATAAGGGGTAAGTCATAACTATCATATATCCATGCAATTTACACTGTTTACATTATCCTTCATCTCTTTTTATGTTCTTTTCAAGGGAATTGTAAACTACAAACACTTCTGCATACGGAAATGCCACCCTTGTATATCAGTTGGTGGATCATTGGCCAAAAACTCACTTAGCTCCACATGCCACGTGGGAGTATATGGCAATATCTGACTTACGATCATCTCATGCCAATCTTCTAGAGTGTAAACCTGATTCAGGTCAATGCCCTCTATCGTATATCTCATTTCAACCAAGATTTAAAAACATTGAACTTAGTTAATCCCTAACTTTCTTTATTTGTAGTTAATTATGTTATCCTTTGAACTGACTTGTCTCTTCAATTTACCCTACACAATTTTACCTTCTAAATCTATTTATGAACTTAGAATTACAAATTCCAACTCCTACATACCCTGCTGGATAGAACCGAAAGAGTGCACATAATTTTTCAAAAATTCTCATTTTGATTCCAATGCTTCCAATACTTGTTTCTCTACTTTATTCCACACAAATTTTTATTTTAAAACCATTGAAAGCATTAAAATCGTGAAATTCATTCATATCACTGTTCATGCTTATAAAGAGTAATAGAGAAGAGTTTAGAATTCCATCTTTCAATTTCAATGCTTCCATAGTTCGAATCTTATTCATTCCTACACAAAATCATCATTTGGATTCAATGGAAACATTAGATCATTAAAATTCAAATCCTCCTTTCAGTTATGCCCTTGGCCGAAAGGCCTCCATTTTTTGAAACATAAATAATTTCAATCTAACTCAATAACCAACTATTCAAACTAGCTTATTTAGATGCCTTTTACATAGTTCTAAATCGTCCTTTTCCTTCTTTGTCTATGAATTTCGGTCAGCAAGAGGATCAAGGGAAAAATCCATTTTCTAACCATTAAAACCTAGGTTTCACCCTTCTAAAATACATATAAATAAGCTAGGAAGGATTGCTTACCTTATGCCTTAGCTAACTTGGATCAAAGTACCTTAGATTGCCTTTGCTTTGGTTGAGATTTTGGTTGACAAGAGTTTCCCTAAGGGTCCACTTAGCATCACGGTTTTGGGAAGAATGGGGGGGTATTTATAGCAAATTTTCAAGGGTATTGGGACTAAAATATCCTCCCTTTTCTTAATAATTACAACTCCTTAATCTTGCTTCCTATTGGTTGGTTTTTTAATTAATTATCCTTAATCATAATTAGTTAAATTCCATTTTACCTTTAACACTTCCTCAGCTCCTTGGGACTTCATATGATGCCATCTTGGGCTTGTATAGGCCCAAACCATTAATTTGGCACAATTCCCAAGACACCTCCTATTATTTCCTATACCAATATCCTTAAATTATCCTAATTTTTAAAATAAAATCTATAAAATTATTTTATTGGTTCTAAAATTTTTATTAATTCATTCTAATATAAAATAAATTTCTTACAAAGTCTCATAATTTTCTGAGACCCAAAAATCTTGATAAAAATTCTATACATTTCTTTCAATCCTTTATCGATGTTTTATTTCACCTTAAATTCTCTAATTAATTCTATAGGACTCCTTTTTTACTTATGGTTGTTTCATAAATTCTTATATTAATTATAAGAACTTACTATAAAATTTCATCTGATTTTGAGGTATGAAAGATACTATACTAATCTCCAGACTTCGAAGATTAATATCAATTTATCGGGACCTTAAATCAAAATTTTGAGAGATATGCATAGTCCAATGTTCATTCTCTATTTACTGATAAAATTTGGGACCAAAACATTTTCGGGTAATTTTGGGCCTTTTCTAGCTCAACTTCCTTAATTACCATTTTCCCCCTGAACTCTTGAAAATTACACTTTAGTCCCTCAACTTTTCATAATTATACTTAATGGCCCATAGCTTGTGTCTACTTCTATTTTACACCATGAAACTTTTAGGGTTTTCCCTTTAGTCGCTTTCTTTTTTCAAAATAACTATTATGCCCTTGGAACTTTCATTAATTATAATTTAGCCCATTTGGCTTTACGACTTTATAACTTCTCTCTTTCTTTGGCTTAAAATTTATCTAATCATTATCTTTTCTTTTGATTACTATCCCAACCCCTTCATAACTCTTTCCTCTATCAGTTTATACAAATAGGGAAAATTTAGGATGTTATATAGGAGAGTGGCTGAATGATCTTTACTTGCTTGAATCCCTCTTTCAACCTCTGAGACAATCTTATCCTCCAAGGATTGACTAAATTCACTAAGCAATTGGGAGAAATTAGGACCATAAGACTGCAAACTCTCTTTAACCTAAGCCAAGAAATCTTCCTTAAAATTTCTGAGTTCATGTTGAACCACATGTTGAACTGCAGCTTGAGAGAATGAAGAGGTAGATGAAGGTTATCCACGATTTACTGAAGAATGTTCTTCATCTGGCTACCTTGAAGTGGTCCCAAATTGCTTGCCTTTCTAAGCTTTATTGCCGCCAGCTGGAAAGGGTAGTGTGATCCTCATTTGATGTATTTGCTCAGCCCCAAACCTTGGTATTTTGATCTCTTTTTGTCCCTTTTTTAGATAAGCTATATTATTATGCTGAAGAAAGAAGGATAACAGTTGGGCATAGGGAATTGAGGTAGTCCTTAACTTATCAAAGTAAACATTTCTGATTCTGAACAAATTAGCTTCCCAATATTTATTTTCTCACTACTGATAATTCTGGCTAGTAGCATATAATACTGCTGAGTGAGATAAGTGAAACTTCTAGACTTATTCACCATACTTCTTGAGTAAATATAATGAATTATCCTATGATAATCACACATTTCTTTTGGCATAAGCTTCATATTACCTGTGAAGCTATCACTGAGCATGAGAGTTTGATAAACTGTATTCGAAGATAATTATGGACCTTTCTCATAGTTAATGGTTTTGAGCAAGAAGTTGATTATTTCCTTATCTAGCTTGATCTCTCTTCCTCTTAAGTGAGTGATCAGATAACTACTTATCAGCTCACCCTCATCACTGGCTTCATCCACTATCCTCATGTTACAATAAAATCTTCGTTAATTCCCAACCAATTTTCATAATCTTTCATAAGGTTGGAAAGGTCCAAACGACTCTTATCAAATTGTACTTCAGATTTTCTAGATCAACATATACCACTGGACAATACTCTCTATCTACAAACTCATTCTTGAATTTACCTTTATCAACCCCTTATCTAGATTTCTATTCAACCACTCTAATAGAGCAAAGTTGAAAAATGGAGTAGGAATAAATAAAGGATCAAAAGAAGGAGACTCAGGAATACCTTGAGAAGGTTCATTTCTTCTCTTTCTTTTTAATCTTTGCTAAGAATCCTATCTGTTTGGGCTCTTTCGTGTTTGCATCTAAGTCTATGGTACAAGAGGAACAACATCTTTTGATGAACTCTTATCTTTGGTCACTTTAGTCTTTGAAGAACTTCTCTTTATCTTTTCTTTTCCCTTTTCCAACCCAACTTCCGTTACTTTGGTTATCTCCATTATTTGAATGATAAAAAAATGAGCAGTGATGGTTGAGCGATGATGAGGTGAGTATGTTAAGGATTTGGATGATAAATATGATTTGGAATGTTGGGAAATGACTTAGGACAATTTTAATGGCTATGTGGGAGTTATGGGAATGGTTATAAAGTTTGGATTGAGAGAATTAGAGAGATTTTTTGAAAAGGGTTTCGATGAATTGACATAGTAACGGTCATATTTTTACTAAATAACACCTATTTTATCGAAAGTGCTTTATTCGAAGTGTTTATCGATAAATATTCATATAATGGTAAGAAATTTATTGAATAGTTCTTTGATAAGCCATCTTATCTATAAGGTATTCGATAAGTATCTACCTTTTTCAATCAAATGACACAAAATTTATCAAAGAATCCTTTGAAATGAATTTTTATCAAATTGTTATCAGATAAAAAATCTTCAGTCATTTTTCCAAAAATATTTCATTATCGAATAGCTTTTCGATAAGTAGACTTATTGATAAGTTGTTCGATAAATTTCAAAGCTTTTTCACAACTTTTATATAATAATACTTTGATAAGTGTTCTTTTTGAATAATTTATCTATGAAAAACAAAATACTTTGTAAAAGTTTCAAAATAGTTCATTCTTATCGAATATATATTCGATAAATGACTTTATCGAATAGATTTTTGAAAAGATTCAATCATACACTATCTCATGTTTATCGAAGATATTATTGATAAGATCCTTTATTGATAATCTTTTCAATAAACCATGTCTTTCAAAAATTCGTGTGATATTTTATAGCATGTACATGCATCAAAAGAAGATCAAAGTCACCTAGACATATATGGTATAGAAATATTATTAAAATAGCTCAAATATATTTTCAAATAAAGAGAGAGAGTTAAGAGATGCTTATTCAATTTTGGCAATCTGATAAATGATTTTATCTGTGAAATTCTGTTGCCTTTCGCTCTTTGTTGTATTTGAGCTTTGTAATATTTCAAATTTTTTGTACTGATTTGTATGTACAGACTGAATGAAATATATGAGATATTTTTCTGGAAAAGATATGGCCATTTATGTAAAGAAAGGGATTAAATTGAAAAAGAAAGAAAATGTAAGGACTTAAGTGCAATTATGAAAAGCTTAAGGCTAAAAAGGAAACGTAGACAAAAATGTGGGATTTTTAAGTGTAATTTTAGCCAAATTTGAGGGACTTAAGTGCAAAGAAGAAAAGTTTCCCGGGGCCAAATTGTAATTAAAGAAAGTTAAGCCAGAAGTGGTTTGGACTGCCCGAAAGCATTTCAGTCCCAGATTTCACCAGTAGATAGAGCAAGTGATGCTGGGTAATCCAGCTTAATACAGGAATTTTCCCAGGACTCCAGATAGTCAAAATTTATCTAATAATAAAAAAGTTATAAAAATTATTATCGGATATCCTAGACCTCAGATATACGTGAAAAATTATAGGATGATGCGTCCTGATGAGGCGGATGTCAGGGAACTGACAGAATACAGAAAGGAGGTCTGTAGAAAAAGTTATTCACAAATTAGTAAATTCAGACGGGAGTGTGTGACCTCCAGGGATCCGATTAGGATATTTATCGGTATTCAAACTGAGACTGAATGATAAAAGGATGCCTTGACATAGTATACTAGTCTATCTGATAAAAGGAGCCGATATCAGGAGACGTGTAGGAACGGTGTATAATGGAAAAAGTACCCGATGAATATTGTTGGGAGAGTTTTCTCGTGAAATATGCCAGAAAGGTGATGGACCCTAAAAGGCCCAAAAATGGCACCATCAAAGGCCCAATAAGACACTTGGACTGATAGGTGGGCCAGTGTCCATTAGAACTCAGAAAAGTATGAAATTACGAAAATGGCTCTGTGTTGTCTTAAGGAAAAATAGATGAATGAAGGGCATTTTGGTCATTTTGGACAGGCCAAAATGCCAAGGCATACACAGGTGAGGTTAGTCAGAGTCAGTATATGCTCTGACAAGGTACAAAAAGGTGTGAAATGACGATTTTGCCCTTAGGGTTAAGATAGAGCAAGAAAGGGCACCAAGGGTATTTTGGTCATTTCACAGTGGATCTGTAATTGAGTTTAGAACCAGTATAAGAATTCCAATGGTATAAAGGACCCAGATACTAAATTTAAGGTTAGAAGACATATTATGGAATCTTATAAAAATTAGATTCAGAAAGCAGTCCAGTTTTCGAGGAATCGGACCGGGCCGGTACTGGATTGGACTGGAAATTTTCCAGAGCCTTCTTGGCTCTTCCAATTTCTCCACATGCTGAATACGTGTCCCATGAGTTGTCCCCTTGAGTGATGTCATCAAGATGATGTCATAAATGAAAAAGAAAAGAAATTCTAAGATTAAATCTAAGCCACAAGATCAAATAGTAACCAAAATGATCTTGGCCTTTCATTTCCACCCAAAAATGTCTATAAATACCCCCACTTTCAGATTCATTTCGGTATGCATGAGGAACCTAGGGGAAACTCTTGCAAATTGAAAACTCAAGCCAAGAGGAAGCAAGCACTTGGAAGGAAACATCAAGGTAACTACTCCTCTTGATCCTAGACTATGTTCTAGTAGATTTGCTCGAGTTTAAGTGGTTTTTGAGGCATAAACCTTGATGAATTGCTGCTGGAATTTTGGTACCCATATGAAAGAAATATGTGTTTTAGTTATGGATAGTTTAGATAAGCTTAAACAAGCTTGAATCACATGATAATGGCTTAGGAATCCATGTGTGCTTGTGAATCCAAGATTGTGTTCTGTTCTGTACAGTACGAAATCACTGTTCATATGTTGGAATTTCATGATTTTGATGCTTCCAATGAGTCTAAAATGGAAAATTGTGTGGGGTTATAGTAGGGAAACAAGTATTGGAAGCATTGGAATCAAAATGAGATTTTTTGGGAAACAAGAGGTCACTTTTCGGTTCTGTACAGAAGTGTAAAATGCAATTGGATTCTGGAATTTTTGAATGCATATTTGGATTCTAAATGAAAAATTATGTGGAAATGAACCGTGAGAGTTTAGTTTGGAAGGATGTAAATCTAAGTCACAAAGTAGAGAAAGAAAGGGACTTAATGAAACCTAGTCTTGAGAATGGTTTGAATTGAGTTGTAACTTGGTAATTGTTTGGGTATGCCTAGGTTTTGACATTTGTGGGAAGGAAGGATCAAGCCAAGAAGGAACTTACAAAGATACATAAGAGGTAGCAAGAATACCTAACTATAAACTTATGTTGTTTGATTGCTATGCTTGCTTGTTATGCATGAAGTTTGGTTGAGCATGATGTGTTATGTGAGGATGATTATGATGATGATGATGAGTTATGAATATGTGCAACTCCTTGCAACCTATGTCATGACAATATGCATGTTAGAGTTTGCTTATGTATGATAATGAATTAGCTCCCATTGCATGATAACATGTTAGGCATTTCATCAAGCATGCATAATCTTATAATTTTTATGACTTGCTATTGAGATTTCCATGAAATCTCATTCCTTCCATATGTATATAATCATGCTCTAGGTACTGGAACTTCTCAAGGAAGAGGGTAATTGTGAATGAATAATGTGTATATGACCTAGATGGCATGTATTTAACCTAGGGAAGATTGTATGGTATGTAAAAACGTATGCACTCACTGGAACCAACCGAGGCAGAACGTTTCCATTGATCGTTTGAGTGACTTATCCGATGACTTTTCACATGAAATTTTGTATGAATATAGCTAAGATATAGAGCTTTAATTGTACACCAATAACACCTAATTTCGTTAAGAACTAGAATTGTTATGATTTTTCAAAGTCGGGATTTAAAATCTGATCAAGATAAAATGAGCCCTGAGAGGCAGTGAGATTCATACGCGGTTTTAATATAGCAAATGAATGAATTTTTCTGCAAAATTTTATGAGCTTAAAGTAGACATATGGATATTTAAATCCATTTGTAACACGACTTATTTGGATCAGTATTCAAAGAGAAATGAATTTTTGAAAATGAGACACAGAATCTGGAAGTTCAGGATTTACCAAATAAATAGTGTTTTTCAATGAATAAATTGATTTCATTTGGACAAGGAAATCTCATTTTCATATTTGTCCCTCAAAGTATAACGAAAGAGCTTTCATTATAAATTGGAACCACCTCATTTCGATTTTTCTAGATTTAATTATGAATTTCCAAAGTTCATGCTGCAAACTGAAATTACCAAGTGAACAGTAAAGTGAACAGTACCCGATAGCCTAACTCTTGGAAATTCATGTTTCTAAGGTAAAATGGTGTTCCAATATTCTAAGATACTTTCAATTGAGTATATGTAAGCATGAGATTAAGGATGTTTCAAGCTCTCTCTATGTTGGCAATGATAATGATCCCTTTTGATTGTTGCCAATTGAACTTTGTTGCTTCAGTGCTCACTTGCTTTTACAAGATCTTCATATCTCATACTTGATATGTTTACCATATAATCCTTTGAGAAATTTCTCCTGTTATAAATGCAAATCCTTTTCTTTTCTAGAAGAATAGTTAGTATGATTAGATAGAGAATAATTTACATATATATATTAGATTATACAGAGATAACTCATCGTCAAAATATATCAATCTCAGTGAATACATATGAGTAAGCTTAAATAATTGAGCTTGTAAAATATTGTACATATATAGACACAAAGTTCTACTTTTAACAAAAAATTGTCTTGAAAGATGATGTTTTATTTTGAATGATATGCAATTTCAATATGATTTTTCAAACAATGCAACTTTGAAAATTGATTTTAAAAATATGAAGGATCAACTATTTGGAGAAAAATATTTCATAGGATCACATGTTGAACATGTTGGAAATTGTGCCCTAAGGGCTAATCATTGCATTATGAACATTGTTGATTTATGAATTTCTTAATTATGTTATCACATTATTTGTATATTTACTGTGATGACCATCCTTGGATAACTCATGATCTTATCCTAAATGTCCCTGGTCAGTCATCTATTTGGGAGCTGTAACATCCCTAATTTTCTGTACTGAGTTGTATGTACAAATTGAATAAAATATATATGAGATTTATTAGGAAAAGATGTGGTCATTTATGTAAAGAAATGGATTAAATTGGAATAGGAAGAAAGTGTAAGATCTAAAGTGCAAAATTATAAAAATGCCACTGTGATGCCCTAAGAAACTAGAAGTAAATGGAGGGCATTTTGGTCATTTCACACAATGGATGGATATTAGAGGAAATTTGGTAGTAAATTATTTTAATTAATATGAGAATTTATGGAGTTGACAGAAGTCAAAAAGGAGTCCTGTAGAATTAATTATGGAATTTACGGTAAAAAAGGACACCGATAAAGGGTTAAAGGTAACATATGTAATTTTTAACAGGACTTTTGGGTCTCAGAAAATTATGAAACTTTGTAGAGAATTCATTTTATATTATAATGAATTTCTAAAAATGTTAGAACAATTAAAGGAGGTGTTTAACATTTATTCTAAGATCAGGATAATTTAAGGATATCGGTATAAGGAAATTACATTGGGATTTGTGCAAATTAGCTATTGGACCTAAAAGAGGCCCAACATGTTATCCTAGGCCATTCCAATAAGGCCCAAAAGTTATCTTGGAGCCCAAGTCCAATAATGAATAATTTATGGATTTTTTTAAAAGAAATAAAAGAGATAAAGTAAGAATTAGAGTTTGCACATGGTGGGACCTACAAGGACATTGCACATGGCGTACAAGACAAGAGGAGGAGCTGATTTTTGTCATTCATGTTATCTCAACTTGGCTTGGTGGTGATGTCATGAGTGAAAAGAGAAAAGACATTTCAAGATTAAACCTTTAACCATTAGATCAAATAGTTTTCAAGGTGATCTTGGCCTTCAAATGGCACATGACTTTTGCTATAAATACCCCCATTTACAATTCCAAAACCATGAACAAGAAAGGAGAAGGAAGCTCTTGCAAAATATTTCTCAAGCTTGGAGGAAGCAAGGATCTTGAAGGAGCAAGTAAGGTAAGTTATCTCCTTGCTTCTACCTTTTGTTCTTATGGTTTGTGCTTGAGTTTAAGTGATTTTTTAGGCTTAAATCTTGGGGAGATGCTGCTGGAATTTTTGTGTATATGTGAAAGGAATATGAGTTTTAAGTCATAGATAGTTAAGACAAGCTTAAACAAGTTAGTTACATGCTTGGTTGTGAAGTAAGTTGATGTTCTTGACTTTACCATTTCGGTTTGGACTGTTCATGCACTCTTCATGATAGAAGGAAATGGAATTTCAATGATTTAATGCTTCCATTGAGTTTATATGATGATTTTGTGTAGGATTGGAAAGGTTTTGAACCTTAGAAACCATTGGAATTAAAGGTTATAATGTTGAAAATTCCTCACAGTTACTGTTCACTCACGTGAACAGTGATTTGAATTTCATGATTTTGATGCTTCCAATGGTCTTAAAATGAGATTTTTTTTGTGGGGGAAAAGTGGAGGAACAAGTATGGGAAGCATTGGAATCAAAATTAGAATTTTTGGAAGATTTATGTATGCTTTTCCAAATCTGTACAGAACAGTGTATTCTTGCTGGAATTTGGTTTTTTTGAGTTCATAAATGGATTCAAAAGGTGAAATTGTGTAGGGTAAGGTCAAGACATCAATTGGTTCAAAGGCCAAGTTAATTGGCAAAGATTAAAGAAAGTTATGTTAGTTAAAGCAAGTTAAAGGTTCAAGAGAGGTAGTCTTGAGTAGTGTTTGAGTTCATGGTCTTAATGGATTATGTAATGAATATGAATGTATTTAGGACCTTGAAACCTCTAAGAAGGTGTTGGGAAATGATTGACCAAAAAGCTTCATGATTGGAAAGCTTGGGAAGCAAGTGCAAGCATAAGAAAGAAAGCTTAAATCCAAGGTAGTGGACTTACCCTAAACTTGTATGTATGTAATGTATGCTTGATTGTGCTATGGCTTGGTTGAATTGTGTGTATATGGTAGATGATTGAAGCTCTGTTATTTTATGATTTATTTGGCCAATTGTATTTCATATGATACATGGAAGCATGCTCATCACACTATGATAACACTTTCACAAGCAAGCACAAGTCTTTACATTAATACATGCATTGTTTGGTATTGTTTGCTACTAAGATTCCCCCGAATCTCACCCTCCCATAACCATGATCTAGGTGCTGGAACATCACAAGAAAGGAGGTAATGATGGATGTATGAATGGTGTATGACTTGGAAAGCATGCCTTTAATTTATGTGATGATATATTGGTATGTATATTGTATGCATGCACTGGATCCGATGAGAGTCAGTCTACTTCTAGCGATAGTTTGAGCAGCTTATCCAGTGCATTTTTAGGTGAAATTTGGTATGAACATAGATAAGATCTATATCTTTAATTGGATACCAAGAACGCCTCATTTGGTTAAGAACTCGAATTGTTATGATTTTTCAAAGTGGGGAGTTAAAATCTGGAATAAGATAATACGACTACTCAGAGGCAGTGAGGTTCATGCGCTAATTTCATATAGTAAATGTAAGATTTTTTCCATGAACTTTTATGAGATTAAAGTAAACATTCTTAGATTTAAATCCATAGGTAATTTGACTCAATTGGATAAGTATACAAGGAGAAATAAATTTTTGAAAATAGGGCAAAGAAACTGGAACTTCCAGATTTACCGAATGAACGGTAAAGTTCAACGAATAAACTGATTTGATCTGGACAAGGAAACCTCATTTTGATATTTTTCTATCAAATTTTAATGAAATATATTTCATTATAAATTGGAATCACCTCAAAAAGATTTTTCTAGATTTGATTATGAATTTTCAAAGTTCAGGCTGTAATCTAGAATTACCCAGTGAATAGTGATAGTGAACAGTACCCATAAGCACAACTCTTGGAAATTAATGTTTTTAAGTTTAAGAGATATTCCAATGATCTAAGATAATTCTAATTGAGTATATGTAAGGTTAGGATTTATGGTTAAGCTTTAAGGTTGAGATTTAAAGATATTTACTAGAAAACGCTGTTGTACTGGCAGAATATCAAAAGTACTGTGTACGTAGGTGCTGTCTAAGGAGGCTGGAAGTGAGTGGACCTAGCCGGTTTATCCAATCTTTCCTGGGTACTTACCTAGAATGGTAGTTCTCATGGAACTTACCGAATCAGTACAGTTATCTTCTGTCAGGATTTTTGGCAAAGAGAGATTAATAAAGTTAAGATTACTTCCGTAAGTGTACTCTGAGATGGTTTAAAGGAGGATGTTTCAGGAGCAGAGATGAAATAAGACCAGTATGACTTTGAAGATATATAGAGATATAAATCAAAGTCATAGGCACATGTAAGAGTACAGGGTGTTGAACCGACCCGCTATGAGAGAGCTGCATGGGTTAAGTCATAAGCTTCTCTCATATACAAACCATATCACTATGCCCTTTGACCTGAGATCATCATGGATTCCTACATGACAAACACTCAGCTTTGACCTAGTCAAAAGTCACTTTTGATCGAGTGATCATAAAGGCTATGTTCGGGCTTAGTGGTTTTTCATGCAGATGAATGTGAATGGTCAAGATGGAATTTATCCCTCACATTCGTAGAGAGATATTACTGGGCCCCTCGATGAGTGAGTATGAGAAATGTATAGCCATACTGTAATGGAAAGATAGTTCCATTTCTATAGTCAGACTACGCAGGGATCGAGAAAGTAACAGTCAGAAATAGGAGGATGACGTTCTCCATGCCTCATCCATGACAGAAATATCGTGTGACAAAAGGGACGTGATATGGTTGTATGAAAGGTTACATTGTTTATCGATTCTCATATGATTTGGGTAGTCATAATGTCTTGCTAGAGATCGCTTACGACTTGTGGGTCAGTATAGTAACTGGCCCACTGCCAACTTCATATGGGCCTACAGGGTCGCACACAAAATAGCCCAACACGAGCTGTGATGTCCAGATTCATTGAATCTAAGACATGTCCAGATTCAATGAATAATCTAGGCTGGATATATATTATATATATATAAATTCATATATATATTATATATAATATAAGAGATATTTGTAAGATTTAATTTATAAGGATAAATTAAATCTCTATCACTTTTGAATTTGAATTTAAATTGATATGATCTATTTGAATTTGAAATTTAAATTGATAAGATATCTCAAATTTGATTTATGAGAATAAATCAATATAATTCCGTCTTATCTTTATTTTAAATTAAATAAATAGGTGAATTAAATCTGTGAGACGGATTTAATATAAACTGTATTTAATTAATTATTTTCTTATCAAATTATGCAATATATGATATTGTATTAATTTCAGAATTAATATTAGATTAATTCTGAAATCCAACCCAATAAGAACACCTATGGCATCCTATATATTTGACATTAGGGGCTAGGGTTCTTGAGGATACAAAAAGGGGCAAGGAGAGTGCAAAAGGTTTGCAGATAAGAAACTGCCAAAATAGAGACGGTAAGGACGGCACCTACGTACACAGTACTTTTGATATTCTGCCAGTATAACAACATTCTCTAGTAAATATCCTTAATCTCAATCCTTAAACTTTGACCTTAAATTTTGAGCTTAAACCTTAACTTTACTTATACTCAATTGGAACTATTTTAGAACATTGCAATACCTCTTAACCCCAAAAATATGTATTTCCAAAGTTGGGCTTACGGGTACTGTTCATCGTCACTGTTCACTGGGTAATTCCAGATTATAGCCTAAACTTTGGAAATACATAATTAAATCTAAAAAAATCATATTGAGGTGATTCCAATTTCTAATGAAATATATTTCATTTAAATTTGATAGAAAAATATGAAAATGAGGTTTCTTTGTCCAGATCAAATCAGTTTATTCGTTGAACTTTACTGTTCATTTGGTAAATCTGGAAGTTTCAGTTTCATTGCCCTATTTTCAAAAATTCATTTCTCCTTGTATACTTATCCAATTGAGTCAAATTATGTATGGATTTAAATATCAGAATGTGTAATTTAATATCACCAAATATCACTGACAAACTCATTCATTTACTATATGAAAACCCCGTATGAACCTTACTGCATCGGATGACTTGTTTTATCTTGATCCAGAGTTTAAGTCCAACTTTGAAAAATCATATAAATTTGAAAACTTAACCAAATTACGCGTTCTTGGTATCCAATTAAAGATATAGATATTATCTATGTTCATACCAAATTTCACCTAAAAACTCACTGGATAAGCTGCTCAAACTATCGCTGGAAGTAGACTGACTCTCATCGGATCCAGTGCATGCATACAATATATATACCAATATATCATGACATAAATTAAAGGCATGCTTTCCAAGTCATACACCATTCATACATACATCATTACCTCCTTTATTGTGATATTCCAGCACCTAGATCATGGTTATGGGGGGTGAGATTCGGGGGAATCTCAATAGCAAACAATACCAAACAATGCATGTATTAATGTAAAGACTTGTGCTTGCTTGTGAAAGTGTTATCATAGTGTGATGAGCATGCTTCCATGTATCATATGAAATACAATTGGGCAAAGAAATCATAAAATAATATAGCTTCAATCATCTACCATATACACACAATTCAACTAAGCCATAGTACAATCAAGCATACATTACATACATACAAGTTTAGGGTAAGTCCACTACCTTGGATTTAAGCTTTCTTTCTTATGCTTGCACTTGCTTCCCAAGCTTTCCAATCATGAAGCTTTTTGGTCAATCATTCCCCAACACCTTCTTAGAGGTTTCAAGGTCCTAAATACATTCATATTCATTACATAATCCATTAAGACCATGAACTCAAACACTACTCAAGACTACCTCTCTTGAACCTTTAACTTGCTTTAACTAACATAACTTTCTTTAATCTTTGCCAATTAACTTGGCCTTTGAACCAATTGATGTCTTGACCTTACCCTACACAATTTCACCTTTTGAATCCATTTATGAACTCAAAAAAACCAAATTCCAGCAAGAATACACTGTTCTGTACAGCTTTGGAAAAGCATACATAAATCTTCCAAAAATTCTCATTTTGATTCCAATGCTTCCCATACTTGTTCCTCCACTTTTCCCCCATACAAAATCTCATTTTAAGACCATTGGAAGCATCAAAATCATGAAATTCAAATCACTGTTCACGTGAGTGAACAGTAACCGTGAGGAATTTTCAACATTATAACCTTTAATTCCAATGGTTTCCAAGGTTCAAAACCTTTCCAATCCTACACAAAATCATCATATAAACTCAATGGAAGCATTAAATCATTGAAATTCCATTTTCTTCTATCATGAACAGTCCAAACCGAAATGGTAAAGTCAAGAACATCAACTTACTTCACAACCAAGCATGTAATTAACTTGTTTAAGCTTGTCTTAACTATCTATGACTTAAAACTCATATTCCTTTCACATATACACAAAAATTCCAGCAGCATCTCCCCAAAATTTAAGCCTCAAAAATCACTTAAACTCAAGCACAAACCATAAGAACAAAAGGTAGAAGCAAGGAGACAACTTACCTTACTTGCTCCTTCAAGACCCTTGCTTCTTCCTTGCTTTCTTCCACTTTCTTTCTCTAGAACTCACTTCTATCTCCAAAGGAGCTCTTGGGTGTGAAGAATGAATGGAAAGGGGGGTATTTATAGCAAAAGTCATGTGCCATTTGAAGGTCAAGATCACTTTGGAAACTATTTGATCTAATGGTTAAAGGTTTGATCTTGGAATGTCTTTTCACTTTTCACTCAAGACCTTACCACCATGACATCACTAGCATGGCCTCACTTGGTACACCTAACCCTTCCTCTTTTTGGGTGCCATTTTGAAGTCCTTGTGGGTCCCACCATGTGCAACACCTAATTCTTACTTTATTCTATTTTTCTTTCTTTTAAAAAATCCATAAATTATTCATTATTGGACTTGGGCTCCAAGATAACTTTTGGGCCTTATTGGGCTTGCCTAGGACAAGATTTTGGGCCTCTTTTAGGTCCAATAGCTAATTGGTACAAATCCCAATGTACTTTCCTTATACCGATATCCTTAAATTATCCTGATCTCAGAATAAATGCTAAACACCTCCTTTAATTGTTCTAACATTTTTAGAAATTCATTCTAATATAAAATTAATTCTCTACAAAGTTTCAAAATTTTATGAGACCCATAAGTCTTGTTAAAAATTACATACGTTTCCTTTAACCCTTTATCGGTGTCCTTTTTCACCGTAAATTCCATAATTAATTCTACAGGACTCCTTTTTGACTTCTGTCAACTCCATAAATTCTCATATTAATTATAATAATTTACTATCAAATTTCATCTTATATCCATCCCTTGAATGAAATTACCAAAATGCCCTCCATTTACTTCTAGTTTCTTAGGGCATCACAGTGGCATTTTTGTAATTTTGCACTTTGGCTCTTAGACTTTCTTCCTCTTGCAATTAATCCCTTTCTTTACATAAATATGGCCACATCTTTTCCTGAAAAATCTCATATATTTTATTCAATCTGTACATGCAACTTAGTACAAAAATTAGGGATGTTACAGGGCTATCGCTTCAGGTATTTATGTTATAGACATTCATCTTTCTACTTCCACTATATGGGTATTAGATACTGCATGTGGTTCTCACATTTGTACAAATGTGCAGGGCCTAAAGGACATTAGAAACCTGAAGAAGGGAGAAGTTAACCTACGAGTTGGAAATAAAGCAAGGGTTATTGCTTTAGCTGCAGGCACTTATGAATTAGTTCTGCCCACTGGGCTTTTGTTAGTTTTGAACAATTGCTATTATGTTCCTGCTTTGAGTAGTAACATTATTTCTCTTTCTTATTTGGATAAGGAAGGTTACACTTCCATTGCTGGGAATGGTAGATGTTCCATTTATCGTAATGATATTTTCTATGCTCATGGTTATTTGCATGTTGATCATTACATATTAAACTTGGAACAACCTAATCATGGAAATATCTATAACATAACCGCCAAAAGGATCAAACTAAATGATTTGAATCTAACATACCTCTGGCACTGTTGTCTGGGCCATATAAATGAGAAACGTATTTCTGAACTCCATCAAGATGGATTTCTCAACTCATTTGATTTTGAAACATATGATACTTGCGAATCTTGTTTGTTAGGAAAGATGACAAAGTCACCTTTCACTGGGCACAGTGAGAGGGCCACTGATTTGTTAGGACTCATACATACATATGTGTGTGGACCGATGAATACAAATGCCAGAAGAGGTTATTCGTACTTCATCACATTCATGGATGATTTTAGTAGATATGGCTACATCTATCTAATGAAACATAAATCCGAATCTTTTGAAACGTTCAAGATATTTCAAAATGAAGTACAAAACTAGCTTGGCAAAGCAATTAAAGCCCTTCAATCTGATCGAGATGGTGAATATTTGAGCCAAGAGTTTATCGATCATCTTAGGAATTGTGGGATAGTCTCACAATTGACTCCTCTAGGAACACCACAATGGAATGGCATTTCTGAACGGAGGAATCGAACACTATTAGATATGGTTCGATCCATGATGAGTCGAATAGATCTTCCACCGTCCTTTTGGGGCCATGCCCTAGAGATAGCTGCGTTCACACTGAATCGTGTTCCATCTAAGGCAGTTGAAAAGACTCCGTATGAGATATTGACTGGGAGAAAACCTAGTTTGTCTTTTCTCAAGATTTGGGGATGTGAGGTCTATGTTAAGCAACAAGCCTTAGATAAGTTAGCGCCCAAATCCTCAAAGTGCCTTTTTATGGGATATCCTAAGGAAACCAAGGGATATTATGTCTACAACCCCACTAATAACAAAGTGTTTGTTGTCAGAAATGGTATCTTTCTTGAACGAGAATTTATCTCTAAAAGAACAAGTGGGAGTAAAGTACATCTCGAAGAAGTTCGAGAGCCAGAAGACACCACAGAATTAGGGATGAAAAATGGAGAAGACTCACAACAAGTTGTTGAGACTCCTCAAGTCACGCAAGGCCCACGGCGATCTAATAGGGCACGACTTCAGCCTCAGAGATATGGATTTCTAATTTCTGACAATCGTGATGTGTTGCTCATTGAGCATAATGAGACAACTACCTATCGAGAAGCTATAGTGGGACCAAACTCTGAAAAATGGCTTAGTGCCATGAAGTCTGAGATGCAATCCATGTACGACAATAAGGTATAGACCTTAGTTGACCCGCCTGAAGGTGTAAAAATCGTCGGGTGCAAGTGGGTTTTTAAAGAGAAAACTGACATGGATGGCAATGTAAATGTCTTCAAGGCAAGACTGGTTGCAAAAGGATTTACTCAAACTCATGGTGTGGACTATGATGAGACCTTTTCCCCAGTTACAATGGCTAAATCAATCAGAATCCTCCTTGCCATTGCAGCATATTATGACTATAAAATATGGCAGATGGACGTCAAGATAGCCTTCCTTAATGGAAAGATCCTTGAGGATGTGTACATGACATAACCTGAAGGGTTTGTGCGTTCTGAGGACTCTGGTAAGGTGTGCAAGCTTCAAAGGTCCATTTATGGACTGAAGCAAGCATCTCAGAGTTGGAATCATCGTTTTGATGAAGTAGTCAAAGAGTTTGGATTTCTTCAAAATATTGATGAACCTTGTGTGTACAAGAAGGTTAGTGGGAGCACAGTTATAATTTTGGTACTCTATGTCGATGACATCCTACTTATTGGGAATGACATTCCTACCTTGCATATTGTCAAGTCTTGGTTAGGAAAGTCTTTTTCGATGAAAGACTTGGGTGAAGCCACCTACATCCTAGGACTTAGGATCTATAGAGATAGATCTAAAAGACTTCTAGGACTCAGTCAGAGCATATATATAGACAAGATACTACAAAGGTTCAGTATGCAGGAATCAAAGAGGGGTTTCATACCCATGTGTCATGGTATTCACCTCAGCAAGGATTTGTGTCCTAGTACACCTGATCAGCGAGGTCGCATGAGTAAGGTTCCATATGCCTCGGCCATAGGATCTATTATGTATGCCATGTTATGTACTCGACCGGATGTCTCGTTTGCCTTAAGTATGACTAGCAGATATCAACAGGACCCCGATGAGGGCCATTGGACTGCTGTCAAGAATATCCTTAAGTACTTAAGAAGGACTAAGGACTTATTCTTGGTCTATGGTGGATTGGATGACGAGCCCTGTGTAACTGGTTACATAGATGCAAGTTTCCAAACTGACCAGGACGACTAGAAATCGCAATCTGGATACATATTCCTCCTGAATAATGGAGCAGTAAGCTGGAAGAGCTCTAAGCAGAGCACTGTAGCAGATTCTGCAACAGAAGCTGAGTATATAGCAGTATCTGATGCAGCTAAGGAGGCCGTTTGGATCAGGAAGTTTATTACTGAACTAGGGGTGGTACAGACCATCTCAGATCCAATAACTTTGTTTTATGATAATAGTGGTACCATTGCATAGGCCAAAGAGCCTAGGTCACATCAAAGGTGAAACATCCTTACTTTTGTACGTCTTAGAGACCATTTGGTAGCATTTAGAACCACTTACAAGGTCATTGAAGTCCAATTTCTCAATCTAGAGTTTTACTCTTATCGATTACTGTTCACTGTGCAAATTCCAAATGAGTGACCTGACTTTGAAAAATCATAACTAATTCTAGAAAAATCAAAAAGAAGTGGTTCAAAGTGATACATGAATCTAACTCAATTATATTTCAGGAAAAAAATCACTTGTTGACCATTCCTTGACCGAGTCAACGTGGGTCAATGTTACAATTTTACTGTTCATCCAGCGTTTTTCCTCTGAATCCAGCATTCTGGTCCTAACTTTGATAATTTATATCTCCATGTGTAGACATCCAACTGAGGCATTATATATATCAAATCGAAGCTTAATATGTATACTATTTAACATAAAAATTTCATACATTTATTCATCCATTTACTATTTTTAATTATTTATCAAACATGATTAGGTCACCACATGTTACTGTTCATAGTGATAAATTTCAGCACTCAACTTTGCATACATATGCATACATCCATCATATATCAGTCAAACATGCCAAAAATAGTCATTATTAATTAATAATTTGTTTTACATCTGGGTATGTACAAAATTTCCCATATTTCTATTACATCTTTTCCTGCCTGAAATCCGGCAGCATAACCGCTACGCTTCATCTTCAGAAAGTAACTGATCTTGTACCGATTCGGTAATTCCCGTGAGAACTACAATTCTACATAAGTACCCAGGAAATACTGGATGAACTGGCTAGGTCATTCACTTCCAGCCTCCTTAGACAGTACCTACGTACACAGTACGTATCAGCTCCTTTCTTTATTACTGCCACTTTGCCAGAATTTCGGCAGCATAACGACGTCTCTCCGCATTCTTAAATTTCATTTTGACATAATCTCCCTGTAATGGGTTATATATGGGGATGATATTCGGGGGAATTTCAGTAGTAATAATCATAACAATATATGTAATGCAGAGTGACGGTGCTTGCTTGTGATTGTGTACAGATAAGTATGCTGCGTGCTTTCATATTCAATAACATATGATCATAGCATTGTAATAGAGCTTCAAGCATAACATATAAGACAACAATCCAACCAAACAATAGCACAACCAATCACAAAGCCATTACATAAAGCTAGGATTAGTTACTACCTGAAAAGCTTAGCAGAACTCTAGAACCTCTATACTACTTTCAACTCCGCCAGAACTTCCTTTCTTCTTTCTTTCTCTCACTTTATCTCTCAAGAACTTCCTTATCTATCTTAAAATGCTCTTGGCCGTGTAGAATGAAGAGCAAGCGGGGGTATTTATAGTTTTGATGGATGGCATTTTCATAATTTTGAAGCCTCCTGAACTTGTGGCCCTGGTTTTTCCGGAATTTCCTATTTTTCTTTATTCCCTTTTACTGCCTCATCAAGGGACACCTCATGGGACACCTCATCCCCCATATTCTTCACATGGCGAAATTGAGAGAGCCAAGAAATGTCTGGAAGATTTTTAGTCCAATCCGGTACCGGCCCGGTCCGTCTCCTCGAAAACTGGACTGTTTTCTGAATCTGATTTTTCTAAAAATCCATATTATGTCTTCTGACCTCAAATTTAGTATCTGGATCCTTTATATCATTAACATTTTCATACGGGTCTAAACTCAATTACAGATCCCCTGCGAAATGACCAAAATACCCCTAGGTGCCCTTTCATGCACTATCTTAACCCTAAGGGTAAAATCATTATTTTACACCTTTCTGTACCCTGTCAGGGCATATACTAACTCTGAGTAACTTTATCTGTATGTACCTTGGCTTCTGGGCCTGTCCAGAATGACCAAAATGCCCTTCATACATCTATTACCCCTTTAGTACAACACAGGGCATTTTTGTAATTTCGCACTTTTCCGAGGTTCTGCAGGACACTGGCCCACCTATCAGTCCAAGTGTCTTATTGGGCCTTTCATGGCGCCATTCTTGGGCCTCCTAGGGTCTGTTACCTTTATGGCACGCATTACGAGGAATCTTCCCTGGCAATGTTCATCGAGTGTTTTAGCTATTATACACCGTTTATACCCATCTCCGGACACTGGCTCCTTCTGTCAGATACACCGGCCTACTGTGTCTAGGCATCCATTTGGGTCATAACAGTCATCTGACTGAGGTCATCCGAGCTCATTCAGTCTCAGTTTAAATACCGATAAATCTCCCTATCGGATACCTGGAGGCCTCACACTCCCGTCTGAATTTACTGATTTGCGAATAACTTTTCTTACAGACCTCCTATCGGTATTCTGTCAGTTTCCTGACATCCACCCCATCAGGACGCATCATCCTGTAATTTCTTACTTATATCTAAAATCTAAGATATCCGGTAGGAATTTTTATAACTTTTTCATTATCAGATCAATTTTGACTATCTGGAGTCCAGAGAAAATTTCTGTATTAAGCTAGATTATCGAGCATCACTTGCTCTATCTACTGGTGAAATATGGGGCTGATCGGAATACGATCACTATTTTTGCCTATTTCATGTCCAGTTTTTCATAATTACACTTTTGTCCCGGAAACTTTTCTTCTTTTCAATTACGTCCCTTTATTTGTCTAAAATTACACTTAAAGACCCCACCTTTTTGTCTACTTTTCCCTTTTAGCCTTATACTTTTCATATTTGCACTTAAGTCCCTTCATTTTCTTTCTTTTGCAATTTAATCCCTTTCTTTGCATATATGGCCATCATATCCCTAGGGACTTTCACTATTTACATATAAGTCCCCGGACTTTCACTTATTTGTAGGTTTGTCCCTAAAAACCTTTTGTATGTTTTGGAACTTCTGCTCAAAGGGGTTTGGTAGTCTCTATATTTCAGGCTTACTTTCTGAGTCTCTAGGCCTGAAAATTGGGATGTCACAAAAGGACTAAGCATATACTCAGGCGATTTCATCTCATCAGAGAAATCAATGATAGAGGTGATATAAAAATATGCAAGGTAGCAGGAGAAGACAATATTGCTAATCCTCTAACAAAGCTGCTTGTGCAAGCAAAGCATGAGTGTCATGTTAGGTCAATGGAAATTAGGCAAATTAATGATTGTACCTAGTGCAAGTGGGAGGATGTTGAAAATTGTGTCCTAGGGGCCAATCATTGTATTATGAACATTGTTGATTTATGAATTTCTTAATTATGTTATCACATTATTTGCATGTTTACTATGATGATCATCCTTGGATAACTCATGATCTTATCCTAAATGTCCATGGTCGGTCATCTATGTGGGAGTAGAGATGAAATAAGACCAGTATGACTTTGAAGATATATAGAGATATAAATCAAAGTCATAGGCACATGTAAGAGTACAGGGTGTTGGACCGACCCGCTATGAGAGAGCTGCATGGGTTAAGTCATAAGCTTCTCTCATATACAAACCATATCACTATGCCATTTGACCTGAGATCATCATGGATTCCTACATGACAAACACTCAGCTTTGACCTAGTCAAAAGTCACTTTTGACCGAGTGATCATAAAGGCTATGTCCGGGCTCAGTGTTTTTTCATGCAGAGGAATGTGAATGGTCAAGATGGAATTTATCCCTCACATTCGTAGAGAGATATTACTGGGCCCCTCGATGAGTTAGTATGAGAAATATATGGCCATACTGTAATGGAAAGGTAGTTCCATTTCTATAGTCAGACTATGCAGGGATCGAGAAAGTAACGGTCAGGAACAGGAAGATAACGTTCTCCATGCCTCATCCATGACAAAAATATCGTGTGACAAAAGGGACGTGATATGGTTGTATGAAAGGTTACATTGTTTATCGATCCTCATATGATTTGGGTAGTTGTAATGTCTTGCTAGAGACTGCTTACGACTTGTGGGTCAGTATAGTAACTGGCCCACTGCCAACTTCATATGGGCCTACAGGGTCGCACACAAAATAGCCTAACATGAGCTATGATGTCCAGATTCATTGAATCTAAGACATGTCCAGATTCAATGAATAATCTAGGATGGATATATATATTATATATATAAATTTGTATATATTATATATAATATAAGAGATATTTGCAAGATTTAATTTATAAAGATAAATTAAATCTCTATCACTTTTGAATTTGAATTTAAATTGATATAATCTATTTGAATTTAAAATTTAAATTGATAAGATATTCCAAATTTGATTTATGAGAATAAATCAAATATAATTCTGTCTTATCTTTATTTTAAATTAAATAAATAGGTGAATTAAATCTGTGAGACAGATTTAATATAAACCGTATTTATTTAATTAGTTTCTTATCAAATTATGTAATATATGATATTGTATTAATTTCAGAATTAATATTAGATTAATTCTGAAATCCAGCCCAATAAGAACACCGATGGAATCCTATATATTTGACATTAGGGGCTAAGGTTCTTGAGGAGACAAAAAGGGGCAAGGAGAGTGCAAAAGGTTTGCAGATAAGAAACTGCCAAAATAGAGACGGTAAGGACGAAATCTCGAGAAAGCCCTAGAGGGACAAGAGGCGCTAGCATGTCATTCGTGGTTAGAACGTTGTTCGTGTGGATACCGGTAGAGGAAACCGATCTGAGTTGTCGACTTCTTGCGATCGAGAAGAGAGCACCGGGTATGACGACAGGTCGCGACCATTTGACACAGAGGTCGTGACTAAATAGTCATATGAACGTCAGAAATCTGAAAAGAGACGACATGTCACGACTAGAAGCTGAGGAAGTCACGACTGACAACTCCAGAGGCTACAGGTCGCGACTAGTAGCTGGGGAGGTCACGACAGAAAACTCTAGAGGCGACAGGTTGAGACTAGAAGCTGAGTAGGTCGTGACTGAAAACTCCAGAGGTGAAGAGTCGCAACTATTTCCCACGTAGCTTCATGCTCAGTCAAGCCTTTCCAGATCACCTTAACTAAAGGGATTTGCTTATTACGTAACTGCTTGACCTTTCGATCAGCAATTTGTATCGGTCTAACCTCATAAGTCAGATAATCTCGTAGTGCAACTTCATCTTGCTCAATCACATGAGATAGATCTGGAACATGCTTCTTTAATTGGGAAACATGAAACACATCATGTATCTGGCTAAGATTTGGAGGAAGAGCTAATCTATAGGCTACTGTCCCCACTTTTGAGAGAATTTGGTATGGTCCGATGTATCTTGGATGTAACTTCTTCACTTTGATCGATCGCCTGGCTCCAGTAGTTGGAGTTAACTTAAGGAATACATGTTCACCTTCTTCGAACTCCAACGGCTTCCTTCTGACATCTGCATAGCTTTTCTGTCTGCTTTGAGCCGTCAGCAATCTTTTTCTAATCATCGCAATCTGCTCTGCAGTTTGATCCACTAGATCAGGACCAAGCATTCTTCTCTCGCTCAACTCTAGCCAGCATAAGGGGATCTACATTTACGTCCATATAGAGTTTCAAAAGGTTCCATCTGGATGATAGTCTGATAACTATTATTATAAGCAAATTCTATGAGTGGTAGATGGACATCCCAGCTGCCTTTAAAATCCAAAACACATGCTCTCAACATATCTTCTAGCGTTTGGATTATTCTCTCCGACTGACCATCTATCTGAGGATAATAAGCTATACTAAATCAAAGAGTAGTGCCCATTTCTTCCTGTAAAGCCCTCCAGAAATTAGAAGTAAATCGAGGGTCTCTATCAGACATAATGCTGCTTGGGATACCATGAAGCCTAACAATCTCTTTTATGTATAACTTTGCCATCTTTTCTAGAGAATCCCTTTTATTGATTGCCAGGAAATGTGCTGACTTTGTCAATCGATCAACTACTACCCATACTGCATCATGTTTGCTTGGAGTCATGGGTAGTCCTTCCACAAAGTCCATGGCAATACCATCCCACTTCTACTCAGGGATATCTAGAAGCTGCAATGTTCCCGCTGGCTTTTGATGTTCAATTTTTACTTTCTGGCAGGTCAAGCACTTGGACACATAAGCCACTACATCCTTCTTCAATCCAGGCCACCAAAACAACCTTTTAACATCATGGTACATCTTGGTCATACCTGGATGTACTGTATACCAGCTTTTATGTGCTTCCTCCAGAATTCTTTCTCTTAATCCCATAGCATTAGGGATATAGGGCCTTCCCCTGAACTGCAACAATCCTTCCGGGGAAATCTCAAAATTCCTAGTCTTTCCTCTCTCCAGTTTATCTTGAAATATGGCTGCGAGCTTATCCTGGTTTTGAGCCTCTTTTATCTCATCTTCTATGCAAGCTCTGACATGAACTCCTCCGAAAGGACTCTCTGTCAGCTGCATTTGATATAGAGGGATCCAATTGCGCATATCTTCTATCAATTCCAACTCCTTGATCATCATGTGTGCAACCTGTACCACTTTTCTACTCAAGGCATCAGCTACTACATTGGCTTTTCCTGGATGGTATTTAATTTGGAAGTCATAATCTTTCAATAATTCCATCCAACGCCGTTGTCTCATGTTCAGTTCTTTCTGATCCTGTAGATACTTCAGGCTTTTGTGGTCGCAATACAACTCTATGGTTACTCCATATAAATAGTGTCTCCATATCTTCAGAGCGTAAACCACCGCCGCAAGCTCCGGATCATGAGTGGGATAATTTTATTCATGTGGCTTCAACTGCCGAGAGGTGTAGGCTACTACTCGACCTTACTGCATCAGCACACATCCCAACCCCTGCTTGTTAGCATTAGTGTAGACTACGTAAGTCTGAGTTGGGTCTGGAATAATCAGCACGGGAGTAGGGGTTAATCTCTGCTTCAACTCTTGGAAGCTAGCCTCGCACTTCTCATCCCACTTAAACTGCTGATTCTTTCTGGTAAGCTTGGTAAGTGGCAAGGCAACTCGAGAAAAGTCTTGAATAAATCTTCTATAGTACCCTGCTAGGCCAAGAAAGCTTCTGATCTCCGTCACTGTCCTCGGCTACTCCCAGCTCAAAACTACTTCAACTTTGCTAGGATCCACAGCTACCCCGTCTCGGGATATGACATGAACGAGAAATTTGACTTCTGAAAGCCAAAACTCGCACTTACTCAGCTTAGCATAAAGCTTCTTTTCTTTAAGGGTACTAAGAACAATTCTCAAATGCCTTTTATGTTCCTCTGTAGATTTGGAGTACACCAAGATATCATCAATGAAGACCACAACGAACTGATCTAAATAAGGCCTGAAGATCTGGTTCACGTAGTCCATGAAAATAGCAGGTGCATTCGTTAGTCTAAAAGGCATCACCAGGAACTCAAAATGTCCATAGCGCGTCCTGAAAGCAGTTTTTGGAATATCATCTGACTTCACCCTTAACTGATGATAGCCAGATCTCAAGTCAATCTTAGAGAATAAGCTCGATCCTGCTAATTGGTCTAGCAGATCGTCGATTCTGGGAAGAGGATACTTATTCTTGACTGTAATCTTGTTCAACTCCCAGTAGTCAATGCATAGCCTTAGACTGCCATCCTTCTTCTTGACAAATAACACAGGAGCACCCCATGGTGATACACTGGGTCTTATGAAACCCTTCTCCAATAGCTCCTCAATTTGCTTCTTCAGTTCCATCATCTCATTAAGAGCCATTCTGTATGGGGCTTTGGATACTGGTCCAGCTCCAGGTGCAATGTCAATTGCAAACTCCACCTCACATTCTGAAGGCAATCGTTGAATCTCCTTTGGAAAGACTTCAGGAAATTCTTTGACTACTGGGATCTCATTAATTCCTTCTTCTATCTCTGTTTGA
Organism: Leucaena leucocephala; assembly: GCA_037074615.1. NCBI lineage: Eukaryota > Viridiplantae > Streptophyta > Magnoliopsida > Fabales > Fabaceae > Leucaena > Leucaena leucocephala. The sequence continues at coordinate 9,469,618 of CM073549.1, forward strand.
ACAGAAAAGAATATCACATAACCCTGACATCCTTTCCGTAGAAATTTATCTGCCTGAGCCTCCATTATAAAATTCAATCTTACTTCTGGACTCAGATCAGCAATCGTTGGGCCAAGAACTAGGGTTTTGTTCCTGCAATCCAGCATCACATTATTGGAGGCTAACCAATTAAAACCAAGTATGACATCGATCCCTCGGAAAGGCATACATATTAAGTCTAGGGTGGTACAATAGTGCTCATAACGCACTATACTATTCAAACAGGCATCTGATGTAATTACCCTAGCATTGGTGGGGGTTTTACATGTATATCATAACATAACTTGCTAATCCGAAGGCCTAGACGTTTAGCACACTCATAAGAAATAATGGAATGGCTTGCACCCGAATCAAATAGAGCAGTCACAGCATGATCATTGAGATAGATTGTACCTTGGATCATCTCAGGTGACCGCTGAGCATCCTCCCTAGTGAGTGCAAACACTCTTCCTAGTGTCCTTGGCCTTGGATTTGTTATGGCTTGAGCGCATTCTCGTGAAAAATGGCCGGGCTTTTCGCAGGTGTAACAAACATTCTGGCCCATTAAACATGGTCTGTCACCATGATTCTTTCCACATTTGTCACATACTTGGGCCTTTGAATCTCTATTACTGGATCTTCCGCAGAAATTCCCTCTATTTGGCCTCCTGTTGTTCTACCATAGTCACTTTCTTTTCTTGTAGCCGCTTCCACTGGCAGATTCTTGATTTCGACCGTCTTTATCAGGAGCTGCTTGATCCCTGGTTCCCGATCTAAATAGCATTCTGTAATTCATGCTATTTTCAACAATACGGCACGCCTCCACGACTTTGTTAAACTGGCTGTATTGTTGAGGAGTTAACTTCTCCTTTAGCATAGAGTTCAGCCCTCAAATCATTCTTTCTGTCATCCAGCGTTCATCATCCACTTGGCGTAGATAAGTGGAATATTGAGATAGCCGGATGAACTTAGCAAGGTATTCATCAAATGACTCCTTCTCTCCTTATCTCAGTACAAGGAATTCTGCCTCTCTTTCATCTTTCACTGATTGAGGAAAATATTTTTCATAAAACTGCTCAAGAAATACCTCCCAGGTGATCGGGATGTCTCTTGCTTGCATAAGTAACCCAGTATTCTTCCACCACCTTTCAGCATCTTTCTCTAGCTGATAGATAGTCATCTGAGCTTTGGTTTCCGTTGGGTAGTCAAGAACCTTGGAGATCTTTTCTAATCTGCTAATCCAATCCTCAGCTCTCTGCACCTCAAACGTTCCTTCAAATACTGGAGGATTGTACTTGCAGAATCTGATCATCCATTACTGGATGCTAGCTGCATCCTCTCTTGGGTCAACCTGTCTTTGAGGCTGCACCAGCTGTGGTTCTCTACTAGCTGATCCTGAAGGCTTGGGTGGCCTCAGGTTGCTTACTGCCTCAGCTATAGCGGTATCTCTTTCCTGCTCATTACGTGCCTGAGCTGCCCACATTTCCTCAATCATCTTTTGTTGTCGTTCTAATCGCTCTAAGATTATTTTATTAATATTTCCAGCCTCTCGCGGTTCCTCGGCTGGAACAGTTCTTCTTGTTCGAACCATGTTGTTATACTATAATGCAGAAGGGAATGCAATAAACAACATTTCTCATTTCATTTCAAACATAGCATACAATGTACATACCACAGTCATACATATGCTACTGTACTGATCTTTTATACAATACGTACATTGAAAACATTACCCTAATTCTTCTTAAACTTTATTCTAATATACTCTTCTACCAAGTAGATCCAGTCGGATACAGTACAGTATGGTTCTTTGTCAAAATATCGATCCAACTCTGATCTCCAGGTAGGAGTAGTTGGTAATACATCGTCCATAATTTCTAGCCAAAGCCCTAGGGTTAATACATTTAGATCCCAGGCTTGATATATGGCTTTTTTGTGATGAAATTCTGATAAACCATATAACCTTGATCTATATTTCTGATCAGGGTCTGCCTCAGCCCATATAGCTGTCGGGCTAATACTACCGAGCTCTCAAATTGTTCTCTACTCAGGTTCCTCCCTGGTATCATTCTTACAATTAGACTTCCCAAATGTATTTCTACTAGTGTCACCTCGGGCCTACTGGGACCTGGTGCATTACTCTGATCAAGTACTTGGCTGGATCCTGAATTGTCTGCTATATTCGAAGGTACCGCACTTATAGGAATGGCATGAATAGGGCCTTCTATCACCATCACCTCCCAATCATCCACAAGATTTGATCCTACGGAAGAACTATCCACTTTTGAGTCACTCACTACTGAAGATATCCAAGGATCAGAATCATTGCTCATTATCTCCTCTTCTGAATTATCTGAACTAGAGACCTCTGGTCTTGGATCCCACTGGTTCACCGTGGTTTCGGATCCGGATCTATATCTAGTCATCCTGCAAACACTATCTTAGTGTCAATTATGATAGCTTTATCATGGTATATCTATCTATTCAGAGCATTTCTTAAGCCAGAATCTTTTGCTCTGATACCAAAATGAAACGTCCTTACTTTCATACATTTTAGGGATCATTTGGTAGCATTTAGAACCACTTTCAAGGTCATTGAAGTCCAATTTCTCAATCTGGAAATTTTTCTTCTCGCGTACTGTTCACAGTGTAAATTCCAGATGAGTGACCTAACTTCCAAAAATCATAATTAATTATAGAAAAATCGAAATGAAGTAGTTCCAATTGATACATGAAGCTAACTCAATTATATTTTAGGAAAAAATCTCTCATTGACCATGTTGGAAATTGTGCCCTAGGGGCCAATCATTGTATCATGTTATTATATTATTTGCATGTTTACTATGATGACAATCCTTGGATAACTAGTGATTTTATCCTAAATGTCCCTGGTCAGTCATCTATGCGGGAACAGAGATAAAATAAGACCAGTATGACTTTGAAGATATATAGAGACATAAATCAAAGTCATAAGCACATGTAAGAGTACAGGGTGTTGGACCGACCCGCTATGAGAGAGCTGCATGGGTCAAGTCATAAGCTTCTCTCATATACAAGCCATGTCACTATGCCCTTTGACCTGAGATCATCATGGATTCCTACATGACAAACGCTCAGCTTTGACCTAGTCAAAAGTCACTTTTGACCGAGTGATCATAAAGGCTATGCTCGGGCTTAGTGGTTTTTCATGCGGAGGAATGTGAATGGTCAAGATGGAATTTGTCCCTCACATTCGTAGAGAGATATTACTGGGGCCCTCGATGAGTGAGTCTGAGAAATGTATGGCCATACTAGAATGGAAGGGTAGTTCCATTTCTATATTCAGACTACTCAGGGATGGAGAAAGTAACGGTCAGGAACAGGAGGATGACGTTCACCATGCCTCATCCTTGACCGAAATATCGTGTGACAAAAGGGACGTGATATGGTTGTATGAAAGGTTACATCGTTTATCGATCCTCATATGTTTTGGGTAGTCGTAATGCCTTGCTAGAGACCGCTTACGACTTGTGGGTCAGTATAGTAACTGGGCCACTGCCAACTTCATATGGGCCTACAGGGTCGCACACAAAATAGCCCAATGCGAGCTATGATGTCCAGATTCATTGAATCTAAGAGATGTCTAGATTCAATGAATAATCTAGGGTGGATATATATTTTATATATATATATAAATTAGTTTATATATATATTATATATATAATATAAGAGATATTTGTAAGATTTAATTTATAAGGATAAATTAAATCTCTATCATTTTTGAATTTGAATTTAAATGGATATGATCTATTTGAATTTGAAATTCAAATTGATAAGATATCTCAAATTTGATTTATGAGAATAAATCAAATATAATTCCGTCTTATCTTTATTTTAAATTAAATAAATAGGTGAATTAAATCTGTGGGACGGATTTAATATAAACCATATTTATTTAATCAGTTTCTTATTGAATTATGCAATATATGATATTGTATTAATTTTAGAATTAATATAAGATTAATTCTGAAGCCCGGCCCTATTAGAAGCCCGATAGCTTCCTATATATTTGACATTAGGAGCTAGGGTTCCAGATACAATATAGATCTCTTCACACACATTCAGTCGTGAGAAAAGGGGGCAGGGAGAGTGCAAAAGGTTTGCACATAAGAAACTGCCGAGATAGAGAGGGTGAGGACGGAATCTCTAGAAAGCCCTAGAGGGACAAGAGGCGCTAGCACGTCGTTCGCGATTGGAACCCTGTTCGTGTGGATACCGGTAGAGGAAGCCGATCTGAGCTGTCGACTTCTATGATACGACCAGACACGAAGCAAGGTCGCGACCAGAACACGCTGAGGTCGCGACCATACGGGCATCTGAACGTCAGAAATCCGAAAAGAAGAGGCAGGTCGCGACTTGAAGCTGACGAGGTCGCGACTACAAACTCCAGAGACTTCAGGTCGCGACGAGAAGCAGAGGAGGTCGCGACTAAAATGTTCCAGAGGCGAAGAGTCGCGACTAGTGGACACTGAGGTCGCGACCAAAGCTTGAAACCGAAGGTAACACTTCTTTCTCCTTGACTTAAACACATTCGGTAGATCCTGGCTGGGAATGGAAAAATTTTTAAAGTCAATTTTCGCTGCGTGTCTTCCAATTCCCTTCAGTGGTATCAGAGGCATGCCGTTTTGTGTTTAAGTTAGGTTTGATTGTTGATACATGTGATGTATGTTGGACTTCTTAGCTGATTATATGATAACATGCGTGATATGTATGACATATATGGAATCTGTTTATGTATGACATATACGGAATCTAAAAGGAAACTGAAATCGGTGGTGTATATCAATTGATTTGATCAATTAATATTGATGGGGTCTAAGGAAAAAGAATTAAGATTCTTGATTATTTATCAAAAAAAAAATTCTATTGGGGCGCTGCCCCACACCCCGCCCGCTAACCGGCTAGCAGGACCGCCGTGGCTATTTAATCGTAGCGCAACATAATCGTAATATGTATTGACTTTCCTGATATATGAATGTTTTGAAACATTTATTGCCCTTCAAATAGCATGAATTTTGATTCTTGAATGTTTGGGTATGGTGAACAATATGGCTCTAGATTACAAGTGTTGTAATTTTTCTAAATACGGCCTGCGTGTCGTGCCTTCCTCTAATGACTCTCGTTGTACATTCTCTTCTCATCTCACTCCCCTCGAATGTTAAAACGAGGTTTCCTTATGTACTTTTCCTATTCTAATTAGAGAGCTCCTCTCATTGGCTTGAGGGGACTTAGGATAGGTGAGCCATATTGTATCAGTTTAAGATTATGTATCTTATGATTAGATCATAGCATGTATGTTTTATATGCATAATACTGGTATGAGATACAAACGAGATACATGCAAACCGGATAATTAATTAAACCCTCTAAAAGGAATCTTAAGTCATATGCCGTCAATTAATGAACACTTGTCAAAACCTCGATCGCTCATTTGTAGGTCCACCAAAGTGGGTGCATTTGAGTTATCTTGGGGAGATAAGCAAGAGTAATGGTGCTACTCTTATGTTTGTTATTGTTTGACTTAATTGAGATTATCAAAACGGTTTTGGGTCTCAAGGCATTAGATGGGATTAAAACATACCGGATCATATGATGATGGAATCCCATAAACATCTAAGAGTTACATGTGATGTAATTGGTAAAGTTGTTACCTACCTAAATAACTTAAAGTTGAGCGTCCTGCCAAAGCGGACTCAAGTTTAAGCCAAATATGGATCTTAGCCCACTAATTATTACATTGAGGGTTGTTTTATTAAGTGGGAGATTGCTAATTCGCTTGCATATTTTAATTGTAGAATCATGACGACTAGTAATACTGCTACATTATCGTTGCGATCTGTCCTTGAGAAGGACAAACTCAATGGGACAAACTTTCTTGACTGGTTCAGGAACTTGAGAATTGTTCTCAAGCAGGAAAGAAAGGTATATGTCCTAGATCAACCCATTCCTGAGGAGCCAGCAGCCAATGCTCCTAGAGCTCAGAGAGATTCTTATGCGAAGCATAAGGAAGACTCTGTTGATGTGGGATGCTTGATGCTTGCCACTATGGTTCCGGAGCTTCAAAGAGATCTGGAACACATGGAGGCTTATGAGATGATTGTGCATCTTAAGGAAATGTTCCAGCAACAGGCAAGGCAAGAGAGGTATGAGACCACTAAGGCCTTACATTCCTGCAGGATGGCTGAAGGTGCATCAGTGAGTACTCATGTCTTAAAGATGAAAGGGTACATAGATCACCTTGAGAGGCTTGGATTTCCCATAAGTCAGGAGCTAGCTACAGATTTGATCTTGAACTCACTCCCGGAAAGTTATGACCAGTTTTTCATGAACTACAACATGAACAACATGGAGAAATCTATTTCTGAACTGCATGGGATGCTTAAAACTGCTGAGCCGACTGTTAAGAAGAAGCCCAGTACTGTTTTGATGGTTCAGAAAGGAAAGGGTATGAAAAAGAAAGGCAAGGGCAAGGGGAAGGGTCGTGGCTCATCTGGTAAGACCAAAGAGTCAGGCAAGCCCGAAACCAAGCCTGCACCAAAGAAGGCAAAGCCTCCAAAGGAAGGAGTTTGCTTCTTCTGCAATGAACTGGGTTATTGGAAGAGGAATTGCAAACTCTACCTTGAAGATCTGGAAAAGAAGAAGGATAGCGGGGCTATCGCTTCAGGTATTTATGTTATAGACATTCATCTCTCTACTTCCACTACATGGGTATTAGATACTGCATGTGGTTCTCACATTTGTACAAATGTGCAGGGCCTAAAGGACAGTAGAAAGCTGAAGAAGGGCGAAGTTGACCTACGAGTTGGAAATAGAGCAAAGGTTGCTGCTCTAGCTGTAGGCACTTATGAATTAGTTCTGCCCACTGGGCTTTTGTTAGTTTTGAACAATTGCTATTATGTTCCTGCTTTGAGTAGTAACATTGTTTCTCTTTCTTATTTGGATAAGGAAGGTTACACTTCCATTTCTGGGAATGGTAAATGTTCCATTTATCGTAATGATGTTTTCTATGCTCATGGTGATTTGCATGTTGATCATTACATATTAAACTTGGAACAACCCAATCATGGAAATATCTATAACATAACCGCCAAAAGGATCAAACCAAATGATTTGAATCCGACGTACCTCTGGCACTGTCGTCTAGGCCACATAAATGAGAAACGCATCTCTAAACTCCATCAAGATGGATTTCTCAACTCATTTGATTTTGAATCATATAATACTTGCGAATCTTGTTTGTTAGGAAAGATGACAAAGTCGCCTTTCACTGGACACAGTGAGAGGGACACCGATTTGTTGGGCCTCATACATACAGATGTGTGTGGACCGATGAATACAAATGCCAGAAGAGGTTATTCGTACTTCATTACATTCATAGATGATTTCAGTAGATATGGCTACGTCTATCTAATGAAACATAAATCCGAATCTTTTGAAATGTTCAAGATATTTCAAAATGAAGTACAAAATCAGCTTGGCAAAACAATTAAAGCCCTTCGATCTGATCGAGGTGGTGAATATTTGAGCCAAGAGTTTATCGATCATCTTAGGAATTGTGGAATAGTCTCACAATTGACTCCTCCAGGAACACCACAATGGAATGGGGTTTCTGAACGGAGGAATCGAACATTATTGGATATGGTTCGATCCATGATGAGTCGAACAGATCTTCCACCATCCTTTTGGGGCCACGCCCTAGAGACAGCTGCGTTCACACTGAATCGTGTTCCATCTAAGGCAGTTGAAAAGACTCCGTATGAGATATGGACTGGGAGGAAACCTAGTTTGTCTTTTCTCAAGATTTGGGGATGTGAGGTCTATGTTAAGCAACAAGCCTCAGATAAGTTAGCGCCCAAATCTTCAAAGTGCCTTTTTGTGGGATATCCTAAGGAAACCAAGGGATATTATGTCTACAACCCCACTGATAACAAAGTGTTTGTTGTCAGAAATGGTATCTTTCTAGAACGAGAATTTATCTCTAAAAGAACCACTGGGAGCAAGGTACACCTCGAAGAAGTTCGAGAGCCACAAGACGCCACAGAACTAGAGATGGAAAGTAGAGAAGACTCACAAGAAGTTGTTGAGACTCCTCAAGTCACGCAAGGCCCAAGGCGATCTAATAGGGCACGACTTCAGCCTCAGAGATATGGATTTCTGATTTCTGATAGTCGTGATATGTTGCTCATTGAGCATAATGAGCCCACTACCTATCAAGAAGCTATAGTGGGACCAAACTCTGAGAAATGGCTTAATGCCATGAAGTCTGAGATGCAATCCATGTACGACAATAAGGTATGGACCTTAGTCGACCCGCCTGAAGGTGTAAAAACCGTCGGGTGCAAGTGGGTTTTTAAAGAGAAAACTGACATGGATGGCAATGTAAATGTCTTCAAGGCACGACTGGTTGCAAAAGGATTTACTCAAACTCATGGTGTGGACTATGATGAGACCTTTTCCCCAGTTGCAATGGCCAAATCAATCAGAATCCTCCTTGCCATTGCAGCATATTATGACTATGAAATATGGCAGATGGACGTCAAGACAGCCTTCCTTAATGGAAAGCTCCTTGAGGATGTGTACATGACACAACCTGAAGGTTTTGTGCGTTCTGAGGACTCTGGTAAGGTATGCAAGCTTCAAAGGTCCATTTATGGACTGAAGCAAGCATCTCGGAGTTGGAATCATCGTTTTGATGAAGTAGTCAAAGAGTTTGGATTTCTTCAAAACATTGATGAACCTTGTGTGTACAAGAAGGTTAGTGGGAGCACAGTTGTATTTTTGGTACTCTATGTCGATGACATCCTACTCATTGGGAATGGCATTCCTACCTTGCAGATTGTCAAGTCTTGGTTAGGAAAATCTTTCTCGATGAAAGACTTGGGTGAAGCCACCTACATCCTAGGAATTAGGATCTATAGAGATAGATCTAAAAGGCTTCTAGGACTGAGTCAGAGCACATATATAGACAAGATACTGCATAGGTTCAGTATGCAGGAATCAAAAAGGGGTTTCATACCCATGTCTCATGGTATTCACCTCAGCAAGGATTTGTGTCCTAGTACACCAGATCAGCGAGGTTGCATGAGTAAGATTCCATATGCCTCGGCCATAGGATCTATCATGTACGCCATGTTATGTACTCGACCAGATGTCTCGTTTGCCTTAAGTATGACTAGCAGATATCAACAGGACCCTGGTGAGGGCCATTGGACTGCTGTCAAGAATATCCTTAAGTACTTAAGAAGGACTAAGGACTTATTCTTGGTCTATGGTGGATTGGAAGACGAGCTCTATGTAACTGGTTACACAGATGCAAGTTTCCAAACTGACCAGGATGACCAGAAATCGCAATCTGGATACATATTCCTCCTGAATAATGGAGCAATAAGCTGGAAGAGCTCTAAGCAGAGCACTGTAGCAGATTCTGCAACAGAAGTCGAGTATATAGCAGCATCTGATGCAGCTAAGGAGGCCGTTTGGATCAGGAAGTTCATTACTGAACTTGGGGTGGTATCGACCATCTCAGATCCAATAACTTTGTTCTGTGACAATAGTAGTGACATTGCACAGGCCAAAGAGCCTTGGTCACATCAAAGGACCAAGCATATACTCAGGCGATTTCATCTCATCAGAGAAATCAATGATAGAGGTGATATAAAAATATGCAAGGTAGCAAGAGAAGACAATGATGCTGATCCTCTAAACCGCTTGTCCAGGCAAAACATGAGCGTCATGTTAGGTCAATAGGATTGAGACAAATTAATGATTGTTCCTAGTGCAAGTGGGAGGATGTTGGAAATTGTGCCCTAGGGGCCAATCATTGTATCATGTTATTATATTATTTGCATGTTTACTATGATGACAATCCTTGGATAACTAGTGATTTTATCCTAAATGTCCCTGGTCAGTCATCTATGCGGGAACAGAGATGAAATAAGACCAGTATGACTTTGAAGATATATAGAGATATAAATCAAAGTCATAAGCACATGTAAGAGTACAGGGTGTTGGACCGACCCGCTATGAGAGAGCTGCATGGGTCAAGTCATAAGCTTCTCTCATATACAAGCCATGTCACTATGCCCTTTGACCTGAGATCATCATGGATTCCTACATGACAAACGCTCAGCTTTGACCTAGTCAAAAGTCACTTTTGACCGAGTGATCATAAAGGCTATGCTCGGGCTTAGTGGTTTTTCATGCGGAGGAATGTGAATGGTCAAGATGGAATTTGTCCCTCACATTCGTAGAGAGATATTACTGGGCCCCTCGATGAGTGAGTCTGAGAAATGTATGGCCATACTAGAATGGAAGGGTAGTTCCATTTCTATATTCAGACTACTCAGGGATCGAGAAAGTAACGGTCAGGAACAGGAGGATGACGTTCACCATGCCTCATCCTTGACCGAAATATCGTGTGACAAAAGGGACGTGATGGTTGTATGAAAGGTTACATCGTTTATCGATCCTCATATGTTTTGGGTAGTCGTAATGCCTTGCTAGAGACCGCTTACGACTTGTGGGTCAGTATAGTAACTGGGCCACTGCCAACTTCATATGGGCCTAGAGGGTCGCACACAAAACAGCCCAATGCGAGCTATGATGTCCAGATTCATTGAATCTAAGAGATGTCTAGATTCAATGAATAATCTAGGGTGGATATATATTTTATATATATATATAAATTAGTTTATATATATATTATATATATAATATAAGAGATATTTGTAAGATTTAATTTATAAGGATAAATTAAATCTCTATCATTTTTGAATTTGAATTTAAATGGATATGATCTATTTGAATTTGAAATTCAAATTGATAAGATATCTCAAATTTGATTTATGAGAATAAATCAAATATAATTCCGTCTTATCTTTATTTTAAATTAAATAAATAGGTGAATTAAATCTGTGGGACGGATTTAATATAAACCATATTTATTTAATCAGTTTCTTATTGAATTATGCAATATATGATATTGTATTAATTTTAGAATTAATATAAGATTAATTCTGAAGCCCGGCCCTATTAGAAGCCCGATAGCTTCCTATATATTTGACATTAGGAGCTAGGGTTCCAGATACAATATAGATCTCTTCACACACATTCAGTCGTGAGAAAAGGGGGCAGGGAGAGTGCAAAAGGTTTGCACATAAGAAACTGCCGAGATAGAGAGGGTGAGGACGGAATCTCTAGAAAGCCCTAGAGGGACAAGAGGCGCTAGCACGTCGTTCGCGATTGGAACCCTGTTCGTGTGGATACCGGTAGAGGAAGCCGATCTGAGCTGTCGACTTCTACGATACGACCAGACACGAAGCAAGGTCGCGACCAGAACACGCTGAGGTCGCGACCATACGGGCATCTGAACGTCAGAAATCCGAAAAGAAGAGGCAGGTCGCGACTTGAAGCTGACGAGGTCGCGACTACAAACTCCAGAGACTTCAGGTCGCGACGAGAAGCAGAGGAGGTCGCGACTAAAATGTTCCAGAGGCGAAGAGTCGCGACTAGTGGACACTGAGGTCGCGACCAAAGCTTGAAACCGAAGGTAACACTTCTTTCTCCTTGACTTAAACACATTCGGTAGATCCTGGCTGGGAATGGAAAAATTTTTAAAGTCAATTTCCGCTGCGTGTCTTCCAATTCCCTTCAGACCAATCTTTGACCAAGTCAACTTGGGTCAAGGTTACAACTTTACTGTTCATCCCACGTTTTCCCTCTAAATCCAGCATTCTGGTCCCAAATTTGGCAATTTATAACTCCATGTATAGATGTCCAAACGAGTCATATTATATATCAAATTAAATCTTAATATGTCTACTAATTACCATAAAAATTTCAGACATTTATTCATCCATTTACTATTTTTAATGATTTATCAAACATCAATAGGTCTCCTCGGATTTACTGTTCACAGAAACAATTTTCAGCATTCACTCTTACATACACATGCATACATCCATCACATATCAGTTAAACATGCTGATCAGATATTTAGAACATGCCAGACAATATCTGTTATTAAAGAATAGTTGCTATTCATTAGGACAAGTACAAAATTCTCATATTCTGATATATCCTTTTCTCCTGAAATCCGGCAGCATAACAGCCTCCTTAGACAGTACCTACGTACACAGCCTCTTTATTTTGAATTAAATAAATAGGTAAATTAAATCTGTGGGATAGATTTAATATAAACCATATTTATTTAATTAGTTTCTTATCAAATTATGCAATATATGATATTGTATTAATTTCAGAATTAAAATAAGATTAATTCTGAAGCCCGACCCAATAAGAACACCGATGGCATCCTATATATTTGACATTAGGGGCTAGGGTTCTATACGTGAGAAAAAGGGGCAAGGAGAGTGCAAAAGGTTTACAGATAAGAAACTGCCGAAATAGAGACGGTGAGGACGGATTCTTGAGAAAGCCCTAGAGGGACAAGAGGCTCTAGCACGTCGTTCGTGATTGGAACGCTGTTCGTGTGGATACCGGTAAGGAAGACGATCTGAGCTGTCAACTTCTTGCGATTGAGAAAAGAGCACCAGGTACGATGATAGGTCGCGACCAGTTGACACAAAGGTCGCGACTAAATAGGCATCTGAACGTCAGAAATCTAAAAAGAGATGACAGGTCGCGACTAGAAGCTGAGGAAGTCGCGACTGACATTTGCAGAGGCTACAGGTTGCGACTAGTTGCTTTGGAGGTCGCAACAGAAAACTCCAGAGGCGACAGGTCGAGACTAGAAGCTGAGTAGGTCGCGACTAAAAACTCCAGAGGTGAAGAGTCGCGACTAGTGGATACTGAGGTCACGACTTCAGCTCGAATACCGAAGGTAACACTTCTTTCTCCTTTACTTAAACACATTCGGTAGATCCTGGTAGGGAATGGAAAATAAAATTAAAGTTAATTTCCGCTGCGTGTCTTTCAATTCCCTTTAGAGCCTCCATAAATTAGATGTAAATCTAGGGTCTTTGTCAGACACGATATTACTTAGAACACCATGTATTCTAACAATCTCTTTTATATATATCTTTGCCAGCTTTTCTAGATAATCCCTTATATTTGTTGCCAGGAAATGAGCTGACTTTGTCAACCGATCAATTACTACACATATTGTATCATGCTTAGCTAGAGTAATGAGTAATCTTTCTACAAAGTCCATGGTAATACTGTCCCATTTCCACTCAGGAATGTCTAGAGGTAGTAATTTTCCTGCTGGCTTCTAATGTTCAACCTTTACTTTCTGGCATGTCAGGCATTTTGATACATAGGTTACAACATCTTTCTTCAATCCAGGCCACCAAAATAAACTTTTAAATCATGGTACATCTTGGTCATACCTAGATGCACTGTATATCTACTTTTATGTGCTTCATCAAAATTTTTCTCTCTTAATCCCATTGCATTAGGGATATACGACCTTCCCCTAAATTGTAGCAATCCATCTTAGAAGGTTTCAAGGTTTTTAGTTTCCCCTCTCTTCAACTTATCATTAAAAATTACTGCGAGATCATCATGCTCCTGGGCTTTCTTTATCTCATCCTCAGTTAAAGCTCTGACCTGCATTTCTCCATAAAGATTTCTTGTTATCTACACCTGGTATAAAGGACTCCAATCTCTAACATCTTTTACTAATTTCAATTCTTTGATCATTAGGATCGCCATCTACACTACCTTTCTACTTAAGGTATCAACTATAACATTTGCTTTTCCTGGATTGTATTTAATCTGGAAATCATAATCTTTTAACAACTCCATCCATCTTCGCTGTCGCATGTTCAGTTCTTTCTGGTCATGCAAATACTTCAGGCTCTTATGGTCACATAACAACTCAATGGTTGCTCTACAAATAATGCCTCTATATCTTGAGAGCATAGACTACCACTACAAGCTCCAGATCATGAGTGGGATAATTTTCCTCATGTGGCTTTAATTGTCGAGAGGCGTAGGCTATTACTCGACCTTGCTGCATTAACACACATCCTAACCGTTGTTTACTAGCATCAGTATAGACCACATAAGTCTGGGTTGGATCTGGAATAATCAACACGAGAGTAGTGGTTAATTTTTGTTTCAATTCTTTAAAACTATCCTCGTACTTCTCATGCCACTTAAACTGCTAGTTCTTTCTAGTCAACTTAGTCGATGGTAAGGCAATTCAAGAAAAATCCTTAATAAATCTTCTCTAATACCTTGCTAAGCCTAGAAAACTTCTAATCTCTATAACAATCCTTGGCTATTCTTAGCTTAATACTGCTTCAACTTTGCTAGGATCCATAGCTACCCTTTCATGGGATATGACATGACAAAGAAATTTGACTTCTTGAAGCCAAAACTCACATTTACTAAGTTTAGCATAGAGCTGCTTTTCTTAAGAGTACTAAGGATAATTCTCAAGTGCCTTTCATGCTCTTATGTAGATTTGGAGTACACTAGGATTGTAACATCCTTACTTTTGTACTTCTTAGGGACCATTCAGTAGCATTTAGAACCACTTACATGACCCTTGAAGTCCATTAGCTAGATCTGGAATTTTTACTCTTGGCGAGTTACTGTTCATATGGTTCATACTGGAATTTCTACTCGATGCTAACATCTTGAAGTTTAAGGGAAAAATAAGTTCCTGACCAAATGCTTAGCCAATTAATACAATTTAATCGTTAAATTTTACTGTTTATTTGGTCAAAAATTCTGAAAACAAATTTTGGTCCCTGAATTTGAAAAATTCGTTCTCTTTTTACAGACATCAAAATAAGGCGTTCTTGGTGAAAAAATGAAGCTTGAAATGTTAAATCAATGTCTGTAAAATTTTATACATTTATTCTATCATTTACTATTTTTCATTATATCATAAACAGGTCAGACAACATCATTACTTGCAACAATTCCTCACAGAACATCATATAACATTTACATTAACACATCCTAACTCCTCTTCATGCTTCTTCATCCTCTTTCATCATTCATAAACCTATTGGGATTGGGATTACATGGAGGGGTGAGATTTCTGGGGAAATCTCAGTAGCAAACAGTACTAAACAATGCATGTATTAATGTAAATACTTGTGCTTGCTTATGAAAGTGTTAACATTGTGTAATGTGCATGCTTCAATGTATCATATGAAATACAATTGGCTAAAGTAATCATAGAAATAGAGCTTCGGTCATATACACATATGTAACACAGTTCAACATAGCCATAGCACAACCAAGCATACATTCAATACATACAAGTTTAGGATAAGTTTACTACCTTATTGCTTTACTTCCTTTCACTTTAACTTTGTTTCTTCCTTCTTACTTTTCCTTGATGTGTGGATGCCTCTTTTGAGTCCACAATCAAATCCTAACATCACATAATCATCCATTCATTACAATCTAACTTGTCTTGAACATTGAGCTTACTAAACTACATTAACTTTCCTTAATCTTTATTAATTGACTTGGCATTTCAATCAATTGATGCCTTGACTTTACCCTACACAATTTCACCTTTTGAATCCATTTATGAGCTTAGAATCATGAAATTCCAGCTCCCATTTCTGGACAGATTTGAAAAACATGCATAATTCTTCCAAAAATTCTCATTTTGATTCCAATGCTTCCCATACTTGTTTCTCTATTTTACCCCACACAACTTTTCATTTTAAAACCATTGGAAGCATCAAAATCATGAAAATCTAATCACTGTTCATGCGTGTGAACAGTAATAGATAAGGCTTTCAACAATTACAACTTTAATTCCAATGCTTCCAAGGTTCAAAACGCATCCAATCCTACACAAAATCATCATACAAATTCAATGGAAGCATTAGATCATTAAAATTCATTCTTCTTCTATCATGAAAAGTGTAGACCGAAAGGCCTCTTTCATGGCAAAGTCAAGAATATCAACTTGATTCAATAACCAATCATCTAAATGAACTTATCTAAGCCTTAATCACATAGTTCTACCTTTATCTCCTTCTTCCTCCTTTAACTAAAGATTTGGACAGCAAGTATACTCTAGGTTTAATGGAAGATCCAACCACTAAAACCTAGGTTTTACCATTCCAAAACACATATAAATAAACTAAGAACGATTGCTTACCTTAGGTACTTGCTTGGGTGGCTTCTCCTTGATCTTATTTTGAGTTCTTTCTTCATTTTGGCATGGTTTCCCTAAGGGTAGTTGTAATATCCCAAATTTTCTGTACTGATTTGTATGTACAGATTGAATAAAATATATGTGAGATTTTTCAAAAAAAAAAATATAGCCATTTATGTAAAGGAAGGGATTAAATTGAAAAGAAATAAAATACAAGGACTTAAGTGAAATTATTGAAAGTTCAAGACTAAAAGTAAAGGTAGACAAAAATATGGGGTCTTTAAGTGTAATTTTAAAAAGTTAAGGACATAAAGGTGAATTATGGTAAATCAAGGGGCAAAAGTGTAATTATGGGAAATTTGGACCAAAAACAGGCCAACAATGACCGTGTTCTGATCGGACCCAAATTTTTCCAGTAGATAGAGAAAATTATTCCGGGTTGTTTGAAGCAAAACAAAATTTTGATTTGAGGTCTCAAAAAATTGATATAAATTTCTGATGTTAGATAAAATTATTACAATATTTTTTGGATATCAGAATCAGATGAGGTTTTTCAGCAAATTCCTATAATTAATATAAGAATTTATAAAATTGATAGGATCAGAAAAGGAATCCTGTAGAATTTTTAATGGAATTTATTGTGGAATAAAATACCCGAGGAATATTGTCGGGAGAATTTTCTAGGGATTCATGCCACAAAGGTATTGAATCCTAAAAGGCCCAAGAATGGCATCATTAAGGCCCAATAAAATACTTGGACTGATAGGTGGGCCAGTGTCCAGTGGAACCCCGGAAAAGTGAGAAATTACGAAAATACCCCTGTGTTGTCCTGAGGAACCAGAAGTGAATGGAGGGCATTTTGGTCATTTTGGACAGGACAAACAACAATACAAGTATAGGAGAGGTTAGTCGGAGTCAGTATATACTCTGACAAGATTTAAAGAGGTGTAAAATGACAATTATGCCCTTAGGTTTAATATAGTGCAAGGAAAAGTACTAAGGGTATTTTGGTCATTTTCAAGGTATCTAGAATTAAATTTAAACCTAGTATAAGAATGTCAATGATACGAGGGATTTAAATATTGAATAAAATATATTATGAAGTACCAAAAAAATTAGATTAAGAAAACAGTCCGGTTTACGGAAAATCGGATCGGGCCGGTACCGGATTGGACTAGATTGGACTGAAATTTTTCTTGGAGACTCCCACCATGGAAATGGTGCCAAGTGTCCCATGAGGTGTCCGTTGGATGATGTCATGGTGGTGATGTCATAAATGGAAAAAGAAAATAAATTGCAAGATTTAATCTTAAGCTTTAGATCAAATAGTTCCCAAGATGATCTTGGCCTTCAATTTTCCCAAAATTTTTCTATAAATACCCCCCACATTTCTGCACAAACCATGAGCAAGAAACCTTGGGGAACCTCTTGCAAAATTTTCTCTCAAGCTTGGAGAAAGCAAGGATCTTGAAGAAACTAGTAAGGTAAGTTGCCTCCTTGCTTTTACACTTTGTTCTCATGGTTTGTTCTTGAGTTTAAATGGTTTTTGAAGCTTGAATCTTGGGAAATTGCTGCTGGAATTTCTGTGGATATGTGATAGGAACATGAGTTTTATGTTCTAGATAGTTTACACAAGCTTAAACAAGCTTGAATCACATGATAATGGCTTAGGAATCCATGTGTGCTTGTGAATCCAAGAGGGTGTTCTATTCTGTACAGTATGAGTTCACTGTTTATATGTTGGATTTTCATGGTTTTGATGCTTCCAATGGTTTTATAATGGAAAATTGTGTGGGGTTATAGTAGAAAACAAGTATTGGAAGCATTGGAACCAAAATGAGAATTTTTGGAAAAGCTAGAGCTATCTTTCAGTTTCTATACAGAACATGGGGAAGCAATTGCATTCTGGAATTTTTTATTATATATTTGGATTCTACATGAAAAATTATGTGGAAATGAACCATGAGAGTTTAGTTTAGAAAGATGTAAACATATGTTACAAAGTAGAGTAAGAAAGGGACTTAATGAAACCTACACTTGGAATTTAATTGGAATGAAGTTATAATTTGGTAATTGTCTTGTTATGTCTAGGTTTTGACATTTGTGAGAAGGAAATATCAATTCAAGAAGGAAAGAACAAGGACTCATAAGAGGTAGCAAGAATACTTTACTATAAACTTATGTTATGTTGTGATTGATATGCTTACTTGTTATGCATGAAGTTTGGTTGAGCTTAGTATGTTATGTGATGATGTTTATGATGATAATGAGCTATGAATATGTGCAACTCCTTGCAATTTATGTCATGACAATATGCATGTTAGAGTTTGCTTATGTATGATCATGAATTAGCTTCCATTGCATGATAACATGTTAGGCATTTAATCAAGCATGCATAACCTTATAGTTTGTATTACTTGCTATTGAGATTTTCATGAAATCTCATTCCTCCCATATCAATAAACATTGCTCTAGGTGCTGGAACTTCATAAGGAGGAAGGTAAATGGGAATGAACAATGTGTATATGACTTGAAAAGCATGCCTTCAACTTAGATGATGATGTATGGGTATGTATAATGTATGCATATACTGGATCCGATAAGAGGCAGACTGTAATATCCCTAATTTTTTGTACTGATTTGTATGTACAGATTGAATGAAATATATGAATTATTTTTCAGGAAAAAGATGTGGTTGTTTATGTAAAGAAAGGGATTAAATTGAAAAAGAAAGAAAAGGTAAGGACTTAAGTGCAATTATGGAAAGTTTAAAGTTAAGAAGGAAAAGTAGACAAAAATGTGGGGTCCTTAAGTGTAATTTTAGCCAAATAAAGGGGCTTAATTGAAAAGAAGAAAACTTTCGGGGCAAAAGTGTAATCATGAAAACCTGGACCGGAAATAGGCAAAAATAGTGATCGTACTCCGATCAGCCCCATATTCCACCAGTAGATAGAGCAAGTGACGTCGGGTAATCCAGCTTAATACAGGAATTTTTCAAGACTCCAGATAGCCAAAATTGATCTGATAGTCCAAAAGTTATAAAAATTCTTACCGAATATCCTAGATTTCAGATCTAGGTGATAAATTACAGGATGATGCGTCTTGATGGGGCGGAGGTCAAAAACCTGACAGAATACCGATAGGAGGTCTGTAGGAAAAGTTATTCACAAATTAGCAAATACAGACGGGTGTGTGAGGCATCCGGGGATCCGATTAGGGAATTTATCGGTATTTAAAAAGGGACTGAATGAGTTCGGATGACCTCAGTCAGATGACCGTTATAACCCACAGGGATGCCTGAACACAGTAGGCCAGTGTATCTGATAAAAGGACCCAGTGTCCGGGGATGTGTGGTAACGGTATATAATAGTTAAAATATTCGATGAACTGTGCCGGGGAAAGATTCCTCGTAATATGTGCCATAAAGGTAATAGACCCAGAAAGACCCAATAATGGCGCCATCAAAGGCCCAATAAGACTCTTGGACTGATATGTGGGCCAGTGTCCAGCAGAACCCCGGAAAAGTGTGAAATTACGAAAATGCCCCTGTGTTGTACTAAAGGGGTAACAGGTGTATGAAGGGCATTTTGGTCATTCTGGACAGGCTCAGAAGCCAATACATATACAGGTAAGGTTAACCAGGGTTAGTGTATGCCCTGACAAAGTACAGAAAGGTGTAAAAATGACAGTTTTTCCCTTAGGGTTAAGATAGTGCACGAAAGGGCACCCAGGGGTATTTTGGTCATTTCGCAGGGGATCTGTAATTGAGTTTAGACCCAGTATAAAAATGTTAATGATATAAAGGATCCAGATACTAAGTTTAAAGTCAGAAGACATAATATGGATTTTCAGAAAAATTAGATTCAGAAAACGGTCCAGTTTTCGAGGAGACGGACCGGGCCGGTACCGGATTGGACTGGAAAGCTTCCAGAAGGCTTCTAGCTCCCTCCAATTTCGCCATGCGAAGAATGTGAGGGGTGAGGTATCCCTTGAGGTGTCCCCTTGATGATGCAGTAAAGGAATAAAAGAAAAATAGGAAATTCCGGAAAAACCAGGACCACAAGTTCATAAGGCTTCAAAATTACAAGAATGCCATCCATCAAAACTATAAATACCCCCTAGCTCTTCATTCTCACGGCCAAGGAGTACTTTAGAGAGATAAAGAAGTTGTTGAGAGAGAAAGTGAGAGAAAGAAAGAAGAAAGGAAGTTCTGGTGAAGTTGGAAGCAGTATAGAAGTTCTGGAGTTCTGCTTTTAAGGTAGTAACTAATCCTAGCTTTTATGTAATGCCTTTGTGACATGTTGTGCTATTGTTTGGTTTGATTGTTGTCTTATATGTTATGCTTGAAGCTCTATTACAATGCTATGATCATATGTTATTGAATATGGAAGCACGCAGCATACTCATCTGTACACAATCACAAGCAAGCACTGTCACTCTGCATTACATATATTGTTATGATTATTACTACTGAGATTCCCTCGAATCTCATCCCAAATAACCCATTACAGGGGAGGCTATGTCGAAGCAAATTTTGGAAATCCTGAAGGACGCGTTAGGCTGCCGAAATTCTGGCAAAATGGTAGAGAAAGGAACTGATACGTACTGTGTACGTAGGTACTATCTAAGGAGGCTGGAAGTGAGTGGACCTAGCCGGTTCATCCAGTCTTTCCTGTGTACTTATGTAGAATGGTAGTTCTCACGGGAATTACCGAATCGGTACAAGATCAGTTACTTTCTAAAGACGAAGTATAGCCGTTGTGCTGCCGGATTTCAGGCCAAAAAGGATATATTAGAAATATAAGAATTTTGTATATGTCATGATGTATAACAGCTTATTAATTATTAATGAGTATTGTTTGGCATGCTTGACTGATATATGATGGATGTATGCATACGTATGCAAAGTTGAAATGATGAAATTTGCCACTATGAACAGTAACTCGTGGTGACCTAATGATGTTTGACCCATGATTAAAAATAGTAAATGGATGGATAAACGTATGAAATTTTTATGATAAATAGTATACATATTAAGCTTCGATTTTATATATAATATGCTTCGTTTGGATGTCTACATATGGAGTTATAAATTACCAAATTTGGGACCAGAATGCTGGAGTTAGGGGGAAACGTGGGATGGTAAAGTTGTAATATTGACCCACATTGACTTGGTCAAAGATTGGTCAATGAGTGATTTTTCCCTAAAATATAATTGAGTTATCTTCATGTATCAATTGGAACCACTTCATTTCAATTTTTCTATAATTAATTATGTTTTTCCGAAGTTAGGTCACTCATCTGGAATTTACATAGTGAACAGTACGCGAGAAGAGAAAAATTCCAGATTGAGAAATTGGACTTCAATGACCTTGCAAGTGGTTCTAAATGCTACCAAATGATCCCTAAGATGTACGAAAGTAAGGACATTTCATTTTGGTATTAGAGCAAAGGATTCTGGCTTAGGAAATGCTCTGAGTAGATGATTTATGATAGATATACCATGATAAAGCTGTAATAATTGACACTAAGTTAGTACTTGCAGGATGACTAGATATAGATTCGGATCCGAAACCACAGTGAACCAGTGGGATCCTAGACCAGAGGTCTCTAGTTCGGATAGTTTGAAAGAGGAGATAATGAGCAATGATTCTGATCCTTGGATATCTCCAGTAGTTAGTGACTCTGAAGAGGATAGTTCTTCCCTAGGATCAAATCTTGTGGTGGATGATCAGGAGGAGATGGTGAAGAAAGGTCCTATTCCTGCCATTCCTATAAATACGGTACCTCCAAATATAGCAGATAATTCAGGATCCAGCCAAGAACTTGATCAGATTAATGCGCCAGGTCCTAGTAAGCCCGAAGTGACACTAGTAGAGATACATTGGGGAAATCTAATCGTAAGAATGATACCAGGGCAATTTGAGAGCTCGGTAGTATTAGCTCGACAGCTATATGGGCTGAGGCAGACCCTGATCAGAAATATAGATCAAGGTTATATGGTTTATCAGAATTTCATCACAAGGGTAAAAGCGATATATCAAGCCTGGGATCCAAATGTATTAACTCTAGGGCTTTGGCTAGAAATTATGGACGATGTATTGCCAACTACTCCTACCTGGAGATCAGAGTTGGATCGATATTTTGACGAAGAACCATATTGTACTGTATCCGACTGGATCTACTTGGTAGGAGAATATATTAGAATAAAGTTTAAGAAGAATTAGGATAATGTTTTCAATGTACCTAATGTATAAAAGATCAGTACAGTAGCATATGTATGACTGTGACATGTATCTTGTATGCTATGTTTGAAATGATATGACAATTGTTATTTATCGCATTCCCTTCTGTATTATAGTATAAAAACATGGTTCAAACAAGAAGAACTATTCCAACCGAGGAACCGCGAGAGGTTGGAAATATTAATCAAATAATCTTAGAACGATTGGAACAACAACAAAGAATGATTGAGGAAATGCGGGCAGCTCAGGCACGCAATGAGCAGGAAAGAGATGCCGCCATAGCTGCAGCGGTAGCTGAAGCTGTAAGCAACCTGAGGCCACCCGAGCCTTCAGGATCAGCTAGTAGAGAACCACAGCCAGTACAACCCCAGAGACCGGTTGACCCAAGAGAGGATGCAGCTAGCATCCAGCACTGGATGATCAGATTCTGCAAGTACAATCCTCCAGTATTTGAAGGAACGTTCGAGGTGCAGATAGCTGAGGATTGGATTAGCAGATTAGAAAAGATCTTCAAGGTTCTTGACTGCCCAATGGAAACCAAAGCTCAGATGGCTGTCTATCAGCTAGAGAAAGATGCTGATAAGTGGTAGAAGAATACTGAGTTACTTCTGCAAGCAAGAGACATCCCGATCACTTGGGAAGTGTTTCTTGAGCAGTTTTATGAAAAGTATTTTTCTCAATCAGTGAAAGATGAAAGAGAGGCGGAATTCCTTGTACTGAGACAAGGAGAGAAGGAGTCATTTGATGAATACCTTGCTAAGTTCATCCGGCTGTCTCAATATTCCACTTATCTGCGCCAAGTGGATGATGAACATTGGATGACAGAAAGGATGATTCGAGGGCTGAACTCTACGCTAAAGGAGAAGTTAACTCCTCAATAATACAGCCAGTTTAATAAAACCGTGGATGCGTGGTGTATTGTTGAAAATAGCATGAATTATAGAATGCTATTTAGATCGGGAACTAGGGATCAAGCAGCTCCTGATAAAGTCAGTCAAAATCAAGAATCTGCCAGTGGAAGCGGCTATAGGAAAAGAAAGCGACCATGGCAGAACAACAGGAGGCTAAATAGAGGGAATTTTCATGAAAGGTCCAGCAACAAAGATTCAAAGGCCCAAGTATGTGACAAGTATGGAAAGAATCATGGTGATAGACCATGTTTAATGGGCCAGAATGTTTGTTACACCTGCTGAAAGCCCGACCATTTTTCTCGAGAATGCCCTCAAGCTATAACAAATCCAAGGCCAAGGACACCAGGAAGAGTGTTTGCACTCACTAGGGAGGATGCTCAGCGGTCACCTGAGATGATCCAAGGTACAATCTATCTCAATGATCATGCTGTGACTGCTCTATTTGATTCGGGTGCAAGTCATTCCTTTATTTCCTATGAGTGTGCTAAACGCCTAGGCCTTCGGATTAGCAAGTTGCGTTATGATATACATGTAAAAAACCCCACCAATGCTAAGGTAGTTACATCTGATGCCTGTTTGAATAGTATAGTGCGTTATAAGCACTGCTATACCACCCTAGACTTAATATGTATGCCTTTCCGAGAAATCGATGTCATACTTGGATTGAATTGGTTAGCCTCCAATAATGTGATGCTGGACTGCAGGAACAAAACCCTAGTTCTTGGCCCAAAGGTTACTGATCTGAGTCCAGAAGTAAGATTGAATTTCATAACGGAGGCTCAGGCAGATAAATATCTACGGAAAGGATGTCAGGGTTATATGGTATTCTTTTCTGTTCAAACAGAGATAGAAGAAGGAATTGATGAGATCCCAGTAGTCAATGAATTTCCTGAAGTCTTTCCGAAGTATATTCAAGGATTGCCTTCAGAATGTGAGGTGGAGTTTGCAATTGATATTGTACCTGGAGTTGGACCAGTATCCAAAGCCCCATACAGAATGGCTCCTAATGAGATGATGGAACCGAAGAAGCAAATTGAGGAGCTATTAGAGAAGGGTTTCATAAGACCCAGTGTATCACCGTGGGGTGCTCCTGTGTTATTTGTCAAGAAGAAGGATGGCAGTCTAAGGCTATGCATTGACTACCGGGAGTTAAATAAGATTACGGTCAAGAATAAATACCCTCTTCCCAGAATCGACGATCTGCTAGACCAATTAGTAGGAGCGAGCTTATTCTCTAAGATTGACTTGAGATCTGCCTATCATCAGCTAAGGGTGAAGTCAGATGATATTCCAAAAACTGCTTTCAGGACGCGCTATGGACATTTTGAGTTCCTGGTGATGCCTTTTAGGCTGACAAATGCACCTGCTATTTTAATGGATTACATGTACCGGATCTTCAGGCCTTATTTAGATCAGTTCGTTGTAGTCTTCATTGATGATATCTTGGAGTACTCCAAATCTACAGAGGAACATGAAAGGCATTTGAGAATTGTTCTTAGTACCCTTAAAGAAAAGAAGCTTTATGCTAAGCTGAGTAAGTGTGAGTTTTGGCTTTCAGAAGTCAAATTTCTCGGTCATGTCATATCCCGAGAAGGGGTAGCTGTGGATCCTAGCAAAGTTGAAGCAGTTTTGAGCTGGGAGCAGCGAGGACAGTGACGGAGATCAGAAGTTTTCTTGGCCTAGCAGGGTACTATAGAAGATTTATTCAAGACTTTTCTCGAGTTGCCTTGCCACTTACCAAGCTTACTAGAAAGAGGCAGTAGTTTAAGTGGGATGAGAAGTGCGAGGCTAGCTTCCAAGAGTTTAAGCAGAGATTAACCACTACTCCCGTGCTGATTATTCCAGACCCAACTCAGACTTACGTAGTCTACATTGATGCTAGCAAGCAGGGGTTGGGATGTGTGCTGATGCAGCAAGGTAGAGTAGTAGCCTACGCTTCTCGGCAGTTAAAGCCACATGAAGAGAATTATCCCACTCATGATCTGGAGCTTGCGGCGGTGGTTTACGCTCTGAAGATATGGAGACACTATTTATATGGAGCAACTATAGAGTTGTATTACTACCACAAAAGCCTGAAGTATCTACAGGATCAGAAAGAGCTGAATATGAGGCAACGGCGATGGATGGAATTGCTGAAAGATTATGACTTCCAAATTAAATACCATCCAGGAAAAACCAATATGGTAGCGGATGCCTTGAGTATAAAAGTGGTGCAGGTTGCCCACATGATGATCAAGGAGTTGGAATTGATAGAAGATATGCGCGATTTGAGCCCTCTATATCAAATGCAACTGACAGAGAATCCTTTCGGAGGAGTTCATGTCAGAGCTTGCATAGAAGATGAGATAAAAGAGGCTCAAAAGCAGGATAAGCTCACAGCAATATTCAAAGATAAGCTGGAGAGAGGGACGACCAGGAATTTTGAGATTTCCCCAGATGGATTGTTGCAGTTCAGGGGAAGGTCCTATATCCCTAATGCTATGGGATTAGGAGAAAGAATTCTGGAGGAAGCACATAAAAGCCGATATACAATACATCCAGGTATGACCAAGATGTACCATGATGTTAAAAGGTTATTTTGGTGGCCTGGATTGAAGAAGGATGTAGTGGCTTATGTGTCCAAGTGCTTGACCTGCCAGAAAGTAAAAATTGAACATCAAAAGCCAGCGGGAACATTGCAGCCTTTAGATATCCCTGAATGGAAATGGGATGGTATTGCCATGGACTTTGTGGAAGGACTACCCATGACTCCAAGTAAACATGATGCAGTATGGGTAGTAGTTGATCGATTGACGAAGTCAGCACATTTCCTGGCAATCAATAAAAGGGATTCTCTAGAAAAGCTGGCAAAGTTGTATATAAAGGAGATTGTTAGGCTTCATGGTATCCCAAGCAGCATTGTGTCTGATAAAGACCCTCGAATTACTTCTAATTTTTGGAGGGCTTTACAGGAAGAAATGGGCACTACTCTCAGATTCAGTACAGCTTATCATCCTCAGACAGATGGACAATCTGAAAGAATGATACAAACGTTAGAGGATATGCTGAGAGCATGTGTCTTAGATTTTCAAGGTAGTTGGGATATCCATTTACCACTCATAGAGTTTGCTTATAATAATAGTTATCAGACTAGTATTCAGATGGCACCTTTTGAAGCTCTATATGGACGTAAATGTAGATCCCCCTTATGCTGGCTAGAATTGAGTGAGAGGAGAATGCTTGGTCCTGATATAGTGGATCAAACCGTAGAGCAGATTGCGGTGATTAGAAAACGATTGCTGACGGCTCAAAGCAGACAGAAGAGCTATGCAGATGTCAGAAGGAAGCCGTTGGAGTTTGAAGAAGGTGAATATGTATTCCTTAAGTTAACTCCAACTACAGGAGCTAGACGATCGATCAAAGTAAAGAAGTTACATCCAAGATATATCGGACTATTCCAAATTCTCTCAAAAGTGGGGACAGTAGCCTATAGATTGGCTCTTCCTCCAAATCTTAGCCAGATACATGATGTGTTTCATGTTTCCCAATTAAAGAAGTATGTTCCAGATCCATCTCATGTAATTGATCAAGATGAAGTCGCACTACGAGATGATCTGACTTATGAGGTTGGACCAGTACGAATTGCTGATCGAAAGGTCAAGCAGTTACGTAATAACCAAATCCCTCTAGTAAAAGTGATCTGGAAAGGCTTGACTGAGCATGAAGCTACGTGGGAAACAGAAGAAAAGATGAGGGGGAAGTATCCTGAGTTGTTTTCATAGGATGTGTATAATGTAAATTTCGAGGGCGAAATTTATTTTAAGGGGGAGAAAAATGTAATATCCCTAATTTTCTGTACTGATTTGTATGTACAGATTGAATGAAATATATGAATTATTTTTCAGGAAAAAGATGTGGTTGTTTATGTAAAGAAAGGGATTAAATTGAAAAAGAAAGAAAAGGTAAGGACTTAAGTGCAATTATGGAAAGTTTAAAGTTAAGAAGGAAAAGTAGACAAAAATGTGGGGTCCTTAAGTGTAATTTTAGCCAAATAAAGGGGCTTAATTGAAAAGAAGAAAAGCTTCCGGAGCAAAAGTGTAATTATGAAAAGCTGGACCGAAAATAGGCAAAAATAGTGATCGTACTCCATTCAGCCCCATATTCCACCAGTAGATAGAGCAAGTGACGCCGGGTAATCCAGCTTAATACAGGAATTTTTCAAGACTCCAGATAGCCAAAATTGATCTGATAGTCCAAAAGTTATAAAAATTTCTACCGGATATCCTAGACTTCAGATCTAGGTGAGAAATTACAGGATGATGCGTCCTAATGGGGTGGAGGTCAGAAAACTGACAGAATACCGATAGGAGGTCTGTAGGAAAAGTTATTCATAAATTAGCAAATACAGACGGGAGTGTGAGGCCTCCGGGGATCCGATTAGGGAATTTATCGGTATTTAAAAAGGGACTGAATGAGTTCGGATGACCTCAGTCAGATGACCGTTATAACCCACAGGGATGCTTGAACACAGTAGGCCAGTGTATCTGATAAAAGGACCCGGTGTCCGGGGATGTGTTGTAACGGTATATAATAGTTAAAATATTCGATGAACTGTGCCGGGGAAAGATACCTCGTAATACGTGCCATAAAGGTAATAGACCCAGAAAGACCCAATAATGGTGCCATCAAAGGCCCAATAAGACTCTTGGACTGATATGTGGGCCAGTGTCCAGCGGAACCCCGAAAAAATACGAAATTACGAAAATACCCGTGTGTTGTACTAAAGGGGTAATAGGTGCCATGTGTAAAGCTTGTGGGACCCACCATATGCAAAACCCTAATTCTCCTTTATCCCTTTTTTTCTTTTTCAAAAATTCATAAATTATTCATTATTGGACTTGGGCTCCAAGACAACT
Source organism: Leucaena leucocephala (assembly GCA_037074615.1). Taxonomy (NCBI): domain Eukaryota; kingdom Viridiplantae; phylum Streptophyta; class Magnoliopsida; order Fabales; family Fabaceae; genus Leucaena; species Leucaena leucocephala. Next base: position 9,497,822 of record CM073549.1, read on the forward strand.
TTGGGACTTATTCGGCTGCCCTAGGAAGAAATCTTGAGCCTTCCTTAGGTCCAATTACTAATTGGCATAAATCCCAAGGCACTTCCCTTATATCGATATCCTTAAATTACCCTGATCTTGAAATAAATATTAGACACCTCTTTTAATGGTTATAACATTTTTAGAAATTCATTCTAATATAAAATGAATTCCCTGCAAAGTCTCATAATTTTTTGAGACCCAGAAGTGCTGATGAAAATTACATACATTTCCTTTAAACCCTTTATCGGTGTCCTTTTTCACCGTAAATTCCATAATTAATTCTACATAATGCCTTTTTTACTTCTGTCGGTTTCATAAATTCTCATGTTAATTATTAGAATTTACTACCAAATGTTATCTGATTATGAGGTTCAGAAGATACTACAATAATTACCAAACTTCTAAAATTAATATCAATTTTTGGGACCTCAAATCAAAATTCTGTGTTGCGTTAAACTGATCAGAATAATTTTCTCTATTTACTAGGAAAATTTGGGACTAAACTTATTCCGGGCATTTTTAGGCCTTTTCCGGCTCAACTTTTCATATTTACCATTTTGCCTTTGGACTTTTCATAATTACACTTTAGGCCCTCAACTTTTCATAATTACACTTATTGGCCCAAAACTTTTATCTACTTTACATTTCATACCATAGAACTTTTAGACTTTTCATTTTAGTCCCTCTTCTTTATTCCTTTGTCTACTCATCACTTTCCTCTCATTTCGTCATCCTAATCCTTTCCAAACCTTTTTCCTCTATCAATCTTACACAGATAGGGAAAATTAGGATATGACATTTCTACCCCCTTACAATAAATTTTGTCCTCAAAATTTACTGGGTACCTTAGTCAACTATCACATGTATATCTGCTCTCTATACTCTTTTCTGTTTTATGACGAAGGTTTAGGGGATCATCCCTTATCTTCTATCTTGACAACTAGCGGAGTGCTTTCAATATCTGCTTCATGTCTTTGCTGTCATTACTCTGCTTTTCTAAATCAACTCAATCAGAGTTGAACTTCTACTTCATTTTGTTACTTGCTTACTTGCTTTGCATCTATTCGCTCATGGACAACTCATTATCCTTGACTTGTGAGCAGTGTCCATTTCTTTTATATCAAACTCTCTCGAATATTTCTGTATTCGAGAGTTTTTATTAACTACTCATCATACTTTCTAGCACTTATCTCTTATTACTTATCTTAGTATCTCACGGAGTTCCTTAACATCCGCAAAGCTTCATCTCTCTTTTCGTATAATCATATTTCTTTTTCTTAGAAACTCTTATCACTATATTGTTGCTTTTATCATCTTTAATAATTTAGCATCATACAGAGAGAAGACTTATGCAGTTATTCTTTTCTTTACTTTATTGCTAAGTAGGAGCACATACTCTAACACGTTTAATGCCTGGCCAACGTGTTGTAGGACTGCATACCTGCTCATGAATGCAAAGCTCTAACATCATAGCTCAAGTATTCCTTTTCTTAATATGCACAACTCTAACATTCGGAGCTTGTACAGCTCTAACATTCGGAGCTTTAGCATATTTTACAAACATAACATAATGCCTGGCATTTTATGCAAGGAGTGAAAGCTCTCACTTACTATTCCATCCATAACATAACATTTAAACATCTTATCCCTACAAAAGGGAGCCTCTTTATCTGTCTACAGAATTAGCTACAAAGCCACTTTGCATTATACTTCTCAACACATATTTTTCATTATGTATCTCATTACATACTTCTCATGCCGTATCATGGCATATCTTGCCAAATCTCGCTATATTATGACATGTTTTATCTAACTTGAGATACCATAAGTCTAACATTCTCTTTAACTTATAACTTTCTGAGGAAGATCTTGCTCTTAAGTCTTTCTAACTTCCTCTTGACATAAATCTGTAATCTGAATCTTTCCTTTCAAATCCACTCTATTTGGACTTGACATAAGGTTCTAATCCCTTACCGTTCATAACCCCTTTCTAACTTTTTATAACTCTTGTTATCATTTTACTTAACTTTGTGCATCTATGCCAAACTTCTGTGGCATTTACACCTCTTCTCATCATTGGGCTACTCTTTACTTGAACACCTTTCAATCAATTTTGATACTAGGTTAGAGCTAGGTTACTCTTTGCATAATTCTAAGCCCTAGAATTATCTTTCTTATATAACCGCGTTCTATCTTTACTCTACCTTTGACCCTCTTCTCTGGGTCTCTTTAGCCTTTTAATTTCTTTATCCTTATCTGGAGAATTTATCTATTCATACTTATCTATTCTTAAAACATATGGGGTTCTCTTCTCTATCCCTCAGGCATACTTCTACAAAATTTTGAATATCAGCACTCAAATTTTAACTTGGACTCCATCTTCATTTAAGGGAAACTAAGTTCAGTCTGTATATAATAGAGGCTATATGAGGAAAACAATTATAAATAATTTTTCTTGATGAGTCTATCAACTAGTGAAGCTTCCTTACCTTCGTCTTTGGCATTCATCTTCCCAGAGAGATACTACATTGTACTCATATCTTCATAGCTCATTACTTTCCTTAGGTTAGGTCTAACTGCGACCTTGGGATCTAACTGCGATCAACCGTAAGCCTCTTCAGAATCTAACTGCGACTCTGAAGCTGTTAGGAGCTAACTGTGATCCTGGAACCATGCTAGGATCTAACTGCGATCCTCCAGAATATACTGCGATTCGGTTGTATTGTATCCTTATCTCTGGAAGATCTTAAACTAACAGACGAAGTTATAAGGTTAATTGCTTCCACTTGTTGATAACTCAATAAATATTTTTTTTAAATGTTTTTTACATCCAATAGCTTCATATTATTTACCAAGACTTTACTTACTTCCTCTCTTACTCAAGAGTTCCTTCTCAACTTTCTTACTCTGTTGTGGCTTACCATGGGCTGTTGTCTTGTGCAATCATGGCCTAACCACCTGCCATTACATTCTGTTGCTATGGCTATATCATAACTTCTCATTTCAATCTATGCTCTAACTGCGAGCAATCTGTATCTAAACTGAGCTCTGAAGAGCAATCTGTATCAGATCTCTTATCTGAAGAGTGATATGAAAACAATCTCTTTACTTTATCTGCTGATCTTTCTTATACCATTCCTTTTAGTAGAAATAGCCCTGAGTACTGCATTCACAAGTCTGCAGAAATACCTGAGTAACCCCTAGTCATACTATAACTGACTGTCCCACTCATTGAGACTACATGTCATTCTGAGTACAATCTTAATTGCATGTTGTATGGTATTGGAGCAACATAACTTTCTCATAACTTCCTCATCATATATACTCTACCCTGCATATACTGCAAAAGGGGAGTATTTATTCATCATAGTATACTCTAACATGCGTGTCATCACATGAAAACTGCAAGGAGATGTAACTATTTATCATAACTTATGGCAACGTAAGTCATATCATCATCATAATTTGCTCAACCATCCATCGCACATTACAATAAACTAAGTAAACCTCAAAACATTATTTCCTTTATCATATTATCTGTCAGATCCCGATCATTCATTCAAGAACCTGAAACATCTATATATCTCACTTAGGCTGCCACGCTACCCTCTTACCAGGGTATAGACTCAACCCTTCATTACTCTATCTTATATAGGAAATATGGGAGTCATTTTAACTTTTAAATTGTGGCTATCTCTCTACTATCTCTTAACTTCTTCTGTCGATCTATCAGTCTCAGTTTGTTCTTGACCAAACTGTGGTTCCTTTTTGGTCTTTTTCTTGATCCTAACTATTTGACTCACATGGATCTCATTCATCATCTAGCACTATTACTTTTGCTCTCTAGGGTACTTTACCCTAGGTCTGCAAAGCTATTATTCCAATAAATTCCCTAACTTAACAAAGTACTTATTACTTAGAGTTAGGGTCTGAGGATTATCCTATTTAATACTAGAAACTTTTGCCCTGATACCAAAATATAACATCCTTACTTTTATACATCGTAGGGACCATTCGGTAGCATTTAGAACCACTTACATGACCCTTGAAGTCCATTAGCTAGATCTGGAATTTTTACTCTTGGCGAGTTACTGTTCATATGGTATTCCAGATTAGGCGATGAACTTCAAAAAATCATAATTAATTGTAGAAAAATCAAAATGAAGTGGTTCAAAATTCTACTCGATGCTAACATCTTGAAGTTTAAGGGAAAAATAATTTCCTGACCAAATGCTTAGCCAAATAATACAATTTAATCGTTAAAGTTTACTGTTTATTTGGTCAAAAATTCTGAAAACAAATTTTGGTCCCTGAATTTGAAAAATTCGTTCTCTTTTTACAGACATCAAAATAAGGCGTTCTTGGTGTAAAAATGAAGCTTGAAATGTTAACTCAATGTCTGTAAAATTTTATACATTTATTCTATCATTTACTATTTTTCATTATATCATAAACAGGTCACACAACATCATTACTTGCAACAATTCTTCACAGAACATCATATAACATTTACATTAACACATCCTAACTCCTCTTCATGCTTCTTCATCCTCTTTCATCATTCATAAACCTATTGGGATTGGGATTACATGGAGGGGGTGAGATTTCTGGGGAAATCTCAGTAGCAAACAGTACTAAACAATGCATGTATTAATGTAAATACTTGTGCTTGCTTATGAAAGTGTTAACATTGTGTAATGTGCATGCTTCAATGTATCATATGAAATACAATTGGCTAAAGTAATCATAGAAATAGAGCTTCAGTCATATACACATATGTAACACAATTCAACATAGCCATAGCACAACCAAGCATACATTCAATACATACAAGTTTAGGATAAGTTTACTACCTTATTGCTTTACTTCCTTTCACTTTAACTTTGTTTCTTCCTTCTTACTTTTCCTTGATGTGTGGATGCCTCTTTTGAGTCCACAATCAAATCCTAACATCACATAATCATCCATTCATTACAATCTAACTTGTCTTGAACATTGAGCTTACTAAACTACATTAACTTTCCTTAATCTTTATTAATTGACTTGGCATTTCAATCAATTGATGCCTTGACTTTACCCTACACAATTTCACCTTTTGAATCCATTTATGAGCTTAGAATCATGAAATTCCAGCTCCCATTTCTGGACAGATTTGAAAAACATGCATAATTCTTCCAAAAATTCTCATTTTGATTCCAATGCTTCCCATACTTGTTTCTCTATTTTACCCCACACAACTTTTCATTTTAAAACCATTGGAAGCATCAAAATCATGAAAATCTAATCACTGTTCATGCGTGTGAACATTAACAGAGAAGGCTTTCAACAATTACAACTTTAATTCCAATGCTTCCAAGGTTCAAAATGCATCCAATCCTACACAAAATCATCATACAAATTCAATGGAAGCATTAGATCATTAAAATTCATTCTTCTTCTATCATGAAAAGTGCAGACCGAAAGGCCTCTTTCATGGCAAAGTCAAGAATATCAACTTGATTCAATAACCAATCATCTAAACAAACTTATCTAAGCCTTAATCACATAGTTCTACCTTTATCTCCTTCTTCCTCCTTTAACTAAATATTTGGACAGCAAGTATACTCTAGGTTTAATGGAATTTCCAACCACTAAAACCTAGGTTTTACCCTTCCAAAACACATATAAATAAACTCAGAAGGATTGCTTACCTTAGGTACTTGCTTGGGTGGCTTCTCCTTGATCTTATTTTGAGTTCTTTCTTCATTTTAGCATGGTTTCCCCAAGGGTACTCTAGGTGCACGAAATTGTGAAGAGAAGGGGGGTTATTTATAGCCAAAACTTTAGCACCTTTGGTCCATAATGTCCTCATTTGTCCTAATTATTACAACGGCCTAATCTTGAACTTGATTGGTTTGTTTTTTGGATTAATTAACCTTAATCATCATTAGGTTAATTCTTATATTATTTTATTACATTTTATCATATGGGATAATATTCCTTTCCTCTTCTTGGTGCCATGTGTAAAGCTTGTGGGACCCACCATATGCAAAACCCTAATTCTCCTTTATCCCTTTTTTTCTTTTTCAAAAATTCATAAATTATTCATTATTAGACTTGGGCTCCAAGACAACTTTTGGAACTTATTCGGCTTCCCTAGGATGAAATCTTGAGCCTTCCTTAGGTCCAATTGCCAATTGGCATAAATCCCAGGGCACTTCCCTTATACCGATATTCTTAAATTACCCAGATCATGGAATAAATGCTAGACACATCTTTTAATGGTTCTAATATTTTTAGAAATTTATTCTAATATAAAATGAATTCCCTGCAATGTCTCATAATTTTTTGAGACCCAAAAGTGCTAATGAAAATTACATACATTTCCTTTAAACCCTTTATCGGTGTCATTTTTCACCGTAAATTCCATAATTAATTCTACATGTCTCTTTTTTTACTTTTGTCAGTTTCATAAATTCTCATATTAATTATAAGAATTTACTACGAAATTTTATTTGATTATGAGGTCCAGAAGATACTACAATAATTACCAAACTTTTGAAATTAATGTCAATTTTCTAGGACCTCAAATCAAAATTCTGTGTTGCGTTAAACTTAGCAGAATAATTTTCTCTATTTATTGGAAAAATTTGGGACTAAACTAATTCTGGGCATTTTTAGGCCTTTTACGGCTCAACTTTTCATATTTACCATTTTACCCTTGGACTTTTATAATTACACTTTAGGCCCTCAACTTTTTATAATTATACTTATTGGCCCAAAACTTTTGTATACTTTACATTTCATACCATAGAACTTTTAGACTTTTCATTTTAGTCCCTCTTCTTTATTCCTTTGTCTACTCATCACTTTTCCTCTCATTTCTTCATCATAATCTTTTCCAAACCTCTTTCCTCTATCAGTCTTACACAGATAGGGAAAATTAGGATATGACAGGTCGCGACCTGTAAACGTAGAGAAACTTCTCAAACAAAATTAGGTCGTGACCTGTGGACACTTTGGTCGCGACTAAAAGCCACAGAAGCTGCTTCCTTGATTTGATTATCTTGTGATGTCTTTTCTGCTAACGTTAGTCCTTGGTTCTCCTCTAAAGTACCTGCAATTCAAAATCAAAGCTCACTGTAAAAGTTCCACCAATAAAGGAATAACATATATGCAGTTTTGAGGAGTTAATTTACCATTTTACCCTTTAAATAGCACATTGCAAGCACAATCATGTATTACCACAAAATACAATTACAGGCATAAAATGAATGGTAAAGTTGTTATAAAACCCTTAAAAATGTCACATAAACCATACACAAATTGTGTCTTATCACACAACCCTATCGTTCTTCTCAATGAACCTTAAAGTGGAATCCTAACAATTAGTGAACAATTTTATTGAAAACCTGAGTAAAAACACAGGTTCTTGGTTTAGTTCAAACATTGGTGCAGTAGAAATAAAGAGCAGTAAAAGTAACTATTTTTGAATTTTTTATTAATGTGAAAGTGGTTTGGATTGTAAAAGAAATATGATAGGAAAGACTCTTGATGATGAACAGATAGCTATCCTCACTCTTGATGTGGAATTAGAGTGATGAATTCACTAAGTCTTATATAAAACCTCAATCAATTGATCAAGTCTAGTTCATTACTGAGTTCAAACTCCCTTTTATCAAAGCTGAATTAAAACCCTTCAATGCACTGTTGAAAACCACTTAGTATGTAGATTGAATTGGATAATTCAAAAACCCTCTGTTAATTACCAATCGATAGATAAAGACTCTAATCAATTGAATTAATTACTAACAATCGCTAATAATCAACTAACTAACCAGAAATCAAACTGAGATATATATGTATGAAAATCGATAATCACATCATCCAAATCAATTACAAGAATCCAATATGAGAATAATCAGTCGATATTCAATCCTCAAACATATTATGAAATCCATAAATCTAGAAATCCTAAAACATGCAATTAGAGCATATTAAGATAGCTTAACTGCCTATTGTAGTCCGTGAGCTCAAGCTATATTGTCCATCACCAAGAGGCTAAAAATCTAGCCTCTCATAGCACCTACTGTGCTACAATTGCTGTCTAGAAGTGATCCTATGAGACACAGAAAAAGATAATAGAAAGGTAAGGGGAAAGGTAGTAGAAATGGATTAATCGGTGTAGAAATGAAAAAGAAAGTGAAAAGATCAAGAAAAATGAAGGATTTGATTCCAGGTTGTTGAGAGGATGAGAGGATCTTCAACTTGGCCAAATCTAGCAAAATATCCAGCCCCACTTCGTCTGGTTGCTGACGTTTTCCTTAATTGCAGAGTAACCTAAATGAAAACACATAACTTCACTAACTGACTATTCTAGTCATGACTAGATCCTAATTTAGGTCGTGACCTGAGAACACATAGAACCTGCCAGGTTAAAAATAGGTTACGACCAGTGGACTTTGGGGTCACGACTAAACATCATAGAAGCTAACTTTCATGATTCAGGTCCTATTTGTCTTGTGATTCCTTCTTTGCTTCACATTGGGTCCTTGAGTCTCTTCCAAAACTCCTACAAATCAAAATCAAAGTTTATTATAAAGGCCAAGCTAATTAAAGAATATAATATATGCATTTGGGAAGAGTTAATTGACCATTTTACCCTTTAATATACACATCGCCATTCACAATCATGTATTACCAAAAAAGCACAATTACAAGCATAAAATGAATGGTAAAAGTGTCATAAAGCCCTTGAAAATGTCAAAGAAATCATATACAATTTGTATCTTATCAAAGCCTAACCCACTCACTATCAGAAATAGGGTATATGATCTCAGCACTTAAGAGTTTTGTTATTTCCTTCTTAACAACATCCAAAATCAAGGGGTTAATCCTTCTTTGTTGTTGCCTTAGTGGTCTAGCACCATTATTCAAAAGAATTCTAGTAGTGCAAACATAAGCATCTATCCTTGGAATATCAGCAATAGACCAACCAATAGCAGTTTTAAACCTTTTTAAAATCAAAAGCAACCTATTTTCCTCTATTTCAGTCAAAGAATTATAAATTATCACTAAAAGTTTGTCATTTTCAGAAAGGAATGCATATTTGCGGTTTCCTATAAGTGGTTTGAGCTCAATTTCTGGTGGTTTAATCACGATTGAATGAGCTTTTTAGGTTTTACTTTAGATTAATTCTTCTCTGATTATGGTACCAAATTAGCACCACAAATAGCAGCAACTCCTTCATTGTAATTCAAATTGGGTTCCACAGGTTGATTATGTAAAAGTGCTCCCAAAACACCTATAGAACTGCAATGAAAATCAATGTTAGGTGAGTAATAATCCCTAAAAATTCCAAGTTCAAAAGTAAATTCATAATTAAAATCAATACTCCCTAGATTACATAATTAAGCAACTTGTGTTGGTTTAATCCTCAAAGTTCTAGCAGTGCAATTCTGTTGATTTAGGATAATCTCCTTTAATCTTTGCAGCCCTAAAATGTCTACTAAATCCAAGTTAAGGCTCCTATGAACAAGATTAGAATAAAGGATATTATAACTATTAAATTAAGAACTTTTCGTCCTAGAAATTCCAGCTTCTTGTATCTTAAAGTGTGTAATGTTTTTTGGATTTTTATAATCATTACAATCCTACTTTTATGGTGTCTGAATGGTCAAGCAAGTCAAATTAGCAGAACCCGTTATTATTCTATTGTTCACAACTTTATCATACTCCAAATGAGGTAATTCAGCTTAGGAATGAGTGTCCAGGTTAGAATCAGACTCTAGAACTAGAAAAATATGTTATCCCCTATGCTTAGAACATGTGTCTTTACCATATAAATCTAAAAAATTTGCCAACAATCTCTCTGGACAATGTTCATCACTTGAAACAGTGAGGTTAGTTCCAATGGAAGAAATAATATATGAAGATGAAGAAAAATCACCCTTAGTGGAAAGCCGGGCATCAATTTTAGAATTAATGCATAACATATCACGATTGGATGAAGAAAAAGAAGGGAAATAAGTGGAGGAGAAAGAAGTGCAAGGTTCTTCAACTTCATCATCATTATCAAGCTCAAAAATAGATTCTTACTCATTTTCAAGTAAAGCATCAATCATGTTAAATGCTAGGAGAAAATAGTCCTCATATGGGTGTCTCATCATTTCATACATGTTAAATTAAATTATATGCGCACCAAATTCCATTTTAATTATTCCATCTTTCATGCAAATCATAGTATTAGCTGTCCTCAAGAATGGCCTACCTAGAATAAGGGTACTATTATTAAGAGACTCATTTGACATATCCAAGACATAAAATTCAACAGGAAAAATAAGGTCCTTAACTTGAACTTAAATGTCTTCTAAAATTCCCTTAGGATTTCTAATACTCTTATCAGCCAATTAAACTAACAAACTTGTTGGTTTAATCAAATTCACCCCTAGAGCATAATAAACTGAACTAGGCATTATATTTATAGCAGCACCTAAATCTAATAATTCTCTAGAAATATTTATCTTACCAATTGTACAAGGAATAGAGAATGCATCTGGATCCTAACATTTTACTGAAAGTTGAGCTTTGAAAACTGTAGAAACATTAGGCCCCACTTGCACCAATTCATTACGTTTATATCTTCTCTTGTGTGTACAAATGTCCTTCAAATACTTTGCATATTCTGGCACTCTTTAAACCTACTCCAAATAGGTACATTTACTTCAATATTGCTGAAAAAATCAATGATTTCTTTGTTCTGTTTCTCCAAGGCTTTCTTCTTACTAATCATGAATGCCCTTGGAAAAGGTAAATCCTTAAGATTCACCTCTTTCTCAGTTGAACTAGAAGTTGTTTCTTGTTATTTGGGCTCTGAATTTTTGTTACGCAGCAAGTCAGATTGTATATCTTTCGTTGTAACATCTCTAGAAGTCCTTATCCCAGATTCATAGCCTAGCTCAAATTCCTTGTTGTTTGACGGTTCATAAACTTCAGGATCTTGCTCAGAATTGATTTGACCATTTGCAAAGTCAAATCTAACCTTTTTCTTCTTAAGAAATTGTGTCTCCTTCTTACTTTCATACTTCTTGATGCTATTTCTTATTAGACTTCTAGAATCAATTTCCACATCAATCCCTTCTTCACTTTTAGTAGCTGTGACTTGTTCCCCAACTTGTTTTCCACTTCTCAAACTTATGGCATACAAAGCTTTTGGATTTATTACAGTTTTAGAAGGAAGAGGGCCTTCACTTTGAACTCATAATTGGCTAAAATTATTAGACAATTGGGTTACATAACTAGAAAGGTTAGGGTTCTTAATTCCCTAATGTTCATCCTCTTTTCCATTCTAACATTCTAGCATCTGATGAAGCAGTTTAGTTGTCAATCCTATCCACTTTAGAATTTAAGTTAGTGATTCCCTTCAAAATTTGAGCCAACTCTCCATTTCCTAAAGTGCTAGCTTCTTGGGTAGGTACTAAAGCCCTTGAATCTTTTAATTGTTGCAGAAATATAGTATTCTATCTAGCACCTTGCTCATAAGCATTTTCCTTGTTATCTCATGTTCTTCATCTAAAATTTGGATGATATCTCCACCCTTCATTATAGGTATTTGAGTAAGGGTCCCTCTTTTGGAATTGTGATAAGACAAATTTTATATATGGTTTCTATGACAATTTTAAGAGTTTTATAATAACTTTACCATTCATTTCATGCCTTAAATTGTGATTTTGTGTATTACATGATTGTGAGTGACAATATGCTAATTAAAGGGTAAAATGGTAAATTAGCCTTCTAAACTGCACATATATCATTATTTACTGATTTAGACTTTTACAGCGAGCTTTTATGTTGAATTGCAGGTATTTTGGAAGAGAACAAGGACCAGGAAAGAAACCACAAGTCAATGAAAGTCAAATCACATCTCTGCACTTTTTAGTTGCTACCAAAGTGTCATCCAGTGGCGACCGTTATTCTTCTGGAAACTTCTCTGCGTTTACAGGTCGCGACCAAAACAAGGGACTGGTCATGACTAAAAAAGACAGTCGTGAAGCTGCGCGTTTTGAATAAGGTCATGCTATTATAAGAAGAGACAGAGGCTGCCGTCAGAGGGGGGCTGGTTTTTGGACCTGATTAGGCTAAGAAGCAGTACTCGAGCGATCTCTACACACCTTCTCGACACATTCCATCCTTCTACGCCATTCACCTTTCATATCTTCATAGTTTCTTATGGCATCACATCTGAGCAGCGATTACAGTGCAGTAGAAGTCATGAGAGGCTAAACCTTTAGTCTCTTGGTGATTGGTGATATTATGATGTTTGCTATGCTAGGTTGAGTATAGGAAAGGGATGATTCAGTAGATATGATTCCATTTTCAATTTTGTCTTCAGTTTATTTATGCTTTGTTCCACTTACCTTTCCATCCACACACTCACATGCATGACTTTAGCTTACCCATCCTGTCATCTTTGCTTTACTTGTATTGCTTTGTATGACTTGAATGTGACTGCATGCCTCATTGAAAAATTTGCATTGAGTGATGAGATTATTTGCTGTGTTTGAGCTCAATTTGTTTGACTTCATAGAGTGCTATGATTTTTGGTTCTATTGACGGTGAGGACACTGTCAAGTTTAAGTGTAGGGGAGGATGTTTTATTTTTACTTTTGTGCTTGATCCAATCTTTCATCACAAAATATTTGTTTTTGATCTTCATATGTGGTGAATTGCTGAAAATTGGACCTCCACCATTGTTAATTGGTAAAAAGGATTTAGCTTGAAAACCATTTTTGGACTTTGAAAACTCTCACTTGGTAGTCTCTGTGAAAAATGGTCGCGACATATGTGTTTTATGGTCACGACCTTTGATGGAATTTTGGACGAGCATGCTCTCTGTGAACTAACGTCGCGACCTGTGTGCTGTATGGTGGCGATAATACCTCTCTGTCGATTTGAGTCGCGACGATAGTACTTTCTTTGTCGCGACTGTTTCTCTCTGTGTATTTGAGTCGCGATAGGCAATTTCATAGTCGCGATCAATGTTTGAAAACTTCTGAGCATGCGCCCCTGTGAAAATAGGTCGCGACCTTAACTATTTTATGTCGCGACCCAATTTTGAAAAATGTCCAATTACCTTCTCTTTGCCTTGTGCAATGCTGTAAAGAAGGATTCCTTTTGAACTACTAAGATGCTTTCAGAAATGATTCATTGTCCCCTTATTCCAAAACCTTTTTAGTCCTTCGAAACCATTGCCACACTTGAATTTTTTTGAGAATCTTGGAAATTGAATTTGAAACACCTAAACTTTTGCTATTGAATTTGGGATTATTACGAGTCTAAGTGATCACTTTGAAACTTTTAAATCATCATTTAGAGGGTTTTTAATTGTGATAAGTGTTCTAATGCCTAGTGAATGATGAACTTTGTTTGAAACTTTAGCTTATGATCAATTTAGATCAAAACCCTAGTTGGAAGGATTCTCGGCCTAAATTTCTATATTGAGTGATTATTCAATTGGTTTATATCCTCTAGAACTTGTCTTGGCTCTGAGTTGAGAATGACTTGCGCATTTATGAATTGAACATGATAGAGGCATTCATTTCTAAACCCTTTTATCCCAAACATAAGCCCACTACATTTATATCCTTAGTCACCCTTTTGAGCCCATCATTTTTCTTTCATCCATCATTTATATAGAAAGTCATATATGCATAAACTTCATTTGCAAAATAAAATTCTATTCATGTCAAAAATTCATTATTGTTGTGATATGTGCTATAGGGTTTGTGTATGAGGTGCCAAATAAAAAAAAGGATATTGTACTGGAAAAAAAAATAAAAAAAAAAGATGCAAGAAAAGAAAACAAAAAAAGAAAAGAAAAGAGAAATGAAGAAGGCACATTTATTAACTCTTATTAGCACAATTATCACTCCTAGATCTCTAGAGACATGAATTCATGCTACATATTCATTGTTAAATGCATATAGTACTTTCTATTCCTCATATTCCATTCCATGTAGCCCATCTCCATCATTACAACCCTAAAAGACCTCTTGATTCTTTGCATAAGTATTGTATAGTCGCTGAGATTTAGAGCCATTACAAGCATATGGTAGGATGTTTTCCAATTTGAATTTGAGTTAAAGAACCCTAACAATTAGAGGATAGAGAGAGCTAAACACTTACATCCTTAGAAAGGATCTATTACGCTCATACAGTTGAGGTTGATTTCACTTAGTAGTTGATTACTTGGCATTGCTCACATTATCACTACTGCATTCCCAAAATATGGTGGATTAATTATTTTCAGGTCACACTATGGGTTATGTTATTATCTTGGATTTAATAGTGTTGTTCGAGGTGAAATTCATTTCTTTGTCTAGGAGTACAATGGTTCAAGTGTGGGGGAATTGATAAGACACATTTTGTATATGGTTTCTATGACAATTTTAAGAGTTTTATAATAACTTTACCATTCATTTCATGCCTTAAATTGTGATTTTGTGTATTACATGATTGTCAGTGGCAATATGCTAATTAAAGGGTAAAATGGTAAAATAACCTTCCAAACTGTACATATATCATTATTTACTGATTTGGACTTTTACAGCAAGCTTTTATGTTGAATTGCAGGTATTTTGGAAGAGAACAAGGACCAGGAAAGAAACCACAAGTCAATGAAAGTCAAATCACGTCTCTGCACTTTTTAGTTGCTACCAAAGTGTCATCCAGTGGCGACCGTTATTCTTCTGGAAACTTCTCTGCATTTACAGGTCGCGACCAAAACAAGGGACTGGTCAGGACTAAAAAAGACACTCGTGAAGCTGCGCGTTTTGAATAAGGTCATGCTATTATAAGAAGAGACAGAGGCTGCCGTCAGAGGGGGCTGGTTTTTGGACCTGATTAGGCTAAGAAGTAGTACTCGAGCGATCTCTACACACCTTCTCCACATATTCCATCCTTCTACGCCATTCACCTTTCATCTCTTTATCGTTTCTTCATAGCATCACGTCTGAGCAGCGATTGCATTGCAGTAGAAGTCATGAGAGGCTAAACCTTTAGTCTCTTGGTGATGGATCTAATATCTTAAGCTCACGGACTGAAACATGGAGTTTTTACTGTTCTAATTTGTATTCCTTTACATGTTATGATTGTTCCTAGATCTAGGGTTTTCATTCTATTTTTAAAGGTTGAATATCGATTGATCATTCTCGAATTAGATTTTCGTATTTGATTCTGGATGATTTGAACGTTGGATTTCAATTTAATATTTCAGTGTCGATTTTAAGAAAGTTGGGTTATTTTCAGCGATCATTGCAAATCAATTCAATTGCTTGAAATCTAGGGTTTTCGATCGACAACCGTGCGAGGGCGTTCTCATCAATCTAGGGTTAATTACATGCTAAGTAGTTTCTAACAGTTCACTAATAGTTCTTAAACTAGCTTTGATCAAAGGAGTTTAAGGAGTATTAGGGTTCTGGACTCAATCGATCGGTTGAGGTTTTTCTTTGAGACTTAGTGATTTAAAACTTCAATTTAATATAAGAGCAAGGAAGGATAAGTTTTCATCATCAAGAGTCTACCATTACATATTTCACAAACAAACAAACTCTTTTCATCTCAATCAAAAATCCAAAAATATCTACTTTTCTGCACTTTTATTTTATTGCATCAAGCACCCAAAACCCCAAAACCATTTTTACTACTACTCAGGTTTACCATTGATTTTGACATCCAATTTGCTAGGTTTCTAATAAAAAAGGCTCCTTGAGAAGAATGATAGGGTTGTGCCTTATACTACATTATATTGGGTGCAATTAACTTAATTTTGATGGCTCGGACTACGATAATCCGAGGGCCTCGTCAAATTGATTAAGCTTATTTTGATAAAGAGCTAAGACCTTTTCATATCTAGATGGATAAACATCATAAATATGTGTAGTCAACCCATAAAAATTACATGAAGGAGCTGCCAATTGATTACAACCAGCTATAGGCCGAGAAGGAGAAGGACTCATGTTACTAAATTTAAATTCCACATTGTCAATTTGTGAGAAAAAACTTTTACAAAATTGAGTCAGAATACCCAAGACTTACCTCACTAACATCACAATTATCCCTAGTGTCAAACTGTTGATTATTCCTTGCCAATTTCTCCAAAAGATCCAATCCTCTTTGAGGTGGCATGTCTAGGATAGAACCATTAGCTGCAGCATCAGTGATGTCTTAACATGGGATTTCATGCTTTCATAGAAATATTGAATTAACCATTGTTGAGAAATTTGATGATGTCGGCATTTTGTAAGCATCCCTATGAATCTAGTCCAATATTCATACATTGATTCTCCTCTATTTTGAGCGACATTGCAAATCTCCTTCTTCAACTTTGTAGTTATTGAAGCTGGAAAATATTTTTCCAAGAAGATCTTATTTAGTTTATCCTAAGTGAGCATAGCATAATGCTTAGGAAGTGTTCCTAGCCATTCTTTTGCTCAGCCTTTAATAGAGAAGTGAAAAGTAGTCCTCAAACCTTTTCCAAAGGAGCATTTGGTGGTTAAGAGCTAAACATGTTTGATATAAATCCTATAAATGATAGTGTGGATCATCTCCTGCAAGACCATAAAATTTTAGAATCTGATTCATTATTGAGCTTTTAAGTTCAAAATTAGCAATCTTATTGTAAAATCCATAAGGGTTATAATCCACAACAGAATTATTTAGTTCCCTTATGTGTCTTATTTCAGCACCATTATTAACATGCATATTAGGAACATTTTCATCCTATTGTTCCATGTGATTTCCACCCATACCATCCATATTTACTTCCTTCTCATCCATATTTTCCACCACAAAATAATTATCAACTAATTCACAATCAGTCAAGTCAACAAACAAGTTTTCACAAGAGTCAGCACTTGCTTGTAATTTCCTAAGATTACTTAAGGTGCAATTTATCTGCCGATCAATTTCAATTAAAGACTTCTTTGAGCTTCTTGTCATAACGCAGCAATGGGCAAAAGTGTTTCACACAATACTGGAAACAAGCACTTAAATTCCAGCAAGTGATTTTCACAATAGAATTTTTGTGAGCAATAACACTGTGAATTAGCTAAGATAACCAAGTTTCATAACAAGAGGTTGTATTCAGCAAGAGTCAATGAAGCTATCAAAGAACCAGTCAATCAATTCTTGACAACCTTAAAAGCAACTAATTCCTGGGCAAACACAAGGTTATTCAATAGAATTTCCACAATCAAGAATTATAGTTTTAGCACGATGATCAACAGTAAACTCACTATTAGAAAGTTTTGACAGCAAGATTGAGTTAGTTTCACAACATACCAAATTACTCTAGGCTCTAAACAGCTTTAAGTAAAAGAATTTTACTTAGCAAATCAGCAAACACACTTTTTCCAATAAAATTCCATATTCAATTTGCTTAGCTAAAATGAAGTAATGCTTCGTATCACACTCAAACTCAAACTCAGCACAATCACAATGACATATCAAAGCAATTATAACTACGATAAACTAGAAAAAAATCTATTTATCCACTTTTTTATTTAGCATTTCTGTTACTTATTTTTTTTATATTCTTTTTTATATTTTTTAGGCCCAAAGGATTGCTAGGGAACCTTAACAAGTAAGGCTCCCCGACAATGGTGCCATTTTGATAAATATGCCATTCTATTTATCAAAACAAACTACGCTAAAATATAGTAAAAGTGGAATCTAGCCTAGGTCATTCTTCTCAAGGAGCCTAAACCTAAATGTTTGTTAAATTTCCAACCTAATCCAAAGAGCCACAAGTTATGAAATTAATCAATGCAAGAATGAGAGATGTTCAATGTGCTTTCTGATTAAATTTCCTTAGCTATTGATTATTAATTTCTATTTTTATAAGCAAGAGTCTGAGGAATAAGAAGTACTGATAATGTGTGACAAAGTAGTGTTTTAACCAAATGATAACAATGTTCCCCTAGAGATAAATTTCACCTTCCTAATTCACTTAATTTAATGAGTTTTAAGAAACCTAATTGCAAGAGAATTAGCTCACAACTCGCAAGCTACACTCGCTAGAGATAATACGTGACAGAGTAGTGTTTGAACCAAATAATAATAATGTTCCCCTAGAGATAAATTTCACCTTCCTATTTCACTTAATTTCATGAGTTTTAAGAAACCTAATTGTAAGAGAATTAGCTCACAACTCGCAAGCTACACTCACTACTAACCTCAACTCGAATGATCGACAGCAAGCAATAGATGATTCAGTTCAGGAATAATACAGAGGCATATTAATTCTTTTATCTACAGTCATTACTATGAGCTATAATGGAATCAATTGAATTAACTATAGAGATCAAATGTACAAGTCCACACTCTATAATACAATTCTCTTTGAACTTAGAAGAAGCAAGTATCAACTCAATCCTCACAAATAATCCATCTCTAACTATTCCTGAAACTCTAAATGTTCTTTCCTCAAAATTAGTAATCAAATATCTTGGAATTATGTCTGAAACTGTATTTAATTTCACACTTAAATTCTAGACATAACAAGGAGTAGAAGAAACTCCCTCTTTGAAGCACATGAACTTTGTACAATCCTAAATTTTTGCTATCTGTATAAGATTGATAGAGGAAAGAGGTTTGAAGGGATTTGGGTGGTAATAAGAAGAAAAGATAATGGTTAGATAAGGTTTAAGTTAGATAAAGAGAGAACGTATAAACTTATAAAGCTAAAGGGGTTAAATTATAATTAATAAAAGTCTAGGGGCTAAACTATAAATAGTGAAAGTCTAGGGACTAAACTGCAAAGAGTGGAAAGTTCAAGGACCTAAATGAGTTTTGAGATTTTAGGTACCAAATTGGAGTTTCAAATTTGGTAGAAATGGACTAAAATGGAATTTAGCAATTTCAGGGACTAAATTACAATTTTGTCAAATTCAGGGGCAAAAGGGTAATTATGGAAAGTTGAGGCAAAAAAGGCCTAAAATTGCCCAAAAATGTTTCAGTCCCAAATTTTACCAATAAATAGATGACAGAATTCAGGTTAGGCATATCTCTCAGAATTTTGATTTAAAGACCCGATAAATTGATATTAATTTTTGAAATTTAAAAATTAGTACAATATCTTTCGAACTTCAGAATCAGATGAAAATTTGTAGTAAATTCTTATAATTAATATAAGAATTTATGAAACTGACAGAAGTAAAAAATGAATTTTGTAGAATTAATTAGAGAATTTAAGGTGAAATTAGACATTGATAAAGGATTTAGAGAAAATGTATAGAATTTTTATCAGGACTTCTGAGTATTAATATTAGAATGAATTTTTAAAAATGTCAGAATTATTAAAGGAGGTGTCTAGAATTTATCTCAAAATTACGGTAATTTAAGAATATCGATATAAGGAAAGTGCCTTGGGATTTGAAACATTCTTAATTTCATGCTTACATATACTCAATTGAAAGTATCTTAGAACATTGGAACACCATTTTACCTTAGAAACATGAATTTCCAAGGGTTAGGCTATCGGGTATTGTTCACTTTACTGTTACTTGGTAATTTCAGTTTACAGCATGAACTTTGAAAATTCATAATTAAATCTAGAAAAATCAAAATGAGGTGGTTCCAATTTATAATGAAAGATATTTCATCAAAAGTTGAAGGAAAAATATGAAAATAAGATTTACTTGTCCAAATGAAATCAGTTTATTCGTTGAAATTCACTGTTCATTTGGTAAACTTTGAACTTCCAGATTCTGTGTCTCATTTTCAAAAATTCATTTCTCTTTGTTTATTTATCCAAATGAGTTGTGTTACATATGGATTTGAAGCTACATATGTATACTTTAAGCTCATAAAATTTCGTGGAAAGATTCATTCATTTTCTATATGAAAATCGCGTATGAATCTCGCTGCCTCTCAGGGCTCATTTCATCTTGATCCCAATTTTAGGTTCAACTTTGAAAAATCATATCAATTCGAGTACTTAACTAAATTAGGAGTTCTTGGTGTCCAATTAAATCTATGGATCTTATCTATATTCATACCAAATTTCATCTAAAAGTTCTTCGAATAAGTCACTCAAACGATTGATGGAAACGTCCTGCCTCGGTTGGCTCCAGTGAGTGCATACGTTTTTACATACCATATAATCTTCCCTAGGTTAAATACATGCCATCTAGGTCATATACACATTATTCATTCACAATTATCCTCTTCCTTGAGAAGTTCCAGCACCTAGGGCATGATTATATACATATGGAAGGAATGAGATTTCATGAAAATCTCAATAGCAAGTCATACAAACTATAAGGTTATGCATGCTTGATGAAATGCCTAACATGTTATTATGCAATGGGAACTAATTCATGATCATACATAAGAAAACTCTAACATGCATATTGTCATGACATAGGTTGCAAAGAGTTGCACATATTCATAACTCATCATCATCATCATAATCATCATCACATAACACATCATGCTCAACCAAACTTCATGCATAACAAGCAAGCATATCAATCAAACAACATAAGTTTATAGTTAAGTATTCTTGCTACCTCTTAAGTATCCTTGTGAGTTCCTTCTTGGCTTGATCCTTCCTTCCCACAAATGTCAAAACCTAGGCATAACCAAATAATCACCAAGTTACAACTCAATTAAAATCATTTTCAAGACTAGGGTTTTATTAAGTCCCTTTCTTTCTCTACTTTGTGACTTAGATTTACATCCTTCCAAACTAAACTCTCATGGTTCATTCCCACATAATTTTTCATGTAGAATCCAAATATGCATTCAAAAATTCCAGAATCCAATTGTATCTTACACTTCTGTACAGAACCGAAAAGTGACCTCTTGTTTCCCAAAAATTCTCATTTTGATTCCAATGCTTCCAATACTTGTCTTCCTACTATAACCCCACACAATTTTCCATTTTAGACTCATTGGAAGCATCAAAATCATGAAATTCCAACAGATGAACAGTGATTTTGTACTGTACAGAACAGAACACCATATTGGATTCACAAGCACACATGGATTCCTAAGCCATTATCATGTGATTCAAGCTTGTTTAAACTTATCTAAACTATCCATAACATAAAACTCATATTCCTTTCATATGGGTACCAAAATTCCAGCCGAAATTCATCAAGGTTTATGCCTCAAAATCCACTTAAACTCAAGAGCAAATCTACTAGAACATAGTCTAGGATCAAGAGGAGTAGTTACCTTGATGTTTCCTTCCAAGTGCTTGCTTCCTCTTGGCTTGAGTTTTCAATTTGCAAGAGTTTCCCCAAGGGTTCATGGGCCACGGTTTGGAATCAGATTTGGGGGGTATTTATAGACAATTTTGGGTGGAAATGAAAGGCCAAGATCATTTTGGTTACTATTTGATCTTGTGGCTTAGATTTAATCTTGGAATTTCTTTTCTTTTTCATTTATGACATCATCTTGATGACATCACCCAAGGGGACAACTCATGGGACACCTATTCAGCATGTGGGGAAATTCTAGGGTTCAAGAAGCTTCTGGAAAATTTCCAGTCCAATCTGGTACCGGCCTGGTCCGATTCCTCAAAAACTGGACTATTTTCTGAATCTAATTTTTCTGAGATTCCATAATATGTCTTCTGACCTTAAATTTAGTATCTGGGTCCTTTATACCATTGACATTCTTATACTAGGTCTAAACTCAATTATAGATCCACTGTGAAATAACTAAAATACCCTTGGTGCCTTTCTTGCTCTATCTTAACCCTAAGGGTAAAATCATCATTTCACACCTTTTTTTACCTTGTTAGAGCATATACTGACTCTGACTAACCTCACCTGTGTATGCCTTGGCATTTTGGCCTATCCAAAATGACCAAAATACCCTCCATTCATCTATTTCTCCTTAAGACAACATAGGGACATTTTCGTAATTCATACTTTTCTGGGGTTCTACTAGATACTGGCCCACCTATCAGTCCAAGTGTCTTATTGGGCCTTTGATGGCGCCATTTTTGGGCCTTTTAGGGTCCATTACCTTTCTAGTATGCTTCACGAGAAATCTCTCCCGACGATATTCATCGGGTATTTTTGCCATTATACACCGTTTCTACACGCCTCCGGACACCGGCTCCTTTTATCAGATAGACTAGCATACTGCGTCAAGGCATCCCTTTGGGTCATAACAGGCATCTGACTGATCTCATCTGACCTCATTTCTTCTCAGTTTGAATACCGCTAAATCTCCTAATCGGATCCCCGGAGGTCACACACTCCCGTCTGAATTTACTAATTTATGAATAACTTTTTCTACATACCTCCTTTCGGTATTCTGTCAGTTCCCTGACATCCTCCTCATCAGGACGCATCATCCTGTAATTTTTTACATATATCTGAGGTCTAGGATATCCGATAATATTTTTATAACTTTTTTATTATCAGATAAATTTTGGCTATCTGGAGTCCTGAGAAAATTCTTGTATTAAGCTGGATTACCCAGCATCACTTGCTCTATCTACTGGTGAAATCTGGAACTGAAATGCTTTCGGGCAGTCCAAACCACTTCTGCCCTAACTTTCTTTAATTACAATTTAGCCCCGGGGAACTTTTCTTCTTTGCACTTAAGTCCCTCAAATTTGGCTAAAATTACACTTAAAGACCCCACATTTTTGTCTACTTTCCTTTTTAGCCTTAAGCTTTTCATAATTGCACTTAAGTCCTTACATTTTCTTTCTTTTTCAATTTAATCTCTTTCTTTACATAAATGGCCACATCTTTTTCTGAAAAATATCTCATATATTTTATTCAGTCTGTACATACAAATCAGTACAGAAAATTTGGGATATTACAGGATTTGTGCCAATTAGCAATTGGACTCAAGAGGAGGCCCAAATAGTGTCCCATGAAGACCCAAGAATCCCAAGTTGGTGTGTTGGAGCTCAAGACAAATTTTAGGATATTTATAAATTTTAAAAAGAAGAAAATCCAAGAAAGTCAAAGATAAAGTTACATGGCATATGGTAGGACCCACACCATGTGCAAGGTTCCATATAACAGTCAAAAACAAGAAAGAAGAGTTTGGACATATGATACAATTTAATAAAATAATAAAAGAATTAAGTTAATAAAGATTAAGGTTAATTAATCTAAAAACAAACCAATCAACTTCAAGATTTAAGCATTGTAATAATTAGTTGAAGGGAGGGTAAAATGATCCCAAGATGTCAAAGATTTTGCTATAAATACCCCCCATTCCTTCACAAAACTATGACCTAAGTGGAACCCTTGGGGAACCTCTTGTCATTTGAAAACTTGACCAAAGCAAAGGCAATTTAAGGCACTTAGTGATCAAGCAAGTTAAGGCATAAGGTAAGCAATCTTTCCTAGTTTATTTATAAGTGTTTTGGAAGGATAAAACCTAGATTTTAATGGAAGAAAAGTGGGAAATTCCCTTGATTCCCTTGCTGCCCGAAATTCCATAATAAAGAAGGAAGAGTTAAATGAAGTTAGAATTAAGTAGATGACACTTAGATAAGTTAGTTTGGATGGTTGGTTATTAAATTTAAGTGATATTCTTGACTTTGCATTTTCTTGATACTTTTTGGCCAAGAGCAGAACTGAAAGGAGGCGTTTGAATTTCAATAATCTAATACTTCCATTGGATTTAAATGATGATTTTGTGTAGAATTGGATTACTTTGAAACCTTGGAAGCATTGGAATTGAAAGTTAAAATTTTAAAGTCTTCTCTGTTACTATTTACACGTATGAGCAGTGAGTTGAATTTCATGATTTTGATGCTTCCAATGGTTTTAAAATGAAAAATTGTGTTAGATAAAGTAGAGGAAAAAGTATTGGAAGTATTGGAATCAAAATGAGAATTTTTAAAAGAATTATATACTTCTTTTTGGTTCTATCTAGATTTGATGAAGGAGTTAGAATTTCATATTTCTAAGCTCAAAAATGGATTCAAAAGGCCAAATTGTGTAGGGTAAAGTCAAGAGATCAATTAATTCAAAGGCCAAGCCAAGTAATAAAAATTAGGAAAAGTTATCCTAATTAGTAATCAAGTTCAATACTCCTGAATATTAGTTAAATGGAGTATGATAAATGAATGATTATATGATGTGTAGGCTTTGATTGTGTGCTCAAAGAAGGCAGTCACATATTAAGAAGAAGTGACAAAGGAAAGGTTAAAGGAAGAGCAAGGAACAGAAGTAGTGAACTTACCTACTTGTATGCTTATGTTGCTTGGATATTTTATGTTATGTTTGCGTACTTGATTATGTGGAGCATGTATGATTAAGTGATGTTCTGTTTCTTTTTATGCTATGGCCGTATGTTATAATTAAGGGACATGGAAGCATGTAAGTTATCATTATGTAAGCATGATCATTAAGTGCACACATATTAACATCAAGCATATAGTTGCATACATTGTATGGTTTCCGTTTGCTACTAAGATTTCTCCCAAAATCTCACCCCCTCTATGTCATTGATGAGCAGGTCAGATTATCACCTTTTGACCCATCAAAATAAGTGATGTTTGCACCCAATAATGTAGTATAAGGAACAACCCTATCATTCTTCTCGAGGTGCCTTTCTATTGGAGACCTAGCATATTGGTGACAAAACCATTAAAAGCTTGAGTGAAAGTAAAATGGGTTTTGGGGTTTGATTGGTTTTTGGATGCAATAAAGTAAAAGTGCAATAAAATAAATGTTTTTTTTATTTAGATGAAAACTAGTTGGTTTGTGAAAGTAGTATGTGATGACAGACTCTTGATGATGAAAACGTATCTATCCTTGCTCTTAATTTGATATGGAGTTTTTGAAATCACTAAGTCTTAAATAAATCCTCAATCAATCGATTGAGTCCAGAGTATTAATATTCCTTAAACTCCTTTGATCAAAGCTAGTTTAAGGAATCTTAATGCGCTGTTAAAATCCTCTTAGTGTGTAACAAAAATCAGATGATGAAAATGCTCTCGAAGGATCATCAATGTCAAGCAATTGAATTAATTAGCAACGATCATTGATAACAGTTCAACTACCTTAAAATTGAAACTAAAATATTATATTTAAACGACATTCAAAACATCTAAAGTCAATTACAATAATCTAATATGAGAATAGTCAATCGACACTTAAAACCTTGTTTATACAATGAAACCCTAGATCTAGAAGCATTAAAATATGAAAGGTGCAGATTAAAACAGAGAAAACTCCCCAGTGCAGTCCATGAGCTCAAGACACGAAATCCACCATCAAGAGACTAATGGTTTAGCCTCTCATGACTCCTATTATGCTATAATCACTATTCAAATATGATGCCATGAAGAAAGCAGAAGGTGAAATGAAGAGATGAATGGTGGAAGATGTGTGCAGGTATTGGAGAGAGTGTAGAGAGAGTTCGAGCACTGCTTCTTATCCTAATCAGGTCAAAAACCAGCCTCCCGGATGTCTGCGGCTTACCTCTCCTTTTAACAGCAGGTTTACCTAATAAAAAAACACACAGCTTCACGACTGTTTTCTTTGGTCGCGACCAGATCCATGTTTGTAAACACGGAGAAATTTCCCAGGAGAAATTAGGTTGTGACCTATGGACACTTTGGTTGCAACTCGAATACACAGAAACCGCTTTCTTGATTTGCTTCTCTCTTGTGATTTCTTTTCTGCTCACATTAGTTCTTGATTTTCCTCCAAAGTACCTGCAAATGAAAAATCAAAGCTTGCTGTAAAAGTCCTATTAGTAAAAGAATGTAAAATTACAGTTTGCAGGAGTTAATTTTACCATTTTACCCTTAAAATAGCATATTGCCAAGCACAATCATGTATTACCACAAAAGCACAATTACAGGCATAAATGAATGGTAAAACTGTTATAAAACCATTAAAAATATCACAAAAACCATACACAAATTATGTCTTATCAATTCCCCCACACTTGAACCTTTGTACTCTTGGACAAAGAAATGAATTACACTTAAACTAAAGCTATTAAATCTGAGATAACAACATAATCCACAGTGTAACCTGAAGACAATTAATCCACCATCTTTTTTGGGAATGCAAAAGTGATAATATAAGCAATGCCAAGTAATCAACTACTAAATAAAATCAACCTTAACTGTATAAGCGCAATAGATTCTCTCTCAAGATGTAAGTGTTTAGCTCTCTTTATCCTCTCATCGTTAGGGTTTTTTTCACTCAAATTCAAATTGGAAAACATCCTTCCATATGCTTGTAATGACTCTAAATCTCAGCAACCATATAACACTTATGCAAAGAATCAAGAGGTCTTTTAGGGGTGAAATGATGGAGATAGGCCACGTGGAATGGAATATGAAGGATAGAAAGTACTATATGCATTAAATGTAGAATAAGTAGCATGAATTCATGTCTTCCGAGATGTATGGGTGATAATTGTGCTAGTAAGAGTTGATAATAGTGCCTTCTTTATTTCTCTTTATGTTTTCTTTTCATTATTCCTTTCTTCAAGTTTTCTTGCACTCTCTCTATTTTTTTTGTGCAATATGCTCTTTTCTCTTCTTTTTATTTGGCACCTTATACATAGAAAGTGTAGCACAATATCACAATAATAATAAGTTTTGACATGAATAACAAGTTTATTTTGGAAAGATGTTCATGCATATATAACTTTCTATGGTGGAATAAGAAAAGTGATGGGCTCAAAGGGGGTGACTACGAATATAATATGTAACGGGCTTGTGTTTGGGGTAAACGGGTTTAGAAATGAATGCCTCTATCATGTTCAATAACATAAATGTGCAAGTAATTCTCAACTCAGAGCCAATACAAGTTCTACAGGATATAAACCAATTGAATAATTACTCAATATAGGAATTAAGGCCGAGAATCCTTCCAACTAAGGTTTTTATCTAAATTGCTCATAAGCTAAAGTCTCAAACAATGTTCATCATTCACTAGGCATTAAAACACTTATCACAACTGAAAACCCTCTTAAATGATGATTAAAAGTTTCAAAGTAAGCACTTAGAATCATGCAATAATCCCAAATCTAACAGCAACAACTCCTGTGTTTCCAATTCAATTTCCAAGAAATTTAAACAAAAAATTCAAGTGTGAAAATGGTTTTTGTAAACTTTTTATGCAAGAGGTTAAAGAGCAAGGGGTAATGAAACATTTATAAAGCACCTTAGTAGCTCAAAAGGATTCCTTCTACACAGCATTGTACAAAGTAAAGAGAAGGTAAATGGACATTTTTGCACTCAGGTCGCCACTAGACACAGTGCAGGTTACGACCAAATTCCACAATGAGTGCAGACTCTAAACTTCCAAAACAGGTCACGACCAGGAAAGTTTCCTGTCTCGACCACGGTACACATAGAGGTTTTATCGTGACCTAAAGACACTCGCGTCGCGATTATTTTTCACAGAGAGTCCACAATAATGAATTTTTAAACTAGGTCGCGATAAAATTAGCTATAGGTCGTGACCAAATTTCACAGAGAGCATATTAAGTCCAAAATTCCATGCTAGGTCACGACAGAAATAGTGAATATCGCGACCAATTTTCACAGAGACTACTATGTTATAGTTTTCAGAACCCAATATACTTAAGACCTTTTTTCAGCTACCTACAAAGCAGTTTAAAATGAGGGTCCAATTTTTAGCAATTCATCACACATTGAGATTAAAACCAAAAACTTTGTGATAAAAGATTGGATCAGTTAAAGAATTTTTATAGTAATTAGTATAGAAACAAGAACATCTCCCCCACACTTAAACTTGACAGTGTCCTCACTGTCAACAAGGATATAGAAATTACAGCATAATATAAGGTCAACTAGCTCCAACACAATAGGAAAATACATACTCAAAGCAAATTTGACAATGAAGCTCGCAGTCACATTCAAATCATGCATCGCGAAACAAGGGGAGCAACAATAATAAGATGGGTAAACTATAGCATGCAAATGAGTTTGTTAACAGCCCAGAATAGATGCAATAAGTAAACAGACCATGGACAACACAGGAGTGTCATGCAAAACAAAAGCAAACTGACAATAAATAGAAATAAACTGAAAATAAACACTATCCTACTGAATTATCCCTTTCCAATTATCAAACTAACATATCAAACATATAGTATTAGGAAAACTTGTAAAAGGTAAGAGATAGAAAAAGGACAACATGGCCTCAAGGTGGCGAAGCAGATTCCTTATAAAGCTTTAAGAGGTGGCCATTTGCTTGGAAGAATTTGCCCATCGCCTCCTCTTTCAACTTGATCATCCCAAAGTCATGGGCTTTGACAATTGCGTAAGGTCCATCCCAGCTAGTTCTGAATTTCCCATGTTTGAACTTGAACCGAGCTTGGTACCTTAGCACTCTATCACCTTCCTTAAACCTCTTCCTCAGGATATGAGCATCATGGAATGCCTTTATCTTTTGCTTATAGATTTCAGAGCTGCTGTAAGCATCCAATCTAATTTCTTTTAGCTCTTAAATATGCAACAACCATTCTGAACTGGCTTCTACCAGGTCCTCATTCCAAGCCTTCACAGCCCAAAAAGTTTTATGCTCAATTTCCACAGGCATGTGGCAAGCTTTCCCAAAAATTATCCTATAAGGAGGGGACATGCCGAGAGGGGTTTTAAAAGCTGTCCTGTAGGCCCATAAAGTGTCACATCCTTACTGTAGCGTTTGGTCATAGAATGATACCTCGAGCTACTCTTGTAGCTTCCCTAACCTTGAACTGGTCAGCTTCTGTCTCTACCAATAGAGGAAACTACTTATCAGACGTTATCATGCTTAGTCCAGCCACATCGTGCTAAGGAACACGAGACCTCGGCGATAACGGCTGACTAAGACTACTTTATCATAATCATATCCTTTGTAAGACTGTAAAGCTCAGGGTATAATTTGTTGGAAATTATGCCCTAGGGGCCAATCATTGTATTATAAACATTGTTGATTTATGAATTTCTTAATTAGGTTATCATATTATTTGCATGTTTACTATGATGACCATCCTTGGATAATTCATGATCTTATCCTAAATATCCTTGGTCGGTCAT
The DNA here is from genome assembly GCA_037074615.1 of Leucaena leucocephala. Lineage (NCBI taxonomy): Eukaryota > Viridiplantae > Streptophyta > Magnoliopsida > Fabales > Fabaceae > Leucaena > Leucaena leucocephala. Next base: position 9,526,881 of record CM073549.1, read on the forward strand.
CTATGCGGGAGCAGAGATGAAATAAGACCAATATGACTTTAAAGATGTATAGAGATATAAATCAAAGTCATAGGCACAGGTAAAAGTACAAGGTGTTGGACCGACCCGCTATGAGAGAGCTGCATAGGTTAAGTCATAAGCTTCTCTCATATATAAGCCATGTCACTATGCCCTTTGACCTGAGATTATCATGGATTCCTACATGACAAACGCTCAGCTTTGACCTAGCCAAAAGTCACTTTTGACCGAGTGATCATAAAGACTATGTCCGGGCTCAGTGGTTTTTCATGCGGAGGAATGTGAATGGTCAAGATGGAATTTGTCCTTCACATTCGTAGAGAGATATTACTGGGCCACTCGATGAGTGAGTCTGAGAAATGTATGGCCATACTGTAATGGAAAGGTAGTTCCATTTCTATAGTCAGACTACTCAGGGATCGAGAAAGTAACGATCAGGAACAGGAGGATGACGTTCTCCATGCCTCATCTATGACCAAAATATCGTGTGACAAAAGGGACGTGATATGGTTTATGAAAGGTTACATCGTTCATCAATCCTTATATGATTTGGGTAGTCGTAATGTCTTGCTAGAGACCGCTTACGACTGTGGGTTAGTATAGTAACTGGCCCACTGCCAACTTCATATGGGCCTACAGGGTCACACACAAAATAGCCCAACACGAGCTATGATGTCCAGATTCATTGAATATAAGATATGTCCAGATTCAATAAATAATCTAGGGTGTACGTGTATATATATTTGTATATATATAAATTCATATATATATATATTAAATATAATAAAAGAGATATTTGCAAGATTTAATTTATAAGGATAACTTAAATCTCTATCACTTTTGAATTTAAAATTAAATTGATATGATCTATTTGAATTTGAAATTTAAATTGATATGATATCTCAAATTTGATTTATGAGAATAAATCAAATATAATTCTGTCTTATCTTTATTTTAAATTAAATGAATAGGTGAATTAAATCTATGGGACGGATTTAGTATAAACCATATTTATTTAATTAGTTTCTTATCAAATTATGCAATTATGATATTATATTAATTTCAGAATTAATATAAGATTAATTCTGAAATCTAACTCAGTGAGAATACTGATAGCATCCTATATATTTGACATTAGGGGCTAGGGTTTTCAACACTAGAGAGAGTGACAAGGAGGCTGCAAAAGGTTTGCAGATAAGAAACGGCCAAAATAGAGAAGGTGAGGACGGAATCTCGAGAAAGCCCTAGAGGGACAAGAGGCGCTAGCACGTCGTTCATGGTTGGAATGCTGTTCATGTGGATATTGGTAGAGGAAGCCGATTTGAGTTGTCGACTTCTTGCGATCGAGAAGAGAGAACCAGGTACGACGATGAGTCGCGACGAGTAAACACTGAGGTTGCGACCATACAACGTCCTGAATGTCAGAAAATCGAAGAGAGGCTTCCAGTCGCTACTAAAAGCTGAGGAGGTCGCAACTGACAACTCCAGAGATGATAAGTCGCAACTAGAAGCTTAGGAGGTCGCGACTGAAAACTCCAGAGACGATAAGTCGCGACAAGTGGACACTGTGGTCGCGACCATAATTCGAATATCAAAGATAACACTCCTTACTTCTTGACTTAAACACACTCGGTAGATCCGGGCAAGGAATGGAAAATTTTTAAAGTTAATTCCGCTGCGTGTCTTCCAATTCCCTTCATAATTTTATTTATCTGGGTGTCGCTGTCTCCTGTCTGAATCTTTACCTGAGCAGTGAACACCATCCCTATATCGTACTCTATGGAGAGAACCATTCAAATTTCTAACTTGTTTAAGGGGTCAGTCTAACTAAACCAGAGCATCACTAAGCCAGAACCTTCTGTTCTGTGTCAGAATCTTATGCTCTGAGCCAGAACCATTTGTTCTGTGCTAAAACTTTGTTCTGTACTAATGCCAGAACCTTTTGCTCTGATACCAAAATATCACGTCCTTACTTTCCTAGCTTCATCTTCTCCAAACCAGTACCCTGTTATGTTTGGAAAAGATAGGGGTGAGATTTTGGGGGAAATCTCAGTAGCAAATGGTACCATTCAATGCATACAAGATGAATGCAAGTGCATGACATGTGTTTCCTTTATCTTCCTTTAGCTTCCAATTGCATACTATTATGCTCCATGCCTATCACTATTAAGCATAACCATAAACTCATAAAGGCAGAGCATATATCATTCATTATCATCACATATCATAATCATATTAACACACAAGCATATACATCAAGCATACAAGAATGGGTAAGTTCACTACCTGGCATGTAGCCCTTCCTTTAATCCTTGACCTTAGCTCTGAAGTTCCTTCTTTTCATAGGTCAGAGCCTATACATAGAATAATAATATTCTTATTATTATCCTATCCAACATAACTCTACTTAACTCAAGTTTATCTTGAGATAATACCCCTATTCTGACCATCCCTTAACTTTCTTTCTATACACGGCTAACCTTATAGAGAGAGATATTTCTCTATTCTAACTATTTAATTTATAAGAACAATCCTATAATTTATTAGAGCAGGAACTAGAATAACTTACTTACCTTATTCCTAAGTTTGTCGAGTCCCTAAGCTCCTTGGATTGCTCCTAGCTCTGCCATAACTCCTTCTTTCTCTTCCTTTCTTTCTTTCTCTCTCTTATTTTCTCTTCTCTTCTTGCTTTGGTCGTGGGGTGTGGAAAGGAAGGAGGGGAAAGGGGTATTTATAGGTGGAGGGAGGTTTAATGGATGGCTCAGATCGAATCACGATGAATGGCTCAGATCACTTAGCTTCCTCAAGAAGCTTCGCCTGCATCATCGTGATGACATCCTCCTCCTCAATGACTCATCAAAAGTGACATCATTAAGGGACACCTCACATGCTTAGGTGTCATAATGGTGGGGCCCTCGGGACACCTCACCAGCTGACTCAGTGCTTCCAAAGAATTTTAGAGTCTTATCCCGGAATGAACGGCTGAGATCGTGCCACGTGTCCTTGTATTTTTCTTCTTCCTCAAAATTAGTGCCATGTGGAACCTTAGTGGGTACCTTTCACACCACCTCATGGCTTCCGGATAAGTCCAAAGCTTTATCTGATCAATGCCCCGGTTATCACTTCGACATGGTAACTTTACTTAATTGAAAACTCACTAAAATATTATTTTAATGTCACTTTGACTCAAATAACTCTTGGGCTACGTTTTTGGGCTCTTGGAATGTCATCTTGGGTCTTTGATCAAGCTCAAGTACTCTTATGGCTCAATTCCCAAGAAACATTCCTTGGGAAATTACCAAAATGCCCTTGGTTCCTTTTTATTTACTTTAATGAGTCTAGGGGCATTATTGTCTTTGCACACCTTACCAGAGTATTCCCTAACCCTGGTCAACTATCCAGATAACCTTTCTTGACTGTCTAACCTTAGTCAAATGACCAAAATACCCTTTACTCATTCTTTACTTATTTTATAACACAGGGGTATTTTCATCATATTGCTCCTTTTTTAGACACTGGCCCCTATTACCGCTGAACTGATATCATGGGCCTGGGCCTCCCTTGGTGTCATTATGGGCCTCTGTGTGATGCCATCTAGGCTCATTCAGTCCCAATTTGCTTACCGATTAATTTCTCAATCGGATATCGGACGTTCACGAACTCCCATCTAAATTCACTAAAAGGTGAATAACATTTTCTACAGAACTCCTTTCGGGATTCTGTCAGTTCCTTGACCTCTGGCTTCACAGGACGCACATTCCTGTAATTTTTCACTCATATCTGATGAAACATCCTCCCTTAGACCCCTCAGAGTACACTTACGGAAGCGACATTAGCTCGATCATATCTTAACTTAAGCCCAGAAATTAAAAATTTTACTCTTAAGTTCCTTATTCTGAACCTTTAATTTGAGAACTGATTAATCTCATTCCACACATCCAAATGAGGCTTATTACCTATCCACGGAATGCCCCAGATGTGTACCACTGGCTCACCAAATTTCATAGCCAAACTCCTTCGTTTACTATGTCAAACTTAGGTTAGAACCCTGCTACCTCAGGACCTGCGAATTTCTTTTTTCATTTCTCATTCGCAAATTGAACATGCCAAACAATATTTATTATTAAATAATAAAATGTCATACAACAAGTCATACACAAAATTCTCATATTTCTATTACATCTTTTCCTGCCCTAATTTCGGCAGTATAACCGCTAGGCTTCATCTGTACAAAGAACTGAACCGTACTGATTCGGTAATTCTCTCATGAGAACTACCATTCTACGTAAGTACCCAGGAAAGACTAGATGAACCGGCTAGGTCCACTCACTTCCAGCCTCCTTAGACAGCACCTACGTACACAGTACTTATCATATTCTGATGTTCAGTCTTAAATTCGACAGCATAACGGCGTCTCTCAAAATTCTTAGAATTCAGTTCAACATAATTTCCCTGTAATGGGTTAGATATGGGGAATGAGATTCGGGGGAATCTCAGTAGTAAAAAATCATAACAATATATGTAATGCAGTGTGACAGTGCTTGCTTGTAATTGTGTATAGATAAGTATGATGCATGCTACCATACTCAATAACATATGATCATAGCATTGCAGTAGAGCTTCAGACATAACATATAAGACAACAATCCAACCAAACAATAGCACATCAAATCACAAAGCCATTACATAAAAGCTAGGATTAGTTACTACCTCAAAAGCTTAGCGGAACTCTACTATCTCTATACTGCTTCCAGCTCCGCCAGAACTTCCTTTCTTCTTTCTTTCTCCTTCTCTCTCTTCTTTCTCTCTCTTTCTTGCCCAAAACCGTGATTCAAATGAATGGGGAGGGGGGTATTTATAGTTTCCTTCGATGGCATTTTTTGTAATTTTGAAGCCTTGTGAACTTGTGGTCCTGGTTTTTTCCTGGAATTTCCTATTTTCTTTTATTCCTTTTTACTGCATCATCTAGGACACCTCAGTGGACACCTCAGCGTACACCTCAGCAGCACATTTCTCACATGTCTAAATCCCGGGACACCTCATCAGCTGACTCAGCATTTCCAGATAGTTCCAGAGTCTTGCACCGGAATCAGCGGCTGAGATCGTGCCACGTGTCCTTAACTTTTCTTCTGCCTCTAAGATGACGCCATGTGGCATCTGGAAGGGACCTTTCACGCCTTCCAATGCTATCCAGATAAGTCCCAGACTTTATCTGATCACCTCCTCGATTATCGTGCCAACCGAGTAAATTTACTTTACTGAAAAGTCATTAAATTATTATTTTAATGTCACTTTTTCCCCTGAATCACTGGGCCTGCGTTTTTGGGCCTGGGAATATCATCTTGGGTCTCTGATTCAGCCCAAGTACTCTGATGGCACGATTCCCAAGAAACACCCTTGGCAAATTACCAAAATGCCCTTAGTCTCTCTTTCTTTACTTTATTAGGTCTAGGGGCATTATTGTCTTTTTCCATCTTACCAGAGTATTCTTTGACCCTGGTCAACTATCCATATAACTTCCCTGGACTGTCTAACCTTAGGCAAATGACCAAAATACCCTTTACGTATTCTTCAGCTGTTATATAACATAGGGGCATTTTTGTCATTTCGCACCTTTTTCCCGGACACCGGCCCCTTTTACCCCTGGACTGATCTAATGGGCCTAGGCCTTCCCTGGTGTCACTAAAGGCCTTAGAAACACTATACGGTCCCCTGGCCACAGTCCGATCATCCCTATCGGGACTGTTTTTCCTTTACCGATTATAACTGTAAATTCCCATCTTCTGGAATTTTTACAGAAAAATCGGGACCTCAAATCAAAATTCCGTGACTCCTCATTCAACCCGGAATCCTTTTCTCTATCTCCCGGTATTTTCAGATATTTTATCCGGACCAGGCTGTTTTGGCTTGAAAAAGCGCTCACGCGCACACTTTTCCAAAATGACCATTTTACCCCTGGTCATATTTCTAATTCTTTCATACACATAGAGACCTCATATGCACATTTCACAGTTCAGTGAAATGATCAGCATAATTTTCTCTATTTTCTGGCAAAATATGGTACTCATCGGCTATCAGCGCGATCTTTCCCATAATTACAATTTTGCCCCTACATTCTCTTTCTAGCCCTGTTACTCATCTTCTCATCCTTCATCTTAAGTTCTAGAAATTCTCTTTCAATAACTCATCCCTTAAACTCTTCGAAAGTCATCGTTACTTGAAAGGCTTGACAACCTGCCCATATCAGGTTATCTTGCACAGGAGCCAGCCCATATCAAGCTACCTGCAGAATTCCTAGGCTTAAGACTTAGGATATTCCTCACATTCCTCATTTTGAACCTAGGTGAACTATCCCGATCTTGTAGGTTAAAGACTTAACTCATCTTTAAATCCTAAAGGACTTAGCTCATCCCTCGGATTCCTACAAAATACAGGTAAGTGATCCGCCCATATCAGATTACTACCCTGGGACTACAGGTTTAGCAGCCTGCCCATATCAGACTACTTCCCAGTTCTCCTAGACCAAAAATCGGGATGTTACATCTGAGGTCCAGGAGATCTGATAAAAATTTTAGATAACTTTTTAACTATCAGATAAATTTTAGCTATCTAAAACTCTGATAAAATTCCTGTATTAAGCCAGATTAACCAGCACCATTTTCTCTATCTACTGATGAAATTTGGGACTAAAATGCTTCCGGGTTGTTCTAAGCCACTTCTAGCTCAACTTTCTATAATTACCATTTTGCCCCTGGAAACTTTTCTTCTTTTCAATTAAGTCCCTCAACTTTTTATAATTACACTTAATGGACCACAACTTGTGTCTACTTTTACTTTTGCACCATGAACTTTTAAACTTTCACTTTAGTCATTTTCTTTTCTAAAATGACCATTACTCCCCTAGGGACTTTCACTATTTACATATAAGTCCTTGTACTTTCATTTATTTGCAGTTTAGTCCCTAAAAACCCTCTGTATGTTTCTGGGACTTCTGCTCAAAGGGGTCTGGTAGCCTATATTTTTCAGGCTACTTTCTGAGTCTCTGGACCTAAAAATTGGGATATTACATAAAGCATCATCAAGTCTCAAGTTCCAATCCTTATTAGATGGTTTAACAATCTTTTCTAAAATATGCTTTATCTCCCTATTGGAAACCTCTACTAGACAATGAGGGTGGTATAACTTTATGAGTTACATCATATTTTGCCAATAAGCTATTGATTAACTTATTACAAAAATAGGTGCCTTGATAACTTATTACTGCTTTCGGTACTCCAAATCTATTAAAGATATGAGACCTTAGAAACTTGGAGACCGTTTGGGCATCATCTAGTCTTGTAGGGATAGCCTCTACCTACCTAGCCAATAAAATATAATGAAACCCTACTGAAAGTGGAAAAGGTCCCATGAAATCTATTCCCTAAACATAAAAAATCTCACAAAACAAAATAGGTTGTTGTGGCATCTGATGCCTTTTACTAATCCCCCCAAATCTTTAGCACCTATCACAAGCTCTACAAAACTCAAAAGCATCTTTAAAAAGGGAGGGCCAATAAAATCCAGATTCAAGGACCCTTCGTGTTGTCCTTTTCCCCCAAAATAGCCACCACATACCCATGAACTCTAGGACTGATTTGTGATCTTGGTCTGGGACACATCATCTCAATACTTGATCTGAGCACAACCTCCATAGAAAAGGTTTATCCCAAATGAAGTATTAATTCACTCTTGAGCTTCTGAGCCTGAAATCTAGTCAAATGAGAAGGGAGTAGGCCAGTTTCAATGAAGTTAACTAAATGAGCATACCAAGGTTCCACAATAGCAATCAAACAAAGAGATTGATCAGGGAAAGAATCACAACAAAGATCAGAACTGAGTACTCCCCTGGTCTCTGTTGGTAATCTGCTTAGATGATCTATAACATGGTTCACATTACCAGCTCGATCCCTCACTCTATATCAAACTCTTGAAGCAGTAGCATCCATCGTAGAAGCCTTGGCTTAGATTGAGATTTATGGAACAAATACTTGACAGCTGCATGATCTGTGTACACAACAACTTTGGAGTTAACGAGATAAGCTCTGAATTTATCTAAAGCCACTATGATTGTAAACAATTCTTTCTCAGTAGTGTTGTAATTAATTTGAGCAGCATCAAGTGTTTTTGAGGTATATGCAATCACTCTAGATACATTACCTTCCTTTTGACCTATCATAGCTCCCACAGCATAATTGGAAGCATCACATGATACTTCAAAAGGAAGATTCCAATTTAGTGAAGTTAGGATAGGTGGAGAAACCAACCTATCCTTCAATTTTTCAAAGCCTCTTTGAAATCAGTAGAGAAAATAAAGTCAGTGTCTTTTTGTAGAAGATTTGAGAGTGGTAAAGCAATTTTACTAAAATCTTTAATGAATCTTCTGTAAAATCTAACATGCCCCAGAAAAGATTGAAGTTCTTTTAAATTTGTGGGGTAGGGCAATAAGGAGATTACTTCAATTTTTGCTTTATCCACCTCAGTTCCCTTGCTAGATATAAGATGTCCAAGTACTATTCCACGATCAACCATGAAATGGAACTTTTCAAAATTCAAAACCAGTTTTCTTTCAATACATCTAGCAAGGATTCTATCAAGGCTCTCAAGACACTCATTAAAAGAATTACCATACATAGTAAAATTATCCATGATCACATCCATGCGTTTTTCAATGAAATCAGCAAATATAGAAAGCATACAATGCTAAAATGTGCCAAGAGCATTACACAAACTAAATGGCATTCTTTTATAAGCATATGTACCAAAATGACATGTAAATGTGGTTTTTTCTTGGTCCCTCGGGTTTATGGGAATATCGAAGTACCCTGAATATCCATCTAGGAAACAGTAATGACTTTTCCCTGCTAATCTCTCAAGTATTTGATCAATAAAAGGTAAGGGAAAATGATCTTTCCTAGTAGAGTCATTCAACTTGCTATAGTCAATAAAAACCCTCCATGAATTTTGCACTCTAGTAGGTATCAACTTATTATTCTCGTTCTTTACTACTATCAGTCCTCTCTTTTTAGGCACTACATGCATAGGTGATACCCATTCACTATCTGAAATAGCATATATGATTCCAGCTTTTAACAACTTACTAATCTCCTTCCTAACCATATCAGAGATCAACGGGTTTAACCTCCTTTGGGGTTGTTTAATTGGCTTGGAATCTTCACTCATTAAAATCCTATGAGTGCAAACAGTAGCATCTATCCCTTTTATGTCAGCTAATTGCCAACCTAGAGCTTCCTTATTCCTCCTAAGCACCCCTAATAGCCTAGACTCTTCACTAACAGTTAAAGAACTATAAATTATTACCGGCAATTTTGAGTCTGGCTTAAGATAGGCATACTTTAGGTTAGGAGGCAATTCTTTTAACTCTAAATCTGGGGGTTGAACAACAGAAGGAATAAGATGGGGGTATTCATTCAAGTTTGAAATACTCCCTTTCATAGATTCTTGGAGGTTGCTCATGTTTAGTTCATCAAGACACTTTGCCTTGCCCTTGGTCTCTTCGAAAGTTACACCAAGATTCAGTTGGTCCACAGCTACAACATGGTTAAGATCACACTCTCTCATACCTGCATCATTGGTAAAGATCAAATCATTCAAGAATCTTAAAGTATGTGAGGTAAATTTAGACTGTGAGTGAGGATAAGTAGAGTTAGAATATATTGGCCCTTTAACCAAAGTAGTGGAGTGTAGAACTGAAGGCACTAGGACTCTACTGGTTGTATTTTCCATTTATGGTCAAGACCTGTCAGGCTTATCTTCAACTTCTATTTGCTACTCAAACTCACAGAGGCTGTCTCTAGAATATTTGGTCTCGACCTCTTCATCTTCTCATCACGACTGGACGTCTCTAGACTCTTTAGTCATGACCAATATGTCTTCTTATCACGACCCAGTTTCACAAAGAGGCTCCCCCTCAGCAAACTGATATTTGGTTACGGCCTCTTCAACTTCACATTATGACATGTCATCTCTGGAGTATTCGGTCACGACCAATAGGTCTTCTTGTCGTGACTTGGGGTCACAGAAGTTTGACCCTTCTTCATTTGTTCCTAATTAGGAAACACAATTGTACTGAGGAGGTATAATTATGTTTCCTAATGATTTCATATTTCTTGTTAATTTAATATATACTAGTAATGCCTTAATTTGATATTTCAAATGTTTGATCAATCTAACCTATTTCCTATAGAAGATATTGAGAAGCTACACAATTTTTGGGCTGAGTTTCTTGTTCAATTCATTCTTTCTCAATAGTATGTGTTTCAAGGAATACATTCTTTTATTTTTCTATTCAAATTGTTCAATTTTTGTATTCAACTTTATTAAATGAATAATATATTTATTGAATTATTTCTTCGCTTTTGTCTCTTTGACTTGTATATTTGGAAGCTTCATGGGATAGGGTAATGAAACGTTGAACTGGCTATTTTTTAAACCTACATTTAAACAAGACAAAAATTATCGGTTGTGCTAACTGTAATGTGTAGAAAATAGCATACTCTACACCGGTCATTAAAATAACCGATGTAGAAAATAGGATAATCTACACCGGTCATTAAAACAACCGGTGTAGAAAATAGCATAATCTATATCGGTCGTTACCACTACCGGTGTAGAAAATAGCCTAATATATTTATATACAATGCCCATATAAACACACCAGATGTAAAAAATTCGTTAATCTACAGCTGACGTTGACATAACAGTGTAGAAAATCTGTTCATCTACACCAGTTTTCCTTTAATCAGGTTTAGAATGTCTCACTTTCCACACCGTATATCTGACCAGTTTAGAATGTCTCACTTACTACACGGTCTGTTTCTACGCCGGTTATTTGTCCGGTGTAGAATAACATTTTAAACCGATTTAGAAAGCATTTTTTACAGTAGTGATTATATCTCTTGTTGGACTTAATCTTATTTTTTATAAATTATTGAGTTATAATTAAGCATTAGATTTTAATATCTTTAGTCCTATTTTATTATTCTGGTGGTAGTTAATAAAGTAGGACTTGAAAAATATTTTGTGACAATTCGAGGTGGCTCGGTTATTGGATTAAAAGCTTAATTATAATTTTTAATTCATTGTTTATAACTCTCATATCTTTTGAAGCTATGATTGCCTACGCTATTGAATTGGAGGATTGCTTTTATTACTATTAATCACCTTCAACTTTATTCTATTCACTTATTATCATTCATTATTCCTTTATTTTAAATTAAAAATATCAAAAATATTTTATTATTTAAATTTATTTTTAATTTATTGCATTCAGTGTTAGTCAATCAAAATAAATCCCATTTTTTAGCTTAGGTTGCATTGCATTTAGTTATTTAGGAATTTAGTTTCATTTTTGGCTCCCAAAGAGAACGACCCGAGGTTGTACTATACGCAATCCTTGGTTTAAATTTTGAAGTAACCTCAAGGCGACATCGAACATAAAGTTGTTTCAGGGATCCCAGTAACTTAGGTTGCCAAGGAAAAGAAAGAGATATTATTATTATGACAGTCATAGCAGCAGTTGTTGTTGATTTACGATGATTAGAGAGAGAAGTCGTTGAGGAGTCATAGTCCAGACAAGAGCAAACTAGGACTAGTAGATAGTCAGGACTACTAAGGAAGGAGATAGTATCCAACTATGGAATGTACAATTCTGTAATCATATTCCACCTGCATACAAGTTACATTAACTATCTAAAAGGTAAAAAATTGGGTCAATCACTTGGAAGAGATTTCCAAAGCATCGAAGTGTATTACAGAATGGAAGAAACCGATAGCCAAGTATCAACGAAAGGAAGATGTTAAGAGATATTGAAGAGTATAGAAGTTACTCTACAGATAGAGAATAGCCACTTACCTTGGAATCTTTTCTTGAGCAGTTTTATGAGAAGCATTCTCCTCAGTCAGATATAGATGAGCGTGAGGCTAAGTTAAAATCACATGAATAGTGAGAGTTGAATGACTGAGAAGTTAGTTCACAGATTGAATTATGTGCTACAAGAAAGAATTCTTCCCAGGTAGTTGTAGAGGTTCAATAGAATAGCAGAGGCATGCAAGATTACAGATAGAGACTTGCGATATCAAGAAAAGATAAAGGCAACTCTAAGAGATTAACTCCTTTCGGTGTTTATGATACATAGGGCTTTTAGTTTTCAGAAGAGGTAATAAGAAGTAGGAAAAGATAGAATATGTGCAAGAGATTTAGAATAGAAGAGTAGAAAGCTAGGAGATATAGACATGCAATCAGAGCCTAACAAATATGAGAGTTGTGCTAAAGACCACGGAGATAGGCTTTGATTGGCAGGTTGAGGTAGTTGCTATAGAAGTGGAAAACTGGGATATTTTGCCAGGGAATGCCTGTATAAGCGATTTTAGATTCAGAAGAAAGTTTTCCCTAATTAGATGCAGAAGAAAGTTTTCCCTAATTAGATAAGAGGTAAAGAAGTCGCCTGAGATGAACAAAGAGATGATATGGATTAACAATGGCTAAGTATATGTGATATGTGATTCAGGTGCCAGTCATCCATTTATAGCAATGACTGTATAGGGAAATTGAATATTCCTGTTAGTTCTCTACCATAATTCCCATTGGCTTAAGGGTGATAGTACCTTATGCATATTTGAATGGTAATGTCCGACATGCACACAGTAGAGCTACCCCAAACTTGGTATGTTTGCTCCACATGATTAATGAAATAGATGAGGTAGTTAGTGTTAGTTAATATTCAAGGATTAAGATTAAGATTAAAATGGAAACTAGGACCAGAATTAAAGTTAGATTAAAGTTAGGAATAGGGATAAGAGTTTGAGATCAGATGATGAGAGTCAGTTAGATGAGAAACCTAAAGCAGGATAGTAATAGAAAATATCCAGAAAAATAGACAGTCTCAGCAAGTGGGACAGTCATTTACCATATGATTAGGGTTACTCAGGTATTTCTACAAGCTTATGAATACAGTACTCAGGGTCATTTCTTATGGTAGGGTTACAGTAAGTACCAAGAGAGTCGTAGTGTTATAACTCTATCAATAGATATGATATACAGTTAGAATAATAGACAATAGTAAAGAGTTGGCTTTTAGATCACTCTTCCTATAAGAGTTGGATTTGAAACAGATGGCTCTTAGATAGAGCTAGACTCAGATAAGTTTAGATCACTGTTCAAATAAGAGTTAGATATGATACAGATTGCTCCTCAGATAAGAGCATATTTTAGATACATGATGCTCACAAATAGAGCATAGATTCAAATGAGATAAAATTAGAAGTTATGATATGGCCGTAGTAACAGAAAGCAAATGCCTATGCTAATTACAGATGGCAAATTACAGATGGCTAGGCCATAATTATACAAGAAAATAGCCCATGGCAAGCCACAGGCATGAAAGAAAGTTGAGAAGCACTCCTGAGTAAGAGAGAGGTTAAGTGAAGTCTTGATGAGTAAGATGGGCTATGGAACATAGTGCTAGAGAGTTATCAACAAAAGGGAGTAATTAACCCTGTAATCTAGTTCATTGGTTGAAATCTTTCAGAAGAATTGTAGTTGATCCTAACATGATTTACAAGAGAGTGATATCCTAGAATTCGATAGTTCCTGAAAAGGCTTAGGACGACAGCGGGTGATTTTGAGTCATGAAATAACCTAGCCTAAATACAAGATAATGTAATTCATAAAGAAAAAGAATATGACAACTTGATATCTTTCTAATAAGACAATCACCAAGGACAAGGTGTTGATTAACTCATACAGAGAGAGTATCCATAATATTTCCAGGTAGCCACTAGACTAAATTTAATTTCTCTTAAATGAAGATGGAGTTCAAGTATAAATCTGAGTACTAGCATTCAAAAGATTGTAGGAGTATGCCTGAGGAATAGAAGAGAGAACCCCATATTTCTTAAGAATAGACAAGTATGAGCAGATAGATCCTCTAGATGAGGATGAAGAGATTAAAAGGCCATAGAGACCTAGAGAAAGAAGGTCTAAAGCAAAGTAAAGCTAGAACACAATCCTATGAGAAAGAGTATGTTAGGGCTCAGAGCCATATGAAGTCTAACCTAGCCCTAACCTAACAGCATGCTTAACTGAAAGGTGCTTAGGCCAGAGAAGTCTAGGATGGATGACCCACTAGAAAATACACTGTTGAGTCACAAAAGTTAGAAATATGTTCTAGAATAATGAGAAAGAATATTGCTAGCTAACATTGAAAGTAAACAAAATAGCAAAGAAAAGAAAGAATATCATGACTAAAGAATAGTATGATTAAATAATAGAACAAAAAGAAAGAATAGCATGAGCACAGAAGAGCATAAACATAAATAGTATAAGTGCTCAGTAGAGAGAAAATAAGGGATAATAGTATTCCCTATATCAGTTTCAAACAGAGGTACTGTATAGAAAAAAAAAGAAAGAAAGAAAGAGATAGTTGGAGGAAAAGGAAAGAGACATATAGATAGAAAAGTATTCCAAATAGCTAACCAAAACTCTAGAATATAGCAAAGTTTAAGAGAGTTCGGCATGAAAGAAATGAACACTACTCATAAGTCTAGTATAGTAAGTTATCCATAAGCGTAAGTAGATAGATAATGATAGATGAATGAGCACCAGAATGAAGCAGATTTCGACTATGATTGAGTTGACCAAGGAAAAAGGGAGCATAGCAGCACGAGAAAGATATGAAGTTCTGCGAATGTTGAAATTACTCCGCCAAATACCAAGATAAAAAGATACGATTCCTAAAGATACCCTGATACCCCAATTATCACATCCTAATTTTTGTACATCTTAGGGACCATTTGGTAGCATTTGGAACCACTTTCAAGGTCATTGAAGTCAAATTTCTCAATCTGGAGTTTTACTCTTATTGAGTACTGTTCATTGTGTAAATTTCAGACGAGTGACCTGACTTCGAAAAATCATAACTAATTTTAGAAAAATTGAAATGAAGTGGTTCAAATTGATAAATGAAGCTAACTCAATTATATTTCAGGAAAAAATAACTAGTTGACCAATCCTTCACCAAGTCAATGTTACAACTTTACTGTTCATCCAACGCTTTTCTCCTGAATCCAGCATTTTGGTCCCAACTTTGATAAATTATATCTCCATGTGTAGATATACAAATAAGGCATTATATATATCAAATCGAAGCTTGGTATGTATACTGTTTACCATAAAAATGTCATACATTTGTTCAACCATTTACTATCTTTAATTACATATCAAACATCATTATGTCACCACGAGTTACTGTTCATGGTGGCAAATTCCAGCATACCAACTTTACATACATATGCATACATCAATCACATATCAATCATGCTAAATAATTCTCTTCATGTATCCTCATATCCTCCATCTTGAGAAGACCTGCTGTAATTAGATTGATATGGACAGGGTGAGATTTCGAGGGAAATCTCAGTAGCAAATAGTACTAAACAATGTATGCATCAATGATTGGTATTAGTGCTTGCTTGTGATTGTGTCAACATAATGTAATGTGCATGCTTCCATGTAACATATGAAATACAATTGGCCAGAGTAATCATAGTACAGAGCTTCAACAATTACATATTAACATCAATCAATCAAGCCATAACACAATCAATCATATATTGAACACATACAAGTTTAGGTAAGTTTACTACCTGGCATGTAGCCCTTCCTTTAGTCCTTAATCTTTAAACTGAGGTTCCACCTTTCATAGGTTAGAGCCTATACATAGCATAATAATATTTTATTATTATCTCATTCGGCATAACTCTACTTTATTCAGGCTTATCTTGAGGTAATACCCCTATTCTAATAATTCCCTAGCTTTCTTTCTATCCACGGCTATCCTTATAGAGAGAGATATTTCTATATTCTATCTATCTAATTTATAAGAACAACCCTCTAATTTATTATAGCAGGGACTAGAATAAATTACTTACCTTATTCCTAAGCTTGTCGAGTCCCTAAGCTCCTTGGATTGCTCCTAGCTTCACCAGAACTCCTTCTTTCTCTTCCTTTCTTCCTTTCTTTCTCTCCTTCTCTTTCTCTCTCTTCTTCTCTCTTATCCTCTTGTTCTTGCCGTGGAAAGGAATGGCAAGGGGTAGGGTATTTATAGTGGAGGCAAAGTGGAATGGATGGCCTAGATCAAATCTCGATGAATGGCTCAGATCGCTTGCTTCCTCAAGAAGCTTTGCTTACCTCATCATGATGACATCACCATCCCCAATGACTCATCACTTATGACATCATCAAGGGATACCTCACAAGCTTAGGTGGTGCCTAGGTGGGGCCCTTGGGATACCTCGCATGCTGACTCAGCGCTTCCAAAGAATTCCAGAGTCTTTTCCTGGAATGAGTGGCTGAGATCGTGCCACGTGTCCTTTACCTTTTTCTACTTTTTCTCTCTCCATTAACTCAATGCCATGTGGCATCTTGTGGGTCCCATGAGGATACCTTTTCATTCCACCTCATGGTTCTTGATAACTTTTACTTTATCTGACCCTTTCCCCAGTTCTATCTCCAACCGGGTGACTATACTTTATTAAAATATTATTTCAATCTCTCTTGGACCTTCATAACTCTTGGCTCACTTAGTTCCATACGTCTCAACATCTTCTCATTACACAGTCGCGACCTAACTATACTTCTGTCGTAACTTAATGCCTTATACGTTTACTAGTCGCAACCTCATCATCATTTAGTCTCTACCTCATCACTTTCCAGTCGCAACCAGGCTCATTTTGCCTATTAGTCGTAACCCACACATCTTTCAGTCGCGTCTAGACCTTTCTGTAATACTTAGTCGCAACCAAAATACTTTCTCGTCGCGACCAAACTGGTCAACTCTCAATTCTACAACCTTTGACCTTCACCTTTCCCAAAATGGCCATTCTACCCCTTGGGACTTTCACATATTACACATAAGTCCCTGTACCTTTGCTTACTCGCAGTTCAGTCCCTGAAAACTCTCTGTGTGTCTCTGGGACTTCTGCTCAAAAGGGGTCTAGTAGCCTCTCAATCTTAGGCTATTTCTGCGTCTCTAGGCCTGAAAATTAGGATGTTACACCAATCCTTAGTCATAAAGTAGAAAAAGATATACATAGGAGATATATCCGAGATTACTTGACAAAGTACGAATTAAATTTATAGGACAAAATTTATTTTAAGGGGGTAGAAATGTAACATCCCAAATTTTCCCTATCTGTATAAGACTGATAGAGGAAAAAGGTTATGAAGGGATTGGGAGGGTAATTATAAGAAAAGACAATGGTTAGATAAGGTTTAAGTTAGAGAAAGAGAGAAGGTATAAAGTTATAAAATTGCAATTAATGAAAGTCCAGGGGCTAAACTGTAAATAGTAAAGTCTAGGGACTAAATTGCAAATAGTGAAAAGTTCATGGACCTAAATGGAGTTTTGAGATTTCATGTACCAAATTGGAGTTTCAAATTTGGTAGAAAAGGACTAAAATATAATTTGCCAATTTCAGGGACTAAAGTGCAATTTTGCCAAATTCAGTGGCAAAAGCGTAATTATGGAAAGTTGAGCTAGAAAAGGCCCAAAATTGCCCAAAAATGTTTCGGTCCAAAATTTTACCAATAAATATAGGATAAAATTCAGGCTAGGCATATATTTCAGAATTTTGATTTAAGGTCTCGATAAATTGATATTAATTTCTGAAGTCAAGAAATTAGTACAGTATCTTCCGGATCTCATAATCAGATAAAATTTGTAGTAAATTCTTATAATTAATATAAAGAGTTATGAAACTGACAGAAGTCAAAAAAGAGTTCTGTAGAATTAATTAGAGAATTTAAGGTGAAATCAGACACCGATAAAGGATTCAGAGAAAAAGTATAGAATTTTTATCAGGAATTCTAAATTTAAGAAAATTATGAGACTTTGTAAAAAATTTATTTAATATTAGAATGAATTTGTAAAAATGTCAGAACTATTAAAAGAGGTGTTTAGAATTTATCACAAAATTAGGGTAATTTAAGAATATCAGTATAAGGAAAGTACCTTGAGATTTGTGCCAATTGGCAATTGGACTCAAGAGGAGGCCTAAATGGTGTCCCATAAAGAACCAAGAAGCCCAAGTTGGTGTCTTGGAGCTCAAGACCAATTTTAGGATATTTTATATTCAAAAGAAGAAAATCCAAGAAAGTCAAAGATAAGGTTACATGGCACTTGGTGGGACCCACACCATGTGCAAGGCACCACATGGCAGCCAAAAATAAGGAAGAAGAGTTTGGACATGTGATACTACTTAATAAAATAATATAAGAATTAAGTTAATGAAGATTAAGGTTAATTAATCCCAAAACTGACCAATCAAATTCAAAATTTAAGCATTGTAATAATTAGTTGAAGGGAGGTAAAATGGTCCCAAGATGTCAAAGATTTTGCTATAAATACCCACAATTCCTTCACAAAACCGTGACCTAAGTTGAACCCTTTGGTGTCACATCCCAATTTTCCCTATCTGTATAAAACTGATAGAGGAAAGAGGTTTGGAAAGGATTGGGATGATAATAAAAAAAAAAAGATAATAATTAGACAAGGTTATAAAGAAAGGGATTAAATTGCAAAGATGAAAAGTATTAAGGAAAGTAGAAAATGAAAAAGGACTTGAGGGAAAAGTTTAAAACTTTCTAAGGGAAAAAGTATAATTATGGAAAGTTAAGCTAGATAAGGCCCCAAAATTACCCAGAAATATTTTAGTCCCAAATTTTACCAGTGAATAGAGGATATAATTTGGGCTAGGCATATCTCTCAGAATTCTGATTTAAGGTCTCGATTGATATTAATTTCTCAAGTCTAAAAATTAGTACAGTATCTTCCGGACCTCAGAATTATATAAAATTTGTATTAAATTCTTATAATTAAAATAAAAATTTATGAAACTAACAGGACTCAAAAAGGAGTTCTGTAGAATTAATTAGAGAATTTAAGGTGAAATCGGACACTGATAAAGGATTTAGAGAAAACATATAGAATTTTTATCAGGACTTCTGAGTCTCAAAAAATTATGAAACTTTGTAAGAAATTCATTTAATATTAGAATGAATTTCTTAAAATATCAGAACCATTAAAAGAGGTGTCTAGAATTTATTTCAAAAATCAGGATAATTTAAAGATATTGGTATAGGAAATTCCTTGGGATGTGTGGCAAATAATGGGTTGGATCTAATTCAAGCCCAATATGGTGTCACAATGGAAGCCCAAATAGCCCAAGGTATTGTCTTGGAGCACAAGTTGCATTTATGATATTTTATGAAGTTTTAAAAGAAAGAAATTCAAGAAAATTCAAGAAAGTGCAAGGTGGCATGTGAGGTGTCCTCGTGGGACCCACACATCCACCACATGGCACCAAAAGCATGAAGGAAACATTATCCCATGTGTTAAATTATATTAAAATAATGTAAGAATTAAGTTAATGATAGGTAAGGAATTAAGCAACCAATTAGATTTAATATTAAGGCATTCTAATAATTAGTTGAATGAGGGATAAATTAGTCCAAGGAGCCTTAAAATTTCACTATAAATACCCCCTTCTTCCTTCACAATTTTGTGCACCTAGAGGATCCTTGGGGAAACCATGCCAAAATGAAGAGAGAACTCAAAACAACATCAAGGAGAAGCCACCCAAGCAAGTACCTAAAGTAAGCATTCCTTCCTAATTTATTTATATGTGTTTTGGAAGGATAAAACCTAAGTTTTAATGGATGTAAAATGGATTATTCCCTTCAAACCCTTACTGTCCAAAATTCAAAGTTAAAGAAGGAAGAGTTAAATGAAGTTAGAACTATGTAGAAGACACTTAGATAAGTTAGTTTGGATGGTTGGTTATTGAATTTAATTGATATTCTTGAATTTGCATTATCTTGATACTTTTGGCTTGTACTATTCTAGATAGAAGAAAATGGAATCTCAATGATCTAATGCTTCCATTGAATTTAAATGATGATTTTGTATAGGATTGGATAGGATTTGAACCTTGGAAGCATTAAAATTGGAAAAGGGAAGTTTTCAAACCCTTTCTGTACTGTTCATACACATGAACAGTGATGACAATTTCATATTTTGATTCTTCCAATGGTTTTAAAATGAAAAATTATGTGGGATTAATTAGAGAAACAATTAGTGCAAGCATTGGAATCAAAATGAGAAATTTTGAAAGAAAATACATTCCTTTTTGGTTCAGTCCAGATTTCATAAAGGAGTTAGAATTTCATAATTCTAAGCTTATAAAGGGATTTAAAAGGCCAAATTGTGTAAGGTAAAGTCAAGACATCAATTAATTCAAAGGCCAATTAATAAAAATTAAAGAAAGATAGAGACTTAATTAGCTAAGGGGTTAGTGAGTAGATTATGTTGGCTTAAAAATGGATTGTAATAAGTATGATGTTATACTTTATTAGGCCTTGAGTAATGTGGTAAAGAGGATCACAAAACAAGGACAATGGAGAAAGGGAAAGTGAAACATCCTACTTTTAACCTCTCAGAGTACGTATTCGGAAGCGTATTTGATTAGCGGAAGCATTACGTTGGCCCAAAAATTAAAATTTTAAAACCTACTTTTCGGGTACTGTTCATTAGGTAATTTTCAGATTTACAGTCCAACTTTAAAAATTTATAACTAATTGTATAAAAATCGTATGGAGGTGATCCAAATTTCTAATTGAAGCTCTTTCATAGATATTTAAGGGAAAAATATAAATCTGGACATTTACCTTGGCAATCAACACAGTTAAATCATTACTTTTTACTATTCATATGACAAATTCTGGAAATTCCAGATTTTTTCTCTTAGCTTTAGAAATTCATTTCTATTAATATACACATCCAATTAAGGCATCTGTGTTCTAATTGCTCATAAAATTTCATACATTAATTAATTCATTTGCAAGGTCAAACTGAAGCCACAACACAACTGCTTCAGGACCTACGTTTTTACCATTTCAGTTTCCTTTCTTTAATTCCCAATAATTGTTCCAGCATGGATAAACCATTTATTTGGCATCTTATACATTCATATACATCATGGGGTTATGCCATAATTATTTCATACATTTATTTACATATAATGGCATATTACATACATCATGGAAATTCATAGCATATGCTAGGACATCAATTACTTCACTTCCTTTCTTCCATATTGTAGCTTCCTTTCATATATATGTCTCTCATCATAAATGACCTATATTGTTTGATTGTGGAAGGGTGAGATTCTAGGGAATCTCAGTAGCAAACATTACCACTTAAATATGCAAGATAGATGTTAATGCATGATATGTAATTTCATTAAACTTTCTTTAATTAGTGACATGCCATCATGCTATATACTTTGCATAAAAATGCATGGCAATGGAAAACATGTTATTCATAACATATTCAACATCATTTATCATGTCACAACATCATTTAAGCATCATATACATGTCAACACATAAGCATACCACATCAAGCACATAAAGAGGTAAGTCCACTACCTTGAACTTAAGCTTTCTTTATTATCCTTGCACTTAATCCCTAAGCTTTCCAACAATGAAGCCTTTTGGTCAATCACTTGTCAAAATATTCTTGGATGTTTCAAGGTCCTAAACACATTCATATTCATCACATAATTCATTAGGATCATGAACTCAAACAATGTTCAAGACTACCCTTCATAACCTCTTAACTCTTTACTTTAACTTTTGGGATTTCTATACATCTTTCTAAAAATTATTTTCATAGGTCAATCCCACACAATTTTTCATGAGGAATCTAAATATGAGCTTAGATTTATGAAAATCAAACTCCTTCCCCATGAACTAGACAGAAACCATGGGTACCCTTCAAGAAATCCAAAAATTCTCATTTGGATTCTAATTCTTCCAATACTTGTTTCTCTACTTTATCCTACACAATTCTTCATTTTAAAACCATTGGAAGCATCAAAATCATGAAATTCTAACTCCTTCTAGGTGCATGAACAGTGACAAAAGCAGTGCCAAATCTGGAATTGCAAGCATATATTGATTTTCCAAGCTAAACCAAGTAAGTCTAGTTTGCTTCTACTTGTCTAAGCTATGTCTAACATAAAATTCATCCTTTCCCCATCATTTAGCATTTTGTCCAGCAGCATATAGGGAGGAATAAAACATTTTCTAACCATTAAATCTAACAACTAATCATCCCAACTAGAAGCTTACACACTTAGGGAGAAAGATTACCTTGGATGCTTGCTTATTTGCCTCTTGAGTTGCCTTGATCTTGGCTTGAGTTTTCATTTTGCAAGAGGTTCCCCATGGTTTCTCAAACATGGCGTGAATGCTGCTGAAAGTGGGGGATATATATAGAAAATCTTGGGTTGAAATGGAAGGCCAAGATTGCTTTGGTTACTATTTGATCTAATGGTCCATAATCCACCTTCCATAAAACTTGCCCTAGAAGCCTCATTAATGACATCATCCATGACATCATCAGGGCTATGTTTGGCACAAATAATGGGAAAATACTGATAGGAAAAATTCTAGTCCAGTCCGGTATTGATCCAGTCAGTTTCACAAAAACTAGATTTTTTATGTTCTTAATTTTTGTAATATTCCAAAATATGTATTCTAACCTTAAATCCAGTATCCATATTTTTCCTACCATTGACATTATTATACTGAGTATTTATCTGCTTACCATTCCTTTGAAAATCACCAAAATGCCCTTGGTGTACTTTCTTGCAATATATTAACCCTAAGGGCATAATTGTCATTTCACACCTCTTTACCTCTTATCAGGGCATATACTGACTCTGATTATTCATCCCTGTACCTACCTTGGCATTTTTCACCCTATCCAAATGACCAAAGTGCCCTCCATTCATCTCTTGTACATTCTTACAACATAGGGCATTTTCGTAATTTTACACTTTTTCAGGGTTCCTCCGGACACTGCCTCACATAACTGTTTAGTTACCTTAGTGGGCCCTTGGGATTCCATTTTGGGATTTTACATGGGTCCACTACCTTTATGGCACGATTCCTAAGAAACCTCTCCCGAAGTATTTATCGGGTGTTTTATTCCACTGTAAATTCCATTAAAAATTCTACGGGGCTCCTTTTCTGACTCTGTCAATTTTATAAATTCTCATATTAATTATAAGAATTTACTGTAAGATTTCATCTGATTTTGAGGTCTGTAAAATATTGTAATAATTTTTCTCGATTTCAAAAATTTATATCAATTAATCGGGATATCAAAATTCTGTGTTATGTTAAACTGACTAGAATAATTTTCTCTATTTACCTATAAAAATTTGGGACTGATCTGCTTCCGGGCAGCTTTGGGCCTTTTCTGGCTCAATTTCTTCATAATTACACTTTTGCCCCTTGAACTTTTAATAAATTATATTTAAGTCCCTAACTTTTTGAAATTATACTTAATGGTCCAAACTTTATCTCTACATTTTATTTTGTACCATGGACCTTTTAAACTTTTCATTTTAGTCCCTCTCTTTCTTCAAAACTCATCTAACATTTATCATTCATTCGAATCTTTGTCATAGTCCCTTTCAAAACTCTTTCCTCTATCGGTCCCTTACAGTTCCATTGTCTATTTCATACAGATAGGGAAAAATTAGAATATGACAGATAGAGTAAGGTAAAGTAAGGAATACAGGTAGTGAACTTACCTACTTGTATGCTTATGTTGCTTAGATATTTTATGTGATGTTTGCTTACTTTGATTATGTGAAGCATGTATGATTAAGTGATACTCTATTTCTTTTTATGCTATGGCCATATGTTATAATTAAGGAACATGGAAGCATGTAAGTTATCATTATTCAAGCATGTAGTTGCATATATTGTATGGTATCCGTTTGCTACTGAGATTTCTCCCGAAATTTCACCCCTTTCCATAATATAAATATCACAGCAGGACTGACTAACTATTGTTTTGGCCAGCATAGGAACCAAGGAATAACTCAACTTTCAACCATTAAAACCTAATTTTCATCCTTCCAAAACACTTGTAAACAAACTAGGAAGGATTGCTTACCTTATGCCTTAGCTTGCTTGATCACTAAGTGCCTTGAATTGCCATTGCTTTTGTTGAGTTTTCAAATGGCAAGATTTTCCCTTTATGTTTCAAGAGGCCACAATTTTGTGAAGAATGGGGGATATTTATAGCAAAATTTCAAGGTTCAAGGGACCATTTTGCCCCTCAATCTCTTAATTATTACAAGCTCTTAATCTTCCCTTTCATTGGTTGCTTTCTTGATTAATTATCCTTAATCTTCATTAACTTAATTCTTATATTATTTTAATATAATCTAACATGTGACCAAAGCCCTTCTTCCTTATTTGGCTTGCATGTGGCATCTTGCACATGAGGTGTGGGTCCCACTTGAAGACTTTACAAGCCAACTCATGCTATCTTGATTCTTCTAGGATTTTCTTTCCTTTTAAAATTCATAAATTATCCAAAACACCAACTTGTGCTCCAAGACAACCCTTGGCTTATTGGGCCTCCTATCTTGATGCCATTATTGGGCCTTCCATGGGTCCAATAGCTAATTGGCATAAATCCCAAGGCACTTCATATACCGATATCCTTAAATTCTCCTTATTTTTAAAATGAATTCTATAAAGCTATTTTATGAGTTATAATATTTTTTAAAATTCATTCTACTATAAAATAAGTTTTTTGCAAAGTCTCATAATTTTTTGATACCAGAAGTCCTAATAAAAATTCTTTACATTTCTTTTGAACCCTTTATCGGTGTCATTTTTTACCGTAAATTCTATTATTAATTCTACAGGACTCCTTTTTTACTTCTGTCAGTTTTATAAATCCTTAAAATAATTATAAGATTTTCTTGTAAAATTTTATCTGATTCTGAGATCTGAAAGGTCCTATACTAATTTCCAGACTTTAGGGATTAATATCAATTTAGCGTGACCATACACTAAAATTCTGAAAAAAATATGCCTAGCCTAATTTCTGTCATCTATTTACTGATAAAATTTGGGACTAAAATACTTATGGGTAGTTTTGAGCCTTTTCAGCTCAACTTTCTTATAATTACATTTTTGCCCCTGAATTTGACAAAATTACACTTTAGTCCCTGAGTTTCCCAAATTTCACTTTAGTCCATTACTACTCTTTTTGTATTGTCACTTTAGTCCCTTTCTAAATATTCTAAATTTCTAATTTAATTTCTGAATTCTCAAAACTCCATTTAGGTCCCTTGAATTCTTTATATTAAACTTTTGTCTAAATGATACTTGCGTCCTGTGGCTTTATATTTTGTACCATAAAACTTTTAGGATTTTCACTTTAGTCCCTTTTCTTTATACCTTTTTCTAATCATTATCTTTCCTCTCTATTTATCATCACAATCCCTTCCAAACCTCTTTCCTCTATCAGTCTTATACAGATAGGGAAAAATTGGTATGTGACAAATGTACCCTGTCACATCCTCACTTTCCTAGCTTCATCTTCTCCAAACCAGTACCCTATTATGTTTGGAAAAGATAGGGTTGAGATTTTGGAGGAAATCTCAGTAGTAAACAGTACTAAACAATGTATGCATCAATGGTTAGTATTAGTGCTTGCTTGTGATTGTGTCAACTCAATGTAATGTGCATGCTTCCATGTAACATATGAAATACAATTGTCCAAGGTAATCATAGCACAGAACTTCAACAATTACATATTAACATCAATCAATCAAGCCATAACACAATCAACCATACATTTAACACACACAAGTTCAGGTAAGTTTACTACCTGGCGTGTAGCCTTTCCTTTAGTTCTTAACCTTTGATCTGAGGTTCCACTTTTTCATAAGTCAGAGCCTATACATAGCATAATACTATTTCATTATTATCTTATCCAGCATAACTCCACTTAACTCAAGCTTATCTTAAGGTAATACCCCTATTCTGACAATCCCCTAACTTTCTTTTTATCCACGGCTAACCTTATAGAGAGAGATATTTCTCTATTCTAACTATTAAATTTATAAGAACAATCCTCTAATTTATTAGAGCAGGGACTAGAATAAATTACTTACCTTATTCCTAAGCTCGTCGAGTCCCTAAGCTCCTTGGATTGCTCCTAGCTCAGCCAGAACTCCTTCTTTCTCTTCCTTTCTCTCTTTTTCTTTCTCTCTTTCCCTTTGTCTCTCTTCTTTCTCTTCCTTTCTTGTTCTTGGCCGTGGTGTGCCTTGGAATGGGAGGGGGTGAGGAGTATTTATAGGTGGAGGGAGGTGGAATGGATGGCTCAGATCGAATCACGATGAACGGCTTAGATCGCTTAGCTTCCTCAAGAAGCTTCGGCTGCATCATCGCGATGACATCATCATTCTCAATGACTCATCAAAAGTGACATCATCAAGGGATACCTCACATGCTTAGGTGGCGCAATAGTGGGGCCCTCGGGACACCTTACCAGCTGACTCAGCACTTCCAAAGAATTCCAGAGTCTTATCCAGGAATGGACGGTTGAGATCGTGCCACGTGTCCTTAGCTTTTTCTTCTTCCTCTAGATTAGTGCCATGTGGCATCTTGATGGGTACCTTTCATGCCACCTCATGGCTTCCGGATAAGTTCAGAACTTTATCTGATCAATTCCCCTGTTATCACTCCAACCGGGTAACTCTACTTTATTGAAAACTCACTAAAATATTACTTTAACGCCACTTTAATCCACATAATTCTTGGGCTACATTTTTGGACTTCTGGGGATGCCATCTTGGGTCTCTCACCATGCTCAAGTACTCTGATAGCTCAATTCTCAAGAAACATCCCTTGGCAAATTACCAAAATGCCCTTAGTTCCTCCTTATTTACTTTAATGAGTATAGGGGCTTTCTTTCACTTTAATGAAACTTTCACTTGAGTTCCTTTCTTTTCGAAAATAACCATTATACCCCTAGTGAAACATCCTCCCTTAGACTCCTCAGAGTACACTTGCGGAAGCAATATTAGCTCGATCATATCTTAACTTAAGCCCAGAAATTCAAAATTTCACTCTTAAGTTCCTTATTCTGGACCTTTAATTTGAAAACTGATTAATCTCATTCTACACATCCAAACAAGGCTTATTATCTATCCACGTAATGCCCCAGATGTGTACGACTGGCTTGCCAAATTTCGTGGCCAAACTCCTTCGTTTACTAGGTCAAACTGAGGTCAAAACACTGCTACCTCAGGACCTGCGAATTTCTCCCTTAATTCGTCATACACAAGTTTAACATGCCAAACAATATTTATTATTAGATAATAAAATGTCATACAACAAAGCATACACCAAATTCTCTTATTTCTATTACATCTCTTCCTGTCTAAAATCCGGCAGCATAACTACTACATTCCTTCTGTAGAAAGTAACCGATCTTGTACCGATTCGGTAATTCCCGTAGGAGCTACCATTCTACGTAAGTACCCAGGAAAGACTGGATGAACCGGCTAGGTCCACTCACTTCCAGCCTCCTTAGACAGCACCTACGTACACAGTACGTATCAGTTCCTTCCTTTGTTCCTTCTTCGTTGCCAGAATTTTGGCAGCCTAACGGCGTCTCTTAAAATTTCCAGATTTTATTTTGACAGAACCTCCCCTGTAATGTTATATATGGGAATGAGATTCGGGGGAATCTCAGTAGTAATAATCATAACAATATATGTAATGCAGAGTGACGGTGCTTGCTTGTGATTGTGTATAGATAAGTATGCTGCGTGCTTCCATATTCAATAACATATGATCATAGCATTGTAATAGAGCTTCAAGCATAACATATAAGACAACAATCCAACCAAACAATAGCACAACAAATCACAAAGACATTACATAAGAGCTAGGATTAGTTACTACCTCAAAAGCAGAACTCCAGAACTTCTATACTGCTTCCAACTCCACCAGAACTTCCTTTCTTTCTTTCTTTCTTTCTTTCTTTCTTTCTCCTTCTCTCTCTTCTTTCTCTCTCTTTTCTTGCCAAAAACGTGGGATGCATAAAATGGGAGGGGAAGGGGGTATTTATAGCTTTAATGGATGGCATTTCTGTAATTTTGAAGCCATCTGAACATGTGGTCCTGGTTTTTCCTGGAATTTCCTATTTTCTTTTATTCCTTTTTACTGCATCACCCAGGACACCTCACCGGGACACCTCAGCGGACACCTCAGCAGCACATTTCTCACATGTCTAAAACCCGGGACACCTCATCAGCTGACTCAGCATTTCCAGATAGTTCCAGAGTCTTGCACCGGAATCAGCGGCTGAGATCGTGCCACGTGTCCTTAACTTTTCTTCTGCCTCTAAGATGACGCCATGTGGCATCTGGAAGGGACCTTTCACGCCTTCCAATGCTATCCAGATAAGTCCCGGACTTTATCTGATCACCTCCTCGGTTATCGTGCCAACCGAGTAACTTTACTTTACTGAAAAGTCATTAAATCATTGTTTTAATGTCACTTTTCCCCCTGAATCACTGGGCCTGCGTTTTTGGGCCTGGGAATATCATCTTGGGTCTCTGATCCAGCCCAAGTACTCTGATGGCACGATTCCCAAGAAACACCCCTTGGCAAATTTCCAAAATGCCCTTAGTCTCTCTTTCTTTACTTTATTAGGTATAGGGGCATTATTGTATTTTCCCATCTTACCAGAGTATTCTTTGACCCTGGTCAACTATCCAGATAACTTCCCTGGACTGTCTAACCTTAGGAAAATGACCAAAATACCCTTTACTCATTTTTCAGCTGTTCTATAACATAGGGGCATTTTCGTCATTTTGCACATTTTTCCCGGACACCGGCCCCTCTTACCACTAAGCTGATATTATGGGCCTGGGCCTTCCCTGGTGTCACTATGGGCCTTAGACAACACTGTATGGCCTCTGGCCATAGTCCGATCATCTCTATTCGGACTGCTCTTCCTTTACCGATTATAACTGTAATTTCCCATCTTCGAGAATTTTTACAGAAAAATCGGGACCTCAAATCAAAATTCTGTGTTGCGTCATTCAACCCGGAATCCTTTTCTCTATCTCCCTGTATTTTCAGATATTTTATCCGGACCGGGTATTTTGGCCTGAAAGTACGCTCCCGCGCACACTTTTCAAAATGACCATTTTACCCCTGGTCATGTTTCTAATTCTTTCATACATATAGAGACCTCATATGCACATTTCACAGTTCAGTGAAATGATCAGCATAATTTTCTCTATTTTCTGGCAAAATATGGTACTCATCGGCTACAGCCCGATCTTTCCCAAAATTACGATTTTGCCCCTGCATTCTCTTTCTGGCATCTATTCTCATCTTCTTATCCTTCATCTTAAGTTCTAGAAATTCTCTTTCAATAACTCATCCCCTAAACTCTTTGGGAGTCATCGTTAATTGAAAAGCTCGACAACCCGCCCATATCAGGTTATCTTACACAGGAGCCAGCCCATATCAAGCTTCCTGCAGAATTCCTAGGCTTAAGACTTAGGATATTCCTCACATTCCTCATTTTGAACCTAGGCGAACTGTCCCGATTCTGTAGGTTAAAGACTTAACTCATCTTTACATCCTGAAGGACTTAGCTCATCCCTCGGATCCTACAAAATACAGGTAAGTGATCCGCCCATATCAGATTACTACCCTGGGACTACGGTTTTAGCATCCTGCCCATATCAAACTACTTCCCAGTTCTCCTAGACCAAAAATCGGGATGCTACAATTCTCCTCCCCTTTTAAAAATTTCGTCCTCAAAATTTTAAGGGATACCTCATCTTTCCTGAAGAGAACTTCTTACTGACCTTTACAGCTATGTGATTCTTATAACGCAGTCATATCTATAACCAATAAGATCATCCCTCCCTGTCTTATTCGCACTCCAGTGATGGTCTAGAGGAGCAACAGCTTGGTCCTAGACCTTCCACATGGATTCTTAGCAACTAACATCTCTCATTATAGTTGCTTACAGCTATCCATGTCCTAACCCCTCATACAGCACCCTCATCACTGAGTTTAAGACAGATTTATTATCTTACTAATTATTTCTCATGACTCGTTATAATAACCACATTCTCTAGATCAGAAAAGAACTCTTCATTACCTCTTTATCCACATCTAGGCATATAGTTCCTTACAGCTCAGTCGCCCTTACAGCTATGGTCCTTCTTAACCATTCTTAGGGTCGACCTCAGGGGATTTGGAGACTCTGTCTGTGGTAAGAGCAAATATCTTTCCTAGGGATGTCAGCATTCTTAGGGCAACCTCTCGCAAAGTGGCCTTTCTTACCACAACTACTTTGCCCTGCTCGACACTCCCATGTGCCATGGCTCTTTCCACCACTCTGCTCTCCAACTTGATCCTCACCTTGATCAGTCCCTTACCTGAACTATTGCCTCTTTCTCTTGCTATTGGCTTCACAACTTAAGCTACCTCCCAGAGTGCTCTTAGCCAATGCTTCTTTACTTCTCTCTCTTGATCCTAGCGAACTCTAGTCGCATGGATCTCTTTCATCATCTTTATCATTTCTGCTCTCTAAGGTAATCTACCCTAGATCTACTATTTCTCCGTGATGGAATCCCTCTTCTTAGGGAACATTAGCTCTCTAGCTATTAACCATCACATCTCTAGCCTTAGGCCATATCCTAGGATTATTCCAAGGCAAATCTCATTCTAGCTATCTCATCAAACTTTGCACCTTTTCAATACTATCTGCTCTCCTTCTTATGGACAACTTACTGTACTTATAAGCAGTGTCCATTTCTTTCATATCTTACCCCATCTTGACGTAATTTCGGGGTCTACCTTATCTCACTTTCTCATTTAAGAGCTTTACCTCCACTGGGCTTTTCTAAACCTTTATGTACTATAGGGAGATGACCTTTCTAAGCCAGAACCTTCTGTTCTATGCCAGAATCCTGTCTGGTTTATGCCAGAACCTCTTGCTTTGTGCCAGAACCTCATGCTCTGATACCAAAATAAAACATCCTCCCTTAGACTCCTCAGAGTACACTTGCGGAAGCAATATTAGCTCGATCATATCTTAACTTAAGCCCAGAAATTCAAAATTTCACTCTTAAGTTCCTTATTCTGGACCTTTAATTTGAAAACTGATTAATCTCATTCTACACATCCAAACAAGGCTTATTATCTATCCACGTAATGCCCCAGATGTGTACGACTGGCTTGCCAAATTTCGTGGCCAAACTCCTTCGTTTACTAGGTCAAACTGAGGTCAAAACACTGCTACCTCAGGACCTGCGAATTTCTCCCTTAATTCGTCATACACAAGTTTAACATGCCAAACAATATTTATTATTAGATAATAAAATGTCATACAACAAAGCATACACCAAATTCTCTTATTTCTATTACATCTCTTCCTGTCTAAAATCCGGCAGCATAACTACTACATTCCTTCTGTAGAAAGTAACCGATCTTGTACCGATTCGGTAATTCCCGTAGGAGCTACCATTCTACGTAAGTACCCAGGAAAGACTGGATGAACCGGCTAGGTCCACTCACTTCCAGCCTCCTTAGACAGCACCTACGTACACAGTACGTATCAGTTCCTTCCTTTGTTCCTTCTTCGTTGCCAGAATTTTGGCAGCCTAACGGCGTCTCTTAAAATTTCCAGATTTTATTTTGACAGAACCTCCCCTGTAATGTTATATATGGGAATGAGATTCGGGGGAATCTCAGTAGTAATAATCATAACAATATATGTAATGCAGAGTGACGGTGCTTGCTTGTGATTGTGTATAGATAAGTATGCTGCGTGCTTCCATATTCAATAACATATGATCATAGCATTGTAATAGAGCTTCAAACATAACATATAAGACAACAATCCAACCAAACAATAGCACAACAAATCACAAAGACATTACATAAGAGCTAGGATTAGTTACTACCTCAAAAGCAGAACTCCAGAACTTCTATACTGCTTCCAACTCCACCAGAACTTCCTTTCTTTCTTTCTTTCTTTCTTTCTTTCTTTCTCCTTCTCTCTCTTCTTTCTCTCTCTTTTCTTGCCAAAAACGTGGGATGCATAAAATGGGAGGGGAAGGGGGTATTTATAGCTTTAATGGATGGCATTTCTGTAATTTTGAAGCCATCTGAACATGTGGTCCTGGTTTTTCCTGGAATTTCCTATTTTCTTTTATTCCTTTTTACTGCATCACCCAGGACACCTCACCGGGACACCTCAGCGGACACCTCAGCAGCACATTTCTCACATGTCTAAAACCCGGGACACCTCATCAGCTGACTCAGCATTTCCAGATAGTTCCAGAGTCTTGCACCGGAATCAGCGGCTGAGATCGTGCCACGTGTCCTTAACTTTTCTTCTGCCTCTAAGATGACGCCATGTGGCATCTGGAAGGGACCTTTCACGCCTTCCAATGCTATCCAGATAAGTCCCGGACTTTATCTGATCACCTCCTCGGTTATCGTGCCAACCGAGTAACTTTACTTTACTGAAAAGTCATTAAATCATTGTTTTAATGTCACTTTTCCCCCTGAATCACTGGGCCTGCGTTTTTGGGCCTGGGAATATCATCTTGGGTCTCTGATCCAGCCCAAGTACTCTGATGGCACGATTCCCAAGAAACACCCCTTGGCAAATTTCCAAAATGCCCTTAGTCTCTCTTTCTTTACTTTATTAGGTATAGGGGCATTATTGTATTTTCCCATCTTACCAGAGTATTCTTTGACCCTGGTCAACTATCCAGATAACTTCCCTGGACTGTCTAACCTTAGGAAAATGACCAAAATACCCTTTACTCATTTTTCAGCTGTTCTATAACATAGGGGCATTTTCGTCATTTTGCACATTTTTCCCGGACACCGGCCCCTCTTACCACTAAGCTGATATTATGGGCCTGGGCCTTCCCTGGTGTCACTATGGGCCTTAGACAACACTGTATGGCCTCTGGCCATAGTCCGATCATCTCTATTCGGACTGCTCTTCCTTTACCGATTATAACTGTAATTTCCCATCTTCGAGAATTTTTACAGAAAAATCGGGACCTCAAATCAAAATTCTGTGTTGCGTCATTCAACCCGGAATCCTTTTCTCTATCTCCCTGTATTTTCAGATATTTTATCCGGACCGGGTATTTTGGCCTGAAAGTACGCTCCCGCGCACACTTTTCAAAATGACCATTTTACCCCTGGTCATGTTTCTAATTCTTTCATACATATAGAGACCTCATATGCACATTTCACAGTTCAGTGAAATGATCAGCATAATTTTCTCTATTTTCTGGCAAAATATGGTACTCATCGGCTACCAGCCCGATCTTTCCCAAAATTACGATTTTGCCCCTGCATTCTCTTTCTGGCATCTATTCTCATCTTCTTATCCTTCATCTTAAGTTCTAGAAATTCTCTTTCAATAACTCATCCCCTAAACTCTTTGGGAGTCATCGTTAATTGAAAAGCTCGACAACCCACCCATATCAGGTTATCTTACACAGGAGCCAGCCCATATCAAGCTTCCTGCAGAATTCCTAGGCTTAAGACTTAGGATATTCCTCACATTCCTCATTTTGAACCTAGGCGAACTGTCCCGATTCTGTAGGTTAAAGACTTAACTCATCTTTACATCCTGAAGGACTTAGCTCATCCCTCGGATCCTACAAAATACAGGTAAGTGATCCGCCCATATCAGATTACTACCCTGGGACTACGGTTTTAGCATCCTGCCCATATCAGACTACTTCCCAGTTCTCCTAGACCAAAAATCGGGATGTTACACCTAGAGACTTTTACTATTTACACATAAGTCCATGTACTTTCACTTATTTACAGTTTAGCCCCTAAAAACCTTCTGTATATTTCTGGGACTTCTGCTCAAAGGGGTCTGGTAGCCTATCTATTTCAGGCTACTTTCTAAGTCTCTTGGCCTAAAAATTGGGATATTACATACCCTATAGAGAGGTACCAAATGATCTTTTATCCTTGTATTTTCAATTTCATTTTTTATGTTGATTGTTCAAAATTATTAATGGAATATTAACCTGCAGGTACTTTAGAAATAAGCATGGCTAGAAGGGTCAACATTAGAAGGTGATTCTGGAGATGAGGTCCTAATTTTCTGTTCAAGGTACTTGATGATGATAATGAGACATCTTTTAATCGCCTTAGTTGAGTTGATGATTCTCCTTTTGGTCCTTCCATGTCAACTTTATTTCCTCCTGTCAGGAAACTGGTCGGAGGATGTGAATCCTTTACATTCACTCCCACGAAGAAACTCCAAGAACACATGCATGTTTTGATAAATTGTAGCCAAGTTGAACCCTTAATGCAGTTAGTATTATGAACTCACCAACTTTTACACTTTATATGTATTCCTCACTGACTCTAACAAATTACACTTTATTGTAGTAGATTTAAAAATTATCTCAAGTGGCAGCTACGAGGGCACGCGCATTCCGCTGACATTGATAAGAAATTCCATAGAGAGTTCCCTAGTTGGTTCACACGTTGAAAACGTACCCCTTACATAGATGAACTCAAAACCCTTTCCCTCAGTCCGTTAGACTATGTAAGAAGATATACAGCATATAATGTTAACGGGTTCAAGTTCTACACGTGTGCATGTGATCAGGGATTACTCACACAAAACTCTAGAGTTTGTGGCACATTCAAGATGAGATGTTAGGCTAGCAATAGTGATGCCAACATGCATTTTGGAGGTGTTACTTACTAGGGAAAACTGATTGACATCGTTGAGTTAAGTTGCTAGCTTTTCACCGTAACTTTGTTCAAGTGCTCCTAGGTAAATACGATAACTTCAAGGGGACTCACCACTAGCCACTTGGGTATCGCCTTTGTTAATTTCTCTAGACTAATTCATATGGGAGAATCTAAAGATGATAAGCTATATATTCTTGCCTTTTAGGAACACCAGGTTTACTATGTCTATGACAAGAAGCATAAAGACAAGAATATGGTCGTCCACCTCAAGCCATGGGATCTTTATGACATGGGTGATGATTATATTACTTATGACAATAAGCCCTTCTAACTGACAAATTTTGAAGACTTCTTTCCTCAGTAAGACGATAATTTAGCCATTATCAGGTATATATGTCTTTTATTAAATTATTTGCTACTAACTTTTTTCCTTAATATATTTAATTATAACCCTAATAATAATTTTTTTAATTTCTCCTTCTAGGTAGGATGATGATAAGAATAACAAATTCAATAATCTTTATAACTCATGTAATAATTTATTTTTATACATAATTAAATATGTGCAAATAAATCAAAATTGGTTCATTTTTTAAAAATTAAATTTGACATTTCTAGTGGTGATGAATCCCTATTTTATCATTATTTTCTATCTATTTTAGGGAATTTATAATGTTTAATAGTCATTATTATAGTAGTTTTGCGCACTTTGTGCTTTAATTGATTATATGAATTAAATGGTTAAAACTGTGATTTTCTTGTGTTTTTATTGATTTTATTATTTCTCTTGATTAAATTAATTTTCATAAAGGTATTTTGCTTTTATGTATTTCAGATAATTTAGAAAAGTAAATAAATGATGACTAGGACTCACATCAACTACTACATAATTATATTATATGAGGAAGGTTAATTGAGGAATTGCTAAATTAAATAAGAAAATTATAATATCTAATTAGAGAAAATAAAAATATCTCCAATAATATTATATTATATTATTATATTAATTCAATATCATTTGAATTAATTTAAAGATAATTCTTCAATATCTAATATTTTAATTTAATTAAAGGATAATAGATAAGAGGTGCTATCTTTTCCTATTTTCTGATTAATTCTTTTATCTCCTTTATCCTATTACTTTTATTTGAATTATTTTTAGGATATTTAAGTTAAAAGGATTATCTTTAGAGATATTAGAAAAGATAACAGCTTGGAGATAATTGAAGATCATGTAAGATAAATCAAGGATAAATCATTATTTTTTAGAGAGCCAATTAGTGAAGTGTCCCACATTAACAAGAAAGACACCAAGGCCAAACCCTAAGGCTATATAAAGGACCCCAAGGTTCCTCTATTCAACACACCACCACCATTACAATCATCTTATTCATTTTATCCGTAATTCCATTCCTTTCCTTCTAAGTTCTTAAGGAGAGATGTAGTGGCTTGAGTTCCTTTACTTTAGAGTAGGAGTTGAACAATTTTATGATTTGATCCTTTTCCTTTATGCAAGTTTATGATTTCCTAGATTTTGGTTTTGAGATTTGTATATGCTAGATCTAGGGTCTCAGTTGAGATACATGTGTGATCAAACTCTAGTGATTTATTATTTTAATTTATGATTTGGTGATCTTTATTTAATATATTTGGTTTTCTCTTATAATTATTCATGTTAGGTTTACATATTTAGTTATAGGGTTTTTAGTTGAATATCCATGTTAGAGGAACAAATAATTTATTATTTAATTTATCACATGCTAAGTGGAGTTTTTAAATAATCATTCTTGATACAATTGTATGCTAGATCTAGGTATAATTATAGATTTTATGATTATGACTATAACGATTGTATAGAGTTCTGCAAGATAGGGACTTAGCATATCTTATTGTTATAACTCTAATATATTACTATATGATGATAGCCACTCACAACTTTAAGCTTGCTCTAATCAAAGTCAAGAAGTGCTACCATGGTGGGTGAAGAATTTGAGATGAAAAAGTAGGAGAGGAATAGTGGAAATGGGGTTTAATCGGTGGAAATTAGCTTGAAATAGTGGAAATCAATGTAAAGATCAAGGTTTGGTGGATGGGTGAGCTTA
Source organism: Leucaena leucocephala (assembly GCA_037074615.1). NCBI lineage: Eukaryota > Viridiplantae > Streptophyta > Magnoliopsida > Fabales > Fabaceae > Leucaena > Leucaena leucocephala. Next base: position 9,563,730 of record CM073549.1, read on the forward strand.
GAGGTAAGAGAAGATGGAAAGATGAACTTTCAAAATCTCAAAATCCAGGTTTGGTTCGAACTCTGGCGGCTGGCTACTGATATGTTAACTGATTCTTTCCCTATATGACAAAAACACACATTTTTAGTTATGGAGTAGTTCATCGTGATGAAAAGTTACAATGTTGTCTTCCTTCTTTATCTTGAGCTCTTCTTCTCCAATATTTTTCTTGCTTTCTTGGTCTTCAATCATTTGCTTCTCTTCTCTTGAGATCTTCTATTCCTCCTTGTGCCTACAATAATAATCAAACTTCTCATAATATCAATTCTTCTCAAGAATTCAAAACACATAGGAAGTAAGTGTAATTTCACCATTTTCCCTCTATTTAGTAAGACTCGAGAATAAAATCTAGCTTGTAATTAATGCAAGAAATGTGTATGAAAATGATGGGAAATAACATAAAAACCAATCATTTTGGTTCAAGAAATAAAGTATAAATATGGACTCATCTTCTTCTCTCCAGATGAGTGCAATATTTACTGGTTGGATTTTGTGTTTGGAGAGCCAAGCCAAAATATTAGAGACATTGTTGTTTGTTCTAGGCAGTTAGGATGATCACCTCAGAGGGGGTGAATTGGGTGTTTGACGGATTTTAAAAACTTTTCACAACTCTTTTGAAATATGACCAATGAAATAAATCAACTTGAAAACTTTGATCATAAATTATAAATAAGTTACTGGAAATTAAAGAGTTAAAGAAGAAAGAAATTGCACACGAAATTTATCCTGATTCGGTCCTTCCTCGTCCTACGTCAAGTCCTCAGCTCCCCACTGAGATTTTTCAATCCACTATAACAAAGATTACAACAGGCTCTTGGTAGCTTTTACAAGTTCAATTTTCACAGCTAATTGAGAACCATCTCAATCTTGAGGTTACACCACACTTCAAGTGGCAACACTCCCCCTTAATCAGATACGAGCATAACCCAATCTTGAATCCCTTGATTCTAAGGTTTTCTCTCAGATAAGAAAAAGAATGGAGGTATATCAATATCTCTCAGATAGAGTGAATAAAACATTGTTGTACATGACAATTTTTCTCTCTCAAGATATGATGATGATAAATAATGAAAAACAGAGAGTTGGAGGCTTCCTCAGTCTAATGATATTTTGGCATTATGATGATGCATTCTTAACTCTCATCTTTTTTCTAGAATTCTCTCTTATATATAGATCAAGTTGAGCTTTTGACCATTTAGTATAATCTCTTTCTCCCTTGAGCTTTTATTCTTCTGTTGAGAATATGACCGTTGGAACTAGCCGTTGAAGTTTCTGACACAAAGTGTCTTTTTATCGTTGAGAGTCCGTTGGCTTTAATTTGAGTCTAATCTCATTCTAATAATGTCTTTGGATACCTTAAACGAAGTTTGACACAATAAAGAGAAGTTCTGGTAATAATCGTTCAGCACTTGATTTTCTTCCATCTTCTGATTATCTCTGAGTTGAGGAACAATGGTCTTCTTTCAATTTTCATAACTTCCTCTATTTAACTCCAAATATAGTACATGACTTATCCCCATAAATCTCTATGTGTCTACTTTCTAATGAACTAAGTTTGACTCCAAAATTCATTGTAGACAGGAATATATGATCAATTTAGTGAGTATAGGTCATGGCACTACTGCAAAAAAGGCTTTCTAAATCGGTTTAAAATGGCATTCTACACCGGACAAACAACTGGTATAGAAATAGACCGTGTAGAAAGTGAGACATTCTAAACCGATCAATATCTAGTGTAGAAAGGAGACATTCTAAACTTGATTCGAGGAAAGATGGTGTAGATGAACAGATCTTCTACACTGTTATGTGAACGTCAGCTGTAGATTAATGAATTATTTACATCTGGTGTGTTTATATGGTTAGTGTAGATTAGGCTATTTTATACACCGGTTGTGTTAATGACCGGTGTAGATTATGCTATTTTTTTACACCGGTTGTGATAATGATCGGTGTAGATTATGCTATTTTCTACACCGGTTGTGTTAATATCCAGTGTAGATTATGCTATTTTCTACACCGGGTGTGTTAATGACTGGTGTAGATTATGCTACATTCTAACCGGTGTGGATTCGGCTATTGTCCTACATCGGTTGTTTTGATGGCCGGTGTAGATTATGCAATTTTCTACACTGGTTATGTTCATAACAGGTGTAGATTAGTCATTTGTACACCTTACAATTAGCATAACCGGTGTAGATGTTTTAATATTTATATGAATATTACTTCTACACCTGCCGATAATTTTTGTCTGGTTTAAATGTAGGTTTAAAATCCTGCCCATTCAACATTTCATTAACCTATCCCCTGAAGCTTCCAAATATACAACTCAAAGAGACAGCAGCATAGATAGAATTCAATTGCTCATTATATATATTATTCATTTAATAAAATTGAATACAAAAATTCAACAATTTGAAGAGAAAAATAAAAGAATGTATTCATTGAAACATAAATACTATTGAGAAGGAACGAATTGAACAAAAAACTCAGCCCAAATATTGCGCAGCTCCTCAATATCTTGTTGAGGAAATAGGTCAGATTGATCAAACATCTGAAAATCAAATTAAAATCAACGAAATTAAGGCATTACAAGTATATATTAAATTGACAAGAAATATTAAATCATTAGGAAACACAATTTTACCTCCTCAGTTAGGTCAGTCCTATTTGACAAGATAATATTGATCATGTGTCCAACCATGTAGAAGCCACACAAGTTGCTTTCTCTGGGCTATCTTCGACTTGTAATATTAACATGATGATAACAATTATTTTTCAAGAGCAAAACGTGAAGCATAAGACTTAATAGTTTAATTACCTTCAGTATGATCCATTCAGGGTTCCTCACCGAGTTGGCGTGCTTAAGACCCCTGGCAATTGTGTACATCCTCATAGCCCTATATAAAAGGTTTAAGGTCAAAAGAGAAAATAGACAAAAATGTGGGATCTTTAAGTGTAATTTTAGCCAAATAAAAGGGACTTAATTGAAAAGAAGAAAAGTTCCAGGGGCAAAAGTGTAATTATGGAAAGATGAGCCAGAAATGGCTTAACACTGCCCGGAAGCATTTCAGTCCCAAATCTCGTCAGTAGATAGAGAAAATGATGCTGAGTAATCCAGCTTAATATAGGAATTTTATCAGGACTCTGGATAGCCAAAATTTATCTGATAGTCTAAAAGTATAAAAATTCTTACCGGATATCCTAGACCTCAGATATGAGTGAAAATCTGCAGGAAGATGCGTCCTGTAGAGACGGATGTCAGGGAACTGACAGAATACCGAAAGGAGGTCTGTAGATAAAGTTATTCACAAATTAGTGAATTCAGACGGGAGTTTGTGACCTCCGGGTATCCGATTGAGAGATTTATCGGTATTCAAACTGAGACTAAATGAGCTCAGATGACATCGGTCAGATGCTTGTTATGACTCAAAGGGATGCCTAGACTCAGTATATCAGTTTATCTGATAAAAGGAGTCGGTGTCCGGAAAGGTGTAGAAACGGTGCACAATGATAGCGATACCCGATGAATATCACCTAAAGAGGTGTCTCGAGATTCATGTCATAAAGGTGGTGGACCTTATAAAGGCCCAAAAATGGTGCCAACCAAGGCCCGATAAGACACTTGGACTAATAGGTGGGCCAGTGTCCAGTGGAACCCCGAAAATATGCAAAATGACGAAAATGCCCTTATGTTATAAAATAGCTGAAGAATGAGTAAAGGGTATTCTGGTTATTTGGCTAAGGTTAGACAGTCAAGAAAGGTTATCTGGATAGTTGACCAGGGTCAGAGAATACTCTGGTAAGGTATGAAAAGATAATAATGCCCTAGATTCATTAAAGTAAAGAAAGAGGAACGAAGGGCATTTTGGTAATTTACCAAGGGATGGTTCTTGGGAATTGAGCCATCAGAGTACTTGGGCTGGATCAGAGACCCAAGATGATATTCCAAGGCCCAAAAACGTAGCCCATGAATTATGTGAGAAAAAGTGGCATTAAAATAATATTTTAGTGACTTGTCAATAAAGTAAAGTTACTCGGTTGGCATGATGACCGGGGGATTGATTAGATAAAGTTCTGGACTTATCTGGTAACCATGGGATGGCGTGAAAGGTGTCATCCAGATGCCACATGGCACTGATATAGAGGGAGAAGAAAAGTTAAGGACACGTGGCACGATCTCAGCCGCTTATTCCGGGATAAGACCCTGGACTTCTCTGGAAACGCTGAGTCAGCTGGTGAGGTGTCCTGTGGGTGAAACATCCTTACTTTCGTACATCTTAGGGACCATTTGGTAGCATTTAGAACCACTTTCAAGGTCATTGAACTCCAATTTCTAAATCTGGAGTTTTACTCTTATCGAGTACTGTTTACTGTATAAATTCCAGATGAGTGACCTGACTTCGAAAACTCATAACTAATTCTAGAAAAATTGAAATGAAGTGGTTCAAATTTATACATGAAGCTAACTCAATTATATTTCATATAAAAATAACTCATTGACCATGGCTTGACCAAGTCAACATCGGTTAATGTTACAACTTTACTGTTCATCCAGCGTTTTTCTCCTGAATCCAGCATTTTTGTCCCAACTTTGATAATTTATAACTCCATGTGTAGACATCCAAATGATGCATTCTATATATCAAGTCGAATATTGGTATGTTTACTATTTACCATAAAAATATCATACATTTATTCAATCATTTACTATTTTTAATTATAGATCAAACATCATTAAGTCACAACGAGTTACTGTTCATAGTGGCAAATTCCAGCACTCAACTTTACATACATATGCATACATCCATACATATCAGTCAAACATGCCAAACAATACCTATTATTAAATAATAAGTTGTTATACATCAGGGCATGTACAAAATCCTCATATTTCTATTACATCTTTTCCTGCCTGAAATCCGGCAGTATAACCGCTAGGCTTCATCTTTAAAAAGTAACTGATCTTGTACTGATTCGGTAATTCCCGTGAGAACTACCATTCTACGTAAGTACCCAGGAAAGACTGGATGAACCGGATAGGTCCACTCACTTCCAGCCTCCTTAGACAGTACCTATGTACACAGTACGTATCAGCTCCTTTCTTCACTACTGCCATCTTGTCATAATTTTGGCAGCATAACGGTGTCTCTTAAAATTCTCAAAATTTACTTCGACATAACCTCCCTGTAATGGGTTATTTATTGGGATGAGATTCGGGGGAATCTCAGTAGTAACAACCATAACAATATATGTAATACAGTGTGATAGTGCTTGCTTGTGATTGTGTACAGATAAGTATGCTGCGTGCTTCCATACTCAATAACATATTATCATAGCATTGCAGTAGAGCTTCAGACATAATATATAAGACAACAATCCAACCAAACAATAGCACATCAAATCACAAAGTCATTACATAAAAGCTAGGATTAGTTACTACCTCAAAAGTTTAGCAGAACTCTACAATCCCTATACTGCTTCCGGCTCCGCCAGAACTTCCTTTCTTTCTTCTTTTCACTTTCTCTCTCTGGAACTCACTTCTCTCTCTTATTCTTGCCTTGAGCCGTGAAGATAAATGAAAGGGGAAGGGGTATTTATAGTTTTCATGGATGGCATTTCTATAATTCTTAAGAACTCTGAACTTGTGGCCACCTTTTTTCCTGGAACTTCCTATTTTCTTTTCCATTTATGACATCATTACCATGACATCATCCAAGGGACACCTCATGGGACACCTAATCCCTCACATGGCAAAAATGAAGGTCCAAGAAGCCTCTGGAAAAACTTCAGTCCAATCCATTACAGATCATTAATATCTGAATTCTTTTTATCATTAATATTCTTATACTGGGTCTGAACTCCATTACAGATCCCTTGCGAAATGACCGAAATACTCTTGGTGCCCTTTCTTGCACTATATTAACCCTAAGGGTAAAATCATCATTTTACACTTTTTTGTACCTTGTCAGGGCATATGCTGACTCTGATTAACCTCACCTGTGTATGCCTTGGCATTTTGGTCTATCCAAAATGACCAAAATGACCTTCATTCATCTGTTACTTCTTAAGACAACACAGGGGCATTTTCATAATTTCACACTTTTCCAGGGTTCCACTGGACACTGGCCCACCTATCAGTCCAAGTGTCTTATTGGGCCTTAGTTGGCACCATTTTTGGGCCTTGATAAGGTCCTCCGCCTTTATGGTATGAATCCCGAGACACCTCTCCCGACGATATTCATCAGGTGTTGTTCTCACTGTACACCGTTTCTACACCTTTCCGGACACCGACTCCTTTTATCAGATAAACTTATATACAGAGTCTAGTAAATAACAGGCATCTGGCCGATGTCACCTGAGCTCATTCCAACCCAATTCGAATATCGATAAATCCCCCAATCGGATACCCGGAGGTCACAAACTCCAGTCTAAATTTACTAATTTGTGAATAACTTTTTCTACAGGCCTCATTTCGGTATTCTATCAATTCTCTGACATCTGTCTCTACAGGACGCATATTCCTACAGATTTTCACATATATCTGAGGTCTAGGATATCCGATAGGAATTTTTTTATACTTTTAGCTTATCAGTTAAATTTCGGCTATCTGGAGTCCTGATAAAATTCTTGTATTAAGCTTACTCCAGCATCATTTCCTCTATCTACTAGTGAGATTTTGGACTGAAATACTTCCGGTCAGTGTTAAGCCATTTCTGGCTCATCTTTTCATAATTACACTTTTGCCCCTGGAACTTTTCTTCTTTTCAATTAAGTCCCTTTTTATTTGGCTAAAATTACACTTAAGGACCCCACATTTTTGTCTACTTTTCTTTTTGGCCTTACACTTTTCATAATTGCACCTAAGTCCTTACATTTTCTTTCTTTTGCAATTTAATCCCTTTCTTTGCATAAATGACCATTATATCCCTAGGGACTTTCACTATTTACATATAAGTCCTTGGATTTTCACCTATTTGCAATTTAGTTCCTAGAAACCCTCTGTATGTTTCTGGGACTTCTTCTTAAAAGGGTCTGATAACCTATCTATTTCAGGCTACTTTCTGAGTCCCACCATTGCGCCACCTAGCCTGTGAGGTGTCCCTTGATGATGTCATAAAGTGATGAGTCATAAGGATGATGATGTCATCATGATGACATAAACAAAACTTGGTGAGCAAGCAAAGCGATCTGAGCCACTCATTGAGAATTGATCTGGGCCACTCATTCTCCTTTTCCTCCACTATAAATACCCCTCCCCTTACCATTGTGACCCACGGCCAAGAGCCAAGAAAGAGAGAGAAGTAAGTTCTAGAGAGAGAAAGTGAGAGAAACAAAGAAAGAAGGAAGTTCTGTTGGAGCTGGAAGCAGTATAGAGATAGTAGAGTTCTGCTAAACTAGCTAGGTAGTAACTAATCCTAGCTTTTATGTAATGGCTTTGTGATTTAATGTGCTATTGTTTGGTTGGATTGTTGTCTTATATGTTATGTTTGAAGCTCTACTACAATGCTATGATCATATGTTATTGAGTATGAAGCGCGCAGCATACTTATCTGTACACAATCACAAGCAAGCACTATCACACTGCATTACATACATTGTTATGATTATTACTACTAAGATTCCCCCAAATCTCATCCCCAATATATAACCCATTACACGGAGGTTATGTCGAAGTAAATTTTGAGAATGCTAAGAGACGCCGTTATGCTGCCAAAATTAGGGAAAATATCAGTAGTGAAGAAAGGAGATGATACGTACTGTGTACGTAGGTACTGTCTATGGAGACTGGAAGTGAGTGGACCTAGCCGGTTCATCCAGTCTTTCCTGGGTACTTACGTAGAATGGTAGTTCTCACAGAAATTACCGAATTAGTACAAGATCAGTTATTTGTAAAAATAAAGCCTAGTAGTTATGCTGCCGGATTTCAGGCAGGAAAATATGTAATAGAGATATGAGAATTTTGTGCATGCCCTATTGTATAACAATTTATTATTTAATAATAAGTATTGGTGGGCATGTTTGATTGATATGTGATTGATGTATACATATGTATATAAGTTGATTGCTGGAATTTACCACCATGAACAGTAACTCGTGGCGACATAGGATGTTTGATCTATAATTAAAAATAGTAAATGATTGAATAAATGTATGATATTTTTATGGTAAATAGTAGACATACCAAGCTTCGATTTGATATATAAAATGCCTCATTTGAATGTCTACACATGGAGATATAAATTATCAAAATTGGGACCAAAATGCTAGATTCAGGAGAAAAACACAGTAAAGTTATAACGTTGACTGATGTTTATTTAGTCAATGCGTGGTGAACGAGTTATTTTTCCCTGAAAGATAATTGAGTTACCTTCATGTATCAATTTCAAACACTTCATTTCGATTTTTCTAGAATTAGTTATGATTGTTTGAAGTCAGGTCACTCATCTGGAATTTACACAGTGAACAGTACTCGATAAGAATAAAACTCCAGATTGAAAATTTGACTTCAATGACCTTGAGAGTGGTTTCAGATGCTACCAAATGGTCCCTAAGACATTTGAAAGTAAGGATGTTTCATTTTAGTATCAGAGCAAAAGGTTCTGGCATTGGTACAGAACAAAGTTTAACACAAAACAGAGGTTCTGGTGCAAGATAAACTTGCTCTGATTGAGAAACAGAGTATGTATTGGATTAGCTAAGGCCCAAATGAGGTTGAGGTTAGTAATAGGTTACTTGTTCATAGTTCAACTAAAATTATGGATTGGAGATGAATGATCTAGGAAAAATGAATTTTGAGGTTTAGTAAGAGATAGCTTCTCGTCTGTTAGTAATTCATAAGGATAGGGAAAAACTTAAAAGTATGAATGGCATAGAGATGCGAGCCAAACCCTTCCTCAATTAGCTGAAAGAAAGTAGCTGACTAAGTTATGGATTATAGTGAGGCCAAGGACACAAAAGTCCTTCAGTATGGGGATACAGAAGTCTTACAGGTCAGGTGATGGGAGATGTTATGATGGAATGAATATGATCTAGTTAAGGTAAAATGGCTTGACATGATAGCTATCCTAGATTCCTGAATTAATAAACAGGATCTTGAAGAGGTAAACTAAAGATCAATAGTCTCAGAAATTTCTTGAGGATTAATAGAAAGAAATCATAAGAGATATAATATAAGTTTTGTGAGTGCTCTCTAACGTTAATGTAAGCCCTATTCTTCTGATGAGAGGACAAATTACGGCTGAGGAAGTTAAGTACTGGTACTAGATTATGGATAGACTAGATATTATTCCTCCTCTATCGGAGTTTGAGGATAGGTTTGATGTGAGTAATATATAACAATTCCTTAATCCATAAATCCAGTCACAACCTATGATAGTCGCTTCCTATTCTTAAGTCCAGGATTATATATGACGCTATAAATAAAGATTAATAGGATGTTCCTAGTCCTAGTTAAACCCAGCCTTGTTTACGAAAGATAGATAATATTGACTATATCAGTCTCAGGAAGGCTGTGGAGAGTGAACTACTAAGTTTAGGTCAAGGGATGGATAGAAGTAGAGATCAAGAGCAGTCAATTTATCTGCATTTCCTCAATGCCGTGGCAGGGATTATAAATAGATATACGATAGAGGGTATCGACCTGAATAAGGTTTACAATCTAGAAGATTGGCATGAGATGGTCATAAGTCAGATATTGCCATATACTCCTAATTGGCATGTAAAGCTAAGTGAGTTTCTGGAAAATGATCCATCAGCTAATATACAAGGATGGCATTTTCATATGCAGAAGTATTTGCAGCTTACGATTCCCTAGAAAAGAATGTAAAAAGGGATGAGGGGTAACGTAAACATGTAAATAGTGTAAAGTAATTACATAGTGGTATAATAGTTATGACTTACCCCATATATGTAATTGACATGTATGTAACGTATGTACAAATGCTATGGTGATATGGAATATGAGTTTAGATGTGATATGATAGAATGATAGTTGGTTGAACATCCATGTGAATATGTTCCCAATTAATTCAATTATGATAGATAGATATGGATAAGTTTCAAATCACTCAAGCTCATCAAAGTTAAGAATAAGAATTGGAAATTGCTAGAGTAAATACTGGACAAGAATACTAGAATAGAATGTTTAAAGAAAGCTGTGTCCAGGTCGCGATGTGAAGCATTTTTGGTCATGACTGGAAGTTCCAGAGAAGTTAAGTTTCAACTAGTTAAGACATAAGTCGCGATAAATAATCGCATAGGTGTTTTGGTCGTGACGAGTAAAGACCACTGGCAGCGACAGAAAGTCACAGAGCTATCAGGTCGCGATGAGAGCAGACATGTGGTCACGACTGAAGTACACAGAGCCGTCAAGTCATGACGAGTAGAATGAGATGGTCATGACTAAAGTTTTCAGAGAGTATGAGTCAGACTAGCTAACACTCTTGTCGTGACTAGGATGCACAGAGACCTGGTGATCAATGAAGATGCCAGTCTCACTAAAGTTTATCAGTTAGACGTTTAGCACGAGATGCAGGCAATCTAAATAGTATGAGATACAAAGATACAGATCAGTTTAAGAAGATGTTCAGAAGTAGATCCTCCGTGTGATCATCAAGAGTAGATCTACATAATGGAAAAATTTGTTCAGTTAGTCTTTCCTGAACAAAAGAAGTTAAATGAGACTTGCTCAAGAGTGAGCCTAATACATGGCTTAAAGTTAGAAATATGATGGTTAACAATTAGAAAGCTAACATTCCAAAGACAGAGGGATTCCATCACAAAGAAAATGTAACCTAGCAGACCTAGGGGAGAGTACCCTAGAGAATAGAAGTGTATGATGTTAGAGAGAGAAAGGTAGCCACAGTTTAAAAGATAAAGTGACTCCCCTATTCCCTATAAAAGATATAGTAATGAAGGGTTGAGTCTATACCCTGGTAAGAGGGTAGTATGGCAGCTTAAGTGAGAAAGATAGATGTTTTAGGTTCCTGAATGAATGATCAGGATCTGACAGAGAATATGATAAAGGAAATAATGTGCAATGGATGGTTGAGCAAATTATGACAATGATATGGCTTATGTTGCCATAAGTTATGATGAGTTGTTACATCTCCTTGCAGTTGTCATTTGATGACATGCATGTTAGAGTGTGCTATGATACTCCCCTTTTACAGTACATGCAGGGTAGAGTATATAGGTGAGATGAGGAAGATATGAGAAAAGTAAAGAAAAGGTAGAGAAGTTATGAAAAGAAAATAGATCCTCCAAATGAGGATAAAGTAAGTAAAAGGCCAGAAAGATCTAGAGAAAAGGGTATAAGGCAAAAGCAAAGACGGAACATATTTTTATAAAAAAGATAATGCTAGGGCCTAAAGCTATACAAAGTGTAACCTAGCCCTAACCCAGTAGCACGTTTAATTGAAAAGTACTAAAGCAAAAATAGCCTAATGATATGGAAGCTCTAAGAAGGGATAAGAAAGGGTGCAAATGCCACAAAGGCTTAGTATAGATGCATGAAGTTATGAGAAAGTTATGTTGCTCCTATACCATATGATATGCAGTTAGATAATTTAACTTGGTAATGATAATGAAGCAAAGAAAAGTGATAAATGAGATAATCAGCCAGTCAATCCCTCAAGCTTAGAATGAGAATCTGAGACAGATAATGATAGTCAGTTAGACAGAGAATGAGATTAGAGATAGATGTTGATCACAATCCTATAAACATATGATTACAGTATTCAGGACATATCCCTTCAATAGGGGATGAGATATGTAAATAATGTTCGTTGAACATGAAATGAGACACTATTATAAAAGATAATGCAGCTCTAAAAAGGAGCAGAGTCTATGTAATAGAAGTTAACGTTCTCGCAATGGAGCTAGATTGCTCTTGCGATAGAGTCAAACTGCTCAGGAAATAGAGCTGAAAGCATGGACAGTGAAGCTCATAATAAAGCCATCAGACGAGATAGATAGATTATGATAGATATGTGCATGATAGAGCATTTGTAGCTCTTTACAATACTAGATATAGTAAAGTTATGAAAGATGAGAATAGAATGAGAAATTCCTGAGTAATAGAGGAAATGAGTAAAGTCTTAATAAATAATATTGGCTTCATGATCATTTTGGGGAATTATCTGTTGAGTAGCAACTAAGTGGAAATGACTAACCTTGTAACTTAGTCCGTTGGTTAGATCTTCTAGAGATAAGAATGATGTACAACAGAATCGCAGTAGATTCTGGAGGATCACAGTTAGATCCTAGTATGGCTCATTGAGAAAAGAATTCCAGGGTCACAGTTAGATCCTGAAGAGGCTGACGGTTGATCGCAGTAGATCCCGAGGGTCACAGCAGACCTAGCCTAAAGAAAGTGAATGAATGGGCTATAGGTTAAGTATTTCTTTGGAATGACAATTACCAAGGACAAGGTCAAGGTAAAGAAGCTTTACAAGTTGTTAACTTATAGCAGAGAGAGTACCCATAATATTAGTTCCAGATAGCCTTATTATTATTATAGACTAAACTCAGAATCTTCTTACATGGCAAATTAAGTGAGATTAATAGAGATTCCTAAGATGAGAATAAAGAGAATAAGAATGAAAGCTAAATAAATTCTCCAGATGAGGACAAGAAAGTTAAAAGGGTTATAAACAGTAAAGGATTAGAACCCTTCTGTCGAGTCCAAAATAGAGTGGATTTGAAATGAAAGATTTAAATTATGACTTTGTTCAGGAGAACAAGAAGCAAAAGAGTAATATTCTCCTAAGAGGCAGACAAAGTTATAAGTTAGAGAGAATGTTAGACTTATGGTATCTCAGAATATGCCCTGATAAGGCAAGATAAGTTATAAAAGAGTAAGATACGCCATGATATAGCCAGATTTGGCTACATAGGCCACGATATAGCATGAGAAGTATGCAATGAGATACATTTTGATAAGCATGTAATATGGCACATAATGAGAAATATGTCTTGAAAATGATGGTAAGAAATAACTTTATGAACAGATAGAGAGGCTCCCTTTATGAAAGAGATAAGATAATGAATGTTATGCTACAGATGAAGGTGAGAGTTTTCACTCCTTGCATGAAATGCCAGGCACTATGTTATGTCTGTAAAATATGCTAAAGCTCCGAGTATTAGAGCTGTGTATACTCAAGAAAGAAATGATTTAGCTTCGATGTTAGAACTTTGCATTCATGAGCAAGTATGTAGTCCTGCAAGATGTTGGCCAGGCATTATGCATATTAGAGTATGTTCTCCTACCTAATAGTAAAGCAAAGAAAGAGTAGTTACATAAGTCCTCTCTCTGTATGATGTTAAGTTATTAAAGATAATGAGAACATATGATTATATGAAAGGAGAGATGGAGCTTTGCAGATGCTAAGGCAGTCTACGAGATGCTAAGAAAAGTAATAAGAGATGAGTGCTAGAAAGTATGATGAGTAATTGATGGAAACTCCCAAATACAGTAATATTCGAGAGAGTTTGATATGAAAGAAATGGACACTACTCACAAATCTAGTACAATGAGTTGTCCATAAGCAAGTGGATGCATAGCAAGTGAGCAAGTGAGGACATAAAGCGGATATTAAAAGTACTCCGCTAAAGTATTTAGGATAAAGGATACGAGATAGATACTCTAATCCTTAGTCATAAAGCAGACAGAGATACGAAGAAGATATATACCCAGGTAATTGACTAAGGTACTAAATAAATTTTGAGGACAAAATTTATTTTAAGGGGGAGAGAAATGTAATATCCCTAATTTTCTGTACTGATTTGCATATACAGTTTATATGTGAGATTTTCTAAGAAAAATGTGGCCATTTAGGTAAAGAAAGGGATTAAATTGAAAAAGGAAGAAAATGCAAGGACTTAAGTGGAATTATAAAAGGTTTAAGGTCAAAAGAGAAAGTAGACAAAAATGTGGGGTCTTTAAGTGTAATTTTAGCCAAATAAAAGGGACTTAATTGAAAAGAAGAAAAGTTCCAAGGGCAAAAGTGTAATTATGGAAAGATGAGCCAAAAGTGGCTTAACACTGCACGGAAGCATTTCAGTCCCAAATCTCGTCAGTAGATAGAGAAAATGATGCTGAGTAATCTAGCTTAATATAGGAATTTTATCAGGACTCTGGATAGCCGAAATTTATCTGATTGTCTAAAAGTATAAAAATTCTTACCGGATATCCTAGACCTCATATATGAGTGAAAATCTGCAGGAAGATGCATCCTGTAGATACGGATGTCAGGGAACTGACAGAATACCGAAAGGAGGTCTGTAGAAAAAGTTATTCACAAATTAGTGAATTCAGACGGGAGTTTGCGACCTCCGGGTATGGGAGATTTATCGGTATTCAAACTGAGACTAAATGAGCTCAGATGACATCGGTCAGATGCTTGTTATGACCCAAAGGGATGCCTAGACTCAGTATATCAGTTTATCTGATAAAAGGAGTCGGTGTCCGAAAAGGTGTAGAAACGGTGCACAATGACAGCGATACCCGATGAATATCACCTAAAGAGGTGTCTCGGGATTCATGTCATAAAGGTGGTGGACCTTATAAAGGCCCAAAAATGGTGCCAACCAAGGCCCGATAAGACACTTGGACTGATAGGTGGGCCAGTGTCCAGTGGAACCCCGAAAATGCCCTTATGTTATAAAATAGCTGAAGAATGAGTAAAGGGTATTCTGTTCATTTGGCTAAAGGTTAGACAGTCAAGAAAGGTTATCTGGATAGTTGACCAGGGTCAGAGAATACTCTGGTAAGGTATGAAAAGACAATAATGCCCTAGATTCATTAAAGTAAAGAAAGAAGAACCAAGGGCATTTTGGTAATTTACCAAGGGATGGTTCTTGGGAATTGAGCCATCAGAGTACTTGGGCTGGATCAGAGACCCAAGATTATATACCAAGGCCAAAAAACGTAGCCCATGAATATTTGAGAAAAAGTGGCATTAAAATAATATTTTAGTGACTTTTCAATAAAGTAAAGTTACTCGGTTGGCATGATGACCGGGGGATTGATCAGATAAAGTTTTGGACTTATCTGATAACCATGGGATGGCGTGAAAGGTCTCATCCAGATGCCACATGGCACTAATATAGAGGGAGAAGAAAAGTTAAGAACACGTGGCACGATCTCAGCCGCTTATTCCGGGATAAGACTCTGGACTTCTCTGGAAACGCTGAGTTGCTGGTGAGGTGTCCTGTGGGCCCCACCATTACGCCACCTAGCCTTGGAGGTGTCCCTTGATGATGTCATAAAGTGATGAGTCATAAGGATGATGATGTCATCACGATGACATAAGCGAAACTTGGTGGGCAAGCAAAGCGATCTGAGCCACTCATTGAGAATTGATCTGGGCCACTCATTCTCCTTTGCCTCCACTATAAATACCCCCTCCCCTTGCCATTATGACCCACGGCCAAGATCCAAGAAAGAGAGAGAAGTGAGTTCTAGAGAGAGAAAGTGAGAGAAACAAAGAAAGAAGGAAGTTCTGGCGGAGCTGGAAGCAGTATAGAGATAGTAGAGTTTTGCTAAACTAGCTAGGTAGTAACTAATCCTAACTTTTATTTAATGGCTTTGTGATTTAATGTGCTATTGTTTGGTTGGATTGTTGTCTTATATGTTATGTTTGAAGCTCTACTACAATGCTATGATCATATGTTATTGAGTATGGAAGCGCGCAGCATACTTATCTATACACAATCACAAGCAAGCACTATCACACTGCATTACATACATTGTTATGATTATTACTACTGAGATTCCCCCGAATCTCATCCCCAATATATAACCCATTACACGGAGGTTATGTCAAAGTAAATTTTGAGAATGCTAAGAGACGCCGTTATGCTGCCAAAATTAGGGAAAATATCAGTAGTGAAGAAAGGAGATGATACGTACTGTGTACGTAGGTACTGTCTATGGAGACTGGAAGTGAGTGGACCTAGCCGGTTCATCCAGTCTTTCCTGGGTACTTACGTAGAATGGTAGTTCTCACAGAAATTACCGAATTAGTACAAGATCAGTTATTTGTAAAAATGAAGCCTAGTAGTTATGCTGCCGGATTTCAGGCAGGAAAAGATGTAATAGAGATATGAGGATTTTGTGCATGCCCTATTGTATAACAATTTATTATTTAATAATAAGTATTGGTGGGCATGTTTGATTGATATGTGATTGATGTATACATATGTATATAAAGTTGATTGCTGGAATTTACCACCATGAACAGTAACTCGTGGCGACATAGGATGTTTAATCTATAATTAAAAATAGTAAATGATTGAATAAATGTATGATATTTTTATGGTAAATAGTAGACATACCAAACTTCGATTTGATATATAAAATGCCTCATTTGAATGTCTACACATGGAGATATAAATTATCAAAATTGGGACCAAAATGCTGGATTCAGGAGAAAAATGCTGGATGAACAGTAAAGTTATAACGTTGACTAACGTTTATTTGGTCAATGCGTAGTCAACGAGTTATTTTTCCCTGAAAGATAATTGAGTTACCTTCATGTAGCAATTTCAACCACTTCATTTCGATTTTTCTAGAATTAGTTATGATTGTTCGAAGTCAGGTTACTCATCTGGAATTTACACAGTGAACAGTACTTGATAAGAATAAAACTCCAGATTGAAAATTTGACTTCAATGACCTTGAGAGTGGTTTCAGATGCTACCAAATGGTCCCTAAGACATATGAAAGTAAGGAGGTTTCAACGTGACATTATCCAAAACAAGATGCTTTGGCCATAATATGAAAGTCCCCTTTGCTTGTATCACTATCTTCACCTCATTAGTGGGAATTGGGACAAGAGCATATTCAACTATCACGTCTTCAACTGTCAACCTTAATTGATCTTCCTAAATTTGGATGTGGTGGGCAGTTTCTCCTAAGCTATGGAAGGAACCATGTGCCACTAACTATCTAATTGGATCCTCCATATATAGGTCACACGGTTCAGCATCCTCAGACACTGGGGCGGCCATGCAACAGCTCCCTTTAATGCTATGAAGGGCTACATATGAGAGTGTTTGGGGGGCACTTGGCTCCTGTTGCCTTGATGTTATCATGGATAACATTTCTTCCTTGAACTTTGCCAACCCTTCTTATAATCGTGCCTCAAATGAAACTTCTGCCTAAACCTCTGCCTTAGCCTCTGCCCAAGCCTCTGCCATAGCCTCTGCCCTAATGGTAGATAAGAATGATTCTAACTCTGCCCTCAGGCACCAAATGTGTGGAATGTCATTGAGATACTCTAAAGTAATCTCTTATGCCCACACCTCCTCCAACTCCTCTGACACGGCCCCCATGCTCTTGTTTGCCCGAAGCAACAATCAAGATGCCATTCCTACCATCCAACTTGAAGGATTCATGGGCCTCTTGTTCTTTAAGACATGACTATAACATATAAAGAACAAACATAAGAAATAATATAATTAGTCTACTAAAATAAAATAATAGAAGTAGTACTTACAATTTTTTCAGCAATCTTGCGAATGTGATCGCTTGAATATGTTCCGCTCCTTATTTGGCGAGCATACAACCATTTATCTTCATGACGTATTAGAGATAGGGGAGCAAGACTAACACTAGGATCCTCAAAATTTTCTTCTAGCCTCTTCCTCTTGGCCCTCAACAAGTCTCTTTCAGCCTTCCGTAACCTCCTCGAGACATCTTGTACGGGAAATCATTCTTGAGAGCATGTTCAATAGCTTTTGCCCTTTTTTCCTTCAAATAAAGACAAATGATAATCTAATACATTTGCATTTGGTGCCAACACATACACAAGGAAGAAACATGGGAAATGCATTTGTAGGACATTTGCGCATTAACTCACCATAGCTTTTAGTGTAGTCTAAATCCTAACAAATTCTTCTCAGGTAGCTTCGTTAATGAATTGATACTTGCTGCATGGAGAAGGATAAGGCTGACCATCTTTGTCCCGGCCATGCACATAAAGACGAGCTAGTTATGTCTTGAATGACCTCCAATACTCACCGCAGTAAGACAATGTCTTCTTCTCCAAGGCTTCATTGTTGGGAACATCGTAGGTGAGCTGCAATAATTGCCATTGAAAGCAGAGTTATCCACAAAGAGTTGTGTTTTTTGGTATTGCTCTAAATACGATATAAAATAGGTAGTTTCTATACCCGGATAGTGTCCCAAATTTGGTTCTTCACGCGATCATCAACAACATCCCAAGTCTATATGGTGATGCTAGGCTTGTTGTGTTCTAGGAGGTTGACATAACTAATGTACTTAGTGAAACATCCTCCCTTAAAACCCTCAATGTACACTTGCGGAAGCGATATTAGCTCGATTATATCTTAACTTAAGCCCAGAAATTAGAATTTTACTCTTAAGTTCTTTATTTTGAACCTTTACTTTGAGAACTGATTTATCTCATTCTACACATCCAAATGAGACTTATTACCTATCCACATAAAGCCCCAGATGTTTTCTACTAGCTCACCAAATTTCCTAGCCAAACTCTTTCGTTTACTAGGTCAAACTGAGGTCGGAACACTGCTATCTCAAGACGTGCGAATTTCTCTCTTAATTTCTTAACTTTTCAATTACTCTCATAATTACTTTTCTTATGTATAACCCATTATTCTAGCTACTTATACACAAGCTGAACATACCAAATAATATTTATTATTAAATAATAAATCATTATACAATAGGACATGAACAAATCCTCATATCTCTGTTACATATTTCCTGCCGGAAATCCGTCAGTATAACTACTATACTTCATCTTTAAAAATAAGTGAACTATACTGATTCGGTAATTCCCATGAGAACTACCATTCTATGTAAGTACCCAGGAAAGACTGGATGAACCGAATAGGTCTACTCACTTCCAGACTCCTTAGACAGTACCTACGTACACAGTACTCATCATATCTTATCTTCATTATGGACATTTTGCCATAATTTTGACAGCATAATAGCGTCTTTAGCATTCTCAAAATTCACTTCGACGTAACCTCTCTGTAATGGGTTATACATAGGGGATGAGATTCGGGGGAATCTCAGTAGTAACAATCATAACAATATATGTAATGCAGTGTGATAGTGCCTACTTGTGATTCTGTACAGATAAGTATGATGCGTGCTTCCATACTTAATAAAAACATATGATCATAGCATTATGCAATAGAGCTTTAGGCATAACATATAAGACAACAATCTAACCAAACAATAGCACATCAAATCATAAAGCCATTACATAAAAGCTAAGATTAGTTACTACCTCACTAGCTTAGCAGAACTCGAATATCTCTATACTGCTTTTGACTCCGCCAGGACTTCCTTCTTTCTTTCTTTTCTTCCTTCCTCTTATTTCCTCTCTCTAGAACTCACTTCTCTCTCTAACTTGGTGCTCTTGGACGTGCTCCTTATGAAGGGGAGGGGTATTTATAGGTTTCACGAATGGCATTTTGGTAATTCTTAAGAACTTTAATCATGTGGCCACGATTTTTCTTAGAATTTTCTATTTTCTTTACTCCATTTTATTGCATCATAATGGTGAGGTCCTCATGATGACTCATAGCCCTTCATAAGTACCTGCTGACTCAGCATGCTGACTCAAGTTGTAATTATTACTTTTATTTTATTTTTATTTTTTTATTACTTTTTTTCTTTTCTTGGCTTAATCACCAAGTAACATTAAAAGCATGTGGAAACCACCTTTGGTAGCACACATGGCGAAATTGGGAGCCTTGGGAGCCTTTCAGAAGCATTTCGGTCCAAATCGGAACAGATTTGGTCACGTTTTGGAAAAATGCCTAATAAATATTTCCTAGGGTATTTTCATCTTCACCCTTCACAAAAGTTCCTCAAAATAATATTTCCTATTTTTTGATAAGTTTTGGGAATTTTATGCACATATTCAAAAATCAATACCTTTCGGCCCGAATATTACAATTTTGCCCTTGATCTAATCTGGCCTCATCCAAACATCTTGGGCTTCCCTTAGGCCTACCATGACTTAGTCTAACTTATATCTGGACCTTAGAAATACTATATGGCTTCTGGCCACAGTCCGATCATCTCTATTCGGACTGCTTTTCCTTTACCGATTATAACTATAAATTCCCATCTTTAGAAATTTTTACAAAAAAATCGGGACCTCAAATCAAAATTTTGTGTCGCGTCATTGAACCCAGAATTATTTTCTCTATCTCCCAGTATTTTCAGATATTAAATTCAGACCGGGGCTATTTTGGCGTGAAAGTAAACTCGCGCGCAGTTTTCTAAATGACCATTTTACCCTTGGTCATTTTTCTAATTCTTACATACTCATAGGGACCTCATATGCATATTTTATAGCTCAGTGAAATGATTAGCATAATTTTCTCTATTTTATGGTAAAATATGGTACTCATCGGCTACTAGCCTGATCTTTTCCATAATTACGATTATGCCCCTATACTCTCTTTCTGACCTCTTTACTTATCTTCTTATCCTTCGTCTTAAGTTCTCGAAATTCTCTTTCAACAACTCATCCCCTGAACTCTTTGGGAGTCATTGTTAATTGAAAGGCTCGACAACTCGCCCATATCAGGTTATTTTACTCAGGAGCCAGCTCATATCTAGCTACCTGCAGAAGTCCTAGGCTTAAGACTTAGGATATTCCTTACATTCCTCTTTTTGAACCTAGGTGAATTGTCCCTATTTTGTAGGTTAAAGACTTAACTCATCTTTAAATCCTGAGGGACTTAGCTTATTCCTCGGATTCCTACAAAATATAGGTAAGTGATCTGCCCATATCAGATTACTATCCTGGGACTACGAGTTTAGCAGCCAGCCCATATCAGATTACCTCCCAGTTCTCCTAGACCTAAAAATCGGGATGTTACACTTGGTCCTATGTTCACCAATTAGGTTCCAACATCTGTCAAACTCAATCGATAGTAATTTCCCTTCCTTCCTATCTTTCGCAATATCTTTCAATCACATCATACTTCTGCCACTCCTTTGCGTAAAGTCACTTGGAGTAGCACTACTCTCATTCTGATTAACACTACCCTCCATATTCTTATATATATGCAATAACAAAATCAAACAAACATAGTAAACAGACTTAACCTATGTCTTTCACCTGTCAGAATACACAAAGAAGACAGTTCCTTTAGCATTTATCCATGGAAAGAAGTGCAAGCATTTATCACAGAAAAAGTATAAAACCTAGATTAAACCAACACGTAAACGGAAGCCCTACACGATAAAAGAAGTGCTGAGAACACGTACACAGCAAATCACAATGAGAGCCAGAACAGAGAAGAACGAAAACCACAGCGCAGGACGAGCGGAGTAATGATATCAATAAGAAGGAAGACTGAAGAAAACCTGAGAAATGAGAAATGAGAAATAAGAGAGCGCCAAGGGGAGTCTTCAAAATTTATTTTCTGTAGACATTTTACACTGATCAAACTAAAAAATCAGTTTATAATTTTAATTTTGAGTTTCAGAACACTTTTTACTATCAAATCCTGTGTAAAAATGAAGTTTTCTTATCATATTTTACACCGGATAAAAAAACAACTGGTGTAAATTGTTAACTAATTATTTACAAAAATACCACTTCGAGGTTTTTACACCTTACTAACATTTGCAGCCTGTCACATCCTTATTTTCTTAGCTTCATCTTCTCCAAACCAGTACCCTGTTATGTTTGGGGTGAGATTTCAGGGGAAATTTCAGTAGTAAACGGTACCATTCAATGCATACAAGATGAATGCAAGTGCATGACATGTGTTTCCTTTATCTTCCTTTAGCTTCCAATTGCATACTATTATGCTCCATGCCTATCACTATTATGCATAACCATAAACTCATAAAGGGAAGAGCATATATCATTCCTCATCAACATCACATATCATAATCATATTAACACACAAGCATACAAGAATGGGTAAGTTCACTACCTGGCATGTAGCCCTTCCTCTAGTCCTTAACCTTTGCTCTGAGGTTCCACCTTTTCATAGGTCAGAGCCTATACATAACATAATAATATTTTATTATGATCTTATCCAGCATAACTCCACTTAACTCAAGCTTATCTTGAGATATTATCCCTATTCTGACCATCCCCTAACTTTCTTTCTATCCACGGCTATCCTTATAGAAAGAGATATTTCTCTATTCTAACTATCTAATTTATAAGCACAATCTTATAATTTATGAGCAGGGACTAGAATAACTTACTTACCTTATTTCTAAGCTTGCCGAGTCCCTAAGCTCCTTGGATTGCTCCTAGCTCCACCAGAACTCCTTCCTTCTCTTCCTTTCTTTCATTCTTTCTCCTTTCTCTTTCTCTCTCTTCTTTTCTCTTCTCTTCTTGCTTTGGTCGTGGGGTGTGGAATGAAGTGAGGGGGTGAGGGGTATTTATAGGTGGAGGGAGGTGGAATGGATGGTCCAGATCGAATTACGATGAACGGCTCAGATTGCTTAGCTTCCTCAAGCAGCTTTGCTTGCATCATCGTGATGACATCATCCTCCATAATGACTCATCAAAAGTGATATCATCATGGGACACCTCACATGCTTAGATGGTGCAATGGTGGGGCCCTTTGGATACCTCACCAGCTGACTCAGCGCTTTCAGAGAATTCCAGAGTCTTATCTCAGAATATACGACTGAGATCATGCCACGTGTCCTTAGCTTTTTCTCCTTCCTCTAGATTATTGCCATGTGGCATCTTGATGGGTCCCATGAGGACACCTTTCATGCCACCTCATGGCTTCCAGATAAGTCCAAAGCTTTATCTGATCAATTCCCCGGTTATCACTTCGACCGGGTAACTACTTTATTGAAAACTCACTAAAAAATTATTTTAATACCACTTTAACTTACATAACTCTCGGGCCATGTTTTTGGCCTTTGGAATGTCATCTTGGGTCTCTGATCAAGCTCAAGTACTCTGATGTCTCAATTCCCAAGAAACATCCCTTGGCAAATACCAAAATGCCCTTGGTTCCTCTTTATTTACTTTAATGAGTCTAGGGGCATTATTGTCTTTTCACATCCTACCAGAGTATTCCCTGACCCTGGTCAACTATCCAGATACCCTTTCTTGACTGTCTATCCTTAGTCAAATGACCAAAATACCCTTTACTCATTCTTTACTTATTTTATAACATAGGGGTATTTTCGTCATTTTGCACCTTTTTCTGGACACTGGCCCCTTTTACCGCTGAATTGATACCATGGGCCTGGGTCTCCCTTGGTGTCATTATGGGCCTCTGAGTGATGCCATCTGGGCTCATTCAGTCCCATTTTGCTTACGGATTAATTTCTCAATCGGATATCGGGCATTCACGAACTCCCGTCTAAATTCACTAAAAAGTGAATAACTTTTTCTACAGAACTCCTTTCTGGATTCTGTCAGTTCCCTGACCTCCAACTTCACAGGACGCATATTCCTGTAACTTTTCACTCATATCTGAGGTCCAGGAGATCTGATAAAAATTTCAGATAACTTTCTGACTACCAGATAAATTTTAGCTATCTGGAACTTTAATAAATTTTCTGTATTAGGCCAGATTAACCAGCATCATTTCCTCTATGTATTGATGAAATTTGGGACTGAAATGCTTACGAGCAATTTTAAGCCACTTTCAGCTCAACTTTCTATTATTACCATTTTGCCCCTGGAAACTTTTCTTCTTTTCAATTAAGTCCCTTAACTTTTCATAATTACCTTTAATGGCCCATAACTTGTGTCTACTTTTATTTCTTACCATGAAACTTTTAAACTTTTCACTTTAGTCCCTTTCTTTTCTAAAGTAACCAATATGCCCCTGGGACTTTTCTATTTACACATAAGTCCCTGTACTTTCACTTATTTGCAGTTTAGTCCCTAAAAACCCTTTGTATATTTCTGGGACTTCTGATCAAAGTGATCTTGGTAGCCTATCTATTTCAGGCTACTTTCTGAGTCTCTAGGCCTAAAAATTGGGATGTTACACAATCGGTTTAAATATTGTTATTTTTTCCCATAAACTCTTATATCAGCCCATCCCTTGAAGTTACAACAGATATATATATGCAATCAAATCAAGAAACTTGTGTTATTATTACATAAAAAATATATATGCAATCGTAACAAATAGAATCATCATACAAATCAATCAAAAACCTAAAACACTCACATCCAAATCAATCAGAATCCACTTCTTCATTCAATTTTGGTAAACCCATTGAAAAATAAGGGGTCTCCCAAATAGAATCATCGTCGTCAACAATCCTTTTTCCTTGGACAGCGACAAACCATCTTTTATTTGTCGGATCAGTAATATATAACACTTGCTTTGCTTGGTCTGCCATAATAAAAGGCTCATCCCCAAAACTTGTACTATTCAAATCAACCAATGTAAATCCTAACGGATCTACCAGAACACCATTGTTTACATTAGCCCACTTGCATTTGAACATGGGAACTATGAATTTGGAGTAGTCCACCTCCCAAATCTCTTCAACAACGCCGTAATAAGGGATGGCTGCTAATTTAGAATTGTTGTCTTTTGAACTAGAGAAAAGCATAGCCTCGGCTACTAACATAACCCCACTATTTTGCATGCTACTTTTATCATCAAGGGTCTTTGTGTAAAAGGAATACTCGTTGATACCAAATGAATTCCAACATATCACATGAAATTCAGGACCATATGCCATCTAACTATATCATATACACAATCCTCTGTTTCAACCTTCTATTTGAACCAATGTGCAAAAGATTTATTATGTTCTCTAATCAGCTTTTGCTCTGTCATTCTATTTTTTTTTTGGACAAGCTCTTTATGAACAGTTATATAGTCTTGAATTTCATCAATGTTATTCAAGATGTGTAAGTGTATTTGCTGCAATTCATTACGATCAACACTCTTCACCAACATTCCGTGTTGACCCCCTGTTTGACACGGGGTTTAGGGAGACCAGTCAGTCTTACTTTAGACAGATAGTGTTGACAAAAATCCATAGCTTCTTCGGAAACATATTTTTTAACAATGGATGCTTCAGGCCGATTTGGATTCTTCATATACCATTTAAGGATTTTCATGTATCTTTCAAATGAGTACATCTATCGTAAGTATACAAGGCCACACAGGTTTATCTCTCAGACTAGATAAACGATGAGATGTACTATAATGTCAAAAAAGCCAAGAAGAAACAGTTTTTCAAGATGGCACAAAATAACATAACCCTCGTGCTCCAATTCATCCAACTTTTCAATGTCAAAGACTTTGCCACATATAGCATTGAAGAAGAAGCAAAGTCGAGTTACAGTGTGTCTCAAATCATCTGGAAGGATTCCTCAAATAGCCACTGGGAGTAATTGTTGCATCAAGACATGATAATCATGAGACTTTTGGCCTACTAATTTCAAATCTTTCATCGACACAATCTTCTTAAGATTAGATGAGTACCCAGAGGGAACTTTGATTCCTTGCAAACACTCACAAATACTTCTTCTCTCATCCTTGGACAAAATATTAGTCTCTTCAACACAGTAACTCCCCTCACCATCTGGCCTTGGATGTAAATCCTCATGTATTCCCATTTCTTTCAAATCTAATCTTGCCTTTAAACAGTCTTTGGAACTACCATGTATGTTGAGAAGTGTTCCAACAATGCTGTCACACACATTTTTCTCCACATGCATGACATCAATACAGTGCCTTACATGAAGATGTTGCCAATACAGAAGCTCAAAGAAGACAGATCTTTTTTTTCATATATTTTTCTCATTTCTCTTAGCAGTCTTACCAAAGGTAACATTGATATCTTTGACCCTTTCATAAACTTGTTCTCCAGTCAATGGCTCTGGAGCATTTTCAAATTCTTGGCCGCCAAAAATTGTTTCTTTAGTCGATGGTATGGTGGCCTTGTTTTAGAAATCTCCTATAACCTAGGTATACCGTCTTTCTTCCATGACGAAGTTGATAGTAGCAAGTCCCTTCCTCACAAATCGGACATGCTTTATGGCCCTTAACACTATACTCTGACAAATTTTTGTATGCAAGAACTTGCGTTTCATACACAGTAAGGGAGATAGATTGTAAATCACTAAGAGGACGAGCCATGAACTATGTATACTACTGAGGCTACCATATGGGTTCATGCCATCTGTACTAAGTCCAAGCCTTAGGTTTCATGGTTTATTCCTGAACTCAGGAAATAATTCATCAATCTTCTTCCACTGTAAAGAATTAGCAGGATAATGAAGCTTTCCATCACAAATCCTTTCAGTTGCATGCCATAACATTTTCTGTGCATCATCTTCATTACCAAAGAGGCGCTTAAACCTTGGTATAATTGGAAGATACCATAACACCTTTGTAGGAGACTTGTTTGATCTGTACCTTGGTGTCTTACATATTGGACACATCTCCTCATCTTTAAAATCTTTCCTATATAATATGCAATCAGATGGGCATGCATGAATCTTTCTCTACTACATGCCTAAAGGATATATTATTTTCTTAGCATCATAGTAGCATTTGGGTAAGACATTTTCTTCTGGAACATGTCTTGCAACAACTCAAGCAATTCTGAAAAACCTCTATCACTCCACCCATGTCGTGCTTTCACACTTACCAATCTCAACACTGTATTCAACATGTTGTATTTTATGCACCCTTGGTATAGAGGTTTTTCTACATCATTACATATATTACCATATGCATGTGATCGCATAAAAGCATCTGCTCTAACATCACGAATCATGTCCTCTACCCGATCATTGGTATCCATGTTATCATCAAAGGTCTATTCAGATGCACTCGACCTTTCCACAGGTTCACCATGCCATACCCATACAGTGTAACTCTTGCAAAACCCCTCACAAATTAGATGAGTGTACATATCTGCAAGACTTTGTTTCCTCTCATTCAAATAACTCACACAAGGACAATAAAACCTTCCATTGTTATCATCACCATTTCGTTTAGCAAAATCCAAAAACTCCTTCACCCCCTCAGCATACTCAACTATTGTTCGTTTAGTATTTATCCAACTACGATCCATATTTGTGAAAGACTAAAAAACTAGAAAAATAGAAAACAAGAAAACCTAGCTTGCAGCTAATTATGGGAGAGAATACATCACGCACAAGAGGAAGAACTCACCAAATGAAACAAGTAAATGAAAGAATCTAGCAAATAACAGCAAAAGCTACCGCCAGTAGTGCATAAATTCTCAGTTCTCGAGACAAAACAAAACTCACCGGCTGTGAAGGACCGAGAAGATTTAAACACGCGAACCAGTGTAAAATGAGAGATGGAAGGCTTGAAGGGGGTTTCCATTAAATTAAAGTGTATTTTGTAATCAAATCTACACTAGATAAAATGGAACACCGGTGTAGAAAAAACTTTTTCTAACCAAACATTATAGTCTACACCTGTCACTTTTATAACCGGTATAAAATATTAATCTACACTGGATGAAATGTTAATCTACAACTGATATTGACTTGTCCAGTTTCAATCTATGTATTTTTTTGTTTTTGAAAAATAAAAGAATACTATGTTATCTGGACAAGAAATTTCATTCATTCAACTTTACTAATAACTTTACATCAAAAGTTTGAAATTTCTAAAAAAAATATCTTTCAAAATATATAATATATTATCTCTTTTTGTCATTACGTAAAGGTTGTAGGTTTTCACTCCTATCAGAGTCAGAGTTTTGGGATTCATCAGAGTGGGTAGGATCAACAGCATTATAGAAGCTATCATTCTTAATGGCAGCAAACTTCTGAGCAAAAAGCTCTGAAATTGTCTTTCAGTCTATTAACTTTCTGAGTCAGTTCTTCCATAGAGTCCTCCAGGCCATTGAAGCGCATGATGAGTTCCTCAAGGCGCTCCATCAGAGTGACAACTAGGGGAGGAGGAGAAGGAACTATAGGGTGAGGGTCAGGATGTTTGTCTACAAATTCATCTCTTTTTCTTTTGTGTGACGGAGAAGGAGGTATGTGTGAGGAGAAAGCCATTGGGGGTTCAGATAGAAGAAAAGAAAAGAAAACAGAGATCAAGTAGTGATGAGATGAAAAGTACTGATCATAGGAATGGTATACATATGCTTGAGAAATAAGAACGGTTTCAGAAAAGAATATCGAAGAAAGTAATTGGCCTTCTATCATAATGATGACTAGAAACATTGGGAACCGAAGAAGTGAAATGAACAGTCTGAAGAAGGTACAGAAAAGAAGCGGGAAAGCAAAGAAAAGAAACTGAAGGGTCAGAGTAGAAAGTATATATAACACCGGTTATAGATATTTTACATCGGTTAAGTTTTAAATCTGGTGTAAATATTTTATCTTATTTACAAAAATACCACTGCTTATTTCTTTTACACCGGTCATATGTATATCAGGTGTAAGTATTTTACCCTTATTTACAAAATGCCACCGCTTATTTATTTTACAACTGTCATGTGTACATCAGGCGTAAAGAGTTTACACTTATTTACAAAAATGCCACAGGTCATTTCTTTTAAATTATTTCTGCAAGAACCGGTTTAAAAATGGGGACTTAGAAAGCATATTTTGCAATAGTGTGGCCAAAGCATTAATCCTATGTTCCATATTTCAAACGGTATATCTCTCTCATATAAGACTCTTTGGTGATGAAATTGGTTTCATTGAACCGCATACTGAGTGTAGTTTCATATGAATCAAGTTTCACCTCAATCGAATAAGTATATCTTGAGCTATGGTCAAAATACTCAACCTATATCGGCGTAGAACAGAACAGAGAAGTGAAAACTGAAAAGATTAATCCATTAATTATAATTAATCGATTAATTCATCAAAACAACCATTTTTGAATTGATTTATCGATTATCATCTTCTCCTCTTGTTATTCCTTCACTCCTTTGTTTAGTTAATCAAGAGTTCGATTAATTTCTTGATTTTTAAACTTGATTAATCCATTCTTCTTCTAATGCCTTCTTGGATTTCTCTTCATTCTCAGTTCTTCTACAGAGTAAGTTTGCGTTTGCTGCAGATTTGAAATCAACACATTAATCGAACAGCTAATGTATTAATATAAATTAATCGATTAACCAATTGATTAATAAATTTTAAATTGAATATTTCAAAGAGAATTTCAACACATTAATCGAACAGTTAACTCATTAATTTAAATTAATCAATTAGCCAATCGATTAATTGGTTTATATTTTAATTTCACAAAATTGAAACTTCACTAATTAATCGAACAGTTAACAGATTAATATAAATTAATCGATTAACCAATCGATTAATAACAATATCTTTGTTCAAGAGAAAATCTGTTTTCAATAGATTAATCGATTAACCAATCGATTAATTGGCTTTTTAACTTTATTCCAGAAGGCATGCTCTCGACATTAATCGAACACTTAATCGATTAATGTTCATTAATTAATCGATTAACTAATCGATTAATTGATTTTTCTTTTTAGCACATAACGTTACCTTTACATTAATTGAACAGTCAATCATTAATTATCATTAATCGATTAACTTGACTAACTTCTTTTTTTAACAACATTTAAGCACGAAAACATTTTTTTTAAATCTCTTTTTGATAATGTTTGAGCACATAAAGAAATCTATCAAATTATTTTTCCAAAATCATCATTTGTCAAAGCATAATATTAATCAGACTATGGTATAAACCATCTTGACATCATTAAAAATATTTTATTATCTTTAAAACAATCTTAGCATTACTGAAAACTTTTTGCTATTTGTCATCATCAAAATATACTTTCCAATAATCTCCCCCTTTTTTATGATGGCAAATCCTTAATAAAAAATATTATTTTTCATGTCTGATTTCTCCCCTATTTGTCATCAGCAAAAAGTTTGAAGGATATCAAATGTAATATTCATTACCCTCGCTTTTTCAGGCAATATATTATCCTTCTCACTTAAAGTGATTAAAATATAAGAAATAGTTTAAAATAAACAAAGCATGATGTAAAAATTCAAAACAAATAGAGAAGGTTTAGAGATGCTCATTTGATTTCAACATGATGTTATATTGATCTTTGAAGTTCTGTGCCTTCCTCTCTTGCTTCTGAACTTTAAGTCTGCACAACTTTCAGCTTTGGCACCAAACTTTTGCAACTTTGAATGCCCACTTGATTTTCCTTCCTTTTGAACCATGGGCTATATATATCAAAGCATCATTATAGCTTGTTAATTGTCCTAGAATGATTTCAAAATATTTCTTGCATAGAGAATGGTTAGCATGTTTAAGAAACCTTTCTAATTGAGATGTTTTCTAGTTTAAACATTGAAAGGATCATATGAATAACTCATCATCAAAACATAATGAATTGACAGTGAATGCATATGAGTTATATTAGGAGATGAGCTTTATGAGATAAGATACACATGTGAATGTGAAACTCCCCTTAATTAATGAAAGATATAAAGGAAATATTATAATAGAGTTGAGAACTCCCCCTTAATTGTATAGTTGTTTGAAGCTTTGAACAAGAAGGATTAATAACAGAGAAATAACGTCTAACACAATTGATATGTGTCATATCCTAATTTTTCTCTATCTGTATAAGACTGATAAAGGAAAGAGGTTTGGAAAAGATTGTGATGATGATTAGACAAAGGTATAAAGAATAGGGACTAAAATAAAAATTCTAAAAGTTCTATGGTGCAAAAATGGAAGTAGACAAAAGCTTTGGGCCATTAAGTGTAATTATGAAAAGTTGAGGGCCTAAAGTGTAATTTTCAAAAGTTCAGGGGCAAAATGGTAATTATGGAAAGTTGAGCCGAAAAGGACCAAAAATGCCCGAAAATAGTTTAGTATCAAATTTTCCCAGTAAATAGAGAAAAATATTTTGATCAAATTTTTCCAATTAATTGATATAAATTTTTGAAGATTGAGGAATTAGTACAGTATTTTCTGGACCTCAGAATTGGATGAAATTTGGTAGTAAATTCTTATAAATAATATATGGATTTATGAAACTGAGAGAAGTAAAAAAGGAGTCCTGTAAAATTAATTATGAAATTTAAGGTGAGATCGAACACCGATAAAGTGTTTTGAGGAAACGTAGAGAATTTTTATCAGGACTTATGGGTTTTAGAAAATAATAAAACTTTGTAGAGAATTCATTTTATATTAGAATGAATTTATAAAAATGTTAGAACTATTAAAATAGGTGTTTAGCATTTATTCCAAGATCAGGCTAATTTTAAGGATATCAGTATAAGGAAAAGTACATTGGGATTTGTGCTAATTAGCTATTGGACCTAAAAGAGGCTCAAGATTTCATCCTAGGGTAGCCCAATAAGTGCCAAAAGTTATCTTGGAGCCCAAGTCCAATAATGAATAATTTATAAATTTTTGAAAAAGAAAAGAAAAAGGATAAAGGTGAATTAGGGTTTTGCACATGGTGGGTCCTACAAGCTATACACATGGCACCAAGAAGAGGAAAGGAAGATTTTCCCATGTGCTAAAATATAATAAAATAATATAGGAATAAACCTAATGATGATTAAGGTTAATTAATCTAAAAACTAACTAATCAAGTTCAAGATTATGCCATTGTAATAATTAGGATAAGTGAGGACATTATGGACCCAAGGTGCCAAAGTTTTGGCTATAAATACCCCTTCCTCCTTCACAATTTTGTGCACCTAGAGGACCCTTGGCAAAATTGTCATATCCTAATTTTTTCCCATCTGTATAATACTGATAGAGGAAAGAGGTTTGGAAAGAATTGTGATGATGAATGGAAAAGAAAAGAATGATTAGATGAAGGTTTAAAGAAGAGGGACTAAATTGAAAAGTATGAAAGTTCCATGGTGCAAAATGTAAAGTAGACATAAACTTTGGGCCATTAAGTGTAATTATAAAAAGTTGAGGGCCTAAAGTGTAATTTTTAAAAGTTTAAGGACCTAAATGTAATTTATCAAAAGTTCAAGGGGTAAAAGTGTAATTATGAGAAAGTTGAGCTAGAAAAGGCCTAAAAATGCCCAGAATCAGTTCAGACCCAAATTTTACCAGTAACTAGAGAAAATTATTCTGATCAGTTTGACGCAACACAGAATTTCGATTTGACCGAAAAATTGATATAAATTTTTGAAGTTAGAAGAAATTATTGTAGTATTTTTCAGACCTCAAAATCAGATGAAGCTTTACATTAAATTCTTATAATTAATATGAGAATTTATAAAATTAACAGGATCATAAAAGGAATCCTGTGGAATTTTTAATAGAATTTACAGTGTAATAAAATACCCGATAAATACCTTCAGGAGAGGTTACTCAAGATTTGTGCCATAAAGGTAGTGGACCATATAAAGGCCCAAAATGGCGTCATAAAGGCCCAATAAGGTAACTGAACAGTTATATGGGGTGAAGTTACGAAAATGCCCCTAGGTTATAATAATGTATAAGAGATTAACGGAGGGCATTTTGGTCATTCTGGATAGGCCAAAATGCCAAAGCAAGTGTAAAAATGAGTACTCAGAGTCAGTATATGAATTGATAAGGTATAAAGAGGTGTGAAATGATAATTATGCCCTTAGGGTTAATATAATGCAAGAAAAGGCACCAAGGGTATTTTGGTAATTTGCCAAGGGATCTGTAATTTAGACCCAGTACAAGAATGTCAATGGTAAAAAGAATCCGGATACTGGATTTAAGGTCAGAAAATATATTATGGAATCTCAGAAAAATTAGATTCAGAAAATAGTCTGGTTTTTGGAAAATCGGACTGAGCTGGTACAGGATTGAACTGGAATTTTTCTAGATGCTTCCTCCCTTCACAATTTTGTCACATGGGCTATGAGGTATCCCTTGATGATGTCATGCATGATGTCATAATTATTCTTTTTAGAAAAGTTAAATCCAAGATTAAATGTAAGCCATTAGATCAAATAGTGCACAAAGTGATATTGGCCATCCATTTTCCATTGGATTTCTCTATAAATACCCCCAAATTCTGATTCAAAATTGTGGCATGAGAACCCTTGGGGAAACTATGGCAAAATGAAAATCAAGCCAAGACAAAGAAGAATCCAAGGTCCAAAGTTCAAGCAAGTTAGAGATTAAAAGTAAGCAATCTATCCTAGCTTATTTTCCTTTGATTTGGGAGCTTGAACTTAGGGTTTTCATGGAAAAAAGTTGAGTTTTCTCTAAGGTGTATATGCGGTCCAAAACCTTAGATGAAAGGAGAAAGAAGAAATTAAAGTTAGAATTATGAGATCAAGCTTAAACAAACTAGTTAAATGATTGGTTGTTGAATCAAGTTGATATTCGTGACTTTTCCATAGATGAAACAATTCGATTTGATGCACTGTTCATGATAGAAGAAGATGGAATTTCAATGATCTAATGCTTCCATTGAATTTATGATGATTTTGTGTATGATTGGATAGATTTTGAACCTTGGAAACATTGGAATTGAAAGTTGTAATGTTTGGAATTCTTTTCTGGACTCTTCACTCACATGAACAGGGATTTGAATTTAATGATTTTGATGATTCCAATGGTTTTAAAATAAAAAATTGTGTGGGATAAAGTAGAGAAACAAGTATGGGAAGCATTGGAATCAAAATGAGAATTTTTGGAAGAATTGTGGATTTTTTTCAAATTTGTCCAGAACAGTGCATGGGAGCTGGAATTTCATGATTTTAAGCTCATAAATGGATTCAAAAGATGAAATTGTATAGGATAAGGTCAAGACATCAATTGATTCAAAGGCCAAAGTAATTGGTAAAGATTAAAGGAAGTTATGTTAGTTAAAGTAAGTTTAATGTTCAAGAGAAGTTAGATTGTAATGAATGGATGATTATGTGATGTTAGGATTTGTTTGTGGACTCAAAAGAGGCAACCACACATCAAGGAAAAGTAAGAAGGAAGAAGCAAAGTTAAAGTGAAAGGAAGTAAAGAAATAAGGTAGTAAACTTACCCTAAACTTGTATGTATTGAATGTTATGCTTGATTGTGCTATGGCTTTGTTAAATTGTATGCATATGTGTAGATGATTGAAGCTCTATTTCTATGTTTACTTTGGCTAATTGTATTTCATATGATACATGGAAGTATGCTCATTACTGTCACGTCCCGAAATTTGAACCGTGACCGGCACAGAATATGAATAAATTCACATTCCTTAAGCCTTAAACTTTAAATGAAACGTTTAACCATTTTCAAAAAATGATACGAATCTAGAACTTTATCTGTAAGTTAGGTGGAGCATCTAAACTTTTAGCAAAATAATACATGTATTTCAGAAAATATAATTACTTCAAAAGTCGCCGTGCCAAAACAATTGCTTCAAATCAAACGTGAGGCTCTTAACTGCTCAGCTGGAGGAATAGAGTCAACTGCACCAACTGAAGCCAAATAATCTACTCGTGAATAACGTTCCAAAAATATAATTTGAAATATGAGAATAAACAATTTCAGCATGTTTAAGTATAAATCATAATATCTCGTAACTCAATATAATTGTTTCAATAAACTTCATTTCATGAAAGTAAACACTTTATTTCATGAAAAATATTTTAAAGCAATCATTTCAAATCAATCACTTTTTCCTAAGACTTCAACAATACCTTTAATCATAAATCATATAGTTTTAGAATTCAATACGAATAGCTCGGTAAACATTTTCTTTTCAGAAAAACGTTTAAAATAATCGTTTCGAAATAACTCTTTTTCCGTAGGACTTCAACAGAACGAACCAGGCGTGGACACACAGTCCACGAGGGTAACTAACCAATCAGGCGCGGCTCGAGGCCACGAAACAGGCGTAGGTATAAAACCCACGAATAACAGGCGCAAGTACAAGACCCACGAATAACAGGCGCGAGAATACATCCCACGAATAACAGGCGCGAGTCCAAGACCCACAAAATATCCGTCGAGCTCGGGTTTAACCATGGTGCACCAAAGACTAACAGTACTGCTGTTAGTAACCAGCGTTCTGTCTTCCGTCCTCAAAAACCTTTCAATCATGCATGGGGCCATTTAACATTTAATAATCATAACATTTTTCAATGCAACAATTTCCATTCAAATCATTCATAATCATGAAACTTCCCCAGCATGAACATTTTCGATAAATCATCAAACCATGATTGTCAATCAATATGAACAAGTATGCAATAATGAAATATCCATTTTCAACATTTAAAACCATGAATTCATATGCTCGCTTTTTCGTAAATCATGCTGGAAATCAACTTTTGATTGAAATATCAAATAACTAAATATATAAAGTCATGAGTTCGCAATTCTTTTCTCGTAATTCGTGATAAAATTCACATTTAATAAATATGTCAAAAAAATAATTATATTTCAAAATCTCAAAGTTAGGGACGTTATTCACTCACCTGAAATGCTCTAACACAGCTTACTCTTTCTCTAAACTTCAGGATATCATTGTCTCTTTATTTCCCTAGATTTCCCGAAAATAAAATATTCTATGAGCTAACATTCGGAAACCATAATTTCATTTACATTATGCTAAACATCATTCTAATATCTTCTTCAAAATAGTACTAAATCATACTCTTATTATCCACCATCCCATAATAACTACTACTAATGGCTTACATTTAAGCATCCAAAGACACGTTAACTTAATTAAATCCTTCGTTCAACACCAACTTGTTATCAAAACAAAATAACGCTCCAATCCATTTCATTCTTCTTATAATGTAAGCCTTAGCTCACGAACAACCTTTTAACATTATTTCAATAATAATTCATCTCTTACACATACTACCCAACACCTTTGCCCACAATCATAATTTTTAGCAATTTTACCAAGCATAACTATATAAGAGTTAATAATTCCACTACTTTTTGTGTCTTCATCCCAGTTACCTTCTATTGCTTGAATTTCTTTAATTTTACTTTTGCCTTTGTTTGATAGTAAATGCCAAGTCCTATTAATCCTTTGTATAGGGAAGATTAATACCCACACTTTGGAAACCATTTCATAATAAATCTCTTCACATAATCCTAGACTCTCCTTCTCTTATTTAACTCTTTCTTTGGGTCCTTTTTCTTAAATTCCAACTTAAATTCAATGAAATCTAGCTCCTCTCTACATAACAGGGCTTACCGAATAGGACAAGTGAAAAGGACTTGCTGAATTTTTTTTTTTATTCTCGTTAAACACATCCTATATGCTTCCAATTCTGGCTTGGGTTTAATAAAATAATCTAGAACAATTGCCCTTCCCTTTTACATCTCAAACAGCAGCATTCACACTGTCTTTACTTGATTTTTATAAATTAATTATGTTGCTCTTTGCTTACAATTTTCCATCTGAACAACAGCCCCATTTAAATTCCAATTTGCAATACAATACAACTGCTTACAAGGTCTAATCTTTCTCTTTATTACCTCTCGGGGTTCTTATTAACTAGTCTGAAAATTTTCAGATTTATGGAGCATTAGCCCACAATTCCAGCACCTTTCCATACGCTTAAACACACATAAAACATCAAATGAGTTTCTGCAACCTTCATGACAGCAACTATACATACATATATATATATATAAATACACATACATGCTGTCCAACCAACTCCCCCTACATCAACGTCCTCATCTCTCTCTCTCTTTCTTTTCTTTCTTTTTTTTTTTTTAAGCTACAGTACACACTCTTGAATCATAGCAGCACTACGTCCTTCCTCCCTCTCTGTTTTTTTTTTTTTCAAACTAAACCAAGACAGAAGTAACGTCCAGCCATCATCTTCAAAATACATGATAGAATACATACATAGGCTCAAGTCATCTCTTCCTCTTCTTCTCTCGCTCTACAGTGGCTTTTATATATATATATACATATGCCATGCTTCCCGAAACAGCAACCCAATATATATATATTTTTTTCAGGACAGCAGAAACCTTAACAACAATAGCAACACTTCCTCTGGACAATGAACCCCAATTTCACACCATCCTTTCCACTCCCTCACGACAGTAGCTCGTATATATATATACTGTCCTTGAATCAAAACAGCATCATTTATACGTGTGTGTATATACATTCTGTTATGGTTCAATAGCAGAATCATCGTCTCATTTACATATGTATATCCTAATCAGTTTTAACAGCAACCATTGCATCTCTTACAGCTCCCAAATCCCAAAAACGTATAGCAACTGAAGTAATTAAGTATTGGATGTTGTTTAGGAAGCTTACCACTCAAATACAGCGGTCTGAACCGAGAAGGAAGCTGAAGACCTACAGTGCTACAGTACCAGAGAAGACGGCAGCAATCAGCATGACGGTGACGACGCCCCAAACGACATATGACTGATGGCTCCGTGCTATTACAAGAACTACCGACGGCCTTTCCTTTTCTTCCACCTTCCGCTTCACTCCACTATCGACAGAACCTCCGTCGCTCCCCTGTACTCTTTCTGTTGATGCTCTGCCGACAGAAAACTCAAGTGGGGATGGGGGGCTTCAGACCTAAAAGGAGACGGCCACCGACTTTTCGTGCCGTGTACTCCCTTTCCCGCGCCGCTCGCTGAACAACACTGCTCACCCCTCGCGTCGCGCTGCAGTTTCAACTCTGCCAAGACTCACGACAACACAGGATAAATGGAGAAAGGGTGTCGGGAGCAGGTGAAAGAATTCAGAAGGGCAAAATGGTAATTTCGCGTGCCAGAAAAAGAAATAAAAATCCTCCTTCTGAAGGTGCCGGGGTTCGATCACAGTTTCCTGAAGCCAACTCCTCCATCCTGACCACTTGGCTATTCCATTCCCATTGTAACTCCATTGCAGGAAATAATATTTATACTAAAATTATATTATCTACTTAAGACTCTTCCAGGGACATTACAATTACACTATGGTAACACTTTCACAAGCAAGCACAAGCAATTACATTAATACATGTATTGTTTAGTATCATTTGCTACTGAGATTTTCCTCGAAATCTCATCCCATCCATGTAATCCCAATCCCAACAGGTTTATGAAAGATGAAAGAGGATGAAGAAGCATGAAGAGGAGTTAGGGATTGGTCAATGTAAATTTTATATGATGTTATATAAAGAATTCTTGCAAGTAATGATGTTGTGTGGCTAGTTTAAGCAATATTGTTTATGATGTAATGAAAAATAGTAAATAATGGAACAAATGTATGAAATTTTACAGAAATTTAGTTAACATTTCAATCTTCATTTTGACACCAAGAACACCTTATTTTGATGTCTGTATAAAGAGAACCAATTTTCAAAAGATGGGGACCAGAATCTATTTTTAGAATTTTTGACCAAATAAACAGTAATCTTTAATGATTAAACTGTATTAATTGACTAGGCATTTGGTCAGAAACTTATTTTTCCCTTAAATTTAAATATGTTAGCTTCAATTATAATTTTGAACCACTTCATTTCGATGTTTCTAGAATTAATTATGATTTTTCTAAGTTTGTCGCCGAATCTGGAATACCATATGAACAGTAACTCGCCAAGAGCAAAAATTCTAGATTTAGCTAATGGACTTCAAAGGTCATGTAAGTGGTTGTAAATGCTACCGAATGGTTCCTAAGATGTACGAAAGTAAAGATGTTATAGAAACCATGCCAAAATGAAGAGAGAACTCAAAATAAGATCAAGGAGAAGCCACCTAAGCAAGTACCTAAGGTAAGAGATCCTTCCTAGTTTACTTATAAGTGTTTTGGAAGGAAGAAACTTAGGTTTCAATGGTTAGAAACTTCATTCTTCCCTTGGAACTCTTGCTGTCCAAAATTCAAAGTTATAGGAGGAAGAGGAAAATTAAGTTAGAACTATGAAATTGATGCTTAAACAAGCTAGTTAGATGATTGATTATTGAATCAAGTTGATATTTTTGACTTTGCCATGGATCTAGTAGAAGTAGTATAAATTTTCAAGATCAGTTAGGAAGACGATCTATAAATATAGATAGAAGAACATTACCATTAGATACAATACTAAGGAGAAGTTATTCATCAAGAAATTTAGATTCGTTAATTGAAGGAAATTTAGTAGCAGAAAGAGCTATACAAGGAACAAATAATTTAGTTCAAATTACTAATAATATACCGGAAATAAATTTAACAACCAACATAGAAAAATATCTAGTCCAAATAGAATTAAAATCTAGGGGAGAATGGAAATCTATTAATACAAATATATCAGAAAGGATAGAAAAAACATATATTAAACTAGATATGATAGAAGATAATTTATACATGGAAGGAGAAGAACTAACAATAGAAATACAAATTAGATTTAATAGAAAAGATGAATTAAAATTAACAGTTTATGTAGACTCTGAAAATAAAATAGAAGATTATTTAATATTAGGAAAAGATTTCTTAAATGCAGTGAAACCATATAATATACAAGAAAGAAGAATTCTTATAACTATTCAAAATACCGTAGTAATTCTTAATAAACTTATTCAATTATGAGTGATTACCATTTTATCTTAGTAAAAATATTATACGATAAATATGAAACTAGAGCATATCATGCACTATTAGATACTGGAGCAAATGTATGTTTAGGAAAAGTAAATATCTTACCAGAAGAACTATGGAAAACTGGACCTATAGCTCAAGTAGGAACAGCAGGACAAGAAATTTATTCATTAAAACATAGAGCTTTAAATGTAAGAATACAAATAGGAGAATATGAATTAAGGATACCTTTAATATATCAATTTAATGAATGTAAACCAGATATAGTAATAGGAACTAACTTTTTATATCAATATATGCCTGTAGGATTATATCAAAATAGTATATCTTTTAGTAACACCATGTAAACACACGGCATGGGCTGTAAGAATAAAAAGTCCTTTAAATAGAACTAATGATAATTTTAAAAGAAAAACTAACCCTCATAAAATACAATGGCTAGATAATAAAGGGAAGGTAGATATAAGTGGATCTAAAATATCACATATAAAATACTGTAATATGACTATAAATTATGAAAATAGAAGTATAGAAGAAAAACTAAAAGAATGTTATAACGAAAACCCTTTAGAATTTTGGGAAAAATCAAAACCAACAGCAGAAATAAAATTAAAAGATTATAGTAAAGAAATAAATATAAAACCTTATCCTTATACAAAAAATGACAAGAAAGAATTT
Organism: Leucaena leucocephala; assembly: GCA_037074615.1. Taxonomy (NCBI): domain Eukaryota; kingdom Viridiplantae; phylum Streptophyta; class Magnoliopsida; order Fabales; family Fabaceae; genus Leucaena; species Leucaena leucocephala. Next base: position 9,603,922 of record CM073549.1, read on the forward strand.
ATAATGCATATAAATGAAATGAAAAAATATAATTTAATAAGAGAAAGTACATCACCCTATAGTTCACCAGCAATGATAGTAGCAAACCATAATGAAATAATAAGAGGAAAATCCAGATTAGTAATAAATTATAAGAGATTAAATGAAATTGCTATAAGAAATAGGTACCCTATACCAAAGATAGAAATATTATTTCAAAGAATAAAAGGAAAAAGAATATTTAGTAAATTTGACTGTAAGTCAAGATTTTTCCAAATAAAATTATCTGAAGAAAGTAAAAAGTACACAGCTTTTAGTATATCAGAAGGTTTATATGAATGGAATGTATTACCAATGGGTTATCATAATAGTCCAAGTATATTTCAAAATGATTTAAATGAAAAACTACAAACCTTAAAAGAATTTGTTATAGTATATATTGATGATGTATTAATATTTTCAGATACTCCAGAACAGCATGAAAAACATTTGAGTCAATTTATTAGTGTAATATATGAAAAAGGTATAAATATATCATTAAAAAAGGTAGAATTAAGAAAAGAAAAAATTAAATTTTTAGGACAAATAATATCTCATGGGGAATTAGAATTACAAGATCATATTTCTAAAAAGATATTAGAATTCAATAATATAGAAAATAAAAAACAATTACAATCATTCTTAGGAATAATAAATCAAGCTAGAAATTATATTCCTCATTTATCAAAATATACTAGGAGATTAACTAAGATATCTGGAGAAAAAATAAATTTTGAGTGGAATAAGAATATGAGTAAAGATATTGAGAAATTAAAAGAATTATGTCAGAATTTACCAATATTAAAAATCCCAAAAATAGAACCAATAAAATGGATTTTATACACTGATGCATCTGAAGATCATTAGGGAGCAGCATTATATTTCGAAGAAAATAAAAATGAAGAAATAGCAAGATATGCTAGTGGAAAATTTAATGAAGCTCAAGCTAAATATCATTCTAACTGGAAGGAATTATTAGCAGTAGTAAAAGCAGTAAAGAAATTTGAATTATTAATAGTTCAATATCAATTTATAATTAGAACTAATAATACCCAAGTAAAGCATTGGTTAAACAAGGGAATTAGAGAAACTAGTATTGTCAATAAAATGTTATTTAAATGGCAAAATGATTTATTTTATTATGATTATTTAGTTGAGTATGTTCTAGGAAAAAATAATTTGGTAGCTGATTATTTAAGCAGAGATGGAGCAGAAAGGAAGTCCAAATAATACCAGTCCAACTAATATGACAAGTCCAAATATGATGGGAAATCTAATGAGTTCATTCTCAGGAATAGGATCATCAACATCTACATCTATGAAAGGACAATTAATTCTCGAGGTTTCTACCTTGAAAATGCAGCAAAATTTATTGATAAGTTCATTTAATAACATATTGGGTAATTTTACAACCCTTTATGAAAAAGTAAATGAATTATCTCTAAATGTTGCTGAATTATGAGCAAAAATAATAGCTGGAAAGGAAACCATTCCAGAAAGTAACTCTAATAATAGTCCCATTAAAGCTATGGAGATATCTGACAAGGAAATTGCTGAGAAAGTGGAAAAAATAAAAGTAGATAAGGAATACAAGGAAGCAGTGACAAAAGAAGCCGGTCCCGTAACAAAGCACCACTAACGGATATACAAAAAAGAAAACAACAGTATAATTATTACAAGTCACTGGTGGAAAAAGCAAATAAGTACCATCAAATCCTGAATATGGGAATAACTTCCCATTATCAGTTGAATAAACACATTATTAAACCAGGAGCCAATCCTGAAGCTGTAGCAAGTTTATTCGGATTTGGACTTATACAGGCCATCTATCCTTCGGAGTCTGTGGAAGAAGTAAAATATTTACCAAAGGCTCTAAAAGATGCTCTAAAATCTTATTTTGGGATAGTAAAACAATACAAGATCTTTATTAGATATTATTCTACTGTTGCTGAAGTAACGAAAGAAAAATTTTATCCACCCATTACTCTGATTAAGCTTGGAACAACTAAGAGGATCATTGAAGCTGAAGAAGAGCAGAAGGAAGAAATCAATAATGAAGATTTTCCAATTACAATAAGTCATATCCGTAGTCTCGGATACCGAATAATATTTGAAGAACTAAACAGATGTATAACTACTAAGGAAGAAAATCAATGGGTCTATCATACTAGTCAAAATATGTTTATCTTTACATCTGGAAAGATACAGCATGGAACTCATAAACTAGAGCAATGGTATGACCAAATAAGGTTCAATAAAATGGAAAATAATGAGGCAACACAGAAGCGCATCTGTAACCGACTAGAAGAATACAAAAGTCATAAGTGCAAATATTGTACGAAGACAGAAGATGATGGAGCTACTACGGAAAAGGAAATGGAGGAACCTTTAATGATGGATGTCTGAAGGAATCTCTATTATTGTACTTTTACTTTGCTAAAGTAATGTTGGGCATCTAAATTATAGTGAAAGGGAATCCAATGTAAGGCAGAGGCTCATTATAAAAGGCCATGCTCGTTGTAAGTCTAAACACAAGTTTTTCAAGTTTGAGTTCAGAGTCTCAATAGTCATTTGAGTATTCTGAGTCTACCTCTTGCTTGTAAACACGCAGAAGCAATAAAATCTTTGGTTCATATATTTCAAGAGCAAGAGTCCAAGTAAGTATGTCTGGCTAAAGCCTCTATAAGGAAAGGGTGATGAAAGTTATATAGAGTACTATTATATCTCTAAATTATGATCTTGAGATGAGTTCATAGTTATGTTCCCTGGAGAATATGAGGAAAATTATCAATTGTATACGGTTCAGGGTAGGAAATGAACTGAATCTATGCTGGGTAAGTCTGAACTACTGGATATGATTGAAGAGCTTTTGTAGCTCATATTCCTTTTGTAGGAATCACCGCCTTCATGGCTGGTTCAAATAGCTATCCAGTAAGCGGATTTATTCTGGTCAAAGAACAGTTGGATAGTTTTGTTCATCTTCTCCAGTGCCTCACAATTATGAACAGTTATTTGAATTTTATGATTTTGATGATTCCAATGGTTTTAAAATGAAAATTTGTGTGGGGTAAAGTAGAGAAATAAGTATGGGAAGCATTGGAATCAAATGGGAATTTTTGGAAGAATTGTGTATGTTTTGTAAATTCTGTCCAGAACAGTACATAGTTGCTGGAATTTGGTTATTTTGAGTTCATAAATGGATTCAAAAGGCCAAATTGTGTAGGGTAAGGTCAAGACATCATTTGATTCAAAGGCCAAGTCAATTGGTAAAGATTAAAGGAAGTTATGTTAAGTTAAAGTTAGTTTGATATTCAAGAAAGTTAGATAGTAATGAATGGATGATTATATGATAGGATTTGATTGTGGACTCAAAAGAGGAAGCCACACATCAAGAAAAAGTAAGGAAGAAGAAGCAAAGTTAAAGTGGAAAGAAGTAAAGCAATAAGGTAGTAAACTTACCCTAAACTTGTATGTATTGAATTTTATGCTTGATTGTGCTATAGCTTTATTGAATTGTGTGTATATGTGTAGATGACTGAAGCTCTGTTTCTATGATTACCTTGGCTAATTGTATTTCATATGATACATGGAAGCATGCTCATTACACTATGGTAACACTTTCACAAGCAAGCACAACTAATTACATTAATACATACATTGTTGGGTATTGTTTGCTACTGAGATTTCCCCAAAAATCTCACCCCATCCATGTAATCCCAATCCCAACAGGTTTATGAAAGATGAAAGAGCATGAAGAAGCATGAAGGGGAGTTAGGGATTGGTCAATGTAAATGTTATATGATGTTATGTGAAGGATTGTTGCATGTAAGGATGCTGTATGACCAGTTTAAACAATAATATGTATGATGTAATGAAAAATAGTAAATGATGGAATAAATGTATGAAATTTTATAGACATTTAGTTAACATTTCAAGCTTCGTTTTGACACTAGTAAAACCTTATTTTGATGTCCGTACAAAGAGAACCGATTTTCCAAAGATGGGGACCAGAATCTGTTTTCAGAATTTTTGACCAAATGAACTATAAATTTTAACGAATAAACTGTATCAATTGGCTAAGCATTTGGTCAGGAAATTATTTTTTCCTTAAACTTCAAGATGTTATCTTCGAGTAGAATTTTGAACCACTTCATTTCGATTTTTCTAGAATTAATTATGATTTTTCAAAGTTCATCGCACAATCTGTAATACCATATGAACAGTAACTCACTAAGAGTAAAAATTCTAGATTTGGCTAATGGACTTTGTAACATCCCTAATTTCTGTACTAAGTTGTATGTACAGATTGAATAAAATATATGAGATTTTTTAGGAAAATATGTGTCCATATTTATGTAAAGAAAGGGATTAATTGCAAGAGGAAGAAAGTCTAAGAGCCAAAGTGCAAAATTACGAAAATGCCACTGTGATGCCCTAAGAAACAAGAAGTAAATGGAGGGCATTTTGATCATTTCATTCAAGGGATGGATATCAGATGAAATTTGATAGTAAATTATTATAATTAATATGAGAATTTATGGAGTTGACAGAAGTCAAAAAGGAGTCCTGTAGAATTAATTATGGAATTTACGGTGAAAAAGGACACCGATAAAGGGTTAAAGGAAACATATGTAATTTTTAACAAGACTTCTGGGTCTCAGAAAATTATGAAACTTTGTAGAGAGTTCATTTTATATTAGAATGAATTTCTAAAAATGTTAGAACAATTAAAGGAGGTGTTTAGCATTTATTCTGAGATCAGGATAATTTAAGGATATCGGTATAAGGAAAGTACATTGGGATTTGTGCCAATTAGCTATTGGACCTAAAAGAGGCCCAATATTTCGTCCTAGGTCAGCCCAATAAGGCCCAAAAGTTATCTTGGAGCCCAAGTCTAAATAATAAATAATTTATGGATTTTTGAAAAGAAAGAAAAAGAGAATAAAGTAAGAATTAGGTGTTGCACATGGTGGGACCCACAAGGACACAAGAATGTTGGAAATCGTGCCCTAGGGGCCAATCATTGTCTTATGAACATTATTGATTTATGAATTTATTAATTGAGTTATCATATTATTTGCATGTTTACTATGATGACCATCCTTGGATAATTCATGATATTATCCTAAATGTCCCTGGTCGATCATCTATGTGGGAGCACAGATGAAATAAGACCAGTATGACTTTGAAGATGTATAGAGATATAAATCAAAGTCATAAGCACATGTAAGAGTACAGGGTGTTGGACCGACCCGCTATGAGAGAACTGCATGGGTAACGTCATAAGCTTCTCTCATATACAAACCATGTCAATATGCCCTTTGACCTGAGATCATCATGGATTCCTACATGACAAAACGCTCAGCTTTGACCTAGTCAAAAGTCACTTTTGACCGAGTGATCATAAAGACTATGTTCGGGCTTAGTGGTTTTTCATGCGGAGGAATGTGAATGGTCAAGATGGAATTTGTCCCTCACATTCGTGGAGAGATATTACTGGGCCCCTCGATGAGTGAGTCTGAGAAATGTATGGCCATACTGTAATGGAAAGGTAGTTCCATTTCTATAGTCAGACTACTCAGGGATCGAGAAAGTAACGGTCGGGAATAGGAGGATGACATTATCCATGCCTCATCCATGACCAAAATATCGCGTGACAGAAGGGACATGATATGGTTGTATAAAAGGTTACATCGTTTATCGATCCTCATATGATTTGGGTAGTCGTTATGTCTTGCTAGAGACCGCTTGCGACTTGTGGGCTAGTATAGCAAATGGCCCACTGCCAACTTCATATGGGCCTACAGGGTCGCACACAAAATAGCCCAACACGAGCTATGATGTCCAGATTCATTGAATCTAAGACATGTCCAGATTCAATGAAAGATCCAGGTGAATGTATATATATTTATTTATATTCGTATATATATAAATTCGTATATATATATATATATTATATATATGAGATATATGAGATTTAATTTATAAGGATAAATTAAATCCCTATCACGTTTGAATTCGAAATTCAAATTGATAGGATATCTCATATAAGAGATATTTATAAGATTTAATTTATAAGGATAAATTAAATCTCTATCACGTTTGAAATTCGAAATTCAAATTGATAGGATATCTCATATAAGAGATATTTATAAGATTTAATTTATAAGGATAAATTAAATCTCTATCACGTTTGAAATTCGAAATTCAAATTGATAGGATATCTCATATAAGAGATATTTATAAGATTTAATTTATAAGGATAAATTAAATCTCTATCACGTTTGAAATTCGAAATTTAAATTGATAGGATATCTCAAATTTGATTTATGGGAATAAATCAAATATAACTCAGTCTCATCTTTATTTAAAGTTAAATAAATAAGTAATTAAATCTGTGGGACGGATTTAATATTATTTTATTTAATTAGTTTCTTATAAAATTATACAATATATGATATTGTATCAATTCGGAATTAATATAAGATTAACTCCAAAATCCAATTAGGTCAAGTGGAAAAACGCATAGCATCCTCTATATCTGATTGGAGGAGCTACGTTTGAAAATAACACAGAACACAAAAGGCCGAACGGAATCTGCAAAAGGTTTGCAGACAAGAAACTGCCGAAATAGAGACGGAGACTTGTGAAAGCCTTGGAGGGACAGGAGACGCTAGCACGTCGTTCGTGGTTGGAACGCTGTTCGTGTGGATACCAGTAGAGGAAGCCGACCTGAGGCGTCGACTTCTTGTGATCGGAAAGAGACCACCGTCCGCGGAGAGAATCTGTGAAGGTCGCTGAGGAACACTCCGTCGATTTCTTGCGATCAGAAAGAGATCACCACCCACGTAGAGAAGCTGTGAAATTCGCTGAGCAGAACTAAGGGTAATGATTCTTTCCACTTGACTTAAACACATACGGCAGATCCTGGCAAGGAATGGAAAATTTTTAAGTTTATTTCCGCTGCGTGTCTTCCAATTCCTTACAAAGAATGGCACCCAAAAAGAGGAAGGGTTAGGTGTACCAAGGGAGGCCATGCTAGTGATGTCATGGTGGTAAGGTCTTGAGTGAAAAGTGAAAAGACATTCCAAGATCAAACCTTTAACCATTAGATCAAATAGTTTCCAAAGTGATCTTAGCCTTCAAATGGCACATGACTTTTGCTATAAATACCCCCCCTTTCCATTCATTCTTCACACCCAAGAGCTCCTTTAGAAAGAGAAGTGAGTTCTAGAGAAAGAATGTGGAAGAAAGCAAGGGTCTTGAAGGAGCAAGTAAGGTAAGTTGTCTCCTTGCTTCTACCTTTTGTTCTTATGGTTTGTGCTTGAGTTTAAGTGACTTTTTAGGCTTAAATCTTGGGGAAATGCTGCTGGAATTTTTGTGTATATGTGAAAGGAATATGAGTTTTAAGTCATAGATAGTTAAGACAAGCTTAAACAAGTTAGTTACATGCTTGGTTGTTGGATTAAGTTGATGTTCTTGACTTTACCATGGAAGAACATTTCGGTTTGCACTGTTCATGCACTGTTCATGATAGAAGGAAATGGAATTTCAATGATTTAATGCTTCCATTGAGTTTATATGATGATTTTGTGTAGGATTGGAAAGGTTTTGAACCTTGGAAACCATTGGAATTAAAGGTTATAATGTTGAAAATTCCTCACGATACTGTTCACTCGCATGAACAGTGATTTGAATTTCATGATTTTGATGCTTCCAATGGTCTTAAAATGAGATTTTGTGTGGGGGGAAAGTGGAGGAACAAGTATGGGAAGCATTGGAATCAAAATGAGAATTTTTGAAAGAATTATGCATGTTTTTCAAATCTGTCCGGAACAGTGCATAGTTGCTGGAATTTGGTTGTTTTGAGTTCATAAATGGATTCAAAAGGCCAAATTGTGTAGGGTAAGGTCAAGACATCAATTGATTCAAAGGCTAAGTCAATTGGTAAAGATTAAAGGAAGTTATGTTACTTAAAGTAAGCTTAGTGTTCAAGAGAAGTTAGATTGTAATGGTTGGATGGTAATGTGATGTTAGGAATTGCTTGGTGTGCTCAAAAGAGGGCAGCCACATAGCAAGGAAAAGTAAGAAGGAAGAAGCAAAGTTAAAGTGGAAAGAAGTAAAGCAATAAGGTAGTAAACTTACCCTAAACTTGTATGTATTGAATGTTATGCTTGATTGTGCTATGACTTTGTTGAATTGTGTGCATATGTGTATATGATTGAAGCTCTGTTTCTATGATTACCTTGGCCAATTGTATTTCATATGTTACATGAAAGCATGCACATTACACAATGTTTACACTTTCACAAGCAAGCACAAGTATTTACTTTAATGCATGCATTGTTTAGTACCGTTTGCTATTGAGATTTCCCCAGAAATCTCACCCCATCCATGTAATCCCAAACCCACAGGTTTACGAATGAGTAAAGAAGATAAAGAGGCATGAAGAGAGGTTGGGAATTGGAAGATTTGAATATTATGTAATAAATGTATCAAATAATTATGGCATAACCCCATAATGTATATGAATGTATGAAAGGCCAAAGAGATTGGTTATGTGTTCTGGAACAATTAATGGAAAATTTATGTTTTTGAGGTTAAGGTTAAGATTCAAAGATATTTTCTAGAAAATGCCGTTGTGCTGGTAGACTATACAAAGTACTGTGCACGTAAGTGCTGTCTAAGGAGGCTGGAAGTGAGTGGACCTAGTCGGTTTATCCAGTCTTTCCTGGGTACTTACGTAGAATGGTAGTTCTCATGGGACTTACCGAATCAGTACAATTATCTTCTGTCAGGATTTTTGGCAGAGAGAGATATAATAAAGTTAAGATTACTTCTGTAAGTATACTCTGAGATGTTTAAAGGAGGATGTTTCAGACTTCAAGTGTCATGTAAGTGGTTCTAAATGCTACCAAATGGTCCTAAGACGTACGAAAATAAGGATGTTACAGATGGTGTGTAATTAATCAAAATATTAGATTAAGGATGATTTATTTCTGTTAAGGCTTCAATTAGAATTTTAATATATTGTTTTTGGGATATCAGGAAGTTAAGATGCGGAAATAACTAAAAGTTATTGAGCTAGAAAGAGTAAAGGTTAGGGAGAATGATATTCTGAAGTTAAGAGCAAGAGTAAGTTATATTGGAGCATTACAGGTGAGTGAATAACGTTCCCTAACCATGATATTTTGAAACATATTTAATTATTTGACATTTTAGTTAAACGTGAATTTTAGCATGATTTATGAAAAGCGAATTGTGAATTCATGAGATGGTTTATTCAAATTTCATTATTCATATGCATGGACAAAATGTTTTGAATGATTTATCGTAAATGTTCATGCTGGGAAGGTTTCATGATTATGAATGATTTTAATGGAAATTGTTGCATTGAAAAATGTTATGATTATTGAATGCTAAATGGTCCCATGCATGTTTGAAAGGTTTTAAAGGATGGAATACAGAACGCTGGTTACTAACAGCAGTACTGTTAGTCCTTAGTGCACCATGGTTAAACCCGAGCTCGACAGACATTCATGAGTCTCATACTCGCGCCTGTTATTCGTAGGATTTATTCTAGCGCTTGTTATTCGTGGGTCTCGTACCTATGCCTATTTTGTGGCCTCGAGCTATGCCTGATTGGTTAGTTACCTAGTGGATTGTGTGTCCATGCCTGTTACGTTCTGTCGAAGTCCTACGGAAAAAGTGTTATTTCGAAACGACTGTTTCAAACGGTTTTCCTGAAAAGAAAATATTTTTTGAACTATTCGTATTGAATTACAAAATCTGGTGATTTACATTTAAACATATTGAAATCAATTGTTTCCGTATTTCAAATTATATTTTTGGGACGTTATTCACGAGTAGATTATTTTGGCTTCAGATAACACAGTTGACCCTATACCTCCAGCTGAGTAGTGAAGAGCCTCACGTTTAATCCGAAGCATTGGTGTTTTGCATATACTTTTGATGTAATTATGATTTCCGAAATACTTGTATTATTTCGTTTGAAAGAATAAATGCTCCACCTAACCTATGGATAAGATTCTGGTTATTTTGAAAATGTCTGTAATTGATTTGACACATTCGCCATCTATTGTAGGGCTTTCGGGAGGTCGGTTACATAAAGATGACCCTGCCAAAATGCCTACAGATGATTTACCATTGGTTTAAACATTACATATATATATGTTATGAATTGTGTTTTAAACGTTTTATTTAAGGTTTAAGGCTTAAGGAATATGAATTCATTCATATTCTGTGCCGGGCACGGCTCAAATTTTAAGATGTGACATTTTGGTATCAGAGCCAAGTTTTCTATATTTAAGTGAAGCAGGGATACTTCAGTGGGGTCTCAATTATCATTATGAACCCGGGCATAATTATAGTTGAGGCATCATTGAAGTCCTTTTTAGGGAATTTAAAAGTGTTTTCCTATAGTATCAAGAATTATTTTCCTTGAAATTAAATATTTTCTATGTTTTGGTATAAATTAAAATGTCGTTAAGAAGTCCACCAGCTGGTAGAAGTTTTAGAAATGATAGAGTTTCAGATTGAGGCGCTGTTCAGCAAAGTGATTTACCCCTAGAGGTAGAGGAGAGGGTCATAGGAGAGCTAGGAGTAGGGGAAGTCGACCCCTTAGATCTCTATAAGAAATTTTATTTAAAGCCAAACCATCAAATCCATATTCTCTCGTTATTTCTGTATTATATAGGCATGAGACTTAAGAAGAAATTCGTAGAGTTACTGAAGTAGATTTATTGATAGAGTATATACTCAAGAAAGATAAAGCAAAAGTGGAAGATTAAAAATGTTAAAGCAAGCTTAAATCTTGAAATGTGGTTGCTACAAGTTTTTCTTTTATCCTCCTTGCTGTGTTGTTATGCATGAATTAATGTGCACAAACATCACGTCATTTCCCTTTCTTCTCATTTACCTGTGCATCTTTGGTATAGAGTATGTTCAAAGATCTTTTCCTTATAATTGAAATTTTGTCATTTTTGTATATATATACATATATACATATAGAATGTTGCCCTTTTCCTATATGCTCACTGGTGTGTGCGGATTGGAAATTGTGATTTTTCCTTCAAATTGGTGTTTGATTTGAGCTTTAGCAAGTCTTTTTAATTAAATAAAATTGGATTTATAGTTGAATATATGAAGTTTAGGGCGGTGATCTTAAAAATAATACTTTTGGGGTTTGTCAAATTGAATATGCATTGAGTGTTTGATAAACAATTTGAAAGAACACATGCTTATTGTGGGTGAAAAAATTTTACCTTGTAATTTTGGTTAGTAAAAGTGACAGGGAAAGGATTTGGGATCTTTTTATTTGGAATATTGAAGGCTTTGAGTTTAGGGCTTAGGAACAGATTTCAAACTCTATGAATCTTTGATTTGTTAAGTTAAAAGAAATGAAATTTGTTTAAACGCATATATCAATTGTGTGGTATGAAGATGTTTAAATGATTGTTTAGTGCTATAAAGCGTTGATTACAGACGAGGTCCTCGGATTGTCGCAGCCATCAAAATTAAGTTAATTGCACCCAATATAATGTAGTATAAGGCACAACCCTATCGTTCTTCTCAAGGAGCCTTTTTGTTGGAAACCTAGCAAATTGGATGTCAAAATCAGGGTGTGTTTGGATTAGCTTTTGGAGAATAGATTATGGGAAGAATAGATTCTGGAGAATAGATTTTGGGTAGAATAGATTTTGGGTAGAATAGATTTTGGGAATAAAGATGTTTGGATGATTAGTAGTAGAATCACTTTTTATATTGGTAAATTACTAAAAAGGGTATGATATGATTAAAAGTAAAAGAGATGAAAGATGATAGAGAAGAAAGAGGAGAGAGAAGAGAGTGTAGAGAGGAGAGAGGAGAGAGAAAAAGAGAGATAAGAAAGGAGAGAGGAGAGAGAAAAAGAGAGATAAGAGAAGAGAGAGGAGAGATAATAGAGAGGAGAGAGGAGAGAGGGTGTAAGAAAAAGTAAGGGTATAATAGTAATTTGATAATCCAAAACCTAGGTTTCAAAGAAAAAGCTATTTTCAGTAGCTTATTCAAAACCTAGGTTTCAAACCGAGGTTTTGTCCAAAATCAATTCTCAACAAAAATTATTGTTTGTGTAAAAATTTTCCAAACCGAGGTTTTGCCCCAGAATCCATTCTGAAACCGTGGTGCCAAACACGCACTCAATGGTAAACCTGAGTAGTAGTAAAAATGGTTTTGGGGTTTTGGGTGCTTGATGCAATAAAATAAAGGTGTAGAAAAGTAGATATTTTTGGATTTTTGATTGAGATAAAAAGAGTTGGTTTATTGAAGAAATATGTGATAGTAGACTCTTGATGATGAAAACTTATCTATCCTTGCTCTTATATCAAATTGGAGTTTTAAATCACTAAGTCTCAAAGAGAAACCTCAATCGATCGATTGAGTCCAGAACCCTAATATTCCTTAAACTCCTTTAATCAAAGCTAGTTTAAGAACTATTAGTGAACTGTTAGAAATCACTTAGCGTGTAATCAATCCTAGATGATAAGAATGCCCTCGAGTGGTTGTCAATCAAAAACCCTAGATTTAAAGCAATTGAATTGATTTGCAACGATCGCTGAAAATAACCCAACTTTCTTAAAATCGAAACTGAAATATTCTGTTAAACGCAAACGTTCAAATCATCCAAAATCAAATATGAAAGTCTAATTCGAGAATGGTCAATCGATATTCAACCCTTAAACATAGAATGAAAACCCTAGATCTAGGAGCAATCATAACATGTAAAGGAATACAAATTAGAACAGTAAAAACTCCCCGTTTCAGTCCTTGAGCTCAAGATATTAGATCCATCACCAAGAGACTAAAGATTTAGCCTCTCATGACTTCTATTGCACTGCAATCGCTGCTCAGATGTGATGCCATGAAGAAATGATGAGGAGATGAAAGGTGAATGGTGTAGTCAAATGGAATATATGGAGAAGGTGTGTAGAGGGCACTTGAGCACTGCTTCTTAGCCTAATCAGGTCCAAAACCCAGCCTTCTCTTGACGGCAACCTCCGTCTCTTCTTATAACAGCATGACCTAATTCAAAACACGCAGCTTCACGACTGTCTTCTTTAGTCGCGACTAGTCCCTTGTTTTGGTCGCGACCTGTAAACGCAGAGAAGCTTCCAGAAGAATAAAGGTCGCGACGGGATGACACTTGGGTCGCGACTAAATAGTGTAGAGACGTGATTTGACTTCCATTGACTTGTGGTTCCTTTCCTGGTCCTTGCTCTATTCCAAAACACCTGCAATTCAACATAAAAGCTCGCTGTAAAAGTCCAAATTAGTAAATAACATAATATATTCAGTTTGGAAGGTTAATTTACCATTTTACCCTTTAATTAGCATATTGCCACGCACAATCATGTAATACACAAAAGCACAATTTAAGGCATGAAATTAATGGTAAAGTTATTATGAAACTCTCAAAATTGTCATAGAAACCATATACAAAATGTGTCTTATCAATTCCCCCACACTTGAACCTTTGTACTCCTGGACAAAGAAATGAATTTCACCTAGAACAACACTATTAAATCCAAGAAAATGACATAACCCACAGTGTGACCTGAAAATAATTAATCCACCATATTTTGGGAATGCAGCAGTGATAATGTGAGCAATGCCAAGTAATCAACTACTAAGTGAAATCAACCTCTACTAAATGAGCGCAATAGATCCTCTTTAAGGATGTAAGTGTTTAGCTCTCTCTATCCTCTCATTGTTAGGGTTCTTTCACTCAAATTCAAATTGGAAAATATCCTACCATATGCTTATAATGGCTCTAAATCTCAGTAACTATACAACACTTATGCAAAGAATCAAGATGTCTTTTAGGGTTGTAATGATGGAGATGGGTTACATGGAATGGAATATGAGGAATAGAAAGTACTATATGCATTTAACAATTAATATGTAGCATGAATTCATGTCTCTAGAGATCTAGGAGTGATAATTGTGCTAATAAGAGTTAATAATAGTGCCTTCTTCATTTCTCTTTTCTTTTCTTTTTGTTTTCTTTTCTTGCACCCTTTTTTTTAGTGCAATATGCTTTTTTTTTCTCTTAGTAGCAGCATCCCCATCATCATTCCCAGCGTTTGTAGCCCAGGCTTCTGAGGGTTCACCTGGCCCCTCCTGAAAGAAAGCAGAGGCAGGAATATTGCTCTTGAAGAAAGCCTCTTCAAACCCGGGGGTAAAGCTATGTGAAGCGACTGCACAATCTTTAGAACTAATGGATCAATGAATTGTTGCCTTCTATACTCCTGATTCATTATGATTGCTCGCAACTCCTGCTGGTGAGAGGTGACTTCAACCAGTTGATCAGAGAGAGTGGCAAGTTATGCACTCAAACCATGGTCACCCTCAGTAGCATCCTCCTGTCCCTCCTCCATATCCTCCTCAACTACCCTTTTACCCCTTTTGGCACTCCTCAACTCCTCAGCTTTCTTGTTGTCTTTTGAGATGCTGTAACATTTGGTAGTGGATGGTTCAAAGAGAAGGTCAGTTTTAAGGGTTGGGAGCGCTTTCTTCTTACACAGGTCAGTCATTAGGTGGGGAAAGACAAGGAGCGTTGTGGAGGAATTAACACAATGGTAGATGGAGTTATAATTGATGTGGTTAAGGTCTACAGGTTGCTGTGTCATCAACAGATAAAGCATAATGGCTCTTTCCTCGTTAATATCTGAAATGTGAGCTTGAGGCATCACATTGTAGGTCATAAAGTTCAGCCAAATTTTAGCTTCATCATTCATGAATTTCCTCTCAAGATATCTCTTTTGCCCTCTGATGGTCCATTCTGCCTCTCCTCCTCCTAGGATAGCCAACACCGTATCCCAGGGGACCTCATCTAAATGGTGTTTCAAATGGTGAAATTGACATTCAGAAAGATTGGGCAGTTTGTAAAAAGCTTTTATGTCAAAATCATCAATGAAAAACTCTTTTTCTCTAAATTGTATCCCCAAGGACTCCTCCAAGGCTGAAGTGATATAGAATTCCCTTACCAAGGTAATATTGGCTTTGGTCCTCTTTTTCATTAGTTCCTTAAATCCACTCTCTAAAGCCAACTTATAGAAATCAAACTCTTCAGTTGTGGGAAATTCTTTTTCCTGGACAATACCTCTGGTATTAAACAAAGCTTCAGCCTTCTTTCTGTTTAACCTTACAGGGGTACTAGACCGGGATCTTTTGCCTGCTTTGGGGTTTTTTGTACGAGCCATATGGGCATACACGTCAAACAATGCAAATCAATACAGAACAGTGCCCTATCCATTGAAAATAAAACCCACTAGACAAGATTTATGGTGCATTGGCTGGTTGTTATACAAAAGGAGATCAAAATAGATGTCAGATACGTTAAGTCGCGACCAAAAGGCTCATCTGTCGCGACATTCATCTCTGGACTTTCATATCGTGACTAGATGGCTTCACGATCGCGACCAGACACAAAATTTTTCAAATCAGCGAAACTTATCAACCATGTCCCATAAATCCAACCTGACCCACTAAAACTCTCTCCCTAAAATAGATATGGAATCTCAACAGTTTCCACCCAAAGCTACAACTCTAAGCCCCCAAATATTCCTCAGAATCAGGACCACCGTAAAACCTAGAAACTATATTCAAGGAACAGGAAGATTTTAGTGAACAGTGAATACCTTAAACTCTGAAGCAAAAGAGTAGAGTAGGTTAAGCTTCTGTTAGATAGAAAGGAGAGACGCTCGGGCGCAGGGAAGGTCACGTAGAGCTTGATAGGAGAGGACAGCCGAGGGAGGACTAGCAGGAGGAAGGAGAATGGTGCCAGAACCAAAGCGAAGCAAGGAAATGCATAGGGAGAAACTGAAACAGAGGAAGGCAAGGTGCGCTGGGGAGTAGGGGAGGAAATGCAGACGGATCGCGCGCACTGTAGAAATTGTGGGGTATGTGGGGTTTAAGAAAGAAGGAGTCTGATGGCCAAAATGCAGCGCTGAGTGTGTTACTCAGGTCACGACCATTAAATTACATGGTCACGACAAATATACACAGAAAGGTATGGTCGCGACGTGTAAAGGTACTCACATCGCGACATTAATTCACAGGGCTCCAATCCCCTACCCACATGAGTCGCAACCTATATGTCATATAGTCGCGACTATATTCAATACCCTCTTAATCTCTTATTTTGTTATTTCTTTCATCTCTAATTTCTTCATTTTTCTCTCATTTTATAACACTTCATTAAATATTTAATTTTAAGAAATTAAAATTAAAAATCAATTAATTTTTATAATAAAATTTAATATTTTTAACTATTTTTATTGGTAAGTATAAAGTGACTTATAACAGGGATACAAAGTGAGTAGTAATAAAACCTACCGGTCTTGAAAAAGCCATGCTGATGATAAGCTAGCAGCTTCAAACAAAGCAGATCTCCATTTGCATACTTTCTCCAAGTCATCTCTGAACGTTTCTTCATGAGAAGCCATGGCTTCTCCAAAGCCATATCTTTGATATTGAACATCGAAGGGATCCCACCTTGTAAAATGTCACGCCTAAAAAATAAAAGGATACTAGCACAAAATATGAAGAATTCATATTCCTTACGTCTCAAGTATATAAATAGAACACCTAATATAATGATCATAATAATATCGAGCATGTATATATATATATCAATTCTATTTTATATATAATATTTATTTATACTCAAAAGAAAAGTTATTTGTAAAAACTTGGGCGGAGTTGTCTTTATATATTAGGCCTCCCAAAAATTGTACAATAGCCTGCAAGATTCCATATAATATACGGAGCTCTACCCAAAATAATATGTACATATATTCCATCAAAATGACAAAAGTAGATAGAGATTCTATCTATAGACTAGGTGGAGCATCTAATTTCTAAAAGTAATATATAATTTATAAGTCTACATTTACATCATGAAGCAGCTACACAAAATAAAGCAGCAACTTCGGATCAACAATAAGGCTCTTTACTACTCAACTAGAGGTACAAAATCAATAGTGCTATCTGAAGCCAAAATAATCTTCCAGTAAATAACATCACATTAATAGAAATAAATAAAGTACTGAAACAAATGTTTTATAGATAGTTAAAATTTGACTAGTAAAATGGCTAATTTAAAGTAATCAATTTAAAACAAAAATTCTCTTCCTATCTTTTTGTAAGACTTCAACAGAATAAAATAATAAGCATGGACACACAGTTCACATGGATAACTAACCATTCAAACATGGCTCAAAGACACGAAGACAAACGTGGACACATAGTCCACGAGGGTAAGTAACCAAGAATCAAGTGTAGGTACAAGACCTACGAATAACAAGAGTGAGAATGAGTCTCACGAATATCAAGCGGGAATAATGTGCCCACGAATGTCAAGCGAGCTTGATTTAACCATGGCGTGCCAATGACTAATAGTATTGCTGTTAGTAACCATTGTTCTGTATTTAATCATATCAAAAAAAAAAATTTAAGCATGCATGAGGTCAATTTATCATTAATAAGGAACAAGATCTTTCAATACTAAAATCTTATAAAGAATATTTCATAATCAAGGAACTCATCATGAAAAATCATTGCACAAAATTTTCTTTAAATCCTCATGCATACCAATTTGTAAAGAATAAAATGATGCAAAACACTTAGGTAATTAATGTCATTATTTCAACTAAACATTCAAATATTAATAAACAACTATATATATAATTCCAATGAACATGTTTTTAGAAAATAATACTTAAAAATTGATAATTTAAATAAAATGTAACAAGTTGCAAGATATTATCAAAAATATTATTATTATAGAATATTATTCACTTACCTACTATACTCTAATATAACTTACTTGTGCTTATATGCTTCAGAATAATATTCTCTTCATAATTCCTGAATTTCTTGAAAATAAAACATTAATACTTAAATCAAAATTTCAATTAGAATGGTTGTTATAAACATTCTATTATAACTCTATATATTCCAAGTATTTTCATCCACGAAAATATAACACTTTAATTTATATGCATTCCATAAGCTAACATAAAGCAAACAAAATCAGTTCTTGAATTATCAATCAAAAACCTTTTTCCAAAGGTTCCAAATGTCATTCCAAAATTTATTATACTGAATAATTGCCTCTTGTACTATAATTTAATAAAAAATAATTCCTTTATCATACTTATTTGCTAGCACAAACTAACAATTTAAATGTTACACATTTCATCCAACACCTTGTGTATAAACTTCTCCTAAAATATAACTACTATTAATTACTTAGACCCATTTTATACACAATATAAATTAAAAATAATATTATAAATAAATTTAATTTATTTTAAAAAAGTTAACCATGGTAGATAAGAGCTTTACTAAAATCTAAAAAAAAAAATCTACCATGGTTATAAAGAATTTTCTTAATATACAAATAATTATCATAAAAAAAAGATAAATTAAATTATCTAAAACATAGAAATTGCTCAATCTTTTATAATAAATTATATTATAACTAGATAAATACTATAATATATTTGATTTTATAATATAAATATTACGCTTTTCTATAAATATGTATATTAATTAATAAAACGGTAATTATATAATCTTTTAAAAAATATTCTTAATGATATTAAAAATTAGATTAAAGTGTATATATAAAAATAATGTAAGAGTCTATGCCATTTTAATAAAATTGAAGAACTAATCAATAATTTATAAGAGTCTATCCTGGATATTTAGAATATTATCCCTAGGACGAACTCCCAGAACCAAATCCAAATATAGTATTATATCATATCAGAGTATGCAAAATGAAAATTAGAGTATGCAGAATGAAACCTACTATGGTAATATACAACTATTTCACACATAAATCAAGAGGCAGAGGCTATACAATTGATATAGCACTGATCAAGCCTCTAAAGCCTTCCCTGATATCCTAGCATGAGACTATCTCATGAAAAATGTTAATAAAAATAGGGTGAGATAAACATTTCAGTAACTAATAATTCTACTCATCATATATACTAACATATACTCATGAGGTGTCAAGTGGGATATATCATAAAGTACAATATATAGAAAATAACATAATACATAATAAAATCAAATGGATAACCCACCCAAATTCCTCCTATCAATCCAACCAAACTGCCTTATCTCCGCCGACCAAACCCATGGGCTAGAGATAACTACCATATACATGGCCACTCAAAAAGTTAACCATCAAGTGTTATGGACTGGATAAAATTCATAGAGCACATGACCGGACTATAGGTTCATTCCCAACGGTAAACAAGTGGGTGTTGCAACCCTTCGGTAAATAGGTAGGCCACGTCCATCTGTAGACTGGTGGGATAAAAGCCAACTATCGAACTCTAATGAAGGCTATACCACTAGGTGGGCCATGTTCCTCGAGTCGATCACTATGGTGATCTCAGATCTACAAATGGAGGTCAGTAGCTGAGGTTTCTAGAGCGTTTAAGTCATTGTCCTGGCTCTTTCTCTTCCATCCTGTTATATTTCCTCTGGCTGACGCTGTTGTTCTTGTTATGTGTGCATATGTATGGTGAGGGTTTGTTTCACTGTGCTAGCTTCATTTTTATAGATTATGTTTTAGGAGGATCTCTTGGAGTCTAGAGATCCTTTGATAAATCCTCCTCTTCTTTTATTATTCTCTTTTTAATCTAATACATAATGCTGATATCTATATCTATATCTAAAATCAAATCATAATAAATCCCTAACTAATAATAACAACCAAATCATATTAAAATTATAGGTAAAGGAAATGGTAGGATATTCTAGATATCTTATTTAATTAAAAAAAATAAAAATACTAAACTTTAATAATTTAACTTAGATAATGTTTCTAAGTTATTGATAAATAACATTTTTAATGGTGCTTAAATATAAGAATAAAAATTGGGATGTTATAACTCTCCCCTCTTTTTAGGAATTTTGTCCTCAAAATTCACACCCCAGAAAACTAAAGGAAAAATATCAAAACCTAAGCAAGGAATACATCCGATTACTCGCGCTGCATTATGTCTTTAGATTCCTTAGGAGATGCCGCGGCCTCCTCCTAGGTCATAGCATAAACTCGGCTGAGAATAGTACGGTGTTTACTTTGAATGGTCTGTTGGGCCTCTGGATAGAACTTAGCGATATTCCCCAGTTCATGGCATCTGAAGCACTCCCAACACTCTCCAAGATAAGTCCTGCCACACCTCTGACATGACCTGGGTACACTAGATGCTGAGGAAGTAGATGCTCTATGGGGACTCTGATTTCCCCTAACTTTGCTCCTCTAGCCCTGGTTCATTTGTTGGACCCCTTGACAGGTATTATCTCTCTACCCCAGGCCTCTATTTTGGCCTGAACTCCCTGAGCACTAGCACTAAACTGTTGCCTCTTCCCCACTCCTCCTGTGGGTCCTGCATAGTTAGGCCCCCTAATTAGAGCCTTTGCCTTCTTTGCTTAGTCTACATCCCAGGCCTTTCTGGCTGTGATTCTCAACTTGATGCATATATCCTTGAATGATTCTGGCTTATACAGAGCCAACGCCTATTGCAGCTCTAGCTTGGCCTAATACAACAATTGTTGCTCCTTCCATCGAGAGAAATTCACCCCTTCCAGGCAAGAAACATACTTTATTAATTCAATAAACTTAGTGATGAATATGTCCTCGTGCATGTCACGTTGCTGTAGGGAGTAAAACTAGAACTGTTTCTTTATACGTAATTACTTATGAAAGAAATTATCATAGAACATTTCATTAAAATCTTCCCAACTCATCTGTGAGATATTAGCTGGCCCCACACTGTCCCACCAGTCTCTCACCTCATCCTCTAAGTATGTAATAGCCACTTGCACCTTTAGTGGCAACATGTAAGGGACTGCTAAGAATATCATCTCCATCCTCTTAATCCACTTATCTTCCTTTGAAGCCTCCAATCCTCCCTTAAACTTTGGAGGGATATGCTTATGCACTTCTTTCTAAACTTTAGTGATGTCATTCAAAAGTAAGGGATAAAAGACTCCTCCTGATGTTTCCCCCTCTATGCTAACGTGGTCATGCTCTTCATCATGGCCATCACCATTCTCCGTCTTATTATAGTTACCTGATCCTTGCTTCTCTAGCATATTTGCTTCAAACTTCTTTAATCTCTCATCAACCGCACCCAATACTACCTCTGTCATATGTGCCATTACTGTTTCACAGTCTAGTGGAGGCCTATCTTGCGAAGGCCCATAATCTATTTGAGGCTTATCATCTTTGGGCCTACTACCACCAGGTGCACTTTATTGTGATCGAGTTCGTACCATCTTCTCTTCACCTAAGGGTGTAACCCACTATAATAGTTAAATACTATAATATAGATAATTTATAAACTAACAGGGAAGGATATGCGTGAATAATATATATTGTCACTATTATGTAATGCACCATACAAGAGGTTGTTGCCATACACAAATATCACGCGTATTTAAATACAAAATATGCTCAATGACTTAATGAGAATTTAAACATTTTATATGGTTGCCTTAAACTATAATATTTAGAAAATTTAAATAACTTACAAAATAAATTTGAAAAATTTCCAACAAGGTTAAAATAGTCAAATCCTATAAACAAACAATTAAAATGGTACATAAAGTAATTTGGTAATCAAATATTCAATTTTTTTAACAAACTATTTATGGAATAAAATGTAATTAAATCAAATAAAATAATTAAATGTGTTATTGAATAACTTTTTAGAAATTCAACAAAAATAGTTCAAAATAAAATAGAGTCCAACAAATTAAATTTTTTAAAATAAAATTTTGGGCGCCAGCAGCAGGCGCAAGATTTAAAATTAAATAAGTTTATCCCAACCATAAAAAAAATCTCAAAACATCAAAAATATTTTTATAGAATTAAAATATTTAATGGCCCAAAATAGAGCCCACAACGTCACTTTGCAGAAACCAAATTTGTTTAAATGGCCCAAAATAGAAGGGCCCATGTCTGGAAAAAGAATTAAAAACCTAAAATAAAAAATGAAGGCCCAACAAGTAAAGGCCCAAAGTTTAAATAAAAGTTTTGTTGAAAAAAAAATAGAGTTAAATGCAATTAAAACCATAAAGCCGAAGGAAAAAAAGTAAAAAGGGAAGGGAAAAAAACCATAAAGCCCAACACATACAGGGCCATAATTGTTACTATGCATAACAGAGTTTTTTTTAACTGTCCAAAATAGGAAAGTCCAACTTTAAAAAAAAAAGAATAGTGTAAATAGAACAACATGGCCCAAAAAAATAATAATAAATAAAAAATAAGGACAATCGCACAATGAACAAAATAGGATCTTTCTTTTTTATATAACAGTAACAGCCCAAAAGAGAAGCCGAGGTTTAAATTGAGAAAATTGCAAAAAAAGAAAAAGAAAAAGAAAAAGAAAATTATAGAAAGCCCATCATGTAAGTCACGAAGAGATTTTAGCAAATTGCAAATGAAATTCATTTTATTTATATATATTATAAATAGACAACTAAAACATATTCATAATGTATCATAAAAGAAATTAGCAGGTAAGGAAATATTTGAAACCTAAGCTCTAATACCAAGTTGTAAAATCTTATAAAATATAACTACTATTAATTATTTAAACCCATTTTATACACAATATAAATTAAAAAGAATATTATAAATAAATTTAGTTTATTTTAAAAGAGTTACCCATGGCAAATAAAATATTTACTAAAATCTAAAAGAAACTCCATCATACTTATAATTTTTTTTTCTTAATATACAGATAATTATCATAGAAAAATAATAAGATAAATCAAATTATCTAAAATATATAAATTGCACAATCTTTTATAATAAATTATACTATAACTAGATAAATACTATAATAGATTTGATTTTATAATATGAATATTACACTTTTCTATAAACATGTATATTAATTAATAAAATGGTAATTATAGAATCTTTTAAGAAATATTCTTAATGATATTAAACATTAGATTAAAGTGTATATATAAAAATAATGTAAGAGTCTATGCCATTCTAATAAAATTGAAGAAATAATCACTAATTTAGAAGAGCCTATCATGGATATTTAGAATATTATCTCTATGACAAACTCCCATAATCAAATTCAAATAGAGTATTGTATCATATCAGAGTATGCAGAATAAAATCTGTTGTGGTAATATATAACTATTTCACACATAAATTAAGAGGAAGAGGCTATACAATTGATATAGCACTGATCAAGCCTCCGAAGTCTTCCCTGAGGTCCTAGCCCTAGCACTAGACTATCTCCTGAAAAATATTAATAAAAATAAGGTAAGACAAACGTTTCAGTAACAAGTAATTCTACTCATTATATACATACTAACATGTGCTCATGAGGTGTCAAGTGGGATAGATCATAAAGTATAATATACAGAAAATAACATATTATCGTAATAAAATTAAATTGATAACCCACCTAAGTTTTCCCTATCAATCTAACCAAACTTTCTTATCCCCGCCGACCAAACCCATGGGCTAGAGATAATTACCATAGACCTGGACACTCACAAAGCTAACCGGTCAAGTGTTATGGACCGGCCAAAATTCATAAAGTATATGACCGGACCATGGGTTCATTCCCCTTGGTAAATAGGTGGGGTATCGTAGCCTCTCGGTAAACAAGTGGGACAAAAGTCAACTATCTAGCTCTAATTGAGACTATACCACGTGGTAGAAATACAACTCCCTCATCACTAATCCCCAATACCTCTCAAGATAATCATATTAATTAAAATCTCAATAGCTTGATAATCAATAATATCAATAAATATCACAATAGATAATTTCTTAAGATAATAATTTCTTCAAATTCAATCTTAAGATATAACAAATTTATAATCTCAATTTAAACTTTTTAAATTAAAATTTAAGTCATACAACACTATTTTCAATAAAACTAATCAAACAAATTTTCTTAGTACAATTATATCAATATCAATAAATTTATATATATATCAAATCCCTTACAAATATCACATTAGCACATACAATGAGTAGAAAGTGATTATCTTTCACTTAAATATAGGAATAATTACCACATAAAGATATGAGAGGTAAATAATAGCTTTGGGAAGGACTAGGATGTGAAATAGGTTCTGCTGGAGCTCCTGCGAGTGGGACCCATGCGCCGATGAAGGTGCTGTGCATGAGGGTGCATTGAGTAACTGTTGTGGACGAGATTTTGAGGGTGGGCCGCGTTCCTCGAGTCGATCATGGTGGTGGTCTCAGATCTTCAATCGGAGGTCAGTAGCTGAGGTTTCTAGAGTGTTGAAGTCACTGTCCTAGCTCTTTCTCTTCCATCGTTGTTCTATTTCCTCTGGCTGACTCTATTGTTCTTGTTTTGTTATGTGTGCATAGGTATGGTGAGGGTCTGTTTTAGTGTGCTAGCTTCATTTTTATAGTTTATATTTTAGGAAAATCTCTTGGAGTCTACAGATCCTTCGGTAAATCCTCCTCCCCTTCTTTCATTATCCTCTTTTTAATCTAATATATAATGTTGATATCTGTATCTAAATCTAAACCTAAATCATAATAACTTCCTAACTAATAATAATAACCAAATCATATTAAAATCATAGATAAAGGTAATGGTAGGATATTTCAGATATCTTATTTTATTAAAAATAATAAAAAATACTAAACTTTAATAATTTAATTTAGATAATGTGTCTAAATTATTAATAAATAATATTTTTAATGGTGTTTAAATATAAAAATAAAAATTGGGATGTTATAGTATGCACATTGAATACCTTGTACACAGTTCACCAATCTTTTTATCCTTCAAATATTTTTCCCAACACAAAGTAAACACATGCAATTACAACAAACACCTACACACTTTACAATTTGCTAGTTCCCTTGCTTTATTAAATGATTTCGTTCCTATTGGCTTTAAATCCAGTCAATTTCGAGGCCACACCACCCATATCAGCAAGCCTCTATTTTTAAAATCATGACCCAAGACAAAGAGCACACATGCAGCGGCCAAGACCTTTGATTCAGGCTATATTTCTTTTTTAAATACTTGAATCTTAGCTATACTTACTCAATCAAACACTTTTCCTATCAAAGGTTTGATTTTTAGTCAAACCCAACACCCCAACTCAGAGATCGAACAAGACGAAGATAGGAAATGACAGGAGAGACTCACCTTAGCCGAAAATCACTTTTGCAGGCAAGATCTCCCCCTTCCGGTCACCTTCTCCAATGACCTCGCTCTCTCTCTCTCTTTCTCTTTTGAAGATGAGGAAGACGATGAACTCAGGCCTCAAACACACCCACACGACAAGGATCAATGGACAACGAAGATCAAAGAAGAAGAATTCACCACTCACCCTACACCGCCACACACTTAAAAACAGAAGGAGAAGGAAAAGAAATTCCACGAGTAGTAGCAACTTAAGATCTAAGCAGGAAAGACAGATGATGAAGGACAAATGATGGTGGACGAACGACGGCACAGTCACCAGTGATAGCAACACGAATGACATAAGCTGATATGTTTAGTACTAATCTTTAACATTTTCAATAATAAGTGTTTCAATTTTTTAGTAGGTATCTTTGATATTTTCCGTGTTTTCAACCATAATCCTTAATTACTTTCTAAAATTTACCTGAAATATAAGTATTGAAAATATTTTAGGGTAAAATTGTACCAAAAAATTACTTTGGAATGTTGAGTACTATTAAAAAAATATTTTAAGGTACTAGATGTACATTCACTTAATATACTTTTTAAAAAAATACTTGAAGGAAAAAATTGCTTCACAAAATATTTTAGGCTGTTGCACATATTTAAATTTTTTTTAAGTTGTATGAACATTACCTCTTTAGTTTTAATAATGAAGTCATAATATAATGATTTATTTAGTATTTACTAATATATTATTACCTCTTTAGTATTTAATATAATGATTCAAGTGTTCACAGTACAAAGGAAATATGCAGAAACGGAATGGAAAATCATTTAACTGATGTGGACTATTCTATTGTGACCATTACATAAGTGAGGGGTAATTTGGTAAAAGCACATCATTTCTATATATTTTTTTTTAAATTGGTGCTTGTGGACCAATATAGTATTATGCAAAGTGGAATCACTGAATTGAACTTTTGATATTTTGAGGGTAATTTATTGGCATTTGTCCGTTTGATAACTGTTTTAGAAATTCTACCAAGTTTCTAGAATATATGGTTTGAGATATAACACTACTCTTTTTGTCATAAGCATAAATTCCCAATACACAATGACATTGAAATCAACAATTATGTTTAAAAAAATCCTTTCTTTAATTAATTAACTAACAATAGGGCAGTGATTGCCATGCGAAAGCCCTCTTTTTGCCACGAACACCAAGAGCCAATGTGCTTCCTTTGCAATAGTTGAACCAATTAGGAAATTTTGTTGCTGGCATAATGATTGCCATGCGAAAGCCCTCTTTTTGCTGGTTTATCGAAACAATAGAGAGCAAAGGCGTTTTCAGATTTAGAAACAACAAATAAAACAATACATTCAATTTAGTTATTCATAGATATCAAATAACTTAATGTCCCATTCATTGGAATTCCTTCAATGTGATCTTTCTACTCAAGCTAAATAACTAATATGCAGATATTAAAAAAATTAGTTAAATTAGTTATTTGTGACATATGTATAATTTTCTTAAAGTACACTCTTACTAATCATTACAAGTATTGATGAAAACGCTCATTATTATATGCAATAAATAGTGATAGTTTGAGAGAAAATTTATAAATTTGAGTGGCAAAACGGATGGAGATCTTATATATATAAACAATATAAACCCCCTATCAACTAGCTTTAACATTTAGAACCAGATGTTGTATTATATTATAAGGAAAATTATTTTATAGGTACCTATACTCTTTAATTTTTAATTTGGCACCTATTATTTTTCTCTCTTTATTAAATACCTTAACTTAGATCTATTAGCATAGATAGCTTGTAGGGGCTAATAGTGCTCATAAAGTAGAGTTACAGGGACTAATGTTGTTAACAGAGTAAAATTAAAGGATTTAATAAAGAGATAAAAAGCATAGGTAACAAATTAAAAATTGAGAGAAAGTATAGGTACCTAGAAAATAATTTTCACTTAATATTATATTTAAACATACCGGAATGCTGAAACGTTCTTAACCCACACTAGTAAGAAGCTCTAATAATGACATGAGTTCTAGAAGTTCATACCTCCAACATGACAATTGATCAAAAATATCAAAGCCATGAGAAAATCCTTAGACCATAAACGGCCTGACGACTTAGTAGTGAATGATGTGCAATTTTCTGCCATTATGTCCAACAACCTTGAAGGTAGCTCAGGAATGAGCCTCAGCCTCTTGCAGTCATTTTATTTGTAGTTTCGACAGATTAGCTCACTCCTTAATGCACTCTGGAAGTGACACAATCATTTCCTGATAGAACCAAGTCTTGCACATTCTGAAAACCTTTCAAAGTCAGGTCAACATATTCATCCAAAAGCCCGCTGTTTCCGAGATCCAAGTACTCTAAGTTTTGTGAAACTAATAACTTTTTGTCTCTCTTGCATTAATTTCTTCAAAGATTTTCTGCCACGATGTTGAATTCCTTCCAACATAAGTGAGCTAAGATTATGCAATGTCAATTAGCTGTTTGGAAGCTCCCGAAGACTTTTGCAGGAGCTTATAGACAAATCTTCAAGCCCTGGAAGATTTCCCATGGAAGGTAGAAGCTCTTTAATAGCAGTGCCATCTGCATAAATACCTGTAAGTGAATCCATTTTGCCAACTATATGTGGGAAGTAGTCAAGACTTGCAATTACTGACATGAAGAACTTGAAGCGATTCCATCTTAATTTCACGTGGAAAGCTTTTAAGTTTGGTGCATTCACCAACGTCTAAACGGATTAGCTTATGGAGGAATCCCAATCAAGAACCTTGATCAGATTTTGCGACATTCGCGAAAGGTTAATGTTTTTAGATTTTGAAAATAAGACATATCAGGTACTTCTCTTATGAATTCACCCTGCTAGAAATTCATGTATGTCACATATTCAAACCTTTGCAAAACAAAAACTAACATTATATAATAGAATATTCCAGCTGCCCTACTGAATCTCTGAAAAATCCCATTTGCATGGACAAATAGCTGAGAAGTTAAAGTCATTTATTCTTGGTTCTTAGAAGAACATTATGGGGGCTCAAGAAATTCGATCAAAGAAAAAGGAGTGAAAAACTACCTGGAATGGCTCTTCCAATTTGAAAAGACTTCCATATAACTTGAAGCAAACTAGTTTTGGAGGACAAAAACCCGGTGGTAAAGTCATAGAAGGATATTGAAACAACCTCTCCGATGTTCTTTGGAGTTACTTCAAAAATTTAACTAAGGATTAATATAGTACAACTTCGGGTTGTTCTCTTTTAAAAAGATAAAAGTTAAATTAAATTCTTAAGTAACTAAATGAAATGCAACCTAAGCAATAAAATAAAGTTTGATTAACTAACAACTAAAGGCTATAAATTAAAATAAATTTAAATAAAATATTTTTAGTATTTTTAATTTAAAATAAGTGATATGGAATGATAGTGAATGAATGGAATGAAAGTACAAATAATTCACAATAATAAAAATAACCCTACAATTTAATAATACATGCAATCATAACTTTAACATATATGGGAGTTAAAAATAATGAATCAATAATTATAATTAAATTTTTAATCCAACAACCAAGCTATTTTGAATTGTTACAAAATATTTTTTTCAAAATTCCAATTTATTAATTGCTACTAGAATAATAAAATATGACTAAGGATATTAAAAACTAATGCTCAATCATAACTTAGTAATTTATAAAAAAAAATAGAATTAAAGCTAGAAGAAGATATGATAATTCAATAATTCAAGCCATCTTGAAAAATGACTAACTATTCACTAGAATATCAATACAAAGTCTTTTACCCAAAGTAGAGTAATGCAATTAAGTTATAACCAGCACAATGTCAATTGCTAAATAATAATCTAGCTACAATAATTTTTAATAAAAATAAATAAATCATTACAGAGCTTGTCAAATAATTATAAAATTATCTTAAGATTTAGAAATAATGAGATAACTAATGGGTAGAATATTATAGTACCTCAAACTCCCAAAGGCCCCAAACCCATGCATTTGCCAAGGCATCGGAGGATTATGATGCTTTAGTCACCCATAGCCATTGAAAATCGATGCCACCATCAAAGATTTCACGGCCAACCATGCCACCATCAAGATTTCACGGCCAACCATGGTTAACTGTTCGCCATCGCTGCTGATCTGTTCCTGGGCCGACGCTACGCTGGACGACGCTCTGGTGTGCTCCTTGGGTGAAGACGACGATGGGTAGAAGATGAATGGAGACCGACTGTGCGTGGACAGGAGAAGTCGGCTATGTGGAATGGAGGTGGAGGAAGACGGTGTGCGTGGAGGATGGTGGTGGGGCTGCTTCGATGAAGTATGGAGGGAGGAGTCATGTGATGATGATGAGAGGTGTGGCGTGAATGGAGTGGGTGGAGGCTTCCGTGCGGAGATGACGATGGTAGTAGTCCGCCTTGTGCTGTGCTGTTCGGCGGAATATATGCTGGGCCAAATTGTTAGTTTAGCTCATGGGTCCTTATGTGACATTTCTAAAATTGTGGTTCTTTGTAAATTTTAATTTCTCCTAAATGTCTAAAATACAAACCATAATAATGTAATACATTTTATTCTAAAAATAATTAATTTAGGGAAATCATAAAAATATGACAATTATACCTCTATTAAGCATTAGTTTAATATAAGACACATTAATTTAAATAGTGCACAAATAATACAATTAAGAACTAAAATAATAATAAAAGTTAACTAAAATAATATGAATAAATATATAAAATATGGGTTTATCAAATATTTCTCCCAATCAAGCAATCTCAAATTATTGGGAAGATACCTAGGACTCGTTAAAAATTTGGTATTTCAAACAATGAGAATCTTAAGATTATTCATCTTCGCAAGGCTAAACCATTCCACTTCTTCTTGTTGAGGGGGATCAAGTATTATTCCTTCAATATCACTTCCTCCCTATAATACAAGTTCAAAAACGTAACATTATAGATATTTGCAAATTTGTACAATTTAATGTATATAATAAAATAGATAAAGATTCTTACTAATTTTTTATGCAACACATTAAGTACATCTTTGTAATGCAATAACATGCTACATTTACCAGGATTTGAGGGTGCATCTTGCTCAACAATCTCTTTACCCATTTATTGTATTAGATCATGCATCTGTAGGTGACCATTATCAGCAACAGTTATCAAAGATTTATCAACAAAAACTTCAATATAAAACCTTGTCCCATAATAACAAGCTCCTCGTATGTCCTCAACAAATTCCAATTTCTCCTCTTTAAGAAGCAAGCAATGTCTTGGAAAATACGCTGAGACACCATCTTGTAAACATTCATCGCTTATTTTTAGTATATCATGTATTGTTCTACTCGAGGTTTGATTATATTGTTTCAATATAGATCTCCATCCCTCTATGCTTCTACCTGCCAAATTGGAGCCTATCAATTTTAAAGCCAAACGAAGGCCACGTACGTAACTTGTAACACCAATAGACATATTTGTGTAGCCTTTTGGAGGTTGGCTCATACTAAAGGTATGCCAACAAAATAGTTCAAGAGAGTCATGCTCCTTCAGCTCCTTCATTTCAATTAAGTTTTTTTAATATTGCGTGCAATGAACAATTGCTTGTTTCTTGTTGTTATAATGATCTTGCTTCCACAACCAAACCAATCACACCCTCCTGCAAGTTGTTCTAACTGTTCAACCTCGTCAACATCATCAAGAACCAATAAAACCTTTTTGTGAGAAAGTCTATGTTTTATTTTTGATATTCCTTCGTCAACACTACCAAATTTCTTCTTTTTCACCTCAAGAATTTCTGATACGAGTGTTTGTGGAAGGCCAACAACCCCCCGATATTTTGTTGATTTTTCTCGGACATCAAACAAAAAACTTGCACTGTCAAAATAATAGAAGATTGAATTATACAAGGCTTTTGCAAGGGTTGTTTTGCCAATTCCACCAGTTCCATGAATCCCCAACATACAAACGCTATTATCAGTTTCATCCAAAAGTGACATCACTTCTACACAAGGCTCAAGTCCAACGATGTAATCAACATTATGGATGCGTTTAGGTGGAGGCATAGAATATGCATGTTTCTCAATCCTTTCAATAAATACACCTTGGTCGTCTCGACAAAAGGAAAAATAAACTATTTAATTACTATGAAGTTGGTTTTCGCAAAATGTTATTTTTTTATCTTTTTTTTGCTCATTTATCATATTTTTTTTTCAATATATAGTCATGTTTTATATATTTACAGCACCTTTGAACTGCAAACACAAAAGTCAAACATCTTTAGAGTGCTAACCATTAAGTATTTGAAAATTTCATCAGTAGAAGCCTTCCAGAAAATAGTATAAGCAAACCTACCTGTCTTGAAAAAGCCACTCCTTTGAGGTAAGAATTGGATTAAAGTTTTTTTGTTTTAAAATCTTAAATCTTAATATGAAGTTATTTTAAGACTCAAAAGCTAAAACTTTTTAATAATCCTCAAAAGAAAATGCTGGGTAAACTACAATTTTATAGCATCTTTGAACTTCAAAAGCAAAAGTCACGTATCAAAATTTCAAACATCTTTAGTAGCGCGCTAACCACTAATTAGTTATTTGAAAATTTCATCAGTAGAAGGCTTTCAGAAAATAGTATAAGAAAACCTACCCGTCTTCGAAAGGCCAAGGTGATGATGATAAAGCAGCTTCAGACAAAGAGATCTCCATCTCTGAACTTTCTCCATGTCATCTCTGAACCTTTCTTCAAGCTTAGCCATGGCTTCCTCAAAGCTATTTCTCTGATGATAAACTGTTGGGGTAAGTCACGTGAAGAAGAAGAAAAGAAAGGAAAGCCACTCTATTGTGATGATCAGTCTCGAGTGACCCGTCCCGATCCCGATAGTTTTAGGACAGGATAAGATCGGGACAGGGGTTGTATCGGGACGGGACGGGTCTCGGTAGGACTCTCGGGACGTCCCGTCCCGTCCCATCCCGATAGTATTTTGTTTTGTTAAAATAAATGAATATTTGCTCCCCTTCTCTCACTTTCTCTTTCTCAATCCTTAGTGTCACATTCAGTAGCCCTAGCACCAGCAGTCCTCGGCATTTCACTCTTACTTCCTCCCCTAGTCAGCCAGTGGCAGTCCCCTCATCGTCTCGATCGCTCCTCCTCCGTGGCACTCCATTCTGTCTCCACTCTCTACTTCTCTAGTACTCCAGTCTCCTCCGCATCGTTGTACCCACTTCGTTTGAGCTTCCTCATAATTTTTTTTGGTGAACATTTCTGTGGAACTTTAGCTTTTCTTTTTTTTCCCTGCCATTTATTAGCTTTGTACTTCGCCTTAACGCCATTCGGCTTCCACTTCTTGGCAGGAATGGAGGAATCCCGTAGTGATCTTTCGTAGGGTTTCAGACAACGTCGATCGGCCATGACTCATTCATGGGTTCCTTATGGGCAAGGCCATCCCTTTCACCACCCAACTACTGGCATCATCAAGAGGGTTCGATTGGAGAACTTCATGTGCCATAGCAACTTCAAGATTGAGCTTTTCTCCCTCTCTCCCTCCCACCATGCGTTGTTGTAATTTGGGTTTGAGATTTTCTTTCGCTGAATGTTTGTTCTATTCATGTTTTGGGCTTGGTTCTATTTTCTTTCGATGACTGGTGAAATGGGTTTAAGGGAAGTGATATTTCTATGAAAAGTTGTGTTTTTTACCTGGGATGGTTTGGTAGAATGATTTGTGCTTGATTTAGGGCTTTTATTTCTTTCTTTTTCCCTTCTTGTTTGTTAGTTTTTTTATTGGATTCTGAAGGTTGTTCGAGCGTACCTTGGATGTTTCCCTGTTCACCAAGATAGCCACGCGTAACCGGAGCACCTTGAATGAACTCTGGTATGTTTCACAGCAAATGACACCGGAAGAGGAAAAAAACAGAGCACCAGGAGAAGTACTGGAACAGAGGAGGAGGAAATATGCACTCACACACACATGAACTGGAACTGCTCTATTATTTGAATCAGCCTTTCAACTCCACCTTTTGAAGCCTTCTTATCCGGAGAGCATGCATGCGGGAAGTTACCTTCGATAACTTCCATTTCCCTCATTTTGAAAAAACCAGAAACGGTTCCCTCCCTTTCTGCCTCTCATGGACTTGGGCTAATCCACTATAGGTGGAACAGGCCCATTTCCTAACATCTCCCACTCACACTTGGTGGATTAGATGTCTTATGTCCAATTCCATTTTCTTCCTTCTTTCATACTAGGTGCTTTGCCGTGACCGCGTAGGCATGGCGTCTCCTTCTGAGCATTTGTACTAGAAATCCCTTTCACATAGACCAGCACAAAGCAACCCTTTAGTGCAGTTCGATCAAATAAGTTATAGTGCCTTGAATGTCCTAGATTTGCCTATATACACCTTTCTTATGGCTAATATAATCCCTCTTGAGTCAGTATATAACTCAATAGCCTCCACTTATGCATAGTATCCACACTTATGAAATTAAAAAAAATAATGTCATAAGGGACCGGTCACAGACACTAGCATGGATGTGTATATTCTGGCAATCTTTCTTTCGCCCATGTATCATTTTGATATGAATCAACTGCTTTCCTAGCATAATACCTTTGGTTCATATATAATTTTGACCATAGGACATATACTAAAGTAGCAATCGTTGAAACATACCTCCATAACACTGTCAAAGTCAAAGGACATTAATGAAAGGATGATACCTTTCTGGAACTCACACAACAATGAAGCATTATTGATTCACTTGCTTTCCAATTGCGGTTCTTTAGCACATGTGGTATGAATCACATGTTACGGTGTTCCTCTTATCTCATAAGAGTGTACGTCATTTTGATTCTATCAATCACACCGTATAGACTTAAGTCCAGACACTCATAGTATCTAAACCCAAACTCTTCAACTCTATTCACATAATATGACGTCAATTTTAAAGAATTTGTTATCTGGCTACAGGTTTCGTGGATGTGGGTATCCATAGTTCGATCCATATCCATACTCATGATCTCATCTTGACTTACTGCACTATTTAAGCCAAGGCGACATTCATTGTGTTTCTTCTCTACCATATCAGCACTCTTACTGCTTTACTGGTGAACACATGTCTCATCTTTGAATGCTTCTCTAGCGTCAAAGGCGGTTGCTCGTGTGAGAGAGCTACCCTTTTCAACCTGTACGACATACTAGACATTGTATACTTTCACTCAGACATATAAGTAATAACAAATGACATAATATCATTAATGAAAAATAAAAATATTACATACAGTCTGTAACTTTACATTTTTCGCATGCCAATGGCTTTTACATGTTTCTCAAATGTTTCTTTGCCTATTGGCTTAGTCAGGGGGTCTATAACCATACACTTGGTTGAAATGTATTGTACAGTTACAATTTTTTGTGCTATATAATCCCTCACAAAGTTATACTTAATATCAATGTGTTTGGTCTTGCTGTGATACTTAGGGTCTTTGGTGTAAGCTATGGCTACAGTATTGTCACAGTGTATCAACACCGGATTGGTACTCTCGTTCCCAAATCCTAGGTGTTCGATAAATCTCTTCAGCCAAATAGCCTCTTGCGCCACTGCAGTGCATGCCACAAACTCAGCTTCCATAGAGTGTAAAGCAATACATGTCTGCTTCTTGCTATCCAATATATGGCTCCGTTGTTAAGCAAGAAGGTGTATCCTGAAGTAGATCTTCGTTCTTCTTCATCACCGCCTATGTCAGCATCGAAATAACCGACTAGGCGTAGATCGCTTCCTTGATAACACAACGTATAATCAGATGTGCCCTTTAAGTATCTCAAGATCCTATTCGCTGCTTTCCAGTGTTTCTCACCGGGGTTAGACTAGAATCTGCTAACCAGCCCCACTGCATAACAAATATCTGGTCTTGTGCACAGCATTGCGTACATCAGGCTACCAACGGCACTGGCATATGGAACTCTTTCCATTTGCTTTCTGTCTATATCAGTTTTGGGACACATGTCTGAACTCAAGGCCACTCCAGTAGCTACAGGGATATCCATGGGATTGCATTCAATCATATTGAATCGCTCAAGTATTTTCTTGATATAACTCTCTTGTGAAAGAGTGAGGATTCTCTTGGAGCGATTCCTTTGAATCTTGACTCCAAGTATGTATTCTACTTCACCCATGTCTTTCATCTCAAAGTTTGATGAAAGCCATTCTTTAATAGCTATCACCGAGTCAAGACTATTTCTAGCTAATAGTATATCGTCTACGTATAAGGATACTATTACAAAGTTGCCCTCAAACCGCTTAACATAGACGCAGTGGTCTTCCTCTATCATTTGAAAGTTATATGAGGTTATCGTTTTATGAAACCTCAAGTACGACTGTCTAGATGACTGTTTTAATCCATAAATGGATCTTTTGAGTTTACACTTCTTGTGTTGAAACCCTTTTTCAATGAAACCTATTGGTTGTTCCATATAGATTTCTTCATCCAAATCACCATTCAGGAATGAGGTTTTTACATCCATCTGATGTAACTCCAGGTTTAAACTATTTACTATTGCCAGAATAAGTCTTATAGAGTTGAAGCGCACAATAGGTGAAAAAGTATCCTCATAATATATACCTTCCTGTTGTGTATATCCCTTTGCAACCAATCGAGCTTTAAATTTGTCAATTGATCTATCCACATTTCTTTTGATTTTGAGAACCCACTTATTCCCAATTGCTTTACGTCCTTTTGGCAGATCAACCAATTCCCAGACTTGGTTTTTCATCATTGAGTCCATTTCCTCTTCCATTGCTTTCTTCCATTCCTCCTTAGCAGGACCTGCCAAGGCCTCAGTGCGGGGTTCATCATCCCCTTCTGGAGTAACTAAGAGTGCTTCGCCTTCTATTTGGAAGCGTCTCTTTGGAACACTTTCCCTGTTACTCTTTCTGGTAGGAGCAACAGCAACTTGTTTATCTTTTCTCATTTGCCTCGGTCTTTGTGTTGACCGTTCTTGGCTCCCACTCATATTGACATACCTGGAAGATCCTGGTCTGTCAATTTGTTCAGCACTGTCCTGTTCCTGAGTCTCATAAAAAGATACAGTACGGTCAACATCTCCCCTACTGGGAAATTCTGTTTCAATGAATACAACATCTCTTGATTCTGTTTCAGTTATTGTTCCATCTTCAATTTTACTTATGAATACATATCCTTTTGAGGGTTCAGAGTACCTTATGAAGATACATTTCTTTCCTCTAGGACCCAGTTTCCCATGCCTATGAGAACTGTCATGGATATAGGCCGCCGAACCCCATGGTCTAAGGATGCTTAGATCTGGCTGGCGTTTAGTCCATAACTCGTAGGGTGTGGAAGCGACTGACTTGGAGGGCACACGGTTAAGTATGAAGGTTGCTGTCAATAAAGCATCACCCCAATATGAAATTAGAAGATTTGCCTGAGCCATCATTAACCTAACCATGTCTAGAAGAGTTCTATTTCTTCTTTCGGCAACCCCATTCTGTTGAGGTGTGCCAGGGATAGTTAGTTGCCTAATAATCCCTTTTTCTTCACAGAGCTGTTTGAATTGATCTGAAAGGTATTCACGACCTCGATCAGTGCGTAATGCCTTGATTCTATTGTCCATTTGATTCTCTACTTCATTAATGCATCGTTTAAAGCACTCTAATGCCTCGGACTTATGTGAAATCAAATAGACATGACCATATCGTAAAAAATTATCAATAAAGGTAATAAAATACCAAGCTCCGTGTCTTGCCCTCACACTCATTGGACCGCAAATATCGGAATGAATTAATTGCAATGGATTTTCGGCTCGTGTTCCCTTACCGAATGGATTTCTGGTAACCTTACCTACTAGACAACTTTCGCATAATGACATATCCATGTTAGGGATTACCCCCAACAAGCCTTCTTTTGCCAGTTTAATCATTCTATTTTGATTAATATGTCCTAGTCTAGCATGCCAGATATTCATATTAGGATTATTCGAAGTAATAGCAAAGCAATCGTGAATATTAAAATCACCAGCAAGATCCAAAATAAAGAACTTTTGAAATTGGAAAGCTGAACCATAAAATATTGAGTTGCTATAAATGTCTGCAACTTTACTATGAAAGTTTACATAAAACCCAAAGTTCAATAAGCAAATTACAGAAACTAAATTCCGTCGGATGTCAGGAGCATGAAGCACATCATGCAGCATCAAGGTCTTTCCACCACGCAAAACAAGTTTACAAGTGCCAATGCCTCGAACCTTGATCCTTGCATTATTGCCAACGAAAAGCCACTTGCTTTGAAATGGCAACCGACGGTATTCCACGAAGGATCCTCGATCTCGACTTACATGGTCTGTGGAGCCTGAGTTAATAATCCAAGAAAAGGAAACAGGTCTGTTAGAAAAACAGTATTAGAAACAAATGAGACATGTGAATTCACATAATTCACTTTTACCTTTCCGCTCTCAGTCTGTTTAGAACAGTTACGAGCGAAATGTCCCATATTATGGCATGCAAAGCATTTGACCTTCTTTAGGTCTAGCTTTTTCTTGCCTCCTTTCTTTCCCTTCTTCTTGTATTGTTGCTTGCCTTTCTTAGGCAGAGAACCGCCTTTCTTCCCATTTTTCTGAAATTTCTTACCCTTTTTAAATTCAGGCTTAGATTGGGAAGGACCAGCACCTTCGGTCAGATAGGCCTGTCCAGTGGCCTTATAAGCCTCCAGACGTTCATCCTCTAGCTCCAAATGCTTAGCTACATCATTGAAAGTGATGATGTTCTCATTATGGGTCAGATTGACTTTCATGTGCTCCCAACTGGCAGGGAGCGACCTGATTACAGCTTGCACTTGCTGCTCGTCAGATAAATTATGTCTAGCCTCCTTCAATTCACGGATCATTGTGGACATCTCTCGTAGATGTTGCCTCATAGGATTATTCGGTTTCAGCTTATAGGTATCGAATTTAATCGTCAACCTTCTAAGCTTGGTCGTGGAAACTCCACCAAACTTATCCTTTAAGGCAATCCACATAGCTTTTGCCGTTCTGTGTGTCTCAAACTCACACATTAAATCATCTTCCATTGCACTCGCAGTGTAATTCTTGCTATGCTATTCTTCTTTTTCAATGACAGGTATGCTTCTTGGTCTCTCCTGTGCTGGGCTGTATTTCCCGCTTTAGGCTCTACCAGTGCCATGGTTAATGGCTCAATTGCATCCTGCTCTTCTAGAATATATTGGACCTTTCGGTGCCAAATATCCCAGTTATCCTCGTTGAGTTTTTCCCCTTATTTAATTCAGCAATAATGTTCTTTGAAGCCATTGTTCAATATTGGTTCTGTGACAAACCTATCCCACATTAATTTATTGAACCATTGAACATTTAAGTGAATTTATATATAGCACATGTAAAGTATACAATGTCATGTACTTTTATCATTTTTTATCAGAAAATAATAATATTACTAGATCCACGATCAGGAGTATATGTTTGTACCTCCCATCACATAGGCACTAGCAGCGTTATTACTTTCTATCAAAATTAATATAAGCACTCTCAAGTTTTGCTTTTAGAAGACTCATTATCTAAAAGGCTCCCACTTATAAAAGACATACATTAATCATGACTTGTAAAGAAATGAAATAAAACATAATTTCATTGCATATAAGTCATGTAATAAATGGCAATCCTTACAAAAAAAAAAGGGTAATTAGAACATGTTCTGAACTAAGTAAAGCAATGGTAATCAAATACAAATATACATCATTCGATATGGGCTTTACAATAATCTAACATTGCTTTTCTTAATTTCTTAAGCTTACGAGGTGGCTTGTGAAGGTTAGATACAAATTCTATTACTCTAAGCTAATACTTCTTGCCTAAGCGTCCTTGTTTAGGCTTTCCTCTAACCCTAACTGCCCTTATGTAATCCATTATGACTTTCAGGTAGAATGCAGTATTCTTCTTATCTATCATTAATTCAATGTAGTCATAAATCACGCCATTAACGCCTTTTATATTTGTTAATTTAGCTGCATCTCTTTCAGCTATACTCATAGCCAAAGCAGGGGTAAGAGGTTGATCCACTTCCTCTCCATCTTCAACTGGAGATTCATCGTGAAGAGTAGGCACCGACTTGGAGTCTGAAGAATCCATGAAAGGCTGCAAATAAAGGGGTTTGATGGGGAATAAAGTTTCTGACCTCGATCCAAAAATACATGTTACTTGTGGTTCCTCTTGTGGAACTTCCTCCATCAACTCCTCTGGTTCTTCTTCAGAAAGTTCATCAAGATCTTGTTCTGGATCCTCTTCAGGTTCCCCCTCGGGATCCTCTTGAAGGTCCTCCTCTAGGTTATTGACATCATCCACAAATGAGATGTCATCATTTAAGTTTAGTCCCAGAGATTCAGTGCTAGATAAAGCCATTTTCACCTAAATAATAAAAAATATTAATTATTATAATTTTCTGGAATTTTTAAAAATCAAAAAATCAAAAAATACATTGAATATCCATAAATAGGTCTATAATTGCCCCCAAATTAGGCAAATTATATATCAAAATGAAGATCTTGATTTTAGGAATTTTTATGAACAAATCGCACCTCAATAGGAGCTCCGACGCGCCCTCACGCGCCCTAAGAAGGATTAATTCAGAAAAAATAAAAAAACTGAACGAAGCTCACTCTCAGCGCTGGCGCGTGTACTACACGCGCCAATCTGGTACTGCTATGTGGCCACTGCCACGTGTCAGCCACCAGAATTTCCTCCATTTTCCTTTTTTTTTAAATTAATAAAAAAAATAATAATTTTTTTTTCGAATCCCCTACAGCCTCAAAAAAAAATTTACTCACTGTGGCCCAAATTTTTTTTTTTTTGCACGGATGGACTGGGCTGAACACAGCCCAGTCCACAGAAACAGAAAACATTCTGTTTTTTTTCAGAAGCAAAATGACGCCGTTTAGGGGAGGATCAAAACGACGCCGTTTTGATCATCCCTGACCTCCAGCCGGGTCACAGACCCGACTGGAAAACGGGTCGGGTCCGACGGACCCGACGCGTTTTTCTTCCGTAACTTCTCCGTCCGACGTTTGATTTTGACGTTCTTGGTGTCATTTTCTTCGTTTTTTCGAGCTCTACACAATGGGACTAATATCATAGCCTAAAAACACTGTTATGAATGACCCAATTTTGAAAAACGAAGGCTCTGTTTTGGTTTTACGTTCCTTATGCTTCTGTTTATGGTTTCAATGCATGCTCCATACATATTCTCATGAAATAAATACTTGGAAACCAGAATAAGCATACAGAACAATATATAACCAGAAAAAATGAAAAACACAAAAAATAAGTGGAAGCACAGAACCTGCTCTGATGCCACTGAAGGTTGTTCGGGCGTACCTTGGATGTTTCCCTGTTCACCGAGATAGCCACGCGTAACCGGAGCACCTTGAATGGACTCTGGTATGTTTCACAGCAAATGACACCGGAAGAGGCAGAAAATAGAGCACCCGGAGAAGTACTGGAACAGAGGAGGAGGAAATATGCACTCACACACACATGAACCGGAACTGCTCTATTATTTGAATCAGCCTTTCAACTCCCCCTTTTGAAGCCTTCTTATCCGGAGAGCATGCATGCGGGAAGTTACCTTCGATAACTTCCATTTCCCTCATTTTGAAAAAACCAGAAACGGTTCCCTCCCTTTCTGCCTCTCATGGACTTGGGCTAATCCACCATGGGTGGAACTGGCCCATTTCCTAACAGATTCAATGTCGTTAAGAGGAAAAAGAAAATGGGTAGAATTGGTGCCTAATGAATCCGTGTCCTTTTGTTTGGTTATTTATAATTACAGGTGGTAAAGCGATCCTAACTACATTGTGTGTTGCATTTAGATGTCGAGTAAGAGGGACTCAGAGAGCAGCGACCCTGAAGGATTTTATAAAAACTGGTTGCAGGTTATGTCCTTATTCTTTTTTAAATTTCTAACGAGGTTTGAAGGGGGAAAGTTGGAGTGAGGGTGGGGGTGATGGGTGGTTGAGAATTGTGGGGGGTTTCTTTACTTATTATGGGAGTTGCATACATATATTGAACAGATTCATCTGACAATTCTAATGCAAAAATCCACCCTCTCTGAAAACGATTACCTCATGGCATTTTGGGTTTTTTTTCCATCTCTTACACCTTAGTGGATCGGATCCCATCTCTACTTTTGCTTTGGGGAAAACGGGCTTTGGCTCCGCCACCTTCTTGGCCTCATTTTCCAGTCAGTCACCACCCTTTTCTTTAAAGAAATTCAAGAATTCTCAGTCCTAGTCAAGACCGAGATAAGCTCGGGACGGGATGAGACACAGGAAGCGAAATGCGTCCCGTGTCCATTCTCGGGACTGGACACGAGACGGAGGTGTCCCAGTCCTGACCCGTCCCGTGAACACCCCTACTTACAAGGAAACAAATTCAACATGAATTTCGGGTCTTGACCCTTTCCATGAACACCCCTAGATATTAGCTACTTATTTGGCCATAAGAAAAATCCAAAATAAATCTAGATAATAGCTAAATAATGACCCACTGACTCAGAAAAAATAGGAACAACTTAATTAATTAAAATACGACTCCAATTTATTCGGTCCACCTTGTACGTTTTTGAATCATGCTTCAACATAAACATCCCCCGGATCCACTTTGTAAAAGATGGTCATGACCAGCTGGTTCTTCTTCTCCTCCTGACCCCAAATGATGTGGGCGAGTTCCTCTATGCACCATGTGGAAGTAGCATAGTTCCTAGAGAACACAATAATCGAGATCCCTGATCTCTCAATGGCCTTAAGAAGCGTAGGTGAGATATCCTCCCCTTTACCGAGCTTCTTGTCATCGATGAAGGCGTTGATTCCCTTACGTCGCAAAGCATTGTAAAGAGGCACAGTGAAGGAGTGGTTAGTATCTTCACCTCTGAAACTCAGAAAAACATCGTATCTATACTTAGTTTTGCTATTAAAGCCAAAGGATGATGATGTTGCTACTACTTGAATCGCCATGGCTGGGATTTGATCGGGTAAGCAGAGCACAACTTAAGGAAATGCTGTTCATAAGCAAATTAATTAATTTGTACTTTTGGAAACGATGTAGAAGACGCCACAATGGTTTCTTTGAATGTATCAAAATGAAAATGCTTTGTACGTAGAAGATACCTCACTGCTTTCTTTGAAACTTTCGACCGCAGGCCAAAGACAGAAAACTTGTAGAACCTTCACGAAGGCGTTCATGAAGAATAATCACAATTAATGAATTTTTTATATATGAATAATATAATTTATTGCTAATTATGCAATCCACTCTTTTTCTGGAGCTTTCTTGGATGCTTTTTGGCAGGAGAAAAACCTGAGACCGTAAATGATACATGTATACACATATGCTTTTTAGAGTAGAAGGACGCGCGCTTTTAAAGAATAAGAGAAGCAATTGTAGGTTTTAGAAATACATAAACAAATCATGAAAGAAAAGTATCTGATGCATTATTCCCCAACATATATATGTGGTTTGGCTTAATTTTAGTTTGCGCGTTGAGTTCAATTTCGGTTGCGTGCATGTCTTTTGAATCCGATACTTTCAATTATTGAACGTATATATCAAAGTGAAAATGCACTGTACGTAAAAGATGCTTCCCTGCTGGCTTAAAAACTGTAATGACCTATAAAAAATTAGGAATTAAAGATAATAATAATATATTTATAACAACAACAAAAAATATTTAAATATTTAATTGACTTAGTGAGTCAATAATAGAAAATTATATAGTAAAAATGAAACATAATAAGATTGCTCATTTCATATATATATTCAAAGTTGTAAACTTGTAAGTTGACACTACAAGAGAAGTCGCGAACTTTTGAAGAATATATCTTATGAAATAATTTGATTTTAAAATAAAATAAAATAAATATATGAAATTTTAGAAATTACATTAAGCTAAAAATTAAGAATTTTTAAGAGAATATAATAATTTTTCCTAATTTTATTCTCGTTTTAAAACCCTTGTCATTTCCAAAATGCCCAAACACTAAGTATGCTTCATATTCCAGGGGGTGCATTTTTTACTTTTACGCCCAAAAAATCTTGCTCTTCATTTCCTTCTCTTCTTGTCGACGCACATAACAGCAGAGAGGAAGGAAAATTTTATGGAATCTTCTCAAATATTCCTGGCTCTCTTCTTAGATTCAATGTCGTCGCTCTACTACTCTCCCGTCGCCGGGGGTTGTGTGGTTGTAGCGGCCAAGTTCGAGCTTTACTTTGCTTCTTTACGATCTTGATTTCACCGTATCCCCTCCTTTGTTTCAATGGCATTCTCCCTTCCCTATTCTTCTTGTTGTCTCTAGTGTATGTGTGTTGGTGCGAAGCTTCACCTCTTTTCTCCGTCTTCTTCTATTTAACAGCGTTACCGTGTGGGTGTTGGTAGAATGATATCCTCACTTCTCTCAGCTTCATCTCTTGTGCGTTGGTTGTATGGGGTATGTACGAATAGCTTATTTTTCTTTGATTTTCTGAATACTTTTACTTTTTTATTATTATTGTGTGCTGTTTTTCTTTCTTTATTGTTTCGTGTGTGGACTGAAAGGGGATGATGTTTTTATTCAATTGGTGATTTGTTTGAGTTGTGACAAGGTTTGGTAATAATGAGTTAAGACTAGATTTTCTGTTGTAGAATGTGAAATTTGAGATTTTGGTTTTAAAAGTTTGTTTTTGGAGTTTGTCAAATTCAATGCAAATGGGGCGTTTGATAAAATGCTTGAGAGGTGAATTTAAAGCTATATAGAACAGCTAGACATGACTAAAGCATATAGAACAAAATTATGGAATTGAGAAAACTTTGAGAAATTATTTTTGTTGTTTGAAGAACTATGATTGGTAAATTATAAGTATGGTATTGTTTGTGAATTACACTTTTGATTACACAGTAGATGCAGGCTTGAAAGAAATAATAGTTATTTGTTCTTCTATATTAAAATTTGGATGTTATGAAGTTTTATGCACTACAAAAAAATGACTTTAAAGTCGCCGCTAAAGGTATAAAAGTAGCCGCTGAATATCTTTAGCGGCAACTTTTTGTCGCCGCAAAGTCACCGCCTATGAGACTGTCGCCTATACACATTGGCGGCGACAATTAAAAGTTGCCGCTAAATGTCAACAATTAGCGGCGACAAAATAGTCACCGCCTAAAGCTTAATCTGCGGTGACAATATTGTCGCCGCCTAAAGATGAATCTGCGGAGACAGAAAA
Source organism: Leucaena leucocephala (assembly GCA_037074615.1). Taxonomy (NCBI): domain Eukaryota; kingdom Viridiplantae; phylum Streptophyta; class Magnoliopsida; order Fabales; family Fabaceae; genus Leucaena; species Leucaena leucocephala. Next base: position 9,648,473 of record CM073549.1, read on the forward strand.
GTCGCCGCCTAAAGCTTTATTTGCGGTGACAAAATTATCGCCGTCTAAAGTTGAATCGAAAGTTTATATTATTTTTTAAATTCTTTTCTATAATTTTTCTTATATAAAAAAATATAATTTAATAACAAAAATAATAAATGATAAATAACTAAATAAACCTGAATCTAATAACATTGATAAATAATTTAAATCATCCTATAAAATATCAAATTACTTCAATTGAAAATTAAAATAAAATTGTTTAATTTATACATAAACATTATATTGAATAACCAATATTAGAAGTAGAAGAAATAGGCGCATGTGGTTACCCCTTCTGCATTAAGGCAACGAATTGAGCTTGTATCATTTGCTCCATTTGTTCCATTAGTCTTTGCTCAAATTGCACACGCTCTTCTTGTATCTTTTCACGCTCTGCTGCACGCTTTTCTTCCAACTAATCCTTTAAGATCCTCGATTATAACAACTAAGATCCAACTAATCCTTTAACATACTAACAGGCCTAAAAGTACTCTCCTCCTCGAAGGAATCTTGTCCTCAAGGATTTTGTACTAGATGAACCCTCTCAAAGTCATATAACAGTACTCTCCTCCTTAAAGCATCTGTAAGGCGAGGCTTCACCATGGTGTCTAGCCTATCTTCCAAGACTTCAAGTTGTTTCCTTATGTTGGCAAATTCAGCCACCTAAAACAAGGTGTGAGGGTGAAAAACAAAACTATGGCATCTAACGCAAACCAAACCTAAAGCATATCACAAAGAACCCAAGGGGAAAGTCAGTACCTCCCCAACAGCAGACAAGCAATGCCTCATGTTAGCCAGGGTTTCTGTAGCCTGAGGCAGATCACCACTAGCAAATACATCCTCAACTGTTGAACTTAATTGAGTTAACCCAGCAGCATCCTGACATTGACATGCAAAAGAAACCCAATGAATCAAGCAGAAATCATAATGATTCATTCTTCAGCTCAGTGTAAAACTGAGAGGACAAAAAAATGTGAAATCCAATACCACCGTTCATATTTCCAATTCCCAGCACTCTTTCAAAAAGAAACCCAATGAATCAATCAGAAATTCGCCATCATTTTACTGATAGATTGAATGCATACCTTCTTGATCTTCTGAAGAATCCCAGAGACGGCTGAACGTAGCGAAATGGCTACTGACAATATGAGCACATTGTCACGTGGCCATTACCCTCTCCCCATAAAACCGGTTGTACAGGGTGTGCAGCGCCACACTTATATAGCCAGGACCCACCCCTCACCTATCCGATGTGGGACTTCTGAGTCGTCACACTCTCCCCCACCCAATCCTGTGACGCCCTCGTCACAGTGGGGCCCCCTGCCTACCCCGCACCCCGAGGGCGCTTGGCGAGACATCGGAGTCGGAGTCCGGGTCGGCTCTGATACCACTTGTCACGTGGCCATTACCCTCTCCCCATAAAACCGGTTGTACAGGGTGTGCAGCGCCACACTTATATAGCCAGGACCCACCCCTCACCTATCCGATGTGGGACTTCTGAGTCGTCACAACATGCTCTGCCTCTAATAATGTAACAAGAAACACCTTAGTTGAAGCCATATTGCAATACAGCATAAAGTGGAATCCGATAGAGAAACTGAACAAGAAAAACAATTACTTTTGCTTTCCAATACAGCAATGCTAGAAAATAAGAGTATATCATATGCAGCCAACATATTCCAAAATCTAGGTTGAATCTGAAACTCTACATTAAGATATAATCAAGTTCACAAGTACATTAGTAGTCAAGTATCATATCACAATTTTTAAAACCCATATTTTCAAACGTTCTGCCAGGTTTCTACTAAATTTACATAGCAAAATCCGTGAAATGCATGAACATAGCAAGACAGAGTATGAAAACTTTCTACTAAATTTACACCATAATGGTCAGTTCAAATCCAGGAACAGAGTAGTATATGATTCTCCGCAATGTAGATTCTAAGAAAGAACAGTATAATCAGCTCAGGAGAACACAGATTATCAGTAAATTTTAATCCTTCACTGTCTAATATGGCAAACAAACAACTTAGGACATCTGGGATTAAGATAGTAATTAGCTCAGAACACGTCTTCGAATGGAAAAGGAAATAAATTACCAGGATAACAAAAAACATGTGGAGTCAAATTACTTTGTTATCATTAAACAACAAACCAAACGGATTCTAAGAAACTGAAAAATACAGCAATTTACGGTCTAGGCATAGGACGGAAATAGTTGTTGGCTAAGAGATTCTTTCTTTTAGAACTCTCTCAACACACAGGTAGGAAACAAACTTCTTCGATGAGGGAAGCTTACATATGAAATTAGTCTGTCAACATTAATCTACAAAGTTTGGGGATTCTAACGAGTAAGAAAAAGAACAGCAAATGAGTCAAACGATTTGTTATCAACTGTTACTCCCCAAAGTTCAGCGGCGATGTCATAAAAGCTTACTTGGGAGAAGTGGGGCGAACAGACCAAAAGTACCAAACATCATTTTCCAAGAAACCAAACACAAACCATAGCTATAAAACTTAAGATACATCAGACATTTAGGAACAAGCGCAACCAACCTTACGGGCTAGTTTTCTGTAATCGCTATTAATCTCTTGCAAAGAAGCATTCTTACTAACTTTCAAAGTCGAATAGAAGTCAGTTCCGGTGGCTCTGGTTCCTACATAGCGCCAAGTTTTCCTGCGTGGGAAAAAAAGCCTTGGGTTCTTAAAATAACCAATTTTGGGAAAGAATTCAGAATCAATAGCCCGCAATCCGAAGCTACGAACAATCGGTGGTGCGCAGGAGGCCAGTGGCACATTGGATCCAACCAAACAGTTGGAAATTTGATTGAACTTGGATAGAGAATGGTTGAGGTTAGCATAGAAAGAGGGACTGTGGATTGAATGCATCTACGGGAGGGTTCAACTCAGAAATTGAGCAAATGGCGATTCGTGAAAGAGTATAGAAGGAAGTGGAAGGGTTTAACGTTCGGCCAATATGCCAAGGAACGAGTGAGTAAGCTGAAACCCTAAGATTGAATCGTGAGGGAATCGTGGAATTCTGAGCGGATGAAATAAAATTGAGGCGCGCTCAAACACTGCCTGTTTCAAATTTGATGCCAAAAATTGTGAGCGGGGCCTCCCTTTAACCTTCTGCGGCGCCGTTGAATGTCTACCTTCATTGGCGACTACTTTGTCGCCACTGAATATCTACTTTCAGCAGCACGATTATTTTGTCGCTGCTAAAAGTTTTTTTTTCCTAAATAATTTTAAAAAAATAATCTATTTAATAAAATAATGATATTTTTTTTCAATAGCTTCTTCAACTTATTAGAGAAGTTTTGTAAAATTTTTTGGGCAAATGATAACTTCTAACTATTTTTCTTAATTTTTTTAAAAAATATGCATTTAATTCCCAAAACATAACTACTAAATCATTTGGGTCTCTTTTAGGGAAATAAACTCTTTCATAATTTTCTAAACCCTAAAATACTCATTATATGATTTTTTTTCTTCACTTTCTTAACTCCAAAATATGTTTAATGATTATTCTTTCGTTTATTTTTTTTCTAAAATTTCACTTTTTTAATTTCAGAAAAACACTCTTGAACTCAATAATACCTTATAAATCTTTTTTTATAAAAGTTGGGATATACAACAGTAATTAAGAACATATGTATGTATTTTAGCAACAAAGGTTATATGTAACAGTAATTAAGAACGTATGTATGTATTTTACGTCTATTCTTTCTCTCGATCTCTCACACATACATCTCCCTCTCTATCTCCATCCCCACATTGTCTCTAACACACATATACTAACTCTCACGCTTATTGATACACATTTATAATATCTCTCTCAAGCACATACCCTTACTTCATCTCCTTCTTTCGCAAACATTACATTATTATCTGTATAATATCTTCTTACTACAATAACATGTGAAATTTCTTTATTTATTATTTAAAAATGATATTATTCAATAATTTAATTCTATATATTAGATAATTACTTCATACCCCACTGATTTTGGAAAAAATGTATGCAGACTATGTCGCCGCTGAAGGATACAAAAGTCGCCACTGAATCATACCTTCTGCGGCCACAAGAAATTGTCGCCACAGAAACCGTGGACTTTTTGCTGCGACACACGTATGTCGCTGCAGATACTATTACTTTCTGCGGCGACAATTATTGCCGCTAAAAGTCTATTTTCAACGGCAACTTCTTTTATCGCCGCTAAAAAGTCGTCGCCAAAACTAAGTTTTTTTGTAGTGATGATATTGTTGAAAATTATTGATAGATGGTTTAGAGAACATAAGCTTGAGTTAGAATATTAAGATATTGATTATGAGGGAGTGGGTGCATTTTTATAAAGAAGAATTTAGTTTTAAAATTCAGTGAAAGGAACCCAATGGTTTTGCTTTGAGAGATTTTGAAATGTGGATCATATAATAATAGAAAAAAAGGAAATTACTAAATGAGATATTATGAATATTCTATATAAAGTTATTATTATAATAATAACATTTTTGTTATAGGACAATAGGAAAGTAAGCAGTGAATGGCTAACTCAGAATCGGATGATTAGGGGAAAGCGAAACGTATATTTTAGAAGCATCTAGATAAGAGTAAATTATATATGTAGGACCTTAACAGGTGAATAAATAAAGTCTCCTTATAATTGTTATAAATTATAGAGTGCTATTTATTATATGGTTATTAAACTATTATTTTTCAGCATTACTCCCTTAAACAGGTTTGTCAAAGTTATGACGTTTATTTGTTGATATTTAAATGTTCAAAGTGAACAAAGATCTTGTTAAAAATTCAACATTTGATTATTACATGCCATTTTATTTTAGTACAAAATATTTTAAGATGTTTTTGTTAACTTTCATGCTGGAATCCTTCATCATGAACCATTCTTTACAAGCGTGAACTATTAGAAGATCTGCAAATGATAAATTGATCCCATGCATACTTAAAAATATTTTTGAGAGGACTGATACAAAATGCTAGTTATTAATAGCAGTATTATTAGTTCTTGGCGCACCATATTAACCTCGAGCTCACTTGATATTCATGGGCAAAGTACTCACGCTTGATAATCATGGGCTTCGTTCTCATGCTTGTTATTCGTTAGTCTTGTACATGCGCTTGTTTCATGGCCTTGAGTTACATTTAGTTACTTACCCTCGTGAACTATGTGTCCACACTTGTCTTCATGGCTATGAGCCGTGCTTATATGGTTAGTTACCTTCATGAATCATGTGTCCACACTTGTTAATATGTTCTGTTGAAGTCTTCCAAAAGATGAGATTTGAGATTTATGATTTAAAACCGATTTTGGTGAACAAATTGTTTAATCATGTATTTAGTTTTATTCAACTAATGACCTTTACTACAGTCTTATTTATTATTATAATTGTACATCTAAAAGTTGAGATTTATTTTCATGCTTTATTATTTAAAGTTAAATGTGTTTAAATCAGTTCTTTAATATTTCATTTAACTCTATAAATAGGACGTTATTTATCAGAAGATTATTTTTGTCACGCACCAAAAATCAAAGGGTGACCACACAGGATATAAGAGAACTCATATTCCGTAAGTCTTTAAATATTATAATTAATATAAAAATAATCTTAGACATGCATAAGCTATTTTATTATTAGTCATATATGAAATTATTTATACTTTTCAAAATGATAAATATCATACCACATACAATGATTTATACATTTCTAAAGGACAAGAGAGGACAGGAATCCTACCTATAGACTACATGGAGCACCTACGAATTTTGATTAGCCATGAGAGTCTTCTCTACTTTTGCTAGAGGTGCAAAGTCAACGATATTATCTGAGGTCAAAATAATCTACTGGTGAATAACATATCATTAAAAGAAATAAATAAATATGGAAAGAAATAATTTAAAACACATTCAACTTTGAAATAATAAAACTTGATGATAAATCTCAATTTTCAAAATTATAGAAATATAGCAAAAATGAATCTATATAAAAATCATTAATCAAATCAATCTAATACTCAATAAAATAGCTTGTTTAAAGAAATAAATTTAAAACGATAATTTTCAAATCTCATCTTTCCAAAGAGCTTCAACAGAACAAATTATCTGGCGTGGACACGGTCCACAAGGGTGACTAACCATTCCGACGAGCTAGAAGCCACGAAAACACGTGTAGGTGTGAAACCCACGAATAACAGGCGCAGGTACAAGACCCACGTATAACAGGCACGAGAATAAATACCACGAATATCCCGGCTTGAGTAATGTGCTCACGAATATCCATCGAGCTCTAGTTTAACCATGGTGCACCAAAGACTAACAGTACTACTATTACTAACCAACGTTCTGTATTAAATCCTCTCAAAAATATTTTCAAGCATGCGTGGGATCAATTTAACATTAAATAAAAATAACATTTTTCAATACTGAAATGTCATCAAGAATATTTCATAATCATGGATCCCTACATGAATATAAAAATAAAATCCTAAAAGATTTCTTTTAGTTTACATAAAATAAAACTCTTCAAATAATAAAAATTCACATAAGAATATAAGAATAGTTTAGAGTGAAAAATCAACTCAATATAAAAATCTACAAAATATCTTTTTAGAACTTTCCTTGTCCATTTCCATATATAAACATGATAATATAATATGCCAATAAAAAGAAAAATCAATGACAATAATCAAAGCCATTAATTCATATAAATATACTTTTAGCAAATCACGCTTAAAATTGATACTTTAAATAAAATATATTAAGTAACAAAATATTATTAAAATATTACTTTAATAGGATGTTATTCACTTACCTGGTAATCCCGATAGTTATAATCTATCATATTTAATAGCTTTCAGTATGCTTTAACCTTAACTCCCTATCATACAAATAACATAATTATATACTTTATAAGTTATTTATGACTATAATTTCAACAACAAATATATATCTATAAACACACGTATATGACCCATAGGGTATATATATAATTCTTTTTTAAGTCTATCATAAAAACTAAGTAGCTTATAATTATCCAATACTATCCTCATCGTATCACAAAGTCAACTTCCCTTCCAATAACAAATATAAACCTTTGTTATACTCTCTAAGATTTCTTTATCATAATCTTCACTACTTTCTAAGTTTTACATATATGCAATACTATAATTTAAAGCAATTATTTTTAAAACATATGCAACTACTTGTCTTACGCATAGAGCTCCATCACCACACCCTTAAGTGGTTTAAAATCACTAACCTCGTCAAGCTTAATAGAATTACCTCTCATAAAATATTTTCAAATCATTAGTGAAATATCACAACTTTTCCAAACATCCATTCAAAAATTCCAAGTTCAACACCAACATTTTAGAGACTTTAGAAACCCAAATAATTTTAAATAAGTTTTTTTTAAAACAGCAATCTCTTATGATAATATAACGTTCAAGATTAAAACCCCTTATAGCCTCAAACTAAAATTATCTTAGAACTCTAACAATAACTTATGTAATATCTCCTTTATACTTTTCAAATTCTTCTTCTTCTTGTTTTTTTTTTCAGTTTCAAAACAAATTACAGCAGTGTTTTCCTCCTTAAAGTTTACTTTCAACAGCTCAATTCCATTTACATCGAGGTCCAGATTCAAAATCATATCTCAGCCTTAATACCTTTGTTCTAACATTACTTTTAAGCTTCAAAACATAATCCCATACGTTGAAACGCCTATTTATCATCTTAGCTTCTAAAATGATTATGAAATCATCATTTTAATGGCTGAAAATTCACCCCATCGTAGAGCATATCATTGAACAACAAGAAATAAATAATCAATTACAACTTCATACTTTATTAAACTTCTTTAACCCTTTCAACATTGACTTCAAGCTACGAGTTTGATTTCTCCAACACAAAGCAACACCAAGATAGATTTAAATGTCAAAAGCTGAAATTCTCAAATTCACCAACAACAACAATAGTTCATGATTTCTGACAGTTTTACTGTCAAAAGCTTAAGTCTTTAACTTCAACTATGATTTAATTTTTAACTTTCAAAATCTACACCTTATACCCCCAACGCCACAGCACCAGCAACTATACAAGTTTCTATTTTCTTAGCAACTCTTTTATCCAGAAAATCAAAGCCATTTAAAACAAAATGCAGCCAGTGCTTTCGAGACTCAAACCCATAGAACAGAACAACCACTTGCAGACCCAATACCGACAGTTTTGGTTCAACTTCAAGCTGAAATTCTCAAATCCTTACTCCTCTTCACAGGATCAATCAAAAACCACCAAGAAATCCCACTTAATCGGTAACCCATTTCTTGAAAACCAGCAAACAAAGAAAATCGAAAGTGAAGATGGAGTCCAAGAATTCACCTCAGGTGGTCGACGGCGTCGTAAGCTCATCTGTTCTCCGGCATTGTGAGCTCGTCCGGTTCTTCTCCCTCACCTCCAATGACGCTTCTGCATAACAGAAAGGGAGGGAGAAAAGCTTCCCACAGCCGATATCTGAGTAGTGAGGAAGTCCACGGTGACGGGAACAGTCACCGGTGATAGCAACGTGACGGCGGGAGCTAACAGAACAAGGCAACGAGGTTCTCCAGTAAACAATCCCGAAGCTTCTCTGCACTGTCCCTTTCTCTCTTGCGACACAGACAGTAAATGTGAAAGGAGGAGTATGCTGAAGTTAAAATGCAAAGAGGGGTGTTTTGGTCATTTTACGCTATGGCTGAAGCAAAATTTAAATTTTACTTTTGCTTTGCTTAAGCTGGTGTTCAAGACCTCATACTCAACTCCACCATCTCTAATCACTAAACCACTAGTTTCTCTTTGTACAACACAACAAGAAATAATATATATATTCTATTAGAATGGTATTATTTATCTTATTTATCTTTTAGGGTCGTTACAATTTTGGCGTTAGATAATACTGGGACCTTGCACCTCTAGCTGAACAATAAAGACCCTCATTGTTGATCAAAGTTTGTAGATACTTTGAAACAATTGCTAGATAATATAAATATAAATTTATACTTATATATCTACTTCTGTAATTTAAACGCTCTATATAATCTATAGACAAGATCCCTATCTTCTTTTATCTTGTTTGGGATGTATGAATATTTGTATGTGTGTTATTGTGGAGCAGAGCTCAACATATGGTATTGTACTTTTAGGCTATTGTAGAATTTTTTAGAAAGTCCAACTCATAGAGGAGATTTTATTGAAATTTCTACACAAGCTTAATATCTTGATTAAACAATATATATATATATGTATGTTTATATATATGAATTACAAATGATTTATGCAAGTATACGATAATTATTTAATCATGAGGCTATGAAGGCTATTATAATTATTATTATATGTATTCATTTATATGTTTTAATGTTTAGAGGATGTGAGTTCATTCATATTTAGTACCAGTCACTCCTAAATTGGGGAGGGGAGGGGAGGGGAGGGGAGGGGGCGTTGACAAAAACAATGAAACAAACAAAGTCTTCATTGCTTTATTTGATACTGATAAGGACCCACCCGTTGAGAGGCTTAAGGATAATTCATTACTATTAATTAATTTGCTAAGAATAATGTTGGGGGAACGGGGAGCGAAGCCCAAAAATAAGGTAGAGAACAAATGAGTAATAATGAGGGGGTGGATGGCACTATATTTGAACAGAACAAGTTGGACTGAAGACCACCAAAGGTCATTATCACTGCAAACCGCCCACAAATTAGATCTGGCTCATATTAAATTGTTTTAATTTTATTTTTTAAAAAAATATTTTTAATATATATAATCTAAAATAAAGATAATCTAGCACGTTTTTTAAAAAGATCATTGTTTTATTTAAAGTTCATTAGTTGTAAATTTTAAATTTTGATAATTGAAACTGTAATTAAACTGTGCATATCTCATTGCAGTGATGAGCATTGAAACTTATGACACAAGTTTATAGACTGAGTTTGGGTGCTCGTCAGGAGTGATGAGCAGTTAAATCTAATCTGAACGATCCAAATTTAATATTTTTCTTTTATTTTTTAAAAATTATTTTAATGTATACTTTAAAATAAAGATAATCAAATAAAGAGTTTTAATAATTAGATAAATTTTAAGCCAAATAAAGAGAGAAAGTATAAAGTTGTAAAATAAAAAGGGATAAATTGTAATTAATGAAAGTTTTAAGGGTATAATGGTCATTTTGAAAAAGAAATTTACTAAAGTGAAAACCCTAAAAGTTCCATGGTGCAAAATGGAAGTAGACACAAGTTATAGGCCAATTAGTTTAATTATGAAAAGTTGAGGGATTAAAGTACAATTTTCAATAGTTCAAGGGCAAAATGGTAATTATAGAAAGTTGAGTCAAAAAAGGCCTAAAAATTGTCAGGAAATATTTTGGTCTCAAATTTTATCAATAAATAGAGAATGAAAATTGGGCCAGGCATGTCTATCAAAATTTTGATTCAAGGTCCCGATAAATTAACTTTAATCTCTGAAGTTTAGAGATTATTACAGTATCTTCTGGATCTTAAAATCAAATAAAATTTTATAATAAATTCTTATAATTAATATAAGAATTTATGAAATTAACAGAGTTAAAAAAGGAGTCCTGTAAAATTAATTATAGAATTTACGGTGAATAGGATACCGATAAAGGATTTAGAAGAAATGTATGTAATTTTTATCAAGACTTTTGAATTTTAAAAATTATGAGACTTTGTAAAAAAATTATTTTATATTATAATTAATTTCTAAAAATGTTAGAATCATTAAAAGAGCTCTATATAATTTATCTTAAAAGTTAAGATAATTTAAGGATATCAGTATAGGAAAATAATGGGAAGTGCTTTAAGATTTGTGCCAATTAGCAATTGTACCAAATATTAGCTCAAAGTGATGTCATATACAGTAGCCCAACAAGCCCAAGAGTAATTCTTGGAGCTCAAGTCAATTTTGGATAATTTATAAATTTTAAAAAGAAAGAAATTAAATAAAATCAAGAGATAAGGTGATTTAGCTTGTGAAGTGTCCTTATGAGATCCACACCAAGGACACATGGCAGCCAAGAACAAGGAAGAAGAGTTTGGACATGTGCTTCAATTTATTAAAATAATGTAAGAATTAAGTTAATGGTGATTAAGGAATTAATCAACTAATAAGATACAAGATTAAGACTATGTAATAATTAGGAAAAGGAGAGATAATTTAGTCCCAAGAGTGCCAAAATTTAGCTATAAATACCCCTCCATTTTCTTCAATTTTGTGCTCCAAAGACCATGGGGAAACTATGCCAAAATTTCCACTCAAACATAAAGGAAAAGCAAGAACAAAGAGCCTAAGTGATCCAGCTTGTAAGGGATTAAGGTAAGTTATTGATCCTCGTTTATTTTTTTTAAGTTGGAGGCTTGAACCTAGGGTTCTAAGGGAAGGAAAATGAGTTTTTCCTATGGTATGCTTGCTGTAATGACCATGCAGAATTTCTTAAGTAAACAATACGAAGTTAATATACAAATTATTTCGTGCAGAAATTTTGCAAGAGGTTGGGTTAGCTGAGTGGTTGGAAGCTGCGTCGTGAAGCCTAAGGTCCCCCATTCGAGCTCCAGCGCCTGCAGAAGGGAGGGTTTATTTTTCATTTTTTTCTGTGTGAAATTATAAAAATACCCCTCTATCCTTTTACCTAATTCCCGACTCCTTTCCCCATTTTTCTTTCTGCGCACAGCGACCATTGCAGAGCATCGACGCAGGCAGTGGGTGGGGGAAGAGATGGGTCAGCGAGCGACACGGGAAGGGAGTGCACGGCACGGGAGATCTGCTACCGTCTCCTTTAAGTCAGAAACACTCTTTCCCCATTTCAATTTCTGTGGCTCTTTCCATTTTCTTCTCTGTTGGTGAACGTCGGTGAGCGAGGAAGCTCGTGAATTATGTAAAGTGGCTGCTGTGAGTTCATCCCCTTTCCTGTCATCCGTGCTAGCAATTGTCGCCGTCGCCGTGTAGCAGCCGTCTGTCGCCATCCTCTGTTACTGTAGCAAGTCTTGGATTTTCGTCTCCGTCCTACTGGCGCCATGATCTGTTCAGTGGGTGTGTGGTTGATGTTGGCAATCTCCTTAAACCATATCCCATATTCAATTTCTTTCTTCTTCCATTTGGGTAGCTGCCTTGAGCAACAGAGCTCACTCTGTTCTGTACTGTGTCACCGTCGCCTCTCTGTTTCAGGAAATTACCATGAGTGACAGTGAGAAGGAAATTGAGAAGCTTGGCTCTATCACTCTTCTGCTTAGTTTCGTGGTTCAGTTATCGTAAACTCCATCTGTGAGACAAGTGGTAAGTTCACACCTTTCCTTTCCTCCCCTGTTGCCGTGTCTGTGTGGAATTGAGGATATGAAATTGGGTTGCTTGTGTTGTGATCACGGGGAGTCACGTGTGTGAGTGATTGTTGTTGCTGTCGTGCTGCTCTGTGGTGTGGGCAATATGTATATATGATCATATATGCTTTCTGTTGTTGCTGTTCTGTTGAGGGTATTGTTGCAGGAAATGGTTTTGAACAGCGAGTGTTGAGTATATATATGTATATATATATATGGATTGCATTGTTGGTAGGCGGGTGTGAGCTGCTGTATTGATATTGAAATGCTACTGTTATGAATTAGAAAGAAGAAAGAAAGAAGATAAAGAAGAGGGGATTGCTGCTAATATGCCTATATATACATACATATAAATGGATTTAGGAGGCTAATGCACTAGTGGAAAATAAGTTTTTTAAAGCCCTATTTTTAAACCGATCACTGCGGAAACGGTTTAAAAAAAATGACCGGTAGCATTTTTGTAAATAAAATAAAATATTTACACCGGTTGTAAAATATGACCGGTGTAAAAAGTCATGACCGGTGGCATTTTTGTAAATAAGATAAAATATTTACACCGGTTGTAAAACATGACCGGTGGCATTTTTGTAAATAAGATGAAATATTTACACCGGTTGTACATATGACCGGTGTAAATATTTCATCTTATTTACAAAAATGCCACAAGTCATTTTTTTAAACCGATTCCGCAGTGACCGATTTAAAAATGAGGCTTTAAAAATGGGGCTTAAAAAAGCATATTTTTAAACCAGTCTTATCTACAGCTGATAGAATTATATCCGGTGTAGAATGTCTTTGCTATTAAAAATCTAACAAAAAGTGTTAATTTTTTACGATTCCCTATCTTCACAAATCATATCATCATCCATAGAGAAAACCAGACAAGGGAGAACACATGGTGATAGGAAGCTCCACCTTTGTAACACACCGTCTAAAGCTCGCCGAAGAAGAAGACCTAGATATGTGATGACCCATCCCTGTGCTCATCGTTCTCTATTGTTGAAGTCAGTCGTTGTAGCCTCTAAAGCTCGCCAAAGAAGAAGACCATATTTGCGATGGTGGGTGTCTATTTTTTTGTTCCTTTCTTTCTCGATTTTGTTTAAATATATTTCTGTTCACTTTTAACTGGTTAAGTTGGAGGAATTATGATGATGTTTCTATGATATCTTCAATTAGATAATGGCGTTTCTAGATTTTCGTTTCTATGTATATATTTGGGTTTTTGTCTCATTCATTTCTGGGTTCTGTTTAAATATATTTTTGTTTGCTTTTGAGCAGGTAACCCAAAGCAATTGTGATGATATTTTTGTGATATCTTCAATTAGGTGACGACGTTTATGGGTTTTCATTTATGTACATATATCTGAGTTTTTATTTTTTTTGTTTCTGGGTTCTCTGGCTTTTTCTTTCTTCCTATTTTTTGTTCTCTGCTTGCATTTTATAGGTACCTATTCTTCTTCATCACTCTCCTCCTCCTTCAGATTTGTGACGAAGAAGGAAATAATTTCGGACCTAGAGTTTTTTTATTCTGATTTTTTTTATTTTGACATTACTTTTTAAACCGGTTGTATGGAATAACTGATTTAAAAAAGCTGATTGTTTACACCGGTCATATACAACCGGTGTAGAATATTAAACTTTTTACACGGGCTGTTTCTACACCGGATCAAAGTCCGGTGTAGAAGTCTATTTTTAACCGATTTAGAAAGCCTATTTTCTACCAGTGATGGAAGTTAGTTGTTGGAATTGAAGGGTATAAAGAAATTGATGATTTTATGCCTATATGATGTGAGATTTTAGATTTCTATTTGGAACAATTATTGAAAAATGGGTGTGAGTTGAATGAAAGAATATGAAATTTGGTAGAGATTGTTAAAATTAATTATGGTTGTAAAGTTTGGAAACTTTCAAAGTTAAAGGATATGGTTTCATAGCTCAAGTGGTATGAAGAAATGGAAATGATGATACGGGAAATTGTAGGAATATTAAAATGTTAAGGGATTTGTTGTGGTTGTGGCAAATATATAGTATTTGGTATTAAAGAAATGAATGGTATTTCCTGATGGAACATATTATTTTGGAAACCTAGGTAATTCAAGAGAAAATATTTTCGAAGGATAGAGCAAGAGTAAATTATATCGGAAAATCACAGGTGAGTGAATAATGTTCCCTAACAATGATGTTTTGAAATATAGTTGATAAATTGACATTTTAATTAAAAGTTAAATTTAGTATGATTCACGAAAAGTGAGCATATGAACTCATGGATTTACATGTTAGAAATAATTTATTCAAATTTCATTATTGAATACTTGTTCTTATGTATTGACAAAAGCTTTTAAATGATTTATCGTAAATGTTCATGCTGGGATTTCATGATTATGAATGATTTTAATAGAAATTGTTGCAGTGAAAATGTTATGGTTATTAAATAGCAAATTGACCCCATGCATGTTAGAAAGGTTTTTAGAGGACGGAATACAGAACGTTAGTTACTAACAGTGGTACTGTTAGTCCTGGGTGCACCATAGTTATACTCGAGCTCGACAGTTAGTGGTTTAGAGCCAACATTTATTTCATGGGATTTATTCTCGCGACAATTAGTGGCTTGGAGCCACCAGTTTATTTTGTGGGATTCATTCTCACGACAGTTAGTGGCCTTGATTGTAACATCCTAAATTTTCTCTATCTGTATAAGACATATAAGACTGATAGAGGAAAGAGGTTATGAAGGTCTTGGGATGGTAATCAAAAGGAAAGATAATGATTAAGATAAATTTTAAGATAAAGAAAGAGAGAAGGTATGGAGTTGTAAAGAAAAAGGGACTAAATTACAATTAATGAAAGTTTCAAGGACATAATGGATATTTTGAAAAAGAAAGGGACTAAAGTGAAAGTCTAAAATTTTCATGGTGTAAAATAGAAGTAGACATAAACTTTGGGCCATTAAGTGTAATTATAAAAAGTTGAGGGCCTAAAGTGTAATTTTTAAAAGTTCAGGGGCAAAATGACAATTATGGAAAGTTGAGCCAGAAAATACCCAAAAATGTCCGAAAATGGTTTAGTCCCAAATTTTACTATAAAATAGAGAAAAGTATTCTGATCAATTTAATGCAACGCAGAATTTTGATTTAATGTCCTGATAAATTGATATTAATTTTTAAAGTCGAGAGATTATTACAGTATCCTCTGGACCTCATAATTAGATGAAATTTGGTAGTAAATTCTTATAAATAATATAAGAATTTATGAAACTGACAGAAGTAAAAAAGGAGTCCTGTAAAATTAATTATGGAATTTAAGATGAAATCGGACACCGATAAAAGGTTAAAGGAAATGTAGAGAATTTTTATTAGGACTTATGGGTTTTAGAAAATTATGAGACATCGCAGGGAATTTATTTTATATTAGAATAAATTTTTAAAAATGTTAGAACCAATAAAAGAGGTGTTTAAAATTTATCTCAAAAATCAGGGTAATTTGAGAATATCTGTATAAGGAAAGTGCATTGGGATTTGTGCCAATTAACTATTAGACCTAAAAGAGGCCAAATATGACGTCCTAGACAAGCCCAATAAGCCCAAGGAATTGTTATTTGGTTAAATGAATTTTTAGAATATTTTATATATTTTTAAAAGAAAAGAATTCAATAAAATTCAAGAAGCATGTAAGGTGTCCTTGTGGGACCCACAAGCTTTACACATGACACCAAGAAGAAGAATAAAGGGTTATGACATGTGCTAAAATATAATAAAATAATATAAGAATTAACCTAATGATGATTAAGGATAATTAATCCAAAAACCAACCAATCAAGTTCAAGATTAAGGAGTTGTAATAATTAGGAAAAATGGGGTTATTATGGACCTAAGGTGACAAAGTTTTGGCTATAAATACCCCTCTCATTCCTCACAAAATCGTGCCCCCTTGGTTCCCTTGGAGAAACTCTTGTCATTTGAAAACTCAACCAAGATAAAGACAATTCAAGGCACTTAAAGGTCAAGGTAGTTAAGGCATAAGGTAAGCAATCATTCCTAGCTTATTTATATATGTTTTGGAAGGATAAAACCTAGGTATTATTGGTTGAAAATTCCATTAAACCTAGAGCATGCTTGTGTCCAAATTTTAATTTGAAGTAGGAAGAAGGAAAATAAAGCTATAACTATGTGATTAATGCTTGGATAAGTTAGTGTAGGTGATTGGTTATTGAATTAAGTTGTGATCTTGACTTTACCATTGATGAGGCCACTTGGCCTAGGCCTGTTTTGGACCAAGAAGAATGAATTTCAATGATCTAATGCTTCCATTGAATTTAAATGATGATTTTGTGTAGGATTGGATATGTTTGAAACCTTGGAAGCATTGGAATTGAAAATTGTAATTTTTAAGTCTTCTCTATTACTATTCACACGCATGAACAGTGATTAGAATTTCATGATTTTGATGCTTCCAATGGTTTTAAAATGAAAAGTTGTGTGGGATAAAGTAGAGAAACAAGTATTGGAAGTATTGAAATCAAAATGAG
The DNA here is from genome assembly GCA_037074615.1 of Leucaena leucocephala. NCBI lineage: Eukaryota > Viridiplantae > Streptophyta > Magnoliopsida > Fabales > Fabaceae > Leucaena > Leucaena leucocephala. The sequence goes on from CM073549.1 coordinate 9,665,405, forward strand.
AATTTTTGAAAGAATTATGTACATTTTTGGTTCTGTCCAGAACAGGTTGAAGGAGCTGGAATTTCATGATTCTAAACTCATAAATAGATTCAAAATGTGAAATTGTGTAGGGTAAAGTTAAGGTATAAATTAATTCAAAGGACAAGACAATTAACCTCAAATTAAGAAAGATAGGGGTTAATTGATTAAGTTAAGTCCAATGTCTTTATATACCAATTGATTTGGGTCATGATGAATAAATGAATATGTGATGTTTAGGATTTGATTTGTGTATTCAAGAAGACAACCTTACTTCAAGGAAAGGTGACTAGAAAGAGGATAAGGAAAAGTAAAGAATCAAGGTAGTGAACTCACCCATTTCTTGTATACTTGATGTATATGTTTGTGTGTTGATATGTTTGTGATAGGTGATGATGATGTATGGTAGGTATGAATCATATATGCTCTGCTTTTATGAGGTTATAGTCATGCATGATAGGAATAGGCATGGAGCATAATGGTATGCATTGAATGGTACCGTTTACTATTGAGATTTCTCCAGAAATCTCATCCCAAATTATATCTCCAATCAACAGGAACCTCAAGTATGAGAGAGGAAGAATGCTAGATGATGATATGGTTATGGTCTAGACAAGTTTTGGGATGAATGTATGTAAAGGAAGATGTTAGACAGTTTTGAACTATGATGTTTGGTCTGTAACTAAAAGTAGTTAATGATGTAATAAATATATGATATTTTAGCAGTAGTTAGTTAACATGTCAAGTTTTGTTTTGACACCAAGTACGCCTTATTTTGATGTTTGTGCAAAGAGAACAAATTTTTCAAAGTTAGGGACCAGAAACTGTTTTCAGAAATTTAGACCAAATTAACAGTAAAATTTGACGTCATAGTTGACTCAGTTGACTAGTCAATTGGTCCAAGTAAGTATTTTTCCCTTAAATAACAAGATGTTATCTTCAATTAGCCTTTTGAACCACTTCATTTTGATTTTTCTAGAATTAGTTATGAATTTTCAAAGTTCATAACTGAATCTGGAATTACCAAATGAACAGTAACCGTAAACTTAAAATTTTTAGATTTTGATATTGAACTTCAATGGACTTGTAAGTGGTTCTAAATGCTACCAAATAGTCCCTAAGATGTATAAAAGTAAGGTGTTACATTGAGCCACCAGATTGGTTAGTTACCCTCGTGGACTGTGTGTCCACGTATGTTTTCGTTTTGTTGAAGTCCTACGGAAAAAGTATTATCTTGAAACGATTATTTTAAACGGTTTTCTTGAAAAGAAAACGTTTACCGAACTATTCATTTTGAATTACGAAACTTTATGATTTACATTTAAACGTATTGAAATCAATTATTTTTGTATTTTAAATTATATTTTTAGGACGTTATTCACGAGTAGATTATTTAGATTCAGATAGTGCTGTCGATCCTAATCATCCGGCTGAGCAGTGAAGAGCCTCCGTGTTACTCCAAAGCAGCTGTTGTGGACGTATCTTCTTATCATGTAATTAAACTTTTTGAGAACACATGTATTATTTTGCTAGAAGTTTAGTTGTTCCACCTAACTTATAGATAAGATTCTGGTTATTTTGAAAAATGTCTGTAAATGATTTGGAATGTTTGCAGGTCGTTGTAGGGTCTTTGGGAGATCGGTTACACCGACGATCCTGTCGAAAGTCCGATAGATGACTTGCGTTTTGATTTAAATATAATTGATATTATGATTATTATTATGAACGTTTTAGTTACGAATGAAGGCTTAAAGAATGTGAATTTATTCATATTCTGTGCCGGTCACAGTTCTAATTTTGGGACGTGACACTTGCTGTCCAAAATCTAGAAATTTAGGGGGAAGAAAAAATTGAAGCTAGAACTATGTAATTAACACTTAGATAAGCTAGATTTAATGGTTAGTTATGGAATTAGATCAAAATTCCTTGCTTTGCACATTGAATAAGGCTTTCAGCCAAGAGAAGAACTGAAAGGAGGAGTTTGAATTTCAATAATATAATGATTCCATTAAATTTATATGATGATTTTGTGTAGGATGGAATAAGTTTAGAACCTTGGAAGTATTGGAATTGAAAGATAAAAATTTAGAGTATTCTCTATACTGTTCACATGTATGAACAATAATTGAAATTTCATGATTTTAATGCTTCCAATGGTTTTAAAATAAAAAATTATGTGGGATAAAGTAGAGGAATAAGTATTGGAAGTATTATAATCAAAATGAGAATTTTTGAAAGAATTATATGCTTCTTTTCCGTTCTATGCAGATTTGATAAGTAGCTGGAATTTCAACATTCTAAATCCATAAATGGATTCAAAAGACAAAATTGTGTACAATAAAGTAAAGATGCAAGTTAGTTCAAAGGATAAGGCAATTAACCATAAATAGAGAAAGTTAGGGGTTAAGTGGTTAATTGAGTTTAATAGTATGAAATGTTAGTGAAGTGAGATTATAATTAATGAATAATTATATAATGTTAGGATTTAATTTGTGTGCTCAAAGAAGGCAGCCACATATCAAGAAAAAGTAAGAAGCAAGAGGCAAAGAAAAAGGGTAAAGGAAAGTCAAGCATGTGAGGTAGTAAAGTTACTTACTTGTATGCTTATGTTGCTTTGATGTTTTATGTGAAACATGTATGATTAAGTGATGCTCTATTTCATTTTTTATGCTATGACCATATGTTATGATTAAAGGATATCGAAGCATTTAAGTTATCATTATGCAAGCATGATCATTAAGTGCACACATATTAACATCAAGCATGTAGTTGAATATATTGTATGGTTTCTATTTGCCACTAAGATTTCTCTCGAAATCTCATCCCCTCCATGTCACCACAGTAGGGATTTCACATGAGGAGGAAAATGAAGAGGCATGAAGAAGAGATAGGAATTAGTTGCATGCTTGAAATGTAATGTATGTAAAGTTAATTGTTGAAACTTGTCACTGTGAATAGTAACTCGCGAGGAGGCAGTAGCATGTGACATGTAACTAAAAATATTAAAGTTTAGAATAAATATATGAAATTTTACCTACATTTAGTTAACATGCCAAATTTCGTTTTGACACCAATAACGCCTTATTCCTACGTCAATACAAAGAGAACGAATTTTTCAAAATTAGGGATAAGAAACTGTTTTCCAAATTTTTTAACCAAATAAATAATTATCTTTTACGATTAAATTGTACTGATTTACTGAGCATTTAGTCTGAGACTTATTTTTTCCATAAAGTTCAGTATGTTAACTTCGAGTAACCTTTTGAACCACTTCATTTCGATTTTTTCTAGAATTAATTATGATTTTTTGAAGTTCATTGCTGAATTTGGAATTATCATATGAACAGTACCTGTGAGTTAGAAAATTTCAGGTTTTATAATTGAACTTCAATGAATGTTTAAGTAGTTCTAAATGCTACTGAATGGTCCTTAAGACGTACGAAAGTAAGGTGTTTAAGTGCTCATCCTTGTGATAAGCTATGTAACTAGGTTCCGAGTTTATAAGTCCTCTCAATTTATTATATATATATTTATATCACTATTCTTAAGCCTACTTTTATCTCATATAAACTTTCTCATGTCAATTAAAGTCGCTCACACACCTTAATTAACAGACGATACACACCAGTTATAGTTAGAACTTAACGTAGAAAGGCGCCACTGAAAAAGGAGAAAGATCTCATGGTTATAGCTAGGAGAAGTGAAAAGACTAAACATACAATATAGAATATCTAATAATATATTATTCGTTTTTGCATTTCATTTCCCACTCAAACGGCATCGCATTCTTCTTCCACATCCAATGCCTACATCTCATTGTTAAGTCATACCCATTACGATGTCTTAATTCCACAATTTTAGATTCAATTAATGTCCACATAAAAGGGTGAACAACCAGCCGGCTGTACCATTATTGTAAGGGAATCCTATGATGTGAAATATAATAATATAATAATATAATAATATATTATATCATACTCCTCCTCCCTTAATATATACGATTTATTTATTATATTTATAATTTTTTTAAATTATTTTATTTATATTTTTTAATAATAATTAAATAAAATATAAGGGATAGAGTTAAAGAATATGATTATAGTATTTTAGAAAAAATATCTCATATTAACTAATTTAACTAAATTTTTTAATCTAATCAAATTAGTTAAATAAATCCTATATTAAATATTAGAGGAGTATCTTTTATTATATTAACACATGGCAGGGAAATTCGAAAGCTACACTGTTTTATTTGTTATTCACTATCAGCCCATGCTTTTTACATAATCTAAAATGATATGCACGGTATTCATATTTGCAGTCTATAATTGGCTTTATTTTTTAATTATTTTATATATTAATTTTTGTATTTATAATATATTAAATAAATAATAGATAACTCTAATACATGCAAACAAAAATATTATATTAATTATATTAATATTTTATTTTACTCAAAAGGAATATTAGTTAATATATAGTAATATGTGTGCATTAATAATATATATTTGAATTTTGATTAAAAGACAACAAGATTATCAAAAGATGTTTCACACAATAAGAGATCTTGGGTTTGAACTTAGCTTGGAGGAAGCCATTTGTTAGATTAAATTCTTGGTTGGTGATGTGGCTCGTGACATGGCACGACTTGGCATGGTGGCAGGTGCGTGGCTAGAGGCACAAAGCTTGATGTTATATGACAATATTTCTTATTTCTTTTCCTTTTCTCTTTGTTTTCTTCCTTTTTTCATCTTCTCAATTTTCTTTCTTTTTTCTTTCTCTCCTTTTGCTTTAATTTATTGTTGTTAATAGAATCAGTGACAGAAGCCCTTACTGCGACAGCTCGGTGTCTTTAAAGTCAATATTTGTATAGTGTGTGTAGGACATAACTTTTAATATTTATACTTAATTATAGATATTAACTGCAAAGAAGTTAACCCAAAAGGATGCAATTAATATTTACATAAATAGGAGAATTAATTCAATTGTAGGATGTGAAACAATTAATTGGAGGTTGTAAAACATTAACATATAACACAATTAAAAATAGTCTGTTTGGTAGCTATTAAATATAATATCCCTGAAAAATGAAATTAAAGAACATTTTTAGGAGGTTATGGGCATGTGGATCCACATGGCTTGATAATAACAATGAACGATTTTAACAAATTTACCTATATTCTATAATAAATACCATTAAAAAAATGAATCATAAGATATAGCATATTATGTTCATCGTAAACACATAACCAATTCGCTATGATAACACATAAAAAAAATCAAACTATTCGTCCCATTGGAATTGGAAAGAAAAGATAGGTTTTTCTAATAATATTCTTGAAGCCCTAAACAATGATTGGGCTTATTCATTCTTTTATATATTGTGAGCAACATGACAAAAGAATATTTACAATTGCTGAGAGACTAGTAAGAGAGGGACATGTATAAAAGAGATATACAACTATATAAAATAATATGGAATAAATATAATCATGCTCTAACATCTCCCTTCAAATGAGAGGGGGGACAGCCATCCCGAGTTTGCTTCTAAAATATTGGAATTGTGAATGAGGCTGGGCTTTTGTTAAACAATCTAAAATCTGATTAGTAGAAGGAACATATCTAACATCAACTAACCCATATAGAACTAGATCTTGAATAAAATGCACATCAATTTCAATGTGTTTGCTTCTAGCATGTTGTACTCGATTTGCAACTAAGGCTCATGCACTTAAGTTAGCACACCATAATATAGAGGGTTTCATCAGAAACAAATCAAGTTCAAACAATAAGAATTAAACCATTTAACCTATGTAGCACCATCAGCTAGTGCCCTATATTCAGATTCAGTACTCGATCGAGAAACAACTCGTTGCATATGAGACTACTAAGAAACTATTGTCTAAAAATAAGCATGAACCAGCCATAGATTTTTGGTCATTTATATCAGTAGACCAATCAGCTAAGTATAACCATGAAGTTGAAGATGTCTAAGGTTTCAAAAGTAATCCCAAGTTATAGGTACCTTTGAGCTACCTGAAAATCCTTTTAACTGCTTGGAAATGACCAGTTCTAGGTTGAGCAAGATATTGACTAAGTTTATTCACATCATAGGCAATATCAGGACTGGTAGTAATGAGACATTGAAGAGATCTTATAGCTTGCCTATACTTAGTTGGGTCTATCATGAGTTCACCATCATCAGAGGATAATTGCCTACCTGTAACCATTGGAGGAGGCACAGGTGCACAGTCATACATATCAAAATTTTTCAATAAATCTAGAGTATATTTGGTTTGATTAAGATATATTCCCTGCTTGTCACGAAAAACCTCCAACCCCAAAAAAATAATAAAATTCGCCACTTAGAATCATTCTCAGTAACCAAAATATCATCAACATATATCAAAACAAATATTGTCAGATTCTAAATTCTAAGCATAAACAAAGATATATCACTCTTAGCATTTTGAAAACCGCATTGTAATAAAGTTAGACGTAACTGAACAAGCCAAGCTCTCGGAGCTTGTTTAAGGCCATAAATAGCTTTAAACAACTTACAAACATGAAGTGGACGTTTCTGATCAACAAATCCTTCTAGTTGCTTCATATAGACAACTTCTTAAAAATACCCATTGAGAAAGCATTATTCACGTCTAATTACCGAACCTTCCAGTTGAATGATGCTGCTATCATCAAGACTACACGAATTGTCATGGGTTTTACAACCAGACAAAATATTTCACTATAGTTGACTCCTGGTGTTTGCTGAAAACCCTTCGCCACTAAGCGTGCTTTATGTTTCAAAATTGAGTCATCAACTTTAAACTTCATCTTAAAAACCCATCTACAGTTTACTAACTTTTGATTAGTGTAAGGAACCAATATCAAGGTCTTGTTCTTGTGAAAAGCAGCAACTTCATCCTCTATCGCCTGGCGCAAATATGGAGAAGACAAAGCTTCTTTAGCCAAGTACATTTCTAATCATTTGGCCAAGGAAATTGGATCTTCAGCTTTTAGAAGCCCAACATAAGGATATTTGGGTTTGGTAACACTAGCTTTGGCTTGAGTAACCATAGGATGGATATTAGCTAGATTTGATGGGTGAGCTAGTTCAGACAAATGAGAAGAAGAATTTCTGGAGTCATTAGCTGATTGGGTCGTGCTTCAATAGAATTTATTGAATCAGCATCATTTTGATCATTTGAGCTAGAGGAAATAGAGTCTTACAGATTCAATTGAGTATGAGAAGTAGATTCATCAATTAAGGTTAGAGGATTTTGCTTATCTCCTCGAGAAGCTTGTATAATAAGAGGAACTACTCCCTCTAAATCATTAGATTTTGATTTGCGATGATGAAAACTAAGGTAAAAGGAAAGACAAAAGGGTAAAAAATAACATGTCTAGATATGAAAATCTTTCTTGATGGACTGAGACACATGTACCTCTTTTGTTGTGAAGCAACACCAAGATACACGCATCTTTGACTATGAAATTGGAATTTATGCACATTATATGGTTTCAAATAAGGGTAACAGGCACACCCAAAAAGCTAGATTTTTTTGTAATCAATTTCTATTTTGAACAACCTGAAAAGAGGTGTTTCTCCATTGAGTACCGATGTAGGAAGTCTGTTGATAAAAAACACTACCATGTGAAAAACATCTACCCAATATGTTAAAGGCATATGAGCTTGTGCTAAGAGAGTCAAACCTATTTCAACCACATGTCGATGTTTTCCTCTCAGCTCTACCATTTTGAACTGAGGTATAAGGACATGTAAGCCTCATATTAATCCCTGCTTCTTGTGCTATTGGGATAAAAGGTTTAAACTCTATTCCATTTTCACACTGAAGTGATTTTATCTTGGAATTAAATTGATTCTCTACTAGACCCTTGAAATACTTAAAAGCTACCACATCATCACCTTTATGCTTCAATGGATATAACCATGTATACCAGCTATAATAATCTAGAAAATGAATGTAGAAGCGATATCCTCCCACTAATTGTATAGGAGAGGGCCCCCAAATATCTGTATAAATTAATTCAAGTGGCGACATAACATGAGAAACATAATTTGGAAAGGGTAAACAAGTTTGATTTACTAAGTTGGCAAGCCTCACACACAAAATTCTCATTAATATCAACATTCTGATTACATGTATTCAAAACTTACTTCAAAATTCTAATACTAGGATGTCCTAAGGCATAATGCCATTTGAGAAAACTAGAGTAATCTGAAACTTGCGTAGTAGCAACATCAGTATGAGCTTAGGCTTTGATTGAAATTTAATTCTACTATCCACCATTGGGTACATGCTATCCTTTGGAACTCCCTGAATCAGTTGATTGACTGCTTCATATCATTCACAACGTAATATTGATTAGTAAAATAATCTTTGACAGGATTATCAGTGATCAATCTATTTACACTCATCAAGTTCTTAGTAGCATATAGTACATAATGAACATGTTAAAGAAAAAGTTTAGTCTGATTGCAAGGAATAGTAATAGACCTAATACCCAAAATTTGACTACGTTCACGAGTACAAGTATTGAGGTGTGACTTACCAACTGGAGTAACATGATCAAGATTTTCTGAATGAGGTATGACATGATAATTTGCCCCACTATCCATATAACAAGCTGGATTCTAGACAGAATAAGGATTAACATAATGAGCCTGAGGTGAACAACAAGAAAAATTATTAGAAAAATGAGAATAATCATGAGGATATAAATAACCATAATCATCTTGACGAGTGTAGCATGTGGCTACAGTGTGCCTAGGACCTTAGCGGTAATGACAGAAAGGACAATGACTACTGTGACTACCACGTTCACCACCACGACAGCCTTATGATCGACCACCTCTGGATCCCCTTGAACCCGCTAATTTCCATGGTCATTCCCTATGTCAAAATGACGACCTGACTTAGAGCAAGAATCATCACCTCTTTGAGTAACATTCACAGAAGGTTGAATGCTAAGAGTCGATAATTGATTCAGTTGTGACGTGACTTTTGAGAGCAAGGAGTGCCGAATGAGCTTCAATCAAAGAGAGATCTGACTAATCTATTAACTTGAACACTATTGCATTATAGTCCACGTGAAGACCATTAAGAGTATGTAGAATAAGAACATCATTTGCAGCTGCGAAACTAGCGAAGGCTAACTCGTCATCTATATTCTTCATTTTAGCAAGATATCCCTCCATCTTCATGGAGTTCTTCTGGGTGTTGTACAATTCATTCTTCACGACCATTACTCTGGCTTTGGTGGATGCACAAGTGAGAGCATGAGCACTAAAGATCTTCAATAGTGAAGTAACTGAGCTCCAACCTCTTGGGTCAATTGAGGAGGAGCGCTGATGGTGCTGTTAGTGACTTCGTGTGCCCCTCAATTACCTTCGATCAGGGGAAGGACGATTGACTCTCATACTAAGTAGTTGGAGTGATCCAACTTGATCGTGGATGTTTGGCTTGAAGAGCTAAACAATAGATAGGATTTTACAGCAAAAGACAAGAAAAAACTAGATTCAGAGGTAGTCAAAGAAGACATGGTGGCGGTGGCTAGCCCTGATACCAAGAAAGGAAAGATAAGTTTTTCTAATAATATTCTGAAGCCCGTAACAATGTTGGGCTTATTCATTCCCTTATATATTGTGAGCAATAGGACAAAAGAATATTTATAATTGTCGAGAGACTAGTAAGAGAGGGACGCGTATACAAAAGACATACAACTATACAAAATAATATGGAATAAATATATTCATGCTCTAACATAATTGATAAATAGTAACCTAATAATACAAAAATCCCCAAAGATGCTTACCCATGGGAAAAAACATATTATTTTTTTGTGAATAAAATTTTTGGTGTAGCTTAGTTCTCCTATGATGCATGAAAGGAAAACAAAATTAAGAATAATAAAATTAAAAGTCATGAAATGATAATCACAAGGAAGGAGATCGAGGCTCACTTTGTCCATCTCCTTGTGCTATTGAACTTTCCATTATCAACAGCCTTGAACTTTCTTAGGAGCAATATTGATTATTTTTTCTAATTTCTACCGAGAGCTTGAAATACTTTAATTAAACCAAATTTTGTATATAAAGAGCATCCACTCAATTTCTACTCACTACTTCCATGAACATATAAATATGTTAATTCAAGCATTTGTTCTCTAAATCATCTATCTAAAAATTCCAACAGTATCATAAAACCCCGCAAGATCCAAATTTAATGTAGAAGAACAGATAACTTTTATTTCCTTCAATGTATCAAAATTTTAGCTTCATTAAAAATCATCATCACCCTTCAAATCCCTTACCATACAATTTTCAAACATTAATATATATATACACATGCTATGCTTTCCGACTCTATTCTTTATTTTTCTAACAATTTTCCCAAACATCCAAGTGCAGAATGACTTCTTAGATATAATTCTTTTTCAAAAATAATTTTAGACCCAAAGGAACATGGCTTAGATCCATCTTTACCTTATTACAACAACCAAAATATTTAAGTAGAATTTTTGTCCAGCTTCACAAACTTTAACTTCAGTTTGTATAAACTCCCATCCTTCTTCCTAACCCATGCTCAACTCACAGAAAAACAGAAAGAAAAATAATCAAAGCTGAACTGATGTCCACACACAGTAACAATAATGAAAAGGGAGAGTAGCATGATGAGTAAGAACCCAAGAAAAGAAAAGATTTGAAGGTTTTGCCTAACTTGTTATTTACTAGAACAAAGCAAGAAGATGAATATTGTAGCACAATAGCATCAAATTATTTTATACCCATAGCAACAACAAACACGAACCAAAACAGAAAAGGAAGAAGAGTATCTAAAAAATTTAGTACCTAAAGCAATGACATACAAAGGCTCAAGCATGCACATTGACAGTGGATAAAGGAGTCCACTCCTTCACCATCAAACTCTTGTAGATCAGAGGGAGAAGGGAAAGGAAGTTCCAAAATAGTAGCAGCAGTAGCAGCAATAACCCGGGCTCTAAGCAAGAGAGAAAGAGGACGGCGGTCGATGGCATAGTCTGTAGTGATGGTAGTACGGACGATAGAAGCAATCTGAGTCACTGCAACAGTGGGTTTTAGGTGAGAAATATGAAGCTTCTTCCTTTGCTCTGTTCTGTCGTGCTGTCCGAAAAAGAAAGGAGAGGGTATTAATATAAAATGATAGAGGGTCAATTTAGTAATTTCACACGATGGGCTAGAGCTAAAACAAAAATTCACTTTGGAGGGATCTGGGCTTCAAATCCTAGACCTCCCTCTTATTTCACAACTCCAACACCATTCCAACCACCAGCTTCTCTTAATTCTTAACTGCAAGAATTAATATATATTATTATTAAAGTAGTATTATTCATTGTATTCTCCCTCTCTTAAGAAATATGGTCCTCCGAATTTGAAAATATACCTACCTCAATTCTTAAACAAGTATGGGTACTTAATCCTCATCTCACTTTCAATTTTCCAAGTAGCTTCTTCTTTTAAATGGTTACACCATAACACGTTTACCGAAGGAATCTCTTTCGATCTCAACTTATTTACTTGTCTATCAATTATAGCTACTAGGTCCTCATCATATGATAAATCTTCATTTACACAGACTACTTGATATTCAATAACATGAGAGGAATCGTATAGATACTTCCATAGCATTGACACATGAAACACTAGATGGATACTAGATAGCTCTGGTGGTAAGGCCAATCGGTAAGCTACAGCACTAACTCTATCTAAAATATCAAATGGACCAATGTACCTTGGGCTTAGCTTGCCCTTCTTTCTGAATCTCATAACACCTTTGACGAGTTATGTGGAGTGCAACTCTCTTTCAATCAAACTCATCCTCTTGTCCATTCAATTTCCCAAGGCTGCTATCTCAGCTAAGATTGCATTGGAGCTACCTGAAGATGAGGGTGGTAATCTTCTTGGATCTCCAGTTTGATGGTCCTCATTAGCCATTTTCTGGAACAAATCCCAACTTGCTTGTGGGGTCTTTTCTCTCAATGAACTGTTGACAGCGGCATTCAAGGATACTTTATTGTGGGGTAGTAGACCATCAAAGAAGATGTCTACTAAACCAGCCTTAGTGATGTTATGGTGGGGGTATCGAGCCAAAAGGTTAATAAATCTTGTCCAATACTCGTGCAAAGACTCCCCATCTTGTTGCATAACATTAGTGATTTCCTTCTTCATCCGAGTAGTCTTGGAGGCTGGAAAAAACTGCTCAAGATAAGTGGACTTTAGCTGATCCCATGTAAGAGTGGAGAAATGAGTTGGCAAATTGTATAGCCACTCCTTAGCCTTCCCTTCCAAAGTGAAATGGAAGCACCTCCTCAAGACATCATCCAAAGTGGCCATTGGAGGTTTCATTGAAGAACAGATCATGTGCATGGTTTGTAAGTGCTTGTGTGGACATTCTCCTGCAAAACCATGAAATTTAGGTAAGGCTGCAATCAAAGCTCCTTTAATTTCAAAATTAGCCTCTTCGGCATAGAAACCATTAGGATCATAATTCACATGCGAATGATTAATTTCCCTTACACTTCTATTATCTTCTACGTTCATAGGTATTTCATTTTCTCCATTCCCATTATGCCCATTATGATCAGCCATATTTAATTCAGTTTCAGATTCTAGAATACTAGAGGAGGAACTAGATTTTACTTCTTCTTCTCTAAACTCCCTAAATTCTCTCCTTAGTTTCCTAAGTCTTTTTTCAATTTAAGGTTCAAAAGGTACTAATATTTCCGTTCTCCTGCGCATGCAATGTAGAAACAATTAAGAGTAATTAATGCAAACAATCAGATTCAGTTCAGAAGTTGCACAGCAGAAAATTTTCAATAGGTCGCGACACAAGTGTATGTTAGTCGCGACTCAAAATTACAGAGAGCAGCAGTCGCGCTGAAAAGGTTTAAATGTCGCGATTGGTTTTCGCAGAGAGCAATCGGATGTCACAGATAACGATATGGTCGCGACTCAAAGTGGTTTATGTGCGACTAAAAGTGACAGAGAGTAATTGTTGTGACTCAGTTCAAGTAAGGTCGTGACTCAAAGACACAGAGACTAATCCTGCAGAAAGTCAGAAAAAAAAAATGCAGTATGTAATGCAAGTTAAAAACTACTAAAAACTAAAAACAATGAAAATGACTTAGGTAGGCAATGGAATTGATAAACAATTACTAGGGAACCAATTACTTGGCTCCCTGGCAATGGCGCCATTGACGAGTGCGTTGGATTGTTGCAGTTCGAGCCATCAAAATTAAGTGAATTGCACCCTAGTAATGTAGTATAAGGCACAACCCTATCGTTCTTCTCAAGGAGCCTTTCTAAAGGAATCCTAGCAAATTGGATGTCAAATTCAACGGTAAACCTGAGTAAAGAGTAAATGGTTTTGTGGTTTTGTGGGTGCAGTAAAATAAAGATGCAGTAAAATAGATGTTTTTGTGTTTTTGTTTAAGATGGAAAATGGTTGGTTTGTGAAAGTAGTATATGATGATAGGCTGTTGATGATGAAAAATATATATCATTGCTCTCAATGTATATGGAGTTTGAAATCACTAAGTCTTGAATTAAACCTCAATCGATCGATTGAGTCCAGAACCCTAATATTCTTTAAACTCCTTTGATCAAAGCTAGTTTAAAGACTATTATTAAACTTCTAAGGATCACTTAGTGTGTAATTTAAAACAGATGGGAGAATGCCCTCGAATGAGCGTCGATCGACTAACCCTAGAATTCAAGCAATCGAATCAATTAGCAACGATCGTTGACAACCGTTCAACTAGCTTAAACTCAAAACCGAAATATTGTATTTAAACCAGCATTCAAAACATCCAAATTAAATTACAATTGTCTAATATGAGAATAATCAATCGATATTCAAAACTTGTTCATATGATGAAAAAACCCTAAATCTAGCAGCAATCATAATATGACAAGATGCAAATTAGAACAGAAGAAACTCCCCATTTTAGTCTGTGAGCTCAAGATAATAGATCCATCACCAAGAGACTAAAGGTCTAGCCTCTCATGACTTCTGCTGTACTGCAATCGCTGTTCAGATGTGATGCCATGAAGAAATGATAAAGAGATGAAGGTGAATGGTGTAGAACGATGGAAGATGAGTGGAAAGTCTGTGGAGAGCGCTCGAGTACTTTTTTTAGCCTAATTAGATCCAAAAATCAGCCTCCCCCTTGACGGCAACCTCCCTCTCTTCTTATAACAGCATGACCTAGTCCAAAACACGCAGTTTTAGCGATTTTGTACTATTAGTCGCGACCATATATATTTGTTGGTCGCAACCTATGAACAGTGAGAATCTTCTAGAAGAATTATGGGTCGCGACCTTAGGACTCTTTGGTCGCGACTAAATAGCACAGAGGCGTGGTTCCACTTTCATTGACTTTTGATTTCTTTCCTGGTCCTTGTTCTCTTCCAAAGTACCTGCAATTCAACATAAAAGCTCACTGTAAAAGTCCAGATCAGTAGATAACCGAATATATGTAGTTTGTAAGAGTTATTTTACCATTTTACCCTTTAATTAGCACAAGTAAAAGTCATGAAATGAATGGTAAAGTTATTATAAAACTCTCAAAATTTTCATAGAAACCATATACAAAATATGTCTTATCAACCTTTCATAGGTGACATCTTTAAAGATACTTTATTCCCAACTAAGAACTCTAATTCTTTATGATGATGATCCACAAAAGATTTATGTCGACTCTGAGCTGTCAACAATCATTGCTTGATCACCTTTACCTTCTCTTTAACATCATGAACCAAATCTGGTCCTAAAATCATTTTATCACTAACTTCAAACCATCCAATTGGAGATATACATTGTTTACCATATAATGCTTCAAACGGTGCCAATGTTGATTATTATAACCTGTGAAAGACTATAAGAGAATAGTTAGATTATGATTATATTGATGATGATTATTAAACCAATCCATCATGTAATTTAGAGAAGAAACAAAGAAAATGCGGAGAACGGATAAATTACAAAATGAAAAAAAATGAAAAGATAAAGAAAAATAGAAAAACTGTCACAAACGTCCGAATTTGGCAAAAATAGGTTAGACCTAATAGCTAAAGCTATTAAAAAACTTGCAGTATGAATTTTCTTAGATTTTTCTGGGTAAATATAAACAATTCCAGCAAAGCAGTGAGGATCAAATTGAAATTTATGGAACTAAAAAATACCTAATGACTAGACTTTACTACACACTAAGAAAATAAAGGTAGAAAAAAAAAACACAATTAATTAACCTAGGAGTCAAGGGAATTGACTCCCTAGCAACGGTGCCCAAATTTGATGTCTCATGTCACTCAAATTTTTTACTAAATTAATCTTTATACAGTATAGATGTCAACTTAGGTCGTATTCTTTATATGGAGTCAATGCGAGGCTTAACTTTAGATTAGATTAAGTATGAGAAGGAGGAGTAGTAGAAGAGAATTTGATTAATAATTTTTAGAAATAAAAGGAGATAATAGCAAAAATAAAATAGAATAAAAGCAATAGTGTAGAAGGATATCACCAATAAGACGAGCACTCCCAAAAATTAATGCGTGGCTATCATCATTCAATAATATATTGGAGTTATAATAATTATATATGCTAAGTCCCTATCATGAGAACCCTAGACAACCGGCTTGGTTATAATCAAACAATCCATAATTATACCTAGATCTAGCATACAATTGTATCAAGAATGATTAGTAAAGATTCACTTAGTATATGATAAATTAAACAATAAATAATTTATTCCTCTAACTTGGATATTCAACCAAAAACTCTATAACTAAATATGTAAACCCAATATGAATAATTATAAGATGAAACCAAAGATATTAAATAAATAATACCAAATCATAGATTGAAATAATAAATCACACGAATTTGATCACATAGATATCTCGACCGAGACCCTAGATCCAACATATACAAGTCTCAAAACTAAATCTAGGAAATCTTAAATTTTCATAAAGAAAAATATCAAAATATAAAATTGTTTAACTCTTAACTCTAAAGCATAGGAACTCAAGCCACTATATTTTTTCCTTAAGAATTTTGAAGGGAAATGATAGAATGGTGGAAAAGATGAAAAAGTAATTGTGATGGTGGTTATTGGTGTATTCAATGGAGGAGTGCCTTAGGTTGTGGCCTTGATGTTTTACTTGTAGATGTGGGACTCTTCTTTGACTGGCTCTTTAAAAGATAATGCTATTTATCTTCAATATCATTCCAAAACTGTTATATTTTCTAATATATTTAGAGATAATATTCTTAACTCAAATATCCTATAAACAATTTAAATAAAAAGTAATAGGATAAAAGAGAAAAAATAATTAATAAAAAATAGGAAAAGATAATACCATTATATATTATCCTTTAACTAAATTCAACTGTTTGATATTGAGAAATTATCTTTAAATTAATTTAAATAATATTGAATCAATAAATATAACATAATACTAATATAATATAATATTATATTAAAGGAATGAAGTAATATAATATTAATATAATATAATATTATTGGAGATATTTTAATTTCCTCTAATTAGATATTATTAGTTTCCTCCTTCAATTTGATAATTCCTCAACTAGCCTTCCTCATATAATTGTGTAGCAGTTGATGTGAGTCATAATTATCATTTATTTATTTATTTTTAATTTTCTAAAATACATAAAAGCAAAATACCTTTATACAAATCAATTTAATCAAGAGAAATAATAAAATTAATAAAAATATAAAAAATGATATTTTTAATTATTTAATTCATATAATCAATTAAAGTATAAAGTAAGCAAAACTACTACAATAATACTTATTTAATATGATAACTTTTTTTAAATAAATAGAAAATAATATAATAAAATAAGAATTTAAGGAGGGTCGTCAATTTCATTGGGGTGTTGCGATATCCTAACGGTATCTTGTTTTTATTTGACCTATAAATTAATCGTTGGTAAAAACTTACCTGAGGACTCAAAAACCTGACGATGGATCTTTTTTTTTTTTCCTTTTTGGTCATTTTATAGTTTGCTTTTGTTTTACTTTCGTTTATTTTGAAGGACTCAATAAACTGAGGCGGACCAAGACTAGGATGCATAGTGTATTAGTGCGTGAGGCCGAATTCCTAGAAAAATAATACCCTTTCAATTTTTAATATAAAATATATTTTATAACAATTTATAATATAAAATAAGTCTTATATTAAATACTAAAATAATATCTATAAGTGTGTATAGTATTTATAATAAATATTTTTTCATATAAAATGATTAAATAAATAACAAATTTAATAATAGTGTCATCCGTTTATTGTGAAAATGGATCCAAACGGTGCAAAATGTTTTTTCTTTTTCGGCCTGACAACAGATGTAGAAGATGAAGCCTCGTTTTTGTTTGACTTCTATGATATGTCGAACGAGTTGTTTTGGAAATAAATAAATAATTAAATCATCTGTATATTTTTTTAAACTTCAGAGTCAATAAATATTATATTTTTAAATTATATTATTTCTGGTCCTTAATATAAGATCTATTTAATTAATTTAAATATATTAAAAAATTTAATTAATTTGGGTAGAAAATTATAATTTTGGAATACAAAATGAATTAAAATATTATATTTAACATCATATTAGACTCCCTATTTTACTCTTATATTTAGGGCTAGAGGGAGTAATTATTTGAGTGAATTTATTTTTTTGTAAATCAGAGTCAATGTTGATGACTATATATTTTGGGTTAGAATAGTCTCTCTACCTTAGTGTGGAGAATTATCGAAGAATCATAATTATTGATTTATTGCTAATGAAACTTTAAAGTATTGTTGGTCATATATGATTGCCGGAATCTTAGTCTATTATTGAAACCATCCAAGGGATTTCATTATAGAATTTCTATTCATTCAATTTGTGCCTTTTTTAATTTCATTTTTTACATTACCTGTTATTGAGTTACATTAAATATAACTATTTTTCAAAAAAAAATAATTTTTTATTACTTAAACTTATTTGTATTTGGAGAAGTAAATTTAAATTCTATATTTAATTATATCAAATTTTATTTAAAAAAACTTCTTGTACAGCAATGGGTTTCTTGCATTGAACTTAAACAATCAAAATTTTTTGGTGGTTGGCGGGAAACAAAATTTTCAAGATGGCGTTAGAATTGCTAGCAGTTGTGAACCTTTAGAAATGTGGTGGTAAAATTTAATTTTTTTTTTAAAATTTTTCTCTTGTTTAGGCTCCAAAATTTGAATTTCCCAGATTTGTTATTTTCTTCATTACAGGTGAAAAAATAAAAATCTATTTTTTCATTATTATAAAATATGATGCTATTAATTAGCAAACCATTAAATAGATTATATCATGTGATTATGTTGATATGTGTAATTAGCAATAGTTTCAATATTTTATATAAAAATATATTGTGATAAATAATAAGTAATTAAATTATGATTGTATCATATGATTTTAATTTAATTTGTTAAGGTAATTGAGTTAGAGATGCAATAATTAGATATAGGATAGTTTGTAGGGTTGGACTTCAATTCATAAGTTTAAGGAGTGGTTGGATTGGTTGAGATGAAGAAAGAAAATATAAATATATTAGTAAACTATAAATGAAGATAACTAAAATAAATAAAGATATACAAAATAAGTACATTCTTATCATGTAAAGAAAAAAGGAGGAGGAGGAGAAAAGAAGAAGGAATTTTAAGGAGAGAGATGAAGGAGATGAGATGGAGGAAAAGAAATGTTGGTTGGAATGAATGAGGGGATGATGTGGTATTTATAGAGATTGGGAATCATTTCTTGTGGTTCTGTACATTTCTAGCGGTTTTATCTTCGAAACAATTTCTAGCTCTTCTAGAGCCGCTAGAAATCCCAAAAATTTAATTTTTAAAAAATTGAACAACTTTTGATTTTTTTGTACATATTTTAGTTGGGTAAAGTAGTAGCTAATATCCTGATCTTATTTCTTATATGCGGCTAGTATCTTAATCTTATTTGTAGTGCAATTTTACCTATAATATTTTTAACTTGGTAAAATTTTGCCTATAACTTTTTAATTTGGTGCAATTCTTAGTACTTAAGAAATAAGATTATAGGTAAAATTGCACTAAATTAAAAAGATTATAGATAAAATTGTACTAAATTAAAAAGATTATGGGTGAAATTGCATCACAAATAAGATTAGACTACTGACAACTTATCAAAAATAAGATCAGGATATTGAGTGGTACTTTACCTTATTTAGTTTATATATAAAAAGAAATAATTACATAAGGAATAGAGATAATTGATTATGTTATTCTTGATCATCATCCTGTTTGGAAGGAGAAATTAAAAAAATTATTGTTAGGATTATAATTAAATATATTTAGGAAAAATTAGTATTAAATAATTTAATAAAAGACATATACTTGATAATGGCTAAATTATCGTCTTCTTGAGGGACTAAGTCTTCAAAATTTGTTAGTTGGAAGGGCTCACTGTCATAAGTAATGTCACCATAACCCATATAATAAAGATCCCGTGGCTTGAGGTGGATAACTATATTCCAGTCTTTATGCTTCTCGTCCTGCACATAGTAAACCTAGTGTAGCTCGGACGTAAGAATATATGCTTCGTCATCCTCAAATTCCCCCATATGAATGAGTCTAAAGAAATTAACAGAGGTGATGCCCATGTGGTCAGTGGTGAGACCCCATGAAGTTGATGTGTTTGCCCACAAGCACTAGAACAGTGTTATTTTGAAAAGATGGTAACTTAACTTGAAGATATCAATCAGCTTTCTATAGTAAGTGACGCCTCCAAAACACATGTCGGCATCTGAAACAACCTATGTCCGATGTTGCCTTGGGGTTACTTCAAAAATTTAACCAAGGAATATAGATAGTGCAACCTCAGATCGTTCTCTTCTGAGGAGCAGAAAATGAAATTAAATTCCTAAGTAACTAAATGAAATGCAACCCAAACTATAAAATATGGTTGAATTTGATTAACTATCACTAAAATTGTAATGAACTGAAATTGAATTTAAATAAAATATTTTTGGATTTTTTTATATAAAAATAAGGAATATAGAATGATAGTGAAATGAATGGAATAAAAACACAAGTAATCAAACAATGATAAAAGTAACCCTCTAATTTGATAGCATAAGTAATCATAGCTTCAACAGATATAGGAGTTAAAAGCAATGAATCAAGAATTATAATTAAGCTTTTAATCTAACAACCGAGCCACTCCATTAGCACAAAATATTTTTTCAAAGTCTCACTACTACCAGAATAATAAAATAAGAATAAGGATATTAAAAACTAATGCTCAATAATAACTCAATGATTCACAAAAATAGAATTAAATCCAGCAAGAGATACAATGATCCAATAATTCAAGTAACCTTGAAAAATAACAAAATATTCACTACAATCTTAATACAAAGTCTTGACCCAAAACAAAGTAATGAAATTAAGTTATAACTAGCACAATATCAATTGCTAAACAGTAATTCAACCACAATAATCTTTAATAAAAATAAATAAATCATTACAGAGGATTTGCTCGCTATCTACTGTCGCTATGCTGGATCAACGTGCTCACTACTGTCTCTGTTCCTCACAGCTGGATGTACATTGTCACTATTATATAACATGAACATAGTTGGCAAATTATACAATTCATGCTAGAATAAATAATTGGCCACTTTTTTTCTTCCATTCTTTAGCTCTTCTCCATACATACATTTTTCATCATGCTTGACCTAAATTGGTTGGTTAGGGAAGAGTGAGATTCTGGAGAATCTCAGTAGCAAACATTACCACTTACATATGTAAGATGGATGCCAATGCATGATATGTAATTTCATTAAACTTTCTTTAATTAATGACATGCTATCATACTTTATGCTTTGTATGGCCATGGGAAGCATGTTATACAGAAGATTTTCAACATCATTTATCATCATATACATGTCAACACATAAGTATATACCACATCTAGCACATAAGGAGGTAAGTCCACTACCTTAAAACTTTATCCTTTTTTGTTTGCTCCCTTTACCTCCAACCAATCAATGGTTGCTTGCTTAACCTTTTTAACCTATTCTCTTTAACATCTCATGGCCCTAAACACAATTACACTATGTATATAACTCATTAGAGCCATTACATGAACATTGTACATCAATTTCCTTAAAACCCCCAACTCTTAACTTTATTATTGGAGTTAGTGGTTTATCTTTGTAATAATTATTTCCTTAGATCAATTCTACATAATTTTATCCAAGGAATCTAAATATAAACTTGGAATTATGAAAATCAAACTCCTCCTATGCAATCTATCCAGAACCATACAGCACCCCCATAAATTCTAAAAATTATTATTTTAATTCCAATACTTCCAATACTTGTTTCTCTACTTTATCCTCCACAATTTTTCATTTGAAATATATTGGAAGTATCAAAATCATAAAATTACATTGCTGTACAGGTGAATGAACAGTGACAGAAAGGGTTCCACAATTACAATTCCAAGATTACATAATTTCTCAAGCCAAAACCACTTGATTCTTACTTGTTTAAGCTTCAATTTTATGTTTCTAGCTTTAATTTACATTTACCCCTTCTATTGTTTAGCATGTCCAGCAGCCTTAGGGAGGATATAAAATAATTTCTTCCTCCCAACTAAAAGCTTAAATACTTAAGGAGAAAGATTTCCTTGAATCCTTGCTTATTTGCCCCTTGAATTGCCTCTTCTTCTTACTTGAATTTCATTTTGGTAGCACCTCCCATGTTTCCCTTGTGTGTGGCGTGAATGAGGAGAAGGGAGGGGTATTTATAGGCTTGAGATATTAGGAATGAATGGCTAGGATTGATTTCGACACTATTTAATCTAATGTTTGAGTTTTGTTCTTATTCTTGACTTAATCTCCAAGAAAATCTATGACATAATCTATGACATCAATTAGGACCTTTTTTGGTGCAACTTAGGTCAAGAATATGGTTAGAGATTCCATTCTAATCTAGTATTGGCCCAGTCATATTATACAAAAATCAGACTGTTTTATAACTCTAATTTTTGTAATATTTCAAAATATGTATTCTATCATTAAATTCAATGTATAAATTTTTTCTACCACTTACATTATTGGATTGGGTATAAATTTAATTATTGTCCCTTGAAAAATGACCAAAATGCCCTTAGTTCACAATTTTACACTATATTAACCCTGTGGCCATTATTATCATTTTACACTTCATCAGAATATTTTTTGACTTTGGTCAAGTACTGCTGTAACCCTCTTTGACCTTTTGACCATGTTCAAATGATTAAAATACCCTTAATTCATTTTTAATTATTTTTATAATATAAGGGTATTTTTGTCATTTTACACTTTTAAGGCTTTTTTTGAACACTGGCCCCATAACTTGGTCAACTCATTTTTGGGCCTCTTGGGATGCTATCTTGGGTCTCTGATCAAGCTCAACTCCTCTAATGGCTCAAATCCCAAGAAAATTCCATAAAGACCTTTATTAGGAATTATATTTAACATTAAATTCCATTATAAATTGTATAGAGCTCCTTTTTGAGTTCTGTCAGTTTTATAAATTCTTATAATTAATATTAGATTTTTTGGTAAAACATTATCTAATTCTAAGGTCCAGAAGGTCTTATAATAATTTTTAAACTTTGAGAATTAATATCAATTATTTGGGACCTTAAATCGAAATTCTAAAAATATGCGTAACACAAACATTGTCCCCTATTTATTGGTAAAATTTAGGACTGAAATATTTTTGGGCAATTTTAGGCCATTTCTGGCTCGACTTCCTCATAATTGTATTTTACCCCTAAATTTGATAAAATACAATTTAGTCACTGAATTTTCCAAATTCTACTTTAGTCTACTTCAAATTTCTGAAATTCCAGTTAGGTCCCTATAACAGTCTAGCACCCCTCCGTAGCGAATATTGTCCCTGTTTACAGCCGTAGCCAAGAGCAGGGTTTTATTTCTCTAAGTGTAGCCGTATCTACCCAGAAAACGCGTCTACTAAGGGAAGGTATCCGCACCCTTATAAGGCGTGCTTAGTTTCCCTTCCTAACCGATGTGGGACTATTACATCTTGTAACAGTCTAGCACCCTTCCCTAGCGAATATTGTCCCTGTTTACAGCTATAGCCAAGAGCAGGGTTTTGTTTATTTGAGTGTAGTCGTAGCCACCCAGAAAACGCGTCCACTAGGGGAAGGTATCCGCACTCTTATCAGGCGTGCTTCATTTTCCCTTCCCTTTTCTTTCTTATTTCCATATTTTCCTTTTCTTTTCTAACTTAAATCTTCTCTAATCGTTATCTTTTCTTTTGGTCAGCGTCACGATCTTTTCCTAACCTATTTTCTTTATCAGTTTTATCATATAGGAAAAAATTAAGATGTGACAGGTCCTTATGTGACATTTTTGAAATTATGGTCCTTTGTTGTCATTTGTAATTTATAATTTCTCCCAATTATCTGGAATATAAATAATAATATTGTAATACCTTTTATTCAAAAAATAATTGCTTTGGAGAAATTATAAAAATATGACAATTATGCCATTATAAGAACTAATTCAATGTAAGGTACAATAATTCAAATGGTACATAAATAATACAATTAAGGACCAAAATAATGGCAAAAGCCCACCAAAATGATATGAATAAATATATAAAAATATGGGTTTATCAACGTCACTATTGGTAGCCTAACATCTCATGTCGAATGTGCCATAAACTCTAGGTTTTATGTGAGCAGACCTTGATCATGTTCAACTATACAGAACTTGAAGTCGTTGACATTATACGTTATATACCTTTTTGTAGGGAACTCTCAGTTGAATTTCTTATCAATCTCAATAGAACGCGCATGCCCTCGTAGCTGCCACATAAGATAATTTCTAAACTCACTACAATAAAGTGTAACTGGGATTGGGAAATTAAGCAGTAAGCAAACTGGGATTGAATGAGCCCAAATGACGTCACAAAGAGGCCCATGATGACGCAAAGGGAGGCCCAGACCCACGTCAGTTCATCAAAAAAAAGGGGCCAGTGTCCAGAAATATGCAGAAAATATGCAAAATGACGAAAATACCCCTATGTTATAAAATAGTTAAAGAATGAGTTAAGGGTATTTTGGTCATTTGACTAAGGTTAGACAGTCAAGGAAGGTTATCTAAATAGTTAACCAAGGTCAAAGAATACTCTGGTAAGATGTGAAAAGACAATAATGACCCTAGACTCATTAAAGTAAATAAAGAGGAACTAAGGGCATTTTGGTAATTTGCCAAGGGATGTTTCTTGGGAATTGAGCCATCAGGGTGCTTAAGCATGATTAGAGACCCAAGATAGCATTCCAAGAGTCCAAAAACGTGTCCCAATAGTTATGTGGGTTAAAGTAGCATTGAAGTAATATTTTAGTGAGTTTTTAATAAAGTAAAGTTACCCGGTTGAAGTGATAACTGGGGAATTGATCAGATAAAGCTTTGAAATTATCTAGAAGCCATGAGGTGGCGTGAAAGGTGTTCTCATAGGATCCATCAAGATGCCACATGGCACTAATCTAAGGGAAGAAGAAAAAGCTAAGGACACGTGGCACGATCTCAGCCGTTTATTCCGGGATAAGACTCTGGAATTCTTTAGAAGCGCTGAGTTAGCTGGTGAGGTGTCCCAAGGGCCCCACCATTGTGCCACATAAGCATGTGAGGTATCCCTTGATGATGTCACTTTGATGAGTCATTGAGGATGATGATGTCATCACGATGATGCAGGCAAAGCTTCTTGAGGAAGCTAAGCGATCTGAGCCGTTCATTGTGATTTGATCTGAGCCATCCATTCCACCTTCCTCCACCTATAAATACCCTACCCCTCCCTCCATTCCATTCACGGCCAAGAAGAGAAAGGAAGAGAGAGAGAGAGAAAGAAAGATAGAAAGAAGGAGTTCTGGCTGAGCTAGGAGCAATCCAAGGAGCTTAGGAACTTGGCAAGCTTAGGAATAAGGTAAGTAAGTTATTCTAGTCCCTGCTCTAATAAATTATAAGATTATTCTTATGAATTTAGTAGTTATAATAGAGAAATATCTCTTTATAAGGTTAGCCGTGGATAGAAAGAAAGTTAAAAGATTGTTAGAATAGGGGTATTGCCTTAGGATAAGCCTAAATTAAGTAGAGTTATGCTGCATAAGACAATAATAAAATATTATTATGCTCTATATAGGCTCTGACCTATGAACAGAAGGAACTTTATAGCAGAAGCTAATGACTAAAGGAAGGACTACACGCCAGGTAGTAAACTTACCTAAACTTGTATGTATTGAATGTATGGTTGATTGTGTTATGGCTTGATTGATTGATGTTAATATGTAATTGTTGAAGCTCTGTGATATGATTACCTTGGCCAATTGTATTTCATATGTTACATGGAAGCATGCACATTACGTGAAGTTAACACAATCACAAGCAAGCACTAATACCAATCATTGATGCATACACTGTTTAGTACCATTTGCTACTGAGATTTCCCCCGAAATCT
Source organism: Leucaena leucocephala (assembly GCA_037074615.1). Taxonomy (NCBI): domain Eukaryota; kingdom Viridiplantae; phylum Streptophyta; class Magnoliopsida; order Fabales; family Fabaceae; genus Leucaena; species Leucaena leucocephala. The sequence continues at coordinate 9,691,050 of CM073549.1, forward strand.
CACCCTTTCCATATCAAACCAATTACAGCAGGTCTTCTCAAGATGGAGGAGATAAAGATACATGAAGAGAAGTTAATAATTATTTATCTTATTGATATGTGATTGATGTATGTTATACATATGTATGTAAAGTTAGTTGCTGGAATTTGCGAGCATGAACAGTAACTCGTGGTGAGGCAGTGACATTTAATTTGTAATTAAAAATAGTATATAGTTGAATAAATGTATGATATTTTTACAGTAAATAGTAGACATACAAAGCTTCGATTTGATATATAGAATGCCATATTTGAATGTCTACACACAGAGATATAATTTTTTAAAGTTGGGACCAAAATACTGGATTCAGGGGGAAAATGTTGGATGAACAGTAAAATTTTAGCGTTGACTGGCGTTGACTTGGTCTATACATGGTCAACGAGTTATTTTTTCCTGAAAGAGGATTAAGTTAGCTTCATGTAGCAATTTAAACCACTTTGTTTCGAATTTTTCTGGAATTAGTTATGATTTTTCGAAGTCAGGTCACTGGTTTGGAATTTAGACAGTGAACAATAATCGATAGAGTAAAACTCAAAATTGGAAAATTTGACTTCAATGACCTTAAAAGTGGTTCCAGATACTACTAAATGGTCCCTAGGACGTAAGAAAGTAAGGATGTGACACTTAACTTGCCATTCGGACTCTGCTAAGCCACGTGCTACCTAATGTCCTCAGCCATTTTTTATGACATATACATTCTTTGCAGCCACGATTTCAAAGGAAAGTATCTAACAATCTAATGTATTAAGAAATGCATTAAATTTTGTTTAGATACATAATAAGTAACACATTTTATTGTAATAAATTGTACCTTATAATTTTGGCGGGTTTACTCTTCTGCTTTTCCCTTTCTGTACTAACTTGTACCGAGATATCTTACATCACCTACAAATTTTACTGTTTATGAAACATCCTAATTTTAACCATTTAGAGTACACATCGGGAGCATATTTGACTAGCGGAAGCATTACTTTGGCCCAAAATTTTAAAAATTTTCAATTTAGTCCTTGGGTATTGTTCATCGTGTATTTTTCCAAATTAGCAGTCCAACTTTGAAAAATCATAACTAATTCTATAAAAATTGTATGGAGGTGATCCAAATTTATAATTGAATATGTTTTATTGGTATTTAGGGAAAAAAATATAAAATTGGACATTTACTGGCCTAGTTAATACAGTTAATTCGCCGAAGTTTAATGTTCTTATGGTCAATCTGGAATTTCAAGATTCTGACCCTCAATTTTGAGAATTCATTCATCTTAATGTACACATCCAATTGAGGCGTACTACCTATAAATTTAAAGAATAGGATATGTGATACATGAAGGAAATTGGAAGACACGCAGCGGAAATTAACTTTAAAATTTTTTCCATTCCCAGCCAGGATCTACCGAATATGTTTAAGTCAAGGAGAAAGAAGTGTTACCTTCGGTATTCGAGCTTTAGTCGCGACCTCCGTATCCACTAGTCGCGACTCCTCGCCTCTGGAACTTTCAGTCGCGACCTACTCAGCTTCTCGTCGCGACCTGTCGCCTTTGGAACTTTCAGTCGCGACCTGTCACCTCTGGAGTTGTTAGTCGCGACCTCCTCCACTACTAGTAGCGACCTGTAGTCTCTTTTCGGATTTCTGACGTTCAGAACCCAATTTGGTCACGACCTGTGATTCAACTGGTCGCGACCTCGTCGTACCTGGTGCTCTTTTCTCATTCGCGAGAAGTCGACAACTCAGATCAGCTTCCTAGAGCGTTCCAACCACGAACGACATGCTAGCGCCTCTTGTCCCTCTAGGGTTTTCTCAAGATTCCGTCCTCACCGTCTCTATTCTGACAGTTTCTTATCTGCAAACCTTTTGCACTCTCCTGCCCCTTTTTCTCTTGTGAGTTGTGTTGTGTTTTTATGTGTAGAACCCTAGCTCCTAATGTCAAATATATAGGATGCTATCAGGCTTCTAATTGGGCCGGGCTTCAGAATTAATCTTATATTAATTCTGAAATTAATACAATATCATATATTGCATAATTTGATAAGAAACTAATTAAATAACTACGGTTTTTATTAAATCCGTCTCACAGATTTAATTCACCTATTTATTTAATTTAAAATAAAGATGAGACGAAATTATATTTGATTTATTCTCATAAATCAAATTTGAGATATCTTATCAATTTGAATTTCAAATTCAAATAGATCATATCCATTTAAATTCAAATTCAAAAGTGATAGAAATTTAATTTCTCCTTATAAATTAAATCTTGCAAATATCTCTTATATTATATATATAATATATATATACAAATTTATACATATATATAAAATATATAAATCCACCCTAGACTATTCATTGAATCTAGACATCTCTTAGATTCAATGAATCTGGACATCACAGCTCGAGTTGGGCTATTTTGTGTGCGACCCTGTAGGCCCATATGAAGTTGGCAGTGGGCCAGTTACTATACTAACCCACAAGTCGTAAGCGGCCTCTAGCAAGACATTACGACTACCCAAAACATACGAGGATCGATGAACGATGTTACCTTTCATACAACCATATCACGTCCCTTTTGTCACATAATATTTCGGTCATGGATGAGGCATGGTGAACGTCATCCTCCTATTCCTGACCGTTACTTTCTCGATCCCTGAGTAGTCTGACGATAGAAATGGAACTACCCTTCCATTACAGTATGGCCATACATTTCTCAGACTCACTCATCGAGGGGCCAGTAATATCTCTCTACGAATGTGAGGGACAAATTCCATCTTGACCATTCACATTCCTCCGCATGAAAAACCACTGAGACCGAACATAGCCTTTATGATCACTCAGTCAAAAGTGACTTTTGACTAGGTCAAAGCTGAGCGTTTGTCATGTAGGAATCCATGATGATCTCAGGTCAAAGGGCATAGTGACATGGCTTGTATATGAGAGAAGCTTATGACTTAACCCATGCAACTCTCTCATAGCGGGTCAATCCAACACCTTCTACTCTTACATGTTCCTATGACTTTGATTTATATCTCTATATATCTTCAAAGTCATACTGGTCTTATTTCATCTCTGCTCCCGCATAGATAACCGACCAGTGACATTTAGGATAAGATCATAAGTTATCCAAGGATGGTCATCACAGTAAACATGCAAATAATGTGATAACATAATTAAGAAATTCATAAAACAATAATATTTATAAGACAATGATTGTCCCCTAGGGCATAATTTCCAACATCCTCCCACTTGCATTATGTACAATCATTAATTTGCCTAATTCCCATTGACCTAACATGACACTCATGTTTTGCTTGTACAAGCGGCTTTGTTAGAGGATCAGCAACATTGTCTTCTCCTGCTACCTTGCATATTTTTATATCACCTCTATCTTTGATTTCTCTGATGAGATGAAATCTCCTGAGTATATGCTTGGTCCTTTGATGTGACCTAGGCTCTTTGGCCTGTGCAATGGCACCACTATTGTCACAGAACAAAGTTATCGGATTTGAGATGTAGGTATCACCCCTAGTTCAGTAATGAACTTCCTGATCCAAACGGCCTCCTTAGCTGCATCAGATGCTGCTATATACTCGGCTTCCGTTGCAGAATCTGCTACAGTGCTCTGCTTGGAGCTCTTCCAGCTTACTGCTCCATTATTCAGGAGGAATACGTATCCAGATTGAGATTTTTGGTCGTCCTGGTCAGTTTGGAAACTTGCATCTGTGTAACCAATTACACAGAGCTCGTCATCCAATCCACCATAGACCAAGAATAAGTCCTCAGTCATTCTCAAGTACATAAGGATATTCTTGACAGCAGTCCAATAGCCCTCACCGGGGTCCTGTTGATATCTGCTAGTCATACTTAAGGCAAACGAGACATCCGGTCGAGGACATAACATGGCATACATGATGGATCCTATGGCCGAGGCATATGGAACCTTACTCATGCGACCTTGCTGATCAGGTGTACTAGGACACAAATCCTTGCTGAGGTGAATACCATAAAACATGGGTATGAAACCCCTCTTTGATTCCTGCATACTAAACCTATGCAGTATCTTGTCTATATATGTGCTCTGACTGAGTCCTAGAAGCCTTTTAGATCTATCTCTATAGATCCTAATTCCTAGGATGTAGGTGGCTTCACCCAAGTCTTTCATTGAGAAAGACTTTCCTAACCAAGACTTGACAATCTGCAAGGTAGGAATGTCATTCCCAATTAGTAGGATGTCATCGACATAGAGTACCAAAAACACAACTGTGCTCCCACTAACCTTCTTGTACACACAAGGTTCATCAATGTTTTGAAGAAATCCAAACTCTTTGACTACTTCATCAAAACAATGATTCCAACTCCGAGATGCTTGCTTCAGTCCATAAATGGACCTTTGAAGCTTGCACACCTTACCAGAGTCCTCAGAATGCACAAACCCTTCAGGTCGTGTCATGTACACATCCTCAAGGAGCTTTCCATTAAGGAAGGCTGTCTTGACGTGTAATATCCCTAATTTTTTGTACTGATTTATATGTACAGATCGAAGGAAATATATGAATTATTTTTCAGGAAAAAGATGTGGTTGTTTAGGTAAAGAAAGGGATTAAATTGAAAAAGAAAGAAAAGATAAGGACTAAAGTGCAATTATGGAAAGTTTAAAGTTAAAAAGGAAAATTAGACAAAAATGTGGGGTCTTTAGGTGTAATTTTAGCCAAATAAAGGGACTTAGTTGAAAAGAAGAAAAGTTTCCGGGGCAAAATTGTAATTATGGAAACCTGGACTGGAAATAGGCAAAAACAGTGATCGTACTCTCGATCAGCCCCATATTTTACCATTAGGTAGAGCAAGTGACGCCGGGTAAGCCAGCGTAATACAGGAATTTTTCAAGACTTCAGATAGCCAGAAATGATCTGATAGTCTAAAAGTTATAAAAATTCCTACCGGATATCCTAGATATCAGATATAAATGAGAAATTACAGGATGATGCGTCCTGATGGGATGGATGTTTGGAAACTGACAGAATACCGATAGGAGGTCTGTAGAAAAAGTTATTTGCAAATTAGCAAATCCAGACGGGAGTATAAGGCCTCCAGGGATCCGATAGGGAGATTTATCGGTATTTAAACTAAGACTGAATGAGGTCAGGTAACAACAGTTAGATGCCCGTTGTGACCCAAATGGCTACCCAGACACAGTAGGGCAGTGTATCTGACAGAAGGAGCCGGTGTCTGGATATGTGTGTAAACGGTGTATAATAGCTAAAATATTCGGTGAACCTGGACAGGGGAGGATTCCTCGTAATACGTGCTATGAAGGTGTTGGACCCAGAAAGGCCCAATAATGGTGCCAATAAAGGCCCAATAAGACACTTGGACTGATAGGTGGGCCAGTGTCCTGCAAAACCCCGAAAAAGTGCGAAATTACGAAAATGCCCCTGTGTTGTACTAAAAGGGTAGTAGAGGTATGAAGGGCATTTTGGTCATTATGGATAGGCCTAGAGGCCAATACATATATAGGTGAAGTTAACCAGAGTCAATATATGCCCTGACAGAGTACAGAAAGGTGTAAAATGACAGTTTTGCCCTTAGGGTTAAGATAGTGCACGAAAGGGCTCCCAGGGGTATTTTGGTCATTTCGCAGGGGATCTGTAATTGAGTTTAGACCCAGTATAAAAATGTTAATGATATCAAAGATCCAGATACTAAATTTAAGGTCCAGAGACATAATATGGATTTTCAGAAAAATTAGATTCAGAAAATGGTTCAGTTTTGGAGGCGACAGACTGGGCCGGTACCGGATTGGACCAGAAAGCTTCCAGAAGGCTTCTAGCTCCCTCCATTTGCGCCATGTGATAAATGTGTGAGGTGAGGTGTCCCATGAGGTGGCTTTGAATGATGTCATGGATGATGCAGTAAAAGGAATAAAGAAAAATAGGAAATTCCGGAAAAACCAGGACCACAGGATTGAATGGCTTCAAAATTACAAGAATGCCACTTCTCAAAACTATAAATACCCCCTAGCTCTTCATTCTCATGGCCAAGGAGCACTTTAGAGAGGGAAGGAAGTTCTTGAGAGAGAAAGTGAGAAAAGAAAGAAGAAAGGAAGTTCTGGTGAAGTTGGAAGCAGTGTAGAAGTTCTGAAGTTCCGCTTTTAAGGTAGTAACTAATCCTAGCTTTTATGTAATATCTTTGTGATTGGTTGTGCTATTGTTTGGTTGGATTGTTGTCTTATATATTATGCTTGAAGCTCTATTACAATGCTATGATCATATGTTATTGAATATGGAAGCACGCAGCATACTTATCTGTACACAATCACAAGCAAGCACCGTCACTCTGCATTACATATATTGTTATGATTATTACTACTGAGATTCCCCCGAATCTCATCCCAATAAATAACCCATTACAGGGGAGGTTATGTCAAAGTGAATTTTGGGAATTTTAAGAGACGCCGTTATGCTGCCGAAATTATGACAAGATAAGGAAAGCAGCTGATACGTACTGTGTATGTAGGTACTGTCTAAGGAGGATGAAAGTGAGTGGACCTAGCCGGTTCATCCAGTCTTTCCTGGGTACTTATGTAGAATGGTAGTTCTCACGGGAATTACCGAATCGGTACAAGATTAGTTACTTTCTGAAGATGAAGCGTAACGGTTATGCTGCCGGATTTCAGGCAGGAAAAGATGTAATAGAGACATGGGAAATTTTGTACATACCCAGATGTAAAACAACTTATTAATTAATAATAAGTGTTGTTTAGCATGTTTGACTGATATATGATGGATGTATGTATATGTTTGCAAAGTTGAGTGCTGGAATTGGCCACTGTGAACAGTAACACGTAGTGACATGATAATGTTTGACCCATAAATGAAAATAGTAAATGGATGAATAAATGTATGATATTTTTAAGGTAAATAGTAGACATACCAAGCTTCGATTTGATATATAGTATGACTCATTTGGATGTCTACACAAGGGGATATAAATTATCAAAGTTGGGACCAGAATACTGGATTCAGGAGAAAAACGTTGGATGAACAGTAAAGTTGTGACGTTGACTGACGTTGACTCGGTCAATGAATGGTCAATGAGTTATTTTTCCCTGAAATCTAATTGAGTTAGCTTCACGTATCAATTTGAACCACTTCATTTTGATTTTTCTAGAATTAGTTATGATTTTTCTAAGTCAGGTCACTCGTCTAAAATTTTCATAGTGAACAGTACTCATAGTGAACAGTCCCTTTTATCACACGATATTTCGGTCATGGATGAGGCATGGTGAACATCATCCTCCTATTCCTGACCGTTACTTTCTCGATCCCTGAGTAGTCTGACGATAGAAATGGAACTACCCTTCCATTACAGTATGGCCATACATTTCTCAGACTCACTCATCGAGGGGCCCAGTAATATCTCTCTAGAATGTGAAGGACAAATTCCATCTTGACCATTCACATTCCTCCGCATGAAAAACCACTGAGCCCGAACATAGCCTTTATGATCACTCGGTCAAAAGTGACTTTTGACTAGGTCAAAGCTGAGCGTTTGTCATGTAGGAATCTATGATGATCTCAGGTCAAAGGGCATAGTGACATGGCTTGTATATGAGAGAAGGTTATGACTTAACCCATGCAACTCTCTCATAACGGGTCAGTCCAACACCTTGTACTCTTACATGTTCCTATGACTTTGATTTATATCTCTATATATCTTCAAAGTCATACTGGTCTTATTTCATCTCTGCTCCCGCATAGATGACCGACCAGGGACATTTAGGATAAGATCATAAGTTATCCAAGGATGGTCATCACAGTAAACATGCAAATAATGTGATAACATAATTAAGAAATTCATAAAACAATAATGTTTATAAGACAATGATTGGACCCTAGGGCACAATTTTCAACAATACATGTCTGCAAAATTTTGTGGCTAGACTCATCCATGTACTAGGTTAATCAGGGGTCAAAACAAGTCTGCTCTAGGACGTGCGTTTTTACCTTTCCATCTTTCTTTATTTTTCATAAATTATTCTAGCATACATAAACCATTAACTTGGCTTCCCATATATTCATATAAATAATTTAAATATGCGATAATTATTCCATATATTTTTATCACATAAATAGGCACTTTACATAGCATTTACATACATGGGAAATTCATATAACACATGCTAGAACATAAATTTCTCCATTTTCCTTCTTCCATTTTGTAGCTCTCCTTCAAGCATACATCTTCCATCATAATTGACCTATTATGGTTGGTTAAGGGAGGGTGACATTTAGGGGAATTTTAGTAGCAAATATTACCACATGCATTTACAAGATTAATGTTTAGTGCATGACATGCTTGCTTGCCTTAATTCATGCTATTATGATGATAGGTGTGTATACTCAATTATTTCATACAATATATAAATGGCCAATACATTAATAGAAATAGAGCTTCATCCATTCATATATACTTCACATAATCAAGCAAAGCAATCACACATTAACATACACTAGCATAAACATCAAGTACACAAGAAGGGTAAGTTCAGTACCTTGTACTTAAGCTTTTACTTATGCTCTTGAACTTGATCCCTAGCTTTTCAACCATGAAGCCTTTCAGTCAACCACTTCCCAACATCCTCTTAGATGTCTCAAGTGGTATCAGAGCAAGTCACTTGTTTAAAGGATCTAACGATCTCAAGTGCGAAGATTATGGCTGTATTTGAAGGTTTTGATTATACTATTCCTCATTTTCTGAAAAATATTGATTTCTATTTTTGGAAAGCCCGAATGAGGATATTTTTGAAAACTATTAATTTTGATATGATATACATCTTTATAAATGATTTTGATTTCAAAATTAGAAAGAATTGGATTGAGAAAGAAAATAAAATGTATTTCTTAAACAATAGGGCAATTAATATCTTGTATAGTAGTTTAATTGAAAATGATTATGAGAAAATCAAATATTGCTCTAATGTTAAAAATATATTAGAAACTCTTGACTCTATTTAACTTCTAACAGTGGGTTTGGGGTTTACATAGAAATCTTTACAAATGACACTATTTCAAAAAGCAAAAAGGTTTTGTAATTTAAGGATATTACAGAGAAATCTGATAGAAAGAAATTTTACACTCTGATTATAGATTGCTTAAACTAGACCAATATAGTATTTATAAAAGTATATGTGAAAGGCATCATCATATTATTTGCAATTATTATGGAAAACAATGTCATATTTCTCATACATGTTATTTTAGAAGAAATTCTAATATGAGAAATAAATATGTTTGGGTTCTTAAAGGACAATCAAGGTCCAAAACTAATGCTTAAGGACTCAAAATTAAATGAATACCATAATGTCCTCCTAGTGCTTTTAATGTGCAGGATAATATTAAAAGGAATGGGCAAGGTACTTGGAGAAATGGGCATCCAAGAATTTCTCATGCATCGGTAAAAGCCATATTACTTAGGAGAACTTATGGAGTTTCCGTTGCTACAATTTCAAAGTCAATTTATAGAAGCAATGGAGAAAGGCCCAAAGAGTGTGTTATAACTCAATAATAGATTATCACAGTTTACCATTCAATTACTTTTAGGAGAATAGAACAAGGAGGATCTCTCAAGCATCAAAATTCATATCAGTTAAGAGACCATTATAAGTATCTATCAGAAGAAATTCAAAGATGCAATAGGTATGCAAAGGCAATCCTTCTTCCACATAAGGAAATATGATTAATGAGGTTCATCTCAAGATTTGTGGATTCAAATCTTGATGAAGATGAGCCAGTGAAGCTTGAATTTTGGTGCAAGAAACAAAAAATTAACATCAATTAACTGAGTCAAGCTAGCTGTCACAAGGACAAGAAGGAATATGTAAAATCTAAACTTTACCTCTTTATTATGCTTAAATGAATTATTGATTTAGGTAATGAATACTTGTTCCTTGTTCTATTCCTTTAGCAGTCAACATTTCAATATCATATCTTCAAATTGCTACATGAATCATAAAATAAAACTATGCATATTTTCTATATTCATATTTTTCAAATACATAATTTAGATTGTTTCATGGATTTTAATTCATTAATTCATCTTGACTTATACTAATGCATATCCATGAATTTGAAAGATAAATTTGAATTTCAAATCCTGTATCAAATATCCTAGGTTTACAAAATGCATGCAAATTATTTAAAAATCTATTTTTAAAATGTGGGCATCAATATTGGAGATTAATACACCTATATGAAATTTCTCCAAATCCATTTGCAAGAGTTATCATCTTAATTGTACTATCAATTACTTGAACTTCTTATCCTTCAACCAATTAAACATTCTTCTGTTTAAATTATCCACATGAAGTTCAAGTTTATCTGCTCAAAAAAAGAAATATTTCAAAACATCATATATAACATCCCAAATTTTTCCTATCTACATAAGATTGATAGAGGAAAGAGATTAAGAAGGGATTGCGATGATAATTAGAAGAAAATATAATATTTATATAAGTTTAAGTCAAAGAAAGAATGGAAAAGTAAAAAGTTATAAAGCTATAGGACGTAAATGTAATTTAGACAAAAGTTAAATATGGAAAATTCAAGAAAAAATAGAAAAGTGACTTAAATGAAGTTTTGAGATTTTAGGTATCAAATTGGAGTTTCAAATTTGGTAGAAAGGAACTAAAGTGGAATTTGGCAAATTCATGGGCTAAAGTGTAATTTTGCCAAATTTAAGGGCAAAATGGTAATTATGGAAAGTTAAGCTAGAAAAAGCCCAAAAATTGCTAGAAAATATTTTGGTCCTAAATTTTACCAATAAATAGAGGATAGAATTTAGGCCTGGTATATCTCTCAAAATTCTAATTTAAAGTCTTGATAAATTAACATTAATTTCTAAAGTCTAAAAATTTGTACAGTATCTTCTGGATCTTGGAATTAGATAAAATTTTATAATAAATTTTTATAATTAATATAAGAATTTATTAAACTAAAAAGACTTAAAAAAGAGTTATGTAGAATTAATTAGAGAATTTAAGGTGAAATCGGACACCGATAAATAATTTATAGAAAATATATAGAATTTTTATCAGGACTTCTGAGTCTCAAAAAATTATAAGACTTTGCAAGAAATTCATTTTATAATATAATGAATTTCTAAAAATATCATAACTCTTAAAATAAATTTATAGAATTTATTTCAAAACTCATTGTGATTTAGGATACCGGGTAAAAGATATACCTTGGGATGTGTGCCAAATAATAAGTTGGATCCAATTCAAGCCCAATATGGCATCACAATGGAATCCCAAATAGTCCAAGGCATTTTCTCGGAGAACAAGTTAGATTTAGGATATTTTATGAATTTTTAAAAGAAAGGAATTCAAGAAAATCCAAGAGAATGCAAGGTGGAATGTGAGGTATCCTTGTGGGACCCACATATCCACCACATGGCACCAAGAGCATGAAGGAAGCATTATCCCATGTGCTAATTTATATTAAAATAATGTAAGAATTAAGTTAATGGTAATTAAGGAATTAAGCAAGCAATGACATTCAAGATTAAAGCATTGTAATAATTAGTTGAAGGAGGGGTATTTAGTCCAAGAAGTCTTAAAAATTTGCTATAAATACCCCCCTTTTCTTTAAAATTTCGTGTACCTAGAGTACCCTTGGGAAAACCATGCCAAAATGAAGAGAGAACTAAAAATAAGATGAAGGAGAAGCCACCCAAGCAAGTAGCTAAGGTAAGCAATCATTTCTAATTTATTTATAAATGTTTTAGAAGGATAAAACCTAAATTTTAATGGAAGAAAAATGGGATATTCCTTATGATATGTTGCTGTCTAGAAATGTGTAATAAAGAAGGAAGAAGAAAATGAAGTTAGAACTATGTAGATGACACTTAGATGAGTTAGTTTGGCTGGTTGGTTATTAAATTTAGTTAATATTCTTGACTTTGCATTATCTTGATGCTTTTGGCTTGTACTATTTTGTATAGAAGGAAATAGAATTTCAATGATTTAATGCTTCCATTGAATTTAAATTATGATTTTGTATAGGATTAGATAGGATTGGAACCTTGGAAGCATTGAAATTGGAAAAGGAAAGTTTTGAAACTCTTTATGTACTGTTCATATGCATGAACATTGATGATGATTTCATGATTTTGATGCTTCCAATGGTTTTAAAATAAAAAATTGTGTGAGATTAAGTAGAGAAACAATTAGTGGAAGCATTGGAATCAAAATGAGAAATTTTGAAAGAAAATGCCTTCTTTTTTGGTTATGTCCAGATTTCATGAAGGAGCTAGAATTTCATAATTCTAAGCTCATAAATGGATTTATAAGGCCAAATTGTATAGGGTAAAGTCAAGATATCAATTAATTAAAAGGCCAAACCAATTAATAAAAATTAGAGAAAGATAGAGACTTAATGGTCTAAAGGAATAGTGAGTAGATTATGTTGGCTTATAAATGGATTGTAATGAGCATGATGTTATGGTTTATTAGGCCTTGAGTAATGTTGTAAAAAGGACCACAAAGAAAGGACAATGGAGAAAAGGAAAAGAGTAAGGAAAAGCAAAGAATAGAGGTAGTAATCTTACATCAACTTGTATGTGTTGATTGTATGGATGGTTGTGTTATGGCTTTGTTGATTGATGTTGTTCATATGTATTAGTTGTAGCTCTGTGTTATGATTACTTTGGCTAATTGTATTTCATATGTTACATGGAAGCATGCACAATACCTTATGTTAACACAATCACAAGCAAGCACAAGTTCCAAGCATTAATGTATGCACTATTTAGTACCGTTTACTACTAAGATTTCCCCAAAAATCTCACCCCAATATATATATCCAAACAGAAGGAACCTCAAGCATGGGAGGTAAAGATTTGAGGATGATGTTATAGTTTGTTTGTGTAGTTATGTTGTGAACAAGTTGTGGAATGTATGTATATAAAGTTAGTTGTTGAAAATTCTGTACATGAACAGTAATTAGTTTTGGCAGTGACTTTTGGTCTGTAATTAAAATGTATAATATTTTAGAAGTAGTTAGTTGACATGTCAAGCTTCATTTTGACACCAGGAATACCTTATTTCGACGTCTGTACAAAGATAACATAATTTTTAAAATTAGGGATCAGAAACTGATTTCCAGAATTTTGACCAAATGAATAGTAATCTTTTACGTTAAAACTGTGTTGATTGACTGAGCATTTGGTTTTATAATTATTTTTTTATAAATTTTTCTAGAATTAATTATGATTTTTTGAAATTGATCGCCTAATCTAGAAATACCACATGAACAGTACTCGTAAGTTGAAATTTTTTAGATTTTGTAATTGAACTTCAATGGATATTTAAGTGGTTCTAAATGCTATCGAATGGTCCCTAAGGCGTTCAAAAATAAGGTGTTACATCATAGCCTTATGCTTAAAATGTTTATTCACTAGAATAAATTTACTATTCTAGTCATTTGGACAAACCAGTTAATGTGCTTCATTATTTAGACATTATTTGGAAAATAAGCAAAGTCTTTGAACCTTCATCATTATGTGCCTTTAGCTGATCTCCTATCTTATATGACTTTTGTTCTTAGAAAATTCTCAGACATGTTAACATTGTTTTCAACATGTAATCTTACAAGAATATTTATCTCCAATATGATGACCTCCAATATTTCCATAAAATTAATTTTTCAAAGTCTATATTTTTTTTAAAAATCAGATGGAATTTGAAAGAAAAATTATCTTCAAAAGAGAGCTTCACATTTAAATACGCATTATCTGTTAAAGGCTCATCTCCTGATATATTCATCCATGCTCATTGTGAATTTATTAGTTTTAATAATGAGTTGTTATATGGTCTCATATATATATATACATAAATTATTCTTTCTATGACCATACTAACCATTCTCCCAGAAATTAAAGAAAGAAATTTGCATTTATAGTAGGAGAATACAGATATATTTCAATGAACTATAATGATGATCATGTGGAGACAAGGAGCACTGGAGCTACAACGTTCATTTGGCAACAAATTAAAGAGGATCATCATCATATATGTTAATACAAAAATTGCTTAAACATAATAAGAGATGAAGGCAAAGAATTCCAAGGATAAATTTATCCAGTTACTAAAACAAAATGAGCATTTTTAAACCCTCTCTTTATATTGAATATATCTGAGCAATTTTGATGATATTGTTTCCATGCTATATGTGTCTATGTACTTTTGACAAAAATCTTTTCCTGTTGCATTATGTTTTAACTGAAATTATGTTATTACTTTTTAAAGTTCATAGTTTTAAAGTATCATATGAGTTATAAAAGAAGTCATGAATTTATCAAAAAAGTTATCGTTAAAGGGTCTTATCGATAAGGACTTTGATAAACATGGGATAAAGCATGAAATGCTTTGATATTCAATCAACCGAATCTTTTCAAAAACCTATTTGATGAACTTAATTATTGAACATGTCTTCGATAAGAATAAACTAATTTTAAAGATTTTGTAAAGTGTTAAAACTGAAATTTATCGAACATCTTATCAATAAAGGTGCTTTTTTATAAGCTAATTGATAAATTAACTTATTTTGTGAAAAATTTTATTGTTTTCATTGATTAATTCTTCGATAAGAATACTTATCCAAATGTTATTCGATAAATTATGTGAAAAGTATTGACATTTATCGAACAACTTATCCATAAGGGTGTACTTATCTTCGATAAATTAGCTATCTCTGTTAAAACAAATGATGTTTTTGATCGAATAACACTTTGATAAGATTATTTATCCAAGAATTATTCAAAAAATCTTATTTGCTTTCCTTTAAAAAGGTAATTATTTATTGGACAATTTATTGATAATGGGTCTCTTCGAAGAGCTATTTAATAAATTTCTTATCCTCGCTTAAAGATTTATCGATAAGCACTTCGAATAAGGTACTTATCAAAGACCTTATCGATAAGTAATCAGTTATTTAAGAAAAATATGTCTGTTACTGTTCAGTTCATCGAATTCCTCCTCAAAAAATTTCTCATTCTCTTTGAATCCAGAATTCATAGCCATCCCATAACTCCCATTTAGCAATTAAAAGTGTCTGAAACCATTTCCCCAACATTCCTACACATTTTATTCACCCAAAAGATCTCATATTTCTACTTCCTTTATCTCATTTCATGTCACTATGCTTCATTCTCCTTTTCTCTATCAATGAGTAATGGTAAGAACCAAGGTACCAAAGGTTGGGTTAGACAAAGCAAATGAAAAGCAAAAGGCAAGTTCTTCAAAGCCAAAGAATAAGCCTAAGGTAACAAAGGACAAGATCCCATCAAGAGATTTAGTTCCTACTGTACAAACACCATAAACATAGGCGTCTAGCCCAGTCAGATAGAATGCTCGACAAGTATCTAAGAGGAAGAGACACTTGATCTCTTCAGTGGCTGAGGAATTAGAGAACATCTACCCTGATGATAACCTCGAGCGAGCAGTTCATGCAGCAGTCAATATTACTCCTCCCTCAGCTAATGCTTCTCCCTCTGGTAAAAAAGTAAAACAGACAACAAGGAAAGGAAGAAATGATTCTTCCCAAGGTACCTCTGATTCTTCATCTCATTCACCTATTGATGTTTCTTCCTTCATTCATACTCCTTTCGTTTCTCTTGCTCTTCTTACTGATAACCTAGATAAAGGAATGGATAAAGGGAAGCTTAAGGCTGGGTTTGCCCATAAGGATTTTTGTCCTATTATTGTGGTAGATCTAGATTACTTAAAGTACAACGAGAAGGCCCAATTAGATCTAAGTAACCCTATGAAGCACTATGAAAATTGGCTAGGAATAAACCTCTTATATTGCCTTGAAGTAGTCAGAAGATTTTACTATAATATGAGAGTGTTTGATAAGACTGGTGATGATGGTGAATTGGTGAATAATTACTTGACCATAGAATTAAGGGGCAGAGAAATTAAAATGGACTCAAGTGTGATCAAATCTTTGCTAAAGACAACAATTTTTGAGTTTGAAAAGAAGCATGAATTATCCATGAGACAAATCTATGAGGCCCTTATGCTAAATGAAAATTTCTCGGGTGATATAAAATTTGTATCCAAAAACTTGTACCATTATCATAGGATAATCCACTACATATACTCGAGAAGCATGATTAACAAGTATGGCAGCTTTACAACATGACTCAGGAAGATTATGGTTTGCTGGCTAGTATAAATAATGGGGAGAAAATCAATATAGGGGACTTGATTTATAGTGAGACGAGGAACTTTCACTTTGCCAAATCCAAGTCTACTCCAATGCCTTACCCCAAATGATTTCCTTCTTCCTTCAATGCAATAACATAGAGTATCTAGAGAAAGGTGAAAAGGAAGTGAAAGTACTAAGATTTGGGGCTGAATAGATACATCATATGAGGATCGTACTGCCACTAATAACTGGTGGCATGAAAGCTCAGAAAGGAAAACAACCAGTGTCCACTTTAAAATAGACAGATGAAGCGCAATCTTCAACAAACCCAACACAACCTTCATCTACTCTTTCATTTGCTTAAGTTACTATCCAACATCTTGTACAACAAGAAATTATGAGTTTCGTAGAAGATTTAATGGCTCAAGTTCAAAAGAGCATGAAATCTTCTGATCATAATTTCTCTCAATTGCTCAATAAGTTTGGACACTCTTTAGAGCACAAGATTGTTTCTGAGGTTACAAAGGTAATAAAGTTAATAAGGGTGGCCTGTCACACCTTACTTTCATACATCTTTGGGACCATTCGTTAGCATTTAGAACCACTTACATGACCTTTGAAGTCCATTAACTAAATTTAGTATTTCACTCTTCACCAGTTACTGTTCATATGGTATTTCCAGATTCAGCGACAAACTTAAAAAAATCATAATTAATTCTAAAAAAATAAAATGAAGTGGTTCAAAAGTCTAATAAAAGCTTACATATTTAAATTTAATGGAAAAATAAGTTCTATACCAAATGCTCAGTCAATTAGTATAGTTTAATCGTCAAATATCACTTTTCATTTGGTCAGATTTTCTAGAAAATAGTTTTGGTCCCTAACTTTGAAAATTTTGTTCTCTTTGTATAGATGTTGGAATAAGGTGTTTTTGAAGTCAAAACGAAGCTTGACATGTTAACTAAGTCTTGGAAAAATATCATACATTTATTCAATCATTAACTATTTTTCTTTCAATTACACAAAATGTCATCAAATTTAAATACATAACAATTTTACATATTACATTCATAACAATTTCATAATCAATCATACTATCCAATCCCTAACACCTTCTTATACAACTTCATCTCCTTTCATCTTTAGAAACCTGCTGGGATTGGGGTGAGATTTTTGGGAAAATCTCAATAGCAAATGGTACTAAATAGTGTATGCATTAATGATAATGTTTGTGCTTGTTTGTGATTATGTCAATACAATGTAATGAGCATGCTACCATGTTACATATGAAATACAATTGGACAAAGCAAATATAGAAATAGAGCATCTATCAAATACATATATACCACAATAATTCACATAGCCATAGCACCATAACACATTACATTGAACACATACAAGTCTAGGTTAATTTACTATCTCACATGCTTGACTTTTCTTTACTTTATCTTTGCCTTTTGCTTCTTACTTCTCCTTGATGTGTAGATTCCCTCTTTTGAGCACACAATTCAAATCCTAACATCACATTATCATCCATTCATTACAATCTAACTTTCCTTGAACATTGAGCTTACTTTCCCTAATCTTTACTAATTGATTTAGCCTTTGAACCAATTGATGTCTTGACCTTAACCTACACAATTTGGCTCTCTAAATTCATTTATGAACTTAGAATTCCCAAATCTAGTAGCTGTACACTATTCTGGATAGAATGGAAACATGCCCTCTTTGTTTCCAAAATTCTCATTTTGATTCTAATGCTTCCAATACTTGTTTCTCTACCTTATCCTAGACAATTTTTTTTATTTTAAAACTATTGGAAGCATCAAAATTATAAAATTCCAATCACTGTTCATATATGTGAATAGTAACAGAGAAGACTTAAAAATTACATCTTTAATTTCTAATATTTTTAAGGTTCCAAACCTATCCAATCCTACACAAAATCATCTTCTAAATTCAATGGAAGCATTAAATCATTGAAATTCCATCTTCCTCTATCTAAAATAGTGTTGGGCAAAAGGCCTCATCCATGGTAAAGTTAAGAATATCAACTTGATTCAATAACCAATCATCTAAACTAACTTATATAAACATTAACACATAGTTCTAGCTTTAATTTCTTCTTCCTTCTTTCATCTAGGGTTTTGGACAGTATATATATCCTAGAGAAATCTCATTTTTCTTCCATAAAAGCCCTAAGTTCAAGCCTTAAAATTAAAGAAAAATAAGTTAGGATAGATTGCTTACTTTAATTCCTAGCTAGCTTGAACTTTGGTGCCTTGAATTTCCATTTGTCTTGGCTTGAGTTTCCATTTGGCCATAGTTTCCCCAAGGGTTCAAGAGCCATGGTTTTGCAAGGAAATTGAGGGGTATTTATATACTTGAATGCATGAAAATGAATAGTTAATATCACTTTGTGCATTATTTAATCCAACAGTCCATATTTGCTCTTGAAACTTTTCTAAAATTACGATTTTACTCTGGCTTGGGTTTAACATTGTAAATAAACCCTTTGAGGTATTTATCTCAACCTTAGGCCTCTAACTAACCTATTTTCTCTTTCTATACCCAGGAGACTCTTCTAAAGTCTCTAACTTATATATATTTGCCACTAGGGACTTTTACTATTTATAATTTAGTCCCTAAACTTTTATTATTTGCAATTTAGTCCTTGAACATTATTTGTATATTTTTGGGACTTATGCTAAAAGGGGTTTGATAGCCTACCTATTTTAGGCTACATACTGGGCTTCTAGGCCTAAAAATTAGGATATGACATGGGCACTCTTCTCCATATCCTTGTTCTATAGACATAAGCATTCAAGTTTATAGGAGATGAAGTCACTGATTTGAAAAGCAAAATTATGAGTTCTAATACTCAAGCCTCAACAACTCCTCTTCCTGGTCTAAATATTTCTGCTTCATTTAACCCTAACCTAATTCCTACATCAACTTCTAAGCCTAAACACATTAAACCTGCCCCTAAAGCCTAAAGCCTAAAGCTCACTAAACCCTTCCTCCTTAAATGATTCCATTTTTTATTGATGTCAAAAAGGGGGAGAATTAGAGTGAATTATGTTAGACTCCAATGTTAATGTTTTGATAATGAAAATTAATTGAGAGAAGATTTCAAAAAGAAGTTTTAAATTGATAAAGAATATTTATCGATAAGCTTATTGATAAGGTTGTTATTTGATAAATAAGAAAAAACTTTTGAAGGAAAATACAATTTTTGAAAAGCAGTTATTGAAGACTTATTCCATAAGGTCTCTTATCGATAAAGACTTCGATAAAACAATCTAAACTAAGCTTTTGAAAATTCTGAGTAGTTGTTCTTGTGAAGTTATTCGAAGACTTATTCGATAAGGGGATTTATCAAAGAAGCCTTCGATAAGTATTTTACAGACTCATCTTTGCAAAAAGAATTTCATGCAAAGTTTTATCAAAGAATTGATCGAATATGGTATTTATCGATAAGATCTTCGATCAATGAAAATTATCTTCAAAGTAGAGTTTTGTTCTTAAAAAACTCATTTGTGACGAACTATTCGATAAAAGGATTTATCGAATAACTCTTCGATAAATAAGGAAAAATTTCTAAATTTACAAGTAAAAATCTAATCTAGCGAGATGCCACAAGGACAAGAGAAAACATAGTGAAATCTTATCTTTACCCACTTATTGTACTTCAATGAATTATTAATTTGGGTAATGAATACTTGTTCCTTGTTGAAATCCTTTAGCAATCAAATCTTCAAAAATTATTTTCAAATTGCTAAATGGATAAAACCGTGCATAGTTTTTATATCCATATTTTTATATATAAATTGTTTCATAGTTTTCAACTCATAAATTTATCTTGACTTATAAATATGCATATTCATGGAAAGATAAATTTGAATATCAAATCCTGCGTCAAACATCTTAGTTTTACAAAATGCATGCAAATAATTTGAAAACTTGTTTTTTTATATTTGAACATTAGTATTAGAGATCAATACTCTTATTTGGAAACTTGAAAAATGCTCTAAATCTATTTGCTAGAGTCACTATTGATCATAAGTATACTATCATATGCTTGAACTCTTTATCCTTCAACTAGTTAAAGATTATTTTGTTTAATAGATTAATTATCTACATGAAGTTCAAGCGTATCTATTCAAAAAATAGAAATATTCCAGAACTTATCTACTAGAATATATTTATTCCTCTGGTCATTTGGACTAAAGAGTTAATATGCTTCATTGTTCATCTATCATTTGTAAAATGAGCAAAGTCTTTGAGTTTTCATTCTTGATATCCTCTCTTACTTTTGCTCCTACGAAATTTCCAAACATGTTAACATTGTTGTTCAACATGTTATTCAATATATTTTTAATATTTTTCTCCAATTAGCTTATCTTTTTTATTTTTATGAAATCAACTTTTCAAAGGTTTATATTTGAAAAATAACATTGAAATTGCATATTTGTTTTGAAGCATTATCTTTCAAGATAGTTTTTTAATCCTTTTGCATTATCTTTCAAGCATTATTTTACAGGTTCAATCCTTTTGCATACTCATCTGCTTTCACTGAAGATTGATATGTTTTGATTATGAGTTGATATATGGTCTTATGTATAAATGGAAATTATTTTATGACCATACTAACCATTCTCCAAGAAAAGAAAAGATTTGCACTTAGGACAGGAGAATATAGAAATTTCTCAATGGATAATATTGCTACATCATGAATGAGATCTGACACAATAAGCAATAGAGTTACAAAGTTCAAATTGGCAACAAGCAAAAGGATTGTCGTCCATGTCAATGCAGAAGGTGTTCAAATACAACAAAGAAAGGAAGGCAAAAGAATTTCACGAATCAATTCATCATATTGCCTAAATAAGAATTTCTAACACTCTCTTTTTATAATTGAATACATTTGAGCATTCTTGATAATAATGATTTTATGCTATATGTGTTTATGTACTTTTGATCTTCTTTTGATACATCATATTTTAAAGATATTGTTTTAAAAGATTCATGATTTTAATATATGATTCAATTTTCAAAAGTCATGAACTTATCGAAGAGGTTATTGATAAAGGTTCTTATCGATAAAAGCTTTGATAAACTTGAGATAAATTGAACATTCTATAATCTAAATATTTTCAAAAATCTATTCGATAAAGTCATTTATCGAATATGTATCCGATAAGAATGAATTTCTTTGAAAATTTTGCAAAGAATTATGTGTTGATTTTCATCGATAAATTCATTGAAAAGAGAACTTATCCAAATGTTATTCGTAAAATTTGTGAAAAAGCTTTGAAATTTATCAGACAACTTATCGACAAGGCTATTTATTGAGAAGCTATTCGATAAATGAACTATTGTTGGAAAATGAGTAAATATTTTGATCAAATAACAACTTGATAAAGATGCTTTTCAAAGGATTCTTTGATAAATCTTGTGTGTGAAAAAGGTAGCTATTTATCGAATAATTCATCTATAAAGGGGCATATCGAATAGCTATTCCAAAAATTTCTTACCATTATTTGAAGATTTATCGATAAACACTTTGAATAAGGAACTTACTGAAAGACTTATATATAAATTATCATCTATTTGTTAAAAATATGACCATTACATTTCAATTCATCGAAACCCTTTTCAAAAAATTTATCAGATTCTCTCGACCCATAATTCATAACTGGTTCCATAACTCCCTCTTATCAATTAGAACCATTCGAAGTTATTCCCCTAATATTTCAAACCAATTCTCTCATCCAAATCCTCAATCTCCCTCCCTCATCATTGTAAAACCTTCACTATTAATCATCCTTTTAGTTAAACAATGGCAAGAACCAAGGTGCCCGAAGTTGGGTTAGAACAAGCAAAGGGAAAGAGAAAGGGAGATTCTTCTAAGTTAAAAGTAGCAAAGGACAAGAGTTCATCACAGGTTTAGAAGCACGCACAAGAGAGTCCTGCCCGACAAAGTTCTTAACATGCCTCAAAAAGAAAGAAACGGTACGAGACTCCTCAAGGTAATTCTGGGTTTTCATCTTCAAATTTTGCTTCTTTACTATTAAGACTGATAGAGGAAAGAGGTTGATAAGGGATTGTGAAAATGATCAGAAGAAAAGGCAATGGTTAGATAAGTTTTAAGTCAAAGAAAGTAGGAAGGTATAAAGTTATAAAGCCAAAGGGACTAAATTGCAATTAATGAAAGTTCATGGACTAAACTGTAAATAGTGAAAAGCCTAGGGACTAAATTACAAATAGTGAAAAGTTCAAGGACCTAAATAGAATTTTGAGATTTCAAGGACCAAATTGAAATTTCAAATTTGGTAGAAAGGGACTAAAATAAAATTTGGTAATTTCGGGGAATAAAGTGGAATTTTGTCAAATTCAAGGCAAAAGTGTAATTATGGAAAGTTGAGCTAAAAAAGGCCCAAAATTGCCTGAAAATATTTTTGTCCCAAATATTACCAATAAATAGAGAATAAAATTTTGGCTAAGCATATCTCTCAGAATTCTGATTTAAGGTCCCTCATAAATTAATATTAATTTCTAAAGTTTGGAGATTAGTACAGTATCTTCTGGACCTCATAATTAGATAAAATTTTGTAGTAAATTCTTATAATTAATATAAGAATTTATGAAACTGACAAAACTAAAAAATGAGTTGTGTAGAATTTATAATAGAATTTACAGTAAAATAAAACACACGATAAGTACTTTACAGGGAAATTTCTTAGGAGTTGAGCCCATGAAGGTAGGACCAAGTAAAAGGCCCAAGATCACGCCTCATAGGCCCAATAATATACTCATATAGGTATGTGGGCCAGTGTTTAGAAAGACCTTGAAAAATATAAAATTACAAAAATGCCACTATGTTATTCCATTGAACAAGAGATGAATGGAGAACATTTTGGTCATTTGACCAAGGTTAAAAAGTCAAAAAGGGTTATTTAAATGGTTGACCAGGGGTAAGGAATACTCTGGTGATGTTTAAAATGATGATAATATCCTTAAAGTTATGCAAGTAAATAAAGAAGAACCAAGGGCATTTTGCTAATTTGCCAAGGGAAGTAATGAAGTTTAGACCCAGTCCAATAATGTCAATGATAGGAAAAATTTGGATATTGGATTTAAGATCAGAAAACATATTATGGAATCTCAGAAAAATTAGATTTAGAAAATAATTTAGTTTTTATGAAATTGAACTGAGCTAATACCGAATTGAACTAAAATTTTTCTAGACTTTTCTTTTCCTCTACTTTGTACCAAACATGGCCTTGATGATGTCATGGATGAGGTCATCAAAACTTGGGGGGCAAGCAAAGTTTCAAGATTGAATATGGACCCTTGGATCAAATAGTACACAAAGAGATCTCAACCATCCATTCACCTAGCCTTTTGCCTATAAATACCTTCCCATTTTTTGCACAAATCGTGAGCACAAAGGAGACCTTGGGGAGGTGCTGTTCAAGTGGAAACTCAAGCAAGAAGAGAAGAGATCTAAGGTACTAAAGTTCAAGCTAGCTAGGAATTAAGGTAAGTAATCTATCCTAGCTTATTTTTCTTTAATTTGGAGGTTGAACCTAGGGTTCTAAGGGAAGGAAAATGAGATTTCCCCATGGTATGCTTGCTGTCCAAAATCTGAAATTTAGGGGGAAGAAGAAATTGAAGCTAGAACTATGTAATTAACACTTAGATAAGCTATATTTAATGGTTAGTTATGGAATTATATTGAAATTCCTTGCTTTGCACATTGAAGAGGGTTTTTGGCGAAGAGTAGAACTGAAAGGAGGAATTTGAATTTCAATAATCTAATGCTTCCATTGAATTTAGATGATGATTTTGTGTTGGATTGAATAAGTTAGGAACTTTAGAAGCATTGGAATTAAAATATAAAATTTTAGAGTCTTCTCTATTACTATTCACACATATGAACAGTGATTTGAATATCATGATTTTGATGTTCCAATGGTTTTAAAATAGAAAATTGTGTCGGATAAAGTAGAGGAACAAGTATTGGAAGCATTGCAATCAAAATAAGAATTTTTGAAAGAATTATATGCTTCTTTTTGGTTCTGTCCAAATTTGATGAAGGAGCTAGAATTTCAACATTCTAAGTCCATAAATGGATTGAAAAGATAAAATTGTAGGGTAAAGTTAAGATGCAAGTTAGTTCAAAGGATAAGGCAATTAACTACAAATAGAGAAAGTTAGAGGTTAAGTGGTTAATTGAGTTTAATGTTATGAAATGTTAGTGAATTGAGATTATAGTGAAGGAATGATTATATGATGTTAGGATTTAAGTTGTGTGCTCAAAGAAGGCAGCCACATCTTAAGGATAAGTAAAAAGCAAGAGGCAAAGAAAAGAGTAAAGGAAAGTCAAGCATATGAGGTAGTAAACTAACCTAGACTTGTATGTATTGAATGTGAAGTGCAATGGTGCTATGACTTTGTGAATTGTTGTGGCATATATGTATTTGAAAGATGCTCTGTTTCTATGACTACTTTGGCCAATTGTACTTCATATGTAACATGGTAGTATGCTCTATGCATTATGTTGATGCAATCACAAGCAAGCACAAACATGAACATTAATACATACACTGTTTAATTCCATTTGCTACTGAGATTTCCCTAGAAATCTCACCCGTCCATGTCACCCCAATCCCAACAAGTTCTCCAAAGAGGAAAGAAGATGAAGTTTCATGAGAAGAAGTTAGGGATTGGATAGTATAATTGTTATGTGAAGAATGTATGTATAGATTTTGAAATTTGTCACTGTGAACAATAACTCGTAAGGAGGCGTGACCTTGATGATATAATAAAAAATAGTAAATGATAGAATAAATATATGAAATTTTACCAGCATCTATTTAATATTTCAAGTTGTTTTTTACACTAAAAATGCCTTATTTCGATGTCTACACAAAGAGAATATTTTTTCAAATTTGGGTACTAGAAACTGTTTTCAGCATTTTTGATCAAATGAACAGTGATATTTGATGCCAACACTGCACTAATTGGCTGAGAATTTGGTCTAAGACATATTTTTCCTTAAAATTATAGTATGTTAGCTTCTTGTAACCTTTTGAACCACTTCATTTCGAATTTTATAGAATTAATTATGATTTTTTTGAAGTTTATCACTTAATCTGGAAATACCACATGAATAGTACCAATAAGTTGGAAATTTCCAGATTTTGAATTTGAACATCAATGATCATATAAGTGGTTCTAAATTCTACATAATAGTCCCTAAGACGTATAAAAGTAAGGTGTTACATTTTTTGTATCAGAGCAAAGTTTCTGGCATCAGATAAGATAATTCTCATACCCTAAAACTAAGTAGTTAAGATTATGTTAAGGTTAGGGTACTTAGTGAGAAAGTCAGTACCACTTAAGTCTCAATCTTGAGTGAACCAAGAAAATCCCCCTAGATGATTGGTTCACTACTTAAATTAGGATTCAGATAAGGAGCCTTAGGAAGAGAATGTTTAGAGAAAAGTATGTTTAAGTCGCGATAGAAAGGTGTTTAGGTTGCAACTCATTTTCACAGAGAAGTTCAGGCTACGACGAGGAAAAACCATTAGCGGCGATAGGAGAACACATAATAATTTGGTTGCGACGTATCAAGATTTAGATATGACAACATAACACATAGGATGTTAGTCACGATGAGCTAGTATGATGGACGCGACTAAAAGTAACAGTGACCCTTAGATACGTATGTTACGTTATACCCTAGCCTTACAGCCTTACGAGATAGTCTTCAAGGATGCAGTTACAATAGACTAGTCTTAGTTAGCCAATACCTCTGAGGTCTCATGTTCCTTAATACGATGTGGTTGGACTAAGTAGAACAGTGATGGGGAGTAGTTCCTTTTACTGACAGAGATAGAAGTTGATCAATCCAAGATCAAGAAAGCTAAGATACAAGAGTTAGTTCAAGATAATACTAGGGGAACGAAACAAAATCGTTCTGTGAATCTAAAATATCTAGGAACAAAGATTAGATACTACGGGAATGATGAGAACAAAGGCACTAAAGTTTATCAGCAAGAGGTTTAGTACGAGGTGCTAGGATACAAAAGACTAGCTTAAGAAAGCGTTCAGAAGTAGATCCTATGTTGGATAGTCAGGAGTTAATCTACGCTGTGAAAGACTTCATTAAGATAGTCTTTCCTGAATAGAAGGATCAGAAGTATGAGACCGAGAATTTGCCTAGAGACGTGATGGTAATTAGAAGAAGAGCTAATATTTCTAAAATGGAGAAACCCTATCACAAAAGGACTCCTAACCCTGTCTAAAGCACAACAGATGGCAAGAGTAACAACAGCAGATGATAGATAGGATCCTGGTAACTTAGGTTTGCTATAAACAAGAAAAAGATATTATAATCATGATAGTCATAGTAGTAGCTGTTGTTGATTTACGATGATTAGAGAGAGAAGTCATTGAGGAGTCACAATCTATGCAAGAATAGACCAGGACTAGTAGATAGTCATGATCTGTTGAGGAAGGAGATAGTATCCAGCTATGGAATGTGCAATTTTGTAAGCATATTCCGCTTGCATATAAAGGTACATTAAATGTCCAAACAAAAAGAATTGGGACAATAGAAGGCAAGCGGAATATGACAATGATGGAAGTATCTTACAGAATAGAAGGCACCAATAGCCAAGTATCAACCAAAGGAAGATGTTAAGAGATAGTGAAGAGTAATAAAGTTACTCTATAGATAGAGAATGGTCACTTATCGGGGAATCTTTTCTTGAGCAGTTTATGAGAAGCATTCTCCTCAGTTAGATATAGATGAGCGTGAGGCTAAGTCTTAAAGTGTTAAAGTAGGGTAAGAGGAACCTCTGATAGATACTTAGCCGAGTTCATCCCCTTGAACAGTGAGAGTTAAAGGACTGAGAAATTAACTCAGATTGAATTCTGTGCTACAAGAAAGAATTTTTCTAGGCAGTTACAGAGGTAATAGAAGCAGGAAAAGTTAGAATATGTGCAGAAGATTTAAAATAGAAGAGTAGTAAGCTAAGAGATACAGACATGTAATTAAAGCCTAACAGATATAAGAGTTATGGTAAAGACCATGAAGAGAGACTTTGATTGGCAGGTTGAGGAAGTTGCTACAGATACAGTAAACTGGGATAGTTTGCCAAGGAATGTTTGCAGAATACAATTGGTAAGAGATTTCAGATGTAGAAGAAAGTTTTCCTGATCGGAGAAGAGACGAGAAAGTGTTTGAGATGATCCAAGAGACAATATAGATAAGTGATTGCTTAGTAGATGCGATAAGTGACTCAGGCACCAGTCATTTGTTACAATAACTGTATAGGGCAATTGAATCTCCCTGTTAGTTCTCTGCCATCATTCCCATTTGGTTAAGGGTAGTAACACCTTATGCATATTTGAACAGTAATGTCCGGTATGCACACAGTAGAACTCCCCAGACCTGGTATGTTTACTCCACATGATTAGAGATAGATGAGGTAGTTAACGTTAGTTAATCCTCAAGGATTAAGATTAAGATTAAAATGGAAATTAGGACTAGGATTAGAGTTATATTAAAGTTAGGAATAAAGATAAGAGTTTGAGGTTGTTAGATGAGAAATTTAGAACAAGATAGAAATAGAAAGTATCCAGAATAACAGAGAGTCTCAACAAGTGGGATAGTCGTTTACCGTATGATTGGGGTTACTCAGGTATTCCTACAAGCTTATGAATATAGTGCTCAGAGCCATTTCTTATAGCAGGGTTGCAACAAGTACCAAGAGTATGGTAGTGTTATAACTCTATCAAAAGAGATGTTATACAATAAGAACATAGATAATAGTAAAGAAATTTCTTCTAGATAACTCTTCATATAAGAGTTAGATCTGAAACAAATGGCTCTCAGATAAAGCTAGACTTAGTTGAGTTTATATCACTCTTCAGATAAGAGTTAGATCTAATACAGATTGCTCCTCAGATAAGAGTACATATTCATGTCAGATTAAATGAGAAGTTATGATATGGTACCATAATAGCAGAAGGCAATTGCATATAGCAATTGCAGATGGCTAGGCCATGATTGCACACAGCAATTATAGATGGCGATTTATAGATGGCTACTGGTGTCATATCCCAATTTTTAGACTTAGAAGCCAAGGGTAAGACTGTAATTTTAGAAAAGTCCCAAGGGCATAATAGTTATCTTAAGGAAGAAAAGGGACTAAAGGGAAAAGTTTAAAGGTTCAATGGTGACAAAAGGAAGTAGATATAAGTTTTGGGCCATTATGTGTAATTATGAAAAGTTAAGGGACTTAAGTGTAATTTTCAAAAGTTCAGGGGCAAAATGGTAATTATGAAAAGTTGAGCCAGAAAAGGCCCAAAAATACCCGAAAATAGTTTAGTCTCAAATTTTACCAGTAGATAGAGGGAATTATTCTGATCAGTTTAACGTAACACAGAATTTTGATTTGAGGTCCCGATAAATTGATATAAATTTTTGAAGATTGAGAAATTAGTGTAGTATCATTTGGACCTCAGAATTGGATGAAATTTGGTAGTAAATTGTTATAAATAATATAAGGATTTATGAAACTGACAGAAGTCAAAAAGGAATTCTGTAGCATTAATTATGGAATTTAAGGTGAAATCGGACACTAATAAAGGGTTTTGAGGAAACGTAAAGAATTTTTATCAGGACTTCTGGGTCTCATCAAAATTATAAAACTTTGAAAAAAATCCATTTTATATTAGAATGAATTTATAAAAATGTTAAAACTATTAAAAGAGGTGTTTAGCATTTATCTCAAGATCAAGGTAATTTTAAGGATATCGATATAACGAAAGTAACTTTGGAATTATGCTAATTAGCTATTGGACCCAAGGAAGGCCCAACATGACGTCCTAGGGAAGCCCAATAAGTCCCAAAAGTTGTCTTGGAGCCCAAGTCCAATAATGACTAATTTATGAATTTTTGAAAAAGAAAAGAAAAGGAATAAAGGAGAATTAGGGTTTGCACATGGTGGGACCCACAACATTTTACAAATGGCGTCCAAGCAAGGAGGGAGAGAGGATTTTTAACATGTGATCTTTTCCCAAAGTTAGTTTATAGGGTAAGTTTGATCAAGAGCAAGTATGAGCCATTAGATCAAATAGTGTACAAAGTGATCTTGGCCTTTCATTTTCCTTGGAATTTTTCTATAAATAACCACCATTTCCCTTGCAAAATTGTGAGCTATTGGGTACCTTGTGGAAACTCTTGTCAACCAAAATCTCAACCAAGATAAAGACAATTCAAGGCACTTGAAGACCAAAGTAACTAAGGCATAAGGTAAGCAATCCTTCCTAGTTTATTTGCAAGTGTTTTGGAAGGATGAAACCTAAGTTTTAATGGGAGAAAAGTGAGATATTCTCTTGGTATGCTTGCTGTCCAAATTGTAAGCTAAAGGGGGAAGAAGGAAATAAAGATAGAACTAGGTGATTAAGGCTTAGGTGACCAATTGCGATCGAGAAAAGAAACCATACACGAAGACAGGTCGTGACCTAGTGACACTGAGGTCGCGACCATACGGGCATCTGAACGTCTGAAATCCGAAAAGAGGAGACAGGTCACGACTTGAAGATTATGAGGTCGCGACTACAAACTCCAGAGACGTCCGGTCACGACAAGAAGCATAGGAGGTCGCGACAAACAACTCCAGAGGCGACAGGTCGTGAAACATCCTTATTTTTGTACATCTTAGGGACCAATTGGTAGTATTTAGAACCACTTTCAAGGTCATTAAAGTCCAATTTCTCAATCTGGAGTTTTACTCTTATCGAGCACTGTTCACTGTGTAAATTCCAGATGAGTGACCTGACTTCAAAAAATCATAACTAATTCTAGAAAAATCAGAATGCAGTGGTTCAAATTTCTACATGAAGCTAACTCGATACTATTTCAAGGAAAAATAACTCGTTGACCATTCCTTGTCCAAGTCAACGCCAGTCAAAGTTACAACTTTACTGTTCATCCAGCGTTTTTCTCCTGAATCCAGCATTTTGGTCCCAACTTTGATAATCTATATCTCCATGTGTAGACATCGAAATGAGACATTATATATATCAAATCGAAGCTTGGTATGTCTACTATTTATCATAAACATATCATACATTTATTTAATGATTTACTATTTTTAATTATAGATTAAACATCACTATCACCACGAGTTACTGTTCATGGTGGCAAATTCCAGCAAGCAACTTTACATACATATGCATACATCAATCACATATCAAACAAACATGCCAAACAATACTTATCATTAAATAATAAATCTTTATACAACAGGGCATGAACAAAATCCTCGTATCTCTATTACATCTTTCCTGCCTGAAATCCGGCAGTATAACTACTATACTTCATCTGTAAAAATAACTGATCTTGTACTGATTCGGTAATTTCCATGAGAATTACCATTCTACGTAAGTACCCAGGAAAGACTGGATGAACCGACTAGGTCCACTCGCTTCCAGACTCCTTAGACAGTACCTACGTACACAGTACGTATCATCTCCTTATGTTCAGTCTGAAAATCGGCAGCATAACGGCGTCATACAGCATTCTCAAAATTCACTTGGACATAACCTCTCTGTAATGGGTTATAAATAGGGGATGAGATTCGGGGGAATCTCAGTAGCAAACGGTACTAAACAATGCATGCATTAAAGTAAATACTTGTGCTTGCTTGTGAAAGTGTAAACATTGTGTAATGTGCATGCTTCCATGTAACATATGAAATACAATTGGCCAAGGTAATCATAGAAATAGAGCTTCAATCATATACACATATGCACACAATTCAACAAAGTCATAGCACAATCAAGCATAACATTCAATACATACAAGTTTAGGGTAAGTTTACTACCTTATTGCTTTACTTCTTTCCACTTTAACTTTGCTTCTTCCTTCTTACTTTTCCTTGCTATGTGGCTTCCCTCTTTTGAGCACACCAAGCAAATCCTAACATCACATTACCATCCAACCATTACAATCTAACTTCTCTTGAACACTAAGCTTACTTTAAGTAACATAACATCCTTTAATCTTTACCAATTGACTTGACCTTTGAATCAATTGATGTCTTGACCTTACCCTACACAATTTGGTCTTTTGAATCCATTTATAAACTCAAAACAACCAAATTCCAGCAACTATGCACTGTTCCGGACAGATTTGAAAAACATGCATAATTCTTTCAAAAATTCTCATTTTGATTCCAATGCTTCCCATACTTGTTCCTCCACTTCCCCCACACAAAATCTCATTTTAAGACCATTGGAAGTATCAAAATCATGAAATTTAAATCACTGTTCATACGAGTGAACAGTACCGTGAGGAATTTTCAACATTATAACCTTTAATTCCAATGGTTTCCAAGGTTCAAAACCTTTCCAATCCTACACAAAATCATCATATAAACTCAATGGAAGCATTAAATCATTGAAATTCCATTTCCTTCTATCATGAACAGTGCATGAACAGTGCAAACCGAAATGGTAAAGTCAAGAACATCAACTTACTTCACAACCAAGCATGTAACTAACTTGTTTAAGCTTGTCTTAACTATCTATGACTTAAAACTCATATTCCTTTCACATATACACAAAAATTCCAGCAGCATTTCCCCAAGATTTAAGCCTAAAAAATCACTTAAACTCAAGCACAAACCATAAGAACAAAAGGTAGAAGCAAGGAGACAACTTATCTTACTTGCTCCTTCAAGACCCTTGCTTCTTCCTTGCTTTCTTCTACTTTCTTTCTCTAGAACTCACTTCTCTTTCTAAAGGAGCTCTTGGGTGTGAAGAATGAATGGAAAGGGGGGGTATTTATAGCAAAAGTCATGTGCCATTTGAAGGCTAAGATCACTTTGGAAACTATTTGATCTAATGGTTAAAGGTTTGATCTTGGAATGTCTTTTCACTTTTCACTCAAGACCTTACCACCATGACATCACTAGCATGGCCTCCCTTGGTACACCTAACCCTTCCTCTTTTTGGGTGCCATTCTTGTGTCCTTGTGGGTCCCACCATGTGCAACACCTAATTCTTACTTTATTCTCTTTTCTTTCTTTTCAAAAATCCATAAATTATTTATTATTTGGACTTGGGCTCCAAGATAACTTTTGGGCCTTATTGGGCTGGCCTAGGACGAAATATTGGGCCTCTTTTAGGTCCAATAGCTAATTGGCACAAATCCCAATGTACTTTCCTTATACCGATATCCTTAAATTATCCTGATCTCAGAATAAATGCTAAACACCTCCTTTAATTGTTATAACATTTTTAGAAATTCATTCTAATATAAAATGAATTCTCTACAAAGTTTCATATTTTTCTGAGACCCAGAAGTCCTGTTAAAAATTACATATGTTTCCTTTAACCCTTTATCGGTGTTCTTTTTCACCGTAAATTCCATAATTAATTCTACAGGACTCCTTTTTAACTTCTGTCAACTCCATAAATTCTCATATTAATTATAGTAATTTACTATCAAATTTCCTCTGATATCCATCCATTGTGTGAAATGACCAAAATGCCCTCCATTTACTTCTGGTTTCTTAAGGCATCACAGTGGCATTTTCGTAATTTTGCACTTTGGCTCTTAGACTTTCTTCCTCTTCCAATTAATCCTTTTCTTTACATAAACATGGCCACATATTTTCCTAAACATCTCATATATTTTATTCAATCTGTACATACAACTTAGTACAGAAATTAGGGATGTTACAGGTCGCGACTAGTAGCTGAGGAGGTCGCGACTAAAAACTCCAGAGGCGACAGATCGTGACTAGAAGAAGAGTAGGTCGCGACTAAAAGTTCCAGAGGCGAAGAGTCGCGACTAGTGGACACTGAGGTCGCGACCAAAACTTGAATACTGAAGGTAACACTTCTTTCTCCTTGACTTAAACACATTCGGTAGATCCTGGCTGGAAATGGAAAAATTTTTAAAGTTAATTTCCGCTGCGTGTCTTCCAATTCCCAACAGTACTGTCTAAGGAGGCTGGAAGTGAGTGGACCTAACCGGTTCATCCAGTCTTTCCTGGGTACTTACGTAGAATGGTAGTTCTCACAGGAATTACCGAATCGGTACAATATCAGTTACTTTCTGAAGACGAAGCGTAGCGGTTATGCTGCCGGATTTCGGGCAGGAAAAGATGTAATAGGAATATGAGAATCATGTACATGCTTTGATGTATAACAACTTATTATTTAATAATAGGTATTGTTTGGCATGTTTGACTGATATGTGATGGATGTATGCATATGTTTGCAAAGTTGAATGTTGGAAATTGCCACTGTGAACAGTAACACGTGGTGACAAGATGATGTTTGATAAATAATTAAAAATAGTAAATGGATGAATAAATGGATGAAATTTTTAAGATAAATAGTATACATACCAAGCTTCTATTTTATATATAGTATGACTCATTTGGATGTATACACAAGGAGATATAAATTATCAAAGTTGAGACCAGAATGCTGGATTCAGGAGAAAAATGTTGGATAAACAGTAAAGTTGTGACGTTGACTGACATTGACTCGGTCAATTAATGGTCAACAAATTATTTTTTCCTGAAAGATAATTGAGTTATCTTCACATAGCAATTTGAACCACTTCATTTTGATTTTTCTAGAATTAGTTATGATTTTTCAAAGTCAAGTCACTCATCTGAAATTTTCATAGTGAACAGTACTCGGTAAGAGTAAAACTCGAGATTGAAAAATTGGACTTCAATGACCTTGAAAGTGGTTCTATAAACAACCACATCTTTTTCCTGAAAAATAATCCATATATTTCATTCGATCTGTACATATAAATCAGTACAGAAAATTAGGGATATTACACTACTGACAACTGACCACTCAAAAAGCTAACCAGTCAAATGTTATGGATAGGCCAAAATCCACAGAGCACCTGGCCGGATCATGGGTTCATTCCTCCTTGGTAAATAGGTGGGGATGTCGTAGCCTATCGGTAAACAGGTGGGGGCGTCGTAGCCCATCAGTAAATAGGTGGGGCACGTCCCTCGGTAAATAGGTAGGACAAAAGCCAACTATTAAGCTCCAATAGAAGCTATACCACGTGGTAGAAATACAACTCAATCATCACCCATCCCCAATGCATAATTCTCAAAATAATCATATTAATCAAAATCTCAATAGCTTGATAAATATCACAAAAGGGTTTTTCTCAAGATAATATCTTTCTTCAAATTTCAATCTCAAGATATAATAAGTTTCTAATTTCAATACAAACTTTCCGAATTAAATTTTAAGTCCCACAAGACTATTTTTAATAAAAATAATCAAATAAGTTTTGTCAATACAATCATATTAATATTAATAGATTTATATATATGTATTAAATCACTCACAAATATCATATTAGCACACACAACGAGTAGAAAGTGGTTACCCCTGGCCTAAATATATTAATAATTATCACAAATGATCTGGAAGGTAAATCTCAGCTTTGGATGAGTTGAACTAAGGGCACGTTTAGGAGGAAAATAGAGGTGGGATTCTTTGGGAACAGGAAATGGGCTGAGAGAGAGGAGCAGACTCAATAATCAAGTTTGAGGAATAACTCAGGGCCGTAGCTCTATTTATAAAGCCATAATAATAATTCAAAATTCAAGTCTATATCTTAATTAGAATCCAAATCCTAATAATTCCTTAACTAATAATAACAATCAAATCATAAAACCCTAAGTAAAGATAATGGTATGATAATCTAGATATCCTATTTTAGTGAAAATAATAAAAAAATACTAAACCATAATAATTTAATTAGATAATATTTTTAAATTATTTATAAATAACAATTTTAATTTTACTTAAATATAAAAATAAAAATTGGGATGCTACAGCTTTCAATTTATTTCACTAAAGCTTTGATCTTGATAAATGATGGTGGTGATTATTTATTACTTATAATAATGTTGCCTTGTTTGAATCATCTATGGTTTAAGAAAACTTACAAAATTGAGAAAGATTATTCATAAAAGAAGAAAGTTTGAGTCATTGCTCTTCAGCATTCAAGTACTCTCTTCGATAAAAGCTTCAATAAATGAAAGAAAAGATAATGTCTGAATCCTAAATTTTACTGAATAATACTTTGTATAATATTTATGAACTTGTGACTCACTTTGATGATCTTATGAATTATTTGTTTACAAATATAATTCATAATTTGAGAAAGGATCAAAGAAAGATTGAAAGTCTGTTTGAAAGAATGTTCTTCAGCATTTATCGATAAACTATTCTATAAGCCTATTTATCAACGAACAATTCGATAAATACGGTACTATGAAATATTTGGAAATATATCTATAACTCTGAAATCATATGTTTTGAAAAGAATATTTTTCAAAGATCTTTTTGATAAGGATGGTTATCAAAGTCTTATTCGATAAATCCAGAACTATTTGAATGAAACTCATTGAAGATTTATCGAAGTCCTTTTCGATAAGGATAGTTATCGAAGCATTGTTCGATAAGACTTAAAACTGTTTCAAGGCAATTCATCAGTAATTTATCAAAGTCCTTTTCAATAAGGCACCTATTCGATGAATATTTCGATAAGATTCACTGATACTAAATTGATTTTTAAAACAAGACTTTGACAGATTTTGATCTTTAAACCAGACTTTGAAATAATTGCTATATGCTTATACTGATTATATATCTTCTCTAAAGCATGCTTCAGGATCATTTGCAGATCAAACGATGAATTTCATAAAAAGTAAAATACATACGTTAGCAATAACGGATATATTCTTCGACAGCTACTCCAACG
Organism: Leucaena leucocephala; assembly: GCA_037074615.1. Classification (NCBI taxonomy): domain Eukaryota; kingdom Viridiplantae; phylum Streptophyta; class Magnoliopsida; order Fabales; family Fabaceae; genus Leucaena; species Leucaena leucocephala. Next base: position 9,727,132 of record CM073549.1, read on the forward strand.
GATTTATGGTGAACTCAACATAAAAGAAGAAGCTAGAGAGAGAAAAAAGGAAATTGAACGACGTAAGAAGAGACGAGAAAATCTTAATAATACATTATGATCATAATCAGTCTTAGTTACTGATAGTCTCTATTTAACTCTTTTTCTCCTCTTTAGTATAGAGCATATTATATTCTTGAGAGAGAGAAACTTAGAGAGTTTGTGCTTAAGTGCTTATCATAATACCTCTTCTAAGAGAGAATTATATTTGTATACTTTATTTTATAAGTTGCTTAAGAGTATGGATCTCTTAAGCAAAATATCACCTTATGGGTTGGGTTGTAAGGGGGAGTGAGAGGATTCTCACGCGAGATACCTTACGGGTTATAAGGGGAAGTGAAAGGGATTCTCACATTTATGTACTGAGTCACAAAGAGCCTGGATAATCTTGGAGAATAGTGGAACACTTAGAGAAGCTCTGGGGACTAGATATAGGCCAAGTAGATTGGGTTGAACTAGTATAAATCGTCTCTGTGCAATACTTATTCATCATCTTCCTTCATTGGTGATATCATTTTGAACTCAATCTCTTTATTTGTATCTAAGTTTTAAAAACTTTAAAATCACTAAATTCATCCCCTCTTGGGTGATACAACCAGATCCAACATCAAGGTCCTAAACACATTCATATTGATCATATAACTTATTAGGACCAAGAGGTTACATCAAGTGGAAGACTAGCTTACATAACTTAGCCTCTTTCTCTTGATTTTAGTGTTAGTGTTCTAGCTTTACAAATATCATTCTCATGGGAAAATCCTACACAATGTTTTATGAGGAATCCAAATATGAGATTGGATTTATGAAAATCAAACTCCTCCATGATCTGTGCTTGGCCGAACGGCATGCATTCTTAGTACCAAAATACCACTTTTGATTCCAATGCTTCCCACTTCACTTCCTTGAGTTTGTTTCATATAATTTTTCATTCTAAATCAATTAGAAGCCTTAGAATCATCAAAATCACATCTTAGGCTCAAGAACTAGATCAGTCCATGGCATATACTAAGCTACCAAAACATTCAATTTCATCAAATACAAGTTAGAACTACTTGAATCTTATCTATTTCAACTTGTTTAATCTATTTATAACATTAAACTCTTCCTTTTCTCTTGGGTCTAGATCACGTCCAGCATGCTAAGGGAGGGTATAAAACAATTTCTAACCATTTAATCTAGCAATTAATCCTCCCAATTACAAGCTTAAAGACTTAGGAAGAGATATTAACTTATAAGCTGGATCAATTAGCTCTTGGATTGCATGATCTTTGGCTTGAGAATCTATTTTGCAAGAGTTTCCCCTCCATTATCTATGCCTTTCATGGTGCTACAGATTGGGGGTATTTATAGAAAAATTCAAGATTAGATCAAGGGCCAAGATCTAAGTTTACAATGGATGGCCAATATTTCATCTTGAAAATCAATGGCCAAGATTTAGCCATCCAACCCTTGCTTGTATCATCCATGTCATCATTCATGCTAAGTGGCATCTTCTAAGGGAGATAGGGCTTATTGGATAAATCCATTCCAATCTGGTACCAACCCGATCTGATATCACAAAAATCATACTGTTTTATGAATCTAATTTTTTTGAACTTCCATATTTTGTTTTATGACAATAGATTCAGTGTCTGGATTTGTCCTACCTTCGACATTCTTAGACTAGGTATAAATTTAATTACTTACCCTTAAAAAATTACCAAAAAGCCCTTGGTTAATTTTTATTTACTTTAATAAATCTAGGGGCATTATTATCTTTTTATACTTCATCAAGGTCCCTAGTCAACTATTCCTGTAGCCCTCTTTGACTTTTTGACCTGGGTTAAATGACCAAAATGCCCTCCATTCACCTTTATTTATTTTTATAACATTAGGAGATTTGTTGTCTTTTCATATTTTTCTAAGATATTTCTTGGCACTGGCTCCCTATTTTGGACATGCCTAATTTTCCTGTCCAGATTATTACCTTTTATTGGATATCTGATCTAGTATTACCTAAAAAACCTTAATTATTTCAAAAAATTATATCAATTAATCGGGACCTCAACTCAAAATTCTGATCCACACTATGCTGATAAGAAAAATCCCCTCTATCTGTTCCTACCTTCAGATCACTGGGTTTATGATCTTTTTCCAAAATTACCTTTAGGTCCCTAACTTTATCAATAATTCCATCCATGTTCTTTCTTTTCTTAAAATTACATTTATGTGTCCCTTGCCTTTTTCAAAATGACATCCATGTTCCTTCATTATTCATAGTTACACTTAAGGCCTTTAACTTGTTTCTACATTTACTTTAGGACTTGGGACTTTTATAATTTATACTTTAGTCCTTTCGTCTTATGTTGACATTCTTTTTTAACCCAAGGAACCTATATTCTTTACACTTTGGTCCCTTTTCACTTTCTTACTTAGGCCCTGAAGGGCTTTCCTTATTTATAATTTAGTCTTTTCTTCCTCTTTCCTTTTTCTGTGCTTAGGAAACTCTTCTAGAGCCTCTTATATACTTGCCCCATGAACTCTTACTATTTACATCATAGTCCCTGTACTTTCTCTATTTGCAGTTAAGTCTCTAAAAACCCTCCATATATTTTTAGAACTTTTGCTCAAAGGGGCCTAGTAGCCTACCCATTTTAGGCTACTTTCTGGGCTTCTGGGCCTAAAAATTAGAATATTACAATTTGCATCCTCTCCCCAATACAGTATATAATCGTTTGGTCATGCATATATCTTTTTATAATTCAAGCAGAGTTTGTTAATAATCTTATTTACCTTAAAAAAGATGGAGGGAACTCGACTTAATGGAAAGCATCGCCTAGTAACTCTAATAGCATGGGCACCGCCTTTTCAGTCATACCGCACAGGCATTGATATGATATAGCCTTACTATGAATGATAACTTAGAATACTTTGTGCACCCAAAATAAGGAGGATTATCGGCTCCGTTCATGAGGTCAAAAAACTCCCAAGTAGTTTCATTTCTAACGAACTCCAGACGAGGCCCATCTACTTCATATGGCTTCTCACTTTCATGAATGCAGAAATCACCACATAGAGTATTGTTCATGGTATCGGATTCTTCTGGTTGTACTCCCATTCATAAAATTATGAGAATTGACTTTTAAACCTATATTTAAGACATGGACACAGGGTCTTACCATTTACAGAGGTATTGGCAGAAGCAAAATTCAAGAAATTTTTTAGTCTGGCCAAATATTGCAGACTTGACCGATGCAAGTTGATCCATGACATGTCCACCACTAGTATTGTTCATATTTCATTAATAATTCAGAGGGAAAGCTCAGATTTATAGCACTTTAGAAGGAAAGCTCAAACAGAAGTTAAAATGAACTTAAGATGAAGTTATTTAGCTTTTAAAGAAGGGATCCAATGGTAACGGTCAAAAGTTTCTAGCGGTTACATTTCTAGCCATTTGTAACCGCTAGAAACTCTTCCCCACATTGGAAATTTCTAGTGGTTTGTAATCGCTAGAAAAGTTTACCAGTTTTTGAAATTCAAATTTCCCTCCATCCTAAATATTTCTAGTGGTTGCAACTGCTAGAAATGTTCACATTCGTGTGGACTGAAATTTGAATTTTGAATGCTACAAGAAAACGGGTAGATGTTTCTAGAGGTTTGTAACAGCTAGAAATTTTCAGGCCTAAGGAATTTTGAATTTCAAACTTCAAAATTTGTGAGGAGGTTTCTAGTGGTTAATAACCCCTAGAAAAGTCACACTTGGAGGGAAACTTATTTTCTGAATTTTTAAACAATATTAAGTTAAAATAGTAATAACCAAATTAATGTTAAATTAATAGTAGTAAAAAATGTACAGACATTGTAAAAAATTGTAATTATAATTAAAATCTTGAATGAAATAAATTATCTAATATTAAAAATTATTTCTATTTTAACTTATTATAATTAAACAATATCAGCATCAGCGATATGGACCAGTATCAATGTCATCCTGATCAGGTTATTGGAGCTGGTCAAACGGGCAAGCTACGGGGTTTGGGCAAGTTGCTGGTCAAGCTCGAGCCATTTTGGAAGTATCTGGATGTCAGGAGCTAGTCTCCTCACCAGATGTTCCATGACCACAGCGGCTATACGAAACTGGTAGAGCTTACTTCGAAACTACTCAAGCACTTCTCGCCAGACCTCCTCGATAACCTCCTAGCGAACTTCTCCCTGGACCTCATAGGTAACCTCATACCAAAAGTCTCGCCAAACCTCCTCCCCTATTACTCATCTAAAATCTTCCCCCAATCCTCGAATGTCCAACTTAGGGGCTCTGGTACACTTCATTCCTGTGCTCGTCTGGTGGGATGCCGTGCAGACTAAGAGGTCCCCGGCCCCTATGATGGCCTAGCACCACCTGGGTGGGCTAGCCTAGTTAGTGTGGGCCCAAGGCTGAGCCCGCTAACTCACCTGAGGTGCTATGGTTAGTCGTGGCCCGCTAATTCTGACACGGTAGAATCCAAGGTGGAACTCTATAACTACAGCAGCTCGATATCCACCCAAGGCATGCGAGCTTATCACAATTAACATAGGCCAATTAATATTGAATATTTAAACTTAAATATCATAATTTAATTAATCAATATAATTAATTACATGTCTTACAGATGTTGATGTAAGGCCACATCTCATCATACGTATGCGTGACCCCCTACTCCTGTCGGAGCTTTGCCCTCTATAGATTAAATGAAAATAGTTATCATTTACAAATTATATACACAAACACAATGTATAATTACAATTTCAATGTACTTACTATTTTATCATAGGCGACAGCAAAGTTACTGGACCCTAGCCTATGTTGCACTGTTTGTTACCTAACCTACCCATATTTCTCTGATAGATGGCATAAAATTAGGGGTGTTCACGGGACGGGTCGGGACCGGGACAACCCCATCCCGTGTCCCGTCCCGAAATAGTACACGGGACGCATTTTGCGTCCCGTGTCCCGTCCCGTCCCGAGCTTGTCCCGGTCCCGACTGGGATCGGGACGGGTTCGGGACGGGACGGGAATTCCCGAATTCCAATTGTTTTTTTAAAAAAAATACTATAATAAAATCAATTCATCCCAATTTCTTTTTCTTGATTTCCCTGTGAGGGGAGAAAAAAGGAAAGAAAGACCTACGTAATTTCATCAATCTCCTAAGCATGATTTATTTCTACCTGCAAAGAGAATTAATTTACTTAGGTTAAAAAAAGATAAGTTTATCCTTGTTGCTCCATTATTGAACACTAAAAATGTTTCATACAGGTATAAACTAACATTATTCATTTTTGAATAAACAAACACATATATATTATACATGCTATTACTCTGTACTATTAATTCATATATCCCATAAGGTCAAATAAAATTAACCTACTAATTACCCAAAGAATGTGAACCCTAAAAAGTAAAATGAAGGATTTGAAGATACCTCAATTGGGTGGAATTTTGCGAAGGCCATTTAACTTAAGACCCTCAGTAGTTTCATGAAGAAATTGAGACCATATTTTTCACTCGGAAACAAGCTATCAGTCGCTAGATAGCTAACCTGGTTACACCAATTATTGAGAAGAAGAGTAAGAATGAGACACTATGATAGCAATGATACAAGAATATATGAACTATAAATCTTACCCATATTGCAAAACCTTCATTCAGCCATAAATGTGTCCACCACTCCATTGTAACAAGATTGCCAAACCATTGATGAGCCAGTTCATGAGCTACGACAGTTGCAATCTTTACAGAAACCAAAGGAATTTTTTACAACTTACATCTAGCAACCAGAAACTAGTTATACACCATGAATAAAGAAACTTTGAATGCTGATCTAGCAAACTACCCTTTGCTTATTGGCAACAGCAGAATGCTAATCAGCATAATGTTGATCATCATAAATAATCTTCCAAGACTAAATTACTGCCCTCTGATTATCACCAGACAATGAAAAATCAATAGAAAGACAACCAAAATAGTATCCATTACAAGAATATCACAAAACATAAAGCTGCACAAATTGGCTAAGAGAAGGGGCTCGTGATATTGGCTAAGAGTGAGGATGCTTCTAGACATTATGGGAAGTCTTAGATTCTCCCAATATCTAAATACCATGCAAACCATGTAGCCAAAAGCATTAAAAGTGTTCAGCAATCTCAGTTTATCATCTGATTACCTAACATCGAGAGAATGAAATCTAGAGGGGTACAACAATTCATTCTAACTGCTGATAAAAATTAATATATCATAAACACGTGAAATAATAAAGCAACTAAACTATAATATCTTCTCAACTTCCTCTCTGTGCGCCTTAAAAACTGGGGAAACAAACAATACCTTCTTATTAATGTAATCCACATTAAGCGCAAGATCGCTGAGTTGAATCGTTCCTCCAGTGAGTTGCACGTCCAGCTGGTTTAGGTCGATATCCCCAAAAATAAATTGCCCCAATTTCTTCTTCAGCAAGAACTTGAAAACCCTCTTCATCGCCAAGCGGGAGAACATCGCCTCCGCTGTCGACTTCGCAATATTCCATGGAGACATGTTTGCAATGATAATGGCGGCTGAAACAACAATTTGGGGAAATTCTGTGTCTTAGGGTTTGGGGTATATCATGACCGATCGAAAACGGTAAAATTGGAGCTTGAATTGTTATTGATGTTGTTGGTGCAAGTGTTGCTTTCCGGGATGGGTGATCAAGCTCCATGTAACAATGAAAAGCAACACAGGGAGGCTGTGGCTGTTAAGAATAAAACACAACTCAACAATGGAGTCCAAGCTTCAGATTAAAAGACGGGCATAGTTTAAGTATAATTTAAAAAAAAAATAACTCCTGTCGGGACGGGACGGGATGACCCGAGGGTCGTACCGAGACCCGTCCAGTCCCGATATAAATATTGTCCCGTCCCGATATTTTCCCTTCCCGATCCTTCTTGGGACGGGACAGATTCATCCCGAACTCTTCGGACCCAGGACGGATCACCCGGGACGGGAATGCCATGACCACCCCTACATAAAATAAAATGTAATAATATTTTTAAAAATTCAAAATATTTTATAATTAATGCAATAATATTAATATCATATTTTCTTGATGCTCAGGCGAGATCCTCAAGTAGATGTAGTAGGCCCAATCTTGCTCCAGGACTCCATCGGGTATATCCGCTATAATGTCCTGCAAGGGCCTCGTTTCATTGCCATTCTTCTCCCACCATAGATCTTCCTTTGATTCTTCCATGCTGCCCTATCTTCTTGAGGGTATCCGCCTTCAACTCTCTCCCATTATGAATTTGCCTTGTAATTAAATAAATGATAAAATTTCATTCATTATATAGATTATGAAGATTTAATATAGTGTATATTAAATATATATATAGATTACATATATTCAATGGATTAAATCTACATATAATATATATTAGATCTATCTAAAAATCTATATTAATATAGATTATAGATTAATTAATTAATCAAATAATTAACTAATCATTTAAATAATTAATTATATAGATTAATTAAATAATTAACTAACCTATATATTTAATTAAACAAATAATAAATTACTATAAATAAAAAATATATGTTATTGAATCGATTGAATCTTCCAATCCTCAATTGAATCAGCAGTAGGGTCCACTGCCTACCAACTAGGCAAACATACTTGATGTACAGCTAGTCGCTGCCTCTAGTCGGTTGGCCCAAATTGCATAGTGTAGCAGCACACGTCTGCTGGTGATCATAGAGAGCTCTTTAATAGTTAGCCTCCTATTGTACTTATGGCCCTGGGAGTCTGTAACATGTAATTTGAAATTTAATTACATATGAATTAAATATAAACAAGTTTTTGTGTCAATAAAATATTTACCTTCGAGCTCTGTCACATCCTTATTTTTATACATCTTAGGGACCATTCAGTAGCACTTAAACCACTTTTAGGGTCATTGAAGTCTAAACACTTAATCTGGAATTTTATTCATATCGAGTACTGTTCACTGTGGCAAATTCCAGATGAGTGACCTGACTTTGAAAATTCATAACTAATTCTAGAAAAATCTAAATGAAGTGGTTCAAATTGCTACATGAAGATAACTCAAATATATTTCAGGGAAAAATCATTGGTTGACTAATCCTTGACAAATTTAACGTGGGTCAACGTTTCAATCTTACTGTTCATCCAATGACTTTCTCCTGAATCCAGCATTCTGGTCCCAACTTTACCAATTTATATCTTTTCGTGTATACATCCAAATTAGACATTATATATATCAAATTAAATCTTAGTATGTCTAATTTTTACCCTAAAAATTTCGTACATTAATTCAATCATTTACTATTTTTAATGATTTATCAAACATGAATGGGTCTTCACGAGTTACTGTTCACTGAGCCTATTTTCAGCATTTAGTCTTTACATACCCAAGCATACAACCAACACATATCAGTCATACAAGCCAGATAATAATTAATATCAAATAATCAACTATTATTTATCAGTGCATGATTAACTCCCTCATATTTTATTACATCCTTCTCTGTCTAAAATCCGGCAGCATAACTGCTACAATTCTTCTTTAGAAAGTAACCGATGTTGTATCGATTCGGTAATTCCCTTATGAGAACTACCATTCTACGTAGTACCCAGGAAAGACTGGATGAACCTTCTGGGTCCACTCACTTCCAGCCTCCTTAGACAGCACTACGTACACAGTACGTATCAGTTCCTTTCTTTGTTCCGTCTTCGTTGCCGGAATTTCGGCAGCCTACCGGCGTCTCTTAAGATTTCCAAATTTTATTTTGACAGAACCTCCCCTGTAATGTTATGTTTGGGAATGAGATTCAAAAGAATCCCAGTAACAATAATCATAACAAAATATGTAATGCAGAGTGACGGTGCTTGCTTGTGACTGTGTACAGATAAGTATGTTGCATGCTTCCATATTCAATAACATATGATCATAGCATTGGAATAGAGCTTCAAGCATAACATATAGGACAACAATCAACCAAACAAAACAACACATCACAAAGACATTACATAAGAGCTAGGATTAGTTGTTACCTCAAAAGCAGAGCTTCAGAACCTCTCTACTACTTCCAACTCCACCAGAACTTCCTTACTTCTTTCTTTCTCTCACTTTCTCTCTCAAGAACTTCTTTCTTCCTCTCTTTCTTGCTTGCACCGAAATGAAGGAGTAAGGGGGGGTATTTATAGTGTTGAGCAATGGCAATCTTGTAATTAGGAAGACTTATGATCCTGTGGTCCTGGTTTTTCCTGGAATTTCCTATTTTCTTTAATTCTCTTTTACTGCATCACCCTGGACACCTCATGGGACACCTCATAGGACACCTCACCACCCATATTCTTCATGTGACGAAATTTGGAGGTTCTGGAAGCTTTCCGGTCCAATCCGGTACCGGCCCGGTCCATCGCCTCGAAAAACGTGCCATTTTCTGAATCTGATGTTTCTGAAGATCCTTTTTATGTCTACTGACCTCACATTTAGTATCTAGACCCTTTATATCATTAACTTTTTAATACTGGGTCCAGACTCAATTACAGATCCCCTGCGAAATGACCAAAATGCCCTTGGTGCCCTATCTTGTCCTATTTTAACCCTAAGGGCAAAATCGTCATTTCACACCTTTCTGGACTCGGTCAAAGCTTATACTGGCTCTAGCCAACCTTATTTAGACATGTCTTGACCTCTGGGTCTGTCCAAAATGACCAGAATACCCTTTATTCATCTGCTGCCCTTTTTGTACAACATAGGGGCATTTTCGTAATTTCGCACTTTTCCGGGGTTCTGCTGGACACTGGCCCACCTATCAGTCCAAGAGTCTTATTGGGCCTCTAATGGCGCCATTTTTGGGCTTCCTGGGTCCATTATCTGTATGGCACGCATTACGAGGAATCTTCCTTTAACACAGTTCATTGAATATTTTAACTATTATTTACCGATTATATACCTTTTCCGGACACCGGCTCTTTTTCCCAGATACAGTGTCCTACTGTGTTCAGGCATCCTTGGGGGTTATAACGGTCATCTGACCGAAGTCATTCGATCGCATTCAGCCCCTTTAAAAATACCGATAAATCTCCAACCCGGATCCCCGGAGGCCTCACACTCCCGTCTGGATTTTTTATTTTGTGAATAACTTTTCCTACAGACCTCCTATCGGTATCCTGTTAGTTTCCCGACATCCGCCCCATAAAGGCGCATCATCCTGTATTTTCCCACTTATATCTGAAATCTAGGGTATCCGGTGTAAATTTTTATAACTTTTGGACGATCAGTCCATTTCTGGCTATCTGGAGTCTTCAAAAATTCCGGTATTAGGCTTGGTTACCCGGCGTCACCTGCCCTACCTTCTGGTAGAATCTGGGACTGAAATGCTGTCGGGCGGTGCAAACCACTTCTGGCCTATTTTCTTTAATTATACTTTAGCCCCAGGGAACTTTTCCTTCTTTATAATTAAGTCCCTTAATTTGGCTAAAATTACACTTTAAGACCCCACATTTTTGTCTACCTTTCATTCCTAACTTTAAACTTTCCATAATTGTATTTAGGTCCCTTAATTTCCTTTCTTTTGCAATTTAATCCTTTTCTTTACATAAAGGTCCACATGTCTTTCCTGAAACAGAGCTCATATATTTCGTTTAATCTGTACATAGAAACCAGTACAGAAAATTAAGGATATTACAAGCTCCATATCAAAGTTGGCTTGACGCCTTGGAGCACGACATTGCTCATTCTGGGCCCGTTAATCCTCCTACTCCTCTTGGGTCTGCTCATCCCCCTAATCCTCCTTCACTTCCTCCTAGGACTTCCATCTTGATGAGGAGCTACATCATCTGTCATGAAGTCTGTGATCTCCTCCTCGTTGAGATCGTAGTCATCGACGCTGATATCTCACCCATGACTAGTACCACCCTTAAAAGTACTAGCGGTAGAAAAAGGATAATCGGTGGTGTGCTAGGATCAATCGGCTCCTTCCCGCATCATCAACTCATCCTGATACAATAAATAAATAAATAAAATAATATCAAATAATAATAATTTTAAAAATATAATAAATAAATAAAATAAAATTAACTTCAGAAAAGATTGAGAGTTAAATTCTATTCTTATCTTGAAATGTAGAGTACTTTGTAGATATGGATCCAGTTCTGATATGTATAGAGAATTTGGTAGAGCTCCCCCTCACAACTCACCAAAAGTGTGAAAATGGGGGCAGAACTATGTATATATAGGGTTGTATTTTCTAGTGGTTCTTCCCAAAACCGCTAGAAAATACAACCCTAAGTAAACCACCTCTTGCCACGTGTTATGACCTATCGATAACCGTGAACATTTCTAGCGGCTAAGTGGACATCCGTTTAAAATTTCTTGCAATATTTATAGCGGTTGAACCTCTAGAAATGTCAATCACTAACCCTACCACAGGTCAAAACTGCTAGAAAATGTCCCATAACTGTTAGAAATGTCTATGAATTTTCTAGGGGTTGGCACAACCGCTAGAAATTATGTTGACTTTCCACATTCTCTAGCGGTGTTTCTCGGTTGGTTCAGAACTGCTAGAAATTAGGTGAGTTTCTAGTGGTTTATGTGAACCGTTAGAAAATAACCAACGCTAACACAACTTTATTTTATATCAAGAGAGGTGGATGTAGATTGACTTGAATTAATCACAATTTTGGAAGAATGAAATGAAAGGAATAAGCAAACAATATTAAATGCTTAATAGCTTCATAATGCTATAAATATTATAACGTGGATGTCCATAACTTTTAAAGAGATGACTTATCAGATTCCACCCATAAAATCACATAACTTTCAAAATTGTTTCTTAGGAGTTTCTATTATTCTAATTTTATCGGAATTTTTAACATATATAACCTTCAAGGGTTATATATTATGAATAATTTGATTGCATGCATGTCTTTTGGATCTGATATTTCCAATTAAATGAAATGTACGTACAGGATGCTTCACCGGTGGTTAATTTATTTTTTTAAAAAAAAAACAAGCAAAGAAATGCCTTATTGCTTCATTTGATTGCTGGAAGGACAGACTCAATGAGCGGCTCAGATAATTCATAAATACTAGTTAATTTTATATGAATAATGTTGGGAACAGAGAGCGAAGACCGAAAATGGAGGAAGAGAATAATAAAAATAAATGACACAATATTTTAACTTAAAGTTTTAGCCCTTACGTTTATAAGTCCTTCCATTTTATTATATATATAAGAAGAGATTTCTCCTTGTACATTGCACAAGGAGCAAGAAAAATATATTATAATTAATTAATTATTTATAATTATTATGAATTATAAATGTGATTAACATTTTAAAATATAATAAAATTAGTTAATGGGATTACCGATCAATTGCTATTACGTAGTTTAAAATATTTAAAAGATCAAATTATTTTATAATTATTATGAATTTTTATTATAGTAAAAAATTTAAAATATTATAAAATTAATTAATATAATTATTATTATAGTGTCGACAAAAATTTTTAAATATCAAAATAGGATTATATATTAAAATTATTGATTATAATAAAGATTTTGAAAATATTGAGTTAGGTTAAATTAAAATTAATTTAAATTAAATTTTAAATTTAATATAATAAAATTTAAAAAATATAGTTAGTTAGTGTTGATTGATAATTTTATTCTAAAATTCACTTATACTTTTTAACAAATGATACAAACGAAATGAAAGTGACGCCACTCAAAAAGGAGAAATAGAAGTCATAGTTATAGGCTATAGCTAGGAGAAATGAAACGACTGAACATACAATACAGAAACAAATATATCTAATAATATATTGTTCCCCCTTTTGCATTACTTCTTTTCCCACTCAAAAGGCATCGCATTCTACCACATCCGATGCCTATATCTCATTGTTATGTCAATTCCAAATAAAAAGCGATACCCATTACGATGTTGTTTAGAATTTTAGAAGCGATCGAATCCACATTCAATGTCAAAATAAAAAAAGAAAATTATATCTAGGTCCCATAAAAAGAATTAAATTATAAAAAAATCTCATAAAATGGCATAAATAATGTGAAATCCTATAGACCTGATATTAATTTTTTACAATTGTGAAAAGACTTAGGTGTCCCTATGAATTAAAAAGATAGTAAAGAGCATAGGTGACTTGGCGTGCTGGTGTGGAAAGAAGAGGAGAAAGCGTGATGAGGAAAACAGCTTACGATGGCCTGCATAGCGTGATCGCAGCTGGGTTTTATTGCCATCGTGACTGGACGTTGAGGAATGTTTGTCTTATTTTTCATCTTTTCTGACTATAAAATGAGAAACTGAAGTCGTTTGTTGTCAAAACCAGTGATATCATTTTCTAGTCATTGTGTTGGTGCATTTGAGACTGTGTGGCTGAAGTATGATCTATATAGTATGGTAAATGAATAGAAAAGTAGGATTAGAGGACATTAGCTCTACCTTAGTTGTGGGTTCACTGTGTTTATTTAGGGTTTTAAAACTGATGTTCAGTTTGTAGGAATTTGTGGTATGTTTAGTTGAGTGTAGTAAGAACAAATTAACATTAGAAAGGTTATTGTAAATTGTGAACGATAGAGCATGATCTGATATAGGAGGAAATCATGAGTTGTTATTATAGCACGTGATAGTTGTTAATATGAGTGGTTAAGTTGTTAATAATATGTGTCTGGTGCAGATTGTCATTACTGATGGCAAGTTCGTCTAGAAAGCATCTATTCTGTTATGTTAATATGGGGAGAAAATTTGAAAATGATGGAGGAGGTCATACATATGTTGGTGGTCAAGTGAGAACAAGGACCATAAAGGAAGGCACAACATATGAAAAGTTAAAAACATTAGTAGATCATTTTTTTGGGAAAAGAAGTGATGAAATTGTGATAAAGTTCACTATTAGATTTGATCAACACACATTTGTTTACATGTTTAATGATGAAGGAGTTGAGCATTTTATAATGTTCAATGGAGAAAGTAGCCATGTGTACATAGGAGAGAAAGCAAATAAAGAGTATTCACAACTTGGGATGGATGATCTAATGGAGGACCAAGATGTGTAAGATTTATGTTGTGCTAATTTTATAATGTTGTCCTGTCATATGTTGCAATATAAGTTGTCATATTAGTTATAGGAAGTTGTTATTACTGACATAGTAAGTTGTCATTTCCTGTAGGTTTGGTGAATTGTTTGGAAGTAGGAATATATGCTCTATGTCTCTACCTGTGTTAGGAAATGAATTATACCAAGTGGACGGATTTAATTATTGGAGAAGGTCAAACATTTCCAAATGCGGGTGCTATTTGAAAGATGCTATACAAGTATAGCATTGCGCACAAGTTTTCATACAAATTTATAAAAAACAATAAACAAAAGATCATTGTGAAGTGCATGGTTGATGGATGCCTATGGTACATGGGTGCATATTGTATGGGTGAACGTCAAGATTCAGAATTCTTAAGTATAAGAAGATTCACCAGTCAGCACATCCATAATACGCAAAAAAACCTATTTGTATCTCACCATAGAAACTCAAGTTTAACATCGTCTCTAATTATTGATGCTCTTAGGAGTAATATCAACAAGAATGCAAACAAAATCAGAAAGGACTTCTATAGAGACTATGGTGTGCGATTGAACTACACTCAATCGTACAAGGGTAGAGAACAAGCATTACAAGAAATACATGGTACTGAGAGGATTCATACAAGATTATTCCTTGGATATGTGAGAGGCTTATGGAAACTGATCCACGTACTATTTCTAGATGGGAAGACTCATAGTCAAAAAGATTTGAGAGGGTATTCATTGCATATGGAGGCTCAATTGATAGTTTTTTGTAAGGGTGCTAACCAATATTGTATATAGATGAGTGTCATTTGAGTGGTCCATATAGGGAAACAATGCTTACAGCCAATGCATATGACACAGATTATGAATTATTTCCATTGGCATATATTATTGTTAGTGGTGAGACAAATGATGAGTGGACCTGGTTTCTCCAAAATGTTAAAGATGTCATAAGATTTATGGACATAACAATTATGTCAAATCGGAACAATGCAATTATTACTATTGTTTGGACTATTTTTTATGGTGATAGACTACCTATTGCTACTATCATGTCAAAGAAAACTACAGTGCTACGTTCCTAAAAATACCAGAGGCTGGGGATGAGTATCAGGGGTCCAAAAGGAGGATGCACTGAACTTGCTGGATGGAATAGCATATGTGAGGCTTGAGGGAGATTTGAATGTCACAATGGGGATGCTAATAGCCTTCTGTCCACAGTTGGCTCAATGGGTTGACACCTAAGGGGATGTAGAACGATAGGTTATGAGTAAGTTTCCATTTAAACGATGGGATAATATAATGAATAATCTTGCAGAATCGTTTAATGCATGGATTTTACAAGAGAGGAGACACAATGTGTCTGTTCTAATACTTAAGTATTAACAGAAGTTGGGCCATAAGTTGCTTAGAAGTAAAATGTCAATGGTAAATTGGAGGAATGGTGTTCGGCCAAATATTGAGGCAAAGTTGATACAGTAAATTACGTTGCCACAAATATGCATGCCCAATATTAGGGGAACAACGTAGTCCAGGTTGAGACATTGGGTCCCCATGGAGCAATTAAGCTGATTGTTGATATAGAAGTGCGTACATGCACATGTTTAGCTTGGCAGATGAGTAGACTACCTTTTGTACACACATGTGTTGCAATCAAACTAATGCATGGGAGTGTGTACACACTTGTGAATGATTGGTACAGATTATCTACCCAAGAGAAAACATATGCTAGCAGCATGAGGCCAATTGCTACACATGATTGTCCATGTCCTAAAGACCGACAGTGTCCAAATTAATAAAAGACAAGTTCCTCAACCCCTATTACTATCCTTGAAACACTTCCTAAGAATATTGGCATCATGGATCAGTTTAGTCTTCAACTTGTAAAAATCAAATCAAATTATGAATTATTGAGTTATGGTTGAGCATAGGTTTTTAATATCTTTAGTCCTATTTTACTATACTGGTGGTAGTTAGTAGATTGGGACTTTGGAAAATATTTTGTCACAATTCTAGGTGGCTTGGTTGTTGGATTAAAAGCATAATTATAATTCTTAATCTATTATTTTTAACTTCTATATCTACTGAATCAGAAAAAATACCCATGAATGGTTTTAATGATAGTAATGAATATAACGTGTTTAATGAGAACAACAGATATGGTGAGAATAACTTATGGTATAATGGTGAGGATAATAGAAGCATGAGGGAGATTTAAAATTCTAATATTAATTATGATCCTTATGACTTGTATATTGATGATATGAATTTTGAAATTAAAGGAGCATTAAATTCTTCCTTATCTAGATTCTATGGCTTTGCAGGTGATTATCCCTACTCTAACATCTATAATCTAGGTTGGAGAGATCAACATAACTTTAGATGGGCTAGGGATCAAGGCAACACTCAAGGAAATTTCCCCAATCAAGTGGTGTCTAATCAAGGGGCATCATTTTCTTCTTTTGGAGGTAATAAAATTGCTATGATCGTGAAAGGCACTACCGAACTTAATTCAAAATTTGACCATTAGAATTCACAAACTGAGGCTAAGTTACATGCTATGGAGAATAAGATGGACTCATGTCTACAAACTGTGTTCTCTAAGTTAAAGCAAATGGAGACTAAGCATGAGAACTTGAACGCTTTTGTTGCTAAAATCTCCAACAATTTAAGTGAACAACAAGGAAAGAGTAGTGGTTCTACACCCTCAAACAGAGTGATAAATCTTGAATCTTTAAATCTAATTATACTGAGAAGTGGTAAGGAAATTGGAGCTAAGAAAGCGCAATACAAAGATGATGAAGAGGATGAGGAACTGGTTGATGAGGAAATAGAAGTTGAATCTCTTCCTGCTAAGACTACTCAAGAAACTTCACAAGCTATGAAAGATTCTATTCAACCAATGAAACAACCAGTGGTACAAAATAATGAAGAGGCAACAACTATTATGAAGAGATCATTGGAGAAACGATCACCTTCCGATTCCACAGGAGATGAGGAGACTGGTATGCATAAGCTTGAATTGTAGGACATGGTTGTGAAGCACGATGATGATTTTACTTATCTATCTTCCTCCCATTCTTCTGATTTGTATGCATATGAGGGTGCTAATAAAGATAAAATATTATCATGTGATTTGCCACCTGATAAAGACTTAACCACTGATGATTACTTTCCAATTCCTCTTGTTGAAGTCAAGACTCTTCCCAAAGGGAGTCTTATTGATTTTATTGGATGTGAGAAATACTTGTATTCTTATATATCTTATAGAGTTTGACATCTAGTATCTTGATTACTAACCTTTTACGCTTGAGGGCTTTTCACGGTTTCAAGTATTTTGATTCTTGTCCCATACTTGGAGTTGGAAAAGGTGTTGCTTGTGTTTTGTCAAAACTCTTGCAGGTGCCTCACTTAAGAAAATTGTATGGTGATCACTATATCCCTTATATTCAGGCTCCTCCAATTAATTTGAAACCACCACCACCAAGGAAAAATAATGTAGGAGAAGGAGCTACAATGAAGAAATGCATATTTCTCATCCTGGATGAGAACTTCTTTTACAAGAGTTTGAAGAGATTTTGTCCTCAAGGTTATCCCTTTCCTTCCTTGCATCCTCACCCTTTGATTTATTGAGCTTTATTGTTTGAGATAAATGTGGGGGAGGGACTATCCTAGTAGTAAAATAATAATTTATATTTGTTGCTTCATGTCTTTTAATAATTTCTTAAAATATGTTGTATTTTAAGGATTTCTTACTCTTACGTTAATTTTTCTTTGAATAAATCTCCTCTTTAGATCATGACTCTTTAACCATCTTCCCTTCTCCCTTTGATATATGCTTTAGTGATGCATTGAGGATAATGCATGGTTTAAGTGTAAGGGAGGGATTGCTTTTGTTAATTTGTTTTGCCATTGCTTAAGTCGCCATAATTTGAAAAAATTCAAAAAAAATTAACCTTTTGAGCCTAAATTGATTAGGTTTTTCACTGCTGTATGGGCAATTTCCTGATGTGATTCCCACTTTCTGACTTGACTTTTGCAATATTGGGCTTTGTTTCTAAATCCTTATTGCTTTATACATGTGAACATTGGCATGTCTAGGTAAGAATGTATTTTGATTTGAGTACTTTTTATTCTTAGTTGATTATCATAGTGGAGTGCCTTTGGTGCAGTATTAACCTTGTTTCATAGCTTGATCTTAGGGAGGAAACATATTAGATAAAGCCTTGTTGGAAGAATTTTTTAGCCTTACTTTTCTTTCTTATCTTGTGTGATTTCCACCTAGTTTTGGTTAACCTCTAGAACTTGTCTAGATTATTTTCAAAGCTAATACCTTGAATTGTGAGCATGATAGGGGAATTCATTTCTAAACATTTTTTACCCAAATACAAGCCATGTGAATTGACCTTTGCTTACCCCTTTGAGCCCATCACTTCATTTCATTCCAATGATTTTGAACAAGTACTTTGCATGAGTTACATTATGTTCTTCATGATTAAAATATGCACTATTGATGTTGCTACCTTTATCATTTTAGGTTAGGTTTGCCAATATAAAAAAACAAAGAAAAGAAATAGAAAAGACAAGAAAGAGAAGAAAATGTGCAGAAAAAGCCAAGAAAGAAGTTAGAAAAAAATAAAGAGAGAAAGAGAGAAAAAAAGAAAAGAAAAAATTTGCAACAAGGAATAAAGTTTGAAATAAGTCATCCCTTGGTGGTTGAAGATTAAAGATTGGTGTTCATTTGATAGTCGCACTTTAGTTTACTTTGAGCTATTTCTTAATACTCATGCATTAAACTTCTACATCCCATTTCATCCATTTATTAGCCTTTCACCAACATTATAGCCCTACAAAGTCCCCTTGATAATGAATCTATAGTATGTTAGTGGTGGAGATAGTAGAACCTTTACAAGCCTATATAGGTGCTAATCTAGGTGGACTGAGTGAAAATTCCCAACATATGAGAGTGGAGTGAGACACTTATACCTATTAGAGCTTTATTATGTTTCCCTTCCTTTATCTTGTTGTCTCTTGTGTTAATTTATTTGCACCAAAGCATTCTATGACTGTTGATTGATTAGGGATAGAGGTTGCTTGAGATGATTGCATATTCTCGCCTTGTCGGTTTTATGTTTACTTGCATTAAGTTTAATTGTTGGATTTCCTTTTAATGATATTTTTCCCATGAGTTCAAAAGGCTAAGTGTGGGTAAGTTGACAAACCCATATTTATATATATATATTCATATCAATTTGGTAGGCTTTTGTCTTTATTTTGGTCCTTAATTATATTATTTGTGTACTATTTGGATTAATATGCCTTACATTGAATTAGTGTTTAATAATGACATAATTGTCATATTTTTATGATTTCTCCCAAATAATTATTTTTGGAATAAAAGGTATTACATTATTATGATTTTTTATTTCAGAAATTTAGGAGAAACTAAAATTTACAAATGACAAATAAAAGGACCATTAATTCAGAAATTGCACTACAAGACCCATGGGCCAAACCTTGCAATTTGACCCATTAGGTTATTTCTTCTTCCTTCTCATTTTATATTCCGTCAACATAAACAGCATCAAGGGGCTGCCGCAGAAATCAACCACGCTTCCATCATCATATCACACCTCCATTCAGACTCCACATTTACGTTACCACCCTTCCACTCCATCACACACAAAGCTTCCCCCACCATCCATTCATCTTATCACTCGTAGCCTGCATCGACTACTCCACCATCTAAACATACCCCCTTCATTTCTACTTCATCCAGTCACCCTCCATCCATTCCCTCCATCACACGACATCATTACCATCTCCATCCCCTTCTATCATCGACCCATACTCCACCTCTATTCCATCTAACCAATATTGAACAATCACTGCAGCGATGTGTGGGATGGAGAAGCACAAAAAGACGATGCACAGTGATAGTGCAGTGACAGTAGTGATGGTGGTAACGTCTTTGATGGTAGTGCATGGCTAAAGTGTATAAATCCTCTGTTTCAATGGAAAAGGGTATGAGTTTAGGATCTCAAAAGGGAGTTTAAGAATACTCTAATTTTCTACCCATTAATTATCTTATAATTTCTAGGTCTTAGGATAATTTTATAATTATTGGGAAGGTTATTAATGATTTATTTATATTCATTGAAGATTATTGTACATAGATTATTATTTGGCAATTGATATTGTGCTAGTTATAACTTAAATTCATTACTCTATTTTGAGTCAAGTCTTTGTATTGAGATTTTAGTGAATATTTTGTGATTTTTCAAGGTGGCTTGAATTATTGGATCATTGTATCTCTTGATGGCTTTAATCCTATCTTTTATAAATTATTGAGTTATGGTTGAGCATTGGTTTTTAATATCCTTACTCTTATTTTACTATTCTGATGACAGTTAGTAGATTGGGACTTTGAAAAATATTTTGTAACAATTCGAGGTAGCTCAGTTGTTAGATTAAAAGTTTAATTATAATTCTTAATTCATTGTTTTTAACTTCTATATCTACTGAAGCTATAATTGCCTGTGCTGTTAAATTGGAGGATTGCTTTTATCATTGTTGATTACTTGTGCATTCATCTATTTTCCATTTATTATCCATTTTATAAAAAAATACCAAAAATATTTTATTCAAATTCATTTTAATTCTTGACATTTCAAATCAAACACCATTTTCTAGCTTAGGTTGCATTGCATTTAGTTACTTAGAAATTCAATTTCATTTTCGGCTCCTCAAAGAGAACGACCCTGGTTGCACTATACGCAATCATTTGTTTAATTTTTGAAGTAACCCCAAGGCGACATCGGATGTAAGGTTGTTTTAGTCAGTATGGGAAACTGCTCCTCAGTCGCTATTCTACTCAGTCTAGCCACATCATGTTAAGAAACACGAGACCCTCTGAGTTATTGGCTGACTAAGACCAGTCTACCATTGCTATGTCCATCATACTAGCTCATCATGACTAACATCCTGTGTTATATTGTCGCATCTAACTCACTTGATACGTCACTACTAGATCACTCTATGCTCTTTTTTGTGACCAATGGTCTTTCCTCGTCGCAATTTGAACTCCTCTGCGTACCTTAATCGCGACCCATGACCTTGCCTATCTCGACCTAACTTCTCTGTGAAAATGAGTCGCGACCTAAACACCTTATTGTCATGACCTGAACATACCTTTTCCTAAACATTATCTTTCTAATCTTCCTTGTCTAAATCTACTCCAAACAATGAACCAGTCATCTAGGGAAGGGATCTTCTTAGTTCATTTAATATTCAAACTTAATTGATACTAACTTTCCTACAAGTACCCTAACCTTAACGTAATGTTAACTACTACTTAGGATTAATGTTTAGGAACTATCCTATCTATTGCCAGAAATTTTGCTCTAATATAAAAAATGTAACACCTTACTTTTGTACATCTTAGGGATCATTCGGTATCATTTAGAACCACTTAAACATCCATTGAAATCCAACTACAAAATCTGGAATTTTCAAGCTTCACAGTACTGTTCATTTGATATTTCCAAATTTGTCTATGAAATTCAAAAAATTATAATTAATTTTAGATAAATCAAAATAAAGTGTTTCAAAAGGACACTTAAATAATTCTCAAATCAAATTCTCAGTCAATCAATATAGTTTTAACATCAAAGATCACTGTTCATTTGGTTAAAAATTCTAGAGAACAATTTTTAGTCCCTAACTTTGAGAATTTTGTTCTCTTTGTAAAGATATCGAAATAAGGCATTCTTAGTGTCAAAATGAAACTTGACATGATAACTAAGTTTAGGTAAAATATCTTAAATTTATTCTATCATTTACTATTTTTAATTACAACTCAAATGTCACTGCCTCATCATGAGTTACTGTTCACAACATACTTTTCTAGCAATTAAGTATATGTACATACATTCCCAAATCCATACATTACATGTTCATATAAAAAATGAACATCATCATCAATTATTCTTCTCCTCTTGTGCTTGAAAGTCTTGTTGTTTAGGAATGGAAATAGGGGTGAGATTTCTAGGGAAATCTCAGTAGTAAGCAAATAACATACAATGTATGAAACTATATGCTTGATGTTAATATGTGTGCACTTAATGATCATGCTTGCTTAATAATAACTTACATGCTTCCATGTCCATTAATTATAACATATGGCTATAGCATAAAAAGAAACAGAGCATCACTTAATCATACATGCTTCACATAATCAAAGTAAGTAAACATCACATAAAACATCCAAGCAACATAAACATACTTGTAGCTAAGTTCACTACCTTGATGCTTTACTTTCCTTTATCCTCTTATTTTGTATCTTTTTGATATGTGATTGCCTTCTTTGAACAAACAAATAAAATCCTAAACATTGCATAATCATAAATTCTGTTGGAAATTATGCCCTAGGGGCCAATCATTGTCTTATAAACATTATTATTTTTTGAATGTCTTAATTATGTTATCACATTATTTGCATGTTTACTGTGATGACCATCCTTGGATAACTCATGATCTTATCCTAAATGTCCCTGGTCGGTCATCTATGCAGGAGCAGAGATGAAATAAGACCAGTATGACTTTGAAGATATATAGAGATATAAATCAAAGTCATAGGCACATGTAAGAGTACAAGGTGTTGGACCGACCCACCATGAGAGAGCTGCATGGGTCAAGTCATAAGCTTCTCTCATATACAAACCATGTCACTATGCCCTTTGACCTGAGATCATCATGGATTCCTACATGACAAATGCTTAGCTTTGACCTAGTCAAAAATCACTTTTGACCGAGTGATCATAAAGGCTATTTCGGGCTCAGTGGTTTTTCATGCGGAGGAATGTGAATGGTCAAGATGGAATTTATCCCTCACATTTGTAGAGAGATATTACTAGGCCCCTCGATGAGTGAGTATGAGAAAAGTATGGCCATACTGTAATGGAAGGGTAGTTCCATTTCTATAGTCAGACTACTCAGGGATCGAGAAAGTGACGGTTAGGAATAGGAGGATGACGTTCACCATGCCTCATCCATGACCGAAATATCGTGTGACAAAAGGGACATGATATGGTTGTATGAAAGGTAACATCGTTCATTGATCCTCATATGTTTTGGGTAGTCGTAATATCTTGCTAGAGGCCGCTTACGACTTGTGGGTTAGTATAGTAATTGGCCCACTGCCAACTTCATATGGGCCTGCAGGGTCGCACACAAAATAGCCCAACTCGAGCTGTGATGTCCAGGTTCATTGAATCTAAGACATGTCTTGATTAAATGAATAATCTAGGGTGATTTATATATTTTATATATATATAAATTTGTATTTATATATTATATATTATATAAGAGATATTTGTAAGATTTAATTTATAATGATAAATTAAATCTCTATCACTTTTGAATTTGAATTTAAATGGATATGATCTATTTGAATTTGAAATTCAAATTGATAAGATATCTCAAATTTGATTTATGAGAATAAATTAAATATAATTTCGTCTTATCTTTATTTTAAATTAAATAAATAGGTGAATTAAATCTGTGGGACGGATTTAATAAAAACCATATTTATTTAATTAGTTTCTTATCAAATTATGCAATATATGATATTGTATTAATTTCAGAATTAATATAAGATTAATTCTGAAGCCCGGCCCAATTAGAAGCCCGATAGCATCCTATATATTTGACATTAGGAGCTAGGGTTCTACAATACAACACACAACACACAAGAGAAAAAGGGGCAAGGAGAGTGCAAAAGGTTTGCAGATAAGAAACTGCCGGAATAGAGACGGTGAGGACGGAATCTTGAGAAAACCCTAGAGGGACAAGAGGCGCTAGCACGTCGTTCGTGGTTGGAAGGCTATTCGTGTGGATACCGGTAGAGGAAGCCGATCTGAGTTGTTAACTTCTTGCAAATGAGAAAAGAGCACCAGGTATGATGAGGTCATGACCAGTTGACATATAGGTCGCGACTAAATTGGCATCTGAACGTTAGAAATCCGAAAAGAGACTACAGGTCACGACTAGAAGCAAAGGAAGTCGCGACGCGAACTCCAGAGATGACAGGTCACGACTAGAAGCTGATTAGGTCGCGACTGTAAACTCTAAAGGTGACAGGTCGTGACAAGAAGCTGAGGAGGTCGCGATTGAAAACTCCAGAGGCGAAGAGTCGCGACTAGTGGACACTGAGGTCGAGACCACAGCTTGAATACCGAAGGTAACACTTCTTTCTCCTTGACTTAAACACATTCGGTAGATCCTGGATGGGAATGGAAAAATTTTAAAGTTAATTTCCACTGCATGTCTTCCAATTCCCTTCAAATTCATCATGATCTAATTTAACTAACATTTCAAGAACATTAAACTCAATTAACCACTTAACCCTTTCTTTATTTGTGGTTAATTTGCCTTGTCTATTGAATTAATTTGTTTCTTGACTTGACCCTACACAATTTTTCCTTACGAATCCATTTATGAGTTTATAATTATAAAATTCCAGCTCCTTCATGGCCTGCTAGACAGAATCAAAAAGAAGTATGCCTTCTTTCAAAAATTTATATTTTGATTCCAATCTTCCAATACTTGTTTCTCTACTTAATCCCACATCATTTTTTATTTTAAAACCATTGGAAACATAAAAATCATAAAATTCATATCACTATTCATGTGTATGAACAATAACAGAGAGAGTTCCATATTTTCCATTTCCCAATTTCAATGCTTCCAAGGTTTCAATTCTATCCAATCCTACACAAAATCATCATCTAAATTCAATGGAAGCATTATATCATTAAAATTCACATTCCTTGGTAAAGAACAGCCCTAGGTCAAATGGCCTTCATCAATAGTAAAGTCAACAACACATGATTTTTTATTTTAAAACCATTGAAAATATCAAAATCATAAAATTCATATCACTATTCATGTGTATGAACAATAACAGAGGGAGTTCCATATTTTCCCTTTTTCAATTTCAATGCTTCCAAGGTTTCAATTCTATCCAATCCTACACAAAATCATTATCTAAATTTAATGGAAGAAAAATGGACGATTGGATTGAAGGTTGATGAGAGAAGTTGATAGAATTGCTTGGGACTATCTGACCTTGTATGAGGTAGCAACCTTGTATGAAATTTGTCTTGCTTAAGGTACACACAAGCTTTAAATATATAGGTAGAACACTTAAATTGGATCTGTGTATGATTTATGGCGATTTTTCAAAGTTATGGTTAGAAATTTGGAACACAATTTTTGACCAAATGAACAGTATAAATTCTGTACCAATCTGGAACTATTCTACAATGAATGGGTTCCTAAAACTATTTTCCTCTAAAGAACTATTAAAGAGGTTTTAGTAGGACCTAGAACCACTTAATTTTGATTTTCTAAAATTAATTATTAATTTTTAAAGTTGGACAAAAATTCTAGGAATACTAAATGAACAATTACTACTAGAAAAAAATACTTATCACAACGCTCCTTCACGGTGGTTAAAAGTAAAAACATCATAAAGGAAAGGCAGTGTCATATCTATAAATAAATTCATATTTTAGAAACTTTTTATGGCAATTTTTTATAAAAGTACCGTTAAAAGTGACACTGAGAACTTATAATGGTGGCTTTTAGGACAACCGCCATTATAAGTCAATCTTTCTAGCTTCCCATTATCGTAGCCCTCTCTATAGAAAGAAAGTGTACATCTCGTACCTCTTCAATTCCCAGCATCTCTACCCATCTTAAGGGAAGGCAACAGATACCTCTTACGAACTATCTTTTCCTCAATCTTAAATACCCTTCCATTATACTTTTTGTTCCATTTCCATTTCCTCAATATGTTTCCTCTTGTATCATCTTTGTCTTACTCTCTTTTCAGTTTTCTTAAAATGGCATCCTCTACAGGCTCTTCTCCTTCCAGTTCATAAAAAAGAACGCGTGATAATTTTGAGGATAAAAATCCTCTCCTAGACCTAATACATACTTCACCTTTTCTAGACCTCCTCAAACGTCTGGATGAATTGATAAACATAATGGATACGTTGGAGAACTCAGTTGAAGAGCTCTCCTTATAGGTATAGAACCTGCAAGAAAGCATTGACCGTCTCCATTTTAATCTCCACCGCCAATGTAACAATTGACGCTTCCACCATCCTTCAGATGACCTAGATGACTCCCAAAACTCAGACGACTCTACTTCATCATCTAATTGAAAGGCTTCACACATTTTGACATCCATCTCCTTTTTTTGATACTTGTTGGCACTTGGCTTGCGATGGGATAGATTTATGTAAAATGTAAATAATATTCTGATACAATATTTTGTAAAGAATAGTCAAAATATAATATTTTCTAAAGTTAGTTATTATTGTTCTGATCAATTTACTCAAAGCTCAACAAATTATAAGATTAATTTTACCTTATTTAATTTTGTAAATAATTGTTTAATCAATACCTTAAAGGAAATTGAAATTGGAGTGCGTATATTTTGAGAAAAAAATATTAATAAAGAAGTCTAATTTATCTAATAAATTGATAACAACAAATTACAAATTACAAATTACTAAATACCGTTGGGTTACTGTATAATTTATTGGATTCAAGATAATATATATGTTATCCTCATCATATATATATACTCCAGGATCAAAGCTTTTGCGACGGCTTTTATTAAAACCCGCTGTTACATATACTTTTAACAACGATTATAGATAAAACCACCGTATAAAGTCTTCACTCTTAGACTTTTTACGGCGATTTTATTAACAACTGCTGTTATAAGTATATTTAAAAGGGATTATTGATAAAAACTACAGTAAAAAAAAAAATAGTAAACCTAGTCTGTGGTGAGCTTCAGATTTACTTTTCACACAGCAGTGAGTGGTCTCGTTCTCTACCGCACCACCACAGACTTGGACGAAAGGTATTTTTTATCATTTTCCAACTGATTTTGGTGACTCCATCGTAGTTTTTGATGTCATTTACTATGTACGTCGATAAAGATGTAAGTCATCATTTAACTTCATTATTTTGTGGTCTGTAAATGTCGTACTGTGGGTATGTAGGCAAGTGATTCACTGAAGTAGGTTATAGAGTTTTGAGTGTTTTGTTGCTAAATAACCGAATGAGTTTTGTTCGTATATATCTTTATGTATGTTATGAACTATTGGGTGTTTTGTTACTGAAAAACCAAATAAACTATTTTGTTGCTAAAAAATTAAGCATATTCATATGTGCTGCTAGTTGAACTATTATGTTGCTAGTGAATTATTTTTCATGCATTCATGAACTGGTGAACTCTTTTGTTACTAAAAAACTGAGCATATTATGTCAAATTACTCCGTAGGCTTAGGACTAGAGCATATATATATCACTTCAAGCGTGCTTTAGTTGTATCATGTTCTTAACTTTATTTATTATTTTTTTAAACAGAGCATGGACGGTTCAGGTTCATAGGTTCAAGTTCATGTCAATCTGGGAAGAAAATAGGAAGAGGATCGACCTATATGAAATAGGTCTATAGTACAGACTAAGGGTCAAATCCCATAAGGTTACCAGTTGAGTTTAATGATGATATGAAGGCAATTGGTCAAAATGGGCCAGCATTGAACAGCTATGTCAGAGGAAGCACTTAGTTTCACTCTATGGCATATCCTCGAGATATCTTGCTATATCAATGCTCCACTCTATAAAAGTATGATTGGAGGAAGTACTTAGTTTCATAATTCTGTTTGGGGTTTTGACCACACAGGAGATTTACAAATTCACCTTGAATAGGAATGACATAGTGTAACTCCTCAATTTTTAGGAGCTAGATTCAACTATCATCTAGTGTGTAAGTTACAACTTTATTTTAATACTTTATGTTTAACCATTTGTGTAGTATTGACTCCTTTCTCTATATGCAATAGCTACTTCTATCAGAGATGCCTAGAAGAAGTAAAAGGAGACACATAGGGCTTCATGTGTCTTCAACGTGTCCAAGAGATAGACACTAATAAGAGCTTGAGGATTATATACATGGTCAACATTATGACCCGCATCAGGAGGAAGATATATTTTGCACCTTACATTAAAGGGTAAGTATACTCTTATACTTGGCACACTCATACATATTACTCTACATTCATATATAACATTATTTATATTTTATAGTACGAATTAGACTCTGCTTATCATAGCCCATGAAGCTAATATGGTGTACTAGATCGATTTGTTGTTTGGATAGCTAGATATCGAGATTTCATCCATCGTCAACACGTAAGCTTTTTTCATAAATTTGTTAACATAAAAATTTATTAAGTTATATGATATCTTTTTTTTCAATTGGAGATAGGGATGTGCAAGGCTTCCACTTGGTGTGTAGCTGTCACATCCTCATTTTCCTAGCTTCATCTTCTATAAACCAGTACCCTGTTATGTTTGGAAAAGGTAGGGGTGAGATTTCTGGGGAAATCTCAGTAGCAAACGGTACCATTCAATGTATACAAGATGAATGCAAGTGCATGACATGTGTTTCCTTTATCTTCCTTTAGCTTCCATTTGCATACTATCATGCTCCATGTCTATCACTACTATGCATAACCATAAACTCATAAAGGCAGAGCATACATCATCCAGCATTATCATCACATATCATAATTATATTAACACACAAGCATATAAATCAAGCATACAAGAATGGGTAAGTTCACTACCTGGCATGTAGCCCTTCCTTTAGTCCTTAACCTTTGATCTGAGGTTCCACCTTTTCATAGGTTAGAGCCTATACATAGCACAATAATATTTTACTATGAGCTTATCTAGCATAACTCCACTTAACTCAAGCTTGTCTTGAGATAATACCCCTATTCTAACAATCCCCTAGCTTTCTTTCTATCCACAGCTATAGAGAGAGACATTCCTCTATTCTAACTATCTAATTTATAAGAACAATCCTCTAATTTATTAGAGCAGGGACTAAAATAACTTACTTACCTATTCCTAAGCTTGCCGAGTCCCTAAGCTCCTTGGATTGCTCCTAGCTCCGCCAGAACTCCTTATTTCTCTTTCTTTCTTTCTCTCTTTCTCTTTCTATCTCTTCTTTTCTCTTATTTCTTGGCTCTTGCGCGTGGAATGAAATGGCAAGGGGTGGGGTATTTATAGGTGGAGGGAGGTGGAATGGATGGCTCAGATCGAATCACGATGAACGGCTCAGATCGCTTGCTTCCTCAAAATGCTTCGCCTGTATCATCGTGATGACATCATCCTCCATAATGACTCATCAAAAGTGACATCATCATGGGACACCTCACATGCTTAGGTGACGTAATGGTGGGTCCCTTTGGACACCTCACCAGCTGACTTAGCACTTCCAGAGAATTCCAGAGTCTTGTCCCGGAATGAACGGCTGAATCATGCCATGTGTCCTTAGCTTTTTCTTCTTTCCCCAGATCAGTGCCATGTGTCATCTTATAGGTACCTTTTATGCCACCACATGGCTTCCATATAAGTCTAAAGCTTTATCTGATTAATTCTCCGGTTATCACTTCGACCGGGTAACTTTACTTTATTGAAACTCATTAAAATATTACTTTAATGCCACTTTAACTCACATAACTCTTGGGCTACATTTTTGGGCTTTTGGAATGTCATCTTGGGTTTTTGATCCAGCCCAAGTACTTTGATGGCTCAATTCCCAAGAACCATCACTTGGTAAATTACCAAAATACCCTTGGTTCCTCTTTATTTACTTTAATGAGTCTAGGGGCATTATTGTCTTTTCACACTTTACCAGGGTATTCCCTGACCCTGGTTAACTATCCAGATAACCTTTCTTGACTTTCTAACCTTATTCAAATGACCAAAATACCCTTTACTTTAACTATTTATAACACAGGGGTATTTTCGTCATTTTGCACCTTTTTCTGGACACTGGCCCCTTTTACTGCTGAACTGATATTATGGGCCTGGCCCACCCTTGGTGTCATTATGGGCCTCTGAGTAACGCCATCTGGGCTCATTCAATCCCAGTTTGCTTACCGATTAATTTCTCAATCTGATATCGGGCGTTCACGAACTCCCGTCTAAATTCACTAAAAAGTGAATAACTTTTTCTATAGAACTGCTTTCAGGATTCTGTCAGTTCCTTGACCTCTGGCTTCATAGGATGCACATTCCTGTAACCTTTCACTCATATATGAGGTCCAGGAGATCTAAAAAAAATTTTAGATAACCTTCTGACTATCAGATAAATTTCAGCTATCTGAAACTCTGATAAAATTCCTGTATTAAGCCAGATTAACCAGCATCATTTCCTCTATCTACTGATGAAATTTGGGACTGAAATGCTTCCAGGCAGTTCTAAGCCACCTCCGGCTCAAGCTTTTATAATTACCATTTTGCCCCTGAAAACTTTTATTCTTTTCAATTAAGTCCCTTAACTTTTCATAATTACCTTTAATGGCCCAAAACTTGTGCCTACTTTTATTTCTTACCATGGAACTTTTAAACTTTTCACTTTAGTCCCTTTCTTTTCTAAAATGACCCTTATGCCCCTAGGGACTTTCATTATTTACATATAAGTCCCTGTACTTTCACTTATTTGTAGTTTAGTCCCTAAAAACCCTCTGTATGTTTCTGAGACTTCTGCTCAAAAGGGTTTGGTAGCCTATCTATTTCAGGCTATTTTGTAAGTCTCTGGACCTGAAAATTGGGATATTACAGTGGCCATCCTGGTAATCCTAATACTTCATAGATTTATCCTCGAGTAAATACTTTTCAATAATTAAGGTTTAGTTTTTCAGTTGTAGTCACTAATGTGCTCTATGTTTTTCATTTGGTTTGTACCACCATCAATGGGGCAGTGTTGAGTGCGGATATTATATAATCTGATATATACATGTGATCATTGAGGTAAGGATCATGGATAGTGATAAGACACAAATTGTATATGGTTTCTTTGGCAATTTTAAGGGTTTGGTGACACTTTTACCTTCATTTTATGCCTGTAATTGAGCTATTGTGGTAATATATGATTGCACTTAGCAATGTTCTTATAGAAATATTTTATTCTTTGATCTGCTTGATCTTTAAAAGGAGCTTTTGGTTTAATTTTCCAAGTATCTGGAAGAAACTTAAAGACCCAAAGTGGAGCAGATAAGAAATCACAAGACAAAGAGGACCAAATCAAGGAAGCTAGCTTCTGTGATCTTTAGCGCAACCTAAGTGTCCACAGGTCGCTACCTCATTTATTCTGGGAAGTTTTGATGTGTTTACAGGTCTAGCCAAAATATAGATATGGTCGCAACCAAAAGAGATAGTTAGTGAAGCTACACATTTTTATTAGGTCATTCTGTAATTAGAGGAAGGAGGTCAGCAACCATAAAAGGGGAGAGCATTTTTGCTGTCAGATTTGGCTAGGAATAATATCATCTCATCCTCTCAACTTCTCTCTTCAATTTCTAGCAAATCTTCTATTTTTCTTGACATTTCTACAGTTTTCTCCATTTTTACACCGATTAATGTATTTACACACCCTTTATCTTCATCTTTCCATCACTTTTTTTTCTGCTTTTGTCATGGCACCAACCTCAGATCGTGATAGCGGTATGGTCGAAGATATGAGAGACTAGATTTCTTAGCCTCTTGGTGATGGATAATATAGTTTGAGATTATGGACAACAATGGGGAAGTTTTTGTCTTAATTTGCACTTATACATGTTTTGAGAACTATAGATTTAAGGATTTTATGATATGTGTAAGTTTGAATTATCGATCAATTAATTCTTTGATTAGACATTTATAATTGACATTAGATTATATGATTGCTGATTTTAATATAAATAATTCAATTTGGATTTCTGGTTAGTTGGATAATTATCAAGGATTGTTGGTGTTTCATTCGATTGCTTGAAATTTATGGTTGTTAATTGATGACCATTTGAGGGAATTATCATCATCTGATTTAATTACACACTAAGTGGTTTTTAACAGTGCATTAAGAAGTTTTTAAACTAGCTTTGATCAAAGGAGTTTAAGAAACATTAATGCACTGGACTCAATCAATTGATTGAGATTTTATTTAAGACTCAGTGATTTCAAAACTCCCATATCAAATTAAGAGCAAGGAGAATTTTGTTTTCATCATCAAGAGGTGTTTTCATCATATTTCTTTTACATTCATCACTTCTTTCACATTTATAAAAAATATCTACTTTTACTGCACCCTTATTTTACTATATCTGTAACATCCCTAATTTCTGTACTAAGTTGTATGTACAGATTGAATAAAATATATGAGTTGTTTAGGAAAAGATGTGGCCATATTTATGTAAAGAAAAGGATTAATTGGAAGAGGAAGAAAGTCTAAGAGCCAAAGTGCAAAATTACGAATATGCCACTGTGATGCCCTAAGAAACCAGAAGTAAATGGAGGGCATTTTGGTCATTTCACACAATGGATGGATATCAGAGGAAATTTGATAGTAAATTACTATAATTAATATGAGAATTTATGGAGTTGACAGAAGTCAAAAAGGAGTCCTGTAGAATTAATTATGGAATTTACGGTGAAAAATGACACCGATAAAGGGTTAAAGGAAACATATATAATTTTTAACAGGACTTCTGGGTCTCAGAAAATTATGAAACTTTGTAGAGAATTCATTTTATATTAGAATGAATTTCTAAAAATGTTAGAACAATTAAAGGAGGTGTTTAACATTTATTCTGAGATCAGGATAATTTAAGGATATCGGTATAAGGAAAGTACATTGGGATTTGTGCCAGTTAGCTATTGGACCTAAAAGAGGCCCAACATTTTGTCCTAGGCCAGCCCAATAAGGCCCAAAAGTTATCTTGGATCCCAAGTCCAAATAATAAATAATTTATGGATTTTTGAAAAGAAAGAAAAAGAGAATAAAGTAAGAATTAGGTGTTGCAAATGGTGGGACCCACAAGGACACAAGAATGGCACCCAAAAAGAGGAAGGGTTAGGTGTACCAAGGAAGGCCATGATAGTGATGTCATGGTGGTAAGGTCTTGAGTGAAAAGTGAAAAGACATTCCAAGATCAAACATTTAACCATTAGATCAAATAGTTTCCAAAGTGATCTTGGCCTTCAAATGGCACATGACTTTTGCTATAAATACCCCCCCTTTCCATTCATTCTTCACACCCAAGAGCTCCTTTAGAGAGAGAAGTGAGTTCTAGAGAAAGAAAGTGGAAGAAAGCAAGGAAGAAGCAAGGAAGAAGCAAGGGACTTGAAAGAGCAAGTAAGGTGAGTTGATGCTCTTCACTTTACCATTTCGGTTTGCACTGTTCATGATAGAAGAAAATGGAATTTCAATGATTTAATGCTTCCATTGAGTTTATATGATGATTTTGTGTAGGATTGGAAAGGTTTTAAACCTTGGAAACCATTGGAATTAAAGGTTATAATGTTGAAAATTCCTCGCGGGTACTGTTCACTCGCGTGAACAGTGATTTGAATTTCATAATTTTGATGCTTCCAATGGTCTTAAAATGAGATTTTGTGTGGGGGTAAAGTGGAGGAACAAGTATGGGAAGCATTGGAACCAAAATGGGAATTTTTGGAAAAAGGGAGCTTATTGAAACTAGACTTGGATTTTGTTTGGAATTGAGTTATAATTTGGTAATTATCTTGTAATGCCTAGGTTTTGACATTTGTGGCAAGGAAAGACCATTACAAGAAGGAAAGGAACAAGGATCTACAAGAGGTAGCAAGAATATCTAACTATAAACTTATGTGCTTTGATTGTTTTGCTTACTTGTTATGCATGAAGGTTTGGTTGAGCATGGAATGTTGTGTGATGATGATGATGATGTGATATGAGTATGTGATACTCCTTGCAATATATGTCATGACAATATGCATATTAGAATTGCTTATGTATAAGCATGAATTAGCTCCCATTGCATGATAACATGTTAGGCATTCAATCAAACATGCATAACCTTATAGTTTATATTACTTGCTATTGGGATTTCCATGAAATCTCATTCCTTCCATATAATTAAACATGCTCTAGGTGCTGGATCTTCTCAAGGCAAGAGGGTAAATGTTGATGGATGACTGTACATAATTTAAAAAGTGTGCACTTTAAATACAAGATGATGTTTTGGTTTGTATGATGCATGCTACTCATAAATCCAATCTGAGGTAGTGTACTTCCATCGGTATTTTGATTGACTTATATGATGAATTTTCATATGAAATTTGGCATGAACATAGCTAAGATCTATAGATTTAAATGGACACCAAGAACGCCTCATATGGTTAAGAACTCGAATTGTTATGATTTTTCAAAGTTAGGAGTTGAAATCTGGAATAAGGTAAAACGACTACTCAGAGGCAGTGAGGTTCATGCGCTAATTTCATATAGTAAACGAATGAGTTTTTCCTCGAAATTTTTAGAGATTAAAGTAGACATATGGAGATTTAAATCCATATGTAATTCAACTCAATTGGATAAGTATACAAAGGAGAAATGAATTTTTGAAAATGGGGCAAAGAAACTGGAATCTCCAGATTTACCAAATGAACAGTAAAGTTCAACGAATAAACTGATTTGATCTGGACAAGAAGATCTCATTTTAATATTTTTCTCTCAAAGTTAAATGAAATAGGTTTCATTATAAATTGGAATCACCTTAAAGTGATTTTTCTAGATTTAGTTATGAATTTCCAAAGTTCAGGTTGTAATCTGGAATTATCCAGTGAATAGTGGCAGTGAACAGTAACCGTAAGCCCAACACTTGGAAATTCATGTTTTTGAGGTTAAGAGGTATTCCAATGTTCTAAAATAGTTCCAATTGAATATAAGTAAGGTTAAGGTTTAAGTTCAAGATTTAAGGTCAAGGTTTCAAGGTTAAAAGATATTTACTAGAAAATACCGTTGTGCTGGTAGACTATACAAAGTACTGTGTACGTAGATGCTGTCTAAGGAGGCTGGAAGTGAGTGGACCTAGCCGGTTCATCCAGTCTTTCCTGGGTACTTGCGTAGAATGGTAGTTTTCATAGGGAATTACCGAATCAGTACAGTTATTTTCTACCAGGATTTTCGGCAAGAGAAATATAATCCACTTCAAGAGAGCTATAGCAAGAGTACTTTGAGAGATATAAAGGAGGATGTTTCATTTTGGTATACTTAGTTTAGGTTAAGGGATGGAAGGAAGTAGAAATCAAGAGCAGTCAGTTTAGCTGCAGTTCTTCAATGCCGTAGCAAGGATGATAAATAGAGATGTGATAGAGGGCATTGACCTGGATTAAGTTTTCATGTTAGTAGCATGATATGAGATGGCCATAAGCCAGATATTGCCATATACCCTACGTGGCATGTAAAGCTAAGTGAGCTTTTGGCAAATGGTTCACAACTGATGTGTAAGGATCGGCCATTACTAGGGTAAAGACTAGACAAGAACATTATAAGGGAATGTTTAAAGCAAGTTAGATCCAGGTCGCATGTAAAATAGTTTGGAACATAGCTAGAAGTCCTCGAGAAGTTAGGCCATGACGAAAGGTGACCCGAGGTCGTGACTAAAGAATGTAGAGCTGTCCAGTCATGACAAGTAGAATGAGATGGTCGCGACTAAAGTTCATGGATACGTTGCACCTAGTTCATACTCAGGTCACGATGAAGATGCGCAGGGACCTGATGAAGGATGAAGATGCCAGCCTCACTGAAGGTTATCAGTTAGAGGTTTAGCACATGATGTAGGCAAGCTAAACAGTATGAGAAATAGAGATACATGCTAGTCTAAGATGATGTTCAGAAGTAGATCCTCTATATGACTATCAAGAGTAAATCTACATTTGGAAAGACTTTGTTCATTTAGTCTTTTATGAACAAAAGAATCAAAAGTTAGGATAAGGCTTGCGCAAGAAATGAGCCTAACATATGGCTTCAAGTTCTCGAAAGTTAAAGTCCCTAAAATAGGATATTAGTCCCACATCGGTTGGGGAGGTGAACGAAGCATGCCTTATAAGGGTGTGGATACCTCTCCCTCATGAACGCGTTTCCAGTACTCACCAAGCGCCCTCGTCACCAAGCGCCCCAGTGGGGGTAGGCAGGCACGAGTGGTAGGCAGGCAGTGCTGGGAAATAAAACCCTGACCTCGTGTGGGCCTAGAGGCGCCTGCCTAAGGGGAGATGGGACAATATCTTCCGCTACATAGCTATGATACCTGGAGGACGCGTGTTCGAGTGTCTAAGGGGTTAAAGTCCTCATGTGCCTGGAGAATGAAACTGTGACCTCATGTGGGCCTGGGGCCTGCCTAAGGGGAAAGCAGACAATATCTATATGGAATGGTACTGGGCTATTAGAGAACATAAGTAATGGTGCTGGATGATGAATGAGATTTATGTGATCTAAGTTGGTTAGAATCAAGAAAAAGACCAGGAAGGAACCATAATCCAGTCAAGAGTAGACTGAGACTGATGTATACGCGCGGAAAGAGTTAAGAGATAGTAGAAAGATACCAATGTTACTCCAGAGAAATGGAGACTGTTTCGCTCACCTGAGAAGTAATTCTTGAGTAAGATTATGAAAAGTATTCCTCTCAGTTAAATAGAGATGAGCGTGAGGCTAAGGGTTAAAAGGAGAAAGAGGAACCCTTTGATGAAATATGTAGCCGAGTTCATCCACATGAGCAATGAGAGTTGAATGATTAAGAAGTCAGTTAATGGGTTGAATTCCGTGTTATAACGAAAAAGTTTTTCTCAGGTAGTCACATAAGTCCAATAGAGCGGTAGTTGTAAGCAAGATTAGAAAAAGAAAGATAGCCACGGTTCTAAAGATAAAGTAACTCCCATATTCGATAGAAAGGTCGAGTCTATACCCTGATAAGAAGGTAGCATGGCAGCCTAAGTGAAATAGATAGATGTTTCAGGATGAATGATCAGGATATGATAGGCAATATGATAAAGGAAATATGTTTTGAGGCTTACTTAGTTCATTACAATATCTGATGAATGGTTGAGCAAATTATGATGATGAATAGTTGCATCTCCTTGCAGTTGTCATATAATGACATGCATGTTAGAGTATACCATGATGAATACTCCCATTTCGTAGTATATGCTGGGTAGAGTATATATGGTGAGGAAGTTATGAGAAAATTATGTTGCTCCCATACCATATGATATGCAATAAGGAATATATTGAGGATGATAGATAGTCTCAGTTTATGGGACGATAAGTTATGATATGATATTCTGATATGATTTATGATTGGGGTGATTCAGGTTTTTCTATAGGCTTGCGAATGCAGTACTCAGAGCCATTTCTATTGAAAGGAATGGTATACAGAAAGAGTTAGATTTGAAACAGATGACTCTGAGATAGAGACTAGATTCAGATGAGTACAGATCACTCTTCAGATAAGAGTTGGATCTGATGTAGTCTGCTCGTAGTTAGAGCATAGTTCAAATGGCTCACAGTTAGAGCACAGATTTACATGAGAAGTTATGATGAGGCCATAGCAGCAGAATGCAATGGCAGGTGGTTAAACCATGATTGCACAAGGCATGGTAAGCCACAGTAAGAGAAAGATGAGAAGGAACTCCTGAGTAAGAGAGGAAGTAAGTAAGGTCTTGGGAAATAATATGGGCTACTGAACGTAATATTTTTAAATTTTTATTTAGTTATCAACAAGTAGAAGCGCTGAACCCTATAACTTAGTCTGTTGGTTTAAGATCTTCGGGAGATATACAGAATCACAGTTAGATTCTGGAGGGTCGCAGTTAGATCCTAGCATGGCTCCAGGGTCGTAGTTAGATCCTAACAATTCCAGAGTCGCAGTTAGATTCTGAAGAGGCTGATGGTTGATCGCAGTTAGATCCCGAGGTCGCAGTTAGACCTAGCCTAAGGAAAGTAATGAGCCATGAGATATGAGTACAATGTAGTATCTCTTTGGGAAGATGAATGCCAAAGACGAAGTTAAGGTAAGGAAGCTTCACTAGTTGATAAACTCATCCAGAAAAATTATTTATAATGATTTTCCTCAGATAGCCTATATTATACAGACTGAACTTAGTTTTCTTTAAACAAAGACGGAGTCCAAGTTAAAGTCTGAGTGCTGATATTCAAAAGTTTTATAGAAGTATGCCTGAGGAGCAAAGAAGAGAACCCCATATGTTTTGAGAACAGAAAAGTATGAGCAGATAAATCCTCCAGATGAGGATATAAAGATTAAAAGGCTAGAGAGACCTAGAGAAGAAGGTATAAAGTAAAGATAGAACCCAGTAGTTATATGAGATAGAGAATGCTAAGGCTTAGAAGAGTAAGGTAGCCTTCGTCCAGAAAGATGTTAAGGCAAGAGTAGTCTAAGAAAGAGTAATGAAAAAGGGTCCAGTTGTCACAGAAGTTGGTATAGATGGACAAGATAAGAAAAGTGAAAAGTTAAAGTAAGATAGACCCCAGAGCTACACCAAGATGTTAAGGGGTAAGATATGAAAGAGTGTAAATGCCATAGAAGTTTGGCATATATATGATGAATGATAAACATAGTTATGAAAAGTTAGAAAGGTTATGAACATTAAAGGATTAAAACCCTTCTGCCAAGTCCAAATAAGAGTGGATTTGAAATGAAAGATTTAAATTATGACTTTGTTCAGGAGAACGAGAAGCAAAAGAGCAATACTCTCCTGAGAGGCTGATAAAGTCATAAGAGAATGTTAGAGCTTTGCATTTAGGAGCAAGTATACAGTCCTACAAGATATTGGCCAGGCATTATGCATGTTAGAGTATATGCTCCTACTTAGCAGTAAAGTAAAGAAAAGAATAACTGCATAAGTCCTCTCTCTGTATGATGTTGAATCATTAAAGATGATAAGAGCAACAATAGAGTTATAAGAGTTTCTATACGAAAAGAGGATAAAGCTTTGCGGATGTTAAAGAATTCTACGAGATGCTAAGAGAAGTAATAAGGGATAAGTGTTAGAAAGTATGATGAAAAGGTATAATAGTAAATGATGAAATAAATGTATCAAATAATTATGGCATAACCCCATAATGTATATGAATGTATGAAAGGCCAAAGAGATTGGTTATGTGTTCTGGAACAATTAATGGAAAATTCATGTTTTTGAGGTTAAGGTTAAGGTTAAGATTCAAAGATATTTTCTAGAAAATGCCGTTGTGCTGGTAGACTATATAAAGTACTGTGTACGTAAGTGCTGTCTAAGGAGGCTGGAAGTGAGTGGACCTAGCCAGTTCATCCAGTCTTTCCTGGGTACTTACGTAGAATGGTAGTTCTCATGGGACTTACCGAATCAGTACAGTTATTTTCTACCAGAATTTCCGGCAAGAGAGATATAATCCAGTTGAGAGTGCTATAGCAAGAGTACTCTGAGAGATATAAAGTAGGATGTTTCAGTATCAATGTTCGATCAAACCCAAAACCCATGGCTTTACTCAGGTTTTCAATGGCTTCATTCACCAATTTGCTAGGATTCCAATAAAAAGGCTCATTAAGAAGAATGATAGGGTTGTTCCTTATACTACATTCTCAGGTGTAATCATTATTTTCGTTATTTTGATATACTGGACGGAGACAATTTGATCCTATCAATGGCACCATTACCGAGGAGCCAAGTAATTGGTTCCCTAGTAATTGGTTGTCGATTCCATTGTTGACCTGAGTTATTTCTTTTTTTTTTTGAAATTTAGTTTTTATTGTTTTCATTGCATAGCATAAAAAATTTTAGAAATAGAAACAAATATTTTATTTTCTTTCACTTTGGCATTTGCATCATCATTGCATAGCATTCTACATTTTTTCAAGTTTTTACAAAATTACTCTGTGTTTTTGTGTCGCGACCATTTCTTATTTGAGTTATGACCAAATTGTTTCACTAAAGTACTTGATTGCTCTGTGTGAGTTTTAATCGTGACCTTGAGAACTTTTTGTCACAACTAGTTTAAGAGTTTTACTCTCTGTAAAATTTAGTCACGACTATTGGAATCACTTGTCACGACTTGAGATCTATTTTCAAGAATTTTTGCTCTCTGTGATCAGGAGTCGCGACCTGAACATCCTTTTATTGCGAACAAATTGATTTTTCTGCTGTGAAACTTCTATGTCTCATTTTGATTGCTTTCTTTGTTTGTTTATGATTGTTTATGTGTTGCATGCATAGAAAAATTGAACCATTAGTGCCTTTTGATCTTGAAATTGAGAGGAAACTTAAGAAACAAATAAGAGAACTTAGAGAACTAGGAACTAGTGAAGTTGTAGCTGAAGATGAAAGGAGATCAAAAGAATCTAGTTATTCTCTAGTGTCCCAGGATCTGAAATTGGACTTAATTTAGAGATTCCATTAGAGATTTATAATATGGCTGAGATTAATCCTAATTGGCATAATAAACAAGGACAGAATGAAATACCAAATAATGTAGAAGATAATAGAAGTGTGAGGGAAATAAATCATTCTCATGTGAATTATGATCCTTATAGCTTTTAAACTGAAAAGGCTAATTTTGAAATTAAAGGAGTTTTGATTGTAGCCTTACCTAAATTTCATGGTTTTATAGGAGAATGTCCACATCGACACTTGCAAACCATGCATATGATTTGCTCTTCGATAAAGCCTCCAATGACTGCATTGGATGATGTCTTGAGGAGGTGTTTCCATTTCATGATAGAAAGGAAGGATAAAGAGTGGCTATATAATTTGCCAAATCATTTCTCTACTCTTACATGGGATCAGTTGAAGATAAGATTTTTAGAATAATTCTTCCTGACCTCTAAGACTACTCAGATGAAGAAAGAGATTACAAACATTCTGTAACAGGATAAAGAGTCATTACATGAATATTGGATAAGATTTATAAATTTGTTGGCTCAATGTTCGCACCACAACATTACAAAGGTTGATTTATTAGACATATTCTTTGATGGTTTACTTCCTCACAACAAAGTATCCTTAAATGCAGCAATGAATGGTTCTTTAAGAGATAAAACTCCACAAGCAAGTTAGGAGTTATTCCAAAAAAATAGCTAATGAAGACCATCGAACCGAAGATCCAAGGATAATGCCCACATCATCTTCGGGTAATTCCAAGGAGATTTTGTCAGAAATAGCAGCTTTAGGAAACCAAATAGAGAAGAGAATGAACTTACTTGAAAGGGAGCTGCATTTTACAAAGCAAGTTCATGTAATGGGAAGCTCACAAGCCTTAGTTACAGGATGTGAGTCATGTGGTTCAATGATACATGCTACAAGTACATGTGATAGACAATATAAAGAAGTAGCATCAATGTATTAACGAAGAGACAATCAGTACCAGAAGAGAGATCCATATTCAAATACATATAATCTTGGCTGGAAAGACCACCCAAATTTTAGGTGGGGAGGTGATAAAAATAGGCCAAACCAATTCCAAGGTGGGGTTGCTTCTTCAAGCAACCATCAAAGTAATGTAAGGCCCATTGTTCCTACTTAACCTAATGCTTCAACAATATCAAGATCATATGAGACTTCTCAATTATTGAAAAGTTCAGCTGCACAAATAAATAACATGGACGGTAGAATAACCATATAGACAATAAGCTAAAAGAGAATGATGGTCAATTAACCTCCATAGCTTCAATCCTTCAAAATATGCAGAAAGATAATGCAGATGTGTAGAGAAAACTTGAGGAGTTAAGTTATAAGAATGCTGATATTACTAGTCATCTAACTCAAGTTTCCAATACTGTAAGTAGTATCTAAACAAAGAGTAGTGGCAGCATACCTTCGAATACTGTTATTAATCTGAAGGGTCTGAATGCTATTTTATTAAGGAGTAGTAAAAAAGTTCACTTCAAGGAAGGGAAGATATGAAAGATTATGAAGTTGAAAATTGATCACTATCACAGATGAGAATTGGGAAATCAGAGTGTTAAAGAGCAACAACTCATGACAAAGAAAGCAAACCAAGAGGAGAACTCACAAGCACAAGAAGAATTACAAGAGATTGAAGAAGAGGAGATAATGCAAAGTCCATCTT
The DNA here is from genome assembly GCA_037074615.1 of Leucaena leucocephala. NCBI lineage: Eukaryota > Viridiplantae > Streptophyta > Magnoliopsida > Fabales > Fabaceae > Leucaena > Leucaena leucocephala. The sequence goes on from CM073549.1 coordinate 9,769,280, forward strand.
ACAAGGGAAAGCAAGCTAAGGAGAAGGTGGAGTCAAGCAAGCAAGGAGCCTCTATGCCTACAGGTAAGGAGGTAAGTATAAAGGATCTCCTTTTTCCTAAAGCTTATTTTTCTAGAAAGAAAAAGACTAACCTTGAATTTGCAAAAGATGCTTATACTCTTTTCAATAAATTAGAAATAAATATTCCTATGGTTGAATTTCTCAAGAGGAATCCTAAGTATGCTAAATTTTTGAAAGAGTTGTGTGCTGATAAGAAAAAGTTTAGGCCTCTTGAGAGAATTCACGTGAGTGCTAATGTGCCATCTCTTTTTAAGGCTGAATTACTGGTTAAGTGCCAAGACCCAAGATCTTACGCTATCCCATGCATAATAGAAAAGGTTCATATAAAGGGAGCATTATTAGATCTAAGGGCTACCATCAATGTAATGCCTTGGTTGGTATACTTAGCCTTAGGTATTAATAATCTTAGAGACAAAAATGTAGTACTTTAATTAGCTAATAGATCAATTAGGTATCCTAAGGGAATTCTTGAGGATATTCTAGTGCAGCTCAAGGACTCCTAGAGGATTTTTATGTTCTAGATATGTCCAGTGAGCTAGTGAATGAGAGCACTTTGATCCTAGGCAGACCTTTCCTCCAAACTTCCAAGACAATCATTAGTATGAAGCATAGTTCTATTATAATGGAAGTTGGAGAACATATGGTCACTTTTAATATGAATGAAGCAATAAAATATCCTTTTGACAATTCTTCTTTTGTTGGTTAAATGCTATTGATTATGCTGTTGAGGAAACTCGAGATGAGAATGAATTGAGTTTGCATGATGGGTATGATTCTATGCTCCATAATTCACAAAATTCCCATGAAGGGTCTCATGGGCATGTTGATTTAGACTCATCTTTAAGTGCCTACGATGATTGTCACATCCTAATTTTCATACGTCTTAGGGACCATTTGGTAGCATATGGAACCACTTTCAAGGTCATTGAAGTCAAATTCCTCAATTTGGAGTTTTACTCTATCGAGTACTATTCACTATGTCAATTCCAGACAAATGACCTGACTTCGAAAAATCATAACTGATTCTAGAAAAATCAAAACAAAGTGTTTCAAATTGATAAATGAAGCTAACTTAATCCTTTTTCAGGAAAAATAACTCGTTGACCACGCAGTGACCAAGTCAATGTCAATTAACGCTACAATTTTACTGTTCATCCAACGTTTTCCCCTGAATCCAGCATTTTGGTCCCAACTTTAAAAAATTATATCTCCATGTGTAAACATTCAAATAAGGCATTCTATATATCAAATAGAAGCTTGGTATGTCTACTATTTACTATAAAAATATCATTCATTTATTCAACCATTTACTATTTTTAATTACAGATCAAACGTCACTACCTCACCACGAGTTACTGTTTATGGTGGCAAATTCCAGCAACCAACTATGCATAACATACATCAATCACATATTGAAACATCCTCCTTTATATCTCTTAAAGTACTCTTGCTATAGCACTCTTAACTGGATATTATCTCTCTTGCCGGAATTCCTGGTAGAAAATAATTGTACTGATTCGGTAATTTCCCATGAGAACTACCATTCTACGTAAGTACCCAGGAAAGACTGGATGAACCGGTTAGGTCCACTCACTTCCAGTCTCCTTAGACAGTACCTACGTACACAGTACTTTGTATAGTCTACCAGCACAACGGCATTTTCTAGTAAATATCTTTTAACCTTGAAACCTTGACCTTAAATCTTGAACTTAAACCTTAACCTTACTTATATTCAATTGGAACTATTTTAGAACATTGGAATACCTCTTAACCTCAAAAACATGAGTTTCCAATAGTTGGGCTTACGGATACTGTTCACTACCACTATTCACTGGGTAATTCCAGATTACAGCCTAAAATTTGGAAATTCATAACTAAATCTAGAAAAATTGTTTTGAGGAGATTCCAATTTCTAATGAAATCTATTTCATTTAACTTTGAGAGAAAAATATGAAAATGAGGTTTTCTTGTCCAGATCAATTCAATTTATTCATTGAACTTTACTGTTCAATTGGTAAATCTGGAAGTTCCAGTTTCTTTGCCCCATTTTCAAAAATTCATTTCTCCTTGTATACTTATCCAATTGAGTTGAATTACATATGTATTTCAAGATCCATATGGATACTTTAAGCTCACAAAATTTAGTGGAAAAACTCATTCATTTACTATATGAAATTAGTGCATGAACCTCACTGCCTCTGAGTAGTCATTTTATCTTAATCCATATTTTAACTCCTGACTTTGAAAAATCATAACAATTCGAGTTCTTAACCAAATAAGGCGTTCTTGGTGTCCATTTAAATCTCTAGATCTTAGATATGTTCATGCCAAATTTCATATGAAAACTCGTCATATAAGTCATCTAAACTATCATTGGAAATACACTACCTCAAATCGGATTTATGAGTAGCATGCATCATACAAACCAAAACATCATCTTGTAATTAAAGCGCACACTCTTTAAGTTATGTACAGTCATCCATCAACATTTACCCTCTTGCCTTGAGAAGATCCAGCACCTAGAGCATAGTTATGGGGGGGGTGAGATTCGGGGGAATCTCAATAGCAAGTAATACAAACTATAAGGTTATGCATGTTTGATTAAATGCCTAACATGTTATCATGCAATGGGAGCTAATTCATGCTTATACATAAGCAAACTCTAACATGCATATTGTCATGACATATATTGCAAGGAGTGGCACATACTCATAGCACATCATCATCATAAACATCATCACATAATATTCTATGCTCAACCAAACCTTCATGCATAACAAGTAAGCAAATCAATCAAAGCACATAAGTTTATAGTTAAGTATTCTTGCTACCTCTTGTAGATCCTTGTCCTTCCTTTCTTGAAATGGTCTTTCCTTGCCACAAATATCAAAACCTAAACATTACAATATGATTACCAAATTATAAGTCTATTCCAAACAAAATCCAAGTCTAGTTTCAATAAGCTCCATTTTTCAAAAAATTTCCATTTTGGTTCCAATGCTTCCCATACTTGTTCCTCCACCGCACAAAATCTCAATTTAAGACCATTGGAAGCATCAAAATTATGAAATTCAAATCACTGTTCACGCGAGTGAACAGTACCGTGACGAATTTTCAACATTATAACCTTTAATTCCAATGGTCTCCAAGGTTCAAAACCTTTCCAATCCTACACAAAATCATCATATAAACTCAATGGAAGCATTAAATCATGGAAATTCCATTTCCTTCTATCATGAACAGTGCATGAACAGTGCAACCCGAAATGGTAAAGTGAAGAACATCAACTTACTTCACAACCAAGCATGTAACTAGCTTGTTTAAGCTTGTCTTAACTATCTATGACCTAAAACTCATATTCCTTTCACAAATACACAAAATTTCCAGCAGCATCCCCCCAAGATTTAAGCCTAAAAAATCACTTAAACTCAAGCACAAATCATAAGAACAAAAGGTAGAAGCAAGGAGACAACTTACCTTACTTGCTCCTTCAAGACCCTTGCTTCTTCCTTGCTTTCTTCCACTTTCTTTCTCTAGAACTCTCTTCTCTCTCTAAAGGAGATCTTGGGTGTGAAGAATGAATGGAAAGGGAGGGGGTATTTATAGCTAAAGTCATGTTCCATTTGAAGGCCAAGATCACTTTGGAAACTATTTAATCTAATGGTTAAAGGTTTGATCTTGGAATGTCTTTTCACTTTTCACCCATGACCTTACCACCATGACATCACTAGCATGGCCTACTTGGAACACCTAATCTCCTCTTCTTGGTGCCATCTTTGAGTCCATGTGGGTCCCACCATGTGCAAACCCTAATTCTTACTTTATTCTCTTTCTTTCTCTTTTTCTTCTTTTTTCAAAAATCCATAAATTATTCATTATTAGACTTGGGCTCCAAGATAGCTTTTGGGCCTTATTGGGCTGGCCTAGGACAAAAATGTTGGGCCTCTTGTAGGTCCAATAGCTAATTGGCACATATCCCAATGTACTTTCCTTATACTTATATCCTTAAATTACCCTGATCTTGGAATAAATGCTAAACACCTCCTTTAATTGTTCTAATTTTTTTAGAAATTAATTCTAATATAAAATGAATTCTCTACAAAGTTTCATCATTTTCTGAGATCCAGAAGTCCTAATAAAAATTTCATACGCTTCCTTTAACCTTTTATCGGTGTCCTTTTTCATCATAAATTCCATAATTAATTCTACAGGACTCCTTTTTTACTTCTGTCAACTCCATAAATTCTCATATTAATTATAATAATTTATTATAAAATTTCCTCTGATATCCATTCATTGTGTGAAATGACCAAAATGCCCTCCATTTACTTCTGGTTTCTTAGGGCATCACAGTGGCATTTTCGTAATTTTGCACTTTGGCTCTTAGACTTTATTCCTCTTCCAATTAATCCTTTTCTTTACATAAATATGGCCACAGCTTTTCCTAAAAATCTCATATATTTTATTCAACCTGTACATACAAAATAGTACAGAAATTAGGGATGTTACACATATCAATCATACTAAATAATTCTTAACTTCTATTCATGAATCCTCATCTCCTCCAACTTGAGAAGACATGCTATAATTGGATTGATATGGAAGGGGTGAGATTTCGGGGGAAATCTCAGTAGCAAACGGAAACCATACAATATATGCAACTATATGCTTGATGTTACTATGTGTGTACTTAATGTAATATCCTTAATTTTCTGTACTGGTTCCTATGTACAGATTAAACGAAATATATGAGCTCTGTTTCAGGAAAGACATGTGGACCTTTATGTAAAGAAAATGATTAAATTGCAAAAGAAAGGAAATTAAGGGACCTAAATGCAATTATGGAAAGTTAAAAGTTAGGAATGAAAGGTAGACAAAAATGTGGTTTCTTAAAGTGTAATTTTAGCCAAATTAAGGGACTTAATTATAAAGAAGGAAAAGTTCCCTGGGGCTAAAGTATAATTAAAGAAAATAGGCCAGAAGTGGTTTGCACCGCCCGACAGCATTTCAGTCCCAGATTCTACCAGAAGGTAGGGCAGGTGACGCCGGGTAACCAAGCCTAATACCGGAATTTTTGAAGACTCCAGATAGCCAGAAATGGACTGATCGTCCAAAAGTTATAAAAATTTATACCGGATACCCTAGATTTCAGATATAAGTGGGAAAATACAGGATGATGCGCCTTTATGGGGCGGATGTCGGGAAACTGACAGGATACCGATAGGAGGTCTGTAGGAAAAGTTATTCACAAAATAAAAAAATCCAGACGGAGTGTGAGGCCTGCGGGGATCCGGGTTGGAGATTTATCGGTATTTTTAAAGGGGCTGAATGCGATCGAATGACTTCGGTCAGATGACTGTTATAACCCCCAAGGATGCCTGAACACAGTAGGACACTGTATCTGGGAAAAAGAGCCGGTGTCCGAAAAAGGTATATAATCGGTAAATAATAGTTAAAATATTCAATGAACTGTGTTAAAGGAAGATTCCTCGTAATGCGTGCCATACAGATAATGGACCCAGGAAGCCCAAAAATGGCGCCATTAGAGGCCCAATAAGACTCTTGGACTGATAGGTGGGCCAGTGTCCAGCAGAACCCCGGAAAAGTGCGAAATTACGAAAATGCCCCGATATTGTACAAAAAGGGCAGCAGATGAATAAAGGGTATTGTGGTCATTTTGGACAGACCCAGAGGTCAATACATGTCTAAATAAGGTTAGCTAGATCCAGTATAAGCTTTGACTGAGTCCAGAAAGGTGTGAAATGACGATTTTGCCCTTAGGGTTAAAATAGGACAAGATAGGGCACCAAGGGCATTTTGGTCATTTCGCAGGGGATCTGTAATTGAGTCTGGACCCAGTATTAAAAAGTTAATGATATAAAGGGTCTAGATACTAAATGTGAGGTCAGTAGATATAAAAAGGATCTTCAGAAACATCAGATTCAGAAAATGGCATGTTTTTCGAGGCGATAGACCGGGCCGGTACCGGATTGGACCGGAAAGCTTCCAGAACCTCCAAATTTCGTCACATGAAGAATATGGGTGGTGAGGTGTCCTATGAGGTGTCCCATGAGGTGTCCAGGGTGATGCAGTAAAAGAGAATTAAAGAAAATAGGAAATTCCAGGAAAAACCAGGACCACAGGATCATAAGTATTCCTAATTACAAGATTGCCATTGCTCAACACTATAAATACCCCCCCTTACTCCTTCATTTCGGTGCAAGCAAGAAAGAGAGGAAGAAAGAAGTTCTTGAGAGAGAAAGTGAGAGAAAGAAAGAAGTAAGGAAGTTCTGGTGGAGTTGGAAGTAGTAGAGAGGTTCTGAAGCTCTGCTTTTGAGGTAACAACTAATCCTAGCTCTTATGTAATGTCTTTGTGATGTGTTGTTTTGTTTGGTTGATTATTGTCCTATATGTTATGCTTGAAGCTCAATTCCAATGCTATGATCATATGTTATTGAATATGGAAGCATGCAGCATACTTATCTGTACACAGTCACAAGCAAGCACCGTCACTCTGCATTACATATTTTGTTATGATTATTGTTACTGGGATTCTTTTGAATCTCATTCCCAAACATAACATTACAGGGGAGGTTCTGTCAAAATAAAATTTGGAAATCTTAAGAGACGCCGGTAGGCTGCCGAAATTCCGGCAACGAAGACGGAACAAAGAAAGGAACTGATACGTACTGTGTACGTAGTGCTGTCTAAGGAGGCTGGAAGTGAGTGGACCCAGAAGGTTCATCTAGTCTTTCCTGGGTACTACGTAGAATGGTAGTTCTCATAAGGGAATTACCGAATCGGTACAACATCGGTTACTTTCTAAAGAAGAATTGTAGCAGTTATGCTGCCGGATTTTAGACAGAGAATGATGTAATAAAATATGAGGGAGTTAATCATGCACTGATAAATAACAGTTGATTATTTGATATTAATTATTATCTGGCTTGTATGACTGATATGTGTTGGTTGTATGCTTGGGTATGTAAAGACTAAATGCTGAAAATAGGCTCAGTGAACAGTAACTCGTGAAGACCCATTCATGTTTGATAAATCATTAAAAATAGTAAATGATTGAATTAATGTACGAAATTTTTAGGTTAAAAAGTAGACATACTAAGATTTAATTTGATATATATAATGTCTAATTTGGATGTATACACGAAAAGATATAAATTGGTAAAGTTGGGACCAGAATGCTGGATTCAGGAGAAAGTCATTGGATGAACAGTAAGATTGAAAAGTTGACCCACGTTAAATTTGTCAAGGATTGGTCAACCAATGATTTTTCCCTGAAATATATTTGAGTTATATTCATGTAGCAATTTGAACCACTTCATTTCGATTTTTCTAGAATTAGTTATGAATTTTCAAAGTCAGGTCACTCATCTGGAATTTGCCACAGTGAACAGTACTCGATATGAATAAAATTCCAGATTAAGTGTTTAGACTTCAATGACCCTGAAAGTGGTTTAAGTGCTACTGAATGGTCCCTAAGATGTATAAAATAAGGATGTGACATTTTGGTATCAGAGCAAAGGATTCTGGCTTAAGAAATGCTCTGAGTAGATGATTTATAGAAAGATATACCATGATAAAGCCGTCATAATTGACACTAAGTTAGTATTTGCAGGATGGCTAGCATAGATTTGGGTCTGAAACTACAGTAAACCAATGGGAATTAAGACCAGAGGTCTCTAGTTCAGATAGTTCAGAAGAAGAGATAGTAAGCAATGATTCTGACCTCTGGACACCTCCAGTAGCTGGTGATTCTGAGGAGGATAGTTCCTCGGTAGGATCAAACTTTCCAATTGATGAACAGGAGGTGATAATAACAGAAGGCCCTATTCCTGCCATTCCCATAAGTGCGGTACCCTTGAATATAACAGACAGTTCAGGATCCAGCCAAGTACGTGTTCAGAGTAATGCGCCAGGTCCCAGTAGACCCGAAGTGACTCTAGTAGAAATGTATTTGGGAGGTTTAATCGTAAGAATGGTCCCAGGGAGGAACCTGAGTAGAGAGCAACTTGAGAGCTCGGTAGCATTAGCCCGACAACTATATGAGTTGAGGCAGACCCTGTTTGAAAACATAGATCAAGATTATTCGGTCTACCAGGAGTTTATCACAAGGGTGAAAGCCATATATCAAGCCTGGGATCCAAATGTGTTAACCATGGGGCTTTGGCTAGAAATTATGAATGATGTATTGCCGAAGACTCCTACCTGGAGATCGGAGTTGGACCAGTATTTTGATTGAGAATCATATTGTACCATATCCGACTGGATCTACCTAGTAGGAGAATATATTAGAATGAAATTTAAGAAAAATTAGAGTAATAGACTAGAATGGTATGTACATATACTCTGTATGTATATTATGTTTGAAATAAAATGAAAAGGAATTATGTTATTTATCGTATTCCCTTCTGTTTTTAAGTATAACAAAATGGTACGAACGAGGAGAACTATTCCAGCTGAGGAACCCCGAGAGGCTGGAAACCTTAATCAAATGATTCTAGAACGATTAGAACAGCAACAAAAGATGATAGAAGAAATGAGAGCTGCTCAAGCACGAAATGAACAAGAAAGAGATACTGCCATAGCCGCGGCAGTAGCAGCAGCTGTAAATAATTTAAGACCGCCAGAGCCTTCAGGAGCAACTAGTAGAGAACCTGAAGAAGTACCACAGCAGGCGGAACAGCCCCAGAGAAGGGTTGAATCAAGGGAGGAGGCAGTTGGCATCCAACAATGGATGGTGCGATTTTGCAAACACAATCCTCCCATATTCGAAGGGACATTTGAAGTACATGTAGCAGAAAATTGGGTCAGCAGATTAGAGAAGATCTTTAAGGTCCTCGACTGCCCGACTGAAACCAAGGCCCAAATGGCCATCTATCAATTGGAAAAGGATGCGGATAGATGGTGAAAGAATACAGAGTTACTTCTCCAAGCAAGAGATATTCCAGTTACCTGGGAAGTATTTCTTGAGCAATTTTATGAGAAATATTTTCCTCAATCTGTCAGAGATGAAAGGGAGGCTGAATTCCTTGTGCTGAGGCAAGGAGAAAAAGAATCTTTTGATGAATATTTGGCCAAGTTCATCCGGCTATCTCAATATTCAACTTACCTACGCCAAGTGGATGATGAACGCTGGATGACAAAAAGAATGATTCGAGGGCTGAATTCTATGTTAAAGGAGAAGTTAACTCCCCAACAATACAGCCAGTTCAATAAGGCTGTGGAAGCATGTCGAATCGTTGAGAGCAGCATGAATCATAGAATGCTGTCCAGATCTGGGAGTAAAGATCAAGCGACTCCTGATAAGGCCGGACGGAATCAAGAAGCGGCCAGTGGGAGCGGCTATAAGAAAAGAAAGCGCCCGTGGCAGACCAAGAGGCCTAACAGAGGAAATTTCCGCGGAAGATCCAATAACAGGGATCCAAAGGCCCCAGTATGTGAAAAGTGTGGAAAGAATCATGGTGACAGACCATGCTTGATGGGCCAGAATGTATGCTATACCTGCGGAAAGCCCGGACATTTTTCCAGGGAATGTCCTCAAGCTATAACTGATCCAAGGCCAAGGACGGCGGGACGAGTGTTTGCACTCACTAGAGAGGATGCTCAGCGATCATCTGAGATGATCCAAGGTACAATCTATCTCAATGATCATGCTGTGACTGCCCTATTTGATTCGGGTGCAAGTCATTCCTTTATATCTTATGAATGTGCTAAATGCCTAGGCCTTCTGATCAGCAAGTTACGTTATAATATACAGGTGAAACCCCCCACCAACGCTAGGGTGATCACATCTGATGCCTGTCTAAATAGTGTGGTGCGTTATGAGCACTGCAGTACCACCCTGGACCTGATCTGTATGCCTTTCCAGGAGATTGAGGTCATACTCGGTTTAAATTGGTTATCCTCCAATAATGTGATGTTGGACTGCAGAAACAAGACCCTAGTTCTTGGTCCAAAGATCACTGATCGGAGCCTAGAAGTACAACTGAACTTCGTGACAGAGGCTCAGGCAGAAAAATGTCTACGGAAAGGATGTCAGGGATATGTGGTATTCTTTTCTGTTCAAGCAGAAGTGGAGGAAGGCATCGAGGAGGTTCCTGTAGTCAATGAATTTCCTGAAGTCTTTCCAAAGGAGATTTAGGGATTGCCTTCGGAGCGTGAAGTGGAGTTTGCGATCGACATTGTACCTGGAGCTGGACCAGTATCAAAAGCCCCATATAGGATGGCTCCCAACGAAATGATGGAACTGAAGAAGCAAATTGAGGAGCTATTGGAGAAGGGTTTTATACGACCCAGTGTATCGCCATGGGGTACTCCAGTACTGTTCGTCAAGAAGAAAGATGGTAGCTTAAGGCTGTGCATTGACTATAGGGAATTAAATAAGCTTACAGTTAAGAACAAGTATCCTCTTCCCAGAATTGATGACCTGCTAGATCAATTGGCAGGAGCGAGCTTATTCTCCAAGATTGACTTGAGATCTGGCTACCATCAACTAAGGGTCAAGCCAGATGATATTCCAAAGACGGCGTTCAGAACGCGCTACGGACATTTTGAATTTTTGGTGATGCCTTTTGGACTAACCAATGCACCTGCTATTTTCATGGACTATATGAACCGGATTTTCAGGCCTTATCTAGATCAGTTCGTTGTGGTCTTTATTGATGATATTCTGGTGTACTCTAAATCTCCAGAGGAGCATGAGAGGCATTTGAGGATTGTTCTTGGTACCCTTAAAGAGAAGAAGCTCTATGCTAAGCTGAGTAAGTGCGAGTTTTGGCTTTCAGAAGTCAAATTTCTCGGTCATGTCATATCCCGAGACGGGGTAGCTGTGGATCCTAGCAAAGTTGAAGCAGTTTTGAGCTGGGAACAGCCAAGGACAGTGACAGAGATTAGAAGTTTTCTCGGCCTAGCAGGGTACTACAGACGATTCATTCAAGACTTTTCTCGAATTTCCTTACCACTTACCAAGCTGACCAGAAAGAATCAGCAGTTTAAGTGGGATGAGAAGTGCGAGGCTAGCTTCCAGCAGTTGAAGCAGAGATTAACGACTACTCCCGTGCTGATTATTCCAGACCCAACTCAGACTTATGTAGTCTACACTGATGCTAGCAAGCAGGGGCTGGGATGTGTGCTTATGCAGCAAGGTCGAGTAGTAGCCTACGCCTCTAGGCAGTTAAAGCCACATGAAGAGAATTATCCCACTCATGATCTGGAGCTTGCGGCGGTGGTCTATGCCCTGAAGATATGGAGGCACTATTTATACGGAGCAACGATAGAGTTGTTTTGCGACCACAAAAGCCTGAAGTATCTGCAGGATCAGAAGGAGCTGAACATGAGGCAGCGGCGATGGATGGAATTGTTAAAAGATTATGACTTCTAGATTAAATACCATCCAGGAAAAGCCAATGTGGTAGCTGATGCCCTGAGTAGAAAGGTGGTGCAGGTTGCATACATGATGATCAAGGAATTGGAACTGATAGAAGATATGCGCGACTGGAGCCCTCTATATCAAATGCAACTGACGGAGAATCCTTTTGGAGGAGTTCATGTCAGAATTTGCATAGAAGATGAGATCAAAGAGGCTCAGGAACAGGATAAGCTCGCAGCAATATTCAAAGACAAGCTGGAGAAAGGGAAGACAAGAAATTTTGAGATGTCCCCAGACGGATTACTACAGTTTAGGGGAAAACCCTATATCCCAAATGTTGGGGGATTAAGGGAAAGGATTCTAGAGGAAGCACATAAAAGCCGATATACGGTACATCCAGGTATGACCAAAATGTACCATGATGTTAAAAGGTTATTCTGGTGGCCTGGACTGAAGAAAGATGTTGTAGCTTACGTATCTAAGTGCTTAACCTGCCAGAAAGTGAAAGTTGAACATCAAAAGCCAGCAGGAACGTTGCATCCTTTAGATATCCCTGAGTGGAAATGGGATGGGATTGCCATGGACTTTGTGGAAGGACTACCCTTGACACCAAGTAGACATGATGCGGTTTGGGTAGTAATCGATCGACTGACAAAGTCGGCACATTTCCTGGCAATCAATAAGAGAGATTCTCTAGAAAAGCTGGCAAAGCTGTATATAAAGGAGATCGTTAGGCTCCATGGTATCCCAAGCAGCATTGTGTCTGATAGAGATCCTCGATTTACTTCAAATTTCTGGAGGGCTCTACAGGAAGAAATGGGCACTACTCTCAGATTCAGTACAGCTTATCATCCTCAGACAGATGGTCAATCTGAAAGAATAATACAGACGTTAGAGGATATGCTGAGAGCATGTGTCCTAGATTTCAAAGGCAGCTGGGATATCCATTTACCCCTTATAGAGTTTGCATATAACAATGGTTATCAGGCCAGTATACAGATGGCACCTTTTGAAGCACTCTATGGACGGAAATGTAGATCCCCCTTATGCTGGCTAGAGTTGAGCGAGAGAAGAATGCTTGCTCCGGATATAGTGGATCAAACTGCAGAACAAGTTGCGGTAATTAGAAAACGATTGTTGACGGCTCAAAGCAGACAAAAGAGCTATGCAGATGTCAGAAGGAAGCCGTTGGAGTTTGAAGAAGGAGAACATGTATTCCTTAAGTTAACTCCAACCACAGGAGCCGGACGATCGATTAAGGTGAAGAAGTTGCATCCAAGATACATCGGGCCATTCCAGATTCTCTCAAAGATAGGAGCAGTAGCCTACAAGTTGGCTCTTCCTCCGAATCTCAGCCAGATACATGATGTGTTCCATGTTTCCCAATTAAAGAAGTATATTCCAGATCCATCTCATGTGATTGAGCAAGATGAGGTCGCACTGCGAGATGACTTGACCTATGAGGTTGGACCGGTGCGAATTGCTGATAGAAAAGTCAAGCAGTTACGGAATAAGCAGATTCCTTTAGTTAAAGTGAGCTGGAAAGGCTTGACTGAACAAGAGGCTACATGGGAAACAGAAGAAAAGATGAAAGAGAAGTATCCAGAATTGTTTCTATAGGATAGGTATAATGTAAATTTCGGGGACGAAATTTATTTTAAGGGGGAGAGAAATGTAATATCCTTAATTTTCTGTACTGGTTCCTATGTACAGATTAAACGAAATATATGAGCTCTGTTTCAGGAAAGACATGTGGACCTTTATGTAAAGAAAAGGATTAAATTGCAAAAGAAAGGAAATTAAGGGACCTAAATGCAATTATGGAAAGTTTAAAGTTAGGAATGAAAGGTAGACAAAAATGTGGGGTCTTAAAGTGTAATTTTAGCCAAATTAAGGGACTTAATTATAAAGAAGGAAAAGTTCCCTGGGGCTAAAGTATAATTAAAGAAAATAGGCCAGAAGTGGTTTGCACCGCCCGACAGCATTTCAGTCCCAGATTCTACCAGAAGGTAGGGCAGGTGACGCCGGGTAACCAAGCCTAATACCGGAATTTTTGAAGACTCCAGATAGCCAGAAATGGACTGATCGTCCAAAAGTTATAAAAATTTATACCGGATACCCTAGATTTCAGATATAAGTGGGAAAATACAGGATGATGCGCCTTTATGGGGCGGATGTCGGGAAACTGACAGGATACCGATAGGAGGTCTGTAGGAAAAGTTATTCACAAAATAAAAAAATCCAGACGGAGTGTGAGGCCTCCGGGGATCCGGGTTGGAGATTTATCGGTATTTTTAAAGGGGCTGAATGCGATCGAATGACTTCGGTCAGATAACCGTTATAACCCCCAAGGATGCCTGAACACAGTAGGACACTGTATCTGGGAAAAAGAGCCGGTGTCCGGAAAAGGTATATAATCGGTAAATAATAGTTAAAATATTCAATGAACTGTGTTAAAGGAAGATTCCTCGTAATGCGTGCCATACAGATAATGGACCCAGGAAGCCCAAAAATGGCGCCATTAGAGGCCCAATAAGACTCTTGGACTGATAGGTGGGCCAGTGTCCAGCAGAACCCCGGAAAAGTGCGAAATTATGAAAATGCCCCTATGTTGTACAAAAAGGGCAGCAGATGAATAAAGGGTATTGTGGTCATTTTGGACAGACCCAGAGGTCAAGACATGTCTAAATAAGGTTGGCTAGAGCCAGTATAAGCTTTGACCGAGTCCAGAAAGGTGTGAAATGACGATTTTGCCCTTAGGGTTAAAATAGGACAAGATAGGGCACCAAGGGCATTTTGGTCATTTCGCAGGGGATCTGTAATTGAGTCTGGACCCAGTATTAAAAATTTAATGATATAAAGGGTCTAGATACTAAATGTGAGGTCAGTAGACATAAAAAGGATCTTCAGAAACATCAGATTCAGAAAATGGCACGTTTTTTGAGGCGATGGACCGGGCCGGTACCGGATTGGACCGAAAAGCTTCCAGAACCTCCAAATTTCGTCACATGAAGAATATGGGTGGTGAGGTGTCCTATGAGGTGTCCCATGAGGTGTCCAGGGTGATGCAGTAAAAGAGAATTAAAGAAAATAGGAAATTCTAGGAAAAACCAGGACCACAGGATCATAAGTATTCCTAATTACAAGATTGCCATTGCTCAACACTATAAATACCCCCCCTTACTCCTTCATTTCGGTGCAAGCAAGAAAGAGAGGAAGAAAGAAGTTCTTGAGAGAGAAAGTGAGAGAAAGAAAGAAGTAAGGAAGTTCTGGTGGAGTTGGAAGTAGTAGAGAGGTTCTGAAGCTCTGCTTTTGAGGTAACAACTAATCCTAGCTCTTATGTAATGTCTTTGTGATGTGTTGTTTTGTTTGGTTGATTGTTGTCCTATATGTTATGCTTGAAGCTCTATTCCAATGCTATGATCATATGTTATTGAATATGGAAGCATGCAGCATACTTATCTGTACACAGTCACAAGCAAGCACCGTCACTCTGCATTACATATTTTGTTATGATTATTGTTACTGGGATTCTTTTGAATCTCATTCCCAAACATAACATTACAGGGGAGGTTCTGTCAAAATAAAATTTGGAAATCTTAAGAGACGCCGGTAGGCTGCCGAAATTCCGGCAACGAAGACGGAACAAAGAAAGGAACTAATACGTACTGTGTACGTAGTGCTGTCTAAGGAGGCTGGAAGTGAGTGGACCCAGAAGGTTCATCCAGTCTTTCCTGGGTACTACGTAGAATGGTAGTTCTCATAAGGGAATTACCGAATCGGTACAACATCGGTTACTTTCTAAAGAAGAATTGTAGCAGTTATGCTGCCGGATTTTAGACAGAGAAGGATGTAATAAAATATGAGGGAGTTAATCATGCACTGATAAATAACAGTTGATTATTTGATATTAATTATTATCTGGCTTGTATGACTGATATGTGTTGGTTGTATGCTTGGGTATGTAAAGACTAAATGCTGAAAATAGGCTCAGTGAACAGTAACTCGTGAAGACCCATTCATGTTTGATAAATCATTAAAAATAGTAAATGATTGAATTAATGTACGAAATTTTTAGGGTAAAAAGTAGACATACTAAGATTTAATTTGATATATAGAATGTCTAATTTGGATGTATACACGAAAAGATATAAATTGGTAAAGTTGGGATCAGAATGCTGGATTCAGGAGAAAGTCATTGGATGAACAGTAAGATTGAAAAGTTGACCCACGTTAAATTTGTCAAGGATTGGTCAACCAATGATTTTTCCCTGAAATATATTTGAGTTATCTTCATGTAGCAATTTGAAACACTTCATTTCGATTTTTATAGAATTAGTTATGAATTTTCAAAGTCAGGTCACTCATCTGGAATTTGCCACAATGAACAGTACTCGATATGAATAAAATTCCAGATTAAGTGTTTAGACTTCAATGACCCTGAAAGTGGTTTAAGTGCTACTGAATGGTCCCTAAGATGTATAAAAATAAGGATGTGACACTTAATGATCATGCTTGCATAATGATAACTTACATGCTTCATGTCCCTTAATTATAACATATGGTCATAGCATAAAAAGAAACAGAGCATCATTTAATCATACATGCTTCACATCATCAAAGTAAGTAAATATCACATAAAACATTCAAGCAACATAAGCATACAAGTAGGAAAGTTCACTACCTGGCGTATAGCCCTTCCCTTAGTCCTTAACCTTTGATCTGAGGTTCCACCTTTTCATAGGTCAGAGCCTATACATAGCATAATAATTTTTTATTATGATCTTATCTAGCATAACTCCACTTAACTTAATCTTATCTTGAGATAATACCCCTATTCTGACCATCCCCTAACTTTCTTTCTATCCACGACTAACCTTATAGAGAGAGAGATTTCTCTATTCTAACTATCTAATTTATAAGAACAATCCTCTAATTTATTAGAGCAGGGACTAGAAGAACTTACTTACCTTATTTCTAAGCTTGACGAGTCCCTAAGCTCCTTGGATTGCTCCTAGCTCACCAGAACTCCTTCTTTCTCTTCCTTCCTTCCTTTCTTTCTCTCTTTCTCTTTCTTTCTCTTCTTTCCTCTCCTTTCTTTCTTTCTTTCCGTGGGTGTGGAATGAAGTGAGGGGGTGATGGGTATTTATAGGTGGAGGGAGGTGGAATAGATGGTCCAGATCGAATCACGATGAACGGCTCAGATCGCTTGGCTTCCTCAAGAAGCTTCGCCTGCATCATCGTGATGACATCATCCTCCATAATGACTCATCAAAAGTGACATCATCAAGGGACACCTCACATGCTTAGGTGCCGCAATGGTGGGGCCCTCGGGATACCTTACCAGTTGACTCAGCGATTCCAGAGAATTCTAGAGTCTTGTCTCGGAATGAACGGCTGAGATCGTGCCACGTGTCCTTATCTTTTTCTTCTTTCCCCAGATCAGTGCCATGTGGCCCCTTATGGGTACCTTTCATGCCACCTCATGGCTTTCGGATAAGTCCAGAACTTTATCTGATCAATTCCCTAGTTATCACTTCAAACGGATAACTCTATTTTATTGAAAACTCACTAAAATATTACTTTAATACCACTTTAATCCACATAATTCTTGGGCTACATTTTTGGGCTTTTGGAATGTCATCTCGGGTCTCTAATCAAGCTCAAGAACTCTGATGGCTCAATTCCTAAGAAACATCCCGTGGCAAATTACAAAAATGCCCTTGGTTTCTTTATTTACTTTAATGAGTCTAGGGGCATTATTGTCTTTTCACACCTTACCAGAGTATTCCCTGACCCTGGTCAACTATCCAGATAATCCTTCTTGACTATCTAACCTTAGTCAAATA
Organism: Leucaena leucocephala; assembly: GCA_037074615.1. Lineage (NCBI taxonomy): Eukaryota > Viridiplantae > Streptophyta > Magnoliopsida > Fabales > Fabaceae > Leucaena > Leucaena leucocephala. Next base: position 9,786,575 of record CM073549.1, read on the forward strand.
CCAAAATACCCTTCACTTATTCTTTAACTATTTTATAACATAGGGGTATTTTCGTTATTTTGCACCTTTTTCTGGACACTGGCCCCTTTTTTCCGCTGAACTGATATCATGGGCTTGGGCCTCCCTTGGCGTCATCATGGGCCTCTATGTGACGTCATTTGGGCTCATTCAGTTCCAGTTTACTTACCAATTAATTTCCTAATCGGATACCGGGCGTTCACGAACTCCGGTCTGAATTCACTAAAAAGTGAATAACTTTTTCTACAGAACTCCTTTCGGGATTCTGTCAGTTCCCTGACCTCCGTCTTCACATGACACACATTCCTATAACTTTTTACTCATATCTGAGGTCTAGGAGATCTAATAAAAATTTCAGATAACTTTCAGACTATTAGATAAATTTCAGCTATCTGAAAATCTAATAAAATTTCTGTATTAGGCTAGATTAACCAGCACAACTTTCTCTATCTACTGATAAAATTTGCGACTGAAATGCTTTCAGGCAGTTCTAAGCCATTTTGCTCAACTTTCTATAATTACCGTTTTGTCCCTGGAAACTTTTCCTCTTTTCAATTAAGTCCCTCAACTTTTCATAATTACACTTAATGGCCCACAACTTCTGTTTACTTTCACTTTGCACCATGAAACTTTTAGACTTTTACTTTAGTCCCTTTCTTTTCTGAAATGACCATTATGCCCCTAGGGACTTTGAAACAACCTTTTTGTCCGATGTCGCCTTGGGGTTAGTTCAAAATTTTAACCAAGGATTGCGTATAGTGCAACCTCGGGTCGTTCTCTTTGAGGAGCCAAAAATCAAATTGAATTCCTAAGTAACTAAATGCAATGCAACCTAAGTTCGAAAATGGGATTTGTTTTGATTCACTAACAACTAAATGCAATAAAATAAAAATAAAATATTTTTGGTATTTTAATTTAAAAGAAAATGTTAATGAATGATAACAAGTGAATGGAATGAAAGAGAAAGAGATTAATAATAATGAAAGCAATCCTCCAATTCAATAACGCAGGCGATCATAGCTTCAACAGATATGGGAGTTCTAAACAATAAATTAAGAATTATAATTAAGCTTTTAATCTAACAACCGAGCCACCTCGAATTGTCACAAAATATTTTCCAAAATCCTAGTTTATTAACTGCCACCAGAATAATAAATTAGGATTAAAGATGTTAAAATCCAATGCTTAATTATAACTCAATAATTCATAGAGAATATGATTAAAGCCAGCAAGAGATATAATGATCCAATAATTCAAGCCACCTTGAATTATCACAAAATATTCACAATAATTTCAATACCATGTCTGACCCAGATCAAAGTAAATAAAATTAAAGTTAATTAAAGAACAATATCAATTGCCAAACAATAATCCAGTTACAGTAATCCTCAATAAATGTAAATCATTATAAGCATTCCCAATAATTATAAAATTATCCTAAGACCTAGGAATCACAAAATAATTAATGGATGAAGATTAGAGTAACTTAAACTCCCCTTTAGATTCCAAGCTCATGCCCTTGCCATTGAATAGGAGGATTAAGACGCCTAGCCACGCATAGCCATCACACTTGAGAACTCAGCCATGGAAGAGGATGCTGCCATCATCACAAACATCTCTGCTGCGTCACAAGCCCGATTTGTTCCTAGTTGCTATACTGTTCACGCTGCTCTACAATTGCACTGTTGCTGTTCTGCGTTGCCGTGAGTCGTTGCTCCGTTTGCTGCTGTGTAGCTGTGGGTGGAGGGATGGTCACGGTTTGAGACAGCGGGTTGATGAAGATGGTGGAAGATAAAGTCGCGGCTTCTGAATGGATGGAAGGCACTGGGTCTATTGCTGTTTGTGCTGGTTCTCCCTGGCCGTCGCTGGCGTGGTTTCTGGTAGGTAAAGATGGGAGCCGTGGGTAACGGAGGATATGGTGAATGGAAGGTGCTGGCCGCTGGAGCTCTCTGCGTATGTCAGAAGGTTGGAAGGTATCTCACGGCCGTCTGGGATGGAAAGTTGGAAGGTTCTTCACGGCGTCTGATATCTCACGGCCGCACGATGGAGTCTGTGGATATGGAAGCTGGAATGGAGGTTTGATGAAGATGATAGGAGGTGAGTTGCGGCCGTGAATGGAATATGGAAGGCGCTGAAGTTTCCTCTCTGCGTGAGTCTGTGTTCTCCGCGGCTCCCCCTCAATTGTTGCGTGCATGCATGGTTAAAAAGTAAACCTAATGGGCTAAACCGCAAGGTTTGGCCCATTGGGTCTTTTCATGTAATTTCTGAATTTATGGCCCATTGTTGTCATTTGTAAATTCTGATTTCTCCTAAATTCCTGAAATATAAAATTATAATAATGTAATACATTTTATTCCAAAAATAATTGTTTAGGAGAAATAATAAAAATATGACAATTATACCCTTATTAAACACTAATTCATTATAATGTTCAATAATTCAATTGATAAACAAATAATATAATAAAGGCCCAAAATAGATGACAAAAACCCACTAAAATGATATGAATAAATATATAAAAATATGGGTTTGTCATACTTTCAGTATTTACATATAAGTCCATGTACTTTCACTTATTTGCAGTTTAGTCCCTGAAAACCCTATGTTTGTTTCTGGGACTTTTGCTCAAAGGGGTCTGGTAGCCTATTTATTTTAGGCTACTTTCTTAGTTTCTGGGCCTGAAAATTGGGATAATATATTTCATACCCTTAAAATAAATTTTGTCCTCGAAATTTACTTAGTACCTTAGTCAACTATCCTAGATATATCTCCTCTGTATATCCTTTCCTAGTTTATGACCAAGGCTTGGGGCATTCATCCACTCATACTTATGGACAACTCATTGAACTTGTGAGTAGTGTCCATTTCTTTCATATCTTACCCTTCAGAATTTTGATGTAATTCTGGGGTATACATTATTCCTCTTAAACTTTGCTAGTCTATCAGGAGAAATACTGTTCTTTTGCCTTTCTTTCGCCTTTCTTTCTCTTGATATAACATCATAATTTAGATAACTTCTCTAGCTTTTCTTAACTTTTCTCATCCTCTTACATAACTTTATGCATCTATGCCAAACTTTTATGGCATTTGCACTCTTTTCTTATCCCTTCTCGGGGCTTACTTATCATTAGGCTACTCTTACCTTAACACCTTCATTTCTAGGTTTCTCTAGCCTTTTAATCTCTTTATCCTCATCTGGAGGATCTATCTTATCATACTTCTCTGTTCTCAAAATATATGGGGTTCTCTTCTCTGTTCCTTAGGCATACTTCTACAAAACTTTGAATATCAGTACTCAAACTTTAACTTGGACTCTGTCTTCGTTTAAGGGAAAACTAAGTTCAGTCTGTATATAATAGAGGCTATCTAAGGAAAACCATTATAAATAATTTTTCTAGATGAGTTTATTAACTAGTGAAGCTTCCTTACCTTAACTTCATCTTCGGCATTTATCCTCCCAAAGGATACTACATTGTACTCATATCTTCATGCCTCATTACTTTCCTTAGGCTAGGTCTAACTCCGACCTTGGGATCTAACTGCGATTAACCGTTAGCCTCTTTCGAATCTAACTGTGACTCTGAAGCTATTAGGATCTAACTACGATCCTGGAGCCATGCTAGGATCTAACTGCGACCCTCCAGAATCTAACTGCGATTCTGTTGTACTGTATCATTATCTCTGGAAGATCTTAAACCAACAAACTAAGTTATAAGGTTAACTGCTTCCACTTGTTGATAACTCAATCAATAAAAATTTTAAAAATAGTACGTTCAGTAGCCCATATTATTTACCCAGACTTTACTTGCTTCTTCTCTTAATCAGGAGTTCTTTCTCATCTTTCTTACTTTACTGTGGTTTACCATTACCTTGTGCAATCATGGTCTAACCACCTGCCATTGCATTCTGCTGCTATGGCCTCATCATAACTTCTCATTTCAATTTGTGCTCTAACTGCGAGCCATTTAAACTATGCTCTAACTGCGAGCAATCTGTATCAGATCCAACTCTTATCTGAAGAGTAATCTATACTCATCTGAATCTAGCTCTATCTGAGAGCCATCTATTTCTTTATCTACTGATAAAATTTGGGACTGAAATGCTTTTGGGCAGTTCTAAGCCACTTCCGGCTCAACTTTCTATAATTACCGTTTTTCCCCTGGAAACTTTTTCTCTTTTCAATTAAGTCCCTCAACTTTTCATAATTACAGTTAATGGCCCACAACTTGTGTCTACTTTCACTTTTGCACCATGAAACTTTTAGACTTTTACTTTAGTCCCTTTCTTTTCTAAAATGACCATTATGCCCCTAGGGACTTTCAATATTTACATATAAGTCCCTGTACTTTCACTTATTTACAGTTTAGTCCCTGAAAACTCTTTGTATGTTTTTGGGACTTCTGTTTAAAAGGGTCTGGTAGCCTATTTATTTTAGGCTACTTTCTAAGTCTCTGGGCCTAAGAATTGGGATATTACAATGATGATTTTGCATCTCTATCTTCTGTTTATTCTTTCTCTTGTTCTTATGGAAGCGATACACCATGTTTTAATTGTTTGGACATTAATAGCATACCCTTTGTTTCTCAATATTTCTCATTCTAATCAAATTTTGATTATATTTTATCATTTGTGAGTGATATTGCTTTTGGTAAGGATTTATTGAGAAATTTTGTAGGTTTACAAGATATTTTGGAAGCTGGAAGTGAAAAATTGTTGAAGGTTCGAGTCTCTGTGATTTCAAGTCGTAACAAGATGGACCACACATCGTGATTAAATATCGAACTCCTGAGACAAAAATTTTATGTGTTGGTGAGTCACGTCCATACAATTGTTTAGTCATGATAGAAGGGCAAAAGGATGAGAAAAGAAAGCTCAATGGATTACCGTCACGACTCAAAGATAGGAAGGTCGCAACTGAAGAAGCCAAAAGTGCTATCTGTGAATCCTCGTTGCAATGAGAGGTTGAAGGTGTGATAGTTAGGTTGTGACTAGGAACCTCAGATGCAATAATTGAGCTTCAATCTTCTTTAGTTTCACAATCGAATGCTGTGGTTAAAGGGCCAACATATCCTAACTCTAATTTTCCTTACTCGCATTCCAAAATTACATCTCATACCTTACAATTTTTGAATAATTTGATCTCTAATAATGATTAAGGTATGAAGGAGAGTGATCCCAAGTATATTACAGTTATAGACCAATCTCAGCTTAGTATAACACTTGAGGAAGTAGACGACAAATTGGAGAATCTAAACAAGCATCCTCCAAGAATATACAAAGGATATGAAGGGAACACTAACTAAGTTTGTTGCTGCTATATACCAACCATAGTTAGGCAAATTCAATTTTAAACAGGGAAAATTCAAGATAAGCTAGTATGGACTTCATAATGTAGTCAAAGTGCATGATTTTAGGATGCTAGAGTGGAGAGGGAAGGCAATGGGGAAGATTTTTTCATCAAACAGCCATCTCTCAAAATTCTATGAGTTCCCACCGACTCCATTAGACCAGGTTGTCCCTTTCCTTTCTCTCTTACTTTTCTTGTGCTTTTATAGCTTGTGATATTATGTTGTATGTGAAGGTTTGATAAGTTTCAAAAGGGATGAACTAGTAGAAGTAGTAGTTAATTTCTTTGCTTAATGTTTCTTTGGTTTTTGAATAAAATTCCTCAGTTGTCTACTTGTTTTATGCTGTTGTCTTTGAAGGGAATTCGAAGACACGCAGCGAAATTAACTTTAAAAATTTTTCCATTCCCTGCCCAGATCTACCGAGTGTGTTTAAGTCAAGTAGTAAGAAGTGTTACCTTCGGTATTCGAATTATGGTCGTGACCTCAGTATCTTCTCGTCGTGACCAGTCATCTCTGGAGTTTTCAGTCACGATATCCTTAGCTTCTTGTCGCGACTTGTCATCTCTGGAGTTCTCAGTCGTGACCTCCTCAGCTTCTAGTCGCGACTTGTCATCTTGGGGTTGTCAGTCGCGACGTCCTCAGCTTCTAATCGCGACTGGAAGTCTCTTTTCAATCTTCTGACGTTCAAGATGCCTGGTAGTCTCTTTTCGATCGCGAGAAGTCGATGACTCAGATCGGCTTCCTCTACCAGTATCCACATGAATAGCGCTTCAATCACGAATGATGTGCTAGCGCCTCTTGTCCCTCTAGGGCTTTCTCAAGAATCTATCCTCACCGTCTCTATTTTTGCCGTTTCTTGTCTGCAAACCTTTTACACTCTCCTTGTCACTCTCGTGTAGAGAACCCTAGCCCCTAGTGTCAAATATATAGGATGCTATCGATGTTCTGACTGAGTTGGATTTCAGAATTAATCTTATATTAATTCTGAAATTAATACAATCACTGGTGGAAAATTGGCATTCGAAATCCCCATTTTTAAACCAGTCAATGCGGAGACGGTGTTAAAAAAATGACCAGTGGCATTTTTTCAAATAATATGAAATATTTACACCGTATTTACTCGTGATCGATGTGGAAAAATGTAGTCCGATTTAGATGTTTACTTTCTACAACGGATGTTATAGTGACCGATGTGGAAATATTTAGTCTGGTTTAGATTAACTCCGTCTGTATCCTTTCCCGCCATTTTATGTCAAGTCTTCTCAGACATGCGTAGTAGTATGTAGTTTATCATGATCACCTTCTCCGATATCTGTTTTACATTCATTTCTTCTATCTTCTATCTTAACTCTCCAATGGATTCTTCCTCATCCACCCCTCCTTCTCCGCGTCACAAAACACAATGAACTAATTTTGGAGAAAAAAATGTCTGTTATCATGATAAGCCTTCAGTTCCTTCTCCTCCTCCCCTGCTCCAGCAACTAGTGGAGTGCCTGGAGGAACTCATCACGCGCTTCAATGCCCTAGAGCGCTCGGTGGAAGAACTGGGCCTGAAAGTTGAGAGGTTGAATCAACGTTTCAGACTCTTCCGTTCTGAAGTTCGTCGCCATCAACAGGATGATTTCTTTCATCCTGTTGTTGATCCCAATTTTGACTCCCAAAACACTGACTCGGAAGAAGATAATGAGTGAAAACGGGGTTACCTGCCGTTCCCTATTCCCCACCTCCTTTATGATGTAATGAAAAGAATGAGGAGATGATGATATTGTATTTATATAGATTTCAAGATGTAAAGTTCGATAGTAAAGTTTAATTTGAATGAATGTGTCTAACAAGTTTCTTGTTCTACATACGTTGCTGATGATCCGTTTATTTTTCATCTAAATCCCACTTTTAAACCGGTCACTAAGGAGAAGACGGTTTAAAAAAAATTAAATTTTTACACCGGTTTTAAAAGTAACCGATTTAAAATATAAACACTCGGTGCAGATTAGCTTCGTCCTATCTGCCTCTTCAGTTTCCTGTCTATGCTTTCCTGCGTGCTTTCTTTATTCTTCAGACCATTCATTTTACTTCTTCGGTTCCCAAACGTTTGTAGTCATTATGATAGAAGGCCAATTGCATTCTTCTATATTCTTATTGATCATGAACCATATATATATATGTATACCATTCCTATGATCGATCTGTACATTTTGTCTCATCACTTTATCTCTATTTTCTTTTCTTTTCATCTATCTGACTCCTCCAATGGCCTCTTCCTCGCTCACGCCTCCTTCTCTGTCCCACAAAAGAAACAGAGACGACTTTGAAGACAAACATCCTGATCCTCACCCTTCTATTCCTTCTCCTCCTCCCCGGTTGTGACTCTAATGGAGCGCCTTGAAGAACTCATATTGTGCTTCAATGGGCTGGAGGACTCCGTGGAAGAACTGAATCGAAAAGTTGACAGAGTGAAAGCAAGTTTCAGAGATTTCTGCTCAGAAGTTCGCCGCCATCAACCCCGTGATAGCTTCTTTAATCCTGTTGGTCTCACCCAATTTGATGACTCCCAAAACTCTGAGTCTGATGAGTAGTGAAAGATTGCAACTTTTATATATTCTGATATATATTTTTTTGTGTAAAAGTTGATGACATAGTAGGGTCTATCACTTAAAAAAACTGATATATTTTACACCAGTTTATATATAGTGGCTGGTGTAAAATATACTCTCTACAACTGTTGTATATATATCTACACCGGTATAACATTTTGTCCGGTGTATATTTTCTTACAAAATAAACTTCTTCTTTTTTTATTTTTTTTTACCAAATACTCTTTTATTTGGTATATTTCTCGCGCCTTCCATCTCTCATTTTTCCCTAGTTCGCGCGTTAAGTCTTCTCGGCGCTTCACAGACGGTGAGTTTTGTTTTGAACTCCTCTCGAGAACTGAAAATTTATTCTCTCCATGCATTAGCTGCAACGTAATGGTTTCTTATTTTCTGTTTTTCTAGTTTCTTAGTCTTCCATAAATATGGATCATAGTTGGATAAATGCTAAACGAACAAGTATTGAGTATGCTGAGGGGGTGAAGGAGTTTTTGGATTTTGTTAAACGGAATGGTGATGATGACAATGGAAGGTTTTATTGTCCTTGTGTGAGTTGTTTAAATGAGAGGAAACAAAGTCCTGATAATATTTACACTCATCTAATTTGTGAGGGGTTTTGCAAGAGTTACACGGTATGGGTATGGCATGGTGAACAGGTGGAACAGACCTTTGATGATGACATGGATACTGATGATCGAGTAGAGGATATGATTCGTGATGTTGGAGAAGATGCTTTTTGAAACATCCTTCCTTTCATACATCTTAGGGACCATTTGGTAGCATTTAGAACCACTTTCAAGGTCATTGAAGTCCAATTTCTCAATCTGGAGTTTTACTCTTATCGAGTACTGTTCACTATGAAAATTCCAGATGAGTGACCTTACTTCAAAAAATCATAACTAATTCTATACAAATAGAAATCAAGTGGTTCCAATTGGTACTTGAAGCTAACGTAATTATCTTTCAGGGAAAAATAACTTGTTGACCATTCATTGACCGAGTCAACGTCAGTCAACGTCACAACTTTACTGTTCATCCAACGTTTTTCTCCTGAATCAAGCATTCTGGTCCCAACTTTGATAATTTATATCTCCATGTGTAGACATCCAAATGAGGCATTCTATATATCAAATCGAAGCTTGGTATGTCTACTATTTATCCTAAAAATATCACACATTTATTCATCCATTTATCATTTTTAATTATGGGTCAAATATCATTAGGTCACCACGTGTTACTGTTCATAGGGACCAATTCCAGTACTCAACTTTGCAAACATATGCATACATCCATCATATATCAGTCAAACATGCCAAATGTAACATCCCAATTTTCAGGCCTAGAGACGCAGAGATAGCCTAAGATTAAGAGGCTACTAGACCCCTTTTTAGCAGAAGTTCCAGAGGAATGTAAAGAGTTTCAGGGACTGAGCTGCGAGTAAGTAAATGTACGGGGACTTATGTGTAAACAGTAGAAGTCCCAAGGGGTAAATGGCCATTTGGGGATGATGTAAAGGTCAAAGGTTCAAGAGTTGACCAGTTAGGTTGCGATGATAGAGACTTTGGTCGCGACAAGAATGTATTGTGGTCGCGACTAATATTGGTAGAGAGGCTTGGTCGTGACGGATATATATGTGGTGTCTCGACTAATGAGTAGAATAAGCCTGGTTGCGACTAAAAAGTGATATAGTCGCGACGAAAGACTGTTATGGTCGCGACTAAAGGATGTTGTGGTCGCGACTAGAGAATGATGTGGTCGCGACTAATGAACACAGAAGGTGTTAGGTCGCGATGAGATGATGGCTAGGTCGCGACTAGTGACTAAAGTAGTGCCAAGCATATAGGCCAAGAGTGGTGAAGGTCCAAAAGAGATAGTTACCCGGTTAGAGATAGACCGGAGGCAAGAGGTCAGATACAGGAAAGGTTATCTGGAAACCATGAGGTAGACTGATAAGGTATCCTCATGGGACCCACAAGATGCCACATGGCATTAGAATAATGATTCAGTAACCTTTCAGTAGAGTAAAGTTACTCGGTTGGCACGAGAACTGAGGAGGTGATCAGATAAGTCTGGGACTTATCTGGATAGTATTGGGAAGCGTGCAAGGTCTCTTCCAGTCGCCACATGGCATTAGTCTGCAGAAAGCAAATAAAGTTGAGGGCACGCATTACGAGGTAGGAGACTGGACCGGTGAGTCAGCATGCTGAGGTGTCCAGGAATTGAGACATGTGATAAATGTGGCGCTGAGGTGGCATGCTGAGGTGTCCCGATGATGTCATGCATGATGCAGTAAATGAGGAATTAAAGAAAATAGGAAAATCCAGGAAAAACCAGGACCGCAGGATCAAAGTTCATGGTAATTACAGAAATGCCATTGGAGGAGGTTATAAATACCCCCTCATTTGCATTCACGCATGGCTTGAGTAAGGGAGAGAAAGAAGAGAGAGAAGGAGAAGGAAGGGAAGAGAGAAAGGAGAGAAAGGAAGTAAGGAAGTTCTGGCGGAGCTGGAAGCAGAATAGAGATAGTGGAGTTCTGCTAAGCTAGCCAGGTAGTAACTAATCCTAGCTTTTATGTAATGGCTTTGTGATTTGATGTGCTATTGTTTGGTTGGATTGTTGTCTTATATGTTATGACTGAAGCTCTGCTGTAATGCTTTGATCATATGTTATTAAGCATGGAAGCACGCAGCATACTTATCTGTACACAGTCACAAGCAAGCACTGTCACTCTGCATTACATATATTGTTATGATGGTTGCTACTGAGATTCCCCCGAATCTCATCCCCATACATAACCCATTACAGGGAGGTTATGCTGAAGTAGATTTTGAGAAAGCCAAGAGACGTCGTTATGCTGCCGGAGTAAAAACTGAACATCAGTATATGATAAGTACTATGTACGTAGTGCTGTCTAAGAAGGCTAGAAGTGAGTGGACCTAGCCGGTTCATCTAGTCTTTCCTGGGTACTACGTAGAATGGTAGTTCTCATGAGAGGATTATCGAATCAGTACGGTTCAGTTCTTTTTACAGATGAAGCGTAGCGGTTATGCTGCCAGAGTTTAGGCAGAAAGAGATGTAATAGAAATATGAGAATTCTATGTATGTTTTGTTGTGTATGCCATGTTATATGACATTATGTTATTCAATGATAAATATTGTTTGGCATATTCAATTTATGTATGTTTAATTAAGAAGGGGAAATTCGCAGGTCATGAGGCAGCAGTGTTCTGACCTCAGTTTGACCTAGTAAACGGAGGAGTCTGGCCACGAGATTTAGTAAGCCGGTAGTACACATCTGGGGCATTCCGTGGATAGGTATTAAGCCTCGTTTGGATGTGTAGAAGGTGAGAAATCAGTTCTCAAAGTAAAGGTTCAGAGTAAGGAACTTAGTAGTAAAAGTTCAATCTCTGGACTTAAGTATAGCTAAAATTGCTTGCGCAAGTGTACTCTGAGGAGTATAAAGGAGGATGTTTCATTTTGGTATCAGAGCAAGAGGTTCTGGCATAGACCAGAAAGGACTCTGGTTCAGAGCATAAGATTCTGGTACAGAACATAAGGTTCTGGCTTAGTGATGCTCTGATAGAGTATTTTCTCTTTAGTGCGTAAGAATGGCATTGAGTTGCGACTAATATGGTTGTAGGTCGCGACGGGTAGCTCAAAGAGAGTTTTAGTCGCGACGAAGAAGTGTAGAGGTCACGACTTTTATTTACAGAGAGATTAGGTTGCGACGTGTATGTTACAAGGTCGCGATGGTATATTGCAAAAAGTTAAGGTTGCGACGTAAGGAGGCCTAGGTCGCGACGAGTTAGGTACAGGTCACGACGAGAGAGGAGTTAGGTCGCGACTAAAGGACAGAAATGTTAGGTTATGATGAGTTGAGTATAATGGTCGCGACGCAAGATCATAGAGTCACGACTATCCAATACTCAGGTCGCGATGAATGAATAGAAATGTTGAGTATGATGGTCACTGACTAAAGATCACAAAGGATGTGAGTCACGACTATCCAATACTCAGGTTGCGACAGACAGTTATTCACATAGAGGTTTAGAAAGCTCAGAGGAGATAAAGCTCTTAGATGAGATGTGTGTTCATTTTTCTTTTTGAAAAGGAAAAAATGATAGTGAACATGAGAAAAGAATATAGAGCTTGAGTGGAGGAGCTGTGCATAGAGAAAGCTGGCAACTCCAATGAGGTAGATCCTATGCGAGTCATCCTTGCTAGGCGAGATGAGCAGCAAAGGATGATGATGATAAGTTAAGATGAGCTAGCCAGATAGCTAGAATGAGTTTTGCCTAGGAATGAGCCTAGGACATGGCCTAAGGCTAGAGACGTGATGGTTAATAGTTAAAGAGCTAATATTCCCTAAGCAGAGGAATCCCATCATAGAGAAGTGATAGATCCAGGGTAGAGTACCCTAGAGAACAGAAATGATAGTAAGAGATGATGAATGAGATCCATGCGACTGAAGTTCGCTAGGATCAAGAGTACAGGAACCACAGTCCGGTCAAGAATAGACTGGGACTGATGGATAGACAGAAGAAGTAAAGAGATAGTAGAGAGGTAGCCACAGTTTAAAAAGATAAAGTGACTCCCCTATTCCTTATGCAAGAGAGAGTGATGAAGGGTTGAGTCTATACCCTAATAAGAGGGTAGTGTGGCAGCCTGAAATAGATAGATGTTTCAGGATGACTGACCAAGATATGATAGGCAATATGATAAAGAAAATATGCCTTGAGGTTTAGTTAGTCTGATGGCTGGTGGAGCAAAGTATGATGATGATATGGCTTATGATGCCATAAGTTATAATAAATAGTTGCATCTCCTTGCAGTTGTCAAATGATGACATGCATGTTAGAGTATGCTATGATGAATGAATACTCCCCTTTTGGCAATGCGTGCAGGGTAGAGTATATATGAGTACAGATATGAGATGAGAAAGTTATGAGAAAGTATGTTGTTCCCATACCATATGACATGTAATGAGATATGTATTGAGGATGATTGATAGTCTCAGTTCATGGGATAATAAGTTATTTAGATATGATTTATGAATGAGGATACTTAGGTAATTCTGCAGACTTGTGAATGCAGTACTCAGAGCCATTTCTGTTGAAAGGAATGGTAGACAGAAAGAAAGCAGATAAAAGTAAGGAAATTGTTTCTAGATCACTCTTCAGATAAGAGTTGGATCTGAAACATATGGCTCCCAGATAGAGCTAGATTCAGATGAGTATAGATCACTCTTCAGATAAGAGTTGGATCTGATACAGAATGCTCGCAGTTAGAGCATAGTTCTAATGGCTCGCAGTTACAGCACAGATTAAAATGATGAAACCATAGAATGGCAGGTGGTTAGACCATGATGGCACAAGCCAATGGTAAGCCACAGTAAAGTAAGAAAAATGAGAAGGAACTCCTGAGTAAGAGAGGAAGTAAGTAAAGTCTGGGTAAATGATATGAGGCTATAAAATTTTTATGCAGTTATCAACAGGTGGAAGCAGTTAACCTTATAACTTAGTCTGTTGGTTTAAGATCTTCGGGAGATATACAGTACAACAGAATCGCAGTTAGATTCTGGAGGGTCACAGTTAGATCCTAACATGGCTCCAGGGTCGCAGTTAGATCCTAACAGATTCAGAGTCGCAGTTAGATTCTGAAGAGGCTAACGGTTGATCGCAGTTAGATCCCGAGGTCGCAGTTAGACCTAGCCTAAGGAAAGTAATGAGCCATGAGTTATGAGTACAATGTAGTATCTCTTTGGGAAGATGAATGCCAAAGACAAAGTTAAGGTGAGGAAGCTTCACTAGTTGATAAGCTCACCCAGAGAAATTGTTTTATAATGATTTTCCTCAGGTAGCCTCTAGTATACAGACTAAACTTAGCTTTCCCTTAAACGAAGATGGAGTCCAAGTTCAAATCTGAGTACTGGGATTCAAAGTTTTGTAGAAGGATGCCTGAGAAGCAGAGAAGAGAATCCTCAATGTAGTGAGAACAGAAGAGTATGAGTAGATAGATTCCCCTAGATGAGGGTAAAGAGATTAAAAGGCTAGAGAAGACCTAGAGAAGAAGGTCTAAGGCAAAGCAAAGATAGAACTCGGTTCTATGAGGAAGAGAATGTTAGCCTTATGGTATCTCAAGATAAGTTATGAAAGGGTAATATACACCATGAGATAGCCAGAGTTGGCTAGATATGCTATGATAAAGTATCAAAGGCATGTAATGAGATACCCTATAGTAGACGTGTAATATAATGTGCACCGAGAAATGTGCATATTATGAACAGACAGAGAGGCTCCCTTTTTGGTAGGGATCATATGTTTTAATGTTATGCTATGAAAGAGAATAGAAAATGAGAGCTTTCACTCCTTGCATGAGATGCTAGGCCTTATGTTATGCTAAAACTATGCAAGCTCCAAGTGTTAGAGCTGTGCCTAGTTAGAACAGGAATGCTTGAGCTCCAACATTAGAGCTTTGCATTCATAAGCAGGTATGCAGTCCTGCAATATGTTGGCCAGGCATTATGCATGTTAGAGTAGGTGCTCTTGTTTAGCAGCAAAGTAACGAAAGATTAGCTGCGTAAGTCCTCTCTCTGTATGAAGTTAAGTTGCTAAGAATGATGAGAGTATATGATTATATAAAAAGAAAGATGAGATGTTGCAGATATTAAAGCAGTCTGCGAGATATCAAGAAAAGTAATAAGAGATAGATGCTAGGAGTATGATGAGTAGTGAGTAGAAAATTCCCGAATACAGTAATATTCGAGAGAATTTCATATGAAAGAAATGGACATTGCTCATAAGTGCAGTGAGTGATCCATAAGAGAAAAGTAGATTTCAGCTCTAATTGAGTTGATCCAGAGGAAAGATAAGAATGTTACGAAGAGATGTAAAGTTATGATGAGGTACTTTGCCAGATGTTAAGTTAATTTGGCTATGGTACTAATTAAATTTCGAGGATGAAATTTATTTTAAGGGGAGGAGAAATGTAGCATCCCAATTTTTAGGCCTAGAGACGCAGAGATAGCCTAAGATTAAGAGGCTACTAGACCCCTTTTTAGCATAAGTTCCAGAGGAACGTAAAGAGTTTCAGGGACTGAGCTGCGAGTAAGTAAAGGTACGGGGACTTATGTTTAAACAGTAGAAGTCCCAAGGGGTAAATGGTCATTTGGGGATGATGTAAAGGTCAAAGGTTCAAGAGTTGACCAGTTAGGTCGCGATGATAGAGACTTTGGTCGCGACGAGAATGTATTGTGGTCGCGACTAATATTGGCAGAGAGGCTTGGTCGTGACGGATATATATGTGGTGTCGCGACTAATGAGTAGAATAAGCCTGGTTGCGACTAAAAAGTGATGTGGTCGCGACAAAAGACTGTTATGGTCGCGACTAAAGGATGTTGTGGTCGCGACTAGAGAATGCTGTGGTCGCGACTAATGAACACAGAAGGTGTTAGGTCGCGATGAGATGATGGCTAGGTCGCGACTAGTGACTAAAGTAGTGCCAAGCGTATAGGCCAAGAGTGGTGAAGGTCCAAAAGAGATAGTTACCCGATTAGAGATAGACCGGAGGCAAGAGGTCAGATACAGGAAAGGTTATCTGGAAACCATGAGGTAGACTGATAAGGTATCCTCATGGGACCCACAAGATGCCACATGGCATTAGAATAATGATTCAGTAACCTTTCAGTAGAGTAAAGTTACTCGGTTGGCACGAGAACTGAGGAGGTGATCAGATAAGTCTGGGACTTATCTGGATAGCATTAGGAAGCGTGCAAGGTATCTTCCAGTCGCCACATGGCATTAGTCTGCAGAAAGCAAATAAAGTTGAGGGCACGTATTACGAGGTAGGAGACTGGACCGGTGAGTCAGCATGCTGAGGTGTCCAAGAATTGAGACATGTGATAAATGTGGCGCTGAGGTGGCATGCTGAGGTGTCCCGATGATGTCATGCATGATGCAGTAAATGAGGAATTAAAGAAAATAGGAAAATCCAGGAAAAACCAGGACCACAGGATCAAAGTTCATGGTAATTACAGAAATGCCATTGGAGGAGGTTATAAATACCCCCTCATTTGCATTCACGCATGGCTTGAGTAAGGGAGAGAAAGAAGAGAGAGAAGGAGAAGGAAGGGAAGAGAGAAAGGAGAGAAAGAAAGTAAGGAAGTTCTAGCGGAGCTGGAAGCAGAATAGAGATAGTGGAGTTCTGCTAAGCTAGCCAGGTAGTAACTAATCCTAGCTTTTATGTAATGGCTTTGTGATTTGATGTGCTATTGTTTGGTTAGATTGTTGTCTTATATGTTATCACTGAAGCTCTGTTGTAATGCTATGATCATATGTTATTAAGCATGGAAGCACGCAGCATACTTATCTGTACACAATCACAAGCAAGCACTGTCACTCTGCATTACATATATTGTTATGATTGTTGCTACTGAGATTCCCCCGAATCTCATCCCTATACATAACCCATTACAGGGAGGTTATGCTGAAGTAGATTTTGAGAAAGCCAAGAGACGCCGTTATGCTGCCGGAGTAAAAACTGAACATCAGTATATGATAAGTACTGTGTACGTAGTGCTGTCTAAGAAGGCTAGAAGTGAGTGGACCTAGCCGGTTCATCTAGTCTTTCCTGGGTACTACGTAGAATGGTAGTTCTCATGAGGGGATTACCGAATCAGTACGGTTCAGTTCTTTTTACAGATGAAGCGTAGCGGTTATGCTGCCAGAGTTTAGGCAGAAAGAGATGTAATAGAAATATGAGAATTCTATGTATGTTTTGTTGTGTATGCCATGTTATATGACATTATGTTATTCAATGATAAATATTGTTTGGCATATTCAATTTATGTATGTTCAATTAAGAAGGGGAAATTCGCAGGTCATGAGGCAGCAGTGTTCTGACCTCAGTTTGACCTAGTAAACGGAGGAGTCTGGCCACGAGATTTAGTGAGCCGGTAGTACACATCTGGGGCATTCCGTGGATAGGTATTAAGCCTCGTTTGGATGTGTAGAAGGTGAGAAATCAGTTCTCAAAGTAAAGGTTCAGAGTAAGGAACTTAGTAGTAAAAGTTCAATCTCTGGACTTAAGTACAGCTAAAATTGCTTCCGCAAGTGTACTCTGAGGAGTATAAAGGAGGATGTTTCACCAAACAACACTTATTATTAATTAATAAGTTGTTTTACATCTAGGTATGTACAAAATTTTTCATATCTCTATTACATCTTTTCCTGCCTGAAATCCGGCAGCATAACCGCTACGCTTCATCTTCAGAAAGTAACTGATCTTGTACCGATTCGGTAATTCCCGTGAGAACTACCATTCTACGTGAAACATCCTGCCTTAGACTCCTCAGAGCACACCTGCGGAAGCTATACTAACTGTACTGATTCGGTAATTCTCTTATTAGAATTACCATTCTACGTAAGTACCCAGGAAAGACTGGATGAACCGGCTAGGTCCACTCACTACCAGCCTCTTTAGACAGTACCTACGTACACAGTACGCATCATATCCTTTCTCCACTACTGCTATCTCCGTCGAAATTTCAGCAGCATAACGGCGTCTCTCAAAATTCTCAAAATCTACCTCGACATAATGTAACACCCCAATTTTTAGGCCTAGAGAGGCCAGAAGGAGAATTCAAGGGCATAATCGTAATTATGGGAAAGATCGGGATGGTAGCCGATGAGTACCATATTTTGTCAGAAAATAGAGAAAATTATGCTGATCATTTCACTGAACTGTGAAATGTGCATATGAGGTCTCTAGGTGTATGAAAGAATTAGAAATATGACCAGGGGTAAAATGGTCATTTTGGAAAAGTGTGCGCGTGAGTGCTTTTTCAGGCCAAAACAGCCCGGTCCGGATAAAATATCTGAAAATACCGGGAAATAGAGAAAAGGATTCCGGATTGAATGAGGAGTCACAGAATTTTGATTTGAGGTCCCGATTTTTTTGTAAAAATTCCTGAAGATGGGAATTTACAGTTATAATCGGTAAAAGAAAGGCAGTCCGAATAGAAATGATCGGACAATGGCTAGAGGCCATACAGTGTTTTCTAAGGCCCGTAGTGACACCAGGGAAGGCCCAGGCCCATAATATCAGTTAAGTGGTAAGACGGGCCGGTGTCTGGGAAAAATGTGCAAAATGACGAAAATGCCCTTATGTTATAGAAGAACTGAAGAATGAGTAAAGGGTATTTTGGTCATTTGGCTAAGGTTAGACAGTCAAGAAGGGGTATCTGGATAGTTGACCAGGGCCAGAGAATACTCTGGTAAAATATGAAAAGACAATAATGCCCCTAGATCTAGTAAAGGAAATGAAAGGACTTAAGTGCAATTATGGAAAGTTTCAAGGCCAAAAAGGAAAGTAGACAAAAATGTGGGGTCCTTAAGTGTAAATTTAGCCAAGTAAAAAGGGACTTAAATGAAAAGAAGAAAAGTTCCCTTGGGCTAAATTGTAATTAAAGAAAGTCAGGCCGGAAGTGGTTTGGACTGTCCGAAAGCTTTCAGTCCCAGATTTCACCGGTAGAGAAAGCAAGGGACGCTCGGTAATCTGGCTTAATACAGGAATTTTTGAAGACTCCAGATAGCCAGAAATGGACTGATCGTCCAAAAGTTATAAAAATTCATACCGGATATCCTAGAATTCAGATCTAGGTGAGAAAATACAGGATGATACGTCCTTATGGGACGGATGTTGGGAAACTGACAGAATACCGATAGGAGGCCTGTAGAAAAAGTTATTCACAAATCAGAAAATCCAGACGGGAGTGTGAGGCCTCTGGGGATCCGATAGGGAGATTTATCGGTATTTGTAAGGGGACTGAATGAGTTCGGATGACCTCAGTCAGATGACTGATATGACTCACAGGGATGCCTGAACACCGCAGGCTAGTGTTTCGGACAGAAGGAGCCGGTGTCCGGATATGTGTATAAACGGTGAATAATAGATAAAATATTCAATAATTATTAACGGGGAAGATTCCTCGTAATGCGTGCCATGAAGGTATTGGACCCAGAAAGGCCCAATAATGGCGCCATCAAAGGCCCAGTAAGACCCTTAGACTGATAAGTGGGCCAGTGTCCAGCAGAACCCCGAAAAAGTATGAAATTACGAAAATGCCCCTGTGTTGTACAAAAGTGTAACAGATGAATGGAGGGCATTTTGGTAATTCTGGACAGGCCAGAAGCCAAGGTATATACAGATAAAGCTACTTAGAGTCAGTATATGCCCTGACAGAGTACAGAAGGGTGTAAAATGATGATTTTACCCTTAGGGTTAAAATAGTGCAAGAAAGGGCACCCAAGGGTATTTTGGTAATTTGCCAAGGGCTGTTTCGTGGGAATCGAGCCATCAGAGTACTTGGGCTTGATCAGGATCCAAGACAACATTCCCAGAGCCCAAAAACGTAGGCCCAGTAATGTGTGGGAAAAAGTGGCATTAAAATATTATTTTAATGCTGTTTCAATAAAGTAAAGTTACTCGGTTGGCACGATAACCGAGGAAGTGATCAGATAAAGTCCTGGATTTACCTGGATAGCATTGGAAGGCGTGACAGGTGCCAGTAAGATGACACATGGCGCCAACATAAAGGAAGAAGAAAAGGTTGAGGACACGTACTACGAGGCAGGACACTGGACCGGTGAGTCAGCCTGCTGAGTCAGCTGCTGAGGTGTCCAGGAATTTCAGCATGTGGAAAATGTGGCGCTGAGGTGTCCTGGTGAGGTGTCCCAATGATGTCATGCATGATGCAGTAAAGGAGGAATTAAAGAAAATACGAAAATCTAGGAAAAACCAGGACCGCAGGATCAAAGTTCATAGAAACTGCAGAATTGCCATTGAAGGCAATTATAAATACCCCCCCTCCATTCCATTCTTGCATTCACGCATGGAAGGGAGAAGGGAGAGAAAGAAGAGAGAGAAGGAGAAGGAAGGGAAGAGAGAAAGGAGAAAAAGGAAGGAAGTTCTGGCGGAGCTGGAAGCAGAATAGAGATAGTAGAGCTCTGCTCAGCCTTTGAGGTAGTAACTAATCCTAGCTTTTATGTAATGGCTTTGTGATTTGTTGTGCTATTGTTTGGTTGGATTGTTGTCTTATATGTTATGTCTGAAGCTCTGCTGTAATGCTATGATCATATGTTATTAAGCATGGAAGCACGCAGCATACTTATCTGTACACAATCACAAGCAAGCACTGTCACTCTGCATTACATATATTGTTATGATTGTTGCTACTGAGATTCCCCCGAATCTCATCCCAATAAGTAAACCTTTACAGGGGAGGTTATGTCAAAATGAATTCTGGGAATTTTAAGAGACGCCGTTATGCTGCCGAAGTAAAGACTGAACATCAGTATATGATAAGTACTGTGTACGTAGTGCTGTCTAAGGAGGCTAGAAGTGAGTGGACCTAGCCGGTTCATCTAGTCTTTCCTGGGTACTACGTAGAATGGTAGTTCTCATGAGGGGATTACCGAATCAGTACGGTTCAGTTCTTTGTACAGATGAAGCGTAGCGGTTATGTTGCCGGAGTTTAGGCAGAAAAAGATGTAATAGAGATATGAGAATTTATGTACATGACTGGATGTAAAACAACCTATTAATTAATAATAATTGTTGTTTGGCATGTTTGACTGATGTATGAGGGATGTATGCATATGTATGCAAAGTAGAAATGCTGAAATATACCACTGTGAACAGTAACACGTGGTGACAAGGTCATGTTTGATAAATGATTAAAAATAGTAAATGGATGAATAAATGTATGATATTTTTATGGTAGATATTAGACATACCAAGATTTAATTTGATATATAAAACGTATCATTTGGATGTCTACACAAGGAGATATAAATTATCAAATTTGGGACCAGAATGCTGGATTCAGGAGAAAAACGCTGGATGAACAGTAAAATAGAAACGTTGACTGAAGTGGACTCGGTCAATGCATGGTCAACAAATTATTTTTCCCTGAAAGATAAGTGAGTTAGCTTCATTTAGCAATTGGAACAACTTCATTTTGATGTTTCTATAATTAGTTATGATTTTTCGAAGTCAGGTCACTCATCTGGAATTCACACAGTGAACAGTACTCGCTAAGAGGAAAATTCCAGATTGAGAAATTGGACTTCAATAACCTTGAAAGTGGTTCTAAATGCTACTGAATGGTCCCTAAGATATATGAAAGGAAGGATGTTTCACATAACCTCCCTGAAATGGTTATACAAGGGGGATGAGATTCGGGGGAATCTCAGTAGTAATAATCATAACAGTATATGTAATGCAGTGTGACAGTGCTTGCTTGTGATTGTGTACAGATAAGTATGCCGCGTGCTTCCATACTCAATAACATATGATCATAGCATTGCAGTAGAGCTTCAGACATAACATATAAGACAACAATCCAACCAAACAATAGCACATCAAATCACAAAGCCATTACATAAAAGCTAGGATTAGTTACTACCTGGCTAGCTCAGCAGAACTGTACTATTTCTATTCTGCTTCCAGCTCCGCCAGAACTTCATTTCTTTCTTTCCTCCTTTCTCTTTTCCTTTCCTTCTCCTTCTATCTTCTTTCTCTCTCTCTTCCCTTGCCATGCGTGAAGCCAAATGAAGCAAGGGGGTATATATAGGGTTTCCCAATGCATTTCTGTAATTTCCATGCCATCTAAACATGCGGTCCTGGTTTTTCCTGGAATTTCCTATTTTCCTTTATTTCCTTTTACTGCATCATCAGTGCCACCTCAGAGGACACCTCAGCAGCCACCTCACCAGCACATTTTGCACATGCTAAAAATCCTGGACACCTCAGCATGCTGACTCATCAGGCTGACTCACCGGTCCAGAGTCCTGCCTCGTAATGCGTGTCCTCAGTTTTATCGTCTTTCTCCAGACTAATGCCATGTGGCGACAAGGTAGACACCCTTCACGCCACCCAATGCTATCCAGATAAGTCCCAGACTTATCTGATCACCTCCTCAGTTTTTGTGCCAACCGAGTAACTTTACTCTACTGAACCATTACTAAACCATGCTCTAATGCCATGTGTCATCTTGTGGGTCCCATGAGTACACCTTATCAGTCCACCTCATGGTTTCCAGATAACTTTCCCTTTATCTGATCTCCTGCCCCAGTTCTATCTCTAACCGGCTAACTATCTCCTTTGGACCTTCACAACTCTTAGCCCATACGCTTGGCACCACTTTAGCCACTAGTCGCGACCTCCTCATCACCTTATCGCGACATAACATCTTTTGGTTCATTAGTCGCGACCACAACATCCTTTAGTCGTGACCATAACAGTCTTTCGTCGCGACCACATCACTTTTTAGTCGCAACCAGGCTCATATACCCATTAGTCGCGACACCACATACATATCCGTCACGACCAATCCTCTCTGCCAATATTAGTCGCGACCAATATACTTCCTCTTCGCGACCAAAAGTCACCAATACATCTTTCTCATAACATCTGGTTTCTTTCTTATGGACAACTCTACTGCTCTCATAAGCAGTGTCCATTCCTTTCATATCCACCCCACAGAATCTTAGCATAATTCTGGGGTCTATCTTATCTCACTTTCTTCTTATCCTTCATCTTAAGTTCTAGAAATTATCTTTCAATAACTCATCCCCTCTTCGGGATTCATTGTTAATTGAAAGGCTCGACAACCCTCCATATTAGGTTATCTTACACAGGAGCCAGCCCATATCAAGCTACCTGCAGAATTCCTAGGCTTAAGACTTAGGACATTCCTCCCATTCCTCATTTTGAACCTAGGTGAACTGTCCCGATTCTGTAGGTTAAAGACTTAACTCATCTTTACATCCTGAAGGACTTAGCTCATCCCTTGGATCCTACAAAATACAGGTAAATAGTCCGCCCATATCAGATTACTACCCTAGGACTACGGGTTTAGCAGCCTGCCCATATCAGACTACCTCCCAGTTCAACTAGACCCAAAAATCGGGATGTTACACTACGTAAGTACCCAGGAAAGACTGGATGAACTGACTGGGTCCACTCACTTCCAGCCTCCTTAGACAGTACCTACATACACAGTACGTATCAGCTGCTTTCCTTATCTTGTCATAATTTCGGCAGCATAACGGCGTCTCTTAAAATTCCCAAAATTCACTTTGACATAACCTCCCTTGTAATGGGTTATTTATTGGGATGAGATTCGGGGGAATCTCAGTAGCAACAATCATAACAATATATGTAAGGCAGAGTGACAGTGCTTGCTTGTGACTGTGTACATATAAGTATGCTGCGTGCTTCCATACTCAATAACATATGATCATAGCATTGCAGTAGAGCTTCAAGCATAACATATAAGACAATAATCCAACCAAATAGTAGCACAACAAATCACAAAGTCATTACATAAAAGATAGGATTAGTTACTACCTCAAAGGCTTAGCAGAACTCTAGAACCCCTATCTTGCTTCCAGCTCCGCCAGAACTTCCTTTCTTTCTTCCTTTCTCTCTTTCTTTCCTTCTCCTTTTCTCTCTTC
Source organism: Leucaena leucocephala (assembly GCA_037074615.1). Classification (NCBI taxonomy): domain Eukaryota; kingdom Viridiplantae; phylum Streptophyta; class Magnoliopsida; order Fabales; family Fabaceae; genus Leucaena; species Leucaena leucocephala. The sequence goes on from CM073549.1 coordinate 9,810,050, forward strand.
TTTCTCGCTCTTTCTCATGCTTGGCCGTGGCATGCAAATGAATGGGGGGTATTTATAGTTTCCTTCAATGGCATTCTTGTAATTTTGAAGCCATATGAACTTGTGGTCCTGGTTTTTCCTGGATTTTGCTATTTTCTTTTATTCTCTTTTACTGCATCACCCAGGACACCTCAGTGGACACCTCAACATGCACATTTCTCACATGTCACAATTCCTGGGACACCTCATCAGCTGACTCAGCATTTCCAGTCCAATCCAGTACCGGTCCGGTCCGATTTCCCACAAACTGGACTCACCGGCTAAGATCATGCCACATGTCCTTAACTTTTTCTTCCTCCTCTATGTTGGCGCCATGTGGCATCTTGCTGGCACCTGTCACGCCATCTAATGCTATCCAGATAAGTCCAGGACTTTATCTGATCATTTCCTCGGTTATCGTGCCGACCGAGTAACTTTACTTTATTGAAACAGCAGTAAAATAGTATTTTAATGCCACTTTTTCCCACACATCACTGGGCTTACGTTTTTGGGCTCTGGGAATGTTATCTTGGATCCTGATCAAGGTCAAGTACTCTGATGGCTCGATTCCCAAGAAACATCCCTTGGCAAATTACCAAAATGCCCTTGGGTGCCCTTTCTTGCACTATCTTGACCCTAAGGGTAAAATCATCATTTTACACCCTTCTGTACTCTGTCAGGGCATACACTGACTCTAAGTAACTTTATCTGTATGTGCCTTGGCTTCTGGGCCTGTCCAGAATGACCAAAATGCCCTTCATACATCTACTACTCCTTTAGTACAACATAGGGGCATTTTCATAATTTCACACTTTTCCGGGGTTCTGCCGGACACTGGCCCACCTATCAGTCCAAGTGTCTTACTAGGCCTTTGATGGCGCCATTATTGGGCCTTTCAGGGTCCATTACCTTCATGGCACGTATTACGAGGAATCTTCCCCGCCCATGTTCATCGAGTACTTTGACTATTATGTACCGTTTCTACACATCTCCGGACACCGGGTCCTTTTACCAGATACACTGGCCTGCTGTGTTCAGGCATCCCTGTGAGTCATAACAGCCATCTGATTGAGGTCATCCGAACTCATTCAGTCCCTTTTCAAATACCGATAAATCTCCCTATCGGATACCCGGAGGCCTCACACTCCCGTCTGGATTTTCTAATTTGCGAATAACTTTTTCTACAGGCCTCCTATCGGTATTCTGTCAGTTTCCCGACATCCGCCCCATCAGGACGCATCATCCTGTATTTCCTCACTTAGATATGAAATCTAGGATATCCGGTAGGAATTTTTATAACTTTTGGACTATCAGATCAATTCTGGCTATCTTGAGTCTTGAAAAATTCCTGTATTAAGCCAGATTACCGAGCATCACTTGCTCTATCTACTGGTGAAATCTGGGACTGAAATGCTTTCGGACAGTCCAAACCACTTTCGGCCTGACTTTCTTTAATTATACTTTAGCCCCAGGGAACTTTTCTTCTTTTTAATTAAGTCCCTTTTATTTGGCTAAAATTACACTTAAGGACCCCACCTTTTTGTCTACTTTTCCTTTTTGGCTTTATACTTTCCATAATTATACTTAAGCCCCTTCATTTTCTTTGTTTTGCAATTTAATCCCTTTCTTTGCATGAATGGCCATCATATCCCTAGGGACTTTCACTATTTACATATAAGTCCCTGGACTTTCACTTATTTGCAGTTTAGTCCCTAAAACCCTCTGTATGTTTCGGGGACTTCTGCTCAAAGGGATATATCTATTTCAGGCTACTTTCTAAGTCTTTGGCCTAAAAATCGGGGTGTTACATTTCTACCCCCCTTAAAATAAATTTCGTCCTCGAAATTTACTTAGTACCTTAATCAATTATCCTGGATATAGCTCCTCTGTATATCCTTTCCTGGTTTATGACTAAGGCTTGGGGCATTCATCAACTCATATTTATGGATAACTCATTACACTTGTGAGTAGTGTCTATTTCTTTCATATCTTATCCATCAGAATTTTGATGTAATTCTGGGGTCTACATCACCCCTCTTACACTTTGCTAATCTCTTAGGAGAAGTATTGTTCTTCTGACTTTCTTTCTCCTAATACAGAATCATAATTCAGATAATTTCGCAACTTTTTTTAACTGTTCTCATAACTTCATGCAACTATGCCAAACCTTTGTGGCATTTGCACTTCTTCTTATCCCTTCTTAGGGCTTAACTATCGTTAGGCTACTCTTGCCTTAGCACCTTTCGTGCCACTGGGTTAGGGCTAGGTTACTATTCTTATAGCTCTAGGCCCTAGTATTCTCTTTCATAGAACTACGTTCTATCTTTGCTTTGCCTTAGACCCACTTTTCTAGGTCTTTCTGGCCTTTTAATCTCTTTACCCTCATCTGGGTAATCTATCTGTTCATACTTTTCTATTCTCGACACATAGGGGATTTTGTTCTTTGGTTCTCAGACATACTTCTACAAAACTTTGAATATCAGCACTCCGATTTGAACTTGGACTCCGTCTTCGTCTAAGGAAAAACAAAGTTTAGTATGTATATAATAGAGGCTATCTGAGAAAAGCCATTATAAAATATTTTTCTGGATGAGTTTATCAACTAGTGAAGCTTCCTTACCTTAACTTCGTCTTTGGCATTTATCTTCCCAAAGAGATACTACATTGTACTCATATCTCATGGCTCATTACTTTCCTTAGGCTAGGTCTAACTGCGACCTCGGGATCTAACTGCGATCAACCGTTAGCCTCTTCAGAATCTAACTGCGACTCTGAAGCTGTGCTAGGATCTAACTGCGACCCTGGAGCCATGCTAGGATCTAACTATGACCCTCCAGAATCTAACTGTGATTCTGTTGTACTGTATATCTCCTGAAGATCTTAAACCAACAGACTAAGCTATAAGGTTAACTGCTTCCACCTGTTGATAACTCAATAAATAGAAATTTTAAAAATTTTTATAGCCTCGTATTATTTCTCTAGACTTTACTTATTTTCTCTCTTACTCAGGAGTTCCTTCTCATCTTTCTTACTTTACTGTGATTTACCATTGGCTATGGTCTAACTACCTGCCATTGCATTCTATTGCTATGGCCTCATCACAGCTTATTTCAATCTGTGCTCTAATTGTGAGCCATTTGAATTATGCTCTAACTGCGAGAAATCTGTACCAGATCCAACTCTTATCTGAAGAGTGATCTGTACTCATCTGAATCTAGCTCTATCTGAGAGCCACCTATTTCAGATCCAACTCTTATCTGAAAAGTGATCTAGAAATAATCTCTTTACTGTTATCTACTTCTCTTTCTATATACCATTCCTTTCAATAGAAATGGCCCTGAGTACTGTATTGACAAGCCTATAGAAATACCTGAGTAACCTCAAACATAAATCATATTTGAATATCATATCATAACTTATCGTCCCATAAACTGAGACTATCTATCATCCTCAATCCATTCCTCATTGCATATCATATGGTATGGGAGCAACATACTTTCTCATAACTTTCTCACCTCATATGTGTACTCATATATACTCTACCCTGCATGCACTGCAAAAGGGGAGTATCCACTCATCATAGCATACTCTAACGTGCATGTCATCATATGACAACTGCAAGGAGATGCAACTATCATATCTTATGGCAACATAAGCCATATCATCATAATTTGCTCAACCATCCATCGCATACTGCAATAAGGTAACCATCACTTCCTTTATCACATTATCTGTCAGATTATCAATCACATAATCATGATCTGACAAGAACATTGGTCTATCTTACTTAGGCTGCCACACTACCCTCTTACCAGGGTATAGACTCAACCCTTCATTACTCTATCTTATATAGGGAATAGGGGAGTCGCTTTATCTGTTAAACTGTGGCTATCTTTTTCTTATCTCTTAACTTCTTCTATCTATCCATCAGTCCCAGTCTATTCTTGACAGGACTATGGTTACTTATTGGTCTTTCTTTTGATCCTTAACCTCATGGATCTCATTCATCATCATTTACTATTACTTTTACTTTCTAGGGTACTATACCCTAGGTCTATCACTTCTCCGTGATGAAATCCCTCTGCTTAGGGAACATTGAGCTCTTTATCTATTACCCATCACGTCTTTACCATTAGTCCATGTACTAGGATCATTCCTAGGCAAATCTCATTCTAGCCATCTCATTGTAACTCATCATTAGGTTTCTGTTCTCTATTTCCCACTTTTAAAACATGTAATCATACTCATTCTTATACAAAGGCAACGTACTAGGTATAGGGTAGCTCAATAGTTTGTATACTGGACAATACAATCTAATCATATACAGGATTTATCCATTCGTTAGCCAGTGGAAACAGAACACAAATAAACTCGTACCTTAATTTGGCGCAGGAGACTTTCTTATCTCGTTGCCAGTCAGGGCATATACTATTCCCAGAGTCGGGTATCTTTCGCCTGCTGTGTTCTGTGGACACTCCCTGGCATAATGTCCAGGCTTTCCACACCTATAGCATAACCCTTGACCTACTGGACAAGGCCTTGTACCATGGTCTCGACCACAGTTCCCACATATATTAGGCCTTGGTTGCCTACTAACTTCTCTTGACCCACTACCTGGCCTACTTCCCTGTTTCTTATAAACTTCTGGCCCATATACTGGACCATTTCTCTTCTTACTGTTCCCTCTTAAGGAACCTGGTGGCATCACTCTTGATGTAGCAGGCTCACTCTTTTCTGGATATTGCACATTCTTTTCTGTGATTCTGCATACCTCTACTGCTTCATTAAACCTTCGTATCTGTCTAGGAAAAACCTTCTCCTTTAGTGTAGGATTCAATCCACGAGTTAACTTCTCAGTGGTCCACCTCTCATCATTCATGCAGTTTAGGTAAGTGGAATATCGTGAAAGACGAATGAACCTAGCAAGATAATCATCAAATAGTTATTGGTCACCCTGCTTTAACATTAAAAATTCTGCTTCATGTTCATCCCTTACCGACTGTGGAAAATATTTCTCATTGAACTGCTCAAGAAATGTTTCCCATGTAAGTGGAATATTTCTTGAGTGCAGAATCACTTCTGTATTCCTCCACCACCTATCTGCATCTTTTTCTAACTTGTAGACTGCCAGCTGGACCTTTCTTTCAGTAGGACATTCTAAAATCTTAAAGATTTTCTCTAACTGGCTAACCCAATCCTCAGCTACTTGAGTGTCAAATTAAACTTATGGAATCGTTCCATCCATGTTTGCAAACTTTCCTGGTTATTGTTATTTTCTATGGACCCCTAACGTCTATTCATTCCAGTCTGCCCATGATCTGGCTGAGGTTCAGGTTCTATATCATTTTCTGGTACTACCTCCTTCTCAGTCTGTTGTAATCTTGCAACCGCAGCAGCAACCGCCGTAACGATAACAAAATCTCGTTCTTGATTTTGACGAGCCTGGGTTGCCCGCATCTCATCTATTGCATGTTGTTGCTGTTCCAACCTATCTAGAATAATTTGCATAGGGTCTATTTGATTATTAGTACCTTCATCCCGAGGCTCTACCACCTCTGGTCTAACCCTTCTTCTTGTATTAACCATGACTTCCACTTCTTTTTCTAGAATTGGGAAATACAGTCATATATATGCACAACAATCTATGTACACATATAAAACATTTATAATAACACATACCACATACCACACATCTTAACTATTTCAGAGCATCACTGAGCCAGAACCTTCTGTTCTGTGCCAGAATCTTATGCTCTGAACCAGAGCCCTTTCTGGTCTATGCCAGAACCTTCTGCTCTGATACCAAAATGAAACATCCTTCTTTCATACATCTTAGGGACCATTTGGTAGCATTTAGAACCACTTTTAAGGTCATTGAAGTCCAATTTCTCAATCTGGAGTTTTACTCTTATCGAGTACTGTTCACTATGAAAATTCCAGACGAGTGACCTGACTTCAAAAAATCATAACTAATTCTAGAAAAATCAAAATGAAGTGGTTCCAATTGTTGATTGAGGATAACTCAATTATAGTTTAGGGAAAAATAACTCGTTGACCATGAATTGACCGAGTCAACATCAGTCAACGTCACAACTTTACTGTTCATCCAACATTTTTCTCCTGAATCCAGCATTCTGGTCCCAACTTTGATAATTTATATCTCCATATGTAGACATCCAAATGAGCCATTCTATATATCAAATCGAAGCTTGGTATGTCTACTATTTATCCTAAAAATATCACACATTTATACATCCATTTACCATTTTTAATTATGGGTCAAATATCATTAGGTCACCACGTGTTACTGTTCACAGTGACCAATTCCATCTCTCAACTTTGCAAACATATGCATACATCCATCATATATCAGTCAAACATGCCAAACAACACTTATTATTAAATAATAAGTTGTTTTACATCAGGGTATGTACAAAATTTCTCATATCTCTAATACATCTTTTCCTGCCTGAAATCCGGCAGCATAACCGCTACGCTTCATCTTTAAAAAGTAATTGATCTTGTACCGATTCGGTAATTCCCGTGAGAACTACCATTCTACGTAAGTACCCAGGAAAGACTGGATCAATCGACTAGGTCCACTCACTTCCAGCCTCCTTAGACAGTACCTACATACATAGTACGTATTAGCTGCTTTCCTTATCTTGTCATAATTTCGGCAGCATAACGGCGTCTCTTAAAATTCCCAAAATTCACTTTGACATAACCTCCCCTGTAATGGGTTATTTATTGGGATGAGATTCGGGGGAATCTCAGTAGCAATAATCATAACAATATATGTAAGGCAGAGTGACAGTGCTTGCTTGTGACTGTGTACAGATAAGTATGCTGCGTGCTTCCATACTCAATAACATATCATCATAGCATTGCAGTAGAGCTTCAAGCATAACATATAAGACAACAATCAAACCAAACAGTAGCACAACAAATCATAAAGCCATTACATAAAAGCTAGGATTAGTTACTACCTCAAAGGCTTAGCAGAACTCTAGAACCCCTATCTTGCTTCTAGCTCCGCCAGAACTTCCTTTCTTTCTTTCTTTCTTCCTTTCTCTCTTTCTTTCCTTCTCCTTTTCTCTCTTCTTTCTCGCTCTTTCTCATGCTTGGCCGTGGCATGCAAATGAATGGGGGGTATTTATAGTTTCCTTCAATGGCATTCTTGTAATTTTGAAGCCATATGAACTTGTGGTCCTGGTTTTTCCTGAATTTTGCTATTTTCTTTTATTCTCTTTTACTGCATCACCCAGGACACCTCAGTGGACACCTCAGCATGCACATTTTTCACATGTCACAATTCCTGGGATACCTCATCAGCTGACTCAGCATTTCTAGTCCAATCCAGTATCGGTCCGGTCCGATTTCCCACAAACTGGACTCACCGGCTAAGATCATGCCACATGTGCTTAACTTTTTCTTCCTCCTCTATGTTGGCCCCATGTGGCATCTTACTGGCACCTATCACTCCATCCAATGCTATCCAGATAAGTCCAAGACTTTATCTGATCATTTCCTCGGTTATCGTGCCGACCGAGTAACTTTACTTTATTGAAACAGCAGTAAAATAGTATTTTAATGCCACTTTTTCCCACACATCACTGGGCCTACGTTTTTGGGCTCTGGGAATGTTATCTTGGATCCTGATCAATCTCAAGTACTCTGATGGCTTGATTCCCAAGAAACATCCCTTGGCAAATTACCAAAATGCCCTTGGGTGCCCTTTCTTACACTATCTTGACCCTAAGGGTAAAATCATCATTTTACACCCTTCTGTACTCTGTCAGGGCATACACTGACTCTAAGTAACTTTATCTGTATGTGCCTTAGCTTCTGGGCCTGTCCAGAATGATCAAAATGCCCTTCATACATCTACTACTCCTTTAGTACAACACAGGGGCATTTTCGTAATTTTGCACTTTTCCGGGGTTCTGCCGCACACTGGCCCACCTATCAGTCCAAGTGTCTTACTGGGCCTTTGATGGCACCATTATTAGGCCTTTCAGGGTCCATTACCTTCATGGCGTGCATTACGAGGAATCTTCCCCTGCCCATGTTCATCGAGTACTTTAACTATTATGTACCGTTTCTACACATCTCCGGACACCGGGTCCTTTTACCAGATACACTGGCCTGCTGTGTTCAGGCATCCCTGTGAGTCATAACAGCCATCTGACTGAGGTCATCCGAACTCATTCAGTCCCTTTTCAAATAACTATAAATCTCCCTATCGGATACCAGGAGGCCTCACACTCCCGTCTGGATTTTCTAATTTGCGAATAACTTTTTCTACAGGCCTCCTATCGGTATTCTGTCAGTTTCTCGACATCCGCCCCATCAGGACGCATCATCCTGTATTTCCTCACTTAGATTTGAAATCTAGGATATCCGGTAGGAATTTTTATAACTTTTGGACTATCAGATCAATTCTGGCTATCTGGAGTCTTGAAAAATTCCTATATTAAGCCAGATTACTGAGCATCACTTGCTCTATCTACTGGTGAAATCTGGGACTGAAATGCTTTCGGACAGTCCAAACCACTTTCGGCCTGACTTTCTTTAATTATACTTTAGCCCCAGGGAACTTTTCTTCTTTTTAATTAAGTCCCTTTTATTTGGCTAAAATTACACTTAAGGACCCCACCTTTTTGTCTACTTTTCCTTTTTGGCTTTATACTTTCCATAATTATACTTAAGCCCCTTCATTTTCTTTGTTTTGCAATTTAATCCCTTTCTTTGCATGAATGGCCATCATATCCCTAGGGACTTTCACTATTTACATATAAGTCCCTGGACTTTCACTTATTTGCAGTTTAGTCCCTAAAACCCTCTGTATGTTTCGGGGACTTCTGCTCAAAGGGATATATCTATTTCAGGCTACTTTCTAAGTCTTTGGCCTGAAAATCAGGGTGTTACACTTTTATGCGGTCACATGCATATGGTAATATGTGCAATGATGCAGAAAAGCCTCTATACCCAGGGTGCAGAAAATACAACCTGTTGAATACGGTGTTGAGATTGGTAAGTGTGAAAGCTCGGCATGGGTGGAGTGACAGTGGTTTTTCAGAATTGCTTGAGTTGTTACAGGACATGTTTCCTAAAGAAAATACGTTACCCAAACGCTACTATGATGCAAAGAAAATAATAGGTCCTTTAGCCATGCAGTATAGAAAGATTCATGCATCCCCAAATGATTGCATATTGTACAAGAAAGAGTTTAAAGATGAGGAGAAGTGTCCAATATGTACGACACCAAGGTACAGATCAAATAACTCTCCTGCCAAGTTGTTATGGTATCTTCCAATTGTACCAAGGTTTAATCAACTTTTTTCTCATGAAGATGATGCAAAGAAAATGTTATGGCATGCAAATGAAAGGATTAATGATGGAAAGATTCGTCATCCTGCTGACTCTTTGCAATGGAAGAAGATTGATGACTTATTTCCTGAGTTCGGCAATGAACCATAAAACCTAAGGCTTGGACTTAGTACCGATGAAATGAACCCTTATAGTAGCCTTAGTAGTATACATAGTTCATGACCCGTCCTTCTGGTGATTTACAACCTATCTCCCTTGTTGTATGTGAAATGGAAGTATGTAATATTGTCTATGCTGATCTCAGGACCAAAATAACCAGGAAATGACATAGACATTTACCTAACACCCTTGATTGAAGATTTGAAGAAGCTATGGGAAGGTGTGGGTGTTTTTGATGTGGTTAAGAAGGAGGTCTTCAATATGCAGGCCATGATCTTTTGTACAATTAATGACTTTCCTGTATACGAAAATTTGTCAGGGTATAGTGTTAAGGGCCATAAAGCATGTTCGATTTGTTAGGAAGGGACTTGCTACTATCAACTTTGTCATGGAAGAAAGACAGTCTACCTAGGTTATAGGAGATTTCTAAGACAAGCCCCCCATACCGTCGACTAAAGAAGAAATTTTATGGCGGCCAAGAATTTGAAAATGCTCCAAAGCCATTGATTGGCGAACAAGTTTATGAAAAGGTGAAAGACATCAATGTCACTTTGGTAAGATTACCAAGAAAAGTGAGAAAAATGTATGGAAAAAAAGATTTGTGTTCTTTGAGCTTCCGTATTGGCGACATCTTCATGTAAGGCACTGTGTTGATGTGATGCATGTGGAGAAAAATATGTGTGACAGCATTGTAGGAACACTTCTCAACACACATGGTAGTTCCAAAGACGGTTTGAAGGCAAGATTGGATTTGAAAGAAATGGGAATACGAGAGGATTTACATCCGAGGCCAGATGGTGAGGGGAGCTATCATGTTGAAGAGACTAACATTTTGTCCAAGGCTGAGAGAAAAAGTATTTGTGAGTGTTTGCAAGGAATCAAAGTTCCCTCTGGGTACTCATCTAATCTTAAGAGGATTGTGTCGATGAAAGATTTGAAATTAGTAGGCCAAAAGTCTCATGATTGTCATGTATTGATGCAATAATTACTCCCAGTGGCTGTTCGAGGAATCCTTCAAGATAATTTGAGACACATTGTAACCCGACTTTTTCTTCTTCTTTAATGCTATATGTGGCAAAGTCTTTGAGACTGAAAAGTTGGAGGAATTGGAGCACGAGGGTTATGTTATTTTGTGCCAGCTTGAAAAACAGTTTCTTCCTGCCTTTTTTGACATCATGGTACACCTCATCGTTCATCTAGTGCGAGAGATAAAACTGTGTGGCCCTGTATACTTACGATGGATGTACCCATTTGAAAGATGCATGAAAATCCTTAAAGGGTATATGAAGAATCCAAATCGGCCCGAAGCATCCATTGTTCAAAAATATGTTACCGAAGAAGCTATGGATTTTTGTCAATAATACCTGTCTAAAGTAAGACTTACTGGTCTCCATAAACCCCATGCCAAACAGGGGGTCAACGCGGAATATCGGTGAGGAGTGTTGATCGTAATGAATTGCAAGAAATACACTTGCACATCTTGAATAACATTGATGAAGTTCAAGACTATATTGCTGTTCATAAAGATCTTGTCCGAAAAAAAATAATAGGATGACAGAGCAAAGGCTGATTAGAGAACACAACAAATCTTTTGCACATTGGTTCAAACTGGAGGTTGAAAATGAGGATTATGTTTCTGATACAGTTAGATGGTTGGCATGTGGTCCTGAACATTGTCACATCCTTATTTTTATACATCTTAGGGACCATTCAGTAGCACTTAGAACCACTTTCAGAGTCATTGAAGTCTAAACTCTAAATCTGGAATTTTATTCATATCGGGTACTGTTCACTGTGGCAAATTCCAGATGAGTGACCCGACTTTGAAAATTCATAACTAATTCTAGAAAAATCAAAATGAAGTGGTTCAAATTTCTAAATGAATATAACTTAATTATATTTTAGGTAAAAATCATTGGTTGACCAATCCTTGACAAATTCAACGTGGGTCAACGTTTCAATTTTACTGTTTATCCATTGACTTTCTCCTGAATCCAGCATTCTGGTCCCAAATTTAACAATTTATATCTTTTCGTGTATACATCCAAATGAGGCACTCTATATATAAAATTAAATCTTAGTATGTCTACGTTTTAACCTAAAAATTTCGTACATTAATTCAATCATTTGCTATTTTTAATATTTTATCAAACATAAATAGGTCCTCACGAGTTACTGTTCACTGAGCCTATTTTCAGCATTTAGTCATTACATACACATGTATACAACCAACACATATCAATTATACAGGCCAGATAACAAATAATATTAAATAATCAACTGTTATATATTAGTGCATGATTAACATTCTCCTATTTCTGTTACACTTTCCGTTGTCTAAAATTCAGACAGCATAACTGCTACATTATGTCTGTAGAAAGTAACCGATCTTGTACCGATTCAGTAATTCCCGTAGGAGCTACCATTCAACGTAAGTACCCAGGAAAGACTGGATGAACCTGCTAGGTCCACTCACTTCCAGCCTCCTTAGACAGCACCTATATACACAGTACGTATCAGTTCCTTTCTTTGTCCCGTCTCTGTTGCCAGAATTTCGGCAGCCTACCGGCGTCTCTTAAGATTTCCAAATTTTATTTTGACAGAACCTCCCCTGTAATGTTATATTTGGAAATGAGATTCAAAAGAATCCCAATAGCAATAATCATAACAATATATGTAATGCAAAGTGATGGTGCTTGCTTGTGATTGTGTACAGATAAGTATGCTGCATGCTTCCATATTCAATAACATATGATCATAGCATTGGAATAGAGCTTCAAGCATAACATACAAGACAACAATCCAAACAAAAGCACAACAAATCACAAAGACATTACATAAGAGCTAGGATTAGTTGCTACCTCAAAAGCAGAGCTTCAGAACTTCCCTACTACTTCCAACTTCACCAGAACTTCCTTACTTCTTTCTTTCTCTCACTTTCTCTCTCAAGAACTTCTTTCTTCCTCTCTTTCTTGCTTGTGCCGAAATGAAGGGCTATGGGGTGGTATTTATAGTGTTGAGCAATGGCAATCTCGTAATTTTGAAGACTTATGATCCTGTGGTCCTGGTTTTTCCTGAATTTCCTATTTTTCTTTATTCCTTTTACTGCATCATGCATGACATCACTCAATGCCAACTCATGGGACACCTCACCACCCACATTCTTCACATGGCAAAATTGGGAGGAAGCTAGATCCTTCCGGAAGCTTTCCGGTCCAATCCGGTACCGACCCAGTCCGTCTCCTCGAAAAACGTGTTATTTTCTGAATCTAATTTTTCTGAAAATCCTTTTTATGTCCACTGACCTCACATTTAGTATCTGGGCCATTTATATCACTAACTTTTAAATACTGGGTCCAGACTTAGTTACAGATCCCCTGCAAAATGACCGAAATGCCCTTGGTGCCCTATCTTGTCCTATTTTAACCCTAAGGGCAAAATCGTCATTTTCCACCTTTCTGAACCTGGTCAAAGCATATACTGGCTCTAGTGCGTGTTTGGCACCACGGTTTTAGAATGGATTCTGGGGCAAAACCTCGGTTTGGAAAATTTTTACACAAACAGCAATTTTTGTTGAGAATTGATTTTGGACAAAACCTCGGTTTGAAACCTAGGTTTTGAATAAGCTACTGAAAATAGCTTTTTCTTTGAAACCTAGGTTTTGGATTATCTAATTACTATTATACCCTTACTTTTTCTTACACCCTCTCTCCTCTCTCCTCTCTATTATCTCTTCTCTCTCTTCTCTTCTCTCTCTTTTTCTCTCTCATCTCTCCTCTCTTATCTCTCTTTTTCTCTCTCCTCTCTCCTCTCTACACTCTCTTCTCTCTCCTCTTTCTTCTCTATCATCTTTCATCTCTTTTACTTTTAATCATATCATACCCTTTTTAGTAATTTACCAATATAAAAAGTGATTCTACTACTAATCATCCAAACATCTTTATTCCCAAAATCTATTTTTCCTAAAATCTATTCTACCCAAAATCTATTCTCTAGAATATATTCTTCCCATAATCTATTCTCCAAAAGCTAATCCAAACACACCCCTAGTCAACCTTATTTAGATATGTCTTAGCCTCTAGACCTGTCCAGAATGACCAGAATGCCCTCCACTCATCTGCTGCCGTTTCTGTACAACACAGGGGCATTTTCATAATTTCGCACTTTTCCGGGGTTCCGCTGGACACTGGCCCACCTATCAGTCCAAGAGTCTTATTGGGCCTCCAATGGCGCCATTTTTTTGCTTCCTGGGTCCATTACCTGTATGGCACGTATTACGAGGAACCTTCCTCTGCCCCATTTCACCGAATATTTTAATTATTTTTTACCGTTTATACACCTTTCCGGACACCGGCTTCTTTTCCCAGACACAGTGTCCTACGGTGTTCAGGCATCCTTGTGGGTTATAACAGTCATCTTACTGAAGTCATCCGATCGCATTCAGCCCCTTTAAAAATATCGATAAATCTCCTACCCGGATCCCTGGAGGCCTCACACTCCTGTCTGGATTTTCTAATTTGCAGATAACTTTTCCTACAGACCTCCTATTGGTATTCTGTCAGTTTTCCGACATCCGCCCCATAAGGGTGCATCATCCTGTAATTCCTTACTTATATCTGAAATCTAGGGTATCCGGTATAAATTTTTATAACTTTCGGACGATCAGTCCATTTTCGGCTATCTGGAGTCTTCAAAAATTCCAGTATTAGGCTGGATTACCCAGCATCACTTGCCCTATCTTCTGGTAAAATCTGGGACTGAAATGCCACCGGTCAGTCCAAACTACTTCTGGCCTAATTTTCTTTAATTATACTTTAGCCCCAGGGAACTTTTCCTTCTTTGCACTTAAGTCCCTTTATTTGGCTAAAATTACACTTTAAGACCCCATATTTTTGTCTACCTTTCTTTCCTAACCTTAAACTTTCCATATTTGCATTTAAGTCCTTTCTTTTCCTTTCTTTTGCAATTTAATCCTTTTCTTGACATAAAGGACCACATCTTTTTCCTGAAACAGGACTCATATATTCCATTTAATCCGTACATGGAAATCAATACAGAAATTAAGGATATTACATTTCTCTCCCCCTAAAAATAATTTTGGTCCCCGAAATTTACATTACATCTATCCTATACAAACAATTTAGGGTACTTTTCTCTCATCTTTTCTTCTGTTTCCCATGTAGCCTCTTGTTCAGTCAAACCTTTCCAGATCACTTTAACTAAAGGAATCTGCTTATTCCGCAACTGCTTGACTTTTCTATCAGCAATTCGCACCGGTCCAACCTCATAGGTCAAGTCATCTCGCAGTGCGACCTCATCTTGCTCAATCACATGAGATGGATCTAGAACATACTTCTTTATTTAGGAAACATGAAACACATCATGTATCTGGCTGAGATTCGGAGGAAGAGCCAACTTGTAGGCTACTGTTCCTATCTTTGAGAGAATCTGAAGTGGTCCTATGTATCTTGGATGCAACTTCTTCACTTTAATCAACCGTCTGGCTCCCGTGGTTGGAGTTAACTTAAGGAATACATGTTCTCCTTCTTCAAACTCCAACGGCTTCCTTCTGATATCTGCATAGCTTTTCTGTCTACTTTGAGCCGTTAACAATCGCTTTCTAATCATTGCAACTTGTTCTGCGGTTTGATCTACTATATCTGGACCAAGCATTCTTCTCTCGCTCAGCTCTAGCCAGCATAAGGGGGATCTACATTTCCGTCCATAAAGTGCTTCAAAAGGGGCCATCCGAATACTGGCCTGATAACTATTGTTATAAACAAACTCTATAAGGGGCAAATGGATATCCCAGCTGCCTTTGAAATCTAAGACACATGCTCTCAGCATATCCTCTAACGTTTGTATTGTTCTTTCAGATTGACCATCTGTCTGAGGATGATAAGCTATACTAAATCTGAGAGTAGTGCCCATTTCTGCCTGTAAAGCCCTCCAGAAATTTGAAGTAAATCGAGGGTCTCTATCAGACACAATGCTGCTCGGAATACCATGAAGTCTAACTATCTCCTTTATATACATCTTTGCCAGTTTTTCAAGAGAATCTCTCTTATTGATTGCCAGAAAATATGCTGACTTTGTCAGTCTATCAATTACTACCCAAACTGCATCATGTCTACTTGGTGTCAAGGGTAGTCCTTCCACAAAGTCCATGGCAATCCCATCCCATTTCCACTCAGGGATTTCTAGAGGCTGTAATGTTCCTGCTGGCTTTTGATGTTCAACTTTCACTTTCTGGCAGGTTAAGCACTTAGACACGTAAGTCACAACATCTTTCTTCAATCCAGGCCACCAACATAACCTTTTAACATCATGGTACATCTTGGTCATACCTGGATGTACAGTATACCGACTTTTATGTGCTTCCTTCAGAATCCTTTCCCTTAATCCCACAACATTAGGGATATAGGGTCTTCCCCGAAATTGTAGTAATCCGTCGGGGATATCTCAAAATTCCTTGTCTTCCCCTTCTCCAGCTTGTCTTTGAAAATTGTCGCGAGCTTATCCTGCTTTTGAGCCTCTTTTATCTCATCTTCTATGCAGGACCTGACATGAACTCCTTCGAAAGGATTCTCCTTCAGTTGCATTTGATATAGAGGGCTCCAGTCGGGCATATCTTCTATCAATTCCAATTCCTTTATCATCATGTATGCAACCTGCCCCACCTTTCTACTCAGGGCATCAGCTACCACATTGGCTTTCCTTGGATGGTATTTGATCTGAAAATCATAATCTTTTAACAATTCCATCCATCGCCGCTGCCTCATGTTCAACTCCTTCTGATCCTGTAGATATTTCAGGATTTTGTGGTCGCAAAACAATTCTATCGTTACTCCATATAAATAATGCCTCCATATCTTCAGGGCATAGACCACCGCCGCAAGCTCCAGATCATGAGTGGGATAATTCTCTTCATGTGGCTTTAACTGCCGAGAGGCGTAGGCTACTACTCGACCTTGCTGCATAAGCACACATCCCAGCCCCTGCTTGCTAGCATCAGTGTAGACTACATAAGTCTGAGTTGGGTCTGGAATAATCAGCACGGGAGTAGTCGTTAATCTCTGCTTCAACTGCTGGAAGCTAGCCTCGTACTTCTCATCCCACTTGAACTGCTGATTCTTTCTGGTCAGCTTGGTAAGTGGTAAGGCAATTCGAGAAAAGTCTTGAATAAATCTTCTATAGTACCCTGCTAGGCCGAGAAAACTTCTGATCTCCGTCACTGTCCTGGGCTGCTCCCAGCTCAAAACTGCTTCAACTTTGCTAGGATCCACAGCTACCCCATCTCGGGATATGACATGACCAAGAAATTTGACTTCTGACAGCCAAAACTCGCATTTACTCAGCTTAGCGTAGAGCTTCTTCTCTTTAAGGGTACCAAGAACAATCCCCAAATGCCTTTCATGCTCCTCTGGAGATTTGGAGTACACCAGAATATCATCAATAAAGACCACAACGAACTGATCTAGATAAGGCCTGAAGATCCGATTCATGTAGTCCATGAAAATAGCAGGTGCATTGGTTAGCCCAAAAGACATCACAAGAAACTCAAAATGCCCGTAGCGCGTCCTGAATGCCGTCTTTGGA
The DNA here is from genome assembly GCA_037074615.1 of Leucaena leucocephala. NCBI lineage: Eukaryota > Viridiplantae > Streptophyta > Magnoliopsida > Fabales > Fabaceae > Leucaena > Leucaena leucocephala. The sequence continues at coordinate 9,827,159 of CM073549.1, forward strand.
ATATCATCTGGCTTGACCCTTAGTTGATGGTAGCCAGATCTCAAGTCAATCTTAGAGAATAAGCTCGCTCCTGCCAATTGGTCTAGCAGGTCATCAATTCTGGGAAGAGGATACTTAATCTTAACTGTAAGCTTATTTAATTCCCTGTAGTCAATACATAGCCTTAAACTGCCATCTTTCTTCTTGACAAATAGCACTGGAGCACCCCATGGTGATACACTGGGTCGTATGAAACCCTTTTCCAATAGCTCTTCAATTTACTTCTTCAATTCCATCATTTCATTAGGATCCATCCTGTACGGGGCTTTTGATACTGGTCCAGCTCCAGGTATGATGTCGATCGCAAATTCCACTTCACGCTCTGAAGGCAATCCCTGAATCTCCTTTGGAAAGACTTCAGGAAATTCATTGACTACAGGAATCTCCTCGATGCCTTCTTCTACTTCTGTTTGGATAGAAAAGAATACCACATATCCCTGATGAAACATCCTTTCTTTCGTATGTCTTAGGGACCATTCAGTAGCATTTAGAACCACTTTCAAGGTCGTTGAAGTCCAATTTCTCAATCTGGAGTTTTACTCTTATCGAGTACTGTTCACTGTGTAACTTCCAGATGAGTGACCCGACTTCGAAAAATCATAACTAATTCTAGAAAAATAGAAATGAAGTGGTTCCAATTGATAAATGAAGCTAACTCAATTATATTTCAGTTAAAAATAACTCGTTGACCATGCATTGACCGAGTCAACTTCAGTCAACGTTTCTATTGTACTGTTCATCCAGCGTTTTTCTCCTGAATCCAGCATTCTGGTCCCAACTTTGATAATTTATATATCCTTGTGTAGACATCCAAATGAGACGTTTTATATATAAAATTAAAGCTTGGTATGTCTACTATTTACCATAAAAATTTCATATATTTATTCATCCATTTACTATTTTTAATCATTTATCAAACATGACCCTTTCACCACGTATTACTGTTCATAGCGTTAATTTTCAGCAACCAACATTACGTACATAGGCATACATCCATCATATATCAGTCAAACATGCCAAACAACAATTATTATTAAATAATAAGTCATTATACATCAGGGCATGTATGAAATTCTCATATTTCTATTACATCTTTTCCTGCCTGAAATCCGGCAGCATAACCGCTACGTTTCATCTGTACAAAGAACTGAACCGTACTGATTCGGTAATCCCCTCATGAGAACTACCATTCTACATAGTACCCAGGAAAGACTAGATGAACCGGCTAGGTCTACTCACTTCTAGTCTCCTTAGACAGCACTACGTACACAGTACTTATCTTATACTGATGTTCAGTCTTTACTTCGGCAGCATAACGGCGTCTCTTAAATTCCCAAAATTCATTTTGACATAACCTCCCATGTAATGGTTTACTTATTGGGATGAGATTCGGGGGAATCTCAGTAGCAACAATCATAACAATATATGTAATGCAGAGTGACAGTGCTTGCTTGTGATTGTGTACAGATAAGTATGCTGCGTGCTTCCATGCTTAATAACATATGATCATAGCATTACAGCAGAGCTTCAGACATAACATATAAGACAATAATCCAACCAAACAATAGCACAATAAATCACAAAGCCATTACATAAAAGCTAGGATTAGTTACTACCTCAAAGGCTCAGCAGATCTCTACTATCTCTATTCTGCTTCCAGCTCCGCCAGAACTTCCTTACTTCCTTTTCTCCTTTCTCTCTTCCTTTCCTTTTCCTTCTCTCTCTTCTTTCTCTCCCTTCTCCCTTGCCTTGCGTGAATGAAAATGGAATGGAGGGGGGGTATTTATAATTGCCTTCAATGGCAATTCTGCAGTTTCTATGAACTTTGATCCTGCGGTCGTGGTTTTTCCTGGATTTTCCTATTTTCTTTAATTCCTCCTTTACTGCATCATGCATGACATCATCGGGACACCTCAGCGCCACATTTATCACATGTCTGAAATCCTGGACACCTCAGCAGCTGACTTAGCATGCTGACTCACCGGTCCAGTCTCTTGCCTCGTAATACGTGTCCTCAACTTTTTCTTCTGCCTTTATGTTGGCGCCATGTGTCATCTTACTGGCACCTGTCACGCCTTCCAATGCTATCCAGATAAATCCAGGACTTTATCTGATCACCTCCTCGGTTATCGTGCCAACCGAGTAACCTTACTTTATTGAAACAGCATTAAAATAGTATTTTAATGCCACTTTTTCCCACATAACACTGGGCCTACGTTTTTGGGCTCTGGGTATGTTATCTTGGATCCTGATCAAGCCCAAGTACTCTGATGGCTCGATTCCCAAGAAACAGCCCTTGGCAAATTACCAAAATACCCTTGGGTGCCCTTTCTTGCACTATTTTAACCCTAAGGGTAAAATCATCATTTCATACCCTTCTGTACTCTGTCAGGGTATATACTGACTCACAGTAACTTTACCTGTATGTACCTTGGCTCCTGGGCCTGTCCAGAATGACCAAAATGCCCTTCATTCATCTGTTACACTTTTGTACAACACAGGGGCATTTTCGTAATTTCGCACTTTTCCGGGGTTCTGCTGGACACTGGCCCGCCTATCAGTCCAAGTGTCTTACTGGGCCTCTGTTGGCGCCATTATTGGGCCTTTCTGGGTCCAATACCTTCATGGCACGCATTACGAGGAATCTTCCCCCGTTAATAATTATTGAATATTTATCTATTATTCACCGTTTATACACATATCCGGACACCGGCTCCTTCTGTCCGAAACACTAGCCTGCGGTGTTCAGGCATCCCTGTGAGTCATATCAGTCATCTGACCGAGGTCATCCGAACTCATTCAGTCCCTTTTTAAATACCGATAAATCTCCCTATCGGATACCCGAAGGCCTCACACTCCCGTCTGGATTTTCTGATTTGTGAATAACTTTTTCTACAGGCCTCCTATCGGTATTCTGTCAGTTTCCCGACATCCGTCCCATAAGGACGTATCATCCTGTATTTTCTCACCTAGATCTGAATTCTAGGATATCCGGTATGAATTTTTATAACTTTTGGACGATCAGTCCATTTCTGGCTATCTGGAGTCTTCAAAAATTCCTGTATTAAGCCAGATTACCTAGCGTCACTTGCTCTCTCTACCGGTGAAATCTGGGACTGAAATGCTTTCGGACAGTCCAAACCACTTCCGGCCTGACTTTCTTTAATTACAATTTAGCCCCAGGGAACTTTTCTTCTTTTCATTTAAGTCCCTTATTACTTGGCTAAAATTACACTTAAGGACCCCACATTTTTGTCTACTTTCCTTTTTGGCCTTGAAACTTTCCATAATTGCCCTTAAGTCCTTTCATTTCCTTTACTAGGTATAGGGGCATTATTGTCTTTTCATATTTTACCAGAGTATTCTCTGGCCCTGGTCAACTATCCAGATACCCCTTCTTGACTGTCTAACCTTAGCCAAATGACCAAAATACCCTTTACTCATTCTTCAGTTATTTTATAACATAAGGGCATTTTCGTCATTTTGCACATTTTTCCCGGACACCGGCCCCTCTTACCCCTGAACTGATATTATGGGCCTGGGCCTTCCCTGGTGTCACTACGGGCCTTAGACAACACTGTATGACCTCTAGCCATAGTCCGATCATCTCTATTCGGACTACTCTTCCTTTACCGATTATAACTGTAAATTCCCATTTTCAGGAATTTTTACAGAAAAATCGGGACCTCAAATCAAAATTCTGTGACTCCTCATTCAATCCGGAATCATTTTCTCTATCTCCCGGTATTTTCAGATATTTTATCCGGACCGGGCTGTTTTGGCCTGAAAAAGCACTCACGCGCCCACTTTTCCAAAATGACCATTTTACCCCTGGTCATATTTCTAATTCTTTCATACACCTAGAGACCTCATATGCACATTTCACAGTTCAGTGAAATGATCAGCATAATTTTCTCTATTTTCTGGCAAAATATGGTACTCATCGGCTACCAGTCCAATCTTTACCATAATTACGATTATGCCCTTGAATTCTCCTTCTGGCATTTCTAGGCCTAAAAATTGGGGTGTTACACCGACATCCTTTCCGTAAACATTTTTCTGCCTGAGCCTCCGTCATGAAGTTCAGTTGCACTTCTGAGCTCCGATCAGTGATCTTTGGACCAAGAACCAGGGTCTTGTTTCTGCAGTCCAACATCACATTATTGGAGGATAACCAATTTAGACCGAGTATGACATCAATCTCTCAGAAAGGCATACAGATCAGGTCCAGGGTGGTACTGCAGTGCTCATAACGCACAACGATATTTAGACAGGCATCAGACGTGATTACTTTAGTGTTGGTGGGGGTTTTCACCTGTATATCATAACGCAATTTACTGATCAGAAGGCCTAGGCTTTTAACACAGTCATAAGATATAAAAGAATGACTTGCACCCGAATCAAATAGAGCAGTCACAGCATGATCATTGAGATAGATTGTACCTTGGATTTTCTCAGATGATCGCTGCGCGTCCTCTCTAGTGAGTGCAAACGCTCGTCCCGCCGTCCTTGGCCTTGGATCAGTTATAGCTTGAGGACATTCTCTGGAAAAATGTCCAGGCTTTCCGCAGGTGTAACAAACAATCTGGCCCATTAAACATGGTCTATCCCCATGATTTTTTCCAGGGGCCTTTGAATCCCTGTTGTTGGATCTGTCGCGGAAATTTCCTCTATTTGGCTTTTTGCTCTGCCACGGTCGCTTCCTCTTCTTATAGCTGCTCCCACCTGCAGCTTATTGATTTCGACCGGCCTTGTCCGGGATCACCTGATCTCTACTCCCGGGTCTGGACAGCATTCGATGATTCATGCTATTTTCTACAATTCGGCACGCTTCCACAGCCTTATTGAACTGGCTGTATTGCTGCGGAGTTAACTTCTCCTTCAGCAGGGAATTCAACCCTCGAATCATTCTTTCTGTCATCCAGCGTTCATCATCCACTTGGCGTAGATACGTAGAATACTGGGACAGCCGGATGAACTTGGCCAAATATTCATCAAAAGCTTCTTTTTCTCCTTGCCTCAGCACAAGGAATTTGGCCTCCCTTTCATCTCTGACAGATTGAGGAAAATATTTCTCATAAAATTGCTCAAGAAACACTTCCCAGGTAACTGGAATGTCTCTTGCTTGGAGAAGTAGCTCTGTATTCTTCCACCATCTATCCGCATCCTTTTCCAATTGATAGATGGCCATTTGGGCCTTAGTTTCAGTTGGGCAGTCGAGGACCTTAAAGATCTTCTCTAATCTGCTGACCCAATTCTCTGCTACCTGTACTTCGAATGTCCCTTCGAATACTGGAGGATTATGTTTACAAAATCGAACCATCCATTGTTGGATTCCTACTGCCTCCTCCCTCGATTCAACCCGTCTCTGGGGCTGCTCCGCCTGCTGTGGTACTTCTTCAGGTTCTCTACTAGTTGCTCCTGAAGGATCTGGCGGTCTTAAATTATTTACCGCTGCTGCTACTGCTGCGGCTATAGCAGCATCTCTTTCCTGCTCATTTCGGGCCTGAGCAGCTCTCATTTCTTCTATCATCTTTTGTTGTTGCTCTAATCGCTCTAAAATTAGTTGATTAAGATTTCCAGCTTCCTGTGGTTCCTCCGCTGGAATCGTTCTTCTTGTTCGAACCATTTTGTTATGTTCTAACATAGAAAAGAATGCGATAAACAACAACATTTCTTATTTCATTTCAAACATAGCATACAAAGTACATATTACAGTCTTACATATGCTACCATACTGATCTTTTACACATTGGAAACATTACTATAATTTTTCTTAAACTTTATTCTAATAAACTCTCCTACTAAGTAGATCCAGTCGGATACGGTACAGTATGGTTCTTCATCAAAATACCGGTAACTCTGATCTCCACGTAGGGGTAGTGGGTAGTACATCATCCATGATAGCTTCCTAGAGACTCATGGTCAGCACATTTAAATCCCAAGCTTGGTATATTGCTTTTACTCTCGTAATAAACTCCTTGTAGATCGTATAATCTTGATCTATGTTTCTGATCAAAGTCTGCCTCAATTCGTATAGTTGTCGGGCTAATGCCACTGAGCTCTCAAATTGTTCTCTATTCAGGTTCCTTCCTGGGACCATTCTTACGATTAGACCTCCCAAATGTATTTCTACTAGGGTCACTTCGGGCCTACTGGGACCTGGCGCATTACTCTGACCACGTACCTGGTTGGATCCTGAACTGTCTGCTATATTCAAGGGTACTGCACTTATGAGAATGGCAGGAATAGGGCCTTCTGTTATCATCACCTCCTGATCATCAATCGGAAAGTTTGATCCTACCGAGGAACTATCCTCCTCAGAATCACCAGCTACTGGAGGGGACCAGAGGTCAAAATCATTGTTTACTATCTCTTCTTCTGAACTATCTGAACTAGAGTCCTCTGGTCTTAATTCCCATTGGTTTACTGTAGTTTCAGACCCACATCTATGTCTAGCCATCCTGCAATCACTAACTTAGTGTCAATTATGACGGCTTTATCATGGTATATCTATCTACAAATCATCTACTCAGAGCATTTCCTAAGCCAGAATCTTTTGCTCTGATACCAAAATGTCACATCCTTATTTTTATACATCTTAGGGACCATTCAGTAGCACTTAGAACCACTTTCAGAGTCATTGAAGTCTAAACTCTAAATCTGCAATTTTATTCATATCGGGTACTGTTCACTGTGGCAAATTCCAGATGAGTGACCCGACTTTGAAAATTCATAACTAATTCTAGAAAAATCGAAATGAAGTGGTTCAAATTTCTAAATGAATATAACTTAATTATATTTCAGGTAAAAATCATTGGTTGACCAATCCTTGACAAATTCAACGTGGGTCAACGTTTCAATTTTACTGTTCATCAATCGGAAAGTTTGATCCTACCGAGGAACTATCCTCCTCAGAATCACCAGCTACTGGAGGGGACCAGAGGTCAAAATCATTGTTTACTATCTCTTCTTCTGAACTATCTGAACTAGAGTCCTCTGGTCTTAATTCCCATTGGTTTACTGTAGTTTCAGACCCACATCTATGTCTAGCCATCCTGCAATCACTAACTTAGTGTCAATTATGACGGCTTTATCATGGTATATCTATCTACAAATCATCTACTCAGAGCATTTCCTAAGCCAGAATCTTTTGCTCTGATACCAAAATGTCACATCCTTATTTTTATACATCTTAGGGACCATTCAGTAGCACTTAGAACCACTTTCAGAGTCATTGAAGTCTAAACTCTAAATCTGCAATTTTATTCATATCGGGTACTGTTCACTGTGGCAAATTCCAGATGAGTGACCTGACTTTGAAAATTCATAACTAATTCTAGAAAAATCGAAATGAAGTGTTTCAAATTGATACATGAAGATAACTTAAGTATATTTCAGGTAAAAATCATTGGTTGACCAATCCTTGACAAATTCAACGTGGGTCAACGTTTCAATTTTACTGTTCATCCATTGACTTTCTCCTGAATCCAGCATTCTGGTCCCAACTTTAACATATCTTTTCGTGTATACATCCAAATGAGGCACTCTATATATAAAATTAAATCTTAGTATGTCTACATTTTACCCTAAAAATTTCGTACATTAATTCAATCATTTGCTATTTTTAATATTTTATCAAACATAAATAGGTCCTCACGAGTTACTGTTCACTGAGCCTATTTTCAGCATTTAGTCATTACATACACATGTATACAACCAACACATATCAGTTATACAGGCCAGATAACAAATAATATTAAATAATCAACTGTTATATATTAGTGCATGATTAACATTCTCCTATTTCTGTTACACTTTCCGTTGTCTAAAATTCCGACAGCATAACTGCTACATTATGTCTGTAGAAAGTAACCGATCTTGTACCGATTCAGTAATTCCCGTAGGAGCTACCATTCTACGTAAGTACCAGGAAAGAATGGATGAACCTGCTAGGTCCACTCACTTCCAGCCTCCTTAGACAGCACCTATATACACAGTACGTATCAGTTCCTTTCTTTGTCCCTTCTCTGTTGCCAGAATTTCGGCAGCCTACCGGCGTCTCTTAAGATTTCCAAATTTTATTTTGAAAGAACCTCCCCTGTAATGTTATATTTGGGAATGAGATTCAAAAGAATCCCAATAGCAATAATCATAACAATATATGTAATGCAAAGTGACGGTGCTTGCTTGTGATTGTGTGCAGATAAGTATGCTGCATGCTTCCATATTCAATAACATATGATCATAGCATTGGAATAGAGCTTCAAGCATAACATACAAGACAACAATCCAAAAAAAAGCACAACAAATCACAAAGACATTACATAAGAGCTAGGATTAGTTGCTACCTCAAAAGCAGAGCTTCAGAACTTCCCTACTACTTCCAACTTCACCAGAACTTCCTTACTTCTTTCTTTCTCTCACTTTCTCTCTCAAGAACTTCTTTCTTCCTCTCTTTCTTGCTTGTGCCGAAATGAAGGGCTAGGGGGGGTATTTATAGTGTTGAGCAATGGCAATCTCGTAATTTTGAAGACTTATGATCCTGTGGTCCTGGTTTTTCCTGAATTTCCTATTTTTCTTTATTCCTTTTACTGCATCATGCATGACATCACTCAATGCCAACTCATGGGACACCTCACCACCCACATTCTTCACATGGCAAAATTGGGAGGAAGCTAGAGCCTTCCGGAAGCTTTCCGGTACCGACCCGGTCCGTCTCCTCAAAAAACGTGCTGTTTTCTGAATCTGATTTTTCTGAAAATCCTTTTTATGTCCACTGACCTCACATTTAGTATATAGGCCATTTATATCACTAACTTTTAAATACTGGGTCCAGACTTAGTTACAGATCCCCTGCGAAATGACCGAAATGCCCTTGGTGCCCTATCTTGTCCTATTCTAACCCTAAGGGCAAAATCGTCATTTTCCACCTTTCTGAACCTGGTCAAAGCATATACTGGCTCTATTCAACCTTATTTAGATATGTCTTAGCCTCTAGACCTGTCCAGAATGACCAGAATGCCCTTCACTCATCTGCTGCCGTTTCTGTACAACACAGGGGCATTTTCATAATTTCGCACTTTTCCGGGGTTCCGCTGGACACTGGCCCACCTATCAGTCCAAGAGTCTTATTGGGCCTCTAATGGCGCCATTTTTTTGCTTCCTGGGTCCATTACCTGTATGGCACGTATTACGAGGAACCTTCCTCTGCCCCATTTCACCGAATATTTTAATTATTTTTTACCGTTTATACACCTTTCCGGACACCGGCTTCTTTTCCCAGACACAGTGTCCTACGGTGTTCAGGCATCCTTGTGGGTTATAACAGTCATCTTACTGAAGTCATCCGATCGCATTCAGCCCCTTTAAAAATACCGATAAATCTCCTACCCGGATCCCTGGAGGCCTCACACTCATGTCTGGATTTTCTAATTTGCAGATAACTTTTCCTACAGACCTCCTATTGGTATTCTGTCAGTTTCCCGACATCCGCCCCATAAGGGTGCATCATCCTGTAATTCCTTACTTATATCTGAAATCTAGGGTATCCGGTATAAATTTTTATAACTTTCGGACGATCAGTCCATTTTCGGCTATCTGGAGTCTTCAAAAATTCCAGTATTAGGCTGGATTACCCAGCATCACTTGCCCTATCTTCTGGTAAAATTTGGGACTGAAATGCCACCGGTCAGTCCAAACCACTTCTGGCCTAATTTTCTTTAATTATACTTTAGCCCCAGGAAACTTTTCCTTCTTTGCACTTAAGTCCCTTTATTTGGCTAAAATTACACTTTAAGACCCCACATTTTTGTCTACCTTTCTTTCCTAACCTTAACCTTTCCATATTTGCATTTAAGTCCTTTCTTTTCCTTTCTTTTGCAATTTAATCCTTTTCTTGACATAAAGGACCACATCTTTTTCCTGAAATAGGACTCATATATTCCATTTAATCCGTACATGGAAATTAGTACAGAAATTAAGGATATTACAAACATAATGTGATCTGTTGTAATTCATTTGATATCAACGGTATTCCTTTTATACGAAGTCCCTAGATGATAGAAGTAGTGTGCAAAATAGTGGCGTTATGTTAGTGGCTGAAGCTATGCATTTCTCTAGTTCAAAAGACAACAATCCTAAATTAGCAGCCATCCCTTATTATGGCATTGTTGAAGAGATTTGGGAGGTGGACTACTCCAAATTCAAAGTTCCCATGTTCAAATGCAACGGTGCTATGGTCGATCAGTTAGGATTTACACTGGTGGATTTAAATAAAACAAGTTTTGGGGATGAGCCTTTCATTATGGCAGACCAAGCAAAGCAAGTGTTCTATATCACTGATCCTCAAAATGAAAGATGGTCTATTGCGCTCCAAGGAAAAAGGGTTGTTGACAATGATGATTCTATTTGTGAGATCCCTTCTTTTTCAGTAGGTTTACCACAATTAAATGAAGAAGCAGTGGATTCTGATTGATTTCTGTCTGTTTCGCGTTTTTGATGTAGTTTAAACATGCAATATTAAGTTTCTTGTTATGATTGCATATATGATTTTGATGTAATAATAACAGAGACTGATTCTTGTTCTGATAAGAATGTTGTGCCGCCAAGGATGGGATGATATATATGATGATGGAGTTTAAAAAAATAACTACGACATTAAAACTGGTCTTAAGTGTTATCCGGTGTAAAAAGTCTACTACTGACAATTTGTAAATAAATTATAGTTCGATTTTACACCGGTTTATACTTTATCCGGTGTTATATTTTAGACGGTGTTATTTTTTACATCGGGTTTATACTTTATCCGGTGTAAAATATTTCAATTTTATATCGGTTATATTTTTACCCGGGTTAGAATAATTTATATCCTGTGTAAAATGTTTATATTCATTTTTTAAGCCCGCCCCTTAGCACGACCATCATTCTCATTTCTCACGTACTTTATCATATCTCCGCTCTTCGTGCTCTATGGTTTTCGCGAGGCTTCTAGCTTCTTCGTGCTCAGTCGTTCTTCTCTGTTATCTCTCTCATTCTGCTATTCTGTATACGTGTTCTCTACACTTATTTTCCCCTGTGTACGTGCTTCGCCATTTTTATGTTCGTTTAATCTAGGTTTTCTATTTTTCCTGATGAATGCTTGCACATCTTTCCATTCATAACTACTAAAGGAACAAGTTTTGTGTACTCTGACGGGTTAAAGGAAACAGGGTTAAGTCTGTTTTCAATGTTTTTGATGTTGTTATTGCGTACATAGGAATATGGGGGATAGAGTTACTCAGATTGAGGCTAGCGATGCTCCAAGCGCCACTACACAAAGGAAGGGCAGAAGTGTGACTCGTTTGAAAGACATTACGAAGGACAGGATAGAGGGGAAACTGCTTCTAATAGATTTTGACAGAAACTGGAACCCAACTGGTGAACACAGGGCAAAGTACGTAAGTTTTGTCAGCCTCCTAGCACGCAACAAGCCTAGTATCACCTATTTGACTTGGGATGCTGTGGATGATCGCGTGAAGAATCAAATTTGGGATACTATCCGGGTATAGGACTATCTAATATTGCATGCACAGTAATACCAAATACACAACTGTTTGTTAATTACTCTGCTTTCAATGGCAAACATTGCAGCTCACTTACGATATTCCCAATAATGAGTTCTTGAAGAAGAAGAAGTTGTCTTATGTGCTGAGCATTGGAGGGTATTCAAGACACAACTAGCTCGTCAGTATGTGCATGGACAAGACAGAAGTGGTCATCCTCAACCTTCTCCATGCAGCAAGTATCAATTCATTGACGAAGCTGCTTGGGAAGAATTTGTTAGGATTCGGACCACGCCAGCAGCAATGGTGAGTGTATCCTTTATTATGTGTTGGCAGAAAATGTATCAGAATATCATATGTATTGATTTTAACTACTTCATGTCTTATAGGAAAAAAGGGCAAAAGCGATTGAATACGCGCTCAAGAATGATTGCCCCCACATAATGTCTCGAGGGGGTTATGCGAAGGCAGAAAGAGAGTTGTTGGGGGCCAAGAGGAAGAGGCTAGAAGAAAATGCTGGGTCGGATCCTAGTATTCTTCTTGACCCCCCCTCTCCGTTACGTCACGAAGAAAAATGGTTGTATGCTCGCCAAAGAAAGAGCGGAATATTTACAAGCGACAATGCTCGCATGATTGCTGAAAAAAATATAAGCACTACTTACATTATTTTGTTTTAGTAGACTATAATTATATCATTTTCCTTATGTTTGTTCTTTCTATGTTATAGAGTGATTTTAAACAACAAGAGTCCCATGGATCCTTCAAGTCAGATGGTAGGAATGACATCTTGACTGTTGCCACTGGGAAACAAGAACATGGGGGCCATGTCAGGGGAGTTGAAAGAGGTGTGGGTATAAGAGATTACTTTGAAGCATCTCAAAGGCGTTCTCCATATATGGTTTCGAGGGCAGAGTTGGAATCCTTGCTCTCCACCACAAGGGCAGAGGCTAAGGAAGAGGCTTGGATAGAGGCTAGGGCACAAGCATAAGCTTCAATTGAGGCGCGATTATAAGAGGGGTTCACAAAGATGAAGGAAGAAATGTTATCCATGACGACATCAAGGCAGCAAGAGCCAACTGATCCCCTCCCGCCCTCAATTGCAGCCTGTCCAAGCACTAAGGGGAGCTGTTGCTTGCCGCTGTCAGAGGATGCAGAACATTGTGATCTATATGTGGGGGATCCTCTTAGACGCTTAGTGGCACATGGCTCCATCCATAGCCTAGGGGCAACTGTTCACCATATCTAAATTCAGGATGATCAATTAAGGGTGACAGTTGAAAACGTGCTAATTGGAGATGCTCTTGTCCCAATTCCCACTGATGAGGTGAAGACAGTGAGCCAAGCAAAAGGGACTTTCATTTTGTGGCCAAAGCATCTTGTTTTGGATCATGTCGCCTCATCCCCCAGCCAACTTCCCACCCCTCCCACTTTGAATGCCATGCAACGTGTGATCCTATTGGCATATGACAAAATGTTCCATGTGGACGCGTTGCCTATGGATTCAGTTGTGGGTGACATGGGGGCACCGGCCTTCCTTGACTATGCAGACGTCAAATCTCTGATCACTCCTAAGGAAGAACTGACCTCCGGCTGCATCCAAGTGTTTTTGATGTAAGTATAATTTAAATGTAAATATATGTAATAACAAAGTTCAAGTCTTACAACTAATGTCGTGTATGCATTGCCTGTAGGTACATGCAAGCTGAGTTGGTTTCCTCCAAGGGAAAACAAAAAAAGTTCAGATTCCTATGCCCACTTCAGATTTATGCTAAAGGGACCTCTCAATCTTTGAGGCTTGCATACATTTCAAGGAGGCTCGGTGAAACCAATATTGATTGTTTCTTCGCACCATATATGCAGGAGTAAGAATAATAATATTTCATTTTATTTCATATATACTAATACTAGTTTTGTATTTGCTTAATTATACTACTCATTCTCTTTTAACTAATCTCTACAGCAATCATTGGCAACTTGTCATCCTATGTAAGCATAGCTATAAAGTTTTCTTCTTATGCTCCCTCCATTACAAGCCATCGGTTGATGTCAGGAAGATCATGAACATGTGAGTTCTCTTCTATACACAATGATCTTTTTGTGATAAATGGGTTACTAACTTATTAACTTTGGTCATAGGGCTATGAGGACGTTTGCAGTTGCAAGGGGCCTTAAGCACGCTAATTTGGTGAGGGACCCTGAATGGATCACACCGAAGGGAATAAAAGTATATATTAGGTGTTAGCTAGGTTCCCCGTTTTGATGATGAGAAATAATTTTTATCTTGTTACCATTACAGAGTCGAAGGCAACCCAGAGAAAGCAACTTGTGCAGCTTCTACATAGTTAGACACACGGTCAATATTATCTTGTCAAATAGGATTGACCTAACTGAGGAGGTAAAATTGTATTTTTAATGATTTCATATTTCTTAATTGTCAATCTAATATATATTAGTAATGCCTTAATTTCTTTGATTTTGATTTCATATTTCATATGTTTGATCAACCTGATCCATTTCCTGACCAAGATATTGAGGACCTGCGTAATCGGTGGGCAGAGTTTTTTGTTCAATTCCTTCCTTCTCAATAGTATTTGTCTTTCACTGAATACATTTTTCTACTTTTCTGTTCAAATTGTAGCATTTTTGTATTGAATTTTATTAAACGAATAATATAATGAGCAATTGAATTATATATGTCTCTGGCATCTTGAACTGATGATGATCGATGATTGAGTCGTATATTATATTTGGGCAGTTTATTTATGAAGCTTCAGGCCAACGAAATGTATTAAATATAAATTTAATAACATCTACATCGGAGGTATATACCTGCCGGTGTAGAAAGAACATATATCATAATATAAATTTAATAACATCTACATCGGACGTATATACAACCGGTGTTAACATTTGAATAATCTACACCGTCCCAATATTCAACCGGTGTTAATATTTGAATAATCTACACCGTCCCAATATTCAACTGGTGTAGATGTTAAAAAATAATGCACCGGATGTAAATGTGAACCTCTTTAAAATTTAGACCGGTGTAAAAAAGTATACATTCTACATCGGTCTTGTGACCGGTGTAAAATGTCTCACTTTTTACACGGTCCGTTTCTACACCGGTTATATGTGCGATGTAGAATGCCATTTTCAACCGGTATAGAAATGATTTTTTCCAGCCGTGAATATCATATATTGCATAATTTGATAAGAAACGAATTAAATAAATATGGTTTATATTAAATCCGTCCCACAGATTTAATTCACCTATTCATCTAATTTAAAATAAAGATAAGACAGAATTATATTTGATTTATTCTCATAAATCAAATTTGAGATATCATATCAATTTGAATTTCAAATTCAAAAGTGATAGAGATTTAATTTATCCTTATAAATTAAATCTTGCAAATATCTCTTATATTACATATAATATATATATGAATTTATATATATATAAAAATATATATATACACCCTAGATTATTCATTGAATCTGGACATATTTTAGATTCAATGAATCTGGACATCACAGCTCGTGTTGGATTATTTTGTGTGCGACCCTGTAGGCCCATATGAAGTTGGCAGTGGGCCAGTTACTATACTGACCCACAAGTCGTAAGCGGTCTCTAGCAAGGCATTACGACTACCCAAATCATATGAGGATGGATGAACGATGTAACCTTTCATACAACCATATCACGTCCCTTTTATCACACGACATTTTGGTCATGGATGAGGCATAGAGAACGTCATCCTCCTGTTCTTGACCGTTACTTTCTCGATTCCTGAGTAGTCTGACTATAGAAATGGAACTACCTTTCCATTACAGTATGGCCATACATTTCTCAGACTCACTCATCGAGGGGCCCAGTAATATCTCTCTACGAATGTGAGGGACAAATTCCATCTTGATCATTCACATTCCTCCGCATGAAAAACCACTAAGCCCGAACATAGGCTTTATGATCACTCGGTCAAAAGTGACTTTTGACTAGGTCAAAGCTGAGTGTTTGTCATGTAGGAATCCATGATGATCTCAGGTCAAAGGGCATAGGTCAAAGGGCATAGTGACATGGTTTGTATATGAGAGAAGCTTATGACTTAACCCATGCAGCTCTTTCATAGCGGGTCGGTCCAACACCTTGTACTTTTACATGTGCCTATGACTTTGATTTATATCTCTATACATCTTCAAAGTCATACTGGTCTTATTTCATCTCTGCTCCCTCATAGATGCCGACCAGGGACATTTAGGATAAGATCATGAGTTATCCAAGGATGGTCATCACAGTAAACATGCAAATAATATGATAACATAATTAAGAAATTTATAAATCAACAATGTTCAAAATATAATAATTGGCCCCTAGGGCACAATTTCCAACAGTCTTTTCATCCACATACTCAAGTTCATGACTTTAGCTCACTCATCCTTTCATTTTAGCCTTTCTTGAATTGCTTTGCATGATTGGAATGTGACTGCGTGCTTAATGATGAATTCGCATTGAGTTATATGTTGAATGATGATTTGATTTCTCTTTGCTTTAATTGATTAAATTTTGAGCTTTTGTCTCCCAATGTTTGCTAAATGCTTCTCCTCCAATTGACAGTAAGGACACTGTCAAGTTTGAGTGTGTGGGAGAAGTTGTGATTTTTCTTTTCCAATGATTCAATGAATGCCAAAATTTCAAAAAAAATCCAAACTTTCATCACAAAACTTTTGGTTTTTGATCTGATTAAGTGATGAATTATGAAAAATTGGATTTCCAACTTAATTACTTTGATGCTTGCAGAAAGGTTTTTGGGTGTCAAAATGTGTTGGGCTTTGAAAATTTATCGCTTGGTAGTTTCTGTAACCATAAGTCATGACTAAGATGGATTTCTAAATAAATATAACTCACTATGTTTTATGGTCACGACTATATTACATTAGGTCGCAACGAGAATTTTTTTGAGTTTAGGATGTGCTTTATGTGTTGACAAGTCACAACTAGATGAGCTTTAGGTCGAGACTAACATTCCTAATGTTCAGAGTGTAGCTCACTGTGATTTTGAGTTGCAACCTGAAATGTTTTTGGTCATGACTAGTTTGCCAATTTGAAAATATCCATCTTCCTTGTCTTTGCTCTAAGCAATACTGTATAGAAGGACCTTTTTGAACTACCATGATACTTTTATAAGTGAATCATTGCTCTATTTTCCTTACCGTTTTGCATCAGCAATTTTCTAAAAACTATTTCCACACTTGAATTTTTAAAAATATTGGAAATTGAAATAGAATCATCTAAGTGTTCACTGATAATTTCAAGATTCATATATGATCTTTAATGATTGTTTTGGTGCTTTTAATCATCATTTTATAGGTGAAACATGTAATATCCTAATTTTCGGGCCTAGAGACTCAGAAAGTAGCCTAAAATAGATAAGCTACCAGATCCCTTTAAGCAGAAGTCCCAGAAACATACAGAGAATTTTTAGGGACTAAACTGCAAATAAGTGAAAGTACAGGGACTTATATGTAAATAGTAAAAGTCCCTAAGGGCATAATGGTCATTTTGGAAAATAAAGGGACTAAAGTGAAAAGTCTAAAAGTTAAATGGTGCCAAAAGGAAGTAGATACAAGTTTTGGGCCACTAAGTGTAATTATAGGAAGTTATGGGCCTAAAGTGAAATTTTCAAAAGTTTAGGGACAAAATGGTAATTATGAAAAGTTAAGCCAGAAAAGGCCCAAAAATGCCCGGAAATGGTTTAGCACCAAATTTTCCCGGTACATAGAGAAAAGTATTCTAATCAGTTTAATGCGACGCAGAATTTTGATTTGAGGTCCCGAAAAATTGATATGAATTTTTAAAGTCGGGAGATTCTTGCAATACTCTATAGACCTCATAATCAGATGAAATTTGGTGATAAATTCTTATAAATAATATGAGAATTTATGAAACTGACATAAGTAAAAAAGGAGTCCTATAAAATTAATTAGAGAATTTAAGGTGAAATCAGACACCGAGAAAGGGTTAAAGGAAATGTAGGGAATTTTTATCAGAACTTCTGGGTCTCAGATAATTATGAGACTTTGCAGGGAATTCATTTTATATTAGAATGAATTTCTAAAAATATCATAACTAATAAAAGAGGTGTTTATAATTTATTTCAAAATTAGGATAATTTAAGGATATCGGTATGAGAAGTGCGTTGGGAAGTGTGCCAAAATTATGGTTTGGGCCTAAGTAAGCCCAACCTGGAGTCATATGGGTGTCCATGGAGCCCAAGAAATTGTCATGTGATCAAATGAAATTTTTAGAATATTTTATGTATTTTTAAAAGATAAGAATTTAAGAAAATTCAAGAAGCATGTGAGGTGTCTTTGTGGGACCCACAAGCTTTACACTTGGCACCAAGAAGAAGAAAGGAAGTTTATCCCATGTGCTAAAATGTAATAAAATAATATAAGAATCAACCTAATGATGATTAAGGTTAATTAACCCAAAAACTAACTAATCAAGTTCAAGATTAACCAAGTAAAAGTGAGGACATTATGGACCCAAGTTGCCAAAGTTTTGGCTATAAATACCCCACCTTGTCTTCACAATTTCGTGCACCTAGAGTACACTTGGGGAAACCATGCCAAAATGAAGAAATAACTCAAAATAAGATCAAGGAGAAGTGTAACATCCCAATTTTTAGGCCTAGAGACTCAGAAAGTAGCTTGAAATAGATAGGCTACCAGACCCCTTCAGCAGAAGTCCCAGAAACATACAGAGGGTTTTCAGGGACTAAACTGCAAATAAGTGAAAGTACAGGGACTTATATGTAAATAGTGAGAGTCCCTAGGGGCATAATGGTCATTTTAGAAAAGAAAGGGACTAAAGTGAAAATTTTAAAAGTTCCATGGAAAGAAATAAAAGTAGAAACAAGTTGTGGGCCATTAAAGGTAATTATGAAAAGTTAAGGGACTTAATTGAAAAGAAGAAAAGTTTCGAGGGGCAAAATGGTAATTATAGAAAGTTGAGCCGGAAGTGACTTAGAACTGCCTGGAAGCATTTCAGTCTCAAATTTTATCAGTAGATAGAGGAAATGATGCTGGTTAATCTAGCCTAATACAGGAATTTTATCAGAGTTTCAGATAGCTGAAATTTATCTGATAGTCAGAAAGTTTTCTGAAATTTTTATCAGATCTCCTGGACCTCAGATATGAGTGAAAGGTTACAGGAATGTGCGTCCTGTGAAGCCGGAGGTTAGGGAACTGACAGAATCCCGAAAGGAGTTCTGTAGAAAAAGTTATTCACTTTTTAGTGAATTTAGACGGGAGTTCGAGAACGCCTGATATCCGATTGAGAAATTAATCGGTAAGCAAACTGGGACTGAATGAGCCCATATGGCGTCACTCAGAGGCCCATAATGACACCAAGGGTGGGCCAAGCCCATGATATCAGTTCAGCTGTAAAAGGGATCGGTGTCCAGAAAAAGGTGCAAAATGACAAAAATACCCCTGTGTTATAAAATAATTAAAGAATGAGTAAAGGGTATTTTGGTCATTTGACTAAGGTTAGAAAGTCAAGAAAGGTTATCTGGATAGTTGTAATATCCCAATTTTCAGGCCTAGAGACTCAAAAAGTAGCTTGAAATAGATAGGCTACCAGACCCCTTCAGCAGAAGTCCCAGAAACATACGGAGGGTTTTCAGGGACTAAACTGCAAATAAGTGAAAGTACAGGGACTTATATGTAAATAGTGAAAGACCCTAGGGGTATAATGGTCATTTTAGAAAAGAAAGGGACTAAAGTGAAAATTTTAAAAGTTCCATGGTAAGAAATAAAAGTAGAAACAAGTTGTGGGCCATTAAAGGTAATTATGAAAAGTTAAGGGACTTAATTGAAAAGAAGAAAAGTTTCCAGGGGCAAAATGGTAATGATAGAAAGTTGAGCCGGAAGTGACTTAGAACTGCCTGGAAGCATTTCAATCTCAAATTTTACCAGTAGATAGAGGAAATGATGCTGGTTAATCTATCCTAATACAGGAATTTTATCAGAGTTTCAGATAGCTGAAATTTATCTGATAGTCAGAAAGTTTTCTGAAATTTTTATCAGATCTCCTGGACCTCAGATATGAGTGAATGGTTACAGGAATGTGCGTCCTGTGAAGCCGGAGGTTAGGAAACTAACAGAATCCCGAAAGGAGTTCTATAGAAAAAGTTATTCAGTTTTTAGTGAATTTAGACGGGACTTCGAGAACGCCTGATATCCGATTGAGATATTAATCGGTAAGCAAACTGGGACTGAATGAGCCCATATGGCGTCACTCAGAGGCCCATAATGACACCAAGGGTGGGCCACGCCCATGATATCAGTTCAGCTGTAAAAGGGTCGGTGTCCAGAAAAAGGTGCAAAATGACAAAAATACCCCTGTGTTATAAAATAATTAAAGAATGAGTAAAGGGTATTTTGGTCATTTGACTAAGGTTAGAAAGTCAAGAAAGGTTATCTGGATAGTTGTAATATCCCAATTTTCAGGCCTAGAGACTCAGAAAGTAGCTTGAAATAGATAGGCTACCAGACCCCTTCAGCAGAAGTCCCAGAAACATACAGAGGGTTTTCAGGGACTAAACTGCAAATAAGTGAAAGTACAGGGACTTATATGTAAATAGTGAGACACCCTAGGGTATAATGGTCATTTTAGAAAAGAAAGGGACTAAAGTGAAAATTTTAAAAGTTCCATGGTAAGAAATAAAAGTAGAAACAAGTTGTGGGCCATTAAAGGTAATTATGAAAAGTTAAGGGACTGAATTGAAAAGAAGAAAAGTTTCCAGGGGCAAAATGGTAATGATAGAAAGTTGAGCCGGAAGTGACTTAGAACTGCATGGAAGCATTTCAGTCTCAAATTTTATCAGTAGATAGAGGAAATGATGCTGGTTAATCTAGCCTAATACAGGAATTTTATCAGAGTTTCAGATAGCTGAAATTTATCTGATAGTCAGAAAGTTTTCTGAAATTTTTATCAGATCTCCTGGACCTCATATATGAGTGAATGGTTACAGGAATGTGCGTCCTGTGAAGCCGGAGGTTAGGGAACTGACAGAATCCCGAAAGGAGTTCTGTAGAAAAAGTTATTCACTTTTTAGTGAATTTAGACGGGAGTTCGAGAACGCCTGATATCCGATTGAGAAATTAATCGGTAAGCAAACTGGGACTGAATGAGCCCATATGGCGTCACTCAGAGGCCCATAATGACACCGAGGGTGGGCCACACCCATGATATCAGTTCAGCTATAAAAGGGTCGGTGTCCAGAAAAAGGTGCAAAATGACAAAAATACCCCTGTGTTATAAAATAATTAAAGAATGAGTAAAGGGTATTTTGGTCATTTGACTAAGGTTAGAAAGTCAAGAAAGGTTATCTCTATAGTTGTAATACCCCAATTTTCAGGCCTAGAGACTCAGAAAGTAGCTTGAAATAGATAGGCTACCAGACCCCTTCAGCAGAAGTCCCAGAAACATACAGAGGGTTTTCAGGGACTAAACTGCAAATAAGTGAAAGTACAGGGACTTATATGTAAATAGTGAAAGACCCTAGGAGTATAATGGTCATTTTAGAAAAGAAAGGGACTAAAGTGAAAATTTTAAAAGTTCCATGGTAAGAAATAAAAGTAGAAACAAGTTGTGGGCCATTAAAGGTAATTATGAAAAGTTAAGGGACTTAATTGAAAAGAAGAAAAGTTTCGAGGGGCAAAATGGTAATGATAGAAAGTTGAGCCGGAAGTGACTTAGAACTGCATGGAAGCATTTCAGTCTCAAATTTTATCAGTAGATAGAGGAAATGATGCTGGTTAATCTATCCTAATAGAGGAATTTTATCAGAGTTTCAGATAGCTGAAATTTATCTGATAGTCAGAAAGTTTTCTGAAATTTTTATCAGATCTCCTGGACCTCAGATATGAGTGAAAGGTTACAGGAATGTGCGTCCTGTGAAGCCGGAGGTTAGGGAACTGACAGAATCCCGAAAGGAGTTCTGTAGAAAAAGTTATTCACTTTTTAGTGAATTGAGACGGGAGTTCGAGAACGCCTGATATCCGATTGAGAAATTAATCGGTAAGCAAACTGGGACTGAATGAGCCCATATGGCGTCACTCAGAGGCCCATAATGACACCAAGGGTGGGCCAAGCCCATGATATCAGTTCAGCTGTAAAAGGGATCGGTGTCCAGAAAAAGGTGCAAAATGACAAAAATACCCCTGTGTTATAAAATAATTAAAGAATGAGTAAAGGGTATTTTGGTCATTTGACTAAGGTTAGAAAGTCAAGAAAGGTTATCTGGATAGTTGTAATATCCCAATTTTCAGGCCTAGAGACTCAAAAAGTAGCTTGAAATAGATAGGCTACCAGACCCCTTCAGCAGAAGTCCCAGAAACATACGGAGGGTTTTCAGGGACTAAACTGCAAATAAGTGAAAGTACAGGGACTTATATGTAAATAGTGAAAGACCCTAGGGGTATAATGGTCATTTTAGAAAAGAAAGGGACTAAAGTGAAAATTTTAAAAGTTCCATGGTAAGAAATAAAAGTAGAAACAAGTTGTGGGCCATTAAAGGTAATTATGAAAAGTTAAGGGACTTAATTGAAAAGAAGAAAAGTTTCCAGGGGCAAAATGGTAATGATAGAAAGTTGAGCCGGAAGTGACTTAGAACTGCCTGGAAGCATTTCAATCTCAAATTTTACCAGTAGATAGAGGAAATGATGCTGGTTAATCTATCCTAATACAGGAATTTTATCAGAGTTTCAGATAGCTGAAATTTATCTGATAGTCAGAAAGTTTTCTGAAATTTTTATCAGATCTCCTGGACCTCAGATATGAGTGAATGGTTACAGGAATGTGCGTCCTGTGAAGCCGGAGGTTAGGAAACTAACAGAATCCCGAAAGGAGTTCTATAGAAAAAGTTATTCAGTTTTTAGTGAATTTAGACGGGACTTCGAGAACGCCTGATATCCGATTGAGATATTAATCGGTAAGCAAACTGGGACTGAATGAGCCCATATGGCGTCACTCAGAGGCCCATAATGACACCAAGGGTGGGCCACGCCCATGATATCAGTTCAGCTGTAAAAGGGTCGGTGTCCAGAAAAAGGTGCAAAATGACAAAAATACCCCTGTGTTATAAAATAATTAAAGAATGAGTAAAGGGTATTTTGGTCATTTGACTAAGGTTAGAAAGTCAAGAAAGGTTATCTGGATAGTTGTAATATCCCAATTTTCAGGCCTAGAGACTCAGAAAGTAGCTTGAAATAGATAGGCTACCAGACCCCTTCAGCAGAAGTCCCAGAAACATACAGAGGGTTTTCAGGGACTAAACTGCAAATAAGTGAAAGTACAGGGACTTATATGTAAATAGTGAGACACCCTAGGGTATAATGGTCATTTTAGAAAAGAAAGGGACTAAAGTGAAAATTTTAAAAGTTCCATGGTAAGAAATAAAAGTAGAAACAAGTTGTGGGCCATTAAAGGTAATTATGAAAAGTTAAGGGACTGAATTGAAAAGAAGAAAAGTTTCCAGGGGCAAAATGGTAATGATAGAAAGTTGAGCCGGAAGTGACTTAGAACTGCATGGAAGCATTTCAGTCTCAAATTTTATCAGTAGATAGAGGAAATGATGCTGGTTAATCTAGCCTAATACAGGAATTTTATCAGAGTTTCAGATAGCTGAAATTTATCTGATAGTCAGAAAGTTTTCTGAAATTTTTATCAGATCTCCTGGACCTCATATATGAGTGAATGGTTACAGGAATGTGCGTCCTGTGAAGCCGGAGGTTAGGGAACTGACAGAATCCCGAAAGGAGTTCTGTAGAAAAAGTTATTCACTTTTTAGTGAATTTAGACGGGAGTTCGAGAACGCCTGATATCCGATTGAGAAATTAATCGGTAAGCAAACTGGGACTGAATGAGCCCATATGGCGTCACTCAGAGGCCCATAATGACACCGAGGGTGGGCCACACCCATGATATCAGTTCAGCTATAAAAGGGTCGGTGTCCAGAAAAAGGTGCAAAATGACAAAAATACCCCTGTGTTATAAAATAATTAAAGAATGAGTAAAGGGTATTTTGGTCATTTGACTAAGGTTAGAAAGTCAAGAAAGGTTATCTCTATAGTTGTAATACCCCAATTTTCAGGCCTAGAGACTCAGAAAGTAGCTTGAAATAGATAGGCTACCAGACCCCTTCAGCAGAAGTCCCAGAAACATACAGAGGGTTTTCAGGGACTAAACTGCAAATAAGTGAAAGTACAGGGACTTATATGTAAATAGTGAAAGACCCTAGGAGTATAATGGTCATTTTAGAAAAGAAAGGGACTAAAGTGAAAATTTTAAAAGTTCCATGGTAAGAAATAAAAGTAGAAACAAGTTGTGGGCCATTAAAGGTAATTATGAAAAGTTAAGGGACTTAATTGAAAAGAAGAAAAGTTTCGAGGGGCAAAATGGTAATGATAGAAAGTTGAGCCGGAAGTGACTTAGAACTGCATGGAAGCATTTCAGTCTCAAATTTTATCAGTAGATAGAGGAAATGATGCTGGTTAATCTATCCTAATATAGGAATTTTATCAGAGTTTCAGATAGCTGAAATTTATCTGATAGTCAGAAAGTTTTCTGAAATTTTTATCAGATCTCCTGGACCTCAGATATGAGTGAAAGGTTACAGGAATGTGCGTCCTGTGAAGCCGGAGGTTAGGGAACTGACAGAATCCCGAAAGGAGTTCTGTAGAAAAAGTTATTCACTTTTTAGTGAATTGAGACGGGAGTTCGAGAACGCCTGATATCCGATTGAGAAATTAATCGGTAAGCAAACTGGGACTGAATGAGCCCATATGGCGTCACTCAGAGGCCCATAATGACACCAAGGGTGGGCCAAGCCCATGATATCAGTTCAGCTGTAAAAGGGATCGGTGTCCAGAAAAAGGTGCAAAATGACAAAAATACCCCTGTGTTATAAAATAATTAAAGAATGAGTAAAGGGTATTTTGGTCATTTGACTAAGGTTAGAAAGTCAAGAAAGGTTATCTGGATAGTTGTAATATCCCAATTTTCAGGCCTAGAGACTCAAAAAGTAGCTTGAAATAGATAGGCTACCAGACCCCTTCAGCAGAAGTCCCAGAAACATACGGAGGGTTTTCAGGGACTAAACTGCAAATAAGTGAAAGTACAGGGACTTATATGTAAATAGTGAAAGACCCTAGGGGTATAATGGTCATTTTAGAAAAGAAAGGGACTAAAGTGAAAATTTTAAAAGTTCCATGGTAAGAAATAAAAGTAGAAACAAGTTGTGGGCCATTAAAGGTAATTATGAAAAGTTAAGGGACTTAATTGAAAAGAAGAAAAGTTTCCAGGGGCAAAATGGTAATGATAGAAAGTTGAGCCGGAAGTGACTTAGAACTGCCTGGAAGCATTTCAATCTCAAATTTTACCAGTAGATAGAGGAAATGATGCTGGTTAATCTATCCTAATACAGGAATTTTATCAGAGTTTCAGATAGCTGAAATTTATCTGATAGTCAGAAAGTTTTCTGAAATTTTTATCAGATCTCCTGGACCTCAGATATGAGTGAATGGTTACAGGAATGTGCGTCCTGTGAAGCCGGAGGTTAGGAAACTAACAGAATCCCGAAAGGAGTTCTATAGAAAAAGTTATTCAGTTTTTAGTGAATTTAGACGGGACTTCGAGAACGCCTGATATCCGATTGAGATATTAATCGGTAAGCAAACTGGGACTGAATGAGCCCATATGGCGTCACTCAGAGGCCCATAATGACACCAAGGGTGGGCCACGCCCATGATATCAGTTCAGCTGTAAAAGGGTCGGTGTCCAGAAAAAGGTGCAAAATGACAAAAATACCCCTGTGTTATAAAATAATTAAAGAATGAGTAAAGGGTATTTTGGTCATTTGACTAAGGTTAGAAAGTCAAGAAAGGTTATCTGGATAGTTGTAATATCCCAATTTTCAGGCCTAGAGACTCAGAAAGTAGCTTGAAATAGATAGGCTACCAGACCCCTTCAGCAGAAGTCCCAGAAACATACAGAGGGTTTTCAGGGACTAAACTGCAAATAAGTGAAAGTACAGGGACTTATATGTAAATAGTGAGACACCCTAGGGTATAATGGTCATTTTAGAAAAGAAAGGGACTAAAGTGAAAATTTTAAAAGTTCCATGGTAAGAAATAAAAGTAGAAACAAGTTGTGGGCCATTAAAGGTAATTATGAAAAGTTAAGGGACTGAATTGAAAAGAAGAAAAGTTTCCAGGGGCAAAATGGTAATGATAGAAAGTTGAGCCGGAAGTGACTTAGAACTGCATGGAAGCATTTCAGTCTCAAATTTTATCAGTAGATAGAGGAAATGATGCTGGTTAATCTAGCCTAATACAGGAATTTTATCAGAGTTTCAGATAGCTGAAATTTATCTGATAGTCAGAAAGTTTTCTGAAATTTTTATCAGATCTCCTGGACCTCATATATGAGTGAATGGTTACAGGAATGTGCGTCCTGTGAAGCCGGAGGTTAGGGAACTGACAGAATCCCGAAAGGAGTTCTGTAGAAAAAGTTATTCACTTTTTAGTGAATTTAGACGGGAGTTCGAGAACGCCTGATATCCGATTGAGAAATTAATCGGTAAGCAAACTGGGACTGAATGAGCCCATATGGCGTCACTCAGAGGCCCATAATGACACCGAGGGTGGGCCACACCCATGATATCAGTTCAGCTATAAAAGGGTCGGTGTCCAGAAAAAGGTGCAAAATGACAAAAATACCCCTGTGTTATAAAATAATTAAAGAATGAGTAAAGGGTATTTTGGTCATTTGACTAAGGTTAGAAAGTCAAGAAAGGTTATCTGGATAGTTGTAATACCCCAATTTTCAGGCCTAGAGACTCAGAAAGTAGCTTGAAATAGATAGGCTACCAGACCCCTTCAGCAGAAGTCCCAGAAACATACAGAGGGTTTTCAGGGACTAAACTGCAAATAAGTGAAAGTACAGGGACTTATATGTAAATAGTGAAAGACCCTAGGGGTATAATGGTCATTTTAGAAAAGAAAGGGACTAAAGTGAAAATTTTAAAAGTTCCATGGTAAGAAATAAAAGTAGAAACAAGTTGTGGGCCATTAAAGGTAATTATGAAAAGTTAAGGGACTTAATTGAAAAGAAGAAAAGTTTCCAGGGGCAAAATGGTAATGATAGAAAGTTGAGCCGGAAGTGACTTAGAACTGCCTGGAAGCATTTCAATCTCAAATTTTACCAGTAGATAGAGGAAATGATGCTGGTTAATCTATCCTAATACAGGAATTTTATCAGAGTTTCAGATAGCTGAAATTTATCTGATAGTCAGAAAGTTTTCTGAAATTTTTATCAGATCTCCTGGACCTCAGATATGAGTGAATGGTTACAGGAATGTGCGTCCTGTGAAGCCGGAGGTTAGGAAACTAACAGAATCCCGAAAGGAGTTCTATAGAAAAAGTTATTCAGTTTTTAGTGAATTTAGACGGGACTTCGAGAACGCCTGATATCCGATTGAGATATTAATCGGTAAGCAAACTGGGACTGAATGAGCCCATATGGCGTCACTCAGAGGCCCATAATGACACCAAGGGTGGGCCACGCCCATGATATCAGTTCAGCTATAAAAGGGTCGGTGTCCAGAAAAAGGTGCAAAATGACAAAAATACCCCTGTGTTATAAAATAATTAAAGAATGAGTAAAGGGTATTTTGGTCATTTGACTAAGGTTAGAAAGTCAAGAAAGGTTATCTCTATAGTTGTAATACCCCAATTTTCAGGCCTAGAGACTCAGAAAGTAGCTTGAAATAGATAGGCTACCAGACCCCTTCAGCAGAAGTCCCAGAAACATACAGAGGGTTTTCAGGGACTAAACTGCAAATAAGTGAAAGTACAGGGACTTATATGTAAATAGTGAAAGACCCTAGGGTATAATGGTCATTTTAGAAAAGAAAGGGACTAAAGTGAAAATTTTAAAAGTTCCATGGTAAGAAATAAAAGTAGAAACAAGTTGTGGGCCATTAAAGGTAATTATGAAAAGTTAAGGGACTTAATTGAAAAGAAGAAAAGTTTCGAGGGGCAAAATGGTAATGATAGAAAGTTGAGCCGGAAGTGACTTAGAACTGCATGGAAGCATTTCAGTCTCAAATTTTATCAGTAGATAGAGGAAATGATGCTGGTTAATCTATCCTAATATAGGAATTTTATCAGAGTTTCAGATAGCTGAAATTTATCTGATAGTCAGAAAGTTTTCTGAAATTTTTATCAGATCTCCTGGACCTCAGATATGAGTGAAAGGTTACAGGAATGTGCGTCCTGTGAAGCCGGAGGTTAGGGAACTGACAGAATCCCGAAAGGAGTTCTGTAGAAAAAGTTATTCACTTTTTAGTGAATTGAGACGGGAGTTCGAGAACGCCTGATATCCGATTGAGAAATTAATCGGTAAGCAAACTGGGACTGAATGAGCCCATATGGCGTCACTCAGAGGCCCATAATGACACCAAGGGTGGGCCAAGCCCATGATATCAGTTCAGCTGTAAAAGGGATCGGTGTCCAGAAAAAGGTGCAAAATGACAAAAATACCCCTGTGTTATAAAATAATTAAAGAATGAGTAAAGGGTATTTTGGTCATTTGACTAAGGTTAGAAAGTCAAGAAAGGTTATCTGGATAGTTGTAATATCCCAATTTTCAGGCCTAGAGACTCAAAAAGTAGCTTGAAATAGATAGGCTACCAGACCCCTTCAGCAGAAGTCCCAGAAACATACGGAGGGTTTTCAGGGACTAAACTGCAAATAAGTGAAAGTACAGGGACTTATATGTAAATAGTGAAAGACCCTAGGGGTATAATGGTCATTTTAGAAAAGAAAGGGACTAAAGTGAAAATTTTAAAAGTTCCATGGTAAGAAATAAAAGTAGAAACAAGTTGTGGGCCATTAAAGGTAATTATGAAAAGTTAAGGGACTTAATTGAAAAGAAGAAAAGTTTCCAGGGGCAAAATGGTAATGATAGAAAGTTGAGCCGGAAGTGACTTAGAACTGCCTGGAAGCATTTCAATCTCAAATTTTACCAGTAGATAGAGGAAATGATGCTGGTTAATCTATCCTAATACAGGAATTTTATCAGAGTTTCAGATAGCTGAAATTTATCTGATAGTCAGAAAGTTTTCTGAAATTTTTATCAGATCTCCTGGACCTCAGATATGAGTGAATGGTTACAGGAATGTGCGTCCTGTGAAGCCGGAGGTTAGGAAACTAACAGAATCCCGAAAGGAGTTCTATAGAAAAAGTTATTCAGTTTTTAGTGAATTTAGACGGGACTTCGAGAACGCCTGATATCCGATTGAGATATTAATCGGTAAGCAAACTGGGACTGAATGAGCCCATATGGCGTCACTCAGAGGCCCATAATGACACCAAGGGTGGGCCACGCCCATGATATCAGTTCAGCTGTAAAAGGGTCGGTGTCCAGAAAAAGGTGCAAAATGACAAAAATACCCCTGTGTTATAAAATAATTAAAGAATGAGTAAAGGGTATTTTGGTCATTTGACTAAGGTTAGAAAGTCAAGAAAGGTTATCTGGATAGTTGTAATATCCCAATTTTCAGGCCTAGAGACTCAGAAAGTAGCTTGAAATAGATAGGCTACCAGACCCCTTCAGCAGAAGTCCCAGAAACATACAGAGGGTTTTCAGGGACTAAACTGCAAATAAGTGAAAGTACAGGGACTTATATGTAAATAGTGAGACACCCTAGGGTATAATGGTCATTTTAGAAAAGAAAGGGACTAAAGTGAAAATTTTAAAAGTTCCATGGTAAGAAATAAAAGTAGAAACAAGTTGTGGGCCATTAAAGGTAATTATGAAAAGTTAAGGGACTGAATTGAAAAGAAGAAAAGTTTCCAGGGGCAAAATGGTAATGATAGAAAGTTGAGCCGGAAGTGACTTAGAACTGCATGGAAGCATTTCAGTCTCAAATTTTATCAGTAGATAGAGGAAATGATGCTGGTTAATCTAGCCTAATACAGGAATTTTATCAGAGTTTCAGATAGCTGAAATTTATCTGATAGTCAGAAAGTTTTCTGAAATTTTTATCAGATCTCCTGGACCTCATATATGAGTGAATGGTTACAGGAATGTGCGTCCTGTGAAGCCGGAGGTTAGGGAACTGACAGAATCCCGAAAGGAGTTCTGTAGAAAAAGTTATTCACTTTTTAGTGAATTTAGACGGGAGTTCGAGAACGCCTGATATCCGATTGAGAAATTAATCGGTAAGCAAACTGGGACTGAATGAGCCCATATGGCGTCACTCAGAGGCCCATAATGACACCGAGGGTGGGCCACACCCATGATATCAGTTCAGCTATAAAAGGGTCGGTGTCCAGAAAAAGGTGCAAAATGACAAAAATACCCCTGTGTTATAAAATAATTAAAGAATGAGTAAAGGGTATTTTGGTCATTTGACTAAGGTTAGAAAGTCAAGAAAGGTTATCTGGATAGTTGTAATACCCCAATTTTCAGGCCTAGAGACTCAGAAAGTAGCTTGAAATAGATAGGCTACCAGACCCCTTCAGCAGAAGTCCCAGAAACATACAGAGGGTTTTCAGGGACTAAACTGCAAATAAGTGAAAGTACAGGGACTTATATGTAAATAGTGAAAGACCCTAGGAGTATAATGGTCATTTTAGAAAAGAAAGGGACTAAAGTGAAAATTTTAAAAGTTCCATGGTAAGAAATAAAAGTAGAAACAAGTTGTGGGCCATTAAAGGTAATTATGAAAAGTTAAGGGACTTAATTGAAAAGAAGAAAAGTTTCGAGGGGCAAAATGGTAATGATAGAAAGTTGAGCCGGAAGTGACTTAGAACTGCATGGAAGCATTTCAGTCTCAAATTTTATCAGTAGATAGAGGAAATGATGCTGGTTAATCTATCCTAATATAGGAATTTTATCAGAGTTTCAGATAGCTGAAATTTATCTGATAGTCAGAAAGTTTTTTGAAATTTTTATCAGATCTCCTGGACCTCAGATATGAGTGAAAGGTTACAGGAATGTGCGTCCTGTGAAGCCGGAGGTTAGGGAACTGACAGAATCCCGAAAGGAGTTCTGTAGAAAAAGTTATTCACTTTTTAGTGAATTGAGACGGGAGTTCGAGAACGCCTGATATCCGATTGAGAAATTAATCGGTAAGCAAACTGGGACTGAATGAGCCCATATGGCGTCACTCAGAGGCCCATAATGACACCAAGGGTGGGCCAAGCCCATAATATCAGTTCAGCTGTAAAAGGGATCGGTGTCTAGAAAAAGGTGCAAAATGACAAAAATACCCCTGTGTTATAAACTAATTAAAGAATGAGTAAAGGGTATTTTGGTCATTTGACTAAGGTTAGAAAGTCAAGAAAGGTTATCTGGATAGTTGTAATATCCCAATTTTCAGGCCTAGAGACTCAGAAAGTAGCTTGAAATAGATAGGCTACCAGACCCCTTCAGCAGAAGTCCCAGAAACATACAGAGGGTTTTCAGGGACTAAACTGCAAATAAGTGAAAGTACAGGGACTTATATGTAAATAGTGAAAGACCCTAGGGGTATAATGGTCATTTTAGAAAAGAAAGGGACTAAAGTGAAAATTTTAAAAGTTCCATGGTAAGAAATAAAAGTAGAAACAAGTTGTGGGCCATTAAAGGTAATTATGAAAAGTTAAGGGACTTAATTGAAAAGAAGAAAAGTTTCGAGGGGCAAAATGGTAATGATAGAAAGTTGAGCCGGAAGTGACTTAGAACTGCATGGAAGCATTTCAGTCTCAAATTTTATCAGTAGATAGAGGAAATGATGCTGGTTAATCTAGCCTAATACAGGAATTTTATCAGAGTTTCAGATAGCTGAAATTTATCTGATAGTCAGAAAATTTTCTAAAATTTTTATCAGATCTCCTGGACCTCAGATATGAGTGAAAGGTTACAGGAATGTGCGTCCTGTGAAGCCGGAGGTTAGGGAACTGACAGAATCCCGAAAGGAGTTCTGTAGAAAAAGTTATTCACTTTTTAGTGAATTTAGACGGGAGTTCGAGAACGCCTGATATCCGATTGAGAAATTAATCGGTAAGTAAACTGTTACTGAATGAGCCCATATGGCGTCACTCAGAGGCCCATAATGACACCGAGGGTGGGCCACACCCATGATATCAGTTCAGCTGTAAAAGGGGTCGGTGTCCAGAAAAAGGTGCAAAATGACAAAAATACCCCTGTGTTATAAACTAATTAAAGAATGAGTAAAGGGTATTTTGGTCTTTTGACTAAGGTTAGAAAGTCAAGAAAGGTTATCTGGATAGTTGTAATATCCCAATTTTCAGGCCGAGAGACTCAGAAAGTAGCTTGAAATAGATAGGCTACCAGACCCCTTTGAGCAGAAGTCCCAGAAACATACAGAGGGTTTTCAGGGACTAAACTGCAAATAAGTGAAAGTACAGGGACTTATATGTAAATAGTGAAAGTCCCTAGGGGCATAATGGTCATTTTAGAAAAGAAAGGGACTAAAGTGAAAATTTTAAAAGTTCCATGGTAAGAAATAAAAGTAGAAACAAGTTGTGGGCCATTAAAGATAATTATGAAAAGTTAAGGGACTGAATTGAAAAGAAGAAAAGTTTCCAGGGGCAAAATGGTAATGATAGAAAGTTGAGCCGGAAGTGACTTAGAACTGCATGGAAGCATTTTAGTCTCAAATTTTATCAGTAGATAGAGGAAATGATGCTGGTTAATCTAGCCTAATACAGGAATTTTATCAGAGTTTCAGATAGCTGAAATTTATCTGATAGTCAGAAAATTTTCTGAAATTTTTATCAGATCTCCTGGACCTCAGATATGAGTGAAAGGTTACAGGAATGTGCGTCCTGTGAAGCCGGAGGTTAGGGAACTGACAGAATCCCGAAAGGAGTTCTGTAGAAAAAGTTATTCACTTTTTAATGAATTTAGACGGGAGTTCGAGAACGCCTGATATCCGATTGAGAAATTAATC
Source organism: Leucaena leucocephala (assembly GCA_037074615.1). Lineage (NCBI taxonomy): Eukaryota > Viridiplantae > Streptophyta > Magnoliopsida > Fabales > Fabaceae > Leucaena > Leucaena leucocephala. The sequence continues at coordinate 9,859,776 of CM073549.1, forward strand.
GGTAAGTAAACTGTTACTGAATGAGCCCATATGGCGTCACTCAGAGGCCCATAATGACACCAAGGGTGGGCCAAGCCCATGATATCAGTTCAGCTGTAAAAGGGGTCGGTGTCCAGAAAAAGGTGCAAAATGACAAAAATACCCCTGTGTTATAAAATAATTAAAGAATGAGTAAAGGGTATTTTGGTCATTTGACTAAGGTTAGACAGTCAAGAAAGGTTATCTACATAGTTGACCAGGGTCAGAGAATACTCTGGTAAGATGTGAAAAGACAATAATGCCCCTAGACTCATTAAAGTAAATAAAGAGGAACCAAGGGCATTTTGATAATTTACCAAGGGATGTTTCTTGGGAATTGAGCCATCAGAGTACTTGGATTGGATCAGAGACCCAAGATGACATTCCAAAAGCCCAAAAATGTAGCCCAAGGAATATGTGAGTTAAAGTGGCATTAAAGTAATATTTCAGTGAGTTTTCAATAAAGTAAAGTTACCTGTTCGAAGTGATAACCGGAGAATTGATCAGATAAAGCTTTAGACTTATCTAGAAGCCATGAGGTGGCATGAAAGGTACCTATAAGACGCCACATGGCACTGATATGGAGAAAGAAGAAAAAGATAAGGACATGTGGCACGATCTCAGCCGTTCATTCCGGGATAAGACTCTGGAATTCTCTAGAAGCGCTGAGTCAGCTGGGGAGGTGTCCAAAGGGGCCCACCATTATGCCACCTAAGCATGTGAGGTGTCCCATGATGATGCCACTTTTGATGAGTCATTATAGAGGATGATGTCATCATGATGATGCAGGCGAAGCTTTTTGAGGAAGCAAGCGATCTGAGCATTTCAACATGATTCGATCTGAGCTATCCATTCCTCCTCCCTCCACCTATAAATACCCCACCCCCTTGCCATTTTATTCTACGTCCAAGAGCCAATAAAGAAGAGAAAAGAAAAGAGAGAAAGAGAAAGAAAGAAAGATAAAGAAAGGAAGAGAAAGAAAGGAAGAGAAAGAAGGAGTTCTGGCGGAGCTAGGAGCAATCCAAGGAGCTTAGGGACTCGGCAAGCTTAGAAATAAGGTAAGTAAGTTATTCTAGTCCCTGCTCTAATAAATTAGAGGATTGTTCTTATAAATTAGATAGTTAGAATAGAGAAATATCTCTCTCTATAAGGTTAGCCGTGGATAGAAAGAAAGTTAGGGGATTGTCAGGATAGGGGTATTACCTCAAGATAAGCTTAAGTTAAGTGGAGTTATGCTGGATAAGTGTTGGAAATTGTGCCCTAGGGGCCAATCATTGTCTTATAAACATTATTGTTTTATGAATTTCTTAATTATGTTATCACATTATTTGCATGTTTACTGTGATGACCATCCTTGGATAACTTATGATCTTATCCTAAATGTCCCTGGTCGGTCATCTATGCGGGAGCAGAGATGAAATAAGACCAGTATGACTTTGAAGATATATAGAGATATAAATCAAAGTCATAGGCACATGTAAGAGTACAAGGTGTTGGACCGACCCGCTATAAGAGAGCTGCATGGGTTAAGTCATAAGCTTCTCTCATATACAAGCCATGTCACTATGCCCTTTGACCTGAGATCATCATGGATTCCTACATGACAAACGCTCAGCTTTGACCTAGTCAAAAGTCACTTTTGACCGAGTGATCATAAAGGCTATGTTCGGGCTCAGTGGTTTTTCATGCGGAGGAATGTGAATGGTCAAGATGGAATTTGTCCCTCACATTCGTAGAGAGATATTACTGGGCCCCTCGATGAGTGAGTTTGAGAAATGTATGGCCATACTATAATGGAAGGGTAGTTCCATTTCTATCGTCAGACTACTCAGGGATCGAGAAAGTAACGGTCAGGAATAGGAGGATGATGTTCACCATGCTTCATCCATGACCAAAATATCGTGTGACAAAAGGGACGTGATATGGTTGTATGAAAGGTAACATCGTTCATCAATCCTCATATATTTTGGGTAGTCGTAATATCTTGCTAGAGGCCGCTTACGACTTGTGGGTTAGTATAGTAACTGGCCCACTGCCAACTTCATATGGGCCTACAGGGTCGCACACAAAATAGCCCAACTCGAGCTGTGATGTCCAGATTCATTGAATCTAAGAGATGTCTAGATTCAATGAATAGGCTAGGGTGGATTTATATATTTTATATATATATATAAATTTGTATATATATATTATTATATAATATAAGAGATATTTGCAAGATTTAATTTATAAGGATAAATTAAATTACTATCACTTTTGAATTTGAATTTAAATGGATATGATCTATTTGAATTTGAAATTCAAATTGATAAGATATCTCAAATTTGATTTATGAGAATAAATCAAATATAATTCCATCTTATCTTTATTTTAAATTAAATAAATAGGTGAATTAAATCTGTGAGACGGATTTAATAAAAACCGTATTTATTTAATTAGTTTCTTATCAAATTATGCAATATATGATATTGTATTAATTTCAGAATTAATATAAGATTAATTCTAAAGCCCGGCCCAATTAGAAGCCTGATAGCATCCTATATATTTGACATTAGGAGCTAGGGTTCACAACACAACACAACTCACAAGAGAAAAAGGGGCAGGAGAGTGCAAAAGGTTTGCAGATAAGAAACTGTCAGAATAGAGACGGTGAGGACAGAATCTTGAGAAAACCCAAGAGGGACAAGAGGCGCTAGCACGTCGTTTGTGGTTGGAACACTATTCGTGTGGATACCGGTAGAGGAAGCCGATCTGAGTTGTCGACTTCTCGCGAACGAGAAAAGAGCACCAGGTACGACGAGGTCACGACCAATTGACTCAGAGGTCACGACCAAATTGGCTTCTGAACATCAAAAATCCGAAAAGAGACTACAGGTCACGACGAGAAGCTGAGTAGGTCGCGATTGAAAGTTCCAGAGGCGACAGGTCACGACGAGAAGCTGAGTAGGTCGCGACTGAAAGTTCCAGAGGCGACAGGTCGCGACGAGAAGCTGAGTAGGTCGCGATTGAAAGTTCCAGAGGTGAGGAGTCGCGACTAGTGGATACGGAGGTCGCGACTAAAGCTCGAATACCGAAGGTAACACTTCTTTCTCCTTGACTTAAATATATTCGGTAGATCCTGGCTGGGAATAGAAAAAATTTTAAAGTTAATTTCCGCTGCGTGTCTTCCAATTCCCTATAATAAGATCATAATAAAATATTATTATGCTATGTATAAGCTCTGACCTCTATAAAGGGACCTTAGAGCAAAGGTTAAGGATTAGAGGAAGGGCTACACGCCAGGTAGTGGACTTATACCTAAACTTGTATGCTTATTGCTTGAGTGTTGTTAATATGCTATTTACTTGTTTTGGTTATGTGAAGCATGTATGATTGATAATGCTCTGTTTCTTTTTATGCTATGGCCATATGTTATAAATAAGAACATAGAAGCATGTATATGTCATAATGCAAGCATAATCATAGTAAAGCAAGCATGTTTAACACTAAGCATATACTTGCATAGATTGTTTGTGGTACCGTTTACTACTGAGATTTTCCCAGAAATCTCACCCCTACCTTTTCCAAACATAACAGGGTACTGGTTTGGAGAAGATGAAGCTAGAAAAGTGAGGATGTGACAAGAAGCCACCCAAGCAAGTACCTAAGGTAAGCAACCCTTCTTAGCTTCTTTATATGTGTTTTGAAAGGGTAAAACCTAGGTTTTAGTGGTTGGAAATTCTATTAAACCTAGAGTACACTTGCTGTCCAAATCTTAAGTTAAAGGAGGAAGAAGGAGATAAAGGTAGAACTATGTGATTAAGGCTTAGATAAGTTGGTTTAGATGATTGGTTATTGAATCAAGTTGATATTATTGACTTTTCCATGAAAGAGACCTTTCGGTATACACTGTTCATGATAGAAGAAGAATGAATTTCAATGATCTAATGCTTCCATTGAATTTATATAATAATTTTGTGTAGGATTGGATAGGTTTTGAACCTTGGAAGCATTGGAATTGAAAGTTGTAATTATTGAAAGTCTTCTCTATTACTGTTCACAAGAATGAACAGTGATTGAAATTTCATGATTTTGATGCTTCCAATGGTTTAAAATGAAAAATTGTGTGGGATAAAGTAGCGAAACAAGTATTGGAAGCATTGAAATCAAAATGAGAATTTTTGAAAAAAAAAGAGAAGGTTTTGGTTCTGTCCAGAACATGTTGCAGTTGCTGGAATTTGGGCATTTTGAGTTCATAAATGGATTCAAAAGGCTAAATTGTGTAGGGCAAAGTCAAGATATCAATTGATTCAAAGACCAAGCTAATTAACAAAGATTAAAGAAAGTTACTTTAAGTAGATAAAGTTCAATGTTCAAGGAAGTTAAATTGTGATGAGTTAATGGTAATGTATGTGTATGAATATGCAATGGTTAGGATTTGATTTGTGTATTCAAGAAGGCAACCTCACTTCAAGGAAAGGTGACAAGGAAGAGGATAAAAGGAAAGTGAAGCATTAAGGTAGTAAACTTACCTAGACCTGTATGTATAGGCTCTGACCTATAAAAATGTGGAACCTCAGATCAAAGGTTAAGGACTAAAGGAAGGGCTACACACCAAGTAGTGAACTTACCTACCTGTATGCTGATGTTGCTTGAATGTTTTATATGATATTTACTTACTTTGATGATGTGAAGCATGTATGATTAAATGATGCTCTATTTCTTTTTATGCTATGACCATATGTTATAATTAAGGGACATGAAGCATGTAAGTTATCATTATGCAAGCATGATCATTAAGTACCCACATAGTAACATCAAGCATATAGTTGCATACATTGTATGGTTTCTGTTTGCTACTGAGATTTCCCCCGAAATCTCACCCCTTCCATATCAATCTAATTACAGTAGGTCTTCTCAAGATGGAGGAGATAAGGATTCATGAAGAGAAGTTAAGAATTATTTAGCATGGTTGATATGTGATTGATGTATACATATGTATGTAAAGTTGGTTGCTGGAAATTGACACCATGAACAGTAACTCGTGGTGAAATAGTCACCTTAGATCTGTAATTAAAAATAGAAAATGGTTGAATAAATGTATGATATTTTTATAGTAAATGGTATACATGTAAAGCTTCGATTTGATATATAGAACGTCTTATTTGAATGTCTACACATGGAGATATAATTTTTCAAATTTGGGACCAAAGTACTGGATTCAGGGGGAAAACGTTGGATGAACAGTAAAATTGTAGCATTGACTGGCATTGACCTGGTCAATGGGTGGTAAACGAGTTATTTTTTCCTGAAAGAGAATTATGTTAGCTTCATTTACCAATTTGAACCACTTTGTTTCGATGTTTCTAGAATTAGTTATGATTTTTAGAAGTTAGGTCACTTATCTAGAATTTACACAGTGAACAGTACTTGGTAGAGTAAAACTCTTTATTAAGAAATTTAACTTCAATGACCTTAAAAGTGGTTCCAGATGCTACCAAATAATCCCTAAGACATATAAAAATTAGGATGTGACAATTGATGTTATTCATATGTAATTGTTGAAGCTCTGTGCTATGATTACCTTGGCCAATTATATTTTATATGTTACATGGAAGCATGCACATTACACTATGTTGACACAATCACAAGCAAGCACTAATACCAAGCATTGATGTATACATTGTTTAGTACCGTTTATTACTGAGATTTCCCTAGAAATCTCACCCCACATTATATCTCTAATCCACAGGAACCTCAAGCATGAGAGAGGAGGAATGTTAGATGATGACATGGTTTGCTTGTATGGTTATATATAGACAAGTTTTGAGATGAATGTATGTAAAGTTAGTTGTTAAAATTCTGCACTTGAACAATAGACAGTTTGGAGCTATGGTACTTGATCTGTAATTAAAAAATAGTTAATGATATAATAAATGTATGATATTTTAGCAGTAGTTAGTTAACATGTCAAGCTTCGTTTTGACACCAAGTACGCCTTATTTCAATGTCTGTACAAAGAGAACGAATTTTCCAAAGTTGGGGACCAGAATCTGTTTTCCAGAATTTTGACCAAATGAACAGTAAAATTTAATGTCAGAGTTGACTTAGTTGACTGGTCAATTGATCTGAGGAATTATTTTTCCCTTAAATTTCAATGTTATATTCGTGTAGCTTTTTGAACCACTTAATTTCAATTTTTCTAGAATTAGTTATGATTTTTCAAAGTTCATCACTGAATCTAGAATTACCAAATGAACAGTAACTGTGAACTTGGAAATTTTAGATTTTGTAATTGAACTTCAATGGACTTGTAAGTGGTTCTAGATCTACCAAATAGTTCCTAATACGTACGAAAGTAAGGATGTTATTTTGGTATCAGAGCAAAGTTTCTGGCATCAGATATGATAGTTTCCAAACCCTAATCATAAATAATTAATATTATGTTGAAGATAGAGGTATAATTAGAATGTTAATCAAGATGTGTGGCATGTGGTATGTGATATCTTAATTTTTTACATGTGTACATATGTTGCTCTGTTGTATGAATATATGTTATGCATATCTATGATTGTATTTCACAATTCTAGAAAAAGAAAGAAAGTAGAAGTCATGGTTAATACAAGAAGGATGGTTAGACCAGAAGTGGTAGAGCCCCAGGATAAGGGTACTAGTAATCAGATAGACCCTGTGCAAATTATTCTAGATAGATTAGAACAGCAACAACATGCAATAGATGAGATACGGGCAACCCAGGTTCGCCAAGATCAGGAACGAGATTCTGCTATCGCTTGGCGGTTGCGGCTGCAGTTGCTAGCTTACAGCAGTCTGAGAAGGAGGTAGTACCAGAAAATGATGTAGAACCTGAACCTCAGTCAGATCATGGGTAGACTGGAATGAATAGACATCAGGGGTCTATAGGAAATAACAACAACCAAGAAAATTCTTCAAATATGGATGGAACGATTCCATAAGTTTAATCCGCCTATATTTGAAGGGACTTTTGACACTCAAGTAGCAGAGGACTGGGTAAACTAGTTAGAGAAAATATTTAAGATTTTAGAATGCCCCAAAAACAGAAAGGCACAGTTGGCAGTTTACAAGCTAGAAAAGGATGCAGATAGGTGGTGGAGGAACATCGAAGTAATTCTGCAATCAAGGAATATTCCACTTACATGGGAAACATTTCTTGAACAGTTTAATGAGAAATATTTTCCACAGTCAGTAAGAGATGAACGTGAAGCAGAGTTTTTAATGTTAAAGCAGGGTAAGCAAGAACCTTTTGACGAATATCTTGCTAAGTTCATTCGTCTTTCACGATATTCCACTTACCTAGACTGGATGAACGATAAGAGGTGGACCACTGAGAAGTTGACTCGTGGATTAAATCCTACGCTGAAGGAGAAGGTTTTTCCTAGGCAGATACGAAGGTTTAATGAAGCAGTAGAGGTATGCAGGATCACAGAAAAGAATGTTCAATATCTAGAAAAGAGTAAGCCTGCTACATCAGTAGCATTGAGAATGGTGCCACCAGAATCCTTAAGAGGGAACAGTAAGAAGAGAAATGGGCCAGGATATGGGTCAAAAGTTATAAAGAAACAGGGAGTAGGCCAGGCAATGGGCCAAGAGAAGTTAATAGGCAACCAAGGCCTAATGTATATGGGAACTGTGGTCGAGGCCATGGTACGAGGCCTTGTCTAGTAGGTCAAGGGTTATGCTATAAGTGTGGAAAGTCTGAACATTATGACAGGGAGTGTCCACAGAACACAACAGGTAAAGATACCAGACTCAGGGAAGAGTGTATGCCCTGACTGGCCATGAGATGAGAAAGTCGTCTGCACCAAATCAAGGTACGAGTTTATTTGTGTTATGTTTCCACTGGCTAATGAGTACATAAATCCTGTATGTGATTGGATTGTATTGTCCGGTATGCACACTATTGAGCTACCCTAGACCTAGTATGTTGCCTTTGTATAAGAGTGAATATGATTATAGGTTTTAAAGTAGGAAGTAGAGAAAACATATGCAAAGTAGATAGTGTTAGTCAAACCCCTAGACGTTAGAGTTTATATTATGATCGACATTTAGGATAAAAATAAAACCTGAGATAAGATAGTAAGAAGGAGATACCCAGGGTAACAGATAGTCTTAGTGAGTGGGACAGTCAGTTACAATATGACAGTCCGATACAATATGAGTGAGGGTTACTCAGGTATTTCTACAAACTTATGAATATAGTACTCAGGGCCATTTCTTATGTTAGGGTTATAGCAAGTACCAAGAGGGTGGTAGTGTTATAACTCTATCAAAAGAAATGATATACAGAAAGAACAACAGACAACAGTAACGAGATTATTTTCATATCACTCTTCAGATAAGAGTTGGATCTGAAACAGATTGCTCTCAGATAGAGCTAGATTCAGATGAGTTCAGATCACTCTTCAAATAAGAATTAGATCTAATACAGAATTGCTCGTAATTAGAGCACAGATTGAAATGAGAAGATATGATGACGCCATGCAGCAGAATGCAATGGCAAGTGGTTAGACCATGATTACATAAGGCAACAGCTCATGGTAAGCAACAACAGAGTAAGAAAGATGAGAAAGAACTCCTGAGTAAGAGAAGAAGTAAATAAAGTCTTGGTAAATAATATGAGGCTACTGGATGTAAAAAAAAAATTAAAAAAAAATATTTATTGAGTTATCAACAAGTGGAAGTAGTTATCCTTATAAGTTACTCTATTAGTTTAAGATCTTCCAGAGATAATGATACAGTACAACAGAATCGCAGTTAGATTATGGAGGGTCGCAGTTAGATCCTAGCATGGCTCCAAGGTTGCAGTTAGATCTTGAAGGATCGTAGTTAGATCCTAATAGCTTCAGAGTCGCAGTTAGATTCTGAAGAGGCTAACGGTTGATCGCAGTTGGATCCCGAGGTCACAGTTAGACATAGCCTAAGGAAAGTAATGAGCCATGAAGATATGAGTACAATGTAGTATCTCTGTGAGAAGATGAATGCCAAAGACAAAGTTAAGGTAAGGAAGCTTCACTAGTTGATTAACTCATCTAGAAAAATTATTTATAATGGTTTTCCTCAAATAGCCTTTATTATATACAGACTGAACTTAGTTTCCCTTAAACGAAGATGGAGTCCAAGTTTAAATCTCTTTGGCCTCTCATACATTCATATACATCATGGGGTTATGCCATAATTATTTCATACATTTTTCTTTACATATAATGGCATATTACATAACATTACATAAAACAAAAATAACACCTATGACATGCCATCACTTGTCTACTTCTTCTCTTCCATGCCTTAGCTTATGTATCAAGCATGATTCTTCCATCATAAATAACCTATTATGGTTGGTTATGGGAGGGTGAGATTATGGGGAATCTCGGTAGAAAACGGTACCATTCAATGCATACAAGATGAATGCAAGTGCATGACATGTTTCCTTTATCTTTCTTTAGCTTCCATTTGCATACTATCATGCTCCATGACAATCATTATTATGCATAACCATAAACTCATAAAGGGAAGAGCATATATCATTCATTCATATCATACATCATCATCATCAAATATCATAATCATATCAACACACAAGCATATACATCAAGCATACAAGAATGGGTAAGTTCACTACCTTAAGCATAAGCTTTTCTCTTGTTCTTGCACTTACTCCCTAAGCTTCCAACCAAACATTGGTTGCTTGCTCATCCTTTTTAACTCATTTCTTTGACATATCATGGCCCTAAACACAATTACATTGTGTATACAACTCATGAGAGCCATTACATAAACATTGCACACTAACTTCCTTAAAATCCCTAACTTTAAACTTAAATCTTGGAGTTAGTGGTTTAACCTTGTAATAATTATTTCCTTAGACCAATCCTACATAATTTTGTCCAAGGAATCCAAATATGATCTTGGAATTATGAGAATCCAACTCCTCCTATGAAATCTATTCATAACCGAAGCATACCCTCTTTATTTCCAAAAATTCTCATTTTGACTCCAATGCTTCCAATACTTGTTTCTTTACTTTATCCCACACAATTTTTCATTTTAAACACATTGGAAGCATCAAAATCATAAAATTATAACTCCTACCCAGGTGCATGAACAGTGATAGAGAGGGTCTCAAGATTACAATTCCAAGATTACATGATTTCCTAAGTTCAAACTACTTAATTCTAGCTTGTTTAAGCTTGTCTAAACATTTTATAACTCAATATTCATCTTCTTTCCCCATCAAGACACAAAAAATCCAGCAGCTCCCATTGAGTGAAAAATGGTGTTTCAACCATCCAAATCCAAGGGAAATCTTCCTACAACATAATACAGAGATAGGAGGAAGAAGTTACCTTAGATCCTTACTTGATTGGCTCTTGGATTTGCCTTGTTCTTGCTTGAGATTTCATTTTAGAAGAGGTTCCCCATGGTCTTCCTTTGCCTTACATGATGCTGCAGATTTGGGGAGGGTATTTATAGAAAAAGTTGGGTGGAAATGGAAGGCCAAGATAACTTTGGTTACTATTTGATCTAATGGTCCATATCTATTCTTCCACCAAGCTTGCCCTAGAAGCTTTGCAATGACATCATCCATGACATCATTTAGGGCTGTGTTTAGAAAAAATTAGAGGAAAATACTGATCGGAAAAATTCAAATCCAGTCCAGTACTGATCCAGTCAGTTTCACAAAAACCAGACTATTTTATATTTCTAAATTTTTTAATATTCCAGAATATATTTTTGACCTTAAATCCAGTATCCAGATTTTTCCTACCATTGAAATTGTTGTATAGAGTATTTATCTGCTTACCATTCATTGGAAAATAACCAAAATGCCCTTGGTTCACTATCTTACACTATATTAACCCTAAAGGCAAAATTATCATTTCACACCTCTTTACACCTCATCAGGGCATATACTGACTCTTATTATTCATCCCTGTACCTGCCTTGGTGTTTTTGACCCTGTCTAAATGACCAAAATGCCCTCCATTTATCTCTTGTTCATTATTACAAGACAGGAGCATTTTCGTAATTTTACATTTTTCTGGGTTCCTCTGGACACTGGCCCACATAACTGTTCAGTTACCTTATTGGGCCTTTGAGACACCATTTTGGGCCTTTAAATGGGTCCAATGCCTTTTATGGTACAATTCCCAAGAAATCTCACCTGAAAGTATTTATCAGGTATTTTATTCTACTGTAAATTCCATAATAAATTATACATAACTCCTTTTTGAGTTCTGTCAGTTTTATAAATTCTCATATTAATTATAAGAATTTAATGTAAAGTTTTCTCTGATTCTGAGGTCCTGAAAATACTGTAATAATTTTTCTAAGCTTCAAAAATTTATATCAATTCATCGGGACCTCAAATCAAAATTCTGTGTCGCGTTAAACTGATCAGAATAATTTTCTCTATTTACTGATATGTTTTTGGACAATTTTGGGCCTTTTCCGACTCAACTTTCTCATAATTACATTTTTGCCCTTGAACTTTTGACAAATTGTATTTTAGTGCCTCAAACTTTCTAAAATTACACTTCAGGGCCCAAACTTTATCTCTACATTTTATTTTGTACCATGGACCTTTTAAACTTTTCAATTTAGTCCCTCTCTTTCTTCAAAATTCATCTAACATTTATCATTCATTCTAATCATTGTGATAATCCCTTTCAAAACTCTTTCCTCTATCTGTCCCTTACAGTGCCACTATCTATTTCATACAGATAGGGAAAAATCAGGATATGACAAGAGGGCTTACCATTGTAATAAGTGTTTTAATGCCTAGTGAATAATGAGCTTTGTTTAATACTTTAATGTATGAGCAATTCATATACAAACCCTTGTTGGAAGGATTCTCAGCCTTAATTCCTATATTGAGCGATTATTCATTTGGTTTGCATTCTCTATAACTTATCTTAACTTTGAATTGAAAATTAGTTGCACATTGATGTAATTGAATATGATAGAGGCCTTCATTTCTATACTATTGAGCCTAAACACAAACTGTAAACACTAATCCATTGTTCACCCAATTGGACCTTCGTTTCTTTCATCTCATTCATTGTTAATTCATCATTCGTTCGAGTATCTAGATTGCATTTTCAATCAAGTCAATTTTAGTATTCTATTTAAGACCATATTATCTTAAAAAAAGAGTTGAATAAAGTTGTAGTAATGTCAAGGAGCTACAACAAAAGAATAAATCTGGAATAAATATGTCACTGATAAGACATAATTTGTGTATGGCTTCTGTGACATTTTTTAAGGGTTTTATAACAACTTTACCATCCATTTTATGACTTTAATTGTGCTTTTGTGGTAATACATGATTGTGCTTGGCAATGTGCTTTTTACAGGGTAAAATGGTAAATTAACTCCTCCAAACTGCATATATGTTATTCTTTTACTGGTGAGACTTTTACAGTGAGCTTTGATTTTAAATTGCAGGTACTTTGGAGGAGAACTAAGGACTAATATGAGCAGAAAATAAATCACAAGAGAGAATCAAATCAAGGAAGCAGCTTATGTGGCCTTTAGTTGCGACCAAAGTGTCTAAAGGTCGCGACCTAATTTCTTCTGGGAAGTTTCTCTGCGTTTACAGGTCGCGACCAAAACATGGATCTAGTCGGGACTAAAGAAGACAGCCGCTAAAGCTACATATTTTTTATTAGGTCAATCTAAAAATAAAAGGGAGGTGAGCCACAGACGTAAGGGGAGGCTGGTTTTTTACCTGATTAGGCTAAGAAGCAGTGCTCGAACTCTCTCTTAACTCTCTCTGCTACCTACACATCATCTCTATCATTCATCTCTCTATCACCCTTTCTGCTTTCTCCATGGCATTGTATCCAGGCAGCGATTACAGCGCAGTAGGAGTCATGAGAGGCTAAATCCTTAGTCTCTTAGTGATGGATCTCATATCTTGAGCTCATGGACTGCACTGGGGAGTTTTCTATTTTGATCTACACCTTTTTCATGTTTTGATGCTGCTATATCTAGGATTTTCATTATATGAATAAGGGATTGAATATCGATTGATTATTCTCATTTAGACAATTGTAATTGACTTTGGACGCTTTGAATGTTAGTTTTTAATATAATATTTTAGTTTCAATTTTAAGACAGTTGGACTATTACAAACGATCGTTACTAATTAATTCAATTACTTGAAATCTAGGGTTTGTCAATCGACGATCATTTGAGGATTCATCATCTGATTTAAATTACACACTAAGTGGTTCTTAACAGTTCATTAAGAGTTTTTAAACTAGATTTGATCAAAGGAGTTTAAGAAATATTAATACTCTAGATTCAATCGATTTAGGTTTTAATTAAGCTTAGTGATTTCAAAACTCGTATATCAAATTAAAAGCAAGGATATTTATGTTTTCATCATCAAGAGTCCGTCATAACATATTTCTTTCACAAACCAACTCGTTTTCATCTTAATCAAAAATACAAAAAATATTTACTTTACTGCACCCTTATTTTGCTGCATCAAAAATCAATCAAACCCAAAACCTATTTTACTTTCACTCTTGTTTTCAATGGTTTTGTCACCAATTTGCTAGGTCTCCAATAAAAAGGCTCCTCGAGAAGAACGATAGGGTTGTGCCTTATACTATATTATTGGGTGCCAATATTATTATTTTGATGGATTAAACAACAATAATCTGAGTTGTTCATCAATCACGCCCCAAAATTTGAGCTGTGACCAGCACAGAATATGAAGAAATTCATATTCCTTAAGCCTAAAACCTTGAAGGAAACATTTAAAACAATAATCATAACATATATTACATTTTAATCAAAAGGCAAGTCATCTTTAGGAATTTCGGCAGGCTCGTCTTTGCATAACCAACCTTCAGAAAATCCTAAAATAGACTGTGATTGTTTCAAATCACCTGCAGACATTTTCAAAACAACCAGAATCTTATCTATAAACTAGGTGGAGCATCTAAACTTCAAACAAAATAATACAGGTAGTTCATAAAGTATAATTACATCAAAATAGATATGCCAAAAATCAATGCTTCGAATTGGACGTGAGGCTCTTCACTGCTCAGCTGGAAGAATAGGGTCAACTGCAATATATGAAGCTAAAATAATCTACTAGTGAATAACGTCCCAAAAATATAATTTAAAATTTGGAAATAACCAATTTCAACATGTTCAAATGTAAATCATAACATTTTGTAATTCAATACAAATATTTCGATAAACATTTTATTTCAGGAAAAACCATTTAAAATAATCAGTTCAAATCAATCCTTTTTTTTCATAGGACTTCAACATAACAAAAATAGTTGTGGACACACAGTCCACGAGGATAAATAACCAATCAAGTGCGGCTCAAAGCCATGAAACAGGCGCAGGTGTGAAACCCACGAATAGAAGGCGTAGGTACAAGACCTACAAATAACAGGCGCGAGAATGAATCCTACGAATATTCGGCGTGAGTACGAGGCCCATGAATATTCATCGAGCTCGGGTTTAACCATGGTGCACCAAGGACTAACAGTACTGCTGTTAGTAACCAGCGTTCTACATTCGGTCCTTTCTAAAAACATTTCCAGCATGCTTGGGGTCTATTTAGCATTTAATGATCACAGCACTTTCTAATGTAATAATCTTCATTAATAATATTTCATAATCATAAAACCCCAGCATGATTATCATAATAAAATCTTAAAAGATTTCTTCAATTCATATGGAATAATTATTCAAATAATAAAATTCTCGTAAGCATATTTCATAAAGAAAATCAACTCAATATAACATTTACAAAAGTCTTTTTCCAAAAGTTCTTTATTTATTTTCATACATAACATAATCATATCATAAACCAATTGGAGAGAAACCAATAATCTTAATCAAAGTCATGAATTCACATAACCATGCCTTTAACAAATCATACTAAAAATTTACATTTTTAAATTGAACATATCAAATAGCAAGTTATTATTGAAAATATCATTTTTAGGGGACGTTATTTACTCACCTGCAATATTTCCTTTTAGCTTACTCCAACTCTATTCTTTGGAACAAGATTCTCTTCTTATATCCCTAGATTTTCCGAAAATAAAACATTAATACTCAAGTCCTAATTATAACAATTATTATAATATACTTTTATAATTCTACGTATTTTAAATATTTTCATTCACGAGAAAATAGGACATTTATCTTCCTAAACTTCTTTTATTTCTCTCCATGAAATATGTATCCACCATTAATAATCTTCAAGAATTTCTCTTTTTATTCCACTTCCAAAACTCCATAATCCAACAGGGATGAAATTTACCACATTTATGTCTATTTCCCTTGACTTGCTATAATCACATCAATTTCCCTTTTTACTCTTTAATTCCCACAATTTACTTGCATGAGTTTCCCAATTCATTTACACATATATATGCATATTAACAGCAACCACATCCTCCTTTATTCTTCTTTCTTTCTTCTTTCTAAATCAAAACAGCGGCACATATACATATATATAAACAGAACGTCCAACCTTATTTTCCTTCCCTTCTCTCTTTTGTCTTCTCAACCCAAGACAACAGCTCCCTCAGCCATGCATCTACACACACCTGCTATCCAGACACAAATATCAGAGCACACACACACACTTCCGCAATGCCACTTCCATCCTCTTCCTTTAAAAAAAACCATAACAGCAAGCTTCTATCCTCCACTATGACAGTAACTTTACACATAAATATATGCACGTATATGCTGTCAAAACAGCTTCCATATAGTAGCAATACATATATATATATCTATAAACACATATGCTTTCTAACTCATAGCAGCAACAACATATACACATGCTATTTAACTCCCCAAACTAGCAACTCAATATTTATATATGTATCAAGACAGCAGTGACAACGCATTTTTTTCTCCTCTTCTTTATTTATTTTGTTCAGATAGCTATAGTAACCTACTGAACGATCACAGATCACAGGAAGTAGAAATGGAATGACATTGAAGAAGCTTACCACACCACACACGGTAGTTATTCAGCAGTAGCAAGGGAAAGGGATGGTGGAAGAGGTTACTGCCGACCTGAGGAAGCTTCAAAAGTGGCGAGATGAGTGCCGACATAGAAGAAGAAAAATGGAGTTAGTCTTCCTGGAGTCAAGGCCACCGACGGTGAAGAACAATGGCAGATGTGAAACCACCCGATGAGACTGCGCCGTGACAGAAAAA
This sequence comes from Leucaena leucocephala, assembly GCA_037074615.1. Lineage (NCBI taxonomy): Eukaryota > Viridiplantae > Streptophyta > Magnoliopsida > Fabales > Fabaceae > Leucaena > Leucaena leucocephala. Next base: position 9,876,021 of record CM073549.1, read on the forward strand.
GAGGTCAGAGATATGAGGTTGCTACAGTGAAATGGAGGGAGTACCATAGCAGCGACGACGATGATAGCTTGCACGTCGACAGTGTCAGGGATGACTGAGAAACAACGGCAACTTGCGTCAATAACAACCCCCGCCGAATACTTCTTTCAACTTTCTGCCACACTCCTCCATTCTGACTCCGGCAGCAATAACACAGACAGAGGAATTGACTAAAGCAAGGTAATGACAGCGTCTGGTCACACGGCAGCAGGTTCCCCATGGCGTGAAGCTTCTATTTCCTCTGTTTTCTCCCGCTGTCAGACTGAAATAGCGGAGAGAAATGCAATTCTAAAATAAAAAGGTAAGAGGGGCAGTTTGGTAATTTCACGTGACTAAAAAAGAAAATAAAATCCTACTTCTGCAGGTGCTGGGATTCGAACAAGGGTCCTCCAGTTTAACAGCACTACATCCAACAACTTAGCCATCCAATTCCTCTTATGATATTCTTGCTAGAAAATATATATATCCTTCAATAAGTTAATACTATATCCGAGTATTTTCTAGGGTCATTACAAAATAATTCCTAGTGATAAGAAGTTTATGGTTTCAGCTTATTTAGATGAAATTTGGCTTTTACTACTTTCAATCAAGGAACTCGATTGTATTCCAATCACATTCCACTTGCTATTTCCATTATTTCAACCCCAAAAATCCTCTTGATTCTTTACATAAATGTTATATAATAGAGGAGATTTAGAGCTATTACACTGCCTATGGTAGGGTGTTTGCCATTTGAATTGGAGTGAAAGAACCCTAACAATGAAAAATTTGAGAGCTAAACACTTATATATCTATAGATAATCTATTGCGCTCATACAGTTAAGGTTGATCTCATCGGGTAGTTAATTACTTGGCATTACTCATATTACCATTTTTGTATTTTCGAAAGATGATTGATTAATTGTGTCAAAGGATCATTGTTGAGCATATTGTTCTCCTCAATTTTACCAGCATTAGCTTAGGTGTAATTTATTTCTTTGTCCAGGAGCACAAAGGTTTAAGTGTGGGGGAATTGATAAGATACAAATTATATATGGTTTCTTTAGCAATTTCAAGGGTTTGGTGACACTTTTACCTCCATTTTATACCTGTAATTGAGCTATTGTGCTAATATATGATTGTGCTTGACAATGTGCTTATTGAAGGGTAAAATTGTCAATTAGTTCTTCAAAATTGGAAATATTTTATTCTTTGATCTACTTGATCTTTAAAAGGAGTTTTTGGTTTTATTTTGCAGATTTTTGGAAGAAACTTAAAGACCCAAAGTAGAGTAGATAAGAAATCACAAGACAAAGAAGACCAAATCAAGGAAGCTAGCTTTTGTGATCTTTAGTCACGACCTAAATGTCCACAGGTCGCGACCTCATTTCTGCTATAAAGTTTTTCTGCCTTTACAGGTCGCGACCAAAATATGGATATAGTCACGACCAAAAAAGACAGTTAGTGAAGCTACACATTTTTTATTAGGTCATTCTATAATTAAAGGAAGGAGGTCAGCAGCCACAAAAGGGGAGAGCCTTTTTGCGCCATATTTGGCCAGGAATAGTATCAACTCATCCTCTCAACTTCTCTCTTCAATTTCCAGCCCAATCTTCCATTTTTCTTGACATTTCTACAGTTTTCTTCATTTCTGCACCGATTAATTCATTCCCACACCCTTTCTCTTCAGCTTTCCATCACCTTTTTTCTGCTTTTCTCATGGCACAAATCTCATATCATGATAGTGGTATGGTCAAAGCTATGAGAGGCTAGATTTCTTAGCCTCTTAGAGATGGACAACATAGTTTGAGCTTATGAACGATAATGGGGAAGTTTCTGTCTTAATCTGCACTTGTACATGTTTTGAGAACTCTAGATTTAGGGATATCATGATCTGTATAAGTTTGAATTATCGATCAATTAATTCTCTGATTAAACATTGAATAATGTGATTGATGATTTTAATATAAATAATTCAGTTTTGATTTCTAGTTAATTGGATAATTATCAACGATTGTTGGTGTTTCATTCGATTGCTTGAAGTCTATGGTTGTTGATTGATGACCATTTGAGGGCATTATCATCATCTGATTTAATTACACACTAAGTGGTTTTTAACAGTGCATTAAGAAGTTTCTTTTTAATTGAATCTTCTAGAGCTACTTCCTTTCCCTTTTCTGCGTGCAAAATCGTCAGGGACAATATCTTATGGGTATATTTTTATTTATTTATCTATTTTTGACAACAGGACATTTTGGTAACTCCATGGCATTAAAACAATAAATAAGATTCTCCTCTATCATAGCAAGGATTAGAACCTAGTGCCTAACAGCATGCAGCAACCTCCAATTGCACTAAATCACCCACTTAACTTTGTCAAAAAAAAAAATATTACAACAATTAGTTACAATATTACATAAGAAAACAATTAATTATCTCTATTATTATTTTTTAAGGTCATTACAGCTACGACCTCTTCCTTGCCGAGGAATTTAGGAAAATGTGACCATGGATTTTATTGAAGGCTTGCCTCTAATGGGAGAGATACAGTATGGATAGCAATGGATCGATTGAGCAAATATGCTCACTTTTTGACTTTTGAGCACCCTATGCAACTTCTACTTCGGCTCAAATATTTTTAGATAACATTTACAAGCTTGATGGAGTCCAGGTGGAGATTATAAATGATATGGATCGAATATTTGTCAGTAATTTTTGGAAAGAGTTCTTGGCAGTTTTGAACATTGATCAGAAGTTGACTTCTTCTTATCACCCTCAAACGGATGGCCAATTCGAGGTGTTGGATCAATGGAAATCTATTTACGTTGTTTGTTGGAGAAGCCAAAAGATTGGTGTAAGTGGTTACCTCGGGCTAAATGGTGGTATAACACCACCTTTCATACTTCAACTAAGGTTATACCCTATGAATTGCTATATGGCCAGCAACCACCCATTCATATTCCTTATTTCCCAAGATCTGCTATGGTAGAAATGGTTGACAATTTATTTGCAGCATGAAAGGAAGCTTTGCTGATAGCAAAACATCATTTAAGCAGAACCGTGAATCGTATGAAACAAAAGGCAGATTTTTATAGGACTGATAGAGAGTTTGAAGTGGGGCAATGGATTTTCTTAAAACTCAAAATCCTATAGAAAGATTTCTGCAGCTACTCGAAGGACTCAGAAATTAGCTCCAAGGTTCTTTGCGCCTTATAGAATTATGCAGAGGGTGGGTCAGGTTGCTTATAAACTGGAGCTTCCACTTGAATTTAGGATTCATCCTACGTTTCACATTTCTCTACTTAAGCTTTGTCCAGACCCTTCTGTCAGACAACATCATCCACCATAAATTGGCCTAATTTGCCTACAGAAAAGGTTCCTGAGAAGATTTTGAGCAATAGAAGGGGCAAAAAAAGAGGCCGTATCATCACTGAAGTTCTAATTCAATGAATGGCAAGGATTTCCTGAAGAAGTAGGTTGGGTTTCACTTTTTCAATTGCTGAAGCAGTTTCTGGATTTCAATGTTTCAACCCTTGGGGACAAGGGTTCTTCAAGGGGTAATGATATGTAATTAGTAAAAATTAGTTATAGTCGTTAGTCATTAGGCGCTAAGGAAATTAGGCCCTAAGGCGACTAGCCATTACAACTCTTGTAATATATAAAGGGTGAGATGTAACTATTCAGTCTTGTTATGTGAATGAAAACCAAAGTATTATTCAGAGAATTTCCCGTCTTTCTCCCATTTTCTATCCTTACTCTCAATTCTGTTCTTCTCTTCCCCTTTTCCATATCATTCTTTTATGATTACAGATCAGAATATGTATACCAATTGATGTGACCGTCTAAAATCAACTACAATTCTAGCCAAGGTTGTAACAGAAAGAGCGGTCCCTAGTTCCGTGGAAAACTTGCGTGTTTACACCCCATATGAATATTTTCCTTTGTGGTCCTCATAAAGATCTTTAAATCAAGTCAAATAAACGTCAATTAATTTTTTCTAGAATTAAATATTGTAAGATAAGAATTAATTAGAAATCATAGGAATTAATTAGAAGAGATTATAGGAGAATCAATTGTAATTTATTTCCTGATTTTTCTCTGTAAATCAATCCCATGATATCCGGTCCTCCTAATGATCAAGACTTTATATATGTGCATGATTAGCTAGAATACATGATATAGAAGAATTTCATACTCCTCTGCTGTATTTTCAGTGCCATATTCAGTTATGTATACCGATATAGTATCAGAGCAGGCTAACTGATCTACACATTCTTCTGCCACGGAGTCCGATGGCACTGTCTCATCCGACAGTGGGTCACGTCCAAGCTCAGCCAAAGTCGCCGACCTTGAAGGGTCGGCCATCCTCATTGTGCCAGAAGGTCTCACTAGCGATAACTACCTGGATTGGAGCCAAGCCATGCTTCTCGCACACGACAGAAGGGACCGACTGGACCTAATTTACAGTGACCAACCTCCCACCGGTGATGCCACTCCCCATCGACTGTGGAAATCAGATAATGCTCTGGTCGCGTCTTGGCTCTTGAACTCCATGCTCCCTGCTATCTAAAGGAGTTTCATGTTTCTCGCCTTTATCAAAGCTATCTAGGTCGCCGTTAAAAAAGCCTACAAGAAGCGACCGAACACCTCACTCCTCTTCGACCTGCGTTCCCGCCTCTGGGCTATCAAACAGGGATCGCGTCCCCTCAACTCTTACTATCTTGAGAAGAAGGCGTTGTGCCAGGAGCTCGACCTACTACAACACCGAGTCTAGCGAGTATTTGCAAGGGTAGCTAGAAACTACTAGGGCTCTTCTCTTTAGTAGCAATGTTTCTACCCACTATTGGGATGACGCTATCCTCACAGCTACCTTCTTAATCAACCGCATGCCCTGTAAACCCTTATCCTTTCAAACTCCTCTCTAAGTCCTTCACCACCATTTCAATCTACCCTATCTTGAAAATACCTTACCACTACAAGTATTTGGATGTACTACATTTGTTCACCTACACCATACCACTAAACTTGAATCAAAAGCCGCCAAGTGTATTTACCTGGGACCTGCTGGGAAACAAGAGGGGTATAAGTGTTTTGATCCCATTTCTAAAAGTCTCTATGTCACCTGTGATATCACCTTCCATGAAACTCTTTTCTTTTATCCCTAGTCTTCAGTTCCGATGGAGACTTGGAGTGAACCTTAGACAAATATTGAGTGCATATACCCTCAACTTGAACCAGAACGAATATATGTCCTCGAGGAAACAGTACATGAGGTGCCTAAGGAAAGTGAAGAAGACACTAGCCGGGGGAGACACCAAAAGGTGGGGTCAAGTCTATACCCGCAGAAACATGACACGTAATGCACCCCAAGCAACTGACACACTCCAAGAATCTGAACCAAGAGTAGGTCCTAATCATGAAGGGAAAAATGATGACCTAGATCTTCAAATCACAATAAGAAAGCAACGCAGGTCATGCACTGAACAAAGAATTCCAGGTGAAAGATCAAGGAGAAATTAAATATTTCCTGGGTATGGAAGTTGCTAGATCTGCAAAAGGGATCAGTATCTCACAAAAGAAATATGTGCTAGATCTTCTAGAAGAAACATGTATGCTCGGTTGCAAACCAAGATATACTCCTATAAGGGCTAACAAAATTAGTGATGATGAAGACCTGGGAAAGGCCGTCGATATGGGAAGATATTAGCGCATGGTTGTTAAATTAATCTACCTATCATACTCAATCAGACATTGCTTATGCTGTCAGTGTGGTGAGCCAACATTCCCATAACCCTAAGCAAAAACACTTGAACGAAATCTACAGGATTCTTAAATATTTGAAGGGCTCCCCCGGGATGGGTCTCTTGTTTAAAAAATTCGGCAAAAGAAGCATGAAAATACTAATTGATGCTATCTGGGCAGGTGATCAAAACGATAGGAAATCCACTTCAGGGTATGTTACCTATGTCTGGGGAAATTTAGTCACATGGCGTAGCAAAAAGCAAAGTGTGGTTGCTAGGATTAGCGCTAAAGCTGAGTTTAGAGCTATAGCTCTTGGAATTTGTGAAGGCCTATAGGTAAAACGAGAATTAGAAGAGTTGAAAATGTTAAAACTACCCATCAGACTACAATCAGACAATATGGCAGCAATCAATATGTCACACAATCCTATCCAGTATGACAGAACAAAATATGTAGAAATAGATAGACATTTCATACGAGAAAAAATTGATGCAGGGATGATTGATCTACGATATATCTCTTCAAAAGAACAGATAGCAGATATACTCACAAAGGGATTGACTCGAGATAAATTTTAATATCTTATCAGCAAGTTGGACATGATAAATATCTATACTACAACTTGAGGGGGAGTGTAAGATATTAGAATTAATTAGGAATCATAGGAATTAATTAGGAGAGATTATAAGAGAATCAATTGTAATTTATTTTCTGATTTTCCTCTGTAAATTAATCCCATGATATCCGGTCCTCCTAATAACTGAGACGGTAAATATGTGTATGATTAGCCAGAATACATGATATAGAAGAATTTCATACTCCCCTGCTGTATTGTCAGTACCATATTCAGTTATGTCTACCAATAAATATGAATTTTCAAAGTGTGACTACAAATTCTAGAAGTGTAAGATCATTTTTAACAATTTTGGCTCCCCCTACAACCTAATTGACTACAAATTGACTTAGTAGGACAAATGATGTAGGAGCTAATAAAGGAAGGTGCAATACAATCACTATGGGTGAACGAACGTTCGAAAGGGGGATCAAAAATATAATTGTGTTAATACAATTCAATGATACCAATTAATACAATAGGTTCATAGTCATATGATAAGATGTTCTTTCTCTTGTGTGGCGGCTAAAAGAATAACCCACCATAAGATAAACAGATTAATTAAAGGATTAACCCGCAAATTAGCAGATTAGATCCTCTGCTCACATTTGCTTACATTTGCAATGTTTATCTTAGACAATTTGGGTAATCAAGTTTAAACATTTAAAAGGCTTTATTATAGACTTTGATGAGTGAATGAACTTGCATCAAAACCTCTGTCTCATGCCATCATATAAAATATAATGTGCCATTTCTTTCTTCTCATTATTTCCTAATGGCATATCATCGCTAGTATTATTTTAGAATTCCACAATGAGAGATATTTTTAGAATGAATGTTAGAGATGATACATGATACAGATTGCAAAAGGCAATTTTCACCCACTAAATGAGACCTGACCAGTGACCAGTGAGCATCAAATAATTGAATTTTGAGAGATGATCTGCAGAATCTGGTCATGTAAGTTGCTGTTGGTAACAAGGACACCGCCTGAAGGGAATATAATCCTGCGGCCAATTTGATCTGCAGACAGATCTATTTCTCTGCCTTCCCAGTCAGTTACCTAATCAATATGGAAGCTTCCTCATCAAGAACAAAACTAGAAGAAAAACTTCTGAAAATATTAAGGTTCAAAACGGAAAACAAAATAATGGTAAGTTAAGAAACAAAATAATGATAGGAACCAAATGCAAGTAATAACAAATTGTGAAAAGGGAAAAAATCAAATACCGTTTTCAAGTACTTAGTAGTTGGCTCTTTTTAACAACTGTAATTGATTTTTAAAAGTGTTCCAATACCCATGATTTTTATAATAAAACATAATTTTACTTGATATTTGTCCTCCTAAGAACTTAAGAGGGTTATGGAAAAATCCATTATAAAACAGAAGACTTGGATCAGAATGATAGTCCGATAATATTATTCCTAGGGTAACAGGTATTAAATAGAATATAGGGTAATCACAACTATTATGATTGTGATTCAGGTATGATACTCAACAATATCCTTCTCTATCGTATCCGAGATAATCTCTCTAATAATATCTCTAATCCAAATTTACATAATTACTATATTTATATAAATACCCTATTTATATATTTACTATACTTCCCCTCAAGTTAGATCATAGATATTCATCATGTCCAACTTGCCCACTAAATCGTCAAACATTGCTTCAGGTAGTCCCTTTGTGAGTATATCCACTAGCTGTAGCTTAATGGGGACATAGGAGAGACAAATTATTTCTTCTTCGACTTTCTCTCTGATGAAGTGTTAGTCTATATCGACATATTAGGTCCTGCTATGTTGTACAAGATTTAATGTCATGTTTAGTGCAGCTTTTTATCGCAGAATAGTTTCAATAGTGATGCTATCTGTATGTAGGCTTCCACTGCTACCCTTTTTAGCCACAAAACCTCCATGATACCTTGGGCCAAGACCTTTAGTTCTTACACCGCTCTTAGCTACCACTTTCTATTTCTTACTTTGCCAAGTGACCAAGTTCCCCCACATAAAAGTACAGTACCCGAAGTGGATCTACTGTCTTCTTGTGAGCCAGCCTAATCTACATCAGTATAAATCTCAGCAGTTCTCAGGTTGCTTTTTATGAAAGAGTCCACAGACTATAGTGCCCTTGTGGTATCTCAGAATTTTTTAGGTAGCTTCCATATGCTCTTTCTTAGGAGAATGCATATGCTGATTCGCCACACTTACTGCAAATGCAATGTTAGCACCCGTATGGGAGAGATAAATAAGTTTCCCAACAAGTCTTTGATATCTCCCTTTATCTGCAGCCATTTCTTCTTGGCCCTGTTGTTTTTTCTTTGCAGCTTCTTGCTCTATTTTTGCATCTTTTTCACTTTGTTTCTTCTTCTTTACTGTACTAATTGGGACTTTAATTGGTTTACACCCAAGCATACCAATTTCCTTGAGAAGATCAAGGTTATACTTTCGTTGTGAGACACATATTCCTTCTTTAGATCTTGCCACTTCCATCCCTAGAAAATATCTCAATTTTCCTATGTCTTTGACTTCAAATTCCCTATTCAATGTTGTTTTGATGCGAGCAATTTCTCCAACATAATTTCCTATGATTATGATATTGATAGAATCCTAGATAAGTAGAGAGTCTATTAAATTATGAAATTAGAATCTAACTCCAAAAATTAATAAAGAAAAAGAGAAATCTTCATCAGAATATGAGTAAGAATTTTAAAATCATATAACTAACAAAGCTTAAGGAGAATCTCCAATAGTAAATCAGATATTGAATTAATTTATGGATGCCCTTTTACATATGATAAGACTCAATATTTATAGATAGAGACTACCTAAACTTTAGACCCACTAACCCATGACTGACCTGAACCTATTTAATAAATTATGGAAAATAAAATATTTGACTCAGTCAATAATCTTAACAGACTACACTCTTCCTAAATTTGTGTTGCATTTAAATTAACCTCTAAAATCACTACTAAAACCCTTTAAATAAATATTAATAAAATAAAATCAGACTAATTCAAATTTTTAAATTAGACTTCATAATCAGAACTCTATCATTATCCTCCCTTGCACATTTGCCTTATCCTCAAGGCAAAACATAAGCAAAAGCTTCATTGTATGTCTAGAGGTTTGGGTAGGGGAGCTAGGAAGACAATATAGGAACTGCCTTTGAGCAACTTGTATCCTCGAAGGGGCCTCCATAGTGTTAAAGTTGCTACTGCTATTGTGCTCAAGAAGTTGCTAGAGGAGATTGTTGACCATTTTAGGGCAAAAGCAATTGTGTCTTCACTAACGACAGGTACCATGGTTTGCTTGACAGATGTCGTTAGATCCTTGAGGGAGGATGAGACTTCCTTTTTCTCTAGATTTAGTAATGTATTACCGACATGATCCGTGAGATGTAAGGCTTATTTTTTGTCGCCATTGTTCTCCAAGGTAGGAGTGTTTTGCAGCAAGGCTCCAAATCTGATTTTGCTTCCTTTGTTGGCTCGACCACTTTGGTTGCAAGGGTAGCTTGAAGCTCCATTGATGATGTTGTAGAATTTTGCAAAATGGGAGTAGATGAAATTTCTAGATCTTTCGGTGCTTAAACTTCTATTTCTTCCATGGGTTCCATTGATTTGGGTACTTGATTGCCTTTATCGTGACATTATTAGTTCAACACATCCATCTCAAATTCTAGGGCTAGTTTGTACACTGTTTTAGATTTAGCATCCTTGCCCTTCTGTTTCTTGATTTTCTTGCCTTTGACCTCCAAATGAAATTGGCGAGCTGGAGTTCTTTTGCTAGGTGTCAGCAGATGAGAAGCATTACCTTAAACTTTGGGTGCTGCAAGTTTAGAATTAATAATATCAATGCGAGCTATGATGCAAAGTAATTGGTGTGTTTCGTAAGGGGAATAACGGTTAGACGGGAATTGCATGCTATGAAGATCGGTGGGATTGGCAATTTAGAAACAGAGTTTATACGGAAGGGATTGTACAACTGTAATACCAATTGATAGAATTCTAGATAGGTAGAGAGAAATATAAAAAGAAAGTCTCTATTAAATTATGAAGTCAGAATCTACTTCACGAATTAATAAAGAAAAAGGAAAATCTTCATCAGAATATGAGTAAGAATCTTAAACTCATATAACTAACAAATCCTAAGGAGAATCTCCAATGATAAATCAAATATTGCATTAATTTTTGGATGCCTTTTTACGTATGATAAGACTTAATATTTATAGATAGAGACTACATAAAATTTAGGCCCACTAACCCATGACTAACCTGAACCTATTTAATAAATTATGAAAAGTAAAATACTTGACTTAGTCAATAATCTTAACAGACTACACTCTTCCTAAACTTGTGTTGCATTTAAACTAATTCCTAAAATCAGTAAAAAACCCTTAAAATAAATATTAATAAAATAAAATCAGACTAATCCAAATTTTTAAATTAGACTTCATAATCGAAACTTTATCAGATATCATCTACATAGACAATAATAATGGTTATTAAGCTCTCATTTCTTAAAAATAGTATGATCAGATAGACTTTATTTGTATCCCTCATATTTGAGTACATTAGAAAATCAGTCAAACCATAGCTCAAGGTGATTGCTTTAGCTTATATATAGACTTTTTGAGCTTGCATACCTGATTTTTCATACCTTTATCAAACTTGGTGGGAGTATCATATATACTTCTTCTTTCAAATCACCGTTGAGAAAGGCATTCTTTAATCCAAGTTGGTCATGTGCTATCTGCATTGTATTTTGGGATAAATACCTATTACAGCCTACAAGCTTCTTCCCTTTTAGGAGATCTACAACTTCCCATGTCCCGTTCTTTTTTTAAGCTTTCATTTCCTCCATCACAGCTTGTTTCCACTCTGGAATAGCCAAAAGTTCATACACATTATTGGGAATTTTGATATTATCAAGATTAGTAACAAATGCATGATAATTGTATGAGAGAGAGGCATATGATACACACTTTTGAATAGGATGCTTAGTATATGAACGTGGCTGCTTTCGCAGTGCAATAGCCATATCAAGAGTACTAGTAATACCTAGCTAAGTGGTCACACCTTGATCATCCACAGGTTCAAGATCTACCATTGGTTCAGGAATTGGTACTTCCTCAGGAATATGACATGCACTTGTTTGCTGTTGTCTCCGTGAGTACATCTTGCCACATCTCTGTCTCATGTCGTACTGGCATGGGTAGAAATGAGTCAGGAAAAGATGTGGTGGTATGGGTTCTGGTATAGGTTCCACAGTCAGAAATTCACTCCAACTCTCCCCCTAAATTGAGGACTAAGTGTAAAATGGCTCGTACTCGATAAAGGTAACATCATGACTCACGAAAAGATGTTTGGAGGTAGGGTAGTAACACTTGTAGCCTTTTTGGGAGTAGGAGTAACTGATGAAAACACATTTGCGAGCACGGGGATCAAGTTTGGACAGTGGATGGTGGAGATAAACATAGACAACACAGCCAAAAATTCGAAGAGAAAGGGAAGTTTCAAGGTCGGACACGATATGGCTTTTACAAAGTTCATCAAGATGTGAAGTGAAGGAGAGGACTCGAGTTAGGAGGCGGTTAATCAAGTGTGTGGCAGTAAGTATAACATCACGCTAGTAGTATTGTGGAACATGAAAGGTATAAAGAAGAGCACGGGTAACTTCAAGTAAGTTTATTTTTACGTTCAGCCACTCCGTTTTGTTGTGGGGTATAAGGACAACTACTTTTGTGGAGAATCCCATGTTGTGATAGAAAAAGGCCAAGTGTGTGATTAAAGTATTTGGTTCCATTATCAGTATGAAGAACTTGAATTGTCGTATCAAATTCATTCTTAACATGGCTGTGGAACTCAACAAAGGCAACGGAAGCATCAGTTCTCACTTTCAAAAGATACACCTAGCACATACGTGTATGATCATCAATGAACGTGACAAAATATTTATAACGAGTTCGATTGGGAATTCGTGAGGGACCCCACACATCACTGTGTATTATTGAAAAAGGATGAGAGGGTTTATATATTGATGGGGAGAAAGTAATGCAATGATGTTTAGACAATTCACAAATATCGCAATGAAAATTCGAATTTTTATTCAAAGATAAATTGGGAAACAACTTTGTAAATAAGAGAGACTAGGATAATCCATCCGTTTATGCCATAATAAAAAAAATAGTCTTCAGATGATTAGATTTAATTGCTTATTCGGGGAGCATAAAGCACTCACGGTAGACAGGTCGAGGTAATAGAGTTAGTCATATTCTTCAGTGGTACCAATCATATTCCTAAATAAAAGACCCTAAAATACACAATGAATAGAGTAGAGAGCAAAGCAAATTGCTTGTTTAGTCAATTTACTAATTGAGAGAAGATAACAGGCTAAGTGAGGAACATGAAGAAAAGATTCAAGATGTTAAGATTATCAAAGGGTAACATAACCGATGTTAGCTATAGGAGAAGGTGAACCAATAGTTTTGTTAATCTTCTTATTGCCTACTAGTGGACGATATGTAACAAACATTTGTGCAATAGGAAAGATACCTTTATGAACCAGGGAGGCTGAACCTGTTGGTTTCTGCTCAGCTTGCAAGTTCTTGAAGATTTGCACTATTTGACTCATTTGTTCCTTGTTGAAAATAGCACCCGTCTCTGGATAGGATGAAGAATTACTTTCTTGTGAAGTTTGATGTGCCCTAGGTTTACCTTTGCGAGGTTTCCAATCAGCTAGCTTGCCATGTAAGTCCCAGCATTTATCTTGAGTATGACCCACCTTATTACAATGGTCACAAGTGGGTCGTCCTCTGCTCACTGGAGTGGGACCAAAACTAGTATTTTTGCCTTCAAACGTAAATGTGTTAGAGGAGACCTGCTTTGGTTCAACAAGCATTACCTATCATCTAGACTCTTCTCAGTGTGCTTCAGAATGGATGGAAGAGTGGTGTAGCTTAAGACATAGGCTCAAACATCATCAAGTTCATCATTCAAACCAACAAGGAAGAGGAGGATGTGCTCAATCTCAATATTGTGCTTATTGTGGGCAACATCAGTAGGAGAAGATCATTCTTCATTTGTCAGGAGATCCAACTCCTGCCACAATGCCTTGAGTTCGAGCCAATACTCGTGCACACTTCGCAAGCCCTAGATGTAGCACCATGTGCGACGCCGAAGATCAAAGAGCCAGGAATGACCCTTGTCCACCAAGTAGGATGTTCGAACCGTATCCCATATGTCCTTTGCAATCGGCAAGTACATGAAGCTTTGTTTAAGTTGCGGCGTCATGACATTGATTAGCCACGAGGATAAAAAGGAATTGTCGATTTTCCACTGGGTCATCCCCGGTGAGACTCTAATTTCCTATGGCCTCCTACAGTGAGAACAATGGTCTGGGCCCGATCTTGGTAATTGGTAAGTGTGAGTTCATCAGATACGATTACAACAGGAACTCCGAAGGAAGCTCTATCAATGCCAGAGCTCGACCCATAGGGAACTCCAATCTTAGCAACGTCAAACCCATCGGGAGAAGCCATGGACGTCAACTTTGAGGCAGGTCGCGACCAAGGAAAAGTTTCTCAAACGATAAGGAAGGTCGGCTCTGACACCATGAACACTTGGATCAGAATGATACTCCGATAATATTATTCCTAAGGTAACAGGGTATTAAATAGAATACAGAGGAATCACAACTATTATGATTGCGATTAAGATATGATGCTCAACAATATCCTACTCTATCCTATCCGAGATAATTCTCTAATAATATCTTTAATTCAAATTTACATAATTACTATATTTACATAAATACCCAATTTACATATTTTCACAAAAAATAACTTAGAGAGAGACACTAGATGAAAGCAAGACAAAATTAAGTAAAACATTTATTGGTCCTATAGGATCAATAATCTAACAAATAATGACAGAGAGCAACGGAGGTAATGATAATTCCCTTCTGTACATTCTTCTTCTCTTCTGGTGTATATATACACTTCAATATACAATCAAGAAAAACATAAAATCAGGGATTACATTTATTGATACAATCAGAATGTAATCCCCACAATCAGAATGTAATCCCCACAATCTCGCCTCATGAATTCCTGATCATCTAATTAATTCTAATATCACCTAATTAATTCTAATATCTCCTACACTCCCCCTCAAGTTGAAGCATAGATATTCATCATATCCAACTTGCCGATTAGATATTGGAATTTATCTCAAGTTAATCCCTTTGTGAGCGCATCAGCTGTCTGTTCTTTTGAGGGAATGTATTTCAGCTCAATCGTACCAGCATCAATCCTTTCTCGTATAAAATGTCGATCTATTTCCACGTGTTTTGTTCTGTCATGCTGGACTGGATTATGCGACATATTGATTGCTGCCATATTATCTGAGTACAGTCTGATAAGCAAGTTTATGAGTATTCTCAGTTCTTCTAGTACTCGTTTTACCCATAAACCTTCACATATTCCGAGGGCTATGGATCTGAACTCGGCCTCAGCGCTGCTCCTAGCAACCACGTTTTGTTTTTTACTGCGCCATGTAACTAAGTTTCCCCACACATAGGTAATGTAAATACAGAGAGCAAAATAATGTACAAATGCTTATTTTCATTCATATGTTGAATACCTATTTATAGATATAATAGGTAACCTAGATATAATAGGTAACCTTAGATATAATAGGTAACCCTAGATATAATAGGTAACCCTAGATATAATAGGTAACCCTAGACATTAATTATAATATCATATCAGTATCATATCGTATCCTCTACTAATTACGGAATATTACATATCATATAATATCACTACAATATCTCTACACTCCCCCTCAAGTTGGAGCATAGATGTCAATCATACCCAACTTGTTACAAAGATATTCAATCCGAACCCCATTAAGAGCTTTGGTGAGGAGATCGCCTAGTTGATCACTGGATCGGACATGTCCTGTAGAGATGAAATTTTCCTTGAGCTTGTCTCGGATAAAATGGCAGTCGATCTCAATATGTTTCGTGCGCTCATGGAATACCGAGTTAGAAGCTATGTGTAGGGCCGCTTTATTATCACACCACAACTTAGCTAGTAATGAGGTTTGAAGGCCAACCTCCGTCATCAACTGATATATCCAGACTATCTCGCATACAGACTGTGCCATGGCTCTATATTCCGCTTCTGTACCTCTCTGGGTTCTCAAACGGCTTGCTCTTAGCAGCTTCAATGGGATCTTCATATTGTATACTACCATCAGCATCAAGCAACGGATTATAAACCATAGGAAAGCTAGATGGGGCAGCTCCAAGTTTTCCAGTTTCTTTTAGCATATCAAGAACATATTTTCTCTGAGTTAATAGGATGCCCTTCCTGCTTCTCATAACTTCAATTCCCAAGAAGTATTTTAGTGAACCCAAATTCTTCGTCTGAAAATGGGAGTTAAGAAATGACTTGAGTGATGAGATCCCTGAGGTATCACTCCCTGTAATCACAATGTCATCAACATACACAACTAGTAGAATCATGCCAGCACTTGTTTGCTGATAGAACACCGAATGATCACAGTTACTCTGACACAAGCCAAAGTCCTTCACCACAGTACTAAATCTGTCAAACCATGCCCGAGGGCTTTGCTTTAAGCCGTATAAAGATCTCTTAAGCCGACATACTTTACCATGCTCCCCCTGAGCAACAAAACCAGGCGGTTGCTCCATATACACTTCTTCTAGAAGATCACCATGTAAGAAGGCATTTTTGATATCCAGCTGAGAGAGATCCCAACCATAAGTAGCTGCTAGAGAAATGAAGAGACGAACCGAGGAGAGCTTGGCCACAGGAGAAAAAGTCTCAGAGTAGTCAACACCATACTTCTGAGCATAACCTTTAGCAACAAGACGAGCTTTAAGGCGTTCAAGAGAGCCATCAGCCTTAGTTTTAGGGGTCAACACCCATTTACATCCAATAGCTTTCTTTCCCAGCGGTAAATCAACTAAGGACCACGTACCAGCACGATCAAGTGCCGCCATCTCTTCTTCCATGGCAGTACGCCAACCCGGGTGGGACAAGGCCTCAGTTAGGGAACAAGGTACGGAGATAGTGTCTAAAGACGTAACAAAGGCACGAGAAGCAGAGGAGAGGTGGTTATATGAAACAAAAGATGAAATAGGATATGTGCAAGTGCGTTTACCTTTACGGAGGGCAATAGGCAGATCGAGGAAGGGATCTGGAGCAGGAACAGGAGGTATCTCAGAAGGAGGAACCAGGTCAGACTCAGGATGAGTGATGCTTTCTGCAGGATCTGATGAGGAAGTAGACAATGGTAGGGCAGAATCTGGAGGAAGAGCAGTAGTAGTTTCCTTCAAACGTCTGGTGTAGACCCGAGACAAAGGTGGTTGACCAGGTGCCAGTACGGGAGCTGGGGCAGGTGATGAGGACGGAAGAACAGAGTATACCAGAAGAGTATCCTCCTCCGCAGGAGGAGGAGGAGAAGCTGAATGGATAGAGGCAAAATAAGCAAGAGATTCCTGAAAAGTAACATCAGCAGAAACCAGATAACGATTAAGAGACGGAGAAAAACACCTATACCCTTTCTGCATACGGGAATAGCCAAGGAAGACACACTTGAGGGACTTAGGATCTAATTTAGAGATACTCGGACGCACATCTCGAACAAAACACACACATCCAAAAATCTTAGGGTCAATCGGAAACAAAGGTTTAGAAGGAAAGAGAGTAGTGTAGGGAATGTGACCATCAAGAACAGAAGACGGCATACGATTAATGAGAAAGCAAGCAGTGGAGACCGCGTCGGCCCAAAAAGGTTTTGGAACCTGCATTTGAAACATAAGGGCACGGGCCACTTCTAATAAGTGACGATTTTTTCTTTCAGCAACACCATTTTGAGCTGGTGTATCCACACAAGAAGATTGATGTAGAATACCATTTTGAAGCATAAAAGAGCAAAAGGATGCAGAAAAGTATTCTTTAGCGTTATCACTGAGCAAAGTATGAATAGAAGTATTGAATTGATTTTTAATTTCAGCAGTAAAGGCGCAAAAGTGAGAGAACAATTCAGAACGATTTTGCATTAAATATAACCAAGTAGTACGGGAATAATCATCAACAAATGTAACAAAGTACTTGAAACCAGCTTTGGACTCAACTGGACACGGACCCCAAACATCAGAGTGCACTATCTCAAAAGGAGACGAAGCACGTTTATTGACTCGAGAAGCCAAAGGAAGACGATGATGTTTAGCAAACTGACATGACTCACAATCTAAGGACGACAAATGTTGAAACTGAGGATAAACCTTTTTCAAAGACGATAAAGATAAATGACCCAAACGACAATGTGCTTCAAACGGAGTGACACCACCAACACAAGCTGCCGCACGCGACCCCTGATCAGCAAGGAAGTAATGACCGCCAGATTCGTAACCTCTACCAATAATCTTCTTCGTCAAAAGATCCTGTATCAAGCAATGATCAGGGAATAGTGAGATGCAACAGTTTAATTGACGAGTAAGTTTACTAGGAGACAAAAGATTAAAAGCAAGTTTAGGGGCATTGAGTACAGAGTCCAAATGAATAAAGGAGGTAGGTTTAACAGTGCCAGAACCAAGAACACGAGATTGGGAACCGTCCGCAATAGTGATGTTAGAAGGGTTGGCATAAGAATTGTAAGTGGAGAAGAGATAGCGGTTACCTATCATGTGGTCAGTAGCACTAGAGTCTATGATCCATTTGGAGGAAGAAGAGACAAGGGCAGTAGCCTCATTACCTGTTGCAATAGCAGCACTAGCAGGAGGATTGCTAGATTTTAATTGAGCATATTCAGTAGCAGAAATGGCAACCGTGTCATTGGATGTTGTGGCCACGTGTGCAGAATTTTGTCGATTCTTTTTATTCTGAAGTTTACGGCACGTACGTTCCGTATGACCTGGCTCCTTACAGTAGTAACAGATCACGCCTTTCGACTCCTGAGTAGAACCTCCTGGTGTAGAACCACGATAAGTAGGTGGCCCCCGAGCATTATTCTGACCACTACTGATTAATGCGCCGGTAGGCACAAGGGGAGCCGGAGAAGATATCTGTTCAATTCTCAACACACGAGAGAAGGCCTCTTCGAGGGAAGGAAGATGAGCCCCAGATAAAATTTGAGATCTAGCAGCCGCATATCGAGGCGGAAGTGCAGTAAGAAAGCTCATGGTCTCCATCTGCTCTCGGTGAGACACATTAACCTTCCGCTCATCAAAAATAGGCATAAGGGAATTGAGTTCCTCATACATTCCTTTGAAATCCATAAAGAAGGCTGTAAGAGGACGATCATCCGGCATCTCAGCGCGATGGAAAGATCTGCAAACCTCATATATTCGAGAAATATTATTTTTGCCTGAGTATAAGAATGCCAAGTAATCCATTAGTTCCTTAACAAATTCACAGTGAGTAATAGAGGGCATGATCTCACTGTCAATAGAGTTGCGAATCTGTAAGAGAAGTCGTGCATCATCCCTTAACCATAACTTGCGAGAGGGATCTTGCTCTTCTGGAGGGTCATCGGTCAAGTGATCTTCCTTCTCAATACTTCGAAAATAAATACGAACAGATTTACTCCAATCGAGATAATTTTTCCAAGTCAGTTTGTATTCAGTAATCTTAGTGACTATTGGAATCACCTCAGAAACTGTTGGAGTCTTAGTTGAAGCCATCAAGATAGATTAGTACCAAAACCAAAACGAAAGTAACCGAACAACGATTAACCAAAAGAACTGGATTATCCAATTACCGTAGCTTCACTGGGAGCCTCGTAAGAATAAATGTTCAAACCAGTAGAGGAAGACCACTCCAGGGGTCAAACGAATCAGAAACTGCAAACACACGGATCACCACAGCGAACGAACGGATCAAACACGGAGGACCCAGTCTGGACCAGTTGGAGTTACGGCACGAAACTCCAGGGATATGATAAGGACGATGAGTCGATCCCAGAGAAATGAAACGCCGTCGGAAAAGAGGAGATCTCCGGTGAGCACAGTGCTGTCGGAAACAGAGACCAGAACCAGAAGATCTGATGCCAAAAAACACCCAGACAGGAATCCAAAACTCACAGCTTTGATACCATGTAAATACAGAGAGCAAAATGATGTACAAATGCTTATTTTCATTCATATGTTGAATACCTATTTATAGATATAATAGGTAACCTAGATATAATAGGTAACCTTAGATATAATAGGTAACCCTAGATATAATAGGTAACCCTAGATATAATAGGTAACCCTAGACATTAATTACAATATCATATCAGTATCATATCGTATCCTCTACTAATTACGGAATATTACATATCATATAATATCACTACAATATCTCTACAGGTAACATATCCTGACGTTGATCTCCTATCCTCATGATCACCTGCCCAGTCAGCATCGGTGAGTATTTCTACATTTCTCTTGTCAGATTTCTTGAACAGGAGTCCTAGACCAAGTGAACCCTTTAGATATCTGAGAATTCGATATACCTCATTCAGATGTTTCTGTTTCAAATTATGGGAGTGTTGACTTACGACACTGACAGCATAAGCAATGTCTGGCCTAGTGTGTGATAGATAAATCAACTTCCCTACCATCTATTGATATCTTCCTTTATCCACATCCTTTCCCAGTTCTTCCTTATCACTGATCTTGTCAACTTGGATAGGAGTATCACTAGGCCTACAGCCTAACATACCAGTTTCTTCCAGGAGATCAAGTATGTATTTTCTTTGGGAGATGTTGATTCCTTTTTCAGATCGTGCCCCCTCCATTCCCAAGAAATACTTCATTTTCCCAGGTCCTTAACCTGAAATTCTTGATTAAGAGCCCTTTTTATTCTCTCAATTTCTGTTGGATTGTCACTTGTGAGGATGATGTCATCAACATAAACTGCTAGCACAACAAGCTTTCCACCTATATGTATGAAGAATAGAGTATGATCGCTCTGTCCCTGCATGTAACCTTGATTCTTCAATACTTTGGTGAATCTTTCAAACCAAGCTCTAGGGGACTGTTTCAAACCGTACAGTAACTTCTTTAACTTGCATACTTGACTTTCCTTTTTTCCAGGGAATCCTGGAGGCATCTTCATGTATACCTCCTCCTTCAATTCTCCATTTAAGAATGCATTCTTGACATCCATCTGATGTAGTGGCCAATCTAGATTAGCAGCGAGAGATAATAGGATTCTGATGGTGTTCAACTTTGCTACTAGTGCAAATGTTTCAGTGTAATCCATTCCAGATATCTGAGTGAAGCCTTTAGCTACCAGTCTTGCTTTGTACTTCTCGAGGCTTCCATCAGCAAGGTATTTCGGGGTGAATACCCATTTACATCCCACCGCTTTCTTGCCTTCTAGTAATTCAGCTACTTCCCATGTTTCATTGTTCTCTAGTGCTTTCATTTCTTCCATCACAGCTTGTCTCCATTCAGGGGTTGCTAAAGCCTCATCTATATTCTTTGGTATTGTGACCTGATCAAGATGAGAGATCAAGGCATGATGGTCAGAAGATAACGCCTGATAAGAGACAAACCTCTCTATGGGATACCGGGTACATGACCTGCGTTGTTTTCGTACTGCTATTGGAAGATCAAGATCATCATTCTGTACTTGTGGTTGTTCAGAATCTGCACTTGGTTCAGACGCTTGATGTGCATCATTTTCTTGAGGAGCATTACCTGTCATGTTTCTCCGAGTATACACTTGTCCCCATTTCTTAGTGTCTCCCCCTGAATTAATATATTCTTCAGGTTCCTTAGTCTCCTCTTGTGTCGGGACATCAGAAATATAGAGTCTATCAGGTTCCTGGTGAAGGTATAGGGGTTAGGACTCAAGTTCAGTTTGAGGCTCCTGAGGTTCACTCCATTTCTCCCCCTGAACCGATGAGAGGGTATAAAAGGGAACAGTCTCATGGAAGGTAACATCATAGGTAATATAGAGACGTTTAGCTAAGGGATCAAAACATTTGTACCCCTTTTGGGTTCCTGCAGGGCCTAGGAAGATACACTTGATGGCCTTGGGATCAAGTTTGGAGGTATGATGGAGGTGAACAAAAGCAGTGCAGCCGAAGACTCGGAGAGGAAGGGTGTTTTCTAGGTAAGGTAGGTGAAAATGTTGGATGAGAACCTAGAGAGGGGTTTGGAAGGACAATGGTTTACAAGGCATTCGATTAATGAGGAAGGTAGTAGTGAGGATAGCATCAGTCCAATAGTAATTGGGAACATGGCTACTGAACAGAAGTGCCCTAGCTATTTCAAGGATGTGTCTATTTTTCCGCTCAGCAATGCCATTTTGTTGAGGACTGTAAGGACAAGAACTTTTGTGAGAGACACCATGTTGTTTAAGAAAATGAGATAGTGAATGGTTAAAGTACTCAGTTCCATTATCTGTATGGAGAATCTGAATTTTAGTCTCAAACTGTGTGAGAATCATATTATAGAAGTCAACAAAAGTCTGGTATACCTCAGTTTTGTCTCTTAGGAGGAAGACCCAACTAACATGTGTATGGTCATCAATGAGGGTCATAAACCACTTGGACTGGGTACGATTGAAAATGCGAAATGGTCCCCATAAATCACTATGAATGATGGAGAAAGGCTTAGAAGGGCGATATGGAACACTTGGGAAGTGAGCACGATGGTGTTTAGCGAGTTCACAAGAATCACAAGAGAAATCAGAATTTTTATTAGAGCAAATTGAAGGAAACATCTGACACATATAACGGAAATTTGGATGTCCTAATCGCTTATGCCAGAGCTCCAATTCATTATTCCTAGGGGGAGACACTTTATTACATAGATGAGACGTTGAATGATGACAGTCATCCAGGTAATAGAGCCCATCAAGTTTTTTAGCAACACCAATCGTCGTCCCCGTGAGCAGATCCTGAAAAATACAGTGGATAGAAGAAAAATTAGCCTGGCATCTTTCATCTCTAGTTAGATGACTCACAGATAATAAATTGCATTTTAACTTTGGAACATGCAAAACATTATGAAGGTTTAGAGTAGCCGAAATATTTATGGTACCACTACCAACAACCAGAGAGTCAGAGGCATCCGCAATTTTTACTGTAAGATGTGATGTAGCTGGAGTGTATTTGGAAAATAACGAGGCATCATTGGTCATGTAGTCAGAGGCACCTGAGTCTAATATCCAACAAGGGCCTGTAAGCTTACCTTTAATGGTAGTAAGGGCTTTAAGGAAATTACCTCGCTCTACTATGGAGGCAACTGGTTGCTTACGGGTCTGATTTTCAAGAGCAGTGAGACGTTCCAGAATAGTTGCTAATGGATCTGGGCCTGGCATAGGTATATGGGCTGTCAAGTGTGATCCACCAGCGCTGTCAAATGTTGAAGAAGGACCTCCAGCATATTGGGCTGAACTGTATTGGGCTGACATTGGAAGCCCACCAGCATTACTAGCACTGCATTGGGCTGAACGGAACTGGGCTGGTGATTCATCCGTGTAGGTCTCGGCTAAGTGGCTTTTGGGCCTCCTGGATTTGGGCTTCCAATCTGCTGGTTTTCCGTGTAAGTCCCAGCATTTCTCCCTGGTATGCCCTGTCTTCTTGCAGTGTTCACACACAGGGCGTTCTTTTCTGGCGTCGCCCACTCGAGCAGCAAGCGTAGAAGCTTCAACGGTGACTGGTCGCGGTGTCAAGGAGTTCAAGTTCATCACTTGCCGACGGGCCTCCTCATCTCTCAGGAGGGCAAATGCTTCAGCGACTGACGGGAGGGGTGTACGTCCAAGAAGTCGTCCACGGATGTCTTCGTATATGGGATTCAGGCCGACGAGAAATTCAAACAACCGTTCTTCCTCTAGGTCTCGACGGTGAGTGGCTGCATCCTCAGCGTCCCGCCAGACCCTTTGCTTCAATTGGTCTAACTGCTGCCACGGTGTAGTTTTCTCTAGGTAGTAAACATTCAAGGGGCGATCATTTTGTCGGACTGTCCACAGGCGAGATCTCAGGTCAAATATCAGGGATGCAGTTGGGCGCTTTCCATATGCTTCCTTTACGGCATTCCATATGTCTTTGGCGGAGGGAATAAACATGAAGCTTCGACGGACCGTGGGCACCATTGCGTTGAGTATCCACGATGCCACCAGTGAGTTTTCAGTTTTCCACCGGCGACGAATAGCATCCATTGGTGGACGGCGGGTCGGCCAGAATAAACTCAAGTCTGTCACGACCGTCAAGGGCCAGGTACATCGACTGGGCCCATTCCACATAATTGTCTCCAGTGAGACGTTCGGGGACAATACTCACAACAGAACCTTCAACGCCGGCGACCTTAGTTGGGAGACGCAACCCACCTTCAACCATGGTGGAGTCGGCTTCGGCTGAGAATGAAGTTTAGGATTCCTGCTCTGATACCATATTGGTCCTATAGGATCAATAATCTAACAAATAATGACAGAGAGCAACGGAGGTAATGATAATTCTCTTCTGTACATTCTTCTTCTCTTCTGGTGTATATATACACTTCAATATACAATCAAGAAAAACATAAAATCAGGGATTACATTTATTGACACAATCAGAATGTAATCCCCACAATCTCGCCTCATGAATTCCTGATCATCTAATTAATTCTAATATCACCTAATTAATTCTAATATCTCCTACAACATTAATTAAAGTAGAAGTTCCCATTTTCAGCCACACAAAAGACAAATATCATGGGAACAATTAACCAAAAAACCACATCAGCCAAGAACCTTATAGCTCAATTGGCACCCTATGCCTCCTCTCATAGAAGAGGTCATGGTTTGTATACCACATGGTGACAATTACGGGTGGGGGGGGGGGGTATGTATGATGGGTGTGTGAGTTCCCACCCACCTAAATCTAAACAAAAAAACCACCACATCATTAAATTTAGACTATATTGTCATTGGATCATGGAGAGACCACAGATAATACTACATTTGTTCCTTAATATAAGACACAGTTGACTAATTTGAGGAGATTAAAAAAACTAAATAAATTACTTTAAAGTATTTATATTTATCATGTTTCTCAAAACTAATTTACATAACTTATAAATTGATATATAATCTAATGATACTTATCCTATGATATAATTAAGTCATTTATTTAGTTTCTTTAATCTCCCTAAATTAATTAACTGGGTCTTATATTAAAGAACGGAGAGAGTAAAAAATAGTGGTGTTGGGCATACATAAAAAAAAAACTCTGAATTGCTACCACTACCATAAAATGTTTAATGTGTCCGTATCTGATACATATCCAATATGATACAAATGCGTTTCAAGATCCACACAAAATATTTTAAAACTTCCATAATTGAACTTTTCCACTCTAAAATAATCCAAAATAACTCAATAACTTAATTTTCTCATTAATATCTCTATATTATTCTTTAAATAAGGTTTTTTTTGGTCAAAACTCGAAATGCTTATTTAAAATTCGTATATGTTTGTATTGTTCATTTTTATATGTTTTAGTTTGTTAAACATATACACAATTACATATCTCCCACACCCGTATCCTAAAATTTTAAAATTCGTCATATCTAATACATATACTTGTATCTATATATCATAGCTAAATACTAATTAATCCTTTTTCAAAATAAATATAAGATACTAATTAATCCTTTTTCAAAATAAATATAAGAGATAATTTAGATGTCATTATTTAAATAAAATGTCCTAATCTAAATAAAACAAAAATTCCAGTTACCATATGTTAATAACAAAATAATATTAAAATATATCAACAAAAAAAAAATATATAAAGATAATCTTAACTATCCTTAATCAAGTATTCCATTACTTGGGTGATACGAGATGTCTTAGACCCGCATTGAGTAGTATGGGACTTTAATGGGGTAAGTATCTGAGTGAGTTAACTCTCCCGCCTCAATAGCTTGATTTTAGAAAAAGGTTTCCCATCCCACTTGAATAGCCATTAATATGTTTTTGATTCAGTTTATTATCTTCCTCTGTATTGTTGCATAAATGGATTCAGCTTGGTTTGTATTTCAATCCCTATTTTCCAGGAATATAATTGACTGCTTTGTTGCCAACATCTTCCCCTATTTGTATTGATCCACTCTATGTTCAATAAGATGATAAAACAGAGCTAACAGCTATGGGTTGGTTCACAATAACATTTATATTCTCATTAACATAGGGAAAAAAGGGCTAGGTGTAAATGAATTGATATGGAATGTGTCTTCATTTTGTCATCACCATATTCAGACAGATGACATGAGATGACACATGATACTAGAGTTGATTGACATACCATTCACTACATGGCTAACAAATAGAGCAAGGCACAATCAGATTCCCTATGTCTCACTCTTTAGTGATAACTTATTATCCAAAATGCATTTATTGAAAATGTTGTTTGAAACCAAAGTAAAGGAATATGCCAAAGGAGAAGCTGTGTTCCAAGATCAAAGAAGTTAAATTTATTAAAGACCTTTTCAACATGTTTCACAATAGCATGTGTTACTCGTTTATATGGTTATTTTCATTATGTTCGTTACTTTTTCATGCTGTTCGTTTTATCAAAGTGTGATAATATCATTCTTTTGCCAATTGCATTTCACATCTAAAGGATTTTAACCACAGCTAGCAAATGGCAGGTGTTGACAAAGATGCATATTACTGCAGAAATTGTGATGAACAGGCCTATTCACTTAAGTTTATTCTCTGTTGTTAGTGATAAGCTTAGCAGCATTTCCCTATGTTTTGGCATGATCCTTCTGATTAAACCAATGAATTGACCACACATCAGACTACATGCACATTTCAAAACAATAATTTGACGTTCACCAAGATATGCAGACTTAAAAAATGGATAAAAGCATACCTTTCCACCAGCTTCATGAACACATATCATGCCGACAGCATGGTCCCAAGCCTGAAAAGTATCAAACAAATTAAACCATGATGCAGAGAATTATCCATCTAGGAGTAAACCAAAAAAAAAGGGAAAAAAAACAGAGAGAGAGAGAAATGTACTTTTATTATAGTCTTCTCTTTTGCACGGAGAATGAAAACTGATGCCCTGCCGGAGGCCACCATCAAATATTTGCATAAACTGCAACGATTCAAAAGAAATGAGCAAATGAAAGGGAAATGAAAAGAAATATTATTATAAATTATTGAACTAGGATTTGGAAAGAAACAAACAAGCTGCACAAACAAATCAAATTTCCAAATACTTTTTAACAATACAAGCATTAGCCCATTCAGGTGATGCTATGGAGCCAGTAAATGGGCTATTTCAAAAGGATCCCATTCAAGCCATTTTCTCAATGTCTCTTCTTATAGCACATATTCTGTTGCATGAAGGGAAAAAAAGTCAACAGTGGCTACCACAGATAATTATTATAACATTCTCAAGAAAAAACCAATAGTGCAGACATTTAATGCACATTAAGCATTAACGACGGACAAACCCTAAAGAAGCTTTTAAAAGATAAAATTGAAAATGCATAATTAAGGATAAGAGAAAATTAGCAACACCAGTGGCTCAACCTAGTTATCTTATTGGTTCTGTATTTCCTCACGGTTTTTGCAGCTAAGCTTGTTATTTCAATTACCAACATTACTTTTCAATAACTTATGTCAAAGTGTTATGTTGGTTTCTCAATTTTCAAATGACCCAAAATTTTAGGAAACTAGCGTTGTCAGTGCAGCAAGACTTTGTTTAAAAATATGAAAAAAGAGAAACAAGGCATATATATTAACATGGAGAGGGGCAGCATATTATGGAAACAACACTGCATCCCTCAAGTTTTTAAAACAGGATTAATGCTTGGTCACTATCACATGAAATTATGGTAAACTATGTTATCAAACATAATGTATTTCGAACTAGTAATTCAGCATTCAAAGCTAAGAGATAGATAATCACATAAACTAGGTATCCAATTGGCATGTTTGTAAAGCTGGCATAATATTAGATTACATAAACTTCAACAAAAACTCATAATAACATCAAAGCATTCTCTTAAATCATTATATGATACAGGACTTCTAGCATATAAACATGCTCCCATGTATGAGCAATGGCTCTGACAGCAAGGGAAACCCTCAGAAGAATAAAGTATTGCAAAGTAACACAAATAACCAGACAGCTATTTCACCACCCCATGTATGTAATACTAGCAAACTTTTGATTGGAAGAATGAACATTGATGATATATACAGACACTAAAGCACCTAACCTTCCGCAACATGCCTGCAAAAGAAGAATCTGTTTGTTCCCCACATTTTCAGCATCACTTGTTGCATTAAATGCAGTAGATAGTGGCAGTGACTCCCAAGTTTGACTATCTGGAATGCAAAAGCGTGCTTTTTGAACTAAATCAGAACCATCAACAAAACATCTAGTCCAACTGCTATTTAGCACATTTGAGGATCTTTTTGTCCAAGTTCCACATCCTATATGGGCAATCATTATAACCCCAGCTTCAGATAGATTATCAAAGCGTTGATCAAAATTAGCAGTTGGTTTCTCTATTAAATCTTCTCGCCAGTTAGGGCAGCCCATTACACCAAGTACAATCTCTCCTTCGACCACAAGTGCCAAGCCAACCTGTAAGTTTTGGGAATCCTTTAGAAAGATTAAAAGAGTATTATATTAACAGAAAGCAATCATTCCTTATCGGTTATCCACTATGACAGACAAAGAATTACTCTACCACCACAAGCTCTCTTAAATGAACCTCAAGATGAGCACTTGTCTAAGCTATACACAATCAGATGAAAATAATTTCAAATGACTTTTCTAGAAAACTGAATCAACCTATATTAAGGCTTACCACATATAAGGCTTTGCTAGATTTTAAAAACCCTCGTGTGCCATCGATTGGATCAAGCACCTGTATTTATTCATAGGACTTATCAAGTTCAAAAGTAAATGATACAAAGAGAGAAACTAATCACATGTTCCCAATGCAAACTAGTAGATAGATGAAGATCTCAAGGCCTAATTGATAAGCTAATATCAAAGAAACACAAAACATTTGTGCATCATTAAGTACGTAGTAGCAAAGGTATGGATTTATTGTGAATGACCATCCTATATAGCTAGAAATATCAATCATGAAATCAAATCCTGAAATGATATGAATGAGGTTATAATGCTTAGATCAATTTCTTAGATGTGCCCACCCAATATGTTGCTGGCTTTGATCTGAATTCAACAGCACTCTTTCCTCCTCTATCAATTGCTTCAAGCACATCAACTTGTGACCAAGGTTTATTGGTTGGGCTTGCTTTAGCAGTTACTTCATTTACTACAGTATCAACTAATATATCTCTGGAACGCAGAAAAGCAGAGTCCTCCTCAGCCACCAGTGGAATAGAAGGGAACAGCTTCCCTAACTCTGTAATCACAATTGAACTACACACGATATATAAAGAAAAATTTCATCACCAGAAAAATACAAATCAATTTCTGATCATTTAAAAGCAAAATAGTTATTAGACAACTAATTCAGACATAGACATATTTAATTGATCTCAATGGAAACATGTTTTTTGTAAGGATCCTTTTAGACAGAAAAAGAGAATGACCGAGAAAAATAGTTTAAGTTAATTTGGAATGTGACATTCTGTATTACCCAAACTTATCAGAGCCTGGACTCCAAAATCAGCCACGGTAACTGGAGTCTGATCATTTTTCTCAAGAACCCTCCCACCACTTGAGAATAATGATGCTTTAACCTGTAGAATGCAGACAACTCACATAAATCTCACACCATTTCAGAGCTTTTAAAACATAAAAAGGAAGAAGAGTGGAGACCAAATCATATTTTAATATACTCCCTTCTTCAGAATAACTATAACTTATAATGCAAAATTTCGTGTCTCGTAACGTGCAAAACATATAAATAAGTTCCAAATTATTTAAAAAAAAGAAAAAGAAAAAGAAGAGGACCACATCAACGCAGAGACGGCAAGCCTTCTCCACCGCATCAACAGCAGCTTCAACCTCTTTGTGATGCTTTGCTTTCTGCACCGGTAATGGCAGGCTCGACCTAATACGAAGATAGAAATTTCAGCTCTTGAGAACAAAAAACGATTTCAAGTAAAATCGAAGAATCGATGGAAGACACCTTACGTTGAGGCGCCGGGGGCAACGCACGGTGGCGAAATGGTAACGATGAGAAAATCGAACGGCGGATATGTGCGAAACTAAAGGGAGAATGTTCATGGCGCGAATCAGTCGTTGATAATAAGCAGTGGCTACCGGACAGTTTCGGTTGTTTGGAGCTCAGTACTGAGAAGGACGATTGTTGGGGAGTGGTGGGGGACTGGTGGCTGGTGGGAGCGATAAAATTTAAATTTGGTTTTAACTCTTGTAAACAAACAAAAAAGGGTTAAATTCATCCAACACTGAATTATTTTTTGGTGGATCTAAACACTGAATTATTTTTCGGTGGATCTAATATTTAAAGTATGTTGTGGTTGATTCAATATCATGAAGTATTTTGGCAAGTTCGTCTACCACTGTAACATACAGTATTTTATAATTTATCAAATACTCTAAAATATTTATTTAATATATCAAGTGCCGTGAGTAATCAAGGGTAACAGTTCAATACAAAATTATTTAAGATTTTGGAAATACTTATAAAAATATTTTAAGATATTAGATACACTATAAAAATACACGAAGGTGCTTGACATCAAGATTTAGGTTTATCTATACCTTAATTAATCATCTAAATATTTTAAAATATTTTTTATCTAATATTTTAAAATATTTTTTTATGCTTCCAATACTTTAACGTATTTTATAGTTTATCTAAAAATAGTTATCACCATTGCATTGATGACGTTTTAGTTTTAGTTTTGATCCCAAGTTTCAAAGCGTGGTTGTTCAAGTAAGCATGACATAGATATTAATAATATATATGAGAACTAATAAAATATAATTTTTTGCCCTACTATTTGATATAATCAAAACTAAGCATATTCTAACCCTGTTCTTTTTATGATTTTATATCTTTTTATCTTGGATTTTTAACACTTTAATTTCACTAAATTGGGTTAGTTTTGCTTACTTATGTGTCCAAAGGCATGTTAGGAATTTAAGTGATTAATTGTTCAATTTTAATTTCAAAGTACTTTTACCTTTCGAATATATGACACATTGCTACAATTACTACAATTTCATGTGTAGGTGACACGGCAACTTTTAGGAGATTAATCCAATGGCTAAATTGCATAAGGGATGAGGAGTGGTAGAATGGCATTCATGGAACTAGATACATGTGTGGGACTGGAATCTGCATGATGATGAGGGTTACGTGATCCAAATACTCCCGGCAAGAAATCCACCATCAAGACGACGTGAAGGTTGAATGCTTGTGGTGATTTATGATTCATCAGAACAACATGGTGATAAAGTGATGTCTTTGCTACCAACTAATAAAACAAGAGGAAGAATATCGCAGCAAGGTAAACAATAAATATGTGGGTGAAAACATTGGGTTTGATAGATTGGTTAAGTTGTGGCCAAAATTGTGTCAATTGTTTATGGATTTTGTTGTAACTAGGAATGACGTTAACGGAGAAGCAAATGTGCATTACTTTTTTTTTTTTTTTACTATTATTCATGACTGAAATTAAATCTTAAAGCAAATGCTTATTACTATTATTGTTAACCCATAATAGATAACTTAATACTTCATTTGATCTTTAATATAATAGTTAGATAATTAATTTAGGTAAATTAAAAAAATTAGCTTAGTTCTTTGTAATAAATATGTATTGATTTTTCGATTATGCTCTTCCTAATCATATGTATTTTAACTACCCCATGATAAAAATTCCTTTATTATATACAATCAATAGGAAGATTTTAGAAAAAAATTATAGGCTAAAGGTGCATCCAACACCCTAAACTAATTTTGGAAGAGTAATTAACACCTTAAAGTATTTAAGGGTGCAACAACACCCTGAACTAGTCGCATCTAAAAGTATTTAAGGGTGCAATTAGCACCCTGAACTAATTTTAGAGGTGCGACTAGCACCCTAAAGCATTTAAGGGTGCAATCAGCACCCTAAAATATTTAAATTGGTACAATTTTACCCATTCGTTAACAAAAATACTAACTTTTATTTGACACATGTTACATAAAATTTTTATTTTGACACATTATTATTTAAAAAGTCATATGTGTAATATTGTTTTAATAAATTACACTAAATAAACTATAAAATTTCTCAATTTTTATATATAAATTCTATACAATGTCAATTTTAGAGTTTATTGAATACTCTTATTTAAATAATATGACACATGTGACTTTTTAAATAATAACATGTCGAAATAAAAAGCTCACGTGACATAAATCGGATAGAAATTTATGTTTCTGTCAATGAAAGGATAAAATTGTACCAATTTAAATATTTTAGGGTGTTGATTGCACCCTTAAATACTTTAAGTGCTGGTCGCATCTCTAAAATTAGTTCAAGGTACTGATTGCACCCTTAAATACTTTAGGGAGCTTGTCGCACCTCTAAAATTAGTTCAGGGTGCTGATTGCACCCTTAAATACTTTAGGGAGCTGGTCGCACCTCTAAAATTAGTTCAGGGTGCTGATTGCACCCTTAAATACTTTAAGGTGCTGGTCGTATATCTACAATTAGTTCAGGGTGATGATTGCACCCTTAAATACTTTAAGGTGCTGGTCGTATCTCTACAATTAGTTCAGAGTGCTGATTGCACCCTTAAATATTTTAGGGTATTAATTTCTCCTCTAAAATTAATTTAAGGTGTTGGATGTACCTTTTTCCAAAATTATAAAATTAGAAGATAAAGTGGATTGAGGTCTTATAATTAAGACTAAAATAAATCTCTTATTTAAATCTTCTATTTAGGACCAAAGGTAGTATCACATAATAGCATAACATATAAATTTCTATTAGATTTTTCAAGGTCTTAACAAATCTTTACATGACATAGTTAGCGGTATAGAAATGAAAAGTGTGAGTGAATTCATAAAAGGTTATGTATGCCTATGAATTAACATAGAAAGCCATCATTAGTTACACTTTATAAGCTAGAAAAATAATTACATCATAACACCCATTCAATTTTTAATATAAGACTTATTTAAATAATTAAATTAAATTAAATAAATTAGTTAAATTAGTCAATATGCCATATTTTTTCTCAAATACCCTAATAATTTTTTTGATTCTTTTTTTCTCTCTCTTAATTATTGTTGAGGAAATACCAATAGAAATAATTTGAGAAAAAAAAGATAAATTTAAAAAATATATTTTATATTTAGGACTAAAATTAATTCTTCAATTAAATTATATATTAAAGATAAGGAGGAGTAACATATTTTCACTCATAGTTTGTAGGGTGAAAGTAGATACAATACTTTATGACTTCATCAATCCAACAAGCTACACTTCCTTTCTTACCCAACATGGATGTGTCAAAAGTTTGAACAAATTAAATATGATGGCAAAAGAACACACATTGTAATGTTGTTGATAGCGAAGCCTGCGTATTGCCTTCTTTTCCTGCAACGCAAGGCTTTATTTATGGGAGAATTATTATTAAGTTTTAAAGAATGAATTAAATTATCAAAAAATCCTAAATAGTATAAATTTGACGATTCTTGTACTGGAACTTGTCATTGTTAGTTTTTCAGTTGTTATTAAGACTTTTGAATAATTAATTCCCTTACTTGAGACCTTATTATAATTCTCCTTTTATTTATTTTCGCATCTAGAGTTTCAGTTATTCTCAGCCTTATTAAAATCAAATTTCACACTAGGAAAATGTAATAGTAAACAAATGGAATGAGAAAACAGAAGAATGATACTTCTCCAATCTTTAATATAAGAGCTAATTAAATTTTTTGAATAGATTAAGGAAATTAAATAAAATAATTAATTATTATAACTAATATAAGAGCTAATTAATTAATTTAAATATATTAAAAAGTATATAATATTAATTTATGTTGGAAGGTTAAATTTAGTTATAATTAAGGGGGAAGAACTACCGAAAGTGAACCTTTTTGAATGATGAGGGTCCGCCTTATGAGAGAGATCCTGCCAATACAGGTTCAGTTGGGTTTCTCTTCAGCCACAGCGCTACTCTGGGAGATACATATACTAGTCATGGTCCTTTGATTCAAGTCTGATGGAAGAAAATTAGAGTGGAAGCAAGACAATTTTTTTTTACAAAAAAGTTCAGTAAATTTAGTGTCGGTCTTCTATCAAGGCTTATGTATAGCTCTAAGATTTATAGAGTGCTTACAAGGGACTTATAAATTTGTCTACTAAAAAAATCCTTATAATGATAGTAAGAATCAAATTCACATTCTTTTAAGATAAGATAGGGTTAATTTTTGGATAAGATATAGTAATTTGTGGGTTAACTTCATCATAAAATCATCATTTTGGGCCCTGGCCTGTTGGAGACCAAGCCCTCCATTTGTCTTTTTTGAGCACACATCGTGGGTCCACAGCATGCTATATCAGTAGTTTTGGGCCCATTAGTCTTTTTTGGTCGGATGCTTTTTGTTTTAAATATTTATGTGACATTCTTTTAAGGGATTTATTAAACGAAAGAAGATTAAATTTTTAATCTTTTTCACATATATGCTTAAACTTCCTCTTAGCAAATGATTTCCTATTTACATTCTTAATTACATCAAATTAAATAACAATTGTTTTTCAATTTTCCTCTGAATTTACTCTATGTATTTTAAGATTTAAGCTTCATTATTTTAAATATTTATGTAGCGTTTTTCAGAAAATTATTAAATTTTTAATTTTTCTCATATGTTTTAACCACCTCTCCATTGGCTCCAATGATTTCTCATTTATATTCCTGATGACATTATTAAATTAAATCACATAGGTTGCAGACCATTTGATCTCTTGGTATAAGATGTGTCTTTCGTGCCATCAAATTTAAGGTTTGGTTCCTAACTTCATCAGGTCATACACCTACCATCCAAATTAAAAAAAAAAATCACAGGTTTCAATTGTGTATTTTAAATTTCAAATTATGTTAACTCTAAAAATAAAATAATTTTTGTACACCAAAAATAATTTTTTGATTATTTAGGAACATATTATCTCTGATCCTTAATATAAGATCTATTTTATTAATTTAGGTATATTAATAAAGTTAATTAAATTAATTATTTGTCATGATTATATGTTAGTTTTTCTAAAATATTTTATTTAATTATGTGTATTTGAGCTACCCTTAATTAAAATTTCTTAACATGTGTAATTATATAGGGATACTATAAATAGAAAATTTTAATTTTGGGAGACAAAATAGAATGTGATCTTATATGAAAGACCGAAATAAACTCTTCATCTAATTTTTATATTTAAGACTAGAGGATATATCATAACAATCTTTTGTAATATTGCACTAATTTCTATCATTGAATCACAAAGACAGTTTTAAAAATTAACAAGTTAATTTTAGTAACTCATAACAAATTTTTTTCATTAAAGTTGCTACCGGTGATGTCAACCTAAGCTTCAATAACTTTATTGCAAAAATGTTATTATGATTAGTTAATAAAGACTTACGAATTGCTAAATTCAATTTGTTTTAATCATTATTTTAAAAAATATATCTAAAACAATGAAGTGAGGGTCAAAGACTTGCTTTCTGAGCATGATTGTCTTTAATGAAAACATAATGTTCTCTGCATTTTCTACAATTTTGTAGAACAAAAAGTAATAAAACATCACAATTGATCTAGTTTTTTGTTGTACAGAACAACTTTTTTGTTTTGTTTTTGAGAATAAGTAACTAAGAATCAATTTTCTAACAAATTTTTCTTTTTTAAGAATCAATTTTGAAAAAAAAAATCTTTTTTGTTTTAATTTTTCAGAAAAAAAAAACTATTCTCAAAACAAGAAATCAAATAGCCTCTAAAAATCTGGAGCTCTATAAAACAATGAAATTTAGGTGAAAATTTTTGTTAAAAACAAGCTCATGTAATGATACTGCATATACTTTTGGCAAACAAAAAATATTAAAAATATTGAGATTTGTATTCTTGTATTGGATATTAATTAATTAAATTCCCTTTCGTGATCTAGTTAGTTGTCGAAACTCTAAAGGTTTATTTTTTTTTTTTAAAAAAAAACCATTGAAGCCATAGTTTGACAGAACAACTTTTTTGTTTTGTTTTTGAGAATAAGTAACTAAGAATCAATTTTCTAACAAATTTTTCTTTTTTAAGAATCAATTTTGAAAAAAAAAATCTTTTTTGTTTTAATTTTTCAGAAAAAAAAAACTATTCTCAAAACAAGAAATCAAATAGCCTCTAAAAATCTGGAGCTCTATAAAACAATGAAATTTAGGTGAAAATTTTTGTTAAAAACAAGCTCATGTAATGATACTGCATATACTTTTGGCAAACAAAAAATATTAAAAATATTGAGATTTGTATTCTTGTATTGGATATTAATTAATTAAATTCCCTTTCGTGATCTAGTTAGTTGTCGAAACTCTAAAGGTTTATTTTTTTTTTTAAAAAAAAACCATTGAAGCCATAGTTTGAGTAATTGCTAACCCTACAAGTGATTGAAGAGAACAAAAAACTTTGTTCAATGTGTTTTATGGCAATGAGACATAAATTTAGAACAAAATGCAGAAAATTTTTTGTTTAAAAATTTTATTAATCTAAAAGATTAATATGTTTTTATATAAAAAAAGTATCAGTAGTTTACATGATTTCATACATAGATAATATTGATATTCGAATCTAAGTTTTTCTCGTTAATAAAAATTTTTAAAAAGGATTTTTTATTGATTTCCCTCTAAATTTATTAGAAGGAGAAGAGAAGTGAATTGTGAGTAAAATTATTTGGAATTAGTTATTAGTAGCATAAATTTTTATAATTAGATATATCTTTTTGTTATGTTTAAAGAATATATGAGTTGCGCTAATTTTTTTTATAGAAAAGCAAATATTAGGCTACAGTATATGCTAGTTGTAGCCTGTAGTATTATTAAGGTGTATATTCAAGCCACTAAACAATGCAATATAAAAATGACAATTAGCATGAAATACTTAAACATATTATCAATAACGATTCTATAAAAATGAATAAAACATGCCAAACAAAAGCTATCACCAGTAATATAGACCCTTGGCACAAAAATATGTAAACCAGATTTATTGGGTAAAATTGTTTCTCAAATTTCCTTTATATTGTTTGTTCAATTAAACAGATAACCTATGGTTGAATGAACACTGTATCCATCACATGAACAATAGAGGGACTTTAAGTCAAACCTTACCAAGAACTACCTCTGAGATAGTAAGATGTGATAGCATCTAAAGAATACATACCTCAATGTTAGTGACGAAGCCTGGACATTGTTTCGTTAACAGCGGGAAGATGTTAATTATAAGGTTTGATGTGTGCTGTAAACTTACATTTTAATCAACTAATCTAACTTTGTTTTATTTTCATATGTTATTTATAAGAGGAATCAAGAAATAGCTAAGAAGAACGTGTACCACCATTATATGTCTCAAGGGGGTACAATGTCCTTGAAAGAAAAATGATGCAAGAGCAATTGTAGGTTGCGCAACAAGCTACCACATCAGACCCTAGTGCCTCAGACCCTTCTTCATCCACCCAGTGTCAATCTCACTAACAAAATTGGAAGGCTGGGAAGGTAAAGAAGGGACAATACATCGCTCAAAAGGTTACTACATTTACTGAGAGGATTTTAAGTAATTAATTTAAATACTAAGAATTTATACGTTATTATTTGCTCTTTAGTTATTTTAACTTAGTTATTTGTATATATTATAGGATACACTGGAGCAATAGGCATCCCAAGGGTGTTTCATTCTTGAAAAAGGAATTGACATCTTGGAGACAGCTATTGGGACCACTGACCACCTAGGTTGAGTAAGAAAGGTCCCCATGGAGTAATACATAAAGACTTTTTCGGCTCCGCCTCTTGAAGAAGAAGCACACTCTTCGCAGATATGGTGTCTAGAGATGAGTTACAAAAGCTTCGAGATGAACTTGTTGCACAACATTAAGTGGAGTTGGAAAACATGGGCTGTGAGATTGACGCCAAAGTCAATGAGCTTATGGATGCTAGGCAACAGCAGGCAATAATGATGATGGGTTACCCCACATCTAGAAAAAATTATCCATTTACTTATTTTCAATGGATGTTTAACATGTATTTTTTCTGGACTAATTTTGTTTATATTATCAGGGTTCTCCTGTGGTGACAAGTGGGAAAAGCAGCGCCAATAAGGAGAATTTTGTCTCCCAATCATCTAACCCTGCCCCTGACCCTGAGCACACGAGGAGGTGGGAAAGAGTGTGGTCTCTACATTGCTTCACACAAAGGGACTACACAATTCATTGCTTATGCCACCGTGTACCTACGTGCCACAAAATTCACCATAAAACAATTCTTGATGGCAAAATCAAGGACACGACAGCACCGGTTCCATGCCCTACTGATGAGGTCCACATATTAGACGAAGCTCCAGGGCAGTTTATTATGTGGCCTACACATCTAATCAAATTGAGAAAGGGGGTCACACTAGAGCCGGTGCCAGAGAAGGTGCCAACGAAGGCAACATTGAAGGACCCATAACCAAAAAAGGTGCCACAGAAGCTGAAGGTTAAAAGGGTGAAAGGAGACAAGCTCAAACCTCTTCCTCAAATCATATCCTCGAGATATATAGGTATGGCAACTCTTTACTCTATGGAAGAAGGATTAGAGAAAGCACTAAGCTTCACAATTCTGTTCGGGATTTTGACCACATAAGAGCTTTATAAATTCACATGGACAAGAATGACATAGTGCAATTCCTAAATTTTGAAGAGCTAGATTCAGTTGTTATCCAGTTAGCCATATTGTAAGTTGTAAATTTATTTTAATATTTTATGTTTTATCATTCGTGCAGTACTAACTCTTTTCTCTATTAACAATAACCACTTCTATCGGAGATACTTGGACGAACTAAAAGGAGATATATTTGGCTTCATGTGTCTGCAATGTGTCCAAGACATAGGCATCGATAGGAACTCGAGAATGATGTACATGGTCGATATCATGACCCACATCAAGAGGAAGATATATTTTGCACCTTACAAGATGTTCTTGCGGGACCTACACATGGTGCCACATGTCTCCTTCTCCAGGAAGAGGAATTCTAAATCATGTATTAATAATAAAATAATGTTAAGAAAGAAGGATAAGCATGATTAAGTATTAAAGCAACCAATCACAAGCAAGATTAATACCTTGTAATAATTAAGAATTTTAAGGGGATAATGGTCCATTAAACCCCAAAACTTGGCTATAAATACCCCTCCATCCTCTTTATTTTTGTGCACCTAGAGGATCCTTGGGGAAACTATGCCAAAATGAAGAAAGAACTCAAATCAAGATCAAGAAGGAGCCACCCAAGAAGTACCAAAGGTAAGCAATTAATCTTAGCTTTTAACCTTGTGTTTAAGAGGCTTTATAATGAGGTTTTTATGGCTGGAACTTTGGCAATCTCTTCTTCCTTGTGGCTAACCAAAAATGGTAAAGAGGAATAAAAAGAGAAATTGAAGTTAGAACTATGTAAAGCTAGCTTAGACAAGCCTAGATTAGCGTTTATACTTTGAATTAATTGTGTAATTCTTGATTTCCCATTTTGAGGACCTTTCGGCCAGACAAGAGAATAGGACCAAGGGAGATGAATTTGATGCTTGCATTAAGTCCAGAAGGCAAAATTGTATAGGGTTAAGCCAAGGGACAAGATTTGAAAGGATTAAAATCAAAGATAGTATTTTTGAGAAAAACCCTTGATGCCATGGTTCTGTTCTGTCTAGTATGTAACACCTTACTTTCGTTCATCGTAGGGATCATTCAGTAGTATTTAGAACCATTTATATGATCATTGAAGTTCAAATTCAAAATCTAAAAATTTCTAAATCACGGTACTGTTCATGTGGTATTTCTAGATTAAGTAATGAATTTCAAAAAATCATAATTAATTCTAAAACAGTTTATTTGGTCAAAGTTCACTGTTCATTTGGTTAAAAATTCTGAAAACAGTTTCGGTACCCAACTTTGAAAAATTCATTTTCTTTGTATAGATATCGAAATAAGGCATTCTTTATGTCAAAATGAAGCTTGACATGTTAACTAAATGTTGGTAAAATTTTATACATTTATTCTATCATTTACTATTTTTCATTACATCATAAAGGTCACTGCCTCATTACAAGTTATTATTCACAGTAACAAATTTCAACATCTATATATTCATTTATCACATTACGATTATACTCTCCAATCCCTAACTTCTTCTCATGCAACTTCATCTTCTTTTCTTATTCATGAACCTATTGGGATTGGGACATAGAGGGGTGAGATTTCTGGGGAAATCTCAGTAGCAAACAGAAACTAAATAGTGTATGCAACTCAATGCTTGATGTTAATATGTGTGTGCTTAATAATCATGCTTACATAATGATATCTTTGCATGCTTCCATGCTCCTTAAATTATGACATATAGCCATAATATAAAAAGAAACAAAGCATTACTTAATCATACATGCTTCACATAATCAAAGTAAGCAATCATCACATAAAATATCCAAGCAACATAAGCGTACAAGGATGTCAATTCACTACCTCTATTCCTTGCTTTTCCTTACTCTTTTCCTTTCTCACTTTTCCTTGATATGTTGCTGCCTTCTTTGAGCACACAAGTTAAAGCATAAACATTGCATAATCATTCATCCATCATAACCAAATTACCTAACATTCATGAACATTAATCTCAATTAACCATTTAAGCCCTAACTTTCTTTGTTTGTGGTTAATTGCTTTATCCTTTGAATTAATTTGTATGTTGACTTTACCCTACACAATTTTGCCTTCTGAATCCATTTATGAACTTAAAATTTTGAAAATTCTAGCTACTTGTCTTGATCTAGATAGAACCATACAGCACCCTCAACATTTTTCAAAAATTCTCATTTTAATTCTAATACTTCCAATACTTGTTTCTCTACTTTATCCCACACAATTTTTTATTTTAAAACCATTAAAAGTATCAAAATCATTAAATTCTCATCACTATTCGTACATATGAACAGTAATAGAAATGGTTTCAAAACTTCCCTTTTCCAATTTCAATACTTCTAAGGTTCCAATCCTATACAAAATATCCTTTAAATTCAATGGAAGCATTAGATCATTAAAATTCATACTCCTTCTGTCCAGAACAATACTGGCCAAATGGCCTTCACAAGAGTAAAGTCAAGAATTACAATTTAATTTATTAACCAATTATCCTAACTAACTTATCTAAATGTCTTTTTCATAGTTCTAACTTAATCTTCTTTTTCCTTATTCATTGTAGCATTTTAGCCAGCATGTGGATCAAGGGAGAAATCCATTTTCTAACCATTAAAACCTAGGTTTTATCCTTCCAAAATATTTATAAATAAATTAGAAAGGATTAATTACCTTATGCCTTAGCTACCTTGGATCAAAGTCCCTTGAAAATCCTCCTTGAATTTCCTTGCAAAGGTTGAGTTTTAATTTGACAAGAGTTTCCCCTTATCTCTTGTGCCACAGTTTTGAACATGATGAAGGGTATTTATAGTGAAATTTTAAGGGTTTAGGGACCATTTTACCCCTCACTTTCCTAATAATTGAAAGCTCTTAATCTTGTATTTTATTGGTTGGTTTTTTTATTAATTAACCTTAATTATCATTAGTTTAATTCTTATATTATTTTATTGTAATGAAGCACATGGCATAACCCTTTCTTCTTTGCCTTAGTACCATGTGGAGGGTGTGTAGGTCCCAAAAGGGACACCTCATATGCCATCACATGCATATTAAAGTTTCCTTGAACTTTCTTTAATTTCTTTCTTTTTTTAAAATTCATAAATTATCTACAAATTGACTTGAGCTCCAATACTTGCTCTTAGGCTTGTTAGTCTTGCATATGATGCCATTATTGAGCCTTCTTTGGGTCCAATTGCTAATTGGCATAAATCCCAAGACATTTTCCTTATACCGATATTTTTAGATTACCCTAATTTTGAGATAAATTCTAGACACCTCTTTTAATAGTTATGATATTTTTAAAAATTTATTCTAATATAAAATGAATTTTTTGCAAATTCTCATAATTTTTTGAGACTCAAAAACCTTATTAAAAATTCTATACGTTTTCTTTAAATCCTTTATCGGTATTTTATTTCACCTTAAATTCTCTAATTAATTCTATAGAACTCCTTTTTTACTTTTGTCAATTTTATAAATTCTTATATTAATTATAAGAATTTACTGCAAAATTTCATCTGATTCTGAAGTCTAAAATATATTGTACTAATTTCCAAACTTTAAAAATTAATATCAATTTATCGGGATCTTAAATAAGAATTCTGAGAGATATGCCTGGCCCAAATTTTATTCTCTATTTACTGGTAAAATTTGGGATCAAAATATTTCTGAGCAATTTTAGGCCTTTTCTGGTTCAACTTTCTATAATTACACTTTTGCCCCTAAATTTGGCAGTCCCTAAAATTATCAAATTTTATTTTAGTCCATTTCTACCAAATTTAAAACTCTAATTTAGTACCTAAAATCTCAAAAATCCATTTAAGTCCCTTTTCTATTTTTTCTTAAATT
Organism: Leucaena leucocephala; assembly: GCA_037074615.1. Taxonomy (NCBI): domain Eukaryota; kingdom Viridiplantae; phylum Streptophyta; class Magnoliopsida; order Fabales; family Fabaceae; genus Leucaena; species Leucaena leucocephala. The sequence goes on from CM073549.1 coordinate 9,918,138, forward strand.
TTCTATATTTAACTTTTGTCTAAATTATATTCACGTCATGTAACTTTATAACTTTTACTTTTTCATTCTTTCTTTGACCTAAACTTATCTAACCATTATCTTTTATTCTAATTATCATCCCAATTCCTTCATAACATTTTTCATCTATCAGTCTTATACAAATAGGGAAGGGATGTTACACAGTACCCCAAGGAGGAGTTGGAATTTGTTAATTCTAACTTCATATTTGGATTCCTTTGGCAAAATTGTGTAGGATATGGTCAAGGCACAAATTAATTTAAATAGCAAGACAATTAACCAAAATTTAAGAAAGATATAAGCTTATCAGTTTAGGAAATTAAACTAAGTTATTGGATTCAAGTTTGAACCTAATTAGAATGGAAATGTAATGAGTGTATTGTTATGTTATGATTAGATTTTAATTAGCATGGATAAGGAATCACAAAGAGAAGGAAAGAGTAAGGAAAAGTGATAAAAATTAGTGAACTTATACTTAAACTTGTATGCTTGATGCTTGAGTGTTGTTGATGTGCTGTTGCTTGACCTGATTATGTGAAGCATGTATGATTGAGGAAGCTCTTTTTATTTTTATGCTATGGTCATATGTTATAAGTAAGAAGCATGAAAGCATGATCATAGTAAGCAAGCATGTTTAACACTAAGTATATAGTTGCATACATTATTGTGGTACCGTTTGTAATTGAGATTTCCTCTGAAATCTTACCCCTTTCCCATGTAACAACCATCACAACAGGTTCATCCCATAGTGGAGAAGCTGAAGACACATGAAGAGGAATTAGAGATAGAGATCATGTTTAATATATGATTTTTGTTATGACTTGTAACGTATATGAATGCATAGTTTCCAGCTTCTGGCAGTGATTTTGTAGCTATCTAGAAAAAAAATAGTAAACAATGGAATACATATATGAAATTTTACATGTAAATATAAGACATGCCAAGATTTAATTTGATATAAAGAAATCTGCAATTGGATGTCATTACATGAAGAAACAATTTTCCAAAGTCAGGGGACCAAATATAGAAATAGGAAAAAATGACTAAATGAACAGAAAACTTTGGGGCCCAACTGGCGTTGACTCAGTTAGGGCAGGGTCAATGACCTATTTTTCCCTTAAAAGATGCTTAAGTTAGTTTCGCGTAGCAACTTGAACCACTTCGTTTTGATTTTTTTAAAATTAATTATGATTTTTTGAAATCAAGTCGCCTATCTAGAATTTATACAATGAATAGTAACTAAGAATAGTAAAATTCCAGATTGAGTAATTTGATTTCAATTACCTTGTAAGGTTCCAGATGCTACCATTTGGTCTCTAAGAAGTAGGAAATTAAGATATTATAGTGCCAGCATCCTCAGTCAAATAGACCTGTCTAGAGATCCTATAAGCCTCCAGACGTTTATTTTCCAACTCTAAATGCATAGCTACATCGTTAAAAGTAACAATGTTTTCATTGTGGGTTAAGTTGACTTTCATATGCTCCCAACTAGCAGGGAGTGATCTGATTACAACTTGCACTTGCTGTTCGTTAGACAAGGTATGGCCAGCTCCTTTCAATTCTCTGATCATGTTAGCCATCACTCTCAAATGTTGCTTCATATGAGTGTTTGACTTAAGCTTATAGGAGTCAAACTTAATCGTCAACCTTCTATGCTTAGTGGTAGAAACACCACCAAATTTATCCTTTAGTATAATCCACATGGCTTGAGCGGTCTTGTGTGTCTCAAATTCACACATGATGTCATCTGCCATTGCACTAAGAAGCGTGATTCTAGCTATGCTATTCTTCTTCCTCCAAGCCTGGTAAGCCTCTTGGTTCTCCTATGCTGGACCGTATTCCCAACTTTAGGTTCAACTATAGCAGTCGTCAAAGGTTCAATAGCATCTTATTCCTCTAAGATGTCTTGGACCTTTCGGTGTCAAATATCCCAGTTATCCACGTTGAGTTTTTCACCTTTATTTAGTTCAAAAATAATATTCTTGGTTACCATTTTTAGTTCTTAGGCAAATATAGGTTCTCTTCTAAGGAGAATCGTTCCAAAGAACATTTCAGTCATATAGCGCAGTGGAGTATACAATATCATGTACTTATATCATTCTTGACTATAAAATAATGACACTACAAGATCTATGATCAGGAACATACGTTTCTACCTCCCATCACATAGATACTTGTAATAATCATTATGTTCTATCAAGAATTTTATACAAGTACTTTAACAATAAGACACAAATTTTAGAAGCCTTATATTCTAAAAGCTTCCACTTATAAGAAGCATGCTAGTAGATGAGGAAATAAATAAATTTAAAAGAGTTTCATTAAATAAAGTAAGACATATAGTCTATTTATAGTACATGAAATCATGTCTTTAAGAGCAATAAAACATAAGGAAATATAGTACTAAGATATATCAATCGAGATAACAGCGAAAAAATTTAAGAATATCTCTCCTTAGTTTTCTAAGCTTGGGTGACTTAAGCATGATTTTTGAAGTTCTTTCTATAGCGTCAACCCATAAAGGTTTTCTGGTGCGCCAGCCTCTACCTCTTACTTGTCTTATGTATTTCATCATGACTTTGGCATCGAATTTTGTGTTTTTCTTGTTAGTTATGAATTTGGCATAATCATGGAGAATTTTATAAATACATTTTATGTTCATGAGTTTGACTGCTTGATCTTTAGCTATCCTCCTAGCTAAAGTTGGGGTACTAGGTTGGATTACTTCTACTTCTTCCTCGTTCATAAGTTATTTAAGAAGAGAAGGCACAGAGTTATATCCAGAATCTGTGAACATCAATTGAAGCAACTCGGGTAGAGGATCTTCCATTGGTTCCTCATGATCGTCCTCAAGAGCCCCTTCTAGATCTTCATTAGGATTTTCTTCAGGATCCTCATCAAGATCTTCCTCTAGATCGTTAATCTCTACAAGCTCCTCTAGATCTTCTTCTTCAAGAAGTTTAGGATCTGAATCCTCACATGAGGTTCATTTTTTGGATCTTTATCATCTAGATATGAGAAGCTTAATGGAGCATATTAAGTGATTTCAGTGAGACTTGAAGTCCTTTAACTCATTTGCACTTAGAAATTAAATAATATAAATTATCATAATTTTATGGAATTTTTAAACACCTAAAAGTATCAGAAAATGCACTGAATAGTCACAAACAGGTATAAAATTGCCCCTAAAAATAGGCAAATTATATATCAAAATGAAAATAACAATTTTAAGGATTTTTAGGGACAAATCGCACCTCAATTCGAGTCCTCACGCTCCCTCATACGCCCCTGAAAGATTAAATTAAAAAAAAGGACGAGGCCACTCTCGGCCTCGGCGCGTGTCCTCCACATGTTACTGTGAGGCTGCCATGTGGTCTCACGCACCACGTGAACCCAACCTCCAAATGTTTTTAATAATAATAATAATAATAATAATAATAATAATAATAATAAATTTTTTGGACGGACCGGGTTGGGCTCTGGCAGCCCCGAACCGATCGTTATTTATTCTCTACTCCGTTTCTTCACTGTCCGATGTTCATTTTCTACGTTCTTGGAGTAATTTTCTATTGTTTTCGCAAGCTCCACGCAATGTGACTATTTTTGAAGCCTAAATCGGAGGTTTTAGTTGACCCAATTTGACCCGAAACTTCTCTCCTCTATAACTCCGCCGTCCTACGTCCGTTCTTGATCTCATTCTCTCTTTTTTTCGAGATCTACACTTTGGGACTAATTTTGAAGCCTAAAACTATAGTTTTTAAATGACCCAACTTTGACGAACCGAAGCTTAATAGGGAGCATATTATACAGTTCATATATGCATATGATATAAGCAAATAAATCATATTCTAACCTCTAAATTAAGCCAGCTCTAATATCAATAAAGAGATTTAGGCGTACCTGAGATGTATATCAGTTTCTCCAATTGCTACAAGATAACCCAGTTACTTTGATGGACTCGGGTATTCAAACAAGACAAATACACTATAAGAAAAGAAGAGAGAGAGAGAGAGAAGGAAAATTTCTAAAGAAGAAAATCAGTCTGATGTAAATTATGGATTCCAAAAATATGAGTTATGCTATCCCATAATTCTCTCCCTCAGTCCTACGTCCAATTTAAAATTTGGATGAAAAGAGAAAATCTCATATAACGTCTCAGACTTTTCTAGTTATTATCACTTGAGCCCCAGACTTTTAATAATTATCAACTGAGTCTCGGACTTTTAATTATTGTCTCCTGAGCCCTATAATATGTGGGCGGGTCTAATCCACCAAGGTCGATTAGAGCAAAAATTCTAACAGTGGATAAAGCCACCGAAGGCTCGGGTTGAGGAAAGGTAGAGCCACTGGCAGCTCCTCCGGTGGCAGATTGTGTCACCTAAGAAGAAGCCGCCGTAGATTTCTTGGAATGTGCCACAGGGTTTCGCTTTTTATTCCCCGTCGATTGAGTTACAGAACCTGGGTGTGTAGGTCTCTCGAAAAATAAGAACTTTAAAGAATAAGAATATGATCGAAAGAGCATAGATAGAAGGCAGAAAGATTTCAAAGAAAGAACAAAATATTTCAGATACAGAAAGAAAGATTTTAGAGGAAGAAAGTAGATGGATCGGAGGAAGACGCTTACTGAGAGGCAGTTGATTGATTGGTTGGAATCGAATGCAAATGGAGAATCGAGAGGAAGAGGAAGTGCCTTCCGGTGCTCGAGACGAGCAATGATCGGCGGAAAAAATCAATGACAATAGTGAAAACTGGAAACTCTGGCTAACTGGTCTGGCTCTGCACACATACGCTTAACTAACGACCCCGACGGGAATGAGCTCAGATTCGAAGGAGAGAGAATTTTGACGGGAAAATAACTATTTATATCGAGACTCTAATTATTATTATTAACTAATTAAGACCTAGATATATTAAATATTTTTAGTTTTTCTGGTTTGCTTTTGGTATAGTTTCTGTTTAGTCTGGTAGGTAGTTTTATTTTGCGTGAGATACATGCGTTATTAGGGCGTTTTTCTTTTCACTGCGCCTTCTTTCTATATTTCAATGTTCCTTCTATACTTCAAGGCAGAAAAAAAAAAATGAAAAGGGCTATTTTCAAGATACCTAATTCTATTGTTTTTTAAAATAATTAATTTTCCATTTTTACTAATTTGTTTATAATTTTATTAGTTTTTTAATTATAAGTAATAGTTGCTATATTCATAATCTCTTAATTATATTTTTTTAAAATTCTAACATAATTGCATACTACAACTACCAAGTATTGAAAAGTTTCAAAAAATACCACCGCACACTTTACATACACTACTAACAATTCTCAAATGCATGTTAAACATATCGATATTCAATACTATTTCTTTGCCCTGTATCGATTCATGACACATGTTTTGTCCCTAATATTAGTTTTAATACAATCTCTGTTGAACAACTTTTAATATGAGTTATGATGTATTATTTACTAAATGTGGTTGTATTGTGATGGATTCTCATACAAGATGGGTTATTGAAGTTAAGGTTGATAATTTCTATCTCGTTCTGAGTGACTCGTCCCCGTCCAAGCGATTTTTGGATAGATCCGTCCCGTCCTGAGAAGGACAGAGACGGAAAAACCTCAGGACAAGATGGATTTCGGCATGACCCTCAGGTCATCCCGTCCGTTCTGATAGTTATTATTTTTTTATTAAATATATTAATATCCTGCCGTGTACTCGTGTCTCACACTCTCACTTTCACCTCTTTTCGAATCATATTCGGTAGCCTGCAGCCCTAGCACCAGGCACCAACAGCCGTCGCCGCTCTCACTTCCTCCCCCAGTTAGCCAGTGGCTAGTCCCCCTATCGCCTTAAGGCCTCAATCGCTCCTCCTCAGCAGTCGGTTCAAACACATCTTTTTCACTTTGCGACTGCTGCTCACTGCTGCCCAAATTCTAGAGTAAACTTCGTTGCTACACGTGACCTGGTCTTCTCGTTGTCGTTTGCCTTAATCCATCACTGTCATTCACCTCAGACCATCGATGTCGTTCATTTTGTCTCAGACCACATATTTCATTTCTTTGTCTTCACTCTGCGTCTTTGGTTGCTAAGAAAATCATAAATCTGTGAAATTTATGGGCCAACCATTTGAAAGAGAAATATACATAACTATAATTTTGAAAATGAAACCGTTTCATATTTTGAAAATTAGGAGCAACCGTTTCATTTCAAAATTAGGAGCAACCATTTCATATCTGTAGGAGAAAATGAAACCTTCACCTTCAATATTTTGAAAATGAAACGTTCAAGTATTTGCCACAGACCATATATTTCATTTCTTTGTCTTCACTCTGTTTTCTGGGTAATTTATGGGATGAGGTTCTATTGGTTCGGTTTTTGGGAAAATGAAACGGTGTTGAATTGAATTCGATTTGAAGATATCTTGCTTTGTTTTCTCTTTTTCAGTTTCGTTATGATTGGAAGAAGAATTGTTCCGCTAGGATAGTTTAAAAGCAGAATTTATGAACAAAATGAAATGAGAGAAATCGCATAGCTTAAAATAGGTTTGCAATGGACAAGTGCTTTTGGTGAAATAATGATGAGCCTTTACGTGACAGAACTTAATAAAACCATGTTTATTTGCTGTTTAAAGTGGATGGAATCTCCTTGATGACTCCTTTATTTCCCATCTTCTTTCTCTATAATTTGACACTAATTAATATATTATTTGGATCAAGCATCAGGAAGTGGATTAACCTGGCCTCCCCTTTTCTGGGATAAAAAAGTTTTGTGGGATTGAAGAAATTGCCTGTATAGCTGTACTCATAAACAAACAGTGAGTTACCTTATTTGATTATTTTGAACTGGATTTTAGGATGTCTCAGTGATACAAATATTTTTTCCTATTTTACATAAGGATGGCCACTATACCCATTGTTGAAGAAAACTTAGAATAGACTGAAGATGTTGAACATGAAGCTATAGTAGAAGGACAAGACACGGAGGGAGAAGCAGAAGATATTGAGGAAGAAGAGAAATCAACAAAACGACTCAAATATATTGTTTAGGAGCATTTTGATAAGATTCCTTTGGATGAAAACAATAGAGATTACAAAGCCAAGTGCAAGTATTGTCCAGCAAGGATTGCTTGTAATTTTGTCACACATGGGACAAGTGGATTACAAAAATATCTGGATAGGTGCCCCTAAATCTAAACAGAATAAACAAGATGAGGCAAGCTATGTTCAATGCAGTAAGGTCTTTTAAAATTATGGGTTATCATTTATTTAATCAAGAGCGATGCAGACGAGCTGCTGCAAAATACATCATATTGGATTAAATGCTTTTTCAAACTATTGAGGGTGAAGGTTTTAGATAGATGATGAGTGAGGTAGAACCTCGCTTTCAAATACCATCAAAATCAACGGTTACTAGGGATTGCTTAAAGGTGTATCTTGAAGAATCAGGCAACTTGAAAAGTTATTTCAAAAGAACATAAGTCCGTGTTTCCCTCACTATATATACGTCAACTTCCAATTAGAGTTCAAGCTACATGTGTCTCACTGCTCATTGGATCCATGAAGATTGGTATTTACAAAAGCGAATCTTAAATTTCTGCGTAGTTGAAGACCATAAGGGTGACATAATTGTAGAAGAAATTGAGAAATGTTTATTGTCATGGGGCATTGATAAAATTTTTACCATCACAGTAGATAATGTTTCTTCAAATGACAATGCATTATCAACTTCGAAGTCAGTTTTCAAACATTGGAATGGTCTTGTATGTGATGGGGACTTCTTGCACTTGAGGTGTTGTGCTCATATCATGAATTTGATTGTGTTAGATGGTGTAAATGATATAGATGACTCCATTGAAGCCATTCGAAATACAATTAAATATATAAGATTTCTCTTGCAAGGTTTCAAAAATTCAAAGAGCTTGTGGAGAAAATGAAGATCGATTCAAAGAGTCTATTAAGAATAGATTGTCTAACTAGGTAGAATTCAACTTACATAATGTTGGAGAATGCCATTAAATTCAGTAGCGTGTTTGCAAGAATAGAGGAATTGGATACAGAGTACTAAAAAAGCTTTAAGGATAAAAAATTAATTGGTCCCCTATAGCTAAGTCATTCAAAAAAGTTGAGGAATTTGTTACTTTCTTGAAGGTGTTCTACAATGTCACTTGGAAATTTATAGGATCATTTCATGTGACCTCAAATTTGGCCTTCCAACAAATCATTAATGTGGGTGTTCTTTTGAAGAGAAGGGCAAATAATCTAAATTCTTTGTTATGTCATATGGCTAAGGGTATTCAAGGCAAATATGACAATTATTAGGGTAAGTTTAAAAACTTAAATCCTTTGTTAGTGATTGCAGTGGTACTTGACCCCAAGTATAAAATGAAGTTTTTGAAGATTGCTTTTGAAGATATGTTTTCTAATCCTACACATCATCGTAACGCCATGTCCAAAAAGGTCCCCGCGGTCTTACATTGCTTGTACGATCATTATTCATATGCACTTGATACATATCAGTCTAAAATTTAAAGTGGAAGTCAAAGTAAGAGTCAGTCACAAGTAGCAACTTAAGGTTGTTATGGCATGGATGTCTTGGAACTAGAGTCTTTTGATATTGATGGGGAGGGTTCTTGTGCAATTCAAAGGTTCCTTGCCCACATTGACTTTGAGAGCAAACAGATAAGTATGCGAAGTTAGAGAGGTATCTTCAGCTGAGTTAGTTGACTATCATAATCCTACATTGATCTTTTGGATTGGTGGAAAATAAATGCTAGCATATACAAAGTCATTTCATTGATTGCACGTGATGTGTTAGACATGCATGTCTCTACTGTGTCCTTAAAATCAGCATTCAGTATAGGGGATGTGTCATTGATGGCTACAGAAGTTCATTATCCTCTAAGATAGTTGAAGCGCTAATTTTTACACAAAATTAGTTATCTCCATCTACATTCAAATCAAAAGAATTTGATGTTGCCAACTTCAATAAAACTTTAGCAACAAAAAATGGCATTGGTTATATCATATTATTTGTTTTATTTTTTAGATAATTTTATTTGTTTACCATTATTTTATCTCTTAATTATCCTCTCCCTCTTCTTTGTTTCTTTACAGATGAAGCAATAACTTCAGTGGGTGAAGTGGAAGAATTGAAGAAGTAAAACAACTAAATATTATATCAATGAACTATTAATTAATAATTTAATGTTGTTTGTTTCTTTGAATATTAGACCGCTGCTTATTTTAGCTTGTAGTTGTGGATTATTTTGGCTTCTAGTTGTGGATTTAATGATTTAATTGATGATTGAATGGTTGTCCATTTTTCCACCTTTTTTTTCCATAATTTTGGGAATTCCTGGTCCTGTCCCAGTCCCAGTCGGGATAGGGACAACCTCAGGACGGGACGGCACATGGGAAGCGAAATGCATCCCGTGTCCATTCTCAGGAAGAGACACAGGATGAGGGTGTTTTAGTCATGACTCATCCCGTGAATACCCCTAATTGAAGTCACTTTTTTCAAATTGTAGCTACTGCTCTTTATTATTTATATTCTCTTTTTATTATTTTACCTACTTATTAATATCCATGGTATGAAAACCCTATCCCATTCTACTGGTTAGATCAATGAATCAGCTTCCTAAATGGTCTGGTTAACAGTTTTGGATGTGGTTGATCGAGTTGGAATTGTTGTTTTTTCCTAGACCCGAAACAAAGTCATTTTGAGTTGAAGAAAAGAAGAAGAAAAAATAGCAGTCAATCATATGTATAGTTTGTTAGACTCCATATTTTAATTATGACAAATGATTTTGATGATGTTAAACTTCAATATTTCATAACTGTTTTGAAATAGCTTATTTTTCAATAAGTATCGAAGGGTATTTATGATATGCCATTCGATAAATAAGAAAAATATTCTATTATGAAACACTGATTTACGAAAGGTATTTTTTGAAAACTTATTCAATAAAGATACTTATCGATAAATATTTCAATAAAATTGATTTAAACTTAGCTTATAAAATTGTGAAATACCTCTTAGAAAAGGAACTTCTCGAAGACTTATTCGATAAGAATACTTTTCAATTAAAACTTCAATAAGTAACATTTAGACTCAGTTTGCAAAACTGTTTTTAAAAAGGAACCTATAGAAGTATTTGATTAATATAAGTATTTATCGGTAAAGACTTCGATAAAAGCATTTATCAGTAAGTCAAAACTTAGTTTTAAAAATCTTGTAAAATCTGTTTCAAAAGGCATTTATCGAAATATTGATCCATAAAGATATATATCGATAAATTAATCAATTACTTAGTTTCTCACATTCTATCTGTTTCCAAAAAGAATTTATCCAAGAACTTATCGATAAGGTCATTTATCGATAAACTATTCAATAAATAAGGATAAATTATTATAAAGTCAGTTTCAAATTTCATTTGTCGTAATATGAATCGATAAAGGTATTTATCGATAAGGACATAAGTAAAAATCTTAAGTTTTGAATTTTTGTGAAAACTATTTTCATTTGTTGTAGCATTTATCAATAAACACATCGATAAACACTTCAACAAATAAGAGAAAATTAGTTTTTAAATCATCAGATGATCCTTTGAACAATGATCTTAATGATCTTATAACTTACTTTGCTTTGATAAATGATCTTACGAAATCTTGTTTCCAAATATATTATATAGTTTGAGAAAAAAATAAACATCAAAGAAAGTTTGAGAGCATGTTCTTCATGCATTTATCGACAAACAATTCTATAAGCATATTTATCGAAGAACAGTTTGATAACTTGATTATATTATTAATGTTTTAAAAAGAGTTTTCTCAATAAATATTTCGATAAGTCTGAAATCAAGTATTTATCAAGCCTATGTTATTCAAAAGTTATTTTTCGAAAGATATTTCGATAAGGCTAGTTATCAAAGTATTATTCGATAAGAACTAAAATAGTTTCAATACAATATCGAAATTCTTTTCGATAAGGCATCTTTTCGATAAACACTTAGATAAATTCAACTGATATTCAAAAAGATTTTCAATCCAGACTTTAACAGAATTTGATGTTTATCAATTGTTATATGCTTAGACTTTTTGTATATCTTCTATGAAACATATTTCCAGATCATTTTTAGGCAGAAATAGGATCAAATGACAAAATCCATCAAAAAGTAAAATCTGTCAGAAAGCATTGCGTTAGCAACTAACGGCTCTACTCTTCAACGGCTACTTCAACGGTTGTCTAACGGATGTTCAAACGAATCAACTATAAAATAAGCTGGAGAAAATGTTGAAGTTAAGAGATGCACAAAAAAGCACAACCAAGATGAACTAACAATATTATTAAAGCATTCATTTTTATATTCATTGTTGCTCTGTTTCTCATTCCCTAGACAGAGTATGCTAACTTTTTGAGAGAGAAACTTAAAGAATTTGATCTTTAATATGTATTATCATCATTCTTCTAGAGAGAACTATAAATCTTTCCTTCTTTATTTGAGATACTCAAGAGTGAGACTCTTGAATGAGATTGTAACCTTACGGGAAGTAAAAAGAAGTGAGAGAGAGAGACAATCTCTTGTACTGAGGCACCAAAAGCATGTGAATAATAAAGAGAACACTGAGAGGAGTTTAAGGACTAGATGTAGACCAAGTGATTGCCTGAACAAGTATAAATTGTCTGTGTGCAATATCTCACTTATCTGCTTTATTCATCTTCCTACTTCAATGATATTTTTCTTAACTTAATATTTTCATTTCTATTTAAGTTTAAAATTTTCAATATCACCTAATTCACCCCCTCTTAGGTGAAACAACTATTCTAACAGTTTATACATGAATACTTTATTTACTTGTGGACTAATACCTTTTATATTTAAATATTACACATTTTAAAGTTATATATAAATATTTTTATATAATTTAATTAAGTATATCTCAACCATTAATTTTTTAACAATTATCTCAACCAATTTATTGATCAACTTAGTTTTCAATACCTTGTCAATATCTCTAAAATGTGTATGTTTTGATCATATCACTATCACTGGATTTCCATTCAGTGCTCCAATAAAAAAATGCTATTATATTCCAAATTAAATTAGGGTATGTGTTGTATCAAAAAAAAATATTAGGGTATTTGAATAAAAATCCAATTGCTTACTCTAATTTATTTGTAATGATTTTTGTTTTATGACTGAGTATATAGAAAAAGCTTTGTTGAAAAAGATAAAACTCATTTTAGCGATATCAATGCCTTAAAAGAATTAGTCTCTATTTAGCCTTGAAGACTCGTGGCTTGCTAGCTTTTGTTCGTGCACTAAATAGTAAGACGCGAGTTTGAATGGGTAGGAAGATGAAAGCACAGAAGAAGAAGCAGTTAAAAAAAAACTTAATCTTTATTTATCGGTTAAGGGATACCACATAAACTCTAAGAAAAAAATTGTGCCAATTGCCTTTTAAATAAAAATTGTTTAAACAATTATCTAACATCTAATACGATTAGATAAAATTCGGTCATATAATTGAGGAAACCATAAGAACCTAGTAAGAATTACAAAGGCTTAATTAAAAATTAGGTGAAATCATAACTTATTTTTCTTATGTGCAAAGCAGGGAGAGAAATCTCTAGTTTTAATAAAAAGATATAAAATATTTTTTGGCCAAAAAAGATGTAAGACAAAATAATAAGAAAAATTAATAAAAAGCTTTTAACTCTACTTTAACAGGCTCTAAGTGTTTCTTTCGATCAACATTTTCCAACTTCACCCCAGTTCCTAGCTATTTGAAGGAGAATCAATGACTTACCCAATTGAGCTTGAATTCTTGGAGCATAAAAAAAAAGTTTCATATCTCTAAACCTAGATGCTTTTAATCGTAACTATATGACTTATTTCTTATATTTATATATTTTTTCCAAATTAATTTTATTAATAGCTATTAATAATAATTAAATAAGAGATTAATGAAGAGAATTAAAAAAATGGTTAAAATAATTTTAAAAAAATATGTTATATTAATAAACTCAATTAATTTTTTAATATAATTAAATTAATTACATAAATATTAAAAATCAGATATTAAGAATAAGAGGAGTACAATAATCCTAACAGCTTTTAGCGACTCATAAGATATGCTTTCAAACCGTGAACATTTAATTTCATTGAAAAATATTATATACATTTGACAAGACAATTGTATTATCAAGATAAACTGTTTTTTTTTTTTCAAATTATCAAGATAAACTTTGAAGAAAAGTTCTAAGGATAAATTTTCAGTTTTAATATTCAACTTATTATATATTCTCATAAACTTTGTTTTTATTTATATACTTACTCTATTTACAACTATATAAATCACTTTAAACTAATTCATATAGACTAATATAATTAATTATTAATTAATGTTACTAAAACATTTTCATCTTTCAAAATATAACCTTTACTAAATACAGTTCACTTTTTTAATGTCGAATATAAAACATATTTTTGTTATAGGTATTTTCAAGATAAACACATTTATTAGTCACCAGATTTAGTAAAATGTCTTGTAAATAAAACATTAAACCTTACAAAATGTGCTTATAATAAGGGAATATCTATAAGGGGCTAAAGTCATTAATTGACATTTCATAATTTTGGGATTATTCTCCTTGAAGATAAGAAAGGTTAGGACAAAGACCTCTTTCAAATCTCATAGTAAGTGGAAACTGGAAAGGAAGTAACTTGTGCTAGGCGTGCTCTAAGCTCCGAAGCTTGGCAAAGTGTCATTTTCTCAAGAGGAAAAGAGTCCCAAAATTACGAGACAAATATCTAACAAAATTTCAAACAAAAAAGGGGGGAAACGGAAAAACACAGCATATCCGGCCTTATTGTCATCGCCAAATTTTGCAAACATCCAAGTTCCTTTGAGCAACAAATAACATAAAAATTTAAGTGTATACCAAAAAAAAAACATAAAAATTGAAGTGCCTGGTTTCAATAGTTAAGAAAAACCTTAAACCATGATATGTATACTTGCAATAATGTGAAGCTATAGATATAAATGGACCTTATCATAGTTGTGCCTGACACAAAAATAGTAAGCACCCAGGCTTGGAATTTTTTTTTTGTACAAAAATTTTTAGAAAAAGGTTAGACTTACTAACAATCTAAAGGTAAGACGAAATCTCCCTTCCTCTTAGGCGATACTATTGTCGGGCAGGGCGAGCCGTCTATTACCCTCAAGCGTAAACTTAGGTGCCTAAAAGTTAAGATACCTCCTCAAACACCCCCGACTAAAACCACAACAAAATGATATTCCTAAAAAATGGAACACACTCCAAATGGTCGTATATCTCACCCGTTTCCAATTTTCTTTTTGGCCATCAGCTTGGCCGCTCAAATGAACAAGTTCTTTATTTTTTCTTTTTTTATTTTTGGTATCAAAGAAGTCTAGGTAAGTTGGGTCCCAGGGATTTATCAAGATTAGGGCATGCCGTCTCAGAGTGCTTACAGAGATACTTATAGATTACCCACTAATAAAATCTCCATATTAATTATAGAATTTAAACTTACGACTTTATGAGTTATGACTAAAGTTCTTTATTTAAACGTGAATGATGAAACTAGATAACCAAGGGGGCCAAAGAACATTCGGGGTCGCACAGATAGGTCAGAAAATTTGTCATTTAAAGGACTATCCAATCCTTTTAACAAGAAAACCCATAAGGTAAAATGGTTTTCTTACAAAATCTTGTCCTTGAAGAACTTATCTTTATAGATGTTTAGAATTGGAGCAGAAGGCTCATGCACAAACATATATGAGCCCACCTTCAAAAATGTACTCCAAGAATATTACATTTTAGGACCTTCAAAATTGGGAGTTTCAAAACCAGGATAGAGCATTACAGAATAATAACTTGCCTGCTTTTTGGTGCAGATACAACTATTCTAATTTCTTGAAACTATGAAATGAGCATAAATTGGTCTGACCAAGGGAGCAGGATATGGTTGAATGTTACTCGGCTGGAAGTCTGAGGACAGGCAATGGATGCATTGAAGTGATTTTAGTAGGTAAAATGAAAATGGAAACAAAACTAAATAAGCCAACAACAAAAAACAGAGAGACAAAGAAGAACAAGAAACAATCAGTTCTTTCAAGTACTTACGTGTATAGATCGGTGCATAGGTTGGCACATTAGCAGGAGCAACCTATAATGCAATTTGTAAGATAAAGATCAGTATCGGGAAATCAGAAATGTTGTCATGGAGTCACTAATTAAGCAAACTAGACATATTTTTTAAGAGCCACCAAAAGCTCCCCCAAAATCTAGAAATAAAAATATTAAAATTCTGCCATTAAAATAATGACACCTCTCCCTGAGGGGTTTGAGATTTTTCTCCGCAGTTCTTCCTCACACAATCATCCAACATAATTATGCCTTTAGCACATTTTGCTCCTGCATTGTCAATGAAACAATTTTGAATCATTAGAACACAAATAAATATGAGGAAGATACCTCAACGAAGGAAGCACTATTAGAGAAGAAACAAAATGAGATTTTTCACAATTTCCTAAATAACAAAAGGTCAAAAATTATATTATTTTCTTTCAAATTAAGTAAAGAAATGTTATTAGAGAAGAGAGAGAATCAATTGCAAGAGAAAACGTAGCACAAATTTGTTCAAATCAACACACATCTTTATTTCATCTTCAAGAAGATATTCCATCAGTCAACCACTCTGTCCTTTCTAAAATCTTTCCTAGGTAAATTTTGTTCCACTATACCGCATACCCTATAATATTTCAGGATTACTTCATGTAAATAGAAGAATCAGTCAATGATTTGTTGTTATTAAGAAAAGAATTTTTTGCATTGACCAACATAATAATTAGACTGTAATGGATGAATTCCTACTATTATAAGTACAGTTTGAGTTAAGCATTCCCCTGCAAAATTTCTCAAGAAACTCCAAAAACAAAATTCAATTATATGATATACTATCAAACTTCTCTTTAGTTTTTGGTTGACTCTTCTGCCCCTAATTTGTTTTTCTCCCATTTTATTTTCTTGGACTAGAAAACCAATAAATATTGGAATGTCTTGATGTCTAAGGATCAGAAGAAGACTTGTTTGAATTTTCATGTTTGGTCCCCATAACATTCAATTCAATGTGTTTCCTTTTACAAGAGAGAGCTGCGAAGGGTTAGATTTCAATGATTAAATGATATAGGAAAACATGAGTCAGATTCCAAGATTGAACTGATAATGAGAAAGGAACATAAATTGGTCTTTCAAAGGTCCTATTTGTTACTCGAGCAATGGAGGTATCGGGACTCATAAATGTTGGTCTAACCTATTTTGTTAAGCAAAAGGCTAGAATAAGTCATATGTGCAATTATACCCTACTTTTCCTTCATTTTTACGACCTGGAAATAAAGAAATGCATGCTGCGGTACTCGTTGAATCTATCAATTTACTTTAGCTTAAGGGTTTAACACATACCTTGGGTTAGAACCAAAAATAAATCAAAAGAAATTTTTTCTGCAAAAATTGAAACGATTATCCCATTTGCATGCTCATGGGAAGCACTATTTGTGGAACACCATATGGTTCCATATAATGAGTCTATAATTATGAAAACCATACACAATTATACATAGAAAGGGTAACTGAACATGATTTCCAAAACAAAAAACAATAAATAAATAACTGGAGAAGGCCACCCTCCTAAACATGTTCAAGGCAAGAGAATCCAGATCCAGGGAAGTGTATTTTGTCAGAGCTTCTAAACTTTAATCATTTCAACAAGATATGAATTTAAGATGATTATTCAAAATCAGAACTAATCTAGCCAAGTAAATAACAAAATACATTAAAACTCGAATTAGCTCACAATAACATTTGCCAACATTGTTAAGAATGAATTATGTTGGTGATTTATATATAATTGTAATTGTAATAATGACAAGAAGTTAGTTGGGTAGCTAGGATAATTAGTTTATTAGTGTCTACAAAAGGGAATGAAAGGGTCATTGTACTTGGTGTCTGTATGGATTGCATGGAATAAGAATTGAATTTCGTTACTCTTGTTCCTATGTCTCTCACAAACCCCTCCCGAAAAAAATAACAAAACAAAAAGTCTCTCATTCTCTTCCTCCCCTCTCTATTTCCCATCTAAATCCTATAACAGTGATCACATCCTATCTAGCAAATCATAGCCCCATCTACAGCTGTCACAACAGGAAACTCAACTAAAGAACAATCAGTCATAAAATGTTGACAATTTTCATGAAATAACATTAAATTTTGACAAATTTACACATTAATGGGAAAATGCAAACATATAAGCATAAAACTTCCGATATACCTGGAGAAACTGGACATTTTCCAAGTGAGTGTCCAACTGTAGCACAGAAAAAGCAAAATTTCTGGCCCCTATTGAGATGGATCAGCCCTCTACATTTCTGGTCTCCTTGACAAATTTGTCTACACTCCAAACATATCTAGAAAGATCAAGTCACAATTTAGGAACAGTAGGCTAATTCTAATTATATAAATCTTAAAGAACAAAAGTTCATTCTTTAAGCACAATTAAGGAATTTTGACTACACCAAGGCCAGCAACTTAAAATTCATTGATGACTGAAAACAAATCCACGAATATGCTTATATTTTAAATACCTCGTATTGTTCATAGTCATTTAAGGGCCTTTTTGAGACCCAAGGTCCAGGCTCTACCACTTCGCTATTGAGAATGCTGGCTCCAATTATAGGTCTGAAGTTGTAGTTGGGGGTCACCATGGACCAAATAGACGAGTCGACATGATTTGTTTCAGCCCCTTCACTCTTGGACAAGCTTTTCCTCTTCTTCTTCTTCCTCTTTGTCTTCCTTGGGGTAGCTAACTCTGGTTCAGTGCAAAGTTGATTAGTTTTGTTCGTTTTTGCAACTAACTCTGGTTCAGGTAGTGGTACAGGCTCTGAGTCTTTGGAGGATAATGCGTCTAAATTAGGGCATGACTCATCCACATGATTTGTTTCATCCCCTTCACCCTTTGACAAGCTTTTCTTCTTCCTCTTCCTCTTTGTCTTCCTTGGGGCCGTTGACTCTGGTTCAGTGCAAAGTTGATTAGTTTCGTTTCTTTCTGAAACTGGCTCTGGTTCAGGTAGCAGTACAGGGTTTGAGTCTTTCGGGGTTAATGGGTCCAAATTAGGGCATGACTCAAGGTGCCCAGAATCTACTTGATTTCTTTCAGCCCCTTCACTCTTGGACAAGCTTTTCCTCTTCGCCTTCCTTGAGGGTGTTGAGTCTGGTTCCATGCAAAGTTGATTGGTGCTGTTCTTTTCAGCAAATGACTCTGGTTTAGGTAGCAGTACAGAGTCTGAGTTCTTTGGGGGTAATGGGTCTAAATTAGAGCATAACTCGAGGTGACCAGAATCGACATGATTTGTTTCGGCCCCTTCACTCTTGGACAAGCTTTTCCTCTTCTTCTTCTTCCTCTTTGTCTTCCCTGGGGTAGCTAACTCTGGTTCAGTGCAAAGTTGATTAGTTTTGTTCGTATTTGCAACTAACTCTGGTTCAGGTAGCGGTACAGGTTCTGAGTCTTTGCAAGATAATGTGTCTAAAGTAGGGCATGACTCATCCACATGATTTGTTTCATCCCCTTCACTCTTTGACAAGCTTTTCTTCTTCCTCTTCCTCTTTGTCTTCCTTGGGGCAGTTGACTCTGGTTCAGTGCAAAGTTGATTAGTTTTGTTTCTTTCTGAAACTGGCTCTGGTTCAGGTAGCAGTACAGGGTTTGAGTCTTTCGGGGTTAATGGGTCCAAATTAGGGCATGACTCAAGGTGCCCAGAATCCACGTGATTTGTTTCAGCCCCTTCACTCTTGGACAAGATTTTCCTCTTCGTCTTCCTTGAGGGCGTTGAGTATGGTTCAATACAAAGTTGGTTGGTGCTGTTCTTTTCAGCAAATGACTCTGGTTCAGGTAGCAGTACAGAGTCTGAGTTCTTTGGGGGTAATGGGTCTAAATTAGAGCATAACTCGAGGTGACCAGAATCGACATGATTTGTTTCGGCCCCTTCATTCTTGGACAAGCTTTTCCTCTTCTTCTTCTTCCTCTTTGTCTTCCCTGGGGTAGCTAACTCTGGTTCAGTGCAAAGTTGATTAGTTTTGTTCGTATTTGCAACTAACTCTGGTTCAGGTAGCGGTACAGGTTCTGAGTCTTTGCAAGATAATGCGTCTAAATTAGGGCATGACTCATCCACATAATTTGTTTCATCCCCTTCACTCTTTGACAAGCTTTTCTTCTTCCTCTTCCTCTTTGTCTTCCTTGGGGCAGTTGACTCTGGTTCAGTGCAAAGTTGATTAGTTTCGTTTCTTTCTGAAACTGGCTCTGGTTCAGGTAGCAGTACAGGGTTTGAGTCTTTCGGGGTTAATGGGTCCAAATTAGGGCATGACTCAAGGTGCCCAGAATCCACGTGATTTGTTTCAGCCCCTTCACTCTTGGACAAGCTTTTCCTCTTCGTCTTCCTTGAGGGCGTTGAGTATGGTTCAATACAAAGTTGGTTGGTGCTGTTCTTTTCAGCAAATGACTCTGGTTCAGGTAGCAGTACAGAGTCTGAGTTCTTTGGGGGTAATGGGTCTAAATTAGAGCATAACTCGAGGTGACCAGAATCGACATGATTTGTTTCGGCCCCTTCACTCTTGGACAAGCTTTTCCTCTTCTTCTTCTTCCTCTTTGTCTTCCTTGGGGTAGCTAACTCTGGTTCAGTGTAAAGTTGATTAGTTTTGTTCGTTTTTGCAACTAACTCTGGTTCAGGTAGCGGTACAGGCTCTGAGTCTTTGGAAGATAATGCGTCAAAATTAGGGCATGACTCATCCACATGATTTGTTTCATCCCCTTCACCGTTTGACAAGCTTTTCTTCTTCCTCTTCCTCTTTGTCTTCCTTGGGGCCGTTGACTCCGGTTCAGTGTAAAGTTGATTAGTTTTGTTTCTTTCTGAAACTGGCTCTGGTTCAGGTAGCAGTACAGGGTTTGAGTCTTTCGGGGTTAATGGGTCCAAATTAGGGCATGACTCAAGGTGCCCAGAATCCATGTGATTTGTTTCAGCCACTTCACTCTTGGACAAGCTTTTCATCTTCTTCTTCCTCTTCGTCTTCCTTGGGGTTGTTGACTCCAGTTCAGTGCAAACTTGATTAGTTTCATTTCTTTCTAAAACTAGCTCCGGTTCAGGTAGCAGCACAGGGTTTGAGTCTTTAGGGGGTAATGGGTCCAAATTAGGGCATGACTCAAGGTGCCCAGAATCCAAGTGATTTGTTTCAGCCCCTTCACTCTTGGACAAGCTTTTCCTCTTCTTTTTCCACTTCGTTTTCCTTGGGGTTGCTGACTCTGGTTCAGTACAAAGTTGATTGGTTTCGTTCTTTTCTGAAAGATCAGGTTCAGGTAGCAATTACTTCATAAGTGTATGTTACGGCCAATTTAAACAACTAAACATTGGCTATTAACGAACTGTGGGATTAAAGCGCATAAGCATTGTAAGAAACTCGTAAGATAGATCATCACAGGAATTGGTATTACACCTGACAATAGACATAACCATTTACTTTTTATTTTAATCTCCACATTTAATTTTAAATGGAGTGGATAAGAAGTTTCAACTTTTTTTTAAAAACAAAGAACATCACTTTCTTTGAGTTCTGAGTTTTCAGCAGACAGTCGAGGTTCCATTCCCCTTTACTTCGTTTAATTCCGCTAAATATCAGGGTTTCCTACAGTGCAAAGCTACTCATATAAATTTTTGCCTATGTTCTTGAAAATTCCCTTGGCCATCACCATTCTTTAGTGGTGGGCCTCTAAGTTTAATCAAATAAATTACAGATAAGGAATCGCTCATACTTGGTATTTACAGGGAGATAAGAAAAGGATATCGAGCAGAGAAGGGCAAATGGAAACCAAGCAGAGAACGAATGTACCAGCATTGGGGAAAACCTCGACGGCCTCTTGGTGGACTTCCGGCATAGCGAAGTCACCGTTCTTCGCGGCGTCGCATGGTCGTTCTACTTCGTTCATGTCTGTGTTCTCTAAATTCAGTAGCCTGCGGCGGAAAACCCTGCCCCAATACGCAGGAAACGTCAAATTAAAAGAAGACCTGCCTCTGCTAAGTTTCTCATAATTACGCTCCAACCCAACATTTTTGTGAAATCTGAAATGGGCCACAGATTCTCTTCGATTTCTCATAATTTTTTCTTTTAGAGCAAAGGTCTCCCAAAAGTTTACTAGCAATGTTACCCTCTTTTAACTCTTGGAAACGTTGACAGTTAAATTTAATAATTTTGATTGAACTTTGCTTTATTGACAAGTGATTTGGTGTGGGGGAATAAATATTGATTACATGTGACAACCTTTTTTTTTGGTTTGGAAAGATACACGTGGCAATAAGTTTCTAAAGGTAAACAAAAAAAATAGAGAAAAAACAATTCCTTCCATCATCTCCTTTGATCCCTCACCCCAACCCATAGGTTATATTTGGTTCAACGGAGGGGAGGGGAGGTTAAGTTAATTTAAGGGAGGGGAGGTCAAGGGAGGGGAGGTTATAAGTGGAAAGTTAGGGGAGGAGAGATGATATTTCTTATTTGGTTCAGGAAGGGAGGAGAGGGTAGGTAATAACAAATTGATAGAAATACCCTCAGGCCTTTAGAGTGACTGATCCAAATGTTTAGTATATTTTTGGAATTGGATGAAATAAAACATGGCTGCGTATTAAAGTATATATTATGGAATTTAAGACTTATCCAAACTATGTGAAGATAATTTGCTGTACAATACGTCAATACATAGTAGATTTGAGTCTTCTAATTCCACTACTGCGGTATGACTGGGAAGGATTCATTCTTGTTACGTGCTTCTTTCTAGCTCTTCTATTCCATCACATTCTCATGTGTATAGAGAACAAACCATTAACTTTGAAGCCATCTTAGATTATCTCAAGCATTTATTGATGAACAAAAGTGAAAGAATAATGACTTTATAGTACTTGGCTATCAAACTAGGCTGATGTGTTTACATAATGTATGAAGAATATTAAACTAACTCGAAGCAAAAATTAGCACTAGAAGATGAGGCTAAAAATCTTTATAAGGATCTCCCAAGTAGCAAGAACGGATAGTGCTAGGAATGAAGAAAAATAGAGAAAATTAGCAACTTGTATTGCACCATCATGATGGGGGACATGTACTGCCACAACGGAGTGGATTTGCTTGCATTGTTCCAAAGTTGTGCGCTTCTGTAATAGAGAAACAAGTTTGCCGCGTAAGAGGGCGGACACCATAGATGGCATTTGGCGTGCGCATTCGGTGCTCCACTACAAGTTTAAGAAGAGTAGAAGAGGTTACCTGAACAAAGTTGACGGTAGTGGTCGGTGGAGAAGGTCGAGCGACCGGCAGCTGGACTTGGAAGAGTGCGCCGACGGAGAAGGAGACAGAATCAAACGTAGCAGTCTGTTGTGGAATGGAATGGCGGAAAACCGAAAGAAGAAAGGGTTTTTTACATGTGGGGGCAATTATGGCAAATTGAAAAATGAGCAAGAGTAATTTAGTCAGGATTATACACAATGTTTCTCACCCCTCCAAAAAACCCCAAATTTGGAGGGGTGAGAGAGAGGGGTAGGGGAGCAGAAAAAGATAAAAAAAATTCCCTCCCCTCCCCTCTATTTTTCCCAACCAAATACACTTATATCTCCCATACCCTCCCCTCCCCTCCCCTTCCCTTCAAAACCCCCCAACCAAACAAAGCCATAGTCATGAAGAAGCCGCCTCTCATCATCATTCTCTTTGTTGTTTTCCTTATCAATGTAGTGGCTGAATTTGAGCCTTCTGCTTTAACTCCCGAACCTTCCAATTAGAGATGCTCAAATCTATTATGTTTTAATTGTCTCGGTTCTAGCGATTTTGGAATAGGTATGTCCTGTCTTGAGAATGACTGGGATAGGAAATTATCTGATCGAGATAGAGGGAAAGGTTAAGACAGGATGGGACGAGACTCAAGTTGATCCTCGGAGTCCTGTCCCGTCCCGAAGATATATTTTTTTGTAATAAATGTTGAATATCGCTCTCAAATCTCTCACCTTACTTTCTCAGAAGACTTTCTCAACAGGACGAGCAGACCTAGCAAACCAGGCGACCAGTAGTCCTCGCCCCTTAGCACTTGCAGTCTCACTCTCTTTTCCTCCCCCTGTAGGCCAGTCCCCCTCATAGCGTCGCTCGTTCCTCCGCAGCATTCCGTTCTGTCTCCAGTACTCCACCATCATTGTGCATCGCTCACTCCTCCGCTGCACACCAATCGTAGCGTTCAAGTAGGTTGGTCACTTTCAAATCCCCCTTAAGTTTCTGTTTGTGCAGTTTTGTGGGTCTTTGCTCAACCTGTTGCGAATTAGATTTTCTGTTTCTTTGCCCCTTCAAAATCGCAGCTGAGGGCTAAGGCGTTGATTCCCACTCCCATTTGCTTATTTACTCCATCTGCATTTTGATAATTTTCTGTATTGTGGTGGATTCTTTGCTCAACCTCCGTGTCTTGACCCTTCAAAATTTCTGTTTATTTTCCATCATTTTTAAATAGTTTAACATGACTCGATGACTGTAAGCTTCATTGAGCTTATTCCCTATTTATCTGAATCCTCTTAGACCTTGTTGCACTCCTTTTCTGGTTGTCGGGTGCTAATATTGTGATGGATATTCTTTGGTTGTTATGGTTTTATTTCTCATTTTCCCTGTTGTCTATTCAGTACTTGATTTCTCATTTTATATGCATCATGTTCTTATTTTCTTGATGTACTATATATGTAAATTTTCTCTTCAGCAGCTTCTGTGCTTTGATTTCAATGCATAATAGATTGTTTTTCCCTTTCTTGGTAACAACTCAAGTTTCTTGATATCCAGTGACTCGCTTCGGTGTGAAGCTATTGAATTCTTCTTTGTTATAGCATTTGAAGAAAAAAGGCTAGTACTGTGTTCTTATAAGGATGATTAGCCTATGACAGTTTATTGATATTCCTTATTTAGCTTCGTTTGATTTGGTTGCTTGTTAGTGATGAAATCTGCTTCAGAATTCCTCGAAGCCAACATGATTTTCATTCATGTAATTCCTTTTTATGCAAACTGAGGCAATTTCATAGAAGAAGCCTTCTCTCATGAAATCTGCTTAATAAGTTTGTTGTTCAGGATGTTTTGAATTGAAAACCCATGATAAATTAGACATTGAGTTTCCATTTTTTCCTTCTCTTTCTTTTCCTACTGTTTCTTGATTCTTTTTATAGATACAGCTGTTAGTTGTTTATAGTTTATAGCTTGTAGTTATGAATTATTGAGTGATTAAATAGTTATCCATTTATCTACTATTTTTTTAAAATAAATCAGAAATTTAAGAATTTCCTTCCCGTCTCAAACCGAGACCTGGACAAGCTTAGAATAGGACAAGTGTCTATCCTCAGGACAGGACACAGGATAGGGTTGTTCTGATCCTGACCCATACTATGACCACCCCTACTTCCAATGAAGCCACCACTCTTGGCTCTTTCAGATTGTTGTTGCACACAATTTTGAAGTAGACAATCAGTTTCAAAAAGTGTATTATCAAGAACCAGGTCTAAAGCTAGCATCAGAGCACGTCTCAATGCTGAAAGGGTTTTTTTTTATTACATAAATTTTTAGAAAGGGGTTAAGTTCACCCACGATCTAAGGGCAAGGCGAAATCTCTCTTCCTTCTAGGCGATACCACTGTCGAGCAGGGCGAGCCGTCTATTACTCTCAGGCGTAAACCTAGGCACCTAGGAGTTAGGATGCCTCCCTAAGCTCCGCGACTACAATAAAATAGTACTTCCTAAGGTTTGAACACGCTATAAATAGTCGCATGTCTCACCTTTCACTAGTTAATGCTGAAAGGGATTTGATCTTATCAATAAATCCCCACTAGAAAATACCCCTGCTCATCTCGACATATTCGCTATTGTTGCTTGTTCATAGTTTGACTTAAAGGTCCCAAGTGGAGGCGGACTCCAATGTGGTGCTATTTCAAATTTCACATTTTAGTTTGTCATACACTTTATAATTAATTATGTAATAAATTTAGTAATTGAATCGCGCTTTTGTTTATTATACTAATAATAAAATAATAATATCAAATTTTCATAAAAATTGAACTTCAAATTGATATATGATTATATGATTAATACATGGACGGGCATATAAGAAAATTGAATTGCAAATAAAAACTTATATCCTAGATCTCAAGGCATGACAAAATTAATTGTTATGGACTTTTATTAGAAGCAGTGTCAAAAATCTATAATAAAAGTAATAATTGACTAATGGGAGTTAATTTTAATGAAAAATGTTAGTCTCCCGAATAAAAAATCGAATCTTCTCTAGGAGAGGTGTTACATCCGATATTTTTGTATACTAATTATTAGGGTTATATAGTATCTAATATCCTGATCTTATTTTTTATGTGTCCAGTATCTTAATTTTATTTGTAGTATAATTTTACCCATAATCTTTTTAATTTGATACAATTCTTAATACTTGAGAAATAAAATTATGTGTAAAATTGTACCAAATTAAAAAGATTATAGTTAAAATTGTACTAAATTAAAAATATTATGGGTAAAATTATACTAAGATTAGCATATTAGATATATATGAGAAATAAAATTAAAATATTAAGTACTATATAACTTTATTTAATTAAATAAGAGAAATTGAGATATTCAAGGGCTAAGCAAGAAGTTTAGAGTTCAAATATGGCAAAATAACATGAAAAGTTAGTTGGGCCAAAATATGAAATTAAAGGAAGTTTGTGGCCAAGTGTAAATATACAAAATATTCCCAAAAATTCAAGAATATTCAATCAGTAAGTTTTGAGTCCCAAAATATTTATTTAATATGAAAAATCCTTAAAAAAACAATTATTGGCTCAAAAAGTATTTTTGTATAGAATTTTAAGGGAATAAATAAGTGCAAAAAATTATGTAGAAGTCTCAGAAAATTTGGAAATAAACTATGACTCACTATTTTGGTTAATTTCTCAAAAAGTTGAGTATATAAATTTAAATCTAATTTTTGGAAATTAAGGGCCTATTTTTTCAAAAGTTCAAGAAAAAATAGTTAGAGTTTAGATGTTATTATTTGTATTGAAACTTTTAGGGAAACTATTTTATGAGATGAAGAAACTAAGTAAAGAAGGAAATTATTATAAAGTGATGGGGAATAAGTTTTGGAAATTATCATGGGAATTTTATTTTGGTTGCCTACCCTGTTTACCGTAACTTTGTCCCGACTATATCCGGATCCGACCCATGTCGCGCACCTGGTTATGGTGGGTGAGTCTCCCAACGGGGATTTTCTGCATACGCCAAAGCTCGAACTCTAGATCTCGTTTAAGCAATATCGAGCCGCTTACCACTCGGATTAACTCTAAGAGAGTAAGGATAAAATTGAATTTCCTAATCTCAAGTCCAAAATTCATTTGGATCAAGTTTGAGCCCAAAAATAAGGGCAAGAGGCGTGGCTTATGATCAAATTATGAGAGGAAAATGATCCCATTTGTTTGGTCCAAAGATAAGAGAAAATGAGATAGTAGATGTTGCGGTGTAATCCACTGCTTAATAAAATGATATTATACTTAAACAATTTGAACTTTCTCTTCCTCCATAATTCTCATTTCGTCATGTAATCACAAAAACTAAGCTAGACATGGATTAGAGTTTATATTAGTGATTTAGTGCTTGATAATGTGATTGTTGCTGTTGGGTTGTTAGAATCTGAAATTTTGGAAGTGTTGGCTGTTAGGATGTTAAAGAATATAGTAAAATCATCCTAAAATGAAAATCATATATACAAAGTATCTAGATGCCCTTATGAGATGATTGAATAGAATAGAGTAGGAATTCAATTTTGATTTCCTTTTCCCCTATTTTGGCTGGACTGTTTGAGCATGTTGGGATTGAGTTTTGATAAATTTAAAGCTTCCAGTGGATGTAAAATGGATTTGTGTGTAGGGTAATGCTCTTAGAATGAACTTGGAAGTATTAGAGGTGAAAATGATATTTTTGTATATATGCGCATGTCACAGGCTAGTGAGAAAAATGGGAAGGAGCTAGAATTTGATATATTTGAGCTCATAAAAGGATTCCTCATGTAAAATTATGAAGGGGCAGCATGAGGCGTGAAATTTTAATCAAGAGAAAAATAAATGCAAAAACTAAAGTTTAAAGAACAAAGTTAGAAGAGACAAATTTTAAGAGTTGAGAGTTAAGCAAAGGGAGAAGTTATTTATGCATAGAGAATGCATAAAGATAACATGTATTGATTTCGTTATATGTGTATATTTGTTAGGATTTGAATTGTGCTGAAATCCTACAAGCAAGCAAGTTCAAGAGGAGCTAGCAAAGGAGTAAGTGAATAGGGATAAGCTTCAAGAGGCAGTGAACTTACTATCATTGTGTACTTGGTATGTTTGCTTGTATGATGATATGTATAACTGCTTTACTTGATTATATGAAGCATATTTGATTGTTTGTAACTTTATTTCTAATTGTTCCTATGGCTGTGATGTATGAATGTAAACATGTTATTATGGTAGTCATGATTTAATGATTCAATGCAAGTATGTCATGTACCAAGCTTTTGTCTTGTATACTTGGGAATTGTTTGCTACAGAGATTCTCTTAAATTTCAACCCCATTCTTCCATGTCGCATCCTAGGAATAAGCACTTCTAAGGGTAAGAACAAGCTATTGGAGGAAGTTTGTGTTGGAGCTATAAAGAACTACTTAAGATGTTAATAGTTGCTTTAATTGCTTATATATTTTGGTAGCTGTTTGTATATATTTAATTAAGTTTATGTATAAGTGAATTTATGTTATCATCTGTATTGATATTCCATAAGGAGGGAGAAGGGCTTACTAATGCCCTAGGTAAGTGCTATTCCATGAACATAGCTAGAATGCATGTAGTAGGTAGTTAATTAGTTATTAGCTTACATATAAGCTACAAATTTAAGAGTGAAGGTTGACCGGGAAAATGATATAATTAAGTCACGAAACTTGGTAGGATATTAGTAAACATCCAAACATTTACAAAAAGTCCTGGATAATGAATTTTGGAGTTGTATTTTAAGAGTTATGAATTTTCTATGTTGACCCAGAAAATCTGAAAAATGATTGAGACAAATCACTGTACAGTTTTGGATATGACATTTGACAGGGCAAATATATGAGTTAGACCCTGGTATTTGGCAATATTGTAGTACACATCTATAGTCATTCTATTGTGTATATTAAAAGATATGATTTTTTAAATTTGAGTTAAGAATTTTGAAATAATTTCGAAATGCAGAAAAAATTCCACTGTCCAAATCTGAAAATGGGATCTTTTGGACAAAACAGGATAGAGTTTAATCCGGGTCCTATTTTTATTACAAAAATCTTATCAAGAGCTAAAAATGGAGCTTTGGGCCACTAATTTTGGAATTAAAATGAATTAGTTATAAATTTTTAAAGTTTTAGGATACTAATAATACCCAAGTTATAGAGAAAAGCTTTTAAGATTTGATCTAGCAAAAGGTACTAATTAGGTTTCATAGGATTTTTAAATGGCTAAACAACTCATATGAGTAACCCTAAAGTAAGATTTGACAAGAGATCCATACATTTAGTGTCAACAGTGTCTCGAATAATGGAAGATACTTATACATAGAAAAAAAATACTATTACATGTTGCCCCTTATGTCTAAAAAGGAGTATTTTAGTTTTTCTATATTATGAAATAAATTACCATATATCAAACTTTTATTATTATAATTTTTTTTATTTAATCAAGAGTATCTTTAAATCACTTTAGACTTAAAATTAATCCCTTTTAAAACTTAGAATTTAAATGATTTTCACTTCTCCTAATAAGTGTGTTTCGTTATATTTAAATTTATATTATTTTTCTTACAAGGTAAAATCACTTATCGCTTTAACCAACAACTTATTAGTTACTATTACAATTTTTGTATTTAATATGAGAACTGTATAATCCATACCTATAATACTTAAATAGTAAAAAGTTATTATATGGTGAATAGAATATATATATATATAGGCTCACCAAATTAACTTAGATATATAGAATTAGATTCTCATTCCTTAAATAAATGGCAAAAAGTTTAATTATTAAATTCTATGTATACAACAATTTCTGTTAAAAGTGTTATAATCTTTAATCTAGTCTCTACCATGAACTATATAAATAGGCAAGGGACAATATTGTCTCAGCGAAGGAATAATATATAAATTTGGATCTATCCTATGAGAACTTTTAAAAATTTAGTTTTCTCACTAAAAACCTATGTGAGAAACCCTAAATTTTGAACCTACTTTAAAACAGATTTTCAAAAATGCATTTCATCTTTAGATACAAAACGTGTCACGGAACACACCTTTCACGTTGAAAACTACTTCTACACAACATATTAGGAGTGAAATGAAATACAAGAAACTGGAAATTGCTTCCCTTTACTTTAATCCTATAGTTTTTTTTTTGCCAATTTCTTTAATCCTATATAATGAAACTCATTGGTATATTACATGAAATAGCAAAACCAAAATAAACCATACACCAGCAACTAAGAAGAAAACTAAAACCTGATGTCATAGTTCATAGATAGTTCAGATAGAGCAAGCAACATCTAGTAGTTTTGTACCTACGCACGCCAAAAGGACTCTAAAACTATAGATACAAAATGAGAAACTATTATGAATTTATTTCCATCTAAAGTGTTTACACAAAGAAAGATTTAGGATCAACGTTCTTTATTGTTGATGTTGCTAACTAATACAAGGCTTTCCAATTATAATTATCATGGACATTGCCAAGGCCACCTTTAGAACCTGTTTGGTTGGGGGTTTTTTTTTGAGGGGAGGGTTAAGTGTGCTTGGTTGAGAAAAATGGATGGGAGGGGAGGTATAAAAATTGTCCTTTTCTGCATTCCTCCCCTCCAAAATATTATCCCACACCTTGACTCAGTTATCCATGCCTATTTTTAATACTCCAAATTTACCCTCCTGCTTTAAAAGTCAATCCTTCCTTCTCATCATCGCATAAATCGACAGCCCAGAAGCAAAACCAAAAATGAACCAACAATATCCATAAAGCCATGAGTAAGTCCGTCCCGGTTTAAGTAACTTACCTTAATTACCCATTATATATCATGTCACTTTTAACAAGCCACATCAACACAAATTGCTTAGGATACAATATGCATAACGGATTGGTCATATCATTATAGTTGGGTTCAAAATCATCCAATGAATAAGAATCACAACCACATACAAGAGCTGATTATTGACCATAGAAGAAACAGGATAGTTAAAAAAGAAGCCATGTAACGATTTTAATCAAGAAAGTTGCATTCAAGGATCTCATCAAGTGCCTTGAGATATTTATAATGGAAAGGAAAGCTTAAGTTACAGTGATATAGCAACTCCAAGGTTGAGCACTGCTCAAGCCAGTGACAGCGCAGGAGCAACTGCACTAAACTACAAACTGACCGGAAATAAAGTACAAATATTACGGTATACCTTAGTTTGGTTCTCTTTGGCACGCTACTACTTTGACTGGCTTGTGACTTACCAAACGCTTCTTCGCTGTCAGATTCATTCCCTTTCTTCCTATCTGCATTGCTGGCTTCCCTCTCTAACTCCTCTCATGTCTTTCCCTTTTCTTCTTCTGAGTCCTCCTCAGAATCCTCATCCTCCTTATCTTCTGACTCCACTAGAGATTCACTATCAGAATCATCATCTTCTGAATCAGACTCGGGTTCAACATCCGATGGCTCATAACATTTGTCTGACTCCTCTGAATTTTCTGATTCTGAATCAATAGGTTAAAAATTCAAAAACTCCCAACCCCCACCTTCTATAAAGCTCTGCGGGTCATCGGTGATTGTCTTGAGTATCTAGCGCCAATTCAGATTTAGCCTACTCTCGTCATACTTAATGTCTGTTTTGTCAAGCCATTCCTTGATGCCATCAAGTGAAGTGGAAGGAATGGAATCAATGTCGCAAATTAATGCAAACCTTGCTGCACGTGATGCTCATGCATGAGACGTTCATGCATGAAACGTCTTATTTATTTATTCTGTTTATTTTCTTAAATCAGAACGTGGGGCCTGTCCACGTCTCCCCTTTTTCTTAGCCTAGTTAGTTTCCTATTTTTTAGGTCTGTTGGTACCCTCCTAATATTCTGTTTCATTTTCGATAGTGGGATATCTGATATCTGGTAGTTAGCGAAAATCATGGAGAGTGAGCACATTATAAAGGTCAAACTGTAATCTTAAAGTTGCAGAATATTATACAGTGTTCTCCAAAACTGATATCCGGTTTATTTTTGCCTTTTCTATATGTAATCTTAAAGTTGCAGAATATTATACAGTGTTCTCCAAAACTGATATCCGGTTTATTTTTGCCTTTTCTATATCTGTTTTGTTTTAATCAATCCTGAGGACATCCCGCTTGAAGTCCTTAAATATTATTGTCATGTCAAAGTTCTTCTGCCCAAGACCAACCCTCTCTAAATTCACAATCTCAATCTCACTTAGGGTGACAACAAGGAATTTCAATCTGTCCGACAAGACAGGCTGAAGTAGGAACAATAAATACAGAGGCCTTATGAGGGACCCCGGTAAAGCCATGTTCTCTCAAAGGTTGATCAAACTCCAAGTCAAGGCCACTAAATTGTGGCTGACCCCAGAGATCATTGACCCGATTAACAAAGCTCTGAAATTCCACATTGATTTTATTCTTCCTATCTCTCTCCCGTTCTTCTTCAAGCTCATCAAGGACATAGGCAGATCTCTTTCCACCGCCTACGTTCTGGACCATTTCCATTACTTCATTGTAAAACTGCACATCCTTGGTTTTCTTGTTTCCTAACATAATATGGTTGTCCAAATGGAAATGCAGGAGTTTAATCATTTCATTTTCTGCTGCTGAAAAAATGCATGCTTAATGTTTGCAAACATTATGTCCCCCCGTTCATCTTTCTGAGTGGTTGAGTAACGGAATCCATTCAAGTGCGCCTCAAGTATTCCGGGTATCTTCCTTCCACGTCCACCAAAAGGAGGCCGAATCCAAAGATTAGACAACCGAATTGGCTTAAATCTATTATTAGCAAGTTGTAGTTTCTCCTGGCTAACCAAAGTTGCCCTCTCAGACTCCCTAGCCACAACTTGTCGCCTAAGTGTTTTAATGGACTGCACCAACTCACTTATGTGCCTTGTATCCTTGGAACGGAATGAAGCCTCCTTCAAAGATATGGAACCTGGGAACTTCATTGAGTTTGCATTATGAGAACTGAAAGGGGTCCCGGGAACATTAAAAATAATTCTGATGTAGCATTTCCGATTGGTGTCCTGCTGGCTGGAAACAGTTCGTATGAAAGCCACATGAAAAGGTACCATGCTTCCCTTAATAGGTAAAAGAACTGCCTCATGCTTCTGATCAATTTGAATCATCATATCCTTGGGAGGTGGAAAGTCATTAATGTTCTTGTAGGCAACCAGATCAGTTGAAGTACTTGCAGAACTACGGGTGTCTCCTGTCTCACTTCCTCCAGCAAGCCGCCTCGCAGTTTCTTCATTTTTCTGTCAGCAAGTTCAGCCTGATGCTGCCTTCGGAGCTCCTCCTTTGATATCTCATGATTATCTGACCTTAAAGTGGTCTTAGACATGACAGGCTCAGTGCCATTGACCTTGGTCTTCCTGGTTGGTGGCTCTCCTTCTTCCTCATTAAATGAATAGGCCACATCCTTGAGAGCTTTAGAGCACAGAGAAGTATGTTGATTATGACGGTGTCGGCAATAAGCATAGAGAAATTCTGGCCCTTTGAATTACTGCTCTCACTCTGCAAGTTTTGAAATCCAAGCATAACATTAAAGACCATGCCTTCTTTTACCATCTGCTCATTTTTAGCATTAAGATTCAAGCCCAACACACTAAACTCTATGCCACTGCCTGTCCCAGCAGATCTTGTCAAGTTAGAAACCAATTCAGGAGCACCCTTTTCTACAACAGAAAGTGAAGCCAGGTATGCAGCATTCATCTTGTTCCCTGGCTTCAAGGAACCTCCTAAGCCTTCCTCTGAAGGGGCTCTGCATCAATCAGGAAGGTCATGGCTATATTTGAGCAGTAGCCTTTATATCGAGCTCCAACTAAACATATAATCACACTAGCAGAGTCATAGTGAAGTAACTCATCATTGCTGAAAGCACTAGGTCTGACATCAAACAGTCCACCACTCTGAAAAATTGGGGATAACAAATATCAACATTCTCTGCCTTAAGTTTACAATTGACTTTTGAAGGTTCCGGTATAGCTTTCTCAGTCTCCTCCATCAATGAAGAATGAGAAACTTTCCTCTCGTCATCAATTACATTCTCAATCTTTGGAACAACAAAGTTTCTCATCACACTCGCTGTCAGGTATGCTGCTCTCTTAACTGATGCTAGCTCCTCATTGTTCTTGACAGCAAACAAACTAGATAACCCATTACCCACATCAACAAGTTGAACATTTGTATTTTTCAGTTTATCAACCCATGTTTCTAAGAGTTTCCCTTCAGGTGCTTCTCTTGATATGTATCCAACAGTGGGAACATCAGAACCATCTTCCTTTGAATGAGAACGGATAGCACGTAATCTGACATCCATTTGAGCAACCCCATCATCATCTTTTGCCTTGATATGCATTACAACGTCTGCACCAACAGCCTCTTTGGAAGGTTTCTTTATGGCCTCAAGAATGGAGGCCTTCTTTTGACTGCATAACAAGTAAATCTGCTTCTTCATGAAGACCATAATCATATCTGGAAACTCAACCGAAAAGCCATAAATATAAAGTAGCAGATTTTAAGTATCCGAGATCATCTGAAGGTGGAGGACATGCTATCGCAATTGAATCTGAAGAACCCCATAGATTACTTTTGTGTTCATCCCAATGAGAATAAAATGATTTCAATCGCAATAGAAATGTATTTAGATCAATGGAATAAGCCCTTCCTCCTGTGCTGGCCTTTCCATTGGGAGGTTGGATATTTCCATTTCGACAGTCAGCTGAAAAGCCCGAGATTGTCATCATCCGGGTTTTTCAAAATAGAGTTGCACCTAATAATATAGTATAAAACACAATCATATTGTTCTTCTTATTGAGCCTTTTTATTGGAATCCTAACAAATTTGTAAATTATAACATCGAAAGCTTGAGTAAAAATAAGGATGTAGTGAAAGTAAATATTTTTTGTATTTTCAATTAATGAGAGAATGGTTTGGATTGTGGGAAAAATATGATAGAAAAGACTCTTAATAATGAAAATATAGCTATTCTTGCTATTGATTTGAAATAGGAGTTATGAAATAACTAAATCTTAAATAAAACCTCAATCAATCGACCGAGTCCAGTACATTAATGAGTTTGAAACTACTTTAATCAAAGTTGAATTAAAAACCTTTAATGTACTGTTGAAAACTATTTAGTTTGTAAAATGAATTAGACAATGCAAATATCCTAAATTAACTATCAATAAATAGCCAAATAATCTAATCAATTGAATTAATTACTAACAATCACAAATAATCATCCAACTAACCATAAATCAAACTGAAATATATATATATGAAAATCAGTAATCACATCATCCAAATCAAATACAAATATTTAATCTGAGAACTAATCGATCGAATATTCAATTCTCATACATATTATAGAAATCTCTAAATATAAAAACCCCGAAATATGAACAAGTGCAGAGTAGGATAAAATAACTTTCCCATTTAGTTCATGAGCTCAAGTTGTGTTGTTTATCACCAAGAAGCTAAAAGATCTAGTGATAGAATCCTAGATAGGTAGGGAGAAATATGAAAATAAAGTCTCTATTAAATTATGAAGTCAGAATCTAACTCCACAAATTAATAAAGAAAAATGAAAATTTTCATTAGAATATGAGTAAAAATCTTAACTCATATAATTAACAAAGCCTAAGGAGAATTTTTAATGATAAATCAAATATTGAATTAATTTCTAGATGCTTTTTACATATGATAAGGCTCAATATTTATAAATAAAGACTACCTAAAATTTAAACACACTAACCCATGACTGACATGAACCTATTTAATAAATTATATAAAATAAAATATTTGACTCAGTCAATAATATTAACATACTCTACTCTTCCTAAACTTGTACTACACTTAAACTAACCCCTAAAATCCCTACTAAAACCCTTAAAATAAAATAAAATCATACTAATTCAAAATTTTAAATTAGACTTCATAATCAAAACTCTATCATTTTCCTCCCCTTGTACATTTGCATTGTCCTCAAGGCAAAACATAAGCAAAAGCTTCCTTGTATGCTTGGAGATTTAGGTAGGGATGATAGGAAGACAATATAGGAACTGCCTTTGAGCAACTTGTATCCTCGGAAGGGCCTCCATAGTGTGAAAGTTGCTGCTGCTATTGTACTCAAGAAGTGTTTGAGGAGATTGTCAACCGTTTTAGGGTAGAAGCAATTGTGTAACATCCCAATTTTTAGGCCTAGAGATACAAAAATAGCCTAAGATTGAGAGGCTACCAGACCCCCTTTAACCAGAAGTCCCAGAGACACAGAGAGAGTTTTCAGAGACTAAGCTGCAAGTAAGCGAAGGTACAGGGATTTATGTGTAAATATGTGAAAGTCCCAAGGGATAGAATGGCTATTTTGGGAAATGTGAAGGTCAAAGGTTGCAAAGTTAAGGGTTGACCAGTTTGGTTGCGACAAGAAAGTAGTTTGGTCGCGACTAATGTTTACAGAAAGGTTTAGATGCGACTTAAAGATGTGTAGGTTGCGACTAATAGACAAAATAAGTCTGGTTGCGACTAAAGAGTTATGAGGTCGCGACTAAATAATGTTGAGGTCGCGACTAATGAACACAGAAGGCATTAAGTTGCGACGGGAGGATAGTTAGGTAGCAACTATTGTATATAAGAGGTGCTAGACGCCAGGAAGCAAGTGGGCCAAGAATTATAAAGGTCCAAGAGAAATTGAAATGATATGTTAGTGAAGTATAGTTACCCGGTTGGAGATAAAATTGGGTCAGATAAAGTAAAGGTTATCCAAAACCATAAGGTGGCATGAAAAGATATCCTCATGGGACCCACAAGATGCCACATGGCATTGAGTTAATGGAAAGAGAAAAGTAGAAAAAGGTAAAGGACACGTGGCACGATCTCAGCCGCTCATTCCAGGAAAAGACTCTGGAACTCTCTGGAAGCGCTGAGTCAGCATGCGAGGTGTCCCAAGGGCCCCACCAAGGCACCACCTAAGCATGTGAGGTGTCCTTTGATGATGTCATAAGTGATGAGTCATTGGGGATGATGATGTCATCATGATGAGGTAAGCAAAGCTTCTTGAGGAAGCAAGCGATCTGAGCCATTCATTGAGATTTGATCTGGGCCATCCATTCTATTTTGCCTCCACTATAAATACCCCCACCCCCTTCCCATTCCATTCCACGCCAAGAGCAAGAGGAGAAGTAGAGAGAAGAGAGAGAAAGAGAAAGAGAGAAAGAGAGAAAGAAAGGAAGAGAAAGAAGGAGTTCTGGCTAGGCTAGGAGCAGCCTAAAGAGCTTGGGAATAAGGTAATTCATTCTAGTCCCTACTCTAATAAATTAGAGTATTATTCTTATGAATTCAGTAGCTAGAATAGAGGAATATCTCTCTAAGGTTAGTCGTGGATAGAAAGAAAGTTAGGGGATGGACATGATAGGGGTATTATCTCAAGATAAGCTTGAGTTAAGTGGAGTTATGCTGGATAAGATAATAATAAAATATTATTATGATATGTATAGGCTTTGACCTCTATAGAGAAAGGATCTCAGAGCAAAGGCTAAGGACTAAAGAGGGGCTGCATTCCAGGTAGTGGACTTACCCATTCTTGTATACTTGATGTATATACTTGTGTGTTAATATGATTATGATATGTGATGATGGATGATGTATGCTCTGTCTTTTTATGAGTTGATGGTTATGCATAATAGTGATAGGCATGGAGCATGAAAGTATGCAAATGAAAATTAGAGAAGGATAAAGGAGACACATATCATGCACTTGCATTCATCTTGTTGCATTGAATGGTACCGTTTACTACTGAGATTTCCCCAGAAATCTCACCCCTACATTTTCCAAACATAACAGGGTGCTGGTTTGGAGAAGATGGAGCTAGGAAAGTAAGGACGTTTCAACAGTCTTTACTAACAACAGGTACCCTAGTTTGCTTGACAGTTGTCGTGAGATCCTTGAGTGAGGAAGATAATTTCTCAGCTTGATAACTTTTATCACTTCAACATTTTCAAGTGCTTCTGGAGCTGGGTTCTCTTCTTCATCGACTTCCATGGAAGAAAATGAACCAGAGTAGCGATAAACTAGATTGAAAACTTTACCACAGCTAAAACAGAGTCCCTTGTCTCATGAGTTTTGTGCTTGTTGGGCAGAGAAGTCAAGCGGGAAATAATTCTGGAAACTAGATAGGCTAAGGCGTGTCTTGTTCCACGTACCAATTCATACACTAGGGCTAAATTTATGGCTTTGTAAACTGTTTTAAATTTAGCTGCACTGTTCTTCTGCTTCTAAATTTGCTTGCCTTTGACCTTCAAATGAAATTGGTGAGCTGAAATTCTTTTGCTAGGTGGCACCAGATGAGAAGCATTACCTTGAACATAGGGCGCTGCAAGTTTAGAATTAATGATATCAAGGTGAGCTATGATACAAAGTAATTGGTGAGTTTCATAAAGGGGATAATGGTTAGATGGGGATTGCATGTTGAGATGACCAGTGATTGACGATTTAGAAATAGAGTTTATGCGGAAGGGATCGTACTATTCTGATACCAAATGATACAAATAGGTCAGCAAATCTGAACCAACTTAGAAACTGAAAATAACAAGCTCTCCTAAACACTCTCTCGACAAGAATCTCACCTGAAACATAATTTAGAAGCCTAAGAGAATCTCAAAATAACTGAAATGATATAGAATACGATGATATGCTAGATTTGGACTGCATCAGCATATATAGAAATGGAATTATAGGAATACCAACAAAAATGAGTAAATGGCCCCTACATTATCGGGACTAGCTAATTCTTAGGATTTAATGGACATTAACAACAGTAATGGTTTTATTATTGTACTAACTGATTAGGAAAATATTAAAATAAAATAATGCAGGCTCAGTCAATGACTAACTGTTGCCCTCTTCTTGCACCTCTGATATGTCTGGATAGGAGTAGAGGAGGTTATATCATCTAGCCTCTCATAGCTCTGACTGTGCCGCCATCACTATCCAAAGTCACTGCGATGAGATATATAGAGAAAGATGAAGAGAAATGTGGTAGAGATGATTTAATCGATGCGCAAATGAAGAAAATGGTGGGAAAATGCAGAAACTTGGAGGATTTAATTGAAGGTTGGTGAGAGAGTTGAGAGAATGTCTTGGCTTTTAACCAAATCTAGCAAAAATTTAGCTCTGGAGTCTTTTTCTTAATTGCAGAGTGACATAATAAAAATTGCACAGCTTTATTAATTGTCTCTTTTGGTCGCGACCAGTGAATACAGAAAATCTCCTAGAAGAATATAGGTCGCGACTAAGAAACACAGTGGCTGACTGTTCTTATTTTTAGTTCTTTTTATCTTGTGATTCCTTCTCTGCTTCACTTTGGATCTTTGAATCTCTCCTAAATGCCTACAAACCAAAGCCAAGCTCCTTATAAAAGTCAAACAAATTAAAGATCAGGTTATTTATAGTATGGAAGAAATAATTGATCATTTTACTTTTAAATAAGCACATTGCCATGCAAAATCAAATATCATTACAAAAGTACAGTTGTAAGCATAAAATGAAGGTAAAAGTGTCACAAAACCCTTAAAAATGCTAAAGAAACTATGTAGAATTTGTATCTTATTATCAGCTATTTGCACATAATTGTCTGCTAACTATCTGGAAAACAAAAAATACAGTAAAAAAATAAGTAATTGAATAGACACTTACTCAATTACAGTCACACTTGTCTTTATCCTACTTGAGGTCCTATTGGCTTTTTCCCATTATTTATATTATTTCTTTAAATCGGGGGAAAAAAGAATTCTATGAAAAGGAGATTTGAAAGGCTTCATTTTGGGGAGCTATCCAATTATTTTTTCCTTTCATGTATGGAGCTAAAAACTTTCAACCTTTGCTTTCAAATATTTTATGTATTCACATAATCCACGCTTTCTTTTAAACCAAAAGGTAACTCTAACGCAATTTTATTCAATTTTCAACTATACATTATGAAATGAAAATTGGGGACAAATACGAAGAATCAGTCTGAACAATTTATAATATCAGAAGGCCATGACATTAAAATTGGGGCCGTCTTCTCATAGCTTAATGATCCAAATTCTGCTTAGACTTTCACGTGTTATAATCACAATGGCACTGTAGATTGGACTTTTACTGATGACCAGCTTGGTAAGAAGAAATGGGAAACACAGGCTGAGAAGGTTTCAAAAATGTATAAAAAAGAATAACATTAGGCGCTCGTATAGGTCATATTACTCCTTAGCACGTTAGGATAGGTTTCTTCCATAATAACTAAGTTCAACAGCACAGCTAAGTTTAAGATTAACTACATACAACAGTAAATCCCCATATCAATTTCCAGACGAACAAATAACAATCCTTGGCTCACTCTTCTTTAAACCATAAAGAACTATCACTCAAAAGAGTTCACTAAGTACAGTACATAATCATAAGTGAATAGCACGCATGCATAAACACAATATCCCCACAAAAATTGTTCAAATACAGTGCCTAACAATCACAAGATATACATAAAACTTGATGCAGTAGCTGCTTCACAACCTCACAAAAATTAAAAATAATAAAACGAAAGTGAAAGTAAATAAGAAACGAAAGACTATAGAACATAATTATCCCTGGAATTAAGGCCAAATTATGATGAATTATATGGCAGCTTCCATGGTTTAAAGAAGGCGCCTCTATGTTTAAAAAACATAACCAAAGTCTCGAAACTTATGCGCCTAAACAAGGTAGAGGCTAAAAAGTGTAAAGGAGGAGAAAGGTTAAGAAGTTCGTATGGTTTAGTGTTCTAAACTCAGTTGCTCGATGAACATGAAGATCGAGCACAACGAAGAAAATGCTAGTAGTAGTCCAAATATTGTCAACAACGAAGAAATAGCGAACACCATTAAACTTTTGCAATTCATATGCAGTCAACAAAGACGCACAGCAGAGTTCATCGGTATTTGTCTGTTCATTATTTAGGTTTTACAACCTCTTGATTATATAAGAATCAGAATGTCATACAACGAGAGGACCAACACCGCGAGACCCAACGGACATGAGAATAAACTATTATTAAGTCACAACTAAAAGACTTAGGAAGGTGAAGAAATAATATGAAGAGAGAAAATGGCCATTTCCCAGTACCCTAAGCAATTCACAATTTTGTAAAAGTACTTAGGCAATGTAGATGTACTGACCTTTAGGGGTGCTTAAATCCGTCCCGTCCTGGGTGTCTCGACCCAGTCTCGATACTTTCGAGACGGGTCCGTCCCATCTCGAGAAGAACTAGGACGAGAAATCATTGGGTCGAGATAGGATGGGACTCGGGCTGACCCTCGGGAGTCTCGTCTTGTCTCGAGTATACCTAATAGACTAGGCGACCAGTGGCCCTCACCCCTCGGCACTCAACGACACACCGTTCTGTCTCCCAATCTCACTCTCTCTTCCTCCCCCAGTCGGCCAAAGGCCCTCGCTACTTTAAATTCCTCAATTTGTTGGATTCTTTAGGTTTTGACTCCTTTTGGGTTAATATGTATATATGAAGGGTACTTTTGCGACAGAACAAGGCCATCTCCACAAGCACTGGAAGTTGGTTAGTAAGAGATTGAGGAATTTTGACAAGTGTGTTGTGCTTCCTATAGGCAGCGTTCTGAACCTTGTAGGCATCGAGCAATTCTTTTCAAGGGGACGAATTTGCTCTCAAAATTTGTTGTGAAGTTTTCATTTAGCAGTTTGCTAGTAATTACATGACATCTTAACAACTTATATGAAAACTTTTCTATATTGATGATGTATATTGGGATTTAGACACTACCTCCTTTTTAGCTTTAACCCTGTTTGTGCATCCCTTCTTTTTAGCAATTTTTTGAAATGAGATACGATTTCTATTCCTGTCATTGGCATTTATTGTGGGAGCTTGGACACAACAGTCAAATTTGTCACGCATGAGCCATGAGCACATTCATACTTGTCAATTATATCTTCTTCCATTTCCTTTATTTCTCCCTTTGTCTTTTTTTTGGTCCGTGGACTCAGCTTCAGTTGTTAAGCAATGAATTACAAAAAAAAATTCAATTTGTGACTCCAAAATCATCAATGTACTAAATTAAAGTGAGA
This sequence comes from Leucaena leucocephala, assembly GCA_037074615.1. Lineage (NCBI taxonomy): Eukaryota > Viridiplantae > Streptophyta > Magnoliopsida > Fabales > Fabaceae > Leucaena > Leucaena leucocephala. The sequence goes on from CM073549.1 coordinate 9,959,662, forward strand.
TAATGTCAGATCCAATGGATGGTAGGGTTATCACTCTTGAGAAGGAACCAAAATCTCTTTGCTGAATAATATATATATATATATGCATGTATATGGGATGAGTAAAGAACTGTGGTTAATTATAGTTATGGGATTGAATTCAGGAGGAGATTTGAAATGCACCATCTTCAAAAATTCAGATGATGAGCCATCATCAGCTTTCATGCCCAAATAATGACTCAGTTATGAGCACCATGTGAGGAGGAGGACTTGAAGAAATCCCTAAACCTCTACCACCAGCTAACAGACGTAAGCTTCTAAATCTCTCTAATACAACAAAGGACTTGTACATGCGTATACATATACATATGTTTTTGTGTGTAATGAAGGATTTTGTGATGTTTGTTTGTTTTCTCTTGTGGAATCATGAAAGCAATAGTTTTTCTTTCCATCACACACCTTGGGAAGTACAATTTCTCTTTATTTCTTCTGTTTTGAGTTGATGAGTTTATTTGTTCGAAGACATGCAAGAACACACATTGACAGAGAGAGAGAGAGATTATTATCCCCTGAAAATGTTGTGCAGAATCCATGGGGTGATTCTTGAATAGCTTCTTATAGCTCATGAGTTATCCCTGATATTTGTTCTGCCCCTACAGAGGTTGGCAGATTATATAGATTTGCCATGTCATATTGCTCTAGTTTGCAATATTGCTATCCTGACATTCTCATTTTCTGCCTTGTTGTGCACTCAGTCAACCATAATTTTCATGCATTGCTTCTAATGCAAACTGAGGCAATTCCATAGAAGTAGCATTCTCTCATGTTCAGTGTTTGGAATGCTTAATCAGTTGGTTGTTCAGGATGTTTTGAATTGAAAACCCATGATAAATTAGATGTTGAGCTTCCATTTTTCCCTTCTCTTTCTTTTCCTACTGTTTCTTGATTCTTTTATGGATACAGCTGTTAGTTTCTTGTAGTTTATAGTTTGTAGTCGTGGATTATTGAGTGATTAAATGATTGTCTATTTGTCTATTATTTTTTTAAAAAGATAAATTAAGAATTCAGGAATTTTTGTCCCGTCCCGAAATCGTCCTAATTCTGGTCAGATAGGGACAAGCTCGGGACGGGATAAGACATATATCCATCCTTAGGACAGGATACGGGATAAGGTTGTACCGATCCCAACCCATCCCTTATTCACCTTTTGCAGGCAGGGACTGTCAATTCAGGGACCCTTTCAAGACAGCTACGGCTAGCTTCGCAAACCAGCATTTCCGATTTTTGCAATCCTTCCTATCCTTCATGTTTCTTCGATTTAGTCTCTATTTTCCCCCTGTTTCTATTTTGTCATCTCTTGACACTTTTCAGCTTTTCGATCTTTCAGATTTTCTCTCCCTCTCCTCCTCTCTGTGTTTTTCTTCCTTTATAGACTCTCTCCTCTCTCCCTCCTCTTCCATATTGCTCTTGGTCTTGGCTCGCACCCTGCGAAAATGCAAGGAGGGAAAAAGGAAGTCTTTATAGTGTTTTTCCTTTTTATTCCATCCCATTGTTTGCTAATTATTTATTGAAATCATTCCGTTTATAACCCACAGAAATAATGAAGTTGTCACGTTGAGAGAGGTGGTATTACAAGTGAGGAAGACGATGTATCAGTGCCACATCAGCTAAAGTAACCACATTTTCACGAGTTATAAATACAATGATTTTAATAAATAATTAGCAAACAATGGGGATGGAATAAAAAAAACTATAGAGACATAATTTAAAATTGGATGATACTATAAGGATTGTCAGATTAATTTTCCTAAAATTTTATCAAAGAACTATTGTAGCATCATAATTTCTATTTACCTCAATTCATTACTCAAATTAACTTAAGCGGTAAATAGATTTTTTTTGATAGGCTAAGCAATAAATAGATAAAACAGTAAAGTTAATTGAATCATTTTTTGGAAAGAATATATTAGAAAAATTTATCATAATCTACATAAGTGAAGATTTTAGAAAATCCCCACCAAAATAACATTTGAAATTCAAAATCTTAGAAAAGTAGTACTAAAATATAAAATCTCACCAATTATTGAATAATAAAATAGAATTTTAATTTTAGGCAAAAAGATGAAATTGTCCCTCATATCTTAAAAGAAAAAAAAGAAAAAATCTCAAGCCCCTTGTCAGTCGCCAGACAAAGCTTTGGTATCAGTAACCACCCCATAAGCTGGCGGCATCAATTGCTAGAGCTCAGGAGGTTGGAATTTAAATAATATACTACACTATTAATAGCATTTACAACACTTCTATCGTGTTTCACCACTTTATCAATGCATTTACAACAATATTTTTACAATTTCAACACTAAGAAAATACAAATAAGAGTGTTGTAAAAAAATATATTTATAAATATACAAATAAGGTTTTTATAAATATATTTTTATAAAAATAATAAAGAATTTATAATTTATGAAATTATTAAACAAGAATTAAAATACTTTTTTTTATTAAAATATATCTTCCATCCTTCCATCATTTCTAATCACATAAGCTCATTTTGGGTAGATTAGCAAGTGGGACCTTTTTGTGTGTATCCTTTTATCTTATGAGATAATAAACTTTTTTTTTATATGCCTTTAGCTATCCTATATCCGGCGCTTTTCCTGGACCCTATTACTAAGTGTTCAAGTAACTAACTAATTCAGATCAAGCACTTGTAGGATCCTTAAAGTGGCAAGCTCTCCCAACAAGATTTAACATTGCTGTATCTAGAGCTCGAACCCAAAACCCAATGTATGATGGTTGGATGCCATTATCAATCCAACCAAGTGCTTATTGGTATGTAATAATAAATTTGTCTTTTATAAAAAAAAAGGCTGTCATTGAAATACATCCCCTCGTTTTTTTCTCCTCTTTTGCGTTGAACCAAACACCATTTCACCGCCTTTTCCATTTATTCTAATGACCAATCCCCTCTTTTTTTCCCAAAACATAGATATCCTTCTATTGATCTTTTTCCAGTGATGATTCAAACCTTAATCATTATGTTATGAGAGATCAATTTTTTTTATTAGACTCAACCCTATTAGTTTATCATTCCCCTTTTAACTTATCGTCTTTAATATGGCAATAGCCTTCTTTTTAATAAAAAAACAGTTATTTGTTGGGCTGCAATACTCCTCTATTGCACTTACCGAATAGAAACAATTTGACCCAAAAGCAAACCAGGACACACAAAAGACAAATACAAGCAAACAAACCCCCATATACCTAGGACCTGCACAAGAAAGACCAGAAATCCAAAACGACAAAAACAGAGGGACCTAAATGCACAACCCACCCACCCCTACTCATTTGACTCTCTCAAGCAAGGTGTATCACTAGTAAGAAAATTCTTACTTTTCTTTTTACAGTTTTAGGAAATATATATTTTCACCAATGACCTGGCCCTAAGGATAATTCTTGTTATGATTCTAGGTTTTAGGTTAGATAGCCATCCACTTCTTGAGAAAATATTTCATTTGTTTTCTCTTCAGAATCTAATGATGCTTTGTTTTTGTCAAGAATTAATTTTTAAATTTTTGAAGAATCTCAGCATTATCTTCATTAGAAGGTTTTGAAATTGTTTCAGTTTTAGAAAACACAACATGAATAGATCTTCTATGAAAAAAAATCTTTTGTTAAAAACTCTATAGGCTTTGTTACAATTAGAATAACCAATAAATAATCCTTCACCATATTTAGAATCAAATTTACCCAAATTATCCTTATTATTTTTGTGAATGTAGCATTTGCTTCTAAAAATCTTCCTGTCAACTAGATTTGGCTTCCTTCCTTTGTATAGCTCATAGGATGTTTTCTTAAGTATTGTTCTGATGTAGGCTTTGTTAGAGATATAACAAGCTGTGCTTATTGCCAAAAAACTTGAGATATCCCCTCTTCATTCAGCATTAGTCTAGTCATATCAGTAAAGATTATGTTCTTTCTTTCTACTACTCCATTTTGTTGTAGTCTGCGTGGAGCTGAGAAGTTATGCTCGATTCCATACTCTTCATAGTATTTTTCAAACTCATGGTTATCGAATTATCCTCTATGATTAATCTTGATAGATACAATATAAATACCTTTCTTATTTTAGACTTTTTTAGCAAATACAGCAAACGCTTGAAAATCCTCATCTTTAAATGAAAGAACCAAATTATAGGTAAATCTTGAATAGTCATTAACTATTACTAGAGTATATAAGTTTTCTCCAAAACTTTTAACCCTTGCTAGACTAACCAAATCTGTCACATCCTTATTTTTATACATCTTAGGGACCATTCAGTAGCACTTAGAACCACTTTCAGAGTCATTGAAGTCTAAACTCTAAATCTGGAATTTTATTCATATCGGGTACTGTTCACTATGGCAAATTCCAGATGAGTGACCTGACTTTGAAAATTCATAACTAATTCTAGAAAACTCGAAATGAAGTGGTTCAAATTGATACATGAAGATAACTTAAGTATATTTCAGGGAAAAATAATTGGTTGACCAATCCTTGACAAATTCAACGTGGGTCAACGTTTCAATCTTACTGTTCATCCAATGACTTTCTCCTGAATCCGGCATTCTGGTCCCAACTTTAACAATTTATATATTTTCGTGTATACATCCAAATGAGGCACTCTATATATCAAATTAAAGCTTAGTATGTATACTTTTTACCCTAAAAATTTCGAACATTAATTCAATCATTTGCTATTTTTAATAATTTATCAAACATGAATAGGTCCTCACGTATTACTGTTCACTGAGGCTATTTTCAGCATTTAGTCTTTACTTACACATGCATACAACCATCACATATCAGTCATACATGCCAGATAACAATTAATATTAAATAATCAACTGTTATATATTAGTGCATGATTAACATTCTCCTATTTCTGTTACACTTTCCGTTGTCTAAAATTCCGACAGCATAACTGCTACATTCTGTCTGTAGAAAGTAACCGATCTTGTACGGATTAACATTCTCAAAATGCCCGTAGCGCGTCCTGAATGCTGAAACATCCTCCCTTAGACTCCTCAGGTACACTTGCGGAAGCAATATTAGCTTGATTATATCTTAACTTAAGCCCAGAAATTCAAAATTTTACTCTTAAGTTCCTTATTCTGAACCTTTAATTTGAAAATTAATTTATCTTATTCTACACATCCAAATGAGGCTTATTACCTATCCACGTAATGCCCCAGATGTGTACGACTGGCCTGCCAAATTTCGTGGCTAAACTCCTTCGTTTACTAGGTCAAACTGAGGTCAGAACACTGCTACCTCAGGACCTGCGAATTTCTCTTTTAATTCGTCATCCACAGATTAAACATGCCAAACAATATTTCTTAATAAATAACAAAGTGTCATACAACAAAGCATATACAAAATTCTCATATTTCTATTACAATTTTCCCTGCCTAAAATCTGGCAGCACAACCGCTACATTCCTTCTGTAGAAAGTAACCGATCTTGTACCGATTCGGTAATTCCCGTAGGAGCTACCATTCTACGTAAGTACCCAGGAAAGACTGGATGAACCGGCTAGGTCCACTCACTTCCAGCCTCCTTAGACAGCACCTACGTACACAGTATGTATCAGTTCCTTTCTTTGTTCCTTCTTTGTTGCCAGAATTTTGGCAGCCTAACGGCGTCTCTTAAAATTTCCAGATTTTATTTTGACAGAACCTCCCCTGTAATGTTATATTTGGGAATGAGATTCGGGGGAATCTCAGTAGTAATAATCATAATAATAAATGTAATGCAGAGTGACAGTGCTTGCTTGTGATTGTGTACAGATAAGTATGCTGCGTGCTTCCATATTCAATAACATATGATCATAGCATTGTAATAGAGCTTCAAGCATAACATATAAGACAACAATCCAACCAAACAATAGCACAACAAATCACAAAGACATTACATAAGAGCTAGGATTAGTTACTACCTCAAAAGCAGAACTCCAGAACTTCTATACTGCTTCCAACTCCACCAGAACTTCCTTTCTTTCTTTCTTTCTTTCTCCTTCTCTCCTTCTTTCTCTCTCTTTTCTTGCCAAAAACGTGGGATGCATAAAATGGGAGGGGAAGGGGGTATTTATAGCTTTAAGGGATGACATTTCTGTAATTTTGAAGCCATCTGAACATGTGGTCCTGGTTTTTCCTGGATTTTCCTATTTTTCTTTATTCCTTTTTACTGCATCATGCAGGACATCATCCAGGACACCTCACCGGGACACCTCATCGCCACATTCTTCACATGTCACAATTCCTGGACACCTCATCAGCTGACTCAGCAGTTCAGTCCAATCCAGTACCGGTCCAGAGTCTTGCACCGTAATACGTGTCCTCAACTTTTCTTCTGCCTCTAAGATTGCGCCATGTGGCACCTGGAAGGGACCTTTCAAGCCTTCCAATACTATCCAGATAAGTCCCAGACTTTATCTGATCACCTCCTCGGTTATCGTGCCGACCGAGTAACTTTACTTTATTGAAACAGCATTAAAATAGTATTTTAATGCCACTTTTTCCCACATATCACTGGGCCTACGTTTTTGGGCTCTGGGTATGTTATCTTGGATCCTGATCAAGCTCAAGTACTCTGATGGCTCGATTCCCAAGAAACATCCCTCGGCAAATTACCAAAATACCCCTGGGTGCCCTTTCTTGCACTATTTTAACCCTAAGGGTAAAATTGTCATTTCACACCCTTCTGTACTCTGTCAGGGCATATACTGACTCTAAGTAACTTTATCTGTATGTGCCTTGGCTCCTGGGCCTGTCCAGAATGACCAAAATGCCCTCATACATCTACTACCCCTTTAGTACAACACAGGGGCATTTTCGTAATTTCGCACTTTTCCGGGGTTCTGCCGGACACTGGCCCACCTATCAGTCCAAGTGTCTTGCTGGGCCTTGTTGGCGCCATTATTGGGCCTTTCAGGGTCCATTACCTTCATGGCACACATTACGAGGAATCTCCCCCCGTTAATGTTTATTGAATATTTAATCTATTTTTCACCGTTTATACACATATCCGGACACCGGCTCCTTCTGTCCGATACACTGGCCTGCGGTGTTCAGGCATCCCTGTGAGTCATATTAGTCATCTGACCGAGGTTATCCGAACTCATTCAGTCCCTTTTGAAATATCGATAAATTTTCCTATCGGATACCCGGAGGCCTCACACTCCCGTCTGGATTTTCTAATTTGTGAATAACTTTTTCTACAGGCCTCCTATCAGTATTCTGTCAGTTTCCTAACATCCGCCCCATAAGGACGCATCATCCTGTATTTTCTCACCTAGATCTGAAATCTAGGATATCCGGTAGGAATTTTTATAACTTTTGGACGATCAGTCCATTTCTGGCTATCTGGAGTCTTCAAAAATTCCTGTATTAAGCCAGATTACTGAACGTCCCTTGTTCTCTCTATCGCTGAAATCTGGGACTGAAATGCTGTCGGACAGTCCAAACCACTTCCGGCCTGACTTTCTTTAATTACACTTTAGTCCCAAGGAACTTTTCTTCTTTTCATTTAAGTCCCTTTTTATTTGGCTAAAATTACACTAAGGACCCCACCTTTTGGTCCTTAAACTTTCCATAATTCTTTCATACTCACAGAGACCTCGTATGCTTATTTCACAGTTCAGTGAAATGATCAGCATAATTTTCTCTATTTTCTGGCAAAATATGGTACTCATGGCTACCAGCCCGATCTTTCCCATAATTACAATTTTGCCCCTGCATTCTCTTTCTGGCCCTGTTACTCATCTTCTTATCCTTCATCTTAAGGTCTAGAAATTCTCTTTCAATAACTCATCCCTTAAATTCTTCGGGAGTCATCGTTAATTGAAAAGCTCGACAACCCGCCCATATCAGGTTATTTTACACAGGAGCCAGCCCATATCAAGCTGCCTGCAGAATTCCTAGGCTTAAGACTTAGGATATTCCTCACATTCCTTATTTTGAACCTAGGCGAACTGTCCCGATTCTGTAGGTTAAAGACTTAACTCATCTTTATATCCTGAAGGACTTAGCTCATCCCTCGGATCCTACAAAATACAAGTAAATAATCCGCCCATATCAGATTACTACCCTAGGACTACGGGTTTAGTAGCCTGCCCATATCAGACTACCTCCCAGTTCAACTAGACCCAAAAATTGGGATGTTACAAATGCCGTCTTTGGAATATCATCTGGCTTGACCCTTAGTTGATGGTAGCCAGATCTCAAGTCAATCTTGGAGAATAAGCTTGCTCCTGCCAACTGGTCTAGCAGTTCGTCGATTCTTGGAAGAGGATACTTATTCTTAACTGTAAGCTTATTTAATTCCCTGTAGTCAATACATAGCCTTAAACTGTCATCTTTCTTTTTGACAAATAGCACTGGAGCACCCCATGGCGATACACTGGGTCGTATGAAACCCTTTTTCAATAGCTCCTCAATTTGCTTCTTCAGTTCCATCATTTCATTGGGAGCCATCCTGTACGGGGCTTTTGACACTGGTCCATCTCCAGGTATAATGTCGATCGCAAATTCCACTTCACGCTCTGAAGGCAATCCCCGAATCTCCTTTGGAAAGACTTCAGGAAATTCATTGACTACAGGAATCTCCTCGATGCCTTCTTCTACTTCTGCTTGGACAGAAAAGAATACCACATATCCCTGACATCCTTTCCGTAAATATTTTTCTGCCTGAGCCTCCGTCATGAAGTTCAATTGCACTTCTGAGCTCCGATCAGTGATCTTTGGACCAAGAACCAGGGTCTTGTTTCTGCAGTCCAACATCACATTATTGGAGGATAACCAATTTAGACCGAGTATGACATCAATCTCCCGGAAAGGCATACAGATCAGGTCCAGGGTGGTACTGCAGTGCTCATAACGCACAACGATATTTAGACAGGCATCAGACGTGATTACTTTAGTGTTGGTCATCTCAGATGATCGCTGCGCGTCCTCTCTAGTGAGTGCAAACACTCGTCCCGCCGTCCTTGGCCTTGGATCAGTTATAGCTTGAGGACATTCTCTGGAAAATGTCCGGGCTTTTCGCAGGTGTAACAAACATTCTGGCCCATTAAACATGGTCTATCCCCATGATTTCTTTCACACTTTTCACATACTGGGGCCTTTGAATCCCTGTTGTTGGATCTGCCGCGGAAATTTCCTCTATTTGGCTTTTTGCTCTGCCACGGTCGCTTCCTCTTCTTATAGCCGCTCCCACCTGCAGCTTCTTGACTTCGACCGGCCTTATCCGGGATCACCTGACCTCTACTCCCGGGTCTGGACAGCATTCGATGATTCATGCTGTTTTCTACAATTCGGCACGCTTCCACAGCCTTATTGAACTGGCTGTATTGTTGCGGAGTTAACTTCTCCTTTAGCATAGAGTTCAGTCCTCTAATCATTCTTTCTGTCATCCAGCGTTCGTCGTCCACTTGGCGTAGGTAAGTTGAATATTGGGATAGCCGGATGAACTTGGCCAAATATTCATCAAAACCTTCTTTTTCTCCTTGCCTCAGCACAAGGAATTCGGCCTCCCTTTCATCTCTGACAGATTGAGGAAAATATTTCTCATAAAATTGCTCAAGAAACACTTCCCAGGTAACTGAAATGTCTCTTGCTTGGAGAAGTAACTCTGTATTCTTCCACCATCTATCCGCATCCTTTTCCAATTGATAGATGGCCATTTGGGCCTTAATTTTAGTTGGGCAGTCGAGGACCTTCAAGATCTTCTCTAATCTGCTGACCCAATTCTCTGCTACCTGTACTTTGAATGTCCCTTCGAATACTGGAGGATTGTGTTTACAAAATCGAACCATCCATTGTTGGATTCCTACTGCCTCCTCCCTCGATTCAACTCGTCTCTGGGGCTGCTCCGTCTGCTGTGGTACTTCTTCAGGTTCTCTACTAGTTGCTCCTGAAGGCTCTGGCGGTCTTAAATTATTTACCGCTGCTGCTACTGCTGCGGCTATGGCAGCATCTCTTTCCTGCTCATTTCGTGCCTGAGCAGCTCTCATTTCTTCTATCATCTTTTGTTGTTGCTCTAATCGCTCTAAAATTAGTTGATTAAGATTTCCAGCTTCCTGTGGTTCCTCCGCTGGAATCGTTCTTCTTGTTCGAACCATTTTGTTATGTTCTAACATAGAAAGGAATGCGATAAACAACAACATTTCTTATTTCATTTCAAACATAGCATACAAAGTACATATTATAGTCTTACATATGCTACTGTACTGATCTTTTACACATTGGAAACATTACTCTAATTTTTCTTAAACTTTATTCTAATAAACTCTCCTACTAAGTAGATCCAGTCGGATACAGTACAGTATGGTTCTTCATCAAAATACCGGTCCAACTCTGATCTCCACGTAGGGGTAGTGGGTAGTACATCATCCATGATAGCTTCCCAAAGACTCATGGTCAGCACATTTAGATCCCAAGCTTGGTATATCGCTTTTACTCTCGTAATAAACTCCTTGTAGACCGTATAATCTTGATCTATGTTTCTGATCAGAGTCTGCCTCAACTCGTATAGTTATCGGGCTAATGCTACTGAGCTCTCAAATTGTTCTCTATTCAGGTTCCTCCCTGGGACCATTCTTATGATTAAACCTCCCAAATGTATTTCTACTAGGGTCACTTCGGGCCTACTGGGACCTGGCGCATTACTCTGACTACGTACCTGGCTGGATCCTGAACTGTCTGCTATATTCAAGGGTACCGCACTTATGGGAATGGCAGGAATAGGGCCTTCTGTTATCATCACCTCCTGATCATCAATCGGGAAGTTTGATCCTACCGAGGAACTATCCTCCTCATAATCACCAGCTACTGGAGGTGTCCAGAGGTCAGAATCATTGCTTACTATCTCTTCTTCTGAACTATCTGAACTAGAGACCTCTGGTCTTAATTCTCATTGGTTTACTGTAGTTTCAGATCCACATCTATGTCTAGCCATCCTGCAATCACTAACTTAGTGTCAATTATGACGGCTTTATCATGGTATATCTATCTACAAATCATCTACTCAGAGCATTTCCTAAGCCAGAATCCTTTGCTCTGATACCAAAATATCACATCCTTATTTTTATACATCTTAGGGACCATTCAGTAGCACTTAGAACCACTTTCAGAGTCATTGAAGTCTAAACTCTAAATCTGGAATTTTATTCATATCGGGTATTGTTCACTGTGGCAAATTCCAGATGAGTGACCTGACTTTAAAAATTCATAACTAATTCTAGAAAAATTGAAATGAAGTGATTCAAATTTTTACATGAATATAACTTAATTATATTTTAGGGAAAAATCATTGGTTGACTAATCCTTGACAAATTTAACGTGGGTCAACGTTTCAATCTTACTGTTCATCCAATGACTTTCTCCTGAATCCGGCATTCTGGTCCCAACTTTAACAATTTATATATTTTCGTGTATACATCCAAATGAGGCACTCTATATATCAAATTAAAGCTTAGTATGTATAATTTTTACCCTAAAAATTTTGAACATTAATTCAATCATTTGCTATTTTTAATAATTTATCAAACATGAATAGGTCCTCACGTATTACTGTTCACTGAGGCTATTTTCAGCATTTAGTCTTTACTTACACATGCATACAACCATCACATATCAGTCATACATGCCAGATAACAATTAATATTAAATAATCAACTGTTATATATTAGTGCATGATTAACATTCTCCTATTTCTGTTACACTTTCCGTTGTCTAAAATTCGGACAGCATAACTGCTACATTCTGTCTGTAGAAAGTAACCGATCTTGTACCGATTCGGTAATTCTCGTAGGAGCTACCATTCTACGTAAGTACCCAGGAAAGACTGGATGAACCTGCTAGGTCAACTCACTTCCAGCCTCCTTAGACAGCACCTACGTACACAGTACGTATCAGTTCCTTTCTTCGTTCCGTCTTTGTTGCCGGAATTTCGGCAGCCCACCGGTGTCTCTTAAGATTTCCAAATTTTATTTTGACAGAACCTCCCCTGTAATGTTATATTTGGGAATGAGATTCAAAAGAATCCCAATAGCAATAATCATAACAATATATGTAATGCAGAGTGACAGTGCTTGCTTGTGATTATGTACAGATAAGTATGCTGCATGCTTCCATATTCAATAACATATGATCATAGCATTTGAATAGAGCTTCAAGCATAACATATAAGATAACAATCCAACCAAACAAAAGAACAACAAATCACAAAGACATTACATAAGAGCTAGGATTAGTTGCTACCTCAAAAGCAGAGCTTCAGAACTTCTCTACTACTTCCAACTTCACCAGAACTTCCTTACTTCTTTCTTTCTCTCACTTTCTCTCTCAAGAACTTCTTTCTTCCTCTATTTCTTGCTTGTGCCGAAATGAGGAGCTAGGGGGTATTTATAGTGTTGAGCAATGGCAATCTCGTAATTTTGAAGACTTATGATCATGTGGTCCTAGTTTTTCCTGAATTTCCTATTTTTCTTTATTCCTTTTACTGCATCATGCATGACATCACTCAATGCCAACTCATGGGACACCTCACCTCCCACATTCTTCACATGGTGAAATTGAGAGGAAGCTAGAGCCTTCCGGAAGCTTTTCGGTCCAATCCGGTACCGGCCCGGTCCGTCTCCTCGAAAAACGTGCTGTTTTCTGAATCTGATTTTTCTGAAAATCCTTTTTATGTCTACTGACCTCACATTTAGTATCTAGACACTTTATATCATTAACTTTTTAATACTGGGTCCAGACTTAGTTACAGATCCCCTGCGAAATGAACGAAATGCCCTTGGTGCCCTATCTTGTCCTATTTTAACCCTAAGGGAAAAATCGTCATTTCTCACCTTTCTGAACCTGGTCAAAGCATATACTGGCTCTAGTCAACCTTATTTAGATATTTCTTATCCTCTAGTCCTGTCCAGAATGACCAGAATGCCCTCCATTCATCTGCTGTCCTTTTTGTACAACACAGGGGCATTTTCGTAATTTCGCACTTTTTTGGGGTTTCGCTGGACACTGGCCCACCTATCAGTCCAAGAGTCTTATTGGGCCTCTAATGGTGCCATTTTTGGGCTTCCTGGGTCCATTACCTGTATGGCATGCATTACGAGGAATCTTCCTCCGCCCCAGTTCACCGAATATTTTAATTATTTTTTTACCGATTATACACCTTTCCGGACACCAGCTCCTTTTCCCAGATATAGTGTCCTACTGTGTTCAGGCATCCTTGTGGGTTATAACAGTCATCTGACTGAAGTCATCCGATCGCATTCAGCCCCTTTAAAAATATCGATAAATCTCCTACCCGATCCCCGGAGGCCTCATACCCTGTCTGGATTTTCTAATTTGTGGATAACTTTTCCTACAGACCTCCTATCGGTATTCTGTCAGTTTTCTGACATCCGCCCCATAAGGGTGTATCATCCTGTATTTCTTACTTATATCTGAAATCTAGGGTATCCGGTATAAATTTTTATAACTTTCGGATGATCAGTCCATTTTCGGCTATCTGGAGTCTTCAAAAATTCCAGTATTAGGCTGGATTACCCAGCATCACTTGCCCTATCTTCTGGTAAAATCTGGGACTGAAATGCCACCGGTCAGTCCAAACCACTTCTGGCCTAATTTTCTTTAATTATACTTTAGCCCCAGGGAACTTTTCCTTCTTTGCACTTAAGTCCCTTTATTTGGCTAAAATTACACTTTAAGACCCCACATTTTTGTCTACCTTTCTTTCCTAACCTTAAACTTTCCATATTTGCATTTAAGTCCTTTCATTTCTTTTCTTTTGCAATTTAATCCTTTTCTTTACATAAAGGACCACATCTTTTTCCTGAAACAGAACTCGTATATTCCATTTAATCTGTACATGGAAATCAGTACAGAAATTAAAGATATTACAAAATCCATATGAAGTATTTGGAGTAGTCTTTCAGTTGATACTATCTTCTTTGATTTAAAAGAAGACTTTGCTTGTTCTCTTTTTGACAAGCAGCACATACAACATCATTCTCAAATTTTATTCTGGGTAAACTGATTACTAAATCATTTTTCATCAATTTTGAAACTTGTCTCATATTAACATGAGCTAAACGTTTGTGCCAAAGCTAACTTTATTCTAATTTACCCATAAAGCAATTTTGAGAAGGATTGGAATCAATAGAAATGGTATAATAGTTACCATCCCTTGGTGATCTAAACTTTGTCTTTAGTTCCCTTTTGTTAAGTGGTAAGTCCTTCTTGTTGATGATTATTCATTCTTCTGAATCAAAGATCACCCAATTGTCTTTGTTTGCATCTGGACTCATGCTCAACAAATTGTGGCATAGTCCTTCCACATAGTAGACATCTTTTATCCTTACTCCTTCTTGATTTCCAATTTCTCTTATTCAAGCTATTGGTCCTAATTGTTTCCACCAAAGCTGACTTTTCCCCCTTCTTTAGGTTTAAGTTTGAAGAACTTGTCAGCATCTCCAGTCATATGTCTTGAGCAACTATTATCAATTACCATTTAATAGTCTTGGATGACTTGAGACAAGCCTACAAAAATATCAATTAGTTTTAGGTACCTATTATCACATCCTAATTTTTTCCTATCTATATAATATTGATAGAGAAAATAGGTTAGGAGAGGATCGTGACAATGACCAGAAGAAAAAAATAATATTTAGATCAAGTTTAAGTTACAGAAAGAAAAAAAGATGTAAAGTTCTAAAGCCAAGAGACATAAATGTCATTTAGACAAAAGTTACATATAGAAAATTCAAGGAAAAATAGAAAAGAGACTTAAGTGGAATTTTGAGATTTTAGGTACTAAACTGGAATTTCAAAATGTATAGTAAGGGAGTAAAGTGGAATTTGGCAAATTCAGGGACTAAAGAGTAATTTTGCCAAATTCAGGGGCAAAATTATAATTAAGTAAAAATTGAGCCAAAAATTGTCTCAAAATATTATAGTCCCAAATTTTATCACTAAATAGAGGACATAATTTAGGCCAGGAAGATCCCTCAGAATTCTAACTTTAGGTTTAGATAAATGGATATTAACTTATGAAGTCTATAAATTAATATAGGACTTTTGGACCTCAGAATCAGATGAAATTTTATAGAAAATTATTATAAATATTATAAGGATTTATGAAACTAACAAAACTCAAAAAGGACTCCTGTAGAATTTATTATAGAATTTAAGGTGAAAATAGACATTGATAAAAGGATTAAGAGAAACTTATAAAATTTTTATCAGGACTTTTGGGTCTCAGAAAATTATGAGACTTTATAAGAAATTTATTTTATAGTAGAATAAATTTTTAAAAATGTCAGAACCCTTACAAATTTATATAATTTATTCCAGTATTTAAGGTATATTAGGGTATCCGGTAAAAGAAGTGCATTGGGATTTGTGTCTTAACAATTGGACTTAATTTAGGCCCAAAGTGGCATCATTCTAGGAACCCCAAGGTGCTAAGGGATTTCTTGGAGCTCAAGTTGAATTTTAAGGATAATTTATAAAAAAAAAGAAAAGAAAGGAGGAAATTTTAAGGCAACTTCATGAAAGCAAGGTGGCTGAATACAAGGAAGAAGAGTTTTGACATGTCATACAATATATTAAATAATGTAAGAATTAAGTTAATTATGATTAAGATGAATTAATCATAGAATCAACCAATGAGATGTAAGATTAAGGGCTTATAATAATTAGAAAATTGAAGGATATTTTAGTCCCAAGATCCTTAAAATTCAACTATAAATACCCCCTTTGAAGCACAAAACCGTGAGATTAAGGTAAGCAATGGGGAAGTTCTTGCCAATTGAAAACTCAAGCAATTCCATAGCAAATCAAGGTACCTAGAGATCAATCAAGCTAGGGATTAAGGTAAGCAATATTCCTAGTTCTTATATATGTTTTGAAAGATTGAAACCTAGGTTCTAATGGTTAGAAAGTAATTTTTTGTCCTTGAACCATGGCTTGCCGAATATGGAAAGAAAAGAAGGAAGAAGAAAAGCAAGTTAGAACTATGAACTATTAACTTAGATAGGCTTGGATTGTTGGTTATTGCTTGCATTAATTGTATAATCTTTAAAATTCCAATTTATATAACTGTTCAGCCTAGGACAGAAATGAACGGAGAAGATTGAATTTCAAAGATCTAATGCTTCCACTGAATTTATATGATAATTTTGTGTGGGATTGGAACCTTGGAAACATTAAAATTGAAAAAAGAAAATTTGAAACACTCTCTATTACCGTTCATACACATGAATAGTTATTAGAATTTCATGATTTTGATATTTCTAATGTATTTAAAATAAAAAATTGTGTAGGATTAAGTAAGATCAAAGTCTTGGAAGTATTGAAATTGAAAAGAGAAATTTTTGGAAAGTTGTATGCACGGTTTCGATTTCTATCCAGACCTGAAAGAGACATTGGAATTTTGAAATTCTGAGTCCATATTTGGGTTCCTTGGGAAAAATTTCTTGGGATATAGCCAAGGAACATATTAACTCAAATTACAAGGCAATTAACCACAAATAAACAAAGTTATTAGGGGTTTATCGGTTTCAGAAGAATAAATCTGAGTTAGTGAGCTGTGTATGAACTGAATTAAGATGGGTTGTAATAAGTGCATTACTCTACTATGATTAGGATTTGACATTTGTGAAAGAGGATACTAAAAGGCCAAGAAATAAAAGGTTAAAGGAGAGCTATTCCAAGGTAGTAAACTTACCCAACTTGTATGCTTTGCTAGCTTGGATGTTTTATGTGATGGTTGTTTGCTTTGATTATGTGAAGCATGTATGATTGAGTTATGCTCTATTTTTTTACGCTATGGAAATATGTTATAATTAAGGAACATGGAAGCATGTATAGATATCATTATACAAGTATGAATGTATGATCATTAAGCACGCACATATTAACATCAAGCATGAAGTTGTATACACTATTTGGTTTCTGTTTACTGTTGAGATTTGCACATAAATCTCACCCCTTTTCATTATACAAACATCACAGCAAGATCATGTTATCGAAGCAAGGAATCAGAATGAAGAAGTTATGATGCTTAGATAGTTTATCGTATATGTGAACTTTATAGTAGTATGTAATATGTATTAAGTACAATACTTCAGTTCTAGCGATATTTTGTTGAGACTTATGAAAAATAGGTAACCTTGGAATAAATGCATGAGAATTTATATGATGATAGTAGACATGCTAAGCTTTATTTTGGTACCAACAATGCCTTATTTTGATATATGTGCAAGGAGAAAAAAATTTCAAAGTCAGGGAACTAAATATGGAAACTATGAAATTGACCAAATGAATAATACTTCTTTTACGCCAAGAAATATATTAATTTGTCTAGAGTTTGATCAGTTTCATATTTTTTATTTAAATAGGATTATGTTATCTTCACGTAGCAATTTGAACCACTTCATTTCGATTTTTCTTGAATTAGTTATGATTTTTTGAAGTTCATCGCTGAATCTGGAAATACCAAATGAATAGTACTCGTAAAGCTTAGAAATTCCAGATTTAGCTATGGTCTTAAAAGTGCTTCTAAATGCTACCGATTAATCCCTGAGATGTACAAAAGTATGGTGTTACATTTTTAGTATCAGAGCAAGGGTTCTGACCAGGTTTAGGATATAAAATGCTCTAATTTAGATAGTTTACCTATCTTAGACAAGTCAGTTATTCATTTATGTTTGTTTTGCAGGAGTAGATAATGGTTGTTCATAGGCAAAATTCCATACCCTCAGTAAACCAAGGTGGCTCTATTTCTTAGGCAGTATGTGAGGAAGACCCAGACCTAATAGATATCTCATCAGAGGAGGAATCGTTCCATAGCGAACAATCAATATTAGTAGGGTCAAGGCAGTCTTCCAAAGTCTCAAACATGTAGTACGGAGAGCCAGTAGTATAGTACCTATTTATGTAGCTTCTCCTAATGATGCTGAGTCAGGTATTTACCCTTAGCCAAATTATAGTGTTCCTCCTATAGTTCTAGTAGATGAGTATGGTAATCCATATCCCGAAGTATTATGTCTAAAGGAATTTTTATTTGATGATGATGTTCTCTTGACTGGGTCATGGCAGAACAAGAGTCATAACCAGGATATCCAGTAGTGTCACCCCTTATCATCCAAACCCTAAGTCATATGATTTTATTTACTTTCATTAGTTTGACATCCCTTGTCCAAGTAGGCCATTACTTCTGAAGTTCTACGTTCCTGAAGCTGAGCAAGTTGGACCAAGTAAGACGAGACCCAGGGAATATTTCCTTCATCAGGAGGAAGGTGTCGATGATTGGATGGGAGTCAAGAAAGCTATGGAAAATGAACTGCTAGAGTTGGGCAATGGATTAGATAGAAGCCAGAATCAAGACCAAATGGTATATATGGATTTTTTGGATGCAGTGTCAAGACTTTACCTTCGCTATAAAAGTTTAGGTAGTAATCTTGACCGAGAATACGCTATAACCAAATGGGATGAATTAATGGTGAGCTAGATATTTTCATACGCGATGACATAGCAATCAAGTTTCAGAAAGTATATGGAACACCATCCTCCAAGCAAAATTCAGGAATGGATTCACAGTGCATAGCAATACATACGGCTAGTCCTTCCTGAAAAGAAGACCTGAGTTAGAAGGTCAAGGTTTGCTTAGAAGTATAATAACTAGGGTGAGTTATACATTGTGTGATGTTGATATACTCTATATGTTTTGTGTGAGACAACTAACTATGATTGTTATGTACATGTATGTGATATGAACATGGCTTGCTAATGTGTATGAACACTATTCCACTGTATGTATGTGTGTTTGATAATAAATATATAGAATTAATACACATACATTTGATTATGTTTTCTCGATTATAGACTAGAGAAAATAGAGACGATAGTGAACACCCATAGCACAGTTAGACCCCAAGTTGTAAAGCCCTATAATGAGGGGGATGGTAACCAAGAAAACCCCATGCAACTCATTATGGATAGGTTAGAACAATAACAACGACTGATGTATGAGATCTAGGAGACGCAAGTACATTAGTCTGGCCAAGGACAAACTGGAACTGGATAGGGTAGACAACAAGGGCCTACAGTAGAGAAGGAAAATATACAGACATAGATAGAACTGTTTTGTAGGCACAACCCACCTACATTTGAAGGAATCTTCAATATACAAGCAGCAGAAGATTAGGTCAATCGTTTAGAGAAATTTTTTAAGGTTCTTAATTGTCAATCAGAGCATAAGTTTCAAATGGCAATATATAAGCTGGAAAAGGATATTGATCGATGGTGGAGAAATACAGAGATTATCCTACGGGCAAGGAATATTCCACTTACATGGGAAATGTTTCTCGAACAATTCTATGACAAGTATTTTCCTCAGTTCGTAAAGGATGAACCATTGCTAGAAAATAGGCTTTCTAAACCGATTGAAATGGTCTTCAACACTGGACCTTGGTCCGGTGTAAAAATAGCCCGTGTAAAAAGTCTGATATTCTATACCGGTTCTATACGACCGATGTAAAAAATTAGCTTTTATAAATCAGTTATTCTATACAACCAGTTTAAAAAGTAATGTAAAAATAAAAAATCTAGAATCGAAAAAATCTAGGTTCAAATCAGAGAAGCTTCTAAACTAGTTTCCCTATTAAAGTATTAAAATTATTTTCTTCTTCATCACAAATCTAAACGAGGAGGAGAGTGATGAAGAAGAATAGGTACCTGTAAAATGCAATCAGAGAACAAAAAAGAGGAAAAAAGAAAAAGCTATAGAACCCATAAATGAAAGAAATGAAAACTCAGATATATACACAGAAATGAAAAAACCATAAACGTCATTACCTAATTGAAGGCATCACAAAAATATCATCACAATTCCTTCAGGTTACCTGCTCAAAAGTAAATAGAAATATATTTAAATAGAACCCATAAATGAATGAAACAAAAACCCAAATATATACATAGAAACAAAAACCTAGAAATATCGTCACCTAATTGAAGACATCAAAGAAACGAGGTCACAATTCCTCTGACTTGCCTAGTCAAAAGTGAACAGAAATATATTTAAACAAAACCTAGAAAGAAAGAAACAAAAAATAGACACTCACCATCGCAGATCTGGGTCTTCTTCTTTGGTGAGTTTTAAAGACGAGAACGAAAGACTTTAACGATAGAGAACGAAGAGCACAAGTATGGGTCATCATTCGGTGAACTTTAGACGTTGTATTACAAAGGTGGAGCTTCCTGTCACCATGTGTTCTCCATTGTTTGATTTTCTCCATAGATGACGATGTGATTTTTGAAGATAGGGAGCACAAAAAACTAAGGCTTTTTGTTAGATTTTTAATAGCAAGGACAATCTACACCGGATGTCATTCCATCAGGTGTAGAATATTTCTTTTACACTAGTCATGTGTACATCAAGTGTAAATATTTTACTCTTATTTACAAAAATATCTCCACTCATTTCTTTTACACCAGTAATGTGTACATCGGTGTAAATATTTTACCCTTATTTACAAAAATGCTACTAGTCATTTTTCTAAATCGTTTCTGCAAGAACCGGTTTAAAAATAGTTCTTTAGAATGTCTATTTTGTAGTAGTGAATGTGAGGCTGAGTTCTTGATGTTAAGACAGGGTGAGATAGGACCCTTGATAATTATTTGGCTAAGTCCATCCGTCTCTCTCATTACTCTACATATCTTAATCATATGAACGATGAGAGATGGATGACTAAGAATTGACTCGTGAACTGAATTCTTCACTAAGAGAGAGGATCTTGCCCAGACAGATAAAAAGATTTAATGAAGCAGTTGAAGCATGCAGGATTACGGAGAATAGCCTGTCATACTCTGACGGGATTAAAATTTCTTCTCAAGAAGAACCTATTTCAGTACCCCCAATCAAAATGATTGCAGTAGGGCCTTCAACTTTAGTAACTGGTAATAGGAAAATATTTAGGCCAAGTTCAGGACAAAGGAATGCAAATAAGAAAGGAGGTTGATAAGAAAGAGCTAATATGCAACCAAGGCCAAACCGATATGAAATATGTGGTAGAAATCATGGAGGTAGGCCTTATTTAGCATGTCAAGGAGTTTGTTATAGATATGGTCATCCAGGACATTATACCAAGGAATGCCCAATAAATGCTACAGGTGAAAGATCTCAACATCAGGGAAGGATGTTTACCCTAAATAGAGAAAAGAACATAAAGTCACCTGAGCTGAACCAAGGTATGAATTGAATTAATAGTCATGATCTTATTCCATTGGCATAAGCATAGTTATATTTCATATTTAAACTGTAATGTCTGGCATATACACCATATGATACTCTAGACCTGATATGTTGCATTTGTATGGAAATGATTATTACCTTGAGAGAACAAGTAAGAGTGGAACAGATAAAAGTCGAGAAAGAGATAAATAAGATAGTTAGTCCTAGTTAATCCCTAAGGAATTAGGATTGAATTTAAGAACAGAATAAAAATTTGATAAGAGACAACAACAACTAGTTTTACAAGAACTGAAGTAAAGAAATTGCTAGAATATTTTTAGTAAGGACAACTAGAGAGATATTGGAGGCATACCTATAGATACATGATTAATTACTTAAGACATATTCCTTGAATAGGAATAAGATATATAAATGATGAATTATGAATTTGAATTGAAATGAGATACAATTGTGAAATTAATTATGCAACTCTGAGAAAGCACCGTTTATGCAATAAATGATATTACTCATGAGATAGAACTAGATTGTTCTTGAGATAGAACCACTCTAAAGAGATGGACAATGTAGCTCGGGTTAAAGCTATGTCTACCAAATAAGATAAGGAATTCTTTAGTAGCTTTGTGCAGAGTTATGAAAGAAATGATGATATGAAGAACTTCGCTAAAATTGAGCTAGAGTTATAGAGAGAAAGTAATCTATGATAAGAAAGATGATAATGATATGAGAAACTCTTGAGTAATAGAGGAGTACTCAGAATTTTTCTTACACAAGAAAAGATATAAAGATACTAATTAAAATTTTTAGTCTTGAGTACAAGGTAATCATAAGTCTGTAGGAAGCATGCCTGAGAAAGAAAAGAGAAGAACCAAGCAAGTTAGTCCCTGAGGGGAAGTTAAAGAGGTGAGAGTTAAATAGATCGATAAAGAGTAAGGAAAGAGGGTTTAAGGCAAGATAGTTACTGGATACAATTTTATAAGTAGGAATAGGCAATCACTTATAGTCTTGCCAATCGTAACCTAGCTTTAACCCATCAGTATTTGATAGTTAAACGTCCTCGGGATAGAGAAATAAATGATGGTTAACTACTGGGAAGTGGGAATTTAACCATAAAATTGAGTTAATACCCAGTAAAGAAGTGGATTAAAAGTTATAACCCTTTATGAAAAAGAATATGAGAGAAAAGACTCAAGTATAGTTTATTAAAGAAGGATAGAAAGAAAGTATAACCAGAGTTGATGACTAAGGTACAAGTTAAATTTTGAGGATGAAATTTATTTTAAGGGGTAGAAATGTCACATCCTAATTTTTTCCTATATGTATAAGATTTATAGAGGAAAGAGGTTAGGAGAGGATCGTGACAATGATCAGAAGAAAAAGACAACGTTTAGATCAGGTTTAAGTTACGAAAAGAAAAGTAGATGTAAAGTTCTAAAGCCAAGAGAGATAAATGTCATTTAGACAAAAGCTTTGGGCCATTAGGTGTAATTATGAAAAGTTGAAGGCCTAAAGTGTAATTTCCCAAAGTTCCAGGGTAAAATGGTAATTATGAAAAAGTTGTGCCGAAAAAGGCCCCAAAATGCCCAAAATTAGTTCAGACCCAAACTAATTCTGGGCATTTTTGGGTCTGAACTAATTCTGGAAATTTTTGGGCCTTTTCTGGCTCAACTTTCTCATAATTACCATTTTGCCCTCGAACTTTGGAAAATTACACTTTAGGCCCTCAACTTTTCATAATTACACTTAATGGCCCAAAGCTTTTGTCTACTTTACATTTTGCACCATGGAACTTTTAAACTTTTCATTTTAGTCCCTCTTCTTTAAACCTTCATCTAATCATTCTTTTCTTCTCTATTCATCATCACAATCCTTTCCAAACCTCTTTCCTCTATCAGTATTATACCGATAGGGAAAAATTAGGATGTGATAATTGACCTTTGGTTTCCTTTGTTATTGTCACCTTTAGCTCCCACTCTTTGGTGAGTCTATCGAGGATTTTTCTCAGTTGGTCTTCTTAGCTTTATATGTAATCAGATGATTGATGAGGTGAGACAATCTTATTTCCATGTCTCGGATGCTTTATCCTTGATTCATTTGGAATAACTCAAACTCTGTAAATAGAGTGTTTATTCTGTTATGCTTCACTCAAGAGGTTCCTTCTTGGCAATCTCAAGTACTACCCATATTTTTCAGACTATCTCCAGACTTGATACTCTAAAGTACTCTTTTTGATTTAGAACTCATATGAGTATGTTGATAGCTTTGTCATTAAGCACCACAAGTATTTTTGTCATCTTCATTGAACTTACTTAGGACTTTTAGAATACTCTGGCCATCTACTATCTTCATAGGAACAAAATTTTTTTCTTGGATTATATCTCATAATCCATATTCTAAGGCTTTAATGAATGTTTTCATTCTCATTTTCTAGAATGTGAATTTTTCTTCTTTGAATCCTGGTGGTTTAGTTGTAGAACTTCCTTCAGGTAATACGATGTCACTAGAACTTGCCAATTAGAAATTCTATTGAGATGGTTAAGTCTTTTCTAAGAGACTTACTCTGATACCAAATGTTAGAATGACAGTTTCACCCAAGAAAGGGTGAATTGGGTGATAATTAAAATTTTAAAAACCTAAAATTATAAACTCAATAAAATTGGTAAGCTAGAGTTGGGAGGGATATCATTGAGCTTAGAAGTAATAGAGAAAATAAATGTATAGATAATTTATAATGGTTCAGCCCCTTACTTCTTGTAAGGTTATAATCAACCAACTCAAGAGACCCACTTTCTTTAGTATCTCAGACGGAACATAAAAAGGATTTCTAAGTTTCTCTCTAAAATGGAGTGATAATGTTAAACACTAAAGATCAAAGATATTTTGTGTAACATCCTTATTTTTGTATATCTTAGAGACCATTTGGTAGCATTTAGAACCACTTACTAGTCCATTGAAGTTCAATTAAAAAATCTGAAATTTCCAAGTTCATGGTTACTGTTCATTTGGTGATTCTAGATTCAGTGATAAACTTTGAAAAATCATAACTAATTCTAGAAAAATTGAAATGAAGTGGTTCAAAAAGATAAACGAATCTAACATATTGAAATTTAAGGAAAAAATAATTTCTTAGACCAATTGACCAGTCAACTAAGTCAACTCTGATGTCAAAAGTTATTGTTCATTTGGTCAAAATTTTGGAAAATAGATTATGGTCCCCAACTTTGGAAAATTCTTTCTCTTTGTATAGACATGGAAATAAGGCGTACTTGGTGTAAAAATAAAGCTTGACATGTTAACTAACTACTTCTAAAATATCATACATTTATTATATCATTAACTATTTTTAATTACAGACCAAGTACCATAGCTCCAAACTGTCTATTGTTCAAGTGCAGAATTTTAACAACTAACTTTACATACATTCATCTCAAAACTTGTCTATATATAACCATACAAACAAACCATATCATCATCTAACATTCCTCCTTTCTCATGCTTGACGTTCCTGTGGATTGGAGATATAATGTGGGGTGAGATTTCTAGGAAAATCTCAGTAGTAAGCGGTACTAAACAATGTATGCATCAATACTTGGTATTAGTGCTTGCTTGTGATTGTGTCAACATAATGTAATGTGCATGCTTCCATGTAACATATAAAATATAATTGGCTAAAGTAATCATAGCACAGAGCTTCAACAATTACATATGAATAATATCAATCAAGCCATAACACAATCAACCATACATTCAACACATACAAGTCTAGGTAAGTTTACTACCTTGATGCTTCACTTTCCTTTTATCCTCTTCCTTGACACCTTTCCTTGAAGTTGTCTTCTTGAATACACAAATCAAATCCTAAGCATTGTATATTCATACACATACATTACTATTAACTCATTACAATCCAACTTCCTTGAACATTGAACTTTATCTACTAAAGTAACTTTCTTTAATCTTTGTTAATTAGCTTGATCTTTGAATCAATTGATGTCTTGACTTTACCCTACACAATTCCAGCAGCTGCAACATGTTCTGGACAGAACCAAAAA
Organism: Leucaena leucocephala; assembly: GCA_037074615.1. Classification (NCBI taxonomy): domain Eukaryota; kingdom Viridiplantae; phylum Streptophyta; class Magnoliopsida; order Fabales; family Fabaceae; genus Leucaena; species Leucaena leucocephala. Next base: position 9,984,991 of record CM073549.1, read on the forward strand.
CTTCTCTTTTTCTTTCAAAAATTCTCATTTTGATTCCAATGCTTTCAATACTTGTTTCCCTACTTTATCCCACACAATTTTTCATTTTAAAACCATTGGAAGCATCAAAATCATAAAATTCCAATACTGTTTATGCGTGTGAACAGTACATAAAAGATTTAAAAATTATAACTTCCAATTCCAATGCTTCCAAGGTTCCAAATCTATCCAATCTTACACAAAATCATCATATAAATTCAATGGAAGCATTAGATCATTGAAATTCATTCTTCTTCTATCATGAACAGCGCATACCAAAAGGTCTCTTTCATGGAAAAGTCAAGAATATCAACTTTATTCAATAACCAATCATCTAAACCAACTTATCTAAGCCTTAATCACATAGTTCTACCTTTATCTCCTTCTTCCTCCTTTAACTTAAGATTTGGACAGCAACTGTACTCTAGGTTTAATGGAATTTCCAACCAGTAAAACCTAGGTTTTACCCTTCCAAAACACATATAAATAAACTAAGAAGGGTTGCTTATCTTAGGTACTTGCTTGGGTGGCTTCTCCTTGATCTTATTTTGAATTATTTCTTCATTTTGGCATAGTTTCCCCAAGGGTACTCTAGGTGCACGAAATTGTGAAGACAAGGTGCGGTATTTATAGCCAAAACTTTGGCACCTTGGGTCCATAATGTCCTCACTTTTCCTAATTATTACAATAGCTTAATCTTGAACTTGATTGGTTGGTTTTTGAGTTAATTAACCTTAATCATCATTAGGTTAATTCTTATATTATTTTATTACATTTTAGCACATGGAATAACCTTCCTTTCTTCTTCTTGGTGCCAAGTGTAAAGCTTGTGGGTCCCACAAGGACACCTCACATGCTCCTTGAACTTATCTTTTAAAAATACATAAAATATTCTAAAAATTTCATTTGATCACATGACAATTTCTTCGGCTCGATGAACACCCATATGATTCCATGTTGGGCTTACTTAGGCCCAAACCATAATTTTGGCACACTACCCAAGGCACTTCTCATACCGATATCCTTAAATTACCCTAATTTTGAAATAAATTCTAAACACCTCTTTTATTAGTTATTATATTTTTAGAAATTTATTCTAATATAAAATGAATTCTCTACAAAATTTCATAATTTTCTGAAACCCAGAAGTCCTAATAAAAATTCTCTATATTTCCTTTAACCCTTTATCGGTGTCCGATTTCACCTTAAATTCTCTAATTAATTCTACAGGACTCCTTTTTGACTTCTGTCAGTTTCATAAATTCTCATATTATTTATAAAAATTTACTGTCAAATTTCATCTGATTATGAGGTCCATAAAATATTGCAATAATCTCCCAACTTCAAAAATTCATATCAATTTTTCGGGACCTCAAATCAAAATTCTGTGCCGCGTTAAACTAATCAGAATACTTTTCCCTATTTACCAGGAAAATTTGGTGCTAAACCATTTCCGGGCATTTTTGGGCCTTTTCTGGCTTAACTTTTCATAATTACCATTTTGCCCCTAAACTTTTAAAAATTTCACTTTAGGCCCATAACTTTCCATAATTACACTTAATAGCCCAAAACTTATATCTACTTCCTTTTGGCACCATTTAACTTTTAGACTTTTCACTTTAGTTCCTTTCTTTTCCAAAATGGCCATTATGCTATTAGGGACTTTCACTATTTACATATAAGTCCCTGTACTTTCATTTATTTGTAGTTTAGTCCCTAAAAATCCTCTGTATGTTTCTGGGACTTCTACTCAAAGGGATCTGGTAGCCTATCTATTTTAGGCTACTTTCTGAGTCTCTAGGCCCAAAAATTGGGATATTACACTTTGCTCATAATATAAGAACAGAGTATGTACTAAATGAGCTTAAATGCAAGGTTGGTGAATAATTAATGTTTAATAATGTTTGTTGAGTTGTGTTTATTGTAGCATTCTTTTATAGTTGAGTATAAGATCAGTTCGTTGTGTAGTCGTTACACTCTTGAAGTGTCCATTGAGAAATCAAGTAGTTGAAGACTCTAATAGTTGGATGCATTTAATGTTGTTATGACACAAACTGCTTTTTGAAGAATTCTATAATTGATCCTTATTTTGCCTACAAATAATCTTGTTATGCATTGTATATTTGATATAATAAGTCTTTAAGAAAAGGAAAATTAGTTCATAAAACTTTGGATTAAATTTTAGAAATAAAGTGTTAGTTTAGGCAGAAACACCCAAGAGAGGAGTGAATTGGGTGTTTTAAATTTTTTTAAATAAAATCTAAACTTCAACAGAAAGAAAAAATATATGCTCAATAAATAAGAAGATAAGAAATATTTCACCGAGGGGATGCAAATCAATTTATACTGGTTAAGATTAAATTATTGTCCTACGTCCAGTCTTTAGACACCTTCTGAGATTTTCACTATCTCCAAGCTTACAACAGGTCTTGGTGCCTTCAGTATAGAAATTAACTCCCTCAATTACTCCCCTTACTTCCCCTTAAGGTTATGAACTCAACTTAAGAGAAACGATCTCTTCATCTAACAAAATGAAAGAAAAGATTTTACAATGCCGATTTCTTTCTTCCAGAAGTTGTTGTTTCAGTTAGTTGGATGTTGTCTTCATTTAATGCTGAGTCCTTAAATATCATTTACTTTGATTATAGCCGTTAGACTCAGATTTGTAACTTGAAGTGAAGGTATGGTTGGTTGCTGACAAGTAAGTAAGTATTTAATGTATTACTTGAAGTAGAAAGTTTTCGTTGCATAGCCTTCATCATATCGAATCCGTAGCTTTTTTTGAATATACTCAAACAAAAGATCCTTTAGTCATTGAAGCATTTATTTAAGTATACGATCTGGTTTAATAAATGACTTGTTTATCAAGATATGGATTTCATGATTAAATTCAGATGGCTTTTTCTTTGAAATGATATGCTGTATTAATTGATTACCCAATCGATTAATGTATAGTTAGTGTGTGAAACTTAAAACATATCATCATACTTTACTGGATTATTTATGCATGTATTATGTAATTTTATAAAGATAAGTTTCTCAAAAGATTTATGTTGAAGAATAATGAGAAACATAGACAAATTATCACTTGAATCAATTATATAAAATAGAAAATCAATTTATAGCTTAAAATAGAGATATATATCAGACTTCTGAAGTTCTGTAAGTTAATCGAATGCTTAATCGATTAATGTGTCTGGAAGATTTGAAATAGAAAAGATTTCAACTCATATTAATCGAATAGTTAATCTGTTAATAAAAATTAATCAATTAACTAATAGATTAATTGATTTATATTTGAATTTTACAAAATTGAAACTTCACTTATTAATTGAATAGTTAACAGATTAATATAAATTAATCGATTAATTGACTTAACAATTTTCTTCTAGAAGGAAAGCTCTTCACATTAATCAATTAACAAATCAATTAATTATAATTAATTGATCAGGCAATCAATTAAGTGATTTCTTTACCAAAGAATAGAAAGCAATCTTGTGACATTAATCGATTAATGGGAAACTTTTCATAAACAAAATATTATTTTTATATTAATCGAATAACTAATTAATTAATTATCATTAATTAAATAACTAATCGATTAACCAGACTAACTTCTTCTTTTAACAATATTTAAGCACAAAAACACTCCTTAAATTACTTTTGAACAACTTTTAACACCATGTTGAAACACAGGTAATTTAACAAATCGTTTATCAGAAATATTATTTGTCAAGACATATATATTAATCAAACCATCAAACAAAAACATTTTTAATATATATTTATAACATTCTTAGTGTTACTGGTGTTACTGAAAACTTTTTGATATTTGTCATTATCAAAATATATAGTTTTTCAATAATCTCCCTCTTTTGATGATGGTAAATCACACATGAAAAGTAATAGTTTTTCTCCCCTATTTGTCATCAGTAAAAATATTGAATGATATCAAATGGAATAGTTGAAACGTGAAGTAAAATTCCAAATAAACAGAGAGAATTTAGTGATGCTCATTTTGAAGGTGGCACAATGTTGTAATGGTCTCTAAAATTCTGTGTTTTCTACTCTTGCTTCTGGACTTTGAGTTTCAACGTGCAGCTCATTACTTTTTAGAAACACTGAATGCCCTTCAGATTCTTCTACCTTTTGAAGAAAAAATTTCTATTATAGTAATGGATTAATCGATTAAGTGTTCGATTAATCCTTGCTCTGTTAGATTCTATTTTTCAATTTCGTAGCAGAGCATCCTACAAAAACTGAACTATACATTTTGATGCTTAAGTTAGTAACTTTAATCATCAAAACATATTAAGGAACAATTATTTTGAGAAGATGAAAGCTGAAGAAAAACTTACAAAGGAACTTTGTAAGTTAATTAGAATTCTTGCAATTTGTTGGGATTTACCATTCCTAATTCTCTCCTGATATAATTGGATTGATCTTGAGCAAGTGGTTTAGTGAAAATGTCTGCTAGTTGAAGATGAGTAGGGATGAATTCAACCTTTATATCTTTCTTTTGCATGTGATATCTTATGAAGTGATGTCTAATATCAATATGTTTTGTTCGGTAATGAAGAACGGGATTCTTTGAGAGACTAATTGTACATGTATTATCACAAAGAATTAGAATCTCGTTCAATTTTATTCCCAAATCTTGAAGTTTTTGTTCATAGTACTTGCGAACAACAACTACCAACCGCTACATTCTCAACTTCTGTTAATGAGATAGGCACCGTTTACTGCTTTTGACTGAACCATGAGACTAGACAATCACCAAGGAATTCACATTGTCCACTGGTACTTTTCCTATCAATTTTGTATCCTCTATAGTCAGAGTCTGAGAACTCTACCAAGTATTCTGCTCCTCCCTTAGGAAACCATATTCCCAGATCAATGGTTCCTACCAAGTATCTTAATATTTTTTTACAGCTTCGGCATGGGATTCCTTTGGAGCAGATTGATATCTAGGACACATTCCCACACTAGATTGAATGTCTGGTATGCTTGTAGTGAGGTAAAGAAGAGATCTAATCATTCCTCAATATTTTGTAATGTTGAAGTCTTGCCCTTTCTCATCTTTATCTAGCATAACATTTGTGCTCATCGGAGTCAATACACTTTTAGCTTGATCTATTTCAAACTTCTTTAGTATCTCCTTAAGATACTTGGATTGTGAGATGAAGATGTTATTTGCTCGTTGTCTAATTTGAAGTTTGAAAAAGAAATTTAGTTCTCCTATCATAGACATCTCAAATTCTCCTTGCATTGTCTTAGCAAACTCTTGACAGAGATCCTGATTAGTAGCACCGAGGATAATATCATCAACATAAATTTGAACTACTAAAAGATCATATTTGTTTCTTTTGATAAACGTGTTATCAAATTTTCCTCTTTCAAAGCCTTTTTCTATCAGGAACTTATTGAGACAATCATACCAAGCTCTAGGAGCTTGTTTTAACACATATAATGCTTTCTTAAGTTTATAAACATGATTTAGAAGTTGATGATCTTTAAATCCATGAAGTTATTCTACATATACCTCTTCCATTATAAAACCATTAAGAAAAGCACTTTTGATATCCATTTGATAAAGCTTAAAATCTTTGATACAAGCAAAGGCTAAGAGTACTCGTATAGCTTCCAATCTGGCCACTAGATATGATAGAGGAGCATGCATGATCAAGCATTAAAGGAAGACCAAAACACGGAGCGTGGAGCCCAAGCTAAAAGATGGAAGTCCAATAGTCTAAAAGACCCATTACAAGGCATTGCAGGCCCATGTGCAGTCCAGATTAAAGAATTCACTCAAAATACCATGTGACAAGCATGTGCCTTGGAGGAGGAGCATAAGTGACGTCCAAGAATATTCAAGAAGCATCAAGAAGGCGTCTTTATGTATTATTTATGGTTTAATTTCATTTTTTTAAAGTTTCCATTTTTATTTGCATTAAATAAGGCCTTTTGGTCAAAGATTGCATAAGAATATTTTAGGTTAGTTTCCTATTTTTATTTTTCTCCAAGAAAAGGTAACTTTCCTATTTTCTTTAGCCTTAATTGGTGCCAACCAAGATAGTCAATCATCATTAAGGCACATTTATGGCATTTATGACGTAGGGTTTTTTTTATTCTAGATTGTTCTTTTGCTGCCTATATAAGGCTACATTTTTTGTAATTGAGACATATTTGAATGAATGAATTTTAGAGAATTTTATTTCTCTTAAGTGAGCTTTGCTTGCCGCCTCATATTCTCGTGGGAATACTCGACTGTATCAAGGGCTGATCATCCTTGTGGTGTCTCCATGGCTAGGGTTGTAAGAGACAGGTTCTCTTAAGGTCCTACCTCCGATCGTTCTTCTAGTTTCCTAACTTGTCTCTAGCCGTTCCATATTCGTACCTTATATCATTTGGTATCAAAGCTAAGGTTTGCTAGAATTCAAGTTCTATCCTTTTATATATTATTTTTGTTTTCTTGTTTCATCTTCTTAATTCTATCATTTATCCTTCGTCCCTTGCTTCCATCAATTTGGTTCTTCACCTTTCCACCTCCTATTTGTGTTTTTTTGTGACTTTCTACGTTCCTTTGAGCAAAAAAAAAAGGCTAAAAAAAAAGCTCCAAAAAAAAGCAAAAAAAAAAAAAATCCGAAAATTCAGAAAAAAAAAGAAAAAAAAAAGGAGGAGCTGTAGATTTGAGAATTACAATGTTAAAGATGAGTTCCCTAAAATTGAGAAGAGCTTCCATTACAAGTCACAACTAGTTTCCTAAATCATTAAACTTGGGTGGTAACAGTTCTTATTTCCTCTCTTTGCATATTTCCTAATTTTTCGTAGTGCTTAATTTGAATTTCTTTCCTTTTTCCTTCAAGTTTCCTATTTGCTTCCTTCCTTCCATATCTCACCTTCCTAACTTGATTTGCTTTTCTTGCAAGGTGCTCAATTTCCTAAATTATTTTCGAGGTAGCACCTTTCCTAAATATTTTCTTCCTTTTTTCCCTTTCTTTTCTAACTCATAGCTTTCCATATTCTCCTTTCTTATCTCTTATATTTTTCTGGTTCTTGCAATTCTGGTTATGGAGATTACCATTTATTAACATTGTCTCTTGATTTTGTTGAGTTTCAATCAAGAATATTATAGGAGGCAAGTTTGAGTGGTAAAAGGCGAGAGTGTTATTACATCAATTTAAAAGCCGGATTTGAGTTAAACACGAGTGACACTACAATTTCTTGAGTGAAACACGTGAGTAGAGTAGTAAGGTCCCTTCTTACTATTTCATTTCTCTTTGATCACACTAACGTTTCAGTTTGAAGATGAGTGACAGAGAAACCCCTATGGAAGAATTCAACACAGATCCTAAGCTGTTCATGAGAGCCATGAGAGATGAATTTCTCAAACTCAAGTTGGAGCTAGCGGAGCTAAAAGCATCCAAAACAAGTAGTGGTGATGAGGAGGTGATTAGATCTGGTTCTTCATCCTCAAAGAATAGGAGCAAACCTGAAAAACGTGATTTTGACACCTATGACCCAAAGGTCCAGTACCCTACCTTCAAGGGTAATATAAATCTAGATGCATACCTTGATTGGGAGATGAAGTTTGAGCAAATCTTCAGAATGAATGACTGGCCAGAAGAAAAGAAGGTAAAAATTGCTTTATATCAATTTTCTGACTATGCTATTGTTTGGTGGGAAGATTTACAGCTTAAAAGGCGTCTTAAGGGCAAAGGACCACCTCATACATGGTCAAAGCTAAAGAAACTCATGCGCAACAAGTATGTCCCTAGTTACTACTACCGAGAGCAAAATAGAAAGTTACAACTGTTTGGCCAAGGCTCTATGACTGTTGATGAATATGTGCATGAACTTGACCTTCTTAAAATGCAAGCTGGAGTACAAGAAGGAGAAGAAGCAAGCATGACTAGAATCATTGATGGGTTAAGGCCTGAAATTAGAGACAAAGTTGAGATGTACACTTTTGTTGATAAAGAAGAGCTAGTGCATAAAGCCATCAAAGTTGAGAAGCGGTATAAAGAAAAACACTCCAAATCCTCATCTCATGGTTGGAGGGACTCTAGATCAGCATCGAAGTGGAAGGATTCTAAGGCTAAAGATGTTGCAAAATTCATACCACAAGCCAAGGAGGAATCCAAGCCCAAAAGTGAGTGGAGAACTTCTTCTACTGGTAGTACCTCTTCCCTCCAATGTTTTAGATGTCATGGAAAAGGGCATATTGCTTCCCAATGTCCCAATAAGACAGCCATGATCCTCAAAGATAATGGCGAGTATGACAGTGTGCATTCTAGCGATAAAAGTGATGATGACATGCCTTCTTTGGTGACTGATTCTGAATTGGAGATTGATGAAGCTGAACCTGTTAAGGGAGAAGCATTAGTGGCTAGAAGAGCCTTAAACATGCAACCAAAGGAAGATAAAGAGCCAGAGCAGCGAGAGCTCATCTTCCATACTAGGTGCTTCATAAAGAATAAGGTATGTAGCATGGTTATTGATAGTGGTAGTGTTACCAATGTTGCTAGTACCTTACTTGTTGAAAAGTTGGATTTACCTACTATGAAGCATCCTAAGCCTTATAAATTGCAATGGTTGAATGATAATGCTGAAGCTAAGGTCACTAATCAAGTTTTGGTTTCTTTCTCTATTGGCAACTACCATGCTGAAGTTTTATGTGATGTAGTCCCAATGCTTGCTGGACATCTTTTGCTTGGAAGACCATGGCAGTTTGATAGTAGAGCTCACCATGATGGTTACAAAAATTGTTATTCTGTACCTTTCAATGGAAAAATCATTGTATTGAAGCCTCTTAAGCCTAAGGAAGCTTATGATGACCAAGTGAGGATTGAGAAAGAAAGTAAAAAAATGAGTGGGTGAAGTGAAAAAGAGAGAGTACAAAAAAAGGAAAAGAGAAGGAATGAATATGAGAAAAATGAACAAAAGAAAGAGAGTCTATTTGTTGGAAAAAGCGAGGTTAAGAGAGCATTATTGAGTGAGCGAGTCTTGGTGCTCATGTGCAAGGATGCTTATTTTTCTACTAACGAACTTAACCCCTCTTTGCCTTCTAGTGTTGTGGCTTTATTGCAGGAATTTGGTGACCTATTCCCTGATGAAGTAACTGAGGTCATCAATAGAACACTCCCTACCTTGTTACGTGCAATAATTCAAAAGACCTTGAAGAATTGGGTCAATTGCTTGCCTCATATTGAATTTGCATATAACAGGGCGATTCACTCTTCCACTTCTTTCTCTCCATTTGAGATTGTTTATGGCTTTAATCCTCTATCTCCTTTAGATATTCTGCCTTTGCCTTCTAGTGAACGAGTTAACCTTGATGGCAAGAAAAAGGCTGAGTTTGTGCAGGAATTACATGCTAAGGTGAGGGCCAACATCGAGAGAAAGAATGAGCAATATACAAAGCAAGCTAACAAAGGTCGTCGGAAAGTTGTCTTTGAGCCTGGAGACTGGGTTTGGGTACACTTGCGAAAGGAGAGGTTTCCAGAACAACGAAAGTCTAAGTTGCAGCCAAGAGGAGATGGCCCTTTCCAAGTCCTAGAGCGAATCAATGATAATGCTTATAAAATAGATTTTCCCAGCTCCTACGGTAATGTAAGTGCTACATTTAATGTGACTAATTTATCTCTCTTTGATGCTGTAGATTCGAGGACGAATCCTTTTGAGCAGGGAGGGAATGATAGAGGAGCATGGCATGATCAAGCATTAAAGGAAGACCAAAACACGGAGCGTGGAGCCCAAGCTAAAAGTTGGAAGTCCAATAGTCTAAAAGACCCATTACAAGGCATTGTAGGCCCATGTGCAATCCAGATTAAAGAATTCACTCAAAATACCATGTGACAAGCATGTGCCTTAGAGGAGGAGCATAAGTGACGTCCAAGAATATTCAAGAAGCATCAAGAAGGCGTCTTTATGTATTATTTATGGTTTAATTTCGTTTTTTTAAAGTTTCCATTTTTATTTGCATTAAATAAGGCCTTTTGGTCAAAGATTGCATAAGAATATTTTAGGTTAGTTTCCTATTTTTATTTTTCTCCAAGAAAAGGTAACTTTCCTATTTTCTTTAGCCTTAATTGGTGCCAACCAAGATAGTCAATCATCATTAAGGCACATTTATGGCATTTATGACGTAGGGTTTTTTTTATTCTAGATTGTTCTTTTGCTGCCTATATAAGGCTACATTTTTTGTAATTGAGACAGATTTGAATGAATGAATTTTAGAGAATTTTATTTCTCTTAAGTGAGCTTTGCTTGCCGCCTCATATTCTCGTGGGAATACTCGACTGTATCAAGGGCTGATCATCCTTGTGGTGTCTCCATAGCTAGGGTTGTAAGAGACAGGTTCTCTTAAGGTCCTACCTCCGATCGTTCTTCTAGTTTCCTAACTTATCTCTAGCCGTTCCGTATTCGTACCTTATATCAAGATATAGGTTTCCTTATAATCTATACCTTCTTCTTAATTATAGTCTTTTACTACTAATGTAGCCTTATTCCTAATTATTATAGTAGATTCATCAAGTTTGTTCTTGAATACCTATTTAGTTTCGATGACGGGATAGTTATCGGGTCTAGGTACTAGTTCCCAAACTTTATTTCATTCAAATTGATTTAATTATTGCTGCATTGCAACTCTCATATGATAGTGTTTTATCTATGTTGGTGGGTTCAATGTTTGTAATAAATGCAAAGAGATGCACTTCATTAAACATTTGTCTCCGTGTTCTTACTCATTCATCAACTTCACCAATAACCTGGTCTAAAGGATGATTTCTATTATGTTTCCAGGCTCTAGGTTGAACCTTTTTAGACTCATTAGGCTAACTACTCGATTGATCTACTATAGGTTCTTTGTTCAATTTTAATGTTTCAAGACCCTGTATTATCTCATCTTCATCATCTAGAGGCTTTAAAATAGGTTCAGTTTCAAAAAACACTACATGCACATATTCTTCTATTAAAAATGTTATTTTGCTGAAAATTCTATATGCTTTACTATGATTAGAATAACAAAGAAAAATATCCTCATCAGATTTTGGATCGAATTTACCTAGGTTATCTTTGTTGTTGTTGTGGATCAAGCATTTGCTCCTAGAGATTCTCAGATGAGTGAGATTTAGTTTGCGTCCTTTATAGAGTTCATATGGTGTCTTGTTGAATATTGGTCTGATGTAGGCTCAGTTGCATATATAACATATTGAATTCATAGCTTCTGCACAGAATATTTGTGAAACACCCTTATCATTGAGCATTGCTCTAGCCATGTCTGTGAGAACTCTGTTCTTTCTTTCAATGACTCCATTTTACTGTGGCGTTCTTGGTGCAGAGAAGTTGTGATCAATTCCATAATTGTCATAGAATTTAGCAAAATCATTGTTTTCAAATTCTCCACTGTGATCAGTCCTGTTAGACAAAATAGATATACCTTTCTCATTTTGCATATTTTTGGCAAACGCATTAAAAGTTTCACCTTTAGAGGAAAGATATAAAGTCAAGTAAATCTTGAATAGTTATCAACTATTACTAAAGCATATAAGTTTCCCCCGAAACTCTTAACTCTAGATAGACTAGCCAAATCCATGTGTAGTAATTAGAGTGTTCTTTCAGTTGATACTTCCTTCTTTGATTTAAAGGAGGACTTTACATGTTTTCCCTTTTGACAGGCATCACAGACAATATCAATTTCAGTTTTAATTTCAGGTAAACTAACTAATAAATCCTTTTTAGCTAATTTTGAAAGATGATGCATGTTTACATGAACTAGTCTCTTGTGACATTACCATCTTTCTTCTAATTTACTTAGAAAATAATTTTCACATGAATTAGAATTAATAGATATAGTATAACAATTACCGTCCCTAGAAGCATGAAGTTTTGCCTTTAAGTTTTCTTTGTTGATTGGGAGGTCTTTCTTGTTCACTATTATGCATTCTTCTGAATCAAAAAATGATCCAGTTGTCTTTGTTGGTAGTTTGACTTACATTGAAGAGATTATGACATAATCCCTCCACGTAGTACACATCTTCCACTTTTACTCTTTCACATAGTACACATCTTCCACTTTCACTCCTTCTTTACTTCCTACTTCTCCAATTCCAGCAATCTTTTTGGATTGGCTTCCTCCAAAACTTACTTTTCCTCCTTCCTTATGATAAAGCTTGGAGAATTTTTCTGCATCCCCAGTCATGTGTCTAGAACATCCATTATCAATATACCATATGTTGTTTTTGGATGCTTTCAGACAAACCTGAAATAAGATCATTTAATTTTAGGTACCCAGACTTTCTTGGGTCCTTTTATGTTAGTTTGGATTACTTTAGGTATATAAGTACCTTTAGGTGCCCATTTCAATGTGCCGTAGAGTCCATTCTTCTTGTGATAACAAGAAGTAGTAGAGTGACCCTTATGGTTGGAATATGAACATTAAGCAAATATATTTGAAGTATGCACATAATGTCTAAAATAATGCAAGTATGATTTATATCCTAACTTTTTCTTTCCTTTTTGTTTATCCAAGTTAGGATCATATCCTATCCCAAATTTATCATAGACACATCTCTGATTCCCCAGTAAAATATTGAGCATTTTACTACTTTTAGTAAATTTCTTGAGAGTCTTGGTTAACTCTATGTTTTTCTTCTCAAATCCTTCACAGTTAGTACATTTCAATATAACCTTAGATGTTGTATTTATCTTTTCTAAACTCCAAATTTTCTTTTTAGAATTTACTAACTCTTTTGCTAACTTAATGAATGCAGAGTGTAATTTATTATATTCAGAGAGTAATTTATCATAGGTAGGTTCAGTATTTATTACCTCCTCTATCTCTGATTCGTGTTTCTATTGAGCGACTATACAAATATTTGCTTTTTCTTCATTGTGTCTTTGCCTTCTGATGAACTTTCTCCCTATATTGATGAGACGGATGCTTTCCTTCTCTAAAATTTTTCTTTCTGCTTTTCTTTCTCTCTTAAAAAGTTGAGGACATTTTGCCTTGAAGTGACCTAGCTTTTTACATTCAAATTAGATGTATGATCTTTTTTGTTATAATAAAGAAGCCCCTTTTAGTTGGAATCTTCTTGTTGCTTGATTCCGTTATAACTTTTTGAATCTTCATACTATAAGACCCATCTCATCATCTTCCAGTTCTTTATTGTTGTCTTCAGGTTTTAGAGCAATCCCTTTTCTGCTCTTTTCTTTTTCTTTGATCTCTTTCTTATACTTCTATTTGCTCTCATATTCAGCTAGACTTCCAAATAGAGCAGTGACAGACTTCATAGATTCTCCTTTAGCTTTCTCGATTTCAGTGACATTTGGTTCCCATTCTTTCGTAAAACCATCGAGAATCTTACGTACTTGATCTCGTGGGCTATATGATTGCCCAAGTGCTGTCAGATGATTTATTAAATATTGAAATCTTACTTACTCCGCTTTCTTTCATGCCCGATGTTCCTTCATGAGCTACTTCGAGTGCTTCCCACATCTCTTTGGCCGTTTCCATACTAGATACTCGAAAGTACTCCTTCTGACTCAAGGCACATGTTATAATGTTGATTGCCTTGTCGTTGGGCAGTATCATCTTTTTATCATCATGATTGAATTCAGTTCGGTGCTTTGGGATTTTAGTTTCATCTACAATTTTGGTTAGAATATAGTTTTTGTCTTCTATCACGTGCCAGAGCCCATACTCAGAAGCTTTAATAAAGGTCTTCATCCTCATTTTCTAGAATGTGAAATTTTCTCTGTTGAAACCTAGAGGTTTTGTTGTAGAGCTTCCCTCTAGTAGTACGCTATGTCTGAATCCTGCCACAAATTTAGGATCTCTCTTGAGATTTATATCTTTTCCAAGAGACCTGCTCTAATACCAAATGTTAGTTTAGGTAGAAACACCTAAGAGGGGGTGAATTGGGTGTTTTGAAAATTTTTAAATGAAATCTAAATTTCAACAGAAAGAAAAAATATATGCTCGATAAATAAGAAGATAGGAAAGATTTCACCGAGGGGATGCAAATCAATTTATACTAGTTCAGACTAAATTCTTGTCCTACGTCTAGTCCTCAAACAGCTGAGGTTTTCACTATCTCCAAGATTACAACGGGCTCTTGGTGCCTTCATTACAGCAATTGACTCCCTCAAATATGACTCCAAGATTCTGTTAGCATAAGAGAACCAATCTCTTAAACTAACAGAATGAATGAAAACTTTTTACAATCTCTCTCAAAGAGTAAATATGATGTTACACACTGAAGCTCAATGTATGTGGAATTGCACAGAGAATGAAGAATAACTAAGAATGCAGTAAATTCAGAAGTTGTTGTTTCAGTTAGTTGGTTGTCTTCTTTATTCAATACTGAGTCCTTAAATAGCATTTTCTTCGGTTGTAGCTGTTAGACGTAGATTTGTAACCGTTGAAGTGAAGGTATGGGTGGTTATTGACAAGTAGGTAAGCATTTAATGTATTGCCAGAAGTAGAAAATTTCTGTTGCATAGCCTTCATCATTTCAAATCCGTAGCCTTTTCTGAATATACTCAAACAAAAGATCCTTTAGTCATTGAAGCATTTATTTGAGTATACGACCTAGTTTAATAAATGACTTGCTTATCAAGAGATGGAGTTCATGATTAAATTCAGATGGCTTTTTCTTTGAAATGATATGATGTATTAATCGATTACCCAATCAATTTATGTATAGTTAGTATGTGAAACATAAAACACAGCATCATACTTTATTGGATTATTTATGCATGAATTATGTAATTTTATAAAGATAAGTTTCTCAAAAGATTTATGTTGAAGAATAATGAGAAACATAGACAAATTATCACTTGAATCAATTATATGAAATAGGAAATTAGTTTGTAGCTTAAAACAGAGATATATATCAAACTTTCGAAGTTTCCTAAGGTAATCGAATGCTTAATCGATTAATGTGTCTGGACGATTTGAAATAGAAAAGATTTCAACTAATATTAATAGAATAGTTAATCTATTAATGAAAATTAATCGATTAACCAATCGATTAATTGGTTTATATTTAAATTTTACAAAATGGAAACCTCACTGATTAATCAAACAGTTAACAGATTAATATAAATTAATCGATTAACTAATCGATTAAACGCAGTATATTTGTTGAAGGGAAATCTATTTTCAATATATAATAGATTAACCAATAGATTAATTGACTTAACAATTTTCTTCCAGAAGGCTAGCTCTCGACATTAATAGATTAACTAATTAATTAACTATAATTAATCGATTAGGCAATTAATTAATTGATTTCTTCACTGAAGTATAGAAAGCAATCTTACGACATTAATCGATTATTTAATGGATTAATAGGCAACTTTTCATAATGCAGAACACTATTTTTACATTAATCAAATAACCAATCGATTAATTATCATTAATCGATTAGCCAAACTAACTTCTAACAATATTTAAGCACATAAACACTCCTTAAATTACTTTTGAACAACTTTTAACACCATGTTGAAACATGAAGGTAATTTAGCAAATTGTTTATCAAAAATATTATTTGTCAAGACATATATATTAATCAAACCATCAAACAAAAACATTTTTAGTATATTTATAACATTCTTAGTGTTACTGGTGTTATTGAAAACTTTTTGATATTTGTTATCATTAAAAGATATAGTTTTTCCAACACAAAGGTTGAAGATCAGTTTTGTATTTGATGAAGAATAATATGATTTATCGAATTGTTTATTGAAAAGTAGTATTATCAATAAATCCATCAATAATTGGTTGCTTCAAAACAAAATAACTATTATCAAATAGTACTTCGAAAACCAATCTTATTGAAGTGTTCTTCGAGAAATGAACGTTAAGATATAAAGGTTTAGACTCAGGTTTATCAAAATGTTTATCGAACAAAGGTCTTTTCAAAGTGTTCTTAAGTAAAAGCCTTTTCTTTTCTTACCTAAACAAAGAACTGTAAGAAACAGAATAGGTAACCTTATCGAAGTGTTTATTGATAAATAGCCTTTTCGAATAGCTTTCGATAAACTTGAGTTTAGAAACTTTTTGATAAACTATATCTTTAAAATCTGCCTTGATAAAAAGTATAGCTTGAGTTCTAAATACATTTTCAATGCATTAAAGAAAGAATATCCAAATTTTTATAAGATCATGTTTCTGGAAAGCTTTTCAAAACTTAATTGTTTAGATAAAGATTTTTCATTGATTCAAATATCACTTAATTAGTTCATTTATCGAGGTGCTTATCGATAAACTAACTTATCAATCAATACTTCGATAAACGCTATTTAGAAATTGACTTCAAAAACTGGATTATGTTCTCATTTTTTAAGGGCTTATCAATAGACACCCTTATCAATAAATGCTTTAATAAATGGCATTTAGAAACTAATTTCACAAACTGAATTTTATTCTTATTTATCGAAGGGCTTATCGATAAATACCATTATCATAAAAATAAGCCATGTTAATACAGAATCAAAGTTTTAATTATTTGTCATCATCAAAACATGGTGTCTAACAATAACTAGCCCCAAAATCATATCATTCATTACTTTTTACATGTCGAAGCATCAAAATATTGTCTTCAGACCAATTTATACAACTCATAGGATTTTTACACAATTTATTGCGACTTAATAAGCAAAAGTAGCTTCATATGGAATGTGAATCTTTCAAATAACATAAAAGTATTATTTTTCTTCTATCATATGGCCTCCTTTTGTATCAGTAGTATGGACAACTCAAGCAATTAAGCAATAGTTCAATATTAGACATATACCTCAAAGCTTAGCCACAACTTTCATATATGAGTACACATGTTCAAGTAAGGTTAATACTCATGGCTACGACATACTTCCAAGCATAAGAAAATACAAGCAACAATTGACATGCTTATCATAGTTTCATGGCAAGCAACAACAACATCACAATATTTCAACAATACTTAAAAGTTAGAGAGGTAAAGTACTACCTTGCACGCTTTTAACCAACACTTCTTGAAATCATGCTTCTTGGAGGATCTTTGGAAGATATGAAATACTAAGGCATAAAGACATGCTTTTAAAATCAATACAAGTCTTGAAAGACTAGACTTATAAGTTACAACCCCTTTGAAACCCTAAACTTGCAATTTTGTTCTTAAAGCTTTAACTTTTGTTTCTAGCTTTGTTTTAGGCTTTCTTTCCTTAGAAATATCTTAACCTTTTGAGATCTCATTTCTTAGTAAATTTGGGCAGTATTTGCCCTTAGAAAAATGGCTTCTTTAAGTGTATAAAACATCCTAATCTAACCATAACATCTAGATCTAGCTCAAGAGCCTTACATCTACTTCCTATCTTTCTCCTTTCTCTCATAAGACCTTTTTCCTCCTTGGAACAACCCCAAAAATGTGATCTTCATGTTGAAATGGTGATGGGGATGAAGCTATAGTGAGGAACAAAGTGTATGAAGGCTCTTTGATGATCTAAGGTGGGTTGGGTAGAGATCTACTCAAAAACTGCTTGTAACTTCACTCAACTTCTATGAAGGCTTAAAACTCTCTTCTTTTTTATCAAGAATGATCACCAACACTCTCTTCTCTTCCGCTCTTGGTCTTGCAAAAAATTATGAGAGGAGATGGAGATGAATGGCCTATTTATAGAAGCAGTGAGTGATTATAAGACATTGGATTAAAGTTGCAAGATCACATCTCATGTTAACATATGGCACATCATGATGACCCACCTCTTTTTGAGCCAATGAATGTTGCCTCTTCTTTGGCCAATCAATCTTGCCCTTTCTTAATCTAATGGGTGTTGCCTCTTGTTTAGCTAATAGATGTTGCCTCTTCTTTAGTCAATAAGTTTGCCTTTCTTTGGCCAATCACTAGCCTTCTTTTTATGACTCCCTAATTCCTACTATCTAGGGATCATGATGTCTCTTACCTTTTCTTCATTTATGTATTGTCATTTAATTTCAAGATTAAAGTTTTTGACTTCTTTCTCCTTTAGAGTGGTTGGAGAGGGAGAGAGCTTTACTTACATTATCTTGCAAGTGGTATGTGATGACATAATCTATTATTATATTATTATATATCCTTCAACTTTTAAGGATATCATGACTTATTAATATAACATCCTCATTTTACTATGAATATATGCGCATTTGGAAGCCTTTGGAACCACTTTAAGACATAATAAAGTTGGGAAAGTGAATTTTCAAAAATTTCTTCTTGGGTACTATTCACTTAGCAAATCCAGATTCTTGACCCAATTTTGATAATTCATAATTAATTCTAGAAAATTTGGAATGAGGTTGTTCCAAGTCCTTTTGAAATCTCTTTCAATTCTCTTTAAGGGAAAACTATAAAATTGGATATTTACTTGACCAGTCAATACAGTTTAATAATTTAACTTTACTATTGATTTTGTCAATTCTAGAACTTCCAGTTTTTACACCTCAATTTTGAAAATTTATATCTTTTAGCACACACATCCAATTAAGGCCAAAAACCCATGATTTTAAAGCTTGGGACTTGTACTACATACTCACCAAATATGGATAGATTCGTCCATTTACTAGGTCAAACTAGAGCTAAAAACTTGCTACTCTAGGACGTACTAATGTTTACTTCGAGTTTTCTAGATTCTGAACTTGAATTTAGAAAAATCATATTAAATAGTATACTTAACCAAACTAGATGATCTTGGTTTCCATTTAAATATCATTGTCTTAACTATACACATGCCAAATATCATACTATCACTGGTGGAAAATTGGCAATCGAAATTCCCATTTTTAAACCGATTAATGCGGAGACGGCTTTAAAAAAATGAGCGGTGGCATTTTTGTAAATAAAATAAAATATTCAAACCGTATTTACTCGTGACCGATGTGGAAATATTTAGGCCGGTTTAGATGTTTAATTTCTACAGCGGATGTTATAGAGACCGATGTGGAAATATTTGGTCCGGTTTAGATTTTTACTTTCTACAGCGAATTTATATTGACCGAGGTGGAAATATTTAGTCTGGTGTAGATGAACTCCGTCAGGATCCTTTCCTGCCATTTTATGTCAAGTCTTCTCAGACATGCGCAGTATTTCATCATGATCACCTTCTCCGATATCTATTTTATATTCATTTCTTCTGTTATTCTATCTTAACTCTCCAATGGCTTCGCCTCACAAAAGACAGAGACAGAATGTTGAAGACAAACATATGCACGTATCTCCTGATAACCCTTCAGTTCCTTCTCCTCCTCCCCTGCTTCAGCAACTGGTGGAGTTCCTGGAGGAACTCATCCCGCGCTTCAATGCCTGGAGGGCTCGGTGGAAGAACTGGCTCTGAAAGTGGAGAGGATGAATGAATATTTCAGAGCCTTCAATTCTGAAGTTCGTCGCCATCAACAGAATGATAGTTTCTTTCATCCTGTTATTGATAGAGCGAGGTCTTTTTTTCTAGATTTCAAGATGTAAAGTTAGTTAGTAAAGTTTAATTTGAATGAATATAATGAAGTTCAACATGTTTCTTGTTCTGCATACGTTGCTGATGATCCGTTTATTTTTCATCTGAATCCCACTTTTAAACCGGTCACTGAGGAGAAGACGGTTTAACAAAAATTAAATTTTTACACCGGTTTTAAAAGTAACCGATTTAAAATATAAACACCCGGTGTAGATTAGCTTCGTCCTATCTGCCTCTTCAGTTTCCTGTCTATGCTTTCCCGCTCGCTTTCTTTATTTTTCAGACTGTTCATTTTACTTCTTCGGTTCCCAACGTTTGTAGTCATTATGATAGAAGGCCAATTGCATTCTTCTATATTCTTATTGATCATGAACGTTAACCATATATATATGTATACCATTCTTCTGTTTTATTTTCTTTTCATCTATCTGACTCCTCCAATGGCCTCTTCCTCACGCACGCCTCCTTCTCTGCCCCACAAAAGAAACAGAGATGACTTTGAAGACAAACATCCTGATCCTCACCCTTCTATTCCTTCTCCTCCTCCCCTGGTTGTGACTCTGATGGAGAGCCTTGAGGAACTCATAATGCGCTTCAATGGGCTGGAGGACTCCGTGGAAGAACTGAATCGTAAAGTTGACAGACTGAAAGCAAGTTTTAGAGATTTTCGCTTAGAAGTTCGCCGCCATAAACCCCGTGATAGCTTCTTTAATCCTGTTGATCTCACCCAATCTGATGACTCATAAAACTCCGAGTCTGATGAGTAGTGAAAGATTGCAACTTTTATATATTCTGATATATATATATTTTGTGTAAAAGTTAATGACATGGTCTGTATCACTTAAAAAAAACTGATATATTTTACACCGGTCTATATATAGTGGCCGGTGTAAAATATACTCTCTACAACTTTTATATATATCTACACCGGTGTAACATTTTGTCCGGTGTATATTTTCTTACAAAATAAACTTTTTTTTTACCAAATACTCTTTTATTTGGTATATTTCTCGCGCCTTCCATCTCTCATTTTTCCCTGGTTCGCGCGTTAAGTCTTCTCGGTGCTTCACAGACGGTAAGTTTTGTTTTGAACTCCTCTCGAGAACTGAAAATTTATTCTCTCCATGCATCAGCTACAACGTAATGGTTTAATTTCTTGTTTTCTATTTTTCTAGCTCTTATAGTCTTCCACAAATATGGATCATAGTTGGATAAATGCTAAACGAACAAGTGTTGAGTATGCTGAGGGGGTGAAAGAGTTTTTGAATTTTTCTAAACGGAATGGTGATGATGACAATGGAAGGTTTTATTGTCCTTGTGTGAGTTGTTTGAATGAGAGGAAACAAAGTCCTGCTGATATTTACACTCATCTAATTTGTGAGGGGTTTTGCAAGAGTTACACGGTATGGGTATGGCATGGTGAATAGGTGGAACAGACCTTTGACGATGATATGGATACTGATGATCGAGTAGAGGACATGATTCGTGATGTTGGAGAAGATGCTTTTATGCGGTCACATGCATATGGTAATACGTGCAATGATACAGAAAAGCCTCTATACCCAGGGTGCAGAAAATACAACCTGTTGAATGCGGTGTTGAGATTGGTAAGTGTGAAAGCTCGGCATGGGTGGAGTGACAGTAGTTTTTCAGAATTGCTTGAGTTGTTACAGGACATATTTCCTGAAGAAAATGCGTTACCCAAACGCTACTATGATGCGAAGAAAATAATAGGTCCTTTAGGCATGCAGTATAGAAAGATTCATGCATGCATTGCATATTGTACAGGAAATAGTTTGAAGATGAGGAGAAGTGTCCAATATGTAAGACACCAAGGTACAGATCAAATAACTCTCCTGCCAAGTTGTTATGGTATCTTCCAATTTTACCAAGGTTTAAGCGACTTTTTTCTAATGAAGATGATGCAAAGAAAATGTTATGGCATGCAAATGAAAGGATTAATGATGGAAAGATTCGTCATCCTGCTGACTCTTTGCAATGGAAGAAGATTGATGACTTATTTCCCGAGTTCGGCAATGAACCACGAAACCTAAGGCTTGGACTTAGTATGGATGGAATGAACCCTTATAGTAGCCTTAGTAGTATACATAGTTCATGGCCCGTCCTTCTGGTGATTTACAACCTATCTCCCTTGCTGTGTATGAAACGGAAGTATGTAATGTTGTCTATGCTGATCTCAGGACCAAAACAACCGGGAAATGACATAGACGTTTACCTAACACCCTTGATCGAAGATTTGAAGAAGCTATGGGAAGGTGTGGATGTTTTTGATGCTGTTAAGAAGGAGGTCTTCAATATGCGGGCCATGATCTTTTGTACAATTAATGACTTTCCTGCATACAAAAATTTGTCAGGGTATAGTGTTAAGGGCCATAAAGCATGTCCGATTTGTGAGGAAGGGACTTGCTACTATCAACTTCGTCATGGAAGAAAGACAGTCTACCTAGGTTATAGGAGATTTCTAAGACAAGCCCACCCATACTGTCGACTAAAGAAGAAATTTTATGGTGGCCAAGAATTTGAAAATGCTCCAAAGCCATTGACTGGCGAACAAGTTTATGAAAAGGTGAAAGACATCAATATCACTTTCGGTAAGCTTACCAAGAAAAGTGAGAAAAATGTATGGAAAAAAAGATCTGTGTTCTTTGAGCTTCCTTATTGGCGACATCTTCATGTAAGGCACTGTCTTGATGTGATGCATGTGGAGAAAAATGTGTGACAGCATTGTTGGAACACTTCTCAACACACATGTTAGTTCCAAAAACGGTTTGAAGGCAAGATTGAATTTGGAAGAAATGGGAATACGGGAGGAGTTACATCCGAGGCCAGATGGTGAGGGGAGCTATCATGTTGAAGAGACTAGCATTTTGTCCAAGGCTGAGAGAAGAAGTATTTGTGAGTGTTTGAAAGGAATCAAAGTTCCCTCTGGGTACTCATCTAATCTTAAGAGGATTATGTCCATGAAAGATTTGAAATTAGTAGGCCAAAAGTCTCATGATTGTCATGTATTGATGCAACAATTACTCCCAGTGGCTATTCGAGGAATCCTTCAAGATGATTTGAGACACATTGTAACCCGACTTTGCTTCTTCTTTAATGCTATATGTGGCAAAGTCTTTGAGACTAAAAAGTTGGAGGAATTGGAGCACGAGGGTTATGTTATTTTGTGCCAGCTTGAAAAACAGTTTCTTCCTGCCTTTTTTGACATCATGGTACACCTCATCAGTCATCTAGTGCGAGAGATAAAACTGTGTGGCCCTGTATACTTACGATGGATGTACCCATTTGAAAGATACATGAAAATCCTTAAAGGGTATATGAAGAATCCAAATCGGCCCAAAGCATCCATTGTTCAAAAATATGTTGCAAAGAAGCTATGGATTTTTGTCAACAATACCTGTCTAAAGTAAGACTTACTGGTCTCCACAAACCCCTTGCCAAACAGGGAGGTCAACGCGGAATATCGGTGAGGAGTGTTGATCGTATTGAACTGCAGCAAATACGCTTACACATCTTGAATAACATTGATGAAGTTCAAGACTATATTGTTGTTCATAAAGATCTTGTCCGGAAAACAAATAATAGGATGACAGAGCAAAGGCTGATTAGAGAACACAACAAATCTTTTGCACATTGGTTCAAATTGGAGGTTGAAAATGAGGATTGTGTTTCTGATACAGTTAGATGGTTGGCATGTGGTCCTGAACATAATGTGATATGTTGGAATTCATTTGATATCAAAGGGTATTCTTTTTATACGAAGTCCCTAGATGATAGAAGTAGCGTGCAAAACAGTGGTGTTATGTTAGTGGCTGAAGCTATGCATTTCTCTAGTTCAAAAGACAACAATCCTAAATTAGCAGTCATCCCTTATTATGGCGTTGTTGAAGAGATTTGGGAGGTGGACTACTCCAAATTCAAAGTTCCCGTGTTCAAATGCAAGTGGGCTAATGTAAACAACAGTGTTATGGTCGATCAGTTAGGATTTACATTGGTGGACTTGAATAATACAAGTTTTGGGGATAAGCCTTTCATTATGGCAGACCAAGCAAAGCAAGTGTTCGTTATCACTGATCCTCAAAATGAAAGATGGTCTGTCGCGCTCCAAGGAAAAAGGGTTGTTGACAATGATGATTCTTTTTATGAGATCCCTTCTTTTTCAGTAGGTTTACCACAATTAAATGAAGAAGAAGTGGATTTTGATTAATTTCTATGTGTTTCTTGTCTTTGATGTAGTCTAAACATGCAATTTTAAGTTTCTTGTTATGATTGCGTATATGATTTTGATGTAATAATAATAGAGACGATTCTTGTTCTGATAAGAATGTTGTGACGCCAAGGATGGGATGATATATGATGATGGAGTTTAAAAAAATAACTACAACATTAAAACCGGTCTTAAGTGCTATCCGGTGTAAAATGTCACTACTGATATTTTGTAAATAAATTATAGTTCGATTTTACACCGGGTTTTACTTTATCCGGTGTTATATTTTAAACGGTATTATTTTTTACATCGGTTGTAAAATTTATCCGGTGTAAAATGTATCAATTTTACATCGTTTATATTTTTGTCCGGGTTAGAATGATTTACACCTGGTGTTGAATGTTTATATTCATTTTTTAAGCCCGCCCCTTGGCGAGATAATCTTCATTCTCCTTTCTCACGTACTCCGTCATATCGCTACTCGTCGTGCTCTGTGGTTCTCGCGAGGCTTCTCCGCGCTCGATCAGTCGTTCTTCTCTGTTGTCTCTCTCGTTCTGCTTTTCCGTGTACGTGTTCTCTGCATTTTTTTCCTGTGTACGTGCGTCGCCGTTTTTATGTTCGTTTAATCTAGGTTTTCTATTTTTTCTGATGAATGCTTGCACATCTTTCCACTCATAACTGCTAAAGGAACAAGTTTTGTGTATTCTGACGGGTTGAAGGAAAGAGGGTTAAGTCTGTTTTCAATGTTGTTGATGTTGTTATTGCGTACATAGGAATATGGAGGATAAAGTTACTCAGATTGAGGCTAGCGATGCTCCAAGCGCCACTACGCAAAGGAAGGGCAGAAGTGCGACTCGTTTGAAAGACATTACGAAGGACAGGATAGAGGGGAAACTGCTTCCGATAGAGTTTGACAGAAACTGGAACCCAACTGGTGAGCATAGGATAAAGTACGTAAGTTTTGTCAGCCTCCTAGCACGCAACAAGCCTAGCATCACCTATTTGACTTGGGATGCTGTAGATGATCGCGTGAAGAATCAAATTTGGGACACTATCCGGGTATAGGAACTATCTAATATTGCATGCAGAGCAATACCAAATACACAACTATTTGTTGATTACTCTGCTTTCAATGGCAAACATTGCAGCTCACTTACGATGTGCCCAACAATGAGTTCTTGAAGAAGAAGACGTTGTCATATTGCGCTGAGCGTTGGAGGGCATTCAAGACACAACTAGCTCGTCAGTATCTGTATGGACAGGGCAGAAGTGGTCATCCTCAACCTTCTCCATGCAGCAAGTATCAATTCATTGACGAAGCTGCGTGGGAACAATTTGTTAGGAATCGGACCACGCCAGTAGCAATGGTGAGTGTATCCTTTTGTATGTGGTTGCAGAAAACGTATCAGAGTATCATATGTATTGATTTTAAATACTTCATGTCTTGTAGGAAAAAAGAGCAAAAGCGATTGAATACGCCCTCAAGAATGATTGCCCCCACACAATGTCTCGAGGGGGTTATGCCAAGGCAGAAAGAGAGTTGTTGGGGGCCAAGAGGAAGAGGCTAGAAGAAAATGCTGGGTCGGATCCTAGTGTTCTTCTTGACCCCCCCTCTCCGATACGTCGCGAAGAAAAATGGTTGTACGCTCGCCAAAGAAAGAGCGGAACTTTTACAAGCGACAATGCTCGCATGATTGCTGAAAAAATTGTAAGCACTACTTGCATTATTTTGTGTTAGTAGACTATATATAATTATATCATTTTCCTTATGTTTGTTCTTTCTATGTTATAGAGTGATCTTAAACAACAAGAGTCCCATGGATCCTTCAAGTCAGATGTTAGGAATGACATCTTGACTGTTGCCACTGAGAAACAAGAACATGGGGGCCGTGTCAGGGGAGTTGGAAGAGGTGTGGGTATAAGAGATTACTTTAGAGCATCTCAAACACGTTCCCCACATGTGGTGCCGAGGGCAGAGTTGGCATCCTTGCTCTC
The DNA here is from genome assembly GCA_037074615.1 of Leucaena leucocephala. Lineage (NCBI taxonomy): Eukaryota > Viridiplantae > Streptophyta > Magnoliopsida > Fabales > Fabaceae > Leucaena > Leucaena leucocephala. The sequence goes on from CM073549.1 coordinate 10,010,699, forward strand.
CACCATAAGGGAAGAGGCTTGGATAGAGGCTAGGGCACAAGCAGAAGCTTCAATTGAGGCGCGATTACAAGAGGGGTTCGCAAAGATGAAGGAAGAAATGTTGTCCATGATGACATCAAGGCAGCAAGAGCCAACTGATCCCTTCCCGCCCTCAATTGCAGTCCGTCCAAGCACTAAGGGGAGTTGTTGCTTGCCACTGTCAGAGGATGCAGAACATTGTGATCTATATATTGAGGATCCTCTTAGACGCTTAGTGGCACGTGGCTCCATCCATAGCCTAGGGGTAACTGTTCACCACAGCCAAATTCAGGACGATCAATTAAGGGTGACATTTGAAGCCGTGCTAATTGGAGATGCTCTTGTCCCAATTCCCACTGATGAGGTGAAGACAGTGAGCCAAGCAAAAGGGACTTTCATATTGTGGCCAAAGCATCTTGTTTCGGATCACGTCGCCTCATCCCCCGGCCAACTTCCCACCCCTCCCACTTTGAATGCCATACAACGTGTGATCCTATTGGCATATGACAAAACGTTCCATATGGACTCGTTGCCTATGGATTCAGTTGTGGGCGACGTGGGGGCACCGGCCTTCCTGGACCATGCGGACATCAAATCTCTGATCACTCCCAAGGAAGAACTGACCTCCGGCTGCATCCAAGTGTTTTTAAAGTAAGTATAATTTAAATGTAAATATATGTAATAACAAAGTTCAAGTCTTACAACTAATGTCGTTTATGCATTGCCTGTAGGTACATGCAAGCTGAGTTGGTTTCCTCCAAGGGCAAACAAAAAAAGTTTGGATTCCTATGCCCACTTCAGATTTATGCTAAAGGGACCTCTCAATCTTCGAGGCTTGCATACATTTCAAGTAGGCTCGGTGAAACCGATATTGATTATTTCTTCGCACCATATATGCAGGAGTAAGAATAATAATATTTCATTTTATTTCATATATACTAGTTTTGTATTTGCTTAATTATAATACTCATTCTCTTTTAACTAATCTCTACAGCAATCATTGGCAACTTGTCATCCTATGTAAGCATAGCTATAAAGTTTTTTTCTTATGCTCCCTCCATTACAAGCCCTCGGTTGATGTCAGGAAGATCATGAACACGTGAGTTCTCTTCTATACACAATGATCTTTGTGATAAATGGGTTACTAACTTATTAACTTTGGTCATAGGGCTATGAGGACGTTCGCAGTTGCAAGGGGCTTTAAGCACGCTAATTTGGTGAGGGACCCTGAATGGATCACACCGAAGGTAATAAAAGTATATATTGGGTGTTAGCTGGGTTCCCCGTTTTGATGATGAGAAATAATTTTTATCTTGTTAACATTACAGAGTCGAAGGCAACCCAGAGAAAGCAACTTGTGCGGCTTCTACATAGTTAGACACATGGTCAATATTATCTTGTCAAATAGGATTGACCTAACTGAGGAGGTAAATTGTATTTTTAATGATTTCATATTTCTTAATTCTCAATCTAATCTATATTAGTAATGCCTTAATTTCTTTGATTTTGATTTCATATTTCAGATGTTTGATCAACCTGATCCATTTCCTGACCAAGATATTGAGGACCTGCGTAATCGGTGGGCAGAGTTTTTTGTTCAATTCCTTCCTTCTCAATAGTATTTGTCTTTCACTGAATACCTTTTTCTACTTGTCTGTTCAAATTGTAGCATTTTTGTATTGAATTTTATTCAATGAATGAATAATATAATGAGCAATTGAATTATATATGTCTCTGGCATCTTGAACTGATGATGATCGATGATTGAGTCGTATATTATATTTGGGCAGTTTATTTATGAAGCTTTAGGCCAACGAAATGTATTAAATATAAATTTAATAACATCTACATCGGAGGTATATACCTGCCGGTGTAGAAAGAACATATATCATAATATATAAATTAAATTTAATAGCATCTACACCGTCCCAATATTCAACCGGTGTTAACATTTGAATAATCTACACCGTCCCAATATTCAAACTGGTGTAGATGTTAAAACATAATACACCGGATGTAAATGTGAAACTCTTTAACGTGTAGACCGGTGTAAAAAAGTATACATTCTACACACCGTCCCATATTCAACCGGTGTTAACATTTGAATAATCTACACCGTCCCAATGTTCAACCGGTGTAGATGTTAAAAATAATACACCGGCTGTAAATGTGAACCGCTTTAAATTTTAGTCCAGTGTAAAAAAGTATACATTCTACACCTGTCATAACACCGGTGTAGAATATCTCACTTTTTACACGGTCCGTTTCTACACCGGCTTTATGTGAGATGTTGAATGCCATTTTCAACCGGTGTTGAAATGCTTTTTTCCAACCGTGTATAATTCGTCCATTAAGACATTTAAAACATAGTCACAAGGTCACTGCCTCATTTAGGAATACATGCCATTATTTAAAATACTTCATTACAAAATGTGGCATCATAATTACGCAACATTGGATGCTTAGTTGTCCACATTTATGCCCTTTCCTTTGGATGCCTCATCCTCTATTCAATGGCAAATTCATGGAAGGAATGAGATTTCAAAGAAATCTCAATAGCAAATGATATGCACTTTATCATTTGTAACACCTTACTTTCGTACGCCTTAGGGATCATTCAGTAGTATTTAGAACCACTTAAACATCCGTTGAAGTTCAATTACAAAATTTAGAATTTTCATGGGTACTGTTCATTTGGTATTTCTAGATTTGGTGACGAACTTAAAAAAATCATAATTAATTCTAGAAAAATCAAAATGAGATGATTCAAAAGGATACTTGAAGCTAACATAATTAATTTTCATGGAAAAATAATTTTCAGACCAAATGCTCAGTCAATCAATACAGTTTTAATGTCAAAGAGCACTGTTCATTTGGTCTAAATTCTAGAAATCAGTTTCTGGTCCTTAACTTTGAAAATTTTGTTCTCTTTATACAGACATCAAAATAAGGCATTCTTAGTGTCAAAATGAAGCTTTACATGTTAACTAAGTACTGGTAAAATATTATGCATTTATTCGATCATTTAATATTTTTAATTATAACTCACATGCCACTACCTCCTCACAAGTTACTGTTTACAGTGACAAATTCCAACTACTAACTTTACATACATATACACATAAATCATGAAACTAATTCCTATCTCCTATTCATGCATCTTCATCTTCTTCCTCATGTGAAATTCTTGCTATGATTGTGATATGGAGGGGGTGAGATTTCGGGGAAAATCTTAGTAGCAAATAGAAACCATACAATGTATGCAACTACATGCTTAATGTTAATATGTGCGCACTTAATAATCATGCTTGCATAATGATATCTTACATACTTCCATGTCTCTTAATTATAACATATGGCTATAGTATAAAAAGAAACAGAGCATCACTTAATTATACATGCTTCGTATAATCAAAGTAACCAAACAACACATAAAACATCCAAGCAACATAAGCATACAAGTAGGTAAGTTTCCTACCTCTATTCCTTGCGTTTCCTTTCTCTCTTTTCCTTGATGTGTTGCTAACTTCTTTGAGAACACAATTCAAAGCCTAAACATTGCATAATCATTCATTCATCATAACCAAATTACCTAATATTCGTGAACATTAAACTCAATTAACTACTTAACCCCTAACTTTCTTTCTTTGTGGTTAATTGTCTTAACCTTTGAATTAATTTGTGTCTTGATTTTACCCTACACAATTTGGCCTTCTAAATCCATTTATGAGCTTAGAATCATGAAATTCCAGCTCTGTACAATTTTTCTCAAAATTACTCATTTTGATTCCAATACTTCCAATACTTATTTTTCTACTTTATCCCACACAATATTTTCATTTTAAAACCATTGAAAGCATCAAAATCATAAAATTACATCACTGTTCATGTATATGAATAGTAACATAGAGGTTTAAAAATCTCATATTTCAATTCCAATGCTTCCATGGTTCTAATCCTATACAAAATAATAATTTAAATTCAAGGGAAGCATTAAATCATTGAAATTCATTCTTCTTGGTCCTATACAATAGGTGGCAGAATGGTCCTCATCAATAACAAAGTCAAGAGAATAACTTAATTCAATAACCAATAACTAAATCTAGCTTATCTAAGTGCTAATTATATGATTCTAACTTTAATTTCTTCTTCCCCTTACTTCCTTGAATTTTGGCCAGCATATGATCCAAGGAAATAATTCATTTTCCAATCACTAAAACCTAGATTTTGTCCTTCCAAAATACTTATAAATAAATTAAGAATGATTGCTTACCTTAATCCTTAGCTACCTTAGATCAAAGCCCCTTGAATCTCCTCTTGAAATTGCTTTAGAATGGTTGATTTTTCATTTGGCAAGAGATTCCCCAAGGGTCCAAGAGCATTACAATTTTGTGAAGAATGGGGGTATTTATAGCAAATTTTTAAGGCTCCTTGGACTAATCTAGCCCTCATTCAACTAATTTTTACAATGGCTTAATCTTGAATTTGATTAGTTGCTTGCTTGATTAATTAATTTAATCATAATCAATATAATTCTTATATTATTTTATTGTAATCAAGCACATGGCATAATCCTTTCTTCCTTGCCTTGGTGCCATGTGGAGGGATATGGGTCCCACTTGGGATCCCTTGTGTAATATCCTTAATTTTCTACTAATTTCTCTGTACAGATTAAATGGAATATATGAGTTCTTTTTCAAGAAAAAGATGTGGTCCTTTATGTAAAGAAAATGATTAAATTGCAAAAGAAAGGAAATGAAAGGACTTAAATGCAATTATGGAAAGTTTAAAGCTAAGAAGGAAAGTAGACAAAAATGTGGGGTATTTAGGTGTAATTTTAGCCAAATAAAGGGACTTAGTTGAAAAGAAGAAAAGTTTCTGGGGCAAAAGTGTAATTATGAAAACTTGGACCGGAAATAGGCAAAAACAGTGATCGTACTCCGATCAGCCCCATATTCCACCAGTAGGTAGAGCAAGTAACGCAGGGTAATCCAGCCTAATACAGGAATTTTTGAAGACTCCAGATAGCCAGAAATGGACTGATCGTCCAAAAGTTATAAAAATTCCTACCGGATACCCTAGATTTCAGATATAAGTAGGAAATTACAGGATGATGCACCCTTATGGGGCGGATGTCAGGAAACTGACAGAATACCGATAGGAGGTCTATAGAAAAAGTTATTCACAAATTAGAAAATCCAGACGGGAGTATGAGGCCTCCAGGGATCCGATAGTGAGATTTATCGGTATTTAAACTAAGACTGAAAGAGGTCGGGTAACAACAGTCAGATGCCCGCTAGAACCCAAATGGCTGCCCAGACATAGTAGGGCAATGTATCTGACAGAAGGAGCCAGTGTCCGGATATGTGTGTAAACGGTGCATAATAAGCTAAAATATTCGGTGAACCTGGACAGGGGAGGATTCCTCGTAATACGTGCCATGAAGTTGTTGGACCCAGAAAGGCCCAAAAATGGCTCCATCAAATACCCAATGAGATACGTGGACTGATAGGTGGGCCAGTGTCCAGCAGAACCCCAGAAAAGTACGAAATTACGAAAATGCCCCTGTGTTGTACCAAAGGATAGCAGATGAATGGAGGGCATTCTGGTCATTCTAGATAGGCCCATAGGCTAATACATATCTAAATAAGGTTGACTAGAGTCAGTATATGCTTTGACCAGGTACAGAAAGGTGTGAAATGATGATTTTGCCCTTAGGGTTAAAATAGGACAAGAAAGGGCACCAAGGGCATTTTGGTCATTTTACAGGGGATCTGTAATTGAGGTTAGACCCAGTATTAAAATGTTAATGATATAAAGGATCCAGATACTAAGTTCAAGGCCAGAAGACATAATATAGGTTTTCAGAAAAATTGGATTCAGAAAACGGTCCAGTTTTCGAGGCGACGGACCGGGCCGGTACCGGATTGGACCGGAAAGCTTCCAGAAGGCTTTTCTCCTCTCCAAATTTTGCCATGTGATCAATGTGTGAGGTGAGGTGTCCCATGAGGTGGCATTGAGTGATGTCATGCATGATGCAGTAAAAGGAATAAAGAAAAATAGGAAATTCCGGAAAAACCAGGACCACAGGATCATATGGCTTCAAAATTACAGGAATGCCATTGAAGGAAACTATAAATACCCCCCTTGCTCTTCATATGCATGGCCTAAGGAGCTTTTAGAGAGATAAGGAAGTGCTTGAGAGAGAAAGTGAGAAAAAGAAAGAAGAAAGGAAGTTCTGGTGAAGTTGGAAGCAGTAGAGAAGTTCTGAAGTTCTGCTTTTAAGGTAGTAACTAATCCTAGCTTATATGTAATGTCTTTGTGAATTGTTGTGCTATTGTTTGTTTGGATTGTTGTCCTATATGTTATGCTTGAAGCTCTATTACAATGCTATGATCATATGTTATTAAATATTGAAGCATGCAGCATACTTATCTGTACACAACCACAAGCAAGCACTGTCACACTGCATTACATATATTGTTATGATTGTTGCTACTGGGATTCTTTTGAATCTCATTCCCATATATAACATTACAGGGGAGGTTCTGTCAAAATAAAATTTGGAAATCTTAAGAGACGCCGTTAGGCTGCCGAAATTCTGGCAATGAAGAAGGAACAAAGAAAGGAACTGATACGTACTGTGTACGTAGGTGCTGTCTAAGGAGGCTAGAAGTGAGTGGACCTAGCAGGTTCATCCACTCTTTCCTGGGTACTTACGTAGAATGGTAGTTCCTACGGGAATTACCGAATCGGTACAAGATCGGTTACTTTCTACAGAAGGAATGTAGCAGTTATGCTGTCGGATTTTAGACAACAAAAAAATGTAATAGAAATATGAGGAGGTTAATCATGCACTGATGTATAACAGTTGATTGTTTAATAATGATTGTTATCTGGAATATTTGACTGATATGTGGTGTATGTATGCACTAATATGTAAGGTTGGTTGCTGAAAAATGGCCTCGTGAACAGTAACCCGTGGAGACCTATTGATGTTTGGTAAATCATTAAAAATAGCAAATGGTTGAATAAATGTATGATACTTTTATGGTAAATAGTAGACATCCTAAGATTTAGTTTGATATATATAATGCTTCATTTGGATGTATATACGAAAAGATATAAATTGTGAAAATTGGGACCAGAATGCTGGATTCAGGAGAAAATCACTAGATGAACAGTAAAGTTGAAACGTTGACCCACATTGAATTTGTCAAGGAGTGGTCAACCAATGATTTTTTCCTGAAACATAATTAAGTTATCTTCATGTAGCAATTTGAAACACTTCATTTTGATTTTTCTAGAATTAGTTATGATTTTTCAAAGTCAAGTCACTCATCTGGAATTCGCCACAATGAACAGTACCCGATAAGAATAAAATTCCAGATTAAGAGTTTAGACTTCAATGACCCTAAAAGTGGTTATAAGTGCTACTGAATGGTCCTTAAGATATATAAAAATAAGGATGTGACACCTTGCATGTCAACTAAGCTTATCTCTTGAATTTCTTTAATTTTCTATTTTTAAAAATTCTTAAAATATCTAAAAATTAACTTGTGCTCCAAGACACTTCCTTGGATCATTGAGCTGCCTCACTTACGCCATATTGGGCCTATTTTAGGTCCAATTAGCTAATTGGCACAAATCCTAAGGAATTCCCTATACTGATATCCTTAAATTATCTTTATTTTTTAAATAAATTCTAGACACTTCTTTTAATGGTTCTAATATTTTTAGAAATTCATTCTAATATAAAATAATTTTTTATAAAGTCTCATAATTTTTTAGACTGAGAAGTCCTAATAAAAATTATATACGTTTTCTCTAAATCCATTATCGGTGTCTGATTTTACATTTAATTCTCTAATTAATTATACATAACTCATTTTTGAGTCCTGTTAGTTTCATAAATTTTTATATTAATTATAAGAATATACTATAAAATTTTATCTGATTCTAAGGTTCGAAAGATACTGTACTAATCTCCAGATTTAGAAATTAATATCAATTTATCAGGACCTTAAATCAAAATTTTGAGAGATATGCCCAACCTAAATTTTATTTTCTATTTATTGGTAAAATTTGGGATTGAAATATTTTCGTGCAATTTTTGGGCATATCCTGGCTCAACTTTCTATAATTACCATGTTGCCCCTGAATTTGGCAAAATAACACTTTAGCCCCTAAATTTGTCAAATTCCACTTTAGTGTCTTTATACAAAATTTGAAACTCCAATTTGGTACTTGAAGTCTCAAAACTCCATTAAGTCCTTTTTCTATTTTTCCTTGAATTTCTATATTTAACTTTTGTAAAAATTACATTTACGTCCTGTAGCTTTATAACTTTTTACTTTTCCATTCTTTCTTTGACTTAAACTTATCTATACATTATCTTTTGTTCTAATTACCATCCAAATCCCTTCATAACCTTTTTTCTCTATCAGTCTTACATAGATAGGGAAAATTTGAAATGTTACATCATTCACTAAGTTAAATTATCTAATCACATGTTATATGATATGGAAGCAACATAACTCTAGCTTCAAACATACTCTAACATGCATATTGTCATGAAGTATAATGCAAGGAGATGCAACAACTCATCATAGCTAATAGCATCAATTCATAGCAAGCTTAACCAATCGTCATAAAAATACAATGCAATTAAACAATCAACAAAGTAAATGATAAAGTGTTATATCTTTGCTACCTCTTGAAGTATCCTTGATCTTTTCCTCTAGAGTTGGAGTTCTCCTTAGGCAAAAATTAAATCCTATACATTGTAAAGTAATGGCATGTCATAATACAATCCATAAACACAATTATGTTGCTAAAGTTCTCTAAGTAGCCCTTTTAATTCAATTTTAAGGCTTTTGGTTCTATCTCTCCAAAATTAATCCCATGATTCAATCCTACATAATTTTTCATGTAGAATTCAATTATGAAGTTGGAATTTAAAATTCTAACACCCTCTCCAAATTGGAAAGAACGGTGATGCCTTCTTACAAAATAAAAAAAATTCTATTTTTTTGTTACAAAAAAAGTTTAGGTGGGTTCAACATCAGTCCCCTACCAAGGCTAGGACATAGCACCAGGACTCAGAAAGCACTTACAAGGGATTTATGAGATCGCCTACCAAAGTGGCCCTCACAGTGGTAGAGGGAATCGAACTTGTATCCTTGTGGGATACAAGCACATTCTTTGCTATCTGTGCCAACTCTCATTGGCAAAATTCCATATTTTGATTCTAATGCTTGCTTCTCTACTTAACCCTACACAATTTTTCATTTTAAACTCACTATAAGTATCAAAATCAACAAATTAAACTTCCCTCTTAAAGTTCCTAAAGTAGTAGCAAGCATGTCATATATAGGGTTACCAAAGAATCTATTGATTCCACAAGCTTAAACCACTTAAATCTAAGTTGTTTCAGCCTGTTTTAACTAATTCTAACTTAAAAATCTTCTTCCCCTTTATATAATACAATTTGTCCAGCATGCATAATGGGGGAGAAAATGAAATTTCAACCACTAAATCAAGAGATTAACCTTCCAATTACATAACTTAAAGCTTAGAGGAATAATTTACCTTAAAATTTTTGAAGTTTGGAAGGTTAAAAGCTTGATTTTAGGTTGAGAGAAATTTTTCCAAGAGGGTCCCCAAGGTTACCAAAGAGTGCCGTCCATGAGAGCTAGGGGTATTTATTGACAAATTCAAGATTAGATGGATGACCCATATTGCATCTTACTAATGGATGGCCAAGATTTAACCATATATCCATCTTACATCATCCTTTCCTCCCCTTACATTATCTCCAGGACATCATAATTCACATGTGGCATCCTCTCATGGAAGAAAAAGGCTTCTTGAAAAATCCTGTCCAATCCTATATCAGCTCGGTCATATTTTCAAAAAATCAGACTGTTTCCTTAATATAATTTTGTGAGGTTTCATAATTTATCTTCTGACATTAGATTCAATATCTATGTTCTTCCTAACCTTAGCATTAATAGACTTATAAGGATTTTATTATGATAAATGACCAAAATGCCATCCATTTTCTTTTATAACACCAGGGGCATTTTTGTCTTTTCGTATTTCACCAAGGTATGTCTTAGACCTATCCTCTATTCCTGTAACCCTTTTTTACTTCCTGTCTAGGATTATATCCTTTGTTAGATATTTGATCTAACATTACCCGAAAACTTTCACTGTAAATTTAATTCTTCAGAAATTCATATCAATTCATCGGGGTATTAAATCAAAATTCTGACACCCGTCAAACAGTTCAAAAAAATTTCCTATATCTTCTCTTGATTTTGATTTATTATGGGTATATTTATATTGGTATCCTTGATTTTTTTAAGAATGACACTTATATCCCTTAATTATTAAAAATTATGCTTATACTCCCTTAACTTATCACTACATTAACTTTATTTCATGTAACATTTATATTTTATACTTTGATCCCTTTAACTTTCTTACTTAGGCCCTAAAGGACTTACTTTCCTTATAGTTTAGTCATTCCTCTAGCCATACTCTAACATTTTCCTTCACTAAACTTCTTTACCTTAGATGAGAAATTTAGGGATGTGACAATTAAAATGTTGTGTATTACAATTTATTAATTCTTATAAATAATAATACCCTTAAATATTCTATAATATTTTCCTTCAAATATTATCATTAATTAATTAGTCCTAATCATTCTAATTACTTAAGATCTTTACATAATTTTTAATTATGTACTTTTGGCTAAATACTAACTAATTATCCAAAAATATGCTTTTTCACTCAAAATATTCTTCTTATTGAGATGAGTTAGATTTGAACTAGTGTAGAAATATTGCCAACGAATTTATAGTCTATCAAAATTAATATCTTGGGCATTGACCCAAGAAAAATCAATTTAAGTCTTTATTGATAATCCATGATCGAGTTCCTTTCATAGTACCCTAACCCTACCTCCAAGGGAAGTCGAATCCTTACTGTCTCCTTGCAATAGAGATGTCCTGAACTACTAGATGATGGGGGTATACTTGCCCGACTGCCATTAGGGTATGTTTGGCTTAACTGAGAGGAGGGGAGGGAAATGATTTTAATGGAGGGGAGAGTAGGAAAGGAAAGGGAGGGATTTTAATATTATCTCATTTGGATTGACAAAATGGGAGGGAAGATGAGGGATTTTAATCTTACATTGTTTTGCTCAGGAGGGGTGGGGAGAAAAAGTGTTTTTATAAAGACAAATGTGAGATGCATAATGGGTATTTTAGGGATATTTAAAAAATATCATGGATATAATGGTCAAAACAAGATAAAAAATTAATTTCCCCCCAAATCCCCTAATTTTGGAGGGGCCCCTCCTAAAAATTTTGTGGAACCAAACAAGGGAAAAGGGGAAAAATCCCTCCCCTCCTTTCCCCTCCAAATATCTCATACTAAACACTCCCTTAAGGCATTTTCACCTTGATACCTCAAATAGGCATTCAATATAACTTTAGAACCTTTTTCGTATTTTCTTAAATTTTCATTACTTTTGAGTAAATTCTCCTTAATGACACTTAAGGACTTAAGACTACAAAAATTATACTTTAGACCTCAGCATAACTTGCTATTTAGTCATCAAGAATCCTTCTATCTTTTTAGGTAACCTTTGGAACTCTTGTTAAACTCGGCTTGGTAGCCTACCTAATTCAGGCTTATTCTTAAGCTCCTCTACCCAAAATTACACTTCCTCCTCCACCCCTTTCTTCTCCTTTGCCTACTCAATAAAGGCTCTTCTTCAGCGTGACCAACGCATTAAGCATAATACTAAAGTTTGCTATGTACTAAAGTTTGTTAGTTGTATATGCAGAGATAATCAAATTTTTCCAATACCATGGAGATTAATAGAACCTTCAAGAAAATAAAGCAAGATAAGAGAACAAAACTCAATGATAAACAAATTGTACACCAATCACATTCAGCGCAATCACCATACTCTTCTAACAAATTTGATACTTCTACATCTTATTCTGTATCTAACTCTCAATATGATTTTGTTGAATTTCTTGATCATCATTTTGTGATGGAAAATCAAGATAATCACAGGGAAAATGAGGTTATAAGTGTTGATAATCTAAATAAAAGGGCAATGTAGATAAAAATAGGGAAGCCCAACTAATAATTTGTAATAATAATAACTCCACCATTAATTATGCACCTAAGGGTATTTAGGATAATGTGGTCAATTTGAGATTAAAAATGGTTTGATTATTCCTTACCAATTTTTTTTTGTTTGATAGGAAATGATCCCTACCAACATCTTGAGAATTTGTACTATGTTTGCTATGTAATGAAACCCTAGGACCTTTATTAGATGGTGTGTTGAACATTGTATTCCCATTTTCCTTAGAAAGGAGTACTAAAGAATGGCTATAGACTCTGCCTTATCACTATGCTATCTTGACTTGGCCTCAAGTTTAGAAAAATATTCCTTGATAAATACTTTCTAACTTTAAGAACATCAAAACTGAGAAAGGCCATTTATGGAATCACTCAAAGGACCAAGAATCCTTATATGACCAGATACAATACATTGATTATTCGCTACCTAAATCATCAATATTCAAAAGCACATATTGTGTAGTATTTTTATGAAGGACTGCTATCTCCATATAAGAGCACTAGTCTGACTCAAGCAAGAGCATGGGAATTGTTGTAGACTATGGCTATTAATAACCAATAGTATCATACAAGAGACATATGTGGAGTTGTGAGTCAGCACCCAATATTCTAAGACCTTCTCTTATATTTAGTTGCTCTTATTGAACACATGGTTAGAAAATTGAGTAATATGTAAAAGCACAAGAGTGTTAAACCTTGCAATGTGATTAATAAATCTCAATCTCTAGTTGGACCGTCTTGTAACTGGTGTCCCTCTTTTATGCACAAAAGTAAAGATTATCCATCATATTATGAGGAAGTTGTTGCAATGTATCAATCTAGGCCTAGCCAATTTCGGCAAGCGAACCCCAACTCTAACACCTATAATGAGGGATGTAGAGACCATCCTAACTTTTAGTGGGGAGACAACAAGGATAACAAATTTTGTTAGAGCATATTCCAAGAGAAGCAATATGACTTTTGTAAAATCATTGTTCTATCACAAGAAGCTAGCACATCAAGAAATAATGATATTGTGTGTATTTTAAAGGGAATAAACAACATGAAAACCAATATCAGCTCCAACATAAGAGACTTGGCTTCTAAAGTGGACAAGTGATGAGAACTACTTCGTCTTTAGCCTTGGGGTTCAAAATCAAAAGTTTAACAAGAATTGTAGAAACAACAACCTTGAGTCCTTCACTGATCGAGGAGCCTTGTTTATTGAAATCCTAGTGAACTAAGTGTATAAAAAGTAAGAAAACATGGGGTTTTGTATGTAAAGTCATTGGAAAATAATTAAAGACAATGCAATGAAAGGAGATATTTTTGGATTTTCATAGAAATAAGTGAATGGAAATTGATTTGAAAAATATGATATGATGAAAATATCTTAGGAATGGGTTTATACTATTCTAGTTCAATTAATTATGAGAGTTAATTAAGATGCAACTGGATTAATTAATGAAGCTAATTTTCCATGAACAAGTACTTGGCCACAACATTAATCCAAGCAAATGCACAATGAGCTCACACTCAACACATAGATATATAGGGAAAATTCATAAATGCATTTAGGAGTAATCATGAACATAATCATATATATAATCATTAGCTCTAAAACCAATCCATGGAATCATTCAAGAACAACTCGTAGTCTCAATATATAAATTGACTAAACCTAAACCCAGGTAATCAAATAGATAGAGAAAAACATAGATTGAAACAATATAACTCCCTATTAAGTCTTAAAACTCAAGGCCTAGCTCCATTCCTCAAGAAGCAAGCCTTCTAGCCATGCATAGGAGTTGGTGCTATCACCACCATCTCAATCAACATAATTATCATACCCTAATTTGCTAAAGCATGATCGGCACAAAGTATGAGGTTACCTCACTTTATAATCCCTTTAAATTTACTATTCTTTCATTTACAATAAGAGAGATCTACTTTATTAATATAAAATTATGTGAAATTATAAAAAATCATTAATTCATGTACCTATATGTAAACTTTCAACATTGATTTCTTTAAACATTGGACTTTCCAAACCCATTTGCAATAATATCTATCAACTAATTTTTTTTATAAAAGAATAAATCAAATTTAACATGAAATCAACTTTACTATAACAATTAATATGACTATTCCATGAGTAAATATTCCACTAAAAAATTAGATGAAAGAATAAGTTCACTAAAACTATATGAAATACAAATAACTTGATGAGTAAATGGAGTCCACAATTTATAACTAAAATAGTCTAAGAGTAAGTAAATAAATATTAACTCATCATTAGTACAGATTGTAACATTCCAAAATTTAGGTAAAGAAATAATTAGGAAATTTTGGAGAATAAGAATATTTTTCTAAAATTAAATAGGCTTAAAAAGGGATCACAGGGAAATGATAAAAGAAGAGACAATTTCTAGAAAAATATTGAAGGCTAAAAAAATTAGGAAAAATCATGGAAATGGTATTTTAAATACCTAGAAATTATGAAAGAGAATATTTCCCTAAAAATGCTTAAATAAATTAAATAAAATTTTCAGATTTTTAAGGGGTTATTTTCTTGGAAAATTCAAGTAAAATAGCTAGGAGTTATCGTTTGCCCTAAAAATTTTAGGAAAATTATATTATGGGTTGAAGAACCTATAGAAGAAACAAAATATGAATTATGACATGTGGTATAATTTTAAGTAAAGTCAGAGTGCCCAAAAAATTTAAAGAGGAGTATGATATAATCCTGAAATTAAATTGGGAACATATAGACTCTTGTGTTAACTCAAAGGCTAGGTGTCACTTTTTTAGACACCCAAGGACATAGGGCACTCTATCATCCACTCATTCCCACATGGCATTCTCTCATCTACCCACCTCCCAATTGCCCCTCTCTCTGACACCTCACCATCATACTCTCTCTTTTTCTGTAGAGGGAGACTGAGAGAGTAAGATATAGAGAAAGAGAGAGAGCAATAGAGGACACAAGACATAGAGGAGGTCACTGGTAATAGAGGAGTGACGATGAGCTAGAGAGACAGAGCGACAGCCAGATATAGTGAGTGAGAGAGCACGACAGAGTATAGTAGGAGTAGGTAGAGGAAGTGGAGGTCATCGGAGTCGATGTCAGAGGAGGAATTCTTACATGTAATCAATGATTCTAACTGAGGTAAGTCTCCTCAACATCCTCCCACTATTTTTTCTGGTGATGTACAAGCTTTCTGTTGTGATGTACACTATAGTTGTCGAAAATAAAAAGAGAGAAAAATAGATGTTGTCGTCGGGTATGGCCATTGCTTTGTCTCTGATATGGTCTCTGTTATGATTTTACTTTAAAAAATTATGAGCTTGTTGTTGGTTTTGTAGCTTTAGATGTTTGGGATTTGGAAAAAAGTGAGAGTATGAATGATTTAAGTTTATTTTTGGAATATGGAAGTTGTCGTTCAAATCTGTAGCTCCTTATTTCATGGGAGTTCTATTTTCATTTTCTCATAGGGCTGTATAAAAGTACCTAATATTTAAGTATGAGATATTTGTGTATTCGAACATATGTTGATGAAAGGCATGGGTTTATATATATAAATATGGAAATTGGAAATATTTTTTATGAAGGTTGTCCTGCTATGCGAAACCTTATTTTAAGGGTTAGAATACATATATGTTTATTAAGTGAATGGCATAAGAGTTACATACACAAATGGGTATGTTTATGTCGTGTATAGAGCTAAAATAATTTATTTAGATATATATTGAGACTTGGAAAAAGAATAAAAGTTAAATAAAATGGACTAATCAATCCTATAAGGGGGTAGGGTTTGAAAAATATGGGATTTTTAAGAAAATTTAAGTTACAAATTATAGATGGAAAGGTATTAACCTACCCTTATGTATAAGTATACACTGTTGTGGTTGTAACGAACACATGTATATTTATATATATAATTGTGTTTATTTTAGCCAAGATAACCAGTTATTAATGGGGTAGTAAAAAGGGAGGAGTGAGATATTATAAGTATTTGAGTAAGATAGTAACCTACTCTTATTGAAATATGAACATAGAATTTAACGTTTGCCGAAGCCACCAGTTAAGGAAAGGACAAAAAGAGCTTTGGAAGAAAAGCAACTAGGTAATAACACTTTCTTTTCATATATGTATATGTGTTGTTCTGCATATTTGTTTGTGCCATAGTGGTATGCATTCCATGCATAATAACATGCATAAGCATGGGGATACGCATTAGCATGGTTGACATGTTAGATAGCATGGGGTATAGAGTTTGCTATCTGGGATGGCTGAAATTTTCCCCAGGAATCTGCATTGTTATTGAATTCCAAAATTGACTTATAGTTGCTAATGATGTTCATGGAATGTACATACATTTGACTATGAACCATGTTTGTTGGTTGTTTGATCTATCTGCTATGATGTATGGTTACTGAGATGCCATCTAGGATGGTTGGTTCTTGTACCGAATGAATATGTGTATATTTGATTGAGACCATATTGATTGGTTGTGGATATGGCTTGTTTTGTATGCTTTGTGAATACGTACATGTGTAAATATGAAATACTATTGTTATTCCTAAGATTCTTTTAATCTTACCCCTTTTTCTTCCATGACATATAGTAAGATCAGGTAGCTCTAAGGGGAAGGACAATTATAAGGAAGGATAAGTAGGTGGAAGTTAGAGTATAAATTATTGTTATGTAATATATGAATTTAGTAGTCTTATATATAGATATATTCTTTTGGAGAGAGCCTTGCATGGCTCATTTAAAGTTTATTAGTATGTATATATATATATAAGTTTATAACTTATAATTCCTAAACTCAGCAAGAAGAAACTCCGCCGCACATGTAATGCCATCACAGTGATGGTTGTGGATGAATATTAGTAATATATACATATATACATATATACATATGCTAGATGGAGATGGAAAAAGTAAAAATTGAGAAAGTTTTAAATTATCCAAGAAAGTATATTTCCAAAGGACTTTCAAAAGTAAAAGAAAAAGGAGAAAAAAATAAAGAATTTTTTCCTGTATCAAAGTTTAATTCAAACTTTGACTGTATAGATGAAAAAGTTAAGGCATTACATTTTTAATATTAGAGCATCGTTTCTAGTATTAGGCTAGGATACTTTGATACATATGTTTATACTGATTTGATAACAGGAGCTATAATAAGCTTAAATGTTATGGTGTTCAGGTAACATGAATATAAGAGGTACAGAAGTAGCAGGGGAGATAAAAGACAAGGATCTTATCTTTGGTGAATGATCCAAGTTAATATAAGGAGAGAAGGGTAACTGCTCGTTGCATAACTATTTATGATTTGATGCCTTGTCATAGAGTTGCTAAAAGGACAAATGTGACAAAGAAGTTCCTCGAGGGTTTCCTCTTGATCCGTGGCCAGATGGGTTTATATACATTATGACATATCACGTAGGGATATTATGGCCAGAAGTTCCTCGAGTGTATGTCAGGTCGCTCGGGGTTAAATTAATATCTACGATCATTATTTATGATTTTTGCATAACATAATTACTTTGTATTAGGATGTATCTTTAAGGTATATTGCAATGCCAGACCTTGTGTAGATTCGAACTATTCTTAGTTTCTTTCCACAGGATGAACCTTGGGCAAGTAAGAAACTTGATGTTTGTAAAATGGCCCTTATCATTTGGAGTTGTTCCTTCAGTATATGATGGATTTTATGAAGAGATATGCGTAGATAAAAGTGTTGTAAAAGTTTAGTAATGAATAAGTGCCTGACAGTAAAGAGGAAGCTAAAAGTGAAGAGGAACTTGATGAGGAACTTCTGACCGATCAACTACTGAGGTCAGGAGGACTTATAGGGCTGTATCACTATGTTCTGTAAACATAATCCTCTAGTGTTCGAAGGCCTGTTTGATGCTTAACTGGCTAAGGACTAGATTATCAGGCTAGAGAAAATCTTTCATGTAATGCAGTGTGCATCTGAGGTGAAGCTTATATGGCTATATACAATTGGAGGGAGACATGGATCATTGGTGGAGGAATATGGAGGGAGTTATTTCAAGAGAGGTTTAATGAGAAATATTTTTCGTAATCAGTCATAAATGATAGGGAAATATAATTTCTGACCTTGAGACAGACTGATGGCAACATATTTGATGAATACTTAGTCAAATTTGTCTAGTTGTCTCGATACTCCACGTACTTGAGATATAAAGATAATGAAGTATGGAGTGCTGAGAAGCTAGTTAGAGGGCTAAAACCAGCACTCTAGGAAAGATTGGAAGTCAATCAGTTCACAAGCTTCAATCAAGCCATGAAATCTTGTCAGATTAAAGAAAATAACTTGCTGGTTTTGGCTCAAGTTCAAGTAGAAGAGAGAATACCGATTATTCAGGCTCTTCTAAGAAGAGAGGAAACCAGCGACCCTAGTACAAGAAGAATAACAAGCATTTTAACCACACCAGTAACAGGGATACAGAGGATCTTAGAGTCCAGACGCTGTTATAGGTATAGTAAGAATCATGGCAATCAGCATTGTGACAGAATGTGTGTTGTAAATATGGGAAGCCTGGGCACTTTGCCAAAGAATGTAAGCAGAGGCCAACTGATGATAGACATAAAAGTCAGGGCAAAGTACTTGCTATACCTATAACAACGCATAGATCTTTTGACATGATACAAGGTATGATCCAAGTTAATGGAAATACTGTTCAAGCATTATTTGATTTCGGTGTTAGTCATCCTTTTATTGCCTTCGAATGTGTTAGAAAGTTAGGATTGATACTGGATAGATTGCCTTATGACTTAGTTGTGTCTACACTTATGAAAGCATGCACTCTTACTATAAGTGTGTGTTTAAATTGTGTGATTAACTCTGAACATAATAAGTTTGTGGTAGATCTTGCGTGTTTGCCTTTGCAAGGGCTAGAAGTAATAGCAGGCCTCAATTGTTGTCGACTAATAAGATGCTACTCGACTTTGGAAGAAGGAGGTGATAATCCCCATTTTGCTAAAGGTTATTGATGCTGGAGTTAGCGTAAATTTTATTTATGTAACACGAGCAGAGAAATATTTGCATAAAGGACATCAAGGATTTGTGGTATTCTTTTTGGTGCAAGAGGAAGCAGAAATGAGGTTGGAAGATTTCAAGTGGTGAACGAGTTTCCTAAGGTTTTTCTAGAAGAGGTGAGTGGATTTTCGCCTATCAAGGAGGTGGAATTCTCGATTGATATAGTTCCTAGAGCTAGACTAGTGTCTAAAGCCCCATACAGAATGGTTCTAACTGAAATAGCTGAGCTGAAAAACCAGATTGAGGAGCTATTGGAAAAAGGGTTTATACGACCTAGTGTATCTCTGTGGGGCGCTCAAGTATTGTTTATAAAGAAGAAAGACGGGAGTTTGAGGTTATGTGTTGATTACCTAGAGCTTAACAAGGTAATCGTCAAGAACAAATATCCGTTCCTTAGAATTAATGATTTGCTGGATCAATTGTCAGGATCTAAGATCTTTTTGAAGATTGATCTTCTAACAGGGTATCATTAGCTACGAGTGAAAGCTGAAGATATGTCAAAGACTGCTTAAATGAGGTATGGACTTTATGAGTTTTTAGTAATGCCCTTCAGTTTGACAAATGCTCCTGCAGTGTTCATGGATTATATGAATCATATATTACGACCGTATCTTGGTCATTTCGTGGTGGTGTTTATTGATGATATCTTGATATACTCCAAGAGTAGAGAGGAACAGGATGGTATTAAAAATACTAAGTGAAAAAAAGCTCTACGCGAATTGAGTAAAAGTGATTGTCATATGGGCCTCTGCACAATATTTACAGGCAAAAGTGATTGTCATATTCTGTATCAGGAGAGGAACCTTAGACTCATTGGCAGAATAGGGATCCTTCAAATATTTTCTCATCACAAAACCTTGGAAAGAGCTTAGTGCCCTCCTAGCTTTCCCAAGAACAAACTTCATTTGTCTTTCATCTATATCAAATCCTGACTACAACACACAAAAATCAACTTGTTAAGGTGAGGTATGCTGATTATATTAACAACAAAATATGAATTTGTTAGCTTAATATATCTTACAGATACTTTAACCCAAACTATTTCCTTTATTGCTTATGTTGCCTACCTCCAATTGAACAAAGTGATGGGGACATTCTGTCTTCCCACTGCCCCAATATAGCTTTTGAACTTTGCAGGTTCAGTGGCCTGTCCTTTATCCATTCCGTAGCAATTTCTTCCCATATTTCCTTGCTTCTTTAACCTCCTTTATAACACAAGGACCCCTCCTGATGTGTTGTGGCATTCTTGTAGTATCATTTTGATCATTATTAGGGGTTGTTGACTTGGATTATGGTCAGTACAGAGGCATTATCAGAAGCCATATTTATGTGTACAAGCAAAATCAACGAGTAATCACTTCTCAAACCTATAATAGAGCCTAACGCATTTCACTAACCTAGTTGCCAAAACTACTTTAGTGTTTGTAACATCCTTAATTTTCTACGTCTTAGGGACGAAACGGTAGCATCTGAAACAACTTTTAAAGTCATTGAAGTCAAATTACACAATTTGAAATTTTACCCTCTCGAGTACTATTCACTATATAAATTCAAGACAAGCAACCTGACTTCAAAAAATCATAATTAATTCTAGAAAGATTAAAATGAAGTGGTTCAAGTTGCTACACAAAGCTAGCAACGCGCTATCTCAGAGTAAGTCGTTAACCACTCTCCCATTAATTCAACGCCAGACAACGTCCAAAGTTTATTGTTCATTTAGTCAATTTTCCCTATTTCTAGATTCAGTCCCCTGACTTTTGAAATTTGTTAATTTAGGATGTCTACTCTTATTCCACAAAATTTATACATTTATTTGATCATTTACTATTTTTCCTTGATAGATACAAATTACTGCTAGAATCTGAAAATAATGCATTTACATTTAATACAACCATAACAAATTCATATATCAATTATACTATCCAATCCCTAACTCTTATTAATGCAACTTCATCTCTTTTCATCTTTAGAGAACCTGTTAGAATTGGGGTGACATGGAGGGAGGGAGATTTCTAGGGAAATCTCAATAGCAAACGGCACTATAAACAATGTATGCAACTTCATGCTTAGTGTTAAACATGCTTGTCTACTATGAACATGCTTTCATAATGACATGCTTCCATGCTTCCATGCTTCTTACTTATAACATATGGCCATAGCATAAAAAGAAACAAGGCTTCCTTAATCATACATGATTAACATAATCAAATCAGCCAACAACACTCAAGCATCAAACATACAAGTTTAGGTATAAGTTCACTATCTTTTATGGCTTTTCCTTACTCTTTCCTTTACATCTTTGTCCCTTGCTTTGTATTCCTCTTTATCACAATTATCAAGGCCTAACATAACATAATAACATGTTTATCATAATCTATTTCTATCCAGTTCCAAACTTGGTCTCAACTTCCTAAATCGATAAACCATATCTTTCTTTAATTTTGGTTAATTATCTTGCCCTATGAATTAAATTGTGTCTTGACCATATACCATACAATTTTACCCAAGGAATCCAAATATGAAGTCATTATTAAGAAATTCCAACTCCTCCTTAAGGTACTGGATAGAACACAAATATAGCAGCAAGGGTTTTTTTTCTCAAAAATTTCACTTTTGATTTTAATGCTTCCAACTCTTATTCCTTGGCTCAATCCTATCCAATTTTGCCTTCTGGACTCAATGGAAACATGAAAATCATCAAAAATAACTCCCTTGGTTTTGTTCTTGGTCTTGGCCGAATGGCCCCTTTCTTATGGGAAATCAAAAGTTTCACAATTAATTCAAGGTACAAGCATCAATCTAAACTTATCTAAGCCAAATTTTATGTCCCTAACTTCAATTTCATCTTCCCCCTTTTTCTTTTCATTTGGCCAGCAAGCATACCTTGGGGAAATCTCATTTTTCTTCCATTAAAATCCTAAGTTTAAGCCTCCAAATTAAAGAAATATAAGCTAGGATAGATTGCTTACCTTAATTCCTAGCTAGCTTGAACTTTAGTACCTTGGATTTCTCTTTGAATGGTTTGAGTTTTGTAATATCTCAATTTTTAGGCCTAAAGACTCAGAAAGTAGCTTGAAATAGATAGGCTACCAGACCCCTTTGAGCAGAAGTCCCAGAAACATACAGAGGGTTTTGAGGGACTAAACTATAAATAAGTGAAAGTACAGGGACTTATATGTAAATAGGAAAAGTCCCTAGGGGCATAATGGTCATTTTAGAAAGGAAAGGGATTAAAGTGAAAGTTTAAAAGTCCCATGGTGCAAAATTAAAAGTAGACACAAGTTGTGGGCCATTAAGTGTAATTATGAAAAGTTAAGGGACTTAATTGAAAAAAGGAAAAGTTTCCAGGGGTAAAATGGTAATTTTAGAAAGTTGAGCCGAAAGTGGCTTAGAACTGCCCAAAAGCATTTTAGTCCCAAATTTCATCAGTAGATAGAGAAAATGATGTTGGTTAATCTAGCTTATTACAGAAATTTTATTAGAGTTTCAGATAGCTAAAATTTATCTGATAGTCCGAAAGTTATCTGAAATTTTTATTAGATCTCCTGGACCTCAGATATGAGTGAAAAGTTACAGGAATGTGCATCCTGTGAAGCTAGAGATCAGGGAACTAATAGAATCCTGAAAGGAGTTCTGTAGAAAAAGTTATTCACATATTAGTGAATTTTGACGGGAGTTCGTGAACGCCCGATATTCGATTGGGAAATTAATCGATAAGCAAACTGGGACTGAATGAGTCCAGATGATGTCATATAGAGGCCCATAATGACGCCAAGGGAGGACCAAGCCCATGATGTTAATTCAGCGGTAAAAAGGGCCAGTGTCCAGAAAATATGCAAAATGACGAAAATACCCCTGCGTTATAAAATAATTAAAGAATGAGTGAAGGGTATTTTGGTCATTTGACTAAGGTTAGACAGTCAAGGAAGGTTATCTGGATAGTTGACCGGGGTCAGGGAATACTTTGGTAAAGTGTGAAAAGACAATAATGCCCCTAGACGCATTAAAGTAAATAAAGAGGAACCAATGGCATTTTAGTAATTTGCCAAGGGATGTTTCTTAGGAATTGAGCCATCAAAGTACTTGAGCTTGATCAGAGACCCAAGATGACACTCCAAGAGACCAAAACGTAGCCCAAGAGTTATGTGAGTTAAAGTGGCATTAAAATAATATTTTAGTGAGTTTTCAATAAAGTAAAGTTACCCGGTTGAAGTGATAACTGGGGGATTGATCAGATAAAGCTTGAGACTTATCCGAAATCCATGAGGTGGCATGAAAGGTACCAATAAGGCGCCACATGGCACTGATCTGGGAAAAGAAGAAAAAGTTAAGGACACGTGGCACGATCTCAGCCGTTCATTCTGGGATAAGACTCTAGAATTCTCTGGAAGCGCTGAGTCAGCTGGTGAGGTATCCCGAGGGCCCCACGATTGTGCCACCTAAGCATGTGAGGTGTCCATAGATGATGTCATTTTGATGAGTCATTATGGAGGATGATGTCATCACGATGATGCAGGCGAAGCTTCTTGAGGAAGCTAAGCGATCTGAGCTGTTCATCGTGATTCGATCTGAGCCAACCATTCCACTTTGCTTCACCTATAAATACCCCACCCCTCCCTCCATTCCATTCACGGCCAAGAGCAAGAAGAGAAGAGAAAAGAAGAGAGAGAAAGAGAAAGATAGAAAGGAAGAGAAAGAAGGAGTTCTAGCTGAGATAGGAGCAATCCAAGGAGCTTAGGTACTTGCCGAACTTAGAAATAAGGTAAGTAATTTATTCTAGTACCTACTCTAATAAATTAGAGGATTATTCTTATAAATTTAATAGTTAGAATAGAGAAATATCTCTCTCTATAAGGTTAGCTGTGGATAGAAAGAAAGCTAGGGGATTGTTAGAATAAGGGTATTATCTCAAGATAAGCTTGAATAAGTGGAGTTATGCTGGATAGGATAATAATAAGAATATTATTATGCTACTCTAACCTGTATAAAGAAGGGATCTCAGAGCAAAGGCTAAGGACTAAAGGAAAGGCTGTATGCCAGGTAGTGGACTTATACCTAAACTTGTATACTTATTGCTTGAGTGTTGTTAATATGCTATTGACTTGTCTTGGTTATGTGAAGCATGTATGATTGATAATGATCTGTTTCTTTTTATGCTATGTCCATATGTTATAAGTAAGAACATAAAAGCATGTATATGTCATAATGCAAGCATAATCATAGTAAAGCAAGCATGTTTAACACTAAGCATATACTTGCATACATTGTTTGTGGTACCGTTTACTACTAAGATTTCCCCAGAAATCTCACCTCTACCTTTTCCAAACATAACAGGGTACTAGTTTGGAGAAGATGAAGCTAGGAAAGTGAGGATGTGACAAGTTTCCATTTTGCTAGAGCTTCCTTATGGGGTCTAATGCATGGCACAAATGTGAAGGGAAGGGGGTATTTATAAAAAAAAATTTAAATCAATAGCTCATATATTTTCTTGCACTATTTGAATCAACAGTTAAGATTGAGTTTGAATCTTGACTTGCCCACCAAGCTAGAGAATAACATCATCCATGACATCATCAAGGACATATAACCATGCTAGGTGATGCAATTCCAAGAGAGAAGAAGAGTCTAGAAAAATGTTAATCCAATTCGGCTTAGTCCATTTTCTCAAAAATCATACTATTTTCTAAATCTAATTTTTTTATGATTCCATGATATATTTTCTAACCTTAAATCCAGTATCCGAATTTTTCCTACCATTAACCCTCTTGGACTGGGTCTAAACTTAATTATCGATCCCTTGAAAAATTACCAAAATACCCTTAGTTCATCTTTATACATTTTAATAGCTCTAGGGGCATTATTGTCTTTTCATACTTTATCTAGGTATTCCCTAACCTTGGTCAATTATTCTTATAGCCCTCTTTGACACTTGACCAGGATTAATTGATTAAATTATCACACTCTTTCATCTGGCTCCTGATTGATAGATTTATATCTTAATCTTTCTTTATCTCTTTCTTTATATTATTTTATTATTAATACCACATGGTTAAAAATATCTCTTCTTAATTGCTTGACATGCGGCACCATTGTGGGTCCCTTTAGGGCACCTTAATTGATAACTCAGCACTTCAAGAGAATTCCAGAGTCTTATCTACAGTGAATGACTAAAATCGCATCACGTGTCTTGAGATTTTTCTTGAGTATTCTTCTTCTCCAAGTTGAGTGCCATTTGGCATCTTGGCAGGTCCTATGAAGACACCTCATACTCTTGGATAACTCTAAAGCTCTCTAGTAAATTTTTTCCAATTATGTACAATCATATATCGTATAAAGGAATTTCTTTTGAACTATTAGATTGTCCTTTAGTCCAAAAATTTCCATGTATTTCGATGATATTACTTATCTGGAGAAAACTTTATAAAAATTTACTGATAAAAATTCCTTTATCTGATCAATTTCCCAGTTATAAGTTCAACCGGGTAATTATACTTTACTCAAAATTACTAAAATATTATTTTAATTGTATTTAGGCCCACATAACTATTGGCGCACATTTTTGGGCCTCTTGGGATGTCATCTTGGGTCTCTGATCAAGCCTAACTCCTCTGATGGCTCAATTTCCAAGGAATTTTCCCTAAAACCTTTATCGGTGCCCTATTTCACCTTAAATTCCATTATAAATTTTACAAAGCTCTTTTTGGAGTTCTGTCAGTTTCATAAATTCTTATAATTAATATAAGAATTTCTTGTAAAATTTTATTTGATTCTGAGATTCAAAAGGTCCTATAATAATTTTCAAACTTCTGTAACTAATATCAATTTTTTAGAACCTCAAATTGAAATTATGAAAAATATGGGTCTAAAATATGTTGTCCCATATTTACTGGTAACATTTGGGACTAAAATATTTTTGGGCAATTTTGGCCCATTTCTGGCTCAACGTCCTCATAGTTACGATTTTGCCCCTAAATTTCGTAAAATATACTTTAGTCCCTGAATTTATCAAATTCTATTTTGGTCCCTTACTACACTTTTTGAAATTCCAGTTTAGTACCTAAAATCTCAAAACTCCATTTAGGCCCTTTTCTATTTTTCCTTGAATTTTCTATTTAACTTTTACTAAAATGATGTTTACGTCCCTTTTCTTTATAACTTTACATCTTCCTTTCTTTCTGTACCTTAAATCTGATCTAAATGTTATCTTTTCCTCCTATTATCTTGATGATCCTTTCCTAACCTCTCTCTTCTATCAATCTTATATAGATAGGGAAAAATTAGGATGTGACGATTCTCCCCCTTAAATAAATTTCGTCCTCAAAATTTAACTTATACCTTAGTCAAACAGCTCTAGATATGTGTCTTTTATATCCTTCTCTATTATATGTCTAAGTTTCAAGGGTATCTTCGTGGAAACTATGTTCTTCTATCTCAAAGTCTAGCGACTTTCTCTTAACATTAGCGGAGCTCCTTGTTTGCTTCAGTCTTACTAATAATATTTCCTGATCAACTTAATCGGAGTTGAGGTTTAGTAGTAAACCAAACATTAGCTTTCTTTTATTATACACAGTTTAGTCTCTGTACTGAACCTAAGAGTAGTGTCCATTTCTTTCATACATAACCTTTTAGAAATTCGATGTAATTTTGGTGTTTTTGTCATTCATCATACTTCCTATTATACTTTTTCATTACATATCTCCATTGTATCTCGAGATACCATAATCTTTTAATATTCTTTTTGACTTACAACTTTATTGGACTCTCAGGAGAATTTTGCTCTTTTGCCTTTCTAACTTTCTCCTAAAGCAAGTTGTAATCTGAATCTTTCCTCTCAGATACTCTCTATTTGGATATGACATAAGGCTTCTAATCTCTTACTTTTCATAACTCTTCCAGATTTTTCTCAACTTTTTTTATCATCTTACATAACTTTGTGTATTTTTTCCAAATATTTGTGACATTTGCACCCTTTCTTATCACTTCCCAGGGGTTACCCATCATTGGGCTACTCTTGCCTGAGCAAGCTTAACTCAAAGTGCAAATGAAAATCTGAAGCACTAGTACTAGTAGGCTTTAACCCTAGTACTTCACTATCTTAGACCCTTCTTATATTGTATCTTTTGGGTCTATCTGGCTCTCATTCTCTTTAACTTTATCTTAGGGATCTATCTTCTTATACTTGATCCTTTCCTATATCATGTAGGGTACTCTTTTTCTCTTTCTTAGGCATTATCCCTACACACTTATGAATACCTTGTACTCAGGACTAAAAATTTTAACTCTGTTAACTTTAATTCCTTCGTTGTGTAAGAGGATTATGAGTTTAGTCCATATAATAAAATATCTAGGAAATAATGTTGTAGGTACTTTCTTTGTATAAGTTAATCAACTTGTGAGGCTTCTATACCTGAAACTTGTCCTTGGTGATCGTCTTCCCAAAGAAATATTGTGTTGTCATCTTATAATCAAGGCTCACACTTTCTTTCCTTCAAGCTAGGTTGATTTGGAATTACCAACAATCGCCTTAGGCCTTTTTCAGGATCTACTAAACCTTAAAATATCATTCATGTGAGAGCCATGCTAAGATCAAGCCACAATCTTCTTGAAGATTCAAGACCAACAGACTAAGCTATAAGGTTAGTCACTTCCACTTATTGATAACTCAACTATTAATTCCCTAACTATTAATTTCCCGAGACAATTTTTTTTTAAAATATTTTCTATTAAGATTTTACTCATTTCCTCTTTAACTTAGAAATTTCGCATATCATTCTCATCTTTCTTACCGTGGTTATGTGCAGAATTATCGAAAAATTTCTCAGCTCATCTGGTGGACATGGCTCTAACATTATCTGCACTGTTTATTATCTCTTTAAATTGGCTTATCTCAAGAGCGATCTAGCTCTATCACAAGAGCAATATAGCTCAATTATGAGAGTGTTAACTTTCGTTACATATATGCTGCTTCCTTAAATATGCATCATCATTTATAAATGTATCTCATTTCATGTTCATAGTACATCATTCATGTATCTTATCCCTACTGAAGGGATACGTCCTGAGTACTGTAATCATATGTCCATAGGTATGCTAATAATACTTATCTATCTTAACTGTACCGAACATCTTCTAGCATCTTCTTTATTCTAACTCCCTGACTAACTGGCTATTATTATCTTTCCTCAAACTCTCATCCTAATCCTAACTGTAATTCTAATTCAAACCCTGACCTTAATCTTAATTTCTTAAAGATTAACTAAACCTAACTATCTCATCTATCTCTAAGATGAAGAGCATACATATCAGGTCTATGGTAGCTCAATAGTGTGAATGCTAGACATTGTTGTTTAAGCATAAGATGTAATCATACTTATGCTAGTGGGAGTAGTATCGCATATATCATATAGCAAAATAATAATAGGAAGACCCAATTGTCCTGTGCAATTACACATGAATGACCAGCGCTTGAGTCATATATCGCATCTACTCAGCTATTAAAATGAGCGAGATTATCACCGTCATAGCTTTTCAAAATAAAGATTGCACCTAATAATGTAGTATAAGGCATAATCCTATCGTTCTTCTCAAGGACCCTTTTTATTGCAATCCTAGTAAATTGGTAAACAATAACATTGAAAACCTGAGTAAAAGCATGGGTTCTTGAGTTTGGTTGAACATTGATGCAATAGAAATAAGGGTATAGAAAAGTAAATATTTTTGGTATTTTTTATTAGTGTGAAAATGATTTAGATTGTGAAAAAAATATGATAGAAAAGACTCTTGATGATGAAAACATAGCTATCATAGCTCTTGATTGAAATAGTAGTTATAAAATCACTAAATCTTAAATAAAACCTCAATCAATCGATCAAGTCTAGTTCATTAATAAGTTTAAACTCCCTTTAATCAAAGCTAAATTACAAACCCCTTAATGCAATGTTGAAAATCACTTATGTGTAGATTGAATTAGATGATAAAAAAACCCTCAATTAACTACCAATCGATACAGACTCTAATCAATTAAATTAATTACTAACAATCGCCAATAATCAACCAACTAACCATAAATCAAATTGAAATATATATAAAAATCAATAATCATATCATCCAATCAAATGCAAATATCTAATATGAGAATAATCAATCGATATTCAATCCTCATACATATTATGAAACTCCTAGATCTAGAAATCCCAAAACATGAATGAGTGCATACTAAGATAGAATAACTCCCCATTGTAGTCTGTGAGCTCAAACTATGTTGTCCATCACCAATAGGCTACAAGAGCTAGCGTCTCATAGCTTTGACTGTGCCACAATCGTTGTCTAGAGTTTGTGCCATGAGATATGCAGAAAAAAGATGATGGAAAGATGAAAATTCTAGGTACTGATGCGAGTGCAGAACAACTAGTATTATCGCCATCAACTACTTCTCGTATACTAACAATTATTGGTGCTTTAGTGCTAGTCCCTTATAATAAAATGCTATTAGTTACCATTGCTATAACAACACAGCTCCTATACCTGTCCCATAAGTATCAGATTCAACTGTAAATTCTTTAGTAAAATCAAGGAGGACAAGAACAGGGATTGAAGTGAGACCATTTTTCAATTTTTGAAATGATATAGTTGTTGAATCTTTCCACTCAAACGCATTCTTCCTTAAAAGAAGAGTGAGAGGCTGAGATAAGGTCCATAATCCTTGATAAACCTCCTAGAGTACCCGACCAGCCCTAAAAAAGCTTTGAGTTTCTTAACACATTTTGGTTCAGGCCACTCTTTTACTGCTAGAATTTTCTTTGGGTTAATGGAAATGATGCTTTAACTTATGATATGACCTAGATATTCTATGGTGGTCACAGCAAATGAGCACTTACTTCTCTTGACAAAATAATGGTTTTCCTTCAGTATCTATAGTGTAGCTTGCACATGTTTCCGATGATCTACAAGAGAAGAGATATCAATTAGTATATCATTGAAAAACACTAGTACAATCTTCGGAAGGTAAGGTCAGAAAATGTTATTTATTGCTCCCTAAAAAGTGGCTGGAGTATTGGTTAGTCCGAAAGGCATAACCAGCCACTCGTAATGCTCGAAGTACGACTTGAAGGTAGTCTTGTAGGTGTCTTATAGGTTCATTCTTATTTGATGGTAACCCACCCTAAGATCCAACTTCGGTAAACCAATTTAGCGTATTGAGTTCATCAAATAGATATTCTATACACACAAACACCATGTACCATCCTTCTTCTTCACTAGCACTATAGGTGCAGAGAATGGTGAAGAGCTCTCTTATAACACACCAGTTTGCAGTTCAATTCTCCTATTAGCTTTTCAATGATATCTTTTTGGGTAGAGGGATATCGGTATGGTTTAAGTCTCACATGATGTCACATCCCATATTTTTAAGGCTAGATGAGTAATATTAACATAGTTGGTACAACATATAAAGTTAAGCTAAAGTTAGGACATAAATGTAATTTTCAGGAAGTTTCAGGCCAATAGGGGTAATTTTGGAAAAAACCTATGAAAATTCCAAAAAAACCTAGAAAATGGGAAATGAGATATTAAGGCCTATTGGAAGTAGTAAATGATGAAAAAACTCCTAAAATAATTTTTTAAAGAACTTTTAGATATTTGGCTAATTATAAACTATTTAACCAAATTTAATCATTTGATCTAGATGAAGACCTCCGAAAATTAAGAAAAGATAGAAATAATATACTTTGGGAATTTAGGATATTTTACAAGTGGTTTTATTCCCAAAATGCCCCTAGAGGAATTTAGATGAAAATTAAGCCAATTATGGATTTTATTTGAAAAAATTCTAAATAAATACCTATAGGGGTAAATAAATCCCAAGAAAAATTATGAAATTTTCCTGGAAATAATATGACATAATGTAGTTGACAAAAGTCTTTTATTAACTCAGAAACTCTAGGAATTAATTCCTAAGTAAGGTTGGATAATATGAATTAAATTGATTTATTTCTATTTTACCACTATAAAATTATGATGGTAGTAAAAGAGAGATCCATTTGGATAATAAAAATATTAGGAATATATTATGGAACTGACAAAAATTAATTGCAGTGCTTAGGACATTAGAATTGTGAAATAGAAATTTATTCCCGTATAAAGTGCATTGATATAACTTAGCTATTTTACTTGGCCAAGGATGGTGCCATTTGACAAGCCAAGGATGGTGAGGATTTTGACTTAAAAAATAATTTAATTTAAAATTATTTTTGGTAGGAAAAAGTTGTAAGAAGCCTCGGAAGCTTGACACATAAGCCTTGTAATTTGATAGAACTTGTAGGTTAAACAAATTTCCATTACCTATAAATACCACCCCTCCCCCTCTCACTATTGCATATTTTAGCTGTTGGAGATTGTGCCCTAGGGGCCAATCATTGTATTATGAATATTGTTGATTTATGAATTTCTTAATTATGTTATCACATTATTTGCATGTTTACTGTGATGACCATCCTTAGATAACTCATGATCTTATCCTAAATGTCTCTGGTCAGTCATTTATGCGGGAGTAGAGATGAAATAAGACCAGTATGACTTTGAAGATATATAGAGATATAAATCAAAGTCATAGGCACATGTAAGAGTACAAAGTGTTAGACCGACCTGTTATGAGAGGTTACATGGGTTAAGTCATAAGCTTCTCTTATATACAAACCATGTCACTATGCCCTTTGACCTGAGATCATCATGGATTCCTATATGACAAACGCTCAGCTTTGACCTAGTCAAAAGTCACTTTTGACCGAGTGATCATAAAAACTATGTTCGGGCTCAGTGGTTTTTCATCCGGAGGAATGTGAATGGTCAAGATGGATTTTGTCCCTCACATTCGTAGAGAGATATTACTAGGCCCCTCGATGAGTGAGTGTGAGAAATGTATGGCCATACTGTAATGGAAAGGTAGTTCCATTTCTATAGTCAGACTACTCAAGGATCGAGAAAGTAACTGTTAGGAACAGGAGGATGACGTTCTCCATGCCTCATTTATGACCAAAATATCGTGTGACAAAAGGGACGTGATGTGGTTGTATGAAAGGTAACATCGTTCATCGATCCTCATATGATTTGGGTAGTCGTGATGTCTTGCTAGAGACCGCTTACGACTTGTGGGTCAGTATAATAACTGGCCCACTGCCAACTTCATATGGGCCTACAGGGTCGCACACAAAATAGCCCAACGCGAGCTATGATGTCCAGATTCATTGAATCAAGACATGTCCAGATTCAGTGAATAATCTAGGGTGGATGTATATATATTTATATATATATAAATTCGTATATATATTATATATAATATAAGAGATATTTGCAATATTTAATTTATAAGGATAAATTAAATCTCTATCATTTTTGAATTTGAATTTAAATTGCTATGATCTATTTGAATTTGAAATTTAAATTGATATGATATCTCAAATTTGATTTATAAGAATAAATCAAATATAATTCTGTCTTATCTTTATTTTAAATTAAATGAGTAGGTGAATTAAATATGTGGGACGGATTTAATATAAATCATATTTATTTAATTAGTTTCTTATCAAATTATGCAATATATGATATTGTATTAATTTTAGAATTAATATAAGATTAATTCTGAAACCCAACCCAATAAGAACACTGATAGCATCCTATATATTTGATATTAGGGGCTAGGGTTTTGAATGAGAAAAAGAGGGAACAAGGAGGGTGCAAAAGGTTTGCAGATAAGAAACTGCCAAAATAGAGATGGTGAGGACGGATTCTTGAGAAAGCCCTGGAGGGACAAGAGGCTCTAGCATGTCGTTCGTGGTTGGAACGCTGTTCGTGTGGATACCGGTAAAGGAAGCCGATCTGAGTTGTCGACTTCTTACGATCAAAAAGAGGCCACTAGCCGCGAAGAGAAGCTCTGGACGTCGCATCTGATAACTCTAGAAACGCTCAGGTCGCGACCACACAGGCATCTAAACGTCAGAAAATCGAAAAGAGGCTTCCGATCGCGACTAGAAGTTAAGGACGTCACGACTGACAACTTCATAGACTACCAGTCGCGACTAGAAGCTGAGTATGTCGCGACTGAAAACTCCAGAGCTAACAAGTCGCGACGAGTGGATACAGAGGTCACGACCATAGTTCGAATACCGAAGGTAACACTTCTTTCTACTTAACTTAAACACATTCGGTAGATCCTGGTAGGGAATGGAAAAATATTTAAAGTTAATTTCCGATGCGTGTCTTCTAATTTCCTTCAGTGGTATCAGAGCCATGTCGTTTTGTGTTTAAGTTAGGTTTGATTGTTGATACTTGTGATGTATGTTAGACTTCTTAGCCGATCATATGATAGCATGTGAATTATGTATGACCTTGTATGTATGACAATCCAAATTATGTATGACATATAGGAAATCCGTTTTATGTATGACATATAAGGAATCCGAATTGAATCGGTGATATATGTGTGCGATTATGTGTAAATCGGTGGTGTATATTAATTGATTTGATCAATTAATATTGATGGGGATCGCTTCCCCTAGACCCCGCCCACTAACCGGCTAGCGGGATCGCCGTGGCTACCTGGTCGTAGTGCAACATAATCATAACATATACTGCCTTTCCTGATGTATAAATATTTTGAAATATTTATTGCCCTTCACATAATATGAATTTTGATTCTTGAATGTTTGGGTATGGTGAACAATATAGCTCTAGATTACAGGTGTTGTAATTTTTCTAAATACGACCTGCATGTCGTGCCTTCCTCTATTTACTCTCGATGTACCTTCTCTTCTTATTTCACTCCCCTCGAATGTTAAATGAGGTTTCTTTATGTAATTTTCCTTTTCTTACTAGAGAGCTCCTCTCATTGGCTTGAGGGGACTTAGGATATGTGAGTCATGTTGTATCACGTTTAAAATTATGCATCTTATGATTATATCACTGCATGTATGTTTGATATGTATATTACTTGTATGAGATACAACCGAGATACATGCATTCTTGTAAACTAGATAGTTAATTAAACCCTCTAAATGAAATCTTAAGTCATAATGCCGTCAATCTATGAACACTTATCAAAACCTCGATCACTCACTTGTAGGCTCCACCAAAGTGGGTGCATTTGAGTTATCTTGGGGAGATAAGCAAAGAGTAATAGTGCTACTCACATATGTTTGTTATTGTTTGACTTAATTGAGATTATCAAAACGGTTTTGGGTCTCAAGGCATTAGATGGGATTAAAACATGCTGGATCATATGATGATGGAATCCCATGAATATCTAATAGTTATATTTGATATAATTGGTAAAGCTATTACCTACTTAAATAACTTAAAGTTAAGCATCCTGCCAAAGCGGACTTAAGTTTAAACAAAATATGGATCTTAGCCCACTAATTATTACATTGAGGGTTGTTTTATTTAGTGGGAGATTGCTAATTCAATTGCATATTTTAATTGTAGAATCATGACGACTAGTAATACTGCTACATTATCGTTGCGATATGTCCTTGAGAAGGACAAACTCAATGGGACAAACTTTCTTGACTGGTTCAGGAACTTGAAAATTGTTCTCAAGCAGGAAAGAAAGGCATATGTCCTAGATCAACCCATTCCTGAGGAGCCAGCAACCAATGCTCCTAGAGCTCAGAGAGATTCTTATGCGAAGCATAAGGAAGACTCTGTCGATGTGAGATGCTTGATGCTTGCCACCATGGTTCCAGATCTCCAAAGAGATCTGGAACACATGGAGGCTTATGAGATGATTGTGCATCTCAAGGAAATATTCCAGCAACAGGCAAGGCAAGAGAGGTATGGGACCACTAAGGCCTTACATTCCTGTAAGATGGCTGAAGGTGCATCAGTTAGTGCTCATGTCTTAAAGATAAAAGGGTACATTGATCACCTTGAGAGGTTTGGATTTCCCATGAGCCAGGAGTTAGCTATGGATTTGATCTTGAACTCCCTCCCAGAAAGTTATGACCAGTTTGTCATGAACTAAAACATGAACAACATGGAGAAATCTATTTCTGCCCTGCATGGGATGTTTAAAACTGCTGAGCCGAGTGTTAAGAAGAAGCCCAATACTGTTTTGATGGTTCAGAAAGGAAAGGGTATGAAAAAGAAAGGCAAGGGCAAAGGGAAGGGTCATGGCTCATTAGGTAAGACTAAAGAGTTAGGCAAGCCCGAAACCAAGCCTTTACCAAAGAAGGCAAAGCCTCCAAAGGAAGGAGTCTGCTTCTTCTGCAATGAACCTGGTTATTGGAAGAGGAATTGCAAACTCTACCTTGAAGATCTGAAAAAGAACAAGAAGGATAGTGGGGCTATCGCTTCAAGTATTTATGTTATAGATGTTTATCTCTCTACTTCCACTACATGGGTATTAGATACCGCATGTGGTTCTCATATTTGTACAAATGTGTAGGGCCTAAAGGACAGTAGAAAGTTGAAAAAGGGCGAAGTTGACCTACGAGTTGGAAACAAAGCAAGGGTTGCTGCTTTAGCTGTAGGCACTTATGAATTAGTTCTACCCACTGAGCTTTTGTTAGTTTTGAACAATTGCTATTATGTTCCTGCTTTGAGTAGTAACATTGTTTCTCTTTCTTATTTGGATAAGGAAGGTTACACTTCCATTACTGGGAATAGTAGATGTTCTATTTATCGTAATGATATTTTCTATGCTCATGGTGATATGCATGTTGTTCATTACATATTAAATCTAAGACATGTCCAGATTCAGGGAATAATCTAGGGTGGATGTATATATATTTATATATATATAAATTCGTATATATATTATATATAATATAAGAGATATTTGCAATATTTAATTTATAAGGATAAATTAAATCTCTATCATTTTTGAATTTGAATTTAAATTGATATGATCTATTTGAATTTAAAATTTAAATTGATATGATATCTCAAATTTGATTTATAAGAATAAATCAAATATAATTCTGTCTTATCTTTATTTTAAATTAAATGAGTAGGTGAATTAAATCTGTGGGACGGATTTAATATAAATCATATTTATTTAATTAGTTTCTTATCAAATTATGCAATATATGATATTGTATTAATTTCAGAATTAATATAAGATTAATTCCAAAACTCAACCCAATGAGAACACTGATAGCATCCTATATATTTGAT
Source organism: Leucaena leucocephala (assembly GCA_037074615.1). NCBI lineage: Eukaryota > Viridiplantae > Streptophyta > Magnoliopsida > Fabales > Fabaceae > Leucaena > Leucaena leucocephala. The sequence goes on from CM073549.1 coordinate 10,047,109, forward strand.
ATTAGGGGCTAGGGTTTTGAATAAGAAAAAGAGGGAACAAGGAGGGTGCAAAATGTTTGCAGATAAGAAACTGCCAAAATAGAGACGGTGAGGACGGATTCTTGAGAAAGCCCTGGAGGGACAAGAGGCTCTAGCACGTCGTTCGTGGTTTGAACGTTGTTCGTGTGGATACCGGTAGAGGAAGCCGATCTGAGTCGTCGACTTCTTACGATCGAAAAGAGGCCACCAGCCACGAAGAGAAGCTCTGGACGTCGCATCTGATAACTCTAGAAACGCTCAGGTTGTGACCACACGGGCATCTGAATGTCAGAAAATCGAAAAGAGGGTTCCCGTCGCGACTAGAAGTTGAGGACGTCGCGACTGACAACTCCAGAGACTACCAGTCGTGACTAGAAGCTGAGTATGTCGCGACTGAAAACTCCAGAGCCGATAAGTCGCGACGAGTGGATACGGAGGTCGCGACCATAGTTCGAATACCGAAGGTAATACTTCTTTCTACTTAACTTAAACACATTCGGTAGATCTTGGCAAGGAATGAAAAAAATTTTAAAGTTAATTTTCGCTGCGTGTCTTCCAATTCCCTACATCAGCACACTAGGGAAGCTCTGGCAAATTGATTTCTCAACCTTTCAAGATAAGGAGAAGCTAACTACTTTGGTTAATTAGCTTGGATAAAATATTAATTTATGTCTCAAATCTCCTAATTAATGTTTTAGCTAGTTAAATCTATTTGACAATAATAGTAATCTAATGGTTACTACTAAACTAATTAACTTCAATTAACTACCTTTTTTATATTTATTTTAGATTACATAATAATATATCTCCTCCCTTTCTTCCTTTTCTTCTTCATGCTCTCCTTTTGTCTCCCATCCTCATTGTTTCAAGCTCTAATTGTTTAAAAAATAAAATAAAATAACCTTGATAACACACCCAACCCAGTGGAAAACTAGTGAATCAGATGTCAGTCCTATCTGGTTTAGGTTATAAATCGACCAAGAAACAACCCAGTATGACCCGTTTATAAACCAGTATGAATCGGCCTTAACTCGGGTAACCCGCTAGGTTGGGTGGGTTAACTCAGGTTATGTTTGCCCTCTATCAGACAGGGCAAAATGGTGTCATTTTATTTTTTTTAAAGAAAAATAAATCAAAAATAAAACTTAAAACTCTCCTTCAACTTCTCCGGTCACCGTGATACGACTACTCCCTCTTCCAGTCACTGTTGTAACTCGGGAAACGTCTTGCTTCCTCCTCTCCTTCCACTACTGCTCGTCATCTTGCTTCCTTTCCTGATAAGCTTTGTGTTCTCTTGGTCTAATGGTCGTGGCTTTGATTCTTTGAGTTTTATCCCCGTTGGCTTCAAGTTTTTCTTCCTCGAGCCTGTTTGGGAAACCCCCAAACCTAGGTTTTAAAAGGGCTTCTGGCCCAAACCTTGGTTTGGAGAAATTTTAAAATAAACAGCTATATTTGTCCAAACCTCAATTTGGACCAAACCGTCATTTAAAACCATGATTTCAGATAAGCTGATCAGAGTAGCTTTTGGAACAGTAAAAGAGCTTATGAACTACTCAATTACTATTTTACCCTTATTTTTTCTTACACCATCTCTCCTCTATCTTTTCCACTATTTCTCCTTTCTCCTCTATTTTTTCCACCCCTCTCCTCTCTCCTCTATCTTTTCCACTATCTCTCATCTCTCCTCTATCTTCTTCACTCTCTCTCCTCTCTCATCTCTCATCTCTCATCTCTCATATATACCATTTTTAATAATTTTCTAATTATAAAATCTCTTTTGGTAATAACTATCCAAATACTCATTTATCCAAAACTATTTTTTTTCTATAAACTCTTCTCTAAAAGCTCTTTTCCATAAATTGTTCAAAAGCTCATTTTTTTTATAAGCCCGTTTTTAAAATTTTATCTAAACATATACCTCTTCCATTATTTTTCTGTTGATCTATATAATATGTTACAGAAGGTGGCCACATGGGACCTTTTCATGCTCGCCTTCATCCATACACATTGATTGCAACTTCCAAAAGCCAAGAAAAACCATATCCACCTCTTCACATTTTTAACTCTTCTTTTTTAAAGGTACACCATTTTTCGATAATAAAAAGCATATCCACAACGAGTATCCTTCTAATTATATTTAATAAAAATCAAGTCGTTGATTAAATCCTATCATTTTTTTTTACTAGGTCTTCTCAGACAGATTCTCAAATTATTTTTTGATTTATTTCTATAGTATTTTATTTCCTGCCTTTTGCTCGCATTATGATATCATATAATAACAGATTTTGATTTGTTATGTTGCTGTTGGAGTTTTGTTACAATCACACTATTATTGTATCTCTTGTTTTTTGTTATTTTAAAAATAAAATATTAATATTGTATTTTATCATTTTTATTTAAATTATATTATTTTAATGTCCCGTGGATGCTAACCTGACCCAGTGACCCTTATCCCACCTCGACAGGTTTAACACCTTTTCTATATCACACTCCAACGTTCCTCCTCACCGTGAAATCTTGAACACCGAGAAACCCACGAGAGCATAGGTAGAGCCCTGCTTCTCCGGCTCAGGTTTTTGTATTCCAATATCCGTTTCCTAATCTAAAAACGCCTTGACGTGCATAAATTGAACTCTCCCTCAATTTATCAGTTAAAGCATTAGTCCGTTCCTCTTCGAGATTTCGTCATGGACTCACCACACCAGTACAATAGTTTTCTTGAGCAAAATTTTGACGAGAGAAACTCTAACTCCGACACTCATGATTCTCCTGTTCAAGCATATCTGTCTTCCGTGGAAACCCAACTCGTTCACCCTAGAAAGTATTTTTGTTTTTGGCCCCGGTCCCTTTTCTTCATAGTTACTTTTTAAATTTTTAATTTTTTTTATAATGCTTTATGGGTTTCGTGCTAGGTATCAATTAGAAGTGTTTGAAGTAGCAAGAGGAAAGAACACAATTGCAGTGTTGGAGACTGGTTCTGGTAAGACCTTGATCGCTGTCATGCTCATAAATGACATTGGCCAGTCTATCAAGTCGAGTGGCGTGAAAAAGTTGATTATTTTCTTAGCTCCCACCGTTCATCTTGTCAATCAGGTGAGTTCGGAACAGGAAGTTTTGTTCTTTTTACGCTTGCTTCCTATTAGTTTGTTCCTGTCAAACTTGGTATATTCCACTATCCACATTTAACATCCAATTTCAGATAGTTTATAGGTGAAATTGCAGACACACTCTTTTGTTACTAGTCTTAAGGATTAAAGTGGATTGCTGGTTTAATGGCAGGTTATTAATTACCTTATTTTGTGCTTTCCATTTGCAGCAATTTAAGATTATAAAAGATCTTACAAATTTTGATGTCGAAGAATACTATGGGGCTAAAGGAGTTGATACATGGAATTTAGATAGATGGGAGAAGGAGATCAATGACCGTGATGTAAGTTTTCTCGTTGATCTGCTAATGCTATCACAAGAGTTAACATTAAAAAGTATTTTATGCTTTCATTTTCATTGAGGACTGATTGACAGGTTCTGGGCCTGATGGGATTTAGCTTCAGAGCTTATTAAACATATTACATATGACTTGCATGTTTCCACTTATAAATCTTGCCATTTGGGATGAAAAATCCTACGATCAAATCTTTAAAAACTGGGAGTGCTTTCATTCCCTTTGACTCCATAACTATTTTATTCTAATTCAGTATAGTTGCTTTACAGATGAATGTATATCATAGCTTTCCCACCTATGGATAATGACTTCACTTTCATGGTGGTTGTCAGAGTCACCCCATCCCCTTTTGTTTAATTGGTTTTTTATTACTCGATATTTCAACACAGCTTCATTCTTAGTCGATGATTTTTTTCTTTCAATTTCTCATAAATTCTAGGGGTTCCTTACTGGTTTGTATCATAAAATTAAAATACTTCAATGCGTGAATTTACTAATGCAGTGTATCAAAGTTTGAGCACAAGATTTGTGTCTTTAGCAAAGGTTCTTAGTGCTTAATTTATAAAATTTAGAAAAGATTGTAAATTTAAGTATTATGGGTGTATTGAAAGAAACTATTTCCATTTGATAAAATAAGGGTTAAGTAAAGCTGTATCAATGGAATCTGTTATCACTTTATGCAACAAATTATGTGAAAAATCAAGAGTCGTTGTAGCAAGCATGTACCCCTGTTTTGAATTTATCAGCATCTTTCCTTCAATTAATTCAATTTATACAACTTTGGAACAATTAGAAAATTACAAAAATGAAACCATTCCTTATGAACAACAAAGGGTGATTAATCAAGTCCGACAGCAGGTTTTCCAACAAGCCATACAAGGAGCTCTAGGAACACTGAATAGTTGCTTAAACAATGAGTAACGTTTACGTACCATTAGTGCTAATATTGGCATGTTTGGGACAATGAAAGAAATAAAATAATAGATTAGTCCTTCTTATTGTAGGCATTACTTTCTTTTCTTCTAAAAAAGAATTAAGAAATACTCATGGTAACCATTTGTGCAGATGAAAATAATAAAATTATCTGTGAACGTATTGAGCAATATAATACCGAAATAAAGATTGCAAATACTGGTGCTGTGCTTCAAGTAGGCGATGACATTTCTCGTATTTATGGTCTTGATGAAGTAATGGCAGGTGAATTAGTAGAATTTGAAGAGGGTACAATGGGCATTGCTTTGAATTTGGAATCAAATAATGTTGGTGTTGTATATGTATTCTTTTGTTAAATTACTAAAACAGTTAATAATTAATAATTCTTCTAGTTTTAGCTCTGCAGTGAGTTTTGAAATAAGCTTTTAGATTTCTCCATAAACTCACCCTCAAACTAACTAGCTGTCCTGGATTTAGTGCTTTCTTGATTCGCAGGATATTGCTATAAATAATATTTCTTTTTATTTTGTCTTTATGCACAAGTATTCTCCTATTGGAGGCAATCCTTTTGCTTCTTTATATGAACTCATCTTTAATGGCACCAAAAATAGTATTATTAACATAGTAAGAACTATACCCTCTGCTTTATAGGTACTGATTATGACACCCCAGATTCTTTTGGATGCCTTGAGAAAGGCATTCCTTAGCATAGAAACAGTATGCTTAATCATCATTGATGAATGTCACAGAGCAACCGGCAATCACCCCTATGCAAAAATAATGAAGGTGAGGGCACTAGGGAACACTTTTAATTTTCCTTACACTTAATTGTTCATGGTTTTCTGTGTTTCTCTTCTGTACTGGGTATTTTTTTTATTTGAATTAGAAAAGAGTTGCAACATAAATTTACAATTGTTTTCTTCTACTGAAGGAATTCTATCACAAGTCTAATGTAAAGCCAAAAATCTTTGGGATGACAGCATCACCAGTAATTAAAAAAGGTAGCTGTGCCATGAGCTGAGTTGTCTCTGCCACCGAATATAATTAGAAATTAGTAAATGAGTACTATGTATTTCTTCATTCTAGGTGTTTCCTCTACTATGGATTGCAAGGGTCAGATATCAGAACTTGAAAATTTATTGGAGTCCGAGGTGCTAATAAATATCTTGCATTGAATGTATTTAAACTTCATTTTTTCTCCATAAACTTAAATTTAACCTCTATGCTTCTTCAGATATATACAATCGAAGATAGAACAGAGATGGATGCTTGTATCCCTTCTGCAAAAGAGAGCTGTAGCTACTATGATCGAGCACAATTTGCTGCTATGAGTTTGAAACCAAAGATTGAAGCCTTGTGGTCTGAGGTAGTTCTATTTTATTATTATACATAAATAGATAATGTATTATCTAATGAATTTTCCTTGTTATAAAGTTATTGCTGATAAATATTTAAAAAAAGATTAAACTAACAAAAATATATGTAGAATGTGTGCCATTACTTGAAGAAAAAAATTTCCCACCATGGTTTTCATGCTGATCCACAAACACAAAGCCCCCCCCCCCCCCAAAAAAAAAATTATCCCACATCTGTCCTTGATTCTATTATATGTTGATGTAAAAAAATTCACCTTCTTGTCCCATTTCCATAATCATCTTATTCTTTTATTAAAAAATACTTGCTGATGTTTATCTGTTTGGACAGTCAGATGTCTTGTTGTCAGAATTACAGAAGTCATTGCAAGGTAACTATAAAGATGTGGATGATAAATTTAAGGCCCTGCATAGGCGGTTGTCCAACGAACTTGCAAAAATCTTGTATTGCCTTGAAGATCTTGGCCTCCTATGTACTTATGAGGTATCCGTCTTACTGTCAGAAAATATGAAAAATATTTGTGCCTAAATGTAGGAGCTAGTTAGGAGTTTGTTTTGGTGCTAAATATAAACACTCAAATATCTCTTGTCTCGCACGTTTATTATTTTTCTAAATTATCCCTATTGATTGCACACATTTTCTAATGTAAATGATTAAAAGGAGGGGTATTTTGGGGAAACCTATACACATTTTTTACAAATAACTAAATTTTCTTAATCTGTGAATTAGCTATCTAGTTCTATAATTAAGACCGAAGGGAGTATCTTTTTCCATTTTAATGGAATATTCACCGCAGCCATAATTTCTTAATCATTTGACTAACACGAGTTTTGACTTCTTGAAACTGGTATATATATCTGTTTTGGGATAAATGACGTTGTCTTAATATGTGAGTTATTGTGAATGATATCAAAGATTTCATATCTATCCTACATATATTCTTTTTTGCTCATCTCTATGTGATTGTGTGTGCGCATGTTTGTCCTTTTGTTTGGTTTTTTAGCTTCCAATATCATTTTGATCATTAATTCTCTCGTGTTAGGGTAATGATTCTCATACACCAAACAACTTTATATAACTGCATGCATACGTAAATGTGGAAAATAAGTAAATTGCGTTTTCTTTACATGTTTTATAGAAATATAATTATAAACGGGGCTAATGTTCCTACAGGCTGTCAAAATATCTCTCGAGAAATTCTGCAACATAGAGGAAGAGCATGAAGCATACCAAAAAGGTTCTCTGCATTGCAAACATTTCCTTGAAAATGTGATGCAAATGATTGGGGAATCTCTCCTTCTGGGTAGGCATTTTAGAAGATTTCATATATTGATTTTGCCCCATGTGCTTTTGAATCTATGTTCACTGTTGACTGTTGAGATCATAAGTATCTTGCAGGGGACAAACTACTGTTTTGTTCATCTATCATTAATATTAGTCATGCAATCATAACAAATTCTAATTAGTTAAACATTTTTATTATGTATATTTAGGGAGGTTTTACATTAGTTTTGATACTTAGTCCTCTGTAGTGAACCAGAGGTTTGTAGTATATTGTCAATATAATGCTTTAAGCTGCTTTCCCTCTTTTATTATGTTGTCATTTAATGTTGATGTAGACTTATAGGATACCGTATTTCCACATTGAGTACTATGAGATGCTCAATGGGGTATTTAGAACTCATCAATTGGTAGAAAAGACAATTCAAAATGAATTACCTACAGAGGTTTTTGACTAGTGAAGGGTTTTGATGGAAAAGGAAGCCGAGAAGCTGATTGCAATGTTGTAAAGTACAACCACTAGGATGTCGGCTCTCCAAGGGGGTATTTTTTGATACTTAGGTAGTATGGGATACTTAAGTCCCACATTGAGTAGTATGGTACGTTCAATGTGGTATTTATGTGGGTTAATTCTTCAACCTTAATAGCTAGTTTTTAGGGAAGTGTTGCCCATCCCACTTAAGTAAGTACCCATCAAAGGTATTCAGCAGAAGCAACTATATTTTCCTCTTAGATCGGTTTTCATGGAGATAAATCTTTTTTGAAGCCTATTGCTAGTGGTTAGCATAAAACCCTTTTAGTGATATTTAGTTATTTTAATAAAATGTTATTTGTGTTTTAGTTATGTTTGGATGGCATTTTTATCTATTTTGGATTAGGATTAGCTCAAGTATTTTGTTTTAGTCAGTACAAAGTTATCCTATTTTGTTTTAGTCAGAACAAAGTTATCTGAAAATGTAACATTATTTTCATCCAATAAAAGTATGTTCAGACTCCAGAGGATTATTCGATATTGAATTCCTACTGTACGTATATATGTATATATGGATGAGTGCATGAACGAATGAATGCATGCCTACTGTTGATCTTGTTTGACCAATGCATTTTTGATAACCACATTGCCTTTATGATGCTAATAATTGAGTGTTGTATGTTTTCGCTGAGAATTATACTTATCATTGACATTTTCATAATTAAATCTCTGCAGCTGATAAAAGCCTTTTGGAGGTAGAATTTGACTGTACAGGAGCAATAACTTTGGGTTACATATCTCCAAAATTACATGAACTTATTCAAATCTTCCAATCCTTTGGGTACTGAAATTTGGATAAATTGATATTTTGCAATAAAGTTCCATTTGACATTATGATCTTTCTCCTGTGAATATTTTTCTTTTGCAAGTTTCATTTCACATTATGATCAATGATTTTCACTCCTGTGTTTTTTCGTGCAGAGAATCTAGCCATGTGTCAAGCCTTATTTTTGTTGAGAGAATAGTCACAGCTAAGGTGATTGAAAGGTTTGTAAAGAAAGTTTCCCAGTTATCTCATTTCATAGTTTCATATGTAACTGGCAGCAACTCATCAAATGATTCACTGGCATTAAAGAGGCAGAAGGAAACGTTGGATTCATTTCGCTCTGGAAAGGTATTGAATCATTTGAGTTAAATTGTTGATAGTTTTGGTGGTTTGAAATATCATTATAGATTATTAGTTTTTATTTAGATCAATCTATTGTTCACCACTGATGTAATTGAGGAAGGAATCCATGTACCTGGCTGCTCTTCTGTTATACGTTTTGATCTACCCAAAACAATTCGTAGTTATGTACAATCAAGGGGACGGGCTAGGCAGGCCAACTCTCAGTTTATTGTGATGTTGGAAAGGTGAGGTGTATATCTTGATGACATAAAAGAAGTTTTTGGAAGCTGGAGACATCTTACTTTGAAAAATCTAGAATTCTCAATTGTGTATCATATTATCAACTCTATCCTTAGGGGAAACTTGAAGCAAAGAAATCAACTGTTTGACATAATCAAGAGTGAGCGTTTCATGACCGATGACTCTGTTAATACTGGCCTCGATATTTTCTCCCCAAGGGCTTGTGCAGTAGAAGAAGCAATCACATACTCTGTGGATTCTACTGGAGCATCAGTTACGTCAGATTCTAGCGTCACCCTCATTCATCAATACTGTGGAAAGCTCAAAGGAGATAAGTAAGAGTATTTTCAGTTGTTTTTGTTTGCTTTTAACTCCTTAATAATGTTTTTCCCCTACTAAACAAAGTCCATCACATGCTCTTTTATTCTATGTAACTTTCAGTCTATGTATCAGGTACTTCAATCCAAAGCCAATTTTTGAGTTTTCTGAGTTGGAAGGTGGTTATCAGTGCAAGTTGTTACTGCCTCCTAATGCAGCTTTTCAAACAATAGTGGGTCCCTTAAGCAGAAATGCTCATTTGGCAAAACAGCTTGTATGTTTAGAAGCATGTAAGAAGCTCCATAAAATGGGTGCTTTGGATGGTCATCTTCGCCCGTCAGTTGAAGAACCTCTGGCACAGGTTCATACTGTAAAAGGCAAGAAAACAAGTTCAGGTGCAGGTATTAGTTTTCTACTGATCAATATGGTACCTTTTGTTATCAACTAACTTAAATATTAGGTTCAATTCAATATGACAGTAACATTGTTGCAAACAATGTTTTTATTGTACAGCTTGAGACTTTAATTTATATTTTTTTTAATTGGATCATAATACAAACCTTATGGAATTTAATGCTAAGTTGAAGCTTAGATGTGGAGCATGATGTATCTGATTGGCCATAAGACTTCCTGGGCATGGCAATGTTTGGAAGGCTGGTTTGCCCTTTTTGGGCAATCTTGTCTACCAGCTTCAGACACATCCTAGTGTGCCAGCCATTTTTTCCTTGGGGGTTTTGTGGTGTTGGGGGGAGAAAGGGGGGGGGGCGCGGGGGTTATAGTGACAGATGCTGAATGGTACTTTGTGGAAGCATGAGGTTGTCTGGCTTTTCAATGGATCTAGTTAGGTATGAATGCATTTTGATTTTGTTTGCTTCTGGTATTTGAAGGAACCACAAAAAGAAAGGAGTTGCATGGTTCAGCCAGCATTCGTGCTTTATGTGGGACATGGAAAGTTAAACTTGATGGAGTAATATTCCATGCCTATACGTTTGATTTCACCTGTAATGTTGTTCATGATGTGTACTCTGGATTTGTTCTTCTGATTGAGTCAAACCTTGATGATGATGTCGGAAATTTTGAATTAGAACTGTACTTGATCTCAAAGATTGTGAAGACTTCAGTCTCATCATGTGGCCAAGTGCATTTGGATGCTGAACAGGTATTGAAATGTGAGCTTTATTTGATGTATGAATTAGGAAAGGGGAAATACATTTTAATCCTTGAACCAACCCGTAGTTACAATTTGAGTGAACTTTATAATGTCACAAAAACACCCATCTCCTTTTCATTGGGAACAGAAAAGCATCCACATCGATTAGATTAGTTTACTATAGTTATAATTAGGCGTTCAAGTGATAAAATGTATTTTCCCATTTATGAAATGCCTTAATCCAGATTTTTCCTTTGAAATTTAACTGTGTTTTGTTTTCTTTTATCTATCAGATGAAGAAAGCAAAATCCTTCCATGAACTTCTTTTCAATGGGGTTTTTGGGAGATTAGTTCTTCGGTCCAAAGCAGGAGGAGGAAGGCAATTTCTACTTCAGGATGAAACGTCATCATTGTGGATTCCATCAAACTTATATTTGCTTCTACCTCTTGAAAAAGATGATATTTATAAGGAGTCTTTGAAAATCAACTGGGAAGGAATCAACTCTTGTGCTTCTGCTATTGAATTTATGCGGAAAAAGTACCATTTGGATGTTGACCATTACAATGATTCCGGAAAAAAATTACTATCTCATGACATTAGTTTGCCAGAGGCAGATTGGAGGGGTAGAGAAAAGATTCATTTCGCTAATTGTGTGTTTGATGTTAACAATGTCAAAGATATGGTAGTTTTGGCCATCCACACGGGAAAAATATACTGTATAATTGAAGTTGCTCATGACCTGTCTGCTGAAAGTCCTTTTGATGGAACCAATGAGAATCTGGCTGCAGTTGAGCGTATTACCTTCTCAAATTATTTCAGCAAAAGGTACCGTATTGTTCACTGCCAAAATGTCTGTGCCCCCTCCTTTCTCTTACTGCACTTTACTTGCTATATCATTATTGTGGTTAACTAAACAACTTGAAGTTCATCAGGTATGGGATTACACTGAGACATCCAGGGCAGCCGTTGCTGCTTTTGAGGCAAAGTCATAATTCACACAACCTTCTTGTGAACTTCAATGAGGATGGTTAGTTAAATTTAGCTTGAATATCAAAATCTTATTGGTATTTGAATATTGGTGTGAAATAATTGAGTGTTTTAATCTGATTGTATTACAGCCAATAATTACAATACAAGAACTGGGTCAAAAAGAGTAGCGATGCTACCTAATCCTTGGCCTATCAGAAAAGGAAACAATTGAAAGATTTATTCTATACAACCTCTATACAATTAGAACTATAAAGGACTAATAACAACTAGTTGACTTGCTATTAAAAGAAATGATCATCCGAATGAATTTGTCCATTGGGCAATAAATCAGGAATTTCACACTCACCTTCAAGCTAGAGATTAAGGGCTTTAAGCTTAAAAAATAAATAATTTTCAAATTATTTAGAGATTTTGTAAAAAGTAATTTGTTTTTTAAGAGATTTTATGAAGAGCAGATATTATTTTTTACATGGTTATAAGCATTAAAAGTAATTTTTTAGTGATTTTAAAGTTTATAATATCTCTATGTCTGTATTTCCGTCAATATTCTCTCATTTACCGCCGTTAATTATTTTTAGAAGCTATTCAGAGTAGCTTTTCAAAATAATTAGAAATATGCTTTTTCTAGATTCTGATTCTTTTTTCTTTTTTTTTTTTTAAAAACTTGAACATTCCAGAATTTCTTAAAAGTTCACTTTTTTAAATATTTTCTTTTTCTCTAAAAAAGTTTTAAAGAAACAAGCCCTTATTTTTTTTCCCACCGTCCATGGCTTGGATAGATGTTTGTTGATCTAGATTCTTCATGAAGTGTGAAATTTTCATAAATAACTCTGAACTTTGAATGACCTTGAATAGATGGTTTATTCAGAGGTATGTACAAAATATATAGGTTACAAGGTGATCGCAGGAGATGCACCGTGAGAACAGAACAAATCAAATAATATGTAATAATATTCTACTAATGATATCTCTCTAATAATATCCTAATATCTCTAATAATATTCTAATCCCACGAGATCAGCTATATTATAAAGAAGATAATATTTACATAATTACCACAAACATTCTTGACTTGTTTACGTAAGCAAATTTCAATGTGTTTTTGGGACATTCCTTGTATTCTGGAAATAGAGAAGCATGTCTTATCATATGGTCAGATGCTTTGGAGTCTATCAACCTAGTGGTTGCATCTTTTGCCATATGAAAGCACTCAAAAGCTTAGTTATGGAAGCATTGAAAACCTATGGCATAGGAAAACCTAGAATCTAATTATGTTTACTTTATGTTCAATAATTATCTTTATGTGGTTTAGTCATACTTTTTATCTTATCTTATTTAGGTTTAAAATAATTTGAGACAAGGCTTTATCGTTTTATCATATCTAGGTTTAAGTTAGTTTAAATCGTCATCATGATCATGTGCCAATGAAAGCTAATATTTATCCTAAACCAACCAATCTTGCAATTTTTGCTGAAGTAGAACTAATTTTTACGGGGTACTTTGAAGAAAGGGTTTCTTAGTTTTTGGAGTGTCCCCTAATAGAAAACTCAACTTGTGAGCTTTTTGATCAACAGTTATCTGCTTGGACTGTGGCCTATTAAGTTAAACTACACTTTAGCGTTGCCAAATCCTTGAATGTAATTTCCAATGTTTATTGACGTCGTTGATTTATTTTAATAAAATTATGATCTATTTTTTGTAATTACAAAGTACCTAATAAGAGGTGCAACAAGAGCATAAAATGGGAAAGGCTATCGGGGTTATTTGTGATCAGAAAGTACCTAATAAGGTAAAATAAAGTTTTATCGCTCTGTTATAAGACCAATAATGCTATAAGGTGGTGAATGTTGGGTTCTAAAGGGAAAACAAGAGCATAAAGTGGGGTAAGATTATATGAGAATGTTGAGATGGATATGTGTCATACAAGAAAGGAAAAGATTCATAATGAACATATACTTGAAAGAGTTGCAGTGGCATCTATTGTAGAGAAAATAGTAGAAAATCGTTTAAGGTGGTTCGGACATATAAAGATGGCCATTGGATGCGCCAGTGAGGAGGATAGATCAACTAAGATAGAGTCCTCTGAAAGGGGGTAGAGGAAGATTGAAGAGAACACTTTATGAAGTCATTTAGCAGGGCCTTTTGATTAACAATTTATCTAAAGATTTAGTTGTTGATAGAACATAATGACGTTATGCAATCTATGTAGTCAAACCAACTTAGTGAGATAAGGCTTGTTGTTGTTCTTGTTGTATGATCTGTTATTCATAAATTTAATGTCTTAGAGATTTTGTTTCTAATTGCCACCGACACACACATTTGAGCTGATACCCTAGGCAAGTCTCCAGAAGGTGGTCTAGTAAACCAAAAGGCACGAGCTCATGTTCACATTCCACCAGAGCTTCTCTACATTCTTGATGTTCGAAGAGATGTGTTAAAGTCACTTTACCTGCTTCCATCTTTGATGCACCGCCTTGAATCATTTATGCTAGCCAGTCAACTTAGACAAGAGATAGGTGGCCAAGATAGCAACTTCAACATTCCAAGCTCTCTGGTTTGTTTAGTTGTCCTATTTATTTGTTTTTCATTGAAAATATAATCATTATTTTTTCTCTGTTTCAATTGTACGTGTTATCTTTTACAATGTCAGATTCTAGAAGCACTCACAACTGTAAGATGTTGTGAAAAATTTTCTATGGAACGTCTTGAGTTGCTTGGAGATTCTGTCCTCAAGTATGCTGTAAGTTGTGATCTCTTTCTTAAATATCCAAAGAAGCACGAGGGACAGTTATCTGCTCAACGCACATGGGCTGTTTGTAATTCAACCCTACATAAATGTGGAACAGATCACAATATACAGGTAAACTCTGATTATTTTTCATTTGACTAGTGTCACAAGAACGAGTTCCCCTTAAAGCTTAAGCTCATGGGTGCAGATTGCCCAAAAGGGCTTGAACTGTGAACAATGAATAGGTCCACTGCCATGATGGACCAAAAGTAATTAAAAAAAAAACAGAAATATTAATTCTTGGTTATAAAGATATTCCATCCAAAAAATTAAGGTCTATTAGTCTGAATGGGTTTTCAACTCATCTCCTCCCCATAGATCTTTTGTTCAAGAAAATGCAATTGTTGCGATCACTAATATTTTCCTTCTTTTATTTAGATTTTTTGTAATATAGTTATATTTAAATACGAAGCTTAGGAAAATGATTATTCTAGACATTCCCTAATCGGTAAAAAAATTGTAAGACATAAAACTCTTCTCTAAATGTCAGAACACTATGTTTCTTTGAATTTCGGTTGTCATTGATTCAAGAAGTGAGCAAGTTGTATTCCATCTAAATGGTTTTTACAATGGATCCAGTTAATAACTGGTTACTTTTTCGTTTTCTTTGATAGGTATATATTCGTGACTCTGCATTTGAGCCTCGCCGGTGGGTTGCTCCTGGGCAGCATTCTATACATACTGTTCATTGTGAATGTGGGGTGGAAAACCTTGAAGTTCCTTTAGACGAAAAGTTTCAAAGTGAAGATCCAAAAATTGTGGTTGGGAAGTTCTGTGACAGGCGTCACCGTTGGATATGTTCAAAGACTATTGCAGATTGCGTTGAAGCTCTGATAGGTGCATATTATGTGGGTGGTGGACTACATGCTTCACTTCATGTGATGAAGTGGCTTGGAATTTGTGCTGATCTTGAACCGTCTTTGGTTGATGAAGCGATTGCTGTTGCTTCTCTTTACATATATTCACCAAAAGAAAATGAGATTGCAACCCTTGAAACTAAAATTGGGTATAAATTTGCTGTCAAAGGACTCTTGCTGGAGGCAATCACACATGCATCTGAGAATGAACTTAGGGGTGGCTATTCTTATGAGGTAACTTTAAAAGATGTCTGGAAATGCTTAACTGCTTCTTTTCTAATATTTCTTTTGGGTTTTACTAGTGGATCTTATAGACTCACAAGTGAACATCCAGTTAGATTTATATGTCAAAGTTCAATATGATGTTCTTATAACTTTATATGTTATGGCAGAGGTTTGAATTTCTCGGTGATTCAGTATTGGACCTGCTTATCACATGGCATCTATATCAGAGCCATAAAGACGTTGATCCAGGGGAGTTAACTGACTTGCGATCTGCTTCTGTCAATAATGAAAACTTTGCTCAAGTTGCAGTCAGGCAAAATCTACAACAGTATCTTCTGCTTAGCTCAGATTTATTACTTGGCCAAATAAATGATTACGTCAGGGTTCTCTCTGAATTGAGCACGACAAAATCACTCTCAGGCTTTAAAGGACCCAAGGTTACTGATGATTGTATTATTTTTTAATTTTTTTCATCACTTTTTTTCTTTTTTTCTATTTTTCGTTCTTTTTTTTTTTGGGAAAAATATGGCTAGTTAAACCCTTGTTTTGTTTGAACTTTTTCTTTTCATCATAATTTTTCGTTAATTATCATTTGTCTGTTTTTGACACAGGTACTTGGAGATTTAGTCGAAAGTATTGCAGGGGCTATACTAATTGACACCAAACTTAATCTTGATGAGGTATGGGAAGTTTTCAAGCCTCTATTATCTCCCATTGTCACTCCCGATAAGCTTGAACTGCCTCCATTACGTGAACTGCTCGAATTATGTGGCTCTCTTGGGTATTTTGTAAAAGAAATATGTAAGATGAAGGGAGATATGGTGTATGCAGAGCTTACTTTACAGCTTCAAGATGTCCTCTTGGTTCGAGAGGGACGGGGACCAAGTAGGAAAATAGCAAAAGGAGAAGCTGCTTTTCATTTACTAAAGGAACTTGAGGTATTCTTTGCTTCTCTAATGCTTTTGCTTTTTTCCTCTCCATATCAAATTTTCTAAATATATGGTATTTAGCATTAAAAATAAAACGGACAAGATATTTTGTTTTTGCACATCTGTATGCTAGTTCATTGTTTATCATATTTGAAGTGTTTAAGAATTTGTTTTACGTCAATTCTATTTCTCTCAAGTAATTTAGCTGGAACCAATTCAAAAGCTATGCTTTGAAATTGAAAAACTTGTTGACAAAGTTTCTCTGTGATTGATACTAATATCGTGTTTTTCTCGTAAAAAGTTCTATTGAGTCCAAGTCTGGAAACTCACCAGAGCTATAACAAACCGTACCACTCGAAGTGTCTATAGATATTCTTTCAAATTATGTACTAACAAGATTTTTTCACTTTCGTAGAGGACTCGAACCTTTTCTTTTGGGTATTGGATTTGTCCTTACCAAGTAGATCAACTGTTGTGAATAATATTGTATATGCTTAGGAAACTAAAAATTGTCAAAATAGTTCCTCATGATGGAATATAGAAGTAGATTTTTGGTACAGATGCAGAAAGCTTATATAAATAGGCAAACCTGAACTTAATGTAGGTAGACCTCAAAAATTTCAGACATAATACTTCATTTGAAGGTTCAATCAAATATAGGCTTCAAGGCTTCAAGGCAAATGGTTCCGCATGATGTATATATGTTTTTACTAAAACAACCAGATCTGCGGAGCTGCTGTCCAACTGAAATTAATTACACTGGAATCTGGTTTACTTTTTGTATGCTAGTTTTCTTATCGTTTTGAACAGTTTTTTTGTTACCACGATAATGGTATGTGCTTGTATTGGTAGTGGTCTGTATTTTTTGCTGACTAGGTAGCTTACACGTTTGTCCTTGCGATCGCAGAAGAGGGGAATTTCATTTAATAATAGTGGGACCAAGAGAAAAATAGATAATCCTGAACATTTCTTTGATTCTTCTTCTCCGAAGTTGGAATTTAGTATTTGCTCTAGTCTACCTGATGAGCATGTCCCAGTAACGAGTAAGCGGGCAAAAGTGGACAAAACTAATCTATCAGCTCCCAAAGACTCTTCAATGAAACTCTCTGATCCCAGTGATGCAATTCCAGGTTCCCACCATCGGTCTTTTCTTGTTTGGCCTCATCTTTTAAGCCCTTGTAACTGTCTTTGATTCCTTGCATTTCTATATCAATGATGAGAAGAGCTGTTCTTTTAAAGTCTTTTGTGGATTCATACTTACAGTTATTGCCTCAATCAATATGAAGAAAGGAGGACCCAGGACCACCCTATTTGAGCTATGCAAGAGACTGCAATGGCCAATGCCTAAATTTGACACAACGGAACACAAACAGAGGTGAGTTGACTTTCTATCTGTTCTTTCTGACCTCAAACTTGTCCCTAATAATCGTTGCAGTACTTTACATAAAAACATGGCTAAATATAACTTTTGACCCTGAATTTTTCTTCAATCATTGAACTTTGACTCAGAACAACTCAGTTATTATAATTCTTTAACACAATAAACTATAAGGACTGAATTATTCTGATTCAAAATTTAGAGACTAAATTGATAACTGAGAGAAAGTTTAGGGAGAGAATGGGGAGATCTTGTTCTTTTGTGGTAATTGTAATCATAAATCTGGCCTTGATTATTATTATCATCATTTTTTGGCAGGACGCCATTTGAATTTGGTGAAGGTTCAGAAAAAAGAAAAGGGTATATCTGTTTTATGTCAAGCATTCAACTGTGCGTACCCAATTATGGTAATATCGATTGTAAGGGAGATTCTAGAGCGGATAAGAAGAGTTCACTTGACTCTGCAGCATTGGAAATAATCCATGAGCTACAGCGACTGGGAAAACTCAAGATTGGTGATTCATAACTTAGGCAGCATTTTACACGAATCATCCTAAGAGGTTGATTTTCTAACCTACCTGTATATTAGTACAAATGGGATGAATAAAGTTTACGCCCTTGAAAAAACTCTTCGATGCTTCATCCCTTTTTTCCCTGGAATAACGGGTAAGCTAAAGAACTTCGAGATACCAGAAACTAATTGACGTTAGCAAAAAAAAAAATCCTTAATTAGCACTAATTTTGACTTCCAGGAGCATCCTCTCAAAAGCGTATTATAGCCTACATGTGCAGTTTTGGTCATATGATCTGCATATTTATTAATGCCTTTGTAAGTTTGATGTAATTCGACCTCCCAATTAGCAAAGATGAGTTCTCTTGTATCATTGTCTCTTAAAAAGCAAATTTGAATCAAACAAAAATTAGTAAAAAGTTGTCTTATAATTAAAAAGTCGTGAGTTTAAATTTTTTTGTCATGAGGAAAATTTTGTTGGTGGATAATATATAAGTATGTCTTTAAGCTCTCTTTAAACATCATGTTTGGCCCTATAAAGTCTTTGAACCTGACTCACTTAAACTTGTAACTTTTATTTTTTAAAAAAAAAGCAAATTTGCAAGATCTGAGTAAAGCCTAATCCTTGTTACTTCTAAGATCTCAGTTGCAGCATCCTTTTTTAAGCCCATTATCCAATCTCCATTTGAGTTTCTTATAACCCCCGGCATGCAGCTTGTTTTAGCCAATTAACATATCCATTCTTATATAATCCCTCCAGTTATTTAAAATAACTAAATTACGTAATCCAAAATATTTGTTAAAGTTAATTAAAGATAATAAATATGTAAAATATATAAATTTATATTCCCAAAACACTTTTATTTATAGAGGATGAGTGAGAGAGAGTGAAAAAAAGATGAGATATAAAAATATATTAAATATTTAGATATCTTCAAAGTGTAATTTATAAAGGACCAAATCCATTCGAAGTTTCCCTTCCACTCCCTCTTCCTTGATCCTTTTCAGACAAATGCGCGTGACTTGAGCATTGAGGTTTGTTCCTTGGAATGCTTTCCAGCATCTAGATAGCATAGCCATAGGGAAACTTAAAGCCTGGTGCGTTTTCTGGTTTTAGAAATAATTTTTTGTTTTTTAAAAAATTATTTAGTCCCTATACTTTTATTGAGTTTGTAATTTAGTTTTTATAATTTAATTCATCGTGACTTAATTTTTATAGTTTTATCGGGTTTGTAACTCAATTATTATTGGTGCTAAATTAGAGGAAGATAATTCAAGATAATCCAAGTACGTTCAATGCCTTAAACCCTAAATGCCAAAAGAAAAGAAGAAAAATTACAACATTGAACCCACTTGGATTATCTTCATCTAATTTGGCACTAGTAAGGATTGAGTTATAAACCTTTTATCAAGACTAAATCGTGAGACTTAAATTATAAGAACTGAGTTATAAACTCAGTAAAATTATAAAGATTAAATAATTAATTTTTTTAAAATTAAAAAAAATTGTTTGGTTAATTTTTAATTAAGTGCTTTATAAAACAAAATGAGAATATGTTTTTTAGATAAGCAAACTCAACAATTTTTACATATTTTCTATTTTTTGTTTTGTTTTGTTATTTTTCATAATTGTCCATTTCACGTGGCCACGCTCTCCACTCTGTTTCTCTTGCTAGTCTACGTTCTATCTTAGTCCTTCAACACTGTGTTGTTCAAGTTGATTTTAAGAACAATTGTTTGCAAGTTTTTATATTTGTTTTCAAATGCAATTTTCTAAAACAGTTATCTAAACAGATGTTCTTGTTTTTCTAAGAAAATAATTTTATAAAACTATTCTAAAAATATAAAACGGAAAACATAAACAAACAAAACCCAAGTCTTTCCTAAATTATTTCTCACATTCCTATTCAACCATACCTGCAAATTTCCAACAGATTCACTATTTTTAGAAACTAGGGGGAAGCAATACTAGGAATAAATTTTCCTAAAATGGTAAAAGATTTACTAGTTTTAGAAGTTTTTCCTCATGATATTATTTCTTCCCTAATTTTCTTCTCATCCAAATATAGGGTAAGATTAAGATTAATAAACATATTCCAGCTAATTGACTGCAAAAATGACAATATCTCAATATTTGAAGTGTACTTTCCTCACAAGGACACTTACAGAAACACTAATTGTTTGAGAATGCCCATCGTTTTCCTCATGCAAAATTGTGTATGATTGGCTTATGAGAGTAATTTATAGAAAGCTATAACACTAATATTAAATTTAAGAGAAAAATGTTAAGTTAAGAGAGATAGTCTTGACTATAATGTGAGCTCTTAGTCCTAATGATTTATATGATCAATTTGAATTTGATTAGAACCTTGAGACACCAAGAGGATGTTTGGAAGAGGTTGATCGAAAGTAACATGGTTGTGAAGCCTAGGGAACAAGTTCAAGAACAAGGGAGAAAACCTTATGTATAAGGTAGTATATTTACCCCTTTGTATGCTTGATGTTGTATGTTTATATGTTGAGATGCTTGAGTGGATTGAATGATGTTGTGTGTAAAATTCTCCTTATAATAACAATAATTAACTACCTTAAATGTCACATCCCAAAATTTGAGCCGTTACTGGCATAGAATATGAATAAATTCATATTCCTTAAGCCTTAAACCTTAAATAGAATATTTAAAACAGTAATCATAATATATATTCCATTTTAATAAAAAGGTAAGTCCTCTGTAGGAATTTTGGCAGAATTATCTTTGTATAACCAACCTTTCGAAAATTCTACAATAGACTGCGAATGTTTCAAATCACCTGCGGACATTTTCAACATAACCAGAACCTTATCTATGGACTAGGTGGAACATCTAAACTTTTAACAAAATAATACAAGTATTTCATAAATTTATAATTACATTATAATAAGATATGCCCAAAAATTACTACTTCGGATCTAAAACGAGGCTGTTTACTGCTCAGCTGGAGGAATAGGGTCAACAGCACTATCTGAAGCCAAAATAATCTACTCGTAAATAAAGTCTCAAAAAAATATAATTTAAAGTGCGTAAAAAAATAATTTCAACATGTTTAAATAAAATATTCCAGTAAAATATTTTATTTCAGAAAATCCATTTAAAATAATCATTTCAAAACAATATTTTTTCCGTAGGACTTCAACATAATGAAAACAAACGTGGACACAGTCCACGAGGGTAACTAACCAATCTGGCATGGCTCAAAGCCACGAATGAAGCGCAGGTATAAAACCTACGAATAACAGGCGTGAGAATAAATCCCACGAATAACAGGCATGAGAATAAATCCCACGAATATCCATCGAGCTCGGGTTTAACCATGATACACCAAGGACTAACAGTACTGCTGTTAGTAACCAGTGTTCTATATTCAGTCCTTTCTAAAAACATTTCCAGCATGCGTGGGGTCTTTTTGGCATTTAATAATCACAGCACTTTCCAATGCAACAATTTTCACTAAAAATACTACATAATTACGAAACCCCAGCATGAACATTAAAATAAATTATCACAAGATTTCATCGATTCATATGGACACTTATTCAAATAATGAAATTTACATAATAAACCAATTGCAAGAAAAATCATTTCTAACCATTAAAGCCATGAATTCATATAATTTACTTTTCGTAAATCATACTTAAAATCAACACTTTAAATAAAATATCAAATAACCAGCTATTATTCAAAATATCACTTTTTGGGTACGTTATTCACGCACTTGCAATACTACAATAATTAACTCATGCGTTATGCTTCAGAACAATATTCTCTCTTTATTTCCCTAGATTTCCCAAAAATAACACATTCCATCAGTAATTACTATACATCTCTTTGTACCAGACATGAAACATGCATTCATAATCAATAGCCTCCAAAAAATTCCACTTTTCATCTCCCTCCACAACTTAAACCAAACCTACTCCACCATTTAGAAAACAAACTTTTCCCATAACCACCTACTCACAAGAACAAGCTTCCATAAATATATATATACTTATGTTGTCCATCCACTCCCCCATAGCAGCGACATATATCCAACAGTAAACAGAGGGGCACAGAATTTAATCACCCACTTCACACTATACAGCTTAACGAAAATCACTAAAATCATTCACTTACCCAGCTTCAAGTTCATAAGGATTCCACAGCACAACACCACTCACACTGCACCCTTCTATCCAACATCAGCTCGGCAACAGAAGAGAAAGAAGGAAGTCAGTTCCTACTTGCAGTTGTGAATGATCAATGAAGAGGGAAATACGTGGGCTTACCATACACCACACACGGTGGTTTTCTATAACAGCAAGGCGTCGGGCGTCACTATAACAAAGAAAAGGGTGAGCTCTCACGGACAGAAAACAACAGCTACACATACCCATCACACATAGCTCTCAGATCAACTGTAACTCACAGCACTTACAACTCATTCTTCCACCCTCATTTCCTTACAATCACATGGCAACCAGAGGGAAAGAGATGGAAGATCTGGAATTACTACAGTACCTACCAAGGAAGCACGCAAGGCGACAACAAGGATTGGGGATGTGCGACAGCAGAGCAAACGGACACAGCGACTGAACAGAAAAAGAAGGAAGGAGAGCTTCCAGCTCCACGGCCAACAGAAGAACAATGGCGGAAGTGGGACGCGTCATGGAGCTAGTAATAGGAAGAAGGTCTTCCCACGGTCAAGATCTGAAAAAATAGGGAAGAGCACGTCGACGGGGAGTTACCGGTGACCGTGGCACGGCAGTGAAGAAGATGAAGTCACTGTAGCATAGATCCAGAGTTGCGAAGCTTCTCTGCACCTTCTTCGCTCTTCTGTCGACAAAAAAAAATGAGGAAGGAGTGTTTAATTCTTAAAATGGGCAGAGGGGTAGTATAGTCATTTCACAAGTTGTCTGAAAATAAAATGTCGATTCGAACAGGAGACCTCCTACTCAACTCTTCTGTTGAAAACCACTCAACTAGCCACTTACTCTTGTGATTTCACTGCAAGAACATATATATATACTTTATTAAAAATGGTTTCATATCTAAGTAATTCCTAGGGTCATTACATTTAAATCATTTTTACCAAAATTGACCACAAACTAACCACGATGAAAATATATTTTGTCAATCATTTGAAAGTTATCATGGCTATAGAGAAAAACTTTACTTCTAAAGAGTTAACCATGATAGAAAATAATAAAATCACTTTTCCAGTAGTATCATGGTTAAAAGATTTTAACTTATTTTAAAAATATCATCCATTATAGAAAAAAGTAAAAATTATGTCAGGATACTATTATGGATACAAGAGCTTCATATAACATTCGCATATAAAATGTCATATCCCCAATTTTCTTATCTAGTATGTATGTAAATTTAATATACATGAAATTCTATAAGGAAAATGTTACAATTTAATGGAAGAAAATGATTAAATTGCAACATTGAAAAGTATTTAAAAAGGAAAGAAATATGAAAGAAAGACCTTAGGGACCAAATTGGAGTTTTAGAATTTGAAGTGAGGGACCAAAATAAAATTTTATAAATTCAGGGACTAAAGTGCAATTTGTGAAATTCAAGGGAAAAATTGTAATTATGATGAAATTGAGCCAGAAAAGGCACAAAACTGCACAAAAATGTTACATTCCCAAATTTTACCAGTAAATAAAGAATGATAATTGGGACAAGAATATTTTTCAAAATTTTGAGAAAAATTAGAACTTATTTACTAAAATGCCACCGCCTTGATAAAAACAGTCGTGAAAGATACTTTTAATGGCGGTTCTAAGGAAAATCGCTATTAAAAGTATTCAACCTAAGTTTGAAGTAAAGTGACAACTACTTTTAATGGCAGTTTTGTGAAAACTGCCATAAAATGTCCCAAAAATTTCAAAAACCATGAACACAATATTAGTTTGAATTTCTCTTTTCATAGCCGTTTGTGGTCCCGTTTCTCTGTCCCACCACCACATATTTGGATGAAGGTCATTTTTCAGCATTTTCCCTTATTTTCGGTGCTCATCTGCATCACTAACGTCATCCTTTGTCATTGTTTTCTGTCGTGAAAGCAAGTCACCATTTGGGTTCTTCATTTTCTCATTTTTCTTGCTTTTTCAGTTGTTTGGTGTTTATAAACTGTAATAAATCTTATGGGCTATCATTCTGTATTAAAGACTTGTGTTTTGTAGTGTTAGTTTATTACATTGGTTCCTATTTATTTGTAAGTGAGGTTTTGTGTATTGTGTTTTGTAGTGTTAGTTTATTTCATTGGTTCCTATTTATTTGTAAGTGAGGTTTTGTGTATTTTTTGAATTTGTGGGTGTCTTTTTACTAATTGTTCATTTGTACGTTGTTTATAAAATCATATGGGTTATCTTTATTAAAAACTTGATTTTTGTAGTGTTTGGACTGTTACATTGGTTCTTATTTACTTTGATTAGTTTAAATAATAGATTTACCCTACTTTGGCTAAGCGTATACACTGGCTGAGTATATATGTATTATTTTTGCATATGCCGTAAATAAGAAATAGAGAAATCTACCTCTATTTTCTCAATTTGTTTGGGGAATATAACTTTGTATCATAGTTTCGAGTATAGAAAAGGCTCTGATAAAAGCATTAAAAATGAAGTTTTATGGTAGTTTGATAAGAATGTTAATTGGAATGGAATGCAATTTTATACAATTATTTTGAATGTTAATTAGTATTGGAGCATAGAGAAAGTTATTGGATTATTTTGTTGTTAATAGTCTTATTCAATATATTGGTTTATATTTGTTCAATACATTTCCAATTTTATATAGTGCTTATTTATTCATTAAGTCCTATTTATTTAGTCAATACCTTTTGTTGTTAATAAATTAAGTTATTTGGTTAATAAGAAACTTGATTGGCAAGTTTGATGGATTTGGTTATCATTTGGGAGTGCTTATTGTGTGTAATAAATGTTTATTTGATTACTAAATTGATTGCATGATTACTATTTATGTTTCTTATATTTACTTTTTGTTTTTTGAATAGAGCATAGACGGTTCAAGTCAACAAGGTTCTGGTCAGCAAGGCAAGAAAAGAGGAAGAGGCCCGACCCGTATGAAACAGGTGGCTAAGACAAATGAGGGAACTCATCCCACGAAGTTGCCTGTGGAGTTTGATTATGGCATGAAGGCAACTGGTCAAAGCCATTGCTTAACAGCTACGTCAGCTATATAATACGTGCTAAGATTAGCATCGCGTATGCCAATTGATGGGCGGTAGACCTGGAAGACAAGGATATGATTTGAGAGGATATTTTGGTACATTTATAATTCTATGTTTCACCTATCTATTTTAGTTATTAATGATTTTTGTCCCTTATTGCAGCTTAATTTTATTAGTTTTTTGTACTTCAATACAACAACATTTTGATATTCCCGCCATAGCAAGCATGAGACATCGCATTTTAAAGCAATGCGATGAATGATGGAGAGACTTTAAGTCCAACCTTGCAAATGACTACCTATGAGGAAGTAAGATAGGAGAGCATCCAAAAGACACATACCCTAATGTTAGTGACAAAGCGTGGAAGAGGTTACTTATAAAGTTTGATATGTGTAAACTTACATTTTAATTAACTAAACTAATTTTATTTCATTTTCATAGGCTATGAGTAAGAGAAATCAGGAAATAGCCAAGAAGAATATGTACCAGCATTACATGTCTCAGGGGGTATAGTGTTCTATAAAAGCAAAATAATAGAAGAGCAGTTGCAGGCAGCTTAACAAACTACTGCATCCATCGAATGTCCATCTCGCTAACAAAAATAGAAGGCGTCAAGTGTTAAGAAGGGACATTACATCACTCCAGAGGTTCACTACTACAAAAAGCAGTTTCTAAAGACTCATTTCAAAACTGGTCCTTGTGGAGACAGTTTAAAAGGATGACCATTTCATCTAGTGTAGATTATCTTTGTTCTCTGGTGACTCCTCAGTTTCTTGTCTATCCTTTCCCGCTTCTTTTATGTGGCTTCTTTAGAAAGTTCATTTTTCTTCTTTGGTTCCCAACGTTTCTAGTTATTATGATAGAAGGCTAATTGCATTCTTCTATATTGTTTTCTGAAGTTGTGCTTTCCTCAACCTTAAATATATACCCTTCCTCAATACTTTTCATATCACTTTCTCTCTATTTCTTTTCTTCTATTTGAACCCTTCAATGGCTTTTCCTCAAGCACACCTCCTTCTCCCCCACACAAGAGAAATTGAGATGATTTTGATGATAAGCATCATGTCCCTCACCCTTTGGTTCCTTCTCCTCCTCCCCTAGTTCTCACTCTGCTCGAGCTCCTTGAAGAACTCATCCTGCGCTTCCATGGCCTGAAGGACTCGATGGAAGAATTGACTCTGAGACTTGAGAGACTGGAAGACTGTTTTAGAGTCTTCCGCTCCGAAGTTTGCCACTATTGTCAGAATGACAGTTTCTATAATACTATTGATCCTAACTCTGACTCCCAAAACTCTAACTCTGAGTGAAAGGCCTTGCCTTTCTCTTACCCCTCCTTTGTTATCTTTTTGATGTAATGACAAAAAGGAGGAGAATATATTATATATAGGTTGATAGATATTTTTTTGAGATTTCAAACTTTGGATGTAAATATCACCTTTTATTTTGATACAAAGTTAGTAAAGTCTGAATGAATGAAGTTTAACAAGTTTCTTGTTCTGACATGGTGTTCCTTTTATTTTTCTAAAACTAAAGGAAAAAAGTACAAAAAAATAAAAATATAAGATTGAAACTAGACATGTCAACGTCAGGTGTAGATTATCACCCTTTCTATACCTTATGCAAATTTCTCCAGTGTTGATTTGCTTCTGAAATACAATTTAATTAAAAAAGTGACTGGTGGTATTTTTGTAAATAAGTTGAAAACTTTCTAAACCTGATATGAATTATGTCCAGTTTAGAAAAAAATTCTTTCTACACCAGATGTCCATTTTATTCGGTGTTGAAAACTTTCTAAACCTGATGTGAATTATGTCCAGTTTAGAAAAAAGTTATTTCTATGCCGGATGTCTATTTCATCTGGTGTAGATTGACTTCTAAAATACACTTTAATCAAAAACCCCTTCGCGTGTCTCTCATCTCTTATTTTTCACTGGTTACTGTATGTATTCTCATTTGTTTCGTCACAGTGAGTTTTGTTTTGAACTCCTTATCCTGAGAACTAAAAATTTCTGCACTGATAGCTTTTACTATTATTTGTGTGGATTCATTGCTTCATTTACTTGTTTTAATTTGTGAGTTCTTCCACTTGTTCGTGATATATTCTCTACTAGAATTAGCTTCAAGCTAGGTTTTGTTATTTTGTGGTTTTCTAGTTTTTTGTCTTCCACAAATATAGATTATAGTTGGATAAATACTAAATGAGTGTTGAGTATTCTGATGGGGTAAAGGAGTTTTTAGATTTTGCTAAACGAAATATTGATGATGACAATAGAAGGTTTTATTATCCTTGTGTGAGATATTTGACTGAGATAAAACTAAGTCCTATAAAATATATACACATTTAATTTGTGAGGGTTTTTGTAAGAGTTACATGGTATGGGTATGTCATGGTGAAGATGTGGAAAGGTCAAGCGTATCTGAATAGGTGGAATAGACCTTTGATGATAATATGGATACTGATGATCGGGTAGAGGACATGATTCGTGATATTGGAGAAGATGCTTTTATGTGGTCACATGCATATGGTAATATGCACAATGATGCAGAAAAACCTCTATACCTAGGGTGCAAAAAATACCACCCGTTGAATGTGGTGTTGAGATTGGTAAGTGTAAAAGTACTGTATGGGTGGAGTGATATTTTTTTTTAGAATTGCTTGAGTTATTGCAAGACATGTTTCTAGAAGAAATGCGCTATCGAAATGCTACTATAATGCGAGAAAAATAATATGTCCATTAGGCATGCAATATAGAAAGATTCATGCATGCTAAGTGATTGTATATTGTATAACAAAGAGTTTAAAGATGGGGAGAAGTGTCCAATATGTAAGACACTAAGGTACAGATTAAACAAATCTCTTACGAAGGTGTTATGGTATCTTCCAATTATACCAAAGTTAGAATTGAAGTGTTGATTGCTAAAGGAGTTCAACAAGGAACAATTAGTATTCATTACCCTAATCATGAATTCAATTAAGAACATTAAAGAGGTAAGGATTAGATTTCACTATGTTTCTTCTTTCCCATGTGACAACAAGCTTGATTTAGGTGAATTGATGTTGAGCTTTTCTTCAGCACCAAAATCCAAGCTTCATTGGTTCATCTTTATCAAGATTTGAATTATTTTCTTTGAATCCACAAATCTTGAGATGAACCTTTCAATCATATTAACTACAAAACAATTGAGCTACTTTTCTTTCCAAGTATTCAACTTTGCTTGTATCCATTAATGGTTAGTTTGTAGAAATTGAGATGACAGAAATCATGTGCACTACAGATATATTCAGTTCAAATCAATTGAGCATAATTGTTTTATGCATATAAAATATATTTTCATTTTTAGAAACATGTATGCATAAAGAATTAAATTATTGAATATTACAATTCTAAAGATATTTGTCAAATAGATTTTCTAATGAAAATAGCATTTCATAGTATTGCAATATTAATTCGTGAGCCAAGTGTGACAATTGACTCTATCTTTTCCTAGTGAGGATTGCTCAGAAATGTATCACCTACTTTTAATATTCCTTGCCTGTTTAATGTAATGTAGGTGAGTGGGGCTGAATTCTAATACATTTCTTTTGAGCATAGTCCCCGGTGTATCTCTTTTGTAATGTTGAGACTTTGGATTTCTTACTTTGGAATCCTGCAATATGCTTGGAGCTTGAGAAATCCAATTTCTCTTGTTTTCATTATGAATGGTACTCTATGGTAGTCCATCAAGATGTGAGGTGCTCTTCTTCTTTGTCTCCATTGCTTTTCTTTATAGATGTTCTATGCAGCTCGAGCAATAGGTGCACTAAGAGTTTTCACGTTGTTCGTGTGAGTAGCTCTCTTAGGCACTTTCTTCTTCTTTGGGCCAATCTGTCCATTCTTCAAAATATCTTGCAAGATCAGAGAACTGGAACATTTTGGTACCTACTTGTATTTGGATCCTTGAGCATTAGTTTTGGACCTTGTTTGTCCTTTAGAAACCTAAATATATTTATTTCTCACTTTAGAATTTCTTCTAAAATAGCATGTGTTAAAAATGTGACCTAGTTTTTTTATAATAATTGTAAATAACAGTATGATGTTTATCATTGATATCTTTACAAGTATTATGTTGGTCTAGTGGAAGCAATCCATAATTATAGTACAAAATTTCTTTCTTCCTTTTAGCATAAAAAATAAGTTGAAAAACAAGTTTATGCAATTTCTCAAAATCATTTTTCACAGATGCACGATAAGAATTGGAAATTTTTACAATAGATATATCTTGACTTCCATGCAGTGTTTTATTTTCATTTGGTTCCTCCATGTTGTGCTTTTCTTGATACTCATATTCCTCAAACTGATTGAAGTGTTCTTAAATTTCTCTTTCTTTGATCTTAGGTATCTTATGTTCATAAATATTGTTAGAAATATTCACTTCAACATAGTCATTAGTAGCATAGATAGAGTTAAGATTATCTAAAATATCTTTAGTATTAGAGCAAGATTTGATTTTCTTATAATCATTTTCAGTAAATTATTATACAGAATCTTTATTACTTTAATGTTCAAGAAATATTTTTTTTCTTTCTCAGTCCAATCCTTTCTAATTTTGAAATCAAAATTATTTGTAAGAATATATATTATATCAAAATCAATAGCTTTTAAAATATAATCATTCGAGCTTTCCAAAAATAGAAACTAAAATCTTTCAGAAAATGAGGAATAGTATAATCAAAACCTTCGTATACAGCCATGATCCTTGTACTTGAGATCGTTAGATCCTTTAAACAAGTGACCTGCTATGATACCAAATATTAGAATGATTGCTTCACCCAAGAGGGGGTAAATTGAGTGATTCTAAAAAATTTTAAAACTTTAAGAATTTAAAAATGAATTTAAAAGATTAAGTTCATAAGGATATCACTGATGAAGGAAGATGAAGAAGAGATATTGCACAGAGACGATTTTATAATGGTTCAGCATATTGCTGTTGGCCTATGTCTAGTCCTTATAGCTCCTCTGAGCCTTACAACCCTTAAGGTATTATCCATGAGAATCTTTCCACTCCCCTTTATAACCTGTAAGATAATAATCCCACTTAAGAGACCAACACTCTTAAGCAACTCATAAGAATGAATGATAAAATACAATCCTCTCTCAATAGAGATATTGTGATAAACACTTAAGTACAGACTCTCTAAATTTCTTTGTTCATAAGAAAAGAAACAGAGTGAAACAGAAGACAATTAATGAATATGATCATAGTGCATGTTGAGCATTTGTTGTATCTTCTTATGTCTCTCTTTATCATCTCTTTAAGCTTTTCTCTTTGGCTTCTTTTATAAATGAGTTCTTCATAAGTTCTTTGAAGTAGCGTTGATAGAATATAGCCGTTATTGCTGACGTATGTAGTCTGATACTTTTCGCTTTTTATGATCTACTTCATTTGATCTTCTTTTATCCTGTAAATAATATGAAATATGCTACAAAGAAGATATATATAATCAGTATAAGTATATATCAATTATTTCCAAATATTTTAGATTTAAAGATGAAGTTTTGTCAAAATCTAGTTTATTTCACATATTAGTCCAATTTATCAAAGTGTTTATCAAAGAGGCACCTTATTAAAAAGGACTTCGATAAATCTCAAACGAATTGCTTGAAACAGTTCTTAGATTTATCGAATAAGACTTCTATAAACAACCATATCGAAAAGGGCTTCGATAAAACTTCAATGAATTTAATTCAGTTTGGTTCTGAATTTATCAAATAGGACTTTGATAAATGTCCTTATGGAAAAAGTCTTCGATAAATATCAAATGAATTACAGTGAGATAGTTCTAGATTTATCGAATAAGACTTCGATAAATATACTTATCGAAAAGCTCTTTGAAAAATATTCATTTCAAAATATATGCTTTCAGACTTATCGATATATTTCAAACTATTTTACAAATCTAATTTATCGAAGTGTTCTTCAATAAATACGTTCATCGATAAATGTCTGAAGAATATTCTTTCAAACTTTCAAAACACTAGACTATCAGACATTCTTTGATCTTCAAAACAATGTAATATATTTGGAAACAATAATTCATATGATCATTTAGCAAATCAAAGCAAGTTATAATCTTATTAAGATCACATAAAGAATTATTTGATAAATCTTTAATAATTTCAAAATCTGAATTTTCTTCCATTTATTGAAGTGCTTATTGAAAATGGCCCTTATTGAAAAAGACTTCGATAAATGGCCTTAATAGCTATTCGATAAATATCATAATTTCAGATTTCAGAATATCTAATTTATCGAATTGTTCTTCGATAAATGGGCTTATCGAAAAGCTTATTGACAAATACTAGAAGAGCAATGTCAAACTTTCTTCTTTCATGTTTAATCTCTCTTCTTTTTGCAAGATTTCTTAAAGCACTTTGAGAAATAGAAAATTCAAACAATTTAACAAAATTATAAGCAATAAATCATCATCAAAATCATCTATCAAATCAATACATCAGTATTCTTTAAAAACTAGAAATTTTCTCTATTTATCGAAGTGTTCTTAGATAAACTTCCTTATTAATTAACTCTTTGATAAATGAGACTTGAGATATAGTTCAAACAAGAGACCCAATATTGATCGATCAACTTATTTATTGATGAAGACTTCAATAAATCTATTTCAAAAAAAATTCACAAAATCTTTATTTTTGAAGTCTTTTTCAATCAAAACTTATCGAATACATCTTCAAAGAGATAAGTTTCAAATCAAAGAATCAAATTTTTTTAAAACTATTTATGTTATTCATTTATCGAAGGTTTTATCCATAAGTAATCTTATCCAATAGGACTTCAATAAATGCATATCAAAAAACTCTTTATCGATAAGTAAACTTATCGATAAATGCTCTTTATCTATTAAAATGCTTTTTTAAATCTATTCTCAATTGTTATCATCAAAACATTAGATCTAATAGAGTACCTATTCGGTCTGGATAGGAACTAGACCAAGGGAGTTAATTTTGATATTTTTGTAACACTTTACTTTCTTATGTCTTAGGGACCAAAAAGTAAAGCATCTAGAACCACTTATATGATCAATGAAGTCAAATTGCACAATCTATAATTTATGACCATGAGTTACTGTTTATTTGGTAAAATTCCAGACAGGCGACTCAACTTCAAAATTTATAATTAATTCTAGAAAAATTAAAATAAAGTGGTTTAAGTTGCTACGCGAAGATAACATAAGCCTCTTTAACAAAAAAATATGAATCTGACCAAAACCTAGGCTAATTAATATAGTATTTGCATGGTAAATTACTGTTCATTTAGCCAGTTTCATACTTTTCAGATTTGGTTCCCTGATTTTGAGAAATTAGTTCTCCTTGTACAAATATCAAAATAAAGCGTTCTTGATACCAAAACGAAGTTCATCATATCTATTATTGAAAATCCTACTTTTAACCTCGCAGAGCATGTATTCAGAAGTGTATTTAATTAGCGAAAGTATTACTTTGGCCCAAAAATTAAAATTTTAAAACTTACTTCTTGGGTACTGTTTATTAGGCAATTTCAAGATTGACAGTATAACTTTCAAAATTCATAACTAATTGTAGAAAAATCATATGTGGTGATACAAATTTATACTTGAAGCTCTTTCATAGCTCTTTAAGGGAAAAATATAAATCTAGACATTTATCTTTCCTATTAAAACAATTAAATTGTTATATTTTATTGTTCACATGGCAAATTTTAGAAATTCTAGATTCTATCTCATAACTTTATAAATTCATTTCTCTTGATATGCACATCCAAATGAGGCACATTACCTATTTGTTCATAAAATTTTTGTGAATTAATTCCTTCATTTGCTAGGCCAAACTGAAGCCACAACAAAACTGCTTAAGGACCTACGTTTTTAACATTTCAATTTCCTTTCTTTAATTCTCAATAATTGTTCCAACATGCATAAACCATCTCTTTGGCCTCTCATACATTCATATATATATCATCGGGTTATGCCATAATTATTTCATACATTAATGGCATATTTCATAACATTACATAAAAAGAATAACATACATGACATGCCATCACTTGTGTACTTCTTCTCTTCCATTCCTTAGCTCATGTATCAAGCATGATTCTTCCATCATAAATAACCTATTATGGTTGGTTATGGAAGGGTGAGATTCTGAAAAATCTCATTAGCAAACATTACCACTTAAATATGCAAGATAGATACTAATGCATGATATGTAATTTTATTAAACTTTCTTTAATTAGTGACATGCCAGCATGCTAAATACTTTGTATAAAAATACATGGTCATGGGAAACATATTATTCATAACATCTTCAACATCATTTATCATGTCACAACATCATTCAATAATTATATACATGTCAACACATAAGTATAACACATCAAGCACATAAAGAGGTAAGTCCACTACCTTAAACATAAGCTTTATCTCTTGTTCTTGCACTTGCTCCTTAAGGTCCTAAATATAATTACATGGTGTATACAACTTATTAGAGCCATTACATAATCCATGCACACTAACTTCCTTAAAACCCCTAACTCTTAACTTAAATCTTGGAGTTAGTGGTTTAACTTTGTAATAATTATTTCCTTAGACTAATCCTACATAATTTTGTCCAAGTAATTCAAATATGATCTTGAAATTATGAAAATCAAACTCCTCCTATGAAATCTATCCAGAACTGTACAGCACCTTCATAAATTCCAAAAATTCTCATTTTAATTCCAATTCTTCCAATACTTGTTTCTCTACTTTATCCCACACAATTTTTTATTTTAAAACCATTGGAAGAATCAAAATCATAAAATTCTAACTCCTTCCTAGGTGCATAAATAGTGATAAAAAGGGTATCAAGATTACAATTATAAGATTACATGATTTCCTAAGCTCAAACTACTTAATTCTAGCTTGTTTAAGCTTGTCTAAACATTCCATGATTTAAAATTTATATTTCCTCTTTAATTCTAGATCATGTCCAGCATCTAAGATGGAGAGAAAAATGGTGTTTCAACCATCCAAATCCAAGAGAAATCTTCTTACAACATAATACAAAGATAGGAGGAAGAAGTTACCTTTGATCCTTGCTTGTTTAGCTACTTGATTTTCCTCTTCTTCTAGCTTGAATTCCATTTTGGCAACACCTCCCCATAGTTCCCAATGCTTGGCGTGAATGTACAGAAATGAGGGGGTATATATAGAAAAGTTTAGGTGAAAATGAAGGGCCAAGATTACTTTGGTTACTATTTGATCTAATGGTCCATATTTAATCTTCCACCAAGCTTGCCCTAGAAGCCAAAAAGGTGACATCATCCATCAAGGCCATATTTGGCACAATTTGGGGTTAGGACCTGATTGGAAAAATTCTACTCTAATCTGGTACCAGCCCGGTCAATTTCACAAAAATCTAGACTGTTTAATAACTCTAATTTTTCTGAGATTCTATAATATATTTTTTAGCCTTAAATCTAGTATCTGGGTCTAAACTTAATTATTGATCCCTTAGAAAATTACCAAAATGCCCTTGGTTTTACTTTATTTACTTTAATAATTCTAGGATATTATCTTCTTTTCACACGTCACCAGAGTATTCCCTAACTTTTTACACATCGGATGTATTCAAATCGTAATTAAACCACTTTTTTTGAAAAGGCCTAAATGTATCGTGCTTATTGTGTCTTTTAGACAATAGACATGATATATTTCAAGATGTTATTCTTGCGGTAGCTGAAACTGGCCTACATGATGGACCTGTCTATTTTAATTGTTATCTAGATCTGATGACTGAGTTAAAAGATGAACATGTCCTTGAAAATATTAAACTTAAAATCAAATTACACATGAAACCAGGATCTATACCTGCTACCCTAATATACAGGATACAGTATAAGGTTTCAAACACTTCTACGTCTTTTGTTCAAATACCTTCTGAAAAAGACCAAACAACTGTTTTCTTAACTGATTTTAAAAATGT
The DNA here is from genome assembly GCA_037074615.1 of Leucaena leucocephala. Classification (NCBI taxonomy): domain Eukaryota; kingdom Viridiplantae; phylum Streptophyta; class Magnoliopsida; order Fabales; family Fabaceae; genus Leucaena; species Leucaena leucocephala. Next base: position 10,082,405 of record CM073549.1, read on the forward strand.
TAATTTGACAATCCCGAAAACTATTATGTGGGAAAATGTTAAATTACCAGATGAATGGATAATGGAAAAAGCTGCACAGCCCATTCCATAACCCACTTCTCAGTTAAGTAGGGTTTCACAAACATCTGATGGATCTGTCAGGTTATCCTTCGATCGGTCCAGAAGATCCTTTTCACAAACAAATAGATCAGAATCTTCAATATATGAGGATTGTAGATCTCTTCAAATTGAATCATCTAGATTCTCCTATTTTTCAATTCCCAGACCGCCTTCTGTCATATATGGAATGGCATCCGAAACACCCACAGTAGTAGTTACCCAACTGCAAACGAATGCTACCAATGTTTCTCTCCAAGGAATTGATAGTTCTGTAAATATTCCCTAAACAGTGTATGAAAGAGATGAAGACTTAAAATCACATGAGTCTCCAACTTATTCATCACTAGGGATGGACCAAACTGGCTTTATTGGTGTCATTGAAAAAGATTTTCAAATTGACAAACAAACTTTACAAAAACAATTTTACTCAGACGAATATGTTCTCCAGAGAAAATGGTTTTTAGAAAACTTTAAAGGATCTGTTAGAAAAATGATTCAAGAAAAATTCTACAGATTCCTTGAAAGAATTCAAGTGAATATTTCATTTTTTGATTGGTTTGGTGAATATGCTAAAACTTCAAAATTGGATTATCCATTTGAACAAACAATAGATGTTATTAAACATTGGACAACCTCTAGAGGAGAAAATATATCTTTTGAGTTTCTTCCAAACAAAACGGTGCAAATTCCACAAGCTAGGGATGATCAAGGTCAACCAGTGCTTGCTGCACCTTTTAGATTTAAAAACGTTACAGAATCTGTTGATTCAAATGACATCAAAAAGATTGTTGAACAGAATAATTATACTAACTTGTATTTACAGCAGTTAGGTGATCATTTTGTTCAATCATCTACCATCTTAAACAATATTCCAGAACAATCCAGACCAAGGATTGAAACTCCTATTTTTAAACCTTTTCAGCTTAATCCCCAGATGAAGTCTGAGATATACAACCAAAACAAATCCAAAATGATTGAAAGGATCAATCAGAGGATTCACCAAATTGCTCAAACCATGACTGTCCCAGAGTCACCCCAAAATGAGTCAACCTCATCCATTAGGCAATTAGGAGTCATAGATAGAGATTCCCAAGAAGCCTCTCAAACAGATTCTACATCAGAATCACAACTACAAATCAACCACCAACACTGGAAATAGCCCTCTAAACTGTATTACCCTAGGGCCAGTCCTCTAGATATTCTGGTTGAAGAACGAGTTTCCCAAAATCCTACTTGCTTCAATGGAGATAACATTTATGAATGGAACATAGATGGCCAAAATGAAGCTAGTATCCTCCAAACGATGCAGCAGATGACAATATTGTGTACTGCGTATCAAACACAAAATAACTACACAGATGAACAAATAACTAGTCTTTTGGTATCCGGTTTTACAGGTCAACTGAAGAACTGGTGGGATCATTATCTTACCCCATAAGACAAACAGATTATTTTTTCATCTATCCAAACTGAGTCTGATGGAACACCTATCCTTTACAACGATGAAACCTGTCCAGATTCTGTCCAAACTTTGATTTTTACAATTGTTAAACATTTTGTTGGAGATCCGTCTATTTGGAAAGACAAATCAGCTGAATTATTGTCAAATCTTAAGTGCAGAACCCTTTCTGATTTCAGATGGTATAGGGATACTTTTCTTGCTCGAGTTCTCACAAGAGAAGATGCCAAACAACCCTTTTGGAAAGAAAAATTCCTAGCTGGATTACCTAAATCTTTGGGTGATAAAGTTAGAGAAAAATTTAAAAATCAAAATGATGGCAAAATTCCTTATGAGTTCTTGACATATGGAGAATTAATCTCTTATGTTCAAAAAACTGCTCTTAAGATCTGTCATGATGATAGCATCCAACATCAACTTGCAAAAGAAAAAGCCATAAACCGTAGAGAGTTAGGAACTTTCTGTGAACAATTTGGCCTTCCTTCTTGCAAACAAACCAAACCTTCTAGGAAATCCCATAGGAGACCATTCCGTAGAAGATCTTAGAAAAACAAGCCTGTCTACCAAAGGTATAAACATGATACACCTCCCCGTAGACTCAAACAAGAATTTAGATCCAAACCTAAGATAGATTTTCCCGAACAAAACAAGGTCAAATGTTTTAAGTCTGGCAAATTAGGTCATATTTCAAGATATTGTGCCTTGCGAAGAAAACTAAAGAAGATTAGGTGTATTGATGAACCTCTTCTTGAACAAATAAACAATCTTTTGATTGAAAACACTTCTAGTTCAAAAACTGAAAGTACAAGGGATGATTCTTCTTCTGAGGATATTCAAAACATTCAAAACGATGATATCCTAGAATCTTCCTCTATTAATGTTATTACGAAGGAACAAGATTTACTTCTTGATATCATTGATAAACTTCCAGACTCTGAAAAAGGAGAATATTTATTTAAGTTTCGAGAGTTAGTTAATCAACAACCTCCGTCTTCCAAACCTAAACTACCTTTTTCTTCAAACAAATACGATTTAACAAATGTTTTAAACAAGTTCCAACATACTATCAAACCAACCACCATACACGACCTTCACCAAGAGGTACGTAGCCTTAAGGCTGAAGTGAGTCTACTCAAACTTCAACAAGAAACACATGTAGTAGCTATATCCCAAATACAAGATATACAGCTTGCATCCAAAACAGAAAATCTTGACATCCACACTGATGAAAATGAGAACAAAGAAGATGAAAATTTTTTAGATCTCATTTCAAGAATTTCTATCTAAAAATTTTATATCCATGCTAAGATTATTATTCACAATGATTTTATCTTGGATCAAACTGCTTATTTGACACAGGGGTTGATTCTAATTGTTTTAATAAAAGAATCATTCCTACAAAATATTTTGAAAAAACAACTGAAAAGTTTAATGGCGTCAATGGCTCACGGTTAGATGTCCGTTACAAAGTTTCAAACGTTGTTGTTGAAAATGAAGCATTGAGACTTGAAACTCCGTTTATATTAGTTAAAAATATGGGAACCCAGATCATTCTAGGGGCGCCTTTTGCTAGGTTATTATTCCCGTATATGACTGATGAAAATGGAATTTCAAAAGAGTATCTGGGTAAAATGATTTTATTCCCTTTTACTCAAAAACCAAAAATCAAGGAGCTCAATCTTTTGACTTCTAAACAACGACAAATAAACTTTTTAAAAGAAGAGATTTCTTTTGAAATGATAGAGCAATAGCTATGTCAAAAAGATATTCAAAAGAGAATTCAAAGTTGTCTTGAACAAATACAAACTACTATCTGTTCGGATTTACCAAATACTTTTTGGAAAAGAAAACAACAAGTGGTAGATTTACCATATGAAAAAGATTTTTCTGAAAAGAAAATATCGACAAAGGCCAGACCCATCCAGATGAGTCCGGAGCTTTTGGAAACTTGTAAACAAGAGATACAAGATCTTTTAAACAAAAAATTGATTTGTAAGTCAAGAAGCCCATGGTCTTGTGCTGCTTTTTATGTCAATAAAAATGCCGAGATAGAACGTGGAGCACCTAGGCTTGTAATTAATTACAAACCTTTAAACGAAGCATTACAATGGATCAGGTATCCAATTCCAAACAAATCTGATCTACTGAAACGATTGTATTCTGCAAAAATCTTTTCAAAGTTTGATATGAAATCTGGATTTTGGCAAATACAAATTTCTGAAAATGATAGGTATAAAACTGCTTTTACTGTCCCTTTTGGTCAGTATGAGTGGAATGTTATGCCTTTTGGTTTAAAAAATGCTACTTCTGAATTCCAGAGAATCATGAATGAGATCTTCAATGATAGTAGTCAATACATCATTGTTTACATTGATGATGTATTAGTCTATAGTCATTCTATAGATCAACATTTTAGACATATCTCCAAATTCATTAGAATTGCAGAAACAAACAGTTTAGTAGTTTCTAAACCAAAAATTAGTTTATTCCAAACTAAAATTAGGTTTTTGGGTCATTGGATACATCAAGGGTCCATTACACCGATTGAAAGAGCAATTCAATTTGCTGACAAATTTCCCGATCAAATCATGGATAAAACACAACTTCAACGATTTTTGGGATGTTTAAACTATGTTGCAGAATTTATACCTCATCTTAGCAACTTCATTAAACCACTTCATCAACGACTCAAGGAAAGTCCGCCTCCGTGGACTGACCTCTATTCAAACATTGTCAGACAGATTAAATCCCAGGTTAAGGAACTTCCTTGTCTTAGCCTTCCAGATCCGTCTGCATTCAAAATTGTTGAAACTGATGCCAGTGACATAGGTTACTGTGGCATTCTTAAACATCGTCTTGATGAGAAAGAAAAAATTGTTTCTTTTACTTCCAAACATTAGAATAGCACTCAACAAAACTATTCCACTATTAAAAAAGAAATTTTGGCTATTGTTTTATGCATTTTCAAATTTCAATCCGATTTATTAAATAAAAGATTTTTAATCCTCATTGATTGCAAATCTGCAAAAGATGTTTTACAAAAGGATGTTAAAAATCTTGCATCAAAACAAGTTTTTGCCCGAGGCAAGCCATATTAAGTGTTTTTGATTTTGATATTGAATTTATCAAAGGCACTTCAAACTCTCTTCCAGATTTTCTCACCCGTGAGTTTTTACAGGGTAGGTAAAATGCCCAGAAAAAAGAAATCACCCAGTGAGGAAGATAAACAAAAGGGTATCTGGCAGGATGCCCAAAATCCAATATCAAGTGATAAACTTGAAGCCATCGTGCAAGCGGTGAGGAAACAATATGGGAGCTCCCCTGGGGCCCATAAATCTCAAACAGAGTCTTCAACTCCATCTGGATCTTCAATCCAGAAACCCCAAACAAAATCTTAGTCATCTACTCAGTCTGGGTCATCAACTCAGCCTATTCAAACAAGAGCCTCTTCTAAAAAGACTTTGGAATCATATGCCCAAAGTTTTGCCCAGAAAGCTCTCCCTGAAAAAACTTTTGCCTAACAATTGGCTCTCCCGCCAATACCATCAAAGGTATTAACCAAAACCCAATACGATTTGCTTAACCAACAACCAAAGGTTTTGCATATTAATCCTTCCCAACAGATAGTCTATGCTCTATCCCTTCAAAGACGGATACACCGACCTTTCCAAAATTAAACAGGGCTATAAATATCCTTCAGATAGAACCATAATTCTATCACAAACACCCAAACCAGGTGGCCTTAAAAGTTTTTCCCCAAGGATTTCATTTCAGGCCAAAACAATTAAACAAAACCAGGGAGTATTATGAATTAAGTTTGATTCACTCTGAGTCGGCAGCCATTAAAAAGAATGCTGATAAAACAGATGAGTCATTAATAACTCATTCTACCCTGCAGATTTTAAAAGTCCTTACTCCATCCCGGTGGGGACAAGATTTGCAAAAAATCAAAACTTTTGGGATAAACTATGATCCTATTGGATATAATTATTGGGATTATGTTGATGCATAGTACCATGTATTCTGGGATCAAAACAAACTTTTTAAATACACTTGGTTTATTTATTTTAAAACAAAAACCAAGTACGATTTCCCTCAATGGTTTGGACACTGGTGGGATTTCTTTGGCCCAGTACCAGAGATGCTTCCTCCTACAGTAGTTCAAGCTTTTGATGTTTTTAAACAAAAGTTCAACATTGAAGAAAAACATTTTCCTGTTGAACTCTATTATTTTTCAAACTTATCTGTTTCATGGATTTTTTTATGGAGTTACAGATTTTCTGATACTGAAGGATCCAGATTCCTGCCAATATTACAAAGACTTCCGTTCGTGAAATGGTGGGCTAAATTTGATCTTTCACGTATAAACACAATAGCGGTTGAGAGATGGTTCAAACAGAATCCCCATAATCTCTGTATGACGGAACATAGTAAGTTTCTAAATCAGAAGATCAGGGTACAAATTGTCCTCGCCTCAACAAACGATAAGGTTAGCCTTATCAACCAGCTGAGTTCCATGCTCCAACTCCTTCAACAATAGGAGCAAGATATTCCTTCTACAAGCCAAACAAGTTCTACTCCTACATCAGAAAAAGATGAAAAAGAAGACTTGATAAACTTGGATGAAGATTAAACTACCTGAAGACTTAGTTGATCGAGTAATATGTCCTAGGTTTTTGGAAATTTGTAAAAATATTATTTAAATAGTAAATCACTGTAGTGTTGGCAGAAAACTGTAGTGTCGGCAGATACTATGCAAACAGTGCTAACTTCTGTTAAAATACTGTTCAAAATAGTAACTTTGCTTGTCTATTTAGGTCGATTCATTTCCCTTCTTCAGGCAGGTTGAGTTAGAGCCACTTCTATTCTAGAGAGAGAGACTCCTCCTTCTCTCTAGAGTTCTCCCGTCTCCCTTCTTGCTCCCTTCTCTTTTCCCCTTCCTTCTCCTCTTCTTCTACCCTTTCTCTTGTAAGTTTATGTTCTTTTAATAAATTTTCTTTCTAATCTTTCTGTGTTTTAATTTTCTCATATCCTTGCCTCCTCTTATAAGCTAAGTTTGGCAGGTTCTACCGCCTTTTAGTTTATTCAACAACATCCCCTCTGCATGCATATCTAATTTTTGTTATACATTAACTGGTCCGTCCAGTGCTCTACTTCCTTTCTCCTCCCTCTTTTTTATTCCTTTCGGTCCTTTTTATAACATCTCTACTTATATTAATTCTGAAGCCCGGCCCAATAAGGAGCCCGATAGCATCCTATATATTTGACATTAGGGGCTAGGGTTCAATACACAAGAAAAGGGGGCAAGGAGAGTGCAAAAGGTTTGCAGATAAGAAACTGCTAAAATAGAGACGGTGAGGACAGAATCTTGAGAAAGCCCTAGAGGGATAAGAGGCGCTAGCACATCGTTCGTAATTGGAACGCTGTTCGTGTGGATACCGGTAGAGGAAGTCGATCTGAGTTGTCGACTTCTTGCGATCTAGAGAAGAGTACCAGGTACGACGAAGTCGTGACCAGTTGACACAGCGGTCAAGACTAAATTGGCATCTGAACGTCAGAAATCTGAAAAGAGGCTACAGGTCGAGACTAGTAGCAGAATAGGTCGCGACTGAAAACTCCAGAGATGACAGGTCACGACTAGAAGCTGAGGAGGTTATAACTGAAAACTCCAGAGGCGAAGAGTTGCGACTAGTGGACACTGAGGTCGCGACCACAGCTTGAATACCGAAGGTAACACTTCTTTCTCCTTGACTTAAACACATTCGATAGATCCTGGCTGGGAATGGAAAAATTTTTAAAGTTAATTTCCGCTGCGTGTCTTCCAAGTCCCTTCATGTGTTCCCTTAGAGATTACCTTACCTTCATTATCCATAGAATATAAAGAGTTAGTTAGTTGAATTAAAATGAATTAGCCAATACCTCGTTAGCTTAATCTCTATCAAATCTACAACTCGCAGATATGGAATAGAGGAATCTGAATTATTCAACTTAAGAGGAGTAAGAAGATAATTAAACAAGTACAACTATACTCTGCTATAAAATTACTTTAATCAACCACAATCATGTTCAACTAGTTCATGGATAAAGATAAATTAAAGCTCAATTACACAGAAGCAGGAAATCCAACTCAGATTCCTAATCATTCATCATCTACTAACTCCAATTTGAATCAATAAATCTAGTATGAAATATAGCAACCTATACAATCAAATCTAGAGTTAATGACACAATTAAACTCCCTGTTTGCATATCAAAGACTTTGGTTCAGCTTCATCTCCAAGAGAGCATAATAGATCTAGCCTCTTATTGCTGTTAAAACCTTAACAGTAGTAGCAGAAAGAACAACAGAAACCATGGTGAGTAAAGAAGATAAAAGGTGAAAATGGAAGCAGAAAATTCCTCTGGTTCTCTTGCCCAGAACAGAGGAAGGTACATATGAGATAGAGAAAGATACAAAGTGAATGGATCTCAAAGGAGAGAGAGTCGCAGAGCTGTGATGGAGAGTTGTGGAATGATGAGTTGATGAGCAGGCGCTTTCTCATTTATATTCCAACTAATTCCTCCTCATTCTGTTACAACAGTTGCTGGTGGTTAGTGATATTTCCCTACAATGGAAATACAGAAGAACTAATTATTTGTCTAATGAAATAATATTCTAATAAATCTCTAAAATTATATCAATTAATTCCCAATGTTTCAAATTTTTATTGTTTATTAATTGCTCAATATAATAGTAAATGGGGACATTTTGATATTAAAACTCTCTTTTAGCACACTAAAATCTATATAAAAATAAGAGTTTATCAATTCTCCTACACTTAACTTTTGCACTCCGAGCAAAATTAAGGATGAAAATTGAAATTCAAACACATATATTCTGCATAGTTGACAATTCTCAATACAACATAAGAACTTGCAACTATCAATCTTTCCCTTTAATTGGCAACAATTCATACTAATCTCATATCAATAAAAAATCTAACTCATTCAATTAAATCATAGTAGCAATTAGGTTGAGATTTCCTCACAAGGTATAGTGTTTCACTCTCTCTCTTATCAAGGTTATTTTCACTCAACCATCTAGCTTAGGCTTTCCATAGGCTTCTAACCATCCTACATCTCCACCACTAAATGCCACAAGGGTTGTGAATCAAAGGGTCTTTATTAGGGTTGTATTGTTAGAAAGGCTAAATGATGAAATAGAAATGAGTGTCAATGATTAATGAAATACTACACACACTGCTAGAAAATAGGCTTTCTAAACCAGTTGAAAATGGGCTTTTACATCGGACCTTGGTCCGGTGTAGAAACAGCCCGTGTAGAAAATATGATATTCTACACTGGTTATATACGACCATCGTAGAAAATCAGTTTTTTTAAATCGGTTATTCCATACAACTGGTTTAAAAAGTAATGTAAAAATAAAAAAATTGAATCGAAAAACCCTAGGTTCAGATCAGATAAGTTTCTAAACCAGTTTCCCTATTAACGCACTAAAATTCTTTCCTTCTTTGTCACGAATCTGAAAGACAAGGAAAGTGATGAAGAATAATAGATACATGTAAAACACAAGTAGAGAACAAAAAAGAGGAAGAAAGAAAAAGCCAGAGAATCCAGAAATGAAAGAAAAGAAAATCAGATATATACATAGAAACAAAAATTCATAAACATCGTCATCTAATTGAAGACATCACAAAAATATCGTCACAACTTCTTCGAGTTACCTGCTCAAAAGTAAATACAAATATATTTAAATATAACTCAGAAATGAATGAAACGGAAACCTAAATATATACTCAGAAATAAAAACCTAAAAATGTAGTCACTTAATTGAAGATATCACAGAAACACTGTCACAGTTCCTTCGCCTTACCTAGTCAAAGGTTAACAGAAATATATTTAAACAAAACCTAGAAACAAAGAAACAGATACCCGCCAACGTAGATCTGGCTCTTCTTCTTTGGTGAGCTTTAGAGGCGAGAACGATAGACTTTAATAATAGAGAATGACTAGCACATGTATGGGTTATCACATATTTAGGTCTTATTCTTTGACAAGTTTTAGACAGTGTGTTACGAAAGTAGAGCTTCCTGTCACCATGTGTTCTCTCTTATCTGGTTTTCTCTAAGGACGACGATATGATTTGTGAAGATAGGGAAACGCAAAAAACTAAGACTTTTTGTTAGATTTCTAATAGCGAGAACATTCTACATCGGATATCATTCCATCAGGTGTAGAATTTTTGCCCTTATTTACAAAAATGCCACCGCTCATTTCTTTTACACCCGTCATGTGTACATCAGGTGTAGAATATTTTGCCCTTATTTACAAAAATACCACCGCTCATTTCTTTTACACCGATCATGTGTTACATCAGGTGTAGAATGTTTTTCCCTTATTTACAAAAATGCCACCGCTTATTTCTTTTACACCAGTCATGTGTATTTTAGGTGTAGAATATTTTGCCCTTATTTTGAACCGATCATGTGTACATCAGGTGTAAATATTTTACCCTTATTTTCAAAAAATGCCACTGGTCATTTTTTTAAGTCATTTCCGCTAGAACCGGTTTAAAATGGCGCTTTAGAAAGTTTATTTTGTAGTAGTGACATGATCTTAATTATTCAAGCTACTTCAATTTTTAATCACATCCAATTGTACAACTGCAGAAAAGTAACAAGTCCATTATAATTCTTTATACACCCTCTTCATATTCAATTTGAATAACACATCTTTCTTGCTTGCTTTTTCTCTCTCTATATTCTTCTTGTTTTTCTTTCTTTTGCACTACTCTATTTTTTTCTTTTACTTATTCTTTCCTTTTCCCCAACTTTTTAGCTAGATGACAATAACATTGAAGTTCAAATATTCAACAAATGGTTGCAACTTAACAATTATTTCACAATTAAGGAACTAATGCATCAACAAATATCTTGTACAGTACTCATTAATCAAGGATAGAATTTTAAAAGGAAGTTAAGGTCTCAAAGGGATTAAACAAATGATTTAATATTTATGTGGGCTACTGTTTGGCCAAAAGGGTTTTGAAACAAGGATTGAGACAAGTTCTGCGAAGTTACCAAACTAAATGATATCACACAATATTAAGGAGTATATGTTGGAGACTCAAAATCCTTCCATAGGGTTTACTCACCCTAATTAACTCACCATGACTAGATTGCATGAATATTGAACTAAATACATGATACTAATCATTCATGATGCATAATTTCTAGTAGTCAATCAATGAAACAAGCAACTTACACTTTATCGAGTTTGCCAGCATTTAAAAGTATATGCTCAAAATTCAATTTAATTCCATGATAGTAGATTCAAAAGACCAAGCAATAATCAGAATGAGACAGAATTTTTTTCAGCAGTGTCACTTTAGCCGCGATAATAGGGACACCAAGTCGCGACAACAAATCATAGAGGATAAATTTTAGAAACAAGGGATATTTAGTTGCGACAAAAACATACACTAGTCGCGACAAATTATCACAGAGTAAACTTGATAAACACACATGCTCTGGTCACGACTAAAATTCATAGAGAATTAATATCACAACAAAGGTAAACATAGGTCACGACTACAAATCACAGATAGGTAAATTCATGAAAGAAGGTAGTTTGGTCGCAACCAAATGTCATTCTGGTCGCGACTAAAAATTACAGAAACTCTCCCTCACACTTAATTTCTGGATTGTCCTTAATGTGAAAAACTAATGTATAATTTGCAGATGTAGCAGTAATAAGAACAGAAAATGAACCTGAATCTAAGCCCAATTCATATGAAATAAAATTATTTATCTACCCCTACTAACTTGGTCTCTCCCCCACTCTTAATCAACAAATAAAAGCTCAAATAGTATAAGAAACTGAGTAAAATAGACTATGATAAGTAGGGAGACAAGAAAAGAGACAACCTAAATATTAAGGGGTTAAAAGTTTTCTTTGTACAGCTTCAATAAATGGCTATTGACCTAAAATGATGTACCATCTGCTTCATTTAACAATTAAATGGTTCCATAGTCATGGACCTTAGTCACCACATAGGGGCCATCCTAACTAGTAGTAAGTTTTCTAGGTTTGAATGTATATCTGGCTTTAAATTTCAAAACTCTATTGCCAACCTAGGATTTCTTACGTAAAATCTGTTTATCATGAATAAGCTTAGCTTTTTCCTTATAAATCCTAGAATTCTCATAAGCATCTATCCTTATTTCTTCCAATTCCTGAATCTGCAACATTCTTTCTTCTCCAGCAGTGTCAAATTCTATGTTGCAAGCTTTGACTACCTAGAATGCCTTATGCTCAACTTCCACTGGTAAATGACATGTTTACCATAAACCGTTTTGTATGAGTACATCTCAAGTAGGGTCTTATGAGCTGTTCTGTATGCCCATAAAGCTTCATCTAACCTTACACTCTAATATTTCCTTGAGGGTCTTACTATCCTCTCTAGAATCCTCTTAATAACCTTGTTGAAATTTTTAGCTTGACTATTTATTTGGGGGTGGTAAGCTGTTGAAACATTATGCTTATTCCCAAACTTGGCATATAACCCACTTAAAATCTTTTTATAGAAATGAGAGCCTTGATCACTCACTATAGCTCTTGGTACACTAAACCTTGAGAAAATGTTTTGACTTAAGGAATTTAGAAACTATCACTGTATCATCTTTTCCTGTTGGTATAGCTTCCATCCATCTTGAGAGATATAGTCCACAGTTAGCAGAATATATGTATAGCCAAAAGATGGTAAAATGTTCCTATGAAGTCAATGCCCCATACTTCAAACACCTCACAAAATAGCATAGGATATTAAGGTATTTCATGCTTCTTAGTCAATCCACCAAAGTGTTGACACCTATCACAAGCTTTGCAAGATTCATAACAGTCCCTGAATAGATGTGGCCAATAAAAACCAGCTTCAAGGATTTTCCTTGATGTCTTTTTGGCACTGAAATGTCCTTCACAAATAGAAGAATGACATTATGTAAGAATGTTGTCCACTTCTTCATTTGGCACTCATCTTCTTATAACTTGATCAATGCATATCTTTCATAGAATGGGTGTTTCCATATGTAAAATATCACTTCATGCTTGATCTTTTGGCCTTGAAAATGATAAAAACAAGGTGAAATCAGACCAATAACAATATAGTTCACTATATGGCAATACCAAGGTGTAATTATAGAAATCACAGAAATAGAACAATCTCTAAATTCATCACAAATGAGATCAAGATCTAATACTCCCCTTGTATTTTTAGGTAACCTACTAAGATGACCAGCTACCACATTCTTTGCTCCAATTTTATCCCTTATTTCCACATCAAATTACTGAATTAGCAACATCCATCTCAAGAGCAGAGGCTTAGACTATGGCTTTTTAAACAATAACTTTACAGCAGCATGGTCAGTGTATATAATCACTTTAGAACTCAAAAGATAAGATTTAAATTTGTCAAGTGCAAACACAATAGCAAAGAGTTCCTTTTCTGTGGTGGTGTAATTCATTTGATGCATCACATGAAAGCTCAAAATGTAAATGCCAATTTGGTACAGCGAGTATAGGTGGTGTGATACGCATATCTTTAAGTGTCAAATGCTCTTTTACAAGTATCACCAAAACATAGCTCTATATCTTTTTGCATGTGTTTAGAAAGTGGAGAGGCTATCTTGCTAAAATCTTTAATGAATCTTCTGTAAAATCTAGCATGTCCTAGAAATGACCTTAGTTCCTTTAAAGATGTAGGATAAGGAAGATAAGAAATAACCTCAATCTTTGCTTTATCTACTTCAATCACATTCTTAGATATTAAGTAGAATTATGCCTCTATCTACCATAAAATGACATTTCTCAAAATTTAGCACAAGTGTTTTCTCAATGCACCTTGCTAAGACTTTCTCTAAACTTTCTAAACATTACTCAAATTCTTACCATACACTATAAAATCATCCATGAATACCTCCATGTTGCTTTCCAAGAATTTACTGAATATAGACATCATAACTCTTCTTAGTTTCCTAAGTTTTCTCTTAATTTTAGGAGCAAAAGGCACTAATAGTTCAGTTCTTCTATGCATGCAACACATAAACAATTAGGAATAACCAAGCAAGTAATTAAAATCAGACACAGAAGTTTCACATCAAAAAAATTCAAATTGGTCACGACAAAGGATCTTCAAGTCACAACTACTAAAAAGAGCATAAAGTTCTTGAAAATGGATTTTAGGTCGCGGATAATATCTCCAACAGTGATGACTAAACTTCACAGAGAGTAAATCTTTCAAACTAGTCACGACAAACAGTTATAAAAGTCACGACTGGATATCATAGAGAGCAATCAAGTACCTCAGTAAAGCAATAAGGTCTTGACCCAGATAAGGTTTGGTCTCTACTCAAAGGCACAAAGAGTAATTTCTCAGGAACTTAGAAAACATACAGAATGCTATGCAATTCAAATACCAAAGTGAAAGAAAATAACATATTTGTTTCTATTTCTGAAAACTTTTATGCTATGCAATGAAAACAATAAAAACTTAAATTTAAACAAAAAAAAATTACTCAGGTAAACAATGAAATTGACAACCAATTACTTGGCTCCCCAGCAATGGCGCCATTGATAGGCTCGAATTGTCATCCTCCTATCTATCAAAATAATGATTACACCCGATAATGTAGTATAAGGCATAACCCTATTGTTCTTCTCAATGAGCCTTTTTATTGGAATTTTAGCAAATTGGTGGGCAAAGCTATTGAAAATCTGAGTAAAAATATGGGTTTTAGGTTTGATAGAATATTGATGCAATAAAATAGGGTGCACTAAAGTAAATATTTTTGTATTTTTTATTAAGAGGAAAATGAGTTGGATTGAGAAAGAAATATGTTAAGAAAGACTTCTAATGATGAAAACATATCTATCCTTGATCTGAATTTGATATGGGAGCTTTGAAATCACTAGGTCTTAAATAAAACCTCAATCAATTGATTGAGTCCAGTGCATTAATAGTTCTTGAACTCCTTTGATCAAAGCTAGTTTAAAAAACTTCTCAATGCACTGTTAAAAACCACTTAGTATGTAATTAAATCAGATGATGATAATGCCCTTAAATGTTCATCAATCAACAATCATAGACTTCAAGCAATTGAATTAAACATCAACAATCGTTAATAATAGTCTAACTGTCCAGAAATTAAAACTAAAATATTTATATTAAAATCAACAATCTCATCATCTAATGTCAATTACAAATATCTAATATGAGAATAATCAATCGACATTCAATCCATATTCATACAATGAAATCCCTAAATCTAGAAATGTCAAAACATAAAATAGGAGCATATTAAGATAGAAAACTCCCCAGTGCAGTCCATCACCAAGAGACTAAAGATCTAGCCTCTCATAACTCCTACTGTGCTACCATCACTGCCATGAAAAGTGCAGAAAAAGGTGATGGAAAGGTTAAGAGAAAGATGGTAGAAGTTGATTAATAGAAAATAGAAAATCTGTGGAAAGATAAAGAAAAATAGAAAATGTAACATCCTAAATTTTCTCTATCTGTATAAGACTGATAGAGGAAAAAGGTTATGAAGGAACTGGGATGGTAATCAGAAGAAAAGATAATGATTAAGATAAGTTTTAAGCCAATGAAAGAGAAAAGGTATAAAGTTGTAAAGCAAAAGGGACTAAATTGTAATTAATGAATGTTTCAAGGACATAATGGATATTTTGGAAAAGAAAGGGACTAAAGTGAAAAATTTAAAAGTTCCATGGTGAAAAATGGAAGTAGACATAAACTTTAGGCCATTAGGTGTAATTATGAAAAGTTAAGGGCCTAAAGTGCAATTTCCAAAAGTTTAGGGGCAAAATGATAATTATGGAAAGTTGAGCCAGAAAAGGCCAAAAATTGTCTGGAAGCATTTCAGTCCCAAATTTTACCATAAAATAGAGAAAGTTATTCTGATCAGTTTAACGTAACACAAAATTTTGATTTGAGAATCTGATAAATTGATATTAATTTCCAAAGTCTAGAGATTAGTACAATATCTTCTGGACCTCAGAATCAAATAAAAATTGGTGGTAAATTCTTATAAATAATATAAGAATTTATGAAATGGATAGAAGTAAAAAAGGAGTCATGTATAATTAATTATAAAATTTAAGGTGAAATCAGACACCGATAAAGGGTTAAAGGAAGCGTAGGAAATTTTTATCAGGACTTCTGAGTCTAAAAAAATTATGACACTTTGTAAGAATTCATTTTATATTAGAATAAATTTATAAAAATGTCAGAACTAGCAACAGAGGTGTTTAGGATTTATCTCAAAAATCAATGTAAATTAAGAATATTGGTATAGGAAATAAAAGGGGATTCCTTGATATTTGTGCTAATTATCCAATTGGACTCAATTTTAGGTCCATATGGTGTCAAGTGAGGACCTAAAATGTTAATAGAGCTTTTAGGAGTCAAATGGATTTTTGCACTATTTTATGAAATTTTTTAAAGAAAGAAAACTAAAGGAAATTGCAAGGAAGTTTCATGGAATATGTGTGGCATGCAAGGTGCCTTTATGGTCCCCACACACCCTCCACATGGCACCAAGGCAAGGAAGAAAGGGTTATGCCATGTGCTCAATTATATTAAAATAATATAAGAATTAACCTAATTGTGATTAAGATTAATTAATCCAAAAACTAACCAATCAATTCAAGATTTAACCATTATAATAATTAGGAAAAGTGGGGATATTGTGGACTTAGAGTGATAAAGTTTTGGTTATAAATACTCCCCTTGTCTTGCATTAAATTGTGAGTGCTTGTGAACCAAGGGGAAACTCTTGTAATTTCAAAACTCAACCTTTCCAAGGCAATTCCAAGAGGAAATTGATAAGACACATTTTGTATATGGTTTCCGCGACATTTTTAAGAGTTTTATTGTAACTTTACCATTCATTTCATGCCTTAAATTGTACTTTTATGTATTACATGTTTGTGCGTGACAATGTGCTAATTAAAGGGTAAAATGGTAAAATAACTCTTCGAAACTACACATATACTGTTATTTACTGATTTGGACTTTTACAACGAGCTTTTATGTTGAATTGCAGGTATTTTGGAAGACAGCAAGGACCAGGAAAGAAATCACAAATCAATGAAAGTCCAATCACGCTTCTGCACTTTTTAGTCGCGACCAAAGTTTCATCCCGTCGCGACCTTGATTCTTCTGCAAGCTTCTCTGCGTTTATAGGTCACGACCAAAACAAGGACCTGGTCACGACTAGAGAAGACAGTCATGAAGCTGCGAGTTTTCTAGTTAGGTCAAGCTGCTTTTAAAAGGGGAGGCAAGCTGCCATCAAGAAGGAGGCTGGTTTTAGACCTGATTAGGCTAAGAAGCAGTACTCGAGCACTCTCTGATCACCTTCTCCATATATTCCATCCTTCTATACCTTTCCACAGATTTCTACACATCTCTACACCATCAATCTACCATCTATCCATCCTTTCTTTATGGCATCACACCTGAACAGCGATCGCAGTGCAACAGAAGTCATGAGAGGCTAAACCCTTAGTCTCTTGGTGACGGATCTGATATCTTGAGCCCATGGACTAAACTGGGGAGTTTCTTCTTTTCTAATTTGCATCTTGTCATGTTATGATTGCTGCTAGATCTAGGGTTTTCATTATATGAACAAGTTTTAAATATCGATTGATCATTCTCAGATTAGGCTATTGTAATTTGACTCTGGATGTTTGAACGCTGGATTTTAATTTAATATTTTAGTTTCGATTTTAAGAAAGTTGGGTTATTTTTCAGCGATCGTTGTAAACCAATTGAATTACTTGAAATCTAGGGTTTTTGATTGACGACTATTTGAGGGCGTTCTCATATCTAGGGTTAATTGCACACTAAGTGGTTTCTAACAGTTCGCTAATAGCCCTTAAACTAGCTTTGATCAAAGGATTTTAAGGAATATTAAAGTTCTGGACTCAATCGATCGATTGAGGTTTTATTTGAGACTTAGTAATTTAAAATTCCAATTTAAACTTAAGAGCAAGGATAGATACGTTTTAATCATCAAGAGTCTTTCATAACATATTCTTTCAACAAACGAACCAATTTTCATATTAATAAAAAATTCAAAAAAATATCTACTTTTCTGCACCCTTATTTTTTTTACAAATCAAACCCCAAAACTATTTTATCTCTACTCAGGTTTTCATTATTTTTGACATCCAATTTGCTAAGTTTCCTTTAGAAAGGCTCCTTGAGAAGAACGATAGGGTTGTGCCTTATACTATATTATTGGGTGCAATTAACTTTATTTTGATGGCTCAGACTGCGACAATCCGAGAGACTCATCAGAATCCAAGGTACTTTGATCCAAGTTAGCTAAGGCATAAGGTAAACAATCTTTTCTAACTTATTTATATGTGTTTTGGAAGGATGAAACCTAGTTTTAATGGTTAGAAAATGGATTTTTCCATTGATCCTCTTCCTGATCAAAATTCATAAACAAAGAAGGAAAAGGAAGAGTAAGTTAGAACTATGAAAAAGGCATCTAGATAAGTTAGTTTGGATAGTTAGTAATTGAATTAGATTGAAATTCTTTATACTTCAAACTATAGAGGCCTTTCGGTCAAGGGCATAAATTAAAGGAGGAGTGTGAATTTCAATGATCTAATGCTTCCATTGAATTTAAATGGTGATTTTATGTAGGAATGAATAAGATTAGAACTTTGAAAGCATTGAAATTGAAAGATGAAATTTTAAAGTCTTCTATGTTACTATTCACATGCATGAACAGTTATGTGAATTTCATGATTTTGATGCTTTCAATGGTTTTAAAATGAAATTTTGTGTGGGATAAAGTAGAGAAACAAGTATTGGAAGCATTGGAATCAAAATGAGATTTTTTGAAGAATTATGTCCACTCTTTCGGTTATGGCCAATAGGGTAGGTAGGAGTTGGAATTTTGTAATTCTAATTTCATAAATGGATTTAGAAGGTAAAATTGTATAGGGTAAAGTTAAGATGCAAGTCAGTTCAAAGGACAATGCAATTAACTATAAATAAAAAAAGTTAGGGGTTAGATAGTTAATTAAGTTCAATATTTTTAAATCTTGGTTGAAATGAGATTGTGATGCATGTATGAATTTGTAATGTTTAGGATTTTATTTGTGTGTTCAAGAAGACAACCTCACATCAAGGAAAGGTGACAAGGAAGACGATAAAAGAAAAGTAAAACATCAAGGTAGTAAACTTACCTAAACTTGCATGTGTTGAATGTATGGTTGATTGTGTTATGGCTTGATTGATTGACGTTATTCATATGTAATTGTTGAAGCTCTATGTTATAATTACTTTGGCCAATTGTATTTCATATGTAACATGGAAGCATGCACAATGCATTATGTTAACACAATCACAAGTAAGCACTAATACTAAACATTGATGCATACATTATTTAGTACCGTTTACTACTGAGATTTCCCTATAAATCTCTCCTTAATTTATAATTCCATACAGTAGGATCATCAAACATGGGAGGTGAAGATTAGAGGATGATGTTATAGTATGTTTGTATGGTTATATTATGAACAAGTTATGGATTGTATGTATGTAAAGTTAGCTGATGAAAACTTTGTACTTCAACAAAGACTAGTTTTAAGCAATAACTGGTAGTCTATAATTAAAAATAGTAAATAATAAAATAATACTTAGTTAACATTCCAAGCTTCATTTTGACACCAAGAACGCCTTATTTCGATGTCTGTACAAAGAGAACGAATTTTCTAAAGTCAGGGACCATAAACTATTTTCCAAAAAATTTGACCAAATAAATAGTAAATTTTGACGTTAGAGTTGACTTAGTTCATTGGTCAATGGGTCTGATCAAGTGTTTTTCCCTTAAATTACTTTATGTTAGCTTCGACTAGCCTTTTGAACCACTTCATTTTGATTTTTCTAGAATTAGTTATGATTTTTCAAAATTCATTGCTGAATCTGGAATTACCAAATGAACAGTAACCGTGAACTTGGAAATTTCATATTTTGATATTGAACTTCAATGGACTTGTAAGTGGTTCTAAATGCTAACGAATGATCCTTAAGACATATGAAAGTAAGCTATTATAGAAGATGTGTGTGGAAGTTGTAGAGGGAATGTTGAGAGAGAATGAGCACTACTTCTTAGCCAAATATGGCAAAAATCCAACCTCCCTTCGTCTGACTGCCCCTCCTTCCTTTAATTCCATAATGACCTGATCAAAAACGTGCAGCTTCACTAATTGTCCCTTTTGGTCGTGACCAGATCCATATTTTGGTCGTGACCTGTAAACTTAGAAAAACTTCCTAGAAGAAATTAGGTCACGACCTTTGGACACTTCGGTTGTGACTAAATATCACAGAAGCTGGCTTCCTTGATTTGGTCCTCTTTGTCTTGTGATTTCTTTTCTACTTACATTAGTCCTTTGTTCTCCTTCAAAATACCTGCAATTCAAAATAAAAGCTCACTGTAAAAGTCCAACTAATTAAGAACAACATATATGCAGTTTGAAAGAGTTAATTTACCATTTTACCCTTTAATCAACACATTGTCATGCACAATCATGTATTACTACAAAAGCACAATTACAGGCATAACATGAATGGTAAAATTGTCATAAAACCCTTAAAAATGTCACAGAAACTATATACAATTTATATCCTATCAAAGCCCCAGCAACTACATCCAAATTAGTCCTATCTAAAGTACGCAGTCCTGAGTGAAAATACTGCACCAAATGCTCACTTGGATGAATTAAACAGGTACAACTATACTCTGCTATAAAATTGCTTTAATCAACCACAACCATGTCCAACTAGTTTAAGAATAAAGATCAATTAAATCTTAATTACGTAAAGTAGGAATCCAACTCAGTTTCCTAATCATTCATCATCTACTAACTTCAATTGAGTCAATAAATCTAGTATGAAATATAGCAAATGATACAATCAAATCTAGAGTTAATAACACAATTAAACTCCCTATTTGTAGATCAAATACTCTTGTTTAGCTTCATCTCTAAGAGAGCATAATAGATCTAGTCTTGCATTGATGTCAAAACCTCAACAACAGCAGCAGGAAGAATAATAGAAACCATGGTGAGTGAAGAAGTTAGAAGGTCAAAATTAAAGTTGAAAGTCCTCTGGTTCTGTAACACCCCAATTTTTAGGCCTAGAGATGCCAGAAAGAGAATTCAAGGGCATAATCATAATTATGGGAAAGATCGGGCTGGTAGCCAATGAGTACTATATTTTGCCAGAAAATAGAGAAAATTATGCTGATCATTTCACTGAACTGTGAAATGTTCATATGAGGTCTCTATGTGTATGAAAGAATTAGAAATGTGACCAAGGGTAGAATGGTCATTTTTGAAAAGTGTGCGCGGGAGCGTACTTTCAGGAAAAAATAGCCCGGTCCGGATAAAATATTTGAAAATATCGGGAGATAGAGAAAAGGATTCCGGATTGAATGATGCAACACAGAATTTTGATTTGAGGTCCCGATTTTTCTGTAAAAATTCTCGAAGATGGGAATTTACAGTATAATCGGTAAAGGAAGAGCAGTCCGAATAGAGATGATCGGACTTTGGCCAGAGGCCATACAGTGTTTTCTAAGGCCCATAGTGACACCAGGGAAGGCCCAGGCCCATAATATCAGTTCAGTGGTAAGAGGGGCCGGTGTCCGGGAAAAATGTGCAAAATGACGAAAATGCCCTTATGTTATAGAATAACTGAAGAACGAGTAAAGGGTATTTTGGTCATTTGGCTAAGGTTAGACAGTCAAGAAAGGGTATCTGGATAGTTGACCAGGGTCAGAGAATACTCTGGTAAGATATGAAAAGACAAAAATGCCCCTAAACCTAGTAAGGTAAAGAATGGAAATGAAAGGACTTAAGTGCAATTATGGAAAGTTTAAAGCCAAAAAAGAAAAGTAGACAAAAATGTGGGGTCCTTAAGTGTAATTTTAGCCAAATAGAAAGGGACTTAAATGAAAAGAAGAAAAGTTCCCTGGGGCTAAATTGTAATTAAAGAAAGTCAGGCCGGAAGTGGTTTGGACTGTCCGAAAGCATTTCAGTCTCAAATTTCACCAGTAGAGAGAGCAAGTGACGCTCGGTAATCTGGCTTGATACAGGAATTTTTGAAGACTCCAGATAGCCAGAAATGGACTGATCGTCCAAAAGTTATAGAAATTCATACCAGATATCCTAGATTTCAGATCTAAGTGAGAAAATACAGGATGATACGTCCTTATGGGACGGATGTCAGAAAACTGACAGAATACCGATAGGAGGCCTGTAGAAAAAGTTATTCTCGAATTAGAAAATCCAGACGGGAGTGTGACGCCTCCGGGTATCCGATAGGGAGATTTATCGGTATTTGAAAAGGGACTGAATGAGTTCGGATGACCTCAGACAAATGACTGATATGACTCACAGGAATGCCTGAACACCGCAGGCCAGTGTATCGGACAGAAGGAGCCGGTGTCAGGATATGTGTATAAACGGTGAATAATAGATAAAATATTCAATAATCATTGACAAGGGAGGATTCCTCGTAATACGTGCCATAAAGGTAGTGGACCCTAAAAGGCCCAATAATGGCGCCATCAAAGGCCCAGGAAGACCCTTGGACTGATAGGTGGGCCAGTGTCCAGCAGAACCCCGGAAAAGTGTGAAATTACGAAAATGCCCCTGTGTTGTACAAAGGGTTAGTAGATGTATGAAGGGTATTTTGGTCATTCTGGACAGGCCCAGGAGCCAAGCCACATACAGATAAAGTTACTTAGAGTCAGTATATACCCTAACAGGGTACAAAAAGGTGTAAAATGACGATTTTACCCTTAGGGCTAAGATAGCGCAAGAGAGGGCACTCAGGGGTATTTTGGTAATTTGCCAAGGGCTATTTCTTGGGAATCGAGCTATCAGAGTTCTTGAGCCTGATCAGAGACCCAAGATAATATTCCAAGGCCCAAAAACGTAGCCCATGAAGTATGTGGGAAAAAGTGGCATTAAAATACTATTTTAATGTTGTTTCAATAAAGTAAAGTTACTCGGTCAGCACGATAACCGAGGAGGTGATCAGATAAAGTCCTGGACTTATCTGGATAGCATTGGAAGGCGTGAAAGGTCCCTTCCAGATGCCACATGGCGTCATCTTAGAGGGAGAAGAAAAGTTAAGGACATATGACACAATCTTAGCCAGCGAGTCCAGTTTGTGGGAAATCGGACCGGACCGGTACTGGATTGGACTGGGGATGCTGAGTCAGCTGATGAGGTGTCCAGGAATTGTGACATGTGAAGAATGTGGCGATGAGGTGTCCCATGAGGTGTCCTGGAGTGATGTCATGCGTGATGCAGTAAAAGGAATAAAGAAAAAATAGGAAATTCCGGAAAAACCAGGACCACAGGATTAGATGACTTCAAAATTACAGAAATGCCATTGACCAAAACTATAAATACCCCCCTTGCTTCATATGCTGCACGGCCAAGGGCCTTTTAGAGAGAGGAGGAGGTGCTAGAGAGAGAAAGTGAGAGGAAGAAAGAAAGAAAGGAAGTTCTGGCGGAGTTGGAAGCATAATAGAGATAGTAGAGTTCCGCTGAGCTCTTGAGGTAGTAACTAATCCTAGCTTTTATGTAATGTCTTTGTGATTTGTTGTGCTATTATTTGGTTGGATTGTTGTTTTATATGTTATGTCTGAAGCTCTGCTATAATGCTATGATCATATGTTATTAAGCATGGAAGCATGCGGCATACTTATCTGTACACAATCACAAGCAAGCACTGTCACTCTGCATTACATATATTGTTATGATTGTTGCTACTGAGATTCCCCCGAATCTCATCCCAATAAGTAAACCATTACAGGGGAGGTTATGTCGAAGTGAATTTTGGGAATTTTAAGAGACGCCGTTATGCTGCCGAAATTATGACAAGATGGCAATAGTAGATAAAGGAACTTATACATACTGTGTACGTAGGTATTGTCTAAGGAGGCTGGAAGTGAGTGGACCTAGCCGGTTCATCCAGTCTTTCCTGGGTACTTACATAGAATGGTAGTTCTCACGGGAATTATCGAATCGGTATAAGATCAGTTACTTTCTGAAGATGAAGCGTAGCGGTTATGCTGCCGGATTTCAGGCAGGAAAAGATGCAATAGAGATATGAGAATTTATGTACATGGCCAGATGTAAAACAACTTATTAATTAATAATAATTGTTGTTTGGCATGTTTGACTGATATATGATGGATGTATGCTTATGCATGTAATGTTGGTTGCTGAAAATTAACACTATGAACAGTAACCTGTGGGGACATGAGGATGTTTGACCCATAATTAAAAATAGTAAATGGATGAATAAATGTATGATATTTTTAAGGTAAATAGTAGACATACCAAGCTTCGATTTGATATATAGTATGACTCATTTGGATGTCCACAAAAGGATATATAAATTATCAAAGTTGGGACCAGAATGCTGGATTAGGGAGAAAAACGTGGGATGAACAGTAAAGTTGACACGTTGACTGACGTTGACTTGGTCAATGAATGGTCAACGAGTTATTTTTTCCTAAAATATAATTGAGTTAGCTTCAAGTATCAATTTGAACCACTTCATTTAGATATTTCTAGAATTAGTTATGATTTTTCAAAGTCAGGTTACTCATCTGGAATTTTCAAGTGAACAGTACTCGATAAGAGTAAAACTCCAGATTGAGAAATTGGACTTCAATGACCTTGAAAGTGGTTCTAAATGCTTCCAAATGGTCCCTAAGACACATGAAAGTAAGGATGTTTCAGGTTCTCTTACCCAGAATAGAGGAAGGTGACATATGAGATGGAGAGGGACGAAGTGAATGGATCCCGAAGGAGAGAGAGTCGCAGAGCTATGATGGAGAGTTGTGGAATGAGTGAATGCCTCCGTGATCCAGAGGGTCTGTGAGAGTGACATTTGTATTGGTTTGAATGTTCCCCTTTTTGGCACATGATTGTGAGTGATTCTCTTATCATAACATAACTAAAAATTGTTGCCTCCGTGATGAGCTGATGAGCTTACACTTTCTCATTTAAATTCCAACTAATTCCTTCTCATTCTGTTTCAACAGTTGCTGGTAGTTAGTCATATTTCCCTGCAATGGAAATTCTGAAGAACTAATGATTTGTCTAATGAAATAATATTCCAATAAATATTTAAAATTATATCAATTAATTTCTAATTATTTAAAATTTATATTATTTATTAATTGCTCAACATAATAGTAAATGGGGACATTTTGATAAGAAAACTCTCTTTTAACACACTAAAATCTATATAAAAATAAGAGTTTATTAGCCAGCCATGGTTATAGGACATTAATCCACTTTCTAACCATTATAACCTAGGTTTCAATCTTCCAAAACACATATAGAAAGATTAGGAAGATTGCTTACTTTAATCCTTAGCTTGCTTGATCTCTAGGTACATTGATTTGATATGGAATTGCTTGAGTTTTTAATTAGCAAGAACTTCCCCAAGGCTTCTCTAAGGCCACAGTTTTGTACTAAAGGGAGGGGCATTAATAGAGAATTTTTAAGGTTCTTGGGACTAATCTACCCTTGCAATTGCTAATTATTACAATGACTTAATCCTTCCTCTCATTAGTTGATTTTTGGATTAATTACACATAATCATCATTAACTTAATTCTTATATTATTTTAATATAAATTAGCACATGGGATAATGCTTCTTTCCTATTCTTGGCGCCATATGGAGGGGATATGAGTCCCACAATGACACCTCACATTATCTCTTGAATTATCTTTTTTTTTTAAAATATCCAAATCTGACTTGAGCTCTAAGACTTGCTATTGGGCCTATTGGTCTTGCATATGATGCCATTATTGGGCTTTTCTTAGGTCTAATAGCTAATTGGCATAAATCTCAAGGCACATCCTATACCGATATCCTAAAATTCTACTGATTTTTGGAATAAATTCTATAAAATTCTTTTAAGGGTTATATTTTTTAAAAAATCATTCTAATATAAAATGAATTTCCTAAAAAGTCTCATAATTTTTTGATACTCCTAATAAGAATTCTATATGTTTTCTCTACATCCTTTATCGGCGTCCGATTTTAATTTAAATTCTCTAAGTAATTCTACAGAACTTCTTTTTTACTTTTGTTAGTTTCATAAATTCTTATATTAATTATAAGAATTTACTATAAACTTTTATTTGATTCTGAGGTCCAAAAATACTGTACTAATTTCTAGACTTTAGAAATTAGTATCAATTTATCGGGACCTTAAATCAAAATTATGAGAGACATGCCTAGCCCGAATTCTATCTTGTATTTATTGGTAAAATTTGGGACTGAAATATTTCTTGGTAATTTTGGGCCTTTTCTGGGTCAACTTTCCATAATTACGCTTTTGCCCCTGAATTTGACAAAATTACACTTTAGTCCCTGAATTGCCAAATTACATTTTAGTCCCTTTCTACCCAGCTTGAAATTCTAATTTGGTCCTTGAAATCTTAAAACTCCATTTAGGTCCCTTCTTAACCTCTTTTCTCTATCAGTCTTATATAGATAGAAAAAATTTAGGATGTTACAATTTTGATACTTTCATTGAGTCCAGAAGGCAAAATCATAAAGGATTGAGCCAAGGGACAAGAGTTGAAAGTATTAAAATTAAAAGTGAAATTTTTTAGAAAACCCTTAGTGTTGGCAATTCTGTTATGTTCAGTACCCCAAAGAGGAGTTGGAATTTGTTAATTCTAACTTCATATTTGAATTCCTTGGGTAAAATTGTGTTGGATATGGTCAAGGCACAATTTAATTCAAAGGGCAAGATAATTAAACAAAATTATAGAAAGTTAGAGGTTTATCGGTTTAAGAAATTGAAGCAAGTTTAGAACTTGATTTAACTCAGCTGTAATGAATGCATTGTTATTCTATGTTAGGCTTTGATAATTTTCATAAAGAGGACTATAAAGAAAGAGGCAAATATGTAAAGGAAAGGTTAAGGAAAAGTGATAAAGAGGTAGTGAACTTATACCTAAACTTGTATCCTTGATGCTTAAGTGTTGTAATTGTGTTGTTGGCTTGACTTGATTATGTGAAGCATGTATGGTTGAGAAAGCTCTATTTCTTTTTATGCTATGGCCATATGTTATAAGTAAGAAGTACGGATGCATGTCATTATGAAAGCATGATCATAGTAAGGAAGCATGTTTAACACTAAGTATATTGCTACATACACTGTTTATGGTACTATTTGCTATTGAGATTTTTCTAGAAATCTCACTCCTTCCATGACACCCAATCACAATAGGTTATTCATGTGATGAGGAGATAAAGATACATGAAGAGAATTAAGAAATGAATAGCATGAATGATTTGTATTGGATGTTATGAATTGTATATGTAAATGCATTGTATTAAGTTACTGGCAGCAATTTGTATCTGCCTAGGAAAATTAGTAAACTATGAAATAAATGTATGATATTTTACATAATGAAAGTAGACATCTTAAACTTTAATTTGATATAAAGAAAATGGATGTTTATATTAGCCTTCAACATTTTGATTATGACAATTAATTGAGAAAGAATTTCAAAAAGTATTTTGAAACTGTTACATATCATTTATCAATAAGTTTATTGATCAGACAGTCATTCGATAAATCAGAAAGAACTTTTAAGGAAAATAGGTTTTCTGAAAAGTATTTATCGATGACCAATTTGATAAGGTTTCTTATAGATAAAGACTGAAGGGAATTGGAAGACACGCAGCGGAAATTAACTTTAAAATTTTTTCCATTCCCAGCCAGGATCTACCGAATGTGTTTAAGTCAAGGAGAAAGAAGTGTTACCTTCGGTTTTCGAACTTTGGTCGCGACCTCAGTGTCCACTAGTCGCGACTCCTCTCCTCTGGAACTTTCAGTCGCGACCTCCTCAACTTCTAGTCTCGACCTATCACCTCTGGAGTTGTTAGTCGCGACCTACTCTGCTTCTCATCGCGACCGGATGTCTCTGGAGTTTGTAGTCGCGACCTCGTCAGCTTCAAGTCGCGACCTGTCTCCTCTTTTCAGATTTCTGACGTTCAGATGCCCGTATGGTCGCGACCTCAGTGTCAATAGGTCACGACCTTGCTTGGTGTCTCGTCGATCGCAAGAAGTCGATAGCTCAGATCGGCTTCCTCTACCGGTATCCACACGAACAGCGTTCCAATCGCGAACGACGTGGTAGCGCCTCTTGTCCCTCTAGGGCTTTCTAGAGATTCTGTCCTCACCATCTCTATTTCGGCAGTTTCTTATCTGTAAACCTTTTGCACTCTCCCTGCCCCCTTTTCTCACGTCTGAATGTGTGTGTAGAGATGTGTAGAACCCTAGCCCCTAATGTCAAATATATAGGAAGCTATCGGGCTTCTAATAGGGCCGGGCTTCAGAATTAATCTTATATTAATTCTGAATTAATACAATATCATATATTACATAATTTAATAAGAAACTAATTAGATAAATATGGTTTATATTGTCCCACAGATTTAATTCACCTATTTATTTAATTTAAAATAAAGATAAGACAGAATTATATTTGATTTATTCTCATAAATCAAATTTGAGATATCTTATCAATTTGAATTTCAAATTCAAATAGATCATATCCATTTAAATTCAAATTCAAAAGTGATAGAGATTTAATTTATCCTTATAAATTAAATCTTACAAATATCTCTTATATTATATATAATATATATATACTAATTTATATATATATAATATATATCCACCCTAGATTATTCATTGAATCTAGACATCTCTTAGATTCAATGAATCTGGACATCATAGCTCGTATTGGGTTGTTTTGTGTGCGACCCTGTAGGCCCATATGAAGTTGGCAGTAGCCCAGTTACTATACTGACCCACAAGTCGTAAGCGGTCTCTAGCAAGGCATTACAACTACCAAAAACATATGAGGATCGATAAACGATGTAACATTTCATACAACCATATCACGTCCCTTTTGTCACACGATATTTCGGTCAAGGATGAGGCATGGAGAACGTCATCCTCCTGTTCCTGACCGTTACTTTCTCGATCCCTGAGTAGTCTGAATATAGAAATGGAACTACCCTTCCATTCCAGTATGGCCATACATTTCTCAGACTCACTCATCGAGGGAGTAATATCTCTCTACGAATGTGAGGGACAAATTCCATCTTGACCATTCACATTCCTCCGCATGAAAAATCACTAAGCCCGAGCATAGCCTTTATGATCACTCGGTCAAAAGTGACTTTTGACTAGGTCAAAGCTGAGCGTTTGACATGTAGGAATCCATGATGATCCCAGGTAAAAGGGCATAGTGATATGGCTTGTATATGAGAGAAGCTTATGACTTGACCCATGCAGCTCTCTCATAGCGGGTCAGTCCAACACCCTGTACTCTTACATGTGCTTATGACTTTGATTTATATCTCTATATATCTTCAAAGTCATACTGGTCTTATTTCATCTCTGCTCCCGTATAGATGACCGACCAGGGACATTTAGGATAAGATCACGAGTTATCCAAGGATTGTCATCATAGTAAGCATGCAAATAATATGATAACAATTAAGAAATTCATAAATCAACAATGTTCATAAGATAATGATTGGCCCCTAGGGCACAATACAAAGACTTCGATAAATCAATCAAATTTTGTTTATAAAAATTCTGAGTTCATAGTCTTAAAACTAAAATTATTTGAAGCTCTATTCGATAAGTGTATTTATTGAATAAGCCTTTGATAATTTTTATAAAGACTCAATTTGTAAAAATATTATATAAAATGATTTATCAAAGCATTGATCGAACAAAGTATTTTTCGATAAGATCTTGATCATTCATATCTTATTTTCAAAAGAAGTTATTCTATTTTTAAAAATTCATTTATCGAAGGATTATTTGATAAGGGAATTTATCGAATAACTCTTCGATAAATAAGAGAAAATTTCTAAGTTTTCAAAAGCTTTGAAAATAATCTTCCACATATTTTTCTATTTGCTTTTGATAGAATACTATTCTATTTGTTTAACCATGATTTAGAAAAACTTATGAACAGAGAATAGAAAGTTTATAGGTTTAAAATCTTATCATTAAAAATGCTTTTAGAAATGTCCAGATCACTGATCTTCTGTTCTGATTAACGATCTTTACAGTAATATAATCAAATTGAATTTTTCTCTTCTCAAAATCAAATTGATCTTTGGAGCTTTAAGTTACAATTATATAAGATCAATTGGAAGAACAAAAGATAAGATGTTTCAAACTCAAATCACTAGAGTTTCAATTTGATAAATGTTCCGATAGTGATTTGATTGTTTGAATTGTTTTGATAATGATTCATTTCTCATAATGCTTGATTGATTTGTTTGAATCATCTTATGGATTGATATATCTTGAATCTATGTAGAAAAGTTTATTCATAAAAGATTCAAAGAATAATTCGTTATGCTCTTATCAATAAACTATTCAATTAGGTTATTTATCAAAGAGATCTTCGATAAGATCCTTTGTTAAGCTTAATCTGTTGAAATTCTAATTGACAAGTCCTAGAATAACTTTGATGAGCTTATGAATTATTTGGATTTGATTGAATGAATGACCTTCATAAATTATATAGCCTGATCTCAGTTGATTATATGCTGATGACTTGTTCTGTTTAATCTCTATTTTGATCTAAATAATGAACTTGACTTGTATTGCTAAATGATATTGAGTCTTGATCTTATTTGTCAAAATGATCATATGAACTTGAGTTTCCAAATATGATATATGATATGAGAAAAGATCATAATGACTGAAAGTCTATTTGAAAAGTTTTAAAAAGAATGCTCTTTAGCATTTATCGATAAGCTATTCAAAGAATCCATTTATCAAAGAACACTTTGATAAATTATATATTGTGAAATATATCAATAAGTTTAAAAGCATATATTTTGAAAGAATATTTTTCAAAGAGTTTATCGATAAGGACATTTATCAAAGAACTATTCGATAAATCATATACTATCTCTTTTTAATTTATTGAAGATTTATCGAAGTCATTTTTTATAAGGTTAATTATCGAAGAATTGCTTAATAAGGTTTTAACTATTTCAAATATAATTCTTCAGTAATTTATCAAAGACCTTTTCGATAAGGGTGCTCTTCGCTAAACTCTTCGATAAGTAAAGCCATTTTACAAGAAGTGTTTTAAACCGGACTTTGTTAGATTTTGATATTTAATTCTAAATCATTTAGAAATACTTGCTATATGCTTACACTGATTATATATCTTTAATAAAGCATGTTTCAATATTATTTACAGGTTGAATCAAGATTAACAAATAGATCAACTAAAGAGCCAAATTATCCACGTTAGTAATATACAACGGCTATATTTGATAACGGCTATCCCAATGGCTACTTCAATGCTTCAATAGAATTTTGAAGAAATAAGTATAAAAGAAGAAGAAGCCAAAGTGAGAAAGCTGAAGAAGTTAGACAATCATAAGAAAATACATCAAATGCTTACAATGCACTTCGATCACATTCACTGATTATATCTCTGTTTTACTCTGTTTCTGGTTCAAAGCATATCATTTTCTTAGAAGAGAGAAACAATAGAGCTTCAGCTTAAATGTGTATCAAAATTCACTGTACTGAGAGAGTTTTATTTGTATAACTTATTCTCTAATTTACTCAAGTGGATTAAGTGTTTGTAACCTTATAGATGTAAGGGAGTGTGAGAGGAATTCTCACTTATTGAATACCTTACGGGTTGTAAGCGGGAGTGAGAGGGGATTCTCATGAGAATGTACTGAGGCACCAAGTGTAACATCCCAATTTTTAGGCCTAGAGACGCAGAAATAGCTTAAGATTGAGAGGCTACCAGACCCCCTTTGAGCAGAAGTCCCAGAGACACACAGAGAGTTTTCAGGGACTAAGCTGCGGGTAAGTGAAGGTACAGGGATTTATGAAAATCTCAAGGGGTAGATGGTCATTTTGGGAAATATGAAGGTTAAAGGTTGCAGAGTTGAGAGTTGACCATTTTGGTTGCGAAGAGAAAGTATTATGGTCATGACTAAGTTTTACAGAAAAGGTCTAGACGCGACTGGAAGATGTGTGGGTTGCAACTAAAAGACAAAATGAGTCTGGTTGTGACTAAAAAGTGATGAGGTCGCGACTAAGTGATGTTTAGGTCGCGACTAAATGATGTTGAGGTCGCGACTAATAAACACAGAAGGCATTAAGTTGCGACAGAAGGATAGTTAAGTCGGGACTGTGTAATGAAAAGATGTTAGATGCCAGGAACCAAGTGGGCCAAGAGTTATGAAGGTCCAAGAGAGATTGAAATGATATTTTAATAAAGTATAGTTACCCGGTCGGAGATAGAACTAGGAAAAGGATCAGATAAAGTAAAGGTTATCCAGAACCATGAGGTGGCATGAAAATATGTCCTCATGGGACCCACAAGATGCCACATGGCATTGAGTTAATAGAGAGAGAAAAAGTAGAAAAAGGTAAAGGACACGTGGCAAGATTTCAGCCGCTCATTCCAGGAAAAGACTATGGAATTCTCTGGAAGCGCTAAGTCAGCATGCCTGTGTCCCAAGGGCCCCACCAAGGCGCCAGCTAAGTGAAACATCCTCCCTTAGACCCCTCATAGTACACTTGCGGAAGCTAGATAGCTCGATTATACCTTCACTCAAGCCTAGAAATTTAAAATTTTACTCTTAAGTTTCTTATTCTGAACCTTTAATTTGTAAACTAATTTATCTCGTTCTACACATCAAAATGAGGCTTACTACCTATCCACATAATGCCCCAAATGTGTGCCACTAGCTCACCAAATTTCGTGGCCAAATTCCTCCTTTTACTAGGTCAAACTGAGGTCAAAACACTGCTACCTCAGGACCTGCGAATTTCTCTCTCATAATTTCTGATACACAAATTTAATATGCCAAACAATATTTATTATTAAATAATAAATGGTCATACAACAGGGCATACACAAAATCCTCATACTTCTATTACATCTTTTTCTGCCTAAAATCCGGCAGTATAACGGCTAGGCTTCATCTTTACAAATAACTGATCTTGTACCGATTCAGTAATTCCCGTGAAAACTACCATTATATGTAAGTACCCAAGAAAGATTGGATGAACCGGCTAGGTCCACTCACTTCCAGCCTCCTTAGACAGTACCTACGTACACAGTACGTATCAGTTCCTTTCTTTACTATTGTCATCTTGTCATAATTTCGGCAGCATAACGGCGTCTCTTAAAATTCCCAAAATTTACTTCGCCATAACCTCCCCTGTAATGGGTTATATATGGGGATGAGATTCGGGGGAATCTCAGTAGTAATAATCATAATAATATATATAATGCAGTGTGACAGTGCTTGCTTGTGATTGTGTACAGATATGTATGCTGCGTGCTTCCATACTCAATAACATATGATCATAGCATTGCAGTAGAGCTTCAGACATAACATATAAGACAACAATCCAACCAAACAATAGCACATCAAATCATAAAGCCATTACATATAAGCTAGGATTAGTTACTACCTCAAAAGCTTAGCAGAACTCTAGAATCTCTATACTGCTTCCAGCTCCGCCAGAACTTCCTTCTTCCTTTCTCTCTTTCTTTCTTTCTCCTTCTCTCTCTTCTTTCTCTCTCTTTTCCTTGCGAAACCGTGAAGACAAATGAATGGGGGAGGGGGTATTTATAGTTTCCACCGATGGCACTTCCGTAATTCTCAAGAACTCTGAACTTGTGGCCACCGTTTTTCCTGGAATTTCTTATTTTCTTTTCCATTTATGACATCATCACCATGACATCATCCAAGGGACACCTCATGGGACACCTAATCTGTCACATGGCGCAAATGAAGGCCCCTGGGACACCTCACCAGCTGACTCAGAGTTTCCAGAGAATTCCAGAGTCTTGCACCGGAATAAACAGCTGAGATCGTGCCACGTGTCCTCAGCTTTTTCTTCTTCCTCTATGTTGGCGCCGTGTGGCATCTTGCTGGCACCTTTCACGCCATCCAATGCTATCCAGATAAATCCAGAACTTTATCTGATCACTTCCTCGGTTATCATGCCGACCGAGTAACTCTACTTTATTGAAAAGTCACTAAAATATTATTTTAATGCCACTTTTTCCCACATATATGCTGGGCTACGTTTTTGCACCTTGGGACTTCTATCTTGGGCCCTGATCAAACTCAAGCACTCTGATGGCTCGAATCCCAAGAAACATCCCTTGGCAAATTACCAAAATGCCATTGGTTCCTTTTTCTTTTCTTTAATGAGTCTAGGGGCATTATTGTCTTTTCACCTCTTACCAGAGTACTCTCTAACCCTGGTCAACTATCCAGATATCCTTTTCTTGACTGTCTAACCTTAGTCAAATGACCAAAATGCCCTTTACTCATTCTTTCACTATTTTACAACATAAGGGCATTTTCGTCATTTTACACCTTTTTCCCGGACACCGGCCCCTTTTACCACTGAACTGATATCATGGGCCTGGGCCTTCCCTGGTGTCACTATGGGCCTTACAAACACTATATGGCTTCTGGCCACAGTCCGATCATCTCTATTCAGACTACTTTTCCCTTACTGATTATAACTGTAAATTCCCATCTTCAGGAATTTTTATAGAAAAATCGGGACCTCAAATTAATATTCCGTGACTCCTCATTCAACCCGGAATCCTTTTCTCTATCTCCCGGTATTTTCAGATATTTAATCCGGACCGGGCTATTTTGGTCTGAAACTACGCTCGCGCGCACAACTTTTCAAAATGACCATTTTACCCTTGGTCACATTTCTAATTCTTACATACTCATAGAGACCTCATATGCATATTTCACAGTTCAGTGAAATGATCAGAATAATTTTCTCTATTTTCTGGTAAAATATGGTACTCATCGGCTACTATCCCGATCTTTCCCATAATTATAATTATGCCCCTATATTCTCTTTCTCGCATCTTTACTTATCTTCTCATCCTTCATCTTAAGTTCTAGAAATTCTCTTTCAACAACTAGTCCTCTGAACTCTTCGGGAGTCATTGTAAATTGAAAGGATGGACAACCCGCCCATATCAGGTTATCTTACTCAGGAGCCAGCCCATATCTAGCTACCCGCAAAATTCTAAGGCTTAAGACTTAGGATATTCCTTACATTCCTCTTTTTGAACCTAGGTGAACTGTCCTTATTTTGTAGGTCAAAGACTTAACTCATCTTTAAATCCTGAGGAACTTAGCTCATCCCTCGAATTCCTACAAAATATAGGTAAGTGATCTGCCCATATCAGATTACTACCCTGGGATTACGGGTTTAATAGCCTGCCCATATCAGACTACCTCCCAGTTCTCCTACACCCAAAAATTGGGATGTTACAATTCTCCTCCCTTTTTAAAAATTTCGTACTCGAAATTTTAAGGGTACCTCATCTTTCCTGAAGATAACTTCTTACTAATCTATACAGCTATATGGTTTTTATAACGCAGTCATATACAGCAAGTAAGATCATCCCTCTCTGTCTTATCCTCTTTCCAGTGATGGTCTAGATGAGCAACAGCTTGGTCCCAGACCTTCCACATGGTACTTAGCAACTTACATCTCTCATGCTAGTTGCTATAGCTACCCATGTTCTAACCCCTCTTACAGCACCCTCATCACTGAATTAAGACAGATTTCTTATCTTACTAATTGCTTCTCATGACCCGTTATAATAACCACTTTCGCTAGATCAGAAAAGAACTCTTCATTAATCTCATCATTTATATCACATCTATCTCTAGGCATACAGTTTCTTACAGCTCAGTCGCCCTTATAGCTATGGTCCTTTTTAACCATTCTTAGGGTCGACTTCAGGGGATTTGGGGACTCTATTTGTGGTAAGAGCAAACACCCTTCCTGTTGTCTTTGGCCTAGGGATGTCAGCATTCTTAGGGCAAACTCTCGCAAAGTGACCTTTCTAGCCACAAATAAAATAGCCGCTCTGCCCTGCTCGATACTCTCTCGTGCCATGGCTCCTTCCACATCTTTGACATCTTTGCCCTCCAACCTGATCCTCACCTTGATCAGTCCCTTGCCTAAAATGTTGCCTTTTTCTCTTGTTATTGTTATTGGCTTCATAACTTGAGCTACCTCTCAGAGTGCTCTTAGCCAATACTTCTTTACCTCTTACCTCTGGTTTAGTCACTTCCTTGCTCCTTATGCTGTTCCCGGCTGATGCATGATTGTTTGTACTTCTTTATGTCAATCTGCAGATTTCTACCGCTCTATTGAACTACGTAAACTGCTGAGGAATTATCCTTTCCTTTAGGGCACTGCTCAGGCCCTCCACTAATCTCTTCATCGACCATTCTTCTAAGGTACGTAGAATAGCTCGACAATCGGAGATACTTAGCCAAATACTCATCGAATGGCTCTTTTTCTCCCTGCTTTAAAGTAAGGAACTCAACTTCCTTCGCGTCCCTCACTGACTGGGGAAAGTATTTTTCCCTAAATTATCCCAGAAACACTTCCCATGTAACTATGTTTCCTTTTGCCTGAAGAATAAGCTCGGTATTCCTCCACCATCTTCGCGCATCCTTCTCAAACTTGAAAATGGCCATTCGGGCTTTTCTTCCTGATGGGCAGTCGAGTACCTCAAAAATCTTCTCTAGCTGATCTATCCAATCTTCAGCTACTTGCACGTCAAACGTCCCCTCAAACGCCGGAGGATTGTACCTTTGGAATCGATCTATCCATTGCTGAATGATATTAGGATCTGCCACTGGATCCTCTATTCTTGACTGCTCATTATTTGGAGGAATTCCTGATATCCCTTCTGTTGGTCTATCAGGGGTCCGCAATTGATTAACCATAGCTATAAGAGTAGCTATAGTTGCATCTCTTTCCTGATCTCGGCGAACTTGTTCCGCTCTCATCTCCTCCATCATCCTTTGCTGCTGATCCAGCCTAGCAAGGATGACTTGCATAGGATCTACCTCATTAGAGTTGCCAGCTTCCTCTCTATGTAGCTCCTCCACTTGAGTTCTACATCCCCGTCTCGTGTTTACCATCTTGTTCCTTGTTAATCAGAAAAAGAAATGTAAACACATTAACATCGTACTACTTACTCATTTAGGAGCTTTACCTCCACTGGACTTCTCTAAACCTTTAACTCTTCTGTACATATTAGTCGCGACACAAGACCTTTCTCGTCGCAACCTCAGCTCTCTGTGATTACTAGTCCCGACCTTGAAACCTACTCGTCACGACCTGATCTCTTTATGAATCACTGTCACGGCCTACACCCATATTTGGCGTAACCTTGAGCGCCATTATCCTGTACTCTAGGGAAATAACCTTTCTAAATCAGAGCATCACTAAGCCTGAACCTTTTGTTCTGTGCTAGAATCTTATGCTCTGAACCAGAATCCCGTCTGGTTTATGCCAGAACCTATTGCCCTGATACCAAAATGAAACATCCTCCCTTAGACCCCTCAGAGTATACTTGCGGAAGCTAGATAGCTCGATTATACCTTAACTCAAGCCCAAAAATTTAAAATTTCTCTTAAGTTCCTTATTCTAAACCTTTAATTTGAAAACTAATTTATCTCGTTCTACACATCCAAATGAGGCTTATTACCTATCCACATAATGCCCCAGATGTGTGCCACTGGTTGACCAAATTTTGTGGCCAAATTCCTCCGTTTACTAGGTCAAACTGAGGTTAAAACACTGCTACCTCAGGACCTGCGAATTTCTCTCTCATAATTTCTCATACACAAATTTAATATGCCAAACAATATTTATTATTAAATAATAAATGGTCATATAACAGGGCATACACAAAATCCTCATACTTCTATTACATCTTTTTCCTGCCTGAAATCCGGCAGTATAACGGCTAGGCTTCATCTTTACAAATAACTGATCTTGTACTGATTCGGTAATTCCCGTGAGAACAACCATTCTACGTAAGTACCCGGGAAAGACTGGATGAATCGGCTAGGTCCACTCACTTCCAGCCTCCTTAGACAATACCTACGTACACAGTACGTATCAGCTCCTTTCTTTACTATTGTCATCTTGTCATAATTTCGGCAACATAACGGCGTCTCTTAAAATTCTCAAAATTTACTTCGCCATAACCTTCCCTGTAATGGGTTATATATGGGGATGAGATTCGGGGGAATCTCAGTAGTAATAATCATAACAATATATGTAATACAGTGTGACAGTGCTTGCTTATGATTGTGTACAGATACGTATGCCACGTGCTTCCATACTCAATAACATATGATCATAGCATTGCAGTAGAGCTTCAGACATAACATATAAGACAACAATCCAACCAAAAAATAGCACATCAAATCACAAAGCCATTACATATAAGCTAGGATTAGTTACTACCTCAAAAGCTTAGCAGAACTCTAGAATCTCTATACTGCTTCCAGCTCCGCCAGAACTTCCTTCTTCCTTTCTCTCTTTCTTTCTTTCTCCTTCTCTCTCTTCTTTCTCTCTCTTTTCCTTACGAAACCGTGAAGACAAATGAATGGGGGAGGGGGTATTTATAGTTTCCACCGATGGCACTTCCGTAATTCTCAAGAACTCTGAACTTGTGGCCACCGTTTTTCCTGGAATTTCTTATTTTCTTTTCCATTTATGACATCATCACCATGACATCATCCAAGGGACACCTCATGGGACACTTAATCTGTCACATGGCGCAAATGAAGGCCCCTGGGACACCTCACCAGCTGACTCAGAGTTTCCAGAGAATTCTAGAGTCTTGCACCGGAATAAACAGCTGAGATCGTGACACGTGTCCTCAGCTTTTTCTTCTTCCTCTATGTTGGCGCCGTGTGGCATCTTGCTGGCACCTTTCACGCCATCCAATGCTATCCAGATAAATCCAGAACTTTATCTGATCACTTCCTCGGTTATCGTGCCGACCGAGTAACTCTACTTTATTGAAAAGTCACTAAAATATTATTTTAATGCCACTTTTTCCCACATATATGCTGGGCTACGTTTTTGCACCTTGGGACTTCTATCTTGGGCCCTGATCAAACTCAAGCACTCTGATGGCTCGAATCCCAAGAAACATCCCTTGGCAAATTACCAAAATGCCCTTGGTTCCTTTTTCTTTTCTTTAATGAGTCTAGGGGCATTATTGTCTTTTCACCTCTTACCAGAGTACTCTCTGACCCTGGTCAACTATCCAGATATCCTTTTCTTGACTGTCTAACCTTAGTCAAATGACCAAAATGCCCTTTACTCATTCTTTCACTATTTTACAACATAAGGGCATTTTCGTCATTTTACACCTTTTTCCCGGACACCGGCCCCTTTTACCACTGAACTGATATCATGGGCCTGGGCCTTCCC
Source organism: Leucaena leucocephala (assembly GCA_037074615.1). Classification (NCBI taxonomy): domain Eukaryota; kingdom Viridiplantae; phylum Streptophyta; class Magnoliopsida; order Fabales; family Fabaceae; genus Leucaena; species Leucaena leucocephala. The sequence continues at coordinate 10,121,442 of CM073549.1, forward strand.
TGGTGTCACTATGGGCCTTACAAACACTATATGGCTTCTGGCCACAGTCCGATCATCTCTATTCAGACTACTTTTCCCTTACCGATTATAACTGTAAATTCCCATCTTCAGGAATTTTTATAGAAAAATCGGGACCTCAAATTAAAATTCCGTGACTCCTCATTCAACCCGGAATCCTTTTCTCTATCTCTCGGTATTTTTCAGATATTTAATTCGGACCGGGCTATTTTGGCCTGAAAATACGCTCGCGTGCACAACTTTTCAAAATGACTATTTTACCCTTAGTCACATTTCTAATTCTTACATACTCATAGAGACCTCATATGCATATTTCACAGTTCAGTGAAATGATCAGAATAATTTTCTCTATTTTCTGGTAAAATATGGTACTCATCGGCTACCAGCCCGATCTTTCCCATAATTATAATTATGCCCCTATATTCTCTTTCTGGCATCTTTACTTATCTTCTCATCTTTCATCTTAAGTTCTAGAAATTCTCTTTCAACAACTCATCCTCTGAACTCTTCGGGAGTCATTGTAAATTGAAAGGATAGACAACCCGCCCATATCAGGTTATCTTACTCAGGAGCCAGCCCATATCTAGCTACCCGCAGAATTCCAAGGCTTAAGACTTAGGATATTCCTTACATTCCTCTTTTTGAACCTAGGTGAACTGTCCCTATTTTGTAGGTCAAAGTCTTAACTCATCTTTAAATCCTGAGGAACTTAGCTCATCTCTCGGATTCCTACAAAATATAGGTAAGTGATCTGCCCATATCAGATTACTACCCTGGAACTACGGGTTTAATAGCCTGCCCATATCAGACTACCTCCCAGTTCTCCTAGACCCAAAAATTGGGATGTTACACTAAGCATATGAGGTGTCCCTTGATGATGTCATAAGTGATGAGTCATTGGGGATGGTGATGTCATCATGATGAGGTAAGCAAAGCTTTTTGAGGAAGCAAATGATCTGAGCCATTCATCGAGATTTGATCTGGGCCATCCATTCCATTTTGCCTCTACTATAAATACCCCCACCCCCTTACCTTTCTATTCCACGCCAAGAGTAAGAGGAGAAGTAGAGAGAAGAGAGAGAAAGAGAAGAGAGAGAAAGAGAGAAAGGAAGGAAGAGAAATAGGGAGTTCTGGCTGGGCTAGGAGTAGCCTAAAGAGCTTGGGAATAAGGTAATTTATTCTAGTCCCTGCTCTAATAAATTAGAGTATTATTCTTATGAATTCAGTAGCCAGAATAAGAGGAATATCTCTCTAAGGTTAGCCATGGATAGAAAGAAAGTTAGGGGATGGACATGATAGGGGTATTATCTCAAGATAAGCTTGAGTTAAGTGGACTTATGCTGGATAAGATAATAATAAAATATTATTATGATATGTATAGGCTCTGACCTATGGAAAGGTGGAACCTCAGATCAAAGGTTAAGGAAAGCTGCATGCCAGGTAGTGGACTTACCCATTCTTGTATACTCGATGTATATGCTTGTGTGTTACTATGCTTATGATATGTGATGATGATGTATGCTCTGCCTTTTTATGAGTTGATGGTTATGCATAATAGTGATAGGCATAGAGCATGAAAGTATGCAAATAATTATTAAAGAAGGATAAAGGAGACACATATCATGCACTGTCATTCATCTTGTATGCATTGAATGGTACCGTTTACTACTGAGATTTCCCCAGAAATCTCACCCCTACCTTTTCCAACCATAACAGGGTGCTGGTTTGGAGAAGATGGAGATAGGAGAGTAAGGATGTTTCACCAAGAGCCCATAAAATCTTGGAATATAATAGAACACTCAGAGGTACTCTAGGGACTGGACGTAGGTAAAGTGGATTGGACCGAACCAATATAAATTGACTTGTGCAATCTCTTTTCAACAACTTCTTCCTACAGTGATATCATTCTAAACTCTTCTCATTGATTTCATTTAAATATATCTTATGAGTTTTCAAAAATTTTAAAATCACCCAATTCACTCCCCTTTTGGGCGATATAGGAAGAATCAACAGTCTATACGTGAAGAAATAAATTTTTAAAGTTAAAGGACCAAATCTGGAAACAAGGAAAATTGACTAAATGAATAGTAAACTTTAGATGTTGACTGGCATTGACTCAGTGAGAGTGTGGTCAATAACTCATATTTCCTTAAAAATGATTAAGTTAGCTTCATGTAGCAACTTGAATCACTTCGTTTCAATTTTTCTAGAATTAATTATGATTTTTTGAAGTCAGGTCGCCAGTCTAGAATTTTGCACAGTGAACAGTAACCCGAGAAAGGTAAAATTCTAGATTGTGTTGTTTGACTTGAATGACTTTGTAACGGTTCTACATGCTACCATTTGGTCCCTAAGACATAGGAAATTAAGGTGTTACAACAAAGCATCTCCTAGAAACTCTAACAGCATGGATATCACCTTCTCAGTCATACCAAACAAGCATTTGATATGATACTATCTCACCAATAATGGTAACTTAGAATACTTAGTGCATTCAAAATAAAGAGGTTTATCAACTTTGTTCATGAGGTCAAAAAACTCTCGGGAAGTTTCGTTTCTAACGTAGTCCGGACTAGACCCCTCTACTTTATTAAGCTCCTCACTTTCATACACCCAGAAAGCATCACACAAAGTATCATTCATGATATCAAACACTAGTCGATTAGCCCAAATCACTCAGTTGCAGTAGTGTGCATCTGCTGGTGATCATGGATAGCTCTTTAACAGTGAGCATCCTATTGGACCTGTGGCCCTGGGAGTCTACACCAAGTAATATGAAATTTAATTACATATCAATTAAATATAAATAACCTTTTTGTGTAAATAAAATACTTACCTATGAACTCCACATTGAAGCTACCCTGACGCCATCTGTAACATCCCAAATTTTCCCTATCTATATCAAACTGATAGAGGAAAGAGGTTATGAAGGGATTGGAATAGTAATTAGAAGAAAAGATAATGATTAGATAAGTTTTAAGCCAAAGAAAGAGAGAAGGCATAAAGTTGTAAAGCAAAGAGGCTAAATTGCAATTTAATGAAAGTTCAGGGACTAAACTGTAAATAGTGAAAGTCCAGGGACTAAATTATAAATAGTGAAAAGTTTAAGGATCTAAATAGAATTTTGAGAATTTAGGGACCAAATTAGAATTTCAAATTTGGTTGAAAGGGACAAAAATGGAATTTGGTAATTTTTGGGACTAAAGTGCAATTTTGCTAAATTCAGGGGCAAAATGGTAATTATGGAAAGTTGAGCCAAAAAAACCCCAAAATTGCCCTAAAATGTTTTTGTCCCAAATTTTACCAATAAATAGATAATCAAATTTGGGTTAGGCATATCTCTCATAATTTTGATTTAAGGTTCCGATAAATTGATATTAATTTTTGAAATTAGACAATTAGTACAGTATCTTCCAGATCTCAGAATCAGATAAAATTTTGTAATAAATTATTATAATTAATATAAGAATTTATGAAACTAACAGAAGTCAAAAAGTAATCTTGTATAATTTATTATAGAATTTAAGGTAAAATTGGACACCGATAAAGGATTTAAAGAAAATATATTGAATTTTTATTAGGACTTCTGGGTCTCAAAAATTTATGAGACTTTGTAAAAAATTTATTTAATATTAGAATGAATTTATAAAAATTTTAGAATCATTAAAAGAGGTTTCTAGAATTTATCTCAAAAATTAAGGCAATTTAAGTATATTGGTATAGGAGAATTAAAGAGAAGTACCTTGGGAATTGTGCCAAATGAAAATTAAGATAAAAAAGAGACCTAAATAGTGTCACATGGAGAGGCCCAATGTGTCCAAAGAATACTTGGAGCTCAATTTGAATTTTAAGGATAAAATGAAAAAATAAGAGAAAGAATAAAGCAAAACTCAAGAAGCATTAGGTGACATTGTGAGGTGTCTAACTGGACCCCACAATTTGCCACATGTGATCCAAGGAAGGAAGAAGAGCTTTTGTCATATGGTGAATTATAATAAAATAATATAAAGAATTAGACTAATTATGATTGGTGTTAGTTAATTAAAGTAACAACCAACCAAATTCAAGCTTTAGCCATTGTAAGAATTAAGAGAAGCAAGGATATTTTGGACCTAAGGAGAGTAAAAGTTGGCTATAAATACCCCCAATATTCCTTCACATTGGCACCAAACAACAAGGGGAATTGAGGTTTTGAGACTCGAAACAAAAGAGACAAAGGCAAGTCAAGAAGGAAAATCAAGCCACCAAAGATCCAAGAAAGCTATGGCATAAGGTAAGCAATCTTCCTAGGAGTTATGTATATGTTTTGGAAGATTAAAACCTAAGTTTTTAAGGTTAGAAAATGAATTCTTCCTTGGTGGAACATGCTGACCGAATCTGGAATTGGCACTTGAATAAGCTAGAATTGATGATTGATTGTTGGATTAAATTGTGTTTTTGACTTTGCCTAATATGAATGCCATTTGGTCAACCATGGAGTTGAGTCAAGGAAATGGAATTTGATTGTTCTAATGCTTCCATTGAATTCAAATGATGATTTTGTGTAGGATTGAATAAGATTAGAACTTTGGAAGCATTGGAAATAAAAATTTAAGAACCCTCTCTATACTGTTCACACATATGAATAGTAATAAGAATTTCATGATTTTGATACTTCCAATGGATTTAAAATAGAAATTTGTGTGGGATTATGTAGAAAAACAAGTATTGGAAGCATTGGAAGTAAAATGAGAATTTTTGGAAGTTCTTGAGGGTGCTGTTCAGTTCTATCATGAATTGGTGCAGGAGATAGAATTTTATAATTCTAAACTCATAATGGATTCAGAAGGTGAAATTGTGTAGGGTAAAGTTAAGGCGCAAATTAATTCAAATGATAAGACAATTAACCAAAAATTAGGAAAGTTAGAGGTTAATTGATTTGATTAAGTTCAATGTCTTTATATGCCAATTGAATTAGACCATGATGAATGAATGAATATGTGATGTTTATGCTATGTTTTGTAGACTTAAGAAGGCAGCCACTTAGCAAGGAAAGAGGTCAAAGAAAAGAGTAAAAGAAAGTAAAGCAATAAGGTAGTAAACTATCCTAAATTTGTATGTGTTGGATGTTACGCTTAGTTGTGCTATAGGTTTGTTGAATTGTGTTGTATATGTGTATATGATTGAAGCTGTGTTTCTCTGATTACTTTGACCAATTGTATTTCATATGTTACATCGAAGCATGCACATTACACAATGTTTACATAATCACAAGCAAGCACAAGCATTTACATTATTAAAGCATACATTGCTTAGTCCCGTTTACTACTGATATTTTCCCTGAAATCTAACCCCTATTTCTATCCCCAAACAGCAGGACTCTTAAGCACAAAAGGAGGGGAATATATGATGATGATACTGCTTGATGATATGAACATGTAATGGATGATTTTAAGAATGTATGTAGTATGTATAGTTGCCAGAATTCTACCTATGAACTGCAACTCGTCTTGAGACAATAATGTTTGATATGTAATAAAAAAATAGTAAATGATTGAATAAATGTATGATATTTTACCAGAATTTAGTTAACATATCAAGCTTTATTTTGACACTAACAATGACTTATTTCGATGTTTGTATAAAGAGAATGGAATTTTTAAGTTTAAGGACCAAAATATGTTTACCAGAAATATTAAGCAAATGAACAGTTATATTTAAGGATTAAACTATATTTGTTGACTTAGCATTTGGTCTATGTAACATCCTTACTTTGTACATCTTAGGAACCATTCAGTAGTATTTATAACCACTTTCAAGACTTTGGAAGTCCATTAGCTAAATCTGAAATTTTTACTCTTGGCGAGTTACTGTTCATATGGTATTCCAGATTAGGTGATAAACTTTGAAAAATCATAATTAACTCTAGAAAAATCAAAATGAAGTGTTTCAAAATTATCATCCAAGCTAACATCTTGAAGTTTAAGGAAAAAATAATTTCCTGACCAAATGCTTAGCCAATTGATACAATTTATTCGTTAAAATTTACTATTTATTTGGTAAAAAATTCTGAAAACAGATTCTGGTCCCCATCTTTGGAAAATTGGTTCTCTTTGTACAGACATTGAAATAAGGTGTTCTTGGTGTCAAAATGAAGCTTGACTTGTTAATTAAATGTCTGTAAAATTTCATACATTTACTCCATCATTTATTATTTTTTCTCACATCATAAACATTATTGCTTAAACTAAGCATACAACATCATTACTTGCAAGAATTCTTTACATAACATCATATAACATTTACATTGACCAATCCCTAACTCCTCTTCATGCTTCTTCATCCTCTTTCCTCATTCATAAACCTGTGGGAATTGGGATTACATGGATGGGGTGAGATTTTGAGGGAAATCTCAGTAGCAAACGATACTAAACAATGCATGTATTAATGTAATTGCTTGTGCTTGCTTGTGAAAGTGCTACCATAGTGTAATGAGCATGCTTCCATGTATCATATGAAATACAATTGGCCAAAGTAATCATAGAAATAGAGCTTCAATCATCTACACATATGCACACAATTTGACAAAGCCATAGCACAATTAAGCATAGCATTCAATACATATAAGTTTAGGGTAAGTTTATTACCTTATTGCTTTACTTCCTTTCACTTTAACTTTGCTTCTTCCTTCTTACTTTTCCTTGATGTGTGGTTGCCTCTTTTGAGTCCACAATCAAATCCTAACATCATATAATCATCCATTCATTACAATCTAACTTCTCTTGAACATTAAACTCACTTTAACTAACATACTTCCTTTAATCTTTACCAATTGACTTGGCCTTTGAATCAATTGATGTCTTGACCTTACCCTACACAATTCCATCTTTTGAATCCATTTATGAGCTTAGAATCATGAAATTCCAGCTCCCATGCACTGTTCTGTTCAGATTTGAAAAAATTCATAATTCTTCCAAAAATTCTCATTTTGATTCCAATGCTTCCCATACTTGTTTCTCTACTTTACCCCACACAAATTTTCATTTTAAAACCATTGAAAGTATCAAAATTATGAAATTCCAATTGTTCATATGAGTGAACAGTATAGAGAGGAATTCCAAAAATTACAACTTTCAATTCCAATGCTTCCAAGGTTCAAAACCTATCCAATCTTACACAAAATCATCATATAAATTCAATGGAAGCATTAGATAATTGAAATTCCATCTCCTCCCATCATGAACAGTATATGAACAGTGCAAACCAAATTGTTTCATCCATAGCAAAGTCAAGAATATCAACTTGATTCAACAACCAATCATCTAACTAGCTTGTTTAAGCTTTAATCTCATAATTCTAACTTTAATTTCTTCTTTCTCCTTTCATCTAAGGTTTTGGACAGCATATACATCTTAGAGAAAACTCAAATTTCTTCCATAAAAACCCTAAGTTCAAGCTCCCAAATCAAAGGAAAATAAGCTAGGATAGATTGCTTACCTTTAATCTCTAGCTTGCTTGAACTTTGGCCCTTGAATTCTTCTTTGTCTTGGCTTGAGTTTTCATTTTGCCATAGTTTCCCCAAGGTTCTCATGAGATACGGTTTTGAATCAGAATTTGGGGGTATTTATAGAGAAATCCAATGGAAAATGGATGGCCAAGATCATTTTGTGCACTATTTGATCTAATGGCTCACATTTATTCTTGGATTTAACTTTTTCTTAAAATCTAATTATGACATCATCAAGGGACACCTCATAGCCCATGTGACAAAATTGTGAAGGGAGGAAGCATCTGAAAAAATTTCAGTCCAATCCGGTACCGGCTCAGTCCGATTTCCCCAAAACCAGATTATTTTCTAAATCTAATTTTTCTGAGATTCCATAATATGTTTTCTGACCTTAAATCCAGTATCTGGATTCTTTCTACCATTGACACTCTTGTACTGGGTCCAAACTTAATTACAGATCCCTTGGCAAATGAACAAAATACCCTTGGTGCTCTTTCTTGCACTATATTAACCCTAAGGGCATAATTATCATTTCACACCTTTTATACCTTATCAGGGCATATACTGACTCTGGTAATCATTCCTGCACTCATCTTGCCATTTTTTGACTATTCAAAATGACCAAAATGCCCTCCATTCATCTCTTGTTCATTATTACAACCTAGGGGCATTTTCGTAATTTCATATTTTTCTTAGGTTCCTCTGGACACTGGCCCACATAACTGCTTAGTTACCTTACTGGGCCTCTGGGATGCCATTTTGGGTCTTTGTATGGTCCACTACCTTTATGGCACAAATCCCAAGAAACCTCTCCCGAAGGTATTTATCGGGTATTTTATTCTACTGTAAATTCCATTAAAAATTCTACAGGATTCCTTTTCTGATCCTGTCAATTTTATAAATTCTTATATTAATTATAAGAATTTATTGTAAAGTTTCATCTAATTCTAAGGTCTAAAAAATGCTGTAATAATTTTTCCTAACTTCAAAAATTTATATCAATTTTTCTGGACTTCAAATCGAAATTCTGTGTTGCGTCAAACTAACCGGAATAATTTTCTCTATCTGCTGGTAAAATTTGGGTTTGATCTGATTCCGGGTATTTTTGGGCCTTTTCCGGCTCAACTTCCTCATAATTACACTTTTGCCTTTGAACTATTGATAAATTACATTTAGGTCCTTAAACTTTTGAAAATTACATTTTAGACCCTCAACTTTTCATAATTATACTTAATGGCCCAAAGTTTATGTCTACTTTATATTTTGTACCATGGAACTTTTTACTTTTCACTTTAGTCCTTTTTTAAATCTTCATCTTATCATTCTTTTCTTCTCTATTCATCGTCACAATCCTTTCCAAACCTCTTTCCTCTATCAGTATTATACAGATAGGGAGAAATTAAGATATGAAAGTATGAGAATTATTTTTCTATTAAAGTTCATTATGTTAGCATCGAGTATCATTTTGAACCACTTTATTTTGATATTTTTATAATAAATTATGATTTTTTAAAGTTCATTGATTAATCTGGAATTACCATATGAACAGTACCCGTGAAGCTTAGAAATTTCATATTTTATAATTGAACTTCAATGGATATTTAAGTGGTTCCAAGTCACTCATATCGTAATCGTCAATACTGATATTTGGCCTATAACTCGTACTACATATTGAAATACTCGCCGTAGAAAAAGGATCATCGATGGATGTAATAGGTCTATCAGGGTCAACTGGGTCTTTCCTGTGTCTTTGACTCATCCTGATGCAATAAATAAATAAAATAATATCAAATAACAATAATTTCAAAACACAATATATAAATAAATAAATAATATCAAATAATAATAATAATTTTGAAAATACAATAAATAAATGGATGAAATAATAACAAATAATTATAACTTCAAAAATACAAGAAATAAATGAATAAAATAATTTTAAATAAAATCACAATAAATAAATAAATAAATAAAACAATTTTAAATAAAAAATAATTTCAAAATCATAATAAATAAATAAATAAAATTATTTCAGATAATAATAATTTTAAAAACAAAATCAATAAATAAATAAAATAATATCAAATAATAATAATTTCAAAAAACACAACAAATAAATGAATAAAATAATATCAAATAATAATAATTCCAAAAATACAATAAATAAATGAAAAAAAAAATTCAAAAACCATTAAATAAATGAATAAAATAATATGAAATAATAATAATTCCAAAAATACCCTAATTACATAAAATAAAAAGCATCATAACAAATTTAGAGTTAAATTTAAATTATAACCTTTAAATTTAAATTATAACCTTCAAAAGCATAGTACTTTGTAGATCTAGATCCGGATATGATGTTTGTAGAGAATTTGGCAGAGCTCCACTTCACAACTCGCCAAAAGTGTATAAATAGGGGCATTACTATTATATATAGGGTTGAGTTTTCTAGTCATTTTGCATAACCGCTAGAAACTGCAACCCAAGGAGAACTGCCTAACGCCACGTGTCCTGACCCCTTGGTAACCGTTGACATTTCTAGCCTTGATGCAATAACTGCTAGAAATTTCTTTCACATCTTCTAGCGGTTGTCCCCATGACCACTAGGAATATGATGTACTACAAGGAAGTATGTTGACCTTTCACATTCCCTAGCACTTTTTCTAGCCGTTATTCATAACCGCTAGAAATATGATTAAACGAGTTGAAAATTCTAGTAGTTTTGCCCATAACCGCTAGAAAGTCCTTGAGTTTCTAGCGGTTGACATAAAATGCTATAAACTAACCATTGTTAAAACAAGTCTTTTTTGTAGTTTTATTATGTAACTAAGTATAATGCCACAATTAGAGAAATACTTTATCTCATGCCAACTCAATCATACATCAAGTCAAGATATCGTAATTCAAAGAGTAGCATCATATCATCATCTTTAGTTCAACCAACAATCATGGCAAATACAACAATCAAGACAAGTTAACATTTAAGTTAAGTAGTCTTACTACCTTGATCAAATAATTACTTAGCTCTTCTTCTTGAGTTTAGTCCCTTCTCCCACAAATGTCAAACCCTATTCCAATATGACAAAAGGGAGCACAACCATCAATATACATTCCATTAACTATGGTTTAAACAAAAAAACCTTAAACATAAACTCAATCAATGGACTCTAGAGAGGATTCCTTAGATTCCTTCTCATCTTCACTTCCCCTCTCCCCCTTTTTGATATCATCTAAACGGGTTAGGGCAGAGACAGAAGTGGGTAAGGGAATAGTAGAATATGGAACATGCTAAGGCTCTAATGGTAGGGGCTGATCCCTGAGTTCTTCCTCTGAGAAAGAAGGTCCAATGTTATTCAGATATATCAGTAGAATATTCTTCACATCAAATACTTTTTGATGGATAGCCTCTTGTCTCTCTGATAATGCTTCTTGCCTCTCTCTCTTCTTCCTTAAAAGTACAAAAATCCCTTATATGTATCTCAAGTAGTGTCTGGATCCAATAGTTGTGCCTCTTATGAATCATTTCAGCTTCCTTCCTTGAGGCATTAAGTCTGCTCTCTAACTCAGCAAACTCAACTTGAAGGTACCTCTGAATGGCTGCACCTTGAAATGATGGTGCGGTAGATACTTAAGGTACAACAGAGGAGTGACCTTCATCCTAAGGAAGAGAAGCACTGCCAGTTGGCTACTTGTCTTGGTGGTCTCTGGGAAGTATGCACTTCTTGGCATCATAAGGAAGCTTAATCTTCATCTTGTTCAGTAGTGTCATCCTAAAGGCACCAATCTGTTTCTTCTTTCTTCCCTTCAAGTATGGATGTTGTAGTGCTTAAGAAAGAAGGAAACAAGTTGTAGAAATGGTATAGGATTAGTCCTTGTCCTACTCAGACAAAACTCTCTCTCATCTGGCTATATATAAAAACTCATAGGTTGAGCTTCTCTCCACTCACTATCCTAGCTAGATTGATATAATCCTTTTGGGTAAGGTAGGTGAAGCTTGTAGACTTGATAATCATGCACCGAGAGTAGATGTAGTGGATGATATGATAAAAGTCGCATATCTGACTCGGTGTGAAGGATAGTGACCCAGGGAATAGCTTGTTAGTCTGTAAAAGGATATAATAGGCCTTGGTATGATCTATATTCTTCATTGGCACTAAAGTAGGAGCACTTATCATCTAATTGATTACATTGAAGTCTAACATGATCTCTCGACCTCTTAGTCTAGTAGTTAGATAACTATCTACAATATTCTCATCTTCGTCCAATGTATCAAATAATCCATATTGCAGTAGAATCTTCTAACTATTTCCAGACTATATCATTCATTTATCCCAAGCCAGCTTTCAAAATGATGTAGAGGCTCTATTAGATCCAAATTGACCTTCTGGTTAGCTTAAGTACAGGGATATCTATATATACTACTGGACAACACTTTCTGCCATATCCTAATTTTTAGGCCTAGAAGCCCAGTATGTAGCCTGAACTAGGTAGGCTACCAGGCCCTTTGAATAGAAGTTCCAAAAATATACAGATGATATGTAGGGATTAAACTGCAAATAATGAAAGTTTAGGAACTAAGTTGTAAATAGTGAAAGTTTCTGAGGGCAAATATATAAATAAGTTAGAGACTTCAAAATAGTCTCCTGGCGTAGAAAGAGAAAAGAGGTTAGTTATAGGCTTAAGGTTGAGATAAAGATCTTAAAGGGATGGTTTACGATGTTAAGCCAAAGTAAGGGTAAAATCGTAATTTTAGAAAAGTCCCAAGGGCATAATAGTCATTTTGAAAAGAAGGACTAAAGTGAAAATTTTAAAAGTTCCATGGTATGAAATGAAAGTAGACATAAGCTTTGGGCCTTAAGTGTAATTATGAAAAGTTGAGGGCATAAAGTGTAATTTTTAAAAGTTCAGGGGCAAAATGGTAATTATGAGAAAGTTGAGCCGGAAAAGGCCCAAAAATGCTTGAAAATGGTTTAACCCTGAATTTTATCAGTAAATAGAGAAAATTATTATGATCAGTTTAACGCAACACAGAATTTTGATTTGAGGTCCCGATAAATTTATATGAATTTTTGAAGATTGGGAAATTAGTACAGTATCTTATAGACCTCAAAATCAGATGAAATTTGGCATTAAATTTTTATAATTAATATAAAAATTTATGAAACTGACAGAACTCAAAAAGGAGTTATGTGGAATTTATAATGGAATTTACAGTGGAATAAAATACCCGATAAATTTTTTGGGGAGAATTTCTTGGGAGTTGAGCCGTGAAGTAGGGGACTAAGTAGAAGGCCCAAAATGGTGCCTTATAAGCCCAATAATATTTTTAGATAAGTATGTGGGCTAGTGCTAATAAAGACTTAAAAAAATATAAAATTATAAAAATGCCACTGTGTTGTGCCATTGAGCAAGAGATATGTGGAGGACATTTTTGTCATTTAACTAAGGTTAAACGGTCAAGGAGAGTTATCTAAATAGTTGACCAGAGTTAGGGAATACTTTGGTGATGTGTGAAAAGACGATAATGCCCTAGAGATATTAAAATAAATAAAGAAGAACCAATGGGTATTTCGGTAATTTACTAAGGGATTAGTAATTAAGTTTAAACCTGGTCCAAGAATGTAAATGATAGGAAGAATCTGGATACTTTATTTAAGATCAGAAAGCATATTATGAAATCTCAAAAAATATTTATAAAACAGTCTCTTTTTGAGAAATTGGACTGAGCCGATACCGGACTAGACTGAAAATTTTCCAAATCCTTCTTCCCCTTGGAATTTTGTCACATGTGAATATGAGGTGTCCCTTGATGATGTCATGGATGATGTCACTTTTGGCTTCTAGGGCAAGTTTAATCTAAGAGCAAATATGAGCTATTAGATCAAATAGTGCACAAAGTGATATTGGCCTTTTATTTTCTATGGAATTTTTCTATAAATACCCCAGCATTTTCTACTCAAAATTGTGGCATGAAGAACCCTTGGTGAATCTATGCTCAAATGAACAGTCAAGCCAAGACAAAGAAGAATTCAAGGACCAAAGCTCAAGCTAGCTAGGGATTAAGATAAGCAATCTATCCTAGCTTATTTTCCTTTAATTTGTTGCTTGAACTTAGAGTTTTTATGGAAGAAAGTTGAGCTTTACCTAGGGTATATGTGCTGTCCAAAACCCTAGATGAAAGGAGAAAGAAGAAATTAAAGTTAGAGTTATATGATTAATGCTTAAATAAGCTAGTTAGATGATTGTTATTGAATCAAGTTGATATTCTTGACTTTGCTATAGAGGAGACCTTTTGGTCTGCACTGTTCATGATAGAGGGAGATGAAATTTCAATGATCTAATGCTTCTATTGAATATATAATGATTTTGTGAAGGATTGGTAGGTTTTGAACCTTAGAACCATTGGAATTGAAATATGTAATTTTTGGAAGTCTTCTCTATTACTGTTCACATGTATGAATAGTGATTAGAATTTCATGATTTTGATGCTTCCAATGATTTTAAAATGAAAAGTTCTGTGGGATAAAGTAGAGAAACAAGTATTGGAGGCATTGGAATCAAAATGAGAATTTTTTAAAGAAAAAGTGAGTTATACAATTCTGTCCAGAACATTATATAGTTGCTAGAATTTAGGAATTCTAAGTTCATAAATAGATTTAGAAGGCCAAACTGTGTAGGGTAAAGTCAAGACATCAATTGATTCAAATCAAGTTAATTAGTAAAGATTAGAGAAAGTTATGTTAGTTAAAGTAAGTTCAATGTTCAAGAGAGTTAGATTGTAATGAATGGATGATAATGCTATGTTAGGAATTGATTAGTGTGCTCAAAAGAGGGCAGCCACATATCAAGGAGAAGTAAGAAGGAAGAAGCAAATATAAAGTAAAAGAAAGTCAAGCATGTGAGGTTGTAAACTATCCTAAACTGGTATTTATGCTTGATTGTGCTATGGCTATGTTGAATTGGATTGCATATGTGTATATGATTGAAGATTTATGCTATGATTACTTTGGCTAATTATATTTTATATGTTACATGGAAGAATGCACATTACACAATGATAACACTTTCACAAGCAAGCACAAGTATTTACATTAATGCATACATTATTTAGTACCATTTGCTACTGAGATTTTCCCAAAAATCTCACCCCATCCATGTAATCCCCATCCTAATAGGTCGGTCCATGAATAATGAAAGAGGATGAAGAAGCATGAAGAGAAGTTAGGGATTGCATAATGTAAATGTTATCTAATGAATGTATAAATTGTTGCAAGTAATAATGTTATATGACATGTTTGAGCAACAATATTCATGATATAATTAAAAATAGTAAATGATAGAATAAATGTATAAAATTTTACAAACACATAGTTAACATGTCAAACTTAGTTTTGACACCAAGTACGCCTTATTTTGATGTCTATACAAAGAGAACAAATTTTCCAAAGTCAGGGACCAAAATCTGTTCTCAGAATTTTTGACCAAATGAACGTAATATTTAAACTATATTGATTGACTAAGAATTTGGTCGGGAACTTATTTTTCCCTTAAATTTTAAGATGTTATCTTCATTTATATTTTTGAACCACTTCATTTAAATTAATTATATTTTTTTAAGTTTGTTGCCAAATCTGGAATACCATATGAACAGTAACTCATGAAGAGTAAAAATTCCAGATTTAGCTAATAGACTTTAAAGGTCATGTAAGTGGTTCTAAATGCTACTGAATGATCCATAAGACATACAAAAGTAAAGATGTTACACTTTTGCTCCCTAAACTTAGTGTTATATCTAGCCATGTCAACATCCAAGTCTAGATTACCTTGTAAAAAGATCAAACTAGATGGCTGAGAATCTGAGGGAGTTGGTGTGTTAGTAGGCTTCCTTGGTGTCCTCTATTTCTTCCCAAGAGATTCAGTGGCAGTCTTAACAAATTTCTCAAGCATGGTAGTGAACTTTGGATCAGAGTCAGTGTCAGAGTTGATCTGTTGTGACTTTGCCTTTCTCTTTGTGACAAACGTTGGAGAAGGCTCAAATATCTAGATTTTTCTTTTATCCTTGGTTGCCTCTTTCCTGGAGCCTTGCTAGCCAATGCCTTGCCCTTTTCCTTTGACACTTCTGGGCCATCCTTGGCTACCTTAGTTTGATACTTTTTCTTCCTTTCTTTTGATAACGAAGCCTGCGGAACGTTGGATACCAATTTGGAAGGAGTTGGCTCAGATCTGTTAGCATTTGTGGCTTTCGTTCTCTCCATAGCTACTATGAATTGATAGATTAATCAATGAAATAGAGGAATTTGTGGATGATTTTTGGTGAGTTATGATTTGTGGAGGGTGCGCAAACAATCCCACAAACTGATTTGAGGATTTTTTAGGATTGAAAGTGAGAGAGATTGGAGATTAACTGATTAGGGATTGAGTTGAATAGTAGAGTCATGACTAATAACTGATAAATTCATATATTAATAGATTAATGCCCATTAATCGATTAAGTAGTCGATTAATTTCATCAAATATGCACATACAGAGACCAATTAATAGATTAGGTGTTTAACAATTAATCAAGTAGTCAATCGATTAATTTCAAAGAAAAGCAACATCTAACCCAGATTCAATATTGATTAATCAATTAAATGTTCGATTAATTAACATTAGTTGAATAGCCAATCGATTAATTCTCTAGAAAAACAACATTTAACTCATATTCAATATCCATTAATCGATTCATTTTTCGATTAATTAATATTAATCGAATTCTTCATCGATTAATTTCAAAGTAAAACAGCTTTTAAAATTTTTAACTATGATTAATAGATTAGTTGTTCAATTAATTGACATTTAAGCACACACATATCACCATTTTTATTGATTAATTGACTAGGTGTTCTATTAATTTCAATTAATCAAACTATTAATTGATTAATTTTAAAAAAATAACACAATTAAGGCATATTTCATAAAGTTACTTCCCTCTATTAATTGATTAAGTGTGGGATTAATCCATCCTCTGTTAGCTTCTGTTTTTCAATCTAATAACATAGCATCCTACAAAAATTTAACTATACACTCTGAAGCTTAAGTTAGCAACTTTATGTAGGGAATTGAAAGACACACAGTGAAAATTAACTTTAAAAATTTTTCCATTCCCTGCCAGGATCTACCGAATGTGTTTAAGTTAAGGAGAAAGAAGTGTTACCTTCGGTATTCGAGCTTCAGTCACGACCTCTGTATCTACTAGTCGCGACTCTTCGCCTCTGGAGTTTTAAGTCGCGACCTCCTCAGCTTCTAGTCATGACCTGTTGCCTCTGGAGTTTTCAGTCGCGACCTCCTCAGCTTCTAGTCATGACCTGTTGCCTCTGGAGTTTTCAGTCGCGACCTCCTCAGCTTCTAGTCATGACCTATAGCCTATGGAGTTGTCAGTCACGACTTTCTCTGCTTCTAGTCGTGACCTGTCATCTCTTTTCGGATTTCTGACGTTCAGATGCCAATTTAGTCGCGACCTCTGTGCATTGCGACTTCATCGTACCTCGTGCTCTTTTCTCGATCGTAAGAAGTCGACAACTCAGATTGGCTTCCTCTACCGGTATCCACACGAATAGCTTTCTAACCACGAATGACGTGCTAGCGCCTCTGGTCCCTCTAGGGCTTTCTCAAGAATCTGTCCTCACCGTCTCTATTTTGGCAGTTTCTTATCTGCAAATCGTTTGCACTCTCCTTGCCCCTTTTTCTTATGTGTGTAGAACCCTAGCCCTTAATGTCAAATATATAGGATGCTATCGGGCTTCTAATTGGGCTGGGTTTCAGAATTAATCTTATATTAATTATGAATTTAATACAATATCATATATTGCATAATTTGATAAGAAACTAATTAAATAAATATGATTTTTATTAAATCTGTCCCACAGATTTAATTCACCTATTTATTTAATTTAAAATAAAGATAAGACGAAATTATATTTGATTTATTCTCATAAATCAAATTTGAGATATCTTATCAATTTAAATTTCAAATTCAAATAGATCATATCAATTTAAATTCAAATTCAAAAGTGATAGAGATTTAATTTATCCTTATAAATTAAATCTTGCAAATATCTCTTATATTATATATAATATATATACAAATTTATATATATATATAATATATAAATCCACCCTAGATTATTCATTGAATCAAGACATGTCTTAGATTCAATGAACTTGGACATCACAGCTCGAGTTGGGCTATTTTGTGTGCAACCCTATAGGCCCATATGAAGTTGGCAGTGGGCCAGTTACTATACTGACCCACAAGTCGTAAGCGGTCGCTAGCAAGACATTACGACTACCCAAATCATATGAGGATAGATTAAGATGTTACCTTTCATACAACCATATCACGTTCCTTTTGTCACACGATATTTCGGTCATGATGAGGCATGGAAAATGTCATCCTCCTGTTCCTGACCGTTACTTTCTCGATCCCTGAGTAGTTAACTATAGAAATAGAACTACCTTTCCATTACAGTATGGCCATACATTTCTCAAACTCACTAATCGAGGGGCCCAGTAATATCTCTCTACGAATGTGAGGGACAAATTCCATCTTGACCATTCACATTCTTCCGCATGCAAAACCACTAAGCCCGAACATAGCCTTTATGATCACTCGGTCAAAAGTGACTTTTGACTAGGTCAAAGCTAAGCGTTTGTCATGTAGGAATCTATGATGATCTCAGGTCAAAGGGCATAGTGACATGGCTTGTATATGAGAAAAGCTTATGACTTAACCCATGTAGCTCTCTCATAGCGGGTCGGTCCAACACCCTGTACTCTTACATGTGCCTATGACTTTGATTTATATCTCTATATATCTTCAAAGTCATACTGGTCTTATTTCATCTCTGCTCCCGCATAGATGACCGACCAGGGATATTTAGGATAAGATCATGAGTTATCCAAGGATGGTCATCACAGTAAACATGCAAATAATGTGATAACATAATTAAGAAATTCATAAAACAATAATATTTATAAGACAATATTGGCCCCTAGGGCACAATTTCCAACACTTTAATCATCAAAACATAAGTATTGAACAATTATTTTGAGAATATGAAGGCTAAAGAAAGCTTAAAACAAAAACTTTGAAAGTTTATTAAAAAGAATTGAAACCTTATAGCTTATTGGGATTTACCATTCCCAATTCTCTCCTGATGTAGTTGAATTAATCCTGAGCAAGTAGTTTGGTAAATATATCTGCTAGTTGAAGATGCATTGGGATGAATTTAACTTTTATATCTTTCTTCTGTACGTGATCTCTTATAAAATAGTGACTAAAATCAATGTGCTTTGACAGGGAATAAAATACGGGATTCTTTGACAAACTGATTAGACTTGTGTTGTCACATAGAATTGGAATCTTGTTCAAATATATTCCTAGATCTTGAAGTTATTTTTGAGCCATAGTACTTGTGCACAATAACTCTCAACAACTACATCTCAGCTTCTATTGATGAGATAGCCACCGTGTATTGCTTCTTACTGAACCATGAGACTAGACATCACCAAGGAATTCACATTGTTCACTAGTGCTCTTTCTATCTGTTTTGTATCCTTCATGGTAAAGTCTGAGTATGCTACCAAGTATTCTACTCCTCCTTTGGGAAACCATACACCAAGGTCAATGGTTCCCACGAGATATCTAAATATTCTCTCTTTACAGCTTCAGCATGGGATTCCTTTGGAGTAGCTTGATATCTTGCACACTCCCCACACTGAATTGTATGACTAGTCTACTTACGATTAGGTATAGAAGAGATCCACTCATTCCTTAATATTTTGTAATGTTGAAGTCTTTTTCCTTCTCATCCTTATCTAGCATGGCACTTGTACTCATCGGGGTTGAGACACTTTTAGCTTGATCCAACTCAAACTTTTTTAGGAGCTCCCTCAAGTACTTTGTTTTTAGTTATGTTGTTTGATTTGAAGTACAAGAAAGAAGTTCAATTCTTCCATTATAGACATTTCAAATTCCCCCTACATTAACTTGGCAAATTCTTGACAAAGATCCTCATTAGTAGCACTAAAGATAATATCATAAACATAAATTTGAACTACTAATAGATCAATTTTTTTTTATTTTGATAAACAAAGTATTATCTACTTTTCCTCTTTTAAAGCCTTTATCTATTAGGAACTTGCTGAGATGATCATACCAAGCTCTAGGAGCTTGTTTTGACCCATATAATGCTTTCTTAAGTTTGTAAACATGGTCTAGAAAACAATGATCTTCAAAGCCAGGTGGTCATTTTACGTAGACCTCTTCCATTATATAACCATTAAGAAAAACACTTTTGACATCCATTTGATAGAGTTTAGAATCTTTAATGCAAGCAAAGGCTAAAAATACTTGTATAGCTTCCAATCTTGCCAATAGAGCATAGGTTTCCTTATAATCAATACATTATTCTTGATTATAGCCTTTTACAACTAATGTAGCCTTGTTTCTAATGATTATAGTAGATTCATCAGGTTTATTTTCGAATACCCATTTAGCCCCAATGAATGGATGATCATTGGGTCTAAGTACCAAGTCTTAAACTTGATTCCGCTCAAATTGATTTAGCTCTTCTTGTATAGCAACTATCCAAAAATCATCTCATAGTGCTTCATCTATATTGGTGGGTTCATTGTTAAAAATAAATGCAAAGAAATGCACTTTATTTAACACTTTTCTTTGGGTTCTTACTCCTTCATCGATTTCACCAATAACCTAGTCAAAAGGATGGTTTCTATTATGTTTCTAGGCTTTAGGTTAATCTTTTCCTGACTCATTAAGCAGATTGCTAGGTTGATCAACAATGAGTTCTTTTTCTTTATTCAATTTTAGTGTTTCAAGACCCTGTATTATCTCAGCTTCATCATCTAGAGACTTTGAAATTGGTTCTGTTTCAAAAAAACATTATATGTACTGACTCTTCCATTGTAAATGTTCTTTTATTTAAAAGTCTATATGCTTAACTATGATTTAAATAGCCAAGAAAAATACCCTCATCAAATTTAGGATTGAATTTACCTAATTTATTTTTGTTGTTGTTATGGATGAAACATTTGATCCCGAAGATCCTCAGAAGATTGAAACATTTTCCCACGAAGGTCCTTTGTAGAGCTCATATGGTGTCTTCTTGAGTAGTGGTATGATGTAGGCTCAGTTGGAAATGTAACATGCTGTGTTCATTAAGTATCACTCTATCCATCTCAGTGAGGACTCTATTTTTCCTTTCAATAACTCCATTTTATTATGGTGTTCTTGGTGCAGAGAAGTTGTGATTTATCTCATAGTTGTCACAAAATTCATCAAATTCAATGTTCTAGAATTCTCCCCTATGATCAGTCCTGATAGACACAACAAAAATATCTTTCTTATTTTGTATCTTTTTGGCAAATACAACAAAAGCATTAAAAGTGTCATTTTTGGATGAAAGAAATAAAGTCTAAGTAAATTTTGAATAGTCATCAACTATCACCAGAGTATATAAGTTTACTCCAAAACTTTTGACTCTTGATGGACCAATCAAATCCATATGCAGTAATTGGAGTGGTCTCTTAGTTGAGATTTCCTTCTTTGATTTAAAAGAGGACTATACTTGTTTTCCCTTTTGACAAGCTTCACAAACAATATTAATTTTAGTTTTAACTTCATGTAAACCAATTATTAGATCTTTCTTAACTAGTTTTGAAGCATGATACATATTTACATGAGCTAATCTCTTGTGCAATAACCAACTTTCTTCATATTTACTAAGAAAATAGTTTTCAGGTGAAATTGAATTAATAGAAATAGTATAATAATTATCGTCCCTTGGAGCACAGAGTTTTGCTTTCAAGCTTTCCTTATTGAGTGAAAGATCTTTCTTGCTTACTATCAGGTATTCTTCTGATTCAAAGATAATCCAATTTTCTTTATCCACGGTTTGACTCATACTGAAGAGGTTGTGACACAATCCTTCTACATAGTATATATCTTCCACTTTCACCCCTTCACTGCTTCCAACTTCTCCAATCCTAGCAATCTTCCCGAATTGATTTCAGCTTAAGCTTACTTTGCTACCTTCCTTATGATGAAGCTTGAGGAACTTCTGTGTGTCTCTAGTCATATGTCTGGAGCATCCACTATCACTATACCATTTGTTGGTCTTGGATGCTTTAAGACAAACCTGAAACAAAATCATTTGAGTTTAGGTACCCAGATTTTCTTGGGTCTTTTTAAGTTAGTTTAGATTACCTTATGTACATAAGTGCCTTTTGGAACCCATTTCAATGTACCGTAGGGTCCGTTCTTCTTGTGATAACAAGAAGCAGTAGAGTGATAACAAGAGTTTTTGTTAACTCTTTATTTTTCTTCTCTAATTCCTCACACTTAGCACACTTTGATACAACCTCAGGTATCATACTTATCTTTTCTTCTAAACTCCTAATCTTCTTCTTAGAGTTTACTAACTTTTTTACTAATTTTATGAATTCATAATGTAATTTATTATATTCAGATAACAATTCATCATAGGTAGGTTAGCATTTATTACCTCCTCTATCTCTGAGTCATTTTCTTCTTGAGCGACGAGACAAATGTTTTCTTTTTCATCGTTGCTACTCTCTTCACTTTCTAAAGAGCTTTCTCCCTAGATTGATGACACGAATGCTCTCCTCTTCTAAAACTTTTCTCTCTTCTTCTCTATCTTTCTTGGAGAATTGAGGACATTTGGCTTTGATAAGGCCTGACTTTTTGTACTTGAAGCAAATAATCTAATTTTTCTATTGAATTGATAATGAAGCACCTTTCTTTGGTTGAAAATTTTTGCTTGCTTATTTTCTATAGAATTTCTTGAATCTCTGAACTATGAGACCCATTTCATCATATTCCAGCTCTTTATCATCAATATCACTTTCTTGAGCTTTAAGAGTAATTCCTTTTATGCTCTTTTCTTTGATATCTTTCTTATATTTCTGTTTGATCTTGTATTCAGCTAGACTTCCAAATAGATCAGTGATAGACTTTATAAACTCACCTTTAACTTTTTCAATTGCTATGACCTTTGGCTCCCATTTTTCGTAAGGCCATCAAGAATCTTACATACTTGATCTCTTGAGAGTGTTGACTCTGCTTTCTTTAACATTGGAGGTTCTTTCGTGGGCTATTTCCAGAGCTTCCTAATTTTTCTTAGTTGTTTCTATACTAGACACCTGGAAATACTCCTTTTGACTTAAGGCGCATATAATATTTATGGCCTTTTCGTTGAGTAGTATCATCATTTTGTCATGGTCATTATATTCACTTCGCTCCATTGAAACTTTTACTCCGTTAACAACTGTTGTTAGAATATAGTTCCCATCTTGTATTACATCCCAGAGACCATACTCAAAAGCTTTGATTAAGGTCTTCATTTTAATTTTCTAGAATGTAAAGTTCTCTATGTTGAAGCCTAGAGGCTTCGTGGTGGAGTTTCCTTTTGGTAACATGCTATCTCCAAATCCTGACATAGATACTGGAACTCACTTGAGATTTTTAGATCTTTTCTAAGATACCTACTCTAATACCAAATGTTAGACTAAGTAGATACACCCAAGAGGGGGTAAACTGGGTGTTTTAAAATTTTAACAGAAATTTAAAGCTTAAAGACAATGAGAATATGAATGTATAAAGATAATAAGGATCAGAAAGATTTCATTAAGGGATAGAGGAATCAACACAAGCCGTTTACATTAGTTCAGACTAATCCCCTTGTCTTACATCCAGTCCCTAGAGGCCTTCTGAGATTTTTAACTATCTCCAAGATTTGAATGGGCTCTTGGCGTCTTAGTAAAGTAATTGATTCACTCAATCACTCCCTCTTACTTCCCATAAGGTTATAATCCCAACTTAAGAGAATTAATCTCTTAAGTCTACGAAATGAAGGAAAAATATATTTAACAATCTCTCTCTCAAAGAGTACGTATGATGATAAATACTGAAGCTCAATAATTATTGGGTTATAGAATGAAGAAACAGAGGATGTAATAAATTCAGAAGTTGTTGTTTCTAGTTGTTCGTTCTTTTCTTCATTAATGCTGAGTCTTTAAATAGCATTTACTTCAGTTGGTAGCCGTTATACTCAGATTTGTAACCGTTGGAGTGAAGGCATTATTGGTTGTTGGCAGGTAGGTGAGCATTTAATGCTTTGTTGGAAGTAGAAAGTTTACGTTGCCATAGCCTTCATCATTTTAACTTCTTAGCCTTTTCTAAATATACTCAATCTTAAAAGATTTGTTAGTAGTTAAAGCATTGATTAAGTGTATAAACCATTAATAATTAACTCATTATAAAAGATCAAGTTCTTAATAAAGTTCAGATGGCTTTAAAAAAATATATTGTATTAATCAATAAACTAATCGATTAATTATCATTAATTTAATCAATGATTTAATTAATGAGAGAAACAAAAAATAAAGCATCATATTGATTATAATTGTTAACCAGATACAATACAATAGGTTTCTCAAAAGATATATAATAAAGAATGTGGAGAAACATATGTATATTTCATATCTGGAATAATCATATATAACTAAAAGGGAGATTCAATCAGTTTCAATGAAAATAGATAAAGATATTTAGAATATATAAAGTTAATCGATTACCTAGTCGATTAACTTATATTAATCGATTAACTTCGTATATTCTAAATGTCGATTAATGTCTCTAGAAGAATTGAAACAGAAATATTTTCAACATAAATTAATCGAACAATTAATCCATTAATATAAATTAATCAAATAACTAATCGATTAATGGATACATATTTGAATTTCACAAAATGATTCTTCAATGATTAATCGAACAGTTAATAGATTAATATAAATTAATCTATTAATAGAGTTATCTTTGTTCAAAAGAAAAGCTGTTCTCAACAGATTAATCAAACAGGAAATCGATTAATTATAATTAACCGATTAACCAATCGATTAATTGACTTATCTGCTCAATTCCAGAGAGCTATCTTATTACATTAATCGATTAATGGACAGTCACTAATCGATTAATTGATTTTCCTTTATAGCACAGAACATTGTCCTTACATTAATCGAACAACCAATCGATTAATTGATACTCATTAATCGATTGACTAATTGATTAAGTACCATTAATAAACTAACTAATCGATTAACTTGATTAACTTCATCTTTCAGTAACATTTAAACACACAAATAACTTGAATATTTTAAATCACTTTTGACATCATTTGAGCACAGAAATAACTAAATTATTTTGAATTCCTTTTTACATCATCAAAATATTATTGAATATGAAATCTAACAATGGGCCTTAATATCTCATTTTCCATTTTCTAGGATTTTTCAGGAATTTTCATGTATTTTTTCAAAATTACCCCTATTGGCCCGAAACTTTCTAAAAATTACTTTTGTCTCAACTTTGGCTTAACTTCATATGTTGCACCAACAATGTTAATATTATTTTTCTAGCCTTAAAAATCTAGGATGTGACATTTAAAGCATACCATGAGGGAGAAGATAGCTCCCAACTGTTCGAGGAGTTTAATAAAGCAATAGAAGCCTATAGGATTACATAGAATAGTTTGAATCATTTTGTGCCACCTAAGCCAACTCCTAAGATTGGGAAAGCTCCTGAGAGAGCAGATCAGGATATGGGCCCTTCTAACAACAATGATAACAAGAAAAGGAAGAAGCTGTTAATAATAAGAAGAGCAAGAAAGGTGGAAAGCCAAGTAGAGGTAGCAACTAGCAGAGGTTAAAAGGAATTTGAAATCTGTGGAAGGAATCACGGGAATAAGCCATGTTTAGCTGGGCATAATGTATGCTTTACGTGTGACAAGCCATGACACTACACGAAGGAGTGCCCAACGCTGATAAACCTAGGCCTTAAACTCAAGGATGAGTGTTCGATATCACACAAGAGGAAGCCTATAAGTCACTTGACATGATA
Organism: Leucaena leucocephala; assembly: GCA_037074615.1. Taxonomy (NCBI): domain Eukaryota; kingdom Viridiplantae; phylum Streptophyta; class Magnoliopsida; order Fabales; family Fabaceae; genus Leucaena; species Leucaena leucocephala. The sequence continues at coordinate 10,146,932 of CM073549.1, forward strand.
CAAGGTACAATTAGTATTGATAATTACCTTGTCAATGCCATGTTTGATTCGAGCGCAAGTCATTCATTTATATTATATAGCTGTGCTAAGCGACTAGACCTGGTTGTCGATACTCTGCCATATGACATATATGTCTCTGCCCTACTAGTTCTAAAGTAGTTACATCTCATGTCTGTTTAAACTATATTATTCGATATGAATACTGTTGCACTACACTAGACTTGATATGCATGCCCTTTCCTGATATTGATATTATTATTAGTCTAAACTGGTTGTCCTCCCAAAATGTATTGTTGGATTGACAAATGTGCCTGCGATCTTCATAGACTACATGAATAGAATTTTTTGGCCTTACCTAGACCAGTTTGTAGTGATCTTTATAGGTCACATCTTAGTGTTCTCCAAGTACAAACAAGAGCATGAGAAGTGTTTGAGGATTGTCCTAAATACTGTATATCCCAATTTTTAGGCCTCGAGACTTAGAAAGTAGCCTGAAATAGATAGGCTACCAGACCCCTTCGACCATAAGTCCCATAAACATATAAAGGATTTTTAGGGATTAAACTGCAAATAAGTGAAAGTACAAGGACTTGTATGTAAATAGTAAAAGTCCCTAGGGGTATAATGGTCATTTTAGAAAAGAAAGGGACTAAAGTGAAAGTCTAAAAGTTTCATGGTGCAAAAGTGAAGTAGACACAAGTTGTGGGCTATTAAGTGTAATTATAAAAAGTTAAAGGACTTAATTGAAAAGTGGAAAAGTTTTCAGGGGCAAAACAGTAATTATAGAAAGTTGAGTCAGAAGTGGCTTAGAACTGCCCAGAAGCATTTCAGTCTCAAATTTCATCAGTAGATAGAGGTAATGATGCTGGTTAATCTAGCTTATTACAAAAATTTTATTAGAAGTTCATATAGCTAAAATTTATCTAATAGTCTAAAAGTTATCTGAAATTTTTATCAGATCTCCTGGACCTCAGATATGAGAGAAAAGTTACAGGAATGTGCGTCCTGTCAAGCCAGAGGTCAAGGAAATGACAGAACCCCAAAGGAGTTCTGTAGAAAAAGTTATTCACATATTAGTGAATTTTGACGAGAGTTCGTGAACGCCCGATATCCAATTGAAAAATTAAGCAGTAAGCAAACTAGGACTGAATGAGCCCATATGATATCACAAAGAGGCCCATGATGATGACAAGGGAGGCCCAGAGCCATGATATCAGTTCATCAGAAAAAGGGGCCAGTGTCCAGAAAAAGGTGCAAAATGACGAAAATACCCCTATGTTATAAAATAGTTAAAGAATGAGTGAAGGGTATTTTGGTCATTTGACTAAGGTTAGACAGTCAAGAAAGGTTATCTGGATAGTTGAATAGGGTCAGGGAATACTCTAGTAAGGTGTGAAAAGACAATAATGCCATTAGACTCATTAAAGTAAATAAAGAGGAATCGAGGGCATTTTGGTTATTTGCCAAGGGATGTTTCTTGGGAATTGAGTCATCAGAGTACTTAAGCTTGATCAGAGACCCAAGATGACATTCCAAGAGTCCAAAAACATAGCCCAAGAATTATGTGGGTTAAAGTGGCATTAAAATAATATTTTAGTGATTTTTAGCAAAGTAAAGTTACTCGGTTGAAGTGATAACCGGTGAATTGATCAGATAAAGCTTTGGACTTATCCGAAAGCCATGAGGTGGCATGAAAGGGACCCATAAGGTGCCACATGGCATGAGCATAAGGAAAGAAGAAAAAGATAAGGACACGTGGCACGATCTCTGTAACATCCCTAATTTCTGTACTAAGTTGTATGTACAGATTGAATAAAATATATGAGATGTTTGGGAAAAGATGTGGCCATATTTATGTAAAGAAAAGGATTAATTGGAAGAGGAAGAAAGTCTAAGAGCCAAAGTGCAAAACTACGAAAATGCTACTGTGATGCCCTAAGAAACCAGAAGTAAATGGAGGGCATTTTGGTCATTTCACACAATGGATGGATATCATATGAAATTTGATAATAAATTATTATAATTAATATGAGAATTTATGGAGTTGACAGAAGTCAAAAAGGAGTCCTGTAGAATTAATTATGGAATTTACGGTGAAAAAGGACACCGATAAAGGGTTAAAGGAAACATATGTAATTTTTAACAAGACTTCTGGGTCTCAGAAAATTATGAAACTTTGTAGAGAGTTCATTTTATATTAGAATGAATTTCTAAAAATGTTAGAACAATTAAAGGAGGTGTTTAGCATTTATTCTGAGATCAGGATAATTTAAGGATATCGGTATGAGGAAAGTACATTGGGATTTGGGCCAGTTAGCTATTGGACCTAAAAGAGGCCCAACATTTCGTCCTAGTCCATCCCAATAAGGCCCAAAAGTTATCTTGGAGCCCAAGTCCAAATAATAAATAATTTATGGATTTTTGAAAAGAAAGAAAAAGAGAATAAATTAAGAATTAGGTGTTGCACATGGTGGGACCCACAAGGACACAAGAATGGCACCCAAAAAGAGGAAGGGTTAGGTGTACCAAGAGAGGCCATGCTAGTGATGTCATGGTGGTAAGGTCTTGAGTGAAAAGTGAAAAGACATTCCAAGATCAAACCTTTAACCATTAGATCAAATAGTTTCCAAAGTGATCTTGGCCTTCAAATGGCACATGACTTTTGCTATAAATACCCCCCCTTTCCATTCATTCTTTACACCCAAGAGCTCCTTTAGAGAGAGAAGTGAGTTCTAGAGAAAGAAAGTGGAAGAAAGCAAGGAAGAAGCAAGGGTCTTGAAAGAGCAAGTAAGGTGAGTTGATGCTCTTCACTTTACCATTTCGGTTTGCACTGTTCATGCACTGTTCATGATAGAAGAAAATGGAATTTCAATGATTTAATGCTTCCATTGAGTTTATATGATGATTTTGTGTAGGATTGGAAAGGTTTTAAACCTTGGAAACCATTGGAATTAAAGGTTATAATGTTGAAAATTCCTCACGGGTACTGTTCACTCGTGTGAACAGTGATTTGAATTTCATAATTTTGATGCTTCCAATGGTCTTAAAATGAGATTTTATGTGGGGGTAAAGTGGAGGAACAAGTATGGGAAGCATTGGAACCAAAATGGGAATTTTTGGAAAAAGGGAGCTTATTGAAACTAGACTTGGATTTTGTTTGGAATGGAGTTATAATTTGGTAATTATCTTGTAATGCCTAGGTTTTGACATTTGTGGCAAGGAAAGACCATTACAAGAAGGAAAGGAACAAGGATCTACAAGAGGTAGCAAGAATATCTAACTATAAACTTATGTGCTTTGATTGTTTTGTTTACTTGTTATGCATGAAGGTTTGGTTGAGCATGGAATGTTGCGTGATGATGATGATGATGTGATATGAGTATGTGATACTCCTTGCAATATATGTCATGACAATATGCATATTAGAATTGCTTATGTATAAGCATGAATTAGCTCCCATTGCATGATAACATGTTAGGCATTCAATCAAACATGCATAACCTTATAGTTTATATTACTTGCTATTGGGATTTCCATGAAATCTCATTCCTTCCATATAATTAAACATGATCTAGGTGCTGGATATTCTCAAGGCAAGAGGGTAAATGTTGATGGATGACTGTACATAATTTAAAGAGTGTGCACTTTAATTACAAGATGATGTTTTGGTTTGTATGATGCATGCTACTCATAAATCCAATCTGAGGTAGTGTACTTCCATAGGTATTTTGATTGACTTATATGATGATTTTTCATATGAAATTTGGCATGAACATAGCTAAGATCTATATCTTTAAATGGACACCAAGAACGCCTCATTTGGTTAAGAAGTCGAATTGTTATGATTTTTCAAAGTTAGGAGTTGAAATCTGGAATAAGGTAAAACGACTACTCAGAGGCAGTGAGGTTCATGCGCTAATTTCATATAGTAAACGAATGAGTTTTTCCTCAAAATTTTGTGAGATTAAAGTAGACATATGGAGATTTAAATCCATATGTAATTCAACTCAATTGGATAAGTATACAAGGAGAAATGAATTTTTGAAAATGGGGCAAAGAAACTGGAACTTCCAGATTTACCAAATGAACAGTAACGTTCAATGAATAAACTGATTTGATCTGGACAAGAAGATCTCATTTTCATATTTTTTTCTCAAATTTAAATGAAAGAGCTGTCATTAGAAATTGGAATCACCTTAAAATGATTTTTCTAGATTTAGTTATGAATTTCCAAAGTTCAGGTTGTAATCTGGAATTACCCAGTGAATAGTGGCAGTGAACAGTAACCGTAAGCCCAACACTAGGAAATTCATGTTTTTGAGGTTAAGACTTAAAGATATTTGTTAGAAAATACCGTTGTGCTGGTAGACTATACAAAGTACTGTGTACGTAGGTGCTGTCTAAGGAGGCTGGAAGTGAGTGGACCTAGCCGGTTCATCCAGTCTTTCCTGGGTACTTGAGTAGAATGGTAGTTCTCATGGGGAATTACCGAATCAGTACAGTTATTTTCTACCAGAATTTTCGGCAAGAGAGATATAATCCACTTCAAGAGAGTTATAGCAAGAGTACTTTGAGAGATATAAAGGAGGATGTTTCAATCTCAGCCGTATATTGAAACATCCTTATTTTCATACATCTTAGGGACCAATTGGTAGTATTTAGAACCACTTTCAAGGTCATTGAAATCTAATTTCTCAATCTGGAGTTTTACTCTTATTGAGTACTGTTTACTGTGTAAATTCCAGATGAGTGACCTGACTTCAAAAAATCATAACTAATTCTAGAAAAATCAGAATGCAGTGGTTCAAATTGCTACATGAAGCTAACTCAATACTATTTCAAGGAAAAATAACTCGTTGACCATTCCTTGTCCAAGTCAATGTCAGTCAAAGTTACAACTTTATTGTTCATCCAGCGTTTTTCTCCTGAATCCAGCATTTTGGTCCCAACTTTGATAATTTATATCTCCATGTGTAGACATCGAAATGAGACATTCTATATATCAAATCGAAGCTTGGTATGTCTACTATTTATCATAAACATATCATACATTTATTTAATCATTTACTATTTTTAATTATAGATCAAACATCACTATATCACCACGAGTTACTGTTCATGGTGGCAAATTCCAGCAAGCAACTTTACATACATGTGCATACATTAATCACATATCAAACAAACATGCCAAACAATACTTATCATTAAATAATAAATCTTTATACAATAGGGCATGAACAAGATCCTCGTATCTCTATTACATCTTTCCTGCCTGAAATCCGGCAGTATAACTACTATACTTCATCTGTAAAAATAACTGATCTTGTACTGATTCGGTAATTCCCGTGAGAATTACCATTCTACGTAAGTACCCAGGAAAGACTGGATGAACCGACTAGGTCCACTCACTTCCAGACTCCTTAGACAGTACCTACGTACACAGTACGTATCATCTCCTTATGTTCAGTCTGAAAATCGGCAGCATAATGGCGTCTTACAGCATTCTCAAAATTCACTTCGATATAACCTCTCTGTAATGGGTTATAAATAGGGGATGAGATTCGGGGGAATCTCAGTAGCAAACAGTACTAAACAATGCATGCATTAAAGTAAATACTTGTGCTTGCTTGTGAAAGTGTAAACATTGTGTAATGTGCATGCTTCCATGTAACATATGAAATACAATTGGCCAAGGTAATCATAGAAACAGAGCTTCAATCATATACACATATGCACACAATTCAACAAAGTCATAGCACAATCAAGCATAACATTCAATACATACAAGTTTAGGGTAAGTTTACTACCTTGGATTTAAGCTTTCTTTCTTATGCTTGCACTTGCTTCCCAAGCTTTCCAATCATGAAGCTTTTTGGTCAATCATTCCCCAACACCTTCTTAGAGGTTTCAAGGTCCTAAACACATTCATATTCATTACATAATCCATTAGGACCATGAACTCAAACACTACTCAAGACTACCTCTCTTGATCCTTTAACTTGCTTTAACTATCATAACTTTCTTTAATCTTTGCCAATTAACTTGGCCCTTGAATCAATTGATGTCTTGACTTTACCCTACACAATTTCACCTTTTGAATCCATTTATGAACTCAAAATAACCAAATTTCAGCAAGAATACACTGTTCTGTACAGATTTGGAAAAGCATACATAAATCTTCCAAAAATTCTCATTTTGATTCCAATGCTTCCCATACTTGTTCCTCCACTTTTCCCCCACACAAAATCTCATTTTTAGACCATTGGAAGCATCAAAATCATGAAATTCAAATCACTGTTCACGCGAGTGAACAGTACCGTGAGGAATTTTCAACATTATAACCTTTAATTCCAATGGTTTTCAAGGTTCAAAACCTTTCCAATCCTACACAAAATCATCATATAAACTCAATGGAAGCATTAAATCATTGAAATTCCATCTCTTTCTATCATGAACAGTGCATGAACAGTGCAAACCGAAATGGTAAAGTCAAGAACATCAACTTACTTCACAACCAAGCATGTAACTAGCTTGTTTAAGCTTGTTTTAACTATCTATGACTTAAAACTCATATTCCTTTCACATATACACAAAAATTCCAGCAGCATTTCCCAAGATTTAAGCCTCAAAAATCACTTAAACTCAAGCACAAACCATAAGAACAAAAGGTAGAAGCAAGGAGACAACTTACCTTACTTGCTCCTTGAAGACCCTTGCTTCTTCCTTGCTTTCTTCCATTTTCTTTCTCTAGAACTCACTTCTCTTTCTAAAGGAGCTCTTGGGTGTGAAGAATGAATGGAAAGGGGGGTATTTATAGAAAAAGTCATGTGCCATTTGAAGGCCAAGATCACTTTGGAAACTATTTGATCTAATGGTTAAAGGTTTGATCTTGGAATGTCTTTTCACTTTTCACTCAAGACCTTACCACCATAACATCACTAGCATGGCCTCCCTTGGTACACCTAACCCTTCCTCTTTTTGGGTGCCATTCTTGTGTCCTTGTGGGTCCTACCATGTACAACACCTAATTCTTACTTTATTCTCTTTTTCTTTCTTTTCAAAAATCCATAAATTATTTATTATTTGGACTTGGGCTCCAAGATAACTTTTGGGCCTTATTGGGCTGGCCTAGGACGAAATGTTGGGCCTCTTTTAGGTCCAATAGCTAACTGGCCCAAATCCCAATGTACTTTCCTCATACCGATATCCGTAAATTATCCTGATCTTAGAATAAATGCTAAACACCTCCTTTAATTGTTCTAACATTTTAGAAATTCATTCTAATATAAAATGAATTCTCTACAAAGTTTCATAATTTTCTGAGACCCAGAAGTCCTGTTAAAAATTACATATGTTTCCTTTAACCCTTTATCGGTGTCTTTTTTCACCGTAAATTTCATAATTAATTCTACAAGACTCCTTTTTTACTTCTGTCAACTCCATAAATTCTCATATTAATTATAATAATTTACTATCAAATTTTCTCTTATATCCATCCATTGTGTGAAATGACCAAAATGCCCTCCATTTACTTCTAGTTTCTTAAGGCTTCACAGTGGCATTTTTGTAATTTTGCACTTTGACTCTTAGACTTTCTTCCTCTTCCAATTAATCATTTTCTTTACATAAATATGGCCACATCTTTTCCTAAACATCTCATATATTTTATTCAATCTGTACATACAACTTAGTACAGAAATTAGGGATGTTACATATATCAAGCGCTGTGTCAGCTGGTGAGGTATCCCAAGGGCCCCACCATGTGCCACCTAAGCATGTGAGGTGTCCATGGATGATGTCATTTTGATGAGTCATTGAGGATGATGATTTCATCACGATGATGCAGGTGAAACTTCTTAAGGAAGTTAGTGATCTGAGCCGTTAATCGTGATTTGATCTGGACCGTTTAAGCCAACTCCCTCCACCTATAAATACCCCTCACCCCTCCCATTCCAAAGCACACCCACGGCAAGAAGAAGAGAAAGGAAGAGAGAGAGAGAGAAAGAAAGAAAGGAAGAGAAAAAAGGAGTTCTAGCTGAGTTAGGAGCAATCTAAGGAACTTAGGGACTCGGCAAGCTTAGGAATAAGGTAAGTAATTGATTCTAGTCCCTACTCTAATAAATTAGAGGATTGTTCTTATAAATTTAATAGTTATAATAGAGGAATATCTCTCTCTATAAGGTTAGTTGTGGATAGAAAGAAAGTTAAGGGATTGTTAGAATAGGGGTATTGCCTCAGGATAAGCCTGAATTAAGTAAAGTTATGCTAGGTAAGATCATACTAAAATATTATTATGCTATGTATAGGCTCTGACCTATTAAAAGGTGGAACCTCAGATCAAAGGTTAAGGACTAAAGGAAGGGCTACACGTGTAATATCCTTAATTTTCTGTACTGGTTCCTATGTACAGATTAAACGGAATATATGAGCTCTGTTTCAGGAAAGACATGTGGACCTTTATGTAAAGAAAAGGATTAAATTGCAAAAGAAAGGAAATTAAGGGACCTAAATGCAATTATGGAAAGTTTAAAGTTAAGAATGAAAGGTAGACAAAAATGTGGGGTCTTAAAGTGTAATTTTAGCCAAATTAAGGGACTTAATTATAAAGAAGGAAAAGTTCCCTGGGGCTAAAGTATAATTAAAGAAAATAGGCCAGAAGTGGTTTGCACCGCCCGACAGCATTTCAGTCCCAGATTCTACCAGAAGGTAGGGCAGGTGACGCCGGGTAACCAAGCCTAATACCGGAATTTTTGAAGACTCCAGATAGCCAGAAATGGACTGATCGTCCAAAAGTTATAAAAATTTATACCGGATACCCTAGATTTCAGATATAAGTGGGAAAATACAGGATGATGCGCCTTTATGGGGCGGATGTCGGGAAACTGACAGGATACCGATAGGAGGTCTGTAGGAAAAGTTATTCACAAAATAAAAAATCCAGACGGGAGTGTGAGGCCTCCGGGGATCCGGGTTGGAGATTTATCAGTATTTTTAAAGGGGCTGAATGCGATCGAATGACTTCGGTCAGATGACCGTTATAACCCCCAAGGATGCCTGAACACAGTAGGACACTGTATCTGGGAAAAAGAGCCGGTGTCCGAAAAAGGTATATAATCGGTAAATAATAGTTAAAATATTCAATGAACTGTGTTAAAGGAAGATTCCTCGTGATGCGTGCCATACAGATAATGGACCCAGGAAGCCCAAAAATGGCGCCATTAGAGGCCCAATAAGACTCTTGGACTGATAGGTGGGCCAGTGTCCAGCAGAACCCCGAAAAAGTGCGAAATTACGAAAATGCCCCTATGTTGTACAAAAAGGGCAGCAGATGAATAAAGGGTATTCTGGTCATTTTGGACAGACCCAGAGGTCAAGACATGTCTAAATAAGGTTGACTAGAGCCAGTATAAGCTTTGACCGAGTCCAGAAAGGTGTGAAATGACGATTTTGCCCTTAGGGTTAAAATAGGACAAGATAGGGCACCAAGGGCATTTTGGTCATTTTGCAGGGGATCTGTAATTGAGTCTGGACCCAGTATTAAAAAGTTAATGATATAGAGGGTCTAGATACTAAATGTGAGGTCAGTAGACATAAAAAGGATCTTCAGAAACATCAGATTCAGAAAACGGCACGTTTTTCGAGGCGATGGACCGGGACGGTACCGGATTGGACCGGAAAGCTTCCAGAACCTCCAAATTTCGTCACATGAAGAATATGGGTGGTGAGGTGTCCTATGAGGTGTCCCATGAGGTGTCCAGGGTGATGCAATAAAAGAGAATTAAAGAAAATAGGAAATTCCAGGAAAAACCAGGACCACAGGATCATAAGTCTTCCTAATTACGAGATTGCCATTGCTCAACACTATAAATACCCCCCCTTACTCCTTCATTTCGGTGCAAGAAAGAAAGAGAAGAAGAAAGAAGTTCTTGAGAGAGAAAGTGAGAGAAAGAAAGAAGTAAGGAAGTTCTGGTGGAGTTGGAAGTAGTAGAGAGGTTCTGAAGCTCTGCTTTTGAGGTAACAACTAATCCTAACTCTTATGTAATGTCTTTGTGATGTATTGTTTTGTTTGGTTGATTGTTGTCCTATATATTATGCTTGAAGCTCTATTCCAATGCTATGATCATATGTTATTGAATATGGAAGCATGCAGCATACTTATCTGTACACAGTCACAAGCAAGCACCGTCACTCTGCATTACATATTTTGTTATGATTATTGTTACTGGGATTCTTTTGAATCTCATTCCCAAACATAACATTACAGGGGAGGTTCTGTCAAAATAAAATTTGGAAATCTTAAGAGACGCCGGTAGGCTGCCGAAATTCCGGCAACGAAGACGGAACAAAGAAAGGAACTGATACATACTGTGTACATAGTGCTGTCTAAGGAGGTTGGAAGTGAGTGGACCCAGAAGGTTCATCCAGTCTTTCCTGGGTACTACGTAGAATGGTAGTTCTCATAAGGGAATTACCGAATCGGTACAACATCGGTTACTTTGTAAAGAAGAATTGTAGCAGTTATGCTGCCGGATTTTAGACAGAGAAGGATGTAATAAAATATGAGGGAGTTAATCATGCACTGATAAATAACAGTTGATTATTTGATATTAATTATTATCTGGCTTGTATGACTGATATGTGTTGGTTGTATGCTTGGGTATGTAAAGACTAAATGCTGAAAATAGGCTCAGTGAACAGTAACTCGTGAAGACCCATTCATGTTTGATAAATCATTAAAAATAGTAAATGATTGAATTAATGTACGAAATTTTTAGGGTAAAAAGTAGACATACTAAGATTTAATTTGATATATATAATGTCTAATTTGGATGTATACACGAAAAGATATAAATTGGTAAAGTTGGGACCAGAATGCTGGATTCAGGAGAAAGTCATTGGATGAACAGTAAGATTGAAAAGTTGACCCACGTTAAATTTGTCAAGGATTGGTCAACCAATGATTTTTCCCTGAAATATATTTGATTTATCTTCATGTAGCAATTTGAACCACTTCATTTCGATTTTTCTAGAATTAGTTATGAATTTTCAAAGTCAGGTCACTCATCTGGAATTTGCCACAGTGAACAGTACTCGATATGAATAAAATTCCAGATTAAGTGTTTAGACTTCAATGACCCTGAAAGTGGTTTAAGTGCTACTGAATGGTCCCTAAGATGTATAAAAATAAGGATGTGACAACACGCCAGGTACTGAACTTACCTATTTATATGCTTATGTTTCTTGAATATTTTATGTGATATTTACTTACTTTGATGATGTGAAGCATGTATGATTAAATGATGCTCTGTTTCTTTTTATGCTATGACCATATATTATAATTAAGGGACATGAAGCATGTAAGTTATCATTATGCAAGTATGACCATTAAGTACACACATAGTAACATCAAGCATATAGTTGCATACATTGTATAGTTTCCGTTTGCTACTGAGATTTCCCCCGAAATCTCACCCCTTCCATATCAATCCAATTACAGAAGGTCTTCTCAAGATGGAGAGGATGAGGATTCATGAAGAGAAGTTAAGAATTATTTAGCATGATTGATATGTTATTGATGTATGTATGTAAAGTTAGTTGCTGGAATTTGCCACCATGAACAGTAACTCCTGGTGAAGTAGTCACCTTTGATCTGTAATTAAAATAGTAAATAATTGAATAAATATATGATATTTTTATAGTAAATAGTAGACATACAAAGATTCAATTTGATATATAGAACGTCTTATTTGAATGTCTACACATAGAGATATAATTTTTCAAAGTTGGGACCAAAATGCTGGATTCAAGGGAAAATCGTTGGATGAACAGTAAAATTGTAGCATTGACTTGGTCAATGCGTGGTCAACGAGTTATTTTTTCCTGAAAGAGGATTAAGTTAGCTTCATTTATAAATTTGAACCACTTTGTTTTGATATTTTTAGAATTAGTTATAATTTTTCAAAGTCAAGTCACTTGTCTAGAATTTACACAATAAACAGTACTCGATAGAGTAAAATTCCCGATTACGAAATTTAACTTCAATGACCTTAAAAGTGGTTCCAGATGCTACCAAATGGTCCCTAAGACGTACGAGAGTAAGGATGTTACAAATACCCTTAGAGAAAAGCAGTTCTATGCTAAGCTAAGTAAATGTAAGTTTTGGCTACGAGAAGTTCGATTCCTCATTCACGTCATATCCCAAGAGGGAGTAGCTATTGACCTTACTAAGATAAAAGTAGTCTTGAGCTAGGAATGACTGAAGATGATAATAGAGATCGGAAGTTTTCTCATACTTGCAGGGTATTATAGAAGATTTATTAAGGACTTATCTCTAATCGATCTCCGGCTTACCAAGCTCACAAGGAAGAACCATCTGTTCTTACAAGATGAGAAATATGAGTCTAGTTTCTAGGAGCTGAAGAGAGCGCTCACCTTTACTCTCATGCTAATAATCCCTGACCCTATGCAAACTTATGTAGTCTACACAGATGCTAGCAAGCAAGCATTAGGGTGCGTGCTTATGCATCAAGGATGAATAGTAACTTATACCTAACAACAGTTGAAATCTCACTAGGAGAATTACCAGACCCATAACCTGGAGCTTACAGCAATAATGTATGCTCTTAAGATATGGAGACACTATCTGTACAGTGTAACTGTGACCACAAGAGCCTCAAGTATCTACACAATTAGAAGGAGTTGAACATGAGGCAATGTAGATGGATGTAACAACTTAAAGATTATGACTCCATATTAAGTACCATCCAAGTAAGGTAAATGTAGTAGCAAATGACTTGTGTAAAAACGCGGTGCAGGTGGCATTCTTAATGATAAAAAAGTAAAAGTTGTTAGAAGATTTTAGAGAGTAGATTCCTTTATATCAAATATAGCTAGTCAAGAGTATAGGCGATAAAATACAATTTATAGCCTTACTCCAAGATCAAATTAGAGAAGCGCAGCAACAAGATCTATTGGCAGAAACCTTTAAGGCAAAGTTGTTAAAGGGTGAAACCTAAAACTTTGAGATTTCTCAGGAGGGACTACTGAAGTTTAGAGGAAGAACATATGTCCCTCAAGCAGTCGATCTTAGAGAGAGGATTCTGAACGAAGCTTATAAGAGTTGATACACTATTCACCCAGGAATAATTAAGATGTATCATGAAATCAGAGAACTCTTTTGGTGGCCTAGAATGAAGAAAGATATAACCACCTATGTGACAAAATGTTTCACGTGCCAAAAGGTAAAGGTAGAGCATCATAAGCCTGCTGGCAAGTTATAGACCCTAGATATTCCTAAATAGAAATGGGATAGCATTTACCTAGATTTTATTGTTAGGCTAGCGCTTACATCATCTAAGCATGATGCGATATGGGTAATAATAGATCAATTAACCAAATTGACTCACTTTCTCACAGTTAATGTCAATGATCCTCCTAAAAAACAATCAATGCTTAACCTTAAGGAGATTGTGAGGCTATATGGTGTCCTAACCAGTATCACTTCAGATTGAGACCCTATATTTTCTTCTAAATTTTAGAGATCTCTACAAAAAGAAATGGATACTACTCTCAGATTTAGTACAGCCTATGATGGATAGACAAACTAAAAGAACTATTCAGACCTTGGAGGATATACTGCGAGCATGTATACTAGACTTTGGAGGGAATCAGAATACACAATTGCTATTGCAAAATTTTCCTATAATAATAGTTATCACTATACTATCCAGATGGACCCTATGAAGCTCTATATAGAAGAAAATTTAGATCTCCTATATACTAGACAAAGCTTAGTGAAAGAAGGATGTATCGTCCTGATATAGTGGATCAGACCTCTAAACACATTGAAATAATCAGACAGAGACTTCTGATAGTTCAAAGTAGACAAAAAAGTTATACATACACCAGAAGAAGATTGTTAGAATTTGAAGTTGGAGATAATGTATTCCTCAAAGTGTCTCCAACCACAGGAGTCAGTTGATCCCTAAAGGCCAAGAAGCTGAATCTAAGTATGTCAGACCATTCCATATTCTTTCTAAAGCTGGACCAGTAGTTACAAATTGGCCCTTCCCCCAAATCTGAGTCAGATACATAACGTCTTCCATGTTGCCCAACTGAAAAAGTACCATCTGGACCCAACTCATTTATATAATATGATGACATCATACTTTAAGACAACCTGTCTTCCGAGGTCAGACTAGAGTGGATCATTGATCAAAAGGTCAAACAGTTAAGGAACCAAAAGATTCCACTACTCAAAGTAGTTTGGAAAGGGTTATCACTAGAGGAAGCAACATGGGAAATGGAAAAGGAGATAAAGGAAAAGTATCCCGAACTTTTCTCATGAGGTACATTTTAAATTTTGAGGATAAAATTTATTTATGAGGGAGAAATGTCACATCCCAGATTTTATGGCCAGAAAAGTAGTATTAATATTGTAATATCTTAATTTTTAGGCATAGAGACTCAGAAAGTAGCCTGAAATAGATAGACTACTAGACTCCTTTGAGCAAAAGTCTCAGAAATATACAGAGAGTTTTCAGGGACTAAACTGCAAATAAGTTAAAGTTCAGGGACTTATATGTAAATAATAAAAGTCATTTTGGGAAACAAAGAGACTAAAGTCAAAAGTCTAAAAGTTCCATGGTATGAAATGAAAGTACAAATTATGGGCCATTAAGTGTAATTATGAAAAGTTGACGGACTTAATTGAAAAGAGGAAAAGTTTCCAAGGGCAAAATGGTAATTATAAAAAGTTGAGCCAGAAAAGGCTTAAAACTGCCTGAAAGCATTTTAGTCCTAAATTTCATTAGTAGATAGAGAAATTTATGTTGGTTAATCTAGCCCGATACAGAAATCTTTTGAGAGTTTCAGATAGCTTATATTTATCTGATAGTCTGAAAGTTATCTAAAATTTTGGTCAGACCTTCTGGACCTCATATATAAATAAAAAGTTACAGGAAGGTGCATCCTGTGAAGCCAGAGGTCAGGGAACTGATGGAACCCCGAAAGGAGTCCTGTAGGAAAAGTTATTCACTTTTTAGTGAATTTTAACGGGTGTTTGTGAACGCCCCATATCCGATTGTGAAACATAACCAGTAAGCAAGATGAGACTGAGTAAACCTAGATGATGTCATAGGAGGCCCATAATGATGCCAAGTGAGGCCCAGGCCCATGATATCAGTTCATCAGTTAAGGAGGCTAGTGTCAAGAAATATTCAAAAAATATGCAAAATGACGAAAATACCCCTATATTATAAAATAATTAAATAATGGGTTAAGGCATTTTAGTCATTTTACCCAGGTCAAAAGGTCAAAGAGAGCTACAAGAGTAGTTGACTAGGGTCAGGAAATATTTTGTTAAAATATGAAAAGATAATAATGCCCCTAGAATTATTAAAGTAAATAACAAGGAGCCAAGTGTATTTTGGTAATTTGCTAAGGGATCAGTAATTAAGTTAATGCCTAGTCCAAGAATGTCAATGGTAAGAAGAATCCATATACTGTATTTAAGATCAGAATATATATTATGGAATGTCAGAAAAATTAGATTTAGAAAATAATCTGGTTTTTGAGAAATTGTGCTAAGCTGGTACAGGATTAGACAGATCAGACTGGAGGTTTCTAGAAGTGATGACTCACCATATGAGGTGTCCCATAGGACCCACCAAGGCGCCACCTAGCATGCAAGGTGTCCTTGATGATGTCATCTTGATGATGTTGGTGAAACTTTTTAAAGAAGCTAAGCGATCTGAGCAATTCATCGTAATTCAATCTGGACCATCCATTCCACCTCCTTTCACCTATAAATACCCCACCCCTTCTATTCCATTCATAACATGGCAAGAAAAGAGAAAGGAAGAGAGAGAGAGAGAGAAAGAAAGGAAGAAAAAGAAGGAGTTCTGGCTAAGTTAGGAGCAATCCAAGGAGCTTAGGGACTTAGCAAGCTTAGAAATAAGGTAAGTAATTTATTCTAGTCCCTGTTCTAATAAATTAGAGGATTGTTCTTATAAATTTAATAGTTAGAATAGAGAAATATCTCTCTATAAGGTTAAACGTGGATAGAAAGAAAGTTAGAGGATTGTCTGAATAGGGGTATTACCTCAAGAAAAGCTTGAGTTAAGTAGAGATATGCTGGATAGGATAATAATGGAAATATTATTATGCTATGTATAGGATCTGACCTATGAAAAGGAGTAACCTCAGAGCAAAGGCTAAGGACTAAAGGAAAGGCCACAAGTTAGGTAGTGAACTTACCCATTCTTGTATACTTGATGTATATGCTTATGTGATGATGTTGTATGATATGTATGAATGATATATGCTCTGCTCTTTATGAGTTTTATGATTATACATAATAGTGATAGTCATGGAGCATGATAGTATGCAAATGAAAGCTAAAGAAAGATAAAGGAAACATGTCATACACTTGCATTCATCTTGTATGCATTGAATGGTACCGTTTGCTATTGAGATTTCCCCTGAAATCTCACCCCTATCTTTTCCAAACATAACAGAGTACTGTTTTGGAGAAGATAAAGCTTAGGAAAGTGAGGTATGACAAATATAGTTGACTCAACTTATGAAGTTAAGCCAAAGTTGGGGCAAAAATATAATTTCTAAAAGTTTTGGGAAAATTCTATAATTAAGGAAAAATAGGGATAATATGCCTTGGGAATTATAAGACATTGTACAAGTGGTTTTATTCCCAAAATACCACTAGGTAAATTTTAAAGGAATTTAAAGGCTAATTAAGCTAATTAGGGATTTTATTTAGAAAATTCCAAATAAATACCTAAAAAGGTAAATAAATTCCAAGAAAATTTATAGGGCTTCCCTGGAGTTAATGCAAGATAATAAAGTAGACAGGAGCCTTTCATTAACTCATAAACTCTAGAAATTAATTCCGGAGTAAAGGTTGGGTAATAGGAA
Organism: Leucaena leucocephala; assembly: GCA_037074615.1. Classification (NCBI taxonomy): domain Eukaryota; kingdom Viridiplantae; phylum Streptophyta; class Magnoliopsida; order Fabales; family Fabaceae; genus Leucaena; species Leucaena leucocephala. Next base: position 10,163,864 of record CM073549.1, read on the forward strand.
TTAAATTGGTTTTTCTATTTTACCATCAATAAAATTATGATGCTAATAAAGGAGAGGCCTTTTTGGAAGAGAAAAATGGTAGGAATATATTATAGAATTGATAAAGACTAATTAAAGTGCCCAATATATTAGAATTATGAAATAGAAATTTATTCCGATATAAAGTGCAATGATATAACAAACAAGTACACTAGCTTTTTATTTGGCCTAGAATTTGCCACTTGTCAAGCCACCAGTGGTCCGAAATTTGACTTGCATTATAATTACATTTTTAATTATTTTAAGTAGGAAATTAGTGCAAGAAGCCATAGGAAATTGACAAGTAAGTATTGTAATAAGCATGAACTTGGAGGGTAAACAATTAAATCATGGCTTATAAATAGAACTCTTCCCTCCACACACAAGAGCATTTCAGCATTAGAGGCAAAACTCTTGCCATTTGGATTCTTGACTTTCCAAGAGGAGGAAGAACTAGCCACTTTGGTCTTCAATCTTAGATTAAATGTTTGTTTATGTCTCTAACCTCTTAATTGATGTTTTATCTAGTTAAATCATAGTTTAGACAGTTGAAAAATAAAGAATCTCCTATGATTGCTTGCTGGACAAAAGCTATAAGGGTTAAGAAGATATGGTTTTGATGTTAAACCTAGGTTGAAGACATTGATTAGATGTTGATCTAAGTAGTATTGCATGAAGATTGTTTGATTTCCTTAGATTGAAAATTGTTAAGGCTTCTCAGCCACTTTGAGATTTCTGCCCTAGGAATTAATTTTGTTGATTTTGATTATTCAAATGTGTTTAAAATAGAAAATGGTGTAGGGTAAACCTAAGAAACAAGTTTTTGAATCAAAATTTGAAAATTTAGGTCTTCCTTGGTATACCTCTCTGCCAATGATAAGATCTCAAGGGGGTTTTGATTTTCATAAATCCATGCCCATATTTAGATTCTACATAAAAAATTATGTAGGAGTGACCTAAGAGAATAATTTTAAGTTGGTAGAAACAAAACCCTAAAATCAAGTTAAAAGACCAAGGGTTTCAAGGGTTTTTGTTTAAACCATATATAGTTGATTGTATGTTGATGGTTGTGCCCCTTTGTCATATTGAAATAGGGTTTGACATTTGTGGAGGAAGGAACTAAGTCAAGAACAAGAGCTAAGGTTTGCTTGATCAAGGTAGCAAGATTACTCAACTTTAATATTAACTTGTCTTGATTGTTCTATGTGATATTGCCATGATTGTTGGTTGAACTAAAAATGTTGATATGTTGAAATGATGGTACTCTTTGCATTGTGATGTCTTGACTTGATGCATGATTGAGTTAGTATGAGGTAAAGGTAGTTCCCTAATTATAGCATTATTCTCAGTTTATTAATAATCATGCTTGTTGATGTTATTATTGATGTAACTTACTATTGGGATTTCTTTGAAATCTCACTCTTCCAATTGATCAATCATCTAGGGGTTGAGCCATCAAGAGTCAAGGGCATATTGGTGGAAAGCTTATTGTTGTATATAATTAATTATTATTATATTATGTATGACCTTCTATGAGGCAATAACCTTTAAATTGTGTTTTGATTAAGTAAATGTTTGAATCTGACTTTGAAATTTTGAATTCTTAAAGTACAACAACAAGCTTTAAATCATAGGTAGATAACTTAAATTGAATCTGTGTACAATTTATGGCAATTTTTTAAAGTTAGAGTTATAAATCTAGAACACAGTTTTTGATCAAATAAACAGTTGAAATTATGTACCAATCTAGCACTGTTTAACAATTAATGGGTTCCTAAAACTATTTTTGATTTAAATAACTATTAAGGATCTTTCAATAGGACTTAGAACCACTCAATTTCAATTTTTTTAGAATTAATTATAATTTTTAAAGTTGAAAAAAATTCTGAAAATACCAAATAAACAGTGCCTAAGAAACTAAAAATTCTAGATTTGGTTTCTTGAATCTTGGGCCATCTAAAATGGTTCCAATGGACATGAAATAAACCCTAATATAGTCTTGAGATAAGGTGTGACAAAGAGAAGCAGGATTGAGGCTTTATAGAATGGAAATGGGGATTGGATCTATGACTAGGATGTTCTAAAGAGCATGGCACTCGATTTCTATAGGGATCTCTATTTGGCAGATAATGATACTATGAGGGTTTCAAACTAGAAGTGGGATGTCCTCCTCTCTAGAATCAACAACTTGATTTTATTTAGAGAGAGGTTTCTGATATTGAGATAAAAAATCCTGCTTTCAATATGGTCGAGCTTTTATAGCACCAGGCATTGATGGCCTACAAACCCACTGTAGGGCCTAAAATCGGAGAGTTTGAAGAAGATAAACCAGAAAAATATTGTGTTGATTCCGAAGCTTGACCATCCCTTGTCGTTGAAAGACTTTTGACCTATTTCCCTTTGCAATGCGAGCTTGAAGATAATTAGTAAAGTCCTTGCTAATAGATTGAAGGAAGTTATGCCTTCTCTTGTGAAGGAGAACCAATGTAGTTTCATTAATGGAAGATATAGCTGTGACAATATCATCCTTGCTCAGGGAGCAATCCACTTGATGAGAACTAAAAGGGCGAGAAATTGTTTCTGGAGGAATTCAGGCATTCCTGTCGTCATCCACTTGTTTTAGGTACCCACATGTCGACCCAGCACCGTTACCAAACATGAGTCTCTTATTCACAATAAATGTACACCGGAGAAGGAAAAAGAGAATCTTTTTTGTAAAGAGAGAAAACACAGAGCAAGAGAGGAGAAACTTTCGAACATAAAAAAATCTCCTCTCCCCAGTCACACATGAGTGTGTATCATGGGGGGAGTGGGGTTCCCTCCAATTAGTTCAAATATTCTAAGATATTCATACTGATAACTCAATTCTTTTGGAATTTTCACTTTAGCCCCACACATATATGGGTATGTGCTCAATACACCAAGAGTGGACCGGCATATGTTATTACAGTTTCATTTCTATTAAGGTTGATATGGAGAAGGCTTATGATAGACTTGATTGGAACTTCCTAAAATTCACCCTGCAAAGTCTCGGTTTAAGTCATGGTTTCGTGCAGTTGAGCATGAAATGTGTGTCCACCTCCTCAATGCTGATTTGCGGGATGGGATGGCATCAGAAAGATTTCAACCTTCAAGAGGTGTGAGGTAATGGGACTCCTTAAGCCTATGTCTGTCTATGTTGTGCATGGAAAGACTTGGACAGCTCATTCGTTATGAGGGGGAACAGGGGCGCTGGAAATCGATGAACATTAGCCCTTGGGGGCCCAAAATCTCCTACCTTTTCTTTAACTACAATCTTATATTGTTTACCGAAGCCTCATTGGACCAAATGGATTAAGTAAGAAATATCATGAGTCTCTTTTATCAAGAGTCGGGCCATCGAATTCATCTTCAGAAGTCAAAAGCTTTTGTTTCTCATAGTGTTCTTCAAGATCCTCCTGCTTTTGTTTGGATCGACTTACATAAGTAGCTGGTGATATACCTTGTAATTTATTTGATTTTCTTGTAATAGATAGTTATTTCATGTAACTTTCAAGCTACAAGCTTGCCTTTGTAACTAAAAAAAATAGTGGATCACTTCTCTAAAAGAAAAAACAAAAAATGCAAAAAGAGAAGAAGATAAATTTAAAAAAGAAAACAATGTTAAAAAAATCTGAGTTTTTTATTTTTAAAAACATATTTCGACTTTTTTTCTTTTAGAAAATAGTTAAGTAAAAATAAAATGCTAAATAAATTTTTTAAAAACAAACTGTTTTTAAAATTAGAACAAATGGGTCCTTAATTTTTTTAAGGTAAAGGTGCATCTAGCATCCTAAACTAATTTTAAATGAGCAATTAACACCCTAAAGTATTTAAAAGTGCAATTAGCATCCTAAACTAATTTTAGAGATGTAACCAGTACTCTAAAATATTTAAGGCTGCAATTAGCATTTTAAATTAATTTTGAAGGTAAACTCAGCATCATAAAGTATTTAAATTAGTACAATTTCACCCTTTTACTGACAGAAACATAAATTTCTGTCCGATCTATGTCACGTGAGCTTTTTATTTCAATATATGATTATTTAAAAGATCACATGTGTTATATTATTTAAATAAGAATATTGAATAAACGCTAAAGTTGACATTGTATATAATTCATATATGAAGATTAAAAATTTTATAGTTTATTTAGTGCAATTTATTAAAATAATATTATACATATGACTTTTAAACAATAATGTGTTAAAATAAAAAAATTTATGTGATTGTATCAAATGAAAGTAAGTATTTTTGTTAATAAATAAGTAAAATTGTACTAATTTAAATATTTTATAGGGCTGGTCGTATCTTTAAAATTAATTCAAGATACTAATTATATACTTAAATATTTTAGGATGCTAGTTACACCTTTAAAATTAATTTAAAATATTAATTATATTTTTAAATATTTTAAAATATTAATTATATTTTTAAATATTTTAAAATATTAATTATTTTAGTGGGTAGATGCATCTTTATTTTATTTTTTTTTATCAACAGCGTAATTTTTCTTTCTTTTCTTTTATTTCTTTCTTGTAAGCACGTAACCAAGGACGGCATGATGGTTGCGTCTCCCACCTGTTCGGATTGTCGATTACCCCGCTGCTCCTTCGTCAGCTGCCATATAATATATATAATAATTTGGTAAGATGAAGGAAGTTACCAGATTCCTCTCTCTTCGTATTCGTCCGACGTTTTCAAGCTCTCCCTCCCTGCTTTTCCTGAATTTCGAACACACATCTATTTGCGAGAAACTCGCAGTGAAATTCTCCAAGAAAAGAAATGCGCAGCTTCACTTTCTTTCAACGAGTATCAACAGCTTTTCAAGACCATTCCTCGCATTTCAAACTTGTAGTCCTCTGCACCGTAAGGTTTGTTCGTCAGATACTCTCTTCTCTTATCTCCTTTTGAAATACAATTGAATCGAAATATTCCTGAATCATTACTTCTCAATTCAAATTAAGTGTTACCGTTTTGATATATTTTTTTAATTAAATGGTTCTCTGCTACCATTTGCTACTCTGATTGTCTGGATCAAAGTGGCTGAATTTTTTTTTTATTGCGATTCTTGCAATTAGACACAAGTTAAATCTTAGTAAATAGATCTATGCAAATTGAGAATTGCTCTGACGCGAACACTTTGCCTGATCCAGTGGAGGCGGACTTTTGGCTTATGCGGAGGCGGCTTCATCTGAAGCGATCAGCGACAAGAAGAAGGTGGTGGTTCTGGGAACCGGATGGGCAGGCACAAGCTTTTTGAAGAATCTGAATAACCCGAGATATGAGGTTCAGGTGGTATCGCCTCGTAATTATTTTGCATTCACCCCCTTGCTTCCTAGTGTTACATGCGGTACAGTCGAAGCACGCAGCATTGTTGAACCCGTTCGCAATTTTTTCAGGAAGGTAATATAAAATTCCAGTTGGATTAAATTTCTACTGCTGCAGAATTTAATCGTTGTTAGTAATTTCTCACATTGAATCATTTTGTGTAAAGGATCGACTTCAAAGTTCATATTGAGCTGTTAAAATTGGAATCACCTGTAAACAATCTTTTTTCATATTTGAGAAAAATGGTCAATTCTGCGTCACCCCTCTCCCCCCAACAAAAAAAAAATTGAAATCACCTGTAAACATCTCATTTCATCTATCAATTTTGTAGCCATCCATCCTTAACGTCATAAACACTATTTAATAACTGTTAACACTTAAACCCCAGATGTTGGATTGGCCAAAATGTGTATAAGATTGTCATTCATTATAGTTGTGTAAATGTTTGTTTGGTTGACCGTTTGCTCACGTCCCAAAGCTCCATTGGTGAGATGGAAAAAATGTTGCATCTTGAAAACGCATGTTTAAAGCCTCTGAAACGAAAATACAAACATGCTTGAAGATGTGTTTCTATGTTTTCAATTACTATTATCAGAAACAGATTCTGGTAAGGAAATTGCCTGACTAAGAGTTTGGTAGATGCTATATATTCATAAGTCGTATGGTTAGTAGATTATGTCAGTAAGAGGAGACACGGGATGTAACTATTACCATTTCTTGTCTGACCATGAGCAGAAAAAGATGGACTTTCAATTCAGTGAAGCAGAATGTGTTAAGATAGATGCAGAAAGCAGGAAAATTTACTGCCGATCCAGTATAGAAAATAATTTGAATGAGAAAGAATTCGTTGTGGATTATGACTACCTCATCATAGCTGTGGGAGCTAATGTCAACACATTCAATACTCCAGGAGTGGTGGAGAATTGCCTTTTCTTGAAGGTAACTTCCTTTACCACTAGCCCTTGTTATTTGCCATCGAAATGAATTGTGTACAGAAATCAATTCGTTGGTATGGAGACTCTAGTGCAGACTGGATTCCTTTTATGCATGTATACAAGCTTTTGGTTTTTAGTTACCTTGTGGATTTGCATGGGCAGGAAGTAGAAGATGCTCAAAAAATCAGAAGAGCAGTTATTGACTGCTTTGAGAGAGCAAGTCTGCCAAATGTTAGTGAAGAAGAGAAGACGAGAATTCTTCATTTTGCTATTGTCGGAGGTGGCCCAACTGGAGTGGAATTTGCAGCATCACTTCATGACTTTGTTAACGAGGATCTGGTCAAATTATATCCCAAGATAAAAGATCTTGTTAAAATTACGCTTCTGGAGGCAGGAGATCACATTTTAGGAATGTAAGTTGAACTCTCACAAATCATCTGTCCTTTTTGTTATATGTTGGGTGGGGTTGGCTTTGCTCGTGTGGAATGCAGAAGAACTTGTACAGGCTTTTAGTAACTAGAAAAATGGCAAGGCTTATTAGGTGGTAGAGCTTAGAAGAACGGGGAGGATTTCTTAGTAACTAGATAAATGTCCTGGTTTTTCAGGAGGAGAACATGTACAGGGTTTTTTTTTTCTTTTAATTTTTTTAAAATGAAACTGAAACTAACATTCAAAAGAAGAACTCACATAGTATTCTTAATGTTACTCACTAGCCTATCATCGAAGGGGTTTATCAAAGACACAACCAATGTAATCGGTACTATGAGATTATCTGGCTAAAAGCATTAGTAAACTGCACATTTTCTTTCCACATAAATTCAAAAGAAACTTTCCAATCTTTTGCTATAGTTATTCTAGCTTCTTCTTTGATGTCCTGACATGGATGGTCCCTTCTTGAGATCCTAGTACTCAAGTTGATTGCCTGTACACGTCAGTGATTATTTAAACAGATTAAAACTTTTGTCCCAACAAATTTCCAACCCTTTTAAGATTCCTTTGATTTCAGTTATTGCTGGTGGATAAGTTTCTTGCGACAGAAACCCATAATCCACTCAGTTTTGCTATTCCTTATAACTCCCCATCCTGAGCTTTCTGCAAAGGTGTTCACGGATCCATCAACCTCTAGAATGTAACATTTGCCATTTTGACTTTTGCTATTTTGAGTGTTGTAGAGATATTATAAGATATTTAAATATCCTATAATTAGTATATAGGATAAGATATGTTATTATTTTATTAGTATCTAGTATTATCTAAGATTATCTATTGTGTATATGCTGAATTATATGATTTGAAATAGTCCAATGAATCATTCCTTTAGCATATGCATCAAATATATACACAATTCTTGGCGATCCGATGAGATACTCCAAGATAAAATCAAATCTCCAATAACTACTCCTAGATCAAATCTGATCTCTAATAACTAATTCTAAATCAAATCTGATTTGTTTCTAATTAATAATAATAGTATCTCTAACTATAATATCCTAACATTAATAATTCAACTATTAGAATATTTTCACACTCCCCCTCAAGTTGGATCATAGATATTGATCATATCCAACTTGCCTACAAGTCGCTCAAATATTTCTTCTGACAGTCCCTTGGTAAGGATATCTGCAGTTTGTAGCCTTGTAGGTATGTAGGTGAGACAAATAATCCCATATTCTACTTTCTCACGAATGAAGTGTCTGTCTATTTTCACATGTTTTGTTCTACTATGTTGGATAGGATTTAAGGCCATGTTTATGGCGGCCTTGTTGTCACAAAATAACTTCAATGGAGCATCTATCTTCAAATGAACTTCTTTTGCAACTCTTGTTAACCACAAACCCTCCATGATTCCTTGAGCAAGAGCTCGCAATTCTGATTCTGCACTACTTTTAGCCACTACTTTCTGTTTCTGACTCTGCCAAGTGACAAGATTTCCCCATACAAATGTGCAATAGCCTGAAGTAGATCGACTATCTTCTTGTGATCCTGCCCAATCAGCATCTGTGAAGATTTCTACTGATCTATTGTTGCTCTTTTTGAAGAATAGACCACGGCCAGGAGTACTTTTTAGGTATTGTAGTATCTTGTAGGCTGAGTCCATATGTTTCTTCCTTGGATCATGCATATGTTGACTAGCCACACTTACCGCAAAGGCGATATCAGGTCGTGTGTGGGAGAGATAAATGAGTTTCCCAACTAGCCGTTGGTATCTCTCTTTGTCTGTTCTCATTTCATCCCTCTCTTGTTTCTTCTGTTTTTTAACATCTCTATTAGTTTCTGCCTCAGATTTCCTGTTCTTGTGTTTCACTGTATTGATAGGTACTTTACTCGGTTTACACCCAAGCATTCCTGTTTCTTTGAGCAGATCAAGAACATACTTTCTCTGAGATTCATAAATACCATCCTTGGATCTTGCTACTTCCATACCGAGGAAGTATTTCAATTTTCCAAGATCTTTGACCTCAAATTCACGATTCAATGCAACCTTGATTCGATCAATCTCATTAGTATCATTTCCTGTAACAATAATATCATCCACATAGACAATGATAATAGTGATGAGGTTATTACGTCGGGATACAAACATAGTGTGATCAGATAAACTTTGCTTATATCCTTCAACCTTGAGAACACTTGAAAATCTATCAAACCAGGCACGTGGTGATTGTTTCAGCCTATAGATGGATTTTCTTAGTTTACACACCTGGTTCTTTCTTCCTTCTTCAAAACCCGGTGGGAGTGTCATGTATACTTCCTCTTTCAAATCTCCATTGAGGAAAGCATTCTTAATATTCAGTTGTTCTAGGGGCCAATCAAGATTTGCTGCTACCGAGAGAAGAACCCGTATGGTATTGAGTTTAGCAACTGGTGCAAAGGTTTCGTTGTAGTCAATGCCCTGCGTTTGAGTGAACCCACGAGCAACTAGTCTAGCCTTCAACTTGTTTAGAGTATTATCAGCATTATATTTTGGAGTGAACACCTACTTGCAGCTCACAGGTTTTATTCCTGAGGGTGTCTGCATTATCTCCCACGTCCCATTTTTCTCCAAGGCTTGCATTTCTTCCAACACTGCTTGTTTCCACTCCGGGACAGTCAATGCTTCATGTACATTATTAGGGATCTTGATGCTATCAAGGATAGTCACAAAAGCATGATAACTAGGTGCAAGGGATGCATAGGAAACAAACTTTTCGATAGGATGCTTTGTACATGTCCGAGGTGGTTTTCTGAATGCAATGGGAAGATCTAGATCAGTGTCAATAGCCTCACCTTGTTCAGGATCTACAATCGGTTCAGGAACTGACTCTGCCTCAGAGATATGATGTTGGTGGTCTCTATGAAGTCGACGTGAGTACATTTTTCCCCATCTGTGTTGTTCAGGTCTGTCTGGAGGTGGTTCATGTGGGGTAGGTGAAGTGGGTACAATGGGTTCCACAGGTTGAGATTCATGCCAACACTCCCCCTGAATCGAAGACTTGGGATAATAGGACTGGTGCTCATTGAATATTACATCTCGGGTAACAAACAGGTGTTTGGAGATGGGGTCAAAACATTTGTAACCTTTTTGAGAGGTGGAGTAACCCAAGAAGACGCATTTTGTGGCACGGGGATTGAACTGGGAGGGAGGATGGTGAAGATGGACAAGAACAGTGCAGCCAAAGACACGTAGTGGAAGAGAAGACTGTAAGTGAGAGACAACGTGAGTTTTTTGTAACTCCTCAATGGGAGAGACGAAGGAAAGAATGTGACTAGGAAGACGGTTAATGAGCTGGACAGCGGTTTGGATGGCATCCCCCCAATAAAACAAAGGAACATGACACTGAAATAAGAGAGCTCTTGCAACCTCAAGAATGTGTTTATTTTTACGTTCTGCGACCCCGTTTTGTTGAGGACTATGGGGACAACTGCTGTGATGAGCAATTCCTTTAGCAGACAAGAAAGAGTTAAGAGAATGATTGAAGTATTTAGTGCCATTATCGGTGTAAAGGACTTTGATGGATGTATTGAATTGGTTTTGGACAAAATTATGGAATCTGATAAAGACATTGGGAACCTTAGATTTATCTTTTAAGAGAAAAGCCCAACACATACGGGTATGATCATCAATAAAGGTGACAAAGTATTTGGACCGAGTTTGATTAGGAATCTTAGAGGGACCCCAAACATCACTATGAATAATGGAGAAAGGAGAAGACGGTTTGTATGGAACCGGAGTAAATGAAACACGGTGATGTTTAGAGCACAAGTATCGCAAAAAAAGGAACTTTTATTAATAGATAGCTGGGGAAACAACTTTTGCAAATAGGTAACACTAGGATGACTTAGTCTTTTGTGCCATAAAAGAAAAGACTCCTCATCAGAGGTAGGGTGAGGTATAGAGGTGGTGATCTTAGACCATAATGCACTCACGGTAGATGTGTCGAGACAGTAAAGACCATCATACTCCTTAGCAGAACTAATCATCCCCGATGTGAGATCCTGAAAAACACAATAGGTAAAGTAGAAATGAGCCGAACAGTTGGCTTGTTTAGTCAATTTACTAATAGAAAGTAGGTTACGGGCTAAATGAGGAACATGAAGTACCGATTCAAGATGCAAAGAGTCTGAGATAGTTACAGAACCGATGCCTGCTATGGGTGAAGGAATGCTTGTAGCAGTAGTAATTTTCTTATTTCCTGCTAAGGGGTGGTAGCGGACAAATATCTTTGCATTTGATGTCATGTGATCAGAGGCCCCTGTATCCACAATCCACTTTGATGGAGTGAGAGATGTTTGTAAAGCAATGGGAACTATACCTTTATTGGCCATAGATGTAGAACCGTGGGGGTTTTGTTCAGCTTGAAGAGTTCTGAACATACGTGCAATCTGATTGAGTTGCTCTTGACTGAAAGATGTGGATGGCTCAGATAGGGACGGTGCACACGTTGATTCATTTGAGGCCTGGTGAGCTTGTGGCTTATTTTTATGAGGCTTCCAATCAACTGGCTTGCCATAGATATCCCAGCATTTTTCACGAGTATGTCCCACCTTCTTGCAGTGTTCACAGGTGGGTCGAGTCTTAGTAGAGGTATCTGGGTTGTCATGCTTGCTAACAAAGGCAGGAGACTCAGGAAGTGGTTGTTTAGATTCAACAAGCATAGTCTCCTTCCTGGATTCTTCCCTACGTACCTTTACATAAGTCTCCAGAAGTGATGGTAGTGTGGTATTGCTGAGAATTCTGGCCCTTACAGCATCAAATTCAGCATTGAGACCTGCAAGAAAAAGAAGTATCCTTCCCTTTTCAATCCCTTTCTGATTGCGGACGACATCTGCAGGAGTATCCCACTCATCGTCGTCTAGAAGATCCAGCTCTTGCCAGAATGCAACGAGATCAAGCCAGTATTCATGCACTCCACGGCTCCCCTGAATGCAACGCCATGTACTACGTTGCAGATTGAATAGGAGTGAATGGTCTTTGGTGACTGAATATGAGTCACGAACAGCTACCCAAATATCTCGTGCTGTGGGTAGATACATGAAGCTTCTTTTGACATTTGGAGACATGGAGTTGATAAGCCAGGAAGAGACCAAATGGTTATCGATTGTCCATTGTTGCATCTCAGGAGAAGCTTCATTCGCTGGTTTTTTTGTATCACCGGTCAAATAAGCAAGTTTTCCGCGCCCACCAACTGCGTGTTTTATTGCTTGAGCCCAGTCTTGATAATTTGTCAAGGTGAGCTTATCGGATACAATGGAAACAGGAACACTTGGCGCCCCATCGAAGCCTGCACTCAAACCGTGGTGAGTGCCAAACTTCTTCCTCTGGTCAGAATCTGTAGATGACATGGTTGGGGCAGAGACTTTATGGTATGTAGCAGCAACTTAGTTGTAGTGAATGCGGTACTGTAGCGACGTGGTACTGTAGCAGTAATGTTGAACACAGCAAGCGACGGTGCTGGCTGGATATAGATCGGACTAACAGAGGCTGCAGAGACGTCGGACAGACGTTGGTAGCAGTCCTTAGGCCGCCTCCTCTGATACCATGCTGAATTATATGATTTGAAATAGTCCAATGAATCATTCCTTTAGCATATGCATCAAATATATACACAATTCTTGGGGATTCGATGAGATACTCCAAGATAAAATCAAATCTCCAATAACTACTCTTAGATCAAATCTGATCTCTAATAACTAATTCTAAATCAAATCTAATTTGTTTCTAATTAATAACAATAGTATCTCTAACTATAATAGCCTAACATTAATAATTCAAATATTAGAATATTTCCACAGTATATATATATCCCTTCTGAATATCAATAAAGTACAAGTATTATTCATCTGAAATAACATGGTACCAAAGAAAGGTTACAATCGGTGGCTCCCTGAAGCTTTGTCATCATCCTAGCATCACGTGATTCTCACACGCAACCACGAGTTTTTGGCGTCAATTTCATGCTTCGGCCTGTGGCAGAGCATGTAATGCCCTTCTTCGACAGCGTCTTCTCCGGCATCGACTCACTGAAACTAGTCTAACCCTAGTAGTTTTGCACTCTAGTTTGACGTTTCCAGGTTGGTCATCTTTGTTTTGTTCAATTCACGATCCCCTCTGTCCCCGTGAGACAGCTTTGGCACCTTGGTTAATATTTTCTTGCTGATTGGTCCCTAGTGTGGCCTTTAGTTGCTATATTTACTTTAATTAAGTGCTTCCAATACTAACCGGCTATCTATCATATCACGTAATGTCTCATGTAATGCCTTTGTGTTTGGTATTTTCTGTGACAAAACCTCTGGTGTGGCTATTGCTCTCTCTAGTATATTGTTCTTGCCTTAGATGCTTGTTGATTATTTGTCCCTGGTGTGACATCTGGTTAAACTTTTTTGATCTGGATATAGCGATTGGTTTGCTAAATCTTCTCCTATGGTATTTTATGGCTAATAACTGTGATAACACATTCATAATATCTGCCTCGAAGTATGCCCAGTTTCTTAAATATGGCAAGTTGCAAAAGCACGCCACTCTGAATGTTAGTGGTCTTATTGCAAAAAGTAATAATGAGACATGTTTGGTCTCTTCTACTTCTAAATGGATCATAGATTCGGGTTCTACTGATCACATGACAGGTAACCGTCATCTCTTCTCTACTTATGACTTATATGCCAATCCATCAAGTATTACCATTGCTAATGGTTCCTATTCCCGTGTCATTGGTTCTGGCATAGTAAGTCTTACTCCTTCCATTCAGTTACCTTTGGTGCTGCATGTACCTGACCTTACATTTAATCTTCTTTCTCCGAGCAAGCTTACCCGTGATCTCAATTGTTGTGTTTCATTTTATCCTCATCACTGCTTGATACAGGATCTCTTGATGAAGAAGATTATTGGTAGAGGTTACGAATGTGACGGTCATTACTTCCTTGATGATCAGGGGTCTCGTGCTATAGCTTGTGCCGGTGGTCACTCCTTTCAAAGCACATTGTCATTTAGGTCATTTATCTTTATCGTCATTAAAAAAGGTTTATCCTCAGTTTCAGCATTTGTCATCATTAGATTGTGAGTTATGTCAATTTGCTAAACATCATCGTCTTCCTTTAGTATCTCAAGTCAATAAACGGGCTTCGTCTCCTTTTGAGTTAGTGCATTCTGATATTTGGGGTCCATGTCCAGTTGAGTCCAAAGCTGGTTTCAAGTACTTCGTTACATTTGTTGATGATTATTCCCGCACTACTTGGTTATATTTAATGAAAAGTCATTCTGAGTTCTCTCACTTTTGAGTCTTTACTGCCAAAATTAAAAATCAATTCCATACTCCTATCCATACCCTGCGCAATGATAATGCTAAAGAATATTTTTCTAAATCATTTCGCTCTTTCATGCTTCAAAATGGAATTCTACATCAATCTTCTTGTGTGGATTCAGCAGCTCAGAATGGTGTTGCCGAAAGAAAAATTCGCCACTTATTGAAGTAGCTCGTGCACTTTTATTTCAAATGCAGGTTCCAAAACTCTTTTGGGCAGATGTGGTTTCCACTGCTTGTTTTCTCTTTAATCGCTTGCCCTCATCTGTTCTTGATGGTCACATTCCCTACACTACTCTCTTTCCTTCCAAGTCTTTGTTTCCCATTGATCCTAAGATTTTTGGCTGTGTTTTGTTCGAAATGTGCATCCTACTGTCTCTAAATTAGATCCTAAATCCCTCAAGTATGTCCTTCTTAGCTACTCTCGAGTTTAGAAGGGTTATCGGTGTTTCTCTCCTACTCTTAATCGTTATCTAGTTTCTACAGATGTTACTTTTCAGGAATCTGTTGCATATTTTGTCTCTAACACTTCCGCTCCTCCTTCTCCACATGTGGAGGAGGACATTCTTTTGGTATATTCTATTATTGCCTCACCATCACTGGCCCCAGCTCCTGTAGCGGCACCTGGTCTACCACTTTTATCTCAGGTTTATACCAGACGTTTAAAGCAAATCAATCCTGCTATTACATTAGATTTAGCTCCGCCATTGTCTGCTTCTTCATCAGATCTTGCAGCGAGCATCACTCACCCGGAGCCTGACCCAGACCCAGTTTTTGACTCTGAGAGACCTCATGTTCCAGATCCTGATCCCTCCCTTGATTTGCCCATTGCTCTTTGAAAAGGTAAACGTACTTGTGCCTGTTCTATTTCCTCTTTTGTTTCCTATAACTACCTCTCCACTACTTCTCGTGCATCCGTTGCCTCTTTAAACACTATTTCAGTACCTCAGTCCCTTCTTGAGGTCTTGTCCCACCCGGGTTGGCATTTTGCTATGGAAGAGGAGATGACGGCCCTTGATCGTGCTGGCACATGGGCCTTAGTGGATTTACTAGTAGGAAAGAAAGCCATTGGGTGTAAATGTGTGTTGACCCTAAAATTAAGGCTAATGGCACACTTGAACGCCTTAAGGCACGTCTTATTGCTAAAGGCTATGCTCAGAAATATGGTGTTGACTACTCTGAGACTTTCTCCCCCGTGGCCAAGCTCTCCTCTGTTCGTCTCTTCATTTCTCTGGCTCTTAACTGGATATTAAAATTGCCTTCTTAAATGGTGATATTCTTGAAGAAGTGTACATGGAGTAACCACCAGGTTTTGTTGCTCAGGAGGAGGGTGGTAAAGTGTGTCGCCTTAAGAGATCCCTATACGGGTTAAAGCAAACTCCTCGAGCATGGTTTGACAAATTTAGTACTGTTGTGAAGGACTTTGGCCTGTGTCAGAGTAAGTGTGATCATTCTGTGTTCTATTAGAGAACAAGTGTTGGCATGATTCTACTAATTGTGTATGTCGATGATATTGTGATTATGGGGAGTGATACCTCAGGAATCTCATCACTCAAGTCATTTCTTAACTCCCACTTTCAGATGAAGGATATGGGTTTATTAAAATACTTCCTGGGGATTGAAGTCATGAGGAGCAGGAAGGGCATCTTATTGACTCGAAGAAAATATGTTCTTGATCTGTTAAAGGAAACTGGAAAACTAGGAGTTGTCCCAACTAGCTTTCCTATGGTTTATAATCCTCTTCTTGATGCTGATGGTAGTATACCTATGAAAATCCTGTTGAAGTTGCTAAGAGCAAGCCGTTTGAGAATCCAGAGAGGTACAGGAGATTGATTGGCAAATTGAATTATCTTATGGTGACCCGGCCTGATATCACTTATTCAGTAAGTGTCCTTAGCCAATTTATGGTCTCGCCAACTGTCCGACAGTAGGAAGTTTTAGAACGTGTTACATTACTTAAAGGGATCTCCAGATCGTGGGATATTGTACAAGAATCATGGTTACATAGATATTGAGTGTTTTTGTGATGCCGATCGTGGTGGATCAAAAGCCACAAGACAGTCTACTACAGGATACTCTGCTTTTATAGGAGAAAATTTAGTATCTTGGAGAAGCAAGAAACAAAATGTGGTCTCAAAATCGAGTGCAAAAGTAAAATACAGAGCCATGGCACAATCAGTATGTGAGATGGTCTGGATATATCAGTTACTGAAGGAGATTAGCATTAAAATCTCGTTACCAGCAAAACTGTGGTGTGATAATAAAGCGGCCCTACACATAGCTTCTAATTCAGTATTTTATGAACGCACGAAACATATTGAAATCGATTTTCATTTTATTCGAGACAAACTCAAGGAAAACTTCATCTCTATAGAACATGTCATATCTAGTGATTAACTAGGTGATCTTCTCACCAAAGCTCTTAATGGGATTCGAGTTGAATATCTTTGTAACAAGTTGGGTATAATTGACATCTATGCTTCAACTTAAGGGGGAGTGTAGAGATATTATAAGATATTTAAATATACTATAATTAGTATATAGAATAAGATATGATATTATCTTATTAGTATATAGGATTATCTAAGATTCTCTATTATGTATATATATATCCCTTCTGAATATCAATAAAGTATAAGTATTATTCATCTGAAATAACAAGTGTTGTCCCTACTGCTAAACCTTAAGAGTGTAGGTATTGGCCAACTGCTAGTCTTGTTGGGTCCTGAACTGACTTAAGCGAACACGTGTAAAAGTTTTTAGTAACTAGAAAAATGGCATGGTTTTTAGGAGGACGAGCTGTGGTTTTTCTGGTATGGAGAGATATTGGAATCTGGCACAGAAACGAAACTATGTCGGAGTTTGTGATTGTCTGAAAGTTTAGGCTGTTATGGATGTCTTTAGCATTATATTTCCCATAAATATCACTTTCACTTAGTAAACAGAGTAGAATATTGCAAAGAACAAGATGAACTGACAAGAAGGACGAATGATTGAGGTGGTGATTAAAGATATTTGCCATACTTGGTGGTTATTGAAGGTATTCACTGATAGCTGAGATTTTATTCTGAAGAAAGTGAATCATCAGGCTTCATGTTATGTTGTTTACATTCCCAAAATATTTAACGAAGTTGGTGGAGGTTCACTTGCAAAGGCGCTGTTGACGTTGGAGTCTTCTGTTACCAGCTATAAAATGCAAGCATTTAACATGCTCTTTATCTGCAGGTTTGACAAACGAATCACGGCTTTTGCTGAAGAAAAGTTTCAGAGAGATGGAATTGATGTAAAAACAGGATCCATGGTCGTGAAAGTGTCTGAGAAAGAAATCTCTACTAAAGAAATGAAAAATGGAGGAAAAATTTCTACAATTCCTTATGGAATGGCTGTCTGGTCAACTGGTATTGGCACTCGTCCATTCATTAAAGATTTCATGAAGCAAATTGGTCAGGTATGTCCTTGGGAATTTTGGCATAATGTTTTTGCTGATACATAACTCCCTTCACTTGTTTGTATTATTACTAAATAAAGGATTTTTCCTTTGATATTCACTGAACATTGCCTATTGGGAACAGGCTAACAGGCGCGCTGTAGCTACAGATGAATGGTTGAGAGTTGAGGGTTGTGACAATGTGTATGCACTTGGTGATTGTGCTACAATAAACCAGCGAAAAGTCATGGTACCTAATACTACGTCTCCATCACTCAAATGATCTTGCTTGTCAGCACGCAAAGACAAGCTTGTGATATTTCTGTTAATCACATTCTTTTCAGAAGACTTTTTAATAGCATGAATATAACATATTATGGGACCTTGCTTTTATTTTTGTAGTTTCCTTTAATTTGATTTTCATTACAGTAAGACATTATACATAGGCTTTCGTCAATTTAATTTTGGTGAATACAGACTCTGACAAAATCATTAACCATTAGACATAGAAAGCATATCTTACCTAATTAACTATGTTAGACTGTATTAGGGTGTAGTTTTTTTTTTTTTTTTTTTACCAAGAGTATTAGTGTGTACTTTAACCCGATGAATTTAGTATTAAGATATACTCTCATTGACAATTAGGGGCTCGTATTAAGTGATACTTAATTAAAGCTAATTTAGATGGAATTAGCAAGACAATCTGACATGTTCATTCATAATTTAAGATGTCCGTACTTCATTGATTTCATCCTTTCAGTGGGAATATTCTTTTTGCTGTTCTTAATTTGGGAATTGCATTTTGGCATTGTAGGAAGATATTGCTGCAATCTTTAAGAAGGCTGACAAAGACAATTCAGGAACACTTACTGTCAGAGAGTTTCATGAGGTCATTGATGACATCTGTGAAAGATACCCTCAGGTTGAGCTATGTTTGAAGAATAAGCAGATGAGCAGTATTGCTGATCTTTTGAAGGAAGCCAAGGGAGATGCTGAAAAAGAATCCATTGAACTAAATATTGAAGAATTCAAGAACGCACTTTCCAATGTGGATTCTCAGATGAAATTTCTTCCTGCTACTGCACAGGTACATGGCATGTTATTTCATAGGTGGAATTTTCTTTTAACAGAATCTGTATGATTCTGAGGTCTTTGGAATCTGCATATAAGGTTGCTTCTCAACAAGGAACCTACCTAGCCAAGTGTTTCAACCGGATGGAAGAGTGCGAGAGAAATCCAGAGGGTCCTCTCAGGATCAGGGGAGAGGGTCGCCATCGGTTCAAACCCTTTAGGTATTGAGCTGCAAGCCCTCTTTTCTCAGTCTCTTTACATTAATTTAGTGAGGGTACTTTTGATCAAGCTGTAGGGTAAATATCCTCTGTTTGGACATTGATTACTGTAAGATCTGTATCATGCAGTACTTATGAAAAATATAATTAAATTTAATTTGAATATTTATGAAAGATTGTAAAAAATACTGCAGGCCTTGTGCATTATACACAATTTGAAGAATGAATAGCATCGTTTATGACCCATAAATAGTGTAACTTTTTGTTAGAGATATATATACATGCAAGTTTTTGTATGAAGTATGAACATTAAAATCCTTTTAGAAAGCTTGAATTGTTATATTGATTGTTCATGTCTTACCAAACTGAACATTTACTTTTTATACTGTAAAAAATTTTCATGCATTATAGAACATTCTTAAATTCTCAAGTCTTAATTTATATAGTAATTTTTTTACAAACACATTGTATATATATTTACTCCTTTGTACATGTTTGATTGTTCTTCTCAAGGTACAAGCATTTTGGTCAGTTCGCTCCTCTTGGAGGAGAGCAGACAGCTGCGCAGCTTCCTGGGGATTGGGTATCAATAGGCCACAGCTCTCAATGGCTATGGTATTCTGTGTATGCAAGGTATTCGTTTATCCTCACCACTCCTTTATTTATTTTTAAGATAGCATTTAAATATATTGCCCCAAGGATAAAATTATAATGCTGAATACTTAATCTTTTGAACAGCAAGCAAGTCAGCTGGCGCACTAGGGCCCTAGTGGTATCAGACTGGACACGACGTTTCATTTTTGGGAGGGACTCAAGTCAAATCTGAGTGAGTCTTAATATGTTCCACGGTCTTTCTTTGGTAAAGTTGCATGCAAAGCTCGTGAAGGAGCCTCGAACTTTTTTGAAATAACACAATTTGCATCACTTGGCAATTTCTTAATTATTCTTTGAATAAAATAACCCAAGCAGACTCTGAGTCAGAACGAGGCAACTATGAAATGCTCGTACGTATCCTCCTCCTCTTGATCCCTTCGTCCTTTCCTTTTATTTCTTCTATAGGAATTGTAGCATTAGTGGTTCGCCAAGTTTTGCTGTTTGTTTGTGGGCCATGCTAGGTGATGTTAGCTTCCTTCCCATCAATTACCCAAAAATAAAGAGATATAAATATTTATTTGTATCCTTTTTAGAGTTACTCAATCGTGACTATCTTGTATGAAAGCATTTTTTTTAATTTCATTCTCCTTTTCATTTCATTTTGTATTGATACTGTATATTTGTTTTAGCTATGCTTACTGATGATGTTAGCTACTCTTCCTTGATCATACATTTCGAATCTTGAGAGATTTTTGTGTTTCCCAATTAAAAGGGTTAGCAAAGCTTAGGAGTTGTTTAACAACCGCTAATTTTTGTAATGTTTCCCATTCAGCACTCTTTGAATACATTGATTCCAATAGTAATTTAGTACTAATTCTATTTGGAATTTGGTCTTAATCGGGGGCTAAAAAGGGGGGCTTGATGGCAATGCTTTTATGGATTTGGTCTTTCTAGCATACATGCATGTATCATTATCATATTCGGCTACAATATACTTTGGTGATTGGCAATGCTTATCTCACCTCCTTATCATTTATGACTTTCCACCTCTTGCATCTATATTTAACTCTTTTTAACTCGAAATACTTGAAAATGCTGCATGGACATAGATTTGCATTTTGTATGTAAATGCCATGTGTAAATCTTATATTCATAAAATAACTTAGAGTTTGTCAGTTACGGCATATTAGACTTGATTAATTGAATTATTCGGTCTCTCTAATCTTTGATTTCTTCCCGTTCTTCTCTGGTTTTACATCACTAATACTTCAAGAAATACATCCACATCCTAAAACAATATACCCAGCATCTTTCACAACATGTAATAGCCCAATCACACAACATTGATGTTGGCAAAAAACAAATAAATCCCAATCAAGATTCCCCAATAATCCACAATCCAACTTTTTGTGATAATTAAAAACCATCATAGTTAAGAAACAAGGGCAAGACCAAAATCTATCCACACAAATTGAAAATCCAAATGGATGAATCCTTATGCCCATAAATCTCAAACCTAGAGATCAGTCACCCAATAAGGATAATATGGTTCCCAATATTATCCAAAAGGTTTTCAGAATATTAATGGATTCTAATAAAAGGTTCAAGGATCCAAAATCAACAATCATCCAATCCCAAGTGACAAAAAGTGTCAAATGTGCAACACTTTCGAGTAAGCCTGCTTGTAACTAAATCCAATCTTGTGCAATTTGAAACACAAGACCTTTATTATCTAAGGTTTCTGATCATAATGACTCTTTAGTCCAATGTGTATTGTTTGTACCACAAAATTGAGCATAGAAAATCTCAATTTAAGGTTACCATAACTATTATTACCATCAATGTCATAGTTAAAAACGAATTCACAATGTACCCATATCTAACAAGGGAAGAGAGAGAAAAGATACTCCATCTAATCCTAAAAATAAGTTACTTTTTATCTAATTTATACATACTAATAAAAATAGTTAATAATATTAAATTTTTATAAAATTTAAATAATTTCTGATATTATCCTTATTAATTTCACTAAACTTTAATATTATATTAATTTTTGTTCTCTTTCATTATCCTTATTAAATATGGGTATATATAGGGAAAAAAACTTGATACTTCTTGAAACTAAAAAATACCTTATAGAAAAGATTAAGAAAACCAAGAGGCACCAAAAATAGGGAACAGAGAGAGTATTTAAGGGGTGAAATAATGAGGGATAATTTTGAAATATGCTTCATTAACAAATCATTATTTTTGTCAAGACATTTTATGTTATGGAACATCAAATCACTTCAAAAAAGCAACATCTTATAAAATAGGGGTGAGGAAGTAATAAGCATTAAATGCCATTTCCCCGTTGGGCAGCGAAATATTTTGGGCTAAAATACAAAAAAATACTCCTAGATTTTAAGTCAATTGTGCATTACCTCAATAACTATTAAAAATTTAAATTAAATGCTCTAATATTTTATGTTTAAATTATTAAAATTTTGATGTTAAAATTACCGTTAAAGTTAACAGCTTTTACTATGTCATAAATTTTATATTTTTTTATTATATATCATGTCATTTAAAATATAACATTTATCACTTCTCATATAATTTTAAGTTTTTTTAAATACTTATAAAATATAAAATATTCAAATAACACTTAACATGCAACTTAAAGTATTTTTTAAATACTTAAAAAATATAAAATACTTAAAAAATATTTAAATATTTATTTGACAATTTATTATTCAAATAAAAAATATAAATTATTTAAAACTATATGTAAATTGTTAAAGTGTTATTTTTTAAATAAAATGGTATACAATAAAAAGTATAAATTATAACATGGCAAAAATCGTTAACTTTAATGACAATTTTAATGACAGCGGCTTGATAATTAAAATATAAAATATTAGGGTCCTTAATTTAAACATTTAAAAGTTAAAGAGGTTATGTGTAAAAGATGTAAAATTTGAAGGAAGTTTTGTGTATTTAAATCAAAATTTTATTTCCATCTCTTTTAAACCCATGACAGCAAAGAATTATGTGAGAATGAAACCGCATTTCTACGTGAAAAGCTGGACTTTGCTTCAACTTTATATTATTTCAATTTTATCCAAAACATATTTATTATTATTTATTAACAAATTGCAATTTACCATTTTTTTCCCCTCTCTATCTCTTTCTGTCTTGCACGCTCAGATTGAGATATACATAAAGTCATGAAAGGGACTTTTTCTCACGTAACACTTTAATTCCATTTTTTTTAAAACTGTAAATACCATAAAGCACGCAATCAAGTTTGAATGCTTTGATATATATGCATAGCGTACATCAAATAGAATAAGAACTTAATAAAATACATCAACATGGTTGAAGCTGGAGACGACATGAGATGTGTGTGTGTGTGTGTGTGTGTGTGTGTGTGTAATATGATATGATATAATATAATATACTATGTTCCCCAACGACGTGAAAGCAATGTTAATTGGCTGCAAAAAGTCATGACTTGACGATCTTAATTTCTCAAATAAAAGCCAACAAGTTGGAATTGAGATGTGAGAACTCAAGAAGCCCACAAAGTTTTAATTTTGAATAAACCGTCTGGGGGAATATAAATTAATAAAAATTAAATAAATTTCTCTTAAAAGAAATAATTATTTCATATTTTAATTAGTTTCATTTAAATTGATGGTATTGTGTTAAAAAATTCAAATCACTTTAAAGTGTAAGAATTTTTAAAGCACCTGTATTAATTTTAAAAGTAAATGGGAAATTTATATAATTTAATAATTTTTAAATATATCTCATCAAAAAAAAAATAATTTTAAAATGTATATATATAATGTTCTAAAAAAAACTATTTACATAAATATACACCTTCCATGAAACATAATTGAATTTTATGATTGTATATAACAGTTAAACGGATTAGAAAATTACGAACACTAAAATCTATTCGAGAAATACCTAAGTTGATTTAAAAAAAGTTGTGAGATTGTAATAATTGTGTAATTCTAATGTGATTGCTTTATATTATATGTATGGATGCCCGCATAATTTTTGTGGTAGAGTAGGATTTTTAGTTTTGACTAAATATATAATGATTGTGGCTAGTTGTCATACTATGTTTATAATATATTTAAGTCAAAGTACATATTAATATATAGTTTGTTTATAATTAATTATCGGCATGATAACAGGTGGGAAAAATAAACTGAGGATGATAAAATAAAATAACAATAACAATAGTTAAGAGAGTGGCCAAAGGTCAACTTAGCGTCACAACCTGTAGAGTGTAGGGTGGGGAATGCCAGCTACATGGCCATAGATTTTGAAATAATTTTTTATTATTATTGTCAATAACATTGATGAGACTAATTAATTCAAACTTACGAATGCTGGTTGACTATGCATAGTATAAGTATTAAAATCATTATTGTTTTATTTCAATTTCATTTTCGTGATATATAAAATGAATTATGAACCTTTTTACGATTGTTGACATTAGTCCAACTACCTTAGAGGATATATAGTTTAAAAGTAGGGAAAATTAGAGAGAATAACATAAAAAAATAAACATCTATTAAAAAGGATCTTAAAAATTGTAATTATTTAAGCGGATCAAACCAAAACTTATCGCACTACTCTTTTCTCCTACAAGTTACACTTGTCACTTCCAAGTCCCATGTCACTTTTTTTATATAACATTCTAATTTTAATTCTAAATATTTAAATAATATTAGAACATAATTTATTAAGTAACTTAAAATTTAAAATACTTCAAATATATTATTTAATATATAGAATTGTAAAATTAAGAAATAATAAAATAAGATTTAAAATTAAAGATACTATGTATTTATTTATATTTATATTGAGTTAAATTTAATAGGGTTATTTTATGATAATTGGCAACTATTGTATAATTATTTGAGTGTAAAGAATTTATCTAAATTATATTCTCATATAAATAGAGCTTAATTATTTAAATTTTTAGATAATCTTAATAACTGATAATTAATTAAAAAAATATATTTATATAATATTCAGTGTTAAGATATGGTTTAAGAATAATTAAAAAAATTCAATTGTTAGTATAAATATATATATAGAGAGAGAGAGATAGAACAAACAAAATTAAAAAAAATGGAAGAAAAAAAGAAGAAGAAGAAGAAGAAGAAAGAATTAAAGAAAAAGAAAGAGAGAAGGAAAAAATAGAAGAAGAAGAAGAAGACAACGTATTTTAGAAAAAGGGGAAAAATGAAAGAAAATAAAAAATGAAAAATGAAAGAGTAGGGAAAAAAAGAAGAAGAATAGAAATATATATATATTATAATTGTGTGAGACCCATACCATTATAATAATACCTATGCTCCTCCTTCTCCCTCCCAACTCTATTTCTTTCTTCTTCCTTTGTCATTTCTCTTCCCCAGTCGCCGACAGCAGCACTTCTTTCCTCCGTACAAAATTTTAGATATTTTTAAAACTTCATTTTTGCTCCTAAATTCTTCCAACTATAATAATCAATTCCCAAATATTTCTTTACTCAATGAAAGCTCTTCTGAAATATAATTTTGTTAGGAGCAAAACAAGTTTGAGAATTAGGGCCTGGCACAAGTATGAATTTTTAATAAATGAGAACTATAGAATTGTAGAGGTATGTAAATACTTGTATTTAATCGGTTTAGAATTTTTTTATTTGCATTATTTAAGAGGTTTAGAGTTAGGGTTTAAATGTTAGAGAGTATGGATGATTTAATATGAAAATTTTGTTGAGTTAATTTGAGTTTAATGATTGGGTTATATTTATTAGAGGTATAATTGATATTTAATCGGTTTAAATTGTGACTATAGCTTGTAAATTAAAAATAGCTACTTTTGTTAGAACCCTAAATTGGAGAAATTGAGGATTTTGATCAAATTGAATAATTATAGGTTAATTGATGGTGCAAATGAGTTATTGAAATTTAGGAATGATGTGATTTAATATTGAAATGAAGATTTGAATATTGTGAGTGAGATTGAGAAATTAGAGGTAAAAATTTGGAACTTTAAATTTATATAATTAAATTAATTATTTACTTAGCAATTTGACTGGTGATGAAACTCAAAGTTTAATGTATTGAGTGTTAATTATAAGTTAAGGGATTTGAGAATTTTGTATAATTGGAAGATTTAGTGGTTAATTTAAATAAATTAAAGTTAGAATTTGATTGGAAATTATGAATTATGCTTTTTGAGGTTGATTATGAAATGTGAGCATTGAAAATTTTGGGTGAAGCTTTAAAAGTTATAAATTTAGGATTTTTTTTATTATTTTAGGAGTTTGATGTTAAATGAGAATTTATATGAGTAGAATAAAGTTGAGATAATATAGGATTATCATTGGAATGATAATTTAGTAAATAGATGTGTGATTAAAATATAGAAATTAAGTTATAGTATTAAATTAATAATTTTTAAATAAAATAAAGTTATAAGATAAATGTAATGTTATTCCTGGGTTTGATGCTCAGAGGCCCATTTGAGATTGTTGTGAGAATAACTGTGATATTGGTGTTAATCGGAGGCTTCAACCCGAATCCTTTCTAATATGATATTATATGCTAATGTTGTGTGAAACTCTTAAATCTATTATAATATCCTTATATAAGTTTTACTCATTTTTATTATAAATAACCTTTTCAAAATAAATTAAACTCTTTTAACTACGATAGTACTTGAGTAGTGGTTTTATTTTTTTTCTATCATAGTTAACTCTTTAGAGATAAAATTTTTTTCTGTAGCTATGATAATTTTCAAATGATTAATAAAACTTATTTATATCATGGTTAGTTTGTAATTAATTTTTATAAAAATAATTTAATGTGGTTAATTATGGTTATATAAAAAAGAATTTTACACCTTGCACTATGACACCTAGCTTTATTCATTATCTTTTAATTAAATTCTTTTTTATTAATTATGTGAATATAATTTTGGTTAGCCTCTGTGAATATTAGGCTCCCAACTTTTCCTTTTCACTAGATCAAAAACTGGCTAATGGAACTTAATCAACTTATATCCCTTCTGAAGTAACAATCTGAATTTTGTTTAATAGATAAAATTATTTGCTTGATGGAAATTATATGGAAAGCGAGAAATAATGTTCTTCATAAGGGCTTTAAGATCACTGGTATGTATTCATTGAATGAGTTAAATGCAACTGTGGGCATTTCATCTTTGACTTTCAATCCCAATCCCTCCATCACTAGCTCGAATAGAGATCTCAACATCGACGATGCACCCAGGCACACTCCGATCTCTCTTATTAATTCTGATTGGAGTATTTTTCTTTTCAAATCCTAGAAGAATGGCTGTCACTATTGCCAGTGCTTCATCTGTTTGAATGGACATCCTTCTATGAATTTTTTTTTGGATATGTCGATCTACTCCAGGTCTACCCTTTCTCTGTAATTGCTTCAGGGTTTCTATGCTTTGGATCCATATTCTCCTCACTTTTATGGCAACCGATCTCAATCCTTGCATGTTGGTTGTGTTGAAACTCAATTCATCATTCTCACTCTCCGTGGACACAGTTTTACATCAGCAAGCTGGCAGGAAATTCATTCTCTTATTAAGTCTTTTTCTTCTTGTAATGTGCTGGGGATTTATGATTTCTCATTTTCTCTGTTTTTTTTCTAAAACTTTTTGTTCTACGAGCTTTGGCTCCCTGTAAGACTATTGTTCTTTAATATCATTTTTTTTTTCTAAAAGCAATCCTTTAATTAAATTTAAGATTGGATAACAAAGGATTATATTGAATTAATTTTAATGATATTGAATTAATAATATAATATTAATATTATATTTTTATTATATTAATATAATTATTTTAATTTTTTTAATTAGATATGATAATTTTCCCTTTCAATTTGCACAATTCCTCAATTATCGTTTTTTATAGGTATTGGTGTCATGTCATCAACTTACAATAATTGATGTGGATCCCAATAATTATTTAGTTATTTTTTTTAATTTTATGAAATACATGAAAGCAAAAATATTTTCATTCTAATCAATTTAATTAAAAAAATAATAAAAGCAATATAAACACACACAAAATATATTTTTATAATTTATTCAATATAATTACTTTAAACACAAAATGTCACAGCTGTTGCAATAATACCCAATAAATATTATAGAATCTCAAAAATAAATATAAAATAATATAATAAAATAGGATTCCCTATGGCCACGTGCAGATTCATTAATGCCCCGCATCGGAGACCTTTCGAATTTTTCATTCTTTTCTTTACAGCCAAGATAAGCTTGCGACCCTCACGTACTAAAGTTGAAGTTCTCCTTAAACAAACTTCTTGTCGGCAAAAGATGTTGATTGCATTTGAAAGAGCAACCGGAAAACCTCCGCATAACTGGGTCTTTCCACAGAGTATAACTGGGTCTTCCCTTTGTGGGATCAAAAAGTTCCTTATGGCTTTGTTGCATAAAGAATAGAATTCAATTCACTCAACCTATTTCTAGTCTCTATAAAGCTCCTCTGAGTGTTTCATTATACTCCAAGATTTCGTGAGCTCTTAGTGCCTCAGTATATTCAACGTGTGAATTCCTCACACTCCCCCTTACAACCAGTAAGGTAACTCTCTCCCCTCTTACTCCCCTTACACCCGTAAGGTTGCAATACTCAAGGATCCTCTTGAGCAAATTAAAAAATGATTGTTACAAATAAACTCTCTCAATAAAGAAGATAGGATAAACACTTAAGCTCAATTCTCTAAGTTTCTCTCTTACAGGAATATGTATGCTCTAAATCAAACTAGAGAAACAGAGTGAAACAGAGACATAATGAATATGATTGAAGTGCACAATGTGCATCTCTTATTTTTCTTTTAAGTCTCCCAAATTCAACTTTCTCACTTTAGCTTCTTCTTCTTTTATACTTGATTCTTCATAAATCTGTTGAAGCATTGAAGTAGCTGTTGAGATAGCGTTATTGCTGACGTGTGCATATGATATTTTTTGCTCTACGATCATTTTTGTTTAATTGATTCTACAAAGGATCTTAAAACATGCTTTAGGAAAGATATATAATCAATGTAAGACATAAAGCAATTGTTTCCAAATGATTTAAAATTTAAGATCAAAATCTGATAAATTCTAGGTTTAAATTCTTTTCCCAAAATGGCTTAACTATCGAAGAACGTTCTTATTGAAAATGTCTTTGATAAATTGCTGAAGAATTTTATTTCAAAAATTTAAAATCTTATTGAGCAATTCTTCGATAATCAATCTTATTGAAAAGATCTTCAATAAATCTTCAATAAATTGTGAAGAGATAGTTCATGATTTATCGAAATAAGATGAAATATTTACACCGGATGTACACATGACCGATTTAGAAGAAAATTACTACACCGGATAGCTTCATAGCTGGTTTAAAATATACTTTTTACACCAGTTGTCTTTAGGTACAGTTTAGATATTTTCTTTCTACACCCAATGTCATTTCATTAGGTGTAGATTATCTTCATCCTCAGTGACTATTTAGTTTCTTGTCTATCCTTTCCTGCTTCTTTTATGTCACTTCTTCAAAAAGTTCATCTCACTTCTTTGGTTCCCAACGTTTACAGTTATTATGATAGAATGCCAATTACATTCTTCTATATCCTTTTCTGAAACCATTCTTCTTCCTCAACCTTAAATATATACCCTTTATATGATCAATACTTTTCATCTCACTTTCTCTCTATTTTCTTTTCTTTTCTTTTATCTGAACCCTCCAATGTCTTCTTCCTCACAAAAACCTCCTTCTCCACTGCACAAAAGAACTAGAGATGATTTTGAAGACAAACATCTTATTAACCCTCACCCTTCAATTCTTTCTCCTCCTCCCCTAGTTGTCACTCTGGTGGAGCACCTTGAGGAACTCATCCTACTTTTCAATGGCATGGAGGGCTCCATGGATGAACTGACTCTAAAACTTGAGAAACTGAAAGACCATTTTAGAGCCTTCCATTCTCAAGTTCACCGCCATCAACAGAATAACAATTTTTATAATCCTATTGATCCCAACTCTAACTCCCAAAACTTCGACTATGATGAGTGAAGGCTCACCTTTCTCTTGCCCCTCCTTTGTTATCTTTTTGATGTAATGATAAAAAGGAGGAGAGAATATATTATATATAGGTTGATAGATATTTTTTGAGATTTCAAACTTTGGATATAAAGTTAGTAAAGTTTGAATGAATGAAGTTTAATAAGTTTCTTATTCTAATGACATGGTGTTCTTTTATTTTTCAAAAACTAAAAAAAAATACAAAGATTGAAACTAGACATGTAAACATCATGTGTAGAATATCACACTTTCTACACCTATTGTAAATTCATATGGTGTAGATTTGCTTCTAAAATACGTTTTAATAATTAAAAAATGACTGTGGCATCTTTTTACACCGGTCGCCCATTTGATCCAATGTAGAAAACTTTCTAAACCTAAAGTGAATTATATCTAGTTTAGAAAAAAGTTCTTTCTACATTGGTTGCCATTTGATCCGATGTAAATTTGCTTTATGAAATATATTTTAATAATTAAAAAAATGACTGTGGCATCTTTCTACACCGGTTGTCCATTTGATCTGTGTAGATTGGCTTCTAAAATACACTTTAATTTAATCAAAATCCCCTTCGTGCCTCTCATCTCTCATTTTTTACTGGTTCGCACGTGTACGTGTTCTCAGTCGTTCTGTCATGGTGAGTTTTATTTTGAACTCCTTGTCTCGAGAACTGAAAATTTACGCACTACTGGTAGCTTTTGCTGTTATTTATGTGGATTCATTGCTGTCATTTACTTGTTTGAATTGGGGAGTTCTTCCACTTATTCATGATATATTCTCTATTGGAATTAGCTTTAGGCTAGGTTTTCTTATTTTCTAATTTTCTAGATTTTTAGTCTTCCACAAATATGGATTATAGTTGGATAAATGCTAAACGAACAAGTGTTGAGTATTATGACAGGGGAATGAGTTTTTGGATTTTTCTAAACGAAATGTTGATGATAACAATGGAAGGTTTTATTGTCCTTATGTGAGATGTTTGAATGAGAGAAAACTATTGTCCTTGTGTAAGATTTTTGAATAAGAGGAAACTAAGTCCTACAGGTATGTAGACTCATTTAATTTGTGATAGATTTTGCAAGAGTTACACTGTATAGGTATGGCATGGTGAAGATATGGAAAGGTCGAGTGCATCTGAACAGGTGGAACAGACATTTGATAATGATATGGATACTAATGATCGGGTAGAGGACACGATTCGTGATATTAGAGAAGATACTTTTATACAATCACATGTATATGGTAATATGTGCAATGATATAGAAAATCTCTACATACAAGGTGTAGAAAATACCAACTGTTGAATGTAGTGTTGAGATCGATAAGTGTGAAAGCACAACATAGGTAGAGTGATATTGGTTTTTCAGAATTGCTTGAGTTGTTGCAATACATACTTCCAAAAGAAAACGTGTTACCAAAACGCTACTATGATGCGAAGAAAATAATATGTCCGTTAGGCATGCAGTATAGAAAGATTCATGCATGCCTAAATGATTGCATATTTTACAGCAAAGAGTTTAAAGATGAGGAGAATATCCAATATATAAGACACCAAGGTACAGATCAAGCAACTCTCCTGTAAAGATGTTATGGTATCTTGCAAAGAGTTATTTTCTTATGCTCCCTCCATTACCAGCTATTGGGTGATGTCAAGAAAATTATAAACTCGTGAGTTTTCTTCTACAGAATAATGGTCTTTGTAATAAATGGGTTACTAACTTTATAACTTTGGTCATAGGGCTATGAGGACATTTACAATTGTAAAGGGTCTTAAGCACGCCAACGAGGTGAAGGACCCTGAATGGATCACACCGAAGGTAATAAAAGCATTAAGTGTTAGACTCCATATTTTGATGATGACAAATAATTTTGATCATGCTAATATTACAGAGTCGAAGGCAACCCAGAGAAAGTAACTTGTGCGGCTTATATATGGTTAGACACATAGTCAATATTATCGTGTAAAATAGGACTGACCTGATTGAGGAGGTAAAATTGTGTTTTTAATGATTTCATTTTTTTTAGTTTAATATATATATTAGTAATGCCTAAATTTCTTTAATTTTAATTTGATATTTTATGTGTTTGATCAACCTGACTCATTTCCTGAACAAAATATTGATGACCTATGCAAACGTTGGGTTGAGTTTTTTGTTCAAAACATTTCTTCTCAATAGTACATATTTACCTTTCAATACATTTTTTAAAATTTTTTGTGCAAATTGTTGCACATTTTTGTATTGAATTTTATTAAATGAATAATGATCAATTGAATTAAGTCTCAGCAATATTGATCTCTGTCTCTGCTATTGTCTCTTTGATTTGTATATTTGGACTACTGATTTATATAAAACTTCAAGGGATGCAGTAATAAAACGATGAATGGGTCGTATTAAAAAATTAACATTTAAACAAGACAACAATAGTCCAGTGTAGAAATAATTTCATCTACATCGGTCGTGCTCACAACCGGTGTAGAAAATACATTCATCTACACTGGATGATATCTCAACTCATGCAGATATTAGCACATTCTACACCGAATGACTTTAGGGCTAGTTTAAATATTCTATTTTTCCCTTAGAAAATGAGCCTTTTACACCTAATATTTAGACCAGTTCAGAAAAAGATTTCTTTTACACCAGTGTTTTACCTGATTTAAAAGGTGGTACACTTTTTACACAGGCTATTTCTACACCAGTTCATTGTCAGGTGTAAAATAACATTTTTAACCGGTTTAGAAAGCCTATTTTATAGTAGTGTATTTCTCAATTAATTGTCATCATTAAAATATTGGATCTAACACCTAACTCATCATGGCAGGTTGGTAGGCCAACTTGTCAACCCGCCATCTTTATATGTGTGTGTGTGTGTGTGTGACTTTTTTTGAGCATTCTATATGGACCAACTATAATCAGTGTATTTTTACAAGGCCATGGGATATGTATAAATATAAAGATTGGAACAATCAAAACGCTTGAAAGAAAAAATCATAAATACTTTTTGTATTATAATTAAAATATTTTTTAGAAAAATAAATAATATTCAATACTAATATGATAAATATAACATGTAAATTCATACCATTATTTTAATTTTTTTATATCATTACCCAAAATAATATGTCTCTAGATTTTGATTATTAATTAAACTACAAATAACTACGATATCTTGATTAATAAAATAATTTAAATTATATTAAAAATATATAGTTGGTTGGCGGGCCAACACACTAACCTACGGGTTAGATGGTGCGGGTTGGGATAACCCATACCTTGGCGGGTTAGCTAATGTAATATCCCAATTTTTAGGCCCAAAGACCCAGAAAGTAGTTTGAAATAGACAAGCTACCAGACCCCTTTGAGCAGAAGTCTCAAAAATATACAGAGAGTTTTTAGAGACTAAATGACAAATAAGTTAAAGTACAAGGACTTATGTATAAATAGTGAAAATCCCTGGGGGCAAATATATAAATAAGTTAGAGACTTCAGAAGAGTCTCCTGGGTATAGAAAGAGAAAAGAGGTTAGTGAGAGTCCTAAGGTTGAGATAAGGACCTCAAAGGGATGATTTATGATGTTAAGCCCAAGTAAGGGTAAAATCGTAATTTTAAAAAAAATCTAAGGGTATCATGGTCATTTTGAAAAGAAAGGGACTAAAGTAAAAACCCTAAAAGTTCTATAGTGCAAAATGAAAGTAGACATAAGTTATTGGCCATTAAGTATAATTATGAAAAGTTGAGGGACTAAAATATAATTTTCAAGAGTTCAAGGGCCAAATGGTAATATAGAAAGTTGAGCCAAAAAAGGCTCGAAAATGTTTTGGTTCCAAATTTTACCAGTAAATAGAGAATAAAAATTGGGCTAGGCATATCTCTCAAAATTTTAATTTAAGGTCCCGATAAATTGATCTTAATCTCTGAAGTATGAAGATTAGTATAATATCTTTCAGACCTCATAATAAGATAAAATTTTGTAGTAAATTTTTATAATTAATATAAGAATTTATGAAACTGATAAAGCTCAAAAAAGAGTCATTTAGAATTAAGTATGGAATTTACGATAAAAAGGACACCGATAATAGATTTAGAAGAAATGTATATAATTTTTATCAGGACTTCTGGGTCTCAAAAAATTATGAGACTTCACAAAAAAATTATTTTATATTAGAAT
Source organism: Leucaena leucocephala (assembly GCA_037074615.1). NCBI lineage: Eukaryota > Viridiplantae > Streptophyta > Magnoliopsida > Fabales > Fabaceae > Leucaena > Leucaena leucocephala. The sequence goes on from CM073549.1 coordinate 10,197,530, forward strand.
GAATTTATAAAAATTTTAGAACCAATAAAAGAGTTAAATATAATTTATCTCAAAAATTAGGAAAATTTAAAGATAACGGTATAAGAGAAGTTTCTTAGGAATTGAACCATCAGAGTACTTTAGCTTGATCAAAGACCCAAGATGGCATTCCAAGAAGCCCAAAAATATGTCCCAAGAGTTATGTGGGTCCAAGTGGAATTAAAATAATATTTTAATAATTTTCAGTAAAGTATAATTACCCGGTTGAAGTTATAACTGGGCAATTGATTAAATAAAGCTTTGGAATTATCAAGAAGCCATGAGGTGGCGTAAGAGGTATTCTCATGGGACCCACCAAGATTCCACATGGCACTAAAATAGGGGAAGAAGAAAACTCTAGAAAAATCTAAGGACACGTGGCAAAATCTCAGTTATTCATTATGAGATAAGATTCTAGAATTCTCTAGAAGCACTAAGTCAACAGCTGAGGTGTCCTCAAGGCCCCACAATAGCGCCACCTAGAATGCAAGGTGTCCCCTTGATGATGTCATTTAGGATGATGATGTCATAAGGACATGTGGCAAGTTCTGGAGGCTTTGTAAATATTATGACTTTGAAGGGTAAAATGGTAATTTGGCCACCAAGTCTACCCTATAAATACCCCCACCCCTTCCATTCCATTCATCACTACAAGAAGCAGCAAGGAAGAGAGAGAGAGAAAGAAAGAGAAAGGAAGGAAATATGAGAAGGTCTAACCAAGTTAGGAGTAATACAAGAAGCTTAGGAACTTGGTAAGCTTAGAAATGAGGTAAGTAATTTATCCTAATCCCTGCTCTAATAAATTAGAGGATTGTTCTTATGAATTTAATAGTTAGAATAGTGAAATATCTCTCTCTTGATAAGCTAGCCGTGAAGAGAAAGAAAGTTAGGAGCTTGTTAGGTTAATGGTATTACCTCAAGTTAAGCTTAAGTTAAGTAGAGTTATAATGGATAGGATAATAATGAAAATATTATTATGCCACGTATAGGCTCTGGCCTGTGTAAAGAAGGAACATTAGAGTGAATGCTAAGGTCTAAGGAAAAGCTACCGATAGGTAGTAAACTTATACCTAAACTTGTATGCTTATTGCTTGAGTGTTATTAATATATTGTTGACTTGTCTTCATTATGTGAAGCATGTATGATTAAGAATGCTCTTTTTTTTTTATACTATGGCTATATGTTATAAGTAAGAATCATGGAAGCATGTATATGTCATTATGCAAGCATAATCATAGTAAAGTAAGCATGTTTAACACTAAACATATACTTACATACATTGTTTATGATACCGTTTGCTATTAAAAAAATTTCAGAAATCTTACCCCTACTTTTTCCAAACATAATAGGATACTGTTTTGGAGAAGATAAATCCTAGAAAAGTGAGATATGACAATTTGGTATCAGAGCATAAGATTTTTGAACATAACAGAAGGTTTTAGCTTAATAATGCTCTGATTTAGTTAAATTGACCCCCTTAAACAAGTTAGAGATTTAAATCCTTAGTGAACCAAAGAATTTCAAGGTTGCAGTTAGATCCTAAAAAGAGTTACAGTTGATCGTAATAGATTCTGAGGGTCGCAATAGACCTAACCTATAGAAAGGAAAGAAATGAGCCATAAGTACATTATTATTTTTTTTAAAGCCGAATACCAAAGACAAGGTTAAGGTAGGGAAGCCTCACAAGTTGGTTAACTCATAACAGAGAAAGTATCCACAATGTTAATTTCATATAGCTTTATTATTATGGACTGAACTCAGAATCTTCTTACACGAAGAAGGAATTAAAGTTAACAGAGTTAAAGTTTCCAGTCTTGAGTACCAGGTATTTAGAAGTATGTAGGTAGTATGCCTAAAAGAAGAAAAGAAGAATGTCTCATGAGATATTAGAAGGGGTTAAGTAAGAATAGAGAGATCCCTAAGATGAGGCTAAAAAGAATGAGAATAAGAGCCAGATAGACCCAAGAGAGACAGTATAAGAAGGGTCTAAGATAGTAAAGTACTAGGGTAAGAGCCTGTTAGTACCAGTGCTATAGATTTTCATCAACATTTTTCAATTAAGCGTGCTCAAGCAAGAGTAGCCCAATGATGGGTGACCCCTGAGAAGTGATAAGAAAGGATGCAAATGACACAAAAGTTTAGTATAGATGCACAAAGTTATGTAAGATGGTAAGAAAAGTTAAGAGTTAGAAAAGTTATAAAAAGCAAGAGAATAGAACCCCTTATGTTAAGATCCAAAGAAAGGATCTAAAAGGAAAGGCATGACAAGAACGATATGAATTTCTGCACATGATGAGAACACTTCGTCAGATGTCAAGATAAGAGATAGATACCCCAAACTTTAGTCATAAAAGTAGAAGAGGATATATATATCTAAGATAATTTGACTAAGGTGCTAATTAAATTTTGATGACGAAATTTATTTTAAGAGGGGAGAATTGTAATATCCTAATTTTCAGGCCCAAAGACCCAAAAAGTAGCCTGAAATAGATAAGCTACCAGACCCCTTTGAACAGAAGTCTCAGAAATGTATAAAGAGTTTTCAGGGACTAAATTGTAAATAAGCGAAAGTATAGGGACTTATATATAAATAGTGAAAGTCCTTAGGGGCAAATATATACATAAGTTAGAGACTTCAGAAGATCTCCTAGGCATAGAAAGAGAAAAGAGGCTAATTAAAGACCTAAGGTTGAGATAAATATCTCAAAGGGATGATTTACGATGTTAAGCCCAAATAAGGGTAAAATTGTAATTTTAGAAAAATTTTAAGGGCATAATGGTCATTTTGAAAAGAAATGGACTAAAGTGAAAATCCTAAAATTTCTGTGTAAAATGGAAGTAGACATAAATTATAGGCCATTAAGTATAATTATAAAAAGTTGAGGGACTAAAGTGCAATTTTTAAGAGTTCAAGGGCAAAATGGTAATTATAGAAATTTGAGCTAGAAAAGGCCTGAAAATATTTTGGTCCCAAATTTTACCATTAAATAGAGTAGAAAATTGGGCCAAGCATATCTCTTAGAATTTTGATTTAAGGTCCTGATAAATTGATATTAATCTCCGAAGTCTGGATATTAGTACAGTATCTTTCGGACCCCATAATCAGATAAAATTTTATAGTAAAATTTTATAATTAATATAAGAATTTATGAAACTGACATAGCTAAAATAGTAGTCCTGTAGAATTAATTATAGAATTTACGTTGAAAAAGGACATCGATAAAGGATTTAGAAGAAATGTATGTAATTTTTATCAAAACTTCTGGGTCTTATAAAATTATGATACTTTGCAAAAAATTTATTTTATATTAGAATGAATTTATAAAAATTTCAAAACCAATGAAAGAGTTAAATAGAATTTACTTCAAAAATTAGGGTAATTTAATGATATCGGTATAAGGGGAGTTTCTTGGGAATTAAGCCATTAGAGTACTTGAGCTTGATCAGAGACCTAAGATGGCATTTCATGAAGTCTAAAAATGTGTCCCAAGAGTTATGTGGATCCAAGTGGAATAGAAAGTTAGCCGTGAAGAGAAAGAAAGTTAGGAGCTTGTTAGATTAAGGGTATTACCTCAAGTTAAGCTTGAGTTAAGTAGAGCTATACTAGATAGGATAATAATAAAAATATTATTATGTCATGTATAGGCTCTGATTGAGTGTTGTTAATATATTGTTGACTTGTCTTGATTATGTGAAACATGTATAATTGAGTATGCTCTATTTCTTTTTATGTTATGGCCATATGTTATAAGTAAGAATCATGGAAGTATGTATATATCATTATGTAAGCATAATCATAGTAAAGCAAGCATGTTTAACACTAAGCATACACTTGCATACATTGTTTATGGTACCGTTTATTATCGGCTCTGTAGATTGCATATATATCTTCAATGGACTATCATACACTACTAGAAATATCACTTATCATAACGCTACTTCATGGCAGTTATAAGAAAAACCACCATGAAAAAAAGGTGGTGGCATTTTTATAAATAAGTGTAGTTTTAAAAACTTTTAAATACGGTTTTTATAAAAATAGCGGTTAAAAGTCATCAGGTGAGAATTTTTACTGTTGTTTTTATAAAAACCGCCATAAAGTTCAACCTAATAACTTTTAATCGTTGTTTTTTTAAAAATGCAGTAAAAAGTCTCCACAAAACTTTAAAAACCCTGGACCCGATTTCAGTTTCACATTTAACAACTGTGTGTGGTCTTGTTTCTCTTCCCCATCATCACAAATTTTGACAAATATCATTTTCTGGCATTTTCCCCTTTGTTTCAGTGCACATCTCAATCGTTAACGTCGTTCTCCGTCGTCTCCATCGTGAAAGTCATAAATCACCGTTTAACTTCTTCATTTGCTCTTTTTTTTAACTTTTTCGGTTGTTTGTTGTTTATAAAATATAATACATCATATAACAAAAGCTTACAGTGATCATTCTTCATTTGTTGTTTATAAATTGTAATACATCAGAAGTTTGAAGAGCTTTAATAGTAAAAGCTTTCTAGATCTATATCCTTTTCGCCATATCTGTAACTTTTTCTCTAGATCTTCAACTTTTTTGTGAGGTTGACCATGATGGCTAACAGTGAATGTGGCAGAAGGATCTTGTTAGAAAGAGCTTAAAGAGCTTTAATGGAAGAAGCTTGTGGATCTTTAGTTTATTCACCAAATCTTTGACTTATTCTCTCCAGATTTAGTTTGATGCTTTTGATGATTGTAACCGAAGTAGCTGATAGTAGGTGTAGGCCAAGGAAAGCAACAACAAAAATTTAAGCAATTAAAGGCGGTTTTTTGAAAACCGCCGTGAAAGGTTACCTTTCACGAGGGTTATAAAACCACTATTAAAATGTACACTTTCAACAGCGGTGGAATTCACGGTGCTCCCAAAACTATCATAAAAAGTCACTTTTAACCACCGTTATAAGCATTTTTTCTAGTATTGATATTTAGTTATGAAATTATAAATTATATTATTTTTTTTGCAATTTCAATATTTTTTATTGTAAGGTTTATGATTTAAAATAATAACACATTTTAGTCATGAATTTATCAAAAATAATTATTACTTAAACTGAAAACGTGTTTAAAAAATTATGAGTAAAATTATTACATGCACTTTTGAGATAAGAAATATACCAGATGTACATAATCAAGTATATATTCACATAAACTAGCTAGATCCTTTACAAATTTTAAATCTATATATAAAAAAAACATTTCCAAAAAAGCACTGTTCACAAGGAAGTCATTAGATAAGACAAAAATTTTGATAAAACCCATGGCCTAGAATCTCCCCCCAATTTTTAAAATTTAAACTGCTTTTTAAAATATGAGCCCACAATAGATCAAGGTTATAGCCACCAAGCTGTTTTAGCAAGCAAGGCCTTATTGAAATTAATAATATCCCTGAAACCCATTCCACCCTCCACCTTCAACTTAGAGACTAGATTATTAAGCTATTGTGCGAGTCTTGACGAGGAACTTAAAACATGTCATGGGGGAGGTTGGGATAACATTAATAACGACTTTTATCATGACCTCCCTTACAAATGAGAGATGTTTACTACTCCAGCCATCCATTTTTTTTGCTCATTTTATCCCCGACATAGGCCCTTCTTTTAGTGTTTCGCCTTGCCCCATACACTAGGAATTCCCAAGTATTTCCCAAGCCATTCCCCTCGCCAATACCAAGAATATAATGTTGCAAACAGATTCTTTGATGTTGGGGGGTATTCTGTGAGAAGAATATACTTGATTTATCCATGTTTACTAACTGTGTAGAAGCCTTGCAATACGAATCAAGAATTACCACCAACTTCTTGCAATTGGCAATTACTTCATTCATAAATAACAAATCATCATCTTCAGAAAAAACTACGTGAAGGCTCAATGCTGTGGATGCTAAGTCTAATACCTTTGAGAAGTCCTGCCATTTGGTTATTGTTAATCATACAAGAGAGGGTATCTGATGCTAAGATAAAAAGATAGGGGGAGAGGGGTCCCCCGTATCTTTTTCCATACTGAATTAGCTATTCGCCACTTCATAAAGTGCAAATATCTTACACTTACCCATATGTTTTATTTAATTACATAATGTACCTTATTGATTTAGGGCCCTAGGGTTTTGGAAAATAGCTTTTTAAAAAAAAAACTTAGACAGCTTTTAGAAAATGATTTCTAGAGAAGAGCTTATAGAAAATAAATTAGTTCTAAATAAAAGAGTGTTTGGATAGTTATTACCAGAAAGACTTTTATGATTGGTAAATTATTAGAAAGGGTATAAGATAAAAAAAAGAAGCAAGTCCCTCTGTGTTTCATATTCATCTTCTTCTCTCTTCTTCGGACGACCCACAGTGACGACGAGGCGACAGACCACGGCGACCCACGAGAACCACGATGAGGATCACGGCTACGGACCACAGCGACCCACGAGACCAACCACAACGACGAACCACGTCGACCCATGAGACCGACCACGGTGCGGACCACAATGCGACCCATGAGAAAGAAGGAGGGTGGAGCATGGGAGAAAGGAGAGAAAGTGGGGGGAAATGGGGGTTAAATGGTAATTAGGTAGTCCATAAGTTCTTTTACTGTTCTAAAAGCTATTCCTAGTAGTTTTATCAAAAATCATGGTTTAATCCAAAAGCTATTTTAGATAAATATAGTTATTTATTTTGAAATTTCTCCAAACTAAAATTTGAGTCAGAAATCCTTTTAACACCGTGGTTTGAAAGTTACCTAAATACACATTTGGACAAATATGACTATTTATTTTAAAATTTTTCTAAACCAAAATTTGGATAAAAAATATTTTTAAAACTGTAGTTTAAGGGTTACCCAAATACACACTTAAATGGGTTTGGACTTGACTTAATCCGCCAAATATGCATTATATATTCACCTAGGGGTGTTCATGGGCAGGGTTGGGCAGGGCAATCCCCCTGCCCAGTGCCCTGCCCGAAAAAAGTATTGGCTGCATTTTGCAGCCCGATGCCCGGCCCTGCCCGGTAAAAGCCCTAACCATTTTGGGCGGGGCATGGGCGGGCTGGGCGTGGGTGGGCTGGGTATGCCCAAGTTGTGATACCATGCTCATGTTTTAGAAAAAATCTGCAATTATAAACTTATAAAATAATATCATATTCATATGTCTTCAAGAGTTAAATAATATCTATAATTCACTAAAAATAAGGTAACAAAAAGATAATAATTAAAGTCTTAAAATTCATTGTATATAAAAAAAACCTTGAAGTCTAAGTAGTTTGTAATTACAACTTTACATAAATTTCCCAAATGTTGACAAGGATGAAGTATCTAAAAAAAAATAATTATAATTTGTAATGTAATCATATTATGATTAGTAAAGTTAAAAAAATTCAATATAGTTATAAATATTAAAAGACGTAACTTACGTACTAAACTATTTATATTTCTAAAATGACTCTTTAGTCACCAGTAACTATCATATTCTCCCTTCCAAGTGTAACATCTAGGGATAAAAGTAAAAAAATAAAAAAGGGGTGCTCATGGGCAGGGCAAACCCCCTGCCCGGTGCCCAGCCCGAAAAAAGCATGGGCTGTATTTCTCAGCCCGATGCCCAGCCATGCCCTATATTTATCGGGCTGGGCAGGGCTTTTTTTTCGCGGACTCAAGTGAACATACTGGGCCGCGGGTTTTATGAACACCCCTATATTCACCATATCATCCTTTAGTAATAACGGGCATTTTTATTTAAAAATACGAAAAATGCTTTCAGTTTCCTTTTTAATTTCTATTTGATTGTAAGTGGGTATACAGCTTTTGAATGGAAATTGTCAAAATAGCCGCCCCGTGCTCGTGGAAAGCATAGCTTGCCCTTAGGTTAACCAATTGCCATCCAGCAAAGTGATCAATTTGTGTCCGTTTGGCTTTTGGAAATTACTGGTCACTATCTTTATTTTTTAATTGATTAATTAAAATGTAGACAAAAAAATTAATGCAAGTGATTTATTCATAAGTTGATAATCAATACAATTTCTCTCTAACGGTGTGGCATGCATTGGCTCCGTTCCGTCTCTCTTTATTATATCATTTCTTGTCATATCTGGTGTTTTATTATATGAATTTGAATTTTTAGATTGTTGTAAAATTTTGTATAAATCAATATATTCTTTAACAAAAAAGTTTCTTGAATAAATCAATATATTCTTTAACGAAAAAGTTTCTATCAGATTATTATGTATTCCTCATTGTACAGGGTAAAAATCTAATTTGAAATGTGTCCTTATTTTTAACTAAACAATTTCCCCCATGTTGCTTACAATCCGATGTGAACAATATTTAATTATAACTTATTAATATTATAGTTTAATATAAAGTTTATATATCAGGTCAACAAAATTATAAATTTTATATGATATGTTGATTTGTTTCTATCCATATCTATTCATGCATATTGTGAAATTAAAGTTATTTCAAACTTGAAACGTTAGTTTATGCTATCCATTTTTTCACTTATTAACCATTGTGTGAAAAAAGATTTGATTTATATATGGGTTAAGGTATAATTTTCTCTCCGTAAGTTTTTACACAGGAGGAGCTATGGATACTTAAAAAAAAAAAATTGGATCAATATTATCTTAAAAATACTAAAAAAAAAGTAAAATCGTCATAACCGTTAAAAAAATATTAACTATTAAAAAATTAATATTAATTATTAATATTTTTAATGGTCGATATTACTTATTTTCTAACACTTACGAGGTGATATTGATCCACAAAAAAATTTAAATACCCATAGTTCTTAAATAAAAATTTTTATAATAAAATTGGACATTAATCTTTTATATATTAGGTTTCTTTTGCCTTCACAATTTTTGTACTGATTACATTCCGTAACCTATCTATGCATGATTCTTTTTATCTTTGGTTGTGATTTTTTGATGTCATTTATAGGCAGACATTTTATCTGTTTCTTTTTTTTTAATAAAATCTTCGAAGTCTTAAGATTGGGCTAATCCATTAAATTGGGTAATCTGTTTTACAGCTAGGAATTTTCTCTACTTTTAAGTAAACTAATTATTTTCTGTTTCTAATATCAGTTTTTAGCATGTTTTAAATTAATTTCTGACAGTTTTTTTTTAAAATTATTACTTATAGAGAAATATTGAATTATATTTTTCAATTTATTATAATTGAAGTTATCTAAATTTGGCTTTAATAATAAAAAATTTTTTTGAAGACGTTACAGACAACGACTAAGAATATGTTAATGCTATTGAAGTCAGTGTGAAAGGGAAAAGATGAAAGGGGTCCATATGATATGATGTTTACAAAAGCGTAAATGTGAGACTTAAGAATTTGGTATGTTTAAGTTTATTTTTATAAAAAAAATACTTAATTTTTAAAAACTAAATTATGATATATTTATATTTAGTGTATGATATTAAATCGAACATAATTATTATATCGAACATAATTATTTTTTTAATAAAAAATATTTATACTTAATAAAAAATTAATGATATGAAATTTATTATCTAATTTAAAATAATATAAATTTTAAATATTGAAAAAAATTACTTAAATTATAAATATCATAGAAAATATTTATAGTAAATTTATCTATATTAGTTTCTCTTGGATGTAGGCATAACTTCTCGAAGATGTGACTTGAGAAAAGAGAGAGGGGTTGAATTATCGGAGAGAGAGTGGGGTTGAATTATCGGAGAGAGAGTGGGGTTGAGAGGTAGAGAGACGAGCCTACCTTACTTGAATGCCAATTTTGCCTCTTGTGCTTACCGAAGAATGAAGAGTATCTTTTCTTTTTCTATTTTGTTTTGGTCAAAATATCTTTTCAAATCATTAGCTTTTTAATATTTTATAATCCATAATTAGCTTCGTTATCTTTTTCATTTTTCTCTTTTTATTAGATCTTACTAGTAAGGAAAAACCCCAGTCATAAATTTTATATTGACCTACTGACCTGTGAAATCATTGTACATGGACTAATAGAGGCAACTCTGACGATAAATATTATTTGAATCCTTCTAACTCTTCTACATTTTAAAATTTATAAAATACAAAATCTATAGAAAGTAATATTGTATTTGTACATCGTACAATAAAATGTTCTAACATTCCTTACGTACACTTTGCCTTGACTACACAAACCGTTACTCCCGTTAAAAATATTTTTAAAAGATATTTTTAATTAACATAATTTATTTACTAATTTCCCCTTCATCATATTAAATCCCTAATTTTGTCTAAACTTGTTTTAAAAAAATTAAGAGTTTCCCTTTTTTCCTTAATATTATTTTCTTTTCTAAAATAGTTATTTTTTAATAATTTTTTCATATTGGGATAGAAGATTAAGTAATTTTGTTAACTTAAATATAAAAAAACGTGATTGAAAATTTGACTAAGTTTTTAATACATATATGATTGACTAAATTATAAATGTTTGTAGCGTAAAATGTGTTTAAAAATTTTAAATTATAAATTACATTATAATTTTAAATTTTAAATGTGTTTCTACATAATATCCCAAACTTACATTATTTATATTATATCATGAAAAACATATGTGTTTGGAATATGTTGTTACCCATTAAAACAGATAAATTAAATAAGTTTTAATAAATATGAAAAAAAATTAAAATTATAAAGTTTTATAATATAATAAGAATTAATAAATTTTACAATTTGCTAGAAAGTTTCAAAACATATATATGAGAATTATTTTGTGGTTGTATAAAACGTTATTTTTTGACAAATATAAATGTTTACATACTTAGTATATTAAAGAGGGGTGTTTTGGTCCAAATAAAAGTTTAAGAGTTAAACTTAATAGTCAACTAATAGTTGGATCCATAGAAGTAAAATCTTAAATACATGAAAGAGATTTGTCTAACATATATTTTAATTTCATAGAAGGTTTATATATGTTTTTAAAATATAGGAAAATTTTATATAATTTAGGTAAAACAAAGGGGTGACGAACGAAATTGTGGAAAAAAGGGATGACTAATGTATTTTATTCTAAATAATAAATAGCGTAATTGATCTTAATCTCATTATATTGTCTTAATTCATTCAACTTTTTTTACAATTTCTTAATACTAATATAATATAATATTATATTAAAGGAATAAATTAATATAATAAAATATAATATTAATATAATATAATATTATTAGAGGTATTTTGATTTTCTCTTGTTAGATATTATAATTTTCTCTTTCAATTTGACAATGGGTAAAGATGCATCTAGCACGCCAAATTAATTTCAGAGGAGTAATTAGCACCCCAAACTAATTTTAGAGGTGTAACTAGCACCCTAAAATATTTAAATTGGAATAATTTTGCTATTTCACTGACAGAAACATAAATTTATATCCGATCAATGTCACGTAAATTTTTTATTTCAGTACATTATTATTTAAAATGTCACACGCGTCATGTTATTTAAAAAAGAGTACTAAATAAACTCTAAAATTGATATTATATATAATTTATATGTGAATATTGATAAATTTTATAGTTTATTTAGTACAATTTATTAAAATAATATTACACATGTGGTATTTTAAACAATAATGTGTCGAAATAAAAAATTTATGTGGTATGTTTTAAACAAAAAATTGTGATTTTATCAGCGAAAGGGTAAAATTGTAACAATTTAAATACTTTAGGGTGTTAATTGTACTTCTAAAATTACTTTAGAGTGCTCATTGCACCCTTAAATATTTTAAGGTGTTAATTGCTCTTCTAAAATTAGTTTGGGGTGCTGAATGTACCTTTACCATTTGACAATTCCTCAATTAACCCTCCTCATATAATATAATTGTATATTAGTTGATGTGTTAGTCATCATTTATCTTACTCATGATCTAAAGCTAGTAGCGGTAGTTTATGCCCTTAGAATCTAGAGACATTATTTGTACGGAGCAACGATAGAGTTGTTCTATGACCACAAAAGCCTGAAGCGCCTGCAAGATTATAAAGAGTTGAATACGACAGCAAAGATGGATGGAGTTATTAAAGGACTATGATTTCAAAATAAAGTACCATCTAGGAAAAGCTAATATAGTAGATGATGCCTTGAGCAAGAATGTAGTGCAAGTAGCAATCTTGATGATCAAAGAGCTGAAGCTAGTAGAAGATAGTAGGGATTGGAGTCTTTTGTGCTAGATGCAGATAGCAGGGGATTCAATTAGAGGAACACAGGTCAAGGCTTTGATTGATGATAAGATAAGAGAAGCTCAGATGCACTATAAGCTGACAGAAATTTTTACGAATAAGCTACAAAGAGGATAGACTAAAAATTTTGAGATCTCCAAAGATGGATTTCTTTTGTTCAAAGAAAGACCGAATATTCCTAATATAGCAAGATTAAGGGAGAGAATTCTAGATGAAGCACATAAGAGCAAGTATACAATGCATCTAAGATGACCAGGATGTATCACGATGTTAAGAGTTTATTTTGGTGGCCTAGACTGAAGAAAGATGTTATGGCCTATGTGTCGAGATGTCTAACGTGTCAAAAGGTGAAGGTCAAACATCAGAAGCCAGCAGGGATGTTACAACCTCTGGAAATCCCTGATTAGAAATGGGACAGTATTGCCATGGACTATGTTGAAGGACTACCTATGACTTTGACCAAGCATGAAACTATATGGGTAGTAATTGATTGACTGACAAAATTAGCCCATTTCCTGGAAATTAATTTAAGGGATTCTCTAGAGAAGTTAGCTAAGTTATATATAAAGGAGATTGTTAGGCTACATGGTGTCCCGAACAGTATTGTTTCTGATAGAGACCCTAGGGGTATATCAAATTTCTAGAGGGATCTATATAAAGAAATGGACACTACTCTTAGATTCAGTACAACCTACTATCCACAAACTCAGACAGTCAGAAAGGAAGATCCAGACACTAGACAATATGCTTAGAGCTTATTTCTTGGATTTTAAAGGTAATTAGGATACCCATATATCATTGATAGAATTTGCCTACAATAACATCAATCAGTCTAGTATACAGATGACCCCATTTAAAGCACTTTATGGACAAAAGTGCAAATCTCCTTTATTTTGGGTAGAGTTGAGTGAAAGAAGGATGTATGGTCTCGAGATAGTGGATCAGACTGCAGTACAGATTGAATTGATCAAGAAGATACTGTTGATGGCTCAAAGCAAGAAGAAAAGTTATGCTGATGTTAGAAGAAAGTCGTCCGAGTTTGAAGAAGGTGAACATGTGTTCCTTATGATAACTCCAACCACAGGAGTCGGTAGGTCTATTAAAGTTACAACACTGCATCCAAGATATATAGGACCATTTCAAATCCTCACTAAAAGTAGGATCTGTGGCCTACAAATTAGCTCTTCCCCCAAATTTCAGTTAGATTCACAATGTCTTTCAAGTTTCCTAGTTAAAGAAGTACATCCCATACCCATTGCATGTGATCAAGCAAGATGATATTGCACTACAAGATAACCTATCATATAAGATTAGACTAGTAGGGATCATTGATTGAAAGGTCAAGCTACTGAGAAACAAGCAAATTCCGCTGGTCAAGATGGTCTGGAAGGGATTAACAGAGAACGAAGCTACCTGAGAAGCTAAAGAGAGGATAAAGGAAATGTATCCAGAGCTATTTTCTTAAGGTATATTTTAAATTTTGAGGACAAAATTTATTTTATGGTGGAAGGAAATATCACATCCCTAAATTTCCTATCTAGGGTAAAAGAAGCCTAGTAAAGGAAAAGATTAGAGTACGGTTCAAGGAATGACTAAATTATAAGGAAAGAAAGTCCTTTATGACTTAAGTAGGAAGTTTAAAGGGACTTAAGTAAGAAGTTTAAAGGGACCTAAATAGAAAGTTTAAAGGGACTAAAGTAAAAATTTAAAAGGTTTCAAGGGTTAAAGTAAATGTAGAAACAAGTTAAGAGACTTAAGTTTAATTATGAATGAAGAAATATGAATGTCATTCTTGAAAAATTCAAGGATGCAAATATGAATAGTAAATATGCCCAAAAACACACTAAATATGAAGTCAAGAAAAGATAGAATGGATTTTTCTAATTCGTTTGGCGAGAGTCAGAATTTTGATTTGAGGCATGATTAATTGATATGAATTTCTGAAGTAATTAATTTACAGTAGAAATTTTCAGGTATTGTTAGATCAAATATCTAACAAAGGAAATGACCTTGGGCAAGAATTCAAATAGGGTTATAGGAATAGGGGACCAGGGCTAAGAAATACCCTGGTGAGATATGAAAAGATGAAAATGCCCCTAGTGTTATAAAGGTGAATAAAAGTGAATGAAGGGCATTTTGGTCATTTTTAAGGGTTAAGTAATAAAATTCTTACCCAGTACAATAATGTTAAAGGCAGAAAGAATATAGACAATGAATCTAAAGTTAGAAAATAAATTATGAAATCTCATAAAAATTATATTAAAAAAATAGTTTGGTTTTTAGAAAATCTTACCGAGCCAGTATATGATTAGACAAGATTTCCTAAGAAGCCTTCTTCTTCCATAAAATGGAGCCACCTAAGCATGATGATGTCATATGGATGATGTCATGAGAAGGAGTTGATGATGTAAGAAAGCTAGGTGGTTAAATCTAGACCCTTGAATTGTAAGATGCAATCTTGGCTATCTATTGTAAGATTAAATCTTGGTTAGTGATCTAATCTTCAAGTTTCCAATAAATACCCTTACCCCTCCATAGTCGGCACTCTTGGTACCTATAGGGAACCTCTTGCAAAAAAAATTCTCAACCTAGAATTAAGCTTCCAACCTTCTAAACTTCAAGGATTTCAAGGTAAATTCTTTCTCCAAGCTTTTTGTTGTGTAATTGGAAGATTAATCTCTTGGTTCAATGGTTGAAATGTCATTTTGTCTCTCTTGAGTATGCTGGCCAAATTGTGTAAGGGGAAGGGGAAGAAGAGTTCCAAGTTAAAAGTAGTTAAAATAAGTTGAAACAAGTTAGATTTAAATGGTTTAACCTTGTGAAAACAATATATTCTTGGAATTCTATTTATATCATGCTTGCTGCCACTGTTGATAACTATAGGAAGGAAGTTGAGTTTATTGATTTTGATGCTTCCAATGGGTTTAAAATGAAAAATTGTGTGGGGTTAAGTAGAGAAGCAAGCATTGGAAGCATTATGATCAAAATATAGATTTTTTTAGTATTGGAAGGAAGTACCACGATTCTGTCCAATTTTAAGGAAGGAGTTGGAATTTTAAAATTCTAACTTCATAATTGAATTCTACATTGAAAATTATGTAGGATTAAACCTTGAGAACTAACTTTTGATAGATGAAACCAAGAGCTCTAAAAGTGAATTAAAAGGGTACTTAGAGAGCTTAAGCTTTAGAATTATGTTTATGGATTATATTGTGACATGCCATTACTTTGCAATGTATAGTCTTTAACATTTGCCAAAGGAAAATTCCCACGCTAGAGGAAAAGAACAAGGATTCCTAAAGACGTAGCAAGGATATCCCACTTTAAAATTTATTATGTTGATTGTTTAATTGCATTGTATTTATGATGGTCGTTTGAACTTGTTATGTAATGATGTTGTAGGCTATGTTGCCATGAGCTATGATGAGTTGTTGCATCTCCTTGCACTATATGTCATGACAATATGCATGTTAGATTTGATACTAAGGTTATATTTCTCCCATATCATATACATGTGATTAGATAATTCAACTTGGTGAATGTTAAAGTGCATATCTCTTGCTATTGAGATTTCTTTGAAATCTTATTCTTTCTATAAATTTGCCATTGTTATAGGGGCTGAATGTCACATCCTAATTTTTCTTTATCTATATAAGACTGATAGAGGAAAGAGGTTAGAAAAGGATTGTGACAATGACCAGAAGAAGAAATGATTATTAGAAAAAGTTAAAGTTAGAAAAGAAAAGGAAATAAGGGAGTCTGAGCATGCTAACTTGCCCGAGGTGCTACGGTCGGCCGTGACCTACCAACATTGATGTGGTGGGATCTAAGGCGGTGGACCCATGTGACTCCCGCAACTCGATATCCACCAGACCCATGTGGGTTTGTCAAAATTAATAGGTAAATTAATATTGAATATTTAAATTTAACTATCATAATTTAATTAATCAATATAAGTAATTACATATCGTCATCTCTGCTACCTTAGCTGCTAGAGATAAGGCCACATCTTGTCATACATAGGCGTGAACCCCCGCTCTTATCGGAGCTTTACCCTCTGTAGATTAAGTAGAAACCGTAATTATTTATAGATTATATACACAAACAAAATGTATAAATCATAATTATATATAGTGAAGCTCTTGAAGCCAGCCCTATGTCGTACTGTCTGCTGCCTAACGCTGCCCATGTTCCTCTGGGAGAGGGCCTGAAACAAAATGTAATAATATTAATGTAAATTCAAAAAATTTTAAAACTCATGCAATAATATTAATATCATATGTACATGCTGCTCATGCGAACTCCTCAAGTAGACATAATGAGCCCAATCTTGCTCAGGCAATAATATTAATATCATATGTCTCATCACTGTTCTTCTCCCACCATAGATCCCCCTGGTTCTTCCATGCTGCCCCCATCCTCTTGAGGGTATATACCTTTAGCTTCTCTCCCACTATAAATTTTCCCTATAATTGAATAATTAATCTGTTAATTAATTAGTCTATATATGTAATTGATTAACTAATTAATTACTTTAAATAAAAAATATCTTACCTTAATCATTTCCCAAGCTCCATCCTTAGCCCGTGCTTCAACCTTCTTCTAGTACTTTGCGTGAATTGGCAGCAGAGTCCACTCCCTACCTACTAGGCTCACGTACTTGTTGTACAGCTGGCCTCCGCCCCTAGTCCGTTGCCCCAAATAGCTTAGCGACAACACCACTCGTCCGCTGGTGATTATGGATAGCTCTTTAACAGTGAGCGTCCTGTCGAACCTCAGGCCTTGGGAGTCTATAACAAGTAATATGAAATTTAATTACATATCAATTAAATATAAACAACTTTTATATAATAAAATACTTACCTATAAACTCCACATCGAAGCTGCCCTGGTGCCTTTGAGCATGATGCTGGGCTAATCCTCCTTCTTATGGGGCTGCCCACACCCCTAATACTCCTCCTCCTCCTCCTCCTCCTGGGCATGCTGGTCCTGATGAGCAGCTACAACATCTGTCATGAAGTCTATCATCCCCTCATAGCTCAGGTTGTAATAGTCGACACTGATATCTGGCATATGACTCATACCACCCATAGAAATACCTGTCGTACAAAAAGGATCCTCAATAGGTGTAGTGGGTTTGTCAATATCAATTGGGTCCTTCCCTTGTCGTTAACTCATCCTCACACAATAAATAAATTAATAAAATCAAATCAAATAATAATAATTTCAAAAACATAATATATAAATAAATAAAATAATATCAAATAATAATAATTTCGGAGACACAATAAATAAATAAATAAAATAATAACAAATAACAACAACTTCAAAAAAATACAATGAATAAATGAATAAATAATTTTAAAATATAATAAATAAATGAATAAATAATATCAAATAAAAAATAATTTAAAACCATAATAAATAAATGAATAAAATAATTTTATATAATAATAATTTCAAAAATATAATAAATAAATGAATAACATAATATCAAATAATTATAATTACAAAAACACAATAAACAAATGAATGAAATAATATCAAATAATAATAATAATTAAAACACACAATAAATAAATGAATAAAATAACTTCAAATAATAATAATTCTAAAAACACAATAAAAAATGAATAAAATAATTTCAAAAAATATTAAATAAATGAATACAATAATATAAAATAATAATAATTTTAAAATTACTCTATTTACATATAATAAAAAATCAAAACAAATTTAGAGTTAAATTTAAATTATAACCTTCAAAAGCAGAGTACTTTATAGATCTGGATCTGGATATGATATGTGTAGAGAATTTGACAGAGCTTCGCCTCACAACTCATTAAATGTGTGCAAATGGGGGTGGCACTGTTTATATATAGGGTTGAGTTTTCTAGCAGTTTTACAGAATCTCTAGTAACAACAACCCTAGGCGCATCGCTTGACGCCACGTGTCCTGACCCCTTGGTAATAGTTGAAATTTCTAGCAGCTGAGGAGACAACCGCTAGAAATTTCTTTCGCCACTTTTAACAGTTGTCCCCTTAACTACTAGGAATGTGATATACCGCTAGGAAATACGTTGACCTTTCACGTTCTCTAGTAGTTTTCTAGCCGTTAGTTTGTAACCGCTAGAAATATGGTCAAAGGGGTTGAAATTTCTAGCGGTTTGGCCCAAAATCGCTAGAAATTCCTTGAGTTTCTTTTTTTTTTTTTTTGGTGAGAAGAAATTCCTTGAGTTTCTAGCGGTGGGCATAAACAGCTAGAAACTAACCGCTACTAAAACTAGTTTTAAATTTAAAATTAAAGTTACATAATATATATTTCTCATCTATTTTTAAGGGGAGGTTCATATAGGCACTACTAGAAAAAAGTCGTAGAACGGTACACTGTGTATTGGCATCCCAATACACGGTATCATGAGCAACGAAGGATGTAATCCTTTCATCTATCACAATGTAGAGACCACACTTTTCTCTATCATCCTTGGTATGCTCAAGTGTAAGGTCAGGATCATATGGTTGGGAGACAAATTTCTCCTTATTGGCGCTGCCCTTCCCACTAGTCATTGCAGAAGAACCTGAAAATGTAAATAAAAGTAGTCAAGATAAAATACATGTTAAACGTCCCTTGAAAAGAAGTAAATGAATATGTTTTTACCTCTGAACTTTGGCCGGGTGTAAGAAAGCCTATTATCATCTTCGCCTATTAGAGCCTGGCATCCATAAGCTCTTGGACTCTGGCATTCATCTCATGGCGTATCTTTGCCAACTACGCTTGATGCTCTACTTTAAGTTCATATCAAACCTTTTGTAACTCATCTTGAAGCATGTCTGCGTAGGGTG
The DNA here is from genome assembly GCA_037074615.1 of Leucaena leucocephala. Lineage (NCBI taxonomy): Eukaryota > Viridiplantae > Streptophyta > Magnoliopsida > Fabales > Fabaceae > Leucaena > Leucaena leucocephala. The sequence continues at coordinate 10,216,581 of CM073549.1, forward strand.
TGCTTCTTCTTTGAGAGGTGGAGCTAAAAAAGTCTTTGTGTATGACTCATTTAGGGGCCACTCTCACTCGACCTGGATGGTCAGGGGTCTCAATAGTTATCTCCAGGATGTCCATTCCTTTTTCAGGAATGAAACACCCTTGGGATACCTGTTGCTCCAGTGCATCCTATAACATATACAAGTTACCAAGTTAAATGAACTAAGAACAAGTAATAACATATAAATTATAATTTTTAAATTAGTTACTTACAATTCTCTCAACAACTGTAGCAACCTCTGACGTGATATATTGTCCCTTCTTCATCCTCGTAGCCTTCTATTTTTGTAGGCGAGATAGACCCTAGATACAGTAGGGTTTGATGTAGTTGTTGTTTCTACAACCTCCAACTGCTCTTGCATCATTTTCCTCTCAAGGACATTATACCTGCTCGAGACATATACTGCTGGTACACATTCTTCTTAGCTATTTCTTGATTTCTCTTACAAATAGCCTATGAAAATGAAACAAAATTAGATTAATTGATTACAATGTATATTCATTACTAATTAAGTTAATTAAAACCTTACAAATAGTCTCTTCCTGCCAGTGATGAAACAATGTCTAAGCTTCGTCTCTAATATTGGGGTATGCGTCATTCGGATGCTGCCCCATCTTACTCCTCAGAGGAAGTCCTATGCAAGGTTTGACTTAAAGTCCCTCCACCGTTCATCTCATTGATTTAAGATGCGATGCTTCATGCTAGCAGTGGCGGGAATATCAAAATTATGTTGTTGGAAGTACAAAAAATATATAAGATGAAGATGCAATAGGAGACAAAAATTATAATAATTAAAGTAGATATGTGGAATATAGAATTAGAAATATACCAAAATATCCTCCCAAATCATATCCTTATCTTTCTGGTAGACCGACTTCCAGTTAAGGTACGCAATGCTAATCTTAGCACGTACTATGTGATCGACATAGCTGTTTAACGTTGTCCCATTTTGACCAATTGCCTTCATGTCAGCATCAAACTCAACCGGCAACCTTGTGGGGTTTGACCCCTTGTCTGTCCTAGAGATACGTTTCATACGGGTCGAGCCTCTTCCTCTTTTCTCCCAGATTGACTAGAACCTAAACCTGTTGAACCTGAACTGTCCATGATCTGTTTAAAACACAATAAATAAATTTAAGAATATGATACAACTAACCAGCCAAAATAGTGAACTAATCTCCCAAATTATAACTTCATTGAGCCATTTGTTTAGAAATTAAGAATCTCAAAACAGCACACTATACTCTATTCTTTAAACCTCAATGGCCCAATAACATACACAAACATATATTTGTCTTTGTTATATCCATAAATCAACTATCAAACCATCATTTTAACTTGAGCTCATTGTACTATCAAGCCATCCTAAAGATAACAGTTTATAACTTGACCTCTACTATCCTAAAGCTCATCATACTATCAAACCATCATTCATAACTTGAGCTCTACTATCCTAAAGCCTCATTTTGGAGTTTTTCAAAACCTATTACAATAGTTCAAATATTTAGGAATATAAACGAACAAAACTCATTCGATTTTTCAGCAATAAAACACCCAAAACTCCGTAATCCACTTCAGTGAATCACTTGTCTACATACCCACAGTGCGAGATTTGCATATTTTATTGACTCATTTAGTCTCTTTTAGCTTAATCCCAATAAAGAACCAGACTATAAAATAATGAAGTTAAACGGTGACTTACAGCTTTGAAGATGAGAACAACGACGGAGGGAGTTAACATTGATGGAGATAGTGAACGACAATGACAACAACGTTAGAGTCACCGAAATCAGTTAAAAATTGATAGAAAATGCCTTTCGTCCAAATCTGTGGTGGTAGGGTAGAGAACGGGACCACAAGTGGCTATATGAAAAGTAAATCTGAAGCTCACTGGGGATTAGGTTTAATAAATTTTTGTGCCCTTTTACGGTGGCTTTTATTCTTGTAACGGCGATTTTTACTCTTGTAACGGCAGTTGTTAATAAAACCGCTGTAAAAAGTCTGACATTTACCGTATCAAATGTGAAGACTTTATATGGCGATTTTATTAACAACCGAGTACATGTAACAACCAGTTTTAATAAAAACCGCAGTAAAAAGTATTGATCCTGTACTATATATTTGAAGATAAAATATATATTATCTTGAATCCAATAAATTAGACAGTAAGCCAGTATACCAATGGTATTTAGTAATTTATTGTATTATCAATTTATTAGATAAATTAGACTTCTTGATTAATATTTTTCTCAAAATATGCGCATTTTTAATTTTCTTTAAAGTACTCATTGCTGAACGCGCAGCTAATTAAACAAGATAAAATTGATGTATTAATTTGTTTGGATTTGAGCAACCTAGATAACATCATTTTTAACTATACCAAAATTGAGGCTAATATCAAACTCATTACAATATAATAATAGGTTTATTCTTAAGATAACTCGGTACAATTGATCAGAACAATAATAACTGACTTTAAAAAATATTCTATTTTGACTATTTCTTACAAAATATTGTAACAGTCTATTCTTTACAATTTACAGAAATCACATCCTATCCACACACCAAGCACCAAAATGTATCAAAAAAAGGAGATGGACAAAAGGTGTTTCGCCTTTCAATCAGATGATGAAGCAGAGTCATCTGAGTTTTGGGAGTCATCTGGGTCATCTGATGGGTGGTGGAAGCGCTGATGGTTATGTTGGCAACAGAGATCATAACGGAGAAGATTAAAGCTTTCTTACAGGCTCTCTACCTATAGAGAGAGCTCTTCAACATAGTTCTCCAATGTATCCATTATGTTTATCAATTTTTCCAGACGTTTGAGGACGTATGGAAATGGCAAAGCAGGTATTGGGTCGGGGAGATGATGTTTATCCTCAAAATCACCACATGATTTTTTCTGTGAACGGGAAAGAGAAGAGCCTGAAAAGGACACCATTTTAAGAAAGCTGAAAATATAGTAAGACAAGACGATACAAGAGGAAACAGATTGAGAAAATGAAAGTGGAACAAAAAGTACAATATAAGGGTATTTAAGATTGAGGAAAAGACGATTCGTAAGAGTTATTTGTTGGCCTTCTATCATGATGGGTAGAGATATTGGGAACCGAAGAGGCAAGAGACGTACATTTTCTTTCTGTAGATAGGGCGCAATGGCGGGAAGGTAGTAGGATTGACTTATAACGACAGTTGTTATAAAAATTACCGTTATAAGTTCTCGGTGTCACCTTTAACAGCGATTGTATGAAAAACTGCTGTAATAAGTTTCTAAAATATGAATTTATTTACGAATATGTCACCACTTTTTTTTTACGATATTTTTACTTTTAACTGCCGTGATAAGTTTTTTTTCTAGAATTGAAGGTTTAAATATATATAATGGAGGTTTACGTAATTATAATAAAATAGAGAGGAGGACAATGCATTTCACTCTGTTTTTAATATACAAATAATGAAATATATAAATTCATTATAGTGTTTGTCATTATTGAATAGTAATAATCATTGTTTAATGGACCGATTCATCAATGTGAACCTTAGATGAAATAAAATCCATTACTTTCTTTTGTTTTCCGGAGTACTATTGATTTCCCCACTTGAACTGCACATAGATTCATTTAAATTCGCAGTTGCCTAATTACGATTAATAGCCAATGTTAACTTCACACAACATCAAGGATTTGTGCATCCTATGGCTGTCAAATGAATTTTGACTCGAAGGAATTATGTTTACAACATGTCCAAACATGTTATAAATATAAGACAGAGATGAAGTAAGAGTACTTTTCCTAACCCTTTGTTAGTACTGGGAAAACGGGCTGACCGTGGGTTGCAGGCCAGCCTGACGTAACCCGCGGGCTAGAGGAGGCGGGTTGTGCTGCCCGCCCCAAAACGGGCTAGCGCCCCCCCTTAGTGGCGGGCTGTCACTTTTTTATAATATTTTTAAAAAATTATTTTTAAATTTTTAAAATACTAATAAAAAATTTCCAATGTTATATTAGCATAATCAAAAAATTGCTAATGTTATACTCTTAAAAATTCCTATTTTTATAAAAAAAAATCTCAAATTTTATAACTATAAATCTAAATAAACATTAACATAATATTAATCAATTATAATATGTCAACATATATTAATAAACAAGTAATTATCTTTACTAGTATTCGATAATAGGAGTATTCAAAGTAATATTTGAGTAAAATAAATAATAATATTAAAAATTAAAAAAAAAGTGGGCCGGCGGGAAACGGGCTAACATTTTGCTAGCCCGAGCCCCCTTTAAGGTAAAATGGCCCAGACACCCTTCGTTTGCACAAAGCATTGGGAAAAAATTATATAGGAGTTTATCCTTGCCACAAGTACATTGACCCTCTTAATCAGCTGGCATTGAGTTCGATCTCTAGTTATAGAGAAAACTCTTGTTGCGATACCCTAACCTCTTAAGTGGACCTTAATTGCATGGGATTAGATTAATCGGTTATTCAGATATTTGATAATAGGATAAAGAAAAAGTGTCGAATACTTGTGAATCCATTGGAATAAAAAAATTATATATTGAAAGGGGACAAATCGAAAAAAAAAATACTTTACATAGGATTTACATACTATTTCCTTCCCCATCATATTTTCTTTTCTATCTTTTCCAATTTATGTTATGAATTTATTTTTGTGAATATAAGAAATTTAGATTATTAGCATAAAAATTTTGCATTTTCTGATGCGTAATAGCTCACTGATCGAGCGCTCTTGTGCCAAAGATGAACGGGGCTAAGCGATCTGCCGAAGCTGTGGGATATAAAAATGCATTGATAGGGGAGCATTCCGCCTTAGAGGGAAGGACCCGCGCAAGCAGTGGTGGACGAAGCGGAAGCGAGAATGTCAGCTTGAGTAACGCAAACATTGGTGAGAATCCAATGCCCCGAAAACCTAAGGGTTCCTCCGCAAGGTTCATCCACGGAGGGTGAGTTAGGGCCTAAGATCAGGCTGAAAGGCATAGTCGATGGACAACAGGTGAATATTCCTGTACTACCCTTTGTTGGTCCCAAGGGACGGAGGAGGCAAGGTTAGCTGAAAGATGGTTATCAGTTCAAGGATGCAAGGTGCCCCTACCTTTTCAGGGTAAGAAGGGGTAGAAAAAATGCCTCGAGCTAATGCTCGAGTACCAGGCGCTATGGCGCTGAGTAACCCATGCCATACTCCCAGAAAAAGCTCAAACGACCTTCAACAAAAGGGTACCTGTACCCAAAACTGACACAGGCTGGTAGGTAGAGAATACTTAGGGGCGCGAGACAACTCTCTCTAAGGAACTCGACAAAATAGCCCCGTAACTTCGGGAGAAGGGGTGCCTCCTCACAAAGGGGGTCGCAGTGACCAGGCCCGGGCGACTGTTTACCAAAAACACAAGTCTCCGCAAAGTTGTAAGACCATGTATGGGGGCTGACGCCTGCCCAGTGTCAGAAGGTCAAGGAAGTTGGTGACCTGATGACAGGGGAGCCAGCGACCAAAGCCCTGGTGAATGGCGGCCGTAACTATAACGGACGTAAGGTAGCGAAATTCCTTGTCGGGTAAGTTTCTGTTGGAGATTGTGCCCTAGGGGCCAATCATTATCTTATGAACATTGTTGATTTATGAATTTCTTAATAAAGTTATCATATGATTTGCATGTTTACTATGATGACAATCCTTGGATAACTCGTGATCTTATCCTAAATGTCCCTGGTCGGTCATCTATGTGGGAGCAGAGATGAAATAAGACCAGTATGACTTTGAAGATATATAGAGATATAAATCAAAGTCATAAGCACATGTAAGAGTACAGGGTGTTGGATCGACCCGCAATGAGAGAGCTGCATGGGTCAAGTCATAAGCTTCTCTCATATACAAGCCATGTCACTATGCCCTTTGACCTGAGATCATCATGGATTCCTACATGACAAACGCTCAGCTTTGACCTAGTCAAAAGTCACTTTTGACCGAGTGATCATAAAGGCTATGCTCGGGCTTAGTGGTTTTCATGCGGAGGAATGTGAATGGTCAAGATGGAATTTGTCCCTCACATTCGTAGAGAGATATTACTGGGCCCCTCGATGAGTGAGTCTGAGAAATGTATGGCCATACTGGAATGGAAGGGTAGTTCCATTTCTATATTCAGACTACTCAGGGATCGAGAAAGTAACGGTCAGGAACAGGAGGATGACGTTCACCATGCCTCATCCTTGACCGAAATATCGTGTGACAAAAGGGACGTGATATGGTTGTATGAAAGGTTACATCGTTTATCGATCCTCATATGTTTTGGGTAGTCGTAATGCCTTGCTAGAGACCGCTTACGACTTGTGGGTCAGTATAGTAACTGGGCCACTGCCAACTTCATATGGGCCTACAGGGTCGCACACAAAACAGCCCAATACGAGCTATGATGTCCAGATTCATTGAATCTAAGAGATGTCTAGATTCAATGAATAATCTAGGGTGGATATATATTTTATATATATATATATAAATTAGTTTATATATATTATATATATAATATAAGAGATATTTGTAAGATTTAATTTATAAGGATAAATTAAATCTCTATCATTTTTGAATTTGAATTTAAATGGATATGATCTATTTGAATTTGAAATTCAAATTGATAAGATATCTCAAATTTGATTTATGAGAATAAATCAAATATAATTCTGTCTTATCTTTATTTTAAATTAAATAAATAGGTGAATTAAATCTGTGGGACGGATTTAATATAAACCATATTTATTTAATCAGTTTCTTATTAAATTATGCAATATATGATATTGTATTAATTCAGAATTAATATAAGATTAGTTCTGAAGCCCGGCCCTATTAGAAGCCCGATAGCTTCCTATATATTTGACATTAGGAGCTAGGGTTCTACACACAATAGATCTCTTCACACACATTCAGTCGTGAGAAAAGGGGGCAGGGAGAGTGCAAAAGGTTTGCATATAAGAAACTGCCGAAATAGAGACGGTGAGGACGGAATCTCCAGAAAGCCTTAGAGGGACAAGAGGCGCTAGCACGTCGTTCGCAATTGGAACGCTGTTCGTGTGGATACCGGTAGAGGAAGCCGATCTGAGCTGTCGACTTCTACGATACGGCCAGACACGAAGAAAGGTCGCGACCAGAACACACTTAGGTCGCGACCAAACGGGCATCTGAACGTCAGAAATCCGAAAAGAGGAGACAGGTCGCAACGTGAAGTTGAAGAGGTCGCGACTAAAAGCTACAGAGGCGACAGGTCGCGACTAGAAGCAGAGTAGGTCGCGACTACAAACTCCAGAGGCGACAGGTCGTGACTAGAAGCTGAGGAGGTCGCGACTGAAAGTTCCAGAGGCGAGGAGTCGCGACTAGTGGACACTGAGGTCGCGACCAAAGCTTGAAACCGAAGGTAACACTTCTTTCTCCTTGTCTTAAACACATTCGGTAGATCCTGGCTGGGAATGGAAAAATTTTTAAAGTTAATTTCCGCTGCGTGTCTTCCAATTCCCTACAGTGGTATCAGAGCATGCCGTTTTGTGTTTAAGTTAGGTTTGATTGTTGATACATGTGATGTATGTTAGACTTCTTAGCTGATTATATGATAACATGCGTGATATGTATGACATATATGGAATCTGTTTATGTATGACATATACGGAATCTAAAAGGAAACTGAAATCGGTGGTGTATATCAATTGATTTGATCAATTAATATTGATGGGGTCTAAGGAAAAAGAATTAAGATTCTTGATTATTTATCAAAAAAAAATTTCTATTGGGGCGCTGCCCCACACCCCGCCCGCTAACCGGCTAGCGGGACCGCCGTGGCTATTTAATCGTAGCGCAACATAATCGTAATGTGTATTGACTTTCCTGATATATGAATGTTTTGAAACATTTATTGCCCTTCAAATAGTATGAATTTTGATTCTTGAATGTTTGGGTATGGTGAACAATATGGCTCTAGATTACAAGTGTTGTAATTTTTCTAAATACGGCCTGCGTGTCGTGCCTTCCTCTAATGACTCTCGTTGTACATTCTCTTCTCATCTCACTCCCCTCGAATGTTAAAACGAGGTTTCCTTATGTAATTTTCCTATTCTAATTAGACAGCTTCTCTCATTGGCTTGAGGGGACTTAGGATAGGTGAGCCATATTGTGTCACGTTTAAGATTATGCATCTTTTGATTAGATCACTGCATGTATGTTTTAATATGCATAATACTTGTATGAGATACAACCGCGATACATGCATCTTATAAACCAGATAATTAATTAAACCCTCTAAAAGAAATCTTAAGTCATATGCCTTCAATTAATGGACACTTGTCAAAACCTCGATCGCTCATTTGTAGGTCCACCAAAGTGGGTGCATTTGAGTTATCTTGGGGAGATAAGTAAGAGTAATGGTGCTGCTCTTATGTTTGTTATTGTTTGACTTAATTGAGATTATCAAAACGGTTTTGGGTCTCAAGGCATTAGATGGGATTAAAACATGCCGGATCATATGATGATTGAATCCCATAAATATCTAAGAATTACATTTGATGTAATTGGTAAAGTTGTTACCTACCTAAATAACTTAAAGTTGAGTGTCTTGCCAAAGCGGACTCAAGTTTAAGCCAAATATGGATCTTAGCCCACTAATTATTACATTGAGGGTTGTTTTATTCAGTGGGAGATTGCTAATTAAATTGCATATTTTAATTGTAGAATCATGACGACTAGTAATACTGCTACATTATCGTTGCGATCTGTCCTTGAGAAGGACAAACTCAATGGGACAAACTTTCTTGACTGGTTCAGGAACTTGAGAATTGTTCTCAAGCAGGAAAGAAAGGCATATGTCCTAGATCAACCCATTCCTGCGGAGCCAGCAGCCAATGCTCCTAGAGCTCAGAGAGATTCTTATGCGAAGCATAAGGAAGACTCTGTTGATGTGGGATGCTTGATGCTTGCCACCATGGTTCCGGAGCTCCAAAGAGATTTGGAACACATGGAGGCTTATGAGATGATTGTGCATCTTAAGGAAATGTTCCAGCAACAAGCAAGGCAAGAGAGGTATGAGACCACTAAGGCCTTACATTCCTGCAAGATGGCTGAAGGTGCATCAGTGAGTACTCATGTCTTAAAGATGAAAGGGTACATAGATCACCTTGAGAGGCTTGGATTTCCCATGAGCCAGGAGTTAGCTACAGATTTGATCTTGAACTCACTCCCGGAAAGTTATGACCAGTTTGTCATGAACTACAACATGAACAACATGGAGAAATCTATTTCTGAACTGCATGGGATGCTTAAAACTGCTGAGCAGACTGTTAAGAAGAAGCCCAGTACTGTTTTGATGGTTCAGAAAGGAAAGGGTATGAAAAGGAAAGGCAAGGGCAAGGGGAAGGGTCATGGCTCATCTGGTAAGACCAAAGAGTCAGGCAAGCCCGAAACCAAGCCTGCACCAAAGAAGGCAAAGCCTCCAAAGGAAGGAGTTTGCTTCTTCTGCAATGAACCGGGTCATTGGAAGAGGAATTGCAAACTCTACCTTGAAGATCTGAGAAAGAACAAGAAGGATAGCGGGGCTATCGCTTCAGGTATTTATGTTATAGACATTCATCTCTCTACTTCCACTACATGGGTATTAGATACTGCATGTGGTTCTCACATTTGTATAAATGTGCAGGGCCTGAAGGACAGTAGAAAGCTGAAGAAGGGCGAAGTTGACCTACGAGTTGGAAATAGAGCAAAGGTTGCTGCTCTAGCTGTAGGCACTTATGAATTAGTTCTGCCCACTGGGCTTTTGTTAGTTTTGAACAATTGCTATTATGTTCCTGCTTTGAGTAGTAACATTGTTTCTCTTTCTTATTTGGATAAGGAAGGTTACACTTCCATTTCTGGGAATGGTAAATGTTCTATTTATCGTAATGATATTTTCTATGCTCATGGTGATTTGCATGTTGATCATTACATATTAAACTTGGAACAACCCAATCATGGAAATATCTATAACATAACCGCCAAAAGGATCAAACCAAATGATTTGAATCCGACGTACCTCTGGCACTGTCGTCTAGGCCACACAAATGAGAAACGCATTTCTAAACTCCATCAAGATGGATTTCTCAACTCATTTGATTTTGAATCATATGATACTTGCGAATCTTGTTTGTTAGGAAAGATGACAAAGTCGCCTTTCACTGGGCACAGTGAGAGGGCCACTGATTTGTTGGGCCTCATACATACAGATGTGTGTGGACCGATGAATACAAATGCCAGAAGAGGTTATTCGTACTTCATTACATTCATAGATGATTTCAGTAGATATGGCTATGTCTATCTAATGAAACATAAATCCGAATCTTTTGAAATGTTCAAGATATTTCAAAATGAAGTACAAAACCAGCTTGGCAAAACAATTAAAGCCCTTCGATCTGATCGAGGTGGTGAATATTTGAGCCAAGAGTTTATCGATCATCTTAGGAATTGTGGAATAGTCTCACAATTGACTCCTCCAGGAACACCACAATGGAATGGGGTTTCTGAACGGAGGAATCGAACACTATTGGATATGGTTCGATCCATGATGAGTCGAACAGATCTTCCACCATCCTTTTGGGGCCACGCCCTAGAGACAGCTACGTTCACACTGAATCGTGTTCCATCTAAGGCAGTTGAAAAGACTCCGTATGAGATATGGACTGGGAGGAAACCTAGTTTGTCTTTTCTCAAGATTTGGGGATGTGAGGTCTATGTTAAGCAACAAGCCTCAGATAAGTTAGCGCCCAAATCTTCAAAGTGCCTTTTTGTGGGATATCCTAAGGAAACCAAGGGATATTATGTCTACAACCCCACTGATAACAAAGTATTTGTTGTCAGAAATGGTATCTTTCTAGAACGAGAATTTATCTCTAAAAGAACCACTGGGAGCAAGGTACACCTCGAAGAAGTTCGAGAGCCACAAGACGCCACAGAACTAGAGATGGAAAGTAGAGAAGACTCACAAGAAGTTGTTGAGACTCCTCAAGTCACGCAAGGCCCAAGGCGATCTAATAGGGCACGACTTCAGCCTCAGAGATATGGATTTCTGATTTCTGATAGTCGTGATGTGTTGCTCATTGAGCATAATGAGCCCACTACCTATCAAGAAGCTATAGTGGGACCAAACTCTGAGAAATGGCTTAATGCCATGAAGTCTGAGATGCAATCCATGTACGACAATAAGGTATGGACCTTAGTCGACCCGCCTGAAGGTATAAAAACCGTCGGGTGCAAGTGGGTTTTTAAAGAGAAAACTGACATGGATGGCAATGTAAATGTCTTCAAGGCACGACTGGTTGCAAAAGGATTTACTCAAACTCATGGTGTGGACTATGATGAGACCTTTTCCCCAGTTGCAATGGCCAAATCAATCAGAATCCTCCTTGCCATTGCAGCATATTATGACTATGAAATATGGCAGATGGACGTCAAGACAGCCTTCCTTAATGGAAAGCTCCTTGAGGATGTGTACATGACACAACCTGAAGGTTTTGTGCGTTCTGAGGACTCTGGTAAGGTGTGCAAGCTTCAAAGGTCCATTTATGGACTGAAGCAAGCATCTCGGAGTTGGAATCATCGTTTTGATGAAGTAGTCAAAGAGTTTGGATTTCTTCAAAATATTGATGAACCTTGTGTGTACAAGAAGGTTAGTGGGAGCACAGTTGTATTTTTGGTACTCTATGTCGATGACATCCTACTCATTGGGAATGACATTCCTACCTTGCAGATTGTCAAGTCTTGGTTAGGAAAATCTTTCTCGATGAAAGACTTGGGTGAAGCCACCTACATCCTAGGAATTAGGATCTATAGAGATAGATCTAAAAGGCTTCTAGGACTGAGTCAGAGCACATATATAGACAAGATACTGCATAGGTTCAGTATGCAGGAATCAAAAAGGGGTTTCATACCCATGTCTCATGGTATTCACCTCAGCAAGGATTTGTGTCCTAGTACACCAGATCAGCGAGGTCGCATGAGTAAGATTCCATATGACTCGGCCATAGGATCTATCATGTACGCCATGTTATGTACTCGACCGGATGTCTCGTTTGCCTTAAGTATGACTAGCAGATATCAACAGGACCCTGGTGAGGGCCATTGGACTGCTGTCAAGAATATCCTTAAGTACTTAAGAAGGACTAAGGACTTATTCTTGGTCTATGGTGGATTGGTAGACGAGCTCTATGTAACTGGTTACACAGATGCAAGTTTCCAAACTGACCAGGATGACCAGAAATCGCAATCTGGATACATATTCCTCCTGAATAATGGAGCAGTAAGCTGGAAGAGCTCTAAGCAGAGCACTGTAGCAGATTCTGCAACGGAAGCTGAGTACATAGCAGCATCTGATGCAGCTAAGGAGGCCGTTTGGATCAGGAAGTTCATTACAGAACTAGGGGTGGTACCTACCATCTCAGATCCAATAACTTTGTTCTGTGACAATAGTGGTGCCATTGCACAGGACAAAGAGCCTAGGTCACATCAAAGGACCAAGCATATACTCAGGCGATTTCATCTCATCAGAGAAATCAATGATAGAGGTGATATAAAAATATGCAAGGTAGCAGGGGAAGACAATGTTGCTGATCCTCTAACAAAGCCGCTTGTGCAAGCAAAACATGAGTGTCATGTTAGGTCAATGGGAATTAGGCAAATTAATGATTGTACCTAGTGCAAGTGGGAGGATGTTGGAGATTGTGCCCTAGGGGCCAATCATTATCTTATGAACATTGTTGATTTATGAATTTCTTAATAAAGTTATCATATGATTTGCATGTTTACTATGATGACAATCCTTGGATAACTCGTGATCTTATCCTAAATGTCCCTGGTCGGTCATCTATGTGGGAGCAGAGATGAAATAAGACCAGTATGACTTTGAAGATATATAGAGATATAAATCAAAGTCATAAGCACATGTAAGAGTACAGGGTGTTGGATCGACCCGCAATGAGAGAGCTGCATGGGTCAAGTCATAAGCTTCTCTCATATACAAGCCATGTCACTATGCCCTTTGACCTGAGATCATCATGGATTCCTACATGACAAACGCTCAGCTTTGACCTAGTCAAAAGTCACTTTTGACCGAGTGATCATAAAGGCTATGCTCGGGCTTAGTGGTTTTCATGCGGAGGAATGTGAATGGTCAAGATGGAATTTGTCCCTCACATTCGTAGAGAGATATTACTGGGCCCCTCGATGAGTGAGTCTGAGAAATGTATGGCCATACTGGAATGGAAGGGTAGTTCCATTTCTATATTCAGACTACTCAGGGATCGAGAAAGTAACGGTCAGGAACAGGAGGATGACGTTCACCATGCCTCATCCTTGACCGAAATATCGTGTGACAAAAGGGACGTGATATGGTTGTATGAAAGGTTACATCGTTTATCGATCCTCATATGTTTTGGGTAGTCGTAATGCCTTGCTAGAGACCGCTTACGACTTGTGGGTCAGTATAGTAACTGGGCCACTGCCAACTTCATATGGGCCTACAGGGTCGCACACAAAACAGCCCAATACGAGCTATGATGTCCAGATTCATTGAATCTAAGAGATGTCTAGATTCAATGAATAATCTAGGGTGGATATATATTTTATATATATATATATAAATTAGTTTATATATATTATATATATAATATAAGAGATATTTGTAAGATTTAATTTATAAGGATAAATTAAATCTCTATCATTTTTGAATTTGAATTTAAATGGATATGATCTATTTGAATTTGAAATTCAAATTGATAAGATATCTCAAATTTGATTTATGAGAATAAATCAAATATAATTCTGTCTTATCTTTATTTTAAATTAAATAAATAGGTGAATTAAATCTGTGGGACGGATTTAATATAAACCATATTTATTTAATCAGTTTCTTATTAAATTATGCAATATATGATATTGTATTAATTCAGAATTAATATAAGATTAGTTCTGAAGCCCGGCCCTATTAGAAGCCCGATAGCTTCCTATATATTTGACATTAGGAGCTAGGGTTCTACACACAATAGATCTCTTCACACACATTCAGTCGTGAGAAAAGGGGGCAGGGAGAGTGCAAAAGGTTTGCATATAAGAAACTGCCGAAATAGAGACGGTGAGGACGGAATCTCCAGAAAGCCTTAGAGGGACAAGAGGCGCTAGCACGTCGTTCGCAATTGGAACGCTGTTCGTGTGGATACCGGTAGAGGAAGCCGATCTGAGCTGTCGACTTCTACGATACGGCCAGACACGAAGAAAGGTCGCGACCAGAACACACTTAGGTCGCGACCAAACGGGCATCTGAACGTCAGAAATCCGAAAAGAGGAGACAGGTCGCAACGTGAAGTTGAAGAGGTCGCGACTAAAAGCTACAGAGGCGACAGGTCGCGACTAGAAGCAGAGTAGGTCGCGACTACAAACTCCAGAGGCGACAGGTCGTGACTAGAAGCTGAGGAGGTCGCGACTGAAAGTTCCAGAGGCGAGGAGTCGCGACTAGTGGACACTGAGGTCGCGACCAAAGCTTGAAACCGAAGGTAACACTTCTTTCTCCTTGTCTTAAACACATTCGGTAGATCCTGGCTGGGAATGGAAAAATTTTTAAAGTTAATTTCCGCTGCGTGTCTTCCAATTCCCTACAGTTTCGACCCGCACGAAAGGCATAACGATCTGGGCACTGTCTCGGAGAGAGGCTCGGTGAAATAGACATGTCTATAAAGATGCGGACTACCTGCACCTGGACAGAAAGACCCTATGAAGATTCACTGTTCCCTGGGATTGGCTTTGGGCCTTTCCTGCGCAGCTTAGGTAGAGGGCGAAGAATGCCTCCTTTCGGGGGGCCCAAGCCATCAGTGAGATACCACTCTGGAAGAGCTAGAATTCTAACCTTGTGCCAGGACCTACAGGCCAAGGGATAGTCTCAGGTAGACAGTTTCTATGAGGCGTAGGCCTCCCAAAAGGTAACAGAGGCGTGCAAAGGTTTCCTTGGGCCAGACGGAGATTGGCCCTCGAGTGCAAAGGAAGAAGGGAGCTTGATTGCAAGACCCACTTGTCGAGTAGGGATGAAAGTCGACCTTAGTGATCCGACAGTACCGAGTGGAAGGGCCGTCGCTCAACGGATAAAAGTTACTCTAGGGATAACAGGCTGATCTTCCCCAAGAGATCATATCAACGAGAAGGTTTGGCACCTCGATGTCGGCTCTTTGCCACCTGGGGCTGTAGTATGTTCCAATGGTTGGGCTGTTCACCCATTAAAGCGGTACGTGAGCTGGGTTCAGAACATCGTGAGACAGTTCGGTCCATATCCGGTGTGGGCGTTAGAGCATTGAAAGGACTGTTCCTTAGTACGAGCGGGAAGGACACACCTCTGGTGTGCAAGTTATCGTGCCCACGGTAAACGCTAGGTAGCCAAGTGCGGAGCAGATAACTGCTGAAAGCATCTAAGTAGTAAGCCCACCTCAAGATGAGTGCTCTCCTATTCTGACTTCCCCAGAGCCTCCGGCAGCACATCCGAGACAGCGATGGGTTCTCTTCCCTTACGGGGATGGAGCGACAGAAGTTTTGAGAATTCAAGACAAGGTCACGGCGAGACGAGCCGTTTATCATTAACGATAGGTGTCAAGTGGAAGTGCAATGATATATGCAGCTGAGGCATCCTAACAGACCGGTAGACTTGAACCTTGTTCCTACATGACCTGATCAATTCAATCAAGCACTCGCCATCTATTTTCATTGTTCAACTTTTTGACAACATGAAAAAACCAAAAGCTCTGACCTCCCTCTCTATCTATCCAAGGGATGGAAGGGTAGAGGCCTTTGGTGTCCCCTCCAGTCAAAAATTAGGGTCTCACAATCAAAAGCCAATATGCTTTTATCTCATGCCTTTCTTCATTCATGCTTCGATATTCTGGTGTCCTAGGCGTAGAGGAACCACATCAATCCATCCCGAACTTGGTGGTTAAACTCTACTGTGGTGACGATACTGTAAAGGAGGTCCTACGAAAAAATAGCTCGACGCCAGGATGATAAAAAGCTGGCATGGCATGTTTATGAATATGAAATTTAAATCACTGTGACAACATAAATTATAGAGAGAAAGATAAAATGATGATTTGAGCGATCCAGTCAATTACTCATTTTTTAAACTGAACTCAATTACTCATTTACTAAAAGAGAAAAAGATAAGTACATAAGTATGGCATTAACTCATATGTTATCGTAACATAAAGTAGCATGTTGAAACATACTGTATTTAAAATTGCACTAATGATCAATGTGAATTATAAAGAGGAGATGAAAAGAGGGTGAAATGGGTAAGGGCCTCTAATGTCCCTTGTAATGCTACCACTTCCTTTTTTTTTGTAGTCATTAGTTTCTATATAAATTGTGTAACATTTTGATATTCTATGGATAAAAAATGATATTGTTTTTAAATTTTTATAATTTTTAAATAAAATAAATTAAAATTACATAATTTTAGAGTATTTTTTTCAAAAAATTATAAAATTTTAAAATTGCTCCATTTTCTTTGATATTAAAATATCATTCATTTTATGTAGAATCCAAAAAATCTGTAAAAAGAAAAAATATTTAAAAAGTAATTTGGACAATTGAAAGGGCATTAGAGAAGAGACATTAGAAATCCCCTGTTCCGATGAAATTTGAATCTCTTTTTATTATTCAATTATTAAATGAGGAGAGAGAGAGATATGAAAGGGCAACTCCATCAACAGCAAGGATATAACATGATGTAGTATGCTGACTAAAAAAACTAAAATCAGGTCACTTCGGCGAGAATGAGATTTGAATCCCCTCAATTAAGGAGAGAGATTATATATATAAAGTAGCAACTCAATTTATCTCTATTTTCACTCTCAATATAATCAAGCAAATTAAGAGAAATCCAAATATAAACGAGAATGCATCATGTGAAACAAATTAATTGCATTTTCCATAGTTATAACGCGTCTCTTTGACGGGCCTCTCTAATAATCTCTACCGTATATTCACATTATCTAACTGGTTTTCTCCCCCTATTTTGCTTTTTGCCTTTAAAGTCAGGTAATTGCATCATCATCATCATCCCAATCCCCTTTTTCACACCCTTTTTTTATCCAATTTATTCCTTTTATTTCAATTCTCCTACGAACCACCTTCTGCATTCAATCCAACATTATCCAAATCATGCGCCCCCAAAAATAGCAACTCCCTTTTTTCCTCAATTAATATTAATAAATAAATTCTCGCACTTTCTGACTCAGCATTATCCATTCTTTCCCAAGCATCAATCCGAGCCGTCACTGACGTGTAACAGAAATCTGATCGTTTCTTCATATTCTCTGTATTGTCCCACACCGACCAGTTTACATGAACGGAAACAATTCAAATTGTGTCTTTGAGCCTCGATGCTTTCATCCCACCGTCCGATTTGATATTTTATATACGTTTGTAGGCCCATCCAACGGTGACCAGCTAAGCACAAGGGATTTACCTATTTTCTAGTTATATATAGGTTTGTATTTTTGGTAGTACGTTGTTTACAGTTCACTCCATTTCGTTTAGCTTACAGTGCACATCCCCGAGAAAGTATCTACAATAGAAAATTCTTATCTTTAATGATATATTAGGAATAGGAACAATATTAATCATGCAATTATCTTATTTTTTATGACAGCTATTAACGTGGTGTTTTTATCAAGGACAAATTATATTTAAAGACTCATATTTAGTAAAAATTATAATTCATGTCCCAAAGCCAAACTTACTATTTAAATTTTATCAACATCACTTCTTAAAAAACAACATTATCAGTTTTATGACAAAATCTATTCTCTATTCTCCTTAAAATCATGATTTTTAATCAATTTTATCTAAGATCTATTTTCTCACTGCTAATCTAGACAAATCTTAAGGGGATTAGGAATAATAGGAGGAAATTATCTTATTTTGATCATAATATATTATAATACATTTTTTATCGGAGAAATATATTATAATACAAATAAAGTCGGATAAGTAGGGTTGTTTAATTATATATCCGTTGATGTGATAGATACGGTTATATATTCTATTTTGAAAGTCCATGTAATTTAAAAATTTTGGTTAATTTTAAAATTATAGTTATATTTTTAAAGATAATAATGGCTATTTATAGATTTTAAAATATTTTATAAATTTAAATAACTTTGATTATAATTTTTAAAATAGTATATAAACTTCAAGGTTTTAGTAATAATTTTTTTAAATCCCAAATCTCAAATCTTTACGTAATTATCATTTTGTGGGTCCTTTTTCTGATTCTCATTAAGATACAGGATATCTAAACGTATTTTTTGCTTCTGTGAACCCAACTAGGAAGCTCAATGTCAAGGGTAAGTCTCCTCGTCTATATAAGACCCTGCCATGTCGTTGGAAGAACCTCATATCCCCTTTTGGTTCTGTTTTCGGGGTCTTTCTGATTTCTAATTGTTCTTTTGAGAAAAAGTGAGAGAAAATGCCGGCCGTCGGAGGAATCGGAGTAGGTGGCGGGAGGGAGTATCCCGGCAACCTCACCGTATTCGTGACGATAACATGTATAGTTGCAGCCATGGGGGGCCTTATCTTTGGCTACGATATTGGGATTTCCGGTAAGATCACGAGAAACGTACTTTCACAGTAGTGCTTGTTTTTTCCCCCGATAAAATCCACAGAATGGATCTGACTTTCTGTATTTTTCTTTATTTGTTACTCAGGTGGGGTGACGTCGATGGATCCGTTCCTGTACAAGTTCTTCCGGTCGACTTACCGGAAAAAGCACCAGAATCAGACCAGCAACGAGTACTGTCAGTACGACAGTCAGGTACTGACGATGTTCACGTCGTCGCTGTATCTGGCGGCGCTTCTGTCGTCGTTACTCGCGTCCACCGTGACCCGTAAGTTTGGCCGGAAATTGTCCATGCTCTTCGGAGGTGTTCTGTTCTTCGCCGGAGCTCTGATCAATGGCCTCGCAAAAGCCGTTTGGATGTTGATTGCTGGTCGGATCTTGCTTGGATTCGGTATCGGATTCGCCAATCAGGTATGCCTATCTCCAATTTTCTGGAATTTGAATTTTCCTTTGAACCTTGGGACTGACAAATTCTCAATTTCTGATCATCGTCGCCATAAAGATTTTTTAGGATAACACAAACATGGGCATAAGTCTTCTCTGTGCGAATACTAGAGAACAAAAATTGCTGTGTCTATCTCCGTAAGACACGAAATCACACACGAGTTGATTCTATCTTCTTGTCTGGTTTTGTATTTTCTTTTTCCCAGATCTGTTTTCCCATACTACCTTCTATTCCTAAATTTATTTTCTGGGAAAATATGATTTTAATTTTTTTTAAAGCAAAAATTCAAACAGTAGAGCGTTACTATTCTGAAAACTTTTTCACCTAAAATTTATAAGCTATGATTTATCTAGGCTGTTACTGTTGAGTCGGCTTCTTTTTGGTCTGTTTAGTTGCCGAGAAAATGGAACGCTCGCTCACCGATATTTTATCTTCCCTTACCCA
The DNA here is from genome assembly GCA_037074615.1 of Leucaena leucocephala. Classification (NCBI taxonomy): domain Eukaryota; kingdom Viridiplantae; phylum Streptophyta; class Magnoliopsida; order Fabales; family Fabaceae; genus Leucaena; species Leucaena leucocephala. Next base: position 10,236,173 of record CM073549.1, read on the forward strand.
AGGCAGGGTTTGAGACCGAAAGCTGAATTTGGGACAAACAAACATGGGATAGCCTCTTTATTATTATTATTATTATTATTATTTCATTTTCTCATTATTTAAAAAAGAGAAATTATCGGGCCATCGTTTTTCTTCGCATAATTGCATGTGACATCATCGCGATTTCCTCTTTTATTTACTTTCTTATCCACCGGTTCGAATTGAAGTTTTTAGGTTGTCACATTAAAACAAGAAAAAGTAAAAGTTAAGTCATAATAATTAAATGCAACTAGTAACGTTTCCTTTCGAATTTTCCACGCTTATGAATTAAATGATCAATTTATTATTATGTACCCTCTTTGTTCATTTGTGTCTTCTTCTTCCTGTTTTAGTCTGTGCCACTGTACCTCTCAGAGATGGCTCCATACAAATACAGAGGAGCTCTGAACATAGGTTTTCAACTATCAATCACCGTTGGAATTCTGATAGCCAACGTGCTGAACTACTTCTTCGCCAAGATCAAAGGTGGTTGGGGATGGCGGCTGAGCTTAGGCGGAGCAATGGTGCCGGCGCTGATCATCACCGTCGGATCCATTCTTCTTCCCGACACACCGAACTCCATGATAGAACGCGGCAATAACGACGGAGCGAGGAAGCAGCTCCAGAAAGTCCGAGGCATCGACGAAGTGGACGAGGAGTTCAACGATCTGGTGGCTGCGAGTGAGGCGTCGAAGCAAGTGGAGCATCCATGGAGGAATCTGTTGCAGAAGAAGTACCGGCCACATCTGACCATGGCCATTCTGATTCCCTTCTTCCAGCAATTTACTGGAATCAATGTGATTATGTTCTATGCGCCTGTGTTGTTCAATTCAATTGGGTTTAAAGATGATGCAGCTCTAATGTCTGCTGTGATCACTGGTCTGGTTAATGTTGTTGCTACTCTGGTCTCCATCTATGGAGTTGATAGGTGGGGAAGAAGAAAGCTCTTCCTTGAAGGCGGCGTCCAAATGCTTATATGCCAGGTACCATTTTTCTTACTCCTATATTAGCCAATGATGCTTATTAATTAGAGTCAGAACATGTTTGATGACTTTTTGAATTTGTCCCATTGTTTTGTCCCGATGTCTTGTTAATATCTTTTTTAAAAAATTAATCATTTGATCATAATACAATCTTAATCCAAAATAGTTTTATTTTTATAAGCCCTACAGTTATTTTTTAATTTGGATACTAAAGTTTTAATTTTCCGCCAATTAAGATTGAGTATAAAATTAAAATTTAAAGACTGAATTATAATTAAGTTAAAATTATAAAAATTAAATGAAATTTTTTAATAAAATTATATAATATGTATGTAAGTTGCAAATTTTCTCCCTCTGTGGAAAAAATGTAAGTTGCTAAATCACCTGCAACCGGTAAATGTGGTAAACTAACAACTGATTCTCTATGTCAAAACCCCTTTTTATGTTAGGGAGTAGACGGCACTTTTGGTTATTGAACTAGGAAGCCTTCACTAGTTGTGTGTGTTTTTCAACTTATTAAAAGATTCCCTTTTAATTGTTTTTTTGTTTTTTAACTAAAACCAAACATTTAAGAAATAGCTTAGTTCAAAATTGAAGCCCACTATTATATGAAGAATTAAAATGATTTGTACTAATAAAGTTTTTGACACAGGCTATTGTTGCTGCTTGCATTGGAGCGAAGTTTGGGATTGATGGGAACCCAGGGGAATTACCAAAGTGGTACGCAGTAGTGGTTGTTCTGTTCATCTGCATCTACGTGGCAGGTTTCGCGTGGTCGTGGGGCCCACTAGGATGGTTGGTGCCAAGTGAGATATTCCCGTTGGAGATCCGATCAGCAGCTCAGAGCGTGAACGTGTCTGTGAACATGCTTTTCACCTTCTTCGTTGCACAAGTGTTCTTGACGATGCTGTGTCACATGAAGTTCGGGCTCTTCATCTTCTTTGGCTTCTTCGTGCTGATTATGTCCATTTTCATCTTTTACTTCCTCCCTGAGACCAAAGGCATTCCCATTGAAGAAATGGGTAAAGTTTGGAAGACTCATTGGTTTTGGGCAAAGTATGTTGCAACTGATGAAGATTATGCCAATGGGGTTCAAATGGGAGGTCCAGCTATCAAGAATGTGTAATTAATTTAGGTTTTTAATTGGGTCTAAGATTTATTTAAGGTTTTTTTTTTTTTTTTTTTCAGAAAACTATATTAGAGGTACCTATATTTTGATACTAAATTTTTAATTTAGTACCTCTATTTTTTTTCTATTAATTAAATTGTTTAATTTTACTTTGTTAACATAATTAACTCATATAACTTTGTTCTGTTAGCACCGTTAGTCCATGTACAGTAGTTAATAGTATTAACAGAATAAAATTAAAAATTTAATTAAAAAAATAAATACATATATACTAAATTAAAAATTTAAAGACAAGTATAAGAACATCTAATATGATATAGTTTTCTTTTTTTGTTTTTTTTTTGTCTCTTTATGTTGGTTTCATTGTTTAAATGTAATGACCAGTTCTTTCGGGATATATATTTGTGGGAATACAATTTAGATACTTAAACACAACCGAGTGTTTGTTCGATCTCTGAGATGAAAATGTGTTATGTAGTTTTTTTTCTATTAAAGAAGGTCATTAACAACAATAATAAATAATACAATATAATATCATCAGCTCAAGAAATTGTCAATTTTGAGAATTTCTAGTTTTATTCCTCTGTTTTTGAAACTCTGGAAGATAGAAGTAAGGCCTAAAAACTATCGAATGAGTAACAATTAGTGCATATGGGTCCCGCCAATCAAAAGGAGATTGTCATTCGCTTTTTATTTTTTATTAAATAATCTTTGAATCATTAATTTAAGAAATTTTATTTTATAGTGCTATTGGAAGTATTATGTTGGTTTGATTAGCTTTTCTTTTCATTCTTATATACCTGAAGACATAAACATTTTCATTCATTTTCAATTTTTCATGTCATTTAAATCAGTTTATTCATGTAAGATTGTGTACCATAATTAACTATAATATTCCAAATGTACTGTTGTTTCTATGCCAATATAATATTTATATTCTAGTTCTCACAAAAATTCTTCTTGTTTTACTTTCTTTTACTTTTTTAAATCAGCCAAACATCTCGATAGATTACTTGAGTCTTCTTTCAACCTGCGTTAAAAGAGAGGTACACTGCATCTATATTTTTAGGGTATATTTCTTACCACTGAAGCTTTCTAAATTATGATAAAAATAAATATCATTATAATTAAATGTTTATCATTCAATTAATTAAAAAATCTAGATTTTAAAAATAATTTTCTTATCTTTGATAAAAGAATATTTCTCATCTTCAGTTTAAAAATAATTTAAATTAATTGAATATGATAGAGATACGTTCTAATCTTAAATAAAGAAAGTCCAATACCAAGGAAAGAAATATTCAATGATGAAAATAAAAACCAAACAAATATTATGCGCTTTTGAGAAATTATTCAAAACATTAGTAAAATAAAAACCAAACAAATGTCTGCATTTAAAAGTACTTCCCTTTCAGACTAAACAATCAAATCCAAATTTTGATCAATAACCTACACGTGACAAATAATAACTTTTGCGGAGAAATTCAAAACATTTTCTTTTATTCTTTTTTATAAGGCATTTTATTAATTTTTTTATGTTTCTATTTGAAATCTTTTACAAAAGATAGACAGTAATAAATGTTTTATTTTTTAAAATGCTCCAAAAAAAGATTGTTTTCAATTAATTAAGAAAAATAGTGAGAGAAAGAAGAGCATTTAATTAACAAAAAGGTATTTTGTGAAAATATAAGGTAATAATTTAAACAAAATCATCAACTAATTTTGTTGATTTGTTAAATAAATTTTATGAAAAAGAACGGTATGAGTATAAAAAAATCCTTTCACTTGAAATAATGTTTTTGGTGCATATCATATATAAAACACAATCAAATCCAAAAATTGAAACAACTATATGTGACAATGAGAAAAGACATTATTCCGGCTTCGTGCATGCACAGGAAAGAAAGATTTTTTATCTTTAAATTAATGGCAAACAAAAGTGCAATGTGTATATTTGGAAAGTAATCAAATCAAAATTTTAAAAAGATTTTTAACCTAAATTTTAGGTTAAAATTTTTTTAAAATAAATAATCATATTTATTTAAAAGTATTTGTAGACTAAACTATAGTTTAAAATTAAAATTTTAGATAAATTATTGAGACTAACTTCTAGAATAGTAAAAGAATTTATGGACTACCTAATTACTATTTTACCTTTACCTTTTCTTACACTCTATTCCCTCTCTCATTTTTCTTCTTCACCATCTTTCTTCTTCACCATATTTCTTCTCTCCTCTTTTTTCTATATTCTCCACCATCTCTCGTCTATCTTTCCTCTTCTCCCCCTTCTCTTCTCTCTCTTTTCTTTTCTCTACCCTCTCTCTTTTCTCCTTTCTCATCTCTCATATTTTTAATAAAATCACACCCTTTCTAGTAATTTTCTAATTATAAAAGTCTTTCTAGTAATAACTATCCAAACAAGCATTTATTCAGAACCACTTTTTTTTATAAGTTCTTCTCCAAAAACTCTTTTTTAAAAGTTATCTAAATTTTTTTTTATAAGCTATTTTTTAAACTCTTATCAAAATAGGCCCAATAATAAATATTCTTTTTTGAATTGGCAAAATATACTACTTAGAAGTATAGATGGAAGCCTGGTAATTGCCGTCAAAAGATGGCCAACATGCCACTGGCACTACCAAGCATGAATATTTCTTCATTCACTTTTAAGAAATATTTTCAAAACATATATTAAATAAAACAATTCGTTGCATTTAAAATAATTATTCCATACCATATAAAACAAAATAAAATCCGCAATTTTTGAATGACCTATATGTGAACAAGAGAAAAAGAATCTTGGGATTTGAATGTTTATTTGGGGCAAAATAGAAAATTTATTAAATCAGTAGTAGGTAAGGATGATATGCGGGAGGACCATGAACACGGAAGTGTTTCTTTTTTCAATACATAAAGATGGGAATGACGATATTTGTGTGGGTAGGTAGGTGTATGAAACCTTCTTTTTTGTTACATTTCTTTTCCAAAGAACTTTGGAAAATTTGTTAGTTGTAGCTGTCAACAACATATACATGAACTCTTTTATGCCTTTAATTTTGGGAATAGACTTCTTAATTAATTGTATGTTGCTGAATCATCTTGTTTTAATGATAGAAAATTAAAAAAAAAATTGTTTAGTAGGGTTATATTGTAATATCATCGCAAAACATCAAGTTAGAAGATTATAAGAGAGAAGCCTTAAAGTTTTAGTGTTTATTTCTGTTAAATCTCAGAATCTCTTCTATAAGAAATAAGAGAGCTTTCGGGTTTTTTTTTTTTGCATAAAAATAGTAATTTAAAATGCATTTTAAAAATAACGTTAACTATTTTTGGTTTTATAATAATTTGAAAGCAATTAAAATAAATTTTCATCATTCATTACTTATTAATTAATACATTAATCTTGTGTCTAACGCGTTAAACATATGTTGAACTCTTTATTTTCACTTTATTATTGCGTCTCATCTACTTAACCTGTTCAACAATATATACATGAACTTTTTTATGGCTTTAGGTTTGGGACTAGACATCCTAATAAATCGTATGCCAAATCCATCTTTATAAATCAAATTTGTATTCGACTTCAATGACAGTACGTACTATTAAATATCAAATAATTTCAAAAGAACAAATTAACTATTATACAACTAAAGCTGATTTGTTCAACTTCTCCTCTCCATGTCTATTTTCTTTTTAAGGTTTTATGGACCAAATAAAAGTGTTGTTATCTATTACTAGTATAGACTAATCTCTCTTTCAAGCTATTAATGACAAATATAATAAAACCTTTTTAATTAGATTTGCTCCATGTATAAATGGGAATCAAATTCCTTACCAATTTTAGAGACAGATTGTCCAGGTCCACTTTTAAAGGTTTTTGGCGTACCTGTGAATTCGACTAAATGATTGCTATCCTCACACAAAACCAAATCATAAACTTGACTCTGTTTATGCCATACAACAAATGCACACAAGGAATAAGAGAAGGGAGAGATTTCTGAGAGAAGCGGAAGAGAGTCTATTTTCTGAAGGTTACGTTACTCTAGTTACTACACTAAAAAACCAATTCTTCATTCACATCATATCCCAAAATCACATTCCGATCATTGGATAGCTTTTAGACAAAAGGAGAAACTACCTCTCAAATTACCCATATATTTAATTTATTTAAAATGTGCTCTACTTAATTTAATCAAAGCTTTCAAAATTTCGAGTGGAAAGAGTTTTTATATCTTTCAATAATTATACTTTTTGATATTTGAATTTGTATTCTCCTCTTTAAGAGGGTGAGCCTACTTATCACATTGACAATAGCTTATTAGTCATACTTACTTAGTGAGACTTAGGCCTTAACTCATTGAAACTGAACTTAGTATCACTACAAAAAAAAAAGACTTTCAGCGGCGACAGGTACAAAAGTCGCCGCTGAATATCTTTAGCGGCGATATATTGTCGCCGCCTAATGCCACCAATTAACGGCGACAAAATAGTTGCCGCCTAAAGGTTAATCTGCGGCGACTGTAATGTCGTCGCCTAAAGGTTAATATGCGGCGACTGTATTGTCGCTGCCTAAAGATGAATCTGCGGCGACTGTAATGTCGCCCCCTAAAGATGAATCTGCGGCGACTGTAATGTCGCCCCCTAAAGATGAATCTGCGGCGACTGTAATGTCGCCCCCTAAAGGTTAATCTGTGGCGACTGTAGTGTCGTCGCCTAAAGGTTAATCTGCGGAGACTATAGTGTCGCCCCCTAAAGGTTAATCTGCGGCGACTGTAGTGTCGTCGCCTAAAGGTTAATCTGCGGCGACAAGAAAAGTCGCCGCTAAAAGTTTATATTATTTTTTAAATTCTTTCCTATAATTTTTTTATATGAAAATATATAATTTAATAACAAAAATAATAAATAATAAATAACTAAATAAACCAGAATCTAATAACATTGATAAATAATTTAAATTATCGTATAAAATATCAAGTTACTTCAATTGAAATTAAAATAAAGTTATTTAGTTTATACACAAACATTATATTGAAGGACCAATACTAGAAGTAGAAGAAGTAGGCGCATGTGGTTGCCCTTTCTGCATCAAGGCAGTAAATTGAGCTTGTATCTTTTGCTCCATTTGTTCCATTAGTCTTTGCTCGAATTGCACACGCTCTTCTTGCATCTTTTCACGCTCTTCTTCCATCTTTGCACGCTCTGCTACACGCTCTGCCTCCATTTTTTCTCTCTCCTCTTGAAATTGTTTATCAAACTCCTCCTGCAATTGGGCACGCACACTCTACACAACTGAGCTACCAGTAGATTGAGAGAGATTTCTCTTCCTTGAAGGCTCTGCTCCATACCCTTTCCCTCTTACATACCCTGACATTTCACCAAGAACTATTGTCAATATTTCCTCTGATGTCATTCGAGCATCACTCTCTAAATCTTGGTCTTGTTGCTGAGAAAGTTCGTGCATACGACTCTATAATAAAAACATATGAAACTATTAGATTAAAAATCAAAATTAAATCAAAATAAAATATTAAAGTACAATGCATACATGAATATCTTCAGAGTGTGGGTCAGCCCATACTACTTGTCCATCTAATATCTTCCTAGTATGCGTTATCTCCCACAACTAGTCAGGAGGGACAGGTTATCGAGTTTCTTGCACTTTTGTTCTACAACAAAATTTGGTAAGTAATAAGAATTTAATTATTGAAACAAAAAATATAATTTATTTAGAAGGATAGTGAGGTACCTTAAACATGTCAGACTTAAAATATATTAACAACCACTCCCAATCTTAAAAACTAATAGTTTGAGGAGGATCAGCCAACCTATCCTCATTAGTCTCATATTTTTTATAGTGAGAATGCAGATTGGTCTTCTAATTTCTGAATGTATTTTGTAAAATAATTGATATAGCTATATAAAACTTTTCTTCAGTAATTGCATCAACAGGTTCAAATTTATCCTAAAATAAATAAATATAAACACTTTATATAATAAATAAATAAACTAAAATAAATATAAAATTTGACAAAAATAATACCTTTATTTTTAAAATCATATCATGACCATATTTTTCAAAAATATTCTTCCAGTTACCTCTATCATCCCTAAAAGAGACTGTGATTTTAAGAATTAAACCACAATAATTAGAAAAGTCTCTTACTTCTGGACCAATTGCTCTTGACATTGAATCTAAAAATTTAACTCGAATCTTTGTCCCTTGTGGAGTCCTCAAATTCATGTTAATAGACTTATAAACTCCTCTGCACTTGTCGATTGCACTAGAAGAGCCTATCATTAAAGTTCAATTACAACAATTAAATGTTACATGCGATACAAATCAATTATTATAAAATTGAAACAAACTTACCTGCACTACTATTTTGAGTATGGGGAGTAGGAGGAGAGTTGACAGGCATTTTCTCAAGTTGTTGTTGCACTGATAGAGGTGAAATAACAGCTCTTGATTGAGGTATAGAGCATGTACCTCGGCTATTTGTATTGTCATGAGATGTAACATAAAGATTTTTCCCACCTCGACCTCTCTTTAATACTGATATATCTTACAAAAAGATACATTTCATTTAGAAAATATAAATTAATCAAATTTTAAATAGCAAGCAAGAATCAATCTAAATATTAATAAAATCTACCATATGAATTAAAGTCCACATCATGTAGTAAACACTCAACAGCAAAAAATTACACTAAGATGGATATCATATCCATATAAGTTATTTTAGTTATTGAATATGCATCTTTCTTCAATGTTCAATTATATTCACAATGGTAAATGCATTAAATAAGATCTAATCTAAAGTTATGTGAATAGGAAAAGTCGTACTAAAAGAATTTTTTTATTTAACAATGATATAAGTACAAGTATGTATGTACGTATGTATGCATAACAAGGATTGGCTTTTGTGGAGGAAGTGGTACAATATAATGGTTGAGGGCGGGAGACGAGTGATTGGGATCTAAAGGCAAAATCTAAAAGTGGGTGACATAGCCACATGAGTGACCCACCAAGCACCTCTATTAGTTGCCCATAGCTTCATCCCAACCCTAACCGCTACAACTAACTCAACCCTTCTTAACAAAACAGAGTTAAACCATGTGGGCGAATTCTCAATCCAATTTTTTTGCCCTACAATATTGGGCATTCACTAAGATGGGAACATAATAAATTTGATAGGCATAGAAAGAGAGTGTAAATAATTGAGTGGCCCTGTGGGTAGAAATAAAAACAATGATGGTGAAAACAATAGTAATTGATGATTAAAGTTTTATGGTAAAGAAGGACCTTCAATTCCTTCCCCACCCACCCACTCATATATATATTTATATACCATATTTCTGTTCACTCAAAACCTGACATAGAAAGAAAACAAAAAAAAGCTTCCAACTTCAATTCAATTCATTAGGATTTCAACTTTCTGAACACAAACCTTTCATGTCTGACTGAACTATTTCTTGCACCAATATCAAACATACGTGTCTACGTGAGTGGAAATAAAAGAAAGGAATGGAAGCCACAAAGCTGAAAAAGAGCAGTTTTCCTCTACACCCCATCTCTCTCCCTCCATTAGTTATTCACGGTGGAACATAAATAGAGTCCAAACTAGTATACAAGACACGATAAAGCTGGCATATTATATTGGCCTTTAGCGGCAAAAATGAAAAAGAAAGTGAGTCAAGTAAACAGAAATGAAAAAGAACTTTCCCTCTCCCTAATCTCATTCTATTCTATTATCAACTTGTATGAAAACAACAGAAAGTGAGTCAAGTAAACAGAAATGAAAAAGAACTTTCCCTCTCCCTAATCTCATTCTATTCTATTATCAACTTGTATGAAAACAACAGAAAGTGAGTCAAGTAAACAGAAATTAAAAAGAAAAGATCCTATCTATCAGAAGCAGAACAGAGGTAGCTGTAAAAAAAATAGAATGTTACTGAAAAGAGTACAACATTTGCTCCACTTTTCTTGTATGTTGAACAGAAGGAGTCAAACCTTAACGACTCTCTCGTGGTTACGCATAATTAGTAAACAAGTTACTATGCTATAATTAACAAAACAATAAGCATCTCTTTTTTATGATTGTCGATGGACTTGGATTGATCTTAATTTTACCCTTTCGTTATAACTCTTAATTAGCAGATACGCAGGCTATGGTTATTCCAGGAAGCTTTTCTAATTAAAATGAGTTTACCACATCGACTTTATTGGGGAAGCATTGCAGGCTCAGAATTACAACAATTAAACTGAAGCACGCTTTGGAGTTAATGATGCAGATGAGATAGTAACGGGGCTTGACGTGTCATTCATACCACTCTCAGATAATTCAAAGCCCCAGACACCAAGCTCAGATCGAGATGAAGCCGATTTCATTAGTTTGGAAGAGAAAGAGGTCTTACGAGGCGACAACGCATGACAACTAGCACGAGATCGAAACGAAGCCGAGACGGGGTGAGAAGCCGACAATCAAAGCGAAGTATGAGGCTGTGAGACGGGGTGCGATGCAGGAGTGCACTACTGCAAGGTGAAGAAGTGACGGCGGCTACGGCTGAAGAAGCGACAGCGACGCAGAGTGACAGCCACGCAGCTAGGGCTCAAGAAGCAAAGAACAGAAGAAGAGAAGAGTAAAGTGAACAGAGAAGGAGAGTGAACCTGGCGCGGGGCGATGTCGCAAATAAATTGACCTTCAGCGGCGACAAGAAATATCGCCACTGAAAGTAAGCTTTCAGCGGCGACAACAAATGTCGCCGCAGAAAGTATTATAATTTTTACAAAATAATCCACTTAATAAAATAACAATATTTTTTCCTCAATAGCTTCTTCAACTTATTAGAGATTTTTTGTAAAATTTTCTGAGCAAATAATAACTTCTAACTAATTTTCTTAAATTTTCTAATAAAATAGGCCTTTAATTCCTGAAAAATAACTATTAAATCATTTGGGTCTCTTTTGGGAAAATAAACTCTTTCATAATTTTTTAAGCCCAAAAATACTCATTTTATAATTTTTTTTCTTTATTTATCTTAACTCTAAAATATGAAATGCAGCAATAGAAGGCATATGCAACAGTAATTAAGAATATATGCATGTATTTTACATCACATCTTTCTCCTGATCTCTGACACACATATCTCCTTCTCTCTATCTCCTCCCCCACATTGTCTCTAACAAATAGATACTAACTCTCATGCCCATTGACACACATTTATAATATATCTTTCATGCACATACCCCAGCTTCATTTCCTTATTTCGCATACATTAAATTATTATCTGTATAATATCTTCTTACTACAATAACATGTGAAATTTTTTATTTATTATTTAAGAATAAAATTATTCAATAATTTAAATCTTTATAGTGTTTGAAAAAATGTATGGGGACTTTTAGCGGAGACTAAAGAGTAAAAAAGTAGCCGCTGAATCAAATCTACTGCGGTGACAATCAATTATCGCCGCAAAAATGTGTCGGAAAGTAGAACTTTCAGCGGCGACAATAAATGTCGCCATTGAAAGTGTTAATTTTAACAAATAATTTTTAAAAAATAATCCACTTTATAAAATAACGATATTTTTTTCCAATAGCTTCTTCAACTTATTAGATATTTTTTGTAAACTTTTCTGAGCAAATAATAATTTCTAACTATTTTTCTTAATTTTTTTAAGAAAATAGGCCTTTAATTCCCGAAAAAATAACTATTAAATCATTAGGGTCTTTTTTGGAAAAATAAACTCTTTCATATTTTTCTAAACTCCCAAAATACTCATTTTATGATTTTTTTTCTTTATTTCTCTTAACCCCAAAATATAAAATGCAGCAATAGAAGGCATATGCAACAGTAATTAAGAATATAAGTATGTATCTTACGTCACATCTTTCTCCTGATCTCTACATACACACATCTCCTTCTCTCTATCTCCTCCCCCACATTATCTCTACCATATAGATAATAACTCTCATGCTCATTGACACACATTTATAATATCTCTTTCATGCACATACCCCTGCTTCATCTCATTCTTTTACAGATATTACATTATTATTTGTATAATCTCTCCTTACTACAATAACATATAGTTTTTTTTATTTATTATTTAAAAATAATATTATTCAATAGTTTAATTCTATATATTAGACATTTTCTTCATACCCTGTAGGGGTTGAAAAAATATATGTACACTTTTAGCGGCGAAGAGTAACAAAGTCGCCGCTGAATCACAGATTCTGAGGCAACAAATAATTGTCGCCGCAGAAAAGTTTCGTAAAAATATTTGATTATAGCATAAAGTCGTACTTTCAGCGGTGACAAGGAGAGTCACCGCTGAAAAGCCCACTTTCAGCAGCGACAAAAAAAATCGCTGCTGAAAGTTTCACTTTTAACGACGACTTTCTTGTCGTCGTGGAAAGTGTTTGAAAAATCGTCTTCAACCCTCATTTTTTTTAATAGTGTATAACTCAACAACTTTAAATTTATACTATTTAGACCAAATGTAGCTAGGTAGTTTAGATTTAATATTCATCAAGTATTAAAATTTCAAAAAGTAAATAATAAATAAACGGGGTTTGTTAAAATTTGATCCAAATAATCTATGACTGAAAGAGAAGGAAAAGTTGAAATAATTTGTCATGATTTTTTTTAAAGAAACTCATGTTTTTTTAATTAATTTTAAGATCAAAACATAAAGCATTTTAAATTATTTAACATATTCAATATTTTTTTCAAATAATATATAAAAGAACCCATTTTAGGGTTAACTTATAATTATAACATCTACGTGTTTAAATGAAATTTTCTTATAAAATTGTTGTGTAAAAGAATTTTCTTTCTAAATAAGGCTGCTTTAATAGTCACTTATTCTATGAAATTTACTTGGACGTTATTACATTGTGAGAAAATGTTTTCTGAATAAGTTGATTAGTTTGGGTGTTAATAATAATTTGTTATGCTTCTTCTCATTAATTGTGAGAAAATTTTGAAACGAGAATAACATCTTAATTAAAATAAAATTTTGGCAAATAATAGAATAAGGGCATTTATTTGTGAGGGACTACTAAATTGAGAAGAATGAAGTATTTCAAAGACTAAAATATAAAATTAAGGGGTTAAAATATTATATAAGCCTATTTATATTTAAATGTTTAAGGTATCAATCATTATATTAATATGCAACTACATCACCAAAATACTGCAAGCCGATGGGGCAATTGATGCTAGTTCTAGCGAGAAAGACGTGATGGGATAATATATGAGTAGTTCACAATTCAAATATTACTTTAAAAATACATACAAAAATTAAATAGTATGATATCTTTTTCTTGAGATAAAAAGTACTTGAAACAATAAAGAAATAGAGGAATATGAAACTATGATTTTTCTTGTAAGACAAATATTGATATTTAATACTATTTGAAAAGGCCAGAAGCATCTATAAAATATGAAATACAAGTGGACTGAACCCTTAATTTTTTTAATCAACCATCTCTACTTAAAATAATTCGTCAAGGTAAATTCCCAAATCTCTCATGCATAGATAACTATAAATGAACATCTAAATAATAAGGATAATAGTTGTAAGTTATATTTTAAAATAAAGGAGCGATATATAACAGTTACGTTGTAACTTGTAAGACAACGGTATATATTTTTTTATTCCATTTTTTAATAGTTTATCTCGTACTTGCTTCTTTATTATACGAGCCTAGTTTTGTCTTATTCCTTGACACCCAGGTATTTTATAGCTACATATCCATCTTGTCTTATCCTCAAATACATAAAAAAATATAAATTTATTTTTCCGTTTGTATCTAATTGAGAAGTAGTTAAACTATAGTTTAAAAAATTATAAATAGCTATTAAATATTTAATTTTTTTAAAAATAAATTATAATTTTATATAAATTTGTGAGAATACTATAGTTTAAAAATACAACATATTTAATATTTTTTTTGATAATTTATCAATTATAAAAATTATTCTAATAATAATCATCTAAATATTTATTTCTTTATAATCACTTTTTTTTTTTAAAAACTCTTGTCCAGAATCACTTTTAAATCACTTAGTCATCTTTCCAAATAATTTTAGCTAAAATAAACTTTGGTCCTCTAAATTTATATTAAATTTCAGTTTAATCCTATAAATTTATAAATTATAATTTTAGTCCTTTAATGCTAATAATGTTAATCTTATCAAGAGAAAATGATGATTCAATGAATTTAAATGATGATCGTATAATGCGATGAAAATAAAGCATACTTTTTTTTTTATTTCTATATTACATGAGACAAGTTAAGAGTATGTTGATAATTCAAAATATACAAAATATATGTTGAAGAAATATACATAAAAATATTATATAATGATAATGAATAATGCATAGTTCGGCTAAAAGAAATATATACTAAAAAAATATTAAAAATAAATACACTTTATTGTCTTGTTATTTCTTCTATTAGATTGTTCATTTTTTTCTCTTTTTCATAATAATTATGCTATATTATTTATTTATTTTACATTTTAAGATATTGTTTTAAATTTATATTTTAATATTATATTGTGTTAAATAGGCTAACCCACTTGACGGATCACATGCTAGCTCATTTAAGTTGCAGGTTAAATGAGTCAATTTTGTTTCATACTAAAAGAAAAATTCAAATGTAGCATCAACTAAACTAAGTAAATTAGTGAGTTAAACGAGTCAGTTGATCAATGAGCTCATTTCATCTTAACAATTCTAAACATGATTGTTAAGAGGTTATACTACTAGAAAAAATATTTATCACGGCACTACTTCACGATAGTTTTAGGTAAAATCACTGTGACAAAAGACAGTGATATTTTCGTAAATAAGTCCAGTTTTAAAAATTCACTACAAAAAAATAGGCATTTTGAAGCGATCATTTTTTTTACTTTTATAGTAGTTTGAACGCCTAGAATGACTATTTATAGTAGTTTAGCTAACCACTGAAAATTATGCGTTACAAACTCTTTTGTAGCAATTTACATAACCATTGCATATCACGGTCAAACCGTTGCAAATGTTTATAGGGGTTTTAGTAATTTAGTAGCGGTCAAGTAAACCGCTATAAATGTGCATATCAATGTAAGGGATAAAAGTTTGTAGCCTTAGTGAACTCCTACAAAATCGTCACTAGTTGGCAGGAAAGAAAACGACAATAAAAAATTTATGCGGGAAACGAAAAATTTGATGTTAGTGCTAAACATTTGTAGCTGTTATTAAACTGCTAAAAATTTTGATGTATGTTGCAAAAAGATTTAAGAAATCTTTCAGCGTTGAAAGTTTGTAGTGGTAAATGTTGCAACCTTTGTGAAAAAATTTAAAATTTTGTGTACTGATACTTATAATTATATATATAAATATATAAATTTCTAATACTCTATATGTATATATGTATATATATAGATACTTTATTAAATTTGATATGTTAAAGTAGTATGTAATTTAATTTGATATTTTTTAAGAAATATTGAAGATATAGAAAGTATAAAAATTGATATTATTATATTGGTAGAAAGTTATGGAAGGAGATGAAAGAAGGTTAGAAGAGAGTTAGACAGTGAAGAAATTGTAAGAAATATGATATATAATTGATTGAATAAATCCAGTAATTTATGTAAGAATGAGTTAAAAATAATAAATACATATGTTAATAAAAATAAATATACAAACGTAAAAGAAAAATAAACCTATAAATTAAAATGATCTTACCATATAAAAAAAGAACCAAGATAAGATAACTGAAAGAGAAAACACAGGGGAAGAACAATGAGCAGAGGAAGAAGAACATCTACAAAGGAAGAATAGGAGGAGGGGAGGTATTTATAGACGTTATGTGTCATTTTGTAGCGGTTGTATATATTTTGCAACGATTTACTCCTCATGGAATTTGTAGCAGTTAGGGAAACCACTATAAAAGTGTATTGCTTTATTTTTTAAAATATATTTAATTTTTGTTTATAATTATTTTTGTACGAGAAAAAATGATTATATTAATCATTCAAAGCGTAGTAAAAGTCATTCATCATATCATCACCCTACTTGAAAAGAGATTTTTTATAACAAATATTTGTTAGGTTTAATTTGTCATCATATTATAATATAATGAAATTAAAAATTGAAGTAAATGAGTATTTAATTAATTTAATAATGATAATTTTAAATAAATACTGGGATGAAGATGTCATATACTTGATAATGGCTAAATTGTTAACACCTTGAGAAAAGAAGTTTTCAAAATTCGTCGGTTGGAAAGGTTTGCTGTCGTAAGCGGTGATGTTACCATCACCCATATCAAAAAGATCTTGTGGCTTAAGATGAACCCCCATATTTCAATCTTTATACTTCTCATCCTCCACATGATAAACCTGGTACACCTCAGAGGCCAAAATGAACAACCCATCATCTTCATATTACCTGTATGAATAAGCCTAGAAAAATTGACATATGTGATGCCTAAATCATCAATAGTAAGTCCTGGTGAAGATGTCATGTTTGCCCAGGAGCACTTGAAGAGAGTGTCGTGTTTTCCCAGGAGCACTTGAAGAGAGTTATAGTGAAAAGCTCGTAATTTAACTCGACGATGTCAATCTCGTATGTCGTCGTCACTGCTGCTAGCATAACTCCTCGTCCCAAATGTGTTGTAAACTTCAGAGTTTTGTGTGAGCAATCCCTAGTCACATGCAATTGTACAGAACTTGAACCCGTTAACATTATACGCGGTATACCTTCTTACATGGTCTAATGAGCTGAGTGAAAGATTTCTAAATTTGACTGTGTAGGGTCTGCTCTCGGTGGACTCTTTTATCAGCCTCAATGGAAATTTACCCACGTACTCGTAGCTGGCGCATGACATGAGTTATGTACTCCTTATGCAATATAACGAAGTGTAGTTTGTTTTATAAGCGTTAGAGATGAATAAATTGAATTACAAGTATACAAAATAGTGTGCTTTTAATTTATGTATATATACTTATAAGAGGAAAGTTTAACTTGGCTGCAATTTATCAAAACATGTCTGTGTGCCTGCAGTTTCTTTATGGGAGTGAATTTGAAGAACTTAGATCCTCCAACGGGTTTCCCAACAGGAGGGAACAAATCACTTGACATAGTAGAACGAGGAGGAGAATCGTCAATGCGATGTGGGCGGTTAAAAGATGTCTCCATGTCTCAAAGTACCTTGAACAAAAATTTAGGACCTCATCCCTTGAATAACCTTATGCTATTAACCCCTCTGGCCACGCCTTATTACGAACACAGGTTTTCAATTTTCCCAAAAATTTGTAGTGTCACATTCGATTAACAACTGTGCATGTTGTGGAATTACAAGTATCAAATAAAATATGAAGAGATAAAAGTTTATCGTACCTCTCAATAGGGTATATCTAGCAATATTGAACTGGCCCAACAGGTTTTGCTTCTCGAACAAGGTGGACTATCAAGTGAACTATGATAGTGAAAATGACAGAGGAAATATCATCTCCAAGTGACACAGTATAAGAATATGTTTTTTATGCAGCTGATTGAGCTCCTGAGATATCAAGACATTCACACACATCTTCCTGAAAAAAGAACACAGCTCCACCAATACCACATATACGTCAAGAGGAAGCGTGTGTCTCAAAGCCAGAGGGAGGAATTGTTGCATCAAAACATGTGAGTCATTACTCTTTAACCCATAAACTTTTCAAGACTAGAGATTGATACATCCTGTCAACTTCATTTATCAGTTCAAAAAATTCTCGAGCAGTATCATTCCTCTCAAACTCCAGCTCAGGGCCCTGTACTTCATCAGGAGTATCAGCTTCATGAATGCTGAAAGCATCACACACCTAATGAGCAGCTCGGATTGTAGTCATCCGATCCATCAAAATAATAATAATTGCACCCAATAATAAAGTATAAGGCACAACCCTATTATTCTTCTCGAGGAGCTTTTTTATTGGAGACCTAGCAAATTGGTGATAAAACCATTGAAAACTTGAGTGAAAGTAAAATGGGTTTTGGGTTTGATTGATTTTTGATGCAGTAAAATAAGGGTGCAGTAAAGTAAATGCTTTTGTATTTTTGATTAAGTTAAAAATGAGTTGGTTTGTAAAAGAAATATGTTATGACAGACTATTGATGATGAAAAACATATATATCCTTAGTCTTAATTTGATATGGGAGTTTTGAAATCACTAAGTCTTAAATAAAATCTCAATCGATCGATTGAGTCCAGAGCATTAATATTTCTTAAACTCCTTTAATCAAAGCTAGTTTAAAAACTCTTAATGAACTGTTAAAAATCACTTAGTGTGTAATTTAAATAAAATGATGAAAATGTCGTCGAATGATCGTCGATCGACAAACCCTAGATTTCAAGCAATTGAATTAATTAGCAATGATCGTTGATAATAGTCCAACTATTTTAAAATTGAAATTGAAATATTATATTAAAAACCAACATTCAAAGCATCCAAAGTCAATTACAATTGTCTAATCTGAGAATAATCAATCGACATTCAATTCCTTTTTCATATAATGAAAACCCTAGATTTAGCAGCATCAAAACATGAAATAGGTGTAGATTAAAACAGAAAACTCCCCAGTGCAGTCCATGAGCTCAAGATATGAGATCCATCACCAAGAGACTAAAGATTTAGCCTCTCATGACTCATACTATGCTGCAATCACTGCCTAGATACGATGCCATGAAGAAAGCAAAAAGGGTGATGGAAAGATGAATGATGGAGATGATGTGTAGGTAGTAGAGGGTGTTGAGAGAGAGAGGGAGAGTTTGAGCATTGCTTCTTAGCCTAATTAGGTCAAAAACCAGCCTCTCCTCGTCTGCGGCTCCCCTTCCTTTTATTTCTAGGTTGACCTAATCAAAAACGCGCAGCTTCAGCAACTGTCTTCTTTGGTTGCGACTTGTAAATGTAGAGAAACTTCCCAGAAGAAATTAGGTCGTGACTTGTGGACACTTTGGTCGCGACTAAAGACCACAGAAGCTGGTTCTTGATTTGATTCTCATTGTCTTGTGATTTATTTTCTGCTCACATTAATCCTTGCTCCTCCAAAATACCTGCAATTCAAAACTAAAACTCACTGTAGAAGTCCAACTCACAAAAAATCAACATATATGCAGTTTGGAAGAGTTAATTTACCATTTTACTATTTTATTAGCACATTGCCAAGCACAATCATGTATTACCATAAAAGCACAATTACAGGCATAAAATGAATGATAAAGTTGTTATAAAACCCTTAAAAATTTTGCAAAACCATACACAAATTGTGTCTTATCAGCACCGCATCATTCACGGCATTAGGTTATTCCACTTGAACTCCTATTTGTGATATAACTGGAGTTGACTTAGCAATCATATCATGTTGCTCCCCCATGTAGAGTCTAAATGACATAATTTCATTTGAATGAATTAACAATCAAATGGTCTCTAACAATATTTCTTAGATGCCACTTGTTGAAATTGCATATAGGGCATGTATATTGAATCTTATCGTTCATCGACACATTATTGAACGTAAAATCCAAGAAAGAGTTGAGTCTAGCTAGATATCGTGAGGTTGTACGTGGCACATTGATCCAAGTCTTATCCATTATTGTTGTAGAAGTGATCTGGAGAACATGTGAGAGTAAACGCTCTATTGAAAGTTATTATGAAGTTTTACCCCTTATAAGGACGAGTTGTAACGGTAAAAAATTTGCAGTGGTTGTACAAACCACTACAAAGTTAGACAACGGTCAATTTTACAGCGATTAGTAACTACTACAAAATGTGACAACGATAGAGGGAAATTTAAATTTGAAATTTGAGAATTTGCAGCGGTTATAAACGGCTACAAAATGTCATGATGGCAAATTCGGATGGAGGGAATTTTGAATTTGAAATTTACAAGTTTGCAACGGTTAGTAACCGCTACAAACGTTCACATCAAAGAAAAAACTTTGTAGTGGTTTATAACCGCTACAAAAGTGAAAGAAAATTAAAATCTATTAATTGAATTAAAGTAAAATTTATGAAATTAAACTACAATTTATGAAATACACTAAATTTAATGAAATAAACTATAGTTTGTGAAATATTTAAATAAAATAAAATTTATAAATTTAAATTTATAATATCCAAACTTTGTAAAATAAAATATAAGTAATAACAATGTTACAAAAAAGGACAAAAATATGCTTAGGGATGTTGTGCATCAACTTGCACATCCTCGTTGAGATCTAGCGGTGGTGGCTACTGTGGAGCTGGTGGGGGCAGTGGGACTGATTTGACTAAATGCGAGACGCTAATAGTAGGCATAGTCGGAGGATTTGTGATGCCCAAAATTTGAGTTAATACGCCCCTTAGGAAGGCGTCCACTTGGCTCTGAATGGATTGCATTGCGCTCACCACATGTGACTATATCTCCAATTGTATTTATGAGTGAATGGTTTGCACCCATGACTCCACCTACTCCTGCATCTTGCGTCTGACCTTGTCCTGAAGCTCATCTACATATACTTCGCTTTAGCACTAGACTCCTGTGCTTATGTGGGCCTGTGCAGCTTGTGCTGAGAGTACGATGGGCTGGGAGCACTGGAAGATGGTCTCTGTCTCATTGGTGTGGGATTGAGATCGAGTCCCATGATCTTTCCGAGGTACTGAGGTCGGTTATGGGCCTCTAGGAGTGATGTAGTGGGATCCAAGGTGGACCATTTGACTCCCACATCTCTACATCAATCTGAGTCATCCGCATTTTCAAAACAATACGAAAAAGTAAACAAATTATTTTTTTTAATTATTTATAAAAATACTAACTTATAGCAATTAAATATATACAATAACTTTTCAACCCCTTTTGATGCAGGAGTCCCATCTCGAGGCCTATACAGCTTAGGCCACATCTCGCCTATGGTAGGAATGTATCCCCACTCCGCCATAAACCTCCTCTCCTGAAAGTCAATTACAAATAAATATGTAAATATTAAATTAGTTTATAAATAGTTAATGATATCTAATAATTTAATTTCTCTACT
The DNA here is from genome assembly GCA_037074615.1 of Leucaena leucocephala. NCBI lineage: Eukaryota > Viridiplantae > Streptophyta > Magnoliopsida > Fabales > Fabaceae > Leucaena > Leucaena leucocephala. Next base: position 10,257,360 of record CM073549.1, read on the forward strand.
TACTATCTCATCATAAGAAAATGAGAAGCGTCTCAAGCCGCCCCTATGCCACATGGTCTGGTGAGGGACACTGGTGGTACCTCTCTGGGATGCTTCTTGAAACAAATTATATATATGGTCAATCAACGGGGCAAAATCTAAATATTCTGAACTTAATTAACTAAATTTTTAACTTAATTAACTAAATCTTACAAACTCCCTCATATCTTGCATAGGGACACCATCGGGCACATTGTTCACTATGTCCTCCTTACTTCGCATCCTGTCACCTCTCGCCCAATGAAACAGGGCTAGCCTCGCATTCCTCCAGTCCTCCGCTAGCTTCTTTATGGTATTCCCCCGCGCATGCTCTTCCACCATAAGCTTAGTCTACAATTAAGTAAATTAAATGTTAATATTTAAGAAAATATTATTCATTTAAATAACCGATGTAGGATTAAAATTAATTACTTTTATTAGTTCCCACACTTTGTCCTTAATCAGCGCGTCCATCACTCGCCAGTCCTTCTTGTTGATGGGAAACGGGTCCACTCCTTTGCTAGCAACTGTAAGTGTTTGTTGTATAGCTGGCCCCTTATTGGATCAGCTGGTCCATCTGGTTAACCGGCAGAATCACACACCCCTTGTCATCATGGAGACATCTATAGCTGTTATCCTGCTAGTTGACCTAATCCCCTGCTCGTCTACAAAGTGTAATTTAAAAATAATTATATTATTCAAACTCATCTAAAATTCAAATTATAAATTGTAAAGTAAAAATTAAATAAATTCTTACTTACGACTTCTACCAACTGTCCCATTTGTTGCACTTCACGACGAGGCCGCTCATCCCCCTCTTATCAAACAGATTCAACATCATTGCCTCGTTGAACTAGTAGAGCTCATAATCATCCACGTTGATGTCCAACTCATAATCCCTATCACCAGTAATCTAGCTAGGGGTAGGTCTATACGGATCTATCGGCTCCTTACCACTACGATAACTCATCCTATTTAAAATGACAAACACACAACGGCATATTCTATTAATTATAAGTAAAAATTACATGACAAAATATTAAATAAAATTACAAATATACAATGCAAGATCTTATTAAATCTAAAATTACAACAGTCTCTGACATGTCTCCATGCATTGGTCCGTATGGTACTTTGCAGCAGTTAAAACTGCTACAAACATGTCGTTACACATTTGTTCTCGCCTTATGGCTCCAGCTTGGCGCTAATTTGTAGCAGTTGTAACCATAGCAAATGCATCCGTAGATACTGTTCACAGTCAAAGTGCTACAAGTTTACATCGGTTTACAGGCAAACTGGTACAAAATGAGACTTTGCAGCGGTTTGCCCCTAACCGCTACAAAGTAACTGCTACAGCTCTCAGTTTTTTTGTTGTGATTTTTAACAACGATTTCAACCAAAACTATCGTTAAATATACTTTTAACCATGGTTCTGAGTAAAACCAGCGTTAAAAGTATTTCACCCGAGTTTAAAAAACTTGGGTGATGTAACTTTTAACGGCACTTTTATAAAAATCGCTGTTAAAAGTCTTAGGGACTTTTAACAGCGGTTTTTTACAAAACGCAGTAACAAGTCCCCAAAAAATTTTTAAAAACCCTTACCCAATCAGTTTCAGTTTCACTTTTCACTACCGTCTGTGGTCTTGTTTCTCTTCCCCACCACTACAGATTTGGACAAAGGTCATTTTCTGGTGTTTTCCCTAGTTTCGGTGGCCATTTCAATCGTTAACATTGTTCTCCATCATCTCCATCGTTGTTATCCATCGTGAAAACCATAAGTCACCGTTTATATAACTTCTTTGCTCATTTTGCTTATTTTTAAGTTGTTTGTTGTTTATAAACTGTATTACATCATATAGCAAAAGTTGATTGTTGTCTTTCTACATTTATTGTTTATAAATTGTAATATATTAGGAGCTTGAAGATATGTAACTTTTTCTCTATATCTTCAACTTTTTCACCAGATCTTCAACTTTTTAGTGAGGCTGATCGTGGTGGCTAATAGTAGGTGGTGGCATATAGACCTTGTTAAAAGGAGTTCGAAGATCTTCAATGGAAAAACTTCTAGATCTTTAGTTTCTTTAGATATTTGACTTCTTCTCTCCATATTTAGTCTAATACTTTTAATGAGTGTGATCGAGGTGGCTGATGGTGCGTGTAGGCCGAGGAAAGCTAAAAAAGGAAAAAAATTCAAGCAATTAACGGCGATTTTTGAATCATAAAATTGACGTTCAAAGTTACCTTCAACAGCAGTTACAAAACTGCCGTTAAAAAGGTAGATTTACAACAGCGGTATAATTCTTAGCACTACCAAAACCGTCTTAAAGGTTATTTTAACTACCGTTATAAGCATTTTACTAGTAGTGTTACTTAACTTGGGTTAATACCAATTTTGGTTCTTAGTTTGAGTTCATTTTAGCTTTAGTCCCTATAATTTTAACAATGAGATTTTGGTCTTTTAAATTTGTTCCGTCTAAAACTGTTAGTCCCTTTAATTTGAAAAGGATTTAAATACGGGTTAACAGTGTTAAAATGCTATGTCATTAATGCCGTTTAAGTTGCTTACATGGAGTGCTGATTGTCATTGACTGGATATGTAATTCAAATTAAAAAAAGAAGAAAAACTCCACGCTGGCAGAATGAAGAAAAAGGGGAAAGGGAAGGCCAGTGCGGTCGACATTCCCACTTCCATTCCTTGCTAGATACCCAAAAAGATGCCACCTTCTCCAAATGCACTTGCGAAATCTAAGAATTACAAAGAATTTTATTAACACTTAAGAGTAATAGCATAATAAGCCAAGCCATTTAGTTTGTGTATATGGCTTCTCCCTATTTTTACTGTAGCTGTTTGGATTTATTGAAACCTAAATTTTAAAAGTTATTTTAATCTAAATTTTAGTTTAGAGAAATTTTAAAATAAATAGTCATATTTATTCAAATGGGATTTTAGACTAAATCAGAGTTTAAAATTAAAATTTTGCATAAGCTACTAAGAATATCTTATAGAATAATAAAAGAACTTATGGGCTATTCAATTACTATTTTATTCATACTTTTTCTTACACTCTTTTTTCTCTCTTTTTCATCCTCTCTCCTCTATCTTATATCTTTTTCACTCTCTTTCCTCCCTCTTCTCTCATTTCCACCTTCTCTCATTTTGTATAAGCTACTGAGAATAGCTTATAGAATAATAAAAGAATTTATGTACTATCCAGTTATTTTTTACTCATACTTTTTCTCACACTCTTTTCTCTCTTTTACATCCTCTCTCCTCTATCTTATATCTTTTTCACCCTCTTTCCTCTTTATTCTCTCATTTCTACCTTTTCTTATCTTTCATATTTTTAATAAAATCATACATTTTTTAATAAGAAAAGTCTTTTTAGAAATAACTATCCAAATATTCATTTATTCAAAACCACTTTTTTTTTCTATAAACTCTTTTCCAGAAGTTATTTTCTAAAAGCTGTCTAAATTTTTTTTTTCATAAATCTTTTTCCAAAAACTTATCTAAATATGTCCATTGTTGTTTATTTTTTGTTACAAAAATTTTTGAAATGGGGTTGGACTTACCCACAATCTAAAGATAAGGCGAAGTCTCCCTTTATCTTAGGTGATACAGCCCATTGTTGTTAACACAGTACCGGCTTCCTTGCTACAGTTTTGGCTTGAGCTTGGGCTCTCGACGAAATGATTAATTTATTTTTCTTTCCCTCCATTACTTTCAAATTTAAAATTTTTAAATGAAAGTGCTTTTATTTGTACTCCTACTTTGTAGCCCTCACTAGTTTAAATTTTAAATTGCATTTCACATCCGCGTTTCTTCTTATTTTTCCGTCCTGAGGTATCTCTGCTCTCTGTTTGTTTCATATCTGTTTCTGCCCATTGTGCGGGCCATGGCTAATAGAAATCCATTTTTGCTGATGTGATTGTGCGGGCCATGGCTAATAGAAATCCATTTTTGCTGATGTGACCTAGAACATCACTAAGCTGCATTCAAATGTGAAATTTCTATGTGCTCTTTTTTCCCCCCCCATATTTTTTCATTATTCGTGCTTTTTCTGCTCTTATTGTACATCTTCTTCACGGGGAGATCAATGAAGGTATTTTTAATTTGGCTTTTGGTACCTCGGCAACGTGAGGATAGCGGTGAGACCTGGCGTCCACGGCGACGAAGGAGAAGCAACAGCAGAGATGGGTTTGCATCATTAGTTCCTTCGTGTTCAGGCTTTTGGTACATCTTCTTTCTGCATCCTTAGTGTTTCGTTCTGGTGACTCCAACCTTTCCCTTTCTAATTTCGAATTTCAAGATCTATAATAGATTACAGTTCATCTCTCATCTTTTTTTGCTAGATTGTGCTTTTTTGTTTATATTGGTGATAAGAAGCTTCCATCTTCCTCTTTTACTTCAGTTGGGTTTGCGAAAACTGGCATCTTTAAAGAAGTCAATGTGTTTTAGCTGAAGCATAAAACCCATGAAAGTATACAGGCGACTGAGGCAAGAATCTACAGCGATAGACAAAAGTCTTTCTTTCTGAAACGCATAATCTTTATGGACCCAAAGGTGAAATCACCATAGGGGGGGTGCACTCTATGATTCTAGAAACAGGTTTGTCTCTAATGGATACCATATGAAGTATAAACTGAAGATTGGGATTTTTTTTATTTACTGCTTGGCTAAACGGTTTCTCATGACTAATGAATTCATAATTTTGGTTTTATGGAGAGTCATTTGCCATAATGGAGTTAACTATTGTTTGTATATGACATCGTATTAGTAGTAATTAATAAATTCATATCACCTCACAAAGGTTTGTAAAAGGTTCATTGAGCAATTCAATTTAGGTTTTAGACATCTCTAAAGCCTGCAAGACCTTCTTCAATGACTATACACAGCTTGTGTCTTAACTTTTTGATGCACTTGAATTCCAATTTTACAATAAGAAGTTCAGATAAGTAGTCTTATAAATACTGGACGGATGGTGAAAACATTTTCAATTCATATTTCTTCTTTCAATAAATTTTTTGCCTTTGTACTTTTGCAGTTTTTGGGCATTTGATTAATGACAAATGGAATGTTGATATATCAATCAATAGTGGAAGTAATAAGTGGTATACAGGGAACATCCTCATTGGATAGTCATTAATTTTCATAATTGTTGGAATCCACTGGCATTTTATCAGCCTATCAGTTCCTCCTTAGTATGCAATCATTCCAAATTATCCCTCCTTTTGGCCTTTAGTTACTTTTAAAATATTAAAGTTTTAAAAATGTCTACCTACTGTTTAAAATTATTTTGAACTTTTTTTAAAGAGAATAAGAATTTTAAGAGCTTTATCCTTGGCTTATATGAACTTTTATGTAGATGATTGATTTTGCTTGCTATTATTTACACATTTTATGTGTATTTGTTGCCAAACATTAATCCCACTCAGTGTGAATATAAATTCTGGAATTCTTCATAGTGTTGGATGAGGAATACTCACACCAGGATAAATGCTAGGCCATGATTTTGAACCTCGAAATCAGGGGTAGAGTAGTGCTTTTTCAGCTGTAACGTCATTTTGGTAGTTTGTGGCTGTGGGATTTTTTTAAAAGACTGATAATAGTTCAATTGTTACATAGGAGCTTATGTTATGCTTTGTTTCATATCGAAATCACCTTCAGAGTGATAACTTCTTCATCTTTATGTTATCATTGCTTGCATTGCTTATATATTTTTTGGTCTATACTTGTTACGAATGACAATTTTCTTGAAAAACTATAATTCGTAACAACATTTGGTGCATTTCACTATACGTATTACAATGAGAGAGTATACTGTGGGGGAACTGATAAAACTTTTAGTTCAAATGTTTAATGTGACTTACGTTGATAGCCTTTTTAGATCTTAAGCCAACAGCAGCTTGGGAAATTGGTGGAACTGTATCAATCACACATGTTCCTTCCACCAGTAACTTATCTTTGATAATGTTGTTCTCTATCTTATTCAGTTTGGCTACTATGCCTTTGTTAACTTTTCAATTTTGGTTTTTACTGCCTGTGACATTTGCCATTTAATTTTCTTCTCTGCTACTTCATTTAAGTAGCTTCATCATTCAATGAAGTTAATGATCTTTATTATCCTAGCTCTTAAGCGCTGTGCAAAATCCCTTGGAGAGACTGAGGTATTGTTCCATCCTAAGGTTAAAAACATAAGGGAAAAATGTTTCCGATTTCATGCAATATTGTTTGGATTTGATTTTTGTCCTGCATATGGTTTTGTATGCATTGTCACGGCATCCTTGATCCATAAAAACTTTTTGCTTTTTTACATACAAGATTATATATATATATATTTTTTAATTTGTCCAATGTGGTATACTTATTCAGCCACTCATTTTGCTCATAAGCATATCAGTAAATATGGTTTTACAATTTTGAATCGTTATTCTATCAATATTGCTATTAATTTTATAGTTGTATAATATATTTGCAGGGTTTTTGGAATGAGAGGGCAAGGCTTTGAGAGATCCTTATTGCAAGCACCGTTGTTACAAACAATGGATTTGGCAACTATGGGGGTTATGGGATTTACTACACAATATATAATAGTGTCCGATTGCTTTTGTTTTTTATTTATAGGTTGTAGTACTTAAGGGTATTATTGACTCTTGTTTTTTTAATAATATTTGCTGTTTTTCTTAAAACAAAAACAGTCATTACTAGAAATTGGATATTAGTAACTTTAAAATGAGTAGAGATTTTGGTGCTAATTCCTATCTACTTTGCTGCCAATATTTTTTTTATAGGTGGGTTATGATGTTATGTTTTATAAAGTTAATCATTGTTAATTAGGTTTGGTAGTTGATGTTTGTGTGGTGCAAAATCATGAGTTGCCAAACAAGGTTGCATGTTAGTTTAAGCATCCTGTGCAGCTCGCGGGGGTTTGTTCTTGTTAGTCAATATACTACAACTAATTTTCATCAAGATGTTGATTGGATATGGTGATTGGAAGAGAAGATAGTGAATTTGGAGATTGAGGGCGTAAGGAAAAGAGAGAAGGAAGCGATCGAAATGGAGAAGGCGGAAGGAAGAGAGGAAATATGGGAACGGCAAACTTTGTGGACATAGAAAACAAGATCTGCAATTCTGATATGAACAAGATTGTCTCTCTGATGCTTCAGAATTTCTTCCCCAAGTGGAGATCGACTTTCTACTTTCTAGATTCTGAAGAATATGATAAAACTAAATAATATAAACTTTGTTTTTTTCCTCAAAAACTTGCATATGAGCGTGTTAACAATTGTTGAGCGTGTTAACAATTGGGGAGCATGTCAGATTTGCTTTCCTGCAAAGATTTTATTCAATGGTCTTTTTTCTGTAATCATTAAAATCCCTTTTTCTGTGCTCCAATTTCTAATCAGATGAAGTTCGGTGATTCAGAGTCGAAGAGAAAGATGGATTCGTCAGAAAAAGTGGAGCCGGCGTTGGAAGAGCAAAGAGCAACGTCGACCGCACTGGTCAGGCCGACGATCCCTTCCCCTTTTCTTTTTGCCAGCGTCTCGTCTCTGAGGGAATTTTGCTTTTTTTTTTTTAATTATTATTATTTATATTATATATCCACTCCGCAAATGATGAGTAGGCATAATTAATACAGTCAGCAGTCCATGTAAGCAACTTAAATGACATTAATGACATATCAGCATATTTAACACCATTAGTGTACATCAAAGTTTTTTTTTTCAAACTATAAAGACTAATGGTTTTAGATGGAATAAATTTGAGGAACTAAAATTTTTTATTTTAAATTATAGAGATTAAAATTAAAATGAATCTAAATTATAAGGATAAAAAATTATATTTAGTCTATTTAATTTTGGGAATGTTACCATCATCCGTGGGTTTAACTAGTGAAGGGGTGAGACATGTAATCACTTGGAGCGTGTTTGATATCTGGGGAGTACCGCTTTGTTGTGATTTCAGTCGTGGTGCTTAGGAAGACATCTTAGCTCTTGGGTGCTTAGGTTTATACATGAGGATAATAGACGTCTTGTTCTGCTTGATATTGCTTGATATTGGTATCGTTTAGGAGGAAGGGAGATTTCGCCCTATTTTTAGATAGTGGATGAGTCCAACTTTTTTCAAAAAACTTTTGTATAAAAAAAACTTTGGGAATGTTGGGAGAAATAGTTAAACTTCCTGAAAAGCATGCTATTTGCTTCTATGTATTTTTAAAAAAATAAATTATAAATGTTATGAGATAGTACTTTTAATTTTAATATAAGAATTAGTTAATTTTTAATTAATTTAATTAAAGCATGCTATTTGTTTCTATGTATTTTAAAAAAAATAAATTATAAATGTTATGAGATATTACTTTTAATTTTAATTATAAGAGTTAGTTAATTTTTTTAATATATTAAAGAAGTTAAATTAATTAATTATAATTAATATAAGAACTAGTTAATTATTTTAGATAGATTAATGAGTATATTATATGAATTTATTTTGAGGAGTTAAATTTAATAATAATTAATTAATTTATTTAAATTAACAACTAGGTAGAATATTTTGAAACTAAACTAGTAAAGCCATAGCGAATACACGTATTAGAATGTTTGAGGGACTCTAATGAAAAAGATATCAAAATCACTATTTCCATAATGATTGAAGTAATTAATAATCTAATCACAAAAGCTTGGATAATTTTTAATAAGCAAATGATAACAACCACCTCAAATTACTCATAATTTTTTCAGATTAAATGTGTCAAACATTAATTTTATATAAACTTTTTTGATTTTTTTATATTAAAACTTTTAGAAGAGAGTTAAGTTTATTCACGATTTAAGAGTAGGATAAAATCTCTCTTCTTTTTAAATAATATTAATATTAGGTATAATAAACTGTCTATCGTGTGTGATAAACATTATGACAAGACCCAGTTTTCACCATGAAGATTATGATTACGACTCACTAACAAGTTATTATTAGTCGTCATTTTCCTTTGATAGGTTAAACCCCACTTAATCCTCCTTCCCTAGTAATTATTCTTCCGTGATTTGTATGATTGGCGTTTAGGCTTATTTGGAGAGGACCATCTTTATGAAAGCCACGCGTCGTGGTTTCCAAACTATTTTCTTTCCTCAGGTCATGAAAAGACCAAAGCAAATGAATAGTTGCTAGCCATGGTCCATAAATTGGATCTTCTTTCTGGTGTTGGTCCCACACGTCATGAAGCCTCTTTCATACTTAATTATATTATCCTCACGTAAATAGTTCACTCTGCCCGACATTAGTATCACCTAAGAGAAAAATAAATTTTATCCTGCCTTTAGATCATAGATGACTCTTTACCCTTTCCAAAAAATTTACAAAAAAATATTTATATTACCCTCCCTTTATGGATCTTCATACTTTACCATATGCATGCTTGTAAAAGCATGCAAATGGGGACTTAAATATGTATGGGACTTAAGACTATATTTGTTCCTCTAGGACTTATATTAACACTATGGACTTTTAATATAGTAAATTGAAACCCAAATATTATTTTCCAGCCTCTTGAATCTTTCACTTTTTATTGGGTTTCTAGTTATTGGACTTTCAATACATCTCCCACCCTATACCTCGACAAGTTTTTTTTTGGATATACATGAGGGCTAAGCGCCTGAAATAAATAAAACTAATTCAAATAGGGGTTAGATCTTAAACACTCAGTGAGAACCATATACTCTAAATGTGGAGGATAAACATATAAAATCTTCGTAGAATTCAATCCCTTTTTGGCTAGAGCATTCACAATCTTGTTTTGAACTCTAAGAATATACTGTAGCTGATATGCCATGATAAGAGTATTGAGGTTTGCCAACATATCTATAATATTCTTTGAATCAGATTCCAGAATAATCTTCTTTAAATGTAGATCCCAAGCCAGTTGTAGTCCTTTATACACAGCCCACTGCTATGTTTTAACCACACTACAAGAGCCCAGCTTACTTATAAAACCAGCCACCCAGCTGCCTGAATGATCTATAATAATGTCACAGTAACTTGCCTTACTATTAGCCATAGTAAGTGTTCCATAAACATTAATTTTAAACTATCCTATAGAAGGAGGTTGCCAACTTGATGCATTTTGTACATTAACCTCCTTAACTACATAATCATCTTGAATCTGCACGAAACTTTTCCATATTTGCAAAGTGATAGAGTAGGATCCACAGGTTTCAAGAAATTAGTATCAAAAGTAGTATGATTCCTCCAATTCAGTCACATAAGGAAGTCCTAAAAAAAGGAGAAAAATACCTAGGTTCAATATATGTATCAAAACTTGTCTAGCATAACTATAGTCCCAGAGAATATGTAAGATATCTTCAATACCATTGTTACAATATTAACATAATGAAGTAGTTCGTGCCACTTACTTTTCTAAGCATTAGTCGGTAATCATTATTGATAGTTATCCACATGAAGACCCAAATACGCTTAGCTTCCTTCAATTTCTAAATGTCTCTGTAAATAGAGTTATATGTATTGGTCGGTTGTGACTCAATCAGAAAATAGACACTTTTAATAGTAAAAGTACCCTTATTTGTAGCATTCTAAGCCATTACATCATTCCCTGCTTCCAACATAGGTGGTAATTGTCACATCCTTAATTTTATACATCTTAGGAACCATTCAGTAGCATTTGGAACCACTTTCAGGGTCATAGAAGTCCAAACTCTCAATCTGGAATTTTACTCTTTTCGGTACTGTTCACTGTAGCAAATTCCAGATGAGTGACTTGACTTTTAAAAATCATAACTAATTCTAGAAAAATTGAAACGAAGTGGTTCAAAGTGCTACATGAAGCTAACTCAATTATATTTCAGGGAAAAATCATTGGTTGACCATTACTTGAACAATTTAACGTGGGTCAACATTTTAAAGTTACTGTTCATCCAGTGATTTTCTCCTGAATCCAGCATTTTGGTTCCATCTTTGGTAATTTATATCCTTTCGTACAGACATCCAAATGGGACATTCTATATATCAAATTAAATCTTAGTATGTCTACTTTTTACCATAAATATTTCGTACATTAATTCAACCATTTACTATTTTTAATGATTTATCAAACATGCATAGGTCCTCACGAGTTACTGTTCACTGACCCTATTTTCAGCATTCAATCTTCACATGAGCATGCATACAACCATCACATATCAGTCATACATGCCAGATAATAATTATTATTAGATAATCAACTGTTATATATCAGTGTATGATCAATCCCCTCAAATTTCTATTACATCTTTTTCTGTCTAAAATCCGGCAGCATAACTGCTACAATCTTCCTCTAGAAAGTAACCGATGTTGTACTGATTCGGTAATTCCCTCGTGAGAACTACCATTCTACGTAGTACCCAGGAAAGACTGGATGAACCTGCTGGGTCCACTCACTTCCAGCCTCCTTAGACAGCACTACGTACACAGTACGTATCAGCTCCTTTCCCTGTTCCTGCTTTCTTGCCGGAATTTCGGCAGCATAACGGCGTCTCTTAAAATTTCCAAATTTCATTTTGACAGAACCTCCCCTGTAATGTTATGTATGGGAATGAGATTCAAAAGAATCCCAGTAGCAACAATCATAACAATATATGTAATGCAGAGTGACGGTGCTTGCTTGTGATTGTGTACAGATAAGTATGCTGCATGCTTCCATATTCAATAACATATGATCATAGCATTGGAATAGAGCTTCAAGCATAACATATAAGACAATATTCCAACAAACAAAACAACACATCACAAAGACATTACATAAGAGCTAGGATTAGTTACTACCTCAAAAGCAGAGCTTCAGAACCTCTCTACTACTTCCAACTCCACCAGAACTTCCTTACTTCTTTCTTTCTCTCACTTTCTCTCTCAAGAACTTCTTTCTTCCTCTCTTTCTTGCTTGCACCGAAATGAAGGAGTAAGGGGGGTATTTATAGTGTTGAGCAATGACAATCTTGTAATTAGGAAGACTTATGATCCTGTGGTCCTGGTTTTTCCTAGAATTTCCTATTTTCTTTAATTCTCTTTTACTGCATCACCCTGGACACCTCATGGGACACCTCATAGGACACCGGCTCTTTTTTACGGATACAGTGGCCTACTGTGTTCAGGCATCCTTGTGGGTTATAACGGTCATCTGACCGAAGTCATCTGATCGCATTTAGCCCCTTTAAAAATACCGATAAATCTCCAACCCGGATCCCCGGAGGCCTCATACTCCCGTCTGAATTTGCTATTTTGTGAATAACTCCTTCTACAGACCTCCTATCGGTATTCTGTCAGTTTCCTGACATCCGCCCCATAAGGGCGCATCATCCTGTATTTTCTCACTTATATCTGAAATCTAGGGTATCCGGTATTAATTTTTATAACTTTTGGACGATCAGTCCATTTCTGGCTATCTGGAGTCTTCAAAAATTCCGGTATTAGGCTGGGTTACCAGGCGTCACCTGCCCTACCTTCTGGTAGAATCTGGGACTGAAATGCTGTCGGGCAGTGCGAACCACTTCCGGCCTAACTTTCTTTAATTACACTTTAGCCCCAGGGAACTTTTCTTCTTTATAATTAAATCCCTTTTATTTGGCTAAAATTACACTTAAGGACCCCACCTTTTTGTCTACTTTTCTTTTTGGCCTTGAACTTTTTCATAATTACATCTAAGTCCCTATATTTTCTTTCTTTTACAATTTTAACCCCTTTCCTTGCATAAATGGCCACTATATTTCTAGGGACTTTCACTATTTACATATAAGTCCTTGATCTTTGACTTATTTGCAGTTTAATCCCTAAAAACCCTCTGTATGTTTCTGGGACTTCTGCTCAAAGGAGTCTGATAGTCTATCTATTTCAGGCTCACTTTTTGAGTCTCTGGGCCTGAAAATTGGGGTATTACAGTAATACACTAAATAATCATTGGAAAGCGTCACTTGGGAGAATCTCAGTAAGTCTTAAAAAATACCAAGTTCCTGAATCAATTCAGTCTACAACTCTACTATTTTCTTCTTCAGCTGTCAGTGGCCTAAGAGACATTTCTTTTAATTTTATTAAGGAAACAATCAATTATCAATAAAGAAATTCACTAATTTCCCATTTTTTGTATTATCAATAAAGAAATTCACTAATTTCCCATTTTTTATATGTCATCTTGCGCCAAGATCAACTATACCTTTCTATTGAGAAATGAACTTTCATAGTGCCAAATCTCCCTTTCTTGGCTCAAGTAAATTCTCTTCATTCCTTAGCATATATTTATGCAGAAGCACATTAACCCACAAACTTATTTCTCCATTAGCAAGATTCCAGGCTAATTTAGCTCCACACATATTGTTAAATGATTCAAGTTTCTTAAATCCAAGATTACCATTTAATTTATGCCTAACAATTTATTCCCATCCAATATGATGGAATCCATGTGAAGATTGGCTATTGCCCTATATAGAATTTCTTTTCAACTTCTCCACTCCCTGACATACAGAGATAGGTATCTTGGAAACTTGCATAAGATAAACTGGTATAGAACTCAAAACAGACTTGGCCAAAGTGATCAAACCAGCCACTGAAAGGGTATTTTCTTTCCACATTGCAATTTTAGACTTAACTCTATCAATAATATATTGAAAAGTATCCTTAGGTTTCCTCCCTCTGATGATTGGAAAACCTAAATACTTTCCTATATCAGTTGATATATCTATTCCTGAAATACCACTAATTCTTCTCCTAATGTTCATATGAACCTTTGGCGAGAAAAATATAGAAGATTTACTCTTACTAATTTTTCCCCCTTAAGCAAGACAGAATTTGTCCAGATAATCCATCCTGCATTTATCCTGTTTTTCATTTGCTACTCGAAATAGAAGAAGGTCATCTGCAAATAAAAGATGAGAAATAATCGACCCCACCATTAGAAACCACAACTTGTTTCCACTGGCCATTATTCATAGTGTCCAATATGAGATGAGATAACATGTCTATATATAGCACAAACAAAATAGGTGAGATAGGATTTCCTTGTCGGAGACCTCTTTTAAGAGAAAAAGATTCAGTATAATATCCATTCCATAAGACATTATAAGAAACAGATGTAACACAAGGCATAATGAGGTTAATAAGACAAGGTTCCAGACCAACATCAATAAGGACCTGATAAATAAAGTCCCACCGAATGCGATCATAAGCTTTCTCTAGATCAATCTTTATAGCCATTAAGCTAGTTTTTCCTCTAGCTTTCTTCATTGTATGCATTATTTCTTGTCCCACAATAATATTATCATGTATGTGCCTTCCTTTAATAAAGCTTGATTGATAAAGGGAAATAATATCATTCCTCAACCTACTAACAAACACCTTAGTGATGCATTTATAATTCACCGTACACAAGGCGATAGGTCTAAAGTGACCAATAACCTCCAGATGATCCCTCTTAGGTATGAGAGAAACCAGAGTCTTGTTTGCACTATCCTGAATTGACCCTTTTTTAAAAGTAGTTTTGACAAATTTGCATAAGGAACTACCAACAACACTCCAATTAGCTTGGTAAAAAATTGGGGAGAACCCATCAAATCCAGGAGCCTTATAAAACCCCATAGAAAATATTGCTTCCTTTATTTGTTTATCGTTTGGTAAATAACCTAAGATGCCTTTTAACATCATACGTAAAAATTGTTTTGTTTGTAAAATACAAGAAGCAATATCATAACAATCATAAAGAGCTTTAAAATAATTTATTATCATAGACAACAACATAGATTCATCCTCAATTCAATCCCCTCTATCATCCTTTAATGTCAAAAATCTATTTCTCCTTATTCTCATTTTAGTTTTTAAATGATAATAATAGGTATTCCGATCTCTTTTAGTAATCCAATCAATCCTAACTTTTTGAAATCATTTAATTTCTTCCAATTTCAAAATGTCTTACAATTCAGTTTGCAAACTTTTTTCAAGAGAATTTAAAAAATTTTGAATGAGTATAAGTAGGGGAACATTGAATAGCACTCAATCGGGCTACATAATTTTTTTCTTCTTTCTATAAATCCAAAAATGTTTTTGTTCTGGTCAATAAGAGAGGTAGCCAACTCTTCCAGATATTTATTAAAATCATCATAATTAATCCAAGTATTGGACAAAAAATCATTGAAGTTATCATGGCCGAGCCACATAGCCTCAAACCTGAACGGTCTATGTCTTCCATTATTGGAATTATTTATAAATTGTAACATAATAGGATTATGATTAGAAAATTGAGTTATAGGACGTACCTTCAAAATACATTATGATAGATCATTTAAAAATTGTACATTAGCTAGTGCTCGATCTAATCTTTCATATAAACAAGAATACCCATCAATTTTAGGACCCTTCCACATAAATTTTGGTCCCTGATATCCTATATCTGAAAGGCCACAATCCTTTACTTTGTCCTGAAACCATCTTATTATGTTGTTAAAACCAACAACACCCCTAATTCTATCTGTAAAGTAGAGAATATCATTAAAATCATGGCATAGTAATATTGGCAGATAAATTCTTTAAGTCATTCCATAGCATTTGTTGAAAATTAGAGTGAGGAATTGCATAAAACATGGTCAATAAAAAAGTAGTCCGTCCAGCAATTTCACACTGAAGATGAAAATATTCTCTCTTTTCCAGTAAAACAGAGAGTTTAATTGCGTCACTTCTCTATGTCGCAACTAAACCTCCTGAACGACTAGAGTTAGGAATAACTCTAATAAAATCAAAACCCCATGAATGAAGAAATTGAAATCGAGACACCTCTGCATATTTAGTCTCAGATAAAATAATTAGATTTGGATTTAGTCTATTGCAAACTTCTTTTAAATTCCTAAGGAGACCCTTAGAATAAGCCTTTATTGTATTATAATATAATAAATTATCATAAAAAAAATTAAAAGGAATTAAGAGTTACCTTTTAACCCAAACATAAAGGCCTAATTAATTTTCTTGTGAGAATTAGGTCTCAGGAACCATGGTTTCTTCGTTGGTCTCACTTACTTAATTGATAACAGGACATTGCCCCATATCCGTTGGTCCATTCTCTAACTCACCAGGGTCCACTTCCTCTATTCTTATGCCATTGGATCTCACCAACTTGTGCAAATGAGATGGACCTGCGTCATAGTACATGCAATGGGCTTCCTTTTTAACATCTTCTCTCCTTTCCCGTGAGCCCAAAATTTGGCCCAGGCTACCCCGCGATGTGTCTTCCCTAGCAACTATATCACTTTCCCCCATCTCCATCTTGTCTTCCATCACTTTCTCCAACATGTGCATTAAATCCTTATGGGAGACTCACCCACCATAACTAGGTATGTGACGTGGGTCAGATCTGGATATAGTCGGGACAAAGTTTAGATGAATCGGGTGAGAAAAAAAACATGCCGCTCATAGCCTCACTTTGCTGCAGCTCGTGACCTCTCTTCTCACTCTTCTTCCGTTCGTCACTTTTACCACCTGTCACTTCACTCACCAATCGGTTCTTTCCTATTGAACTCTTCGCTCCTCCTCGTACTTCCTTTCTTCTAGACTTTCGGTGGCCATCCGGTGACCATACTTCTTGCCACCAATTGATCAGTCTTAGCCCCATGAACAAAGCCATTGTTGTTATTTTTGTTAATTTGTAGGTTTTGTTCCTGAGCTTCGGTAACTACAAGTACCCCAAACCATGATCCATGATCTCCTTAGTGGTTAAACTCAGCCCTATCCTCTTTCATCTTCCTTGGTCTACGCGTCTGCTGAACCACCTTCTATTGTTCTTGATTCTTAAAAGCTTTGTTTGAAACTTCCCTGCTATCTTGTTGCACTTGTTGATCATTTATATCAGTCTCATTTGGTTCAGGAACATTCATCCTGCTTGGACAGTCCTCTACTCAATGGCCATAGGTGCCGTAGTTTGTACAAAGCATATAAAGCCCCCATATTCCAGGAAATAATTTTCACCATCCAAAGAAAAGCCAGACATCTGTTGCTTATCAAGGTCTACCAGAACACATACTCTCGCAGAGCTGCCCCTCAATTGGTTTGAAGTATTAATATCTACCTTTATTATTTTCCCAATTTGATTACCAATGACAGTAAGGGCCTCTTCATCATAATATTTCAGTGATAGTTTTGACATTCTAACCCATACTACCACCTTACTAATTGTGGCCTTTTCAGGTCTAAAATTCAGTTCCTAGAGTATAGGTTTTTGGGCGTACCTATTGTCGGTTCCTTACTTCAGGTACCCAAGCGGTAACCCGGTACTGTTACTGGACTCAAGTCTTTGGTACACAGCAAAAGCACACTCAAGAGAGGAGAAGAGAGTCTGTCTGTGAAGGAACTTCACTGTTCCAGCGAGAGAACACCCGAGCACCACCTCTGTGAAAAACATGCTCTTCTTCTTTTGTTGCCCATTCACGTTCCATTAACCGATAATGGGGGAAAGGGGTGGTTACTTTATAACCACTCCCTCCATCAGTTTGAATATCTTAGGATATTCATACTGATGACCCAACTCTTTTGGGTATTTACATTATAGTCCCATATACACATATATGGGTTTGGGCCTTATACACCAAGGGTGGACTGGCCCATTTCCCTACATCTCCCACTCACACTTGGTGGGTTAGGGATCATGGGTTTATACTTTCTTTTCCTTCTTTCATACCAAGTACTTTTCCGTGACCGCATGGGCATAACGTCTGCATCTAGGTGCCTGTACTAGAAATCCCTTTTACAGGAACAGCACAAGATAACCTTTCCTTTGTGTAGCTTGAATTTAATAAAATGCCTTAGATGTCCTAGATTTACCAATATACAATTTTCTATGGCCAATCTGATCCCTCTTGAATCAAATTTGACTCAGATTACCTTTCTTGTAAGCCTAGTATCCACACTTATGAAAACAAATATCATAAGGGACATGTCACAGACACTAGCATATGTATGTATATTATAGGTAATCTTCCTTTCGCCCATATATCACTTTAATATGGATCAACCGCTTTCCTAACGTAATTTCTTAGATCGTATCTATCATGATCGTAGGATATATACTAAAGTAGCAGTCGTTGAAACATACCTCCATGATATTGTCAAAGTCAAAGGACATCAATGGAAGGACTATTCCTTCCTAGGGCTCACACAGCAATGAAACAGGGATCTTTCACTTGCTTCCCTTTTGCGGTTCTTCTAGCACATGTGGTATGAATCACGTGCTACGGTGTTACTCTTATACTTTAAGAGCGTACATCATTTTGCATATATTATAAACACCGTACAGATTTAAGTCTAGACACTCTCAGCATCTAAACCCAAATTCTTTAACTTCATCTCTATGACGTCAATGTTGAAGGATTTGTTATCTGGCTACAGGCATCATGGAAGTGGGTTTCCATGGTTCGATCCAATTTCATGTATACGGATCTCATCTCATCTTGCCACACTTTAGCCAAGGCGACATATTGCTTGTGTTTCTTCTCTACCATATCAGCACTCTTTGCCTTTTTACTGGTGAACACAAATGTCTCATCTTTGCACACTCCACCTGAGCGTCAAAGGTGGTTGCTCGTGTGAGAGAGCCAACCTCTCTTGCCTGTACGACATACTAGACATTGTATACTTTCATACAGACACATCAAGTAATGATGAAAGACATAATTCCATCAATCATAAAAGCATTACAAAAGGTTTGCATTTCACATTTTATGCATACCAAGAGCTTTTACATTTGGTGAAAATATATTACGCGGTAATATTTTTCTGTATTGTATAGTCCCTCACAAAATTTTACTTGATGTCAACATCCTTGGTCTTGCTATGATACTTAGGGTCTTTAGTGTAGGTTATGGCTGTAATATTGCTACAGTGCACTATCACCGGATTGGTATTCTCATTTCCAAATCCAAGGTGTTCTATAAATCTTTTCAGCCACAAAGCCTCTTGCATTACTGTAGTGCATGCACAAACTCAGCTTCCATAGAGTGTAAGGCGATGCACGTTTGCTTCTTGCTACTTTAACATATGGCGACATTATTCAGCAAGAAGGTATAATCCGAAGTCGATCTAGTATCCCACTAGGCATAGATCGCTTCCCTCATAACACAGTGCATATTCTGTGCCCTACAAGTATCTCAAGATCCTTTTCACTGTCTTCCAGTATTTCTCATTGGGATTGGACTGAAATCTGCTTACCAGCCCTACTGCATAACAGATATATGGTCTTGTACACATCATTGTATATATTAGACTACCAACGGCTCTGGCATATGGAACTCTTTTCCATTTGTTTTTTTTGTTTTTAATTCGGTTTTGGGACACATGTTAGAACTCAAGGCCATTCCAATGGCCAAAAGGATATTCATGGGACTGCAATCACTCATGTTGAATCACTCAAGTATTTTCTTGATATAATCCTCTTGTGAAAGAGATAGAATCCTTCTTGAGCAATGTCTTTGGATGTTAACTCCAAGTATGTGTTCCGCTTCACCCATGTCCTTCATTTCAAAGTTCGATGAGAGACATTTGTTAATAGCTATCACCGAATCAAAACTATTTCTGGCTAAGAGTATATTATCTACATATAAGGATAATATTATAAAGTTACCCTCAAACCGCTTAACGTAGACGCAATGGTCTTCCTCTATCATCTGGAAGTTATATGAAGTTATCACCTTGTGAAACCTCAAGTACAACTGTCTGGATGACTGTTTTAATCCATAAATGGATCTCTTGAGTTTACACTTCTTGTGTTCAAACCCTTTTTCAATGAAACCTATTGGTTGTTCCATATAGATTTCTTCATCCAGATTACCATTTAGGAATACGGTTTGTTACATCCATCTGATGTAGTTTACTATTGCCAGAACAAGTCTTATCGAATTGAAGCACACAACAGGTAAAAAAGTATCATCATAATATATACCTTCCTGTTGTGTATATCCCTTTACAACCAATCGGGCTTTGAATTTGTCAATTGATCATCCATCTTGCTCTTGATTTTGAGAACCTACTTGTTCTCAATGGCTTTGCGCCCTTTTGGAAGATCAACTAACTCTCAGACTTGGTTCTTTCATTATTGAGTTCATTTCTTCTTCCATTGCTTTCCTCCATTCCTCCTTAGTAGGACCTACCAAGGCTACATGAACAGAGCGGGGTTCTTCATCCCCTTCTGGAGTAACTAAGACTGCTTCTCCTTCTTTAGAACACTTTTCTTGTTACTCCTTCTGACCGGAGCTACTTGCTTATCTTTAATTTTTGGTCTTTGTGTTGACATTTCTTAGCTCTCACTTAGATTGACATACCTAGAGGATTCTAGTCTATCAATTTATTCAGCACTGTTCTGTAACTGAGTCTCATATAGAGATACAGTGCGGTCAACATCTCGCCTACTGGGAAATTTTGTCTCAATGAATGTGGTATTTCTTAATACTATTTCAGTCACTGTTCCATCTTCATTTTCACCTATGAAAATGTATCCTTTTGGACTATTTAGAGTACCTTATAAAGATACACTTCTTTCCATTAGGACCCTACTTCCAATACATAAGAGAATCATCATGGATATACGCGGCTGACCACCATGGTCTAAGGATGGTTAGATCCGATTTGCGTTTCATCCATGACTCTTAGGGCATGGAAATGACTAATTTTGAGGGCACACAGTTAATCATGAATGTTGTTGTCAACAAAGCGTCACCCCAATATGAAATTGGTAGGTTTGCTTGAGCTAGACAAATATCATGACCTCAATCAGTGCGTAACGCTCTGATTTTATTGTCCATTTGATTCTCTATCTCATTAATGTATCATCTGAAACACTCAAGGGTCTCAGACTTATGTGAGATCAAATAGACACAACCATATCATGAAAAGTCGTCAATAAAGGTAACGAACTACCAAGCTCTGTTCTTTACCCTCACACTCATTGGACCGCAAATGTTAGAATGGATTAATTACAATGGACTCTCAACTCTTGTTCCCTTACCGAAAGACTTTCTTGTTGCCTTGCCCACTAGACTATTTTCACATTAGGACATTTCCATGCTTGTAATGGAACCTAGCAATTCTTATTTTGTCAGTTTAATCATGCTATTTTGATTAATATGTCCTAATATAACATCCCAGGCATTCATATCAATAATATTGGAAGAAATTTCAAAAGCGTTCATTAACTCTAGAACCACCAACAATATTCATAACAAAGAACTTTTTGAATATGAAAGCTGAACCGTAAGAGACAAAGTCGCTAAAAATGTCTGCAACTTTATCATGGAAGTTCACTTTAAACCCAAAATCTGGAAAACATAACACAAAGACCAAGTTCCGCCGGATGTCGGGAGCATAAAGCACATCATAGAGTATCAAGGTCTTTCCACTATGCAAAGTGAATTTTCAGGTGTCAATACCTCTAACCTTGATTCTCACATTGTTCCCTACATAAAGCCACTTGCTTCGACAGTACTCTATAAAGGATTACCAATCCTTGGTTACATGGTCTGTGGAGCTTTAATCAATAGCCCAAGAAGAAGGAATTGTTTCTGTTAGGAAAACAGTACTAGAAACATATAACCCATGAGAATTCACATAATTCCCTGTTACCTTTTCACTTTCATCCTGTTTAAAACAGTTGCCTGTGAAATAACCCATCTTTTGGCAGGCAAAGCACTTGACCTTCTTTAGGTCTAGTTTATGCTTTTTAGCCTTTCTGACCCTTCTTCTTGAATTGTTTCTTACCTTTTTGAAATTGAGGACCGCCCTTCTTCCCTTTCTTTTGGAACTTCATGCCCTCCTTTAAATAGGGCTTTGAATGGGAAGTGCTAGCATCCTCAGTCAAATAGGCCTGTCTAGAGGTTCCGTAAGCCTTTAGATGCTCATATTCTAGCTCCAAATGCCTAGTTCTATTGTTAAAAGTCACGATGTTTTCTTGTGGGTTAATTTGATTTTCATATGCCCCCAACTAGTAGGGAGAGATATAATCATAGCTTGCACTTACTGTTCGTCAGACAAGGTATGACTAACTACTTTCAGCTCTCTGATCATGTTGGCCATCTCTCTCAAATGTTACTTCATAGGAGTGTTTGGCTTAAGCTTATAGGTATTAAACTGAATCATCAACCTCCTAAGCTCAGTGGTAGAAACACTGCCAACTTTATCCTTTAGTACAATCCACATGGCTTGAGCGGTTTTGTGTGTCTCAAATTCACACATGATTTCATTTGCCATGGTACTAAGAAGCATAATTCTAGCTATGCTATTCATCTTCCTCCAAGCCTGGTAAGCCTCCTAGTCTCTCCTATTCTGGGGCGGATGCCCAGTTTCAGGTTCAGCCATAACAGTCGTCAAAAGTTCAATAGCATCTTGTTCTCTAAGATGTATTGGACCTTTCGGTGCCAGATGTATTAGTTATCCCCGTTTAGTTTTTCCCCTTTATTTAGTCAGAAATAATGTTCTTGGTTGCCATTTTCAAATCTTAGGCAAAACTAGGTTCTCTTCTAAAGAGAATCGTACCAGAGAACATTTCGATCATATAGCACAATGAAGTATACAATGTCGTGTACTTATATTATTCTTGACTAGAAAACAATGACATTACAAGATCCACGATCAGGAGCATATGTTTGTACCTCCCATCACACAGATACAAGCAACAATCATTATGTGCTATCAAGAATTCTATGAGTACTTTAACAATAACACACTACTTTTAGAAGCCCCATCTTCTAAAAGCTCCCACTTATACGAGGCATTCATAGATTATACACGAATAATACAATTGCATTTTAAATGAACTTATTTGAATAAAATAAGACTTCCATTTATAATACATGAAATCATTTCTTCAATAGCAATATAAAACATAAGGAGTGCCAGAACTTAAAAGATATCATTGAAGATAATGGCGGAATAAAATTTGATGACTTATGCATAAATTTTAAAATTATCTCTATAGCTTTAATCCAGAAAGATTTTCTGGTGCCCCGGCCTCTACCTTTTGATTGTCTTATGTATTCTATCATGACTTTACTGTAGTTTTTTTTTCAATAGTCATGAACTTGGCATAATTATGGAGCAATTTATAAATGCCTTTTGTAACATCCCAATTTTTGGGTCTAGGAGAACTGGGAGGTAGTCTGATATGGGCAGGCTATTAAACTCATAATCCCAGGGTAGTAATCTGATATGGGCAGATCACTTACCTATATTTTGTAGGAATCCGAGGGATGAGCTAAGTTCCTCAAGATTTAAAGATGAGTTAGTCTTTAACCTACAAAATAGGGACAGTTCACCTAGGTTCGAAAAAGAGGAATGTAAGGAATATCCTAAGTCTTGAGCCTAGGAATTCTACAGGTAGCTAGATATGGGCTGGCTCCTGAGTAAGATAACCTGATATGGGCGGGTTGTCGAGTCTTTCAATTAACAATGACTCCCGAAGAGTTCAGGGGGATGAGTTGTTGAAATAGAATTTCTAGAACTTAAGATGAAGGATAAGAAGATAAGTAAAGATGCCAGAAATAGAATATAGGGGCATAATCGTAATTATGGGAAAGATCGATCTAGTAGCCGATGAGTACCATATTTTACCAGAAAATAGAGAAAATTATGCTGATCATTTCACTGAACTGTGAAATATACATATGAGGTCTCTATGAGTATGAAAGAATTATGGAAAGTTAAAGAGACTTAATTGAAAAGAAGAAAAGTTTCCAGGGCAAAAGTGTAATTATGAGAACCTGGACCGGAAACAGGCAAAAACAGTGATCATATTCATATCAGCCCCATATTTCACCAGTAGATAGAGCAACTGATGCTAGGTAATCCAGCTTAATACAGGAATTTTCTTAGGACTTCAGATAGCCAAAATTGATCTGATAGTCTAAAAGTATAAAAAATTCCTACTGGATATCCTAGAGCTTAGATATGAGTGAAAAATTACAAGATGATGCGTCCTGTTGAGGTGGATGTCAGGAAAGTGACAAGTTACCGATAGGAGGTCTATAGAAAAAGTTATTCACAAATTAGTAAATTCAGACGGGAGTGTGTGACCTCCGGGTATCCGATAGGGAGATTTATCGGTATTTAAATTGGGACTGAATAAGTTCGAATGACCTCAGTCAGATGACTGTTATGACCCACAGGGATGCCTAAATACAGTAGGTCAGTGTATCTGATAATAGGAGCCGGTGTTCGGAGATGTGTATAAATGATGTATAAAGGCGAAAATACCCGATGAACATTGCCGGGGAAGATTCCTCGTGATGCGTTCCATAAAGGTAATGGACCCTAGGAGGCCCAAGAATGGAGCCATCAAAGGCCCAGTAAGACCTTTGGACTGATAGATGGGTCAGTGTCCAGTGGAACCCCGGAAAAGTGCAAAATTAAGAAAATACCCCTGTGTTGTACTAAAGAGCAATTGATGGATGGAGGGCATTTTGGTCATTCTAGACAGGCCAAAATGCCAAGGCATACACAGGTGAGGTTAACCCGAGTCAGTATATGAAACATCCTTCCTTAGACCCTTCAGAGTACACTTACGGAAGCAATCTTAACTTTATTATATCTCTCTTGCCGGAAATCCTGGTAGAAAATAACTGTACTGATTCGGTAATTCCCCATGAGAACTACCATTCTACGTAAGTACCCAGGAAAGACTGGATAAACCGGCTAGGTCCACTCACTTCCATCCTCCTTAGACAGCACCTACGTACACAGTACTTTGTATAGTCTACCAGCACAACGGCATTTTCTAGCAATTATCTTTAAATCTTAACCTTAAAACCTTGACCTTAATTTTGAACTTAAACCTTAACCTTACTTATACTCAATTGGAACTATTTTAGAACATTGGAATACCTCTTAACCTCAAAACATGAATTTCCAAGAGTTGGGCTTACGGGTACTGTTCACTGCCACTATTCACGGGGTAATTCCAGATTACAACTTGAACTTTGGAAATTCATAACTAAATATAGAAAAATCGTTTTGAGGTGATTCCAATTTATAATGAAATCTATTTCATTTAACTTTGATATAAAAATATGAAAATGAGGTTTCCTTGTCCAGATCAAATCAGTTTATTCGTTGAACTTTACTGTTCATTTGGTAAATCTGGAAATTCCAGTTTCCTTGCCCCATTTTCAAAAATTCATTTCTCCTTGTATACTTATCCAATTGAGTTGAATTACCTATGGATTTAAATATACATATGTTTAATTTAATCTCACAAAAGTTCGTGGAAAAACTCATTCATTTAATACATGAAATTAGCGCATGAACCTCACTGTCTCTGAGTAGTCGTTTTATCTTATTCCAGATTTTAACTCCCGACTTTGAAAAATCATAACAATTTAAGTTCTTAACCAAATGAGGCGTTCTTGGTGTCCATTTAAAGCTATGGATCTTATATATATTTATACCAAATTTCATGTGAAAAATCGTTGGATAAGTTGCTTAAACTATCGCTGGAAGTAGACTGCCTCTCATCGGATCCAGTGCATGCATACATTATACATACCAATATATCATCACATAAATTAAAGTCATGCTTTCCAAGTCATACACCATTCACACACACACAATTACCTCCTTCCTTGTGATGTTCCAGCACCTAGATCATGGTTATGGGGGGGTGAGATTCGGGAGAATCTCAGTAGCAAACAATACCAAACAATGCGTGTATTAATGTAAAGACTTGTGCTTGCTTGTGAAAGTGTTATCATAGTGTGATGAGCATGCTTCCATGTATCATATAAAATACAATTGGCCAAAGTAACCATAAGAACAGAGCTTCAATCATCTACACATATACACACAATTCAATCAAGCCATAGCACAATCAAGCATACATTCAATACATACAAGTTTAGGGTAAGTTCACTACCTTGGATTTAAGCTCTCTTTCTTATGCTTGCACTTGCTTCCCAAGTTTTTTGGTCAATCTTTCCCCAACACCTTGTTAGAGGTTTCAAGGTCCTAAACACATTCATATTGATTACATAATCCATTAGGACCATGAACTCAGACACTACCCAAGACTACCTCTCTTGAACTTTTAACTTGCTTTAACTAACATAACTTTCTTTAATCTTTGCCAATTAACTTGGCCTTAGAATCAATTGATGTCTTGACCTTACCCTACACAATTCCACCATTTGAATCCATTTATGAACTCAAAATAACCAAATTCCAGCAAGAATGCACTGTTCTGTACAGATTTGGAAAAGCATACATAATTCTTCCAAAAATTCTCATTTTGATTCCAATGCTTCCCATACTTGTTCCTCCACTTTAACCCCACACAAAATCTCATTTTAAGACCATTGGAAGCATCAAAATCATAAAATTCAAATCACTGTTCATGCGAATGAACAGTACCATGAGGAATTTTTAACATTATAACCTTTAATTCCAATGGTTTCCAAGGTTCAAGACTTTCCCAATCCTACACAAAATCATCATATAAACTCAATGGAAGCATTAAATCATTGAAATTCCATTTCCTTCTATCATAAACAGTGTATGAACAGTGCAAACCGAAATGGTAAAGTCAAGAACATCAACTTACTTCACAACCAAGCATGTAACTAGCTTGTTTAAGCTTGTCTTAACTATCTATGACTTAAAACTCATATTCCTTTCACATATACACAAAAATTTCAGCAGCACCTCCCCAATATTTAAGCCTCAAAAACCACTTAAACTCAAGCTCAAACCATAAGAACAAAGTCTAGAAGCAAGGGAGCAACTTACCTTACAAGCTTCTCCAAGATCCTTGCTTCTTCCTTGCTTGAGAGATAATTTTTCAAGAGCTTCCTTCTCCTTTCTTGCTCACGGTTTTGGGCTAGGAAATGAGGGGTATTTATAGCAAAAGTCATGTGCCATTTGAAGGCCAAGATCACTTTGAAAACTATTTAATCTAATGGTTAAAGGTTTGATCTTGGAATGTCTTTTCTCCTCACACTCATGACCTTACCACCATGACATCACTAGCATGGCCTACTTGGAACACCTAACCTCCTCTTCTTGGCCCCATTTTTGAGTCCATGTAGGTCCCACCATGTGCAAAACCTAATCCTTACTTTATTCTCTTTTTCTTTCTTTTCAAAAATCCATAAATTATTTATTATTTGGACTTGGGCTCCAAGATAACTTTTAGGCCTTATTGGGCTGGTCTAGGATAACATGTTGGGCCTCGTTTAGGTCCAATAGCTAATTGGCCCAAATCCCAATGTACTTTCCTCATACCGATATCCGTAAATTACCTTGATCTTATCATAAATGCTAAATGCCTCTTTTAATTGTTCTAACATTTTTAGAAATTCATTCTAACATAAAATGAATTTTCTACAAAGTTTCATAATTTTTTGAGACCCAGAAGTCCTGTTAAAAATTACATATATTTTCTTTAACCCTTTATCGGTGTCCTTTTTCACTGTAAATTCCATAATTAATTCTACAGGACTCCTTTTTTACTTCTGTCAACTCTATAAATTCTCATATTAATTATAATAATTTACTATCAAATTTTCTCTGATATCCATCCATTGTGTGAAATGACCAAAATACCCTCCATTTACTTCTGGTTTCTTAGGGCATCACAGTGGCATTTTCATAATTTTGCACTTTGGCTCTTACACTTTCTTCCTATTCCAATTTAATCCCTTTCTTTACATAAATGGCCACATCTTTTCCTGATAAATCTCATATATATTTTATTCAATCTGTACATACAACTCAGTATAGAAAATTAGGGATGTTACAGTATATGCCCTGATAGGGTACAGAGAGATGTAAACTGACAATTTTACCCTTAGGGTTAATATAGTGCAAGAAAGGGCACCAAGGGCATTTTAGTCATTTTACAAGGGATCTGTAATTAAGTTTAGACCCAATATAAAAATGTTAATGATATAAAGGACCCAGATACTAAATTTAAGGTCAGAAGACATAATATGGATTTTCAAAAAAATTAGATTCAGAAAACAGTCCAATTTTCGAGAAATCGGACTGGGCCGGTACCGGATTGGACTAGAATTTCTCCAGAGGCTTCTTGGACCTTCATTTTTGCCATGTGAGTGATTAGGTGTCCCATGAGGTGTCCCTTGGATGATGTCATGGTGATGATGTCATAAATGGAAAAGAAAATAAGAAATTCCAGGAAAAACGGTGGCCACAAGTTCAGAGTTCTTGAGAATTACAGGAATGCCATCCATGAAAACTATAAATACCCCTCCCCCTTGCATTGTCTTCACGGATCAATGCAAGATTTAGAGAGATAAGTGAGTTCTAGAGAGAGAAAGTGAGAGGAAGAAAAAAAGAAAGGAAGTTCTGGCGGAGCTGGAAGCAGTATAGAGATTCTATAGTTCTGCTAAGCTTTTGAGGTAGTAACTAATCCTAACTTTTATGTAATGGCTTTGTGATTTGTTGTGCTATTGTTTGGTTGGATTGTTGTCTTATTGTTATGCTTGAAGCTCTACTACAATGCTATGATCATATGTTATTGAGTATGGAAGCACGCAGCATACTTATCTGTACACAATCACAAGCAAGCACCATCACACTGTTGGAGATTGTGCCCTAGGGGCCAATCATTATCTTATGAACATTGTTGATTATGAATTTCTTAATTATGTTATCATATTATTTGCATGTTTACTATGATGACAATCCTTGGATAACTCGTGATCTTATCCTAAATGTTCCTGGTCGGTCATCTATGCGGGAGCAGAGATGAAATAAGACCAGTATGACTTTGAAGATATATAGAGATATAAATCAAAGTCATAAGCACATGTAAGAGTACAGGGTGTTGGACCGACCCGCTATGAGAGAGCTGCATGGGTCAAGTCATAAGCTTCTCTCATATACAAGCCATGTCACTATGCCCTTTGACCTGAGATCATCATAGATTCCTACATGACAAACGCTCAGCTTTGACCTAGTCAAAAGTCACTTTTGATCGAGTGATCATAAAGGCTATGCTCGGGCTTAGTGGTTTTTCATGCGGAGGAATGTGAATGGTCAAGATGGAATTTGTCCCTCACATTTGTAGAGAGATATTACTGGGCCCCTCGATGGGTGAGTCTGAGAAATGTATGGCCATACTGGAATGGAAGGGTAGTTCCATTTCTATATTCAGACTACTCAGGGATCGAGAAAGTAACGGTCAGGAACAGGAGGATGACGTTCTCCATGCCTCATCCTTGACCGAAATATCGTGTGACAAAAGGGACGTGATATGGTTGTATGAAAGGTTACATCGTTTATCGATCCTCATATATTTTGGGTAGTTGTAATGCATTGCTAGAGACCGCTTACGACTTGTGGGTCAGTATAGTAACTGGGCCACTGCCAACTTCATATGGGCCTACAGGGTCGCACACAAAATAGCACAATACGAGCTATGATGTCCAGATTCATTGAATCTAAGAGATCTCTAGATTCAATGAATAATCTAGGGTGGATATATATTTTATATATATATAAATTTGTATATATATATTATATATAATATAAGAGATATTTGTAAGATTTAATTTATAAGGATAAATTAAATCTCTATCACTTTTGAATTTGAATTTAAATGGATATGATCTATTTGAATTTGAAATTTAAATTGATAAGATATCTCAAATTTGATTTATGAGAATAAATCAAATATAATTCTGTCTTATCTTTATTTTAAATTAAATAAATAGGTGAATTAAATCTGTGGGACGGATTTAATATAAACCATATTTATTTAATTAGTTTCTTATTAAATTATGCAATATATGATATTGTATTAATTCAGAATTAATATAAGATTAATTCTGAAGCCGGCCCTATTAGAAGCCCGATAGCTTCCTATATATTTGACATTAGGGGCTAGGGTTCTATAGACATCTCTACACACACATTCAGACGTGAGAAAAGGGGGCAGGGAGAGTGCAAAAGGTTTACAGATAAGAAACTGCCAAAATAGAGACGGTGAGTACGGAATCTCTAGAAAGCCCCAGAGGGACAAGAGGCGCTAGCACGTCGTTCGCGATTGGAACGCTGTTCGTGTGGATACCGGTAGAGGAAGCCGATCTGAGCTGTCGACTTCTTGTGATCGAACCAGACACGAAGACAGGTCGCGACCAGAACACTCTGAGGTCGCGACCATACGGGCATCTGAACGTCAGAAATCCGAAAAGAGGCGACAGGTCGCGACGTGAAGCTGACGAGGTCGCGACTAAAAACTCCAGAGACGTCCGGTCGCGACTAGAAGCATAGGAGGTCGCGACTAACACATCCAGAGGCGGCAGGTCGCGACTAGAAGATGAGGAGGTCGCTACTGAAAGTTCCAGAGGCGAGGAGTCGCGACTAGTGGACACTGAGGTCGCAACCAAAGCTCGAATACCGAAGGTAACACTTCTTTCTCCTTGACTTAAACATATTCGGTAGATCCTGGCTGGGAATGGAAAAATTTTTAAAGTTAATTTCCGCTGCGTGTCTTCCAATTCCCTTCACACACTGCATTACATATATTGTTATGATTATTACTACTGAGATTCCTCCGAATCTCATCCCCATATATAACCCATTACAGGGAGGCTATGTCAAAATAAAATTTAAGAATACGGAGAGACGCCGTTATGCTGCCGAAATTATGGCAAAGTGGCAGTAATGAAGAAAGGAGCTGATACGTACTGTGTACGTAGGTACTGTCTAAGGAGGCTGGAAGTGAGTGGACCTAGCCGGTTCATCCAGTCTTTCCTGGGTACTTATATAGAATGGTAGTTCTCACAGGAATTACAGAATCAGTACAAGATCAGTTACTTTCTTGAAATGAAGCGTAGCAGTTATGCTGCCGGATTTCAGGCAGGAAAAGATGTAATAGAAATATGAGGATTTTGTATATTCCCTGATGTATAACAACTTATTATTTAATAATAAGTATTGTTTGGCATGTTTGACTGATATGTGATGGATATATGCATATGTATGTAAAGTTGAGTGCTGGAATTTGCCACCATGAACAGTAACCCGTGGTGACTTAAAGATATTTGATCTATGATTAAAAATAGTAAATGATTTAATAAATATATGATATTTTTATGGTAAATAGTAGACATACCAAGCTTCGATTTGATATATAGAATTTCTCATTTGGATGTCTACACATGGAGATATAAATTATCAAAATTGGGACCAAAATACTGGATTCAGGAGAAAAACGTTGGATGAACAGTAAAGTTATAGCGTTGACTGATGTTGACTTGGTCAAGTCATGGTAAACTAGTTATTTTTCCCTGAAATATAATTGAGTTATATTCATGTAGCAATTTGAACCACTTCATTTCAATATTTCTAGAATTAGTTATGATTTTTCGAATTCAGGTCACTCATCTGGAATTTATATAGTGAACAGTACTCGATAAGAGTAAAACTCTAGATTGAGAAATTGGACTTCAATGACCTTGAAAGTGGTTCTAAATGCTACCAAATAGTCCCTAAGATGTACGAAAGGAAGGATATTTCATTTTGGTATCAGAGCTTGAGGTTCTGGCATAGGATAGAATGCTCTGTTCGTAAGTCAAAATATATAGAGGTTTAGAAAAGCCCAGGGGAGGTAAAGCTCCTAGATGAGTAGGTAATATGATGTTAATGTGTTCACTTTTCTTTTCTGATTGACAAGGAACAAGATGGTGAGCACGAGGCGAGGGCGTAAAGTTGAGGTACATGGTGAGTACGAAAGGAAGGATGTTTCACCTTTTATGTTTGTAAGTTTGGCTGCTTAATCTTTAGCTATCATCCTAGCCAAAGTTGAGGTACATGGATTGGATTACTTCTTCTTCCCCATTCATAAGTTTAGGAAGAGATGATGCAGAGTTAGATCCAGAATCTGTGCACATCAATTAAAGCTCCTCAAGAAGAGGTTTTTCCACTGGATCCTCATGATCCTACTCAGGGTTCTACTCAAGATCCCCATCTAGATCTGCATCTGGATTTTCTTTTGAATCCTCATCAAGATCTTCTTTTAGACTAGTAATCTTTATAAGCTCCTCTAGATCTTCTTCTTTAAGAAGTTCAAAATCTGAATCCTCACTCTAAGGTTCTATTTCTGGAACATTATCATCCAGATGTGAGGAGTTTAAAGAACTATATTCAGTAAGATTTTAGCACTACATGAAGTCATTTCACTCATTTTCACATAGAAATTCAATGATAAATTTTTTTTCATAATTTTCTGGAATTTTTAAACATCTAAAAGTGCTAAAAAATATACTGAATACTCATAAATAGGTCTAAAAGTACCCCTAAAATAGGCAAATTATATATCAAAATGTAGATCTTGATTTTAGGGATTTTTAGGAATAAACCGCGCCTTAATCAGAGTCCGGACGCGCCCTCACGTGCCCATGGAAGATTAAATCTAGAAAAAATAAAAAAAACTGGACAGACCTACTCTCGGCCCTGGCGCGTGTATTACATGAGCCATTCAAAAACTGCCACGTGTCTCACTTACCAGTAGCCACGTGGCATGTTAGCAAATTTTTTTTTAATAATTTTATGTTTTTTTTATTATTATTATTATGGATCCGGGTTGGACCCACTGATTCGACCCGGTCCAGTACCCCTTGGCCCAAATATTTTTTTAGATGGGCCTCCAAGAAGCCCAAAACAAACAATTGTGTTTTTTTTTAAATTCCTCTATGGGCCTCTTTGTAGCCCAAGTCAAAATTCTTTTTTTTTTTTGCGTCACCGTATTGCCTCTTTTTTTTTAAAGGGTCCAAAACAATGTCGTTTTGGCTGGAGGTCATCTTCAACCTCTAGCCGGGTCACGACGACCCATTTTGCAGGGGTGGGCGGGTTTGTCTGACCTGCAACCTTCTCTCCTCCGTAACTCGGCCGTCCGACGTCCGTTTTCAACATTTTTGGAGTCATTTTCCATCATTTTCGCGAGATCTACACAATGGGACTATTTTTAACGTCTAAATCGGAGTTTTTCAGATGACCTAATTTTACCCGAAACTTCTCTCCTCTATAACTCTCTCCTCCTACGTTCATTTTTTACTTTCTTGGAGTCTATTCCCATTATTTTCGCGAGATCTTCTCAATGGTACTAATATTAGAGGCTAAAACTGTTGTTTACAAAAACCCAAAAAATTTGTAACTACCGTATATGTCGTTTTTCTCCGTTTTTAGTTCTATTACATGAACTACTGTGAAAAACTAGTAGAGACAGATTCATGCAGCGAAAATAATCATAAAAAATAAGAACCTGGCTCGGATACCATTGTAGGTTTTCGAGTGTACCTGTTGTCGGTTCCTTACTTCAGGTACCCACGCGGCAACCCGGTACAGTTACTGGACTCAGGTCTCTGGTACACAGCAAAAGCACACTCAAGAGAGGAGAAGAGAGTCTGTCTGTGAAGAAACTTCACTGTTCCAGCGAGAGCACACCCGAGCACCACCTTTGTGAAAAACATGCTCTGCTTCTTCTGTTGCCCATTCACGTTCCATTAACCGATAATGGGGGAAAGGGGTGGTTACTTTATAACCACTCCCTCCATCAGTTTGAATATCTTAGGATATTCATACTGATGACCCAACTCTTTTGGGTATTTACATTACAGTCCCATATACACATATGGGTCTGGGCCTTATACATCAAGGGTGGACTGGCCTATTTCCCTACATAGAGTCTTACGGTTAAGTAATAGTCATATATCATCCATGGACTCCTAGTTAATGCATTAAAAAATATCTGCCCTTGTTGACTTTTGACAACTAAGAACCCATACCCAATATCAATTACGTTGATAATCCTTTTCTTTGCCCACAAAGCCTGTAGTCTAGATTGTAATGCTTTGTAACAAATACCTTTATCAAGCTGTTTGACGATCACAGCCTTTCCCCATGCTCTGCAAAGTTTCGTCTTCATCTTCCTTGAAAACGAGAAAGTAGAAAAATTTCTTGTAGGATCTTCTATAGTGTTGCATAGTGGCTCATCATGTCCCTGTTCACTCTGTTTCAGGGATTTAGACATGCTATCATCAGAGTACATCTCCTCATCTTCACTCATAGTCTTTACCTTGCTCACTATTCTTATCCACCCCTTCAGTTTATCAGCAAATGAAGTACCACTAGTGACATACTCAGACCCTTTTGATCCTAATAAAGGCCAATATCCCTGAAGCACATTCTCCTTTTCATAATTATTTTCAGCATTTTTAATCTTTTTAGAATTTTTGAATAGTAAGTCATCTTCCTCCTGTGAAGGAGGCATCGTACTCATCGGAGAACTTGAGAGAACAATCGCCATTGCTGCTGAATGAAGGGAATTGGAAGACACGCAGCGAAAATTAACTTTAATTTTTTTTTTCATTCCCAGCCAGGATCTACCGAATGTGTTTAAGTCAAGGAGAAAGAAGTGTTACCTTCGTATTCAAGCTTTGGTCGCGACCTCAGTGTCCACTAGTCGCGACTCTTCGCCTCTGAAACTTTCAGTCGCGGCCTCCTCAGCTTCTTGTCACGACCTGTCGCCTCTGGAGTTTTCAGTCGCGACCTAATCATCTTATAGTCATGACCTGTCATCTCTAGAGTTCGAAGTCGCTACTTCCTCTGCTTCTAGTCGCGACCTATAGTCTCTTTTCGGATTTCTGACGTTCAGAAACCAATTTGGTCGCGACCTCTGTGTCAACTGGTCATGACCTCGTCGTACCTGGTGCTCTTTTCTCGTTCGTAAGAAGTCGACAACTCAGATCGGCTTTCTCTACCAGTATCCACACGAATAGCATTCTAACCACGAACGACGTGCTAACTCCTCTTGTCCCTCTAGGGTTTTCTCAAGATTCCGTCCTCACCGTCTCTATTCCAGTAGTTTCTTATCATCGAGGGGCCCAGTAATATCTCTCTACGAATGTGAGGGACAAATTCCATCTTGACCATTCACATTCCTCCGCATGAAAAACCACTGAGCCCGAATATAGCCTTTATGATCACTCGGTCAAAAGTGACTTTTGACTAGGTCAAAGCTGAGCGTTTGTCATGTTGGAATCCATGATGATCTAAGGTCAAAGGGCATAGTGACATAGCTTGTATATGAGAGAAGCTTATGACTTAACCCATGCAACTCTCTCATAGCGGGTCGGTCCAGCACCCTGTACTCTTACATGTGCCTATGACTTTGATTTATATCTCTATATATCTTCAAAGTCATACTGGTCTTATTTCATCTTGCTCCCGCATAGATGACCGACCAGGGACATTTAGGATAAGATCATGAGTTATCCAAGGATGGTTATCACAGTAAACATGCAAATAATGTGATAACATAATAAAGACATTCAAGAAAATAATAATGTTTATAAGACAATGATTGGCCCCTAGAGCACAATTTCCAATACTGAATTCTTCCTATACCTGGACAAGTTAATCAATTAACCCTCACTAAGAATCTAATTTTATATTCGTTCCAAAAAATGAGGAAACACATATCAAGAGTAATGAATAAAAAGCCCATGGGCTTACATATGTAAACATGAAATTAATAAGAAAGAGGCCTATACATTACTCCTTTTAACAATGGCCACAAAAATTGAAATTAGCGGCCCAAAATTATAGACATTTTTCATTTGTCCATAAATTCCAGAGTAATTGTCATAGTGTTGGCTGTTGATAGGTCCTAGAGAATATAGAACGACAAAAAAAATCTTATTTGGTACGCTCTCATAATTTATAATAAGTTGTACTACTAATAAATAGTAAATAATTTTTTATTTATCAGATTTTACACAATGCCTGAAAAAGCCTCTTTATGTGTATGATATGGCTATTTTGGAAAAAGAAACAAAAGAGAATCATTCAAACTTAAATTTTTTTTTGGTAAAAAAAACTTAAACAACCGAACCAATTAAACCCCTTAAATATGATCAATTATCAACAATGCTTGTACCCAAAAAAAATTATCAACAATGCTTGCATTTTTTGGGCCGATATCATTATTTGTTTTTTATGATAAAATCAAAGGCGAAACATTATGCTATCGGTATTCATTTTAGTTTGTCATAATGATGGGCCCATGGCCCAAAACATCCTTTGAAACAGTTTTTTTAAATGAAAAAACCTAGATATATTAAAAAAAATCTCCTATTAAAATATTTACTATCCAAAAGTATTGAGCTAGTGCAAAATATAATTTTTTTTAGCTATATAAAAATATATTCCGTTTTACCTCTAAAATAAAAGACTTTTTATATAAAGTTAAAAATATGTTACATATAACTAAATAAGAGTTGTAACTATTAGTATGAGTTGCACATGTCCTATTTTAGATACAAAACAAAATATATCTACTCATAATTAAAGATAAGTTGTATTTGCTAAAAAAATTAAGTTCTTAAACAAATCTTAAATACTTTAGACAATAAATATTTTAATGGAGTTTTTTTTAATATATTTATTTTTGCATTACATTACATTCCGTGTAGAGGTGGGAAAACGGGCTGGCCCGCTCAAAACGGGCCAGCCCGCTTCTAGCCCGCGGGTTAGCGGGGCGGGCTGTGCAGCCCGCCCCGTTTTGGGGGCGGGCTAGCCCGCGGCCCGCCCACTTTTTTTTTTTTTTAATATTTTTAAAAAATTATTTTTAAACTTTTAAAATACTAATAAAAAATTTCTAATGTTATATTAGTATAATAAAAAAATTGTTCATATTATACTCCTAAAAATTCATATTTTTTATAAAAAATCTCAAATTTTATAACTATAAATCTAAATAAACATTAACAAATATTAATCAATTATTATATATCAACAAATAAGTAATCATCTTTACTAGTAATTGATAATGAAAGTATTCAAAATAATATTTGAATAAAATAAATAATATTATTAAAAATAAAAAAAATAAAAAAAAAATAAAAAACGGGCTGGCGGGCCAGGAGGGGGCGGGCTGTGCAGCCCGCCCCAAAACGGGCTGGCAAAATGCCAGCCCGTTTCTGGCCTGTTTTTCCAGCTCTAATTCCGTGGTATCTAAGAATGAAGCACTTTGTTATAGGTTTTATATTATACATTGATAAATTAAAAGGAACAAAAGAATTTATAATTTCACCTTTTACAGATATTATAGTTCAAAATAAACAATATATATAGTTTCAATTCAGAATAATGCTAATGGGCCAAAATTTATGAATAATGCCATAATAGTTATTTAAACGTACAAAGATTTTAGACTGATGATTCAAAAATTAACATTTTTTTTTTACCAACGGGGGTTGGTCCGAGTGGTAAGCGGTTCGGTATCGCTTAAGCGAGGTCTCGAGTTCGAGCCTTGGCGTACGCAGAAAATCCCCGTTGGGAGACTCACCCACCATAGCCAGGTGCGCGACGCCGGTCGAATCCTGATGTAGTCGGGGCAAAGTTCCGGTGAACAGGGTGGGCAACAAAAAAAAAAAATTAACATTTTTTGTCTCAAAGTTTATGAGTTGTGTATTGAAAAAACCCATCAAAATTAATATTACTTTTAAATTTAAAAAATACTTATAGAAATATTTATATATTACCACCAAACAAGTCCCCCACATCAAAGTTTTAACTTATAATTTTTTTAAATTATAAATAAACGCCTTATCAAATAAGCTAACTTTTTTATTGGTAAATTAACATTGTTTCCAATGGTAGGTTGAGTGCCCCACTATACTTACATTCAAAACAAGTCAATGGAAACTTATACCGTTTTAAAATTCAATTTATAAGTCCGTTTCAACACTCTACTAGAATGAAGAAAAATCTTAACAGGGTCTAATTTTTTTTTTTTAAATTCTACTTTACCCATATTAAATTAAATATATATCCTTAAAAAATCTATTTTCTTACATCAACTTTGAACAAGGACAAAATAAATTAAAATAAATAATTAATGTGATGCCTTAGAAAAACGGAGTGACTTATAAATAGGACCGGAAGAAGTTTATAATTTTAGTAAATTTTTCAAAGTAAGGGAAAAAATAAATAACATAAAAATTCCAATGAATTTTTGATTATTGAATACACTCCCGTATCCAAAGCAAATAAAAGCCTCTCATCTCACTCATCTACAGAGGATGTATACTACCTAGGATTCTTCAAAAAAACACTAACCATCATCTTGAATATTTCGACAAAATCAAGCACTGTAGTTTCATAATTCCTTTTTTGAATTCAACTTCATACTTGACTTAACCTGTTGTCACAGTTCAATAGTAGTAATATACTAATATACTTCCTTTGTAAAACTCACAAGGAAACTTTACACACAGTCTACTACTAACCCTCCAACCTGCTGTTTTGCAAGGTATCTTTCCCTTCTGTTTTTCTGGAAACATAGATGTCATACAAAGAAACATTTATAAATGTAAGAATATTGGTTTAATAAAAAAAATTTGAATATTGGGGAAAATGACATTTAAAATCCATAACTCATGTTAATGGCAGCCAAGAACCAAGAAATAAAAAATTCTCTCGAAAGCAACAGAAATAAGTTTCCATGGTTGGTTCTTGTAGTTATTACTCATATGCTTCCAAAGGATGCAACCATCTTTTCTCTTTGCGAATAAAAGTTTAGGTGAGTTATATCTTGGGGCTTACTAAGGAACAAGCAATCCTCACGGCTTAAAGTACTTATAGAAAAACTTTCAATTATCTTAAATTTTATAATGAAAATATCTTAAAAGTTATTAATTATCATTAATACAAAGTTATGAGTCCTAAACTGTCATTTTCCCAAAAAATTGCAAGGAAAAAACATACTCACCCATTCATCTATGACTTCCCCTTGCCCAATAATCTCAGAACCTGAATCTTCTGGAGGCTTCTTACGAGCCTCAAGTGCAGCATCAGCTTCAGCCAACTGCCTCTTCAATTTCTCCAAAGCCTTGATGGTACAAAATCAAATCCCATAAATAATTAGGCAATATGTAATTAAATTGTAGGCTAGCTTTTCATAAGCATGTGCATTGAAATAGCAGATACTGAATCTTTAACACGAAAAAAAGAGTCTCGAGTCAAATAGTGCAAAAATATAGAGAAAAGTGAGAGCAAGGGGGTAAAGAAGTAAAGAGAAGAAGCACAGAATTTGGCACCGTACATAATGCATGGATGAATCCTTAAAGACTTACAGGACTAGCTCGCTCTGGATCTATGAACACAACCCGCAAAATCTGCTCCACCCCTACTTGGTCCTTCTGCTCATCAAACTTTTGTAGGAAAGAAGAAACACTAAGAATTATATTAGAGAAACTTAAAACAATAGAAGAGACTATAGAACATTAGAAGAGTGTAAGGTTGTCAAGAAAACGAAAGGATGTAAAAGAATGAGAACTACAGGAACAGAAAATTTTGAGAAGACCAAATATAATTGTCATAAGAAAAATTGACAAAAATGATATTTAGATAATCAAAATATAGCATAACAATGTGTCCATTTCAATCAAGTACAACTGAAATGAAACAGTTTGAATTGGTGTGCAAAAAGAATGGATATGAGAATTATAGTAGACACAAATAGCGAGATTTCCTCAAAGGAAAGGGTGAACAGGTAAGAGACAATGGTAGGATTTTTTTTTTTTTTTTTTGACCTGGACATTGGTAGGATCAAACAACATAAATATCAAAATCTTATTTTTATGATAAGGGTAAACATAGTGAATTCAACTAACCACCAGCTCAGGTACATAATCAACATAAACAGTGAATTCAACATCTTATGTTTATGATAAGGGTAAACATAGTGAATTCAACTAACCAGCTCAGGTACATAATCAACATCTCCTTTGACTTTCAGGCTCATGATTTTAAATTTGAGTCCACTTTTTTCAGGCTTTTCATTATTTTCCGGTACCTCTACAAACTTGAACACTGGCAAACCAAATAAAAATTGATGAGATAGTTTGCCCTGTGGCAATTATATGTTCCACACAGAAAGTAAAAGTATTGAGAAATTAAATGTTGATTATTACCAATAGCAATAATACTCTCGCCAGGTGCAAGGACAGCCCCAGGAGGACGCATGAAACAGCTTTTGGGTGATGTTGTTTGGAACTGTATATACATGACAGAAGAAGAAAGAAATGAAATTTTAATCAGAGGCAGATAAATTTGTTTTACAGCAATAGATAAGTACTCTTTAGGAAAATTCTGACAAAGCAGCGGCAAAAATAAATAGTTGGGTCTGATAAGTGAGGAGTAACAAAAAATGGAAAATCCAAAGTGGGAAAGTTTAAACAAACTAAGAAATAAACAGGTGCTTATGTTTAACCATACCTTGAAAGCTACATAGGATTTGCTAGTGTTTTTAATCCTGATGGCACTCTTAGCCTGCTTCCCTGGTTCATCTTCACATGAAGAACAACAAAGTAAGGACAAAAGATATTACAGAATGCAATTTAAGAAATCATATGGAGAGCATTACCGGAAGACAATATATAAATAAATCAAGAAAACAAAACAGATATGCACCCACTAGCCCATAGGCATTCATTAGATATGCCCTGTTCTCTGTGTCTGCACGAGCTAGTACAATATTAGAAGACCCCGGGGAAGCTGCATGATCATGATTATGGTATCTTATTTGTTGTCAAGCTCAATGTTTAGACATCCAGAAGATATTCGTTTTTTGAACGCCTCTTTCTCTAGAAAACATATTTACTAAAGCTGGCATTAAGAAACATAATAGCATGAGACTGTTATCGCCATGATATAAGGTTATCTTATCTATCGTTTTGCTCAATTAAAGACAGATGGAAACTAAACTTTGGGAAGCTTGTCACATTATTCTTTTCAGAAGAGCAAATCTATCATTTTAGAATGCCAATGGTATTTATTAATGAGACACAGAAATGGCACATTCCTTGCATTCGTCAGATCAGAAGGCTGAGATGGACTCAATTCGTCCTATAGACATACAGGTCAACGGGAAATTAAGATGGAGGTCTCTATATGAATACGTAAACTAATCAATCCCTCAGCTTATGGATGATATAAGGATAGAGGAAAAAATTCGTCCACGAGAAATGCCCAAGATTAACAAAAAGAAAAACTCATTTTCTAGATATGAATATCTGGATGAAGAAATTGAGTACCAAAGTAAGTACAATCATTCACAAGTTTTCTCCTTAGGAGAGAGCAGCCCAGTGTGATGAGTTATGAGAGTAGCTAAAATAATTTTGTCAATCCAAAAAATATTCGGTAAATTTTTCCCCAACTTCGTCCCGTCAAATTTTTAGTTCTGAAGTGATGATGGATTGGTAATAAAAAGTATCATATTCCGCAAAATAATGCTGCGCAACATATCAAATAAACAAAAAAGTACCGAAGAGAACTTCAAACAAGTGCTACAGTCAGGAACTAGAAGGGAAAATAAAAAGTTTATTCGAGCCATCTAAACTTGGAAACATTAATGTCATCAGCCAATTTTGAACCAAATTAAATTTAAGCAGCAAAACTATTAACCATTTTTAGCCACAGTTTCAAATACTCAAGAATTCCATTTAAAGACCTGATCACCCCATTTCATAAAATCATTACTAAAACCCAATTAAGGAAATCATAGCCAAGACCAAAGTCAGATCGTTATCAAACTACTAGATATTGAATTGCGTACCAACTAGCACAAGAATTCACCAATTTTCAT
Organism: Leucaena leucocephala; assembly: GCA_037074615.1. Taxonomy (NCBI): domain Eukaryota; kingdom Viridiplantae; phylum Streptophyta; class Magnoliopsida; order Fabales; family Fabaceae; genus Leucaena; species Leucaena leucocephala. The sequence continues at coordinate 10,299,041 of CM073549.1, forward strand.
AATTAAGGTATTTGAGAGAGAGAGAGAGAGAGGGAGAGAGCAAAATGGGAGAAGCAAGTCATACAAGGGAGGTAAAGCTTCTTGGAGGGATCAAGCTTGAGAAGACGTCGGGTGGGAAGAAGCGATCGGGCAATCGAAGAAACCGAATTGGAACTATGAGACGTTGAACCATCAACCGGAGGATGAGAAGACGGAGCTTTAGCCGCCGGCGTTGTAGCTGAAGAATGACGAAACGGAAGCTTGAAAAACTTCCATACCTTGCCGTCGGAGTTTGATCGCCGGTTAGAAATCGCCATGCCGTTCTTCTGCCTCTCCACTCCGAGCTACTTTAACAGCAAGCAGAGGCCAACGACTTCGTTTACTGACTTCGACTTTGGGAAATTCAAAGTCTCCGGCAAATTGAAAGCAAAATTGAACACTGTTTCGCGCTTTTGACTTTTAATTAGACGGAAGAAGAAGCAAAACGGTGACTTTGGAACGTGGAATCCACGCCCGTGGCTTTGCGTAAATAAATAAATAGTTTATCACCGATGGGATTTCAGCCCCCAACATTAGATTAATCATTTTCTTTACTCATTTCATTAAGGACAAATATTGAATAATTTCCTCCGGCGAAAATTATTAAATAATTTTATTATTAAAAATGATTAGGTTTTTGGCTTATACAGTGTATTAATATTTTGAGTAAAATATATCAACTCCCCTATATTTATTTTAAAATACAGAGATCTCTCTTCTATTTTGATATTGTTTTAAAAATTAAAGTACATGTTGTATAAACATCCCTTTTTGTTTTGAAATTCAAGTTTCATTAGCATTGACCCATCATTTTGACCAAAATGCCCCTAGTTAACATAAATGTTACAAAATAATCATTTAATCATATATTTTTAAAATTAAAAAGAAAAATTTTAATATATATTTCAAATTTTTTTCATTTGATTATCATATTACAAATTTAATTAATTTTATAACCACAAATTTTTATTTTTAATAAATTTAATTATTTAATATCATTTATTTATTAAAAATTAATGTAATTATGTTGACTAAAATATTTTGCAATTATATATATGCATTTTCAATTAATTTATAAAGTTATAAAATGATATGATTTTGAGATACTTATATTACTATGTTATAATTCAAAATTAAATGCGTTTCATTAAACACACGTTTGTTAAAAAAATGTAATCAAATTTTTTATCAAGTTGTTAATATTTTTCACATTAAAAAATTTCTTAATTTTTGCCCATTAGTAAAAATATTAAATAGATTATTAATAAATATTAATATTAAAAGATAAATTAGAGATTTGCTATGAAGGGTAAATTAATAAGCATGGTTTATTCCAATATAGTTTTTAATTAAAAAAATATACTTCAAGAATAATTTTAGAATATTTTTTAACAGTGTTAATGGTTTGGATTATAATGTATATTTTCAAAATAGAGAAGTTTGTGTAATTAAGACAAAATAGGAGGGTTGTTAGATTATTTTGTTAGATCTAGTATTTTGATTACGACAATTAATTGAGAAAGAATTTTACAAGATTTTAACTAGTATTTTCTTAAACCGATAAAGAGCTTATTGATAAGATTATCGATGGGACAGTTATTTGATAAATCAGAAAGAACTTTTGATAGAAAATGTTTTATGAAATGCATTTATCAACGACCTATTCGATAAAGTTTCTTATCGATAAAGATTTTAATAAATCAATCATATTTATTTGAGAAAATTTTGAGTCACGCTATTGTTAAAATTGAAATTATTCGAAACTCTATTCGATAAGTGGATTTAACGAATAAGCCTTCGATAAGTTTTGAAAAGATTCAGTTTGTTTATGAAAAGTTTTATTGAAGAATTGATCAAACAATAGATTTATCGATAAGATATTTAATTAATTAACTCTGATTTATAAAAGAAGATATCATGTTTTCAACGAATCATTTATCCAAAGACTATTCGGTAAGAGGATTTATCGAATAACTCTTCGATAATTAAGGAAAAGTTTCTGAGTTTTTTAAAAGCACTGATGAATGATATTTTTATATTCTATCACTTCGCTTTTGATATTATATTTTGTAAAACCTTATTATTATAAATTTAGAAAGTTTAAAGGTTTAAAATCTGATAATTGAAAATATTTTAAGACAGTCCATATCACTTAGTTTGAGTTTTTTTATAAATAATTTTTTACAAGCGGTCTAATTGATTTCTTTTCAATTTGATATTTGGAATCTTAAGTTACAAATTTATATAAGATCAAGTAAAAGAGAAAATAAGATGTTTCAAATCATTAGGATCTTAACTTGATAAATATTTTATTGGTGATTTGATTATTTTAAAATGTTTTGAAGATGATTCATTGTTTAAATATTGATACATCTATATGAATCATCTATGATTTGTTTAGACTTGAAATTGTGAAAATTAGATTATTCATGAATGATTCAAAGTCTAATTCATTATACTCTTATTGATGAACTATTCAATCAGGCCATTTATCAAAGAGATATTCGATAAGATCCTTTGTTAAGCTTAATCTGTTGAAATTCTGATTGATAAGTCCTGAAAAATAACTTTGATGAGCTTATGAATTAATTGGACTTGATTGAATTAATGATCTTTCTAAGTTTATAGTCTGATTTTATTTGGCTTATTTGTTGAATGATTATAATCTCATAAATTGCTCTGATGTGTTGACATACTTAATTCTAAATGATCTTATAATCTTATATCTCGTGGAATTACTATAATGTATTAAATGATATTCTTGATATGATGAATGGTCTTATGAGATATGATTTCCATATATGATTATGATTTGATAAAGGATCAATGAAAGTTCAAATTCTGTGTTTTCTATTCATTTTGTTTTAGAAAATTATATGTTTTCATATTGGAAAGGTTGAATGATCATATTTTTGAAAACTCTTGATTTTGATATAAGTAAAATTCTTTCAAATGATTTTAATTTTAAACCAAGAAAGGATTGAAATGAAAATGTAAGAAATTATTTTTCTTAAATGTTAGAGCAATTAAAATTTTGTGCAATGCTTCATCTGAAAGTGATTATTTAAAAATCAAATATTGCTATAATGTTAGATATATTTTCAATACTCTTGATTCCCTCTATTCCTCTAACAATTGCGTTGAAGCTTGTAATGTTGATTGTTTATTGGTACCTAAAAGATGCAAATCTACTCATGATGAACAAATAGAAGATGGTGCTGAAAAAAGAGAAATCACAAAACATCTTCATGTCAACACAAAGGAACAAGAGGAATAAAAGACTCAAGAAGAGCTTAATGCGTATGAATATGATGAATCATTATTTAGAGCTCAGAATATGTCAATGGTAAATAGTCTCAATCCCTCCTATAAATTTGAGAAAAATGATTTCAAAAGATTTTATGATATGATTTTTTAACAAATTCTTAATTCTATTTCAAAATGCAAAAATATTTTCCATTTCAATGATATTACAAAAAGGTTGATGGGAAGAAATAAATTTTGCAGAATAATTATAGATCGCTTCTACTGGACTAACACAATACGTGCAGATATTCCTCTAAAGTGCACTACTTTATTGTCTGCAATTATTGTGGTGAACAAAGTCACATTTCTCACACACGTTATATTAGAAGAAATCCTAATATGAGAAATTTAATTTGGGTTCCTAAAGGACAGTCAATGTATGAAACTAACTACCAAGTACCCAAAGTTAAATGGGTACCAAAATGTCCTTCTAGTGCTTCAAATGTGCATGATTACATTAAGAAAGATGGGCATGGTACAAGGAAAAGGGGTATCTAAGAGTTACTCATGTATCTGTGAAAGCTACATCATCTGAGAGAACTTGAGGAGACTCCATTACTGCAACTTCAAAGTGAGAAAGCAATGGATAAAAGCCCAAGAAGTACGTTGTACCTCAAGAATGGACTATCATACCATACCATTCAATTATCTTGAGGAGAACAAAAGAAGAAGAAGGATCTCTCATGCTTCAAATATCATAATAGTCGAGAGACTATCGCAAGCGAAGAAATTTAAAGATGCGATGGATATGAAAAGGTAATCCTTCTTCCACATAAGGTTAAGGTACAACTATAAACTTTGTGCATTATCACGTTTAACATATCTTTGAAGTTTACATATGTATCTTTAGGAATAAGCATTGCAATGAATTTTAAAATCTTTTCATATTCTTCTACTAAATTTATCTAATAAATATTGTGTAAAGAAGAAAAATGCAATGTTCAGTAGTTCAATTCTTTATGCATACATGTTTTGAAAAATAAAGAATATCATCTATCTACATAAAGTAAACATGCTCAACCATTCTAAATTATTTATACTCACTCTATATAACACCTTACTTTCGTACGTCTTGGTACTATTATGTAGCATTTAGAACCATTTATATGATCATTACTGTGGTTGTTGTAGACTTAGACTCTTTGAAGAACAACGACAAGACTAAATTAGACCTTAGCAACCTTATGGAACATTATAAAAGTTGGCTAGGAGTAAATCTCTCTTATTGCCCTAAAGTAGTCAAAATATTTTACTGCAATATGAGAATAATTGATGAGGCTATTGAAGATGGTGAATTAGTGGGTAGCCATATGATCACAGAATTAAGAGGAAGAAAAATAAGGCTGGATTCAAATATAATTAACTTGATGATAAAAACTACAAAATTTGAAGAAAGGCCAGAACTATCCATGAGACAGATCTATGATATTCTGATGCTAAATGACAACTTCTCAGGGGATTTAAAATTTGTACCAAAGGGCATGTGTGATTATCATAGGATAATCCACTACATCTACTCGAGAAGTATAGTTAACAAGTCAGGAATCTTCACCTACATGACTCAAGAAGATTATAGATTGCTGGCCAGGATAATTAGTAGGGAAATGATCAACATTGGGGATTTAATATACAATGAGATAAGGAACTTTTATTTTTCAAAATCCGACACCATTCCTATGCCCTATCCTCAACCAATTTCTCTCTTCCTTCAATAAAACAAAATAGAGTATCTGGAGAAAGGGGAGAAGAAAGTAAAGGTGCTAAGATTTAGGGCTGAGGAGATCCATCAAATGAGAATTTCTTTACCACTGACAAATGGAGGGAAGAAGCCATAGAAAAGGAAGCAGCCTATGCAAAATGAAGTTGAATCTTCAGCCGCTTATACTGTTACTTTCACTACACCTTCCTTTGATCAAGTAGCAATGCACGATATGGTCCAGCAAGAGTTTAGAAGTTTTAAAGAAGATTTGCTTGCTTAAATCAAGGAAAGCATGAAGCCATCTTATTATAAACCTAACCTTCCCGAGCTACCCAAAGAGTTAGGACAATCTTTGAAGAATAAGATGGTCTTAGAGGTTGAAAAAGGAATTCAAGCCAGCAATACTCATTTAGCTCATCTTCTTGAAATAATTGTGCTACAGACACAAGCCATCCCATTTCTGAGACAAGAGGTGGTTGAATTAAAGAATCAAGTTACATCTATCTCTTATGGTCCTTTTAACCCTACTCATCCTTCAATCTCAACCCCTAGACCCACTACAACCTACCGCATCCATAAAGTTCCAATTTTAGGACTTTAGGACCTTATTTTTGATAGATGTCAAAAAGGGGGAGATGAACTGGAACTATATAAATTGGAACCATAGTATTTGTTTATGTGTATGATGTAATTGAATTTTAAAATTAATGCAATTTGTTTATGTTTGTAATTGTATTTATGTGATTTCTCATTGATTAGCGCCCAATCAAAAATACAATTTGAAAATTTAAAAAGATTCTCAATTAAGTTTTGACATCATCAAAAAGGAAAAAATGTTAGATTCAATGCTTTGATGATGACATTTAATTGAAAAAGAATTTCACAAGATTTTAAATAGTATTTTTGTAAACTGATAAATAGAATTTATCGATAAGATTATCGATGAGACATTTATTCGATAACTAATAAAGAACTTTTGCAGAAAAATATGTTTTCTGAAAGGCATTTATCGATGATCTATTTGATAAGGTTTCTTATTAATAATGACTTTGATAAATCAATCTATTTAGTTGAGAAAATTTTGAGTCACGCTATTCTTTAAAATGAAATTATTTGAAGCTCTATTCGATAAATAAATTTATCGAATAAGCTTTCGATAAGTTTTGAAAAGACTCAGTTTGTTTATGAAAAGTTTTATCAAAGACTTGATCGAACAATGGATTTATCAATAAGATATTCGATCAATCAACATTAATTTTCAAAAGTAGATATTTTGTTTTCAAAGAATCATTTATCAAAGGATTATTCGATAAGAGGATTAATCAAATAACTCTTCGATAATTAAGGAAAAGTTTCTGAGTTTTTCAAAAGCGCAGATGAATGATTTTTTTATATTCTACCACCTAGCTTTTGATATTATGTTTTGTAAAACCTTATGATTAGAAATTTGGAAAGTTTAAAGATTTAAAATCTGATAACTAAAAATATTTTAAAATAGTCCAGATCACTTAGTTTGGGTTTTCTGATAAACAATTTTTTACAAGCGGTCTAATTGCTTTCTTCTCAATTTGATCTTTAGAATCTTAAGTTATAAATTTATATAAGATCAAGTAAAAGAGAAGATAAGATGTTTCAAATCACTAGGATCTTAATTTGATAAACATTTTGTTGGTGATTTGATTATTTTAAAATGTTTTGAAGATGGTTCATTGTTTAAATATTGATTGATCTGTATGAATCATCTATGGTTTGTTTAGACTTGAAATTGTGAAGATTATGTTGAAATATGCGCTAGAGGCCAATCATTATCTTATAAATATTGTTGATTTATGAATTTCTTAATTATGTTATCATATTATTTGCATGTTTACTGTCATGACCATCCTTGGATAACTCATGATCTTATCCTAAATGTCCCTGGTCGGTCATCTATGCGGGAGCAGAGATGAAATAAGACTAGTATGACTTTGAAGATATATAGAGATATAAATCAAAGTTATAGGCACATGTAAGAGTACAGGGTGTTGGACCGACCCACTATGAGAGAGCTACATGGGTCAAGTCATAAGCTTATCTCATATACAAGCCATGTCACTATGCCCTTTGACCTGAGATCATCATGGATTCCTACATGACAAACGCTCAGCTTTGACCTAGTCAAAAGTCACTTTTGACCGAGTGATCATAAAGGCTATGTTCGGGCTTAGTGGTTTTTCATGCGGAGGAATGTGAATGGCCAAGATGGAATTTGTCCCTCACATTCGTAGAGAGATATTACTGGGCCCCTCGATGAGTGAGTCTGAGAAATGTATGGCCATACTGTAATGGAAAGGTAGTTCCATTTTTATAGTCAGACTACTCAGGGATCAAGAAAATAACGGTCAGGATTAGGAGGATGACGTTCACCATGCCTCATCCATGACCAAAATATCGTGTGACAAAATGGACGTGATATGGTTGTATGAAAGGTAATATCGTTCATCGATCCTCATATGATTTGGGTAGTCATAATGTCTTGCTAGAGACCGCTTACGACTTGTGGATCAGTATCGTAACTGGCCCACTGCCAACTTCATATAGGCCTACAGGGTCGCACACAAAATAGCCCAATACGAGCTATGATGTCCAGATTCATTGAATCTAAGACATGTCTAGATTCAATGAATAATCTAGGGTGGATTTATATATTATATATAAATTTGTATATATATATTATATATATAATATAAGAGATATTTGTAAGATTTAATTTATAAGGATAAATTAAATTTCTATCACTTTTAAATTTAAATTTAAATGGATATGATCTATTTAAATTTGAAATTTAAATTGATAAGATATCACAAATTTGATTTATGAGAATAAATCAAATATAATTTCGTCTTATCTTTATTTTTAAATTAAATAAGTAGGTGAATTAAATATGTGAGACGGATTTAATTAAACCCATATTTATTTAATTAGTTTCTTATCAAATTATGCAATATATGATATTGTATTAATTTCAGAATTAATATAAGATTAATTCTGAAGCCTGGCCCAATAAGGAGCCCGATAGCATCCTATATATTTGACATTAGGGGCTAGGGTTCAATACACAAGAAAAGGGGGCAAGGAGAGTGCAAAAGGTTTACAGATAAGAAACTGCCGAAATAGAGACGGTGAGGACAAAATCTTGAGAAAGCCCTAGAGGGATAAGGGGCGCTAGCATGTCGTTCGTGATTGGAACGTTGTTCGTGTGGATAACTGTAGAATAAGTCGATCTGAGTTGTCAACTTCTTGCGATTGAGAAAAGAGCACCAGATACGACGAAGTCGTAACCAGTTGACACAGAGGTCGCGACTAAATTGACATCTGAACGTCAGAAATCCTAAAAGAGACTACAGGTCGCGACTAGAAGTAGAGGAAGTCGCGACTGCAAACTCTAGAGACGAAAGGTCGCGACTGCAAACTCCAGAGGCGACAGGTCATGACAAGAAGCTGAGGAGGTCGCGACTGAAAACTCCAAAGGTGACGAGTCGTGACTAGTGGACACTGAGGTCGCGACCACAGCTTGAATACCGAAGGTAACACTTCTTTCTCCTTGACTTAAACACATTCGGTAGATCCTGGCTGGGAATGGAAAAATTTTTAAAGTTAATTTCCGCTGCATGTCTTCCAATTCCCTTCAGTGGTATCAAAGCCATGCTGTTTTGTGTTTAAGTTAGGTTTGATTGTTGATACATGTGATGTATGTTAAACTTGTTAGCCGATTATATGATAACATGCGTTTTATGTATGACATAAAGGGAATCCATTTTATGTATGACATATATGGAATCTGAAAGGAAATTGAAATCGGTGGTGAATGTTAATTGATTTGATCAATTAATATTGATGGGGGTCTAAGGAAATAGAATTAAGATTCTTGATCATATAATACCTGATCGTAGCGCAACATAATCGTAATATGTATTGACTTTCCTGGTGTATGAATGTTTTGAAATATTTATTGCCCTTCACATAATATGAATTTTGATTCTTGAATATTTGGGTATGGTGAACAATATGACTCTAGATTACAAGTGTTGTAATTTTTCTAAATACGGCCTGCGTGTCGTGCCTTCCTCTAATTACTCTCGTTGTACATTCTCTTCTCATCTCACTCCCCTCGAATGTTAAAACGAGGTTTCTTTATGTAATTTTCCTATTCTAATTAGACAGCTCCTCTCATTGGCTGAGGGGACTTAGGATAGGTGAGCCATATTGTATCACGTTTAAGATTATGCATCTTATGTTTATATGTTCGATATGCATATTCCTTGTATGAGATACAACCGAGATACATGCATTTTGTAAACCAGATAATTAATTAAACCCTCTAAATAAAATCTTAAGTCATAATGCTGTCAATTAATGAACACTTGTCAAAACCTCGATCGCTCATTTGTAGGCTCCACCAAAGTGGGTGTGATAAGACACATTTTGTATATGGTTTCTACGACATTTTTTAAGAGCTTTATTGTGACTTTACCATTCATTTCATGCCTTAAACTGTACTTTTGTATATCACATGATTGTGCGTGGCAATGTGCTAATTAAAGGATAAAATGGTAAAATAACTTCCCCAAACTGCACATATATTGTTATCTACTGATTTAAACTTTTACAGCGAGCTTTTATGTTCAATTGCAGGTATTTTGGAGGAGACAAGGACCAAAAAGAAATCACAGGTGAAGTCACGTCTCTGCCTTCTTTAGTCGCGACCACAGTATCCTCCAGTCGCGACCTCATTTATTCTACTGGATCTTTCCTGTGCTCACAGGTCGCGACCAAAAATGTATTTGGTCGCGACCAAAGAAGACAGACGCGAAGCTGTGCGTTTCTGATTTGGTCAACTTGCCTTTAAAAGGGGTGGTAAGCCACAGATGCAGGGAGTTCGGTTTCTGGAGACCTGATTAGGTCAAGAGGCAGCTCTCACACCTTCATTCTTCATCTTCTACTTTCTCTACCACTTTGAAGAGATATCTTCACCACCATTCTCCATTTTTCCATTGTTTCTTCATGGCACCACTCTTGGATAGTGATTGCAGTGCAGCAGGAGTCATGAGAGGCTAAACTCATAGTCCCTTGGTGATGGATTTCGTGTCTTGAGTTCATGAACTGAATTGGGGAGTTTCTTTTGTCCTAATTTGTATCTTGTCATATTATATTTGCTGCTAGATATAGAGTTTTCATTATATGAACAAGATTTGAATATGGATTGATTATTCTCACATTAGACAATTGTAATTTACTTTGGGAGTTTTGAATGCTGGTTTAAATGCAATATTTCAGATTTGATTTTAAGCTAGTTGAATGGTTGTGAACGATTGTTGCTAATTGATTCGATTGCTTGAATTCTAGGGTTAGTCGATTGACACTCATTTGAGGGCATTATTTACAATCTGGTTTAAATTGCACTGTCACATCCTTATTTTTATACATCTTAGGAACCATTCAGTAGCATTTGGAACCACTTTCAGGGTTATAGAAGTCCAAACTATCAATCTGGAATTCTACTCTTTCGGTACTGTTCACTGTGGCAAATTCCAGATGAGCGACTTGACTTTGAAAAATCATAACTAATTCTAGAAACATCAAAACGAAGTGGTTCAAAGTGCTACATGAAGCTAACTCAATTATATTTCAGGGAAAAATCATTGGTTGACCATTACTTGACCAATTCATCGTGGGTAAACGTTTCAAAGTTACCGTTCATCCAGTGATTTTCTCCTGAATCCAGCATTCTGGTTTCATCTTTGGTAATTTATATCCTTTCGTACAGACATCCAAATGGGACATTCTATATATCAAATTAAATCTTAGTATATCTAATTTTTACCATAAAAATTTAGTGCATTAATTCAATCATTTACTATTTTTAATGATTTATCAAACATGCATAGGTCCTCACGAGTTACTGTTCACTGAACCTATTTTCAGCATTCAATCTTCACATACACATGCATACAACCAACACATATTAGTCATACATGCCAGATAACAATTATTATTAGATAATCAACTGTTGTATATCAGTGTATGATCAATCCCCTCAAATTTCTATTACATCTTTTCACTGTCTAAAATCCGGCAGCATAACTGCTATAATTCTTCTTTAGAAAGTAACCGATGTTGTACCGATCCGGTAATTCCCTCATGAGAACTACCATTCTACGTAGTACCCAGGAAAGACTGGATGAACCTGCTGGGTCCACTCACTTCCAGCCTCCTTAGACAGCACTACGTACACAGTACGTATCAGTTCCTTTCCCTATTCCTGCTTTCTTGCCGGAATTTTGGCAGCATAACGGCGTCTCTTAAAATTTCCAAATTTCATTTTGACAGAACCTCCCCTGTAATGTTATGTATGGGAATGAGATTCAAAAGAATCCCAGTAGCAACAATCATAAAAATATATGTAATGCAGAGTGACGGTGCTTGCTTGTGATTGTGTACAGATAAGTATGCTGCATGCTTCCATATTCAATAACATATGATCATAGCATTGGATTAGAGCTTCAAGCATAACATATAAGACAACAATCCAACCAAACAAAAAACACATCACAAAGACATTACATAAGAGCTAGGATTAGTTACTACCTCAAAAGCAGAGCTTCAGAACTTCCCTACTACTTCCAACTTCACCAGAACTTCCTTACTTCTTTCTTCCTCACACTTTCTCTCTCAAGAACTTCTTTCTACCTCTAAGAATGCTTCTTGGCGTGAAAATGAAGAGCTAGGGGGTATTTATAGTGTTGAGCAATGGCAATCTTGTAATTAGGAAGACTTATGATCCTGTGGTCCTGGTTTTTCCTGGAATTTCCTATTTTCTTTAATTTCCTTTTACTGCATCACCCTGGACACCTCATGGGACACCTCACCACCCATATGCTTCATGTGACGAAATTTGGAGGTTCTGGAAGCTTTCCGGTCCAATCCGGTACCGGCCCGGTCCATCGCCTCGAAAAACGTGCCGTTTTCTGAATCTGATGTTTCTGAAGATCCTTTTTATGTCTACTGACCTCACATTTAGTATCTAGACCCTTTATATCATTAACTTTTTAATACTGGGTCCAGACTCAGTTACAGATCCCCTGCGAAATGACCAAAATGCCCTTGGTGCCCTATCTTGTCCTATTTTAACCCTAAGGGCAAAATCGTCATTTCACACCTTTTTGGACCTGGTCAAAGCTTATACTGGCTCTAGTCAACCTTATTTAGACATGTCTTGACCTCTGGGCCTGTCCAGAATGACCAGAATGCCCTTCATTCATCTACTGCCCTTTTTGTACAACACAGGGGCATTTTCGTAATTTCGTACTTTTCCGGGGTTCTGCTGGACACTGGCCCACCTATCAGTCCAAGAGCCTTATTGGGACTCTAATGGCTCCATTTTTTGGGCTTCCTGGGTCCATTAACTATATGACACGCATTACGAGAAATCTTCCTCTGTCACAGTTCACCAAATATTTTAATTATTATTTACCGATTATACACCTTTCCGGACACCGGCTCCTTTTCCCAGATACAGTGTCCTACTGTGTTCAGGCATCCCTGTGGGTCATAACGGTCATCTGACCGAGGTCATCCGATCTCATTCAGCCCCTTTAAAAATACCGATAAATCTCCTACCCGGATCCCCGGAGGCCTCACACTCCGTCTGTATTTGCTATTTTGCGAATAAATCTTTCTACAGACCTCCTATCGGTATTCTGTCAGTTTTCTGACATCCGCCCCATAAAGGCGCATCATCCTGTATTTTCTCACTTATATCTGAGATCTAGGATATCCGGTAGGAATTTTTATAAGTTTTGGACGATCAGTCCATTTCTGGCTATCTGGAGTCTTCAAAAATTCCGGTATTAGGCTGGGTTACCCTGCGTCCCCTGCCCTACCTTCTGGTAGAATTTGGGACTGAAATGCTGTCGGGCAGTGCAAACCACTTCCGGCCTGACTTTCTTTAATTATACTTTAGCCCCAGGAAACTTTTCTTCTTTATAATTAAATCCCTTTTTATTTGGCAAAAATTACACTTAAGGACCCCACCTTTTTGTCTACTTTTCTTTTTGGCCTTAAACTTTTTCATAACTACATCTAAGTCCCTACATTTTCTTTCTTTTGTAATTTAACCCCTTTCCTTGCATAAATAGCCACTATATCTTTAGGGACTTTCACTATTTACCTATAAGTCCTTGATCTTTGACTTATTTGCAGTTTAGTCCCTAAAAACCCTCTGTATGTTTTTAGAACTTCTGTTCAAAGGAGTCTGATAGTCTATCTATTTCAGGCTCACTTTCTGAGTCTCTGGGCCTGAAAATTGGGGTATTACATGCACACTAAGTGATTCTTGGCAGTTCACTAATAGTCTTTAAACTAGCTTTGATTAAAGGAGTTTAAAGAATATTAGGGTTCTGGACTCAATCGATTGATTGAGGTTTAATTCAAGACTTAGTGATTTCAAACTCCATATAAATTGAGAGCAAGGATAGACACGTTTTCATCATCAAGAGTCTGCCACCATAAACCATTTTCTATCTTAACAAAAACACCAAAAACATCTATTTCACTGCATCTTTATTTTACTGCACCCACAAAACCACAAAACCATTTACTCTATACTCAGGTTTTCACTGAATTTGACATCCAAATTGCTAGGATTCCTTTAGAAAGGCTCTTTGAGAAGAACGATAGGGTTGTGCCTTATACTACATTACTAGGGTGCAATTCACTTTATTTTGATGGCTCGGATTGCGACAATCCGACGCTCTCATCAATGGCGCCGTTGCCGGGGAGCCAAGTAATTGGTTCCCTAGTAATTGTTTGTCTATTTCATTAGCTACCTGAGTTATTTTCCTTAGTTTCTTGTTTGCATTTTAGTTTTTAGCAGTTTTCAATTTACATTGCATTCTGCATTTGTCTTGAGTTTTCTGCAAAAATCAGTCGCTGTGTCATTGAGTCCCGACATTGACTTATTTGTGTCGCGACCTGCTTGTTTTCGTTCTATGAAATTTGACTACTCTGTGAAACTAAGTCGCGACCCTTGACACATTTAGACGCGACTTCTGCTCTCTGTGTATTCTTGTCGCGACCTTTGAAACTCGTCATCGCGACTGTTTGTCTCTGTCATTTGGTGTCGCGACCTTGTAGACTCGTTGTCACGACCAAGAAGTATTTCATTGAGACTTATATATATAAGATAAAAAAAAACTCTCTGTGAGTTTGAGTCGCGACCTTTGGTACATTTAGTCATGACTGTAATTCGCTGTGATTGTGTGTCGCGACTTAGTAACACTTAGTCGCGACTAAATAAATTTTTTTGCTGTGAACCCTTCTGAATCTGAATCTGATTGTTTGCATTGATTATTCTTGATTGTTTCTACATTGCATGCGTAAAAGAACTGAACCGTTAGTGGCCTTTGAACCTGAAATTGAAAGAAAACTTAGGAGAATAAGGAGAGAATTTAGGGAATTTAGAGAAGAAGAAGCAAAATCTAGTTCCTCCTCTAGTATTCCAGAGTCTGAAACTGAACTGAATATGGCTGACCATAATGGGAATAATGGGAATGGAGAAAATGAAATACCTATGAATGTAGAGGATAATAAAAGCGTGAGGGAAATTAATCATTCACATGTGAATTATGATCCTTATGGTTTCTATACTGAAGAAGCTAACTTTGAGATTAAAGGAGCTTTGATTGCAGCCTTACCCAAATTTCATGGTGTTGCAGGAGAATGTCCACACAGGCACTTACAAACCATGCATATGATCTTTTCCTCAATGAAGCCTCCAATGACTGCACTGGATGATGTCTTAAGGAGGTGTTTCCATTTCACCTTGGAAGGGAAGGCTAAGGAGTGGCTATACAATTTGCCAACCCATTTTTCAACTCTTACATGGGATCAGTTGAAGTCTACTTATCTTGAGCAATTTTTCCCAGCTTCCAAGACCACTCGGATGAAGAAAGAAATCACTAATGTTATGCAACAGGATGGAGAGTCTTTGCATGAGTATTGGACAAGGTTTCTTAATCTGTTGGCAAGATGCCCTCACCACAACATCACTAAGGCTGATTTAGTAGATATATTCTTTGATGGTCTCCTACCCCACAATAAAGTGTCCTTGAATCTGCTGCGAATGGTTCATTGAGAGATAAGACCCCACAAGCAAGTTGGGAGTTATTCCAGAAAATGGCCAATGAAGACCATCAGACTAGAGATCCAAGAAGAATAACTACTTCATCTTCGAGTAATTCAAATGCAATTTTAGCTGAAATAGCAGCTTTGGGAAACCGAATGGATAAGAGGATAAATCTGATTGAAAGAGAGCTTCATTCCCCAAAACAAGTTCATGCAGTTGATACCTCATAAGCCTTAGTTACAGGATGTGAATCCTGTGGTTCAATGATGCATGCTACAAGTACATGTGAAAGACGTTTTGAAGAAGTTGCAGCAATGTATCAAGGAAGGGAGAACAACTACCAGAAGAGAGACCCATACTCTAGCACATATAACCCTGGCTGGAGAGACCACCCAAACTTTAGGTGGGGGAGTGATAGGCCCAATCAATTCCAAGGAGGTGGTGCTTCTTCAAGCAACTACCAAGGAAATACAAGGTCTATGGTTCCCAACCAACCCAATGCATTAGTGGCATCAAGGCCAGATGAGAGGCAGCACAAATGAGTAATATAGATGGTAGAATGACCAATATAGATCAAAAGCTCAAGGAGAATGATGGTCAGTCCACATCTATAGCTTCAATTCTCCAAAGTATGCAGAAAGATAATGCAGAGGCGCACAGAAAACTTGAAGAGTTAAGCCATAAGAATGCAGATATCATAAGCCACTTGACTCAAGTTTCCAATACAGTGAGTGAAATTCAAGGAAAAAGCAGTGGCAGCATACCTTTAAACACTGTCATGAATCCAAAGAGTCTGAATGCCATATCCCTAAGAAGTGGGAGACAAGTGCACTTTGAAGAAGTTGAAACACCAGAAAGGGGCGAAGAAGATGATGAAATTGAGAATTCATCTCTGTCACAGATGCCAATTGGGAAGTCTGAAAGCCTTAAAGAACAACAGCTAATGATGAAGAAGGCAACTCAAGAAGAGAATTCACAAGCCCAAGTGGAAATACAAAAGCTGCCAGAAGAAGCAACAACAAGACCCAGTCCAGCATGCAAAGGAAAGCAATCTGAGGAGAAGCCGGAGTCAAGTAAGGAAAGAGCCTCTAAGCACACAGGTAAGGAGGTAAGTATAAATGATCT
This sequence comes from Leucaena leucocephala, assembly GCA_037074615.1. Taxonomy (NCBI): domain Eukaryota; kingdom Viridiplantae; phylum Streptophyta; class Magnoliopsida; order Fabales; family Fabaceae; genus Leucaena; species Leucaena leucocephala. Next base: position 10,315,354 of record CM073549.1, read on the forward strand.
CCCTTTTCCTAAATCTTACTTTGCTGGAAAGAAACAGATTGACCCTGATTTTGCTAAAGATGCTTAAAATTTATTCAATAAGTTAGAAATTAACATCCCTATAGTTGAATTCCTCAAGAGAAATCCCAAATATGCCAAATTTTTAAAAGAATTGTGTGCTGACAAAAAGAAATTTAGGCCTCTTGAGAGAATTCAGGTGAGTGCTAATGTGTCATCACTTTTTAAGGCTGAATTACCGATTAAGTGCCAAGATCCAGGCTCCTACACAATCCCGTGCACTATAGGAAATGTTCCTATTAAGGGAGCATTGTTAGATCTAGGAGCAGCCATCAATGTAATGCCTTGGTCGATATACAAAGCCTTAGGTATTAACAATCTTCGAGACACAAATGTAGTGCTCCAGTTAGCTGATAGGACAATTAGGTATCCTAAAGGAATCCTTGAGGATATTCTAGTGCAGGTCAAAGACTTAGTGTTTCCAGCTGACTTTTATGTTTTGGACATGTCCAAAGAACTAGTAAATGACAGCACTTTGATCTTAGGCAGACCCTTCCTCCAAACTTCTAAGACCATCATTAGCATGAAACATAGTTCTATTACAATGGAAGTTGGAGAACATGTGGTAAGTTTTAACATGAATGAAGCAATGAGATATCCTAGTGATAATTCGGGCTTTACTGCTTTAAATGCCATTGATTATGCTGTTGAAAAGACTAGGGATGAACATGAACTGAGTTTGCATGATAATGATAATATGTTTGCGAAAGACTTGTTGAGTGATTTTGTAGAACCCCTAAATGTTCTGGAAGCTGGAAGAGCAACAATGGTAGAAGGGTCGAGTTTCTGTGACTCCAAGTCGTGACTTAAGGACATACACGTCGCGACCGAATTTCAATCTGATACTCACTGTGAACCTACGTCGCGACCGGAGGTATTTTCAGCCGCGACACAAATCTCCCGAGAAGTCGAGTCGCGACTATTGCATGATGAGGTCGCGACCATACATTCCAGAGACAGTCTCTGTGAACTTACGTCGCGATGAGAAATTGAAGATGAACCTAAGATGTCGCGACCAGTAATGGAAGAAGCAACCAGTGACCCCTCCAAAACCCCAGTTCCTTGCTCCACTGCTTCGGTTAAAAGGCCAATATCTTCTAACCCTACTTCTCTGCTCTCAAAGCCTACAATTACCTCACATACTTTATGTTTATTGAACGATTTGATTTGTGCCAATGATACAGGTATGAGAGAGGGTAATCTCAACCTTATTGCAACCGTGGACCAACTTGATCTTGGTGCAACTACTGAAGGGAACAAGAGTGAGGGGAGGGATCTTGATGAACCAAATACGAGCAATTTTCAAGAATCTATGAAAGGGAGTAATTCAAACTTGAATGAATGCCCCCATCTTATTCCTTCTGTTTGTCAACCCCCAGATTTAGAGTTAAAAGTTTTGCCTTCGCACTTAAAATATGCCTATCTTGAGTCAGACTCAAAATTGCCAGTGATAATTTCAAATTCTTTAAATGCTAATGAAGAGTCTAGGCTATTAGAAGTGCTTAGGAAGAATAAGGAAGCTATGGGTTGGCAATTAGCTGACATAAAAGGGATAGATGCCACTGTTTGTACACACAAGATTTTGCTGAGTGAAGATTCCAAGCCAATTAAACAACCCCAAAGGAGATTAAACCCATTGATCTCTGATATGGTTAGGAAGGAGATTAATAAATTGTTAAAGGCGGGAATCATTTATGCTATTTCAGATAGCGAGTGGGTATCACCTGTGCATGTGGTGCCCAAAAAGAGTGGACTGACAGTAGTTAAGAATGAGAACAATGAATTAATCCCTACTAGAGTGCAAAATTCATGGCGGGTTTGCATTGACTATAGGAAGTTGAATGACTCTACTAGGAAAGATCATTTCCCCTTACCTTTTATTGATCAAATGCTTGACAGATTGGCAAGTAAGAGTCATTACTGTTTCCTAGATGGGTATTCAGGATACTTCCAGATTCCCATAGACCCGAGGGACCAAGAAAAGACCACATTTACATGTCCCTTTGGCACATATGCCTATAAAAGAATGCCTTTGGTTTGTGTAATGCTCTTGGCACATTTCAGCATTGTATGCTTTCTATATTTTCTGATTTCATTGAGAAATGCATGGATGTGTTTATGGATGATTTTACTGTTTATGGTAATTCTTTTGATGAGTGTCTGGTGAGCCTTGATAAAATTCTTGCTAGATGTGTTGAGAAAAAACTGGTTTTAAACTTTGAAAAGTGCCATTTCATGGTTGATCATGGAATAGTACTTGGATATCTTGTATCTAGCAAAGGAATTGAAGTGGATAAAGCAAAAATTGAAGTCATATCCTCGCTGCCTCACCCTACCACTTTAAAAGAACTTCGATCTTTTCTGGGGCACGTTGGATTTTATAGACGGTTCATCAAAGATTTTAGTAAAATTGCTTTACCACTCTCGAAACTTCTGCAAAAAGACACTGAATTTGTTTTCTCCAATGACTGCAAAGAGGCTTTTGAAAAATTGAAGGATAGGTTGATTTCTCCACCTATCTTAACTTCACCAGATTGGGATCTTCCTTTCGAACTATCATGCGATGCTTCCAATTATGCTATGGGAGCCATGCTAGGTCAAAAGGAAAGTAACCTATCTAGAGTGATTGCTTATGCCTCAAAAACACTTGATGCTGCCCAAACTAATTACACAACCACTGAGAAAGAATTGTATGCAATTGTGGTGGCTTTGGATAAATTTAGGGCATATCTAATCAATTCCAAAGTTGTTGTTTACACAGACCATGCAGCAGTCAAGTATTTATTCCATAAGCCTCAATCAAAGCCTAGACTTCTACGATGGATGTTACTGCTTCAAGAGTTTGATATAGAAGTGAGAGATTGAGCAGGAAACGTGAACCAAGTTGCAGATCACTTAAGCAGATTACCAACAGAGACCAGGGGAGTACTTAGTTCTGATTTTATTTGTGATTCTTTCCCTGATCAATCACTTTGTTTGGTTTCTGTTGTGGAGCCTTGGTATGCTCATTTGGTTAATTTTATTGAAACTGGCCTAATCCCATCTCACTTGTCTACATTTCAGGATTAAAAGCTCAAGAGTGAATCCAAATACTTCATTTGGGACAAACCTTTCCTCTGGAAGTTATGCTCTGACCAAGTGTTGAGGCGATGTGTCCTAAACCATGAGCACAGATCAGTTTTGGAAGCATGCCATTCATGGGTTTGTGGAGGTCATTTTGGAGGGAAAAGGACTGCACGCAGGGTCCTAGAATCCGGTTTCTATTGGCCCTCCCTGTTTAAAGATGCGTTTGAATTCTGTAGAGCTTGTGATAGGTGCCAAAGATTTGGAGGGATTAGTAAACGGCACGAGATGCCACAACAACCTATTCTGTTTTGTGAGGTTTTTGATGTATGGGGGATAGATTTTATGGGACCTTTTCCACCTTCAGCTGGGTTTCAGTACATTTTGTTGGCTGTAGACTACTTATCAAGGTGGGTGGAGGCCATTCCTACAAGACTAGATGACGCCTAGACTGTCTCCAAGTTCCTAAGATCTCATATCTTTAGTAGATTTAGAGTACCAAGAGCAGTAATCAGTGATCAAGGTACCCATTTTTGCAATAAAATGATCAATAACTTATTAGCAAAATATGGTGTAAATCATAAAGTCTCCACCCCATACCACCCTCAAACTAATGGTCTAGCAGAGGTTTCTAACAGGGAAATAAAGCACATACTGGAGAGGATTGTTAAGCCATCCAATAAGGATTGGAACTTAAGACTAGATGATGCTTTATGGGCATACAGAACAGCTTTCAAAACCCCTCTAGGCATGTCCCCTTATAGGACAGTTTTTGGGAAGGCTTGCCACATGCCTGTGGAAATAGAGCATAAGACATTTTGGGCAGTGAAAGCTTGCAATGAGAACCTGGAAGAAGCCAGTTCAAACAGATTATTGCAGATTCAAGAGCTAGAAGAGATTCGATTAGATGCATACAGCAGCTCTGAAATCTATAAACAAAAGACAAAGTTAATCCATGATGCTCATATTCTGAGAAAGAAGTTTAAGGAAGGCAATCAAGTTTTAAGATATCAGGCTAGGTTCAAATTCAAACATGGAAAATTCAAAACCAGCTGGGATGGACCCTACACAGTTGTCAAAGTCCACGGCTTTGGGATGATTGAATTGCAAGAGGAAGCAACGGGCAAAATCTTTCAAGCCAATGGCCACCATTTGAAACTTTATGAGAGCCCACCACCACCTTGATAGTTAGGTTGTCCCTTTCCTATCTCTTACCTTTTACAAGTTTTTTCTACTACATGATTGATAGGGTGGTTTGATGATTAGAAAGGGATGACTCAGTAGGATAGTTTTCATTTTCAGTTTACTTTTATTCATTATTAATTTCTTTTTGTTTTGCACCATACTCCTGTACTGTCCTTGGTCTATTTGTTTATTTCTTCTGTTCTGGGCTCTTCACACGTACTCAATTGCATGCTATAGTTTACCCATCTTGTCATCATTGCTCCTCTTGTTTTGTGGTACATGATTTGAATGTGACTGTGTGCTTGATTGTCAAATTTGCATTGAGTTTTAGTGCTGTTTTGCTGTGGAAAACATGGTTGAGAGTTTCTTAGGAGGAATTGTAAGAGGTTTTGAGGTACAGTAGGACCTGATTTTTGAACTTGGTCGCGACCTTATGATTTTATGGTCGCGACTAGTTTGTCCTCAGACGGAGGGTACTCCTCTGTTAAATAATGTCGCGACCTAGTATCACTATTGTCGCGACTGTAGCTCTCTGTATACTTGAGTCGCGACCTGAAACACTACAGGTCGCGACCTGACTCCTTGTTCTGCTACGCGTTTTGACCCTTCCGCCTTTTTAACCCTGATCTTTCTTTCCCTAGTCGCGACATTTGCTCTGAAATTTTCTCTCCATAACGTGACTTTTACTCTTCCCTTTCATCTTCACAGCGCACCTTGCCTTCGTCTGTTCAGTTTTCTCCTCTGCATTTCCTTGCTCCACTTTGATTCTGCCGCCATTCTCCTTTCTCCTGCTAGTTCTTCCTCGGTTGTCCGCTCGTATCAAGCTCTACGTGACCGTCCCTGTGCCCTAGCGTCTCTCCTTCCTAATTAACCGAAGCTTAACTTACCCCGCTCCTTTGCTTCAGAGTTTAAGGTATTCTCTTTTCACTAAACTCTTCCTGTTCCTTGAATGTAGTGTCTAGGTTTTACTGGTTATCATTCTGAAGACACTTTGGGGATTTGGTTTGTATCAATGGTAGTTTCTGTCCTAGGTAGAGTTTTGGCAGGTCAGTTTTGGATTTGTGGACATGGCTGATAAGCTTTGCTGATTTGAAAACATTTTGTGTTTAGTCGCAACCTAAAAGCCATCTAGTCGCGACATGAATTTCCAGAGACGAACGGTCGCTACAGATTAGCCTTTTGGTCGCGACGTAACATATCTAAAATCTACGTTGAACTCCTTTTGTATAAAAACCAGCCAATGCACCATAAATTTTGTCTAGGGAGGTTTTCTTTTTAAGGGATAGGGCACTGTTTTGTATTGAGCTGCATTGTTTGACATGTATGCCCAGATGGCCCGTACAAAGAATCCCAACGTTGGCAAAAGATCCAGGTCCAGTGCCCCTGCCAAGTTAACCCGAAAGAAAGCTGAAGCTATGTTCAGCACTCGTGGGGTTGTCCAAGAAAAAGAATTCCCTACCACCGAGGAATTTGATTTTTATAAATTAGCTTTAGAAAGTGGATTTAAGGAGTTATTGAAAAAGAGGACTAAAGCTAATCTTACCTTGGTAAGGGAATTTTATATTACCTCAGCCTTGGAAGAATCCTTGGGGATTGCATTTAGAGAAAAAGAGTTTTTCATCGATGCCTGGGCTATTAAATCTTTTTACAAACTCCCCACTCTCTCTGAATGTCGGTTCCATCATCTGAGATATCATTTAGATGAGGTCCCTTGGGATACAGTGTTGGCCATTTTAGGAGGGGAAGGAGCAGTATGGACAATTAGAGGCCAGAAGAGATATCTGGAGAGGAAGGTTATGAATGATGAAGCTCGGGTTTGGCTCAACTTTATGACTTATAACGTGATGCCTCAGGCCCACATTTCAGATATCAATGAGGAGAGAGCCATCCTGCTTTATTTGTTAATGACCCAGCAACCTATTGAACTCTCCCACATCATTACTGCTGCCATTAGCCATTGTATAAATTCTGTCACAGCCCTCTTAGTTTTTCCCCATTTGATTACAGATTTGTGTAAGAAACATGGAATACCTACCCTACAAACAGATTCCTTCCTTGAGCCTTCCACTACCAAATGTTACAGTGTCTCCAAAGCCAACAAAAAGGCTGCGGAGTTGAGGAGTGCAAAAAGGAGTAAAAGGGTAATTGAGGAAGATGTTGAGGAGGAGCCACATCTAGGGGAAGCTGCTGAACATGTTTCGGATCTCTCTGCACAGCTCACAGCCATTTCTGATCATTTGGTTGCCATTGAATCTGAACTGAAAGATCAGAGAGATCAGAGACGGATCATTATGAGCCACGAATATCGGAGACAGCAGTTCATCGATCCTTTGGTCTTGAAAATTGCTAAGATACTTCACATCGATCTTCCCCCAGGATTCGAGGAGGCTTTCTTCAAGGCCAATATTCATGCCTCTGCTTTCTTTCCGGAGGGGCCAGGTGAACCTTCAGAAGCCCGGGGTACAAATGCTGGGAATGATGATGGGGGTGCTGCTGCTACATCTGAGGATGATCGCGCTTCTGAGGGCGCTCCAGAGGAGAGAGACGAGTAGATTGAGGATTTTTCTTGTTCTGCATTTGTCTTTGTTTTTCTTTGTTTTCATTTGGCTACTGTATACTGGAGAACGACATTGAACTCCTGTTTTACTTTGCTCTCACTAATCCAAAAACTCTGCTTTGCATTATTTTTCCTGATTGTGGTTTGCCCTAGTTTGATTTGCATCTGTGATTTCTCTGGTTCTGTTGATAGTGAGGACACTGTCAAGTTTAAGTGTGGGGGAGGATGTCCTTGTTTTTGTGCTAATAATGTTAAATTTCTTCCATAATCTAATCTTTCATCACAAAACTTTTGGGTTTTGATCTTAATGTGTGATGAATTGCTGAAAATTGGACCCCCATTCTAAATTATTTTGTGGTTGGATGACAAGGTCTTGCATATAAAAATGCTTTGGGTTTTGAAAACCATCAGATAGTATTGGTCGCGACATCCACTGATTTAGTCGCGACCTGTTTGATTCTTGGTCGCGACCTGGTATGAATTGGTTGATTTCAAACTCTCTGTGGATTTGCGTCGCGACCGTTTACACAGACTAGTCGCGACTAATCTGGGAAGTTGAGTCTGCGCTCTTTGTGTTTGTAGTCGCAACCATGAGCATTGTAAGTCGCGACCCGAGTGCACAAATTGTCCATTTATCTTCTCGTGGCTTGGGGCAATGCTGTGTCCGATTGAATTGCTCCTGTGCTTTATAAATGATTCATTACCCTATTATTATTATTTAATTTTTTTTTGACCTTTTACATAAAAAATTTACTGAAACCATCTTCATACTTGAATTTGTTGTTTAAATTTTTTTGGAAATTGGAGTGGAAACACCTAAACTCTATCACATGAGTCTAAATGATTAACTTGAAACTTTTGATCATCGTTTAGAGGGTCTTCATTTGTGATAAGTGTTTTAATGCCTAGTGAATGATGAACAGTGTTTGAAACTTTAGCTTATGAGCAATCTAGATTAAATACCTTGTTGGAAGGATTCTCGGCCTTAAATTCTATATTGAGTGATTATTCAATTGGTTTATATCCTCTAGAACTTGTCTCGGCTCTGAGTTGAAAATTACTTGTGTATTTATGAATTGAACATGATAGAGACATTCATCTCTAAACCCTTTTATCCCCAACACAAGCCCACTACATATTATATCCTTTGTCACCCTCTTTGAGCCCATGATTTTTTTTCTTTTTCATTATTTTACATAGAAAGTAATATATGCATGAACATCTTTCAAGAATAAACTTGTCATTCATGTCAAAACTCATTATTATTGTACGGTTGTGCTAGACCATTCTATGTATAAGGTGCCAAACAAAAAGAAAAAAAATATTAAAAAAAAATAATAATAATAAGGCACCATTATCAACTCCTATTAGCACAATCATCATTTCGGCATCTGCAGAGACATGAATTCAAGCTACATACTCTTATTTGATTGCATATACTACTTTTTATCCTCCATTTTCCATTCCACATAACCCATCGCCATCATTTCAAACCTAAAAGACCTCTTGATTCTTTGCATAAGTGCTATATCGTTGCTGAGATTTAGAGCCATTACAAGCTTATGGTAGGATGTTTTCCAATTTGTATCTGAGTGAAAGAACCCTAACACTGCGAGGAAATAGAGAGCTAAACACTTACATCCTTTGAGAGGATCTATTGCGCTCATATAGTTGAGGTTAATTTCGTTTAGTAATTGATTATTTGGCATTGCTCACCTTATCATTTGTGCATCCCCAAAAGATGGTGGATTAATTGTTTTAGTGTTGTTCTAGGTGTGATTCACTTCTTTGTCCAGGAGTACAAAGGTTTAAGTGTGGGGGAATTGATAAGACATATTTTGTATATGGTTTCTACGACATTTTTTAAGAGCTTTATTGTGACTTTACCATTCATTTCATGCCTTAAACTGTACTTTTGTATATCACATGATTGTGCGTGGAGTGCTAATTAAAGGATAAAATGGTAAAATAACTTCCCCAAACTGCACATATATTGTTATCTACTGATTTAAACTTTTACAGTGAGATTTTATGTTCAATTGCAGGTATTTTGGAGGAGACAAGGACCAAAAAGAAATCACAAGTGCAGTCACGTCTCTGCCTTCTTTAGTCGCGACCAAAGTATCCTCCGGTCGCGACCTCATTTATTCTACTGGATCTTTCCTGTGCTCACAGGTCGCGACCAAAAATGTATTTGGTCGCGACCAAAGAAGATAGACGCGAAGCTGTGCGTTTCTGATTAGGTCAACTTGCCTTTAAAAGGGGTGGTAAGCCACAGATGCGGGGAGTTCGGTTTCTGGAGACCTGATTATGTCAAGAGGCAGCTCTCACACCTTCATTCTTCATCTTCTACTTTCTCTACCACTTTGAAGAGATATCTTCACCACCATTCTCCATTTTTCCATTGTTTCTTCATGGCACCACTCTTGGACAGTGATTGCAGTGCAGCAGGAGTCATGAGAGGCTAAACTCATAGTCCCTTGGTGATGGATTTCGTGTCTTGAGTTCATGAACTGAATTGGGGAGTTTCTTTTGTCCTAATTTGTATCTTGTCATATTATGTTTGCTGCTAGATATAGAGTTTTCATTATATGAACAAGATTTGAATATGGATTGATTATTCTCACATTAGACAATTGTAATTTACTTTGGGAGTTTTGAATGCTGGTTTAAATGCAATATTTCAGATTTGATTTTAAGCTAGTTGAATGGTTGTGAACGATTGTTGCTAATTGATTCGATTGCTTGAATTCTATGGTTAGTCGATTGACACTCATTTGAGGGCATTCTTTACAATCTGGTTTAAATTGCACACTAAGTGATTCTTGGCAGTTCACTAATAGTCTTTAAACTAGCTTTGATTAAAGGAGTTTAAAGAATATTAGGGTTCTGGACTCAATCGATTGATTGAGGTTTAATTCAAGACTTAGTGATTTCAAACTCCATATAAATTGAGAGCAAGGATAGACACGTTTTCATCATCAAGAGTCTGCCACCATAAACCATTTTCTATCTTAACAAAAACACCAAAAACATCTATTCCACTGCATCTTTATTTTACTGCACCCACAAAACCACAAAACCATTTACTCTATACTCAGGTTTTCACTGAATTTGACATCCAAATTGCTAGGATTCCTTTAGAAAGGCTCTTTGAGAAGAACGATAGGGTTGTGCCTTATACTACATTACTAGGGTGCAATTCACTTTATTTTGATGGCTCGGATTGCGACAATCCGACGCTCTCATCAGGGTGCATTTGAGTTATCTTGGGGAGATAAGCAAGAGTAATGGTTCTACTCTTATGTTTGTTATTGTTTGACTTAATTGAGATTATCAAAACGGTTTTGGGTCTCAAGGCATTAGATGGGATTAAAACATGCCAGATCATATGATGATGGAATCCCATAAACATCTAAGAGTTACATTTGATGTAATTGGTAAAGTTTTTACCTACCTAAATAACTTAAAGTTGAGCTTCCTGCCAAAGCGGACTCAAGTTTAAGCCAAATATGGATCTCAGCCCACTAATTATTACATTGAGGGTTGTTTTATTTAGTGGGAGATTGCTAATTCAATTGCATATTTTAATTGTAGAATCATGACGACTAGTAATACTGCTGCATTATCGTTGCGATCTATCCTTGAGAAGGACAAACTCAATGGGACAAACTTTCTTGACTGGTTCAGGAACTTGAGAATTGTTCTCAAGCAGGAAAGAAAGACATATGTCCTAGATCAACCCATTCCTGAGGAGCTAGCAGCCAATGCTCCTAGAGCTCAGAGAGATTCTTATGCGAAGCATAAGGAAGACTCTGTTGATGTGGGATGCTTGATGCTTGCCACCATGGTTCCGGAGCTCCAAAGAGATCTGGAACACATGGAGGCTTATGAGATGATTGTGCATCTTAAGGAAATGTTCCAGCAACAAGCAAGGTAAGAGAGGTATGAGACCACAAAGGCCTTATATTCCTACAAGATGGCTGAAGGTGCATCAGTGAGTACTCATGTCTTAAAGATGAAAGGGTACATTGATCACCTTGAGAGGCTTGGATTTCCCATGAGCCAGGAGTTAGCTACAAATTTGATCTTGAACTCACTCCCAGAAAGTTATGACTAGTTTGTCATGAACTATAACATGAATAACATAGAGAAATCTATTTCTGAACTGCATGGGATGCTTAAAACTGCTGAGCCGGCTGTTAAGAAGAAGCCCAGTACAGTTTTGATAGTTCAGAAAGGAAAGGGTATGAAAAAGAAAGGCAAGGGCAAGGGCAAGGGTCATGGCTCATCTGGTAAGACCAAAGAGTTAGGTAAGCCTGAAACCAAGCCTGCACCAAAGAAGGCAAAGCCTCCAAAGGAAGGAGTTTGCTTCTTCTGCAATGAACCGGGTCATTGGAAGAGGAATTGCAAACTTTACCTAGAAGATCTGAAAAAGAATAAGAAGGATAGCGGGGCTATCGCTTCAGGTATTTATGTTATAGACATTCATCTCTCTACTTCCACTACATGGGTATTAGATACCGCGTGTGGTTCTCACATTTGTACAAATGTGCAAGGCCTAAAGGATAGTAGAAAGCTGAAGAAGGGAGAAGTTGACCTACGAGTTGGAAACAGAGCAAGGGTTGCTTCTTTAGCTGTAGGCACTTATGAATTAGTTCTGCCCACTGGGCTTTTGTTAGTTTTGAACAATTGCTATTATGTTCCTGCTTTGAGTAGTAACATTGTTTCTCTTTCTTATTTGGATAAGGAAGGTTACACTTCCATTGCTGGGAATAGTAGATGTTCCATTTATCGTAATGATGTTTTCTATGCTTATGGTGATTTGCATGTTGATCATTACATATTAAAATTGGAACAACCCAATCATGGAAATATCTATAAAATAACTGCCAAAAGGGTCAAACCAAATGATTTGAATCCGACATACCTCTGGCACTGTCATCTGGGCCACATAAATGAGAAACACATTTCTAAACTCTATCAAGATGGATTTCTCAACTCATTTGATTTTGAATCATATGATACTTGCGAATCTTGTTTGTTGGGAAAGATGACAAAGTCACCTTTCACTGGGCACAGTGAGAGGGCCACTGATTTGTTGGGACTCATACATACAAATATGTATGGACCGATGAATACAAATGCCAGAAGAGGTTATTCGTACTTTATCACATTCATAGATGATTTCAGTAGCTCTGTCTATCTATTGAAACATAAATCTGAATCTTTTGAAATGTTCAAAATATTTCAAAATGAAGTACAAAACCAGCTTGGTAAAACAATTAAAGCCCTTCGATCTGATCGAGGTGGTGAATATTTGAGTCATGAGTTTATCGATCATATTAGGAATTATGGGATAGTCTCACAATTGACTCCTCCAGGAACACCTCAATGGAATGACATTTCTGAATGGAGGAATCGAACACTATTGGATATGGTTTGATCCATGATGAGTTGAACAGATCTTCCACCTTCCTTTTGGGGCCACGCCCTAGAGACAGCTGCGTTCACACTGAATCGTGTTCCATCTAAGGCAGTTGAAAAGACCCCGTATGAGATATGGACTGGGAGGAAACCTAGTTTGTCTTTTCTCAAGATTTAGGGATGTGAGGTCTATGGTAAGCAACAAGCCTCAAATAAGTTAGCGCCTAAATCTTCAAAGTGCCTTTTTGTGGGATATCCTAAGGAAACCAAGGGATATTATGTCTACAACCCCACTGATAACAAAGTGTTTGTTGTCAGAAATAGTATCTTTCTTGAACGAGAATTTATCTCTAAAAGAACCAGTGGGAGCAAGGTACACCTTGAAGAAGTTCGAGAGCTACAAGACACCACAGAACCACAGATGGAAAATAGAGAAGACTCACAACAAGTTGTTGAGACTCCTCAAGTCACGCAAGGCCCACGGCGATCTAATAGGGCACAACTTCAGCCCCAGAGATATGGATTTCTGATTTATGACAATCTTGATGTGTTGCTCATTGAGCATAATGAGCCAACTACCTATCGAGAAGCTATAGTGGGACCAAACTCTGAAAAATGGCTTAGTTCCATGAAGTCTGAGATGCAATCTATGTACGACAATAAGGTATGGACCTTAGTCGACCCTCCTGAAGGTGTAAAAATTGTCGGGTGCAAGTGGGTGAAACAACCTGGTTCGTCTGATGTCGCCTTGGGGTTACTTCAAAAATTTAAACCAAGGATTGCGTATAGTGCAACCTCGGGTCGTTCTCTTTGAGGAGCCAAAAATCTAATTGAATTCCTAAGTAACTAAATGCAATACAACTTAAGCTATAAAATGGGGTTTGATTTGATTGACTAACAAATAAATGCAATGAATTAAAATTAAATTTAAATAAATATTTTTTGTATTTTAATTTAAAGAAAGGAATAATGAATGATAATAAATGAGTGGAATGAAAGAGAAAGAGATTAATAATAATGAAATCAATCCTCCAATTCAATAACGCAGGCAATCATAGCTTCAACAGATATGGGAGTTCTAAACAATGAATTAAGAATTATAATTAGGCTTTTAATCCAACAACCGAGCCACCTCGAATTGTCACAAAATATTTTCCAAAATCCTAGTTTATTAACTGCCACCAGAATAATAAACTAGGATTAAAGATATTAAAATCCAATGCTCAATTATAACTCAATTCATAGAAATAGGATTAAAGCCAGCAAGAGATATAATGATCCAATAATTCAAGCCACCTTGAATCATCACAAAATATTCATAATAATTTCAATACCATGTCTGACCCAGATCAAAGTAAATAAAATTAAAGTTAATTAAAGAACAATATCAATTGCCAAACAATAATCCAGTTACAGTAATCCTCAATAAATGTAAATTATTATAAGCATTCCTAATAATTATAAAATTATCCTAAGACCTAGGAATCACAAAATAATTAATGGAAGAAGATTAGAGTAACTTAAACTCCCCTTTGAGATCTCAAGCTCATGCCTTTGCCATTGAATTGGAAGGATTAAGACGCTTAGCCACGCATAGCCACAGAGATCAACTTCAAGTTTTCATGGCCACCCATGTTGCTGTCGCTGACCGTGCTTGTAGTCCGAGAGCTATTTCTGCGCTGCTGTCGCTGTGCTGGTTCCCCTGGCCGTCGCTGGGTCTGTTACTACCGTGACTGCTGGTTAGATGGAATGGAGCAGGAGTGTGGGTGAAGACGTGAATGGGAGATGCATATGATGATGGAATGGTGACGGTAGAGGATGAGTTCTCACAGCTCGCTTCCACGTTCTGTGGTTCAATGGTTCTCGCCGTACTGTCGGGGTCTCTGGTTGATGACGATGATGGTGTGTAGGTGGAGATGGGAGCCGTGGATAATTGAGGATAGGGTGATGGAAGGTGCAGAAGGTGTGTATGGAAGGTCTTCACGGCGTCTGGAATGGAAGTCTGAAGCTCTCCACGGCGTCTCTGCTTGTGTGTGTTCAGAAAGAATGATCTTCGCGGCGTCTGATATCTCACGGCCGCGCGATGGTGTCTGTGGATGTGGAAGCTGGAATGGAGGTTTGATGAAGATGATAGGAGGTGAGTTGTGGCCGTGAATGGAATATGGAAGGCGCTGAAGGTTTCCTCTCTGCGTGAGTCTGTGTTCTCCGCCGCCTCTCATATGTGCATGCATGGCCTTTAAAAGCAAAACCTAATGGGCCAAATCGCAAGGTTTGGCCCATGGGTCCTCTATTATAATTTCTGAATTAATGATTATTTGTTGTCCTTTATGAATTCTGACTTCTCCTAAATTCCTGAAATATAAAATCATAATAATGAAATACCTTTTATTCCAAAAATAATTGTTTAGGAGAAATAATAAAAATATGACAATTATGCCCCTATTAAGCACTAATTCATTATAAGGTTCAGTAATTCAATTGATGCACAATTAATATAATTAAAGCCCAAAATCATGATAAAAACCCACTAAAATGATATGAATAAATATATAAAAATATGGGTTTGTCAGTGGGTTCTTAAAGAGAAAACTGACATGGATGGAAATGTAAATGTCTTCAAGGCACGACTGGTTGCAAAAGGATTTACTCAAACTCATGGTGTGGACTATGATGAGACCTTTTTCCCAGTTGCAATGGCCAAATCAATCAGAATCCTCCTTGCCATTGCATCATATTATGACTATGAAATATGGTAGATGGACGTCAAGACAGCCTTCCTTAATGGAAAGCTCCTTGAGGATGTGTATATGACACAACCTGAAGGGTTTGTGCGTTCCGAGGACTCTAGTAAGGTGTGCAAGCTTTAAAGGTCTATTTATGGACTGAAGCAAGCATCTCGGAGTTGGAATCATCATTTTGATGAAGTAGTCAAAGAGTTTGGATTTCTTCAAAACATTGATGAACCTTGTGTGTACAAGAAGGTTAGTGGGAGCACAGTTATGTTTTTGGTACTCTATGTCGATGACATCCTACTTATTGGGATGACATTCCTACCTTGTAGATTGTCAAGTCTTGGTTAGGAAAGTCTTTCTCAATGAAAGACTTGGGTGAAGCCACTTACATCCTAGGAATTATGATCTATAGAGATAGATCTAAAAACTTCTAGTACTTAGTCAGAGCACATATATTGACAAGATGCTGCATAGGTTTAGTATGCAGGAATCAAAGAGGGGTTTCATACCCATGTCTCATGGTATTCACCTCCGCAAGGATTTGTGTCCTAGTACACCTGATCAGCGAGGTCGCATGAGTAAGGTTCCATATGCATCGGCCATAGGATCTATCATGTATGCCATGTTATGTACTCGACCGGATGTCTCGTTTGCCTTAAGTATGACTAGCAGATATCAACAGGACCCCGGTGAGGGCCATTGGACTGTTGTCAAGAATATCCTTAAGTACTTGAGAAGGACTAAGGACTTATTCTTGGTCTATAGTGGATTGGATGACGAGCTCTGTGTAACTGGTTACACAGATGCAAGTTTCCAAACTGACCAAGATGACCATAAATCGTAATCTGGATACATATTCCTCCTTAATAATGGAGCAGTAAGATGGAAGAGCTCTAAGCAGAGCACTGTAGCAGATTCTGCAACAGAAGCTGAGTATATAGTAGCATCTGATGCAGCTAAGGAGGCCGTTTGGATCAGGAAGTTCATTACTGAACTAGGGGTGATACCTACCATCTTAGATCTGATAACTTTGTTCTGTGATAATAGTGGTATCATTGCATAGGCCAAATGTAACACCCCAATTTTTAGGCCAAGAGATGCCAGAAGAAGAATTCAAGGGCATAATCGTAATTATGGGAAAGATCGGGCTGGTAGCCGATGAGTACAATATTTTGCCAAAAAATAGAGAAAATTATGCTAATCATTTCACTGAACTGTGAAATATGCATATGAGGTCTCTATGTGTATGAAAGAATTAGAAATTTGACCAAGGGTAGAATGGTCATTTTTGAAAAGTGTGTGCGGGAGCGTACTTTTAGGCCAAAATAGCCCGGTCCAGATAAAATATCTGAAAATACCAGGAGATAGAGAAAAGGATTCTGGATTCAATGACACGACACAGAATTTTGATTTGAGGTCCCGATTTTTCTGTAAAAATTCTCGAAGATGGGAAATTACAGTTATAATCGGTAAAGGAAGAGCAGTCCGAATAGAGATGATCGGACTATGGCCAGAGGCCATACAGTGTTGTCTAAGGCCCGTAGTGACACCAGGGAAGGCCCAGGCCCATAATATCAGTTTAGTGGTAAGAGGGGCCGGTATCCGGGAAAATGTGCAAAATGACGAAAATGCCCTTATGTTATAGAACAATTGAAGAATGAGCAAAGGGTATTTTGGTCATTTGGCTAAGGTTAGACAGTCAAGAAAGGGTATCTGAATAGTTGACCAGGGTCAGAGAATAC
Organism: Leucaena leucocephala; assembly: GCA_037074615.1. Lineage (NCBI taxonomy): Eukaryota > Viridiplantae > Streptophyta > Magnoliopsida > Fabales > Fabaceae > Leucaena > Leucaena leucocephala. The sequence continues at coordinate 10,332,117 of CM073549.1, forward strand.
TCTGGTAAATTATGAAAAGACAATAAGGCCCCTAGACCTAGTAAGGTAAAGAAAGGACTTAAGTGCAATTATGGAAGGTTTCAAGGCTAAAAGGAGAAGTAGACAAAAATATGGGGTCCTTAAGTGTAATTTTAGCCAAGTAAAAAGGGACTTAAATAAAAAGAAGAAAAGTTCCCTGGGGCTAAATTGTAATCAAAGAAAGTCAGGCCGGAAGTGGTTTGGACTGTCCGAAAGCATTTCAGTCCCAGATTTCACCGGTAGAGAGCAAGTGACGCTCCGTAACTGGCTTAATACAGGAATTTTTGAAGACTCCAGATAGCCAGAAATGGACTGATCGTCCAAAAGTTATAAAAATTCATACCGGATATCCTAGAATTCAGATCTAGGTGAGAAAATACAGGATGATACGTCCTTATGGGACGGATGTCGGGAAACTGACAGAATACCGATAGGAGGCCTGTAGAAAAAGTTATTCGCAAATTAGAAAATCCAGACAGGAGTGTGAGGCCTCCGGGTATCCGATAGGGAGATTTATCGGTATTTAAAAAGGGACTGAATGAGTTCGGATGACCTCGGTCAGATGACTGATATGACTCACAGGGATGCCTGAACACCGCAGGCCAGTGTATCGGACAGAAGGAGCGGGTGTCCGGATATGTGTATAAACGGTGAATAATAGATAAAATATTCAATAATTATTAACGGGGGAAGATTCCTCGTAATGCGTGCCATGAAGGTATTGGACCCAGAAAGGCCCAATAATGGCGCCAATAGAGGCCCAATGAGACACTTGGACTGATAGGTGGGCCAGTGTCCGGCAGAATCCCCGGAAAAGTGCGAAATTACGAAAATGCCCCTGTGTTGTACAAAAGTGTAACAGATGAATGAAGGGCATTTTGGTCATTCTGCACAGGCCCAGAAGCCAAGGTATATACAGATAAAGTTACTTAGAGTCAGTATATGCCCTGACAGAGTACAGAAGGGTGTAAAATGACGATTTTACCCTTAGGATTAAAATAGTACAAGAAAGGGCACCCAAGGGCATTTTGGTAATTTGCCAAGGGCTGTTTCTTGGGAATCGAGCAATCAGAGTACTTGGGCTTGATCAGGATCCAAGACAACATTCCCAGAGCCCAAAAACGTAGCCAATGAATGATGTGGGAAAAAGTGGCATTAAAATACTATTTTAATGCTGTTTCAATAAAGTAAAGTTACTCGGTCGGCACGATAACCGAGGAGGCGATCAGATAAAGTCCTGGATTTATCTGGATATCATTGGAAGGCGTGAAAGGTCCCTTCCAGGTGCCACATGGCGCAATCTTAAAGGCAGAAGAAAAAGTTGAGGACACGTATTACGAGGCAGGACTCTGGACCGGTGAGTCAGCTGCTGAGGTGTCCCAGGATTTCAGACATGTGATAAATGTGACGCTGAGGTGGCATGCTGAGGTGTACCGATGATGTCATGCATGATGCAGTAAAGGAGGAATTAAGAAAAATAAGAAAATCCAGGAAAAACCAGGACCGCAGGATTAGAGTTCATGGAAATTACGGGATTGCCATTGGAGGAGGTTATAAATACCCCCTTGCCTTCATTTCCATTCACGTATGGAGAGGAGAAGGGAGAGAAAGAAGAGAGAGAAGGAGAAGGAAGGAAGAGAGAAGGGAGGAAAGAAAGAAAGGAAGTTCTGGCGGAGCTGGAAGCAGAATAAGGATAGTGGAGTTCTGCTAAGCTAGCCAGGTAGTAACTAATCCTAGCTTTTATGTAATGGCTTTGTGATTTGTTGTGCTATTGTTTGGTTGGATTGTTGTCTTATATGTTATGTCTGAAGCTCTGTTATAATGCTATGATCATATGTTATTAAGCATGGAAGCACGCAGCATACTTATCTGTGCACAATCACAAGCAAGCACTGTCACTCTGCATTATATATATTGTTATGATTGTTGCTACTGAGATTCCCCCAAATCTCATCCCAATAAGTAAACCATTACAGGGGAGGTTATGTCAAAATGAATTCTGGGAATTTTAAGAGACGCCGTTATACTGCCGAAATTATGACAAGATAAGGAAAGCAGCTGATACGTACTGTGTACGTAGGTACTGTCTAAGGAGGCTGGAAGTGAGTGGACCTAGCCAGTTCATCCAGTCTTTCCTGGGTACTTACGTAGAATGCTAGTTCTCACGGGAATTACCGAATCGGTACAAGATCAGTTACTTTCTGAAGATGAAGCGTAGCGGTTATGCTGCCGGATTTTAGGCAGAAAATGATGTAATAGAAATATGAGAATTTATGTACATGGCCAGATGTAAAACAACTTATTAATTAATAATAATTATTGTTTGGCATGTTTTACTGATGTATGATGGATGTATGCATATGTATGCAAAGTAGAAATGCTGAAATTTACCACTGTGAACAGTAACAAGTGGTAATCTAGTCATATTTGATAAATGATTAAAAATAGTAAATGGATGAATTAATGTATGAAAATTTTAAGGTAAATAGTAGACATACCAAGATTCGATTCGATATATAGTATGACTCATTTGGATGTCTACACAAGGAGATATAAATTATCAAAGTTGGGACCAGAATGCTGGATTCAGGGAGAAAAACGTGGGATGAATAGTAAAGTTGACACGTTGACTGACGTTGACTTGGTCAATCAATGGTCAACGAGTTATTTTTCCCTGAAAGATAATTGAGTTATCTTCATTTATCAATTGGAACCACTTCATTTAGATTTTTCTAGAATTAGTTATGATTTTTCGAAGTCAGGTCACTCATCTGGAATTTTCATAGTGAACAGTACTCGATAAGAGTAAAACTCCAGATTGAGAAATTGGACTTCAATGACCTTGAAAGTGGTTCTAAATGCTACCAAATGGTCCCTAAGACATATGAAAGTAAGGATGTTTCATTTTGGTATCAGAGCAAAGGATTCTGGCTTAGGAAATGCTCTGAATAGATAATTTATGGTGTTAGTACAGAATAAGGTTAGCACAGAACAAAGGGTTCTGGCTCCGAGCATAAGATTCTGGCACAGAACAGAAGGTTCTGGCTCAGTGATGCTCTGGTTTAGTCAGTTTAATTCCTTAAACAAATGAGAAGTTTGAGTGGTCTTCTCCCTAGAGTAGGATATAGGGATGGTGTTCACTGCTTGGAAAGGTTTAGACAGAAGATAGTGACACCCAGATGAATGAGGCTGTACCCCGAGCTTTATAGTTTTGCGAAGGATGTGATTATGATGGGCTAATCTTAGTCAGCCAATACAGTCGAGGTCTCGTGTTTATTAACACAATATGGCTGGACTAAGTAGAACAATGTTTAAGAAGCAGTTTCTTCTAGAGATAGAGATAGAAGCTGATCAGTTTACGACTGAGGAAGCTGCAAAGAGTTGCTCGAGGTATCGTGTTGTAACCAGATACTGTAGTGAGGATGCCAGATATCTAAGTTACAACAAGTTAAGTCATAAGTCACGATGAGATGTGGGCAACCCAGGCTCGCCAAGATCAAGAGTGAGATTCTGCTATCACTACGGCGGTTGCTGCTGCGGTTGCAAGATTACAGCAGTCTGGGAAGGAGGTAGTACCAGAAAATAACATAGAACCTGAACCTCATCCAGATCATGAGCAGACTGGAATGAATAAATATCAGGGGTCTATAGGAAATAACAATAACCAGGAAAGTCTGCAAACATGGATGGAACGATTCCATAAATTTGATCCGCCCTTGTTGAAGGGACTTTTGACACTCAAGTAGCTGAGGATTGGGCAAGCCAGTTAGAGAAAATCTTTAAGGTTTTAGAATGTTCTACTGAAAGAAAGGCCCAGCTGGCAGTTTATAAGCTAGGAAAAGATGCAGATAGGTGGTAGAGGAATACAGAAGTGATTCTGCACTCAAGAAATATTCCACTTACATGGGAAACATTTCTTGAGCAGTTCAACGAGAAATATTGTCCACAATCAATAAGGGATAAACATGAAGCAGAATTTTTAATGTTAAAACAGGGTGAGCAAGGACCCTTTGATGATTATCTTGCTAGGTTCATTCATCTTTCACAATACTCCACTTACCTAAACTGTATGAATGATGAGAGGTGGATCACTGAGAAGTTAACACGTGGGTTAAATCCTACATTGAAGGAAAAGGTTTTTCCTAGACAGATATGGAGGTTTAATGAAGCAGTAGAGGTATGCAGGATCATGGAAAAGAATATGCAATAACCAGAAAAGAGTGAGCCTACTCCATCAGTACCACTGAAAGTGATGCCACCAGGTTCCTTGAGAAGGAACAGTAAGAAGAGAGATGGGCCAGCATATGGGTCAGAAGTTAATAAGAAACAGGAAAGTAGGCAACCAAGGCCTAATATATGTGGGAACTATGGTCGAGACCATGGTACGAGGCCTTGTCTAGTAGGTCAAGGGTTATGCTATAGGTGTGGAAAGTCTGGACATTATGCCAGGGAGTGTCCACAGAACATAACAGGCAAAAGATACCCGACTCAGGGAAGAGTATATACCTGACTGGTAACGAGATAAGAAAGTCTCCTGTGCCAAATTAAGGTACGAGTTTATGTGTGTTTTGTATCCACTGGCTAATGAATGGATAAATCCTGTATGTGATTGGATTGTATTGTCTAGTATGCACACTATTGAGCTACCCAATACCTAGTATGTTGCCGTTGTGTGAGGATGAGTATGACTACATGTTTTAAAAGTAGGAAGTAGAGAATAGGGGTCTTATGTCGCGACTAATATGTACAGATAAGTTGATATTGCGATGTGAGAAGACCTCAGGTCGCGATGAGTAATATTGCAGTACGCGACCAGTGTACAAAAGAGTTCAGGTAGTGATGTTATAGGTTGCGACTAAAGGACGCAGAGATGCCAGGTCGTGACAAGTAGTGTGCGACGGTTGCGACTAAAAGTCGCAGAGCATGTGAGTTGTGACTATGCAGTTCTCAGGTCACAACGAAAGATAGCAGAGGCCATATGATAATGAAGGTACCAACCTTGCTGAAGTCCATCAGCTAGAGGATTGGAATAGCATATGGTAAGCCAGACAGTACAAAGGTACGGAGGTACGAACGATCAGTTTAAGACAATGTGAAAAAGTAGATCCTCTATGTGGTAACTAAGAGTAGATCTACGTTACAGGGGTTTTATTCAGCTAATCTGAATAGAAGACCTAAAAGCTAGGATGAGATTTGCCCAGGAATGATCCTAGTACATGGCCTAGTGGTAAAGACGTGATGGTTAATAGATAAAGAGCTAAATGTTCCCTGAGCAGAGGGATTCCATCACGGAGAAGTAATAGACCTAGGGGAGAATACCCTAGAGAATAGAAGTAATAGTAAAATATGATGATGATATGGCTTATATTGCCATAAGTTGTGATAGTTTCATCTCCTTGCAGTTGTCAAAGGATGACATGCATGTTAGAGTATACTATGATGAATGGATACTCCCCTTTTGCAGTACATGCAGGGTAGAGTATATATGAGTACATATATGAGATAAGAAAGTTATGAGAAAGTAGGTTGCTTTCATACCATATGGTAGGAGGATGATATGAATGTATTGAGGATGATAGATAGTCTCAGTGTAACATCCCGATTTTTGGTCTAGGAGATCGGGACAGTTCATCTAGGTCCAAGATGAGGAATGTGAGGAATATCCTAAGTCTTAAGCCTAGGAATTCTGCAGGTAGCTTGATATGGGCTGGCTCCTGTGTAAGATAACCTGATATGGGCGGGTTGTCGAGCCTTTCAATTAATGATGACTCCCGAAGAGTTTAAGGGATGAGTTATTGAAAGAGAATTTCTAGAACTTAAGATGAAGGATAAGAAGATGAGAATAGATGCTAGAAAGAGAATGCAGGGGCAAAATCGTAATTATGGGAAAGATTGGGCTGGTAGCCGATGAGTACCATATTTTTCCAGAAAATAGAGAAAATTATGCTGATCATTTCACTGAACTGTGAAATGTGCATATGAGGTCTCTATGTGTATGAAAGAATTAGAAATGTGACCAGGGGTAAAATGGTCATTTTGGAAAAGTGTGCGCGTGAGTGCTTTTTCAGGCCAAAACAGCCCGGTCCGGATAAAATATCTGAAAATACCGGGAGATAGAGAAAAGAATTCCGGGTTGAATGAGGAGTCACGGAATTTTGATTTGAGGTCCCGATTTTTCTGTAAAAATTCCTGAAGATGGGAATTTACAGTTATAATCGGTAAAGGAAAAGCAGTTCCGATAGGGATGATCGGACTGTGGCCAGGGGGCTGTATAGTGTTTCTAAGGCCTTTAGTGACACCAGGGAAGGCCCAGGCCCATTAGATCAGTCCAGTGGTAAAAGGGGCCGGCGTCCGGGAAAAAGGTGCGAAATGACGAAAATGCCCCTATGTTATAGAACAGCTGAAGAATGAGTAAAGGGTATTTTGGTCATTTGCCTAAGGTTAGACAGTCCAGGGAAGTTATCTGGATAGTTGACCAGGGTCAAAGAATACTCTGGTAAGATGGGAAAAGACAATAATGCCCCTAGACCTAATAAAGTAAAGAGAGAGAGACTAAGGGCATTTTGGTATTTTGCCAAGGGGTGTTTCTTGGGAATCGTGCCATCAGAGTACTTGGGCTGGATCAGAGACCCAAGAGGATATTCCCAGGCCCAAAAACGCAGGCCCAGTGATCCAGGGGGAAAAGTGACATTAAAATAATGATTTAGTGACTTTTCAATAAAGTAAAGTTACTCGGTGGGCACGATAACCGAGGAGGTGATCAGATAAGTCTGGGACTTATCTGGATAGCATTGAGAAGCATGCAAGGTCTCTTCCAGGCGCCACATGGCATTAGTCTGGAGAAAGCAGATAAAGCTGAGGACACGCTTTACGAGGCAAGAGACTGGACCGGTGAGTCAGCATGCTGAGTCAGCTGCTGAGGTGTCCAGGATTTCAGACATGTGATAAATGTGGCGCTGAGGTGTCCCGGTGAGGTGTCCTGGATGATGTCATGCATGATGCAGTAAAAAGGAATAAAAGAAAATAGGAAATTCCAGGACCACAAGTTCATATGGCTTCAAAATTACAGGAATGCCATTGAAGGAAACTATAAATACCCCCTCCCCCTCCCATTTCATGCATCCCATGGTTTTGAGCCTTTTAGAGAGAGGAGGAGGTGCTAGAGAGAGAAAGTGAGAGGAAGAAAGAAAGAAAGGAAGTTCTGGCGGAGCTGGAAGCAGAATAGAGATAGTAGAGCTCTGCTAAGCCTTTGAGGTAGTAACTAATCCTAGCTTTTATGTAATGGCTTTGTGATTTGTTGTGCTATTGTTTGGTTGGATTGTTGTCTTATATGTTATGCTTGAAGCTCTACTGCAATGCTATGATCATATGTTATTGAGTATGGAAGCACGCAGCATACTTATCTGTACACAATCACAAGCAAGCACTATCACACTGCATTACATATATTGTTATGATTGTTGCTACTGAGATTCCCCCGAATCTCATCCCCATCCATAACCCATTACAGGGAGGTTATGCTGAAGTGGATTTTGAGAATCCTAAGAGACGCCGTTATGCTGCCGAAGTAAAGACTGAACATCAGTATATGATAAGTACTGTGTACGTAGTGCTGTCTAAGGAGGCTAGAAGTGAGTGGACCTAGCCGGTTCATCTAGTCTTTCCTGGGTACTACGTAGAATGGTAGTTCTCATGAGGGGATTACCGAATCAGTACAGTTCAGTTCTTTGTACAGATAAAGCGTAGCGGTTATGCTGCCGGAGTTTAGGCAGAAAGAGATGTAATAGAGATAGCAAGATTATGTATATGTCTTGTTGTGTATGCCATGCTGTATGACATTATGTTATTAAATAATAAATATTGTTGGGCATGTTAAACTTGTGTATGAGGAATTAAGGGGAAATTCGTAGGTCCTGAGGTAGCAGTGTTTTGACCTCAGTTTGACCTAGTAAACGAAGGTGTTTGGCGATGAAATTTGGCAAGCCAGTCGTACACATCTGGGGCATTACGTGGATAGGTAATAAGCCTCATTTGGATGTGTAGAGTGAGATTAATCAGTTCTCAAATTAAAGGTTCAGAATAAGGAACTTAAGAGTAAAATTTTGAATTTCTGGGCTTAAGTTAAGATATATCAAGCTAATATCGCTTCCGTAAGTGTACTCTGAGGAGTCTAAGGGAGGATGTTTCATTTTGGTATCAGAGCAATAGGTTCTGGCATAGACCAGAAAGGATTCTGGTTCAGAGCATAAGATTCTGGCACAGAACAGAAGGTTATGGCTTAGTGATACTCTGATTTATAAAGGTTATTTCCCTTGAGTACATAGAGGTTTAGAAAAGCCCAGTGGAGGTAAAGCTCTTAAATGAGAAAGTGAGATAAGGTAGACCCCGGAATTACGTCAAGATGGGGTAAGATATGAAGGAAATGGACACTACTCACAAGTCCAGTAAGTTGTCCATAAGCATAAGCAGATAAATAGATGATAAAAGTTGATGAGCTAATTAGAATGAGGTAGATCCTCCATGTGATACCTAGGAGTAGATCTACAATGTAAAGGTGTTATTCAGCTGGGCTGAATAGAAGACCTAAGAGCTAGAATGAGATAGCTAGCATGAGGTTGGTCCAGGAATGAGCTTAGGACATGGCCTAAGGTTAGAGATATGATGGGCTGATGTTCCCTAGGCAGAGGGATTCCATCACGAAGAAGTAGTAACCTAGGGTAGAGTACCCTAGAGAACAGAAATGATATGATTGAGGATGATAGATAGTCTCAGTTATGGGACGATAAGTCATGATATTCAGATAGAGAAGCATTGGCTAAGAGCACTCTGGGAGGTAGCTCAAGTTGTGAAGCCAATAGCAAGAGAAAGAGGCAATAGTTCAGGCAGGGGACTGATCAAGGAGAAGATCAGGTTGGAGAGCAGAGATGTCAAAGTGGTGAGCTGTGGTACATAGGAGTGTCGAGCAGGGCAATGCAGTGGTGAGAGAAAGGCCACTTGGCGAGAGTTGCCTACGAATGCCGACATCCCTCGGAAAGGTGTTTGCTACCACAGACAGAGTCTCCAATTTTCCCTGAGGTCGACCCTAAGAATGGTTAAGAGGAACCATAGCTGTAAGGGCGACTGAGCTGTAAGGAACTATATGCCTAGATGATAATGTGGACGAAGAGTTCTTTTCTGATCTAGAGAATGTGGTTATTATAATGAGTCATGAGAAATAATTAGTAAGATAATAAATCTGTCTTAGCTCAGTGGTGAGGTTGCTGTATGAGGGGTTAGGACATGGATAGCTGTAAGCAACTATAATGAGAGATGTTAGTTGCTAAGAATCCATGTGGAAGGTCTGGGACCAAGCTGTTGCTCCTCTAGACCATCACTGGAGTGCGAATAAGACTGAGAGGGATATCTTACTGGTTATAGATATGACTGCGTTATAAGAATCACATAGCTGTATAGATCAGTAAGAAGTTCTCTTCAGGAAAGATGAGGTATCCCTTGAAATTTCGAGGACGAAATTTTTAAAAGGGGAGGAGAATTGTAACATCCCGATTTTTGGTCTAGGAGATCGGGACAGTTCATCTAGGTCCAAGATGAGGAATGTGAGGAATATCCTAAGTCTTAAGCCTAGGAATTCTGCAGGTAGCTTGATATGGGCTGGCTCCTGTGTAAGATAACCTGATATGGGCGGGTTGTCGAGCCTTTCAATTAATGATGACTCCCGAAGAGTTTAAGGGATGAGTTATTGAAAGAGAATTTCTAGAACTTAAGATGAAGGATAAGAAGATGAGAATAGATGCTAGAAAGAGAATGCAGGGGCAAAATCGTAATTATGGGAAAGATTGGGCTGGTAGCCGATGAGTACCATATTTTTCCAGAAAATAGAGAAAATTATGCTGATCATTTCACTGAACTGTGAAATGTGCATATGAGGTCTCTATGTGTATGAAAGAATTAGAAATGTGACCAGGGGTAAAATGGTCATTTTGGAAAAGTGTGCGCGTGAGTGCTTTTTCAGGCCAAAACAGCCCGGTCCGGATAAAATATCTGAAAATACCGGGAGATAGAGAAAAGAATTCCGGGTTGAATGAGGAGTCACGGAATTTTGATTTGAGGTCCCGATTTTTCTGTAAAAATTCCTGAAGATGGGAATTTACAGTTATAATCGGTAAAGGAAAAGCAGTTCCGATAGGGATGATCGGACTGTGGCCAGGGGGCTGTATAGTGTTTCTAAGGCCTTTAGTGACACCAGGGAAGGCCCAGGCCCATTAGATCAGTCCAGTGGTAAAAGGGGCCGGCGTCCGGGAAAAAGGTGCGAAATGACGAAAATGCCCCTATGTTATAGAACAGCTGAAGAATGAGTAAAGGGTATTTTGGTCATTTGCCTAAGGTTAGACAGTCCAGGGAAGTTATCTGGATAGTTGACCAGGGTCAAAGAATACTCTGGTAAGATGGGAAAAGACAATAATGCCCCTAGACCTAATAAAGTAAAGAGAGAGAGACTAAGGGCATTTTGGTATTTTGCCAAGGGGTGTTTCTTGGGAATCGTGCCATCAGAGTACTTGGGCTGGATCAGAGACCCAAGAGGATATTCCCAGGCCCAAAAACGCAGGCCCAGTGATCCAGGGGGAAAAGTGACATTAAAATAATGATTTAGTGACTTTTCAATAAAGTAAAGTTACTCGGTGGGCACGATAACCGAGGAGGTGATCAGATAAGTCTGGGACTTATCTGGATAGCATTGGGAAGCATGCAAGGTCTCTTCCAGGCGCCACATGGCATTAGTCTGGAGAAAGCAGATAAAGCTGAGGACACGCTTTACGAGGCAAGAGACTGGACCGGTGAGTCAGCATGCTGAGTCAGCTGCTGAGGTGTCCAGGATTTCAGACATGTGATAAATGTGGCGCTGAGGTGTCCCGGTGAGGTGTCCTGGATGATGTCATGCATGATGCAGTAAAAAGGAATAAAAGAAAATAGGAAATTCCAGGACCACAAGTTCATATGGCTTCAAAATTACAGGAATGCCATTGAAGGAAACTATAAATACCCCCTCCCCCTCCCATTTCAGCATCCCATGGTTTTGAGCCTTTTAGAGAGAGGAGGAGGTGCTAGAGAGAGAAAGTGAGAGGAAGAAAGAAAGAAAGGAAGTTCTGGCGGAGCTGGAAGCAGAATAGAGATAGTAGAGCTCTGCTAAGCCTTTGAGGTAGTAACTAATCCTAGCTTTTATGTAATGGCTTTGTGATTTGTTGTGCTATTGTTTGGTTGGATTGTTGTCTTATATGTTATGCTTGAAGCTCTACTGCAATGCTATGATCATATGTTATTGAGTATGGAAGCACGCAGCATACTTATCTGTACACAATCACAAGCAAGCACTATCACACTGCATTACATATATTGTTATGATTGTTGCTACTGAGATTCCCCCGAATCTCATCCCCATCCATAACCCATTACAGGGAGGTTATGCTGAAGTGGATTTTGAGAATCCTAAGAGACGCCGTTATGCTGCCGAAGTAAAGACTGAACATCAGTATATGATAAGTACTGTGTACGTAGTGCTGTCTAAGGAGGCTAGAAGTGAGTGGACCTAGCCGGTTCATCTAGTCTTTCCTGGGTACTACGTAGAATGGTAGTTCTCATGAGGGGATTACCGAATCAGTACAGTTCAGTTCTTTGTACAGATAAAGCGTAGCGGTTATGCTGCCGGAGTTTAGGCAGAAAGAGATGTAATAAAGATAGCAAGATTATGTATATGTCTTGTTGTGTATGCCATGCTGTATGACATTATGTTATTAAATAATAAATATTGTTGGGCATGTTAAACTTGTGTATGAGGAATTAAGGGGAAATTCGTAGGTCCTGAGGTAGCAGTGTTTTGACCTCAGTTTGACCTAGTAAACGAAGGTGTTTGGCGATGAAATTTGGCAAGCCAGTCGTACACATCTGGGGCATTACGTGGATAGGTAATAAGCCTCATTTGGATGTGTAGAGTGAGATTAATCAGTTCTCAAATTAAAGGTTCAGAATAAGGAACTTAAGAGTAAAATTTTGAATTTCTGGGCTTAAGTTAAGATATATCAAGCTAATATCGCTTCCGTAAGTGTACTCTGAGGAGTCTAAGGGAGGATGTTTCACTCAGTTTATGGGACGATAAGTTATGATATGATATTCAGATATGATTTATGATTGAGGTTACTCAGGTATTTCTATAGGCTTATGAATATAGTACTTAGGGCCATTTCTATTGAAATGAATGATGTACAGAAAGAGTAGCAGATAACGGTAAAGGGATTGTTTCTAGATTCATATGGGTACAGATCACTCTTCAGATAAGAGTTGGATCTGGTACAGAATGCTCGCAGTTAGAGCATAGTTCAAATGGCTCGTAGTTAGAGCACAGGTTGAAAGATGAGAAGGAACTCCTGAGTAAAAGAGGAAGTAAGTAAAGTCTGGGTAAATGATATGAGGCTATAAAATTTTCAAATGTTTATTTATTGAGTTATCAATAGGTGGAAGCAGTTAACCTTATAACTTAGTTTATTGGTTTAAGATCTTCGGGAGATATACAGTACAACAGAATCACAGTTAGATTCTGGAGGGTCGCAGGTAGATCCTAGCATGGCTCCAGGGTCGCAGTTAGATCCTAACAGCTTCAGGGTCGCAGATAGATTCTGAAGAGGCTAACGGTTGATCGCAGTTAGATCCCGAGGTCGTAGTTAGACCTAGCCTAAGGAAAGTAATGAGCCATGAGACATGAGTACAATTTAATATCTCTTTAGGAAGATGAATGCCAAAGACGAAGTTAAGGTAAGGAAGCTTCACTAGTTGATACACTCATCCAGAAAAATTATTTAAAATTGTTTTTCCAGAGAGCCTCTATTATACAGACTAAACTTAGTTTTTCCTTAAATGAAGATGGAGTCCAAATTCGAATCTGAGTACTGATATTCAAAGTTTGGTAGAAGTATGCCTGAGAAGTAAAGAACAGAATCCTCTATGGGTTGAGAATAGAAAGGCATTGGCTAAGAGCACTCTGGGAGGTAACTCAAGTTGTAAAGCCAATAGCAAGAGAAAGAGGCAATAGTTCAGGCAGGGGACTGATCAGGGTAATGATCAGATTGGAGAGCAGAGATGTCAATGTGGTGGAAAGAGCCATGGCACATAGGAATGTCGAGCAGGGCAAAGCAGTTGTGGTAAGAAAGGTCACTTTGCAAGAGGTTACACTAAGAATGCTGACATCCCTAGGAATGGTATTTGCTCTTACCCCAGACACAGTCTTCAATATTCCCTGAGGTCGACCCTAAGACTGGTTAAGAAGAACCATAGCGGTAAGGGCGACTGAGCTGTAAGGAACTATAGGCCTAGATAATGATGTGGATAATGAAGAGTTCTTTTCTGATCTAAAGGAAATGATAATAAAAGGTCAGAGAGACCTAGAGAAGAGGGTCTAAGGCAAAGCAAAGATAGAATATAGTTCTATAAGAAAGAGATTGCTAGGGCCTAAAGCTATATAAAGAGTAATCTAGCCCTAACTCAGTAGCACGTTAAATTGAAAGATGCTAAGGCAAGAGTAGCCTAAAGATATGTAAGCCGTAAGAAGGGATAAGAAAGTGCAAATGCCACAAAAGTTGGGCATAGGTGCATGAAGTTATGAGAACAGTTAAGAAAGTTGTGAAATTATCTGAGTTATGATCTCGTATCAGGAGAAAGAAAGTCAGAAGAACAATATTTCTCCTAAGAGATTAGCAAAGTATAAGAGGAGTGAGGTAGACCCCAGAATTACATAAAAATTCTAAGGAATAAGATATGAAAGAAATGGACACTACTCACAAGTGTAATGAGTTGTCCATAAGTATAAGAGGATGAATGCCCTAAGCCTTAGTCATAAACCAAGAAAGGATATACATAAGAGCTATATCCAGGATCGTTGACTAAGATGCCAAGTAAATTTTGAGGACAAAATTTATTTTAAGGGGGGTAGAAATGTAACACCCCAATTTTTAGGCCAAGAGATGCCAGAAGAAGAATTCAAGGGCATAATCGTAATTATGGGAAAGATCGGGCTGGTAGCCGATGAGTACAATATTTTGCCAGAAAATAGAGAAAATTATACTGATCATTTCACTGAACTGTGAAATGTGCATATGAGGTCTCTATGTGTATGAAAGAATTAGAAATGTGACCAAGGGTAGAATGGTCATTTTTGAAAAGTGTGCGCGGGAGCGTACTTTTAGGACAAAATAGCCCGGTCCGGATAAAATATCTGAAAATACCAGGAGATAGAGAAAAGGATTCTGGATTCAATGACACGACACAGAATTTTGATTTGAGGTCCCGATTTTTCTGTAAAAATTCTCGAAGATGGGAAATTACAGTTATAATCGGTAAAGGAAGAGCAGTCCGAATAGAGATGATCGGACTATGGCCAGAGGCCATACAGTGTTGTCTAAGGCCCGTAGTGACACCAGGGAAGGCCCAGGCCCATAATATCAGTTTAGTGGTAAGAGGGGCCGGTGTCCGGGAAAATGTGCAAAATGACGAAAATGCCCTTATGTTATAGAACAATTGAAGAATGAGCAAAGGGTATTTTGGTCATTTGGCTAAGGTTAGACAGTCAAGAAAGGGTATCTGGATAGTTGACCAGGGTCAGAGAATACTCTGGTAAATTATGAAAAGACAATAAGGCCCCTAGACCTAGTAAGGTAAAGAAAGGACTTAAGTGCAATTATGGAAGGTTTCAAGGCTAAAAAGAGAAGTAGACAAAAATATGGGGTCCTTAAGTGTAATTTTAGCCAAGTAAAAAGGGACTTAAATAAAAAGAAGAAAAGTTCCCTGGGGCTAAATTGTAATCAAAGAAAGTCAGGCCGGAAGTGGTTTGGACTGTCCGAAAGCATTTCAGTCCCAGATTTCACCGGTAGAGAGCAAGTGACGCTCCGTAACTGGCTTAATACAGGAATTTTTGAAGACTCCAGATAGCCAGAAATGGACTGATCGTCCAAAAGTTATAAAAATTCATACCGGATATCCTAGAATTCAGATCTAGGTGAGAAAATACAGGATGATACGTCCTTATGGGACGGATGTCGGGAAACTGACAGAATACCGATAGGAGGCCTGTAGAAAAAGTTATTCGCAAATTAGAAAATCCAGACAGGAGTGTGAGGCCTCCGGGTATCCGATAGGGAGATTTATCGGTATTTAAAAAGGGACTGAATGAGTTCGGATGACCTCGGTCAGATGACTGATATGACTCACAGGGATGCCTGAACACCGCAGGCCAGTGTATCGGACAGAAGGAGCGGGTGTCCGGATATGTGTATAAACGGTGAATAATAGATAAAATATTCAATAATTATTAACGGGGGAAGATTCCTCGTAATGCGTGCCATGAAGGTATTGGACCCAGAAAGGCCCAATAATGGCGCCAATAGAGGCCCAATGAGACACTTGGACTGATAGGTGGGCCAGTGTCCGGCAGAATCCGCGGAAAAGTGCGAAATTACGAAAATGCCCCTGTGTTGTACAAAAGTGTAACAGATGAATGAAGGGCATTTTGGTCATTCTGCACAGGCCCAGAAGCCAAGGTATATACAGATAAAGTTACTTAGAGTCAGTATATGCCCTGACAGAGTACAGAAGGGTGTAAAATGACGATTTTACCCTTAGGATTAAAATAGTACAAGAAAGGGCACCCAAGGGCATTTTGGTAATTTGCCAAGGGCTGTTTCTTGGGAATCGAGCAATCAGAGTACTTGGGCTTGATCAGGATCCAAGACAACATTCCTAGAGCCCAAAAACGTAGCCCATGAAGGATGTGGGAAAAAGTGGCATTAAAATACTATTTTAATGCTGTTTCAATAAAGTAAAGTTACTCGGTCAGCACGATAACCGAGGAGGCGATCAGATAAAGTCCTGGATTTATCTGGATATCATTGGAAGGCGTGAAAGGTCCCTTCCAGGTGCCACATGGTGCAATCTTAAAGGCAGAAGAAAAAGTTGAGGACACATATTACGAGGCAGGACTCTGGACCGGTGAGTCAGCTGCTGAGGTGTCCCAGGATTTCAGACATGTGATAAATGTGACGCTGAGGTGGCATGCTGAGGTGTCCCGATGATGTCATGCATGATGCAGTAAAGGAGGAATTAAGAAAAATAGGAAAATCTAGGAAAAACCAGGACCGCAGGATCGGAGTTCATGGAAATTACGGGATTGCCATTGGAGGAGGTTATAAATACCCCCCTTGCCTTCATTTCCATTCACGCATGGAGAGGAGAAGGGAGAGAAAGAAGAGAGAGAAGGAGAAGGAAGGAAGAGAGAAGGGAGGAAAGAAAGAAAGGAAGTTCTGGCGGAGCTGGAAGCAGAATAAGGATAGTGGAGTTCTGCTAAGCTAGCCAGGTAGTAACTAATCCTAGCTTTTATGTAATGGCTTTGTGATTTGTTGTGCTATTGTTTGGTTGGATTGTTGTCTTATATGTTATGTCTGAAGCTCTTCTATAATGCTATGGTCATATGGCATGTTTGACTGATGTATGATGGATGTATGCATATGTATGCAAAGTAGAAATGCTGAAATTTACCACTGTGAACAGTAACACGTGGTAATCTAGTCATGTTTGATAAATGATTAAAAATAGTAAATGGATGAATTAATGTATGAAAATTTTAAAGTAAATAGTATACATACCAAGATTCGATTCGATATATAGTATGACTCATTTGGATGTCTACACAAGGAGATATAAATTATCAAATTTGGGACCAGAATGCTGGATTCAGGGAGAAAAACGTGGGATGAACAGTAAAGTTGACACGTTGACTGACATTGACTTGGTCAATCAATGGTCAACGAGTTATTTTTCCCTGAAAGATAATTGAGTTATCTTCATTTATCAATTGGAACCACTTCATTTCGATTTTTTTAGAATTAGTTATGATTTTTCGAAGTCAGGTCACTCATCTGGAATTTTCATAGTGAACAGTACTAGATAAGAGTAAAACTCCAGATTGAGAAATTGGACTTCAATGACCTTGAAAGTGGTTCTAAATGCTACCAAATGGTCCCTAAGACATATGAAAGTAAGGATGTTTCATCAAAGAGCCTAGGTCACATCAAAGGACCAAGCATATACTCAGGCAATTTCATCTCATCAGAGAAATCAATGATAGAGGTGATATAAAAATATGCAAGGTAGCAGGGGAAGACAATGTTGCTGATCCTCTAACAAAGGCGCTTGTGCAATGTGAATTAGGCAAATTAATGATTGTACCTAGTGCAAGTGGGAGGATGTTGGAAATTATACCCTAGAGGCCAATCAATGTCTTATAAATATTGTTGATTTATGAATTTCTTAATTATGTTATCATATTATTTGCATGTTTACTGTCATAACCATCCTTGGATAACTCATAATCTTATTCTAAATATCCCTGGTCGGTCATCTATGCGGGAGCAGAGATGAAATAAGACCAGTATGACTTTGAAAATATATAGAGATATAAATCAAAGTTATAGGCACATGTAAGAGTATAGGGTGTTGGACCGACCCACTATGAGAGAGCTACATGGGTTAAGTCATAAGCTTCTCTCATATACAAGCCATGTCACTATGCCCTTTGACCGGAGATCATCATGGATTTCTACATGACAAACGCTCAGCTTTGACCTAGTCAAAAGTCACTTTTGACCGAGTGATCATAAAGGCTATGTTCGGGCTTAGTGGTTTTTCATGTGGAGGAATATGAATGGTCAAGATGGAATTTGTCCCTCACATTCGTAGAGAGATATTACTGGGCCCCTCGATGAGTGAGTCTGAGAAATGTATGGCCATACTGGAATGGAAGGGTAGTTCCATTTCTATATTCAGACTACTCAGGGATCGAGAAAGTAACGGTCAGGAATAGGAGGATGACGTTCTCCATGCCTCATCCTTGACCGAAATATCGTGTGACAAAAGGGACGTGATATGGTTGTATGAAAGGTTACATCGTTTATCGATCCTCATATGTTTTGGGTAGTCGTAATGCCTTGCTAGAGACCGCTTACGACTTGTGGGTCAGTATCGTAACTGGGCCACTGCCAACTTCATATGGGCCTACAGGGTCGCACACAAAATAGCCCAATACGAGCTATGATGTCCAGATTCATTGAATCTAAGAGATGTCTAGATTCAATGAATAATCTAGGGTGGATTTATATATTTTATATATATAAATTTATATAAATATATTATATATATAATATAAGAGATATTTGCAAGATTTAATTTATAAGGATAAATTAAATTTCTATCACTTTTGAATTTGAATTTAAATGGATATGATCTATTTGAATTTGAAATTTAAATTGATAAGATATCTCAAATTTGATTTATGAGAATAAATCAAATATAATTCCGTCTTATCTTTATTTTTAAATTAAATAAGTAGGTGAATTAAATCTGTGAGACGGATTTAATAAAACCCATATTTATTTAATTAGTTTCTTATCAAATTATGCAATATATGATATTGTATTAATTTCAGAATTAAGATAAGATTAATTCTGAAACCCAACCCAATTAGAAGCCCGATAGCATCCTATATATTTGACATTAGGAGCTAGGGTTCTATACGTGGGAAAAAGGGGTAAGGAGTGTGCAAAAGGTTTGTAGATAAGAACTGCCGAAATAGAGATGGTGATGACGGAATCTTGAGAAAGCCCTAGAGGGATAAGAAGCGCTAGCACGTCGTTCGTAATTAGAACGTTATTCGTGTGGATAACGGTAGAGGAAGTCGATCTGAGTTGTTGACTTCTTACGATCGAGAAAAGAGCATCAGGTACAACGAAGTCGCGACCAGTTGACATAGAGGTCGCGACTAAATTGGCATCTGAACGTCAGAAATCTGAAAAGAGACTACAGGTCGCGACTAGAAGCAGAGGAAGTCGCGACTGCAAACTCCAGAGACGAAAGGTCATGACTAGAAGCAGAGTAGGTCGCGACTGCAAACTCCAGAAGCGACAGGTCATGACAAGAAGCTGAGGAGGTCGCGACTAAAAACTCCAGAGGCGAAGAGTCGTGACTAGTGGACACTGAGGTCGCGACCACAGCTTGAATACCGAAGGTAACACTTCTTTCTCCTTGACTTAAACACATTCGATAGATCCTGGCTGGGAATGGAAAATTTTTTAAAGTTAATTTCCGCTGCATGTCTTCCAATTCCCTTCAGATTATATTACTGATGAATGATTCAAAGTCTAATTCATTATGCTCTTATCAAAGAGATATTTGATAAGATCCTTTGTTAAGCTTAATCTGTTGAAATTCTGATTGATAAGTCCTGGAATAACTTTGATAAAATTTTGAATTACTTGGACTTGATTGAATGAATGATCTTCATAAGTTTATAGTCTGATTTTATTTGGCTTATTTGTTGAATGATTATAAGCTCAAAAATTTCTCTGATGCGGTTACATACTTAATTTTGAATGATCTTATAATCTTATATCTTGTGGAATTGCTGTAATGTATTAAATGTATTCTTGATATGATGAATGGTCTTATGAGATAAGATTTCCAAATATGATTATGATTTGAGAAAAGATTAATGAAAGTTTAAAGTCTGTGTTTGAAAATATTTGAAAAGAATGTTCTTGAGTATTTATCGATAAGCTATTCAAAGAATCTATTTCTCGAATAACACTTTGATAAATGATGTATTGTGAAATATATCGATAAGTCTGAAAGCATATGTTTTGCAAGAATATCTTTCAAAGTTATTCGATAAGGACATTTATCCAATACCTATTTGATAAATCATGAACTATCTCTTCACAATTTATTGAATATTTATCGAAGTCCTTTTCGATAAAATTGATTATCAAAGAATTATTCGATAAGATTTTAACTGTTTCAAATACAATTCCTTCATCAATTTATCGAAGACCTTTTCGATAAGGGTGTTCTTCGATAAGTCAAGCCATTTTGTGAAAAGAGTTTAAAACTAAACTTTATTAGATTTCGATCTTTAAAGGCTAAATCATTTGGAAACACTTGCTCTATGCTTACATTGATTATATATCTTTACTAAAGAACATTATAAGATCATTTACAGGCTGAATAAAGAGATCAACTAAAAAGCCAAATTATCCCCGTCAGCAATAACGGCTATATTTGACAGCGACTATCTCAACGGCTACTTCAATGCTTCAACGGAATTTCGAAGAACCAACTTCTTCAATGCTTCAATGCTGAAGAAGTTGGGAGACTTAAAAGAAAGACAAGAGATGCACTTTGATCATATTCATTAGGTCTCTATTCCACTATTTTTCTCTACTTTGATTCAAAGCATACATATTATTCAGAGAATACATATTCTTGTAAGAGAAAAACTTAGAGAGATGAGCTTAAGTGATTATCTTATCTAATCTATAGAGAGAGTTTGTTTGTAACAATCATTTTCTTTGATTCGCTCAAAGAGGAGTTCTTGTGTGTTGTAACCTTATAGGAGTGATAAGGATTCTCACTGATTATAACCTTACAGGCTGTAAGGGAGGAGTGAGAGGGAATTCTCACTTGAATATATTGAGGCACCAAGAGCCCACTGAGTCTTGGAGTATAGTGGAACACTCAAAGGAGCTCTCTAGGGACAAGATGTAGGTCAAGTGGATTGGGCTAAATTAGTATAAATCTTCTTATGCAATCTTTCTTCATGAACTTCTTCTTTCGGTAATATCATTCTAAACTCTACTCTTCAAATTCATTCAAATATCCTTAGAGTTTTTAAAATTTTTAAAATCACCTAATTCACGCCCTCTTGGGTGAAACAACTCTTCTAACATATTTTACTTTAATATTTTTGGCGTAACATTGTATAATGCTAGAAATGACTGGCAAAAAATAGTTGGAATTGAGTGACATAATGTATAAATTGTTGGAGATTGTGCCCTAGGGGCCAATCATTATCTTATGAACATTGTTGATTTATGAATTTCTTAATAAAGTTATCATATTATTTGCATGTTTACTATGATGACAATCCTTGGATAACTCGTGATCTTATCCTAAATGTCCCTGGTCGGTCATCTATGTGGGAGCAGAGATGAAATAAGACCAGTATGACTTTGAAGATATATAGAGATATAAATCAAAGTCATAAGCACATGTAAGAGTACAGGGTGTTGGACCGACCCGCAATGAGAGAGCTGCATGGGTCAAGTCATAAGCTTCTCTCAAATACAAGCCATGTCACTATGCCCTTTGACCTGAGATCATCATGGATTCCTACATGACAAACGCTCAGCTTTGACCTAGTCAAAAGTCACTTTTGACCGAGTGATCATAAAGGCTATGCTCGGGCTTAGTGGTTTTTCATGCGGAGGAATGTGAATGGTCAAGATGGAATTTGTCCCTCACATTCGTAGAGAGATATTACTGGGCCCCTCGATGAGTGAGTCTGAGAAATGTATGGCCATACTGGAATGGAAGGGTAGTTCCATTTCTATATTCAGACTACTCAGGGATCGAGAAAGTAACGGTCAGGAATAGGAGGATGACGTTCTCCATGCCTCATCCTTGACCGAAATATCGTGTGACAAAAGGGACGTGATATGGTTGTATGAAAGGTTACATCGTTTATCGATCCTCATATGTTTTGGGTAGTCGTAATGCCTTGCTAGAGACCGCTTACGACTTGTGGGTCAGTATAGTAACTGGGCCACTGCCAACTTCATATGGGCCTACAGGGTCGCACACAAAATAGCCCAATGCGAGCTATGATGTCCAGATTCATTGAATCTAAGAGATGTCTAGATTCAATGAATGATCTAGGGTGGATATATATTTTATATATATATAAATCAGTATATATATATTATATATAATATAAGAGATATTTGTAAGATTTAATTTATAAGGATAAATTAAATCTCTATCATTTTTGAATTTGAATTTAAATGGATATGATCTATTTGAATTTGAAATTCAAATTGATAAGATATCTCAAATTTGATTTATAAGAATAAATCAAATATAATTCTGTCTTATCTTTATTTTAAATTAAATAAATAGGTGAATTAAATCTGTGGGACGGATTTAATATAAACCATATTTATTTAATCAGTTTCTTATTAAATTATGCAATATATGATATTGTATTAATTCAGAATTAATATAAGATTAATTCTGAAGCCCGGCCCTATTAGAAGCCCGATAGCTTCCTATATATTTGACATTAGGAGCTAGGGTTCTACACACAATATAGATCTCTTCACACACATTCAGTCGTGAGAAAAGGGGGCAGGGAGAGTGCAAAAGGTTTGCACATAAGAAACTGCCGAAATAGAGACGGTGAGGACGGAACCTCCAGAAAGCCCTAGAGGGACAAGAGGCGCTAGCACGTCGTTCGCAATTGGAACGCTATTCGTGTGGATACCGGTAGAGGAAGCCGATCTGAGCTGTCGACTTCTAAGATACGGCCAGACACGAGACAGGTCGCGACCAGAACACACTTAGGTCGCGACCAAACGGGCATCTGAACGTCAGAAATCCGAAAAGAGGAGACAGGTCGCGACGTGAAGTTGAAGAGGTCGCGACTAATAACTCCAGAGACGTCCGGTCGCGACTAGAGGCAGAAGAGGTCGCGACTAACAACTCCAGAGGCGACAGATCGCGACTAGAAGCAGAGGAGGTCGCGACTAAAAGCTGAGGAGGTCGCGACTGAAAGTTCCAGAGGCGAGGAGTCGCGACTAGTGGACACTGAGGTCGCGACCAAAGCTTGAAACCGAAGGTAACACTTCTTTCTCCTTGACTTAAACACATTCGGTAGATCCTGGCTGGGAATGGAAAAATTTTTAAAGTTAATTTCCGCTGCGTGTCTTTCAATTCCCTACATAAATTAGTACTCCTACGGTCATTAATATATGATCTAATTAGAAAATTGGTCATAGTCCTAAATATAAGAATTATTTCTTATATTTATCAATTTTTTTCTAAATTAGGGTTAAAGAAGAATGGGAGGGAGTTAAAGAAGATGATTAATGTGTTTTAAAAAAAATGTCATATTAATTAATTAACTTTTCTAATTTTATCAAATTAGTTAAATGTATCATATATTAAGGACCGGAGGAGTGATACATATTGATATATTGTTATTAATATATAAAAAATGATTTAAAATAATCTTGCCGGTTCTAAATGTAGAAATTGGATAACTAATTTATAAATATTAAAAATTAGTTAAATTAGTTATTTATAAAAAAGTGTATAAATTTTTTTAAAGTACCATTTTAAAAGCTACATTTAAGACTAAAGTAGATCAATATACTAGTTTTTACATTCAAGATTTAATTGAAGTGGTTATAAAACAATGGCTAATATTATTTGGCTTACTGAGGATATGCCCAATGTTTCAAGCAATAAGTATTAATATATCCAAAAATTCAAAATAAATATTATATAATCGTGTGACTTGTGTTGAAGAAGACAGAAACATAAGGGAATGGCGAGAGCATGAAGTAGTGAAGCACAAAAACATGTATTGTTTAATTTTTTTGGATCCGC
Organism: Leucaena leucocephala; assembly: GCA_037074615.1. Lineage (NCBI taxonomy): Eukaryota > Viridiplantae > Streptophyta > Magnoliopsida > Fabales > Fabaceae > Leucaena > Leucaena leucocephala. Next base: position 10,355,670 of record CM073549.1, read on the forward strand.
AAAATAAAATATATTGACGATTTGGAGTTGACTTGGGAAGAAACCGTATACTTCAGAAAATATTGATTTTTTTAATAAAAGATAAAATGACATTAAAGTAACAAAGGTTTTACAGAGAGCCAAAGCATGAGTTACAGAAGAAAGAAGAAATAGTATGGTGTTAAAGAAGCAACAGATGTGACATGAACAGTAGTAGAGGAGAAGGGTTTAATGAGAGATAGAATCTCCTGCCAAGTGATGGATGAAGCTAGATTTGCCTTGTTGGACAGATTGATGAATCGGGCACCAACGCAGCTTAAATGTAATTTAGCAGGGCAAATGTCTGAGTAGGGGTTAGTCTGTGTGATCCCTATGAGAGCAGCTCGCAGACAGTTGCTAAAGAATGTGTAAGGAAATGGGCCAGTCCACACATGTTTTCCGGATGAGAGGGATCAAAAGGAGGTTGTCTTTGTTGGGAATTGGAAGACACGCAGCGGAATTTAACTTTAAAATTTTTTCCATTCCCAGCCCAGATCTACCGAATGTGTTTAAGTCAAGGAGAAAGAAGTGTTACCTTCGGTTTTAAAGTTTTGGTCGCGACCTATGTATCCACTAGTCGCGACTCCTCGCCTCTGGAACTTTTAGTCGCGACCTACTCAGCTTCCAGTCGCGACCTGTCGCCTCTGGAGTTGTTAGTCGCGACCTCCTAAGCTTCTCGTCGCGACTGGATGTCTCTGGAGTTTGTAGTCGCGACCTTGTTAGTTTCAAGTCGCGACCTGTCTCCTCTTTTTGGATTTCTGACGTTCAGATGCCCGTATGGTAGCAACCTCAGTGTCAATAGGTCGCGACCTGTCTTCGTGTCTGGTTTCTTTTCTCGATCGCAAAAAGTTGACAACTCAGATCGGCTTGCTCTATCGGTATCCACACGAACAGCGTTACAATCACGAACAACGTGCTAGCGCCTCTTGTTCCTCTAGGTCTTTCTAGAGATTTTGTCCTCACTATCTCTATTTTGGAAGTTTCTTATCTGCAAACCTTTTGCACTCTCCCTGCCCCCTTTTTCACATCTGTATAGATGTGTAGATCTAGATGTATAGAACCCTAGCTCCTAATGTCAAATATATAGGATGCTATCGGGCTTCTAATTGGGCCGGGCTTCAGAATTAATCTTATAGTAATTCTGAAATTAATACAATATCATATATTGCATAATTTGATAAGAAACTAATTAAATAAATACGGTTTTTATTAAATCTGTCTCACAGATTTAATTCACCTATTTATTTAATTTAAAATAAAGATAAGACATAATTATATTTGATTTATTCTCATAAATCAAATTTGAGATATCTTATCAATTTGAATTTCAAATTCAAATAGATCATATCCATTTAAATTCAAATTCAAAAGTTATAGAAATTTAATTTATCCTTATAAATTAAATCTTGCAAATATTTCTTATAATATATATACAAATTTATATATATAATATATATATATATATATCCACCCTAGATTATGCATTGAATTTAGACATCTCTTAGATTCAATGAATCTGGACATCATAGCTCACATTGGGCTGTTTTATGTGCGACCCTGTAGGCCCATATGAAGTTGGCAGTGGGCCAGTTACTATACTGACCCACAAGTCGTAAGCGGTCTCTAGCAAGGCATTACGACTACCCAAAACATATGAGGATCGATAAACGATGTTACCTTTCATACAACCATATCACGTCCCTTTTGTCACACGATATTTCGGTCATGGATGAGGCATGGAGAATGTCATCCTCCTGTTCCTGACCATTACTTTCTCGATCCCTGAGTAGTCTAAATATAGAAATAGAACTACCCTTCCATTCCAGTATGGCCATACATTTCTTAGACTCACCCATCGAGGGGCCCAGTAATATCTCTCTACGAATGTGAGGGACAAATTCCATCTTGACCATTCACATTCCTCCGCATGAAAAACCACTAAGCCCGAACATAGCCTTTATGATCACTCGGTCAAAAGTGACTTTTGACTAGGTCAAAGCTGAGCGTTTGTCATGTAGGAATCCATGATGATCTCCGGTCAAAGGGCATAGTGACATGGCTTGTATATGAGAGAAGCTTATGACTTGACCCATGTAGCTCTCTCATAGCGGGTCGGTCCAACACCCTATACTCTTGCATGTGCCTATGACTTTGATTTATATCTCTATATATCTTCAAAGTCATACTGGTCTTATTTTATCTCTTCTCCCGCATAGATGACCGACCAGGGACATTTAGGATAAGATCACGAGTTATCCAAGGATTGTCATCATAGTAAATATGCAAATAATATGATAACATAATTAAGAAATTCATAAATCAACAATGTTCATAAGGTAATGATTGGCCCCTAGGGCACAATCTCCAGCATCCTCCCACTTGCACTAGGTACAATCATTAATTTGCCTAATTCCCATTGACCTAACATGACACTCATGTTTTGCTTGCACAAGCGGCTTTGTTAGAGGATCAGCAACATTGTCTTCCCCTGCTACCTTGCATATTTTTATATCACCTCTATCATTGATTTCTCTGATGAGATGAAATTGCCTGAGTATATGCTTGGTCCTTTGATGTGACCTAGGCTCTTTGGCCTGTGCAATGGCACCACTATTGTCACAGAACAAAGTTATCGGATCTGAGATGGTAGGTATCACCCCTAGTTCAGTAATGAACTTCTTGATCCAAACGGCCTCCTTAGTTGTATCAGATGCTGCTATATACTCGGCTTTCGTTGCAGAATCTACTATAGTGCTCTGCTTAGAGCTCTTCCAGCTTACTGCTCCATTATTCAAGAGGAATATGTATCCAGATTGCGATTTCTGGTCGTCCTGGTCAGTTTGGAAACTTGCATCTGTGTAACCAGTTATACAGAGCTCGTCATCCAATCCACCATAGACAAAGAATAAGTCCTTAGTCCTTCTTAAGTACTTAAGGATATTCTTGACAGCAGTCCAATGGCCATCACCGGGGTCCTGTTGATATCTGCTAGCCATACTTAAGGCAAACGAGACATCCGGTCGAGTACATAACATGGCGTACATGATAGGTCCTATGGCCGAGGCATATGGAACCTTACTCATGCGACCTCCATGATCAGGTGTACTAGGACACAAATCCTTGCTAAGATGAATACCATGAGACATGGGTATGAAACCCCTCTTTGATTCTTGAATACTAAACCTATGCAGTATCTTGTCTATATATATGCTATGACTGAGTCCTAGAAGCCTTTTAGATCTATCTCTATAGATCATAATTCCTAGGATGTAGGTGGCTCCACCCAAGTCTTTCATTGAGAAAGACTTTCCTAACCAAGACCTGACAATCTGCAAGGTAGGAATGTCATTCCCAATAAGTAGGATGCCATCGACATAGAGTACCAAAAACACAACTGTGCTCCCACTAACCTTCTTGTACACACAAGGTTCATCAATATTTTGAAAAAATCCAAACTCTTTGACTACTTCATCAAAACGATGATTCCAACTCTGAGATGCTTGCTTCAGTCCATAAATGGACCTTTGAAGCTTGTACACCTTACCAAAGTCCTCGGAATGCACAAACCCTTCAGGTTGTGTCATGTACACATCCTCAAGGAGCTTTCCATTAAGGAAGGTTGTCTTGACGTCCATCTGCCATATTTCATAGTCATAATATGCTGCAATGGCAAGGAGGATTCTGATTGATTTGGCCATTGCAACTGGGAAAAAGGTCTCATCATAGTCCACACCATGAGTTTGAGTAAATCCTTTTGCAACCAGTCATGCCTTGAAGACATTTACATTGCCATCCATGTCGGTTTTCTCTTTAAAAACCCACTTGTACCCTACAGTTTTTACACCTTCAGGCGGGTCGACTAAGGTCCATACCTTATTGTCGTACATGGATTGCATCTCAGACTTCATGGCACTAAGCCATTTTTTAGAGTTTGGTCCCACTATAGCTTCTCGATAGGTAGTTCGCTCATTATGCTCAATGAGCAACACATCACGATTGTCAGCAATTAGAAATCCATATCTCTGAGGCTGAAGTCGTGCCCTATTAGATCGCCGTGGGCCTTGCGTGACTTGAGGAGTCTCAACAACTTGTTGTGAGTATTCTCCATTTTCCATCTCTAATTCTGTGGTGTCTTGTGGCTCTCGAACTTCTTCGAGATGTACCTTACTCCCACTGGTTCTTTTAGAGATAAATTCTCGTTCGAGAAAGATACCATTTCTGACAACAAACACTTTATTATCAGTGGGGTTGTAGACATAATATCCCTTGGTTTCCTTAGGATATCCCATAAAAAAGCACTTTGAAGATTTGGGCGCTAACTTATCTGAGGCTTGTTGCTTAACATAGACCTCACATCCCCAAATCTTGAGAAAATACAAACTAGGTTTCCTCCCAGTCCATATCTCATATGCAGTCTTTTCAACTGCCTTAGATGGAACACGATTCAGTGTGAACGCAGCCGTCTCTAGGGCGTGGCCCCAAAAGGACGGTGGAAGATCTATTCGACTCATCATGGATCGAACCATATCTAATAGTGTTCGATTCCTCCGTTCAGAAACCCCATTCCATTGTGGTGTTCCTGGAGGAGTCAATTGTGAGACTATCCCACAATTCCTAAGATGATCGATAAACTCTTAGCTCAAATATTCACCACCTCGATCAGATCGAAGGGCTTTAATTATTTTATCAAGCTGGTTTTGTACTTCATTTTGAAATATCTTGAACATTTCAAAAGATTCGGATTTATGTTTCATTAGATAGACGTAGCCATATCTAATGAAATCATCTATGAATATGATGAAGTATGAATAACCTCCTCTAGAAATTGTATTAATCGGTCCACACACATCTGTATGTATAAGGCCCAATAAATCAGTGGCCCTCTCACTGTGCCCAGTGAAAGGTGACTTTGTCATCTTACCTAACAAACAAGATTCGCAAGTATCATATGATTCAAAATCAAATGAGTTGAGAAATCCATCTTGATGGAGTTTAGAAATGCGTTTCTCATTTATGTGGCCCAGACGACAGTGCCAGAGGTATGTCGGATTCAAATCATTTGGTTTGACCCTTTTGGCGGTTATGTTATAGCTATTTCCATGATTGGGTTGCTCCAAGTTTAATATGTAATGATCAACATGCAAATCACCATGAGCATAGAAAATATCATTACGATAAATGGAACATCTACCATTCCCAGAAATAGAAGTGTAACCTTCCTTATCCAAATAAGAAAGAGAAACAATGTTACTACTCAAAGCAGGAACATAATAGAAATTGTTCAAAACTAACAAAAGCCCAGTGGGCAGAACTAATTCATAAGTACCTACAGCTAAAGCAGCAACCTTTGCTCTATTTCCAACTCGTAGGTCAACTTTGCCCTTTTTCAGCTTTCTACTGTCCTTTAGGCCCTGCACATTTGTACAAATGTGAGAACCACATACAGTATCTAATACCCATGTAGTGGAAGTAGAGAGATGAATATCTATAACATAAATACCTGAAGCGATAGCCCCGCTATCCTTCTTGTTCTTTTTCAGATCTTCAAGGTAGAGTTTGCAATTCCTCTTCCAATGACCCGGTTCATTAGAAGAAACAAACTCCTTCCTTTGGAGGCTTTGCCTTCTTTGGTGCAGGCTTGGTTTTGGGCTTGCCTGACTCTTTGGTCTTACCAGATGAGCCATGACCCTTGCCCTTGCCCTTGCCTTTCTTTTTCATACCCTTTCCTTTCTAGACCATCAAAACTGTACTGGGCTTCTTCTTAATAGTCGGCTTAGCAGTTTTAAGCATCCCATGCAGTTCAGAAATAGATTTCTCCATGTTGTTCATGTTGTAGTTTATGACAAACTGGTCATAACTTTCTGGGAGTGAGTTCAAGATCAAATCTGTAGCTAACTCCTGGCTCATGGGAAATCCAAGCCTCTCAAGGTGATCAATGTACCCTTTCATCTTTAATACATGAGTACTCACTGATGCACCTTCAGCCATCTTGCAGGAATGTAAGGCCTTAGTGGTCTCATACCTCTCTTGCCTTACCTGTTGCTGGAATATTTCCTTAAGATGCACAATCATCTCATAAGCCTCCATGTGTTCCAGATATCTTTGGAGCTCCGGAACCATGGTGGCAAGCATCAAGCATCCCACATCGACAGAGTCTTCCTTATGCTTCGCATAAGAATCTCTCTGAGCTCTAGGAGCATTGGCTGCTGGCTCCTCAGGAATGGGTTGATCTAGGATATATACTTTTCTTTCCTGCTTGAGAACAATTCTCAAGTTCTTGAACCAGTCAAGAAAGTTTGTCCCACTGAGTTTGTCCTTCTCAAGGACAGATCGCAACGATAATGCAGCAGTATTACTAGTTGTCATGATTCTACAATTAAAATATGCAAGCGAATTAGCAATCTCCCACTGAATAAAACAACCCTCAATGTAATAATTAGTGGGCTAAGATCCATATTTGGCTTAAACTTGAGTCCGCTTTGGCAGGACGCTCAACTTTAAGTTATTTAGGTAGGTAACAACTTTACCAATTATATCAAATGTAACTCTTAGATATTTATGGGATTCCATCATCATATGATCCAGCATGTTTTAATCCCATCTAATGCCTTGAGACCCAAAACCGTTTTGATAATCTCAATTAAGTCAAACAATAACAAACATAAGAGTAGCACCATTACTCTTGCTTATTTCCCCAAGATAACTCAAATGCACCTACTTTGGTGGAGCCTACAAATGAGTGATCGAGGTTTTGATAAGTGTTCATTAATTGACGGCATATGACTTAAGATTTCTTTTAGAGGGTTTAATTAACTATCCGGTTTGCATGTATCTCGATTGTATCTCATACCAGTATTATGCATACATGCAGTGATATAATCATAAGGTGCATAATCTTAAACGTGATACAATATGGCTCACCTATCCTAAGTCCCCTCAAGCCAATGAGAGAAGCTGTCTAATTAGAATAGGAAAATTACATAAGGAAACCTCGTTTTAACATTCGAGGGGAGTGAGATGAGAAGAGAATGTACAACGAGAATCATTGGAGGAAGGCACGACACGCAGGCCGTATTTAGAAAAATTACAACACTTGTAATCTAGAGCCATATTGTTCACCATACCCAAACATTCAAGAATCAAAATTCATACTATTTGAAGGGCAATAAATGTTTCAAAACATTCATACATCAGGAAAGCCAGTATATCTTACGATTATGTTGTGCTACGAATAGGTAGCCACGGCGGTCCCACTAACATACACCACCGATTTTAGTTTCCTTTCGGATTCCGTATATGTCATACATAAACGGATTCCATATATGTCATACACATCTCCCATGTTATCATATAATCAGCTAAGAAGTCTAACATACATCACATGTATCAACAATCAAACCTAACTTAAACACAAAACGGTATGGCTCTGATACCACTGTTAGAAATTGGAAGACACGCAGCGGAAATTAACTTTAAATTTTTTTTCCATTCCCAGCCCGGATCTACCGAATGTGTTTAAGTCAAGGAGAAAGAAGTGTTACCTTCAGTTTTCAAGTTTTGGTCGCGACCTATGTATCCACTAGTCGCGACTCCTCGCCTCTGGAACTTTTAGTCGTGACCTACTCAGCTTCCAGTCGCGACCTGTCGCCTCTGGAGTTGTTAATCGCGACCTCCTAAGCTTCTCGTCGTGACCGGATGTCTCTGGAGTTTGTAGTCGCGACCTTGTCAGATTCAAGTCACGACCTGTCTCCTCTTTTCGGATTTCTGACGTTTAGATGCCTGTATGGTCGCGACCTCAGTGTCAATAGGTCGCGACCTGTCTTCGTGTCTAGTTTATTTTCTCGATCGCAAGAAGTCGACAACTCAGATCGGCTTCCTCTATCGGTATCCACACGAACAGCGTTCTAATCACGAACGACGTGCTAGCGCCTCTTGTTCCTCTAGGGCTTTCTAGAGATTCCGTCCTCATTATCTCTATTTCGGCAGTTTCTTATCTGCAAACCTTTTGCACTCTCCCTGCCCCCTTTTTCACGTCTGTATAGATGTGTAGATCTAGATGTATAGAACCCTAGCTCCTAATGTCAAATATATAGGATGCTATCGGGCTTCTAATTGGGCCGGGCTTCAGAATTAATCTTATATTAATTCTGAAATTAATACAATATCATATATTGCATAATTTGATAAGAAACTAATTAAATAAATACGGTTTTTATTAAATCCGTCTCACAGATTTAATTCACCTATTTATTTAATTTAAAATAAAGATAAGACAGAATTATATTTGATTTATTCTCATAAATCAAATTTGAGATATCTTATCAATTTGAATTTCAAATTCAAATAGATCATATCCATTTAAATTCAAATTCAAAAGTGATAGAAATTTAATTTATCCTTATAAATTAAATCTTGCAAATATTTCTTATAATATATATACAAATTTATATATATATAAAATATATATATCCACCCTAGATTATTCATTGAATTTAGACATCTCTTAGATTCAATGAATCTGGACATCATAGCTCGCATTGGGCTGTTTTGTGTGCGACCCTGAGGCCCATATGAAGTTGGCAGTGGGCCAGTTACTATACTGACCCACAAGTCGTAAGCGGTCTCTAGCAAGGCATTACGACTACCCAAATCATATGAGGATCGATAAACGATGTTACCTTTCATACAACCATATCACGTCCCTTTTGTCACACAATATTTCGGTCATAGATGAGGCATGGAGAACGTCATCCTCCTGTTCCTGACCGTTACTTTCTCAATCCCTGAGTAGTCTGAATATAGAAATGGAACTACCCTTCCATTCCAGTATGGCCATACATTTCTCAGACTCACTCATCGAGGGGCCCAGTAATATCTCTCTACGAATGTGAGGGACAAATTCCATCTTGACCATTCACATTCCTCCGCATGAAAAACCACTAAGCCCGAACATAGCCTTTATGATCACTCGGTCAAAAGTGACTTTTGACTAGGTCAAAGCTGAGCGTTCGTCATGTAGGAATCCATGATGATCTCCGGTCAAAGGGCATAGTGACATGGCTTGTATATGAGAGAAGCTTATGACTTAACCCATGCAGCTCTCTCATAGTGGGTCAGTCCGACACCTTGTACTCTTACATGTGCCTATGACTTTGATTTATATCTCTATATATCTTCAAAGTCATACTGGTCTTATTTTATCTCTGCTCCCGCATAGATGACCGACCAGGGACATTTAGGATAAGATCACGAGTTATCCAAGGATTGTCATCATAGTAAACATGCAAATAATATGGTAACATAATTAAGAAATTCATAAATCAACAATGTGCATAAGGTAAGGATTGGCCCCTAGGGCACAATCTCCAACAGTTTTAATGCAGCGATTGGGTTCAATTTTTCTGTCTCATGCAAGCTTGTGTGCCTGTATCCCTAAGAGTTCCGTTTTTCCTCTGTTCCTCTCCTCTTCCCTCTGTGTGAGAGAGATCCGACTTCTACTTCCTTAGGGTGTCATTTGCTGTGTATACATGCCAGAGTCCATATAAGGTGCTCTGGCGACGCGTGGCTATCTCGATAAACAGGGAAACATCCAAGGTACGCCCGAATACCTTCAGTGGCATTAGAGCAGGTTCATTGCTTCCGCATTTTACTCTGTGATTTTTCATTTTTCTGGTTATACACTATTCTATATGCTTAATTCTATTTTAGTGTGTTTATTCAGTGATAATATGCATAGAGCATGCATTTAAACTATAAACAGAGGCATAAAGAACGTAAAACTGTGACTAAACTTTCGTTTTCAAAATTGGGTCATTGGAAAATAGTGTTTTTAGGCTATGATATTAGTCCAAATGCGTAGATCTCGAAAAAACGAAGAAAATGACACCAAGAACGTCAAAATCGGATGTCGGACGGAGAAGTTACGGAGGAAAAAAGCGTCGGGTCCGTCGGACCCGACCCGTTTTCCAGTCGGGTCTGTGTGACCCGGCTGGAGGTCAGGGACGATCAAAACGACGCCGTTTTGCTTCTGGGCAAAAAAGAAAAAAAATAGAGGCAATTTCTGTTCTACGGACTGGGCTTCATCCAGCCCAGTCCAGCAGTAAAAAAAAATGTTTTAGGCTACAGTGAGTAGGCCCAAACCAAAAAAAAATTGGTTGCGGGGTTTCTTTAAAAAAAAAATTAATTATTTTTTTATTTAAAAAAAAGGGAGGAAATTCTGGTGGATGACACATGGCATTGGCCATGTGGCAGCACCAGACTGGCGCGTGTAATGCACGCGCCAGACGCTAAGAGTGGGCTTCGTTCAGTTTTTTATTTTTTCTGAATTAATCCTTCTTGGGGCGTGTGAGGGCGCGTCGGAGCTCCGATTGAAGTGCGATTTGTTCCTAAAAATCCCTAAAATCAAGATCTTCATTTTGATATATAATTTGCTTAATTTGGAGGTAATTATAGACCTATTTATGGATATTCAGTGTATTTTCTGGTATTTTTTGGTGTTTAAAAATTCCAAAAAATTATAATAATTAATATTTTTTATTATTTAGGTGAAAATGGCTTCATCTAGCACTGAATCTCTAGGACTAAGCTTAAATGATGACATCTCATTTCTGGATGATGTCAATAACCCGGAGGAGAACCTTCAAGAGGATCCCGAGGGGGAACCTGAAGAGGATCCAAAACAAGATCTTGACGAACTTTCTGAAGAAGAACCAGAGGAGTTGATGGAGGAAGTTCCACAGGAGGAACCACAAGTAACGTGTATTTCTGGACCGAGGTCAAAAACTTTATTCCCCATCGAACCCCTTCATTTGCAGCCTTTCATGGATTCTTCAGACTCCAAGTCGGTGCCTACTCTTCATGACGAATCTCCAGTTGAGGATGGAGAGGAAGTGGATCAACCTCTTACCCCTACTTTGGCTATGAGTATAGCTGAAAGAGATGCAGCTAAATTAACAAATATAAAAGGCGTTAATGGCATGATTTACGACTACATTGATTTAATGACAGATAAGAAGAATACTGCATTCTACCTGAAAGTCATAATGGAATACATAAGGGCAGTTAGGGTTAGAGGAAAGCCTAAACAAGGACGCTTAGGCAAGAAGTATTGGCTTAGAGTAATAGAATTTGTATCTAACCTTCGCAAGCCGCCTCGTAAGCTTAAGAAATTAAGAAAAGCAATGTTAGATTATTGTAAAGCTCATATCGAATGATGTATATTTGTATTTGATTACCATTGCTTTACTTAGTTAAGGACATGGTTTAATTACTTTCTTTGTAAGGATTGCCATTTATTACATGCCTTATATGCAATGAAATTATGTTTTATTTCATTTCTTTACAAGTTATGATTAATGTATATCTTTTATAAGTGGGAGTCTTTTAGATAATGAGTCTTCTAAAAGTAAAACATGAGAGTGCTTATATTAATTTTGATAGAAAGTAATGATGCTGCTAGTGCCTATGTGATGGGAGGTACAAACGTATTCTCTTGATCATGGGTTGAAACATCCTTACTTTCGTATGTCTTAGGGACCATTCAGTAGCATTTAGAACCACTTTCAAGGTCATTGAAGTCCAATTTCTCAATCTGGAGTTTTACTCTTATCGAGTACTGTTCACTGTGTAAATTCCAGATGAGTGACCCGACTTCGAAAAATCATAACTAATTCTAAAAAAATCGAAATGAAGTGGTTCCAATTTCTAAATGAAGCTAACTCAATTAAATTTCAGGGAAAAATAACTAGTTGACCAAGTCAACGTCAGTCAACGTGTCAAATTTACTGTTCATCCCACGTTTTTCTCCCTGAATCCAGCATTCTGGTCCCAACTTTGATAATTTATATCTTCTTGTGTAGACATACAAATGATACATTTTATATATCAAATTAAATCTTGGTATGTCTACTATTTACCATAAAAATTTCGTACATTTATTCATCCATTTACTATTTTTAATCATTTATCAAACATGACCCTGTCACCACGTATTACTGTTCATAGCGTACATAGGCATACATCCATCATATATCAGTCAAACATGCCAAACAACAATTATTATTAAATAATAAGTCATTATACATCAGGGCATGTATGAAATTCTCATATTTCTATTACATTTTTTCCTGCCTAAACTCCGGCAGCATAACCACTACACTTCATCTTCAGAAAGTAACTGATCTTGTACCGATTCGGTAATTCCCGTGAGAACTACCATTCTACGTAAGTACCCAGGAAAGACTAGATGAACCGGCTAGGTCCACTCACTTCTAGCCTCCTTAGACAGCACTACATACACAGTACTTATCATATACTGATGTTCAGTCTTTACTTTGGCAGCATAACGGCGTCTCTTAAAATTCCCAGAATTCATTTTGACATAACCTCCCCTGTAATGGTTTACTTATTGGGATGAGATTCGGGGGAATCTCAGTAGCAACAATCATAACAATATATGTAATGCAGAGTGACAGTGCTTGTTTGTGATTGTGTACAGATAAGTATGCTGCGTGCTTCCATGCTTAATAACATATGATCATAGCATTATAGCAGAGCTTCAGACATAACATATAAGACAACAATCCAACCAAACAATAGCACAACAAATCACAAAGCCATTACATAAAAGCTAAGATTAGTTACTACCTGGCTAGCTTAGCAGAACTCCACTATCCTTATTCTGCTTCCAGCTCCGCCAGAACTTCCTTACTTCCTTTTCTCCTTTCTCTCTTCCTTTCCTTCTCCTTCTCTCTCTTCTTTCTCTCCCTTCTCCGTTGCCTTGCGTGAATGAAAATGGAATGGAGGGGGGGTATTTATAATTGCCTTCAATGGCAATTCTGCAGTTTCTATGAACTTTGATCCTGCGGTCCTGGTTTTTCCTGGATTTTCCTATTTTCTTTAATTCCTCCTTTACTGCATCATGCATGACATCATTGGGACACCTCACCAGGACACCTCAGCGCCACATTTATCACATGTCTGAAATCCTGGACACCTCAGCAGCTGACTCAGCATGCTGACTCACCGGTCCAGTGTCCTGCCTCGTACTACGTGTCCTCAACTTTTTCTTCCTCCTCTGTGATGGCACCATGTGGCATCTTACTGGCACCTGTCACGCCATCCAATGCTATCCAGATAAATCCAGGACTTTATCTGATCGCCTCCTCGGTTATCGTGCCGACCGAGTAACTTTACTTTATTGAAACAACATTAAAATAATATTTTAATGCCACTTTTTCCCACATATCACTGGGCCTACGTTTTTGGGCTCTGGAAATGTTATCTTGGATCCTGATCAAGCCCAAGTACTCTGATGGCTCGATTCCCAAGAAACAGCCCTTGGCAAATTACCAAAATACCCTTGGGTACCCTTTCTTGCACTATTTTAACCCTAAGGGTAAAATCGTCATTTTACACCCTTCTGTACTCTGTCAGGGCATATACTGACTCTAAGTAGCTTTATCTGTATATACCTTGGCTTCTGGGCCTGTCCAGAATTACCAAAATGCCCTCCATTCATCTGTTACACTTTTGTACAACACAGGGGCATTTTCGTAATTTCGCACTTTTCTGGGGTTCTGCCGGACACTGGCCCACCTATCAGTCCAAGTGTCTCATTGGGCCTCTGTTGGAGCCATTATTGGGCCTTTCCGGGTCCAATACCTTCATGGCACGCATTACTAGGAATCTTCCCCCGTTAATAATTATTGAATATTTTATCTATTTTTCACCGTTTATACACATATCCGGACACCGACTCCTTCTGTCCGAAACACTAGCCTGCGGTGTTCAGGCATCCCTGTGAGTCATATCAGTCATCTGACTGAGGTCATCCGAACTCATTCAGTCCCCTTTCAAATACCGATAAATCTCCCTATCGGATCCCCGGAGGCCTCACACTCCCGTCTGGATTTTCTAATTTGCGAATAACTTTTTCTACAGGCCTCCTATCGGTATTCTGTCAGTTTCCCGACATCCGTCCCATAAGGACGTATCATCCTGTATTTTCTCACCTAGATCTGAATTATAGGATATCCGGTATGAATTTTTATAACTTTTGGACGATCAGTCCATTTCTGGCTATCTGGAGTCTTCAAAAATTCCTGTATTAAGCCAGATTACCGAGCGTCCCTTGCTCTCTCTACCGGTGAAATCTGGGACTGAAATGCTTTCGGACAGTCCAAACCACTTCCGGCCTGACTTTCTTTAATTATAATTTAGCCCCAGGGAACTTTTCTTCTTTTCATTTAAGTCCCTTTTATTTGGCTAAAATTACACTTAAGGACCCCATATTTTTGTCTACTTTCCTTTTTGGCCTTGAAACTTTCCATAATTGCACTTAAGTCCTTTCATTTCCTTTACTAGGTCTATGGGCATTATTATCTTTTCATATTTTACCAGAGTATTCTCTGGCCCTGGTCAACTATCCAGATACCCCTTCTTGACTGTCTAACCTTAGCCAAATGACCAAAATACCCTTTACTCATTCTTCAGTTATTCTATAACATAAGGGCATTTTCGTCATTTTGCACATTTTCCCCGGACACCGGCCCCTCTTACCCCTGAACTGATATTATGGGCCTGGGCCTTCCCTGGTGTCACTACGGGCCTTAGACAACACTGTATGGCCTCTAGCCATTGTCCGATCATTTCTATTCGGACTGCCTTTCCTTTACCGATTATAAATGTAAATTCCCATCTTCAGGAATTTTTACAGAAAAATCGGGACCTCAAATCAAAATTCTGTGACTCCTCATTCAATCCGGAATCCTTTCCTCTATCTCCCGGTATTTTCAGATATTTTATCCGGACCTGGCTGTTTTGGCCTGAAAAAGCACTCACGCGCACACTTTTCCAAAATGACCATTTTACCCCTGGTCATATTTCTAATTCTTTCATACACATAGAGACCTCATATGCACATTTCACAGTTCAGTGAAATGATCAGCATAATTTTCTCTATTTTCTGGCAAAATATGGTACTCATCGGCTACCAGCCCGATCTTTCCCATAATTACGATTATGCCCTTGAATTCTCCTTATGGCATCTCTAGGCCTAAAAATTAGGGTGTTACATGGGTCTAGTAATGTTATTATTTTTTGATAAAAAATGATAAAAGTACATGACATTGTATACTTTACATGTGCTATATATATAAATTTACTTAAATGTTCTATGGTTCAATAAATTAATGTGGGATAGGTTTGTCACAGAACCGATATTGAACAATGGCTTCAAAGAACATTATTGCTGAATTAAACAAAGGGGAAAAACTTAACGGGGACAACTGGGATATTTGGCACCGAAAGGTCCAATATATTCTAGAAGAGCAGGATGCAATTGAGCCATTAACCATGGCACTGGTAGAGGCTGAAGCGGGAAATACAGCCCAGCACAGGAGGGACCAAGAAGCATACCTGTCATGGAAAAAGAAGAATAGCATAGCAAGAATTACACTGCTGAGTGCAATGGCAGATGATTTGATGTGTGAGTTTGAGACACACAGAACGACACAAGCTCTGTGGATTGCCTTAAAGGATAAGTTTGGTGGAGTTTCCACGACCAAGCTTAGAAGGTTGACGATTAAATTCGATACCTATAAGCTAAAACCGAATAATCCTATGAGGCAACATCTGCAAGAGATGTCCACAATGATCCGTGAATTGAAGGAGGCTGGACATAATTTATCTGACGAGCAGCAAGTGCAAGCTGTAATCAGGTCGCTCCCTGCCAGTTGGGAGCATATGAGAGTCAATCTGACCCATAATGAGAACATCATCACTTTCAATAATGAAAGTCAATCTGAATGGTGATCTGGATGAAGAAATCTATATGGAACAACCAATAGGTTTCATTGAAAAAGGGTTTGAACACAAGAAGTGTAAACTCAAAAGATCCATTTATGGATTAAAACAGTCATCCAGACAGTGGTACTTGAGGTTTCATAAGGCAATAACCTCATATAACTTCCAAATGATAGAGGAAGACCACTGCGTCTATGTTAAGCGGTTTGAGGGTAACTTTGTAATATTATCCTTATACGTAGACGATATACTATTAGCCGAAAATAGTCTTGACTCTGTGATAGCTATTAAAGAATGGCTTTCATCAAACTTTGAGATGAAAGACATGCGTGAAGCAGAATACATACTTGGAGTCAAGATTCAAAGGAATCGCTCCAAGAGAATCCTCACTCTTTCACAAGAGAGTTATATCAAGAAAATACTTGAGCAATTCAATATGACTGAATGCAATCCCATGGATATCCCTGTAGCCACTGGAGTGGCCT
Organism: Leucaena leucocephala; assembly: GCA_037074615.1. Classification (NCBI taxonomy): domain Eukaryota; kingdom Viridiplantae; phylum Streptophyta; class Magnoliopsida; order Fabales; family Fabaceae; genus Leucaena; species Leucaena leucocephala. The sequence continues at coordinate 10,371,977 of CM073549.1, forward strand.
TGAGTTCAGACATGTGTCCTAAAACTGATATAGACAGAAAGCAAATGGAAAGAGTTCCATATGCCAGTGCCGTTGGTAGCCTGATGTACGTAATGCTGTACACAAGACCAGATATTTGTTATGCAGTGGGGCTGGTTAGCAGATTCCAGTCCAACCCCGGTGAGAAACACTGGAAAGCAGTGAAGAGGATCTTGAGATACTTAAAGGGCACATCTGATTATGCGTTGTGTTATCAAGAAAGTGATCTGCCCCTAGTCGGTTATTCCGATGCTGATATAGGCGGTGACGAAGAAGAACGAATATCTACTTCAGGATACACCTTTTTGCTTAACAACAGAGCCATATGTTGGAGTAGCAAGAAGCAGACGTGCATTGATTTACACTCTATGGAAGCTGAGTTTGTGGCATGTACTGCAGCAGCGCAATAGGTTGTTTGGCTGAAGAGATTTATCGAGCACCTAGGATTTGGGAACGAGAGTACCAATCTGGTGTTGATACACTGTGACAATACTGTAGCCATAGCCTACACTAAAGACCCTAAGTATCACAGCAAGACCAAACACATTGATATCAAGTATAACTTTGTGAGGGATTATATAGCACAGAAAATTGTAACTGTACAATACATTTCAACCAAGTGTATGGTTGCAGACCCCCTGACTAAGCCAATAGGAAAAGAAACATTTGAGAAACTTGTAACAGCCATTGGCATGCGAAAAAATGTAAAGTAGCAGACTGTATGTAATACTTTTGTTTTTTATTAATGATATCATGCCATTTATTATTACTTATATGTCTGAGTAAAAGTATACAATGTCTAGTATGTCGTACAGGTTAAAAAGGGTAGCTCTCTCACACGAGCAACCGCCTTTGATGCTAGAGAAGCGTTCAAAGATGAGACATGTGTTCACCAGTAAAGCAGCAAGAGTGCTGATATGGTAGAGAAGAAACACAATAAATGTCGCCTTGGCTTAAATAGTGTAGTAAGTCAAGATGAGATCCATGAGTATGGATATGGATCGAACAATGGATACCCATATCCATGAAACCTGTAGCCAGATAACAAATTCTTCAAAATTGACGTCATATTATGTGAATAGAGTTGAAGAGTTTGGGTTTTGATACTATAAGTGTCTGGACTTAAGTCTGTACAGTGTGATTGATAGAATCAAAATGACGTACACTCTTATGGGATAAGAGGAACACCGTAACATGTGATTCATACCACATGTGCTAAAGAACCGCAAATGGAAAGCAAGTGAATCAATCCCTGCTTCATTGTTGTGTGAGTTCCAGAAAGGTATCATCCTTTCATTAATATCCTTTGACTTTGACAGTATTATGGAGGTATGTTTCAGCGATTGCTACTTTAGTATATGTCCTATGGTCAAATTACATATGAACCAAAGGTATTATGCTAGGAAAGCGGTTGATTCATATCAAAATAATATACGGGCGAAAGAAAGATTGCCAGAATATACACATCCATGCTAGTGTCTGTGATCAGTCCCTTGTGATATTATTTTGTTAATTTCATAAGTGTGGATACTATGCATAAGTGGAGGCTATCTGAGTTATATACTGACTCAAGAGGGATTAGATTAGCCATAAGAAAGTGTATATGGGAAAATCTAGGACATTCAAGGCATTATAACTTATTTGATCGAGCTGCACTAAAGGTTGCTTTGTGCTGGTCTCTGTGAAAGGGATTTCTAGTACAAACGCCCGGAGGAAGACGTCATGCCTACGCGGTCATGGCAAAGCACCTAGTATGAAAGAAGGAAGAAGATGAAAGTAGACCTAAGACATCTAATCCACCAAGTATGAGTGGGAGATGTAAGGAAATGGGCAAGTCCACACATGGTGGATTAGGCCCAAGTCCATAAGAGGAGAGGGAGGGAACAGTTTCTATTGTTTGAAATAAGGGAAATGGAAGTTACTGAATAAAAACTGCCCACGCATACATGTTTTTCGGATGAGAGGGATCAAAAGGAGGTGTCTTAATGCAGCGACTGGGTTCAATTTTTCTGTCTCATGCAAGCTTGTGTGCATGTATCCCTAAGAGTTCCCTTTTTCCTCTGTTCCTCTTCTCTTCCCTCTGCGTGAGAGAGATCCGACTTCTGCTTCCTCAGGGTGTCATTTGCTGTGTATACATGCCAGAGTCCATATAAGGTGCTCCGGCGACACGTGGCTATCTCGGTAAACAGGGAAACTGTTGGAAATTGTGCCCTAGGGGCCAATCATTGTATCATGTTATCATATTATTTGCATGTTTACTATGATGACAATCCTTGGATAACTCATGATCTTATCCTAAATGTCCCTGGTCGGTCATCTATGTGGGAGCAGAGATGAAATAAGACCAGTATGACTTTGAAGATATATAGAGATATAAATCAAAGTCATAAGCACATGTAAGAGTACAGGGTGTTGGACCGACCCGCAATGAGAGAGCTGCATGGGTCAAGTCATAAGCTTCTCTCACATACAAGCCATGTCACTATGCCCTTTGACCTGAGATCATCATGGATTCCTACATGACAAACGCTCAGCTTTGACCTAGTCAAAAGTCACTTTTGACCGAGTGATCATAAAGGCTATGCTCGGGCTTAGTGGTTTTTCATGCGGAGGAATGTGAATGGTCAAGATGGAATTTGTCCCTCACATTCGTAGAGAGATATTACTGGGCCCCTCGATGAGTGAGTCTGAGAAATGTATGGCCATACTGGAATGGAAGGGTAGTTCCATTTCTATATTCAGACTACTCAGGGATCGAGAAAGTAATGGTCAGGAATAGGAGGATGACGTTCTCCATGCCTCATCCTTGACCGAAATATCATGTGACAAAAGGGACGTGATATGGTTGTATGAAAGGTTACATCGTTTATCGATCCTCATATGTTTTGGGTAGTCGTAATGCCTTGCTAGAGACCGCTTACGACTTGTGGGTCAGTATAGTAACTGGGCCACTGCCAACTTCATATGGGCCTACAGGGTCGCACACAAAACAGCCCAATACGAGCTATGATGTCCAGATTCATTGAATCTAAGAGATGTCTAGATTCAATGAATAATCTAGGGTGGATATATATTTTATATATATATATAAATTAGTTTATATATATATTATATAAATAATATAAGAGATATTTGTAAGATTTAATTTATAAGGATAAATTAAATCTCTATCATTTTTGAATTTGAATTTAAATGGATATGATCTATTTGAATTTGAAATTCAAATTGATAAGGTATCTCAAATTTGATTTATGAGAATAAATCAAATATAATTCTGTCTTATCTTTATTTTAAATTAAATAAATAGGTGAATTAAATCTGTGGGACGGATTTAATATAAACCATATTTATCAGTTTCTTATTAAATTATGCAATATATGATATTGTATTAATTCAGAATTAATATAAGATTAATTCTGAAGCCCGGCCCTATTAGAAGCCCGATAGCTTCCTATATATTTGACATTAGGAGCTAGGGTTCCACACACAATATACATCTCTACACACATTCAGACGTGAGAAGAGGGGGCAGGGAGAGTGCAAAAGGTTTGCACATAAGAAACTGCCGAGATAGAGACGGTGAGGACGGAATCTCTAGAAAGCCCTAGAGGGACAAGAGGCGCTAGCACGTCGTTCGCGATTGGAAAGTTGTTCGTGTGGATACCGGTAGAGGAAGCCGATCTGAGCTGTCGACTTCTACGATACGGCCAGACACGAAGACAGGTCGCGACCAGAACACACTTAGGTCGCGACCAAACGGGCATCTGAACGTCAGAAATCCGAAAAGAGGAGACAGGTCGCGACGTGAAGTTGAAGAGGTCGCGACTAAAAGCTCCAGAGGCGACAGGTCGCGACTAGAAGCATAGTAGGTCGCGACTACAAACTCCAGAGACGTCCGGTCGCGACTAGAGGCAGAAGAGGTCGCGACTAACAACTCCAGAGGCAACAGATCGCGACTAGAAGCAGAGGAGGTCACGACTAAAAGCTGAGGAGGTCGCGACTTAAAGTTCCAGAGGCGAGGAGTCGCGACTAGTGGACACTGAGGTCGCGACCAAAGCTTGAAACCGAAGGTAACACTTCTTTCTCCTTGACTTAAACACATTCGGTAGATCCTGGCTGGGAATGGAAAAAATTTTTAAAGTTAATTTCCGCTGCGTGTCTTCCAATTCCCTTCAGAAACATCCAAGGTACGCCCGAATACCTTCAGAATGGAAGACCTGGAGTAGTTTGACATTTTCATATGAACTTGGCATACCTCGAAAGTAAATATAGCATTGGCAAAAATGGTAGTTGTTTTTCTTGATCTTTTGAAAGGATATACTCCATCCTAATTGAGAGTAGGATGTCAGACATTTTTTAAGATCACCAGTAGTGTGATTTTCCAAGACAGAGATTACTTGAAAAGCAACAATAGTGAGACCCACAACTACATTGACCTACACTAAAATATCCTCTGTGTTTACTTTGGAAGCCAGATGCAAAACATTGTTCCTGGGTTTCCAAATAATTCCTAGCATACAGATAATTTTACAAATTGAGTAGAAGTTCGAATGATGCTAGAGTATTGTGAGAAAATTAACCATAAAGGAAAGGTCGTATCAGGAGCTCTGATGTTAGCACAGGCATACTATAGAGATCTTGCCATGGAGCAAGTGAAGAAGATATGATGGATGGTTTCTTCGATATCGGACCCAAAAACACAGTTTAATGAGGTAGAAAGATGATGTAAGGTTAAAACATCAGCTACAGGTATCGCATTAGAAATAAATTTCCAGAAAAACAAAAGATATTTGACTAGCACCTCAAGTTTCCAGGACCATTTATAAAAATCATCAACAATGATAGTGTGAGATAGATGAGATCTCATAAGAGTGCTAGCACCATCCTTTATAGTATAGATAGATACTAGAGTGATTGCTGTCCAAGAAAGAGAGTCCGGGGAATTCAACATTGCAATTGGCATCCGGATAATATTGCATACTACATCCTCTCGATATAAAGACTTAACCAAAGGAATATTGCAAGAAACACAATTCCAAGTTAAAGAGTTATGCATTAATAGATAAGACACTTTGTAAACATTGATTACATGTGGCTGATCCGACTGCATAGGCCACCAAAGATAGTGGTTAACTGGGATAGATGTTCCATTCCCAACCTTCCAAGCAAGCTTGTCCACAATAAGGTTGGCGTGCTGAATGATTCCTTTCTAAAGCCAAGAGGAATTCTACAGATTCTTAACCATGGACATACTATTCAAGTCAATATATTTGATTCTGAGGGTGCTATATAAGATAGAGGAAGAGTCCGTAAAAATAAGTCTCCATACCTGTTTAGCCAAGAGATCTTGATTGACAATTTTAGTACTTATAAGACCAAGACCTCCCTTATTAATAGGCAAGAAGAGGTTGTCTTTCTTGCTAAGATACATTTTTTTGTTCACTGGAAGATCCCCAAAAGAAATTTAACATATCTCATCAATCTTATCACAAATATATTTAGGCAAGTTAACACAAGATAAAATGTGTATATGCTACCTGACAGATTTGAGAAGGGAAAGCCTAGATGCTTGCTAGAGTAACTTGACCTGCCAAGCATGGATTCTTCGTTCAATAGAGTCAATAACCTGCTGATAGACAACATTTTTGCTTCGTCCAGGATCAACCCAAGTACCAAAGTATTTTCCAAGTTTTGACTAAACGAATTCCTAGAAATTTTGAGTGCAAGGATTTTGTTGCATAATTAACATTAGGGCAAAAAATCAGAAATGATTTATCTTATTACAAACTTGTCCTGACCAGAGAGCATACATGTCAAGCATCAATTTAATGGCCAAGCAATTCTGGCTTGTGCATTCAAAGAAGAAAAAAGAGTCATCTACATAAAGATGTGTAATTGGTGTTGCTTGTTGGCAAATTTTAATTCCATTCCCAAGATTCATATTCTCAAGTTTTGAAATCATGCAAGATAATATATTGGCAGCAATATATAGAGGAAGTGGAAAGTGGATTACCCTGTCGAATTCCTCTGTTTGCAATTATAGTCCCTGTCAGTTTGCCATTAAACTGAATATGATAATTAACTATTGTAATACATTGCATGACTATATTGATAAATTTTTACGAAAAGTTTATCCTGAGAAGAATAGCTTTAATAAAGTTCTAAGACAATTTGTCAAAAGCTTTGGAGAAGTTTGTTAGAATGGAAGTTTCATCCAAGAGGGGGTGAATTGGGTGAAATTAACATTTTTAAACTTAAATTGAAAAACAGAGAAGAGATGAGTTAAAAAGGATATCAACGAAAAGTAAGGAAGCAAATAAATAAGATAATGCACAGAGAATTTATACTGATTCAGCCTAACCACTTGGCCTACATTCAGTCCTTAGGGCTCCTCTGAGTATTCCACTATCATCTAAGATTCATAGAGCTCTTAATGCCTCAGTACATCAGCAACAGATATCATCTCTCACTCCCCCTTACTTCTCGTAAGGCTACAATCTACCAATTCAAGAGACTTACTCTTGAGAATCTCAGATAAAAGAATAAAAATTTCTAAGTTTCTTTCTCAAATAGAGTGATAGTGATAAACACTGAAAATCAAATGTACTATGCTCATAACATGAAAAATAGAGTAGAATAGAGTATGAAAATAAATGCAGAAGGTTAATAATTAATGCTCAATAAATGTTCATTTGTTGTTCTCTCTAGTTACTTTTACTGTGGCTTCTTTTATATTTGAGTATGAAAATTAGGTTGTTGAGTAGCTGTTGGACTCATTGATATAGCCGTTGAAATAGAGCCGTTGGTGTATGATGGTTGAACCATTTAATGCATATGACAAAAATTTACTTTTTGATGATTTTCTTCATTTGATCTTATTTCTTCTTGCAATTGATATTGAAATGTATTGTATAAATGGTATAATAAGTATTTAAGCAAAGATCAATTAGTTTTCAAAGCTTTAGATTGAAATAACAAAGTCTGGTTTGAAAATCATTTTGAAGAACAGGTAGATTTATCAAGTGTTTATTGAAAAAACTCTCTTATCGAAAAGAGCTTTGATAAATATTCAAACAATGTGTATTCAAACCAAATCGACTCTTATTGAATAATACTTCAAAAACCATCCTTACTGAAATGCCATTTGAAAAATAAACTTTTAGTTACAGAGGCATAGTTCAAGCTATTAGACTCTAATATTTTGTTGATGACAAATGATTTTCAGAACCTGTTTTTAATTTAGCCTATTTTTCGATAAGCTTATCAATTATGATATTGATTGATAAGCTTTTTGATAAATAAGAAAGAAAATTGTGAATAAAATATGATTTCTGAAAGGTATTTTTTGAAACTTGATTGAAACATCTTACTTTTACCCCTCAGTACGTATTCGAAAGCATATTTGATTAGCAGAAGCTTCACTTAAGCCCAAAATTTATAAATTTATAATTTGGTCATTGGATTTTGTTCATTGTTCATTTTCTAGATTGACAGTTTAACTTTGAAAAATTATAATTAATTCTAGAAAAATTGTATGGAGGTACTCCAAATTTTTGCTTGAAGTTCTTTCACTGTTCTTTAAGGAAAAATATAACTCTGGGCATTTACTTGACCATTCAATACAGTTAATTCATTAAAGTTCACTGTTCATATAGTCATTTATGGAACTTCTAGATTATCTACCTCAACTTTAGAAATTTATTTCTCTTAGTACACACATCCAATTGAGGCAAACTACCCATGCTTTTAAATCTTGTGATGTGTACTACATGCTCACCAATTTTCATAGTTTAATTCATTCATTTCCTAGGTCAAACTGGAGTGAGAACAAAACTACTCCATGACCTACATTTTTACCTTTACCACTTTCTTTCATAATCCTCATTAATTATTTTAGCATGCATAAACAATCCTCTTGACTTTCCATTTATTCATATACATCATGTGAATATGCCATAATTATTCCATACATTTTCATTACATATATTGGCATATTATACAACATTTAAATAAATAGGAAAGTCATACAACACATGCGAGAACATTGAATTGTCTACTTTTATCTTTCGCTCTTTTGGCTCTTCTTCATGCATACATCTTTCATTATGATTGACCTATATTGGTTGGTTAAGGAGGGTGAGATTATGGGGAATCTCACTAACAAACATTGTTACTTACATATGCAAGATGGATGCTAATACATGATATGCCATTTTACTTAAACTTACTTTAATTAGTGACATGCCATCATATTTTATACTTTGTACAAAAATGCGTGGCCATGGAAAGCATGTTATATACAGAATTTTCAATGACATTTATAATGTCACAATGTAACATCTCAATTTTTATTTTAGGATTCAAATAGAATTAGAATGAACTAATTCCTAATAATAAATTTTTTATTTAATTATAAGTTAAGAAAGTTTACCTAAAGTTCAAAAAAACTGAAACATAGACTGAAATGAAAAAAATATTGTTTCAATTAGAAAAAAACAAAGAAAGAAAGAGAAAAAATAAAATAAAATAAAATAAAATGAAAAAGAAGCAGCATAATATATATAATATTTAAAAAGGGGAAGTGGGGCCCACACTCCTTTTTATAATCTTGCAAACATACACACATAGAACCCCTGAAGCGTCTTCTTCTTCTTCTTCCTTTTATGATTTCTGTCCAGCAGCGCTATTTTCCCTCCATTGATGAATATCAGATCAATTTGAGCTCCAGTTTGTTCTCATAAAATCTTTCAACTACCATAGTTGTTTCCTAATTATTGTTTCAAAGAGAAAATATGATAAAAATACTTGTTCTTTATTGATATTATGAAAGGATATACATACACATAGAGAGAATCCTAGATATTAGTGAAATAATATCATATATTATCCTATATACTAATTATAGGATATTTACATATCTTATAATATCTCTACACTCTCCCTTAAGTTGGAGTATAGATGTTAATCATGCCCAACTTGTTACAAAGATATTCAACTCGAACCTTATTAAGAGCTTTGGTGAGGAGATTACTAACAGACAGAGAACTAGGTCAGGCTCAGGATGAGTAATTCTCGCTATAGGATCTGATGACAAAGTAGACAATAGCAAAGCAGTATCTGGCATAATAGCAGTTTTGGTTTGCTTCAAATGTCTGGTATAAACCTGAGACAAATGTAGTTGACCAAGTGCTAGTGATAGTGAGGGAATAATATAATACACTAGAAGAGTGTCCTCCTCCACAGGTGGAGAAGGAGGAGAGGAAGTGTTAAAGGCAAAATATGCAATAGATTCCTGAAAAATAACATATGCAGAAACTAGATAATGATTAAGTGTAAGAGAGAAACGCCGATAAACCCTTATGAACACGAGAGTAGACAAGAGAGACACACTTAAGGGACTTAGGATCTAATTTAGAGACAGTAGGAAATACATATCGAACAAATCAGACTCAGCAAAAAATCTTAAGATCAATGGGAAACAAAGATTTGGAAGGAAAGAGAGTGGTGTAAGGAATGTGACCATCAAGAATAGAGGAGGGCATGCAATTAATGAGAAAGCAAGCAGTGGAGACTGTATCTACCCAAAAGGGTTTTAGAACCTGCATTTGAAATAAAAGTACATGGGCTGCTTCTAATAAGGGACAATTTTTTCTTTCAACAACACCATTTTGAGCTGGTGTATCCACACAAGAAGATTGATGTAGAATTCTGTTTTCAAGCATGAAAGAGCGAAATGATTCAGAAAAATACTCTTTAGCATTATCACTGCGTAAGGTATGGATAGAAGTATGTAATTGATTTTTAATTTCGGTAGTAAAGGCACAAAAGTGAGAGAACAACTCATAACAATTTTTCATTAAATATAACCATGTAGTGTGGGAATAATTGTTAACAAATGTAATGAAGTACTTGAAACCATCTTTGGACTCAACTAGACATGGACCCCAAAAATTAGAATGCACTAACTCAAAAGGAGACGAAGCCCGTTTATTGACTCGAGATACTAAAGGAAGATGATTATGTTTAGCAAATTGACATGACTTATAGTCTAATGATGACAAATGCTAAAACTGAGGATAAATATTTTTAAAGACGATAAAGATAAATGACCCAAACAATAATGTGCTTCAAAAGGAGTGACACCAACGGTATAATCCACCACACGAGACCTTTGATCATAAAGGAAGTAATGACTGCCAGATTCGTACCCTCACTAATAATCTTCTTTGTTAAGAGATCCTGAATCAAGCAGTGATAAGGATAAAATAAAACATAACAATTGATATCACGGGTGAGTTTGCTCAGAGAAAAAAGATTAAATACAAAGTCAGGTACATGCAACACTGAGGTAACTGAATGGAAGGAGTAAGAATTAATATGCTAGAACTAATGACATGAGAATAAGAACCATTAGCAATGGTAATACTTGAAGGATTGGAATATAAGTCATAAGTAGGAAAGGGATGACGGTTACTTGTCATGTGGTTAGTAGCACCTAAATATATTATCCATTTGGAAGTAGAAGAAACCAAACATGGCTCAGTGTTACCTTTTACGGCAAGACCACTAAGAGACAGAGTGACATGCTTTTACAACTTCACAGGATGACTATCATCTAGAAAATACCATAAGAAAAGATTTAGAGAGCCAAACGGAATGCTCAAATTAAACGAGCTAACCCAAATGTCACACTGAGTACAAATAATCAATGAACATTCAATCCGTGAAAAATATACCATGGACAATAGTAGCCACACAAAAACTTTATTGCTAGATAGTACTAAGCATAAACACATCACAATAGATAATAGCTAACAATGAAGAACGACCAAACCAGAGCATAAATAGCAACCAACGGCCACACCAAGGACCACACAAAGACAAAGAAACTCAAGAAATAAAAATGTAAGGAAACCCAAACTAGAAAGAGGGCATAAAAATAGTGAAACTAATGGGCTCATATCCATAGACATGAACACAATACTGGAAACCATGAATGTAGCAGAAATGGAGAGTTAACATCGACGGATAACCTTCAATTCTACATGGGAACAAATGTCCAATAGCGATAGAAATAGGGGAACAAACTAAAGCAAGGGATCGTATGAGATTTGGCCATAATAGGCTAGAAAAAATAGAATAGAACACCGCACTCTTGCCTGGCCAGTGCATGTTATCTTCAGAGGCTGTGAACAGGGAACCCAAATGTAGTCTACGATACTGCTAGAAAGAATAGAGCATGAACAGCACACAATGCCAGAAAGAAAGAAATAAGGATGTCTAATTAACTTAATCTGGTACCATATTATTTCAGATAGAAAATAAGATGAAAATGCTTGTTCTTTATTGATATTTTGAAAGGATATATATATACACACACATAATAGAGAATCCTAGATATTAATGAAATAATATCATATCTTATCCTATATACTAATTACAGGATATTTACATATCTTATAATATCTTTACACTAATTATTTTTCTATACAAGAGAGCTTTTTAGAAATATAATTTCTGTTAGAAGCAAAGCAAGTTTAGGGATTAGGGTTTGGAACAAGTATGAATTTTTAACAAATAAGAACCATATAATTGTATAGTCAACTAAATACTTGTATTTAATCGGTTTAGAATTTGCCTATTACATTATTTAAGAGATTTAGAGTTAGGATTTAAATGTTAGAGTGTAGAGATGATTTAATATGATAATTTTATTAATTAAATTTGAGTTTAATGATTGGGTTATGTTTGTTGGAGGTATAATTGATATATAATCGGTTTATATTATGGCTAGAGCTTGCAAATTGAAAATGGGTATTTTTGTTAGAACCTTAAATTGGAGAAGTTTGGGTTTTGATCAAATTGAATAATTGTGGGTTAATTAATGTTTTAAATGAGTTATTGAAATTTAGAAATGATGGGATTTAATATTAAAATGAAGATTTGGATATTGTGAGTAAGATTTGGAAGTTAGAGGTTAAAATTAGAAACTTTAAACCTTTGTAATTAAATTGCTTATTTGTTTAGCAATTTGATATTGATGGTTTGATAGACCAATTTTGAGGTTTACGATGAATTGTGAATATTGGAGATTTTTGAATGAAACCTTGTGATTGGAAATTTGAGTTTTTAGATGATTTAAAAAGTTTGATGTTAAATAAGGATTTTAAAGGGTAGAATAGAGTTAAGACAATATAGGATTGTCATTGGGATTATAATTTGAGAAATAGATGAATTGTTGTTATTTTTCTATAGGATTAAAGTGAGTAAATTTTGGGGATTTTATGATGATTGGATAAAAATTTTGATGTTGTCAAGTTATTTGATGATAGAGATATGATTGGGATAGATAAATTATGTTATGCTATTGAATTAAGAATTTCTAAATAAAATAAAGTTAGAAGAGAATAGTGAGTATTTATTTAAAAGTATATGTTGTTTCAAATTAACAACCTATTAATGTACATTTATACAAATTATATAGATTGACTAGGAAGTTTTGAACTATATATGCAAGGGGCTCCTCATTTATCATACTTTTATTATCTTTGACAAGAGGTAACCACTTTCCACTTATACATGTTAATGTCTTGTTTGTGAGTAATTTTGGTTTCTTAAACTCATTAAATGTTATGGACTATATTTTGATACATGATGAAATTATTTGAAGTGAAAAGTCTTCTGGGATTTATGCTTTTGAAAATGCAATCCTTATGTAATTATGTTTGAATTATGAGAATTCGATTTGTAAATGAAATATGGATATTGAAATTGATTACTTGTTGAGATTTTGAGAATGGTGTATTCTATAGGAATTTGTGAGTAGATAGTATTGATTACCATCACGTGATGAGGCCTCTAAAACATCCTACTTTTAACCTCTTAGAGTATATATTCAGAAGCGTATTTAATTAGCGGAAGCATTACTTTGACCCAAAAATTAAAATTTTAAAACTTACTTCTCGGGACTATTCATTTGGTAAATTCTAGATTGATAGTCCAAATTTAAAAATTTATAACTAATTCTACAAAAATCGTATGGAGGTGATTAAAATTTCTAATTGAATATCTTCCATAGTTCTTTAAGAAAAAAATATAAATCTAGACATTTACTTTTCCAATCAATACAGTTAAATCGTTACTTTTTACTGTTCATATGGTAAATTCTGGAAATTTCAAATTGTCTTGTAATTTTGGAAATTCATTTCTCTTGATATACATATCCAAATGAGGCATGTTACCTATGAATTTAAAGCTATAGATGTTTAATAATTGCTCATAAAATTTTGTACATTAATTCCTTCATTTGCTAGGTCAAACTGAAGCCACAACAAAACTGTTTTAGGACCTATGTTTTTACCATTTTAATTTTCTTTCTTTAATTCTCAATGATTGTTCCAGCATGCATAAACTATCTCTTTGGCCTTTCATACATTCATATAAATCATGGGGTTGTTCCATAATTATTTCATACATTTTTCTTTACATATACTGTCATATTACACAACATTACATAAAAAGGATAACATACATGACATGCCATTACTTGTCTACTTCTTCTCTTCCATTCCTTAGCTCATGTATCAAGCATGATTCTTCCATCAAAAATAACCTATTATGGTTGGTTATGGGAGGTTTAGATTCTAGAGAATCTCAATAGCAAATATTAGTACTTAAATATGCAAGATGGATGCTAATGCATGATATGTAATTTCGTTAAACTTTCTTTAATTAGTGACTTGCCATCATGCTATATGCTTTGTATAAAAATGCATGGCCATGGGAAACATGTTATTCATAACATATTCAACATCATTTATCATGTCACAACATCATTAAATCATCATATACATGTCAACAAATAAGCATACCACATCAAGTACATAAAGAGGTAAGTCCACTACCTCAAAACTTTATCCTTTTCTCTTTGCTCCCTTTGCCTCCAACCAAATGGTTGCTTGCTCTTCCTCTTTAACTCATTTTCTTTGACATATCATGGACCTAAACACAATTACATTATGTATATAACTCATTAGAGCCATTACATAAACATTGTACATCAAGTTCCTTAAAACCCCTAACTCTTAATTTAATTCTTGGAGTTAGTGGTTTAGCTTTGCAATAATTATTTCCTTAGACCAATCCTACCTAATTTTGTCTAAGGGATCCAAATATGATCTTGGAATTATGAAAATCAAACTCCTCCTATGAAATCTGTCCAGAACCGTACAACACCTTTATAAATTCGGATGCTTCCAATACTTGTTTCTCTACTTTATCCTACACAATTTTTTATTTTAAAACCATTGGAATCATAAAAATTATGAAATTCTAACTCCCACACAAGCACATGAATAGTGATAGAAAGAGTCTCAAGATTACAAATCTAAGATTACATGATTTCCTAAGCTCAAACTACTTAATTCTAGCTTGCTTAAGCTTGTCTAAACATTCCATGACTTAAAATTCATATTTCTCCTTTAATTTCAGATCATGTCCAGCAGCTAAGATGAAGAGAAAAATGGTGTTTCAACCATTCAAATCGAAGAGAAATCTTCCTACAATATAATACAAAGGTAGGAGGAAAAGTTACATTGGATCCTTGCTTGTTTAGCTACTTAATTTTCCTCTTCTTCTTGCTTGAAATCCATTTTGGAAGCACCTCCCCATAGTTCCCAACGCGTGAATGTGTAGAAATGAGGGGGTATATTTAGAAAAGTTTGCGTGGAAGTAGATGGCTAGGATTTAATCTTTCACTATTTGATCCAATAGTCCATATTCATCCTTGCATGAAGCCTTCTGTCACAACCTTATTTTTATACATCTTAGGGACCATTCAGTAGCACTTAAACCACTTTCAGGGTCATTGAAGTCTAAACACTTAATCTGGAATTTTATTCATCTCGAGTACTGTTCACTGTGACAAATTCCAGATGAGTGACCTGACTTTGAAAATTCATAACTAATTATAGAAAAATCGAAATGAAGTGGTTCCAATTTCTACGTGAAGCTAACTCAAATATATTTCAGGGAAAAATCATTGGTTGACCAATCCTTTACAAATTTAACGTGGGTAAACGTTCAAATATTACTGTTCATCCAATGACTTTCTCCTGAATCCAGCATTCTGGTCCCAACTTTAACCATTTATATCTTTTCGTGTATACATACAATTTAGACATTATATATATCAAATTAAAGCTTAGTATGTCTACTTTATACCCTAAAAATTTCGTACATTAATTCAATCATTTACTATTTTTAATGATTTATCAAACATGAATGGGTCTTCACGAGTTACTGTTCACTGAGCCTACTTTCAGCATTTAGTCTTTACATACCCAAGCATACAACCAACACATATCAGTCATCCAGGCCAGATAACCATTAATATCAAATAATCAACTGTTATATATCTGTGCATGATTAACTCTCTCATATTTTATTACATCCTTCTCTGTCTATAATCCGGCAGCATAACTGCTACAATTCTTTTCTAGAAAGTAACCGATGTTGTACCGATTCGGTAATTCCCTTATGAGAACTACCATTCTACGTAGTACCCAGGAAAGACTGGATGAACCTTCTGGGTCCACTCACTTCCAGCCTCCTTAGACAGCACTACGTACACAGTACGTATCAGTTCCTTTCTTTGTTCCATCTTCGTTGCCGGCATTTCGGCAGCCTACCGGCGTCTCTTAAGATTTCCAAATTTTATTTTGACAGAACCTCCCCTGTAATGTTATGTTTGGAAATGAGATTCAAAAGAATCCCAGTAACAATAATCATAACAAAATATGTAATGCAGAGTGACGGTGCTTGCTTGTGACTGTGTACAGATAAGTATGCTGCATGCTTCCATATTCAATAACATATGATCATAGCATTGGAATAGAGCTTCAAGCATAACATATAGGACAACAATCAACCAAACAAGACAACACATCACAAATACATTACATAAGAGCTAGGATTAGTTGTTACCTCAAAAGCAGTGCTTTAGAACTTCCCTACTACTTCCAACTTCACCAGAACTTCCTTACTTCTTTCTTTCTCTCACTTTCTCTCTCAAGAACTTCTTTCTTCCTCTCTTTCTTGCTTGCACCGAAATGAAGGGGTAAGGGGGGGTATTTATAGTGTTGAGCAATGGCAATCTTGTAATTTTGAAGACTTATGATCCTGTGGTCCTGGTTTTTCCTGAATTTCCTATTTTTCTTTATTCCTTTTACTGCATCATGCATGACATCACTCAATGCCAACTCATGGGACACCTCACCTCCCACATTCTTCACATGGCGAAATTGAGAGGGAGCTAGATCCTTCCGGAAGCTTTCTGGTCCACTCCGGTACCGGCCCGGTCCATCGCCTCGAAAAACGTGCTGTTTTCTGCACCTGATGTTTCTGAAGATCCTTTTTATGTCTACTGACCTCACATTTAGTATCTAGACCCTTTATATCATTAACTTTTTAATACTGGGTCCAGACTCAATTACAGATCCCCTGCGAAATGACCAAAATGCCCTTGGTGCCCTATCTTGTCCTATTTTAACCCTAAGGGCAAAATCGTCATTTCACACCTTTCTGGACTCGGTCAAAGCTTATACTGGCTCTAGTCAACCTTATTTAGACATGTCTTGACCTCTGGGTCTGTCCAAAATGACCAGAATACCCTTTATTCATCTGCTGCCCTTTTTGTACAACATAGGGGCATTTTCGTAATTTCGCACTTTTCCGGGGTTCTGCTGGACACTGACCCACCTATCAGTCCAAGAGTCTTATTGGGCCTCTAATGGCGCCATTTTTGGGCTTCCTGGGCCCATTACCTGTATGGCACGCATTACGAGAAATCTTCCTTTAACACAGTTCATTGAATATTTTAACTATTATTTACCGATTATACACCTTTTTCGGACACCGGCTCTTTTTCCCAGATACAGTGTCCTACTGTGTTCAGGCATCCTTGGGGGTTATAACGGTCATCTGACTGAAGTCATTCGATCGCATTCAGCCTCTTTAAAAATACCGATAAATCTCCAACCCGGATCCCTGGAGGCGTCACACTCCCGTCTGGAATTTTTATTTTGTGAATAACTTTTCCTACAGACCTCCTATCGGTATCCTGTCAGTTTCCCGACATCCGCCCCATAAGGGTGCATCATCCTGTATTTTCTCACTTATATCTGAAACCTAGGGTATCCGGTATTAATTTTTATAACTTTTGGACGATCAGTCCATTTCTGGCTATCTGGAATCTTCAAAAATTCCGGTATTAGGCTTGGTTACCCGGCGTCACCTGCCCTACCTTCTGGTAGAATCTGGGACTGAAATGCTGTCGGGCGGTGCAAACCACTTCTGGCCTATTTTCTTTAATTATACTTTAGCCCCAGGGAACTTTTCCTTCTTTATAATTAAGTCCCTTAATTTGGCTAAAATTACACTTTAAGACCCCACATTTTTGTCTACCTTTCCTTCCTTACCTTAAACTTTCCATATTTGCATTTAAGTCCTTTCTTTTCCTTTCTTTTGCAATTTAATCATTTTCTTTACATAAAGGACCACATCTTTTTCCTGAAACAGAGCTCATATATTCCGTTTATTCTGTACATAGAAACCAGTACAGAAAATTAAGGATATTACACCTTCCCTAGAAGCCATTTTATGACATCATCCATGACATGATTTGGGGCCTTGTTGGCACAATTTAGGGCTAGGATCTGATAAGAAAAATTCTAGTCTAATCCGGTACCGGCCCGGCCAAATTTTACAAAAATCAGACTGTTTAATAACTCTAATTTTTCTGAGATTCCATAATATATTTTCTGACATCAAATCTAGTATCCAGATTTTTCCTACCATTGATATTGTTGGACTAGAAATTTATCTGCTTACCATCCTTTGGAAGATGACTGAAATGTCCTTGGTTCACTATCTTACACTATATTAGCCTTAGGGGCATAATTGTTATTTCACACCTCTTTACATCTTATCAGGGCATATACTGATTCTGATTAATTATTCATGTATCTCCCTTAGTGTTTTAACCCTATCCAAATGACTAAAATGCCCTCTATTCATCTTAGTCAGTATTACAACATAGGGGTATTTTCGTAATTTTACAGAACATAATGCATTTTTGTAATTTTACGTTTTTCAGGGTCTTTATTAACATTGGCCGACATATCTATCTAAAAATATTATTGGGCCTATGAGAAAACATTTGGTCCTTCTACATGGTCCCTTGCCTTCATAGGCTCAACTCCCAAGAAATTTTCCTGAAAAGTATTTATCATGTATGTTATTTTACTATAAATTTCATAATAAATTTTACATGACTATTTTTTGAGTTCTTTCAGTTTCATAAATTCTCATATTAATTATAAGAATTTACTATAAAATTTCATCTGATTCTGAGGTCCGGAAACATACTGTACTAATTTTGCCAAATTTCAAAAATTCATATCAATTCACCGGGACCTCAAATCAAAATTTTGTATTATGATAAAGTGATCATAATAATTTTATCTATTTATTAGTAAAATTTGGGACTAAAATGCTGCTAGACAATTTTGGACCTTTTCTAGCTTAACTTTCCTAATTATCATTTTGCCCCTGAACTTTTGAAAATTAATCTTTAGTCCCTCAACTTTTCATAATTACACTTGATGGCCCATAACTTATGTCTACTTATATTTTGTACCATGGAACTTGTAATATACTTACTTTCGTACATCTTAGGGACCATTTGGTAGCATTTAGAATCACTTATAAGACCTTGGAAGTCCACTAGCTAAATCTGAAATTTTTACTCTTCTTGAGTTACTGTTCATATGGTATTCCAGATTCAGCGACGAACTTCAGAAAATCATAATTAGTTTTAGAAACATTGAAATAAAGTGGTTCAAAATTCTACTCGAAGCTAACATCTTGAAATTTAAGGAAAAAATAAGTCTCAGACCAAATGATCATCCAATCAGTACAGTTTAATCGTCAAAGATCATTGTTCATTTGGTCAAATTTCTAAAAAATAGTTTATGGTCCATAACTTTGGAAAATTCGTTCTCTTTGTACAAATATCGAAATAAGGCATACTTGGTGTCAAAACGAAGCTTGACATGTTAACTAAGTACTACTAAAACATCATACATTTATTTGATCATTTACTATTTTTAATTATAGCAACTACTGTGCTGCTTCTAAGCATACATTACATAAGTCATACTTAACATTAAGTACAATCAATCATGCCATCTATTCCCTAACTTCTCTTCTTGCATCTTCATCTTCTTCCATCTTTGAAGAACCTTTTGGTGTTGGGGTGACATGTAGGGGTGAGATTTCGGGGGAAATCTCAGTAGTAAACAGAAACCATACAATGTATTCAACTATATGCTTGATGTTATTATGTGCACTTAATGATCATGCTTGCATAATGATACTTACATGCTTCCATGTCCCTTAATTATAACATATGTCCGTAGTATAAAAAGAAACAGAGCATTACTTAATCATACATGCTTCACATCATCAAAGTAAATAAATATCACATAAAGCATCCAAGCAACATAAGCATACAAGTAGGTAAGTTCACTACCTCATACTCCTTGCTTTCCTTATCCTGTTCCTTTACCTCTTTCTTCCTACTTCTCCTTGAGGTGTGACTGCCTTCTTTGAGCACACAAACCAAATCCTAACATTGCATTACCATTAACTCATTATAATCCAACTTCCTTGAACACTGAACTTTATCTACTAAAGTAACTTTCTTTAATCTTTGTTAATTAGCTTGATCTTTGAATCAATTCATTTCTTGACTTTACCCTACACAATTTGGCCTTTTGAATCAATTTATGAACTCAGAATTCACAAATTCTAGTAGTCTGCACACTGCTCTAGACAAAATTGCATAACTTCCCTTTTTCTTTCAAGAATTCTCATTTTGATTCCAATGCTTCTCATACTTATTTATCTATTTCATCCCACACAATTTTTCATTTTAAAACCATTGGAAGCATCAAAATCATGAAAGTCCAACTACTGTTATGCGTGTGAACAGTAATAGAGAAGACTTCAAAAAGTATAACTTTCAATTCCAATGCTTCCAAGGTTATAAACCTATCCAATCATACACAAAATCATATTTTAAATTCAATGGAAGCATTAGATCATTGAAATTCCCTCTTCTGTTATCCATGATAGCCTTAGACAAAAGGCCTCAAGAAAGAGCAAAGTCAAGAATATCAACCCAATTCAATAACCAATCATTAAACTAGCTTTTCTAAGGGTCTTCTACTTGATTCTAACTTGCTTTTCTTCTTTCTTCATATCTGTCCAGATTTGGACAGCAAGGTTACAAAAAGAATATCTCACTTTTTTACCATTAAAACTTAGGTTTCATCCTTCCAAAACACTTACAAATAAACTAGGAAGGATTATATACCTTAAGCTCTTGCTAAAGTACCTTGAATCTCCCTTTGCCTTGGCTTGAGTTTCCATTTGGCAATAGTTTCTCCAAGGTTCAAGAGGCCACAGTTTTGCAAGGAAATGGAGGGGTATTTATAGCCAAAACTTTAGCATCTTGGGACAAGAATATCCCTCCTTCAACTAATTATTACAACTCCTTAATTTGAATCTTATTGGCTACTTAATTCTTTAATCTTCAATAACTTAATTCTTATATTATTTTAATAAATTTTAGCACATGGGATAAGGTTTCTTTCTTCTTCTTGATGCCATATGTCCCTTGATATGGGTCCCACCATGTGCTCCTTGGCTTCCTCTTGAACTCCTTGATTTTCCTTTAATTTTTCTATTTAAAAAATTCATAAAATATCCAAAATTGACTTAAGCTTCAAGACTTGATCTTGGGATTATTGGGCTTGTCTAGGATGCCATATTGGACCTTTTTTAGGTCCAATAGCTAATTGTCACAAATCCCAAGGTACTTTCCTTATACTGATATTCTTAAATCACCTTAATTTTTGAGATAAATGTTAGACACCTCTTTCATTGGCTCTGGGATTTTTAAAAATTCATTCTAATATAAAATAAATTCCTTGTAAAGTCTCATAATTTTCTAAGACTCAGAAATCCTGATAAAAAATTCTTTACAATTCCTTTAACCATTTATCGGTATCTGATTTCACCTTAAATTTCATAATAACTTTTACATGACTCCTTTTTTACTTCTGTTAGTTTTATAAATTCTTATATTAATTATAAGAATTTACTAACAAATTTTATCTGATTATGAGGTCCAAAGGATACTGTAAAAATCTCTTGACTTTGAAAATTAATATCAATTTATCGGGACCTCAAATCAAAATTCTGTGTTGCGTTAAACTGATTAGAATTACTTTCTCTATTTTATGGTAAAATTTGGGACTAAAATGCTTCTGGTCAGTTTTTGGACTTTTCTGGCTCAACTTTCCATAATTACCATTTTGTCACTGAACTTTTGGAAGTTGCACTTTAGGCCCTCAACTTTTTATAATTACACTTAATGTCCCAAAGCTTGTGTCTACTTCCATTTTGCATCATAGAACTTTTAGAACTTTCACTTTAGTCCCTTTCTTTTCTAAAATATCCATTATGTCCTTGGAAACTTTCATTAATTATAATTTAGTCCCTAAACTTTCACTAAATTGCAATTTAACCCCTTTTACTTTACAACTTTATACCTTCTCTCTTTATTTGGTTTAGAACTTATCTTAATCATTATCTTTTCTTCTAATTACCATCCCAATCCCTTCATAACCTCTTTCCTCTATCAGTCTTATACAGATAGGGAAAATTTGGGATATTACAGAACTTTTAGATTTTTCAGTTTAGTCATTTTCTTTCTTCAAAACTCATATAACCTTTATCATTTCTTCTGATAATCATCATAATCCCTTCCAAAACTCTTTCTTCTATCTATCCCTTAGAGGTTCCACTGTCTGGTCCATACAAATAGAGAAAAAATAGGATGTGACATTTCTCCCCTTAAATAAATTTTGTTCTCAAAATTTAACTTGTACCTTAGGTAAACCATTTTGGATATCACTCTTGTACTCTTCTCTATTTCATGACTAAGGTGTACTCTTCTCTGTTTCATGACTAAGTTCATGGGTACTTTATGAAATTGCATCTCTTGTCTTAGCATCTGGCAAAATATTCTTAGTATCCGCAGAGCTTTACATCTTTCTTGTGTTATCACACTCCTTTTTTGGTTCAACTCAATTAGAGTCAAAGTTTACTTCTTTATATTTTTTTCTCATCTATCATTCATTCATCTATTTATGGATGACTCACCGTACTAGTCTTGTGAGTAGTGTCTATTTCTTTCATAGATAACCCTTCAAAAATTTAATGAAATTATGAGGTTTTTGTTTTTCATTATACTTCTTACCTTATTACATGTCTAATTATAGGTTTTTCTTTATATATCTCGAGATATCATAAGTCTAACATTCTCTTTGACTTACAACTTTACTAGCCTCTCGGGAGAATATTGCTCTTTTGCCTTTCTTTCTCCTAAATAAAGTCATAATTTGAATCTTTCCTTTTAAATCCTTTCTTTGGACCTAACATAAGGGGTTCTACTCTCTTTCTTTTCATAACTTTTTCTAACTCTTCTTAGCTTTTCTATCATCTTACATAATTTGTGAATCTATGCCAAACATGTGTGGCATTTGCACCATTTTTTATCACTTCATAGGGGGTCACCCATCATTGGGTTACTTTGTCTTGAGCATGTTTAACTGAAAAGTATCAATGAAAATCTAAAGCACTGATGCTAATAGGCTTCTACCCTAGTACTTCACTATCTTAGACCTTTCTCATATTGTCTCTTCTGGGTCTATCTAGCTCTCATTCTCTTTAATTTTATCTTAGGAAATTATCTACTTAGACTTGATCTATTCTTATTTCATGTGGGGTACTCTTCTTCTCTTTCTTAGGTATTCTCCCTACACACATATGAATACCTTCTACTCAAAACTATAAACTTTAACTGTGTTTACTTTAATTCCTTCTTCATATAAGAGGATTCTGAGTTCATTCTATATAAGAAAATCATCTAAAAAATAAATATTATGGGTACTCTCTCTATATGAGTTAACTAACTCGTGAGGCTTTCCTACCTTAACCTTGTCCTTGGTAATTGTCTTCCTAGAGAAATACTACATTGTACTCATAACTTAATGGCTCATTCATTTCCTGAGGCTAGGTCTACTACAATCTACTGTAAGCCTCTTCAGGATCCAACTATGACCCTAGAACTCTGTATAGCCATGCTAAGATCTAACTGTGATCCTCTAAAATCTACTACAATTTTGTTGTACTGTGTCATAATTCTCTAAAAGACCTAAAACCAATGGACTAAGTTACAAGGTTAGCCACTTCCACTTAGTTGGTAACTCAACTAATAATTTCCCCAAAAATTTTTCTTTTAAATAATATTTTTCATTAAGACTTTTCTCATTTCCTCTTTCACTCAGGAATTTCTCATACCATTCTCATGTTTCATTTCAAAATGAATCATCCTACTTTTAACATCTCAGAGTACATATTTCGAAGAGTATTTTATTAGCAGAAGTATTACTTTGGGCCAAAAATTAAAATTTTAAGACATACTTCTTGAGTACTGTTCATTTGGTAAATTCTAGATTGACAGTCTAACTTTAAAAATTCATAACTAATTTAAAAAAAATATTATAGAGGTGATCCAAATTTCTATTTGAGTATCTTTTATAGATCTTTAAGGAAAAAAATAAATTTGGATATTTACCTTGTTAATCAATACAGTTAAATCGTTACTTTTTACTGTTCATATGGCAAATTATGGAAATTCCAAATTCTATTTCCTAATTTTGGAAATTTATTTCTCTTGATATACACATACAAATAAGGCCTATTACCTATAAATTTAAAGATCTGGATGTGTAATACATGCTCATAAAATTTTGTGAATTAATTCCTTCATTTGCTAGGTCAAACTGAAGCCACAACAAAACTGCTTTAGGACCTACATTTTTACAATTTAAGTTTCCTTTCTTTAATTCTCAATAATTGTTCCAATATGCATAAACATCTCTTTGGACTCTTATACATTCATATACATCATAGGGTTATGCCACAATTATTTCATACATTTTTCTTTACATATAATGACATATTTCATAACATTACATGAAAAGGATAACATACATGACATGAAGGGAATTGGAAGACACACAGCGGAAATTAACTTTAAAAATTTTTCCATTCCCAGCCAGGATCTACCGAATGTGTTTAAGTCAAGGAGAAAGAAGTGTTACCTTCGGTTTCAAGCTTTGGTCGCGACCTCAGTGTCCACTAGTCGCGACTCTTCGCCTCTGGAACCTTTTAGTCGCGACCTCCTCTGCTTCTCGTTGCGACCTGAAGTCTCTGGAGTTTGTAGTCGCGACCTCGTCAGCTTCAAGTCGCGACCTGCCTCTTCTTTTCGGATTTCTGACGTTCAGATGCCCGTATGGTCGCGACCTCAGCGTGTTCTGGTCGCGACCTTGCTTCGTGTCTGGTCGTATCGTAGAAGTCGACAGCTCAGATCGGCTTCCTCTACCGGTATCCACACGAACAGCGTTCCAATCGCGAACGACGTGCTAGCGCCTCTTGTCCCTCTAGGGCTTTCTAGAGATTCCGTCCTCACCATCTCTATCTCGGCAGTTTCTTATGTGCAAACCTTTTGCACTCTCCCTGCCCCCTCTTCTCACGTCTGAATGTGTGTGTAGAGATGTCTATTGTGTGTAGAACCCTAGCTCCTAATGTCAAATATATAGGAAGCTATCGGGCTTCTAATAGGGCCGGGCTTCAGAATTAATCTTATATTAATTCTGAATTAATACAATATCATATATTGCATAATTTAATAAGAAACTAATTAAATAAATATGGTTTATATTAAATCCGTCCCACAGATTTAATTCACCTATTTATTTAATTTAAAATAAAGATAAGACGGAATTATATTTGATTTATTCTTATAAATCAAATTTGAGATATCTTATCAATTTGAATTTCAAATTCAAATAGATCATATCCATTTAAATTCAAATTCAAAAGTGATAGAGATTTAATTTATCCTTATAAATTAAATCTTACAAATATCTCTTATATTATATATAATATATATATACTGATTTATATATATATAAAATATATATCCACCCTAGATCATTCATTGAATCTAGACATTTCTTAGATTCAATGAATCTGGACATCATAGCTCGCATTGGGCTGTTTTGTGTGCGACCCTGTAGGCCCATATGAAGTTGGCAGTGGCCCAGTTACTATACTGACCCACAAGTCGTAAGCGGTCTCTAGCAAGGCATTACGACTACCCAAAACATATGAGGATCGATAAACGATGTAACCTTTCATACAACCATATCACGTCCCTTTTGTCACACGATATTTCGGTCAAGGATGAGGCATGGAGAACGTCATCCTCCTATTCCTGACCATTACTTTCTCGATCCCTGAGTAGTCTGAATATAGAAATGGAACTACCCTTCCATTCCAGTATGGCCATACATTTCTCAGACTCACTCATCGAGGGGCCCAGTAATATCTCTCTACGAATGTGAGGGACAAATTCCATCTTGACCATTCACATTCCTCCGCATGAAAAACCACTAAGCCCGAGCATAGCCTTTATGATCAGTCGGTCAAAAGTGACTTTTGACTAGGTCAAAGCTGAGCGTTTGTCATGTAGGAATCCATGATGATCTCAGGTCAAAGGGCATAGTGACATGGCTTGTATATGAGAGAAGCTTATGACTTGACCCATGCAGCTCTCTCATAGCGGGTCGGTCCAACACCCTGTACTCTTACATGTGCTTATGACTTTGATTTATATCTCTATATATCTTCAAAGTCATACTGGTCTTATTTCATCTCTGCTCCCACATAGATGACCGACCAGGGACATTTAGGATAAGATCACGAGTTATCCAAGGATTGTCATCATAGTAAACATGCAAATAATATGATAACCTGATACAATGATTGGCCCCTAGGGCACAATTTCTAACATGACATGCCATCACTTGCCTACTTCTTCTCTTCCATTCCTTAGCTCATGTATCAAGCATGATTCTTCCATCATAACTAACCTATTATGGTTGGTTATGGAAGGTTGAGATTCTGGAAAATCTCAGTAGCAAACATTACCACTTAAATATGTAAGATGGATGCTAATGCATGATATGTAATTTCATTAAACTTTCTTTAATTAGTGACATGTCATCATGCTATATGTAACACCCCAATTTTTAGGCCTAGAGATGCCAGAAAGAGAATTCAAGGGCATAATCGTAATTATGGGAAAGATCGGGCTGGTAGCCAATGAGTACCATATTTTGTCAGAAAATAGAGAAAATTATGCTTATCATTTCACTAAACTGTAAAATGTGCATATGAGGTCTCTATGTGTATGAAAGAATTAGAAATGTGACCAAGGGTAGAATGGTCATTTTGGAAAAGTATGCGCGGGAGCGTACTTTCAGGCAAAAATAGCCCAGTCCGGATAAAATATCTGAAAATATCGGGAGATAGAGAAAAGGATTCTGGGTTGAATGAGGCGACACAGAATTTTGATTCGAGGTCCCAATTTTTCTGTAAAAATTCTCGAAGATGAGAATTTACAGTTATAATCGGTAAAGGAAGAGCAGTCCGAATAGAGATGATCGGACTATGGCCAGAGGCCATACAGTGTTTTCTAAGGCCCATAGTGACACCAGGGAAGGCCCAGGCCCATAATACCAGTTCAGTGGTAAGAGGGGCCGGTGTCCGGGAAAAAGGTGCAAAATGACGAAAATGCCCTTATGTTATAGAATAACTGAAGAATGAGTAAAGGGTATTTTGGTCATTTGGCTAAGGTTAGACAGTCAAGAAAGGGTATCTGGATAGTTGACCAGGGCTAGAGAATACTCTGGTAAGATATGAAAAGACAATAATGCCCCTAGACCTAGTAAAGTAAAGAAAGGAAATGGAAGGACTTAGAAGCAATTATGAAAAAGTGCAAGGTCAAAAAGAGAAGTAGACAAAAAGGTGGGGTCCTTAAGGGTAATTTTAGCCAAATAGAAAGGGACTTAAATGAAAAGAAGAAAAGTTCCCTGAGGCTAAATTGTAATTAAAGAAAGTAAGGCCGGAAGTGGTTTGGACTGTCCGAAAGCATTTCAGTCCCAGATTTCACCGGTAGAGAGAGCAAGTGACGCTCGGTAATCTGGCTTAATACAGGAATTTTTGATGACTCCAGATAGCCAGAAATAGACTGATCGTCCAAAAGTTATAAAAATTCATACCGGATATCCTAGAGTTCAGATCTAAGTGAGAAAATACAGGATGATGCGTCCTTATGGGGTGGATGTCGGAAAACTGACAGAATACCGATAGAAGGCCTGTAGAAAAAGTTATTCGCAAATTAGAAAATCCAGACAGGAGTGTGAGGCCTCCAGGTATCCGATAGGGATATTTATCGGTATTTGAAAAGGGACTGAATGAGTTCGGATGACCTCAGTCAGATGACTGATATGACTCACAGGGATGCCTGAACACCGTAGGCCAGTGTATCGGATAGAAGGAGCCGGTGTCCGGATATGTGTATAAACGGTGAATAATAGATAAAATATTCAATAATCATTAACAAGGGATGATTCCTCGTAATACGTGCTGTGAAGGTAGTGGACCCTGAAAGGCCCAATCATGGCGCCATCAAAGGCCCAATAAGACACTTGGACTGATAGGTGGGCCAGTGTCCGTCAGAACCCCGGAAAAGTATGAAATTACGAAAATGCCCCTGTGTTGTACTAAAGAGTAATAGATGAATGGAGGGCATTTTGGTCGTTCTGGACAGGCCCAGGAGCCAAGGCACATACAGATAAAGTTACTTAGAGTCAGTATATACCCTGACAGGGTACAGAAAGGTGTAAAATGACAATTTTACCCTTAGGGCTAAGATAGCGCAAGAAAGGGCACTCAGGGGTATTTTGGTAATTTGCCAAGGGCTGTTTCTTGGGAATCGAGCCATCAGAGTACTTGAGCTTGATCAGAGACCCAAGCTAATATTCCAAGGTCCAAAAACGTAGCCCATGAAGTATGTGGGAAAAAGTGGCATTAAAATAATATTTTAATGCTGTTTCAATAAAGTAAAGTTACTCGGTCG
The DNA here is from genome assembly GCA_037074615.1 of Leucaena leucocephala. Taxonomy (NCBI): domain Eukaryota; kingdom Viridiplantae; phylum Streptophyta; class Magnoliopsida; order Fabales; family Fabaceae; genus Leucaena; species Leucaena leucocephala. Next base: position 10,400,175 of record CM073549.1, read on the forward strand.
GCACGATAACCGAGGAGGTGATCAGATAAAGTTTTGGACTTATCTGGATAGCATTGGAAGGCGTGAAGGGTCCCTTCCAGATGCCACATGGCGTCATCTTAGAGGGAGAAGAAAAGTTAAGGACATGTGACACAATCTTAGCCGGTGAGTCCAGTTTGTGGGAAATCGGACCGGACCGGTACTGGATTGGACTGGAACTGCTGAGTCAGCTGATGAGGTGTCCAGGAATTGTGACATGTGAAGAATGTGGCGATGAGGTGTCCCATGAGGTGGCCTTGAGATGATGTCATGCATGATGCAGTAAAAGGAATAAAGAAAAATAGGAAATTCTGGAAAAACCAGGACCACAGGATCAGATGGCTTCAAAATTACAAGAATGCCATTGACCAAAACTATAAATACCCCCTTGCTCTTCATTATGAACGGACAAGGATCCTTTAAGAGAGAGGAGGAAGTGCTAGAGAGAGAAAGTGAGAGGAAGAAAGAAAGAAAGGAAATTCTGGCGGAGCTGGAAGCAGAATAGAGATAGTAGAGTTCTGCTGAGCTTTTGAGGTAGTAACTAATCCTAGCTTTTATGTAATGGCTTTGTGATTTGTTGTGCTATTGTTTGGTTGGATTGTTATCTTATATGTTATGCTTGAAGCTCTACTGCAATGCTATGATCATATATTATTGAGTATGGAAGCACGCAGCATACTTATCGGTACACAATCACAAGCAAGCACTGTCACTCTGCATTACATATATTGTTATGATTGTTGCTACTGAGATTCCCCCTGAATCTCATCCCAATAAGTAAATCATTACAGGGGAGGTTATGTCAAAATGAATTCTGGGAATTTTAAGAGACGCCGTTATGCTGCCGAAATTATGACAAGATGGCAATAGTAAAGAAAGGAGTTGATACGTACTGTGTACGTAGGTATTGTCTAAGGAGGCTGGAAGTGAGTGGACCTAGCCGGTTCATCTAGTCTTTCCTGGGTACTTATGTACAATGGTAGTTCTCACGGGAATTACCGAATCGGTACAAGATCAGTTACTTTCTGAAGATGAAGCGTAGCGGTTATGCTGCCGGATTTTAGGCAGGAAAAGATGTAATAGAGATATGGGAAATTTTGTACATACCCAGATGTAAAACAACTTATTAATTAATAATAAGTGTTGTTTGGCATGATTGACTGATATATGATGGATGTATGCATATGTTTGCAAAGTAGAAATGCTGGAAATTGTCACTGTGAACAGTAACACGTGATGACAAGATGATGTTTGATAAATAATTAAAAATAGTAAATGGATGAATAAATGTATAATATTTTTAAGGTAAATAGTAGATATACCAAGCTTCGTTTTTATATATAGTATGACTTATTTGGATGTCTACATAAGGAGATATAAATTATCAAAGTTGGGACCAGAATGCTAGATTCAGGAGAAAAACGTTGGATGAACAGTAAAGTTATGACGTTGATTGACGTTGACTCGGTCAATGAATGGCCAACGAGTTATTTTTCCCTGAAAGATAATTGAGTTATCTTCAAGTATCAATTGGAACCAATCCATTTAGATTTTTGTAGAATTAGTTATGATTTTTCAAAATCAGGTCACTCATCTGGAATTTTCATAGTGAACAGTACTCGATAAGAGTAAAACTCCAGATTGAGAATTTGGACTTCAATGACCATCAAAGTGGTTCTAGATGCTACCAAATGGTCCCTAAAATATACGAAAGTAAGGATGTTTCACTATATGCTTGGTATAAAAATGCATGGCCATGGAAAACATGTTATTCATAACATATTCAACATCATTTATCATGTCACAACATCATTCAATCATCATATACATGTCAACATATAAGCATACCACATCAAGCACATAAAGAGATAAGTCTACTACCTTAAACATAAGCTTTGTCTCTTGTTCTTGTACTTGCTCCCTAAGTTTTCAACCATGTATAATTTTGGTCAACCACTTCCCAATATCCTTTTAGATTTCTCATGGTCCTAAAACTAATTACATGGTGTATACAGCTTATTACAACCATTACATAATCCATGCACATCAAGTTCCTTAAAACCCCTAACTCTTAACTGAATTCTTGGAGTTAGTGGTTTAGCTTTGTATTAATTATTTTCTTAGATCAATCCTACATAATTTTGTCCAAGGAATCCAAATATGAGGTTAGAATTTCAAAATTCCAACTCCTCCCTTAGCTGCTATACAGAACTGAACATACCCTCCTTATTTCCTAAAAAATCTCATTTTAATTCCAATGCTCCCAATACTTGTTTATCTACTTTATCCAACACAACTTTTCATTTTAAATCCATTGGAAGAATCAAAATCATGAAATTCCCACATATGAATAGTGATATATGAAGGGAATTGGAAGACACGCAGCGGAAATTAACTTTAAAATTTTTTTCATTCCCAGCCAGGATCTACCGAATGTGTTTAAGTCAAGGAGAAAGAAGTGTTAACTTCATATTCAAGCTTTGGTCGTGACCTCAGTGTCCACTAGTCGTGACTCTTCTCATCTGGAACTTTCAGTCGCTGCCTCCTCAGCTTCTTGTCACGACTGTCGCCTCTGGAGTTTTCAGTCGCGACCTAATAAGCTTCTAGTCGCGACATGTCGTCTCTGGAGTTCGAAGTCGTGACTTCCTCTGCTTCTAGTCGTAACGTGTAGTCTCTTTTAGGATTTCTGACGTTCAGAAGCCAATTTGGTCGTGACCTCTGTGTCAACTGGTCGCCACCTCATCGTACCTGGTGCTCTTTTCTCGTTCGCAAGAAGTCGACAACTCAGATCGGCTTCCTCTACTTTTATCCACACGAATAGCATTACCACAAACGACGTGATAGCGCCTCTTGTCCCTCTAGGGTTTTCTCAAGATTCTATCCTCACCGTCTCTATTCCGGCAGTTTCTTATCTGCAAACCTTTTGCACTCCCCTTGCCCCGTTTTCTCTTGTGTGTTATGTCTGAATAGAACCATAGCTCCTAATGTCAAATATATAGGATGCTATCGGGCTTCTAATTGGGCCGGCTTTAGAATTAATCTTATATTAATTTTGAAATTAATACAATATCATATATTGCATATTTGATAAGAAACTAATTAAATAAATATGGTTTTTATTAAATCCGTCCCACAGATTTAAATCACCTATTTATTTAATAAAGATAAGACAGAATTATATTTGATTTATTCTTATAAATCAAATTTGAGATATCTTATCAATTTGAATTTCAAATTCAAATAGATCATATCCATTTGAATTCAAATTCAAAAGTGATAGAGATTTAATTTATCCATATAAATTAAATCTTGCAAATATCTCTTATATTATATATAAAATATAAATACAAATTTATATAAAACATATAAATTCACCCTAGATTATTCATTTAATCAAGACATGTCTTAGATTCAATGAACCTGGACATCACAGCTCGAGTTGGGCTATTTTGTGTGCGACCCTGTAGGCCCCATATGAAGTTGGCAGTGATCTAGTTACTATAATAACCCACAAGTCATAAGCGGCCTCTAGCAAGACATTACGACTACCCAAATCATATGAGGATCGATGAACGATGTTACCTTTCATACAACCATATCACGTCCCTTTTGTCACACGATATTTCGGTCATGGATGAGGCATGGTGAACTTCATCCTCCTATTCCTGACCGTTACTTTCTCGATCCCTGAGTAGTCTGACTATAGAAATGGAACTACCCTTCCATTACAGTATGGCCATACATTTCTCAGACTCATCGAGGGGCCCAGTAATATCTCTCTACGAATGTGAGGGACAAATTCCATCTTGACCATTCACATTCCTCCGCATGAAAAACCACTAAGCCCGAATATAGCCTTTATGATCACTCGGTCAAAAGTAACTTTTGACTAGGTCAAAGCTGAGCGTTTGTCATGTAGGAATCCATGATGATCTCAGGTCAAAGGGCATAGTGACATGGCTTATATATGAGAGAAACTTATGACTTAACCCATGTAGCTCTCTCATGGCGGGTCGGTCCAGCACCCTGTACTCTTACATGTGCCTATGACTTTGATTTATATCTCTATATATCTTCAAAGTCATACTGGTCTTATTTCATCTTTGCTCCCGCATAGATGACCGACCAGGGACATTTAGGATAAGATAATGAGTTATCCAATGATGGTCATCACAGTAAACATGCAAATAATGTGATAACATAATTAAGAAATTTATAAAACAATAATGTTTATAAGACAATGATTGGCCCCTAGGGCACAATTTCCAATAATATATATAGTAGAAGCCAAGTGCATTAAACCATAATTGGATGCATACTTGAATTTCCAAGCCAATACTACTTGATTCAAGCTTATTTAAGCTTGTTTAAACATTCCATGACTTAAAATTTTGGCAGCACCTCCCCATGGTCTTCCAAGCCTTAAGTATTGCTAAAATGGGTGGATTATTTATAGAAAAGTTTTGGTGGAAATAGATGGCTAAGATTGCTTTAGTTACAATTTGATCTAAGGCTCCATATTCAATCTTCTACCAAGCTTGCCCTAGAAGCCACTTTATGACATCATCCATGACATCATTTAGGGCCTCGTTTGGTGAAATTTAGGTCTAGAATCTTATTAGAAAAATTTTAGTCCAATCCGGTATCGGCTTGGTCAAATTTCACAAAAGCCAGATTGTTTAATAACTCTACTTTTTATGAGATTCCATAATATATTTTCTGACCTTAAATCCAATATCTGGATTTTTCCTATCATTGACATCATTGAATTGGGTATTTATCTGCTTACCATCCCTTAGAAAATGACTGAAATATCCTTGGTTCATTATCTATCCTATATTAACCCCAAGGACATAATTGTCATGTCACACCTCTTTACACCTTATCAGGGCATATACTGACTCTGATTAATCATTCCTGCATCTCCCTTAGCATTTTGACCTTATTCAAATGACCAAAATGCTCTCAATTCATCTCTTGTTAAGTATTACAACACATGGGCATTTTCATAATTTTACATTTTTAGGGTCTTTATTAATACGGGCCCACGTGCCTATCTAAAAATATCATTAGGCTTGTAATGCGCTATTTTAGGCCTTCTACGTAGTCCCCTACCTTCATGGGCTCACCTTCCAAGAAATTCCCCTAAAAGTATTTATCGGGTGTTTTATTCTACTGTAAATTCCATAATAAATTCTACATAACTCCTTTTTGAGTTCTGTCAGTTTTATAAATTCTCATATTAATTATAAGAATTTATTGTAAAATTTCATCTGATTCTAAGGTCTGGAAGATATTATACTAATTTTTCTAAACTTTAAAAATTCATATCAATTCATTGGAACTCAAAATTTCGTGTTGTGTTAAAGTGATCAGAATAATTTTCTCTACTTATTGGTAAAATTTGGGACAAAAATGCTTCCTGGCAGTTTTGGGCCTTTTCTGGCTTAACTTTCCATAATTACTATTTTGCCCCTAAACTTTTAAAAATTGTACTTTAGTCCCTTAAACTTTTTAAAATTATACTTCTTGGCCCAACATTTATCTCTAAATTTTATTTTGGCCCTAGAACTTTTCTAAATTTCACTTAAGTCCTTGAACTTTCCAATATTTACAATTTAATCCCTTTCCTTCCTTAAATTGTAACATTTTCCTTAGAAAAAATTATATACATCACATACAAACTGTACATACATACCTGATAAGAAAATTGGGGATGGCATTTTTCTCCCCCTGAAAATAAATTTCGTTCTCAAAATTTAACTCGTATCTTAGTCAAACCATTTTGGATATATCACTCTTATACTCTTCTATGTTTCATGTCTACAGTTTGGTAGTACTTTTATGAAATTACATCTCTGGTCTTAGCATCTGGCGGAATTTTCTTAGTATCTGTAGAGCTTTACATTCTTGTGTTACCATACTTCTTTTTGGTTCACTCAAATAGAGTCAAATCTTGCTTTTTTCTATATTTTTTCTCATCGGTCATTCATTCATCTATTTATGGATGACTCACCATACTGGTCATGTGAGTAGTTTCTATTTCTTTCATAGATAACCCCTCAGAAATTCGATAAAATTCTAAGGTTTCTATTTTTCATCATACTTCTTATCTGATTACAGGTTTCTCTTTATATATCTTGAGATATCATAAGCTTAACATTCTCTTTAATTTACAACTTTGTCAGCCTCTTAGGAGAATATTGCTCTTTTGGCTTTCTTTCTCCTGAAACAAAGTTGTAATATGAATATTTCCTTTTAGATCCTCTCTTTAGATCTAACATAAGAGGTTTTACTCTCTTACTTTTTATAACTTTTTTCTAACTTTTCTTATCATCTTACATACTTTGTGAATCTATGCCAAACATGTGTGGCGTTTGCACAATTTTTATCACTTTCTAGGGGGTCACCCATCATTGGACTACTCTAGCTTGAGCATGCTTAAATGAAAAGTTTTAATGAAAATATGAAGCACTGGTGATAACAGGCTCCTACCCTAATACTTCCGTATCTTATACCCTTCTCATACTGTCTTTCTTGGGTCTATTTGGCTCTTATTCTCTTTAATTTTATCTTAGAAACTTATCTGCTTAGACTTGATCTCTTATTTCATGTGGGGTACTCTTCTTCTCTTTCTTAGGTATTCTCCCTATAGACTTATGAATACCTTGTACTCAAGAATATAAACTTTAACTCTGTTGACTTTAATTCCTTCTTGGTGTAAGAGGAATTTGACTTCAGTCTATGTAAGAAAATCATCTAAAAAAATAAATGCCATGGGTACTCTCTCTATATAAGTTAACCAACTCATGAGGCTTTCCTACCTTAACCTTGTCCTTATTAATCGTCTTCCCAGAGAAATATTACACTGTACTCATAACTTCATGGCTCATTCATTTCTTGAGGCTAGCTCTACTGCGCCTGTTGATATCTACTGCGACTGTTGAGGTCTACTGCGATCTACCATAAGCCTCTTTAGGATCTAACTATGACCCTAGAACTTTGTATAAGCCATACTAAGATCTAACTATGATCCTCCAAAATCTACTGTGATTCTGTTGTACTCTGTCATAATTCTCTAGAAGACCTGAAATTAATGGACTAAGTTACAAGGTTAGCCACTTCCACTTAGTTGGTAACTCAACTGATAATTTCCCCAAATTTTTTTCTTTTAAACAATATTTTTCATTAAGACTTTACTCATTTCCTCTTTCACTCAGGAATTTCACATACCATTCTCATATTTTATTTCAAAACATGACTTTGATTTGTGCAATACTGCAGAGAGCTATACAGGCTCCATCATGCACTTACTACTATACATCTTATCTTTCTTATTATGGTTTTGTGTAGAACTACTAAAGAATTTCTCAGCTTATCTGGGGAACATGGTGTTTACAAGAGCTGCACTGTCTATTTCCTTGAATTGGCTCTATCTCAAGGCAATCTGACTCTATCACAAGAGTAATCTAGCTCTATTTCGAGAGCATTTACTTTCATTACTTAGACACTACTCTTTCAGAGCTACATTATTTTCATAACTATAGCTTATTTCATTTTGTATCATCTATGCATGTTTATAGCTCATCATTCATCGATCTAATCATTTTTAAATGACACATCCTACGTACTATAATCATATGTCCATGCGTATGCCAATATCATTTATCTGTATAAACATAATGAGCATATTCTATCATCTTCTTTATTCTAGTCCTAACTTTAATCGTTGACAATTAACTGGAGCTAATTATCTCATCTTTCTCTAACATGTAAATATAAATATATCAGGTTTAGAGTAGCTTAACAGTGCGTATGCCGATCATGACTGTTTAAACATGCATAGGGTACTACTACCCTTAAGCCAGTGGGAATAGGAACACATTCATCATATAATAGAATACTAACAGGAAGATCTAGTTGCCCTTTATAGTTATCGTTATAAATGAATGACCAGCACCAGAGTCATATATCATATCTACTTAGTGATTGTTAATCCATCCCATCTCCTAAATTATCTTAGGCGTCTTCCCTAACTCTTCTCTAATTAGGGCAAAACTCTTTTATTTGTCTGAGGATTCTTACTTGTTGTATTCTGTAGACATTCTATGGCAACATGTCCTAGCTTGCCATATCTATAGCAACTTCCTCAACCTGTTAAGCAAATCTTATCTTCATGATCTTTACCCTATATCTCATATCCCTTAGGTACTGATTACATGTTTAAACTTCTTAATTCATTACCTCTTCTCAACCTCTAACCTTTACATTTTTCTAGGTATTGTAAACTTCTTTCTAAAATATTGCATGCCGTTACCGCTCCATTAAACCTTTGTAATAACTTGGGAAGACTCCTTTCTTAAAACATGAAACTCAATTCGTAAGTCACCTGCTTAGTGGTACATCTATTCATGTAGATAAACTTGGCTAAGTCTCCATCAAAGGGTCTCTTTTCTCACCCTGTCTTATCACTTAAACTTAGCCTCACGCTCATTTTTATTTGACTGAGGTAAATACTTTTTGTAAAACTATTTAAGTTATACTTCCCAGTTGAGCGGGTTATTCTTTTCCTGTAGGGTAACTTTTGAGCCCTTTACTATCTTTTAACATCTTTTTCTAATTCGTAAATAACTTTCCATTCTAAGGGATATTTCAGCTCTTTATAGATCTTGAAAATTCCCTCGAATATAGGCAATTTGTCACATCCTTATTTTTATACATCTTAGGGACCATTCAGTAGCACTTAGAACCACTTTCAAAGTCATTCAAGTCTAAACTCTAAATCTGAAATTTTATTCATATCGGGTACTGTTCACTGTGGCAAATTCTAGATGAGTGACCCGACTTTGATAATTCATAACTAATTCTAGAAAAATCGAAATGAAGTGGTTCAAATTGATACATGAATATAACTTAAGTATATTTCAGGGAAAAATCATTGGTTGACCAATCCTTGACAAATTCAACGTGGGTCAACGTTTCAATTGTACTGTTCATCCATTGACTTTCTCCTGAATCCAGCATTCTGGTCCCAACTTTAACAATTTATATCTTTTCGTGTATACATCCAAATGAGGCACTCTATATATAAAATTAAATCTTAGTATGTCTAATTTTTACCCTAAAAATTTCGTACATTAATTCAATCATTTGCTATTTTTAATAATTTATCAAACATAAATAGGTCCTCACGAGTTACTGTTCACTGAGCCTATTTTCAGCATTTAGTCATTACATACACATGTATACAACCAACACATATCAGTTATACAGGCCAGATAACAATTAATATTAAATAATCAACTGTTATATATTAGTGCATGATTAACATTCTCCTATTTCTGTTACACTTTCCGTTGTCTAAAATTCCGACAGCATAACTACTACATTATGTCTGTAGAAAGTAACCGATCTTGTACCGATTCGGTAATTCCCGTAGGAGCTACCATTCTACGTAAGTACCCAGGAAAGATTGGATGAACCTGCTAGGTCCACTCACTTCCAGCCTCCTTAGACAGCACCTACGTACACAGTACGTATCAGTTCCTTTCTTTGTCCCGTCTCTGTTGCCGGAATTTCAGCAGCCTACCGGCGTCTCTTAAGATTTCCAAATTTTATTTTGACAGAACCTCCCCTGTAATGTTATATTTGGGAATGAGATTCAAAAGAATCCCAATAGCAATAACCATAACAATATATGTAATGCAAAGTGACGGTGCTTGCTTGTGATTGTGTACAGATAAGTATGCTGCATGCTTCCATATTCAATAACATATGATCATAGCATTGGAATAGAGCTTCAAGCATAACATACAAGACAACAATCCAAACAAAAGCACAACAAATCACAAAGACATTACATAAGAGCTAGGATTAGTTGCTACCTCAAAAGCAGAGCTTCAGAACTTCCCTACTACTTCCAACTTCACCAGAACTTCCTTACTTCTTTCTTTCTCTCACTTTCTCTCTCAAGAACTTCTTTCTTCCTCTCTTTCTTGCTTGTGCCTAAATGAAGGGCTAGGGGGGTATTTATAGTGTTGAGCAATGGCAATCTCGTAATTTTGAAGACTTATGATCCTGTGGTCCTGGTTTTTCCTGAATTTCCTATTTTTCTTTATTCCTTTTACTGCATCATGCATGACATCACTCAATGCCAACTCATGGGACACCTCACCACCCACATTCTTCACATGGCGAAATTGAGAGGAAGCTAGAGCCTTCCGAAAGGTTTCCGGTCCAATCCGGTACCGGCCCGGTCCGTCTCCTCGAAAAATGTGCTGTTTTCTGAATCTGATTTTTCTGAAAATCCTTTTTATGTCTACTGACCTCACATTTAGTATCTAGGCCATTTATATCACTAAATTTTAAATACTGGGTCCAGACTTAGTTACAGATCCCCTACGAAATGACCGAAATTCCCTTGGTGCCCTATCTTGTCCTATTTTAACCCTAAGGGCAAAATCGTCATTTTCCACCTTTTTGAACCTGGTCAAAGCATATACTTGCTCTAGTCAACCTTATTTAGATATGTCTTAGCCTCTAGACCTGTCCAGAATGACCAGAATGCCCTCCATTCATCTGCTGCCCTTTCTGTACAACACAGGAGCATTTTCGTAATTTCGCACTTTTCCGGGGTTCCGCTGGACACTGGCCCACCTATCAGTCCAAGAGTCTTATTGGGCCTCTAATGGCGCCATTTTTGGGCTTCCTGGGTCCATTACCTGTATGGCACGCATTACGAGGAACCTTCCTCTGCCCCAGTTCACCGAATATTTTAATTATTTTTTACCGTTTATACACCTTTCCGGACACCGGCTCCTTTTCCCAGATACAGTGTCCTACGGTGTTCAGGCATCCTTGTGGGTTATAACAGTCATCTGACTGAAGTCATCCGATCGCATTCAGCCCCTTTAAAAATACCGATAAATCTCCTACCCGGATCCCTGGAGGCCTCACACTCCCGTCTGGATTTTCTAATTTGCAGATAACTTTTCCTACAGACCTCCTATCGGTATTCTGTCAGTTTCCCGACATCCGCCCCATAAGGGTGCATCATCCTGTAATTCCTTACTTATATCTGAAATCTAGGGTATCCGGTATAAATTTTTATAACTTTCGGACGATCAGTCCATTTTCGGCTATCTGGAGTCTTCAAAAATTCCAGTATTAGGCTGGATTACCCAGCATCACTTGCCCTATCTTCTGGTAAAATCTGGGACTGAAATGCCACCGGTCAGTCCAAACCACTTCTGGCCTAATTTTCTTTAATTATACTTTAGCCCCAAGGAACTTTTCCTTCTTTGCACTTAAGTCCCTTTATTTGGCTAAAATTACACTTTAAGACCCCACATTTTTGTCTACCTTTCTTTCCTAACCTTAAACTTTCCATATTTGCATTTAAGTCCTTTCTTTTCCTTTCTTTTGCAATTTAATCCTTTTCTTGACATAAAGGACCACATCTTTTTCCTGAAACAAGACTCATATATTCCATTTAATCCGTACATGGAAATCAGTACAGAAATTAAGGATATTACACAATTCGTGCTTACACAAGTAGACATTATCTTATTCCTTAGTAGACCCTGACTGTCTGTCAGTCCTAGCGTTCTCCTGACTGAACTACGGCTCCTTCCTTGTTATTTTCTCAAGACATAATATGTTAGCAACAATCACTATTTCTGTCACTATGATAGCATAGTATCTATCTCTTATTCCTGGTGGACTTAAATTGTTTAGATCTCATATCTCATCTACTACTGTAGCTTCAGCTTGTTCAAAATATTTTGTACTGGGTCCACCAAGTTATTGGTTCCACTATGATAAAATTCCTCTATTTTGGAAACATAAACTCTCCGTCTATTCATCATTACATCTTTTCCCTTATATTGTATACTAGGCAAGTCTCTAAACAAGCCTCAATCTAGCCTCTACTTCTTTCATTTGGAAAAAGACTATCCTGATAAAGTCTTTCATAATGTAGATGTACTCCAAATTATTGCACGGATATGATCTATTTCTGAATATTCCTTAAATTGATTGTTCATATGTCAGTGCATCGTACTAGCTGGCTTAGACACATCTTGTACCAATCCTCTGGCTGATAAACTTCAGCGAGGTTGGTGCCTTCATTCTCATAATCTCTGTAGAATCTGGTTGCTACCTTTAGGTACACTAAATGATTCTAATTCATTCCCATATACTAGTACCATCTCTAGCCAATAACATATCCATCCTTTTAGGTTTGGCTTAAGCCTCATACTATACTTTACTCAATTTACATTAAAAGTCTTAGGGGTTTTCTCGCTCTTTTATCTACTCTCATCATCTCTAACAATTATAATCAGTATAAAGAGAGAACTTATGTGACTGTTCTTTTCTTTACTTTACTACTAAGTAGGAGCACATACTGTAACATCCCAATTTTTAGGCCCAGAGACTCAGAAAGTAGCCTGAAATAGATAGGCTACCAGACCCCTTTGAGTAAAAGTCCCAAAAACATATGATGGGAATTGGAAGACACGCAGCGAAAATTAACTTTAAAATTTTTTCCATTCCCTGCCAAGATCTACCGAATGTGTTTAAGTCAAGTAGAAAGAAGTGTTACCTTTGGTATTCGAACTATGGTCACGACCTCCGTATCCACTCGTCGTGACTTGTCATCTCTAGAGTTGTTAGTCGCGATATCCTCAGCTTCTCGTCGTGATAGGAAGTTCTGGAGTTATCAGTCGCGACATCCTCAGCTTCTAGTCGCGATTGGTAGTCTCTGGGGTTGTCAGTCGCGACGTCCTCAACTGCTCGTCACGACGGGTAGTCTCTTTTTGATTTTTTGATGTTCAGGATGCCTATATGGTGGAGACTGAGCGTTTTGGAGTTATCAGATACGACGTTCACAGCTTCTTGTAACATCCTAATTTTTAGGTCTAGGAGAACTAGGAGGTAGTCTGATATGGGCAGGCTGCTAAAACTGTTGTCCCAGGATAGTAATCTGATATGGGCAGAACACTTACCTATATTTTGTAGGAATCCGAGGAATGAGCTAAGTCCCTCAGGATTTAAAGATGAGTTAAGTCTTTAACCTACAAAATAGGGACAGTTTACCTAGGTTAAAAAAAAGGAATGTAAGGAATATCCTAAGTCTTAAGCCTAGGAATTCTACAGGTAGCTAGATATGGGTTGGCTCCTGAGTAAGATAACCTGATATGGGCAGGTTGTCGAGCCTTTCAATTAACAATGACTCCCGAAGAGTTCAGGGGATGAGTTGTTAAAAGAGAATTTTGAGAACTTAAGATAAAGGATAAGAAGATAAGTAAAGAGGTCAAAAAGAGAATATAGGGGCATAATCATAATTATGGGAAAGATCGGACTAGTAGCCGATGAGCACCATATTTTATCATAAAATAGAGAAAATTATGCTGATCATTTCACTGAATTGTAAAATATGCATATGAGGTCCATATGAGTATGTAAGAATTAGAAAAGTTTCCTGGGGCAAAATGGTAATTATAGAAAGTTGAGCCGAAAATGGCTTGATGCTGGTTAATCTGGCTTAATATAGGAATTTTATCAGAGTTTTAGATAATTGAAATTTATCTGATAGTCAAAAAGTTATCTAAAATTTTAATCAGATCTCCTGGACCTCAGATATGAGTAAAAAGTTATAGGAATGTGCGTTCTGTGAAGCCGGAGGTCAGGGAACTGACAGAATCCGGAAAGGAGTTTTGTAGAAAAAGTTACTCACTTTTTAGTGAATTCAGACGGGAGTTCGTGAACGCCCGATATCCTATTAAGAAATTAATCGGTAAGAAAACTGGGACTAAATGAGCCCAGATGGTGTCACTCAGAGGCCCATAATCACACCAAGGGAGGCCCAAGCTCATGATATCAGTTCAGCGGTAAAAGGGGCCAATGTCTAAAAAAGGTACAAAATGACAAAAATACCCCTGTGTTATAAAATAGTTGAAGAATGAGTAAAGGGTATTTTGGTCATTTGACTAAGGTGAGACAGTGAAGAAAGGTTATCTGGATAGTTGACCAGGGTCAGGGAATACTCTGGTAAGATGTGAAAAGACAGTAATGCCCCTAGACTCATTAAAGTAAATAAAGAGGAACCAAGGGCATTTTGGTAATTTACCAAGGGATAGTTCTTGGGAATTGAGCCATCAGAGTACTTGAGCTTGATCAGAGACCCAAGATAGCATTCCCAGAGTGCAAAAACGTAGCCCAAGGAATATGTGAATTAAAGTGGCATTAAAATAATGTTTTAGAGAGTTTCAATAAAGTAAGGTTACTCGGTTGACGTGATAACCGGGGAATTGATCAGATAAAGTCCTGAGCTTATCCGGAAGCCATGAGGTGGCATTAAAGGTACCATAAGGCGCCATATGGCACTAATCTAGAGGAAGAAGAAAAAGCTAAGGACAAGTGGCACAATCTCAGCCGTTGATTCTGGTACAAGACTCTGGAACTATCTGGAAGCGCTAAGTCAGCTGGTGAGGTGTCACCATTACTCCACCTAAGCATGTGAGGTGTCACATGATGATGTCACTTTTGATGAGTCATTATGGAGGATGATGTCATCACGATGATGCAGGCGAAGCTTCTTGAGGAAGCAAGCGATCTGAGCCGCTCATCGTGATTCGATCTGAGCCGTTCATTCCACCTTGCCTCAAGAATAAATACCCACCACCTTGCCATCCCATTCACGTCCAAGAGCACCAATTTAGAGAGAGAAGTGAGTTCTAGAGAGATAAAGTGAGAGGAAGGAAGAAAAGAAAGAAAGAAGGAAATTCTGGCGGAGCCGGAAGCAGTATAGAGATATTAGAGTTCTGCTAAGATAGTGAGGTAGTAAACTTACCTAAACTTGTATGTGTTGATTGTGTTATGGCTTGATTGATTGATGTTAATATGTAATTGTTGAAGCTCTGTGCTATGATTACTCTGGCCAATTGTATTTCATATGTTACATGAAACATCCTCCTTTAAACATCTCAGAGTACACTTACGGAAGTAATCTTAACTTTATTATATCTCTCTTTGCCAAAAATCTTGACAGAAGATAACTGTACTGATTCGGTAAGTCCCATGAGAACTACCATTCTACGTAAGTACCCAGGAAAGACTGGATGAACCGGCTAGGTCCACTCACTGCCAGCCTCCTTAGACAGCACCTACGTACACAGTACTTTTGATATTCTGACAGTATAACAGCATTCTCTAGTAAATATCCTTAATCTCAATCCTTAAACTTTGACCTTAAATTTTGAGCTTAAACCTTAACATTAATTCTTATACTCAATTGGAACTATTTTAGAACATTGGAATACCTCTTAACCCCAAAAACATGTATTTCCAAGAGTTGGGCTTACGGTACTGTTCACCGTCACTGTTCACTGGGTAATTCCAGATTACAGCCTAAACTTGGGAAATTCATAATTAATTCTAGAAAAATCGTATTGAGGTGATTCCAATTTCTAATGAAATATATTTCCTTTAAATTTGATATAAAAATATGAAACTGAGGTTTCCTTGTCCAGATCAAATCAGTTTATTCGTTGAACTTTACTGTTCATTTGGTAAATCTAGAAATTCCAGTTTCTTTACCCCATTTTCAAAAAGTCATTTCTCCTTGTATAATTATCCAATTGAGTTGAATTACCTATTTATTTAAATATCAGAATGTGTAATTTAATCTCACCAAATATCAAGGACAAACTCATTCATTTACTATACGAAAACCGTGTATGAACCTCACTGTATCGTAGGGCTAGTTTTATCTTGATCCAGAGTTTAAGTTCAACTTTGAAAAATCATAACAATTGGAGTTCTTAACCAAATGAGGCATTCTTGGTGTCCATTTAAATATATGGATCTTATCTATGTTCATGCCAAATTTGACATAAAAACTCGCTGGATAAGCTGCTCAAACTATCGCTGGAAGTAGACTGCCTCTCATCGGATCCAGTGCATGCATTCATTTTACATACCAATATATCATCACATAAATTAAAGGCATGCTTTCCAAGTCATACACCATTCATGCATCCACAATTACCTCCTTCCTTGTGATATTACAGCACCTAGATCATGGTTATGGGGGGTGAGATTCGGGGGAATCTCAGTAGCAAACAATACCAAACAATGCATGTATTAATGTAAAGACTTGTGCTTGCTTGTGAAAGTGTTATCATAGTGTGATAAGCATGCTTCCATGTATCATATGAAATACAATTGGTCAAAGAAATCATGAAATAACAGAGCTTCAATCATCTACCATATACACACAATTCAACCAAGCCATAGAACAATCAAGCATACATTACATACATATAAGTTTAGGGTAAGTCCACTACCTTGGATTTAAGCTTTCTTTCTTATGCTTGCACTTGCTTCCCAACCTTTCCAATCATGAAGCTTTTTGGTCAATCATTCCCCAACACCTTCTTAGAGGTTTCAAGGTCCTAAATATATTCATATTCATTACATAATCCATTAAGACCATGAACTCAAACACTACTCAAGACTACCTCTCTTGAACCTTTAACTTGCTTTAACTAACATAACTTTCTTTAATCTTTGCCAATTAACTTGGCCTTTGAACCAATTGATGTATTGACCTTACCCTACACAATTTCACCTTTTGAATCCATTTATGAACTCAAAATAACCAAATTCTAGCAACAATACACTGTTCTGTACAGATTTGGAAAAGCATACATAAATCTTCCAAAAATTCTCATTTTGATTCCAATGCTTCCCATACTTGTTCCTCCACTTTTCCCCTACAACAAATCTCATTTTAAGACCATTGGAAGCATCAAAATCATGAAATTCAAATCACTGTTCACGCGAGTGAACAGTATGTGAGGAATTTTCAACATTATAACTTTAATTCCAATGGTTTCCAAGGTTCAAAACCTTTCCAACCCTACACAAAATCATCATATAAACTCAATGGGAAGCATTAAATCATTGAAATTCCATTTCCTTCTATCATGAACAGTGTATGAACAGTGCAAACCGAAATGGTAAAGTTAAGAACATCAACTTACATCACAACCAAGCATGTAACTAACTTGTTTAAGCTTGTCTTAACTATCTATGACTTAAAACTCATATTCCTTTCACATATACACAAAAATTCCAGCAGCATTTCCCCAAGATTTAAGCCTAAAAAAATCACTTAAACTCAAGCACAAACCATAAGAACAAAAGGTAGAAGCAAGGAGACAACTTACCTTACTTGCTCCTTCAAGACCCTTGCTTCTTCCTTGCTTTCTTCCACTTTCCTTCTCTAGAACTCACTTCTCTTTCTAAAGTAGCTCTTGGGTGTGAAGAATGAATGGAAAGGGGGGTATTTATAGCAAAAGTAATGTGCCATTTGAAGGCCAATATCACCTTGGGAACTATTTGATCTAATGGTTAAAGGTTTGATCTTGGAATGTCTTTTCACTTTTCACTCATAACCTTACCACCATGATATCACTAGCATGGCCTCTCTTGGTACACCTAACCCTGCCTCTTTTTGGGTGCCATTTTGAAGTCCTTGTGGGTCCCACCATGTGCAACACCTAATTCTTACTTTATTCTCTTTTTCTTTCTTTTCAAAAATCCATAAATTATTCATTATTGGACTTGGGCTCCAAGATAACTTTTGGGCCTTATTGGGCTGGCCTAGGACGAAATCTTGGGCCTCTTTTAGGTCCAATAGCTAATTGGCACAAATCCCAATGTACTTTTCTTATACCGATATCCTTAAATTATCCTGATTTCAGAATAAATGCTAAACACCTCCTTTAATTGTTCTAACATTTTTATAAATTCATTATAATATAAAATAAATTCTCTACAAAGTTTCATAATTTTCTGAGACCCAGAAGTCCTGTTAAAAATTACATATGTTTCCTTTAACCCTTTATCGGTGTCCTTTTTCACCGTAAATTCCATAATTAATTCTACAGGACTCCTTTTTGACTTCTATCAACTCCATAAATTCTCATATTAATTATAATAATTTACTATCAAATTTTCTCTGATATCCATCCATTGTGTGAAATGACCAAAATGCCCTCTATTTACTTCTGGTTTCTTATGGCATCACAGTGGCATTTTCGTAATTTTGCACTTTGGCTCTTAGACTTTCTTTCTCTTCCAATTAATCCTTTTCTTTACATAAATATGGCCACATCTTTTCATAAAAATCTCATATATTTTATTCAAACTGTACATACAACTTCGTACAAAAATTTTAGGATGTTACATTACATGGAAGCATGCACATTACATTAAGTTGACACAATCACAAGAAAGCACAAATACCAATCATTAATGCGTATATTGTTTAGTACTATTTGCTACTGAGATTCCCCCGAATCTCATCCCCTATGTATAACCCTTTACAGAGAGGTTACGTCGAAGTGAATTTTGAGAATGCTAAAAGACGCCGTTATGCTGCCAAAATTATGACAGAATGTCCATAATGAAGATAGGATATGATGAGTACTGTGTACGTAGGTACTGTCTAAGGAGTATGGAAGTGAGTGGACCTAGTTGGTTCATCCAGTCTTTCCTGGGTACTTACGTAGAATTGTAGTTCTCATGGGAATTACCGAATCAGTACAGTTCAGTTATTTTTAAAGATGAAGTATAGTAGTTATACTGCCGGATTTCTGGCAGGAAAGATGTAATAGAGATATGAGGATTTTGTTCATGCCCTATTGAATAACAATTTATTATTTAATAATAAATATTGTTTGGCATGTTCAGCTTGTATATAAGTAGTTAGAATAATGGGTTATCATAAGAAATGTAATTATGAGAATAATTGAAAAGTTAAGAAATTAAGAGAGAAATTCGCAGGTCCTGAGGCAGCGATGTTTCGACCTCAGTTTGACCTAGTAAACGAAAGAGTTTAGCAACAAAATTTGGTGAGCCAGTAGCACACATCTGGGGCTTTACGTGGATAGGTAATAAGCCTCATTTGGATATGTAGAATGAGATAAATCAGTTCTCAAAATAAAGGTTCAGAATAAGGAACTTAAGAGTAAAATTTTAATTTTTGGGCTTAAGTTAAGATATAATCGAGTCAATATCGCTTCCGCAAGTGTACTCTGAGGGGTCTAAGGGAGGATGTTTCATTTTGGTATCAGAGCAAAAGGTTCTGGCATAGACCAAAAAGGGCTCTGGTTCAGAGCATAAGATTCTGTCACAGAACAGAAGGTTCTGGCTCAGTGATACTCTAAAGTAGTTAGAAGTGATGTTTAAATGAGTTAATGATATAGTTAGAAAGTTTATTTCCCCTAGAGTAAGAGAGAATGACACTCAAGTCGCGACTAGTATGGGTTTAGGTCGTGACAGTTATTCACAGAAGAGTTAAAGGTTACGACGTGATAAGGCCTATGGTCGCGATAAATAATGTTGCAGTACGCGACTAGTGTGCAAAGGAGTCCAGGTCACGATGGTAGAAGATCTAGGTCATGACTAAAGGACACATAGATGCCAGGTCGTGATAAGTAAAGTACTATGGTCGCGACTAAAAGTCACAAAGCATGTGAGTCGCGACTATGCAGTTATTAGGTCGCGACGAGAATTGGCAGAGGCCATATGATGATGAGACTGAAGGTACCAACCTCGCTAAAGTCCATCGGCTAGAGGATTGGTATAACATATGATCAAGCCAAACAGTACGAAGTACTGAGATATAGAAGATCAGTCTAAGACGATGTTTAAAAGTAGATCCTCCATGTGATAGCTAGGAGTAGATCTATATTACAAAGGTTTTATTTAGCTGGTCTGAATAGAAGACCTAAAAGTTAGATTGAGACTTGCCTAGGAATGATCCTAGCACATGGCGTAAGGCTAGAGACGTGATGGTCAATAGATAAAGAGCTGATATTCCCTAAGCAGAGGGATTCCATCATGGAGAAAAGTAGTATACCTAAGGTAGAGTACCCTAGAGAACAGAAGTGATAGTAAGAGATGATGAATGAGATCCATGTAACTCAAGTTCGCTAGGATCAAGAGAAAGAGGCAACAGTTTAGGCAGGGGACTGATCAAGGTGAGGATCAGGTTGGAGAGCAAAGATGTCAAAGTTGTAAGAGCCATGGCACATGGGAGTGTCGAGCAGGGCAAAGCAGTTGTTTGATTTATGGAGAGAAAGGTCACTTTACAAGAGTTTACCCTAAGAATGATAACATCCCTAAGCCAAAGACAACAGGAAGGGTGTTTGCTCTTACCATAAATAGAGTCTCCAAATCCCCTGAAGTTGACCCTAAGAATTGTTAAGAAGAACCATAGCTGTAAGGGCGACTAAGCTGTAAGGAACTATATACCTAGATATAAATGTGATGTAAATGATGTGATTAATGAAGAGTTCTTTTCTGATCTAGAAAAAGTGGTCATTATAACGAGTCATGGGAAATAATTAGTAAGATAATCTATCTTAATTAAGTAATGAGGGTGCTGTAAGAGAGTTAGAACGTGGGTAGCTGTGAGCAACTAGAATAAGAGATGTAAGTTGCTAAGTACCACGTGGAAGGTCATGAGGGACCAAGCTTTTGCTCCTCTAGACCATCACTGGAATGAGGATAAGACAGAGAGGGATGATCTTACTTGCTGTATATGATTGCGTTATAAGAACCATATAGCTGTATAGATCAGTAAGAAGTTCTCTTCAGGAAAGATGAGGTACCCCTTAAAATATCGAGGATGAAATTTTTAAAATGGGGAGGAGAATTTTAATATCCCGATTTTTTGGTCTAGGAGAACTAGGAGGTAGTCTGATATGGGCAGGCTGCTAAACCCGTAGTCCTAGGAGAGTAATCTGATATGGGCAGATCACTTACCTATATTTTGTAGGAATCCGAGGAATGAGCTAAGTCCCTCAGGATTTAAAGATGAGTTAAGTCTTTAACCTACAAAATAGGGACAGTTCACCTAGGTTAAAAAAAAAGGAATGTAAGGAATATCTTAAGTCTTAAGCCTAGGAATTCTGCAGGTAGCTAGATATGGGCTGGCTCCTGAGTAAGATAACCTGATATGGGCGGGTTGTCAAGCCTTTCAATTAACAATGACTACTGAAGAGTTCAGGGGATGAGTTGTTGAAAGAGAATTTTGAGAACTTAAGATAAAGGATAAGAAGATAAGTAAAGAGGTCAGAAAGAGAGTATAGTGGCATAATCGTAATTATGGGAAAGATCGGACTAGTAGCCTATGAGTACCATATTTTACCATAAAATAGAGAAAATTATGCTGATCATTTCACTGAACTGTAAAACATGCATATGAGGTCCCTATGAGTATGTAAGAATTAGAAAAATTTCCAGGGGCAAAATGGTAATTATAGAAAGTTGAGCCGGAAATAGCTTAGAACTGCCCGGAAGCATTTCAGTCCCAAATTTGATCAGTAGATAGAGGAAATGATGCTGGTTAATCTGGCTTAATATAGGAATTTTATCAAAGTTTTATATAGCTGAAATTTATCTGATAGTCAAAAAGTTATCTGACATTTTTATGAGATCTCCTGGACCTCAGATATGAGTGAAAAGTTACAGGAATGTGCGTCCTATGAAGCCGGAGGTCAGGGAACTGACAGAATCCGGAAAGGAGTTTTGTAGAAAAAGTTATTCACTTTTTAGTGGATTCAGACGGGAGTTCGTGAACGCCCGATATCCGATTAAGAAAGGTTATCTGCATAGTTGACCAGGGTCAGGGAATACTCTGGTAAGATGTAAAAAGACAGTAATGCCCCTAGACTCATTAAAGTAAATAAAGAGGAACCAAGGACATTTTTGTAATTTACCAAGGGATAGTTCTTGGGAATTGAGCCATCAGAGTACTTGAGCTTGATCAGAGACCCAAGATAGCATTCCCAGAGTGCAAAAACGTAGCCCAAGGAATATGTGAATTAAAGTGGCATTAAAATAATGTTTTAGAGAGTTTTCAATAAAGTAAGGTTACTCGGTTGACGTGATAACCGGGGAATTGATCAGATAAAGTCCTGAGCTTATCCGGAAGCCATGAGGTGGCATTAAAGGTACCATAAGACGCCACATGGCACTAATGTAGAGGAAGAAGAAAAAGCTAAGGACAAGTAGTGTAACATCCCAATTTTCAGGCCAGAGACTTAGTAAGTAGCCTGAAAAAGATATATCCCTTTGAGCTGAAGTTCCAAAAACATACAGAAGGTTTTTAGGGACTAAACTGCAAATAAGTGAGAGTCCGGGGACTTATATGTAAATAGTGAAAGTCCCTAGGGATATAGTGGCCATTTATGCAAAGAAATGGATTAAATTGCAAAAGAAAGGAAATGGAAGGACTTAAGTGCAATTATGGAAAGTTTAAAGCCAAAAAGGAAAAGTAGACAAAAAGGTGGGGTCCTTAAGTGTAATTTTAGCCAAATAAAAGGGACTTAATTGAAAAGAAGAAAAGTTCTTTGGGGCTAAATTGCAATTAAAGAAAGTCAGGCCGGAAGTGGTTTGGACTGCCCGAAAGCATTTCAGTCCCAGATTTCACCAGTAGATAGAGCAAGTGATGCTCGCTAATCTGGCTTAATACAGGAATTTTCTCCGGACTCCAGATAGCCAAAATGGATTTGATAATGAAAAAGTTATAAAAATTCCTACCGGATATCCTAGATTTCAGATATAAGTGAGAAATTACAGGATGATGCGTCCTGATGGGGTGGATGTCAGGAAACTGACAGAATACCGATAGGAGGTCTGTAGAGAAAGTTATTCACAAATTAGAAAATACAGACGGAGTGTGAGGCCTCCAAGTATCCGATAGGGAGATTTATCGGTATTTAAAAAGGACTGAATGAGTTCGGATGACCTCATTCAGATGACTGTTATGACTCACAGGGATGCCTAAACACAGTAGGCAAGTGTATCTGGTGAAAGGACCCGGTGTCCTTAGATGTGTATAAACGGTGCATAATAGTTGAAGTACTCGATGAACACGGGCAGGGGAAGATTCCTCGTAATGCATGCCATGAAGGTAATGGACCCTGAAAGGCCCAATAATGGTTCCATCAAAGGCCCAGTAAGACCCTTGGACTGATACGAGGGCCAGTGTCCAGCAGAACCCAGGAAAGGTGCGAAATTACGAAAATACCCCTGTGTTGTACTAAAGGGTAGTAGAGGAATGGAGGGCATTTTGGTCATTCTGGACAAGCCCAAAAGCCAAGACATACACAGATAAGGTTAACCAGGGTCAGTATATGCCCTAACAGGATACAGAAGGGTGTGAAATGACAATTTTACCCTTAGGGTTAAGATAGTGCAAGAAAGGGCACCCAGGGGTATTTTGGTAATTTGCCAAGGGATATTTCTTCGGAATCGAGCCATCAGAGTATTTGAGCTTGATCAGGATCCAAGATAACATTCCTAGGGCCCAAAAACGTAGGCCCAGTGATGTGTGGAAAAAAGTGGCATTAAAATACTATTTTAATGCTGTTTCAATAAAGTAAAGTTACTCGGTCGGCACGATAACCGAGGAGGTGATCAGATAAAGTCTTGGACTTATCTGGATAGCATTGGATGGCATGAAAGGTGCCAGCAAGATGCCACATGGCGCCAACATAGAGGAGGAAGAAAAAGTTGAGGACACGTGGCACGATCTCAGCCGTGTATTCCGGTGCAAGACTCTGGAACTATCTGGAAACGCTGAGTCAGCTGATGAGGTATCCAAGGAGACTGCAATTTTGCCATGTGACGTATGAGGTGTCCCATGAGGTGGCCTTGGGATGATGTCATGAATGATGCAGTAAAAGGAATAAAGAAAAATAGGAAATTCTGAAAAAACCAGAACCACAAGTTCAGATGGCTTCAAAATTATAGAAATGCCATCCATCAAAACTATAAATACCCCCTTGCCTTCATATGCAGCACGGCCAAGAGCCTTTAAGAGAGAGAAGGAAGTGTTAGAGAGAGAAAGTGAGAGGAAGAAAGAAAGAAAGGAAGTTCTGGCGGAGCTGGAAGCAGTATAGAGATTCTAGAGTTCTGCTAAGCTTTTGAGGTAGTAACTAATCCTAGCTTTTATTTAATGGCTTTATGATTTGTTGTGCTATTGTTTGGTTGGATTGTTGTCCTATATGTTATGCTTGAAGCTCTGCTACAATGCTATGATCATATGTTATTAAGTATGTAAGCACGTAGCATACTTATCTGTACACAATCACAAGCAAGCACTGTCACTCTGCATTACATATATTGTTATGATTATTACTACTGAGATTCCCTCGAATCTCATCCCAATAAATAACCCATTACAGGGTAGGTTATGTCGAAGTAAATTTTGAGAATCTTAAGAGACGCCGTTATGCTGCCGAAATTATGGCAAGATAGCAATAGTGAAGAAAGGAGCTGATACGTACTGTGTACGTAGGTACTGTCTAAGGAGGCTGGAAGTGAGTGGACCTATCCGGTTCATCCAGTCTTTCCTGGGTACTTACGTAGAATGGTAGTTCTCACGGGAATTACCGAATCGGTACAAGATCAGTTACTTTCTGAAGATGAAGCGTAGCGGTTATGCTGCCGGATTTCAGGCAGGAAAAGATGTAATGGAAATATGAGAAATTTTGTACATACCCAGATGTAAAATAACTTACTAATTAATAATGAGTATGGTTTGGCATGTTTGACTAATATGTGATGGATATCTGCATATGTGTGTAAAGTTGAGTGCTGGAATTTACCACTATGAACAGTAACACAGGGTGACCTAATGATGTTTGACGCATAATTAAAAATAGTAAATGGATGGAAAAATGTACAAAATTTTTATTGTAAATAGTAGACACACTAAGCTTAGATTTGATATATATAATGTCTCATTTGGATGTCTACACATGGAGATATAAATTATCAAAGTTGGGACCAAAATGCTGGATTCAGGAGAAAACGTTGGATGAACAGTAAAGTTTAAACATTGACTGACGTTGACTTGGTCAATGCGTGGTCAACAGGTTATTTTTTCCTGAAATATAATTGAGTTATCTTCAAATATCAATTGGAACCACTTCATTTAGATTTTTCTAGAATTAGTTATGATTTTTCAAAGTCAGGTCACTCATCTAAAATTTTCATAGTGAAAAGTACTCGATAAGAGTTAGACTCCAGATTGAGAAATTGGACTTCAATGACCCTGAAAGTGGTTCTAAATACTACCAAATGGTCCCTAAGACGTATAAAGTAAGGATGTTTCAAGTAGCACAATCTCAGCCGTTAATTCCGGTACAAGACTCTGGAACTATCTGGAAGCGCTAAGTCAGCTGGTGAGGTGTCACCATTGCGCCACCTAAGCATGTGAGGTGTCCCATGATAATGTCACTTTTAATGAGTCATTATGGAGGATGATGTCATCACGATGATGCAGGCGAAGCTTCTTGAGGACGCAAGCGATCTGAGCCGTTCATCGTGATTCGATCTGAGCCGTTCATTCCACCTTGCCTCAAGAATAAATACCCACCACCTTGCCATCCCATTCGCGTCCAAGAGCACCAATTTAGAGAGAGAAGTGAGTTCTAGAGAGAGAAAGTGAGAGGAAGGAAGAAAAGAAAGAAAGAAGGAAATTCTGGCGGAGGCTGAAGCAGTATAGAGATATTAGAGTTCTGCTAAGATAGTGAGGTAGTAAACTTACCTAAACTTGTATGTGTTGATTGTATGGTTGATTGTGTTATGGCTTGATTGATTGATGTTAATATGTAATTGTTGAAGCTCTGCGCTATGATTACTCTGGCCAATTGTATTTCATATGTTACATGGAAGCATGCACATTACATTAAGTTGACACAATCACAAGAAAGCACAAATACCAATCATTAACGCGTATATTGTTTAGTACTGTTTGCTACTGAGATTCCCCCGAATCTCATCCCCTATGTATAACCCTTTACAGAGAGGTTACGTCGAAGTGAATTTTGAGAATGCTAAAAGACGCCATTATGCTGCCAAAATTATGACAGAATGTCCATAATGAAGATAGGATATGATGAGTACTGTGTACATAGGTATTGTCTAAGGAGTATGGAAGTGAGTGGACCTAGTCAGTTCATCCAGTCTTTCCTGGGTACTTACGTAGAATGGTAGTTCTCATGTGAATTATCGAATCAATACAGTTCAGTTATTTTTAAAGATGAAGTATAGTAGTTATACTGCCGGATTTCTAGTAGGAAAGATGTAATAGAGATATGAGGATTTTGTTCATGCCCTGTTGTATAACAATTTATTATTTAATAATAAATATTGTTTGGCATGTTCAGCTTGTATATAAGTAGTTAGAATAATGGGTTATCATAAGAAAAGTAATTATGAGAATAATTGAAAAGTTAAGAAATTAAGAGAGAAATTCGCAGGTCCTGAGGCAGAGATGTTCCGACCTCAGTTTGACCTAGTAAACGAAAGAGTTTAGCCACAAAATTTGGTGAGCCAGTAGCACACATCTGGGGCTTTACGTGGATAGGTAATAAGCCTCATTTGGATGTGTAGAATGAGATAAATCAGTTCTCAAAATAAAGGTTCAGAATAAGGAACTTAAGAGTAAAATTTTAATTTTTGGGCTTAAGTTAAGATATAATCGAGTCAATATCGCTTCCGCAAGTGCACTCTGAGGGGTCTAAGGGAGGATGTTTCACTTCTCTTCGCGGCTGGTGGTCTTTTTTTGATCGCAAGAAGTCAACGACTCAGATCGGCTTCCTCTACTGGTATCCACAAGAATAACATTCCAACCACGAATGACGTGCTAGCGCTTCTTGTCCCTCCAGGGCTTTCTCAAGAATCCGTCCTCACCGTCTCTATTTTGGCAGTTTCTTATCTGCAAACCTTTTTCACCCTTCTTGTTCCTTCTTTTCAAAAACCCTAGCCCCTAATGTTAAATATATAGGATGCTATCGGTGTTCTGGCTGAGTTGGATTTCGGAATTCATCTTATATTAATTCTGAAATTAATACAATATCATATATTGTATAATTTGATAAGAAACTAATTAAATAAATATGGTTTATATTAAATTCATCCCACAGATTTAATTCACCTATTCATTTAATTTAAAATAAAGATAAGGCAGAATTATATAGGATTTATTCTCATAAATCAAATTTGAGATATCATATCAATTTGAATTTCAAATTCAAAAGTGATAGAGATTTAACTTATCCTTATAAATTAAATCTTGCAAATATCTCTTATATTATATATAATATATATATGAATTTATATATATAAATATATACATCCACCCTAGATTATTCATTGAATCTGGACATCATAGCTCGTGTTGGGCTGTTTTGTGTGCGACCCTGTAGGCCCATATGAAGTTAGCAGTGGGCCAGTTACTATACTGACCCATAAGTCGTGAGCGGTCTCTAGCAAGATATCACGACTACCCAAATCATATGAGGATCGACGAACGATGTAACCTTTCATACAACCATATCACGTCCCTTTTGTCACACGACATCTTGGTCATGGATGAGGCATGGAGAACGTCATCCTCCTGTTCCTAACCGTTACTTTCTTGATCCCTGAGTAGTTTGACTATAGAAATGGAACTACCTTTCCATTACAGTATGGCCATACATTTCTCAGACTCACTCATCGAGGGGCCCAGTGAAACATCCTTCCTTTCATATGTCTTAGGGACCATTCAGTAGCATTTAGAACCACTTTCAAGATCATTGAAGTCCAATTCCCCAATCTGGAATTGTACTCTTATCGAGTATTGTTCACTTGAAAATTCTAGATGAGTGACCTGACTTTGAAAAATCATAACTCATTCTAGAAAAATCAAAATGAAGTGGTTCCAATTTCTAAATGAAGATAACTCAATTATCTTTCAGGGAAAAATAACTCGTTGACCATTCATTGACCAAGTCAACGTCAGTCAACGTGTCAAGTTTACTGTTCATTCCACGCTTTTCTCCCTGAATCCAGCATTCTGGTCCCAACTTTAATAATTTATATCTCCTTGTGTAGAC
Organism: Leucaena leucocephala; assembly: GCA_037074615.1. Classification (NCBI taxonomy): domain Eukaryota; kingdom Viridiplantae; phylum Streptophyta; class Magnoliopsida; order Fabales; family Fabaceae; genus Leucaena; species Leucaena leucocephala. Next base: position 10,428,164 of record CM073549.1, read on the forward strand.
ATCCAAATGATACGTTTTATATACCAAATTAAAGCTTGGTATGTCTACTATTTACCATAAAAATTTCGTACATTTATTCCTCCATTTACTATTTTTAATCATTTATCAAATATGACTAGGTTACCACGTGTTACTGTTCACAATGGTAAATTTCAGCATTTCTACTTTGCATACATATGCATACATCCATCATACAACAGTCAAACATGCCAAACAACAATTATTATTAATTAATAAGTTGTTTTACATCTGGTCATCTACATAAATTCTCATGGTTCTATTACATCTTTTTCTGCCTAAACTCCGGCAGCATAACCGCTACGCTTCATCTGTACAAAGAACTGAACCGTACTGATTCGGTAATCCCCTCATGAGAACTACCATTCTACGTAGTACCCAGGAAAGACTAGATGAACCGGCTAGGTCCACTCACTTCTAGCCTCCTTAGACAGCACTACGTACACAGTACTTATCATATACTGATGTTCAGTCTTTACTTCGGCAGCATAACGGCGTCTCTTAAAATTCCCAAAATTCATTTCGACATAACCTCCCCTGTAATGGGTTATTTATTGGGATGAGATTCGGGGAATCTCAGTAGCAATAATCATAACAATATATGTAATGCAGAGTGACAGTGCTTGCTTATGATTGTGTACAGATAAGTATGCTGCGTGCTTCCATGCTTAATAACATTTGATCATAGCATTACAGCAGAGCTTCAGACATAACATATAAGACAACAATCCAACCAAACAATAGCACAATAAATCACAAAGCCATTACATAAAAGCTAGGATTAGTTACTACCTGGCTAGCTTAGCAGAACTCCACTATCCTTATTCTGCTTCCAGCTCCGCCAGAACTTCCTTACTTCTTTTTTCTCCTTTCTCTCTTCCCTTCCTTCTCCTTCTCTCTCTTCTTTCTCTCCCTTCTCCCTTTCATGCGTGAATGCAAGAATGGAATGGAGGGGGGTATTTATAATTGCCTTCAATGGCAATTCTGCAGTTTCTATGAACTTTGATCCTGCGGTCCTGGTTTTTCCTGGATTTTCCTATTTTCTTTAATTCCTCCTTTACTGCATCATGCATGACATCATTGGGACACCTCACCAGGACACCTCAGCGCCACATTTTCCACATGCTGAAATTCCTGGACACCTCAGCAGCTGACTCAGCAGGCTGACTCACCGGTCCAGTGTCCTGCCTCGTAGTACGTGTCCTCAACCTTTTCTTCTGCCTTTATGTTGGCACCATGTGTCATCTTACTGGCACCTGTCACGCCTTCCAATGCTATCCAGATAAATCCAGGACTTTATCTGATCACTTCCTCGGTTATCGTGCCAACCGAGTAACTTTACTTTATTGAAACAGCATTAAAATAATATTTTAATGCCACTTTTTCCCACACATTACTGGGCCTACGTTTTTGGGCTCTGGGAATGTTGTCTTGGATCCTGATCAAGCTCAAGTACTCTGATGGCTCGATTCCCAAGAAACAGTCCTTGGCAAATTACCAAAATACCCTTGGGTGCCCTTTCTTGCACTATTTTAACCCTAAGGGTAAAATTGTCATTTTACACCCTTCTGTACTCTGTCAGGGTATATACTGACTCTCAGTAACTTTATCTGTATGTACCTTGGCTCCTGGGCCTATTCAGAATTACCAAAATGCCCTTCATTCATCTGTTACCCTTTTGTACAACACAGGGGCATTTTCGTAATTTCGCACTTTTCCGGGGTTCTGCCGGACACTGGCCCACCTATCAGTCCAAGGGTCTTACTGGGCCTCTGTTGGCGCCATTATTGGGCCTTTCTGGGTCCAATACCTTCATGGCACGCATTACGAGGAATCTTCCCCCGTTAATAATTATTGAATATTTTATCTATTTTTCACCGTTTATACACATATCCGGACACCGGCTCCTTCTGTCCGAAACACTAGCCTGCGGTGTTCAGGCATCCCTGTGAGTCATATCAGTCATCTGACTGAGGTCATCCGAACTCATTCAGTCCCTTTTCAAATACCGATAAATCTCCCTATCGGATCCCCGGAGGCCTCACACTCCCGTCTGGATTTTCTGATTTGCGAATAACTTTTTCTACAGGCCTCCTATCGGTATTCTGTCAGTTTCCCGACATCCGCCCCATAAGGACGTATCATCCTGTATTTTCTCACCTAGATCTGAATTCTAGAATATCCGGTATTAATTTTTATAACTTTTGGACGATCAGTCCATTTCTGGCTATCTGGAGTCTTCAAAAATTCCTGTATTAAGCCAGATTACCGAACGTCACTTGCTCTCTCTACCGGTGAAATCTGGGACTGAAATGCTGTCGGACAGTCCAAACCACTTTCGGCCTGACTTTCTTTAATTACAATTTAGCCCCAGGGAACTTTCTTCTTTTCATTTAAGTCCCTTTTTATTTGGCTAAAATTACACTTAAGAACCCCACATTTTTGTCTACTTTCCTTTTTGGCTTTGAAACTTTCCATAACCGCACTTAAGTCCTTTCATTTCCTTTACTAGGTCTAGGGGCATTATTGTCTTTTCATATTTTACCAGAGTATTCTCTGGCCCTGGTCAACTATCCAGATACCCCTTCTTGACTGTCTAACCTTAGCCAAATGACCAAAATACCCTTTACTCATTCTTCAGTTATTCTATAACATAAGGGCATTTTCGTCATTTTGCACATTTTTCCCGGACACCGGCCCCTCTTACCACTGAACTGGTATTATGGGCTTGGGCCTTCCCTGGTGTCACTACGGGCCTTAGACAATACTGTATGGCCTCTGGCCATAGTCCGATCATCTTTATTCGGACTGCCTTTCCTTTACCGATTATAACTGTAAATTCCCATCTTCAGGAATTTTTACAGAAAAATCGGGACCTCAAATCAAAATTCTGTGACTCCTCATTCAATCCGGAATCCTTTTCTCTATCTCCCGGTATTTTCAGATATTTTATCCGGACCGGGCTGTTTTGGCCTGAAAAAGCACTCACGCGCACACTTTTCCAAAATGACCATTTTACCCCTGGTCATATTTCTAATTCTTTCATACACCTAGAGACCTCATATGCACATTTCACAGTTCAGTGAAATGATCAACATAATTTTCTCTATTTCTGGCAAAATATGGTACTCATCGGCCACCAGTCCGATCTTTCCCATAATTACGATTATGCCCTTGAATTCTCCTTCTGGCATCTCTAGGCCTAAAAATTGGGGTGTTACACCCAGTAATATCTCTCTACGAACGTGAAGGACAAATTTCATCTTGACCATTCACATTCCTCCGCATGAAAAATCACTAAGCCCGAACATAGTCTTTATGATCACTCGGTCAAAAGTGACTTTTTGCTAGGTCAAAGCTGAGCGTTTGTCATGTAGGAATCCATGATGATCTCAGGTCAAAGGGCGTAGTGACATGGTTTGTATATGAGAGAAGCTTATGACTTAACCCATGCAGCTCTCTCATAGCGGGTCGGTCCAATACCTTGTACTCTTACATGTGCCTATGACTTTGATTTATATCTCTATACATCTTCAAAGTCATACTGGTCTTATTTCATCTCTGCTTCCGCATAGATGATCGACTAGGGACATTTAGGATAAGATCTTGAGTTATCCAAGGATGATTATCACAGTAAACATGCAAATAATATATGATAACATAATTAAGAAATTCATAAATCAACAATGTTCAAAATACAATGATTGGCCCCTAGGGCACAATTTCCAACAACATACAGAGGGTTTTTAGGGATTAAACTGCAAATAAGTGAAAGTACAGGTACTTATGTGTAAATAGTGAAAGTTTCTAGGAGTATAATGGTCATTTTAGAAAAGAAAGGGACTAAAGTGAAAGTCTAAAAGTTTCATGGTGCAAAAATGGAACTAGACACAAGTTGTGGGCCATTAAGTGTAATTATGAGAAGTTGAGGGACTTAATTGGAAAGAGGAAAAGTTTCCAGGGGTAAAATGTTGATTATAGAAAGTTAAGCCGGAAGTGACTTAGAACTTCTTGGAAGCAATTCAGTCCCAAATTTTATCAGTAGATAGCGGAAATGATGCTAGTTAATCTAGCTAATATAGGAATTTTATCAGAGTTTCAGATAGCTAAAATTTACCTGATAGTCAGAAAGTTATCTAAAATTTTTATCAGATCTCTTAGACCTCATATATGAGTGAGAAGCTACAAGAATGTGCGTCCTGTGAAGCCAGAGGTCAGGGAACTAACAGAATCCCGAAAAGAGTTCTGTAGAAAAAGTTATTCACTTTTTAGTGAATTTTAACGGGAGTTCATGAACGCCTGATATCTGATTGGGAAATTAAGCAGTAAGCAAACTGGGACTGAATGAGCCTAGATGACATCATATAGAGGCCCATAATGACGCCAAGGGAGGCCCAGGCCCATGATATCAGTTCATCGGATAAAGGGGCCAGTCTCCAAAAAAGGTGTAAAATGACAAAAATACCCATGTGTTATAAAATAGTTAAAGAATGAGTAAAGGGTATTTTGGTCATTTGACTAAGGTTAGACAGTCAAGAAAGGTTATCTAGATAGTAGACCAGGGTCAGGGAATACTCTAGTAAGGTGTGAAAAGATAATAATGCCCCTAGACTTATTAAAGTAAATAAAGAGAAACCAAGGGCATTTTGGTAATTTGCCAAGGGATGCTTCTTGGGAATTGAGCCATCAGAGTACTTGAGATTGATCAGAGACCCAAGATGACATTCCAGTAAGTACAAAAATGTAGCCCCAGAATTATGTGGGTTAAAGTGGCATTAAAGTAATATTTTAGTGAGTTTTCAATAAAGTTACCCGGTTGAAGTGATAACCGGGGAGTTGATCAAATAAAGATTTGGACTTATCTCAAAGCCATGAGGTGGCGTGAAAGGTGTCCTCATGGGACCCATCAAGATGCCACATGGCACTAATATTGAGGAAGAAGAAAAAGCTAAAGACACGTGGCACTATCTCAGGCGTTTATTCTGGGATAAGACTCTGGAATTCTCTGGAAGCTCTGAGTCAGCTAGTGAGATGTCCCAAGGGATCCACCATGACCTAAGCATGTGAGGTGTCCCTTGATGATGTCATGTTTGATGAGTCATTGAGGAGGAGGATGTCATCACGATGATGCAGGCGAAGCTTCTTGAGGAAGCTAAGCGATCTGAGCCGTTCATCGTGATTCGATCTGAGCCATCCATTCCACCTCCCTCCACCTATAAATACCCCTCACCCCCTCCTTCCATTCCATACACCACGACGAAGAGGAAGAAAGGAAGAGAGAGAGAGAGAAAAGAGAAAGAGAGAAAGAAAGAAAGAAGGGAAGAGAAAGAAGGAGTTCTGGTTAAGCTACGAGCAATTCAAGGAGCTTAGGGACTTGGCAAGCTTAGGAATAAGGTAAGTAGTTTATTCTAGTCCCTGCTCTAATAAATTAGAGGATTGTTCTTATAAATTTAATAGTTAGAATAGAGAAATATCTCTCTCTATAAGGTTAGCCGTGGATAGAAAGAAAGTTAGGGAATTGTCAGAATAGGGGTATTGCCTTAAGATAAGTGATAAGACACATTTTGTATATGGTTTCTATGACAATTTTGAGAGTTTTATAATAACTTTACCATTCATTTCATGCCTTAAATTGTACTTTTGTGTATTACATGATTGTGCGTGGCAATGTACTAATTAAAGGGTAAAATGGTAAAATAACTCTTCCAAACTGCATATATTCGGTTATCTATTGATCTGGACTTTTACAGTGAGCTTTTATGTTGAATTGCAGGTACTTTGGAAGAGAACAAGAACCAGGAAAGAAATCAAAAGTCAATGAAAGTGGAACCATGCCTCAGTGCTATTTAATCGCGACCAAAGAGTCCTAAGGTCTTGACCCATAATTCTTCTGGAAGATTCTCACTGTTCATAGGTCGAGACCAACAAATGTATCTGGTCGCAACTAAAAGTATGAAATCACTGAAACTGTGTATTGAATTAGGTCATGCAGTTATAAGAAGAGAGGGAGGCTGCCGTCAAAGAGGAGGCTGGTTTTTGGACCTGATTAGGCTAAGAAGCAGTACTCGAGCGCTCTCCACACACTTTCTACTCATCTTCCATCTTTCTATACCATTCACCTTCATCTCTTCATCGTTTCTTCATGGCATCTCATCTGAACAGCGATTGCAGTGCAGCAGAAGTCATGAGAGGCTAGACCTTTAGTCTCTTGATGATGGATCTAATATCTTGAGCTCACGGACTGAAACGGGGAGTTTCTTCTGTTCTAATTTGCATCTTGTCATATTATGATTGCTTCTAGATTTAGGGTTTTTCATCATATGAACAAGTTTTGAATATCGATTGATTATTCTCATATTAGAAAATTGTAATTTACTTTGGATGTTTGAATGCTGGTTTAGATACAATATTTCAGTTTTGAGTTTAAGCGAGTTGAACGGTTGTCAACGATCGTTGCTAATTGATTCTACTGCTTGAATTCTAGGGTTAGACAATCGACGCTCATTCGAGGGCATTCTTCCATCTAGTTTAAATTACACACTACGTGATCCTTAGCAGCTCAATAATAGTCTTTAAACTAGCATTGATCAAAGGAGTTTAAAGAATACTAGGGTTCTGGACTCAATCGATCGATTGAGGTTTTATTCAAGACTTAGTAATTTCAAACTCCATGTATATTGAGAGCAAGGATAGATATTTCTCATCATCAAGAGCCTATCATCATATACTACTTTCACAAACCAACCATTTTTCATCTTAAACAAAAACACAAAAACATCTATTTTACTGCATCTTTATCTTACTGCACCCACAAAACCATAAAACCATTAACTCTTTACTCAGGTTTACCGCTGAATTTGACATCCAATTTGCTAGGATTCCTTTAGAAAGGCTCCTTGAGAAGAACGATAGGGTTGTTCCTTATACTACATTATTAGGGTGCAATTCACTTAATTTTGATGTCTCGGACTGTGACAATCCGAGGCACTCGTCAATGGCACTGTTGCCGGGGAGCCAAGTAATTGGTTCCCTAGTAATTGTTTGTCAATTTCATTGCCTACCTGAGTCATTTTCCTTGTTTTTTATTGCATTTTAGTTTTTAGTAGTTTTTAACTGGCATTGCATACTGCATCTTTTTCTAACTTTCTGCAGGATTAGTCTCTGTGACTTTGAGTCTCAACCTTACCTTAACTGAGTCTCGACAATTACTCTCTGTCACTTTTAGTCGCGACAGAAAACACTTTGAGTCACGACCATATTGCTATCTGTAACATCCCGATTTTTTGTCTAGGAGAACTGGGAAGTAGTTTGATATGGGCAGGCTGCTAAACCCGTAGTCCTAGGGTGGTAATCTGATATGGGCGGATTACTTACCTGTATTTTGTAGGAATCCGAGGGATGAGTAAGTCCTTCAGGATTTAAAGATGAGTTAAGTCTTTAACCTACAGAATCGGGATAGTTCACCTAGGTTCAAAATGAGGAATGTGAGGAATATCCTAAGTCTTAAGCCTAGGAATTCTGCAGGTAGCTTGATATGGGCTGGCTCCTGTGTAAGATAACCTGATATGGGCGGGTTGTCAAGCCTTTCAATTAACGATGACTCCCGAAGAGTTTAAGGGTTGAGTTATTGAAAGAGAATTTCTAGAACTTAAGATGAAGGATGAGAAGCTGAGTAACGAGGCCAGAAAGAGAATGCAGGGGCATAATCGTAATTATGGGAAATATCGGGCTGTAGCCGATGAGTACCATATTTTGCCAAAAAATTATGCTGATCATTTCACTGAACTGTGAAATGTGCATATGAGGTCTCTATGTATATGAAAGAATTAGAAATGTGACCAAGGGTAAATTGGTCATTTTTGAAAAGTGTGCGCGGGAGCGTACTTTCAGGCCAAAATAGCCCGGCCCGGATAAAATATCTGAAAATACCGGGAGATAGAGAAAAGGATTCCGGGTTGAATGACGCAACACAGAATTTTGATTTGAGGTCCCAATTTTTCTGTAAAAATTCCTGAAGATGGGAATTTAAAGTTATAATCGGTATAGGAGAGGCAGTCAGAATAGAGATGATCGGACTGTGGCCAGAGGCCATACAGTGTTTTCTAAGGCCCATAGTGACACCAGAGAAGGCCCAGGACCATAATATCAGTTCAGTGGTAAGAGGGGCCGGTGTCCGGGAAAAAGGTGCAAAATGACGAAAATGCCCTTATGTTATAGAATAGCTGAAGTATGAGTAAAGGGTATTTTGGTCATTTGCCTAAGGTTAGTCAGTCCAGATAGGGTATCTGGATAGTTGACCAGGGTCAGAGAGTACTCTGGTAAGATGTGAAAAGACAATAATGCCCTAGATCTAGTAAAGTAAAGAAAGAGAGACTAAGGGCATTTTGGTAATTTGCCAAGGGGTATTTCTTGGGAATCGTGCCATCAGAGTACTTGGGCTGGATCAGAGACTCAAGATGATATTCCCAGGCCCAAAAACGTATCCCAGTATATATGTGGAAAAAAGTGGCATTAAAATAATGATTTAATGACTTTGCGTAAAGTAAAGTTACCCGGTTGGCACGATAACCGAGGAGGTGATCAGATTAAGTCCAGGACTTATCTGGATAGCATTGGAAGGCGTGAAAGGTCCCTTCCAGGGGCCACATGGCGCCATCTTAGAGGAAGAAGAAAAGTTAAGGACACGTGGCACAATCTCAGCCGTTGAGTCCAGTTTGTGGGAAATCGGACCGGACCGGTACTGGATTAGACTGGAAATGCTGAGTCAACTGATGAGGTGTCCAGGAATTGTGACATGTGAAGAATGTGGCGATGAGGTGTCCCGGTGAGGTGTCCTGTGAAACATTCTCCTTTAAACATCTCAGAGTACACTTACAGAAGTAATCTTAACTTTATTATATATCTCTCTGCCAAAAATCCTGACAGAAGATAACTGTACTGATTCGGTAACTTTACATACATATGCATACATCAATCACATGTCAAACAAACATGCCAAACAATACTTATCATTAAATAATAAATCTTTATACAACAGGGCATGAACAAAATCCTCGTATCTCCATTACATCTTTCCTGCCTGAAATCCGGCAGTATAACTACTATACTTCATCTGTAAAAATAACTGATCTTGTACTGATTCGGTAATTCCCATGAGAATTCCCATTCTACGTAAGTACCCCGGAAAGACTGGATGAACCGACTAGGTCCACTCACTTCCAGACTCCTTAGACAGTACCTACGTACACAGTACGTATCATCTCCTTATGTTCAGTCTGAAAATCGGCAGCATAACGGCGTCTTACAGCATTCTCAAAATTCACTTCGACATAACCTCTCTGTAATGGGTTATAAATAGGGGATGAGATTCGGGGGAATCTCAGTAGCAAACGGTACTAAACAATGCATGCATTAAAGTAAATACTTGTGCTTGCTTGTGAAAGTGTAAACATTGTGTAATGTGCATGCTTCCATGTAACATATGGAATACAATTGGCCAAGGTAATCATAGAAACAGAGCTTCAATCATATACACATATGCACACAATTCAACAAAGTCATAGCACAATCAAGCATAACATTCAATACATACAAGTTTAGGGTAAGTTTACTACCTTATTGCTTTACTTCTTTCCACTTTAACTTTGCTTCTTCCTTCTTACTTTTCCTTGCTATGTGGCTGCCCTCTTTTGAGCACACCAAGCAATTCCTAACATCACATTACCATCCAACCATTACAATCTAACTTCTCTTGAACACTAAGCTTACTTTAAGTAACATAACTTCCTTTAATCTTTACCAATTGACTTAGCCTTTGAATCAATTGATGTCTTGACCTTACCCTACACAATTTGGCCTTTTGAATCCATTTATGAACTCAAAACAACCAAATTATAGCAACTATGCACTGTTCCGGACAGATTTGAAAAACATGCATAATTCTTTCAAAAATTCTCATTTTGATTCCAATGCTTCCCATACTTGTTCCTCCACTTTTCCCCCACATAAAATCTCATTTTAAGACCATTGGAAGCGTCAAAATCATGAAATTCAAATCACTGTTCATGCGAGTGAACAGTACCGTGAGGAATTTTCAACATTATAACCTTTAATTCCAATGGTTTCCAAGGTTCAAAACCTTTCCAATCCTACACAAAATCATCATATAAACTCAATGGAAGCATTAAATCATTGAAATTCCATTTCCTTCTATCATGAACAGTGCATGAACAGTGCAAACCGAAATGTTCTTCCATGGTAAAGTCAAGAACATCAACTTAATCCAACAACCAAGCATGTAACTAACTTGTTTAAGCTTGTCTTAACTATCTATGACTTAAAAATCATATTCCTTTCACATATACACAAAAATTCCAGCAGCATTTCCCCAAGATTTAAGCCTAAAAAGTCACTTAAACTCAAGCACAAACCATAAGAACAAAAGGTAGAAGCAAGGAGACAACTTACCTTACTTGCTCCTTCAAGACCCTTGCTTTCTTCCACATTCTTTCTCTAGAACTCACTTCTCTTTCTGAAGGAGCTCTTGGGTGTGAAGAATGAATGGAAAGGGGGGGTATTTATAGCAAAAGTCATGTGCCATTTGAAGGCTAAGATCACTTTGGAAACTATTTGATCTAATGGTTAAAGGTTTGATCTTGGAATGTCTTTTCACTTTTCACTCAAGACCTTACCACCATGACATCACTAGCATGGCCTCCCTTGGTACACCTAACCCTTCCTCTTTTTGGGTGCCATTCTTGTGTCCTTGTGGGTCCCACCATGTGCAACACCTAATTCTTACTTTATTCTCTTTTTCTTTCTTTTCAAAAATCCATAAATTATTTATTATTTGGACTTGGGCTCCAAGATAACTTTTGGGCCTTATTGGGCTGGCCTAGGACGAAATATTAGGCCTCTTTTAGGTCCAATAGCTAACTGGCCCAAATCCCAATGTACTTTCCTCATACCGATTTCCGTAACTTACCCTGATCTTAGCATAAATGCTAAACATCTCTTTTAATTGTTCTAACATTTTTAGAAATTCATTCTAACATAAAATGAATTCTCTACAAAGTTTCATAATTTTATGAGACCCAGAAGTCCTATTAAAAATTACATATGTTTCCTTTAACCCTTTATCGGTGTCCTTTTTCACCGTAAATTCCATAATTAATTCTACAGGACTCCTTTTTGACTTCTGTCAACTCCATAAATTCTCATATTAATTATAATAATTTACTATAAAATTTCCTCTGATATCCATCCATTGTGTGAAATGACCAAAATGCCCTCCATTTACTTCTGGTTTCTTAGGGCATCACAGTGGCATTTTCGTAATTTTGCACTTTGGCTCTTAGACTTTCTTCCTCTTCCAATTAATCATTTTCTTTACATAAACATGGACACATATTTTCCTAAACATCTTATGTATTTTATTCAATCTGTACATATAATTTAGTACAGAAATTAGGGATGTTACATCCTGGGTGATGCAGTAAAAAGGAATAAAAGAAAATAGGAAATTCCAGGAAAAACCAGGACCACATGTTCAGATAGCTTCAAAATTACAGGAATGCCATTGAGGGAAACTATAAATACCCCCTCCCCCTCCCATTTCATGCATCCCACGGCCAAGAGCAAGATTAGAGAGAGAAGGAAGTTCTTGAGAGAGAAAGTGAGAGAAAGAAAGAAGAAAGGAAGTTCTGGCGGAGTTGAAAGCAGTATAAAGGTTCTGGAGTTCTGCTTTTGAGGTAGTAACTAATCCTAACTTTTATGTAATGGCTTTGTGATTGGATGTGCTATTGTTTGGTTGGATTGTTGTCTTATATGTTATGTCTGAAGCTCTACTGCAATGCTATGATCATATGTTATTGAGTATGGAAGCATGCAGCATACTTATCTGTACACAATCACAAGCAAGCACTGTCACACTGCATTACATATATTGTTATGATTATTTACTACTGAGATTCCCCCGAATCTCATTCCCCATGTCTAACCCATTACAGGGAGATTATGTTGAAGTGAATTTTAAGAATGTTGAGAGACGCCGTTATGTCGCCGAATGTAAGACTGAACATCATAATATGATAAGTACTGTGTATGTAGTACTGTCTAAGGAGGCTGGAAGTGAGTGGACCTAGCCGGTTCATCCAGTCTTTCCTGGGCACTACGTAGAATGGTAGTTCTCATGGGGGAATTACCGAATCAGTACGGTTCAGTTCTCTGTACAGATGAAGCCTAGCGGTTATACTGCCGGATTTTAGGCAAGAAAAGATGTAATAGAAATATGAGAATTTTGTGTATGTTCTGTTGTATGACATTTTATTATAAATATTGTTTGGCATGTTCAATTTGTGAATGGGGAATTAAAAGAGAAATTCGCAGGTCCTGAGGTAGCAGTGTTCTAGCCTCAGTTTGATATAGTAAACGAAGGAGTTTGGCCACGAAATTTGGTGAGCCAGTTATATACATATGGGGCATTATGTGGATAGGTAATAAGCCTTGTTTGGATGTGTATAATGAGATTAGTCAGTTCTCAAAATAAAGGTTCAGAATAAGGAACTTAAGAGTAAAATTTTAAATTTCTGGGCTTAAGTTAAGATATAATCGAGCTAATATTGGTTCCGTAAGTGTACTCTGAGTGGTCTAAGGGAGGATGTTTCACTATCTGTGACATCTGACTGCTCTCTTCGAAAACCAGTCGTGACATTTAAACCTTTTTGGCACTACTGCTGCTCTCTATAATTTTGAGTCGTGACTAACATACACTTTTGTCGTGACCTACTAAAAATTTTCTGCTGTGCAACTTCTGAACTGAATATGATTTTTTGCATTAATTACTCTTGACTATTTTTACATTGCATGCGCAGGAGAACTGAAACATTAGTGCCTTTTGAACCTGAAATTGAAAGGAGACTTAGGAAACTAAGGAGAGAATTTAGGGAGTTTAGAGAAGAAGAAGCAAAATCTAGTTCCTCCTCTAGTATTGTAGAATTTGAAACTGAATTAAATATGGCTGATCGTAATGGACATAATGGGAATGGAGAAAATGAAATACCTATGAACGTAGAAGATAATAGAAGTGTTAGGGAAATTAATCATTCGCATATGAATTTGATCCTAATGGTTTCTATACTGAAGAGGCTAATTTTGAAATTAAAGGAGCTTTGATTGTAGCCTTCCCTAAATTTCATGGTTTTGCAGGAGAATGTCCTCACAGGCACTTACAAACCATGCACATGATCTGCTCTTCAATGAAACCTCTAATGGCCACTTTGGATGATGTCTTGAGGAGGTGCTTCCATTTCAATTTGGAAGGGAAGGCTAAGGAGTGGCTATACAATTTGCCAACTCATTTCTCCACTCTTACATGGGATCAGCTGAAGTCCACTTATCTTGATCAGTTTTTCCCAGCCTCCAAGACTACTCGGATGAAGAAGGAGATCACTAATGTTATGCAATAGGATGGGGAGTCTTTGCACGAGTATTGGACAAGATTTTTTAACCTTTTGGCTCGATGCCCCCACCATAACATCACTAAGGCTGATTTAGTAGACATCTTATTTGATGGTCTACTACCCCACAATAAAGTATCCTTGAATGCTGTTGCGAATGGTTCATTGAGAGAAGACCCCACAGCAAGTTGGGATTTGTTCCAGAAAATGGCTAATGAGGACCATCAAACTGGAGATACAAGAAGATTACCACCCTCATCTTCAAGTAGTTCTAATGCGATCTTAGCTGAGATAGCATCTTTGGGAAATCGAATGGACAAGAGGATGAGTTTTATTGAAAGGGAGCTGTACTCCACAAAACAAGTTCATGCAGTGGATACCTCACAAGCCCTAGTTACAGGTGTGAATCATGTGGTTCAATGATGCATGCTACAAGTACATGTGATAGACAGTATGAGGAAGTTACAGCTATGTATCAAGGGAGAAAGAAAAACTTCTAGAAGAGAGATCCATACTCTAACACATATAATCCTGGCTGGAGAGACCACCCAAATTTTAGGTGGGGGAGTGGAGAAAATAAATCAGTTTCAAGGAGGTGGTGCTTCCTCAAGCAACTACCAAGGTAATGCAAGTTCTATGGTCCCCACATAACCTAATGCTTTAGTGCCTTCAAGACCAGAAGAGACCTCTCAATTGTTAAAGAGTATGGCAGCACAAATGAGTAACATGGATGGTAGAATGACCAATATTGATCACAAGCTCAAAGAGAATGATGGTCAGTTCACCTCCACAGCTTCAATTCTCCAAAGTATGCAGAAGGATAATGCAGATGTACACAGAAAACTTGATGAGTTAAGTTGTAAGAATACAGATATCAAAAGCCACTTAACTCAAGTTTCTAATACAATGAGCGACATCCAAGGAAAGAACAATGGAAGAATACCTTCGAACACTGTTATTAATCCAAGAGGGTGAATGCCATATCTCTAAGAAGTGGAAGACAGGTGCATTTTAAGGAAGCTGGTGCACCACAAGAGGATAAGGAAGAATCTGATTTTGAGAATTCACCACAGCTATAAATGAAAATTGGGAGTTCTAAAAGTATTAAGGTGAAGGGAATTGGAAGACACGCAGCGGAAATTAACTTTAAAAATTTTTCCATTCCTAGCCAGGATCTACCGAATATGTTTAAGTCAAGGAGAAAGAAGTGTTACCTTCGGTTTCAAGCTTTGGTCGCGACCTCAGTGTCCACTAGTCGCGACTCCTCGCCTCTGGAGCTTTCAGTCGCGACCTCCTCAGCTTCTAGTCGCGACCTGTCGCCTCTGGAGTTTTTAGTCGCGACCTACTCTGCTTCTCGTCGCGACCTGAAGTCTCGTGAGTTTGTAGTCGCGACCTCGTCAGCTTCAAGTCGTGACCTGCCTCTTCTTTTCAGATTTCTGATGTCAGATGCCCGTATGGTCGCGACCTCAGCGTGTTCTGGTCGCGACCTGTCTTCGTGTCTAGTTCGATCACAAGAAGTCGACAGCTCAGATCGGCTTCCTCTACCGGTATCCATACGAATAACGTTCCAATCGCGAACGACGTGCTAGCGCCTCTTGTCCCTCTAGGGCTTTCTAGAGATTCTGTCCTCACCATCTCTATCTCGGCAGTTTCTTATGTGCAAACCTTTTGCACTCTCCCTGCCCCCTCTTCTCACGTCTGAATGTGTGTGTAGAGATGTATATTGTGTATAGAACCCTAGCTCCTAATGTCAAATATATAGGAAGCTATCGGGCTTCTAATAGGGCCGGGCTTCAGAATTAATCTTATATTAATTCTGAATTAATACAATATCATATATTGCATAATTTAATAAGAAACTAATTAAATAAATATGGTTTATATTAAATCCGTCCCACAGATTTAATTCACCTATTTATTTAATTTAAAATAAAGATAAGACGGAATTATATTTGATTTATTCTTATAAATTAAATTTGAGATATCTTATCAATTTGAATTTCAAATTCAAATAGATCATATCCATTTAAATTCAAATTCAAAAGTGATAGAGATTTAATTTATCCTTATAAATTAAATCTTACAAATATCTCTTATATTATATATAATATATATATACTGATTTATATATATATATAAAATATATATCCACCCTAGATCATTCATTGAATCTAGACATTTCTTAGATTCAATGAATCTGGACATCATAGCTCGCATTGGGCTGTTTTATGTGCGACCCTGTAGGCCCATATGAAGTTGGCAGTGGCCCAGTTACTATACTGACCCACAAGTCGTAAGCGGTCTCTAGCAAGGCATTACGACTACCCAAAACATATGAGGATCGATAAACGATGTAACCTTTCATACAACCATATCACGTCCCTTTTGTCACATGATATTTCGGTCAAGGATGAGGCATGGAGAACGTCATCCTCCTATTCCTGACCATTACTTTCTCGATCCCTGAGTAGTCTGAATATGGAAATGGAACTACCCTTCCATTCCAGTATGGCCATACATTTCTCAGACTCACTCATCGAGGGGCCCAGTAATATCTCTCTACGAATGTGAGGGACAAATTCCATCTTGACCATTCACATTCCTCCGCATGAAAAACCACTAAGCCCGAGCATAGCCTTTATGATCACTCGGTCAAAAGTGACTTTTGACTAGGTCAAAGCTGAGCGTTTGTCATGTAGGAATCCATGATGATCTCAGGTCAAAGGGCATAGTGACATGGCTTGTATATGAGAGAAGCTTATGACTTGACCCATGCAGCTCTCTCATAGCGGGTCGGTCCAACACCCTGTACTCTTACATGTGCTTATGACTTTGATTTATATCTCTATATATCTTCAAAGTCATACTGGTCTTATTTCATCTCTGCTCCCACATAGATGACCGACCAAGGACATTTAGGATAAGATCACGAGTTATCCAAGGATTGTCATCATAGTAAACATGCAAATAATATGATAACATAATTAAGAAATTCATAAATCAACAATGTTCATAAGATAATGATTGGCCCCTAGGGCACAATCTCCAACATCAGTTACTATACTGACCCACAAGTCGTAAGCGATCTCTAGCAAGGCATTACAACTACCCAAAGCATATAAGGATCGATAAACGATGTAACCTTTCATACAACCATATCACGTCCCTTTTGTCACACGATATTTCGGTCAAGGATGAGGCATGGAGAATGTCATCCTCCTGTTCCTGACCGTTACTTTCTCGATCCCTGAGTAGTCTGAATATAGAAATGGAACTACCCTTCCATTCTAGTATGGCCATACATTTCTCAGACTCACTCATCGAGGGGCCCAGTAATATCTCTCTACGAATATGAGGGACAAATTCCATCTTGACCATTCACATTCCTCCGCATGAAAAACCACTAAGCCCGAACATAGCCTTTATGATCACTCTGTCAAAAGTGACTTTTGACTAGATCAAAGCTGAGCGTTCATCATGTAGGAATCCATGATGATCTCAGGTCAAAGGGCATAGTGACATGGCTTGTATATGAGAGCAGCTTATGACTTAACCCATACAGCTCTCTCATAGCGGGTCGGTCCGACACCCTGTACTCTTACATGTGCCTATGACTTTGATTTATATCTCTAAATATCTTCAAAGTCATACTGGTCTTATTTCATCTCTGCTCCCACATAGATGACTGACCAGGGACATTTAGGATAAGATCGGGACATTTAGGATAAGATCATGAGTTATCCAAGGATGGTCATCACAGTAAACATGCAAATAATGTGATAACCCGATACAATGATTGGCCCCTAGGGCACAATTTCCAACATAAGGAATAGCGGCTAATGAGCAAGAAGGCAACTCAAGAGGAGTGCTCACAAGCACAAGTGAAGATGCAAGAGCTGCAGGAAGAAGCAACAACATTACTAAGTCCAGCATACAAAGGAAAGAAACCTGAGGAGAAGCCGGAGTCGAGCAAGCAAGGAGCCTCGTTGCATACAGGTAAGGAGGTAAGTATAAAAGATCTCCCTTTTCCTAACTCTTATTTTGTTGGAAAGAAAAAGGTTGATCCTGAATTTGCAAAAGATGCTTACAATCTGTTCAATAAATTAGAAATAAACATCCCTATGGTTGACTTCCTAAAGAGAAACCCTAAGTATGCTAATTTTTAAAAGAATTGTGTGCTGATAAAAAGAAATTTAGGCCTCTTGAGAGAATTCAGGTGAGTGCTAATGTGTCATCCCTTTTTAAAACTGAATTACCGGTCAAGTGCCAAGACCCAGGCTCCTATATAATCCCATGCACTATAGGAAATATTCCTATTAAGGGAGCATTATTAGAACTAGGGGCTGCTATTAATGTAATGCCTTGGTCGATTTATCAGTCTTTAGGTGTCAACAACCTTAGAGACACAAATATAGTACTCCAATTAGCTGATAGGTCAATTAGGTATCCTAAGGGAATCCTTGAGGATATTCTAGTGCAGGTCAAAGACTTAGTGTTCCCAGCTGACTTCTATATTCTGGATATGTCTAATGAGCTAGTGAATGATAGCACTTTGATCCTTGGCCGACCTTTCCTCCAAACTTCCAAAACCATCATTAGTATGAAGCATAGTTCTATTACAATGGAAGTTGGAGAACATGTGGTAAGTTTTAGCATGAATGAAGCAATGAGATATCCCTACGATAACTCTGCTTTTTCTGCTTTAAATGCCATTGATTATGCTATTGAAGAAGTGACGAGCACGTCGGATTGTCGCAGTCCGAGCCATCAAAATGAAGTGAATTGCGCCTTAGTAATGTAGTATAAAGTACAACCCTATCGTTCTTCTCAACGAGCCTTTCTAAAGGAATCCTAGCAAATTGGATGTCAAATTCAATGGTAAACCTGAGTAAAGAGTAAATGGTTTTGTGGTTTTGTGGGTGCAGTAAGATAAAGATGCAGTAAAATAGATGTTTTTGTTTAAGATGGAAAATGGTTGGTTTGTGAAAGTAGTATATGATGATAGGCTCTTGATGATGAAAAATATCTATTCTTGCTCTCAATGTATAAGGAGTTTGAAATCACTAAGTCTTGAATTAAACCTCAATCGATCGATTGAGTCCAGAACCCTAATATTCTTTGAACTCCGTTGATCAAAGCTAGTTTAAAGACTATTATTGAACTGCTAAGGATCACTTAGTGTGTAATTTAAAACAGATGGAAGAATGCCCTCGAATGAGCGTCGATCGACTAACCCTAAAATTCAAGCAATCGAATCAATTAGCAACAATCGTTGACAACCGTTCAACTCGCTTAAACTCAAAACTAAAATATTGTATTTAAACCAGCGTTCAAAACATCCAAAGTGAATTACAATTGTCTAATATGAGAATAATCAATTGATATTCAAAACTTGTTCATATGATGAAAAACCCTAAATTTAGCAGCAATCATAATATGACAAGATGCAAATTAGAATAGAAGAAACTCCCCGTTACAGTCCGTGAGCTCAAGATATTAGATCCATCACCAAGAGACTAAAGGTCTAGCCTTTCATGACTTCTGTTGCACTGCAATCGCTATTCTGATGTGATGCCATGAAGAAACGATGAAGAGATGAAGGTGAATGGTGTAGAACGATGGAAGCTGAGTGGAAAGTATGTGGAGAGCGCTCGAGTACTACTTCTTTGCCTAATCAGGTCCAAAAATCAGCCTCTCCCTTGACGGCAATCTCCCTCTCTTCTTATAACAGCATGACCTAATTCAAAACACGCAGTTTCAGCGATTTCGTACTATTAGTCGCGACCATATACATTTTTTGGTCGCGACCTATGAACGGTGAGAATCTTTTAGAAGAATTATGGGTCGCGACCTTAGGACTCTTTGGTCGCAACTAAATAGCACAGAGGCGTGGTTCCACTTTTATTGTCTTTTGATTTCTTTCCTGGTCCTTGTTCTCTTCCAAAGTACCTGTAATTCAACATAAAAGCTTATTGTAAAAGTCCAGATCAGTAGATAACCGAATATATGCAGTTTAGAAGAGTTATTTTACCATTCTACCCTTTAATTAGCACATTACCACGCACAATCATGTAATACACAAAAGTACAATTTAAGGCATGAAATAAATGGTAAAGTTATTATAAAACTCTCAAAATTGTCGTATAAACCATATACAAAATATGTCTTATCAATTCCCCCACACTTGAACCTTTGTACTCCTGGACAAAGAAATGAATTACACCTAGAGCAATCACTATTAAAGCCAAGATAAAAATATAGTCCATAGTGTGACCTGAAACAATTAATCCACCATCTTTTGGGAATGCAGAAGTGATAATGTGAGAAATGCCAAGTAATCAACTACTAAATTAAATCAACCTTAACGGTATGAGCGCAAAAGATCCTCTCAAAAGATATAAGTGTTTAGCTCTCTCTATCCTCTCATTGTTAGGGTTCTTTCACTCAAATTCAAATTGGAAAACATCCTACCATATGCTTGTAATGGCTCTAAATCTCAGCAACTATACAGCTCTTATGCAAAGAACCAAGAGGTCTTTAAGGGTTGTAATGATGGAGATGGGCCACATGGAATGGAATATGAAGAATAGAAAGTACTATATGCATTTAACAATAAATATGTAGTATGAATTCATGTCTCTAAGGATCTAGAAGTGATAATTATGCTAATAAGAGTTAATAATAGTGCCTTCTCCATTTATCTTTTCTTTTCCGATCTTTTTCTTTTTTTTTTGTTTTCTTTTCTTGCATCTTTTCTTGCACCACCCTTTTTTTTTGGCACCTCATGCACAGAATCTGTAGCACACATCACAACAATAATGAATTTTTGACATGAATAAAATTTTATTTTGCAAATGAAGTTTATGCATATATGACTTTCTATATAAATAATGGATGAAAGAAAATGATGGGCTCAAAGGGGGTGACTAAGGATATGAATGTAGTGAGCTTGTGTTTGGGATAAAAGGGTTTAGAAATGAATGCCTCTATCATGTTCAATTCATAAGTGTGCAAGTCATTCTCAACTCAGAGCCAAGATAAGTTCTAGAGGATATAAACTAATTGAATAATCACTCAATATAGAAATTTAGGCTGAGAATCCTTCCAACTAGGGTTTTGATCTAAATTGCTCATAAGCTAAAGTCCCAAACAAAGTTCATCATTCACTAGGCATTAGAACACTTATCATAACTGAAAACCCTCTAAACGATGATTAAAAGTTTTAAAGTAATCACTTGGAGTCATGTAATAATCCCAAATTCAATAGCAAAAGTTTAAGTGTTTCAAATTCAATTTCCAAGATTCTCAAAGAAAAATTCAAGTGTGGCAATGGTTTCGAAGGACTAAAAAGGATTTGAAATAAGGGACAATGAATGATTTGTGAAAGCATCTTTGTAGTTCAAAAGGAATCCTTCTTTCCAGCATTGCACAAGGCAAATAGAAGGTAATTGGACATTTTCCAAATGTGGATCGCGACTTAAAACATTTACGGTCATGACTATTTTCACAGGGGTTCATGCTTAGAAATTTTCAAACATTGGTCGCGACTGGTGAAATTGCCTATCGCGACTCAAATACACAGAGAGGAACAGTCGCGACTCAAATAGACAGAGAGGTATTATCGTGACCATACAGCACGTAGGTTGCAACTGTAGTTCACAGAGAGCATGTTAGTCCAAAATTCCATCACAGGTCGCGACCAGAAATCACATATGTCGCGACCATTATTCACAGAGACTACCAAGTGACAGTTTTTAAAGTCCAAAAATGGTTTTCAAGCTAAATCCTTTTTACCAATTAACAATTTTGTTTAAGGTGGAGGTCCAATTTTCAGCAATTCACCACATGTTAAGATCAAAAACAAAAATTTTGTGATGAAAGATTGGGTTAATTACAAAAAAGCAAGAGTAAAACATTCTCCCCTACACTTAAGCTTGACAGTGTCCTCACTGTCAACAGAACCAGAAATGATAGCACTGTATACAGTCAAACAAATCTAGCTCAAACTTAGAAAATGATCTTATCACTCAATGCAAATTTTTCAATGAGGCATGCAATCACATTCAAGTCATACAAAGCAATACAAGTAGAGCAAAGATGACAGGATGGGTAAGCTAAAGCATGCATGTGAGTGTGTGGATGGAAAGGTAACCATTGAAAAGTGTGCAACATATGGACAGTAACGGGGAAGTGGAACAAAGCAGAAATAATCCTAGAATAAACAGAACTAAACTGAAGACAAACAGAATGAAACTGAAAATGGAATCTAATATACTGAATCATCCCTTTCCTAAGCTCAACCTATCATAGCAAACATCATATCGGAAAACTTGTAAACGGTGAGAGATAGGAAAGAGACAACCTGCCCTCAAGGTGGCAGGTGGAACTCAATAAACTTTGAGAGACAGCTTTTCGGTTGGACGATCTCCACCATTGCTTTCTCTCTCCACTTTAAAGTGCCACAGTCGTGCATTTTGTGCTGAGATTCATCCAAGCTTGTCTTGAATCTTCCCTATTTAAACTTGAACTTGCCCAACTGTGGTTGGCATGTAGCAGCAACAGAGTTGGGAAGTTTTCCCTTCGCATCCTTCGTACATTCCCTGCGGTTGCTCTTATCCAGCTTGTGTGGGTTCCCCAATTTGTCCTCTACTCCCTCAAGCGTCGCACCGAGCTGATGTTGGTCTACAATTGCAACAAGATTGGGGTCATGCTTTTCCATACCTACATCATTATTAGGGAGCAATTCTTTCAAAAATTTTAAGGTATGGGAAGTAATTTTGGAATGAGAACGAGGAGAAGTATGGTTAGAATATATTGGCCCTTTAGCCAAAACAGTAGGAAGGAGATCTAAAGGAATTTTTAGTTCATTGGATGCATCTGGTATATATGGTCGCGAGCTTTCATCGTATTGTCACGACTGAAGCTGACAGGGTGCATCTCTAGAGCTATTAGTCACGACATTATATTCATCCTGTCGTGACTTGTGCTCTCTAGAGTTTTATGTCGCGACATGTAAACCATTTGGTCGTGACTCCTTTTCACAGACAGGCTATCCCTCAGCAGATTGAGGTTTAGTCGTGACACCTTTATCTTCACATTGCGACTGGTCGTATCTGGAGTTCTGTGTCCCGACCTTAAGTTCATTTGGTCGCGACTCATCTTCACAGTGGACTGCAGACTGATGTTGCGTCACGACGTTAAGGTCATTATGTCATGACATTTTATCACAGAAACTCAACCCTTCTTTGATTATTGGCCTTTCAGCTTCCAGAATACCTTGGGATCCTGCAAAATCACTCAATAAACCTTTTGCAAGTGCATTATCTCTATCATCGTCATGCAAACTTAATTCATGTTCATCCCTAACTTCTTCAATAGCATAATCAATGGCATTTAAAGCAGTAAACGCAGAGTTACCATAGGGATATCTCATCGCTTCATTCATGTTAAAACTTACCATATGTTCTCTAACTTCCATTGTAATGGAGCTATGCTTCATACTAATGATGGTTTTGGAAGTTTGGAGGAAAGGTCGGCCAAGGATCAAAGTGCTATCATTTACTAGCTCATTAGACATATCCAGAACATAGAAGTCAGCTGGGAACACTAAGTCTTTGACCTGCACTAGAATATCCTCAAGAATTCCCTTGGGATACCTAATTGACCTATCAGCTAGTTGGAGTACTACATTTGTGTCTCTCAGAATGTTGACACCTAAAGCCTGATAAACTGACCAAGGCATTGTATTAATGGCCGCCCCTAGATCTAGCAATGCCCCCTTAATAGGAATATCTCCTATAGTGCATGGGATTGTATAGGAGCCTGAGCCTTGGCACTTAACCGTTAGTTCAGCTTTAAAAAGGGATGACACATTAGCACTCACCTGAATTCTCTCAAGAGGCCTAAATTTCTTTTTATCAGCACACAATTCTTTTAAAATTTTTGCATACTTAGGGTTTCTCTTGAGGAATTCAACCATAGGGATGTTTATTTCCAGTTTATTGAACAAATTGTAAGCATCTTTTGCAAAATCAGGATCAACTTTTTTCTTTCCAGCAAAATAAGAGTTAGGAAAATGGAGATCTTTTATACTTACCTCCTTACCTGTATGCAAAGAGGCTCCTTGCTTGCTCGACTCCGGCTTCTCCTCAGGTTTCTTTTCTTTGTATGCTGGACTTGGTAATGTTGTTGCTTCTTCCTGCTGTTCTTGCATCTCCGCTTGTGCTTGTGAGCACTCCTCTTGAGTTGCCTTCTTGCTCATTAGCCGTTGTTCTCTAATGCTTTCAGAATTCCTAACTTTCATTTGTAGCTGTGGTGAATTCTCAAAATCAGATTCTTCCTTATCCTCCTGTGGTGCATAAGCTTCCTTAAAATGCACCTGTCTTCCACTTCTTAGAGATATGGCATTCACCCCTCTTGGATTAATAACAGTGTTCGAAGGTATGCTTCCACTGTTCTTTACTTAGATGTCGCTCACTGTATTAGAAACTTGAGTTAAGTGGCTTGTGATATCTGCATTCTTATAACTTAACTCCTCAAGTTTTTTGTGTACATCGGCATTATCCTTCTGCATACTTTGGAGAATTAAAGCTATAGAGGTGAACTGACCATCATTCTCTTTGAGCTTGTGATCAATATTGGTCTACCATCCATATTACTCATTTGTGCTGCCATACTCTTTAACAATTGAGAGGTCTCTTCTGGTCTTGAAGGCACTAAAGCATTAGGTTGTGTGGGGACCATAGAACTTGCATTACCTTGGTAGTTGGTTGAGGAAGCACCACCTCCTTGAAACTGATTAGATCTATTTTCTCCACTCCCCCACCTAAAATTTGGGTGGTCTCTCCAGCCAGGATTATATGTGTTAGAGTATAGATCTCTCTTCTGGAAGTTATTCTCTCTCCCTTGATACATAGCTGTAACTTCCTCATATTGTCTATCACATGTACTTGTAGCATGCATCATTGAACCACATGATTCACTTCCTGTAACTAGGGCTTGTGAGATATCCACTGCATGAACTTGTTTTGTGGAGTACAGCTCCCTTTCAATAAAACTCATCCTCTTGTCCATTCGATTTCCCAAAGATGCTATCTCAGCTAAGATCGCATTAGAACTACTTGAAGATGAGGGTGGTAATCTTCTTGTATCTCCAGTTTGATGGTCCTCATTAGCCATTTTCTGGAACAAATCCCAAATTGCTTGTGGGGTCTTATCTCTCAATGAACCATTCGCAGCAGCATTCAAGGATACTTTATTGTGGGGTAGTAGACCATCAAATAAGATGCCTACTAAATCAGCCTTAGTGATGTTATGGTGGGGGCATCAAGCCAAAAGGTTAATAAATCTTGTCCAATACTTGTGCAAAGACTCCCCATCCTATTGCATAACATTAGTGATCTCCTTCTTCATCCGAGTAGTCTTGGAGGCTGGGAAAAAATGTTCAAGATAAGTGGACTTCAGCTGATCCCATGTAAGAGTGGAGAAATGAGTTGGCAAATTGTATAGCCACTCCTTAGCCTTCCCTTCCAAAGTGAAGTGGAAGCACCTCCTCAAGACATCATCCAAAATGGACATTGGAGGTTTCATTGAAGAGCAGATCATGTGCATGGTTTGTAAGTGCCTGTGAGGACATTCTCCTGTAAAACCATGAAATTTAGGTAAGGCTGCAATCAAAGCTCCTTTAATTTCAAAATTAGCCTCTTCAGCATAGAAACCATTAGGATCATAATTCACATGCGAATGATTAATCTCCCTAACACTTCTATTATCTTCAACGTTCATAGGTATTTCATTTTCTCCATTCCCATTATTCCCATTATGATCAGCTATATTTAATTCAGTTTCAGATTCTAGAATACTAGAGGAGGAACTAGATTTTGCCTCTTCTCTAAACTCCCTAAATTCTTTCCTTAGTTTCCTAAGTCTCCTTTCAATTTCAGGTTCAAAAGGTACTAATGTTTCTGTTCTCCTGTGCATGCAATGTAGAAACAGTCAAGAGCAATTAATGTAAACAGTCAGATTCATTTCAGAAGTTGCACAGCAGAAAATTTTTAGTAGGTCGCGACAAAAGTGTATTTTAGTCGCGACTCAAAATTACAGAGAGCAGCAGTCACGCCAAAAAGGTTTAAATGTCACGACTAGTTTTCGCAGAGAGCAGTCGGATGTCACAGATAGCAATATGGTTGCGACGCAAAGTGGTTTATGTCGCAACTAAAAGTGACAGAGAGTAATTGTCGTGACTCAGTTCAGGTCAGGTCGCGACTCAAAGACACAAAGACTAATCCTGCAGAAAGTCAGAAAAAAAAATGCAGTATGCAATGCAAGTTAAAAACTACTAAAAAATAAAATTCAATGAAAAACAAAAAATGACTCAGGTAGGCAATGGAATTGACAAACAATTACTGGGG
Organism: Leucaena leucocephala; assembly: GCA_037074615.1. Classification (NCBI taxonomy): domain Eukaryota; kingdom Viridiplantae; phylum Streptophyta; class Magnoliopsida; order Fabales; family Fabaceae; genus Leucaena; species Leucaena leucocephala. The sequence goes on from CM073549.1 coordinate 10,454,049, forward strand.
AACCAATTACTTGGCTCCCCGGCAATGGCGCCATTGACGAGCGCGTCGGATTGTCGCAGTCCGAGCCATCAAAATTAAGTGAATTGCACCCTAGTAATGTAGTATAAGGCACAACCCTATCATTCTTCTCAAGGAGCCTTTCTAAAGGAATCCTAGCAAATTGGATGTCAAATTCAACGGTAAACCTGAGTAAAGAGTAAATGGTTTTGTGGTTTTGTGGGTGCAGTAAGATAAAGATGCAGTAAAATAGATGTTTTTGTGTTTTTGTTTAAGATGGAAAATGGTTGGTTTGTGAAAGTAGTATATGATGATAGGCTCTTGATGATGAAAAATATCTATCCTTGCTCTCAATGTATACGGAGTTTGAAATCACTAAGTCTTGAATTAAACCTCAATTGATCGATTGAGTCCAGAACCCTAATATTCTTTAAACTCCTTTGATCAAAGCTAGTTTAAAGACTATTATTGAACTGCTAAGGATCACTTAGTGTGTAATTTAAAATAGATGGAAGAATGCCCTCGAATGAGCATTGTAACATCCCAAATTTCTGTACTAAGTTGTATGTACAGGTTGAACAAAATATATAAGATTTTTAGGAAAAGATGTGGCCATATTTAAAGAAAAGGATTAATTGGAAGAGAAAGAAAGTCTAAGAGCCAAAGTGCAAGATTTCAAAAATGCCACTGTGATGCCCTAAGAAACCAAAAGTAAATGGAGGGCATTTTGGTCATTTTATTCAATGGATGGATATTAGATGAAATTTGATAGTAAATTATTAGAATTAATATGAGAGTTTATGGAGTTGACAAAAGTCAAAAAGGAGTCCTGTAGAATTAATTATGGAATTTACAATGAAAAAGGACACCGATAAAGGGTTAAAGGAAACGTATGTAATTTTTAACAGGACTTCTGGGGCTTAGAAAATTATGAAACTTTGTAGAGAATTCATTTTATATTAGAATGAATTTATAAAAATGTTAGAACAATTAAAAGAGGTGTTTAGCATTTATGCTAAGATCAGGGTGATTTATGGATATCGGTATAAGGAAAATACATTGGGATTTGGGCCAATTAGCTATTGGACCTAAAAGAGACCCAACATGTCATCCTAGGATAGACCAATAAGGCCCAAAAGTTGTCTTGGAGCCCAAGTCCAAAAATAAATAATTTATGGATTTTTGGAAATAAAGAAAAAGAGAGTAAAGTAAGAATTAGGTTTTGTACATGGTGGGACCCACATGGACTCAAAAATGGCGCCAAAGAAGTAGTCTTAGATGTCTCAAGTGGTGCCATGCTAGTGATGTCATGGTGGTAAGGTCTTGAGTGAAAAGTGAAAAGACATTCTAAGATCAAACCTTTAACCATTAGATCAAATAGTTTCCAAAGTGATCTTGGCCTTCAAATGGCACATGACTTTTGCTATAAATACCCCCCCTTCCATTCATTCTTCACACCCAAGAGCTCCTTTAGAGAGAGAAGTGAGTTCTACAGAAAGAAAGTGGAAGAAAGCAAGGAAGAAGCAAGGGTCTTGAAGGAGCAAGTAAGGTAAGTTGTCTCCTTGCTTCTACCTTTTGTTCTTACGGTTTGTGCTTGAGTTTAAGTAATTTTTGAGGCCTAAATCTTGGGGAAATGATGCTGGAAATTTTGTTTATATGTGAAAGGAATATGAGTTTTAGGTCATAGATAGTTAAGACAAGCTTAAACAAGCTAGTTACATGCTTGGTTGTGAAGTAAGTTGATGTTCTTCACTTTACCATTTCGATTTGAACTGTTCATGCACTGTTCATGATAGAAGAAAATGGAATTTCAATGATTTAATGCTTCCATTGAGTTTATATGATGATTTTGTATAGGATTGGAAAGGTTTTGAACCTTGGAAACCATTGGAAGTAAAGGTTATAATGTTGAAAATTCCTCATGGGTACTGTTCACTCGCGTAAACAGTGATTTAAATTTCATAATTTTGATGCTTCCAATGGTCTTAAAATGAGATTTTGTGTGGGGGTAAAGTGGAGGAATAAGTATGGGAAGCATTGGAACCAAAATGGGAATTTTTGGAAAAAGGGAGCTTATTGAAACTAGACTTGGAATTTGTTTGGAATGGAGTTATAATTTGGTAATCATATTGTAATATTTAGGTTTTGACATTTGTGGCAAGGAAAGACCATTTCAAGAAAGGAAGGACAAGGATCTACAAGAGGTAGCAAGAATACTTAACTATAAACTTATGTGCTTTGATTGATTTGCTTACTTGTTATGCATGAAGGTTTGGTTGAGCATGGAATATTATGTGATGATGTTTATGATGATGATGTGCTATGAGTATGTGCCACTCCTTGCAATATATGTCATGACAATATGCATGTTAGAGTTTGCTTATGTATAAGCATGAATTAGCTCCCATTGCATGATAACATGTTAGGCATTTAATCAAACATGCATAACCTTATAGTTTGTATTACTTTCTATTGAGATTCCCCCGAATCTTACCCCCCATATCTATGCTCTAGGTGCTGGATCTTCTCAAGGCAAGAGGGTAAATGTTGATGGATGACTGTACATAACTTAAAGAGTGTGCACTTTAATTACAAGATGATGTTTTGGATTGTATGATGCATGCTACTAAAAGTCAGGAGTTGAAATCTGGAATAAGATAAAACGACTACTCTGAGGCAGTGAGGTTCATGCGCTAATTTCATATAGTAAATGAATGAGTTTTCCACAAAATTTTGTGAGATTAAAGTAGACATATGGATCTTTAAATCCATATGTAATTCAACTCAATTGGATAAGTATACAAGGAGAAATGAATTTTTGAAAATGGGGCAAGGAAACTGGAATTTCCAGATTTGCTAAATGAACAGTAAAGTTCAACGAATAAACTGATTTGATCTGGACAAGGAAACCTAATTTTCATATTTTTCTATCAAATTTAAATGAAAGATATTTCATTAGAAATTGGAATCACCTCAAAATGATTTTTCTATATTTAGTTATAAATTTCCAAAGTTCAGGCTGTAATCTGGAATTACCTAGTGAATAGTGGCAGTGAACAGTGTCCGTAAGCCCAACTCTTGGAAATTCATGTTTTTGAGGTTAAGAGGTATTCCAATGTTCTAAAATAGTTCCAATTGGGAATAAGTAAAGTTAAGGTTAAAGTTCAAAATTAAGGTCAATGTTTTAAGGTTAAGATTTAAAGATATTTGTTAGAAAATACCGTTGTGCTGGTAGACTATACAAAGTACTGTGTACGTAGGTGCTGTCTAAGGAGGCTGGAAGTGAGTGGACCTAGCCGGTTCATCCAGTCTTTCCTGGGTACTTACGTAGAATGGTAGTTCTCATGGGGAATTACCGAATCAGTACAGTTATTTTCTACCAGGATTTCTGGCAAGAGAGATATAATCCACTTCAAGAGAGCTATAGCAAGAGTACTTTGAGAGATATAAAGAAGGATGTTTCAAGCGTCGATCGACTAACCCTATAATTCAAGCAATCGAATCAATTAGCAATGATCGTTGACAACCGTTCAACTCGCTTAAACTCAAAACTGAAATATTGTATTTAAACCAGCGTTCAAAACATCCAAAGTGAATTACAATTGTCTAATATGAGAATAATCAATCGATATTCAAAACTTGTTCATATGAGGAAAAACCCTAAATCTAGCAGCAATCATAATATGACAAGATGCAAATTAGAACAGAAGAAACTCCCCGTTTCAGTCTGTGAGCTCAAGATAATAGATCCATCACCAAGAGACTAAAGGTCTAGCCTCTCATGACTTCTGCTGCACTGCAATCGCTATTCAGATATGATGCCATGAAGAAACGATGAAGAGATGGAGGTGAATGGTGTAGAACGATGGAAGCTGAGTGGAAAGTATGTGGAGAGCACTCGAGTACTTCTTCTTAGCCTAATCAGGTCCAAAAATCAGCCTCTCCCTTGACGGCAGCCTCCCTCTCTTCTTATAACAGCATGACCTAATTCAAAACGCGCAGTTTCAGCGATTTCGTACTATTAGTCGCGACCATATACATTTTTTGGTCGCGACCTATGAACGGTGAGAATCTTTTAGAAGAATTATGGGTCGCGACCTTAGGACTCTTTGGTCGCAACTAAATAGCACAGAGGCGTGGTTCCACTTTTATTGTCTTTTGATTTCTTTCCTGGTCCTTGTTCTCTTCCAAAGTACCTGTAATTCAACATAAAAGCTTATTGTAAAAGTCCAGATCAGTAGATAACCGAATATATGCAGTTTAGAAGAGTTATTTTACCATTCTACCCTTTAATTAGCACATTACCACGCACAATCATGTAATACACAAAAGTATAATTTAAGGCATGAAATAAATGGTAAAGTTATTATAAAACTCTCAAAATTGTCGTATAAACCATATACAAAATATGTCTTATCAAGAAGTTAGGGATGAATATGAATTGAGTTTGCACGATAAAGATAATGCACTTGAAAAGGGTTTGTTGAGTGATTTTGCAGGACCCCAAGGTATTTTGGAAGCTGAAAGACCAACAATCAAAGAAGGGTCGAGTTTCTGTGATAACAAGTCACGACCCAATGACCTTCACGTCATGACCCAACATCAGTCTGCAGTTCACTGTGAAGATGAGTCGCGACCAAATGGTTTACAGGTCACGACACAAAACTCCAGAGACAACCAGTCACAATACGAAGATAAAGATGTCGCGAATAAACCTCAATCTGATGAGGGACAGCCTATCTGTGAATCTGAGTCACGACTAAATGGTTTAAAAGTCACGACACAACTCCAGAGACGACCAGTCGCGACAAGATGAAGATAAAGTCGCGAATAATAGCTCCAGAGATGCACCCTGTCAGTATCATTCGCGACAATACGATGAAAGGTCGCGACCATATATACCAGACGATCCAATGGACTGAAAATTCCTTCAGATCAGCTTTCCACTGTTTTAGTTAAAGGGATAATGTGTTCTAACCCTACTTCCCCTCACTCTCATTCCAAAATTACTTCCCATACCTTAAAATATTTGAAAGATTTGATCCCTAATAATGATGCAGGTATGGAAAAGCATGACCCTAATCTTATTGCAATTGTACACCAACCTTAGCTTAGTGTGACGCTTGAGGAAGGAGAGGACAAATTGGGGAACCCACACAAGCTGGATAAGAGAAACCGCAAGGAATGTACAAAGGATGCTAAGGGAAAATGAAACATCCTCCTTTATATCTCTCAAAGTACTCTTGCTATAGCTCTCTTGAAGTGGATTATATCTCTCTTGCCGAAAATTCTGGTAGAAAATAACTGTACTGATTCGGTAATTCCCCATGAGAACTACCATTCTACGCAAGTACCCAGGAAAGACTGGATGAACCGGCTAGGTCCACTCACTTCCAGCCTCCTTAGACAGCACCTACGTACACAGTACTTTGTATAGTCTACCAGCACAATGGTATTTTCCAACAAATATCTTTAAATCTTAACCTCAAAAACATGAATTTCCAAGTGTTGGGCTTACGGTTACTGTTCACTGCCACTATTCACTGGGTAATTCCAGATTACAACCTGAACTTTGGAAATTCATAACTAAATCTAGAAAAATCATTTTAAGGTGATTCCAATTTCTAATGACAGCTCATTCATTTAAATTTTGGATAAAAATATGAAAATGAGATATTCTTGTCCAGATCAAATCAGTTTATTCATTGAACTTTACTGTTCATTTGGTAAATCTGGAAGTTCCAGTTTCTTTGCCCCATTTTCAAAAATTCATTTCTCCTTGTATACTTATCCAATTGAGTTGAATTACATATGGATTTAAACCTACATATGTCTACTTTAATCTCAAAAAATTTTGAGGAAAAACTCATTCGTTTACTATATGAAATTAGCGCATGAATCTCACTGCCTCTGAGTAGTCGTTTTACCTTATTCCAGATTTCAACTCCTAACTTTGAAAAATCATAACAATTCGACTTCTTAACCAAATGAGGCGTTCTTGGTTTCCATTTAAAGATATAGATATTATCTATGTTCATGCCAAATTTCATATGAAAAATCATCATATAAGTCAATCAAAATACCGATGGAAGTACACTACCTCAGATTGGATTTATGAGTAGCATGCATCATACAAACCAAAACATCATCTTGTAAGTAAAGTGCACACTCTTTAAATTATGTACAGTCATCCATCAACATTTACCCTCTTGCCTTGAGAAGATCCAGCACCTAGAGCATGTTTAATTATATGGAAGGAATGAGATTTCATGGAAATCCCAATAGCAAGTAATATAAACTATAAGGTTATGCATGTTTGATTGAATGCCTAACATGTTATCATGCAATGGGAGCTAATTCATGCTTATACATAAGCAATTCTAATATGCATATTGTCATGACATATATTGCAAGGAGTATCACATACTCATATCACATCATCATCATCATCACACAACATTCCATGCTCAACCAAACCTTCATGCATAACAAGTAAGCAAAACAATCAAAGCACAAAAGTTTATAGTTAGATATTCTTGCTACCTCTTGTAGATCCTTGTTCCTTTCCTTCTTGTAATGGTCTTTCCTTGCCACAAATGTCAAAACCTAGGCATTACAAGATAATTACCAAATTATAACTCCATTCCAAACAAAATCCAAGTCTAGTTTCAATAAACTCCCTTTTTCCAAAAATTCCCATTTTGGTTCCAATGCTTCCCATACTTGTTCCTCCACTTTACCCCCACACAAAATCTCATTTTAAGACCATTGGAAGCATCAAAATTATGAAATTCAAATCACTGTTCACGCGGGTGAACAGTACCCGTGAGGAATTTTCAACATTATAACCTTTAATTCCAATGGTTTCCAAGGTTTAAAACCTTTCCAATCCTACACAAAATCATCATATAAACTCAATGGAAGCATTAAATCATTGAAATTCCATTTTCTTCTATCATGAACAGTGCATGAACAGTGCAAACCGAAATCGTAAAGTGAAGAGCATCAACTCACCTTACTTGCTCTTTCAAGACCCTTGCTTCTTCCTTGCTTTCTTCCACTTTCTTTCTCTAGAACTCACTTCTCTCTCTAAAGGAGCTCTTGGGTGTGAAGAATGAATGGAAAGGGGGGGTATTTATAGCAAAAGTCATGTGCCATTTGAAGGCCAAGATCACTTTGGAAACTATTTGATCTAATGGTTAAAGGTTTGATCTTGGAATGTCTTTTCACTTTTCACTCAAGACCTTACCACCATTACATCACTAGCATGGCACCACTTGGGACATCTAAGACTACTTCTTGGCGCCATTTTTGAGTCCATATGGGTCCCACCATGTGCCAAACCTAATCCTTACTTTATTCTCTTTTTCTTTATTTCCAAAAATCCATAAATTATTTATTTTTGGACTTGGGCTCCAAGATAACTTTTGGGCCTTATTGGGCTGGCCTAGGATGACATGTTGGACCTCTTTTAGGTCCAATAGCTAATTGGCCCAAATCCCAATGTAATTTCCTTATACCGATATCCGTACATTACCCTGATCTTAGCATAAATGCTAATCACCTCTTTTAATTGTTCTAACATTTTTAGAAATTCATTCTAATATAAAATGAATTCTCTACAAAGTTTCATAATTTTCTGAGCCCCAGAAGTCCTGTTAAAAATTAAATGTGTTTTCTTTAACCCTTTATCGGTGTCCTTTTTCACCGTAAATTCCATAATTAATTCTACAGGACTCCTTTTTGACTTCTGTCAACTCCATAAATTCTCATATTAATTATAATAATTTACTATCAAATTTCCTCTGATATCCATCCATTGTGTGAAATGACTAAAATGCCCTCCATTTACTTCTGGTTTCTTAGGGCATCACAGTGGCATTTTTGAAATTTTGCACTTTGGCTCTTAGACTTTCTTCCTCTTCCAATTAATCCTTTTCTTTACATAAATATGGCCACCTCTTTTCCTAAAAATATCATATATTTCATTTAACCTGTACATACAACGTAGTACAGAAATTAGGGATGTTACAGAAAACCTCCTAACTCTGTTGTTGCTACATGCCAACCACAGTTGGGCAAGTTCAAGTTTAAAGAGGGAAGATTCAAGACAAGCTTGGACGAATCTCAGCATAAAATGCACGACCGTGGTACATTAAGTTGGAGAGAGAAAGCAATGGGGGAGATCGTCCAATCAAACAGCTGTCTCTAAAAGTTTATTGAATTTCCCCCGCCACCTTGAGGCCAGGTTGTCTCTTTCCTATCTCCTACCTTTTACACATGCTTCTATTTAGAATGTTTGCTATGTTAAGTTGAGTATAGGAAAGAGATGATTCAGTAGATTAGATTCCATTTTCAGTTTAGTTCTTTTTGACTTCAGTCTATTTCTGTTTATTCTAGGATTATTTTTGCTTTGTTCCACTTCCCCTTTACTGTCCATGTGTTGCACACGCTTCAATGGTTACCTCTCCAACCACACACTCACATGCATGACTTTAGCTTACCCATCCTGTCATCGTTGCTTTTCTTGTACTGCTTTGTATGACTTGAATATGACTGCATGCCTCATTGAAAAATTTGCATTGAGTGATGAACTTATTTGCTATGTTTGAGCTAGATTTGTTTGACTTGCATCTGTGATCTCTCTGGTTCTGTTGACAGTGAGGAACTGTCAAGTTTAAGTGTGGGGGAGGATGTTTTACTCTTGTTTTTTTTGTAATTAATCCAATCTCTCATCACAAAATCTTTGTTTTTGATCTTAATATGTGGTGAATTGCTGAAAATTGGACCTCCACCTTAAACAAAATTGTTAACTGGTAAAAAGGATTTAGCTTGAAAACCATTTTTGGACTTTGAAAACTGTCACTTGGTAGTCTCTGTGAATAATGGTCACGACATATATGATTTATGGTCGCGACCTATGATGAAATTTTGGACTAACATGCTCTCTGTGAACTACAGTCGTGACCTATGTGCTTTATGGTCACGACAATACCTCTCTATCGATTTACGTCACGACATGAATGTCTTATTAGTCGCGACCAATGTTTGAAAATTTCTAAACATGCAACCCTGTGAAAATAGGTCGCGACCTTAAGCTTTTTCAGTCGCGACCCTCTTTCGGAAAATGTCCAGTTACCTTCTCTTTGCCTTGTGCAATGCTGAAAAGAAGGATTCCTTTTGAATTTTTCTTTTTAGTCCTTCGAAACCATTGCCACACTTGAATTTTTCTTTGACAATCTTGGAAATTGAATTTGAAACACCTAAAACTTTTGCTATTGAATTTGGGATTATTACATGATTCTAAGTGATTACTTTGAAACTTTTAAATCATCGTTTAGAGGGTTTTCAGTTGTGATAAGTGTTCTAATGCCTAGTGAATGATGAATTTTGTTTGAGACTTTAGCTTATGAGCAATTTAGATCAAAACCCTAGTTGGAAGGATTCTCGGCCTAAATTTCTATATTGAGTGATTATTCAATTGGTTTATATCCTCTAGAACTTATCTTGGCTCTGAGTTGAGAATGACTTACGCATTTATGAATTGAACATCATAGAGGCATTCATTTCTAAACCCTTTTATCCTAAACACAAGCCCACTACATATTATATCCTTAGTCACCCCCTTTGAGCCCATCATTTTTCTTCCATCCATCATTTATATAGAAAGTAATATATGCATAAACTTCAGTTGCAAAATTCTATTCATGTCAAAAATTCATTATTGTTGTGATGTGTGCTATAGGTTCTATACATGAGGTGCCAAAAAAAAAAAAAAAAAGCTGTTGCACTTAAAAAAAAAGAGGCCAGTGCAAGAAAAGATGCAAGAAAAGAAAACAAAAAGAAAATAAAAGAGAAATGAAGAAGGCACTATTATTAACTCTTATTAGCATAATTATCACTTCTAGATCTTTAGAGACATGAATTCATGCTACATATTCATTGTTAAATGCATGTAGTACTTTATATTTTTCATATTCCATTCCATGTAGCCATCTCCATCATTACAACCCTAAAAGACCTCTTGATTCTTTGCATAAGTGCTATATAGTTGCTGAGATTTAGAGCCATTACAAGCATATGGTAGGATGTTTTCCAATTTGAATTTGAGTGAAAGAACCCTAACAATGAGAGGATAGAGAGAGCTAAACACTTACATCCTTAGAGAGAATCTAATGCGCTCATATAGTTGAGGTTCATTTCATTTAATAATTGATTACTTGGCATTGCTCACATTAACACTTCTACATTCCCAAAAGATGGTGGATTAATTGTTTTCAGGTCACACTATGGATTATGTTATTATCTTGGCTTTAATAGTGATTGTTCTAGGTGTAATTCATTTCTTTGTCCAGGAGTACAAAGGTTCAAGTGTGGGGGAATTGATAAGACACATTTTGTATAGGGTTTCTATGACAATTTTGAGAGTTTTATAATAACTTTACCATTCATTTCATGCCTTAAATTGTACTTTTGTGTATTACATGATTGTGCGTGGCAATATGCTAATTAAAGGGTAAAATGGTAAAATAACTCTTCCAAACTGCATATATTCGGTTATCTACTAATCTGGACTCTTACAGTGAGCTTTTATGTTGAATTGCAGGTACTTTGGAAGCGAACAAGGACCAGGAAAGAAATCAAAAGTCAATGAAAGTGGAACCATGCCTCTATGCTATTTAGTCGCTACCAAAGAGTCCGAAGGTCGTGACCCATAACTCTTCTAGAAGATTCTCACTGTTCATAGGTCACGACTAACAAATGTATCTAGTCGCGACTAAAAGTATGAAATCGCTAAAACTGCGCGTTTTGAATTAGGTCATGCTGTTATAAGAAGAGAGGGAGGTTGCCGTCAAATAGGAGGCTGTTTTTGGACCTGATTAGGCTAAGAAGTAGTACTCGAGCGCTTTCCACACACTTTCTACTCATCTTCCATCTTTTTACACCATTCACCTTCATCTCTTCATCGTTTCTTCATGGCATCTTATCTGAACAGCGATTGCAGTACAGCAGAAGTCATAAGAGGCTAGACCTTTAGTCTCTTGGTGATAGATCTAATATCTTGAGCTCACGGACTGAAACGGGGAGTTTCTTCTGTTCTAATTTGCATCTTGTCATATTATGATTGCTTCTAGATTTAGGGTTTTTTATCATATGAACAAGTTTTGAATATCGATTGATTATTCTCATATTAGAAAATTGTAATTTACTTTGGATGTTTGAATGCTGGTTTAGATACAATATTTCAGTTTTGAGTTTAAACCAGTTGAACGGTTGTCAACGATCGTTGCTGATTGATTCGATTGCTTGAATTCTAGGGTTAGTCGATCGACGTTCATTCGAGGGCATTCTTCCATCTGGTTTAAATTACACACTAAGTGATCCTTAGCAGTTCAATAATAGTCTTTAAACTAGATTTGATCAAAGGAGTTTAAAGAATATTAGGGTTCTGGACTTAATCGAACGATTGAGGTTTTATTCAAGACTTAGTAATTTGAAACTCCATGTATATTGAGAGCAAGGATAGATATTTCTCATCATCAAGAGCCTATCATCATAGACTACTTTCACAAACCAACCATTTTCCATCTTAAACAAAAACAGAAAAATATCTATTTTACTGCATCTTTATTTTACTGCACCCATAAAACCACAAAACCATTAACTCTTTACTCAGGTTTACCGCTGATTTGACATCCAATTTGCTAGGATTTCTTTATAAAGGCTCCTTGAGAAGAACGATAGGGTTGTGACTTATACTACATTATTAGGGTGCAATTCACTTAATTTTGATGGCTCGAACTGTGTCAATCCGAGACACTCATCAATAAGCTTAAGTTAAGTGGAGTTATGCTGGATAGGATAATAATAAGAATATTTTTATGCTATGTATAGGCTCTGACCTATGAAAAGAAGGAACCTCAGAGCAAAGGCTAAGGACTAAAGGAAGGGCTACATGCCAGGTAGTAAACTTACCTAAACTTGTATGTGTTGAATGTATGGTTGATTGTGTTATGGCTTGATTGATTGATGTTAATATGTAATTGTTGAAGCTTTGTGCTATGATTACCTTGGCCAATTGTATTTCATATGTTACATGGAAGCATGCACATTACATTAAGTTGACACAATCATAAGCAAGCACTAATACCAATCATTGATGCATACACTATTTAGTACCGTTTGCTGTAATATCCTTAATTTTCTGTACTGATTTCTATGTACAGATTAGATGGAATGTATGAGTTCTTTTTCAGGAAAAAGATGTGGTCCTTTATGTAAAGAAAATGATTAAATTGCAAAAGAAAAGAAATGAAAGGACTTAAGTGCAATTAAGGAAAGTTTAAGGTTAGGAAAGAAAGGTAGACAAAAATGTGGGGTCTTAAAGTGTAATTTTAGCCAAATAAAGGGACTTAAGTGCAAAGAAGAAAACGTTCCCTGGGGCTAAAGTATAATTAAGGAAAAATAGGCCAGAAGTGGGTTGGATTGCCCGATGGTATTTCAGTCCCAGATTTTACCAGAAGATAGGGTAGGTGGCGCTGGGTAATCCAGCCTAATACCGAAATTTTTGAAGACTCCAGATAGCCAAAAATGGACTGATCGTCCAAAAGTGATAAAAATTCCTACCGGATACCCTAGATTTCAGATATGAGTAAGCAATTACAGGATGATGTACCCTTATGGGGCGGATGTCAAGAAACGGACAGAATACCGATAGGAGGTCTGTAGAAAAAGTTATTCGCGAATTAGCAAATCCAGACGGGAGTATGAGGCCTCCAGGGATCCGATAGGGAGATTTATCGGTATTTAAACTAAGACTGAATGAGGTCGGGTAACAACAGTCAGATGCCCGTTATGACCCAAATGGCTGCGCAGACACAGTAGGGCGGTGTATCTGGCAGAAGGAGCCGGTGTCCGGAAAGGTGTATAAACGGTGAATAATAATAAAATATTCAATGAACTGTGCCAGAGGAAGATTCCTCGTAATACGTGCCATAAAGTGAATGGACCCAGAAAGGCCCAATAATGGCGCCAACATAGGCCCAATAAGACTCTTGGACTGATAGGTGGGCCAGCGTCCAGCAGAACCCCGGAGAAGTACAAAATTACGAAAATGCCCCTATGTTGTACTAAAGGTTAGCAGATGAATGGAGGGCATTCTGGTCATTCTAGCTAGGCCCAGAGGCTAAGACATATCTAAATAAGGTTGACTAGAGTCAGTATATGCTTTGACCAGGTACAGAAAGGTGTGAAATGATGATTTTGCCCTTAGAGTTAAAATAGGACAAGAAAGGGCACCAAGGGCATTTTGGTCATTTCGCAGGGGATCTGTAATTGAGGTTAGACCAAGTATTAAAATGTTAATGATATAAACAATCAAGATACTAAGTTCAAGGCCAGAAGACATAATATGGGTTTTCAGAAAAATTAGATTCAGAAAACGGTCCAATTTTCGAGGCGACGGACCGGGCCGATATCGGATTGGACCGGAAAGCTTCCAGAAGGTTTCTCCCCTCTCCATTTTCGCCATGTGAAGAATGTGAGTGGTGAGGTGTCCCATGAGGTGGCATTGGGTGATGTCATGGATGATGCAGAAAAAGGAATAAAGAAAAATAGGAAATTCCGGAAAAACCAGGACCACAGGATCAGATGGCTTCAAAATTACAAGAATGCCATTGACCAAAACTATAAATACCCCCCTAGCTCTTCATTACCACGGCCAAGAGCAAGAAATAGAGAGAGAAAGTGAGAAAAGAAAGAAGAAAGGAAGTTCTGGTGAAGTTGAAAGCAGTGTAGAAGTTCTGAAGTTCTGCTTTTAAGGTAGTAACTAATCCTAGCTTTTATGTAATGTCTTTGTGATTTGTTGTGCTATTGTTTGGTTGGATTGTTGTCCTATATGTTATGCTTGAAGCTATATTACAATGCTATGATCATATGTTATTGAATATTGAAGCATGCAGCATACTTATCTGTACACAATCACAAGCAGGCACTGTCACACTGCATTACATATATTGTTATGATTATTGCTACTGGGATTCTTTTGAATCTCATTCCCATATATAACATTACAGGGAAGGTTCTGTCAAAATAAAATTTGGAAATTTTAAGAGACGCCGTTAGGCTGCCGAAATTCTGGCAACGAAGAAGGAACAAAGAAAGGAACTGATACGTACTGTGTACGTAGGTGCTGTCTAAGGAGGCTGGAAGTGAGTGGACCTAGCAGGTTCATCCAGTCTTTCCTGGGTACTTACGTAGAATGGTAGCTCCTACGGGAATTACCGAATCGGTACAAGATCGGTTACTTTCTACAGAAGGAATGTTGCAGTTATGCTGCCGGATTTTAGACAACGAAAAATGTAATAGAAAATATGAGGATGTTAACCATGCACTGATGTATAACAGTTGATTATTTAATAATGGTTGTTATCTGGCATGTTGAACTGATATGTGATGTATGTATGCACTAATATGTAAGGTTGGTTGCTGAAAAATGACTCTATGAACAGTAACCAGTGGAGACCTATTGATGTTTGGTAAATCATTAAAAATAGTAAATGGTTGAATAAATATATGCTATTTTTATGGTAAATAGTATACATACTAAGATTTAATTTGATATATAGAATGCCTCATTTCGAGGTATACACGAAAAGATATAAATTGTTAAAATTGGGACCAGAATGCTAGATTCAAGAGAAAATCACTGGATGAACACTAAAGTTGAAACATTGACCCACGTTGAATTTGTCAAGGAATGGTCAACCAATGATTTTTCCCTGAAATATAATTAAGTTATATTCATGTAGAAATTTGAACCACTTCATTTTGATTTTTCTAGAATTAGTTATGATTTTTCAAATTCAGGTCACTCATCTGGAATTTGCCACAGTGAACAATACCCGATGAGAATAAAATTCCAGATTAAGAGTTTAGACTTCAATGACCCTGAAAGTGGTTTTAAGTGCTACTGAATGGTCCTTAAGATATATAAAAATAAGGATGTAACATTTTGGTATCAGAGCAAAGGATTATGGCTTAGGAAATGCTCTGAGTAGATGATCTGAGTAGATGATATACCATGATAAAGCTGTCATAATTGACACTAAGTTAGTAGTTGCAGGATGGTTAGACATAGATTCGGGTCTGAAACTATAGTAAACCAATGGGAGTTTAGACCAGAGGTCTCTAATTCAGATAGTTCAGAAGTGGAGATAATGAGCAATGATTCTGACCCCTGGACACTTCCAGTAGTTGGTGACTCTGAAGAGGGAAGTTCCTCGGTAGGATCAAACTTTCCGTGTGATGATCGGGAGGAGATGGTTTTGAAAGGTCCTATTCCTGCCATTCCTATAAGTGCGGTACCTTTGAATATAACAGATAGTTCAGGATCCAGCCAAGTACGTGATCAGAGTAATGCGCCAGGTCCCAGTAGGCCCGAAGTGGCCCTAGTAGAGATATATTTGGGAAGTCTAATCATAAGAATGATCCCAGGGAGGAACCTGAATAGAGAACAATTTGAGAGCTCGGTAGCATTAGGCCGACAGCTATATGGGCTGAGGTAGACCCTGATCAGAAAATGTAGATCAAGGCTATATGGTTTATCAGAATTTCATCATAAGGGTGAAAGCCATATATCAAGCCTAGGATCCAAGCGTGTTAACCCTGGGGCTTTGGCTAGAAATAATGAATGATGTATTGCCGACTACTCCTACCTGGATATCGGAGTTGGACCAATATTTTGATAAAGAACCATATTATACTGTATCCAACTGGATCTACTTGGTAGGAGAATATATTAGAATAAAGTTTAAGAAAAATTAGGGTAATGTTCTAATGTACAAAAGATCAGTATAGTAGCATATGTATGACTGTGATGTGTACCTTGTATGCTATGTTTGAAATGAAATGAGAAATATTGTTTATTGAATTCCTTTCTATGTTAGAGCATAACAAAATGGTTCAAACAAGAAGAACGATTCCAGCAGAGGAACCACAAGAAGCTGGAAATCTTAATCAACTAATTTTAGAGCGATTAGAGCAACAACAAAAGATGATAGAAGAAATGAGAGCTGCTCAGGCACGAAATGAGCAGGAAAGAGATGCTGCCATAGCCGCAGCAGTGGCAGCAGCTATAAGTAATTTAAGACCGCCAGAGCCTTCAGGAACGACTAGTAGAGAACATGAAGAAGTACTACAGCAGGCGGAACAGCCGCAGAGACGGGTTGAATTGAGGGAGGAGGCAGTTAGCATCCAACAAAGGTTGGTTCGGTTTTGCAAGCACAATCCTCCCATATTCGAAGGGACATTCAAAGTACAGATAGCAGAAAATTGGGTCAGTAGATTAGAGAAGATCTTTAAGGTCCTCGACTGCCCAACTAAAACCAAGGTCCAAATGGCCATCTATCAATTGGAAAAGGATGCGGATAGATGGTGAAAGAATACAGAGTTACTTCTCCAAGCAAGAGACATTCCAGTTACCTGGGAAGTGTTTCTTGAGCAGTTTTACTAGAAATATTTCCCTCAATCCGTCAGAGATGAAAGGGAGGCCGAGTTCCTTGTACTGAGACAAGGAGAAAAAGAAGCTTTTGACGAATATCTGGCTAAGTTCATCCAGCTATCCCAGTATTCTACGTATCTACGCCAAGTGGATGACGAACGCTGGATGACAGAAAGAATGATTCGAGGGTTGAATTCCATGCTAAAGGAGAAGTTAACTCCGCAACAATACAGCCAGTTCAATAAGGCTGTGGAAGCATGCCGAATTGTAGAAAGCAGCATGACTCATCGAATGCTATCCAGACCTGGGAATAAGGATCAGGAGACCCCTGACAAGGCCGGTCAGAATCAAGAAGCTGCAGGTGGGAGCGGCTATAAGAAGAGGAAGCGACCGTGGCAGAACAAAAGGCCAAATAGAGGAAATTTCCACGGCAGGTCCAACAACAGGGATTCAAAGGCCCAGTATGTGAAAAGTGTGGAAAGAATCATGGTTATAGACCATGTTTAATGGGCCAGAATGTTTGTTACACCTGCGGAAAGCTCGGACATTTTTCCAGAGAATATCCTCAAGCTATAATTGATCCAAGGCCAAGGACGGCAGAATGAGTGTTTGCACTCACTAGAGAGGATGCTCAACGATCATCTTAGATGATCCAAGGTACAATCTATCTCAATGATCATGCGGTGACTACTCTATTTGATTCGGGTGCAAGTCATTCCTTTATATCTTATGAATGTGCTAAATGCCTAGGCCTTCTGATCAGCAAGTTGCGTTATGATATACAAGTGAAAACCCCCACCAACGCTAAAGTAATCACGTCTGATGCTTGTCTAAATGGTGTTATGCGTTATGAGCACTGCAGTACCACCCTAGACCTGATTTGTATGCCTTTTTGAGAGATTGATATCATACTCGGCTTAAATTGGTTATCCTCCAATAATGTGATGTTGGACTGCAGAAACAAGACCCTGGTTCTTGGTCCAAAGATCACTGATCGGAGCTCAGAAGTACGACTGAACTTCATGACAGAGGCTCAGGCAGAAAAATGTTTACGGAAAGGATGTCAAGGGTATGTGGTATTCTTTTCTGTTCAAACAGAAGTGGAAGAAGGCATCGAGGAGATTCCTGTAGTCAATGAATTTCCTGAAGTCTTTCCAAAGGAGATTCAGGGATTGCCTTCAGAACGGGAAGTGGAATTTGCGATCGACATTATACCTGGAGCTGGACCAGTATCAAAAGCCCCGTACAGGATGGCTCCCAATAAAATGATGGAACTGAAGAATCAAATTGAGGAGCTATTGGAGAAGGGTTTCATACGACCCAGTGTATCGCCATGGGGTGCTCCAGTACTATTTGTCAAGAAGAAAGATGGCAGCTTAAGGCTATGCATTGACTACAGGGAATTAAATAAGCTTACGGTTAAGAATAAGTATCCTCTCCCCAGAATTGATGACCTGCTAGACCAATTGGCAGGAGCGAGTTTATTCTCCAAGATTGACTTGAGATCTGGCTACCATCAACTAAGGGTCAAGCCAGATGATATTCCAAAGACGGCATTCAGGACGCGCTACGGGCATTTTGAGTTCCTTGTGATGCCTTTTGGACTAACCAATGCACCTGCTATTTTCATGGACTACATGAATCGGATCTTCAGGCCTTATCTAGATCAGTTCGTTGTGGTCTTTATTGATGATATTCTGGTGTACTCCAAATCTCCAGAGGAGCATGAAAGGTATTTGAGGATTGTTCTTGGTACCCTTAAAGAGAAGAAGCTCTATGCTAAGCTAAGTAAATGCGAGTTTTGGCTGTCAGAAGTCAAATTTCTCGGTCATGTCATATCCCGAGACGGGGTAGCTGTCGATCCTAGCAAAGTTGAAGCAATTTTAAGCTGGGAGCAGCTAAGGACAGTGACAGAGATCAGAAGTGTTCTCGTCCTAGCAGGGTACTACAGAAGATTTATTCAAGACTTTTCTCGAATTGCCTTACCACTTACCAAGCTGACCAGAAAGAATCAGCAGTTTAGGTGGGATGAGAAGTGCGAGGCTAGCTTCCAAGAGTTGAAGCAGAGATTAACCACTACTCCCGTGCTGATTATTCCAGACCCCACTCAGCCTTATGTAGTCTATACTGATGCTAGCAAGCAGGGGTTGGGATGTGTGCTGATGCAGCAAGGTCGAGTAGTAGCCTACGCCTCTCACCAGTTAAAGCCACATGAAGAGAATTATCCCACTCATGATCTGGAGCTTGCTGCGGTGGTCTATGCCGTGAAGATATGGAGACACTATTTATATGGAGCAACGATAGAGTTTTTGCGACCACAAAAGCCTAAAGTATCTATACAAGATCAGAAAGAGCTGAATATGAGGCAACGGCAATGGATGGAATTGTTAAAAGATTATGACTTTCAGATTAAATACCATCCAGGAAAAGCCAATGTGGTAGCTGATGCCTTGAGTAGAAAGGTGGTGCAGGTTGCATACATGATGATCAAGGAATTGGAATTGATAGAAGATATGCGCGATTGGAGCCCTCTATATCAAATGCAACTGACGGAGAATTCTTTCGGAGGAGTTCATGTCAGAGCTTGCATAGAAGATAAGATAAAAGAGGCTCAGAAGCAGGATAAGCTCGCAGTAATATTCAAAGACAAGCTGGAGAAGGGGAAGACAAGGAATTTTGAGATGTCCCCAGACGGATTACTACAATTTCAGGGAAGACCCTATATCCCAAATGTTATGGGATTAAGTAAAAGGATCCTGGAGGAAGCACATAAAAGTCGATATACTGTACATCCAGGTATGACCAAGATGTACCATGATGTTAAAAGGTTATTTTGGTGGCCTGGATTGAAGAAAGATGTTGTGACTTACGTATCTAAGTGCTTAACCTGCCAGAAAGTGAAAGTTGAACATCAAAAGCCAGCATGAACATTGCAGCCTCTAGAAATCCCTGAGTGGAAATGGGATGGGATTGCCATGGACTTTGTGGAAGGACTACCCTTGACTCCAAGTAGACATGATGCAGTGTGGGTAGTAATTGATCGACTGACAAAGTCAGCACATTTCCTGGCAATCAATAAGAGAGATTCTCTTGAAAAGCTGGCAAAGCTGTATATAAAGGAGATCGTTAGGCTTCATGGTATCCCGAGTAGCATTGTGTCTGATAGAGACCCTCGATTCACTTCAAATTTCTGGAGGGCTCTACAGGAAGCAATGGGCACTACTCTCAAATTTAGTGCAGCTTATCATCCTCAGACAGATGGTCAATCTGAAAGAATAATACAAACGTTAGAGGATATGTTGAGAGCATGTGTCTTAGATTTCAAAGGCAGCTGGGATATCCATTTACCCCTTATAGAGTTTGCTTATAACAATAGTTATCAGGCCAGTATACAGATGGCACCTTTTGAAGCACTTTATGGACGTAAATGTAGATCCCCCTTATGCTGGCTAGAGTTGAGTGAGAGAAGAATGCTTGGTCCAGATATAGTGGATCAAACTGCAGAGCAAGTTGCGATAATTAGAAAATGATTGTTGACGGCTCAAAGCAGACAGAAAAGCTATGCAGATGTCAGAAGAAAGCTGTTGGAGTTTGAAGAAGGAGAACATGTATTCCTTAAGTTAACTCCAACCACGGGAGCCGGAGGATCGATTAAAGTGAAGAAGTTGCATCCAAGATACATTGGACCATTCCAGATTCTCTCAAAGATAGGAGCAGTAGCCTACAAGTTAGCTCTTCCTCCGAATCTCACCCAGATACATGATGTGTTCCATGTTTCCCAATTAAAGAAGTATGTTCCAGATCCATCTCATGTGATTGAGCAAGATGAGGTCGTACTGCGAGATGACTTGACCTATGAGGTTGGACCGGTGCGAATTGCTGATAGAAAAGTCAAGCAGTTGCGGAATAAGCAAATTCCTTTAGTTAAAGTGATCTGGAAAGGCTTGACTGAACAAGAAGCTACATGGGAAACAGAAGAAAAGATGAGAGAAAACTACCCTGAATTGTTTTTATAGGATAGATGTAATGTAAATTTTGAGGACGAAATTTATTTTAAGGGGGAGAGAAATGTAATATCCTTAATTTTCTGTACTGATTTTTATGTACAGATTAGATGGAATATATGAGTTCTTTTTCAGGAAAAAGATGTGGTCCTTTATGTAAAGAAAAGGATTAAATTGCAAAAGAAAGGAAATGAAAGGACTTAAGTGCAATTAAGGAAAGTTTAAGGTTAGGAAAGAAAGGTAGACAAAAATATGGGGCCTTAAAGTGTAATTTTAGCCAAATAAAGGGACTTAAGTGCAAAGAAGAAAAAGTTCCCTGGGGCTAAAGTATAATTAAGGAAAAATAGGCCAGAAGTGGGTTGGACTGCCCGATGGCATTTCAGTCCCAGATTTTACCAGAAGATAGGGCAGGTGGCACTGGGTAATCCAGCCTAATACCGGAATTTTTGAAGACTCCAGATAGCCAAAAATGGACTGATCGTCCAAAAGTGATAAAAATTCCTACCGGATACCCTAGATTTCAGATATGAGTAAGAAATTACAGGATGATGCACCCTTATGGGGCGGATGTCAAGAAATGGACAGAATACCGATAGGAGGTCTGTAGAAAAAGTTATTCGCGAATTAGCAAATCCAGACGGGAGTATGAGGCCTCCAGGGATCCGATAGGGAGATTTATCGGTATTTAAACTAAGACTGAATGAGGTCGGGTAACAGCAGTCAGATGCCCGTTATGACCCAAATGGCTGCCCAGACACAGTAGGGCAGTGTATCTGGCAGAAGGAGCCGGTGTCCGGAAAGGTGTATAAACGGTGAATAATAATAAATTATTCAATGAACTGTGCTAGAGGAAGATTCCTCGTAATGCGTGCCATAAAGTGAATGGACCCAGAAAGGCCCAATAATGGCGCCAACAAAGGCCCAATAAAACTCTTGGACTAATAGGTGGGCCAGCGTCCAGCAGAACCCCGGAGAAGTGCAAAATTACAAAAATGCGCCTGTGTTGTACTAAAGGTTAACAGATGAATGGAGGGAATTTTGGTCATTCTAGACAGGCCCAGAGGAAAAGACATATCTAAATAAGGTTGACTAGAGTCAGTATATGCTTTGACCAGGTACAGAAAGGTGTGAAATGACGATTTTGCCCTTAGAGTTAAAATAGGACAAGAAAGGGCACCAAGGGCATTTTGGTCATTTTGCAGGGGATCTGTAATTGAGTTTAGATCCAGTATTAAAATGTTAATGATATAAAGGATCCAGATACTAAGTTCAAGGCCAGAAGACATAATATGGGTTTTCAGAAAAATTAGATTCAGAAAACGGTCCAGTTTTCGAGGCGACGGACCGGGCCGGTACCGGATTGGAATGGAAAGCTTCCAGAAGGTTTCTCCCCTCTCCATTTTCGCCATGTGAAGAATGTGGGTGGTGAGGTGTCCCATGAGGTGGCATTGGGTGATGTCATGGATGATGCAGAAAAAGGAATAAAGAAAAATAGGAAATTCCGGAAAAACCAGGACCACAGGATCAGATGGCTTCAAAATTACAAGAATGCCATTGACCAAAACTATAAATACGCCCCTTAGCTCTTCATTCCCATGGCCAAGGGCAAGAAATAGAGAGAGAAGGAAGTTCTTGAGAGAGAAAGTGAGAAAAGAAAGAAGAAAGGAAGTTCTGGTGAAGTTGAAAGCAGTGTAGAAGTTCTGAAGTTCTGCTTTTAAGGTAGTAACTAATCCTAGCTTTTATGTAATGTCTTTGTGATTTGTTGTGCTATTGTTTGGTTGGATTGTTGTCCTATATGTTATGCTTGAAGCTATATTACAATGCTATGATCATATGTTATTGAATATTGAAGCATGCAGCATACTTATCTGTACACAATCACAAGCAGGCACTGTCACATTGCATTACATATATTGTTATGATTGTTGCTACTGGGATTCTTTTGAATCTCATTCCCATATATAACATTACAGGAAAGGTTCTGTCAAAATAAAATTTGGAAATTTTAAGAGACGCCGTTAGGCTGCCGAAATTCTGGCAACGAAGAAGGAACAAAGAAAGGAACTGATATGTACTGTGTACGTAGGTGCTGTCTAAGGAGGCTGGAAGTGAGTGGACCTAGCAGGTTCATCCAGTCTTTCCTGGGTACTTACGTAGAATGGTAGTTCCTACGGGAATTACCGAATCGGTACAAGATCGATTACTTTCTACAGAAGGAATGTTGCAGTTATGCTGCCGGATTTTAGACAACGAAAAATGTAATAGAAAATATGAGGATGTTAACCATGCACTGATGTATAACAGTTGATTATTTAATAATGGTTGTTATCTGGCATGTTGAACTGATATGTGATGTATGTATGCACTAATATGTAAGGTTGGTTGCTGAAAAATGACTCTGTGTCTAATATCCTTAATTTTCTGTACTGGTTACGATGTACAGATTAAATGGAATATATGAGTTGCTTTTTAGGAAAAAGATGTGGTCCTTTATGTAAAGAAAAGGATTAAATTGCAAAAGAAAGGAAATGAAAGGACTTAAGTACAATTATGGAAAGTTTAAGGTTAGGAAAGAAAGGTAGACAAAAATGTGGGGTCTTAAAGTGTAATTTTAGCCAAATAAAGGGACTTAGTTGAAAAGAAGAAAAGTTTCTGGGGCAAAAGTGTAATTATGAAAACTTGGACCGGAAATAGGGAAAAATAGTGATCGTACTCCGATCAGCCCCATATTCTACCAGTAGGTAGGGCAAGTGACGCTGGGTAATCCAGCCTAATACAGGATTTTTTCAAGACTCCAGATAGCCAGAAATGGACTGATCGTCCAAAAGTTATAAAAATTCCTACCGGATACCCTAGATTTCAGATATAAGTAAGAAATTACAGGATGATGCACCCTTATGGGGCGGATGTCGAGAAACTGATAGAATATCGATAGGAGGTCTGTAGGAAAAGTTATCCGCGAATTAGAAAATCGAGACGGGGTATGAGGCCTCCAGGGATCCGATAGGGAGATTTATCGGTATTTAAACTAAGACTGAATGAGGTCGGGTAACAACAGTCAGATGCCCGTTATGACCCAAATGGATGCCCAAACACAGTAGGGCAGTGTATCTGACAAAAGGAGCCGGTATCTGGAAATGTGTATAAACAATAAATAATAATAAAATATTCAGTGAACTGTGCCAGAGGAAGATTCCTCAAAATGCGTGCCATAAAGGTGATGGACCCAGAAAGGCCCAATAATGGCGCCAATAAAGGCCCAATAAGACTCTTGGACTGATAGGTGGGCCAGTGTCCGGTAGAACCCCGGAAAATTGCAAAATTACGAAAATACCCCTGTGTTGTACCAAAGGGGTAATAGGCGTATGAAGGGCATTTTGGTCATTCTGGATAGGCCTAGAGGTCAAGATATATACCGAAAAATTTAACCAGAGTCAGTATATAACCTGATGACGTACAGAAAGGTATAAAATGACGATTTTGCCCTTAGGGTTAAGATGGGGCATGAAAGGGCACCCAGGGGTATTTTGGTCATTTTGCAGGGGATCTGTAATTGAGCTTAGACCCAGTATTAAAATGTTAATGATATAAAGGGTTTAGATACTAAATGTAAGGTCAGAAGACATAATATGGGTTTCCATAAAAAGGAACAAATAAAGGAACTGATACGTACTGTGTACGTAGGTGCTGTCTAAGGAGGCTGGAAGTGAGTGGACCTAGCAGGTTCATCTAGTCTTTCCTGGGTACATACGTAGAATGGTAGCTCCTACGGGAATTACCGAATCGGTACAAGATCAGTTACTTTCTACAGACGAAATGTAGTAGTTATAATGCCGGATTTTAGACAACGAAAAGTGTAACAGAAATATGAGGATGTTAATCATGCACTGATGTATAACAGTAGATTATTTAAAAATAATTGTTATCTGGCATGTTTGACTAATATGTGATGTATGTATGCACTAATATGTAAGGTTGGTTGCTGAAAAATGACTCTGTAAACAGTAACCCGTGGAGACCAATTGATGTTTGGTAAATCATTAAAAATAGTAAATGGTTGAATAAATGTATGATATTTTTATGGTAAATATTAGACACCCTAAGCTTTAATTTGATATATATAGTGCCTCATTTGTATGTATACACGAAAAGATATAAATTGTTAAACTGGGGACCAGAATGCTGGATTCAGGAGAAAGTCATTGCATGAACAGTAAAGTTGAAACGTTGCCCACGTTGAATTTGTCATGTAATGGTCAACCAATGATTTTTTCCTGAAATATACTTAAGTTATATTCATGTATCAATTTGAACCACTTCATTTCAATTTTTCTAGAATTAGTTATGAATTTTCAAAGTCAAGTCACTCATCTGGAATTTGCCACAGTGAACAGTACCCGATATGAATAAAATTCCAGATTAAGAGTTTAGACTTCAATGACCCTGAAAGTGGTTATAAGTGCTACTGAATGGTCCTTAAGATATGTAAAAATAAGGATATGATATTTTGGTATCAGAGCAAAGGATTCTAGCTTAGGAAATGCTCTGAGTAGATGAATTATAGATAGACATAATATGATAAAGCCGTCAAAATTGACACTAAGTTAGTGTTTGCAGGATGGCTAGACATAGATTTGGGTCTGAAACTACAGTAAACCAATGGGAGTTAAGACCAGAGGTCTCTAGTTCAGATAGTTCAGAAGAGGAGATAGTGAGCAATGATTCTGACCCCTGGACACCTCCAGTAGCTGGTGACTCTGAAGAGGAAAGTTCCTCGGTAGGATCAAACTTTCCGAATGATGATCAGGAGGTGATGATAAGAGAAGGCCCTATTCCTGCCATTCCCATAAGTGCGGTACCTTTGAATATAGCAGACAGTTCAGGATCCAGCCAGGTACTTGATCAGAGTAATGTGCCAGGTCCCAGTAGGCCCGAAGTGACCCTAGTAGAAATACATTTGGGGAGTCTAATCGTAAGAATGGTCCCAGGGAGGAACCTGAGTAGAGAACAATTCGAGAGCTCGGTAGCATTAGCCCGACAACTATACGAGCTGAGGCAGACTCTGATCAGAAACATAGATCAAGATTATACGGTCTACCAGGAGTTTATCACAAGGGTGAAAGCCATATATCAAGCCTGGGATCCAAACGTGTTAACCATGGGGCTTTGGCTAGAAATTATGAATGATGTACTGCCAATGACTCCTACCTGGAGATCAGAGTTGGATCAATATTTTGATAGAGAACCATACTGTACCATATCCGACTGGATCTACCTAGTAGGAGAATATATTAGAATGAAGTTTAAGAAAAATTAGGGTAATGTTTCCAATGATAAAAGATCAGTACAGTAGCATATGTATGACTGTGATATGTACTTTGTATGTTATGTTTGAAATGAAATAAGAAATGTTGTTGTTTATTGCATTCCTTTCTATGTTAGAGCATAACAAAATGGTTCGAACAAGAAGAACGATTCCAGCAGAGGAACCACAGGAAGCTGGAAATCTTAATCAACTAATTTTAGAGCGATTAGAGCAACAACAAAAGATGATAGAAGAGATGAGAGCTGCTCAGGCACGAAATGAGCAGGAAAGAGATGCTTCCATAGCCGCAGCAGTAGCAGCAGCTGTAAGTAATTTAAGACCGCCAGAGCCTTCAGGAGCGACTAGTAGAGAACCTAAAGAAGTACCACAGTAGGCGGAACAGCCCCAAAGACGGGTTGAATAGAGGGAGGAGGTAGTAGGAATCCAACAATTGATGGTTCGATTTTGTAAACACAATCCTCCAGTATTCAAAGGGACATTCGAAGTACAGATAGCAGAAAATTGGGTCAGCAGGTTAGAGAAGATCTTTAAGGTCCTCGACTGCCCAACTGAAACCAAGGCCCAAATGGCCATCTATCAATTAGAAAAAGGATGCAGATAGATGGTGGAAGAATACAGAGTTACTTCTCCAAGCAAGAGACATTCCAGTTACCTGGGAAGTGTTTCTTGAGCAGTTTTACGAGAAATATTTCCCTCAATCCGTCAGAGATGAAAGGGAGGCCGAGTTCCTTGTACTGAGACAAGGAGAAAAAGAAGCTTTTGACGAATATCTAGCTAAGTTTATCCGGCTATCCCAGTATTCTACATATCTACGCCAAGTTGATGACGAACGCTGGATGACAGAAATAATGATTCGAGGGTTGAATTCCATGCTAAAGGAGAAGTTAACTCCGCAACAATACAACCAGTTTAATAAGGGTGTGGAAGCATGCCTAATTGTAGAGAACAACATGAATCATCGAATGCTATCCAGATCCAGAAATAAGGATCAGGTGACCCCGAACAAAGCCGGTCGGAATCAAGAAGCTGCAGGTGGGAGCGGCTATAAGAAGAGGAAGCGACCGTGGCAGAACAAAAAGCTAAATAAAGGAAATTTCCGCAGCAGATCCAACAACAGAGATTCAAAGGCCCCAGTTTGTGAAAAGTGTGGAAAGAATCATGGTGATAGACCATGTTTAATGGGCCAGAATGTTTGTTACACCTGCAGAAAGCCCGGACATTTTTCCAGAGAATGTCCTCAAGCAATAACTGATCCAAGGCCAAGGACGGCAGGACGAGTGTTTGCACTCACTAGAGAGGACGCTCAGCGATCATCTGAGATGATCCAAGGTAAAATCTATCTCAATGATCATGCTGTGACTGCTCTATTTGATTCGGGTGCAAGTCATTCCTTTATATCTTATGACTGTGCTAAAAGCCTAGGCCTTCTGATCAGTAAATTGCGTTATGATATACAGGTGAAAACCCCACCAACGCTAGAGTGATTACGTCTGATGCCTGTCTAAATAGTGTTGTGCATTATGAGCACTGCAGTACCACCCTAGACTTGATCTGTATGCCTTTCCGAGAGATTGATGTCATACTCGGCTTAAATTGGTTATCCTCCAATAATATGATGTTGGACTGCAGAAACAAGACCCTGGTTCTTGGTTCAAAGATCACTGATCGGAGCTCAGAAGTACAACTGAACTTCATGAGGGAGGCTCAGTGTAATATCCTTAATTTCTGTACTGATTTCCATGTACAGATTAAATGGAATATATGAGTCCTGTTTCAGGAAAAAGATGTGATCCTTTATGTAAAGAAAAAGATTAAATTGCAAATCAGGAAAAAGATGTGGTCCTTTATGTAAAGAAAAGGATTAAATTGCAAAAGAAAGGAAATGAAAGGACTTAAATGTAAATATGGAAAGTTTAAGGTAAGGAAGGAAAGGTAGACAAAAATGTGGGGTCTTAAAGTGTAATTTTAGCCAAATAAAGGGACTTAAGTGCAAAGAAGAAAAAGTTCCCTGGGGCTAAAGTATAATTAAAGAAAATTAGGCCAGAAATGGTTTGGACTGACCGATGGCATTTCAGTCCCAGATTTTACCAGAAGATAGGGCAAGTGACGCTGGGTAATCTAGCCTAATACTGGAATTTTTGAAGACTCCAGATAGCCGAAAATGGACTGATCGTCCGAAAATTATAAAAATTTATACCGGATACCCTAGATTTCAGATATAAGTAAGAAATTACAGGATGATGCACCCTTATGGGGCGGATGTCGGGAAACTGACAGAATACCGATAGGAGGTCTGTAGGAAAAGTTATCTGCAAATTAGAAAATCAATACGGGAGTGTGAGGCCTCCAGGGATCCGGGTAGGAGATTTATCGGTATTTTTAAAGGGGCTGAATACGATCGGATGACTTCAGTCAGATGACTGTTATAACCCACAAGGATGCCTGAACGCAGTAGGACACTGTATCTGGGAAAAGAAGCCGGTGTCCAGAAAGGTGTATAATCGGTAAATAATAATTAAAATATTCGGTGAACTGGGGCAGAGGAAGATTCCTCGTAATGCGTGCCATACAGGTAATGGACCCAGGAAGCCAAAAAATGGCGCCATTAGAGGCCCAATAAAACTCTTGGACTGATAGGTGGGCCAGTGTCCAGCAGAATCCCGGAAAAGTGCGAAATTACGAAAATGCCCCTTTGTTGTACAAAAAGGGCAGCAGATGAATGGAGGGCATTCTGGTCATTCTAGAAAGGCCTAGAGGCTAAGACATATCTAAATAAGGTTGACTAGAGCCAGTATATGCTTTGACCAGGTTCAGAAAGGTGTGAAATGATGATTTTGCCCTTAGGGTTAAAATAGGACAAGATAGGGCACCAAGGGCATTTTGGTCATTTCGCAGGGGATCTGTAACGGAGTCTGGACCCAGTATTAAAAAGTTAATGATATAAAGGGTCTAGATACTAAATGTGAAGTCAGTAGACATAAAAAGGATTTTTCAGAAAAATCAGATTCGGAAAGCAGCACGTTTTTCGAGGAAGCGGACCGGGCCGATACCGGATTGGACCGAAAAGCTTCCGGAAGGCTCTAGCTCCCTCTCATTTTTGTCACATGCAAAATGTGGGTGGTGAGGTGTCTGATGAGTTGGCATTGAGTGATGTCATGCATGATGCAGTAAAAGGAATAAAGAAAAATAGGAAATTCAGGAAAAACCAGGACCACAGGATCATAAGTCTTCAAAATTACGAGATTGCCATTGCTCAACACTATAAATACCCCACCTATCTCCTCATTTCGGCACAAGAAAGAAAGAGAGGAAGAAAGAAGTTCTTGAGAGAGAAAGTGAGAGAAAGAAAGAAGTAAGGAAGTTCTGGTGAAGTTGGAAGTAGTAGGGAAGTTCTGGTGAAGTTGGAAGTAGTAGGGAAGTTCTGAAGCTCTGCTTTTGAGGTAGCAACTAATCCTAGCTCTTATGTAATGTCTTTGTGATTTGTTGTGCTTTTTTTTTGGTTGGATTGTTGTCTTATATGTTATGCTTGAAGCTCTATTCCAATACTATGATCATATGTTATTGAATATGGAAGCATGCAGCATACTTATCTGTACACAATCACAAGCAAGCACCGTCACTCTGCATTACATATATTGTTATGATTATTGCTATTGGGATTATTTTGAATCTCATTCCCAAATATAAAATTACAGGGGAAGTTCTGTCAAAATAAAATTTGGAAATCTTAAGAGACGCCGGTAGGCTGCCGAAATTCCGGCAACGAAGACGGGACAAAGAAAGGAACTGATACGTACTGTGTACGTAGGTGCTGTCTAAGGAGGCTGGAAGTGAGTGGACCTAGCAGGTTCATCCATTCTTTCCTGGGTACTTACGTAGAATGGTAGCTCCTACGGGAATTACCGAATCGGTACAAGATCGGTTACTTTCTACAGACAGAATGTAGCAGTTATGCTGTCGGATTTTAGACAACGGAAAAGTGTAACAGAAACATGAGAATGTTAATCATGCACTAATATATAACAGTTGATTTTTTAATATTAATTGTTATCTGGCATGTATAACTGATATGTGTTGGTTGTATGCATGTGTATGTAAAGACTAAATGCTGAAAATAGGCTCAGGGAACAGTAATCCGTGAGGACCTATTCATGTTTGATAAAACATTAAAAATAGAAAATGATTGAATTATTGTACGAAATTTTTAGGGTAAAACATAGACATACTAAGATTTAATTTTATATATAGATTACCTCATTTGGATGTATACACGAAAATATATAAATTGTTAAAGTTGGGACCAGAATGCTGGATTCAGGAGAAAGTCATTGGATGAACAGTAAGATTGAAACGTTGACCCATGTTGAATTTGTCAAGGATTGGTCAACCAATGATTTTTCCCTGAGATATACTTAAGTTATCTTCGTGTAGAAATTTGAACCACTTCATTTTGATTTTTCTATAATTAGTTATGAATTTTCAAAGTCAGGTCACTCATCTGGAATTTGCCACAGTGAACAGTACCCGATATGGATAAAATTCCAGATTTAAAAGTTTAGACTTTAATGACTCTGAAAGTGGTTCTAAGTGCTACTGAATGGTCCCTAAGATGTATAAAAATAAGGATGTGACATTTTGGTATCAGACTAAAGGATTCTGGCTTAGGAAATGCTCTGAGTAGATGATTTGTAGATAGATATACCATGATAAAGCCGTCATAATTGACACTAAGTTAGTGATTGCAGGATGGCTAGATATAGATGTGGGTCTGAAACTACAGTAAACCAATGGGAATTAAGACCAGAGGTCTCTAGTTCAGATAGTTCAGAAGAAGAGATAGTAAGCAATGATTCTGACTTCTGGACACCTCCAGTAGCTGGTGATTCTGAGGAGGATAGTTCCTCGGTAGGATCAAACTTTCCGATTGATGATCAGGAGGTGATGATAACAGAAGGCCCTATTCCTGCCATTCCCATAAGTGCGGTACCTTTGAATATAGCAGACAGTTCAGGATCCAGCCAGGTACGTGGTCAGAATAATGCGCCAGGTCCCAGTAGGCCCTAAGTGACCCTAGTAGAAATACATTTGGGAGGTTTAATCATAAGAATGGTCCCAGGGAGGAACCTGAATAGAGAACAATTTGAGAGCTCGGTAGCATTAGCCCGACAACTATACGAATTGAGGCAGACTCTGATCAGAAACATAGATCAAGATTATACGGTCTACAAGGAGTTTATTACGAGAGTAAAAGCAATATACCAAGCTTGGAATCTAAATGTGCTGACCATGAGTCTTTGGGAAGCTATCATGGATGGTTCGATTTTGTAAACACAATCCTCCAGTATTCGAAGGGATATTCGAAGTACAGGTAGCAGAGAATTGGGTCAGCAGTTTAGAGAAGATCTTTAAGGTCCTCGACTGCCCAACTGAAACTAAGGCCCAAATGGCCATCTATCAATTGGAAAAGGATGAGGATAGATGGTGGAAGAATATAGAGTTACTTCTCCAAGCAAGAGACATTTCAGTTACCTGGGAAGTGTTTCTTGAGCAATTTTATGAGAAATATTTTCCTCAATCTGTCAGAGATGAAAGGGAGGCCGAATTCCTTGTGCTGAGGCAAGGAGAAAACGAAGTTTTTGATGAATATTTGGCCAAGTTCATCCAGCTATCTCAATATTCAACTTACCTACGCCAAGTGGATGACGAACGCTGGATGACAGAAAGAATGATTAGAGGACTGAACTCTATACTAAAGGAGAAGTTAACTCCGCAACAATACAGCCAGTTCAATAAGACTGTGGAAGCGTGCCGAATTGTAGAAAACAGCATGAATCATCGAATGCTGACCAGACTCGGGAGTAGAGATCAGGTGATCCCGGACAAGGCCGGTCGAAATCAAGAAGCTGTAGGTGGGAGCAGCTATAAGAAGAGGAAGCGACCGTGGCAGAGCAAAAAGCCAAATAGAGGAAATTTCCGCGGTAGATCCAACAACAGGGATTCAAAGGCCCTAGTATGTGAAAAGTGTGGAAGAAATCATGGGGATAGACCATGTTTAATGGGCCAGAATATTTGTTACACCTGCGGAAAGCCCGGACATTTTTCCAGAGAATATCCTCAAGCTATAACTGATCCAAGGCCAAGGACGGCGGGACGAGTGTTTGCACTCACTAGAGAGGACGCGCAGCGTTCATCTGAGATGATCCAAGGTACAATCTATCTCAATGATCATGCTGTAACTGCTCTATTTGATTCGGGTGCAAGTCATTCCTTTATA
Organism: Leucaena leucocephala; assembly: GCA_037074615.1. NCBI lineage: Eukaryota > Viridiplantae > Streptophyta > Magnoliopsida > Fabales > Fabaceae > Leucaena > Leucaena leucocephala. The sequence goes on from CM073549.1 coordinate 10,486,151, forward strand.
TCTTATGACTGTGCTAAAAGCCTAGGCCTTCTGATCAGTAAATTGCGTTATGATATACAGGTGAAAACCCCCACCAACACTAAAGTAATCATGTCTGATGCCTGACTAAATATCGTTATGAGTTATGAGCACTGCAGTACCACCCTGGACCTGATCTGTATGCCTTTCCGGGAGATTGATGTCATACTCGGTCTAAATTGGTTATCCTCCAATAATGTGATATTGGACTGCAGAAACAAGACCCTTGTTCTTGGTCCAAAGATCACTGATCGGAGCTCAGAAGTGCAACTGAACTTCATGACGGAGGCTCAGGCGGAAAAATGTTTACGGAAAGGATGTCAGGGATATGTGGTATTCTTTTCTGTCCAAACAGAAGTAGAAGAAGGCATCGAGGAGATTCCTGTAGTCAATGAATTTCCTGAAGTCTTTCCAAAGGAGATTCAGGGATTCCCTTCAGAGCGTGAGTGGAGTTTGCGATCGACATTATACCTGGAGCTGGACCAGTGTCAAAAGCCCCGTACAGGATGGCTCCCAATGAAATGATGGAATTGAAGAAGCAAATTGAGGAGGTATTGGGGAAGGGTTTCATACGACCCAGTGTTTCGCCATGGGGTGCTCCAGTGCTATTTGTCAAGAAGAAAGATGGCAGTTTAAGGCTATGTATTGACTACAGGGAATTAAATAAGCTTACAGTTAAGAATAAGTATCCTCTTCCCAGAATTGATGACTGCTAGACCAATTGGCAGGAGCGAGCTTATTCTCCAAGATTGACTTGAGATCTGGCTACCATCAACTAAGGGTCAAGCCAGATGATATTCGAAAGACGGCATTCAGGACGCGCTACGGGCATTTTGAGTTCCTTGTGATGCCTTTTGGGCTAACCAATGCACCTGCTATTTTCATGGACTACATGAATCGGATCTTCAGGCTTTATCTAGATCAGTTCATTGTGGTCTTTATTGATGATATTCTGGTGTACTCCAAATCTCCAGAGGAGCATGAAAGGCATTTGAGGATTGTTCTTGGTACCCTTAAAGAGAAGAAGCTCTATGCTAAGCTTAGTAAATGCGAGTTTTGGCTATCAGAAGTCAAATTACTCGGTCATGTCATATCCCGAGATGGGGTAGCTGTGGATCCTACCAAAGTTGAAGCAGTTTTGAGCTGGGAGTAGCCAAGGACAGTGACGGAGATTAGAAGTTTTCTCGGCCTAGCAGGGTACTACAGAAGATTTATTCAAGACTTTTCTCGAATTACCTTACCACTTACCAAGCTGACCAGAAAGAATCAGCGGTTCAAGTGGGATGAGAAGTGCGAGGCTAGCTTCCAGCAGTTGAAGCAGAGATTAACGACTACTCCCGTGCTGATTATTCCAGACCCAACTCAGACTTATGTAGTCTACACTGATGCTAGCAAGTAGGGGCTGGGATGTGTGCTTATGTAGCAAGGTCGAGTAGTAGCCTACGCCTCTCGGCAGCTAAAGCCACATGAAGAAAATTATCCCACTCATGATCTGGAGCTTGCTGCGGTGGTCTATTCCCTAAAGATATGGAGCAACGATAGAGTTATTTTACGACCACAAAAGCCTGAAGTATCTACAAGACCAGAGGGAGCTGAACATGAGGCAGCGGCGATGGATGGAATTGTTAAAAGATTATGATTTCCAGATCAAATACCATCCAGGAAAGGCCAATGTGGTAGCTGATGCCCTGAGTAGAAAGGTGGTGCAGGTTACATACATGATGATCAAGGAATTAGAACTGATAGAAGATGTGCGCGACTGGAGCCCTCTATATCAAATGCAACTGACAGAGAATCCTTTCGGAGAAGTTCATGTCAGAGCTTGCATAGAAGATGAGATCAAAGAGGCTTAAAAGCAGGATAAGCTCGCGGCAATATTCAAAGACAAGCTGGAGAAGGGGAAGACAAGGAATTTTGAGATGTCCCCCGACGGATTACTACAGTTTCGGGGAAGACCCTATATCCCTAATGTTGCGGGATTAAGGGAAAGGATTCTGGAGGAAGCACATAAAGGTCGGTATACTGTACATCCAGGTATGACCAAGATGTACCATGATGTTAAAAGGTTATTTTGGTGGCCTGGATGGAAGAAAGATGTCGTGACTTACGTGTCTAAGTGCTTAACCTGCCAGAAAGTGAAAGTTGAACATCAAAAGCCAGCAGGAACATTACAGCCTCTAGAAATCCCTGAGTGGAAATGGGATGGGATTGCCATGGACTTTGTGAAAGGACTACCCCTAACTCCAAGTAGACATGATGCAGTGTGGGTAGTAATTGATCGACTGACAAAGTCAGCCCATTTTCTGGCAATCAATAAGAGAGATTCTCTTGAAAAGCTGGCAAAGCTGTATATAAAGGAGATAGTTATACTTCATGGTATCCCGAGCAGCATTGTGTCTGATAGAGACCCTCGATTTACTTTAAATTTCTGGAGGGCTCTACAGGAAGGAATGGGCACTACTCTCAGATTTAGTACAGCTTATCATCCTCAGACAGATGGTCAATCTGAAAGAACAATACAAACGTTAGAGGATATGCTGAGAGCATGTGTCTTAGATTTCAAAGGCAGCTGGGATATCCATTTGCCCCTTATAGAGTTTGCTTATAACAATAGTTATCAGGCCAGTATTCAGATGGCCCCTTTTGAAGCACTTTATGGACGCAAATGTAGATCCCCCTTGTGCTAGCTAGAGCTGAGCGAGAGAAGGATGCTTGGTCCAGATATAGTATATCAAACCGCAGAACAAATGGCAATGATTAGAAAATGATTATTAACGGCTCAAAGCAGACAGAAGAGCTATGCAGATGTCAGAAGGAAGCCGTTGGAGTTTGAAGAAGGAGAACATGTATTCCTTAAGTTAACTCCAACCACGGGAGCCGGACGGTCGATTAAAGTGAAGAAGTTGCATCCAAGATACATAGGACCATTTCAGATTCTCTCAAAGATAGGAGCAGTAGCCTACAAGTTGGCTCTTCCTCCGAATCTCAGCCAGATACATGATGTGTTTCATGTTTCCCAATTAAAGAAGTATGTTCCAGATCCATCTCATGTGATTGAGCAAGATGAGGTCGCACTACGAGATGACTTGACCTATGAGGTTGGACCGGTGCGAATTGCTGATAGAAAAGTCAAATAGTTGCGGAATAAGCAGATTCTTTTAGTTAAAGTGATCTGGAAAGGCTTGACTGAACAAGAGGCTACATGGGAAACAGAAGAAAAGATGAGAGAAAAGTACCCTGAATTGTTTGTATAGGATACATGGAATGTAAATTTCGGGGACGAAATTTATTTTAAGGGGGAGAGAAATGTAATATCCTTAATTTCTGTACTGATTTCCATGTACAGATTAAATGGAATATATGAGTCCTGTTTCAGGAAAAAGATGTGGTCCTTTATGTAAAGAAAAGGATTAAATTGCAAATCAGGAAAAAGATGTGGTCCTTTATGTAAAGAAGAGGATTAAATTGCAAAAGAAAGGAAATGAAAGGACTTAAATGCAAATATGGAAAGTTTAAGGTAAGGAAGGAAAGGTAGACAAAAATGTGGGGTCTTAAAGTGTAATTTTAGCCAAATAAAAGGACTTAAGTGCAAAGAAGAAAAAGTTCCCTGGGGCTAAAGTATAATTAAAGAAAATTAGGCCAAAAGTGGTTTGGACTGACCGGTGGCATTTCAGTCCCAGATTTTACTAGAAGATAGGGCAAGTGACGCTGGGTAATCTAGCCTAATACTGGAATTTTTGAAGACTCCAGATAGCCGATAATGGACTGATCGTCCGAAAATTATAAAAATTTATACCGGATACCCTAGATTTCAGATATAAGTAAGAAATTACAGGATGATGCACCCTTATGGGGCGGATGTCGGGAAACTGACAGAATACCGATAGGAGGTCTGTAGGAAAAGTTATATGCAAATTAGAAAATCCTGACGGGAGTGTGAGGCCTCCAGGGATCCGGGTAGGAGATTTATCGGTATTTTTAAAGGGGCTGAATGCGATCGGATAACTTCAGTCAGATGACTGTTATAACCCACAAGGATGCCTGAACGCAGTAGGACACTGTATCTGGGAAAAGAAGCCGGTGTCCGGAAAGGTGTATAATCGGTAAATAATAATTAAAATATTCGGTGAACTGGGGCAGAGGAAGATTCCTCGTAATACGTGCCATACAGGTAATGGACCCAGGAAGCCCAAAAATGGTGCCATTAGAGGCCCAATAAAACTCTTGGACTGATAGGTGGGCCAGTGTCCAGCAGAATCCCGGAAAAGTGCAAAATTACGAAAATGCCCCTTTGTTGTACAAAAGGGGCAGTAGATGACTGGAGGGCATTCTGGTCATTCTGGACAGGCCTAGAGGCTAAGACATATCTAAATAAGGTTGACTAGAGCCATTATATGCTTTGACCAGGTTCAGAAAGGTGTGAAATGACTATTTTTCCCTTAGGGTTAAAATAGGACAAGATAGGGCACAAAGGGCATTTTGGTCATTTCGCAGGGGATCTGTAACGGAGTCTGGACCCAGTATTAAAAAGTTAATGATATAAAGGGTCTAGATACTAAATGTGAAGCCAGTAGACATAAAAAGGATTTTCAGAAAAATCAGATTCGGAAAGCAGCATGTTTTTCGAGGAAGCGGACCGGGCCGGTACCGGATTGGACCGGAAAGCTTCCGAAAGGCTCTAGCTCCCTCTCATTTTCGTCACATGCAAAATGTGGGTGGTGAGGTGTCCGATGAGTTGGCATTGAGTGATGTCATGCATGATGCAGTAAAAGGAATAAAGAAAAATAGGAAATTCAGGAAAAACCAGGACCACAGGATCATAAGTCTTCAAAATTACGAGATTGCCATTGCTCAACACTATAAATACCCCCTAGCTCCTCATTTCGGCACAAGCAAGAAAGAGAGGAAGAAATAAGTTCTTGAGAGAGAAAGTGAGAGAAAGAAAGAAGTAAGGAAGTTCTGGTGAAGTTGGAAGTAGTAGGGAAGTTCTGAAGCTCTGCTTTTGAGGTAGCAACTAATCCTAGCTCTTATGTAATGTCTTTGTGATTTGTTGTGCTTTTTTTTTGGTTGGATTGTTGTCTTATATGTTATGCTTGAAGCTCTATTCCAATACTATGATCATATGTTATTGAATATGGAAGCATGCAGCATACTTATCTGTACACAATCACAAGCAAGCACCGTCACTCTGCATTACATATATTGTTATGATTATTGCTATTGGAATTCTTTTGAATCTCATTCCCAAATATAACATTACAGGGGAAGTTCTGTCAAAATAAAATTTGGAAATCTTAAGAGACGCTGGTAGGCTGCCGAAATTCCGGCAACGAAGACGGGACAAAGAAAGGAACTGATACGTACTGTGTACGTAGGTGCTGTCTAAGGAGGCTGGAAGTGAGTGGACCTAGCAGGTTTATCCAGTCTTTCCTGGGTACTTACGTAGAATGGTAGCTCCTACGGGAATTACCGAATCGGTACAAGATCGGTTACTTTCAACAGAAGGAATGTAGCAGTTATGCTGTCGGATTTTAGACAACGGAAAAGTGTAACAGAAATATGAGAATGTTAATCATGCACTAATATATAACAGTTGATTATTTAATATTAATTGTTATCTGGCATGTATAACTGATATGTGTTGGTTGTATGCATGTGTATGTAAAGACTAAATGCTGAAAATAGGCTCATTGAACAGTAATCCTTGAGGACCCATTCATGTTTGATAAAACATTAAAAATAGCAAATGATTGAATTAATGTACGAAATTTTTAGGGTAAAAAGTAGACATACTAAGATTTAATTTGGATGTATACACGAAAATATATAAATTGTTAAAGTTGGGACCAGAATGCTGGATTCAGGAGAAAGTCATTGGATGAACAGTAAGATTGAAACGTTGACCCACGTTGAATTTGTCAAGGATTGGTCAACCAATGATTTTTCCCTGAGATATACTTAACTCCAACCACAGGAGCCGGACGATCGATCAAAGTGAAGAAATTGCATCCAAGATACATCGGACCATTCCAGATTCTTTCAAAGATAGGAGCAATAGCCTACAAGTTGGCTCTTCCTCCTAATCTCAGCCAGATACATGATGTGTTCCATGTTTCCCAATTAAAGAAGTATGTTCCAGATCCATCTCATGTGATTGAGCAAGATGAGGTCGCAATGCGAGATGAGTTGACCTATGAGGTTGGACCGGTGCGAATTGCTGATAGAAAAGTCAAGCAGTTACAGAATAAACAAATTCCTTTAGTTAAAGTGATCTGGAAAGGCTTGACTGAACAAGAAGCTACATGGGAAACAGAAGAAAAGATGAGGGAGAAGTATCCTGGAGTGTTTCGATAGGATAGATGTAATGTAAATTTTGAGGACAAAATTTATTTTAAGGGGGAGAGAAATGTAATATCCTTAATTTTTTGTACTGGTTACTATGTACAGACCAAATGGAATATATGAGTTCCTTTTCAGGAAAAAGATGTGGTCCTTTATGTAAAGAAAAGGATTAAATTGCAAAAGAAAGGAAATGAAAGGACTTAAGTACAATTATGGAAAGTTTAAGGTTAGGAAAGAAAGGTAGACAAAAATGTGGGGTCTTAAAGTGTAATTTTAGCCAAATAAAGGGACTTAGATGAAAAGAAGAAAAGTTTTTGGGGCAAAAGTGTAATTATGAAAACTTGGACCGGAAATAGGCAAAAATAGTGATCGTACTCCGATCAGCCCCATATTCTACCAGGAGGTAGGGCAAGTGACGCTGGGTAATCCAGCCTAATACAGGAATTTTTCAAGACTCCAGATAGCCAGAAATGGACTGATCGTCCAAAAGTTATAAAAATTCCTACCGGATACCCTAGATTTCAGATATAAGTAAGAAATTACAGGATGATGCACCCTTATAGGGCGGATGTCAGGAAACTGACAGAATACCGATAGGAGGTCTGTAGGAAAAGTTATCCGCAAATTAGAAAATCCAGACGGGGTATGAGGCCTCCAGGGATCCTATAGGGAGATTTATCGGTATTTAAACTAAGACTGAATGAGGTCAGGTAACAACAGTCAGATGCCCGTTATGACCCAAATGGCTGCCCAAACACAGTAGGGCAGTGTATCTGACTAAAGGAGTAGGTGTCCGGAAATGTGAATAAACGGTAAACAATAATAAAATATTCAGGAACTGTGCCAGAGGAAGATTCCTCGAAATGCGTGTCATAAAAGTGATGGACCCAGAAAGGCCCAATAATGGCGCCAACAAAGGCCCAATAAGACTCTTGGACTGATAGGTGGGCCAGTGTCCAGCAGAACCCCAGAGAAGTACGAAATTACAAAAATGCCCCTGTGTTGTACCAAAGGGGTAATAGGCGTATGAAGGGCATTTTGGTCATTCTGGATAGGCCTAGAGGCCAATATATATACCAGAGAAGTTAACCAGAGTCAGTATATGCCCTGATGAGGTATAGAAAGGTGTAAAATGACGATTTTGCCCTTAAGGTTAAGATAGGGCATGAAAGGGCACCCAGGGGTATTTTGGTCATTTCGCAAGGGATCTGTAGTTGAGCTTAGACCCAGTATTAAAATGTTAATGATATAAAGGGTCTAGATACTAAATGTAAGGTCAGAAGACATAATATGGGTTTCCAGAAAAAGTAGATTCAGAAAACGGTCCAGTTTTCGAGGCGACAGACCGGGCCGGTACCGGATTAGACCGGAAAGCTCCCATAAGACTCTTCCCTCTCCAAATTTTTCCATGTGAAGAATGTGGGTGGTGAGTTGTCCCATGAGGTGGCATTGAGTGATGTCATGCATGATGCAGTAAAAGGAATAAAGAAAAATAGGAAATTCCGGAAAAACCAGGACCACAGGATCAAATGGCTTCAGAATTACAAGAATGCCATTTAAGGAAACTATAAATACCCCCCATGCCTCTCATTCTCACGGACAAGAGCAAGGTTTAGAGAGATAAGGAAGTGCTTGAGAGAGAAAGTGAGAAAAAGAAAGAAGAAAGGAAGTTCTGGTGAAGTGGGAAACAGTAGAGAAGTTCTGAAGTTATGCTTTTGAGGTAGTAACTAATCCTAGCTTTTATGTAATGTCTTTGTGAATTGTTGTGCTATTATTTGGTTGGATTGTTGTCTTATATGTTATGCTTGAAGCTCTATTACAATGCTGTGATCATATGTTATTGAATATTGAAGCATGCAGCATACTTAAGAGACTGCATTACATATATTGTTATGATTGTTGCTACTGGGATTCTTTTGAATCTCATTCCCATATATAACATTACAGGGGAGGTTCTGTCAAAATAAAATTTGGAAATTGTAAGAGACGCCGGTAGGCTGCCGAAATTCTGGCAACAAAGCAGGAACAAAGAAAGGAACTGATACGTACTGTGTACGTAGGTGCTGTCTAAGGAGGCTGGAAGTGAGTGGACCTAGCAGGTTCATCCAGTCTTTCCTGGGTACTTACGTAGAATGGTAGTTCCTACGGGAATTACCGAATCGGTACAAGATCGGTTACTTTCTACAGACGGAATGTAGCAGTTATGCTGCCGGATTTTAGACAACGAAAAGTGTAACAGAAATATGAGGATGTTAATCATGCACTGATGTATAACAGTAGATTATTTAATAATAATTGTTATCTGGCATATTTGACTGATATGTGATGTATATATGCACTAGTATGTAAGGTTGGTTGCTGAAAAATGGCCTTGTGAACAGTAACCCGTGGAGACCTATTGATGTTTGATGAATCATTAAAAATAGTAAATGGTTGAATAAATGTATGATATTTTTATGGTAAATATTAGACATATTAATATTTAATTTTATATATATAGAGTGCCTCATTTGGATGTATACACGAAAAGATATAAATTGTTAAATTTGGGACCAGAATGCTGGATTTAGGAGAAAGTCATTGGATGAATAGTAAAGTTGATACGTTAGCCCACGTTGAATTTGTCAAGGAATGGTCAACCAATGATTTTTCCCTGAAATATACTTAAGTTATCTTCATGTATCAATTTGAACCACTTCATTTCGATTTTTCTAGAATTAGTTATGAATTTTCAAAGTCAGGTCACTCATCTGTTATTTGCCACAGTGAACTGTACCCGATATGAATAAAATTCCAGATTAAGAGTTTAGACTTCAATGACCCTGAAAGTGGTTCTAAGTGCTACTGAATGGTCCTTAAGACATGTAAAAATAAGGATGTGACACTGTGAACAGTAACCCGTGGAGACCTATTGATGTTTGGTAAATCATTAAAAATAGTAAATGGTTGAATAAATATATGATATTTTTATGGTAAATAGTAGAAATACTAAGATTTAATTTGATATATAGAATGCCACATTTGGAGGTATACACGAAAAGATATAAATTGTTAAAATTGGGACCAGAATGCTGGATTCAGGAGAAAATCACTGGATAAACAGTAAAGTTGAAACGTTGACCCACGTTGAATTTGTCAAGGAATGGTCAACCAATGATTTTTTCCTGAAATATAATTAACTTATATTCATGTAGCAATTTGAACCACTTCATTTATATTTTTCTAGAATTAGTTATGATTTTACAAAGTCAGATCACTCATCTGGAATTTGCCACAGTGAACAGTACCCGATGAGAATAAAATTCCAGATTAAGAGTTTAGACTTCAATGACCCTGAAAGTGGCTCTAAGTGCTACTGAATGGTCCTTAAGATATATAAAAATAAGGATGTGACATTTGCTACTAAGATTTCCTCCAAAATATCACCCCTATCTTTTCCAAACATAACAGGGTACTAGTTTGGAGAAGATGAAGCTAGGAAAGTGAGGTGTGACACATACTTTAACATGCATAATGCCTGGCAAACATGTTACAGGACTACATACCTGCTCATGAATGCAAAGCTCTAACATCGGAGCTCAAGCATTCATTTCCTTAATATGCACAGCTCTATCATATGGAGCTTGCATTGCTCTAACATTAAGAGCTTTAGCATATTTTACAAACATAACATAATGCCTTGCATTTTATGCAAGGAGTAAAAGCTCTCACTTGCTATTTCATCTGTAACATACATTAAAACATCTTATCCCTACAAAATGGAGCCTCTGTATCTGTCTACAGAGTCAACTGTAAAATCATCTTCTTGTTCATAAAATTAGAGGGAGAGGACTTATACTAGTCTATTCTTTCTTTCATGCTTAATACTTTGTTAAGCTCTGTCCTTAAACTTTGTTCTTGGCCAATCATACTTTTATTAGGTAAAGTTAACTTCGCTTCCCTTACCTCGACTGTATTCTCTTTGTTCTTAATGGAGTACATATTTTTCTATCAAAGCAATGTCAACTCTATCTTAACTGCATCCCCTTTTTACATGGATAAGGTATCTTGCTCTATTTGGAGCAACATCAACTCTAATTCGAAGGACTAGTTCCTAATTCTTAAGTAAAACTAGGTGACCAGAACTTTCATACATCATATCCCTTACTCAAGAGCCTCTCAAACTAACCCCAAAACTGAGTAGCTATTAACATTATCTGGAATATACTTGTCTCTCATCATACTAGTTTCTCGTAACTATCTGTCTCATTATCTATCTCTTATCATCTCTTTCTATTAATCCTCAAGAAATTACTGAGGCTATTTATCTTTAGCTTACTATCTCCAATATCCTGTTTATCAACTCAGTAATTTAAGATAGCTATTATGTCAAACCATCTTACCTTAACAAGGTTATATTCATTCTAAACTTTGGGGATTAACTGTCTAACTATCTCATTTACCACTTTTTCTATTGATTTATCATTACCAAGTTAAATTATCTAATTGCATGTCATATGGTATAGGAGCAACATAACTTTCTCATCATATATACTATACCCTGCATGTAATGTGAAAGGGGATCATTCATTCATTATAGCATACTCTAACATGCATAATGTGCAAGCAGATGCAATCATTTAACCATACTCTAACATGCATTTCATCATATGACAACTATAAGGAGATGCAACTGTTCATCATAACTTATGGTAACATAAGCCATATCATCATATAATTTCTTCAACCATCCATTATATGCACACTGCAATTAAACAATTAACTAGGAAAACCTTAAAGCATTCTTTTCTTTGTCACATTATTTGACAGATCCTGATCATTTATTTAGGAACTTGAGATAACTATCCATTTAACTTAGGATGCCACTTTACCCTCCTGCCAGGGTATAGACTCAACCCTTAACTGCTTTATCTAACTTTCAAGCTTTACTTTTTTTGAGACAGGGGAGTCTCTTAATCTGTGGCTACTTTTCCCTTTACTACTGCTAGTCATACTTAGTTTCATTCTATCATAACATCTCTGATCCCCTGTAAGACTTCTGTGTCCCTAGCTTGAAGGACTTCTTTGTCCTTGGCCTCATTGTAATCCATACATAGTCAGCTGCTCTCTTTCAACTAACTGGGGAGGGGTCTAGCTCACATCTCTATGCCATTCATACTTTTAAGTTTTCCCTATCCTCAAGGATCACTATCAGGCGAGAAGCTATCTCTTATTAAACCTCAATGTTCAAGTTTCCTAGAGCATTAATCTCTAATCCATAATCTTATTTGGACGATGAACAAGTAACCCATCACTAACCTCAATCTCAATTGGGACTTAAGTAATATGCTACATACTCTGTTTCCTAATCAGACCAAGTTTATCTTGCACCAGAACATCTGTTATGTGCTAAAACTTTAATCTGTACCAATCCCAGAACCTTTTCCTCTGTACCAAAATAAAACATCCTACTTTTAACCTCTCAAAGTATGTATTCGGAAGCATATTTGATTAGCAGAAGTATTACTTTGGCCCAAAAATTAAAATTTTAAAACTTACTTCTCGGGTACTGTTCATTTGGTAAATTCCAGATTGACAGTCCAACTTTAAAAATTCATAACTAATTCTACAAAAAATCGTATGAATATGATCCAAATTTCTAATTAAATTTCATTCATAACTATTTAAGGGAAAAATATAAATCTGGATATTTACTTTGCCAATCAATGCAGTTAAATCATTACTTTTTACTGTTTATATGACAAATTTTGAAAATTTCAAATTTTATCTTGTAACTTTGGAAATTCATTTCTCTTGATATACACTTCCAAATGAGGCATTTTACCTATGAATTTAAAACTATGGATGTCTAATAATTGTTTATAAGATTTTGTACATTAATTCCTTCATTTGCTAGGTCAAACTGAAGCAACAACAAAACTATTTTAGGACCTACTTTTTTACCATTTCAGTTTCCTTTCTTTAATTCTCAATAATTGTTCCAGCATGCATAAACCTTTTTTTTTGGCCTCTCATACATTCGTATACATCATGGGGTTTTACCATAATTATTTCATACATTTTTCTTTATATATATTGGCATATTACATAACATTATATAAAAAGGATAACATACATGACATGCCATTATTTGCCTACTTCTTCTCTTCCATTCCTTAGCTCATGTATCAAGCATGATTCTTCCATCATAAATAACCTATTATGGTTGTTTATGGGAGGGTGAGATTCTGGGGAATCTCAGTAGCAAATATTATCACTTAAATATGCAAGATGGATGCTAATGCATGATATGTAATTTCATTAAACTTTCTTTAATTAGTGACATACCATCATGCTAAATGAAACATCCTTACTTTCATATATCTTAGGGACCATTTGATAGCATTTAGAACCACTTTTGAGTTCATTGAAGTCCAATTTCTCAATCTGGAGTTTTACTCTTATCGAGTACTGTTCACTTGAAAATTCTAGATGAGTGACCTGACTTTGAAAAATCATAACTAATTCTAGAAAAATCTAAATGAAGTGGTTCAAATTGATACTTGAATCTAACTCAATTATCTTTCAGGGAAAAATAACTTGTTGACCATTCATTGACCAAGTCAACGTGTCAACTTTACTGTTCATCCCACTTTTTCTCCCTGAATCCAGCATTCTGGTCCCAATTTTGATAATTTATATCTCCTTGTGTAGACATCCAAATGAGTCATACTATATATCAAATCGAAGCTTGGTATGTATACTATTTACCTTAAAATTATCATACATTTATTCATTCATTTACTATTTTTAATTATGGGTCAAACATCCTCATGTCCCCACGGGTTACTGTTCATAGTGTTAATTTTCAGCAACCAACATTACATACATAAGCATACATCCATCATATATCAGTGAAACATGGCAAACAACAATTATTATTAATTAATAAGTTGTTTTACATCTAGCCATGTACATAAATTCTCATATCTCTATTGCATCTTTTCCTGCCTGAAATCTGGCAGCATAACCGCTACGCTTCATCTTCAGAAAGTAACTGATCTTGTACAGATTCGATAATTCCTATGAGAACTACCATTCTACGTAAGTACCCAGGAAAGACTGGATGAACCGGCTAGGTCCACTCACTTCCAGCCTCCTTAGACAGTACCTACGTACACAGTACGTATCAGCTGCTTTCCTCATCTTGTCATAATTTCGGCAGTATAAAGGCGTCTCTTAAAATTCTCAAAATTCACTTTGACATAACCTCCCCTGTAATGGTTTACTTATTGGGATGAGATTCGGGGGAATCTCAGTAGCAACAATCATAACAATATATGTAATGCAGAGTGACAGTGCTTGCTTGTGATTGTGTACAGATAAGTATGCTGCGTGCTTCTATGCTTAATAACATATGATCATAGCATTATAGCAGAGCTTCAGACATAACATATAAGACAACAATCCAACCAAACAATAGCACAACAAATCACAAAGCCATTACATAAAAACTAGGATTAGTTACTACCTCAAAGGCTTAGCAGAACTCTACTATCTCTATTCTGCTTTCAGCTCCGCCAGAACTTCCTTTCTTTCTTTCTTCCTCTCACTTTCTCTCTCTAGCACTTCCTCCTCTCTCTTATCCTTGCTTGGCCATGGCATATGAATGAATGGAGGGGGTATTTATAGTTTTGGTCAATGGCATTCCTGTAATTTTGAAGCCATCTGATCCTGTGGTCCTGGTTTTTCCGGAATTTCCTATTTTTCTTTATTCCTTTTACTGCATCATGCATGAAACCATCGTGGACACCTCAGTGGACACCTAATCAGTCACATGTCTCATATGGCGAAATTGAGGCCTTCTTGAAGCTTTCCAGTCCAATCTGGTACCAGTCCGGTCAGATTTCCCATAAACTGGACTCACCGGCTAAGATTGTGCCACGTGTCCTCAACTTTTTCTTCCTCCTCTATATTGGCTCCATGTGTCATCTTACTGGCACCTATCACGCCATCCAATGCTATCCAGATAAATCCAGGACTTTATCTGATCACCTCCTCAGTTATCGTGCCGACCGAGTAACTTTACTTTATTGAAACAACATTAAAATAGTATTTTAATGCCACTTTTTCCCACATACTTCATGGGCTACGTTTTTGGGCCTTGGAATATTATCTTGTCTCTCTGATCAAGCTCAAGTACTTTGATGGCTCGATTCCCACGAAATAGTCCTTGGCAAATTACCAAAATACCCCTGAGTGCCCTTTCTTGCGCTATCTTAGCCCTAAAGGTAAAATCGTCATTTTACACCTTTCTGTACCCTGTCAGGGTATATACTGACTCTAAGTAACTTTATCTGTATGTGCCTTGGCTCCTGTGCCTATCCGGGGTTCTACTGGACACTGGCCCACCTATCAGTCCAAGGGTCTTACTGGGCCTTTGATGGAGCCATTATTGGGCCTTTCAGGGTCCACTACCTTCATGGCACGCATTACGAGGAATCCTCCCTTTCAATGATTATTGAATATTTTATCTATTATACACCGTTTATACACATATCCGGACACCGGCTTCTTCTGTCCGATACACTGGCCTGCGGTGTTCAGGCATCTCTGTGAGTCATATCAGTCATCTGACTGAGGTCATCCGAACTCATTCAGTCCTTTTTTAAATACCGATAAATCTTCCTATCGGATACCCGGAGGCCTCACACTCCCGTCTGGATTTTCTGATTTGTGAATAACTTTTTCTACAGGCCTCTTATCGGTATTCTGTCAGTTTCCTGACATCCGCCCCATAAGGACGCATCATCTTGTAATTTCTCACTTATATCTGAAATCTAGGATATCCGGTAGGAATTTTTATAACTTTTGGACTATCAGATCAATTCTGGCTATCTGGAGTCTTGAAAAATTCCTGTATTAAGCCAGATTACCGAGCGTTACTTGCTCTCTCTACTGGTGAAATCTGGGACTGAAATGCTTTCGGACAGTCCAAACCACTTCCTGCCTGACTTTCTTTAATTACAATTTAGCCCCAGGGAACTTTTCTTCTTTTCAATTAAGTCCCTTTCTATTTGGCTAAAATTACACTTAAGGACCCCACATTTTTGTCTACTTTTCCTTTTTGGCTTTATACTTTTCATAATTGCATCTAAGTCATTCCATTTCCTTTCTTTACTTTACTAGGTCTAAGGGCATTATTGTCTTTTCATATCTTACCAGAGTATTCTCTGACCCTGGCCAACTATCCAGATACCCTTTCTTGACTGTCTAACCTTAGCCAAATGACCAAAATACCCTTTACTCATCCTTCAGTTATTCTATAACATAAGGGCATTTTTTGTCATTTTGCACATTTTTCCCGGACACCGGCCCCTCTTACCACTGAACTGCTATTATGGGCCTGGGCCTTCCCTGGTGTCACTACGGGCCTTAGAAAACACTGTATGGCCTCTGGTCATAGTCCGATCATCTCTATTCGAACTGCTCTTCCTTTACCGATTATAACTGTAAATTCCCATCTTCGAGAATTTTTACAGAAAAATATGGACCTCAAATCAAAATTCTGTGTTGCGTCATTCAACCCGGAATCCTTTTCTCTATCTCCTGATATTTGCAGATATTTTATCCGGACCGGGCTATTTTTGCCTGAAAGTACGCTCCCGCGCACACTTTTCAAAAATGACCATTCTACCCTTGGTCACATTTCTAATTCTTTCATACACATAGAGACCTCATATGCACATTTCACAGTTCAGTGAAATGATCAGCATAATTTTCTCTATTTTCTGACAAAATATGGTACTCATCGGCTACCAGCCCTATCTTTCCCATAATTACGATTATGCCCTTGAATTCTCTTTCTGGCATCTCTAGGCCTAAAAATTGGGGTGTTACACTAAATACTTTGTATAAAAATACATGCCATAGGAAACATGTTATTAATAACATATTCAATATCATTTATCTTGTCACAACATCATTCAATTATTATATACATGTCAACACATAAGCATACCACATTAAGCACATAAAGAGGTAAGTCCACTACCTTAAAACTTTATCCTTTTCTTTTTGTCCCCTTTGCCTCCAACCAAACATTGGTTGCTTGCTCATCATATTTAACTCATTTTCTTTGACATATCATGGCCCTAAACACAATTAAATTGTGTATACAACTCATTAGAGTCATTACATAAATATTGTACTTCAAGTTCCTTAAAACCCTTAACCCTAAATTTAATTCTTGGAGTTAGTGGTTTAGCTTTGCAATAATTATTTCCTTAGACCAACCTTACATAATTTTATCCAAGGAATCTAAATATGATCTTGGAATTATGAAAATCAAATTCCTCCTATGAAATCTGTCCATGACCGTACAACACCTTCATAAATTCTAAAATTTCTCATTTTAATTCTAATGCTTCCAATACTTGTTTCTCTTTATCCTACACAATTTTTCATTTTAAAACCATTGGAAGCATCAAAATGATGAAATTGTAACTCCTACCCAGCTGCATGAACAGTGATAGAAAGAGTTTCAAGATTACAATTCCAAGATTACATTATTTCCTAAGCTCAAACTACTTAATTCTAGCTTGTTTAAGCTTGTCTAAACATTCCATGATTTAGAAAAATGGTGTTTCAACCATTCAAATCTAAGAAAAATCTTCCTTCAACATAATACAAAGGTAGGAGGAAGAAGTTAACTTGGATCCTTGCTTGTTTAGCTACTTGATTTTCCTCTTCTTGCTTGAAATCTATTTTGGCAGTACCTCCCCATGGTTCCCAATGCTTGGCATGAATGTGCAGAAATGAGAGGGTATATATAGAAAAGTTTGGGTTGAAATGGATGGCTAGGCTGTAATCTTTCACTATTTGATCAAATAGTCCATATTCATTCTTGCATCAAGCTTGCCCTAGAAGCCACTTTATGACATCATCCAAGACAAACTTTAGGGCCTTGTTTGGTACAATTTAGGTCTAGGATCTAATTGGAAAAATTTTAGTCTAATCCGGTACCAACCAAGTCAAATTTCATAAAAATCAGACTATTTAATAACTCTAATTTTTTAAGATTCCATTATATATTTTATAACCTTAAATCTAGTATCCAGATTTTTTTCTACCATTGGCATTGTTGAACTGGGTATTTATCTACTTACCATCCCTTAGAAAAGACTAAAATGCCCTTGGTTCACTATCTTACACTATATTAGCCTTAAGGGCATAATTATCATTTCACACCTATTTACATCTTATTAGTGCATATACTGACTCTGATTAATCATTCATGTATCTCCTTTAGTGTTTTAACCCTATCTAAATGATAAAAATACCCTCCATCCATCTCTTATTCAGTATTACAACACAGGGACATTTTTGTAATTTTACTTAACATAATTGCATTTTCATAATTTTACATTTTTACGGTCTTTATTAACACTGGCCCACATACCTATCTAAAAGTATTATTGTTCCTATGAGATACCATTTTGGGACTTCTACGTGGTTCCTTGCCTTCATGTGCTCAACTCCTAAGAAATTCCCCCAAAAAGTAGTTATCAAGTGTTTTATTCTACTATAAATTCTATAATAAATTCTACATAACTCCTTTTTGAGTTCTATTATTTTCATAAATTCTAATATTAATTATAAGAATTTACTGTAAAATTTTATCTGATTCTGAAATCCGGAAGATACTGTACTAATTTTTCCAAACTTCATAAATTTATATCAATTCATCGGAACCACAAATAAAAATTCTGTGTTGCGTTAAACTGATCAGAATAATTTTCTCTATTTACTTGTAAAATTTAGGACTGAAATGGGCTTTGACAGTTTTGGGCCTTTTCTGGCTTAGCTTTCCATAATTATCATTTTGCCCCTGAACTTTTGAAAATTGCACTTTAGTCCCTCAACTTTTTATAATTACACTTAATGGTCCATAACTTATGTCTACTTCTATTTTGCACCATGGAACTTTTAGTCTTTTCAGTTTAGTCTTTCTCTTTCTTCAAAGCTCATCTACGTTTATCATTTCTTCTTATCATCGTCATAATCCATTCCAAAACTCTTTCCTCTATCTATCCCTTACAGGTTCCACTGTCTGTTCCAGACAAATAGGAAAAATTAGGATGTGATAGCCTCTATTAATACATGATGGTGTGCTTTGTCGCTTCCTGGTAGGGCAGGCCCTAGTGGCTCTTTTCATCCTCTTGTGTGGCGATATGCCTTGTATGACTCCTTTGGTCTTCCTGCATAGGGATAGGCCCTTATGGCTCTTGTATTATGGTTATGTTGGTTACCATCATGTGATGAGGCCTCTATTAATGCATGATGGTTGGCTCTATCGCCTTCTGTGTGGGGCAGGCCCTAGTGGCTCTTTTCGTCCTCCTACATGGAGATAGACCTTTCATGGCTCCTTTCATCCTTCTACATGGGGATAGGCTTTACGATACTTGGATTGTGATTATGGGATTGCATTTGCATTATGACATTTAAAACTATTTATTATTAATTATGATATTACTAGATATCTGTCCCACTTGACAGCTCACAAAAACCATATTAGTATGTATAATGAGTAGGAAATATTTGTTACTGAGATTTTTGTCTCACCCCATGGTTATTAACATTTGTTCAGGTGATAGTCTCATGCTAAGGTCTCCAGGAAGGCTTCAGAGGCTTGATTAGTGCATATCAATTGTATAGCCTCTTTCTTTGATTTATATGTGGAATAGTTGTATATTGCTACAATAGGGATCAATTTGTATACTTTGATATGATATGATACTCTATTTGAATTTGATGCTGGGAATATGTGCTGGTAGTGTGTTGAGGCCCTAGGCTATTGCTTGTGATTTGTTGATTGTGGATCCACTTTTGCAATGTGTGAAAATGATAATTTATTTATGAATAAGTATTATACATAACTTTGGTTGTGAAGTAGGTTGATGTGACGTTATTCCTAGGTTTGATGCCCAGGAGCCCATTTGAGATGATTGTGAGGAGAACTATGATAGTGGTATTAAAGGGGGGCTCAAACCGTATAACCATTAGTGGGGTCGAATATTTTCTATCATGGTTTTATGTCATGTACTTATTTTTACCCTCAGTTATGATCAATTAAAAGTAGTTTGAATCTCTTTAAAACCTCTTTAACTTATAAAAAATAAATTTTCAAAAATTAAATCTGCGGGTACTATTTATTTGGTAATTTCATATTTAAGACCCAATCTTAAAAATTCATAATTAAATCTAAAAATATCAAAATATAGTGGTTCAAATTTCTATTGAAAGCTATTTCATTAAACTTTGAGGGAAATATATCAAGCTGAGGTTTCATTGTCCAAGTGAATACAATTTATGCGTTAAAAACCACTGTTCATTTGGAAAATATGAAAATTCCAGTTTTCTAGCCTTAACTTCAAAAATTTATTTCTCCTTGCTTACTTATTCAAATGAGGCATGTTACCTATGAATTTAAAGATCAAGACAAGTTTCTTTAAGCTCATAAAATTTTGTGGAAAAATTCTTTCATTTTCTATGCCAAATTGCCGTCTAAACCTCACTGCCTCTGGACACTTCTTTTACCTCATTCCAGATTTTATTTCTAATTTTGAAAAATCATAATAATTGAAAACTTAACCAATTGAGGCGTTCTTGGTTTCTATTGAAATCTCTGTATCTTAGCTATATTCATACCAAATTTGACATCATAACTCATGTTAAGTCACTGAAATCCCTATCATAAGGTCACTGCCTTACATTACATATATACTATTGTGCACTGTTGCATTCCATAATATCATATAACCAAATTATCTTATAATACAAGTGATAAACTCATATTTGTATTGATTTTAGTGTGGTTAAAGAGAGTTTTATTATTGATTTATGTCCCCATTTATTAATATATTGAGCAACTAATAAATAAAATAAAAATAGAACAAGTGGAAATTAATTGATGTGATTTTATTGATTAATTGGACAAATAATCTGTTTATTTTAATTGTCCATTATAAACCAATGCACTAATAGAATGAATAGAAAGGAGGGGACAGCTGGACAAGAGGAAATGGAAGCATGTGCTGCTGGATAAGGAGCCTTCATGTGGGAATGCTATATGGCTAAAGGAGCTGATGACATGTGATAGCACATGGGTTAGATTCGTGAATTGAGGAGCTGAAGCAAGTGGGAAAGGATTCATCCATGTGCTATAACAAAATGCATAACACACCTCACGCACATCACACCTGATCTATTTCATTCTATCACTCTCACACTCATTCCACATTCTGCTATATATTCCATACACTATCTGACGTAGAGGGAGGAGATACATCATCACATATTAGACTACACATCATTCACGTATCACACCACATCACTCTCATCCTTTTCCACTCCATCATATCACATTCCACTAGATCTACTCATGCCATCTCCATCTTCTCTATCCTTCTCCATTTCTCTTATGCAATTTTCCTCTATTCTAGTCAATAGAACCAGAGGAAAGTTGATAAGACACAATTTGTGTATGGTTTCTGTGACATTTTTAAGGGTTTTATGATAACTTTATCATTCATTTTATGCATGTAATTATGTATTTATGGTGATACATGATTGTGCTTGGCAATGTGCTCTTTAAAGGGTAAAATGGTAAATTAACTCCTCCAAAATGCATATATGTTATTCCTTTACTGGTGGGACTTTTATAGTGAGCTTTAATTTTGAATCGCAGGTACTTTGGAGGAGAACCAAGGACTAATGTTAGCAGAAAAAAATCATAAGAGAGAATCAAATCAAGGAAGTAGCTTCTGTGGCCTTTAGTCACGACCAAAGTGTCCCCAGGTCGTGACCTGAGTTCTTTTGGGAAGTTTCTCTACGTTTACAAGTCACGACCAAAACATGGATTTGGTCGCGACTAAAGAAGACAGTCGTGAAGCTGCATATTTTTTATTAGGTCAATCTGAGGATAAAAGAAGGGGAAGCTGCTGATGCAAGAGAGGCTAGTTTTTGACCTGATTAGGCTATGAAGCAGTGCTCGAACTCTCTCTTAACTCACTCTACTACCTACACATCATCTCTATCATTCATCTTTCTATCACCCCTTCTGCTTTCTTCATGGCATTATATCTAGGCAGCGATTGCAGCATAGTAGGAGTCATGATAGGCTAAATCCTTAGTCTCTTGGTGATAAATCTCATATCTTGAGCTCATGGACTGCACTGGGGAGTTTTCTATTTTAATCTGCACCTTTTTCATGTTTTGATGTTGCTGGATCTAGGGTTTTCATTATTGAACAAGGGATTGAATGTCGATTGATTATTATCAGATTAGACAATTGTCATTGACTTTGGATGCTTTGAATGTTTATTTTTAATATAATATTTTAGTTTCAATTTTAAGATAGTTGGACTATTATCAACGATCGTTGCTAATTAATTCAATTGCTTGAAATCTAGGGTTTGTCGATCGACGATTATTCGAGGGCATTTTCATCATCTGATTTAAATTACACACTAAGTGGTTTTTAATAGTTCATTAGGAGTTTTTAAACTAGCTTTGAGCGAAGGAGTTTAAGAAATATTAATGCTCTGGACTCAATCGATTGATTGGGGTTTTATTTAAGACTTAGTGATTTCAAAACTCCTATATCAAGTTTAGAGCAAGGATAGATGTGTTTTTATCATCAAGAGTTTGTCATAACATATTTCTTTCACAAACCAACTCATTTTCATCTTAATCAAAAATACAAATGACTCCACTAGGAAAGATTACTTTCCCTGACCCTTTATTGATCAAATGCTTGAGAGATTAGCAGGAAAAAAGTTATTATTGTTTCCTAGATGGATATTCAGGATATTTCCAAATTTCAATAGACCCAAGGGACCAAGAAAAGACCATATTTACATGTCCTTTTGGTACATATGCTTATAAAAGAATGCCATTTGGTTTGTGTAATGCTCCTGGCATATTTCATCGTTGTATGCTTTCTATATTTGTTGATCTCATTGAAAAATGCATGGATGTGTTCATGGATGATTTTACTGTATATGGTAATTCTTTTGATGAGTGTCTTGAGAGCCTTGATAGAATCCTTGATAGATGTATTGAGAAAAAATTGGTTTTGAATTTTGAAAAGTGTCATTTCATGGTTGATCATGAAATAGTACCTGGATATCTTATATCTAGCAAGGGAATTGAGGTGAATAAAGTGAAAATTGAAATAATTTCCTCGTTGCCCTACCCCACAAATTTAAAAGAATTTCAATATTTTCTGGGGCACATTGGATTTTATAGGTGATTCATCAAAGATTTTAGTAAAATTGCTTTGCCACTCTCAAAACTTCTGCAAAAAGACACTTAATTTGTTTTCTCTACTATTTGCAAAGAGGCTTTTGGAAAGTTGAAGGATAGGTTGGTTTCTCCACCTATCCTAACTTCACCAAATTGGGATCTTCCTTTTAAACTATCATGTGATGCTTCCAATTATGCTGTGGGAGTCATGATAAGTCAAAAGGAAGGTAATTTATCTAAAGTGATTGCATATGCCTCAAAAATACTTAATGCTACTCAAATTAATTATACCACTACTGAGAAGGAATTATTTACAATCGTAGCGGCTTTGGATAAATTTAGAGCTTATCTCATTAACTCCAAAGTTGTTGTCTACATAGATCATACAGCTGTCAAGTATTTGTTCCATAAACCTCAATCTAAGCCAAGACTTCTATGATGGATGCTACTGCTTCAAGAGTTCGACATAGAGGTGAGGGATCGAGTTAGAAATGTGAACTATGTTGCAGTCCATCTAAGCAGATTACCAACAAAGACAAGTAGAGTACTTATTTGTGATCTTATTTATGATTCTTTCCCTGATTAATCTCTTTGTTTGGTTGCTATTGTAGAACCTTGGCATGCTCATTTAGTTAATTTCATTAAAAATGGTCTAATCCCATCACATTTGTCTAGATTTCAGGCCCAAAAGCTCAAGAGTGAATCCAAATACTTTATTTGGGATAAACCATATCTGTGGAGGCTATGCTCAGATCAAGTATTAAGATGCTATGTCTTAGACCAAGATCACAAATCAGTTTTAGAAGCCTATCATTCATGGGTTTGTGGTGGTCATTTTGGGGGAAAAAGGGCTACACAAAGGGTCCTTGAATCTGGTTTCTATTGGCCTTCCCTTTTTATAGATGCTTTTGAGTTTTGTAGAGCCTGTAATAGATGCCAAAGATTTTGGGGGATTAGCAAAAGATATGAGATGCCGCAACAGCCTATTTTGTTTTGTGAGGTTTTTGATGTCTAGGGAATAGATTTCATGGGACCTTTTCCACCTTCAGCAGGGTTAATTACATTTTATTGGTTGTAGACTATTTATCTAGGTGGGTAGAGGCCATCCCTACAAGACTAGATGATCCCCAAACGGTCTCCAAGTTTCTAAGGTCTCATATCTTTAGTAGATTTAGAGTACCGAAAGCAGTAATCAGTGATCAAGGCACCCATTTTTGCAATAAGTTAATCAATAACTTATTGGCAAAATATGGTGTAACTCATAAAGTCTCAACCCCATATCACCATCAAACTAATGGTCCAGCAGAGGTTTCTAATAGGGAGATAAAGCACATTTTAAAAAAGATTGTTAAGCCATCCAATAAGGATTGGAACTTAAGACTTGATGATGCTTTATGGGCGTACAAAATAACTTTTAAAACCCCTCTAGGCATGTCTCCTTATAGTACAGTTTTTGGGAAAGCTTGTCACATGCCTGTGGAGATAGAGCACAAGATATTTTAGGCTATGAAAGCTTGTAATGAGGACCTTGTAGAAGCTAGTTCAGAGCGGTTGTTCTAGATTCAAGAACTAGAAGAGATTAGATTGGATGCCAATAGCAACTCTGAGACCTACAAACATAAAAGAAAGGCAATCCACGATGCCCATATTCTGAGAAAGAGGTTTAAGGAAGGTGATAGATGTCATATCCTAATTTTTAGTCATAGAAGCCCAAGTAAGGGTAAGATCGTAATTTTAGAAAATTCCCAAGGGCATAATAGTCATTTTAAGGAAGAAAGGGGCTAAAGTGAGAAGTCTAAAAGTTCAATGGTGCCAAAAGGAAGTAGATATAAGTTTTGGGCCATTATATGTAATTATGATAAGTTAAGGGACTTAAGTGTAATTTCTAAAAGTTCAGGGGCAAAATGGTAATTATGAAAAGTTGAGCCGGAAAAGGCCCAAAAATACCCAGAAATAGTTTAGTCTCAATTTTTACCAGTAGATAGAGAAAATTATTCTGATCAGTTTAACCCAACACAGAATTTTGATTTGAGGTCTCGAAAAATTGATATAAATTTCTAAAGATTGAGGAATTAGTGCAGTATCCTCTGGACCTTAGAATTGAATGAAATTGGGGAGTAAATTCTTATAAATAATATAAGGATTTATGATACTGACAGAAGTCAAAAAAGAATCCTGTAGCATAAATTATAGAATTTAAGGTGAAATTGAACACCGATAAAGGGTTTTGAGGAAACGTAAGAAATTTTTATCAGGACTTCTAGGTTTTAGAAAATTATGAAACTTTGCAGAGAATTCATTTTATATTAGAATGAATTTCTAAAAATGTTAAAACTATTAAAATAGGTATTTAGCATTTATTCCAAGATCAGGCTAATTTTAAAGATATCGGTATAAGGGAAGTACATTGGGATTTATGCCAATTAGCTATTGGACCTAAAAGAGTCTCAAGATTTTTTCCTAGGGCATCCCAATAAGTCCCAAAAGTTGTCTTGGAGCCCAAGTCCAATAATGAATAATATATGAATTTTTAAAAAAGAAAAGGAAAAAAGAAAAAAAGGAGAATTAGGGTTTTGCACATGGTGGGCCCACAAGCTTTACACATGGAACTAAGAAGAGAAAATGAAGATTATCCCATGTGCTAAAATGTAATAAAATAATATAAGAATTAATATAATGATGATTAAGGTTAATTAATCCAAAAACCAACCAATCAAGATCAAGATTAAGCCATTGTAATAATTAGGACAAGTGAGGACATTATGGACCCAAAGTGCCAAAGTTTTGGCTATAAATACCCCCTCCCATTCTTCACAAAACCGTGGCCTAAGTGTACCCTTGGGGAAACTCTTGTCATCCAAAATCTCAACCAAGATAAAGACAATTCAAGGCACTTGAAGACTAAAGTAGCTAAGGCATAAGGTAAGCAATCCTTCATAGTTTATTTGTAAGTGTTTTGGAAGGATGAAACCTAAGTTTTAATGAAAGAAAAGTGAGATATTCCCTTGGTATGCTTGCTGTCCAAATTGTAAGTTGAAGGAGGAAGAAGGAAATAAAGATAGAACTAGGTGATTAAGGCTTAGATAAGTTGGCTTTGAAGATTGGTTGTTGAATTAAGTTGTGCTCTTGACTTTGCCATGTTAAAGGCCATGTGTCCTAGGGCTGTTCTGCATAAATAAGGATGAATTTGAATGATCTAATGCTTCCATTGAATTTAAATGATGATTTTATGTAGGATTGGATAGGTTTAGAATCTTGGGAAGCATTGGAATTGAAAGTTGTCATTTTTAAGTCTTCTTTGTTACTGTTCACACGTATGAACAGTGATTAGAACTTCATGATTTTGATGCTTCCAATGGTTTTAAAATGAAAAGTTGTGTGGGATAAAGTAGAGAAACAAGTATTGGAAGCATTGGAATCAAAATGAGAATTTTGAAAGAATCATGTACATTTTCGGTTCTATCTAGAATTGAAGGAGCCAGAATTTCATGATTCTAATCTCATAAATAGATTGAAAATGTGAAATTGTGTAGGGTAAAGTCAAGGTACAAATTAATTCAAAGGACAAGATAATTAACCACAAATTAAGTTAAATTCAATGTCTTTATATACCAATTGATTTGGGTCATGATGAATGAATGAATATGTGATGTTTAGGATTTGATTTGTGTGTTCAAGAGGACAACCTTACTTCAAGGAAAGGTGACAAGAAAGAGGATAAGGAAAAGTAAAGAATCAAGGTAGTGAACTCACCCATTTCTTGTATACTCGATGTATATGCTTGTGTGTTGATATGTTTGTGATAGGTGATGATGATGTATGGTAAGTATGAATGATATATGCTCTGCTTTTATGAGGTTATAGTCATGCATGATAGGAATAGGCATGGAGAATAATGGTATGCAAATGGAAACATGTCATGCACTTACATTCATCTTGTATGCATTGAATGGTACCGTTTGTTGGAGATTGTGCCCTAGGGGCCAATCATTATCTTAGGAACATTGTTGATTTATGAATTTCTTAATTATGTTATCATATTATTTGCATGTTTACTATGATGACAATCCTTGGATAACTCGTGATCTTATCCTAAATGTCCCTGGTCGGTCATCTATGCGGGAGCAGAGATGAAATAAGGCCAGTATGACTTTGAAGATATATAGAGATATAAATCAAAGTCCTAAGCACATGTAAGAGTACAGGGTGTTGGACCGACCCGCTATGAGAGAGCTGCATGGGTCAAGTCTTAAGCTTCTCTCATATACAAGCCATGCCACTATGCCCTTTGACCTGAGATCATCATAGATTCCTACATGACAAACGCTCAGCTTTGACCTAGTCAAAAGTCACTTTTGACCGAGTGATCATAAAGGCTATGCTCGGGCTTAGTGGTTTTTCATGCGAAGGAATGTGAAGGTCAAGATGGAATTTGTCCCTCACATTCATAGAGAGATATTACTGGGCCCCTCGATGAGTGAGTCTGAGAAATGTATGGCCATACTGGAATGGAAGGGTAGTTCCATTTCTATATTCAGACTACTCAGGGATCGAGAAAGTAACGGTCAGGAACAGGAGGATGACGTTCTCCATGCCTCATCCTTGACCGAAATATCGTGTGACAAAAGGGACGTTATATGGTTGTATGAAAGGTTACATCGTTTATCGATCCTCATATGTTTTGGGTAGTCGTAATGCCTTGCTAGAGACCGCTTACGACTTGTGGGTTAGTATAGTAACTGGCCCACTGCCAACTTCATATGGGCCTACAGGGTCGCACACAAAATAGCCTAATGCGAGCTATGATGTCCAGATTCATTGAATCTAAGAGATGTCTGGATTCAATGAATAGTCTAGGGTTAATTTATATATTTTATATATATTTGTATATATATATTATATATATAATATAAGAGATATTTGCAAGATTTAATTTATAAGGATAAATTAAATTTCTATCACTTTTGAATTTAAATTTAAATGGATGTGATCTATTTGAATTTGAAATTCAAATTGATAAGATATCTCAAATTTGATTTATGAGAATAAATCAAATATAATTCTGTCTTATCTTTATTTTAAATTAAATAAATAGGTACATTAAATCTGTGGGACGGATTTAATATAAACCATATTTATTTAATTAGTTTCTTATTAAATTATGCAATATATGATATTGTATTAATTCAGAATTAATATAAGATTAATTCTGAAGCCCGGCCCTATTAGAAGCCCGATAGCTTCCTATATATTTGACATTAGGGGCTAGGGTTCTGGACATCTCTACACACACATTCAGACGTGAGAAAAGGGGGCAGGGAGAGTGCAAAAGGTTTGCAGATAAGAAACTGCCGAAATAGAGACGGTGAGGACGGAATCCCTAGAAAGCCCTAGAGGGACAAGAGGTGCTAGCACGTCGTTCGCGATTGGAATGCTGTTCGTGTGGATACCGGTAGAGGAAGCCGATCTGAGCTGTCGACTTCTTGCGATCGACCAGACACGAAGCAAGGTCGCGACCTATTGACACTGAGGTCGTGTAATACCCCAATTTTCAGGCCCAGAGACTCAGAAAGTGAGCCTGAAATAGATAGACTATCAGACTCCTTTGAACAGAAGTCCTAAAAACATACAGAGGGTTTTTAGGGACTAAACTGCAAATAAGTCAAAGATCAAGGGCTTATAGGTAAATAGTGAAAGTCCCTAAAGATATAGTGGCTATTTATGCAAGGAAAGGGGTTAAATTACAAAAGAAAGAAAATGTAGGGACTTAGATGTAATTATGAAAAAGTTTAAGGCCAAAAAGAAAAGTAGACAAAAAGGTGGGGTCCTTAAGTGTAATTTTTGCCAAATAAAAAGGGATTTAATTATAAAGAAGAAAAGTTTCCTGGGGCTAAAGTATAATTAAAGAAAGTCAGGCCGGAAGTGGTTTGCACTGCCCGACAGCATTTCAGTCTCAAATTCTACCAGAAGGTAGGGCAGGGGACGCCGGGTAACCCAGCCTAATACCGGAATTTTTGAAGACTCCAGATAGCCAGAAATGGACTGATCGTCCAAAACTTATAAAAATTCCTACCGGATATCCTAGATCTCAGATATAAGTGAGAAAATACAGGATGATGCGCCTTTATGGGGCGGATGTCAGGAAATTGACAGAATACCGATAGGAGGTCTGTAAAAAGATTTATTCACAAAATAGCAAATACAGACGGGAGTGTGAGGCCTCCGGGGATCCGGGTAGGAGATTTATCGGTATTTTTAAAGGGGCTGAATGAGATCGGATGACCTCGGTCAGATGACCGTTATGACCCACAGGGATGCCTGAACACAGTAGGACACTGTATCTAGGAAAAGGAGCCGGTGTCCGGAAAGGTGTATAATCGGTAAATAATAATTAAAATATTTAGTGAACTGTGACAGAGGAAGATTCCTCGTAATGCGGGCCATATAGTTAATGGACCCAGGAAGCCCAAAAAATGGCGCCATTAGAGTCCCAATAAGGCTCTTGGACTGATAGGTGGGCCAGTGTCCAGCAGAACCCCGGAAAAGTGCGAAATTACGAAAATGCCCCTCTGTTGTACAAAAAGGGCAGTAGACGAATGAAGGGCATTCTGGTCATTCTGGACAGTCCCAGAGGTCAAGACATGTCTAAATAAGGTTGACTAGAGCCAGTATAAGCTTTGACCAGGTCCAGAAAGGTGTGAAATGACGATTTTGCCCTTAGGGTTAAAATAGGACAAGATAGGGCACCAAGGGCATTTTGGTCATTTCGCAGGGGATCTGTAACTGAGTCTGGACCCAGTATTAAAAAGTTAATGATATAAGGGGTCTAGATACTAAATGTGAGGCCAGTAGACATAAAAAGGATCTTCAGAAACATCAGATTCAGAAAACGGCATGTTTTTCGAGGCGATGGACCGGGCCGGTACCGGATTGGATCGGAAAGCTTCCAGAACCTCCAAATTTCGTCACATGAAGCATATGGGTGGTGAGGTGTCCTATGAGGTGTCCCATGAGGTGTCCAGGGTGATGCAGTAAAAGGAAATTAAAGAAAATAGGAAATTCCAGGAAAAACCAGGACCAAAGGATCATAAGTCTTCCTAATTACAAGATTGCCATTGCTCAACACTATAAATACCCCTAGCTCTTCATTTTCACGCCAAGAAGCATTCTTAGAGGTAGAAAGAAGTTCTTGAGAGAGAAAGTGTGAGGAAGAAAGAAGTAAGGAAGTTCTGGTGAAGTTGGAAGTAGTAGGGAAGTTCTGAAGCTCTGCTTTTGAGGTAGTAACTAATCCTAGCTCTTATGTAATGTCTTTGTGATGTGTTGTTTTGTTTGGTTGGATTGTTGTCTTATATGTTATGCTTGAAGCTCTATTCCAATGCTATGATCATATGTTATTGAATATGGAAGCATGCAGCATACTTATCTGTACACAATCACAAGCAAGCACCGTCACTCTGCATTACATATATTGTTATGATTGTTGCTACTGGGATTCTTTTGAATCTCATTCCCATACATAACATTACAGGGGAGGTTCTATCAAAATGAAATTTGGAAATTTTAAGAGACGCGTTATGCTGCCGAAATTCCGGCAAGAAAGCAGGAACAGGGAAAGGAACTGATACGTACTGTGTACGTAGTGCTGTCTAAGGAGGCTGGAAGTGAGTGGACCCAGCAGGTTCATCCAGTCTTTCCTGGGTACTACGTAGAATGGTAGTTCTCATGAGGGAATTACCGAATCGGTACAACATCGGTTACTTTTCTAAAGAAGAATTGTAGCAGTTATGCTGCCGGATTTTAGACAGTGAAAAGATGTAATAGAAATTTGAGGGGATTGATCATACACTGATATACAACAGTTGATTATCTAATAATAATTATTATCTGGCATGTATGACTAATATGTGATGGTTGTATGCATGTGTATGTGAAGATTGAATGCTGAAAATAGGTTCAGTGAACAGTAACTCGTGAGGACCTATGCATGTTTGATAAATCATTAAAAATAGTAAATGATTGAATTAATGCACTAAATTTTTATGGTAAAAATTAGATATACTAAGATTTAATTTGATATATAGAATTCCCCATTTGGATGTCTGTACGAAAGGATATAAATTGCCAAAGATGGAACCAGAATGCTGGATTCAGGAGAAAATCACTGGATGAACAGTAACTTTGAAACGTTTACCCACGATGAATTGGTCAAGTAATGGTCAACCAATGATTTTTCCCTGAAATATAATTGAGTTAGCTTCATTTATCACTTTGAACCACTTCGTTTTGAGTTTTCTAGAATTAGTTATAATTTTTCAAAATCAAGTCGCTCATCTGGAATTTGCCACATGAACAGTACCGAAAGAGTAGAATTCCAGATTGATAGTTTGGACTTCTATAACCCTGAAAGTGGTTCCAAATGCTACTGAATGGTTCTTAAGATGTATAAAAATAAGGATGTGACATTTTGGTATCAGAGCAAAGGATTCTGGCTTAGGAAATGCTCTGAATAGATAAATTATAGAGATACCCTGATAAAGCTGTCATAATTGACACTAAGTTAGTGATCACGGGAAGTTGAGGTTGTGACGAGATAGGTCTTGTGTAACGACTAATATATATAGGTAAGTTAAAGGTTTAGAAAAGCCCAGTAAAGGTAAAGCTTTTAGATGAATAGGTAGTATGATATTAATATGTTCACTTTTCTTTTGAGATTGACGAGGAGCAAGATGGTGAACACAAGACGAGGACGTAGAACTAGAGTGGAGGAGCCACACATAGAGGAAGCTGGTAACTCCAATGAGGTAGATCCTATGCAAGTCATCCTTGCTAGACTAGATCAGTAACAGAGAATGATGGAAGAAATAAGGGCGGAACAAGTTCGCCAAGATCAAGAACGAGATTCTACTATCGCTACGGCGGTTGCTGCTGCAGTTGCTAGCTTACAACAGTCTGAGAAGGAGGTAGTACCAGAAAATGATGTAGAACCCGAACCTCAGTCAAATCATGGGCAGATTGGAATAAATAGACATCAAGGGTCTATAGGAAATAACAATAGTCAGGAAAGTCTTCATACATGGATGGAACAATTCCAGAAGTTTAATCCGCCTATGTTTGAAGGAACTTTTGACACTCAAGTATCCGAGGATTGGGTTAGCCAGTTAGAGAAAATCTTTAAGATTTTAGAATGTCCCACTGAAAGAAAGGCTCAGATGGCAGTTTACAAGCTAGAAAAGGAGGCCGATCGGTGGTGGAGGAACACAGAAGTAATTCTGCAATCAAGAAATATTCCACTCACATGGGAAGTATTTCTTGAGCAGTTCAACGAGAAATATTTTCCACAGTCAGTAAGGGATGAGCACGAAGCCGAATTTTTAATATTAAGGCAGGGTGAGCAGGAATCCTTTGACGATTATCTTGCTAAGTTTATTCGTCTTTCACGATACTCCACGTACCTAAAATATAGGAATGATGAAAGATGGACCACTGAGAAATTAACTCGTGGATTAAATTCTACACTGAAAGAGAAAGTTTTTCCTAGGCAGATACGAAGGTTTAATGAAGCAGTAGAGGTATGCAGGATCACAGAAAAGAATGTGCAATATCCAGAAAAGGGTGAGCCTGCTACATCAATACCATTGAGAATGACGCCCCCAGGTTCCTCGAAAGGAAACAGTAAGAAGAGAAATGGGCTAGTATATGAGTCAGAAGTTAATAAGAAACAGGGGAGTAGACCAGGTAGTGGGCCAAGAGAAGTTAGTAGGCAACCAAGGCCTAATGTATGTGGGAATTGTGGTCGAGACCATGGTACGAGGCCTTGTCTAGTAGGTCAAGGGTTATGCTATAGGTGTGGAAAGTCTGGACATTATGCTAGAGAGTGCCCACAGAACACAACAGGCGAAAGATATCCGACTCAGGGAAGAGTATATGCCCTGACTGGCAACGAGATAAGAAAGTCTCCTGCACCAAATTAAGATACGAGTCCATATGTGTTCTATTTCCATTAGCTAATAAGTCCTGTATATATTGTCCAGTATGCACACTATTGAGCTATCCTGTACCTAGTATGTTGCCTTTATGTGGGAATGACTATGATATATTTTACTCAGATCATTCTATAAACTGTGAATACAGTACTCAGGGCCATTTCTATTGAAAGGAATGGTATAAAAAGGGAAGAAGATAACAATAAAGCATTTGTTTTCAGATCACTCTTTAGATAAGAGATAGATCTGACACAGAATGCTCGCAGCTAGAGCATAGTTTAATGGCTCGCAGTTAGAGCACAGATTAGAATAAGCTGAGATGAGAGGGAACTCCTGAGTAAGAGAGAAAATAAGTAAAGTCTGGGTAAATAATACGAGGCTATAAAAAAATTTTAAAAATTTTATCGAGTTATCAACAGGTGGAAGCAGTTAACCTTATAACTTAGTCTGTTGGTTTAAGATCTTCGGGAGGTATACAGTACAACAGAATCGCAGTTAGATTCTGGAGGGTCGCAGTTAGATCCTAGTATGGCTGCAGGGTCGCAGTCAGATCCTAAGAGGTTCAGAGTCGCAGTTAGATTCTGAAGAGGCTAACGGTTGATCACAGCTAGATCCCGAGGTCGCAGTTAGACCTAGCCTAAGATGAGCCATGAGATATGAGTACAATGTAGTATCTCTTTGGGAAGATGAATGCCAAAGACAAAGTTAAGATAAGGAAGCTTCACTAGTTGATAAACTCATCCAGAAAAATTATTTATAATACTTTTTCTCAAATCGCCTCTATTATATACAGACTGAACTTAACTTTCCCTTAAACTAAGACGGAGTCCAAGATCAAATCTGAGTACTGATATTCAAAGGTTTGTAGAAGAATTCCTGAAAAATAGAGAAGAAAATACTAAGGCCTAGAGCTATAAACAGAACAACCAAGCCCTAACTCAGTAACACGAAAGGTGCTAAGGCAAGAATAGTTTAACGATAGAAAAGCCCTAAGAAGGGATAAGAAAGAATGCGGTTGCCCGAAAAGTGTGGTATAGATGTATCTGGGTTATGATCTTGTATTAGGAGAAAGAAAGGTGATATTTCTCCTAAGCGATTAGCAAAGTATAAGAGGACTGAGGTAGACCCCAGAATTACATTAAAATTATGAAAGGAAAAATATGAAAGAAATGGACACTACTTATAAGTCCGGTAAGTTGTCCATGAGTAGAAGTAGGTAAGTAGAAGATTGATGAATAGATGAATACCCCAAGCCTTAGACATAAACCAAGAAATGATATACCGAGAAGACATATCCAGAATAGTTGATGAAGGAACTAAGTAAATTTCGAGGACGAAATTTATTTTAAGGGGGGTAGAAATGTAATACCCCAATTTTCAGGCCCAGAGACTCAGAAAGTGAGCCTGAAATAGATAGACTATCAGACTCCTTTGAACAGAAGTCCTAAAAACATACAGAGGGTTTTTAGGGACTAAACTGCAAATAAGTCAAAGATCAAGGACTTATAGGTAAATAGTGAAAGTCCCTAAAGATATAGTGGCTATTTATGCAAGGAAAGGGGTTAAATTACAAAAGAAAGAAAATGTAGGGACTTAGATGTAATTATGAAAAAGTTTAAGGCCAAAAAGAAAAGTAGACAAAAAGGTGGGGTCCTTAAGTGTAATTTTTGCCAAATAAAAAGGGATTTAATTATAAAGAAGAAAAGTTTCCTGGGGCTAAAGTATAATTAAATAAAGTCAGGCCGGAAGTGGTTTGCACTGCCCGACAGCATTTCAGTCTCAAATTCTACCAGAAGGTAGGGCAGGGGACGCCGGGTAACCCAGCCTAATACCGGAATTTTTGAAGACTCCAGATAGCCAGAAATGGACTGATCGTCCAAAACTTATAAAAATTCCTACCGGATATCCTAGATCTCAGATATAAGTGAGAAAATACAGGATGATGCGTCTTTATGGGGCGGATGTCAGGAAACTGACAGAATACCGATAGGAGGTCTGTAAAAAGATTTATTCACAAAATAGCAAATACAGACGGAGTGTGAGGCCTCCGGGGATCCGGGTAGGAGATTTATCGGTATTTTTAAAGGGGCTGAATGAGATCGGATGACCTCGGTCAGATGACCGTTATGACCCACAGGGATGCCTGAACACAGTAGGACACTGTATCTAGGAAAAGGAGCCGGTGTCCGGAAAGGTGTATAATCGGTAAATAATAATTAAAATATTTGGTGAACTGTGACAGAGGAAGATTCCTCGTAATGCGGGCCATATAGTTAATGGACCCAGGAAGCCCAAAAAATGGCGCCATTAGAGTCCCAATAAGGCTCTTGGACTGATAGGTGGGCCAGTGTCCAGCAGAACCCCGGAAAAGTACGAAATTACGAAAATGCCCCTGTGTTGTACAAAAAGGGCAGTAGATGAATGAAGGGCATTCTGGTCATTCTGGACAGTCCCAGAGGTCAAGACATGTCTAAATAAGGTTGACTAGAGCAAGTATAAGCTTTGACCAGGTCCAGAAAGGTGTGAAATGACGATTTTGCCCTTAGGGTTAAAATAGGACAAGATAGGGCACCAAGGGCATTTTGGTCATTTCGCAGGGGATCTGTAACTGAGTCTGGACCCAGTATTAAAAAGTTAATGATATAAGGGGTCTAGATACTAAATGTGAGGCCAGTAGACATAAAAAGGATCTTCAGAAACATCAGATTCAGAAAACGGCACGTTTTTCGAGGCGATGGACCGGGCCGGTACCGGATTGGACCGGAAAGCTTCCAGAACCTCCAAATTTCGTCACATGAAGCATATGGGTGGTGAGGTGTCCTATGAGGTGTCCCATGAGGTGTCCAGGGTGATGCAGTAAAAGGAAATTAAAGAAAATAGGAAATTCTAGGAAAAACCAGGACCACAGGATCATAAGTCTTCCTAATTACAAGATTGCCATTGCTCAACACTATAAATACCCCTAGCTCTTCATTTTCACGCCAAGAAGCATTCTTAGAGGTAGAAAGAAGTTCTTGAGAGAGAAAGTGTGAGGAAGAAAGAAGTAAGGAAGTTCTGGTGAAGTTGGAAATAGTAGGGAAGTTCTGAAGCTCTGCTTTTGAGGTAGTAACTAATCCTAGCTCTTATGTAATGTCTTTGTGATGTGTTGTTTTGTTTGGTTGGATTGTTGTCTTATATGTTATGCTTGAAGCTCTATTCCAATGCTATGATCATATGTTATTGAATATGGAAGCATGCAGCATACTTATCTGTACACAATCACAAGCAAGCACCGTCACTCTGCATTACATATATTGTTATGATTGTTGCTACTGGGATTCTTTTGAATCTCATTCCCATACATAACATTACAGGGGAGGTTCTATCAAAATGAAATTTGGAAATTTTAAGAGACGTCGTTATGCTGCCGAAATTCCGGCAATAAAGCAGGAACAGGGAAAGGAACTGATACGTACTGTGTACGTAGTGCTGTCTAAGGAGGCTGGAAGTGAGTGGACCCAGCAGGTTCATCCAGTCTTTCCTGGGTACTACATAGAATGGTAGTTCTCATGAGGGAATTACCGAATCGGTACAACATCGGTTACTTTCTAAAGAAGAATTGTAGCAGTTATGCTGCCGGATTTTAGACAGTGAAAAGATGTAATAGAAATTTGAGGGGATTGATCATACACTGATATACAACAGTTGATTATCTAATAATAATTGTTATCTGGCATGTATGACTAATATGTGATGGTTGTATGCATGTGTATGTGAAGATTGAATGCTGAAAATAGGTTCAGTGAACAGTAACTCGTGAGGACCTATGCATGTTTGATAAATCATTAAAAATAGTAAATGATTGAATTAATGCACTAAATTTTTATGGTAAAAATTATATATACTAATATTTAATTTGATATATAGAATTCCCCATTTGGATGTCTGTACGAAAGGATATAAATTGCCAAAGATGGAACCAGAATGCTGGATTCAGGAGAAAATCACTGGATGAACAGTAAATTTAAAACGTTTACCCACGATGAATTGGTCAAGTAATGGTCAACCAATGATTTTTCCCTGAAATATAATTGAGTTAGCTTCATGTAGCACTTTGAACCACTTCGTTTTGAGTTTTCTAGAATTAGTTATGATTTTTCAAAGTCAAGTCGCTCATCTGGAATTTGCCACAGTGAACAGTACCGAAATAGTAGAATTCCAGATTGATAGTTTGGACTTCTATAACCCTGAAAGTGGTTCCAAATGCTACTGAATGGTTCCTAAAATGTATAAAAATAAGGATGTGATAGGTCGCGACCATACGGGCATATGAATGTCAGAAATCCGAGAAGAGGAGACAGGTCGCGACTTGAAGCTGACGAGGTCGCGACTACAAACTCCAGAGACGTCCGGTCGCGACGTGAAGCAGAGTAGGTCACGACTAACAACTCCAGAGGCGACAGGTCGCGACTAGAAGCTGAGGAGGTCGCGACTGAAAGTTCCAGAGGCGAGGAGTCGCGACTAGAGGACACTGAGGTCGCGACCAAAGCTCGAATACCGAAGGTAACACTTCTTTCTCCTTGACTTAAACACATTCGGTAGATCCTGGCTGGGAATGATAAAATTTTTAAAGTTAATTTCTACTGCGTGTCTTCCAATTCCCAACACCGTTTACTACTGAGATTTCTCCAAAAATCTCACCCCAAATTATATCTCCAATCAATAGGAACCTCAAGTATAATTATGTTATGAATTTCTTATGAACATTATCTTATGAACATTGTTGATTTATGAATTTCTTAATTATGTTATCATATTATTTGCATGTTTACTATGATGACAATCCTAAATGTCCCTGGTCGGTCATCTATGTGGGAGCAGAGATAAAATAAGACCAGTATGACTTTGAAGATATATAGAGATATAAATCAAAGTCATAAGCATCTATAAGAGTACAGGGTGTTGGACCGACCCGCTATGAGAGAACTGCATGGGTCAAGTCATAAGCTTCTCTCATATACAAGCCATGTCACTATGCCCTTTGACCTGAGATCAATCATCATGGATTCCTACATGACAAACGCTCAGCTTTGACCTAGTCAAAAGTCACTTTTGACCGAGTGATCATAAAGGCTATGCTCGGGCTTAGTGGTTTTTCATGCGGAGGAATGTGAATGGTCAAGATGGAATTTGTCCCTCACATTCGTAGAGAGATATTACTGGGCCCCTCGGTGAGTGAGTCTGAGAAATGTATGGCCATACTGGAATGGAAGGGTAGTTCCATTTCTATATTCAGACTACTCAGGGATCGAGAAAGTAACAGTCAGGAACAGGAGGATGACATTCTCCATGCCTCATCCTTGACCGAAATATCGTGTGACAAAAGGGACGTGATATGGTTGTATGAAAGGTTATATCGTTTATCGATCCTCATATGTTTTGGGTAGTTGTAATGCCTTGCTAGAGACCGCTTACGACTTGTGGGTCAGTATAGTAACTTTGCCACTGCCAACTTCATATGGGCCTACAGGGTTGCACACAAAATAGCCCAATGCGAGCTATGATGTCCAGATTCATTGAATCTAAGAGATGTCTAGATTCAATGAATAATCTAGGGTGGATATATATTTTATATATATATAAATTAGTATATATATATTATATATAATATAAGAGATATTTGTAAGATTTAATTTATAAGGATAAATTAAATCTCTATCACTTTTGAATTTGAATTTAAATGGATTTGATCTATTTGAATTTGTAATTCAAATTGATAAGATATCTCAAATTTGATTTATGAGAATAAATCAAATATAATTCTGTCTTATCTTTATTTTTAAATTAAATAAATAGGTGAATTAAATTTATGGGAAGGATTTAATATAAACCATATTTATTTAATTAGTTTCTTATTAAATTATGCAATATATGATATTGTATTAATTCAGAATTAATATAAGATTAATTCTGAAGCCTGGCCCTATTAGAAGCCCGATAGCTTCCTATATATTTGACATTAGGGGCTAGGGTTCTGGACATCTCTACACACACATTCAGACGTGAGAAAAGGGGCAGGGAGAGTGCAAAAGGTTTGCAGATAAGAAACTGCCGAAATAGAGACGGTGAGGACAGAACCTCTAGAAAGCCCTAGAGGGACAAGAGGCGCTAGCACGTCGTTAGCGATTGGAACACTGTTCGTGTGGATACTGGTAGAGGAAGCCGATCTGAGCTATCGACTTCTTACGATCGACGAGACACGAAGCAAGGTCGCGACCTATTGACACTGAGGTCGTGACCATACGGGCATCTGAACGTCAGAAATCCGAGAAGAGGAGACAGGTCGCGACTTGAAGTTGACGAGGTCGCGACTATAAACTCTAGAGACTTCCGGTCGCGACGAGAAGCAGAGTAGGTCGCGACTAACAACTCCAGAGGTGACAGGTCACGACTAGAAGTTGAGGAGGTCGCGACTGAAAGTTCCAGAGGCGAGGAGTCGCGACTAGTGGACACTGAGGTCGCGACCAAAGTTCGAATACCGAAGGTAACACTTCTTTCTCCTTGACTTAAACACATTCGGTAGATCCTGGCTGGGAATGGAAAAATTTTTAAAGTTAATTTCCGCTGCGTGTCTTCCAATTCCCTTCAGAATGTATGTAAAGGAAGATGTTAGACAGTTTTGAACTATGATGTTTAGTCTATAACTAAAAATA
Organism: Leucaena leucocephala; assembly: GCA_037074615.1. Classification (NCBI taxonomy): domain Eukaryota; kingdom Viridiplantae; phylum Streptophyta; class Magnoliopsida; order Fabales; family Fabaceae; genus Leucaena; species Leucaena leucocephala. Next base: position 10,525,473 of record CM073549.1, read on the forward strand.
GTTAATGATGTAATAAATGTATGATATTTTAGCAATAGTTACTTAATATGTCAAGCTTCATTTTGGCACCAAGTACAAAGAGAACGAATTTTCCAAAGTTAGGGACCATAAACTATTTTCAGAAAGTTTGACCAAATGAATACTAAACTTTTACGTCATAGTTGACTCAATTGACTGGTCAATTGGTCCAAGTAAGTATTTTTTACTTAAATATCAAGATGCTATTTTCAATTAGCCTTTTGAACCACTTCATTTCTACTTTTCTAGAATTAGTTATGATTTTTCAAAGTTTATCACTGAATCTGGAATTACCAAATGAACAGTAACCGTGAACTTAAAATTTTCAATTTTGAGATTAAACTTCAATGGACTTGTAAGTGGTTCTAAATTCTACCAAATGGTCCATAAGACGTATAAAAGTAAGGTGTTACAATAGAGTGTTAAGGTACCAAGCTAGGTTCAAGTTCAAACATGGTAAATTCAAAACTAGCTGGGATGGACCTTACACAGTTGTTAAACTCCACGAATTTAAGATGATTGAGTTGAAAGAGGAGGAGACAGGCAAGATCTTCCAGGAAAATGGCCACCTCTTAAAACGTTATGAGGAATCCACTTTGCCGCCTTGAGCCCTGGTTGTCCCTTTCCTATCTCTTACCTTTTACAAGTTTTTCCTAATGCGATATGTTTGATATGTCAGTTTGAGGATTGGAAAGGAATAATTAAGTAGGATAGTGTTTATTTTCAATTTATTTCTGTTTATTTTTGGTTTATTTCTTTTCCGCATAACACTCTATTATTGTCCATGTTTTGCATACTCATTTATGGTTATCTGAGGTACTTACACACTCACATGCATGATTTTAGCTAACCCATCATGTCATCTTTGATTTACTTGTATTGCTCTGTATGATTGGAATGTGACTGCGAGCTTCATTGTCTAATTTATATTGAGTGATGTGTTTGCCTGCTGTGTTGGAGCTCGATTTAATTGACCTTATATAGTGCTATGATTTCTATATGTTTGCTGACAGTGAGGACACTGTCAAGTTTAAGTGTGGGGGAGGTGATCCTATCTCTGTGCTTATTAATGTAAAAATTCTTCAATTAATCCAATCTTTCATCACAAAGTTTTTGGTTTTTGATCTTAATGTGTGATGAATTGCTGAAAATTGGACCCCCATTTTAAACTGTTTTGTGGTTAACTAAAAAGGTTTTAGTGTAAAAGATGGTTTGAGTTTTGAAAACCGTCACTTGGTAGTCTCTATGAAAATTGGTTGCAACCTCTACTGTTTTAGTCGCAACATGGAATAGAATTTTGGACTTAATATGCTCTCTGTGAAACTGGGTCAGACCTGTGTTATATGGTCGCGACCTGGTTTAGAATTTGGTGATTGTGGACTCTCTATGAAAATAGTTGAACGCGAGTGTATTTAGGACGCTACTACACCTTTCTGTGTATTTTTCTCACGACAGGAACCTTTCCTGGTTGCGACTAGTTTTGGTAAGTTTAGAGCTAGCACTCACTGTGAAATTTGGTAGCGACCTTCACTGTTTGTAGTCGCGACCTGAGTGCGAAAATGTCCATTTACCTTCTCTTTGCTTTCTACAATGCTGTGTAGAAGGATTCCTTTTGAGTTACTAAGGTGCTTTATAAATGATTCATTATCCTCTTGCTTTTTAACCTTTTGCATAAAGAGTTTACAGAAACCATTTTCACACTTGAATTTATTTTTGTTTAAATTTCTTCGAAATTGAATTGGAAACACTTAAGTTTTTATTGTTAGATTTGGGATTATTACAAGATTCTAAGTGATTACTTTGAAACTTTTAATCATCATTTAAGAGGGTTTACAGTTGTGATAAGTGTTTTAATGCCTAGTCAATGATGAACAGTGCTTGAGACTTTAGCTTATGAGCAATTTAGATGTAAACCTTAGTTGGAAGGATTCTCGGCCTAAATTGTTATATTGAGTGATTATTCAATTGGTTTATATTCTCTAGAACTTTTCTTCGCTCTGAGTTGAGAATTACTTACATATTTTGTCACATCCTCACTTTCCTAGCTTCATCTTCTCCAAACCAGTACCCTGTTATGTTTGGAAAAGGTAGGGGTGAGATTTTGGGGGAAATCTCAGTAGCAAACAGTACTAAACATGTATGCACCAATGATTAGTATTAGTGCTTGCTTGTGATTATGTCAACTTAATGTAATGTGCATGCTTCCATGTAATATATGAAATACAGTTGGCCAAGGTAATCATAGCACAGAGCTTCAACAATTACATATTAACATCAATCAATCAAGCCATAACACAATCAACCATACATTCAACACATACAAGTTTAGGTAAGTTTACTACTTGGCGTGTAGTCCTTCCTTTAGTCATTAGCTTCTGATGTAAAGTTCCTTCTTTTCATAGGTCAGAGCCTATACAAAACATAATAATATTTTATTATTGTCTTATTCAGCATAACTCTACTTAATTTAAGCTTATCCTGAGGCAATACCCCTATTCTAACAATCCCCTAGCTTTCTTTCTATCCACGGCTAACCTTATAGAGAGAAATATTTCTCTATTCTAACTATTAAATTTATAAGAACAATCCTCTAATTTATTATAGCAGGGACTAGAATAAATTACTTACCTTATTCCTAAGCTTGCTGAGTCCCTAAGCTCCTTGGATTGCTCCTATCTTGGTCAGAACTCCTCTTTTTTCCTTCCTTTCTTTCTCTCTTTCTCTCTCTTCTTTTCTCTCCTTTCTTGGCTCTTGGTTGTGGAATGAAATGGAGGGAGGGGTAGGGTATTTATAGTTAAAGCAAAGTGAAATGGATGGCTCAGATCGAATCACGATGAACGGCTCATATCACTTAGCTTCCTCAAGAAGCTTTGGGGTATTTAATGCCACTTTAACCCACATAATTCTTGGGCTACATTTTTATACTTATTGGAATGTCATCTTGGGCCTCTGATCAAGCTCAAGTACTCTATGGCTCAATTCCCAAGAAACATCCTTTGGCAAATTACCAAAATGCCCTTGGTTTCTCTTTATTTACTTTAATGAGTCTAGGGGCATTATTGTCTTTTTACACCTTATCAGAGTATTCCTTGACCCTGGTACACTATTCATATAACCTTCCTTGACTGTCTAACCTTAGTCAAAAGATCAAAATACCCTTTGCTCATTCTTTAATTATTTTATAACACAGGGGTATTTTCGTCATTTTGCACATTTTCTGCATATTTCTGGACACTGGCCCCTTTTTCTGATGAACTGATATCATGGGCCTGGGCCTCACTTGGTGTCATCATGGGCCTCTCCGTGATATCATCTGAGCTCATTCAGTCTAAGCTTGCTTACTGCTTAATTTTCCAATCGGATATCGGGCGTTTATGAACTCCTGTCAAAATTCACTAATATATGAATAACTTTTCTTACAAAACTCTTTTTGGGACTCCAACAGTTCCCTAACCTCTATCTTCATGGGACACATCTTCCTATAACTTTTCACTTATATTTGAGGTCCAGGAGATCTGATAAAAATTTTAGATAACTTTCAGACTATCAGATAAATTTTAGCTACCTGAAACTAATAACATTTATGTAATAAGCTAAATTAACCAGCATCATTTTCTCTATCTACTGATGAAATTTGGGACTAAAATGTTTCCGAACAGTTCTAAGCCACTTTCGGGTTAACTTTCTATAATTACCATTTTGCCCCTGGAAACTTTTCCTCTTTTCAATTAAGTCCCTCAACTTCTTATAATTACAATTAATGGCCCACAACTTGTGTCTAGTTCCATTTTTGCACCATGAAACTTTTAGACTTTCACTTTAGTCCCTTTCTTTTCTAAAATGACCATATGCCTCTAGGAACTTTCACTATTTACATATAAGTCCCTGTATTTTCACTTATTTATAGTTTAATCCCTAAAAATCCTTTATATGTTTCTGGGACTTCTGCTCAAAGGGATCTGGTAGCATATCTATTTCAAGATACTTTCTGAGTCTCTGGGCCTAAAAATTGAGATATTACACATTTATGTTTTGAATATGATAGAGGCATTCATTTCTAAACCCGTTTATCCCAAAGACAAGCCGTCACATATTATATCCGTAATCACCCCCTTGAGCCCATCACTTTTCTTTCCATCTTTTTTATTGAAAGTCATATATGCATAAACATCATTTCGAAGAAATAATTTTTTTATTCATGTAAAAAAAACTCATTATTATTGTGATGTTGTGCTACATCTTCTATGTATAAGGTGACAAATAAAAAGAAGAGAAAAGAGCATATTGCACGAAAAAAAATAGTGCAAGAAAAATTGAAGAAAGAAACAAAGAAATGAAAAGAAATGAAAAGAAAAAGAAAAGAGAAATGAAGAAGGAACTATTATCAACTCCTATTAGAACAATTACCACCTCTACATCCCTGAAGACATGAATTCATGCTACATATTCATTATTGAATGCATATAGTACTTTCTACCCTTCATATTCATTCCACGTGGCCTATCTCCATCATTTCACCCCTAAAAGACCTCTTGATTCTTTGCATAAGTATTATATAGTTACTGAGATTTAGAGTCATTACAAACATATGGTAGGATATTTTTTAACTTTAATCTGAATGAAAGAACCCTAACAATGAGAGGATATAGAGAGCTAAACACTTACATCCTGAGAGAGAATCTATTGCGCTCATACGGTTTAAGGTTGATTTCATTTAGTGGTTGATTACTTGGTATTGCTCATATTATCACTTTTGCATTCCCAAAAGATGGTGAATTAATTGTCTTTAGGTTACACTATGGATTATGTTGTTATCTCGGATTTAATAGCGTTAGCTTAGGTGTAATTCATTTCTTTATCCAGGAGTAAAAAGGTTCAAGTGTAGGGGAATTGATAAAACACAATTTGTGTATGGTTTCTGCGAAATTTTTAAGGTTTTTATAACAACTTTACCATTCATTTATGCCTGTAATTATGTTTTTGTGGTGATACATGCTTGTGCTTGGCAATGTGCTGTTTAAAGGGTAAAATGGTAAATTAACTCCTTCAAACTGCATATATGTTATTCCTTTACTGGTGGGACTTTTATAGTGAGCTTTGATTTTGAATCGCAGGTACTTTGGAGGAGAACCAAGGACTAATATGAGCAGAAAAGAAATCATAAGAGAGAATAAAATCAAGGAAGCAGCTTCTGTGGCCTTTAGTCGCTACCAAAGTGTCCAAAGGTCATAACCTAATTTCTTCTGGGAAGTTTCTCTACGTTTACAGGTCACAACCAAAACATGGATCTGGTCGTAACCTGAAACATCCTTACTTTCGTATGTTTTAGGGACCATTTAGTAGCATTTAGAACCACTTTCAAGGTCATTGAAGTCCAATTTCTCAATCTGGAGTTTTACTCTTATCGAGTACTGTTCACTATGCAAATTCCAGATGAGTGACCTGACTACGAAAAATCATAACTAATTCTATAAAAATTGAAATGGAGTGGTTCCAATTGCTACTTGAACCTATCTCAATTATTTTTCAGGAAAAAATCACTTGTTGACCATTCATTGATCAAGTCAACTTCAGTCAACGTTTCAACTTTACTGTTCATCCAACCTTTTTTCCCTGAATCCAGCGTTCTGGTCCCAACTTTGATAATTTATATCTTCATGTGTAGACATACAAATGAGACGTTTTATATATCAAATTGAAGCTTGGTATGTATACTATTTACCATAAAAATTTCATACATTTATTCATCCATTTACTATTTTTAATTATGGGTTAAACCTCATTAGGTCACCACGTGTTACTGTTTACAGTGGTAATTTCTAGCAATCAACTTTGCATACATATGCATACATCCATCACATATCAGTCAAACATGCCAAACAATATCTTTATTAAATAATAAGTCATTATACATCAGGGCATGTATGAAATCCTCATATTTCTATTACATCTTTTCCTGCCTGAAATCCGGCAGCATAACCGCTACGCTTCATCTTCAGAAAGTAACTGATCTTGTACCGATTCGGTAATTCCCGTGAGAACTACCATTCTACGTAAGTACCCAGGAAAGACTGGATGAACCGGCTAAGTCCACTCACTTCCAGCCTCCTTAGATAGTACCTACGTACACAGTACGTATCAGCTCCTTCCTTCACTACTGCTTTCTTGTCATAATTTCGGCAGCATAACGGCGTCTCTTAAAATTCCTAAAATTCACTTTGACATAATCTCCCTTGTAATGGTTTATTCATTGGGATGAGATTCGGGGGAATATCAGTAGCAACAATCACAACAATATATGTAATGCAGAGTGACAGTGCTTACTTGTGATTGTGTACAGATAAGTATGCTGCGTGCTTCCATACTCAATAACATATGATCATAGCATTGCAGTAGAGCCTCAGGCATAACATATAAGACAACAATCCAACCAAACAATAGCACAACAAATCTCAAAGCCATTTAATAAAAGCTAGGATTAGTTACTACTTCAAAGGCATAGTAGAACTCTACTATCTCTATTATGCTTTCAGCTCCGCCAGAACTTCCTTTCTTTCTTTCTTCCTCTCACTTTCTCACTCTAGCACTTCCTCCTCTCTCTTAAAGGGCTCTTGGCCATGCATAATGAAGAGCAAGGGGGTATTTATAGTTTTGGACAATGGCATTCCCGTAATTTTGAAGCCATCTGATCCTGTGGTCTTGGTTTTTCCGGAATTTCCTATTTTTCTTTATTCCTTTTACTGCATCATGCATGACATCATCTCAAGGCCACCTCATGGGACACCTCATCACCACATTCTTCACATGTCACAATTCCTGGACACCTCATCAGCTGACTCAGCATTTCCAGTCCAATCCAGTACCGGTCCGGTCCGATTTCCCACAAACTGGACTCACCGGCTGAGATTGTGCCACGTGTCCTCAACTTTTCTTCTGCCTCTAAGATGACGCCATGTGGCATCTGGAAGGGACCTTTCACGCCTTCCAATGCTATCCAGATAAACCTAGGACTTTATCTGATCACCTCCTCGGTTATCGTGCCGACCGAGTAACTTTACTTTATTGAAACAGCATTAAAATAGTATTTTAATGCCACTTTTTCCCACATACTTCATGGGCTACGTTTTTGGGCCTTGGAATATTATCTTGGGTCTTTGATCAAGCTCAAGTACTCTGATGGCTCGATTCCCAAGAAACAGTCCTTAGCAAATTACCAAAATACCCCTGAGTGCCCTTTCTTGCGCTATCTTAGCCCTAAGGTTAAAATCATCATTTTACACCTTTCTGTACCCTGTCAGGGCATATACTGACCCTGATTAACCTTATCTGTGTATGTCTTGGCTCCTGGGCCTGTCCAGTGAAACATCCTTACGTTCGTATGTCTTAGGGACCATTCAGTAGCATTTAGAACCACTTTCAAGGTCATTGAAGTCCAATTTCTCAATCTGGAGTTTTACTCTTATCGAGTACTGTTCACTGTGTAAATTCCAGATGAGTGACCCGACTTCAAAAAATCATAACTAATTCTAGAAAAATCGAAATGAAGTGGTTCCAATTTCTAAATGAAGATAACTCAATTATCTTTCAGGAAAAAATAACTCGTTGACCATTAGTTGAACAAGTCAACGTCAGTCAACGTGTCAACTTTACTGTTCATCCCACGTTTTTCTCCCTGAATCCAGCATTCTGGTCCCAACTTTGATAATTTATATATCCTTGTGTAGACATCCAAATGAATCATACTATATATCAAATCGAAGCTTGGTATGTCTACTATTTACCTTAAAAATTTCGAACATTTATTCATCCATTTACTATTTTTAACTATTTATCAAACATTATCATGTCACCACGTGTTACTGTTCACAGTGGTAATTACCAGCAATCAACTTTGCATACATATGCATACATCCATCATATATCAGTCAAACATGCCAAACAACAATTATTATTAATTAATAAGTTGTTTTACATCTGGCCATGTACATAAATTCTCATATCTCTATTGCATCTTTTCCTGCCTGAAGTCCGGCTGCATAACCGCTACGCTTCATCTGTACAAAGAACTGAACCGTACTGATTCGGTAATCCCCTCATGAGAACTACCATTCTACGTAGTACCCAGGAAAGACTAGATGAACTGGCTAGGTCCACTCACTTCTAGCCTCCTTAACTGATGTTCAGTCTTTACTTCGGCAGCATAACGGCGTCTCTTAAAATTCCCAAAATTCATTTTGACATAACCTCCCCTGTAATGGTTTACTTATTGGGATGAGATTCGGGGGAATCTCAGTAGCAACAATCATAACAATATATGTAATGCAGAGTGACAGTGCTTGCTTGTGATTGTGTACAGATAAGTATGCTGCGTGCTTCCATGCTTAATAACATATGATCATAGCATTACAGCAGAGCTTCAGACATAACATATAAGACAACAATCCAACCAAACAATAGCACAATAAATCACAAAGCCATTACATAAAAGCTAGGATTAGTTACTACCTCAAAGGCTTAGCAGAGCTCTACTATCTCTATTCTGCTTCCAGCTCCGCCAGAACTTCCTTACTTCCTTTTTCTCCTTTCTCTCTTCCCTTCCTTCTCCTTCTCTCTCTTCTTTCTCTCCCTTCTCCCTTCCATGCGTGAATGCAAGAATGGAATGGAGGGGGGGTATTTATAATTGCCTTCAATGGCAATTCTGCAGTTTCTATGAACTTTGATCCTGCGGTCCTGGTTTTTCCTGGATTTTCCTATTTTCTTTAATTCCTCCTTTACTGCATCATGCATGACATCATTGGGACACCTCACCAGGACACCTCAGCGCCACATTTTCCACATGCTGAAATTCCTGGACACCTCAGCAGCTGACTCAGCAGGCTGACTCACCGGTCCAGTGTCCTGCCTCGTAGTACGTGTCCTCAACCTTTTCTTCTGCCTTTATGTTGGCGCCATGTGTCATCTTACTGGCACCTGTCACGCCTTCCAATGCTATCCAGATAAATCCAGGACTTTATCTGATCACTTCCTCGGTTATCGTGCCAACCGAGTAACTTTACTTTATTGAAACAGCATTAAAATAATATTTTAATGCCACTTTTTCCCACACATTACTGGGCCTACGTTTTTGGGCTCTGGGAATGTTGTCTTGGATCTTGATCAAGCTCAAGTACTCTGATGGCTCGATTCCCAAGAAACAGCCCTTGGCAAATTACCAAAATACCCTTGGGTGCCCTTTCTTGCACTATTTTAACCCTAAGGGTAAAATCGTCATTTTACACCCTTCTGTACTCTGTCAGGGCATATACTGACTCTAAGTAGCTTTATCTGTATATACCTTGGCTTCTGGCCTGTCCAGAATTACCAAAATGCCCTCCATTCATCTGTTACACTTTTGTACAACACAGGGGCATTTTCGTAATTTCGCACTTCTCCGGGGTTCTGCTGGACATTGGCCCACTTATCAGTCTAAGGGTCTTACTGGGCCTTTGATGGCGCCATTATTGGGCCTTTTTGGGTCCAATACCTTCATGGCACGCATTACGAGGAATCTTCCCTGTTAATAATTATTGAATATTTTATCTATTATTCACCGTTTATACACATATCCGGACACCGGCTCCTTCTGTCCGAAACACTAGCCTGCGGTGTTCAGGCATCCCTGTGAGTCATATCAGTGATCTGACTGAGGTCATCCGAACTCATTCAGTCCCCTTACAAATACCGATAAATCTCCCTATCGGATCCCCAGAGGCCTCACACTCCCGTCTGGATTTTCTGATTTGTGAATAACTTTTTCTACAGGCCTCCTATCGGTATTCTGTCAGTTTCCCAACATCCGTCCCATAAGGACGTATCATCCTGTATTTTCTCACCTAGATCTGAATTCTAGGATATCCGGTATGAATTTTTATAACTTTTGGACGATCAGTCCATTTCTGGCTATCTGGAGTCTTCAAAAATTCCTGTATTAAGCCAGATTACCGAGCGTCCCTTGCTCTCTCTACCGGTGAAATCTGGGACTGAAATGCTTTCGGACAGTCCAAACCACTTCCGGCCTGACTTTCTTTAATTACAATTTAGCCCCAGGGAACTTTTCTTCTTTTCATTTAAGTCCCTTTTTACTTGGCTAAAATTACACTTAAGGACCCCACATTTTTGTCTACTTTCCTTTTTGGCCTTGAAACTTTCCATAATTGCACTTAAGTCCTTTCATTTCCTTTACTAGGTCTAGGGGCATTATTGTCTTTTCATATTTTGCCAGAGTTTTCTCTGGCCCTGGTCAACTATCCAGATACCCCTTCTTGACTGTCTAACCTTAGCCAAATGACCAAAATACCCTTTACTCATTCTTCAGTTCTTCTATAACATAAGGGCATTTTCGTCATTTTGCACATTTTTCCCGGACACCGGCCCCTCTTACCACTGAACTGATATTATGGGCCTAGGCCTTCCCTGGTGTCACTACGGGCCTTAGAAAACACTGTATGGCCTCTAGCCATTGTCCGATCATTTCTATTCGGACTGCCTTTCTTTTACCGATTATAACTGTAAATTCCCATCTTCAGGAATTTTTACAGAAAAATCGGGACCTCAAATCAAAATTCTGTGACCCCTCATTCAATCCGGAATCCTTTTCTCTATCTCCCGGTATTTTCAGATATTTTATCCGGACCGGGCTGTTTTGGCCTGAAAAAGCACTCACGCGCACACTTTTCCAAAATGACCATTTTACCCCTGGTCATATTTCTAATTCTTTCATACACCTAGAGACCTCATATGCACATTTCACAGTTCAGTGAAATGATCAGCATAATTTTCTCTATTTTCTGGCAAAATATGGTACTCATCGGCTACCAGCCCGATCTTTCCCATAATTACGATTATGCCCTTGAATTCTCCTTCTGGCCTCTCTAGGCCTAAAAATTGGGGTGTTACATTTCTACCCCCCTTAAAATAAATTTTGTCCTCGAAATTTACTTGGCATCTTAGTCAACGATCTTGGATATAGCTCCTCTGTATATCCTTTCCTGGTTTATGACTAAGGCTTGGGGCATTCATCCTCTTATACTTATGGACAAGTCATTACACTTGTGAGTAGTGTCCATTTCTTTCATATCTTATTCCGCAGAATTATGATGTAATTCTGGGGTCTACTTCACTCTTCTTACACTTTGCTAATCTCTCAGGAGAGATATTGTTCTTCTGACTTTCTTTCTCCTGATACGAGATCATAACCCAGATAACTTCTCTGACTTTTCTTAACTGTTCTCATAACTTCATGCATCTATGCCAAACCTTTGTGGCATTTGCACTTTCTTATCCCTTCTTAGGGCTTACATATCCTTAGGCTACTCTTGCCTTAGCACCTTTCAATTTAACGTGCTACTGGGTTAGGGCTAGATTACTCTTTATATAGCTTTAGGCCCTAGCAATCTCTTTCTTATAGAACTACGTTCTATCTCTGCTTTGCCTTAGACCCTCTTCTCTAGGTCTCTCTGGCCTTTTAATCTCTCATGACTTATTATCATGACCACTTTCTTTAGATCCGAAAAGAACTCTTCATTATCCATATCATCATCTAGGCATATAGTTCCTTACAGCTCAGTCGCCCTTACAGCTATGGTTCTTCTTAACCATTCTTAGGGTCGACCTTAGGGAATATTGAAGACTGTGTCTGGGGTAAGAGCAAATACCTTTCCTAGGGATGTCAGCATTCTTAGGGCAACCTCTTACAAAGTGGCCTTTCTTACCACAACTGCTTTGCCCTGCTCGACACTCCCATGTGCCATGGCTCTTTCCACCATATTGACATCTCTGCTCTCCAATCTCACCATTACCTTGATCAGTCCCTTGTCTGAACTATCGCCTCTTTCTCTTGCTATTGGCTTGACAACTTGAGCTACCTCCCAGAATGCTCTTAGCCAATGCTTTTCTATTCTCAACACATAGAGGAATTCTGTTCTTTTCTGCTTTTCAGGCATACTTCTATAAAACTTTGAATATCAATACTCAGCTTTGGACTTGGACTCCGTCTTTGCTAAGGGAAAGCTAAGTTTAGTCTGTATACTAGAGGCTATCTGAGAAAACCATTATAAAATAATTTCTCTAGGTGAGTTTATCAACTAGTGAAGCTTCCTTACCTTAACTTCGTCTTTGGCATTCATCTTCCCAAAGAGATACTACATTGTACTCATATCTCATGGCTCATTACTTTCCTTAGGCTAGGTCTAACTGCGACCTCGGGATCTAACTGCGATCAACCGTTAGCCTCTTCAGAATCTAACTGTGACTCTGAAGCTATTAGGATCTAACTGCGATCCTGGAGCCATGCTAGGATCTATCTGCGACCCTCCAGAATCTAACTGTGATTCTGTTGTACTGTATATCTCCCGAAGATTTTAAACCAACAGACTAAGTTACAAGGTTAACTGCTTCCACCTGTTGATAACTGCATAAAAATAAACATTTAAAAATTTTATAGCCTCATATCATTTACCCAGACTTTACTTACTTCCTCTTTTACTCAGGAGTTCCTTCTCATCTTTCAACCTGTGCTCTAACTACGAGCCATTTTAACTATGCTCTAACTGCGAGCATTCTACATCAGATCCAACTCTTATCTGAAGAGTGATCTATAAATACTCATCTGAATCTAGCTCTGTCTGAGAGCCATCTGTTTCATATCCAACTCTTATCTGAAGAGTGATCTAGAAACAATCCCTTTACTGTTATCTGTTACTTTTTTTGTACATCATTCATTTCAATAGAAATGGCCCTGAGTACTGTATTCACAAGCCTATAGAAATACCTGAGTAACTTTAATTATACATTATGTTTGAGTATCATATCATAACTTATCGTCCCATAAACTGAGACTATCTATCATCCTCAATACATTCATATCATATCATATCATATGGTATGGGAGCAACATACTTTCTCATAACTTTCTTATATCATATATACTCTACCCTGCATGTACTGCAAAAGGGGAGTATCCATTCACCATAGCATACTCTAACATGCATGTCATCCTTTGACAACTGCAAGGAGATGCAACTATCACAACTTATGGCAACATAAGCCATTTCATCTTCATATTTTGCTCAACCATCCATTAGACATCATAATAATCTAAGTAAGCCTCAAACGCATGTCCTTTATCCTTTATCACATTATTTGTCAGATCATCATCTGATCATACTATCTATCGCATTATCAATCACATGATCAGGATCTGACGAGCGCATCTGTCTATCTTACTTAGGTTGCCACACTACCCTCTTACCAGGGTATAGACTCAACCCTTCATTACTTTATCTTACATAGGGAATAGGGGAGTCACTTTATCTCTTAACTGTGGCTACCTCTTTACTATCCCTTAACTTCTTCTATCTTTCCATCAGTCCCTATCAGTCCTGATCTATTCTTGACCGGACTATGGTTCCTTATTGGTCTTTCTCTTTATCCTAACGAACTTGAGTCGCATGGATCTCATTCATCGTCTTTTACTATTACTTCTATTCTCTAGGGTATTCTCCCCTAGGTCTATTACTTCTCCGTGATGGGATTCCTCTGCTCAGGAAACATTTAGCTCTTTATCTATTAACCATCACGTCTCTCACCTTAGGCCATGTGCTAGGATCATTCCTGGGCAAATCTCATCCCAGCTTTTAGGTCTTCTATTCAGATTAGCTGAATAAAACCCCTGTAATGTAGATCTACTCTTAGTTACCACATAGAGGATCTACTTTTTCACATTGTCTTAAATTGATCTTTCGTACCTCAGTACCTTTGTACTGTCTGGCTTAGCATATGTTATACCAATCCTCTAGCTGATGGACTTCAGCAATGGTTGGTACCTTCGTTATCATATGGCCTCTGCTATCTTTTGTTGTGACCTGAGAACTGCATAGTCACAACTCACATGCTCTGCGACTTTTAGTCGTGACTGTCACACGCTACTCGTCACGCCCTGGCATCTTTGCGTCCTTTAGTCGCAACCTATAACATCGCTACCTGAACTCCTTTGTACACTCGTACTGCAATATTACTCATCGTGACTTGGGGTCTTCTCACGTCACAACATCAACTTATCTGTACATATTAGTCGCGACATAAGACCCCTCTTCTCTACTTCCTACTTTTAAAACATGTAGTCATACTCATCCTCATACAATGGCAACATACTAGGTATAGGGTAGCTCAATAGTGTGCATACTGGACAATACAATCCAATCACATACAGGATTTATCCGTTCATTAGCCAGTGGAAACAGAACACAAATAAACTCGTACCTTAGTTTGGCACAGGAGACTTTCTTATCTCATTGCCAGTCAGGGTATATATTCTTCCCTAAGTCAGGTTTCTTTCTCCTGTTGTATTCTGTGGACACTCCCTGGCATAATGTCCATACTTTCCACACCTATAGCGTAACCCTTGACCTACTGGACAAGGCCTCATACCATGGTCTCGACCACAGTTCCTACATTCATTAGGCCTTGGTTGCCTACTAACTTCTCTTAGCCCACTAGCTGGCCTACTTCCCTACTTCTTATTAACTTTTGACCCATATACTGGCTCATTTCTCTTCTTACTGTTCCTTCTCAGGGAACCTGGTGGCATCACTTTCAGTGGTACTGATGGAGTAGGCTCACTCTTTTCTGGTTATTGCACATTCCTTTCTAGCTTGTAAACTGCCACCTGGGTCTTTCTTTCAGTGGGACATTCTAAAACCTTAAAGATTTTCTCTAACTGGCTTACCCAATCCTCAGCTACTTGAGTGTCAAAAGTCCCTTCAAACATGGGCGGATTAAACTTATGGAATCACTCCATCCATGTTTGCAGACTTCCCTGGTTATTGTTATTTCCTATAGACCCCTAACGTCTATTCATTCCAGTCTGCTCATGATCTGGCTGAGGTTCAGGTTCTATATCATTCTCTGGTACTACCTCCTTCCCAGACTGCTGTAATCTTGCAACCGCAGCAGCAACCGCCGTAGTGATAGCAGAATCTCGCTCTTGATCTTGGCGAGCTTGGGTTGCCCACATCTTATCGTGACTTAACTTGTTGTAACTTGGATAACTGGCATCCTCACGATACCTCAAGCTACTCTTTGCAGCTTCCTCAGTCGTAAACTGATCAACTTCTATCCCTATCCATAGAGGAAACTGCTTCTCAAATATTATTCTGCTTAGTCCATCCACATTGTGTTAATAAACACGAGACCTCGGCTATATCGGCTGACTAAGATAAGCCCATCATAATTATATCCTTCGTAAGACTGTAAAGCTTGGGGTACAGTCTCATTCATCTGGGTGTCACTGTCTTCTGTCTAAACCTTTCCAAGCAGTGAACACCATCCCTATATCCTCCTCTAGGGAGAGGACCACTCAAACTTCTCATTTGTTTAAGGAATCAAACTAACTAAACCAGAGCATCACTGAGCCAGAACCTTCTGTTCTGTGCCAGAATCTTATGCTCGGAGCCAGAACCCTTTGTTCCGTGCTAACTTTATTCTGTACTAACACCATAAATTATCTGTTCAGAGCATTTCCTAATCCAGAATCCTTTGCTCTGATACCAAAATGAAACATCCTTACGTTCGTATGTCTTAGGGACCATTCAGTAGCATTTAGAACCACTTTCAAGGTCATTGAAGTCCAATTTCTCAATCTGGAGTTTTACTCTTATCGAGTACTGTTCACTGTGTAAATTCCAGATGAGTAACCCGACTTCGAAAAATCATAACTAATTCTAGAAAAATCGAAATGAAGTGATTCCAATTTCTAAATGAATCTAACTCAATTGTCTTTCAGGAAACAATAACTCGTTGACAATTAGTTGACCAAGTCAACGTCAGTCAACGTGTCAACTTTACTGTTCATCCCACGTTTTTCTCCCTGAATCCAGCATTCTGGTCCCAACTTAGATAATTTATATATCCTTGTGTAGACATCCAAATGAATCATCCTATATATCAAATCGAAGCTTGGTATGTCTACTATTTACCTTAAAAAGTTCGAACATTTATTCATCCATTTACTATTTTTAACTATTTATCAAACATTATCATGTCACCACGTGTTACTGTTCACAGTGGTAATTTCCAGCAATCAACTTTGCATACATATGCATACATCCATCATATATCAGTCAAACATGCCAAACAACAATTATTATTAATTAATAAGTTGTTTTACATCTGGCCATGTACATAAATTCTCATATCTCTATTGCATCTTTTCCTGCCTGAAGTCCGGCAGCATAACCGCTACGCTTCATCTGTACAAAGAACTGAACCGTACTGATTCGGTAATCCCCTCATGAGAACTACCATTCTACGTAGTACCCAGGAAAGACTAGATGAACCGGCTAGGTCCACTCACTTCTAGCCTCCTTAGACAGCACTACGTACACAGTACTTATCATATACTGATGTTCAGTCTTTACTTCGGCAGCATAACGACGTCTCTTAAAATTCCCAAAATTCATTTTGACATAACCTCCCCTGTAATGGTTTACTTATTGGGATGAGATTCGGGGGAATCTCAGTAGCAACAATCATAACAATATATGTAATGCAGAGTGACAGTGCTTGCTTGTGATTGTGTACAGATAAGTATGCTGCGTGCTTCCATGTTTAATAACATATGATCATAGCATTACAGCAGAGCTTCAGACATAACATATAAGACAACAATCCAACCAAACAATAGCACAATAAATCACAAAGCCATTACATAAAAGCTAGGATTAGTTACTACCTCAAAGGCTTAGCAGAGCTCTACTATCTCTATTCTGCTTCCAGCTCCGCCAGAACTTCCTTACTTCCTTTTTCTCCTTTCTCTCTTCCCTTCCTTCTCCTTCTCTCTCTTCTTTCTCTCCCTTCTCCCTTCCATGCGTGAATGCAAGAATGGAATGGAGGGGGGTATTTATAATTGCCTTCAATGGCAATTCTGCAGTTTCTATGAACTTTGATCCTGCGGTCCTGGTTTTTCCTAGATTTTCCTATTTTCTTTAATTCCTCCTTTACTGCATCATGCATGACATCATTGGGACACCTCACCAGGACACCTCAGCGCCACATTTTCCACATGCTGAAATTCCTGGACACCTCAGCAGCTGACTCAGCAGGCTGACTCACCGGTCCAGTGTCCTGCCTCGTAGTACGTGTCCTCAACCTTTTCTTCTGCCTTTATGTTGGCGCCATGTGTCATCTTACTGGCACCTGTCACGCCTTCCAATGCTATCCAGATAAATCTAGGACTTTATCTGATCACTTCCTCGGTTATCGTGCCAACCGAGTAACTTTACTTTATTGAAACAGCATTAAAATAATATTTTAATGCCACTTTTTCCCACACATTACTGGGCCTACGTTTTTGGGCTCTGGGAATGTTGTCTTGGATCCTGATCAAGCTCAAGTACTCTGATGGCTCGATTCCCAAGAAACAGCCCTTGGCAAATTACCAAAATACCCTTGGGTGCCCTTTCTTGCACTATTTTAACCCTAAGGGTAAAATCGTCATTTTACACCCTTCTGTACTCTGTCAGGGCATATACTGACTCTAAGTAGCTTTATCTGTATATACCTTGGCTTCTGGCCTGTCCAGAATTACCAAAATGCCCTCCATTCATCTGTTACACTTTTGTACAACACAGGGGCATTTTCGTAATTTCGCACTTTTCCGGGGTTCTGCTGGACATTGGCCCACTTATCAGTCTAAGGGTCTTACTGGACCTTTGATGGCGCCATTATTGGGCCTTTCTGGGTCCAATACCTTCATGGCACGCATTACGAGGAATCTTCCCCGTTAATAATTATTGAATATTTTATCTATTATTCACCGTTTATACACATATCCGGACACCGGCTCCTTCTGTCCGAAACACTAGCCTGCGGTGTTCAGGCATCCCTGTGAGTCATATCAGTCATCTGACTGAGGTCATCCGAACTCATTCAGTCCCCTTACAAATACCGATAAATCTCCCTATCGGATCCCCAGAGGCCTCACACTCCCGTCTGGATTTTCTGATTTGTGAATAACTTTTTCTACAGGCCTCCTATCGGTATTCTGTCAGTTTCCCAACATCCGTCCCATAAGGACGTATCATCCTGTATTTTCTCACCTAGATCTGAATTCTAGGATATCCGGTATGAATTTTTATAACTTTTGGACGATCAGTCCATTTCTGGCTATCTGGAGTCTTCAAAAATTCCTGTATTAAGCCAGATTACCGAGCGTCCCTTGCTCTCTCTACCGGTGAAATCTGGGACTGAAATGCTTTCGGACAGTCCAAACCACTTCCGGCCTGACTTTCTTTAATTACAATTTAGCCCCAGGGAACTTTTCTTCTTTTCATTTAAGTCCCTTTTTACTTGGCTAAAATTACACTTAAGGACCCCACATTTTTGTCTACTTTTCTTTTTGGCCTTGAAACTTTCCATAATTGCACTTAAGTCCTTTCATTTCCTTTACTAGGTCTAGGGGCATTATTGTCTTTTCATATTTTGCCAGAGTTTTCTCTGGCCCTGGTCAACTATCCAGATACCCCTTCTTGACTGTCTAACCTTAGCCAAATGACCAAAATACCCTTTACTCATTCTTCAGTTCTTCTATAACATAAGGGCATTTTCGTCATTTTACACATTTTTCCCGGACACCGGCCCCTCTTACCACTGAACTGATATTATGGGCCTGGGCCTTCCCTGGTGTCACTACGGGCCTTAGAAAACACTGTATGGCCTCTAGCCATTGTCCGATCATTTCTATTCGGACTGCCTTTCTTTTACCGATTATAACTGTAAATTCCCATCTTCAGGAATTTTTACAGAAAAATCGGGACCTCAAATCAAAATTCTGTGACTCCTCATTCAATCCGGAATCCTTTTCTCTATCTCCCGGTATTTTCAGATATTTTATCCGGACCGGGCTGTTTTGGCCTGAAAAAGCACTCACGCGCACACTTTTCCAAAATGACCATTTTACCTCTGGTCATATTTCTAATTCTTTCATACACCTAGAGACCTCATATGCACATTTCACAGTTCAGTGAAATGATCAGCATAATTTTCTCTATTTTCTGGCAAAATATGGTACTCATCGGCTACCAGCCCGATCTTTCCCATAATTACGATTATGCCCTTGAATTCTCCTTCTGGCCTCTCTAGGCCTAAAAATTGGGGTGTTACATCCAGAATGACCAAAATGCCCTCCATTCATCTATTACTCTTTAGTACAACACAGGGGCATTTTCGTAATTTTGCACTTTTCCAGGGTTCTGCTGGACACTGGCCCACCTATCAGTCCAAGTGTCTTATTGGGCCTTTGATGGCGCCATTATGAGGCCTTTCAGGGTCCACTACCTTCATGGCACGCATTACGAGGAATCCTCCCTTTCAATGATTATTGAATATTTTATCTATTATTCACCGTTTATACACATATCCGGACACCGGCTCCTTCTGTCCGATACACTGGCCTGCGGTGTTCAGGCATCCCTGTGAGTCATATCAGTCATCTGACTGAGATCATCCGAACTCATTCAGTCCCTTTTCAAATACCGATAAATATCCCTATCGGATACCCGGAGGCCTCACACTCCCGTCTGGATTTTCTAATTTGCGAATAACTTTTTCTACAGGCCTCCTATCGGTATTCTGTCAGTTTCCCGATATCCGCCCCATAAGGACGCATCATCCTGTATTTTCTCACTTAGATCTGAAATCTAGGATATCCGGTAGGAATTTTTATAACTTTTGGACTATCAGATCAATTCTGGCTATCTGGAGTCTTAAAAAATTCCTGTATTAAGCCAAATTACCGAGCGTCACTTGCTCTCTCTACCGGTGAAATCTGGGACTGAAATGCTTTCGGACAGTCCAAACCACTTTCGGCCTGACTTTCTTAAATTACAATTTAGCCCCAGGGAACTTTTCTTCTTTCTATTTAAGTCCCTTTTTACTTGGCTAAAATTACACTTAAGGACCCCACATTTTTGTCTACTTTTCCTTTTTGGCTTTAAACTTTCCATAATTGCACTTAAGTCCTTCCATTTTGTTTCTTTACTTTACTAGGTCTAGGGGCATTATTGTCTTTTCATATCTTACCAGAGTATTCTCTGACCCTAGTCAACTGTCCAGATACCCTTTCTTGACTGTCTAACCTTAGCCAAATGACCAAAATACCCTTTACTCATTCTTCAGTTATTCTATAACATAAGGGCATTTTCGTCATTTTGCACATTTTTCCCGGACACCGGCCCCTCTTACCACTGAACTGATATTATGGGCCTGGGCCTTCCCTGGTGTCACTACGGGCCTTAGAAAACATTGTATGGCCTCTGGCCATAGTCCGATCATCTCTATTCGGACTTTTCAAATATGACCATTCTACCCTTGGTCATATTTCTAATTCTTTCATACACATAGAGACCTCATATGCACATTTCACAGTTTAGTGAAATGATCAGCATAATTTTCTCTATTTTCTGACAAAATATGGTACTCATCGGCTACCAGCCTAATCTTTCCCATAATTACGATTATGCCCTTGCATTCTCTTTTTGGCATCTCTAGGCCTAAAAATTGGGGTGTTACATAACCAAAGAAGACAGTCGTGAAGTTGCACATTTTTTATTAGGTCAATCTGAGGATAAAAGGAGGGGCAGCCGCAGACGTAAGGGAGGCTAGTTTTTTACCTGATTAGGCTAATAAACAGTGCTCGAACTCTCTCTTAACTCCCTCTGCAACCTACACATCACCTCCATCATTCATCTTTCCGTCACCCCTTCTACTTTCTTCATGGCATCATATCTAGGTAGCGATTGCAGCACATTAGGAGTCATGAGAGGCTAAATCCTTAGTCTCTTGGTGATGGATCTCATATCTTGAGCTCATAGATTACACTGGGGAGTTTTCTATTTTAATCTGCATCTTTTTCATATTTTGATGCTGCTAGATCTAGGGTTTTCATTATATGAACAAGAGATTGAATGTTGATTGATTATTCTCAGATTAGACAATTGTCATTGACTTTGGATGCTTTGAATGTTAGTTTTTAATATAATATTTTAGTTTCGATTTTAAGATAGTTGGACTATTATCAACGGTCGTTGTTAATTAATTCAATTGCTTGAAATCTAGGGTTTGTCGATCGATGATCATTCGAGGACATTTTCATCATCTGATTTAAATTACACACTACGTGGTTTTTAACAGTTCATTAAGAGTTTTTAAACTAGCTTTGATCAAAGGAGTTTAAGAAATATTAACGCTCTGGACTCAATCGATCGATTGAGATTTTATTTAAGACTTAGTGATTTCAAAACTCCCATATCAAATTAAGAGCAATGATAGATATATTTTCATCATCAAGAGTTGTCATAACATATTTCTTTCTGTCCAATTTATTTTCAGCAATTAATAAATAAAAAAATAGAACAAGTGGAAATTAATTGATATGATTTTATTGATTAATAGGACAAATAATTTGTTTATTTTAGTCGTCCATTACATACCAATGCTCTAATAGAATGAATAGAAAGGAGGGGATAGCTGGACAAGAGGAAATGGAAGCATGTGCTACTAGATAAGGAGCATTCACGTGGGAATGCTACATGACTAAAAGAGATGATAATATGTGATAGCACATGGGTTAGATCCATGAATTGAGTAGCTGAAGCAAGTGGGAGAGGATTCATGCATGTGTTATAACAGAATGCATAACACACCTTACGTACATCACACCTGATCCATTTTATTCCATCACTCTCATACTCATTCCACACTTCTGCTATATATTCCATACACCATCTGACGTAGAGGAAGGAGATATATCATCACATATTAGACCACACATCATTCACGCATCACACCACATCACTCTCATCCTTCTCTACTCATTCAGATCACATTGTGAAACATCCTTACTTTCATATATCTTAGGGACCATTTGGTAGCATTTAGAACCACTTTCAAGGTCATTGAAGTCCAATTCCCCAATCTGGAGTTTTACTCTTATCGAGTACTGTTCACTGTGTAAATTCCAGATGAGTGACCCGATTTAGAAAAATCATAACTAATTCTAGAAAAATCGAAATAAAGTGGTTCCAATTTCTAAATGAAGCTAACTCAATTGTATTTCAGGGAAAAATAACTCGTTGACCATTCGTTGACAAAGTCAACGTCAGTCAACGTGTCAACTTTACTGTTCATCCCACGTTTTTCTCCCTGGATCCAGCATTCTGGTCCCAACTTTGATAATTTATATCTCCTTGTGTAGACATCCAAATGAGACGTTTTATATATCAAATTAAAGCTTGGTATGTATACTATTTACCATAAAAATTTAGTACATTAATTCAATCATTTACTATTTTTAATCATTTATCAAACATGACCTTATCACCACGTGTTACTGTTCACTGAGCCTATTTTCAGCATTTAGTCTTTACATACCCAAGCATACAACCAACACATATCAGTCATACAGGCCAGATAACAATTAATATCAAATAATCAACTGTTATATCTCAGTGCATGATTAACTCCCTCATATTTTATTACATCCTTCTCTGTCTAAAATCCGGCAGCATAACTGCTACAATTCTTCTTTAGAAAGTAACCGATGTTGTACCGATTCGGTAATTCCCTTACGAGAACTACCATTCTACGTAGTACCCAGGAAAGACTGGATGAACCTGCTAGGTCCACTCACTTCCAGCCTCCTTAGACAGCACTACGTACACAGTACGTATCAGTTCCTTTCTTTGTTCCGTCTTCGTTGCCGGAATTTCGGCAGCCTACCGGCGTCTCTTAAGATTTCCAAATTTTATTTTGACAGAACCTCCCCTGTAATGTTATGTTTGGGAATGAGATTCAAAAGAATCCCAGTAACAATAATCATAACAAAATATGTAATGCAGAGTGACGGTGCTTGCTTGTGACTGTGCACAGATAAGTATGCTGCATGCTTCCATATTCAATAACATATGATCATAGCATTGGAATAGAGCTTCAAGCATAAAATATAGGACAACAATCAACCAAACAAAACAACACATCACAAAGACATTACATAAGAGCTAGGATTAGTTGTTACCTTAAAAGCAGTGCTTTAGAACTTCCCTACTACTTCCAACTTCACCAGAACTTCCTTACTTCTTTCTTTCTCACACTTTCTCTCTCAAGAACTTCTCTCCTCCTTTCCTCCTTGCTTATGCCGAAATGAGGGGCTAGGTGGGGGTATTTATAGTGTTGAGCAATGGCAATCTTGTAATTAGGAAGACTTATGATCCTGTGGTCCTGGTTTTTCCTGGAATTTCCTATTTTCTTTAATTCTTTTTTACTGCATCACCCTGGACACCTCATGGGACACCTCATAGGACACCTCACCACCCATATGCTTCATGTGACGAAATTTGGAGGTTCTGGAAGCTTTCCGGTCCAATCCGGTCCGGCCCGGTCTATCGCCTCGAAAAACGTGCCGTTTCCTGAATCTGATGTTTCTGAAGATCCTTTTTATGTCTACTGACCTCACATTTAGTATCTAGACCCTTTATATCATTAACTTTTTAATACTGGGTCCAGACTCAGTTACAGATCCCCTGCGAAATGACCAAAATGCCCTTGGTGCCCTATCTTGTCCTATTTTAACCCTAAGGGCAAAATCGTCATTTCACACCTTTCTGCACCCGGTCAAAGCTTATACTGGCTCTAGTCAACCTTATTTAGACATGTCTTGACCTCTGGGTCTGTCCAAAATGACCAGAATACCCTTTATTCATCTGCTGCCCTTTTTGTACAACATAGGGGCATTTTCGTAATTTCGCACTTTTCCGGGGTTCTGCCGGACACTGGCCCACCTATCATTCCAAGTGTCTTATTGGGCCTCTGTTGGCGCCATTATTGGGCCTTTCTGGGTCCAATACCTTCATGGCACGTATTACGAGAAATCTTCCTTTAGCACAGTTCATTGAATATTTTAACTATTATTTACCGATTATACACCTTTTCCGGACACCGGCTCTTTTTCCCAGATACAGTGTCCTACTGTGTTCAGGCATCCTTGTGGGTTATAACGGTCATCTGACCGAAGTCATTCGATCGCATTTAGCCCCTTTAAAAATACCGATAAATCTCCAACCCGGATCCCCGGAGGCCTCACACTCCCGTCTGGATTTTCTAATTTGCAGATAACTTTTCCTACAGACCTCCTATCGGTATTCTGTCAGTTTCCCGACATCCGTCCCATAAGGGTGCATCATCCTGTATTTTCTTACTTATATCTGAAATCTAGGATATCCGGTATGAATTTTTATAACTTTTGGACGATCAGTCCATTTCTGGCTATCTGGAGTCTTCAAAAATTCCTGTATTAAGCCAGATTACCGAGCGTCACTTGCTCTCTCTACCGGTGAAATCTGGGACTGAAATGCTTTCGGACAGTCCAAACCACTTCCGGCCTGACTTTCTTTAATTACAATTTAGCCCCAGGGAACTTTTCTTCTTTTCATTTAAGTCCCTTTTTACTTGGCTAAAATTACACTTAAGGACCCCACATTTTTGTCTACTTTTCTTTTTGGCCTTGAAACTTTCCATAATTGCACTTAAGTCCTTTCATTTCCTTTACTAGGTCTAGGGGCATTATTGTCTTTTCATATTTTGCCAGAGTTTTCTCTGGCCCTGGTCAACTATCCAGATACCCCTTCTTGACTGTCTAACCTTAGCCAAATGACCAAAATACCCTTTACTCATTCTTCAGTTATTCTATAACATAAGGGCATTTTCGTCATTTTGCACATTTTTCCCCGGACACTGGCCCCTCTTACCACTTAACTGGTATTATGGGCCTGGGCCTTCCCTGGTGTCACTACGGGCCTTAGACAACACTGTATGGCCTCTGGCCATAGTCCGATCATCTCTATTCGGACTGCTCTTCCTTTACCAATTATAACTGTAATTTCCCATCTTCGAGGATTTTTACAGAAAAATCGGGACCTCAAATCAAAATTCTGTGACTCCTCATTCAATCCAGAATCCTTTTCTCTATCTCCCGGTATTTTCAGATATTTTATCCGGACCGGGCTATTTTGGCCTGAAAGTACGCTCCCGCGCACACTTTTCAAAAATGACCATTTTACCCCTGGTCACATTTCTAATTCTTTCATACACATAGAGACCTCATATGCACATTTCACAGTTCAGTGAAATGATCAGCATAATTTTCTCTATTTTCTGGCAAAATATGGTACTCATCGGCTACCAGCCCGATCTTTCCCATAATTACGATTATGCCATTGAATTCTCCTTCTGGCCTTTCTAGGCCTAAAAATTAGGGTGTTACACATTGCACCAGATCCACTCACGCCATCTCCATCTTCTCTATCTATCTCCATTTCTCTTATGCAACTTTCCTCTGTTCTAGTCAATAGAACTAGAGGAAAGTCCTGCATTTATCTTCTTCCACCATGACTGCTGCTGTTAAAGTTCTAATGGCAATGCAAGGCTAAGATGTTGTGCTCTCTTGGAGATAATGTTAAACCAGAATCCTTAAGCAGAAATAGGGAGTTTATTGTGTTTTTAATTCAGAGTTAATTGTATCGAGTTGATGGAGTTGATTCTATAATTACTGAAGCAATTAAAGTTAGTAGATGACAAAGGAGTAGGGAACCGAGTTGGATTTCTTATTTCTACATAATTGTTGCTCTGATTGATTCTCATCCTTGCACTAGTTGGACATGGTTGTGATTAATTAGAGTGATTATATAACAAAGTACAAGTTGTATCTGTTTAATTCATCTTCTTCTATCTCTGAGTTGAATGATTCTTAATTCTCTATTCAATGGCTAGAGTTGTAGCTTGATTGAGATTTAGCTGGCGAGTTGTTAGCTAACCTATTCTAATTCAACTGATTAACTCTTGATATTCTATGGATAATGAAGGTAATGTAATCTCCAAGGGAATACACTTGTCATTGATTCATTTCCCCATCATAAACACCTAAATCATAAACAGTACGTAGTATAGGATTTACATTCAGTTTTAGTTCAAACATCTCATCACACAATTCATCTGATTAACTTGTTAATTTGTGGCTCATTAGATTAATTAGATACCTTACCATCCATCTAGGCTCCTTGTGAATCAACCTAGGTTAGCCTCCACTTACTATTGGTTAGCTTAGTTTTGTTTGATAATTAAAATGATAGTTATCAAAATGGTGTCGTTGCCCGGGAGCCTTACTTGTTAAGGTTTCCTAAGCAATCTGCTAGGCCTGAAAAACATAAAAAGTAGATAGGTGTTTTAGTTTTTTGTGAATTTAGTGTTTTGTGTTGTTAGTCGCGACTATAGTGAAAAAAATTGATTTTTGAGTCTCTGTGAATTTTAGTCCCGACCAGAATGCTTTTTGGTCGCAACCAAAATTTTTATCCTTCAAATTTTGTTCTCTATTATTTCCAATCTCAACCAAATTGACACCTAGTCAAGACCAAAAATTAGTGCTTAATTCAGATTTACTCTGTAATTTTTAGTCGTGATCGGAGTTCTTTTTGGTCGTAACCAAAAATTGTCAATTTCAAACATTTGCTCTCTGTGATTTTTAGTCGCAACCAAAGTGACATTTGGTCGCGACCAAAAATCCTGATTAAAATATTTTGCTCTCTATGACTATCAGTTGTGACTTAAAGTTCCTTTTTTTTGCAATATCTACTCTCTGTACTTATAGTCGCGACCTAGTGTTCGTTTAGTCACGACCTGATCTTTCTGAACTGCGATTAATTGATCTCAATTTCTGAAATTGCTGCATTATGATATCCTGCATCTTTGTTGAGTGTGATTTGCATGATCAGAAACTCTAAATTCTTTCCTTTGGATAGAGAAATCAATAGAACACTTAGGCAAATTAAGAAGGCTAAAATCTTAAATCAAGCTAATGTTGCATCTGTTGTGGAGCCTAGTTCTTCTGGTGAATCTGTTGTAGCTAAAACTGAATTTGCATCTGGTGGTATCTTAGATAATCATTTTGTCATAGAGCATGTTAATAAAGGTGAAGCTTATACTCATAATCAAAATAATCAAAGTGAACAACATGGAGAGAACAACATGAATAATAAAATGGCATATAAGAGCATAAGAGAACTCACTTCTTCTAATGCAAACTTTGATACTTTTCGCGCTTGTCCTGCTTTGGATGTTAATTTTGAGATGAAAGGTCCTTTGTTAAGTAACTTACCCAAATTTTATGGATTGGCAGGTGAGGATCCTTTCAAGCATTTGAAGACTATACAATGGGTTTGCTCATCCATAAAACTTGTAGGTACTGATATGGATGTTGTGCAGAGACAAGTATTCCATTTTACACTTGAAGGAAACACCAAGGAATGGTTTTACATGCTGCCACACCATACACCTCAAGCCTTGGACTCCTGGAATAACTTGAGGAATGCTTTCTTGGAGAGATACTTCCCAACATCAAAGACTGCTACATTGAGGAAGGAAATTTTTACTGCAAAATAGTATGCTGAAGAGTCTTTCTATGAGTTTTGAGGAAGGTTTCAAGAGCTACTAGCTAGATGTCCATACCATCAGATTCCAAGTGAGCATTTGGTGTAGTATTTTTCATTTAGGATTGTATTTTACATGCATAAAGAATTTGGATACAGCTGCTGGGGGTTCCATTGATGATTTAACTCCTGATGAAGCATGGAACTTGATTGAGAAGATAGCAACTAATGACCAACAGTATGGGGCTATGATGCTAGACAAGTTCATAAGTTTTCTACCAGGTCCTCTTCTCAAGATTACAATAGCTTATCTTCTCAAGTTACTGCTATGAATGCTCAGATCAACAATTTATCTTCTCAATTGAGTAATACACATGTTTAAAGCCCATACTCACAAGCTCTAGTTGGTCCTAGTTAGTTTATTATTCTCCTATGAACACTAGTGTCAATTGTCCTACACACTATGAAGATGTATCAGCCATCTATCAAGGCAAACCAAACCAGTATCCACAAAGGAATCCATACTCTAACACATATAATGAAGGATAGAGAGATCATCCCAATTTCAGATGGAGGGATGGAGGTGGAGACAGGAATTTTGGGCAAAATAGAATTAACAATGATAAATAAGTGGATGAATCCTCTATAGCTTTGGAAGCACCTGCTGCTATAAAGGATACTGGAATATCTGATATACTTAATGTGATGAACTCAAATATAAACTCCATAAACACAAACTTCAGCTCTAACTTTAAGGACTTGAGATCTACAGTGGAGAGCAACCTAGCAATGACAATTCTAAGTTTGCTGCCTTGGAAAGTAGAATGGAGCAGTGGGAAACTAACACTTCAAACATGAATGGCTATGTATCACAGTTATCCAATTCAGTAAGTGATGTTCAAGCAAGGATCAGTGGAAATCTACCTTCAAATATAGTTGTAAACCCCAAATATGTGAATGTTATAAGTCCTCAAAGTGAAGAGTGAAACATCCTCCCTTAGACTCCTCAGAATACACTTGCGGAAGCAACATTAGCTTGATTATATCTTAACTTACGCCCAGAAATTTAAAATTTCACTCTTAAGTTCCTTATTCTGGACCTTTAATTTGAAAATTAATTTATCTCGTTCTACACATCCAAATAAGGCTTATTACCTATCCACGTAATGCCCCAGATGTGTACGACTGGCTTGCCAAATTTCGTGGCCAAACTCCTTCGTTTACTAGGTCAAACTGAGGTCAAAATACTGCTACCTCAGGACCTGCGAATTTCTCCCTTAATTCGTCATACACAAGTTTAACATGCCAAACAATATTTATTATTAGATAATAAAATGTCATACAACAAAGCATACACCAAATTCTCTTATTTCTATTACATCTCTTCCTGTCTAAAATCCGGCAGCATAACTGCTACATTCCTTCTTTAGAAAGTAACCGATGTTGTACCGATTCGGTAATTCCCTCATGAGAACTACTATTCTACGTAGTACCCAGGAAAGACTGGATGAACCTGCTGGGTCCACTCACTTCCAGCCTCCTTAGATAGCACTACGTACACAGTACGTATCAGTTCCTTTCCCTGTTCCTGCTTCCTTGCCAGAATTTCGGCAGCCTAACGGCGTCTCTTAAAATTTCCAGATTTTATTTTGACAGAACCTCCCCTGTAATGTTATATTTGGGAATGAGATTCGGGGGAATCTCAGTAGTAATAATCATAACAATATATGTAATGCAGAGTGACGGTGCTTGCTTGTGATTGTGTATAGATAAGTATGCTGCGTGCTTCCATATTCAATAACATATGATCATAGCATTGTAATAGAGCTTCAAGCATAACATATAAGACAACAATCCAACCAAACAATAGCACAACAAATCACAAAGACATTACATAAGAGTTAGGATTAGTTACTACCTCAAAAGCAGAACTCCAGAACTTCTATACTGCTTTCAACTCCACCTGAACTTCCTTCCTTTCTTTCTTTCTCCTTCTCTCTCTTCTTTCTCTCTCTTTTCTTGCCAAAAACGTGGGATGCATAAAATGGGAGGGGAAGGGGGTATTTATAGCTTTAATGGATGGCATTTCTGTAATTGTGAAGCCATCTGAACATGTGGTCCTGGTTTTTCCTGGATTTTCCTATTTTTCTTTATTCCTTTTTACTGCATCATGCATGACATCATCCAGGACACCTCACTGGGACACCTCATCGCCACATTCTTCACATGTCACAATTCCTGGACACCTCATCAGCTGACTCAGCAGTTCAGTCCAATCCAGTACCGGTCCAGAGTCTTGCACCATAATACGTGTCCTCAACTTTTCTTCTGCCTCTAAGATTGCGCCATGTGGCACCTGGAAGGGACCTTTCACGCCTTCCAATGCTATCCAGATAAGTCTCGGACTTTATCTGATCACCTCCTCGGTTATCGTGCCAACCGAGTAACTTTACTTTACTGAGAAGTCATTAAATCATTATTTTAATGTCACTTTTCCCCCTGAATCACTGGGCCTGCGTTTTTGGGCCTGGGAATATCATCTTGGGTCTCTGATCCAGCCCAAGTACTCTGATGGCACGATTCCCAAGAAACACCCCTTGACAAATTACCAAAATGCCCTTAGTCTCTCTTTCTTTACTTTATTAGGTCTAGGGGCATTATTGTCTTTTCACATCTTACCAGAGTATTCTTTGACCCTGGTCAACTATCCAGATAACTTCCCTGGACTGTCTAACCTTAGGAAAATGACCAAAATACCCTTTACTCATTCTTCAGCTGTTCTATAACATAGGGGCATTTTCGTCATTTCGCACCTTTTTCCCAGACACCGGCCCCTTTTACCACTGGACTGATCTAATGGGCCTGGGCCTTCCCTGGTGTCACTATGGGCCTTAGAAAACACTGTATGGCCTCTGGCCACAGTCCGATCATCTCTATTCGGACTGCCTTTCCTATACCGATTATAACTGTAAATTCCCATCTTTAGGAATTTTTACAGAAAAATCGGGACCTCAAATCAAAATTCTGTGTTGCGTCATTCAACCCGGAATCCTTTTCTCTATCTCCCGGTATTTTCAGATATTTTATCCGGGCCGGGCTATTTTGGCCTGAAAGTACGCTCCCGCGCACACTTTTCAAAAATAACCATTTTACCCTTGGTCACATTTCTAATTCTTTCATATACATAGAGACCTCATATGCACATTTCACAGTTCAGTGAAATGATTAGCATAATTTTCTCTATTTTCTAGAAAAATATGGTACTCATCGGCTACCAGCCCGATCTTTCTCAAAATTACGATTTTGCCCCTGCATTCTCTTTCTGGCATCTATTACTCATCTTCTCATCCTTCATCTTAAGTTTTAGAAATTCTCTTTCAATAACTCATCCCTTGAACTCTTCGGGAGTCATCATTAATTGAAAGGCTTGACAACCCGCCCATATCAGGTTATCTTACACAGGAGCCAGCCCATATCAAGCTACCTGCAGAATTCCTAGGCTTAAGACTTAGGACATTCCTCACATTCCTCATTTTGAACCTTAAGTGATCCGCCCATATCAGATTACTACCCTGGGACTACGGTTTTAGCAGCCTGCCCATATCAGACTACTTCCCAGCTCTCCTAGACCAAAAATTGGGATGTTACAAAGAGCAAGTTGGGGAGCAAGTTATTGATGCTGAAAATGAAGAGGAAGGTGAGGTAGACACTGATTCTAGCAGTCTAATGAAGAATAGCATTGAGAAGTCTGAAAGTAAGAAGGAAGCACAGCTCCTTGGGAAGAAGATTACATTTGATCCAACATATAATCAATTTGATTCTGCACTAGATTCTGAGGGTGGTAGACTGAAATATCCTCATTTTCCTATCTCCGTCCTCTCCAAACTAGCACCCTGTTATGTTTGGAAAAGATAGGGGTGAGATTTCGGGGGAAATCTCAGTAGCAAACGGTACCATTCAATGCATACAAGATAAACGCAAGTGCATGACATGTGTTTCCTTTATCTTTCTTTAGCTTTCATTTGTATACTTTCATGCTCCATGCCTATCACTATTATGCATAACCATCAACTCATAAAAAGGTAGAGTATATATCATAATTATATTAACACACAAGCATATACATCAAGCATACAAGAATGGGTAAGTCCACTACCTGGCATGCAGCCCTTCCTTAACCTTAATCCTTGCTTTGACAATCTTCTGACTGCCTCTCTATCCAGAGCTAACCTTAGAAAAAAGAAGACATTTCTTTATCTTAACTACTAAGAACAATCCTCTACTGTATTAGAGCAAGGACTAGAATAACTTACCTTATTCGCAAGCTCTTTGGACTGCTCCTAGCTTGATCAGAACTTCTTCCTTTATCTCTTTCTCTCTCTTCCTCTCTTTCTCCTTCTCTCCCTCTTGCTCCACCGAATTATGGAATGGAATGGAAGGGGAGTGCCTTTATTTATAGGTGGATGGGTTGGATTGAATGGTCCAGATTAAATCTCGATGGACGGCTATCACTATGATGACATCATCAATTATGACATCATCCTAGGGACACCTCACCCGCCTAGGTGGCGCCTTGGTAGAGCGCCTTGGTAGAGCCCTGAGGATACCTCGTATGCTGACTCAGCATTTCCATAGAATTCCAGAGTCTTTTCCTGGAATGATCGGCTGAGATCGTGCCACGTGTCCTTTACCTTTTTCTAACTTTTACTCTTTCCTTTAACTCAATGCCATGTGGCATCTTGTGGGTCCCATGAGGACACCTTTTCATGCCACCTCATGGTTATGGATAAGCCTTTACTTTATCTGATCCTTTTCCCAGTTCTATCTCTAACTGGGTAACTATACTTTATTAAAATATCATTTCAATCTTTCTTGGACCTTCATAACTCTTGGCCCGCTTGATTCCTGGCATCTAGCACCTCTTATATACATAGTCGCGACCTAACTATCCTCCCATCGTAACTTAACACCTTCTGTGTTCGTTAGTCGCGGCCTCAGCATTCTTTAGTCGCGACCTCATAACTTTTTAGTCGCAACTAGACTCACTTTGCCTATTAGTCGCAACCCACACATCTTCAAGTCGCGTCTAAACCTTTCTATAAAACATAGTCGCGACCAAACTACTTCCTTGTCACGACCAAAGTGGTCAACTCTTAACTCTGCAACCTTTAATCTTTACATTTCCTAAATTGGCCATTCTACCCCTTGGGACTTTCACATATTTACACATAAGACCCTGTACCTTAGCTTACTCGTAGTTTAGTCCTTGAGAACCCTCTGCATACTGTGGAACTTTGGCTCAAAAAAGGGTCTGATAGCCTCTCAATTTTAGGCTATTTCCTGTATCTCTAGGGTCAAAAATTGGGATGTTACATAGACAGCTAAATAGCAAGGACCCTAATCTACTAGAAGCTATGGATTCTAAGTTAGGAAATCCTAAAGTTGACAACACTGAAAAAACACAATCATAGTAAATTCAGAGCTCAAACAGAAAGAAACAGAAAGAAACTAATTCTATTCAGCTAAGAAGGAAATGGATATGAAGGATTTACTTGTTCCAAAGGAACTCATGTGTAGCAAGAAAGCCTTAGAGGAGCAGCACAAGGAAGTCATTGATCTTTTTAGCAGATTGAAGTAAATGTGCCTATGCTGGAGAGGGTTCAGAGAGTGCCAGAATATGCAAAGTGCTTGAAGGAAAGCAACAACCACAGGAAAAGATACAAACCTAATGAACTGGTGCAAGTAGGACCTAAAGCTTCTGCACTTTTCAAAGCTCAACTTCGAGTGAAGTGTAAAGATCTAGGTGCATTTTCCATTCCCTATACAATTGGTAAGATAAATGTTCCTATAGCATTATTAGATTAGGTACTGCTATTAATGTGATGCCTAGTTCAGTTTACAATGCTTTAAGTGTGAATTTGATTAAACCAACTAATGTGTTAGCTCAATTGGCTGATAAGAGTATTATAAATCCTAAGGGAATTTTAGAAGACATTTTAGTTCAAGTTAAGGAGCTTGTTCATTCCAGATTTTATTTCTAACTTTGAAAAATCATAATAAGTTGAAAACTTAACCAAATGAGGTATTCTAAGTTTCTATTGAAATCTCTGTATCTTAGCTATATTCATACCAAATTTGACATCATCTAAGTCACTAAAATCCCTGTCATAAGGTCACTGCCTTACATTACATATATACTATTGTGCACTATTGCATTCCATAATATCATATAACCAAATTATCTTATAATACAAGTCATAAACTCATATTTGTATTGATTTTAGTGTGGTTAAAGAGAGTTTTATTATTGATTTCTGTCCCCATTTATTAATATATTGAGCAATTAATAAATAAAATAAAAATAGAACAAGTGGAAATTAATCAATGTAATTTTATTGATTAATTGGACAAATAATTTGTTTATTTTAATTGTCCAATACAGACCAATGTGAAACATCCTTAATTTCATCCTCACATATACTCAATGGAAGTATTTTAGAACATTGGAACACCATTTTACCTTAGAAATATGAATTTCCAAAAGTTAGGCTATCGGATACTGTTCACTTTACTGTTCACTTGGTAATTCCAGTTTACAGCATGAACTTTGGAAATTCATAATTAAATCTAAAAAAAATCAAAATGAGGTGGTTCCAATTTCTAATGAAATCTATTTCATAAAAATTTGAAGGAAAAATATGAAAATGAGATTTACTTGTCCAAATGAAATAAGTTTATTCGTTGAAAATCACTGTTCAATTGGTAAACTTTGAACTTCCAGATTCTGTGTCTCATTTTCAAAAATTCATTTCTCTTTGTATACTTATCCAAATGAGTTGTGTTACATATGGATTTAAATCTCCATATGTATACTTTAAGCTCATAAAATTTCGTGGAATAATTCATCCATTTGCTATATGAAAATCACGCATGAGTCTCGTTGCCTCTCAGGGCTCGTTTTATCTTGATCCAGATTTTAGGTTCAACTTTGAAAAATCATATCAATTTGAAAACTTAACCAAATTGGGAGTTCTTGGTTTCCAATTAAATATATGGATCTTATATATCTTCATGCCAAATTTCACATGAAAACTCGTCGGATAAGTCACTCAAATGATCGATGAAAGCGTTCGGCCTTGTATGGTTCCAGTGAGTGTATATGTTTTTACATACCATACCACATCTCCTAAGTTAAATACATGTTATCTAGGCCATATATACATTTTTCATTCATATTTACTCTCTTCCATGAGAAGTTCCAGCACATAGAGCATGGTTATATACATATGGAAGGAATGAGATTTCATGGAAATCCCAATAGCAAGATATACAAACTATAAGGTTATGCATGCTTGATGAAATGCTTAACATGTTATCATGCAATGGGAGCTAATTCATGATCATACATAGGCAAACTCTAACATGCATATTGTCATGACATAAGTTGCAAGGAGTTGCACATATTTATATCATCATCACATAACATACTAAGCTTAACCAAACTTCATGCATAACAAGCAAGCATATCAATCACAACATGACATAAGTTTATAGTAAAGTATTCTTGCTACCTCTTAGATGTCTCTACCAATTCCTTCTTGTCTTGATCCCTCCTTTCCACAAATGTCAAAACCTAGGCATAACAAGACAAATACCAAGTCACAACTCAATTCAAATCATTTTCAAGACTAGGGTTCCATCAAGTCCCTTTCTTTCTCTACTTTGTGACTTAGATTTACATCCTTCCAAACTAAACTCTCATGGTTCATTCCCACATAATTTTTCATGTAGAATCCAAATATGCATTCAAAAATTCCATAATCCAATTGCTTCCTAATGTTCTGTACAGAAACCGAAACCTCCCTCTTGTTTCCCAAAAATTCTCATTTTGGTTCCAATGCTTCCAATACTTGTCTTCCTACTCACACAATTTTCCATTTTAGACTCATTGGAAGCATCAAAATCATGAAATTCTAACATATGAGCAGTGATTCCATACTGTACAGAACAGAACACAATCTTGGATTCACAAGTACACATGGATTCCTAAGCCATTATCATGTGATTCAAGCTTGTTTAAGCTTATCTAAACTATCCATAACATAAAACTCATATTCCTTTCATATGGGTACCAAAATTCCAGCAGCAATTCATTAAGGTTTATGCCTCAAAAACCACTTAAACTCAAGAGCAAATCTACTAGAACATAGTCTAGGATCAAGAGAAGTAGTTACCTTGATGTTTCCTTCCAAGTGCTTGCTTCCTCTTGGCTTGAGTTTTCAATTTGCAAGAGTTTCCCCAAGGGTTCTATGAATGCCAAAATGAAGCTGAAAGTGGGGGTATTTATAGACAATTTTGGGTGGAAATGAAAGGCCAAGATCACTTTGGTTACTATTTGATCTTGTGGCTTAGATTTAATCTTGGAATTTCTTTTCTTTTTTGAATTATTGCATCACTTAATGACATCACTCAAGGGACAACTCATAGGCCACCTAATCACCCATGTGATGCAAATGGAAGAGCCAAGAAGCCTCTGGAAAATTTCCAATCCAATCCAGTATCGGCCCGGTCGATTCCTCAAAAACTGGACTGTTTTCTGAATCTAATTTTTCTGAAAATCCATATTGCGTCTTCTGACCTTAAATTTACTATTTGGGTCCTTTATATCATTGACATTTTTATACTGGGTCTAAACTTAATTACAGATCCCTTGCAAAATGACCAAAATACCCCTGGGTGCCCTTTCTACACTATCTTAACCCTAAGGGTAAAATCATCATTTTACACCTCTCTGTACCCTATCAGGGCATATACTGACTCTGAGTAACTTTATCTGCATGTTCCTTGGTTTCTAGTCCTATCCATAATGACCAAAATGCCCTCCATTCATCTATTACTCTTTAGTACAACACAAGGTCATTTTCGTAGTTTCGCATGTTTCTGGGGTTCCACCGGACACTGGCCTACCTATCAGTCCAAGGGTCTTACTGGGCCTTTGTTGGTGCCATTCTTTGGGCCTTTTAGGGTCCATTACCTCTATGACACGAATCACGAGGAATCTTCCCCGGCGATGTTCATCGGGTATTTCCACCATTATACACCGTTTCTACACATCTCCGGACACCGGCTCCTTTTATCAAATACACTGGCCTACTGTGTCTAGGCATCCCTTTGGGTCATAACTGTCATTTGACTGATGTCATCCGACCTCATTCAATCTCAGTTTAAATACCGATAAATCTCCCTATCGGATACCCGGAGGTCACACACTCCCGTCTGAATTTACTAATTTGTGAATAACTTTTTCTACAGACCTCCTATCAGTATTCTGTCAGTTTCTTGACATCTGCCTCTACAGGACGCATCATCCTGTAATTTCTCACTTATATCTGAGATCTAGGATATCCGATAGGACTTTTTATACTTTTAGACTATCAGATAAATTTCGGCTATCTGAAGTCCTGAGAAAATTGCTGTATTAAGCTGGATTACCCAGCATCACTTACTCTATCTACTGGTGAAATCTGGGACTAAAATGCTTTCGGGCAGTCCAAACCACTTCTGGCCTAACTTTCTTTAATTACAATTTAGCCCCGGGGAACTTTTCTTCTTTGCACTTAAGTCCCTCAAATTTGGTTAAAATTACACTTAAAGACCCCACATTTTTGTCTACTTTTCCATTTTAGCCTTAAGCTATTCATAATTGCACTTAAGTCCTTACATTTTCTTTCGTTCCCAATTTAATCCCTTTCTTTACATAAATGGCCACATCTTTTCCTGAAAAAAAAACTCATATTTCATTCAATCTATACATACAAATCAGTACAAAAAATTTAGGATATTACACAATGCACTAATAGAATGAATAGAAAGGAGGGGATAGCTGGACAAGAGGAAATGGAAGCATGTGCTGCTGGATAAGGAGCATTCGCATGGGAATGCTACATGACTAAAGGAGCTGATGACATGTGATAGCACATGGGTTATATCCATGAATTGAGGAGCTGAAGCAAGTGGGAGAGGATTCATGCATGTGCTATAACAGAATGCATAACACACCTTACGTACATCACACCTGATCCATTTCATTCTATCATTCTCACACTCATTCCACACTTTTGTTATATATTCCATACACCATCTGACGTAGAGGAAGGAGATACATCATCACATATTAGACCACACATCAATCACGCATCACACCACATCACTCTTGTAACATCCCTAATTTCTGTACTAAGTTGTATGTACAGATTGAATAAAATATATAAGATTTTTCAGAAAAAGATGTGGCCATATTTATGTAAAGAAAGGGATTAATTGCAAGAGGAAGAAAGCCTAAGAGCCAAAGTGCAAAATTACAAAAATGCCACTGTGATGCCCTAAGAAACCAGAAGTAAATGGAGGGCATTTTGATCATTTTACACAATGGATGGACATCAGAGGAAATTTGATAGTAAATTATTATAATTAATATGAGAATTTATGGAGTTGACAGAAGTCAAAAAGGAGTCTTGTAGAATTAATTATGGAATTTACGATGAAAAAGGACACCGATAAAGGGTTAAAGGAAACGTATATAATTTTTAACAAGACTTCTGGGGCTCAGAAAATTATGAAACTTTGTAGAGAATTCATTTTATATTAGAATGAATTTTTAAAAATGTTAGAACAATTAAAAGAGGTGTTTAGCATTTATGCTAAGATCAGGGTGATTTACGGATATCGGTATAAGGAAATTACATTGGGATTTGGGCCAATTAGCTATTGGACCTAAAAGAGGTCCAACATGTCATCCTAGGCCAGCCCAATAAGGCCCAAAAGTTGTCTTGGAGCCCAAGTCCCAAAATAAATAATTTATGGATTTTTGGAAATAAAGAAAAAGAGAATAAAGTAAAAATTAGGTTTTGCACATGGTGGGACCCACATGGACTCAAAAATGGCGCCAAAGAAGAGAGCTTAGGTGTCCCAAGTGATATCATGCTAGTGAGGTCATGGTGGTGAGGTCATGAGCCAAAGTGAAAAGACATTCCAAGATCAAACCTTTAACCATTAGATTAAATAGTTTCCAAAGTGATCTTGGCCTTCAAATGGCACATGACTTTTGCTATAAATACCCCCCCTTTTCATTCATTCTTCACACCCAAGAGCTCCTTTAGAGAGAGAAGTGAGTTCTAGAGAAAGAAAGTGGAAGAAAACAAGGAAGAAGCAAGGGTCTTGAAAGAGGTTGTGAAGTAAGTTGATGTTCTTCACTTTACCATTTCGGTTTGCACTGTTCATGATAGAAGAAAATGGAATTTCAATGATTTAATGCTTCCATTGAGTTTATATGATGATTTTGTGTAGGATTGGAAAGGTTTTGAACCTTGGAAACCATTGGAATTAAAGGTTATAATGTTGAAAATTCCTCACGGGTACTGTTCACTCGCGTGAACAGTGATTTGAATTTCATAATTTTGATGCTTCCAATGGTCTTAAAATGAGATTTTGTGTGGGGGTAAAGTGGTGGAACAAGCATGGGAAGCATTGGAACCAAAATGGGAGTTTTTGGAAAAAGGGAGCTTATTGAAACTAGACTTGGATTTTGTTTGGAATGGAGTTATAATTTGGTAATTATCTTGTAATGCCTAGGTTTTGACATTTGTGGCAAGGAAAGACCATTACAAGAAGGAAAG
The DNA here is from genome assembly GCA_037074615.1 of Leucaena leucocephala. Taxonomy (NCBI): domain Eukaryota; kingdom Viridiplantae; phylum Streptophyta; class Magnoliopsida; order Fabales; family Fabaceae; genus Leucaena; species Leucaena leucocephala. Next base: position 10,564,675 of record CM073549.1, read on the forward strand.
GAATAAGGATCTACAAGAGGTAGCAAGAATATCTAACTATAAACTTATGTGCTTTGATTGTTTTGCTTACTTGTTATGCATGAAGGTTTGGTTGAGCATGGAATGTTGTGTGATGATGAAGATGATGTGATATGAGTATGTGATACTCCTTGCAATATATGTCATGACAATATGCATATTAGAGTTGCTTATTTATAAGCATGAATTAGCTCCCATTGCATGATAACATGTTAGGCATTCAATCAAACATGCATAACCTTATAGTTTATATTACTTGCTATTGGGATTTCCATGAAATCTCATTCCTTCCATATAATTAAACATACTCTAGGTGCTGGATCTTCTCAAGGCAAGAGGGTAAATGTTGATGGATGACTGTACATAATTTAAAGAGTGTGCACTTTAATTACAAGATGATGTTTTGGTTTGTATGATGCATGCTACTCATAAATCCAATCTGGGTAGTGTACTTCCATCGGTATTTTGATTGACTTATATGATGAGTTTTCATATGAAAGTTGGTATGAACATATCTAAGATATATAGATTTAAATGGACACCAAGAACGCCTCATTTGGTTAAGAACTCGAATTGTTATGATTTTTCAAAGTTAGGAGTTGAAATCTGGAATAAGGTAAAATGACTACTGAGAGGCAGTGAGGTTCATGCGCTAATTTCATATAGTAAACGAATGAGTTTTTCCTCGAAATTTTGTGATATTAAAGTAGACATATGGATATTTAAATACATATGTAATTCAACTCAATTGGATAAGTATACAAGGAGAAATGAATTTTTGAAAATGGGGCAAAGAAACTGGAACTTCCAGATTTACCAAATGAACAGTAAAGTTCAACGAATAAACTGATTTGATCTGGACAAGAAGATCTCATTTTCATATTTTTATCTAAAATTTAAATGAAATAGATTTCATTAGAAATTGGAATCACCTTAAAACGATTTTTCTAGATTTAGTTATGAATTTCCAAAGTTCAGGTTGTAATCTGGAATTAGCCAGTTAATAGTGGCAGTGAACAGTAACCGTAAGCCCAACTCTTGGAAATTCATATTTTTGAGGTTAAGAGGTATTCCAATATTCTAAAATAGTTCTAATTGAGTATTAGTAAGGTTAAGGATTAAGTTTAAAATTAAGGTCAAGGTTTTAAGGTTAAGACTTAAAGAAATTTGTTGGAAAATACCGTTGTGCTGGTAGACTATACAAAGTACTGTGTACGTAGGTGCTGTCTAAGGAGGCTGGAAGTGAGTGGACCTAGCCGGTTCATCCAGTCTTTCCTGGGTACTTGCGTAGAATGGTAGTTCTCATGGGGAATTACCGAATCAGTACAGTTATTTTCTACCAGGATTTTCGGCAAGAGAGATATAATCCACTTCAAGAGAGCTATACCAAGAGTACTTTGAGAGATATAAAGGAGGATGTTTCATTTTGGTATCAGAGCAAAGGATTCTGGCTTAGGAAATGCTCTGACCAGATGATTTCTAGCGTTAGTACAGAATAATGTTAACACAGAACAAAGGGTTCTGGCTCAGAGCATAAGATTCTGGCACATAACATAAGGTTCTGGCTCAGTGATGCTCTGGTTTAGTTTGATTGATCCCTTAGACAAATGAGAAATTTGAATGGTTCTCTCCCTAGAGTATGATATAGGGATGGTGTTCACTACTTGGAAAGGTTTAGACAGAAGACAGTGACACCCAGATGAATGAGACTGTACCGCAAGCTTTACAGTCTTACGAAGGATATAATTATGATGGGCTTATCTTAGTCAGCCGATACAGCCGAGGTCTCGTGTTTATTAACACAATGTGGATGAACTAAGCAGAATAATGTTTAAGAAGCAATTTCCTCTATGGATAGAGACAGAAGCTGATCAGTTCATGACTAAGGAAGCTATAAAAGTAGCTCGAAGTATCATGTTGTGACCAGATACTATAGTAATGATGCCAGACGTCCAAGTTGTGACAAGTTAAGTCATAAGTCACGATGAAAGAAGACTTTTGGTCACAACGACAGAACACAAAGTAAATGTTGCAGCAGTAGACATGGGGATTCATAAAGTTAAGCTTGAAATATCAGTTAATCAGTGAGACCCCCCAACCTGTAATGCTGTATAAAGATGAGGTATACCTAGTCTTTGACTCTTCAGGTAGTGAAGAGAGTTCAGATGACAGCATAAGGGACTCAATCAGGAAGGTTTATAGTAAGGTACCCCATGCATATTTTTATAGACTCAAATTTATAGTCTGGAGATTATGAGAAATTCAGTCAGATGTTGTGTATGCACCAGATACTGTTGCACTAGATAATGATGGGTCTAGTAATTATGTAGAGGATAAGTTTGATATGAGTAACCTAAGAACCAGTTACAATCTGTGACATCCCTTTCTATTATCCCAGTCCAGGAATATACGAGGTTATAGATAAAGATTAAAGGGATGTTCCTAGCCCTAATCCACCCCAGCCTTCTTTATAAAAGACAGACAATGTGACTATACTAGTATCAAGAAAGGCTGTGAGAAGTGAAATACTTAGTTTAGGTTAAGGGATGGAAGGAAGTAGAAATCAAGAGCAGTCAGTTTAGCTGCAGTTCTTCAATGCCGTAGCAAGGATGATAAACAGAGATGTGATAGAAGGCATTGACCTGGATTAAGTTTTCATGTTAGTAGCATGATATGAGATGGCTATAAGCCAGATATTGCTATATACCCTACGTGGCATGTAAAGCTAAGTGAGCTTTTGGCAAATGGTTCACAACTGATGTGTAAGGATCGGCCATTACTAGGGTAAAGACTGGACAAGAATATTATGAGGGAATGTTTAAAGCAAGTTAGATCCAGGTCGGATGTAAAGCAGTTTGGGACACAGCTAGAAGTCCTCGAGAAGTTAGGCCATAACAAAAGGTGACCCGAGGTCGTGACTAAAGAATGTAAAGTTGTCCAGTCATGACAAGTAGAATGAGATGGTCACAACTAAAGTTCATGGATGCGTTGCGTCTAGTTCATAAGCAGGTCACGATGAAGATACGCAGGGACCTGATGAAGGATGAAGATGCCAGCCTCACTGAAGGTTATTAATTAGAGGTTTAGCACATGATATAGGCAAGCTGAACAGTATGAGAAATAGAGATACATGCTAGTCTAAGATGATGCTCATAAGTAGATCCTCTATGTGACTATCAAGAGTAGATCTCCATTTGGAAAGACTTTGTTCAGTTAGTCTTTTATGAACAAAAGAATCAAAAGTTAGGATAAGGCTTGCGCAAGAAATGAGCCTAACATATGGCTTCAAGTTCTCTAAACTTAAAGTCCCTGAAACAGGATATTAGTCCCACATCGGTTGGGGAGGTGAACGAAGCATGCCTTATAAGGGTGTGGATACCTCTCCCTCATGGATGCGTTTCCAGTACTAACCAAGCGCCTCTCGTCACCAAGCGCCCCGAAGGGGTAGGCAGGCACGAGTGGGTAGGCAGGCAGTGCTGGGGAACAAAACCTGGCCTAAGGGGCAATGGCCTCATGTCGGGATAATATCTTCCGCTGTGTACTCTGATACCCGGAGGACGCATTTTCGGGTGCCTAAGGGGTTAAAGTCCTCATGTGCCTGGAGAACAAAATCGTGCTCTCGTGTGGCCTCAAGGCTGCTTAAGGGAAAAGAGGACAATATCTATGTGGAAGGGTGCTGGGCTGTTAGAGAACACAAGTAATGGTGCTAGATGATGAATGAGATTTATACGATCTAAGTTGGTCAAGATCAAGAAAAAGACCAGGAATGAACCATAGTCCGGTCAAGAGTAGACTGAGACTGATGTATACGCGCGGAAAGAGTTAAGAGATAGTAGAAAGACACCAATGTTACTCCAGAGAAATGGAGACTATTCCACTCACCTGGGAAGTATTCCTTGAGTAAAGTTTATGAAAAGTATTCCTCTCAGTTAAATAGAGATGAGAATGAGGCTAAAGGTTAAATAGAGAAAGAGAAACCCTTTTGATGAATGTTTAGCCAAGTTCATATATATGAACAGAGAGAGTGAATGATTAAAGAGTTAATTTACGGATTGGATTTCATGTTATAAAGAAAAAGTTTTCTCAGGTAGTCACAGAAGTTCAATAGAGCGGTAGCTGTAAGCAAGATTAGAAAAAAGACAGATAGCCACGGTTCTAAAGATAAAGTAACTCCCCTATTCGATAGAAGGGTCAAGTCTATACCCTGATAAGAGGGTAGCATGGCAGCCTAAGTGAAATAGATAGATATTTTAGGATGAATGATCAGGATATGATAGGCAATATGATAAAGGAAATATGTTTTGTGGCTTACTTAGTTCATTACAATGTCTGATGGATGGTTGAGCAAATTATGATGATAAATAGTTGCATCTCCTTGCAGTTGTCATATAATGACATACATGTTAGAGTATGCCATGATGAATACTCCCATTTCATAGTATATGTAGGGTAGAGTATATATGGTGAGGAAGTTATGAGAAAATTTTATTGCTCCCATACCATATGATATGCAATAAGGAATGTATTGAGGATGATAGATAGTCTCAGTTTATGAGACGATAAGTTATGATATGATATTCTGATATGATTTATGATTGGGGTGATTCAGGTTTTTCTATAGGCTTGTGAATGCAGTACTCAGAGCCATTGCTATTGAAAGAAATGGTATACAAAAAGAGTTAGATTTGAAATAGATGACTCTGAGATAGAGACTAGATTCAGATGAGTACAGATCACTCTTCAGATAAGAGTTGGATCTGATGCAGTCTACTCGTAGTTAGAGCATAGTTCAAATGGCTCACAGTTAGAGAACAGATTTACATGAGAAGTTATGATGAGGCCATAGCAGCAGAATGCAATGGTAGGTGGTTAAACCATGATTGCACAAGGAATGGTAAGCCACAGTAAGAAAAAGATGAGAAGGAACTCCTGAGTAAGAAAGGAAATAAGTAAAGTCTTGGGAAATAATATGGGCTACTGAACGTAATATTTCTAAATTTTTATTGAGTTATCAACAAGTAGAAGCGGTGAACCCTGTAACTTAGTCTGTTGGTTTAAGATCTTCCGGAGATATACAGAATCGTAGTTAGATTCTGGAGGGTCATAGTTAGATCCTAGCATGGCTCCAGGGTTGCAGTTAGATCCTAACAAGTCCAGAGTCGCAGTTAGATTCTGAAGAGGCTGACGGTTGATCGTAGTTAGATCCCGAGGTCGCAGTTAGACCTAGCCTAAGGAAAGTAATGAGCCATGAGATATGAGTACAATGTAGTATCTCTTTGGGAAGATGAATGCCAAAGATGAAGTTAAGGTAAGAGAGCTTCACTAGTTGATAAACTCATCCAGAAAAATTATTTATAATGATTTTCCTCAGATAGCCTATATTATACAGACTGAACTTAGTTTTTTTTAAACAAAGATGGAGTCCAAGTTAAAGTCTAAGTGCTGATATTCAATAGTTTTATAGAAGTATGCCTGAGGAACAAAGAAGAGAACCCCATATGTTTTGAGAACAAAAAAGTATGAGCAGATAAATCCTCCAGATGAGGATAAAAAGATTAAAAGGCTAGAGAGACCTAGAGAAGGAGGTCTAAAGTAAAGATAGAACCCAATAGTTCTATGAGATAGAGAATGCTAAGGCTTAGAAGAGTAATGTAGCCTTCATCCAAAAAGATGTTTAGGCAAGAGTAGTCTAAGAAAGAGTAATGAAAAAGGGTCCAGTTGTCACAGAAGTTGGTATAGATGGACAAGGTAAGAAAAGTGAAAAGTTAAAGCAAGATAGACCCCGGAGTTACACCAAGATGTTAAGGGGTAAGATATGAAAGAGTGTAAATGCCATAGAAGTTTGGCATATATATGATGAATGATAAACAAAGTTATGAAAAGTTAGAAAGGTTATGAACATTAAAGGATTAAAACCCTTCTGCCAAGTCCAAATAAGAGTGGATTTGAAATGAAAGATTTAAATTATAACTTTGTTTAGGAGAACGAGAAGCAAAAGAGTAATACTCTCCTGATAGGCTGATAAAGTCATAAGAGAATGTTAGACTTATGGTATCTCAGAATATGTCATGATAAGATAAGTTATGAAAGGGTAAGATACGCCATGATATTGCCAGACTTGGCTAGACATGCCATGATACAGCATCAGAAATATGTAATGAGATACACTATGATAAATGTGTAAGGTGGCACGCAATGAGAAATGTGCATTTTATGAGTAAATAGAGAGGCTCCTTATTGAAAAAGGGATAGGATGACGAATGTTATGCTATAGATAGAGATGAGAGCTTTCACTCCTTGCATAAAATGCCAGGCATTATGTTATTTTTGAAAATATACTAAAGCTTCGAATGTTAGAGCCGTGTAAGCTCCAAGTGTTAGAGCTGTGCATATTCAGAAAAGGAATGCTTGAGCTCCGATGTTAGAGCTTTGCCTTTACGAGCGGTATGCAGTCTTGCAATTTGAGGGCCTGGCATTATGCATGTTAGAGTATGTGCTCCTATTTAGTAGCAAAAGTAAAGAACGAATAGTTACATACGTCCTCTCTGTATGATGTTAAGTGAGTAACGATGATGAGAGCATGTGATGATATGAAAAGAGAGACGAAATGCTGCAGATGTTAAGATAGTCTGCGAGATACTAATAGAAGTAATAATAGATAAAAGCTAGAAGTATGATGAGTATATGAGGGAAACTCTCGAATACAGTAATATTTGAGAGAGTTTGATATGAAAGAAATGAACACTACTCATGAGTCTAGTGTAAGGAGTTGTCCATACGCAAGTACTATAATGAAGTAAAGTTCAACCCTGACTGAGTTGATTTAGAAAAGAAAAGTGATGACAGTAAAAACATACAGATTCGTGGATAATGAAAGTATTCCGCTAGATAACAAGATAGAGGATAAGAGTGGATACCCCGATTCTTAGTCATAAAGCAGAAAGAGACTTAAAGAGGATGTATATTCAAGATGGTTGACTAAGGTACTAAGTAAATTTCGAGGACGAAATTTATTTTAAGGGGGGAGAAATGTAACATCCCTAATTTCTATACTAAGTTGTATGTACATATTGAATAAAATATATGAGATTTTTCAGGAAAAGATGTGGCCATATTTATGTAAAGAAAGGGATTAATTACAAGAGGAAGAAAGCCTAAGAGCCAAAGTGCAAAATTATGAAAATGCCACTGTGATGCCCTAAGAAACCAGAAGTAAATGGAGGGCATTTTGATCATTTCACACAATGGATAGATATCAGAGGAAATTTGATAGTAAATTATTATAATTAATATGAGAATTTATGGAGTTGACAGAAGTCAAAAAGGAGTCTTGTAGAATTAATTATGGAATTTACGATGAAAAAGGACACCGATAAAGGGTTAAAGGAAACGTATGTAATTTTTAACAAGATTTCTGGGGCTCAGAAAATTATGAAACTTTGTAGAGAATTCATTTTATATTAGAATGAATTTCTAAAAATGTTATAACAATTACGGATATCGGTATAAGAAAATTACATTGGGATTTGGGCCAATTAGCTATTAGACCTAAAAGAGGTCCAACATGTCATCCTAGGCCAGCCCAATAAGGCCCAAAAGTTGTCTTGGAGCCCAAGTCCCAAAATAAATAATTTATGGATTTTTTGGAAATAAAGAAAAAGAGAATAAAGTAAAAATTAGATTTTGCACATGGTGGGACCCACATGGACTCAAAAATGGCGCCAAAGAAGAGAGCTTAGGTGTCCCAAGTGATATCATGCTAGTGAGGTCATGGTGGTGAGGTCATGAGCCAAAGTGAAAAGACATTCCAAGATCAAACCTTTAACCAATAGATTAAATAGTTTCCAAAGTGATCTTGGCCTTCAAATGGCACATGACTTTTGCTATAAATACCCCCCCTTTTCATTCATTCTTCACACCCAAGAGCTCCTTTAGAGAGAGAAGTGAGTTCTAGAGAATGAAAGTGGAAGAAAGCAAGGAAGAAGCAAGGGTCTTGAAAGAGGTTGTGAAGTAAGTTGATGTTCTTCACTTTACCATTTCGGTTTGCACTGTTCATGATAGAAGAAAATGGAATTTCAATGATTTAATGCTTCCATTGAGTTTATATGATGATTTTGTGTAGGATTGGAAAGGTTTTGAACCTTGGAAACCATTGGAATTAAAGGTTATAATGTTGAAAATTCCTCACGGGTACTGTTCACTCGCGTGAACAGTGATTTGAATTTCATAATTTTGATGCTTCCAATGGTCTTAAAATGAGATTTTGTGTGGGGGTAAAGTGGTGGAACAAGCATGGGAAGCATTGGAACCAAAATGGGAGTTTTTGGAAAAAGGGAGCTTATTGAAACTAGACTTGGATTTTGTTTGGAATGGAGTTATAATTTGGTAATTATCTTGTAATGCCTAGGTTTTGACATTTGTGGCAAGGAAAGACCATTACAAGAAGGAAAGGAATAAGGATCTACAAGAGGTAGCAAGAATATCTAACTATAAACTTATGTGCTTTGATTGTTTTGCTTACTTGTTATGCATGAAGGTTTGGTTGAGCATGGAATGTTGTGTGATGATGAAGATGATGTGATATGAGTATGTGATACTCCTTGCAATATATGTCATGACAATATGCATATTAGAGTTGCTTATTTATAAGCATGAATTAGCTCCCATTGCATGATAACATGTTAGGCATTCAATCAAACATGCATAACCTTATAGTTTATATTACTTGCTATTGGGATTTCCATGAAATCTCATTCCTTCCATATAATTAAACATACTCTAGGTGCTGGATCTTCTCAAGGCAAGAGGGTAAATGTTGATGGATGGCTGTACATAATTTAAAGAGTGTGCACTTTAATTACAAGATGATGTTTTGGTTTGTATGATGCATGCTACTCATAAATCCAATCTGGGTAGTGTACTTCCATCGGTATTTTGATTGACTTATATGATGAGTTTTCATATGAAAGTTGGTATGAACATATCTAAGATATATAGATTTAAATGGACACCAAGAACGCCTCATTTGGTTAAGAACTCGAATTGTTATGATTTTTCAAAGTTAGGAGTTGAAATCTGGAATAAGGTAAAATGACTACTGAGAGGCAGTGAGGTTCATGCGCTAATTTCATATAGTAAACGAATGAGTTTTTCCTCGAAATTTTGTGATATTAAAGTAGACATATGGATATTTAAATACATATGTAATTCAACTCAATTGGATAAGTATACAAGGAGAAATGAATTTTTGAAAATGGGGCAAAGAAACTGGAACTTCCAGATTTACCAAATGAATAGTAAAGTTCAACGAATAAACTGATTTGATCTGGACAAGAAGATCTCATTTTCATATTTTTATCTAAAATTTAAATGAAATAGATTTCATTAGAAATTGGAATCATCTTAAAACGATTTTTTTAGATTTAGTTATGAATTTCCAAAGTTCAGGTTGTAATCTGGAATTAGCCAGTTAATAGTGGCAGTGAACAGTAACTGTAACACCCCAATTTTTAGGCCTAGAGATGCCAGGAAGAGAATTCAAGGGCATAATCGTAATTATGGGAAAGATCGGGCTGATAGCCGATGAGTACCATATTTTTCCAGAAAATAGAGAAAATTATGCTGATCATTTCACTGAACTGTGAAATGTGCATATGAGGTCTCTATGTGTATGAAAGAATTAGAAATGTGACCAGGGGTAAAATGGTCATTTTTGAAAAGTGTGCGCGGGAGCGTACTTTTAGGCCAAAATAGCCCGGTCCGGATAAAATATCTGAAAATACCGGGAGATAGAGAAAAGGATTCCGGATTGAATGAGGAGTCACAGAATTTTGATTTGAGGTACCGATTTTTCTGTAAAAATTCCTGAAGATGGGAATTTACAGTTATAATCGGTAAAGGAAAGGCAGTCCGAATAGAAATGATCGGACAATGGCTAGAGGCCATACAGTGTTGTCTAAGGCCCGTAGTGACACCAGGGAAGGCCCAGGCCCATAATATCAGTTCAGGGGTAAGAGGGGCCGGTGTCCGGGAAAAATGTGCAAAGTGACGAAAATGCTCTTATGTTATAGAATAACTGAAGAATGAGTAAAGGGTATTTTGGTCATTTGGCTAAGGTTAGACATTCAAGAAGGGGTATCTGGATAGTTGACCAGGGCCAGAGAATACTCTGGTAAAATATGAAAAGACAATAATGCCCCTAGACCTAGTAAAGGAAATGAAAGGACTTAAGTGCAATTATGGAAAGTTTCAAGGCCAAAAAGGAAAGTAGACAAAAATGTGGGGTCCTTAAGTGTAATTTTAGCCAAGTAAAAAGGGACTTAAATGAAAAGAAGAAAAGTTCCCTGGGGCTAAATTGTAATTAAAGAAAGTCAGGCCGGAAGTGGTTTGGACTGTCCGACAGCATTTCAGTCCCAGATTTCACCGGTAGAGAGAGCAAGGGACGCTCGGTAATCTGGCTTAATACAGGAATTTTTGAAGACTCCAGATAGCCAGAAATGGACTGATCGTCCAAAAGTTATAAAAATTCATACCGGATATCCTAGAATTCAGATCTAGGTGAGAAAATACAGGATGATACGTCCTTATGGGACGGATGTCGGGAAACTGACAGAATACCGATAGGAGGCCTGTAGAAAAAGTTATTCGCAAATTAGAAAATCCAGACGGGAGTGTGAGGCCTCTGGGGATCCGATAAGGAGATTTATCGGTATTTGAAAGGGGACTGAATGAGTTCGGATGACCTCAGTCAGATGACTGATATGACTCACAGGGATGCCTGAACACCGCGGGCTAGTGTTTCGGACAGAAGGAACCGGTGTCCGGATATGTGTATAAACGGTGAATAATAGATAAAATATTCAATAATTATTAACGGGGGAAGATTCCTCGTAATGCGTGCCATGAAGGTAATGGACCCTGAAAGGCCCAATAATGGCGCCAACAGAGGCCCAGTAAGACCCTTGGACTGATAGGTGGGCCAGTGTCCGGCAGAACCCCGGAAAAGTGCAAAATTACGAAAATGCCCCTGTGTTGTACAAAAGTGTAACAGATGAATGGAGGGCATTTTGGTAATTCTGGACAGGCCCAGAAGCCAAGGTATATACAGATAAAGTTACTTAGAGTCAGTATATGCCCTGACAGCGTACAGAAGGGTGTAAAATGATGATTTTACCCTTAGGGTTAAAATAGTGCAAGAAAGGGCACCCAAGGGTATTTTGGTAATTTGCCAAGGGCTGTTTCTTGGGAATCGAGCCATCAGAGTACTTGAGCCCAAAAACGTAGCCCATGAAGTATGTGGGAAAAAGTGGCATTAAAATACTATTTTAATGCTATTTCAATAAAGTAAAGTTACTCGGTCGGCACGATAACCGAGGAGGCGATCAGATAAAGTCCTGGATTTATCTGGATAGCATTGGATGGCGTGACAGGTGCCAGTGAGATGCCACATGGCGCCATCACAGAGGAGGAAGAAAAAGTTGAGGACACGTACTACAATGCAGGACACTGGACCGGTGAGTCAGCCTGCTGAGTCAGCTACTGAGGTGTCCAGGAATTTCAGCATGTGGAAAATGTGGCGCTGAGGTGTCCTGGTGAGGTGTCCCAATGATGTCATGCATGATGCAGTAAAGGAGGAATTAAAGAAAATAGGAAAATCCAGGAAAAACCAGGACCGCAGGATCAAAGTTCATAGAAACTGCAGAATTGCCATTGAAGGCAATTATAAATACCCCCCCTCCATTCCATTTTCATTCACGCAAGGCAAGGTAGAAGGGAGAGAAAGAAGAGAGAGAAGGAGAAGGAAAGGAAGAGAGAAAGGAGAAAAGGAAGTAAGGAAGTTCTGGCGGAGCTGGAAGCAGAATAAGGATAATGGAGTTCTGCTAAGCTAGCCAGGTAGTAACTAATCCTAGCTTTTATGTAATGGCTTTGTGATTTGTTGTGCTATTGTTTGGTTGGATTGTTGTCTTATATGTTATGTCTGAAGCTCTGCTATAATGCTATGATCATATGTTATTAAGCATGGAAGCACGCAGCATACTTATCTGTACACAATCACAAGCAAGCACTGTCACTCTGCATTACATATATTGTTATGATTGTTGCTACTGAGATTCCCCCGAATCTCATCCCAATAAATAAACCATTACAGGGGAGGTTATGTCAAAATGAATTTTGGGAATTTTAAGAGACGCCGTTATGCTGCCGAAATTATGACAAGATGAGGAAAGCAGCTGATACGTACTGTGTACGTAGGTACTGTCTAAGGAGGCTGGAAGTGAGTGGACCTAGCCGGTTCATCCAGTCTTTCCTGGGTACTTACGTAGAATGGTAGTTCCCATGGGAATTACCGAATCGGTACAAGATTGGTTACTTTCAAGAGACGAAGCGTAGCGGTTATGCTGCCGGACTTCAGGCAGGAAAAGATGTAATAGAAATATGAGAATTTCATACATGCCCTGATGTATAATGACTTATTATTTAATAATAATTGTTGTTTGGCATGTTTGACTGATATATGATGGATGTATGCCTATGTATGTAATGTTGGTTGCTGAAAATTAACGCTATGAACAGTAATACGTGGTGACAGGGTCATGTTTGATAAATGATTAAAAATAGTAAATGGATGAATAAATGTACGAAATTTTTATGGTAAATAGTAGACATACCAAGCTTTAATTTGATATATAAAACGTATCATTTGGATGTCTACACAAGGAGATATAAATTATCAAAGTTGGGACCAGAATGCTGGATTCAGGGGCAAAAACGTGGGATGAACAGTAAAGTTGAAATGTTGACTGGAGTTGACTCGGTCAATTAATGGTCAACGAATTATTTTTCCCTGAAAGATAAGTGAGTTAGATTCATGTAACAATTGGAAACACTTCATTTAGATTTTTCTAGAATTAGTTATGATTTTTTGAAGTCAGGTCACTCATCTGGAATTTTCAAGTGAACAGTACTCGATAAGAGTAAAACTCCAGATTGGGGAATTGGACTTCAATGACCTTGAAAGTGGTTCTAAATGCTACCAAATGGTCCCTAAGACATATGAAAGTAAGGATGTTTCATTTTGGTATCATAGCAAAGGATTCTGGCTTAGGAAATTCTCTGAATAGATAATTTATGGTATTAGTACATAATAAGGTTAGCACAGAACAAAGAGTTCTGGCTCAGAGCATAAGATTCTGGCACATAACAGAATGTTCTGGCTCAGTGATGCTCTGGTTTAGTTAGTTTGATTCCTTAAACAAATGAGAAGTTTGAGTGGTCCTCTCCCTAGAGTATGATATAGGGATGGTGTTCACTGCTTGAAAAGGCTTAGACAGAAGACAGTGACACCCAGATGTATGAGGCTGGACCCCGAGCTCTATAGTCTTACGAAGGATATGATTATGATGGGCTAATCTTAGTCAGCCGATACTGTCGAGGTCTCGTGTTTATTAACACAATATGGCTGGACTAAGCAGAACAAGGTTTAAGAAGCAGTTTCCTCTAGAGATGGAGACAGAATCTGATCAGTTCACGACTAAGGAAGCTGCAAGAGTAGCTCAAGGTATCGTGTTGTGACCAGATACTATGGTGAGGATGCCAGATATCCAAGTTACAACAAGTTAAGTCATAAGTCACGTTGAGATGTGGGCAACCCAGGCTCGCCAAGATCAAGAGCGAGATTCTGCTATCACTACGGCGGTTGCTGCTGCGGTTGCAAGATTACAGCAGTCTCGGAAGGAGGTAGTATCAGAGAATGATATAGAACCTGAACCTGAGCCAGATCATGAGCAGATTGGAATGAATAGACGTCAGGGGTCTATAGGAAATAACAATAACCAGGGAAGTCTGCAAACATGGATGGAGCGATTCCATAAGTTTAATCCGCCCATGTTTGAAGGGACTTTTGACACTCAAGTAGCTGAGGATTGGGTAAGCCAGTTAGAGAAAATCTTTAAGATTTTAGAATGTCCCACTAAAAGAAAGACCCAGGTGGCAGTTTACAAGCTAGAAAAGAGTGAGCTTACTCCATCAGTACCACTGAAAGTGATGCCACCAGGTTCCTTGAAAAGGAACAGTAAGAAGAGAAATGAGCCAGTATATGGGTCAAAAGTTAATAAGAAGCAAGGAAGTAGGCCAGGTAGTGGGCCAAGAGAAGTTAGTAGGCAACCAAGGCCTAATGAATGTAGGAACTGTGGTCGAGACCATGGTATGAGGCCTTGTCCAGTAGGTCAAGGGTTACGCTATAGGTATGGAAAGTATGGACATTATGCCAGGGAGTGTCCACAGAACATAACAGGCGAAAGATACCCGACTCAGGGAAGAGTATATGCCCTGACTGGCAACGAGATAAGAAAGTCGCCTGTGCCAAACTAAGGTACGAGTTTAATTTTGTTCTGATTCCACTGGCTAATGAATGGATAAATCCTGTATGTGATTGGATTGTATTATCCAGTATGCACCCTATTGAGTTACCCTATACCTAGTATGTTGCCGTTGTATGTGAATGAATATGATTTCAGGTTTTAAAAGTAGGAAGTAGAGAAGAGGGGTCATATGTCGCGACTAATATGTACAGATAAGTTGATGTTGCGACATGAGAAGACCTCAGGTCACGATAAGTAATATTGCAGTACGCGACCAGTGTACAAAGGAGTTTAGGTAGCGATGTTATAGGTTGCGACTAAAGGACACAGAGATGCCAGGTCGTGACGAGTAGTGTGAGACGGTTGCGACTAAAAGTCGCAGAGCATGTGAGTTGTGACTATGCAGTTCTCAAGTCATAACAAAAGATAGCAGAGGCCATATGATAATGAAGGTACCAACCATCGCTGAAGTCCACCAGCTAAAGGATTGGTATAGCATATAGTAAGCCAGATAGTACAAAGGTACTGAGGTACGAAAAATCAGTTTAAGACAATGTGAAAAAGTAGATCCTCTATGTGATAACTAAGAGTAGATCTACGCTGCAGGGGTTTTATTCAGCTGCTCTGAATAGAAGACCGAAAAGCTGGGATGAGATTTGCCCAGGAATGATCCTAGCACATGGCCTAAGGTAAGAGACGTGATGGGTAATAGATAAAGAGCTTAATGTTCCCTGAGCAGAGGGATTCCATCACGGAGAAGTGATAGACCTAGGGCATAGTACCCTAGAAAGTAGAAATAATAGTAAAAGATGATGAACGAGATCCATGCGACTCAAGTTCGCTAAGATAAAGAGAAAGACCAATAAGGAACCATAGTCCGGTCAAGAATAGACCAGGACTGATAGGGACTGATGGAAAGATAGAAGAAGTTGAGAGATAGTAAAGAGGTAGCCACAGTTAAGAGATAAAGTGACTCCCCTATTCCTAATGTAAGATAAAATAGTGAAGGGTTGAGTCTATTCCCTGGTAAGAGGGTAGTGTGGCAGCCTAAGTAAGATAGACAGAGGTGCCTGTCAGATTCTGAGCATGTGATTGATAATCTGACAGATAATGCGATAGATAGTATGATCAGATGATGATCTGACAAATAATGTGATAAAGGAAATATGTTTTGAGGCTTACTTAGATTATTATGATGTCTAATGGATGGTTGAGCAAGATATGATGATGATATGGCTTATGTTGCCATAAGTTATGATAGTTGCATCTCATTGCAGTTGTCATATGATGACATGCATGTTAGAGTATGCTATGATGAATGGATACTCCCCTTTTGCAGTGCATGAAGGGTAGAGTATATATGGATACATGTATGAGAAAGTATGTTGCTCCCATACCATATGATATGATATGAATGTATTGAGGATGATAGATAGTCTCAGTTTATGGAACGATAAGTTATGATATGAAATTCAGATATGATTTATGATTGAGGTTACTCAGGTATTTCTATAGGCTTGTGAATACAGTACTCAGGGCCATTTCTATTGAAATGAATGATGTATAGAAAGAGTAACAGATAAAAGCAAAAAGGAATTGTTTCTAGATCACTCTTCAGATAAGAGTTGGATCTGAAACAGATGGCTCTCAGATAGAGCTAGATTCAGATGGGTACAGATCACTGTTCAGATAATAGTTGGATCTGATATAGAATGCTCGCAGTTAGAGCATAATTCAAATGGCTCGCAGTTAGAGCACAGGTTGAAAGATGTGAAGGAACTCCTGAGTAAGAGAGGAAGTAAGTAAAGTCTGGGTAAATGATTTGGAGGCTATAAAATTTTAAAAAATTTTATGGAGTTATCAACAGGTGGAAGCAGTTAACCTTATAACTTAGTCTGTTGGTTTAAAATCTTCGGGAGATATACAGTACAACAGAATCGCAGTTAGATTCTGGAGGGTCGCAAATAGATCCTAGCATGGCTCCAGGGTCGCAGTTAGATCCTAACAGCTTCAGAGTCGTAGTTAGATTCTGAAAAGGCTAACGGTTGATCGCAGTTAGATCCCGAGGTCGCAGTTAGACCTAGCCTAAGGAAAGTAATGAGCCATGAGATATGAGTACAATGTAGTATCTCTTTGGGAAGATGAATGCCAAAGACGAAGTTAAGGTGAGGAAGCTTCACTAGTTGATAAACTCACCCAGAGAAATTATTTTATAATGGTTTTCTCAGATAGCCTCTAGTATACAGACTAAACTTAGCTTTCCCTTAGCAAAGACGGAGTTCAAGTCCAAAGCTGAGTACTGATATTCAAAGTTTTGTAGAAGTATGCCTGAGAAGCAGAAAAGAACATAATCCTCTATGTGTTGAGAATAGAAAGGCGTTGGCTAAGAGCACTCTGGGAGGTAGCTCAAGTTGTAAAGCCAATAGCAAGAGAAAGAGGCGATAGTTTAGACAAGGGACTGATCAAGGTAATGATCAGATTGGAGAGCAGAGATGTCCATGTGGTGGAAAGAGCCGTGGCACATGGGAGTGTCGAGCAGGGCAAAGCAGTTATGGTGGAAGGCCACTTTGCAAGAGGTTGCCTAAGAATGCTGACATCCCTAGGAAAGGTATTTGCTCTTACTCCAGACACAGTCTTCAATATTCCCTGAGGTCGACCCTAAGAATGGTTAAGAAGAACCATAGCTGTAAGGGCGACTGAGCTGTAAGGAACTATATGCCTAGATGATAATATGGATAATGAAGAGTTCTTTTCAGATATAAAGAAAGTGGTCATGATAACAAGTCATGAGAGATTAAAAAGGCCAGAGAGACCTAGAGAAGAGGGTCTAAGGCAAAGCAAAGATAGAACGTAGTTCTATGAAAGAGGTTGCTAGGGCCCAGAGCTATAAGAGTAGTAACCTAGCCCTAACCCAGTAGCACGTTAAATTGAAAGGTGCTAAGGCAAGAGTAGCCTAATGATATGTAAGCCCTAAGAAGGGATAAGAAAAGTGCAAATGCCACAAAGATTTGGCATAGATGCATGAAGTTATGAGAATAGTCAAGAAAAGTCAGAGCAGTTATCTGGGTTATGATCTCGTATCAGGAGAAAGAAAGTTAGAAGAACAATATCTCTCCTGAGAGATTAGCAAAGTGTAAGAGGGGTGATGTAGATCCCAGAATACATCAAAATTCTAAGGGATAAGATATGAAAGAAATGGACACTACTCACAAGTGTAATGAGTTGTCCATAAGTGTAAGAGGATGAATGCCCCAAGCCTTAGTCATAAACCGGGAAAGGATATATAGAAGAGCTATATCCAGGATCGTTGACTAAGATGCTAAGTAAATTTTGAGGACAAAATTTATTCTAAGGGGGGTAGAAATGTAACACCCCAATTTTTAGGCCTAGAGATGCCAGGAAGAGAATTCAAGGGCATAATCATAATTATGGGAAAGATCGGGCTGATAGTGTTGGAAATTGTGCCCTAGGGGCCAATCATTGTATCATGTTATCATATTATTTGCATGTTTACTATGATGACAATCCTTGGATAACTAGTGATTTTATCCTAAATGTCCCTGGTCAGTCCTCTATGCGGGAACAGAGATGAAATAAGACCAGTATGACTTTGAAGATATATAGAGATATAAATCAAAGTCATAAGCACATGTAAGAGTACAGGGTGTTGGACCGACCCGCTATGAGAGAGCTGCATGGGTTAAGTCATAAGTTTCTCTCATATACAAGCCATGTCACTATGCCCTTTGACCTGAGATCATCATGGATTCCTACATGACAAACGCTCAGCTTTGACCTAGTCAAAAGTCACTTTTGACCGAGTGATCATAAAGGCTATGCTCGGGCTTAGTGGTTTTTCATGCGGAGGAATGTGAATGGTCAAGATGGAATTTGTCCCTCACATTCGTAGAGAGATATTACTGGGCCCCTCGATGAGTGAGTCTGAGAAATGTATGGCCATACTGGAATGGAAGGGTAGTTCCATTTCTATATTCAGACTACTCAGGGATCGAGAAAGTAATGGTCAGGAATAGGAGGATAACGTTCTCCATGCCTCATCCTTGACCGAAATATCATGTGACAAAAGGGACGTGATATGGTTGTATGAAAAGTTACATCGTTTATCGATCCTCATATGTTTTGGGTAGTCGTAATGCCTTGCTAGAGACCGCTTACGACTTGTGGGTCAGTATAGTAACTGGGCCACTGCCAACTTCATATGGGCCTACAGGGTCGCACACAAAACAGCCCAATGCGAGCTATGATGTCCAGATTCATTGAATCTAAGAGATGTCTAGATTCAATGAATAATCTAGGGTGGATATATTTTATATATATATATAAATTAGTTTATATATATATTATATATATAATATAAGAGATATTTGTAAGATTTAATTTATAAGGATAAATTAAATCTCTATCATTTTTGAATTTGAATTTAAATGGATATGATCTATTTGAATTTGAAATTCAAATTGATAAGATATCTCAAATTTGATTTATGAGAATAAATCAAATATAATTCTTATCTTTATTTTAAATTAAATAAATAGGTGAATTAAATCTGTGGGACGGATTTAATATAAACCATATTTATTTAATCAGTTTCTTATTAAATTATGCAATATATGATATTGTATTAATTCAGAATTAATATAAGATTAATTCTGAAGCCCGGCCCTATTAGAAGCCCGATAGCTTCCTATATATTTGACATTAGGAGCTAGGGTTCGACACACAATAGATCTCTACACACACATTCAGACGTGAGAAGAGGGGGCAGGGAGAGTGCAAAAGGTTTGCACATAAGAAACTGCCGAGATAGAGACGGTGAGGACGGAATCTTTAGAAAGCCCTAGAGGGACAAGAGGCGCTAGCACGTCGTTCGCGATTGGAACGCTGTTCGTGTGGATACCGGTAGAGGAAGCCGATCTGAGCTGTCGACTTCTACGATACGACCAGACACGAAGCAAGGTCGCGACCAGAACACGCTGAGGTCGCGACCAAACGGGCATCTGAACGTCAGAAATCCGAAAAGAGGAGACAGGTCGCGACGTGAAGTTTAAGAGGTCGCGACTAAAAGCTCCAGAGGCGACAGGTCGCGACTAGAAGCAGAGTAGGTCGCGACTACAAACTCCAGAGGCGACAAGTCGCGACTAGAAGCTGAGGAGGTCGCGACTGAAAGTTCCAGAGGCGAAGAGTCGCGACTAGTGGACACTGAGGTCGCGACCAAAGCTCAAATACCGAAGGTAACACTTCTTTCTCCTTGACTTAAACACATTCGGTAGATCCTGGCTGGGAATGGAAAAATTTTTAAAGTTAATTTCCGCTGCGTGTCTTCCAATTCCCTTCAGATAGCCGATGAGTACCATATTTTGCCAGAAAATAGAGAAAATTATGCTGATCATTTCACTGAACTGTGAAATGTGCATATGAGGTCTCTATGTGTATGAAAGAATTAGAAATGTGACCAGGGGTAAAATGGTCATTTTTGAAAAGTATGCGCGGGAGCGTACTTTTAGGCCAAAATAGCCCGGTCTGGATAAAATATCTGAAAATACCGGGAGATAGAGAAAAGGATTCCGGATTGAATGAGGAGTCACAGAATTTTGATTTGAGGTCCCGATTTTTCTGTAAAAATTCCTGAAGATGGGAATTTACAGTTATAATCGGTAAAGGAAAGGCAGTCCGAATAGAAATGATCGGACAATGGCTAGAGGGCATACAGTGTTGTCTAAGGCCCGTAGTGACACCAGGGAAGGCCCAGGCCCATAATATCAATTCAGGGGTAAGAGGGGCCGGTGTCCGGGAAAAATGTGCAAAATGACGAAAATGCCCTTATGTTATAGAATAATTGAAGAATGAGTAAAGGGTATTTTGGTCATTTGGCTAAGGTTAGACAGTCAAGAAGGGGTATCTGGATAGTTGACCAGGGCCAGAGAATACTCTGGTAAAATATGAAAAGACAATAATGCCCCTAGACCTAGTAAAGGAAATGAAAGGACTTAAGTGCAATTATGGAAAGTTTCAAGGCCAAAAAGGAAAGTAGACAAAAATGTGGGGTCCTTAAGTGTAATTTTAGCCAAGTAAAAAGGGACTTAAATGAAAAGAAGAAAAGTTCCCTGGGGCTAAATTGTAATTAAAGAAAGTCAGGCCGGAAGTGGTTTGGACTGTCCGACAGCATTTCAGTCCCAGATTTCACCGGTAGAGAGAGCAAGGGACGCTCGGTAATCTGGCTTAATACAGGAATTTTTGAAGACTCCAGATAGCCAGAAATGGACTGATCGTCCAAAAGTTATAAAAATTCATACCGGATATCCTAGAATTCAGATCTAGGTGAGAAAATACAGGATGATACGTCCTTATGGGACGGATGTCGGGAAACTGACAGAATACCGATAGGAGGCCTGTAGAAAAAGTTATTCGCAAATTAGAAAATCCAGACGGGAGTGTGAGGCCTCTGGGATCCGATAGGGAGATTTATCGGTATTTGAAAGGGGACTGAATGAGTTCGGATGACCTCAGTCAGATGACTGATATGACTCACAGGGATGCCTGAACACCGCGGGCTAGTGTTTCGGACAGAAGGAGCCGGTGTCCGGATATGTGTATAAACGGTGAATAATAGATAAAATATTCAATAATTATTAACGGGGGAAGATTCCTAGTAATGCGTGCCATGAAGGTAATGGACCCTGAAAGGCCCAATAATGGCGCCAAAAGAGGCCCAGTAAGACCCTTGGACTGATAGGTGGGCCAGTGTCCGGCAGAACCCCGGAAAAGTGCGAAATTACGAAAATGCCCCTGTGTTGTACAAAAGTGTAACAGATGAATGGAGGGCATTTTGGTAATTCTGGACAGGCCCAGAAGCCAAGGTATATACAGATAAAGTTACTTAGAGTCAGTATATGCCCTGACAGAGTACAGAAGGGTGTAAAATGAAGATTTTACCCTTAGGGTTAAAATAGTGCAAGAAAGGGCACCCAAGGGTATTTTGGTAATTTGCCAAGGGCTGTTTCTTGGGAATCGAGCCATCAGAGTACTTAAGCTTGATCAGGATCCAAGACAACATTCCCAGAGCCCAAAAACGTAGCCCATGAAGTATGTGGGAAAAAGTGGCATTAAAATACTATTTTAATGCTGTTTCAATAAAGTAAAGTTACTCGGTCGGCACGATAACCGAGGAGGCGATCAGATAAAGTCCTGGATTTATCTGGATAACATTGGATGGCGTGACATTTCTAATTCTTTCATACACATAGAGACCTCATATGCACATTTCACAGTTCAGTGAAATGATCAGCATAATTTTCTCTATTTTCTGGCAAAATATGGTACTCATCGGATACCAGCCCGATCTTTCCCATAATTATGATTATGCCCTTGATTTCTTTTTCGGCATCTCTAGGCCTAAAAATTAGGGTGTTACAACACAAAACCCTAATTGCATGCATACTTGAATTACCAAGCCAAAACTACTTGATTTTAGCTTGTTTGAGCTTACCTAAATTATCTATAACATAAAATTCATATTCCCAACACATATGAGCAGTAGTCTAGCAGCAATACTAAAGGGGAATTTCCATAGAAACCACTTAAAACCAAGAGCAAACTTCCTAGAATAAAGTCCAAAATCAAAGGAAACAATTACCTTTCTTTTTGCTCCAAGTTGTATGCTTTCTCCTAGCTCAAAATTAATTTTGGTAGAGTTTTCCTAAGGTTCCTAATGGCTGCCGAAATGGGCTATTAAGGGGTATTTATAGAAAAGTTTGGGTGGAAATGGAAGGCCAAGATTAATCCAAACACTATTTGATCAAAGGGTCCATATTCATTCTTCCAACTTTTCTTGCCCACCAACTCCAAAATAACATCATCCATGACATCATATATGACCTTGTTTAGTGCAACATATAGAAAAAGGCTGATAGAAAAAATTCTAGTCCAATCTAGTACTATTCAGCCAGTTTTATAAAAATCAGAATGTTTTATAATTCAATTTTTTATAATATTCTAGAGTATATATTCTATCATTAAATCCAGTGTCTAAATTTTTTCTACCACTGACATTGTTAGACTGGTATTTATATGCTTACCATCCCTTGGAAAATGAGTGAAATGCCCTTGATTAACTATTTTATACTATATTAACCCTAAGGGTATATTTCATTTTACACTTCACCAGAATATGTTTTGACTCCGGTCCCTTTTGACCATGTCTATAGGACCAAAATGCCCTCCATTAATCTCTTGTTCAATATTACAACTAGGGGCATTTTCATAACTTTGCACTTTTTAGGGTATTTCTAAACATTGGCACACATAATTGTTAGAGTATATTACTAGGCCTATGGATGCCAACTTGGGCCTTTAACTGGGTCTAATGCTTTTATGGCCTCAATTCCCAAGAAAATTCACCTAAAATATTTATCGAGTATTTTATTTCACTATAAACTCCATTATAAATTCTAAATAACTCCTTTTTGAGTTTATCAGTTTCATAAATTTGTATATTAAGTATGGAAATTTCTTATACAATTTTATTCTATTAGGAGGTCCAGAAGGTTATATAATAACTTCCAGACTTTAAGAATTAATATCAATTATCTCGGACCTCAATCGAAATTCTGAAGAATATGCCTAACCCAATTACCATTCTCTTTTTACTTGTAAAATTTGGGATTATAACATTTTTGTGTAGTTTTGGGCCTTTTCTAGTTCAATTTTCTCATAATTACAATTTTGCCCTTGAATTTGACAAATTGTACTTTAGTCCCTGAATTTATAAAATTTCATTTTGGTCTCTCACTTCAAATTCCAAAACTCCAATTTGGTCCCTTACTTCTAATTCCCAAACTCCCATTTGATCACTTCTAATTTCAAAACTCCAATTTGGTCCCTAAGGTCTTTCCTTCATATTTCTTTCCTTTTCTTAATACTTTTCAATATTGCAACTTAATCCTTTTCTTGCATTAAATTGCAACATTTTCCTGATAGAATTTCATTTATATTAAATACAGACTTTACATACATACTAGATAAGGAAATTGTGGTTATGACATTTCTCTTCCTCTTAAAATAAATTTCGTCCTCGAAATTTATAATAGATACATACTAAGGGAATAACTTAAGACACTTTTCCTTTTTTCTTTCTTCCACTTCCTAGGTAGCTTCATTCTCCGCCAATCCTTTCCAGACCACCTTTACTAAAGGAATTTGCTTATTTTGTAGCTGCTTAGTCTTTTCATCAATAATTCATACTGGTCAAACCTTATATGTCAGGTTATCCTGTAATGTGATATCATCTTATTTAATCACATGTGATGGGTCTGGTATATACTTCTTCAACTGGGAAACATGAAATATGTCATGAATCTGACTAAGGTTTGGAGGAAGAGCTAGCTTATAAGCTACTGGTCCAACTTTAGAGAGAACCTGAAATGGTCCAATATACTTCGGGTTAAGTTTCTTAACTTTAATAAATCATCTAGCTCCTATAGTTGGCATAACTTTGAGGGATACACAGTCATATTCCTCAAACTCTAACGGCTTTCTTCTAACATCTATATTACTTTTTTGTCTACTTTGTACCACTGGCAACCTCATCATAATCAGATCAATCTGAGCTAAAGTTTGATCTGCTATGTCAGTACCATGCATTCTCCTTTCGCTTAGCTTTATCCAACATATCAGAGATCTATATTTTTGAACTTATAGTGCTTCAAAATGAGCCATCTGAACACTGGAATGATAACTATTATTATAAGTAAATTCTGTTAATGGTAGATGAACATTCCAGTTTCCTTTAAAATCCAAAACACAGGCTCTCAGCATGTCTTCCAGTGTTTAAATCATCCTTTTTAACTGTCCATCTATTTGTAGGTGATATGCTATGATAAATCTGAGAGTAGTATCCATTTCTTTATGTAGAGCCCTTTAGAAATTTGATGTAAATCAAGAATCTCTGTTTGAAATAATACTGCTCAGGATACTGTGTAGCCTAGCAATCTCCTTTATATAGAGTTTGGCTAGCTTCTTGAGAGAATCCTTTACATTAATTGCTAGGAAATGGGCTGACTTAGTTAACCGATCAACTACTACCTATATAGCATAATGTTTTGTTAAGGTTATTCATAAACCTATTACAAAATCCATAGCGATGCTATCCCATTTCCACTCTAAAATATTAAGAGGTTGTAGTTTTCCTGTAGGCTTCTGATGCTCAACTTTAACCTTTTGACAAGTAAGGCCTTTACCACATATTTTACTATATCTTTCTTCATCCCAGGCCACCAGAATAAATTTTTAAGGTCATGATACATTTTAGCCATACTTGGATGTATCGTGTATTTGCTCTTATGAGCCTCATCTAGAATCTTTTCTCTTAAGCCATATGCTTTAGGAATATATGCTCTACCTCTAAACTACAGTAATCCATTCTTAAAGGTTCCAAAAGTCTTCATTTTTGCCTTCAATATTTTATTTCTAAAAGTCTTGGCTAAACGATCATATGTTTGTGCTTCTCTAATCTCTTCATCAAGCAGAGCAATTACTTGGGTTTTTCCTTGTTTATCTATTACTTGCATATAATATAGAGGACACCAATCTCTAAATTTCTCTAATAGTTCCTGCTCTTTGATCATTAGTGAAACTACTTGTGCAGCTTTCCTACTCAAAGCATCTGCCACCATATTGGCCTTTCCTGGATGATACTTGATTTGCATATCATAATCTTTTAGTAATTCTATCCATCTATGTTGTCTCATATTTAACTCCTTCTGATTATACAGATACTTGAGACTTTTGTAAACACAATACAACTCAATGGTTGTCTCATATAGATAATGCCTCCATATTTTGAGAGCATAAACTATTGCTATCAACTCTAGATTGTGGGTAGGGTAATTTTCTTCATGAAGTTTAATCTATCATGAAGCATATGCTACTACTCAACTTTACTGCATAAGAACACATCACAATCCTTGCTTACTAGTATTAGTGTAAACTACATAAGTTTGAGTAGGATCGGGAATAATCAACATAGGATAGACGTTAACTTCTACTTTCATTCTTGAAAACTCACCTCACATTTCACATTCTACTGAAATGGTTGACCCTTTCTTGTAAGCTTGGTCAATGGAAGAGCAGTTTAAGAAAAGTCTTTAATAAATCGTTGTAACAGTTGAGACTTCTAATATAAATTGGCTTTTTGTCATTGAATGTCTGTTAGCTTTGATGTCAGTATAATCTCAATTTTATCTTTGATCTTAAATAGAATATGAACTCCTGATATTAATCCTGTAAATACTTCATTTAATTCACATATTAACTAATAAGAATATACAGTAAGGATTGATAAAAATAAATTTAATGCTCGAAGATAATTAATCACAAGAATGATATGATAACAATGCATGCTCAATCATATGAATTAATATTTGATAGACAAATCAATGATCAAGTGTATAAAATCAATTTAGTTATAAACACTTCACGATCAAATAAAGATTTTGCTTGTTTTCAAGAATTATAATGATTAATTGCTTACCCAATCGATTAAATTGAATTAATGTGTGAAACAGAAAATAGAGCATCACACTGATCGGATTATTCAAACATATATATGTACCTTTCTAAAGACAAGTTTTTCAAAAAGTTTATCATGACGAGAGAAACATAAGCATATTATCACTTAATTCAATCATATGTAATTTATAAAGATATTAAATAAGTTTTTAGCTTAAATAGAGAGATATCTAAAATTTTTTAAGTTAATTGATTAATTAATCAATTAATGTAAGTTAATCAAATATCTAGTCGATTAATATCTCTGGAAGAATTGAATCATAAAGTATTTCAACATAGATCAATCGAACAGTTAATCTATTAATGTAAATTAATCGATTAACCAATTGATTAATAGGTTTATATTTGAATTTCATAAAATTGATACTTCACTGATTAATCAAATAGTTAATAGATTAATATAAATTAATCGATTAACAAATCGATTAATAGCAATATCTTTGTTCAATAGAAAATCTGTTTTCAACAGATTAATCAATTAACTAGCCAATTAATTACAATTAATCGATTAATCTTATCAATTCAATTCCAAAAGGCAAGCTCTTCGACATTAATTGAATACTTAATTGTAACATCCTTACTTTCGTACGTTTTAGGGACCATTCGGTAGTATTTAGAACCACTTACATGACATTTGAAGTCCATTAACTAAATCTGGAATTCTTACTCTTGGCGAGTTACTGTTCATATGGTATTCCAGATTCGGTGACGAACTTTGAAAAATCATAACTAATTCTAGAAAAATTGAAATGAAGTGGTTAAAAATTCTACTCGAAGCTAACATCTTGAAATTTAATGAAAAAATAAGTTTCTGACCAAATGCTTAGCAAATTGATACAATTTATTCGTTAAAATTTACGTTTATTTGGTAAAAAATTCTGAAAACCGATTCTGGTCCCCATCTTTGAAAAATTGGTTCTCTTTGTACAGACATCGAAATAAGGTGTTCTTGGTGTCAAAATGAAGCTTGACTGTTAAATCAATGTCTATAAAATTTTATACATTTATTCCATCATTTACTATTTTTCATTACATCATGACCATCACTGCTTAGATTGGTCATACAACAACATTACAATAATAATTCTTTCCATAACATCATATAACATTTACATTAACCAACCCCTAATTCTTCTTCATGCTTCTTCATCCTCTTTCATCATTCATAAACCTGTTGGGATTGGGATTACATGGATGGGGTGAGATTTTTGGGGAAATCTCAGTAGCAAACAATACCAAACAATGCATGTATTAATGTAATTGCTTGTGCTTGCTTGTGAAAGTGTTACCATAGTGTAATGAGCATGCTTCCATGTATCATATGAAATACAATTGGCCAAGGTAATCATAGAAACAGAGCTTCAATCATCTACACATATGCACACAATTTAACAAATCCATAGAACAATCAAGCATAACATTCAATACATACAAGTTTAGGGTAAGTTTACTACCTCATGTACTTGACTTTCTTTCACTTTAACTTTGTTCTTTCTTCTTACTTCTCCTTGGTGTGTGGCTGCCTATTTGGAGTCCACAATCACACCCTATCATCACATAATCATCCATTCATTACAATCTAACTTCTCTTGAACATGAAGCTTACTTAACTACATTAACTTCCTTTACTCTTTACCAATTGACTTGGCATTTGAATCAATTGATGTCTTGACCTTACCCTACACAATTTGGCCTTTTGAATCCATTTATGAACTAAAAACAACCAAATTCCGGACAGATTTTGCAAAACATACATAATTCTTCCAAAAATTCCCATCTTAATTCCATTGCTTCCCATACTTGTTTCTCTACTTTACCCCACACAAATTTTCATTTTAAAACCATTGGAATCATCAAAATCATGAAAATCCAATCACTGTTCATATGAGTGAACAGTAACAGAGAAGAACTTTAAACATTACAACTTTCAATTCCAATGTTTCCAAGGCCTATCCAATCCTACACAAAATCATCATATGAATTCAATTGAAGCATGAGATCATTGAAATTCCATCTCCTTCTATCATGAACAGTGCATGAACAGTACAAACTAAAATATTTTATCCATGGCAAAGTCAAGAATATCAACTTGATTCAACAACCAATCATCTAACTAGCTTGTTTAAGCTTTAATCTCACAACTCTAACTGTAATCTCTTCTTTCTCCTTTCATCTAAGGTTTCGGACAACATATACACCTTAGAGAAAACTCAACTTTCTTCCATGAAAACCCTAAGTTCAAGCTCCCAAATCAAAGGAAAATAAGCTAGGATAGATTACCTACCTTTAATCTCTAGCTTGCTTGAACTTTGGACCTTGGATTCTTCTTTGTCTTGGCTTGAGTTTCCATATTGACATAGCCTCCCCAAGGGTTCTTGTGCTCACGGTTTTGAGTAGAATTGGTGGGGTATTTATAGCCAAATTCCATGGAAAATGAATGGCCAAGATCACTTTGTTCACTATTTGATCTAATGGCCAAGATTGCACCTTGAATCTTGTCTTGCCCGCCAAGCCAAGTATGACATCATCCATGACATCATCAAGGGACACCTCATAGCCCATGTGACAAAATTGCAGAGGGAGGAAACATCTGGAAAAATTTTAGTCCAATCCAGTACCGGCTCAGTCCGATTTCCCAAAAACCAGACTGTTTACTGAATCTAATTTTTCTGAGATTACCTAATATGTTTTCTGACCTTAAATCCAGTATCCGAATTCTTCCTACCATTGACATTCTTGTACTGGGTCCAAACTTAATTACAGATCCCTTGGCAAATGACCAAAATACCCTTTGTGCCCATTCTTACACTATATTAACCCTAAGGGTATAATTGTCATTTCACACCCCTTTATACCTTATCAGGGCATATACTAACTCTGAGGAATCATTCCTGTATTTGTCTTGGCATTTTGTCCTGTCCATAATGACCAAAATGCCCTCCATTCATCTCTTGTACATTACTATAACACAGGGACATTTTCGTAATTTTGCACATTTTCTGCAAACTTCTGGACACTGGCCCCTTCTCCTGATGAACTGATATCATGGGCCTAGCCTCACTTGGTGTCAATATGGGCCTCTGAGTAATGCCATTGGGCTCATTCAGTCCTAATTTGCTTACCGATTAATTTCCCAATCGGATATCGGGCTTTCACAAACTCCTGTCAAAATTCACTAAAAAGTGAATAACTTTTTCTACAGAACTCCTTTAGGGATTCCGTCAGTTCCCTGACCTCTAGCTTCATAGGACGCATATTCCTGTAACTTTTCACTCATATCTGAGGTCCAGGAGATCTGATAAAAATTTTAGATAACTTTCAGACTATCGATAAATTTCAGCTATCTGAAACACTAATAAAATTTCTGTATTAAGCTAGATTAACCAGCATCATTTTCTCTATCTACTGATCAAATTTGGGACTAAAATGCTTTCGGGCAGTTCTAAGCCACTTCCGGTTCAACTTTCTATAATTACCATTTTGCCCCTTGAACTTTCCTTAAATTACATTTAGGTCCTTAAACTTTTTGAAATTACACTTAATGGCCCAAAGTTTATGTCTACTTTACATTTTGCTCCATGTAACTTTTATACTTTTCAATTTAGTCCCTCTTCTTTAAATCTTCATCTAATCATTCTTTTCTTTTCCATGCATCATCACAATCCTTTCCAAACCTCTTTCCTCTATCTGTATTATACAGATAGAGAAAAATTAGGATGTGACATTAATCAATTAATGGTCACTCATTAATTGATTAACTAATTGATTAATTGATATTCCTTTATAACATAGAATGTTGTCTTTACATTAATCTAACAATCAATCGATTAATTGATATTAATCGATTAAGTATCATTAATATAGTGACTAATCAGTTAACTCTTTCGTTTCTTTTAAACTTCATTTGAATAAAAATATATTTTCATCACTTAAAAAACACTTTTTAACCATTAAACAACTTAATTCTTTATTATTTTTTGACATCATCAAAACATATAGAATCTAACATTTTTCCCCTTTTTGATGATGACAAAACTAAAATCAAATTAAATGATTTAAAACATTTAAAGTCATTCAACATGAATAACATTTTATTAATCACTTTTTAAATGTAGAGTCATACAACATAATTCAAAATTCAAAACAAAGACTCAATTACAATAAAAACTCAAATACAAAACTCAATTTAAACTCTCAGTCATTAGTCAATAGACTCCATAGAGGATTCCTTGTCATCTTCACTTCTCTCCCCATTTTTGACATCATACAAAAAGGTTAAGGCCAGGGACGAAGAATGATCAATAAAAGCTGAGGTAAGTGTATATCTGATATTGAGTCAATAGGAGTAGGAGAATTGCCAGGGTATATCTAGGAGTAGGTGAGGGTGAAGGCTTTGGACAGTAGAGGTGGAGGGGATAGAAGTAGGATGATCTTGCTAAGGGGTGAAGGATCCCTAAGTTCCTCTTTAGTAAAAGCAGGTCTGATATTTTTAAGGTATACCAACATGATATTCTTGACATCAGACACTTTCTCATGAATGGTAGCTTATCGTGCATAACACCTCTTGTTGGTCTCTGACCTATTCCTTAAAAGCTTGGTAATCTGGGATGTGAGCTTCAAGTAAAATCTAGATTCCATAGCTTTGCCTCTCATGAATCAAATCTGCTTCCTTCCTTGAGGCAATAAGTCTGCTCTTGAACTCAGCAAACTATGACTGAAGATACCTTTAAATAGATGCACCCATAAATGATGGTGCTATAGAAACTTAAGGTCCAGCAGGAATGACCTTCATCTTGAGGAAGAAAGGTGTTAGCTGAAGGCTGCTTGGCTTAGGATCTTTGGGAAGTTTTCCCTTCTTAGCATCATATGGAAGTCTGATCTTCATCTTGTTGAGATGAGTCATCCAAAAGGCATTGATCTCTTCCTTCTTCCTTCCCTCTAGATGGTGATTGTTATAGTGCATGAGGATGAAAGAGACAAGTTGTAATATCCTTACTTTCGTACGTCTTAGGGACCAAACAATAGCATCTGGAACTACTTATATGATCAATAAAGTCAAATGCACAATCTAGAATTTATGACCACGAGTTACTGTTCATGTGGTAAAATTCCAGACCAGCGACTCAACTTCGAAAAATCATAACTAATTCTATAAAAATTAAAATAAAGTGGTTCAAGTTGCTATACGAAGCTAACATAAGCCTATTTAAAGGGAAAATATGAATCTGACATAAATCTGGACCAATTAATACAGTTTTGGCATGGAGAATTACTGTAAATTTGGTCAGTTTCACGGTTTCCAGATTTGGTTCCCTAACTTTGAAAAATTCATTCTCTTTGTATTGACGTCGGAATAAGGCATTCTTGGTGTCAAAATGAAGCTTGACATGTTAAATAAATGTCTATAAAATTTAATACATTTATTTGATCATTTACTATTTTTATAAACAGCTACAATTGTACTGCTTTTTAAGCATACCTTACATACATACATCACATAAGTCATGTCGCAACATAAATTACAATCAATCATGCCATCTATCCCCTAACTCCTCTTTTTGCACCTTCATCTTCTTCCATCTTTGAAGAACCTGTTGGTGTTGGGGTGACATGGAGGAAGTGAGATTTCTGGGGAAATCTCAGTAGTAAACGGAAACCATACAACGTATGGAACTATATGCTTGATGTTACTATGTGTGTACTTAATGATCATGCTTGCATAATGATAACTTACATGCTTCATGTCCCTTAATTATAACATATGGTCATAGCATAAAAAGAAACAGAGCATCATTTAATCATACATGCTTCACATCATCAAAGTAAGTAAATATCACATAAAACATTCAAGCAACATAAGCATACAAGTAGGTAAGTTCACTACCTCATACTCCTTGCCTTCCTTATCCTTTTCCTTTACCTCTTGCTTCCTACTTCTCTTTGATGTGTAGCTTCCCTCTTTGAGTACACAAACCAAATCCTAAAATTGCATTATCATTCACTCATTACAATCTCAATTCACTAACATTTTATAACTTTAAACTCAATTAACCACTCAACCCTTAACTTTCTCTATTTGTGGTTAATTATCTTATCCTTTAAACTAACTTACATCTTAACTTTACCCTACACAATTTTGTCTTTTGAATCCATTTATGGACTTAGAATGTTTAAATTCCAGCTTATTCATCAAGTCTGGACAGAACTGAAAAGAAACATAATTATTCTTTCAAAAATTCTCATTTTGATTCCAATGCTTCCAATACTTACTCCTCTGCTTTATCCCACATAATTTTTTATTTTAAAACCATTGGAAGCATCAAAATCATGAAATTTAAATCACTGTTCATGCATGTGAACAGTAATAGAGCAGAATTCCAAAAACTACAACTTTCAATTCCAATGCTTCAAAGGTTCAAAATCTATCCAATCCTACATAAAATCATCATATAAATTCAATGGAAGCATTAGATCATTGAAATTCCATCTCCCTCTATCATGAACAATGCAGACCGAAAGGTTTCCTTCTTGGCAAAGTCAAGAATACCAACTTGATTCAACAACCAATCATCTAAGTAGCTTGTTTAAGCTTTAATCTCATAACTCTAACTTTAATTTCTTATTTCTTCTTTCATCTAAGGTTTTGGACAGCATATACACCTTAGAGAAAACTCAACTTTCTTCCATGAAAACCCTAAGTTCAAGCTCCCAAATTAGAGGAAATTAAGCTAGGATAGATTGCTTACTTTTAATCTCTAGCTAGCTTGAACTTTGAACCTTGGATTCTTCTTTGTCTTGGCTTGAGTTTCCATTTTGACATAGCCTCCCCAAGCATTCCATGAGCTACGGTTTATACAGAAAATATGGGGGTATTTATAGAAAAATTCCATGAAAAATGGATGGCCAAGATCACTTTGTGCACTATTTGATCTAATGGCTCACATTTGCTCTTGGATTAGCTTGCCCTAGAAGCCTCTTTATGACATCATCCATGACATCATAAAAGGACACCTCATATGTCCATGTGGCAAAATTGCAGAGGGAGGAAACATCTGGAAAAATTCTAGTCCAATCCGGTACCGGCTCAGTCCGATTCCCTAAAAACTAGACTGTTTTATGAATCTAATTTTTCTGATATTCCATAATATGCTTTCTAAACTTAAATCCAGTATCCCGATTCTTCCTACCATTGACATTCTTGTACTAGGTCTAAACTTAATCACAGATCCCTTGGCAAATTACCAAAATGCCCCTTGGTTCTTCTTTATTTACTTTAATATCTCAAGGGCATTATCGTCTCTTCACACCTTATCAGAGTATTCCCTGACCTTGGTCAGCTATTATGGGAACTCTCCTTGACTGTCTAACCTTAGTCAAATGACCAAAATACCCTTTACTTATTCTTTACTTATTTTATAACATAAGGGTATTTTTGTCATTTCGCACATTGATATCATGGGCCTGGGCCTCCCTTGGCGTCATCATGGGCCTCTATGTGACATCATTTGGGCTTATTCGGTCCCAATTTGCTTACTGATTAATTTCTTAATCGGATATCGGGCATTCACGAACTCCTGTCAAAATTTACTAATATGTAAATAACTTTTTCTATAGAACTCCTTCCGGAATTTTGTCAGTTCCTTGACCTCTGGCTTCACAGGACGCATCATCCTGTAACTTTTCACTTATATCTGAGGTCCAAGAGATCTGATAAAAATTTCAGATAACTTTCAGACTATCAGATAAATTTCAGCTATCTAAAACTCTAATAAAATTTCTGTATTAGGCTAGATTAACCAGCATCATTTTCTCTATCTACTGATGAAATTTGGGACTGAAATGCTTCTAGGCAGTTCTAAGCCACTTTCGGCTCAACTTTCTATAATTACCATTTTTCCCCTGGAAACTTTTCCTCTTTTCAATTAAGTCCCTTAACTTTTCATAATTACACTTAATGGCCCAAAGTTTATGTCTACTTTTATTTTGTACTATGAAACTTTTAGAATTTTTACTTTAGTCCATCTTTTTTACACCCTTGTATAATTATTATCTTTTCTTTCTATTTGTCATCACAATCCCTTCCAAACCTCTTTCCTCTATCACTCTTATATAGATAGGGAAAAATTGGGATATGACACAAGTTGAGGGTAGGGCTTAAGGGAATTGGAAGACACGCAGCGAAAATTAACTTTAAAAACTTTTTCATTCCCTGACAGGATCTACCGAATATGTTTAAGTCAAGTAGAAAGAAATGATACCTTCGGTATTCGAATTATGGTTGCAACCTCCGTATCCACTCGCCGCGACTTGTCGGCTCTGGAGTTTTAAGTCTCGACTTCCTCAGCTTCTCGTCGCGACGGGTAGTCTATGGAGTTGTCAGTAGTGACGTCTTTAGCTTCTAGTCACGACGGGTAGTCTCTGGGGTTGTCATTCGCGATGTTCACAGCTTCTCTTCGTGGCTGGTGGTCTCTTTTTTATCACAAGAAGTCGACGACTCATATCGGCCTCCTCTACTGGTATCCACACGATCAGTGTTCCAACCACGAACGACGTGCTAACGAGTCTTGTCCCTCCAGGGCTTTCTCAAGAATCCGTCCTCACTGTCTCTATTTTGGCAGTTTCTTATCTGCA
Source organism: Leucaena leucocephala (assembly GCA_037074615.1). Classification (NCBI taxonomy): domain Eukaryota; kingdom Viridiplantae; phylum Streptophyta; class Magnoliopsida; order Fabales; family Fabaceae; genus Leucaena; species Leucaena leucocephala. The sequence continues at coordinate 10,599,270 of CM073549.1, forward strand.
AACCTTTTGCACCCTCCTTGTTCCCTCTTTTCGAAACCCCTAGCCCCTAATATCAAATATATAGGATGTTATTGGTGTTCTGACTAAGTTGGATTTCATAATTAATCTTATATTAATTCCAAAATTAATATAATATCATATATTGCATAATTTGATAGGAAACTAATTAAATATGGTTTATATTAAATCCATCCCACAGATTTAATTCACCTATTCATTTAATTTAAAATAAAGATAAAACAGAATTATATTTGATTTATTCTCATAAATCAAATTTGAGATATCATATCAATTTGAATTTTAAATTCAAAAGTGATAGAGATTTAATTTATCCTTATAAATTAAATCTTGCAAATATCTCTTATATTATATATATAATATATATACGAATTTATATATATAAATATATACATCTACCCTAGATTATTCATTGAATCTGGACATATCTTGGATTCAATGAATCTGGACATCATAGCTCGTGTTGGGCTATTTTGTGTGCGACCCTGTAGGCCCATATGAAGTTGGCAATAGGCCAGTTACTATACTGACCCACAAGTCATGAGCGATCTCTAGCAAGACAGCATGACTACCTAAATAATATGAGGATTGATGAACGATGTAACCTTTCATACAACCATATCACGTCCCTTTTGTCACACGACATCTTGGTCATGGATGAGGCATGGTGAAACATCCTTACTTTCATATGTCTTAGGGACCACTCAGTAGTATTTAGAACCACTTTCAGGGTCATTGAAGTCCAATTTCTCAATCTGGAGTTTTACTCTTATCGAGTACTGTTCACTTTGAAAATTCCAGATGAGTGACCTGACTTTGAAAAATCATAACTAATTTTAGAAAAATCTAAATGAAGTGGTTCCAATTTCTAAATGAAGCTAACTCAATTATCTTTCAGGGAAAAATAACTCGTTGACCATTCATTGACCAAGTCAACGTCAGTCAACGTGTCAACTTTATTGTTCATTCCACGTTTTTCTCCCTGAATCCAGCATTCTGGTCCCAACTTTGATAATTTATATCTCCTTTTTTAGACATCCAAATGATACGTTTTATATATCAAATTAAAGCTTGGTATGTCTACTATCTACCATAAAAATTTCATACATTTATCATACATCAGTCAAACATGCGAAACAATATTTATTATTAATTAATAAATTGTTATACATCTGGGCATGTACATAAATTCTCATGCTTCTATTACATCTTGCTCTGTCTGAAATCTGTACAAAGAACTGAACCGTACTGATTCGGTAATCCCCTCATGAGAACTACCATTCTACGTAGTACCCAGGAAAGACTAGATGAACCGGCTAGGTCCACTCACTTCTAGCCTCCTTAGACAGCACTACGTACACAGTACTTATCATATACTGACGTTCAGTCTTTACTTCGGCAGCATAACGGCGTCTCTTAAAATTCCCAGAATTCATTTTGACATAACCTCCCCTGTAATGGTTTACTTATTGGGATGAGATTCGGGGGAATCTCAGTAGCAACAATCATAACAATATATGTAATGCAGAGTGACCGTGCTTGCTTGTGATTGTGTACAGATAAGTATGCTGCGTGCTTCCATGCTTAATAACATATGATCATAGCATTATAGCAGAGCTTCAGACATAACATATAAGACAACAATCCAACCAAACAATAGCACAACAAATCACAAAGCTATTACATAAAAGCTAGGATTAGTTACTACCTCAAAGGCTCAGCAGAGCTCTACTATCTCTATTCTGCTTCCAGCTCCGCCAGAACTTCCTTCCTTTCTTTCTTCCTCTTACTTTCTCTCTCTAGCACCTCCTCCTCTCTCTAAAAGCTCCTTGGCCATGTAGCATATGAATGAATGGGGGGTATTTATAACCTCCTCCAATGGCATTTCTGTAATTACCATGAATTTTGATCCTGTGGTCCTGGTTTTTCCTGGATTTTCCTATTTTCTTTAATTCCTCCTTTACTGCATCATGCATGACATCATCAGGACACCTCACCAGGACACCTCAGCGCCACATTTTCCACATGCTGAAATTCCTGGACACCTCAGCAGCTTACTCAGCATGCTGACTCACCGGTCCAGTGTCCTGCCTCGTAGTACGTGTCCTCAACTTTTTCTTCTGCCTTTATGTTGGCGCCATGTGTCATCTTACTGACACCTGTCACGCCTTCCAATGCTATCCAGATAAATCCAAGACTTTATTTGATCACTTTCTCGGTTATCGTGCCAACCGAGTAACTTTACTTTATTGAAACATCATTAAAATAATATTTTAATGCCACTTTTTCCCACACATCACTGGGCCTACGTTTTTGAGCTCTGGGAATGTTATCTTGGATCCTGATCAAGCCCAAGTACTCTGATGGCTCGATTCCCAAGAAACAGCCCTTGGCAAATTACCAAAATACCCTTGGGTGCCCTTTCTTGCACTATTTTAACCCTAAGGGTAAAATCGTCATTTCATACCCTTCTGTATTCTGTCAGGGTACATACTGACTCTCAGTAACTTTATCTGTATGTACCTTGGCTTCTGGGCCTGTCCAGAATTACCAAAATGCCCTCCATTCATCTGTTACACTTTTGTACAACACAGGGGCATTTTCGTAATTTCGCACTTTTCCGGGGTTCTGCCGGACACTGGCCCACCTATCAGTCCAAGTGTCTTACTGGGCCTCTGTTGGCGCCATTATTGGGCCTTTCTGGGTCCAATACCTTCATGGCACGCATTACGAGGAATCTTCCCCGTTAATAATTATTGAATATTTTATCTATTATTCACCGTTTATACACATATCCGGACACCGGCTCCTTCTGTCAGAAACACTAGCCTGCGGTGTTCAGGCATCCCTGTGAGTCATATCAGTCATCTGACTGAGGTCATCCGAACTCATTCAGTCCCTTTTCAAATACCGATAAATCTCCCTATCGGATACCCAGAGGCCTCACACTCCCGTCTGAATTTTCTAATTTGTGAATAACTTTTTCTACAGGCCTCCTATCGGTATTCTGTTAGTTTCCCGACATCCGTCCCATAAGGACGTATCATCCTGTATTTTCTCACCTAGATCTGAATTATAGGATATCCGGTATTAATTTTTATAACTTTTGGACGATCAGTCCATTTCTGGCTATCTGGAGTCTTCAAAAATTCCTGTATTAAGCCAGATTACCGAGCGTCACTTGCTCTCTCTACCGGTGAAATCTGGGACTGAAATGCTTTCGGACAGTCCAAACCACTTCCGGCCTGACTTTCTTTAATTACAATTTAGCCCCAGGGAACTTTTCTTCTTTTCATTTAAGTCCCTTTTTACTTGGCTAAAATTACACTTAAGGACCCCACATTTTTATTTACTTTCCTTTTTGGCCTTGAAACTTTCCATAATTGCACTTAAGTCCTTTCATTTCCTTTACTAGGTCTAGGGGCATTATTGTCTTTTCATATTTTACCAGAGTATTCTCTGGCCCTGGTCAACTATCCAGATACCCCTTCTTGACTGTCTAACCTTAGCCAAATGACCAAAATACCCTTTACTCATTCTTCAGTTATTCTATAACATAAGGGCATTTTCGTCATTTTGCATATTTTCCCGGACACCGGCCCCTCTTACCACTGAACTGGTATTATGGGCTTGGGCCTTCCCTAGTGTCACTACGGGCCTTAGAAAACACTGTATGGCCTCTAGCCATTGTCCGATCATTTCTATTCGGACTGCCTTTCCTTTACCGATTATAACTGTAAATTCCCATCTTCAGGAATTTTTACAGAAAAATCGGGACCTCAAATCAAAATTCTGTGACTCCTCATTCATCCGGAATCCTTTTCTCTATCTCTCGGTATTTTCAGATATTTTATCTGGACCAGGCTATTTTGGCCTGAAAAAGCACTCACGCGCACACTTTTCCAAAATGACCATTTTACCCCTGGTCATATTTCTAATTCTTTCATACACATAGAGACCTCATATGCACATTTCACAGTTCAGTGAAATGATCAGCATAATTTTCTCTATTTTCTGGCAAAATATGGTACTCATCGGCTACCAGCCCGATCTTTCCCATAATTACGATTATGCCCTTGATTTCTCTTTCTGGCATCTCTAGGCCTAAAAATTGGGGTGTTACACATGGAGAACGTCATCCTCCTGTTCCTGACCATTATTTTCTCAATCCCTGAGTAGTTTGAATATAGAAATGGAACTACCTTTCCATTACAGTATGGCTATACATTTCTTAAACTCACTCATCGAGGGGCCCAGTATATCGCTCTACGAATGTGAGGGACAAATCCCATCTTGACCATTCATATTCCTTCGTATGAAAAAACACTTAGCCCGAACATAGACTTTATGATCACTCGGTCAAAAGTGACTTTTTACTAGGTCAAAGATGAGCGTTTGTCATGTAGGAATCCATTATGATCTCAGGTCAAAGGGCATAGCGGCATGTGTAACATCCCAATTTTTGGGTCTAGTTGAACTGGGAAGTAGTCTGATATGGGCAGGCTGCTAAACCCGTAGTCCCAGGGTAGTAATCTGATATGGGCGGATTATTTACTTGTATTTTGTAGGATCCGAGGGATGAGCTAAGTCCTTCAGGATGTAAAGATGAGTTAAGTCTTTAACCTACAGAATCGGGACAGTTCACCTAGGTTCAAAATAAGGAATGTGAGGAATGTCCTAAGTCTTAAGCCTAGGAATTCTGCAGGTAGCTTGATATGGGCTGGCTCCTGTGTAAGATAACCCGATATAGAGGGTTGTCGAGCCTTTCAATTAACAAGGACTCCCGAAGAGTAGGGGATGAGTTATTGAAAGAGAATTTCTAGAACTTAGGATGAAGGATAAGAAGAAAGTGAGATAAGATAGACCCCAGAATTATGCTAAGATTCTGTGGGGTGAGATATGAAAGAAATGGACACTGCTTATGAGGGCAGTAGAGTTGTCCATAAGAAAGAAAACAGACAGTATGAGAAAGATGTATTGGTGACTTTTGGTCTCGACGAGTAAGTATATTGGTCGCGACTAATATTGGCAGAGAGGATTGGTCGTGACGGATATGTATGTGGTGTCGCGACTAATGGGAAAATGAGCTTGGTTGCGACTAAAGAGTGTTGTGGTCGCGACTAAAGAATGTTGTGATCGCGACTAGAGAAAGCTGTGGTCGCGACTAATGAACCAAAAGATGTTATGTCGCGATAAGGTGATGGTTAGGTTGCGACTAGTGGCTAATTTAGTGCTAACCGTATGGGCCAAGAGTTGTGAAGGTCCAAAGGAGATAGTTACCCGGTTAGAGATAGAATTGGGGAAGAAGGTCAGATACAGGAAAGGTTATCTGGATACCATGAGGTGGACTGATAAGGTGTTCTCATGGGACCACAAGATGACACATGAGTGGTTCAGTGACCTTTCAGTAGAGTAAAGTTACTCGGTTGGCACGAATACCAAGGAGGTGATCAGATAAGTCTGGGACTTATCTGGATAGCATTGGGAAGCGTGCAAGGTCTCTTCTAGGCGCCACATGGCATTAGTCTGGAGAAAGCAGATAAAGCTGAGGACACACATTACGAGGCAAGAGACTGGACCGGTGAGTCAGCATGCTGAGTCAGCTGCTGAGGTGTCCAGGGATTTCAGACATGTGATAAATGTGGCGCTGAGGTGGCCTGGTGATGCAGTAAAGGAGGAATTAAGGAAAATAGGAAATTCCAGGAAAAACCAGGACCACAGGATTAGATGGCATGGAAATTACAGAAATGCCACTGGGAAACCCTATATATACCCCCCTTGCCTTCATTTGCATTCACGCACGGCAAGGGAAGAGAGAGAAAGATTAGAGAGAAGGAGGAGGAAAGGAAGAGAGAAAGGAAGTAAGGAAGTTCTGGCGGAGCTAGAAGCAGAATAGAGATAGTAGAGGTTCTGCTAAGCTAGCCAGGTAGTAACTAATCCTAGCTTTTATGTAATGGCTTTGTGATTTGTTGTGCTATTGTTTGGTTGGATTGTTGTCTTATATGTTATGCTTGAAGCTCTACTGCAATGCTATGATCATATGTTATTGAGTATGGAAGCACGCAGCATACTTATCTGTACACAATCACAAGCAAGCACTGTCACTCTGCATTACATACACTGTTATGATTATTACTACTGAGATTCCCCCGAATCTCATCCCCCTTGTATAACCCATTTCAGGGAGGTTATGTCGAGGTAGATTTTGAGAATTTTGAGAGACGCCGTTATGCTGCTGAAATTTCGGCGGAGATAGCAGTAGTGGAGGAAGGATTTGATGCGTACTGTGTACGTAGGTACTATCTAAGGAGGCTGGTAGTGAGTGGACCTAGCCGGTTCATCCAGTCTTTCCTAGGTACTTACGTAGAATGGTAGTTCTAATGAGAGAATTACCGAATCAGTACAGCTAGTATAGCTTCCGCGGGTGTGCTCTGAGGAGTCTAAGGCGGGATGTTTCAGCATGGTTTGTATATGAGAGAAGCTTATGACTTAACCCATGCAGCTCTCTCATAGCGGGTCGGTCCAACACCTTGTACTTTTATATCTCTATACATCTTCAAAGTCATACTGGTCTTATTTCATCTCTGTTCCCGCATAGATGACCTACCAGGGATATTTAGGATAAGATTATGAGTTATCCAAGGATGGTCATCACAGTAAACATGCAAATAATATGATAACATAATTAAGAAATTCATAAATCAACAATGTTCATAATACAATGATTGGCCCCTAGGAATAATTTCCAACATCCTCCTACTTGCACTAGGAACAATCATTAATTTGTTTCAATCCAATTGGCCTAACATGACGCTCATGCTTTGCCTGCACAAGCGGCTTTGTTAGAGGATTAGCAACATTGTCTTCTCCTGCTACTTTGTATATTTTTATATCACCTCTATCATTGATTTCTTTGATGAGATAAAATCGCCTGAGTATATGCTTGGTCCTTCGATCTGACCTAGGCTCTTTGGCCTGTGCAATGGCACCACTATTATCAAAGAACAAAGTTATTGGATCTGAGATGGTAGGTATCACCCCTAGTTCAGTAATGAACTTCTTGATCTAAACGGCTTCCTTAGCTGCATCAGATGCTACTATATACTCAGCTTCTATTGCAGAATCTGCTACGGTGCTCTGCTTAGAGCTCTCCAGCTTACAGCTCCATTATTCACCATACAGACTGTGATTCAGCTCCATTATTCAGCTCCATTACAGCTTCCAGACTGTGATTTCTGGTCGTCCTGGTCAGTTTGGAAACTTGCATCTGTGTAACCAGTTACATAGAGCTCGTCATCTAATCCACCATAGACCAAGAATAAGTCCTTAGTCCTTCTTAAGTACTTAAGGATATTATTGATAGTAGTCCAATGGCCCTCACCAGGGTCCTGTTGATATCTGCTAGTCATACTTAAGGCAAACGAGACATCCGGTCGAGTACATAACATGGCATACATGATAGATCCTACGGCCGAGGCATATGGAACCTTACTCGTGCGACCTCCCTGATCAGGTGTACTAGGACACAAATCCTTGTTAAGGTGAATACCATGAGACATGGGTATGAAACCCCTCTTTGATTCCTGCATACTAAACCTATGCAGTATCTTGTCTATATATGTGCTCTGACTGAGTCCTAGAAGTCTTTTAGATCTATCTCTATAGATCCTAATTCCTAGGATGTAGGTGGCTTCACCCAAGTCTTTCATAGAGAAAGACTTTCCTAACCAAGACTTGACAATCTGTAAGGTAGGAATGCTATTCCCAATAAGTAGGATGTCATCGATATAGAGTACCAAAAACATAACTGTGCTCCCACTAACCTTCTTGTACATACAAGGTTCATCAATGTTTTGAAGGAATCCAAACTCTTTGACTACTTATTCAAAACGATAATTCCAACTCCGAGATGCTTGCTTCAGTCTATAAATGGACCTTTGAAGCTTGTACACGTTACCAGAGTCCTCAGAATGCATAAACCCTTCAGGTTGTGTCATATACACATCCTCAAGGAGCTTTCCATTAAGGAAGGCTGTCTTGACCTCCATCTGCCATATTTCATTGTTATAATATGCTGCAATAGCAAGGAGGATTCTGATTAATTTGACCATTACAACTGGGGAAAAGGTCTCATCATAGTCCACACCATGAGTTTGAGTAAATCCTTTTGCAACCAGTTGTACCTTGAAGACATTTATATTGCCATCCATGTCAATTTTCTCCTTAAAAACCCACTTGCACCTGATGGTTTTTACACCTTCAGGTGGGTCGACTAAGGTCCAAACTTGATTATCGTACATGGATTGCATCTCAGACTTCATGGCATTAAGCCATTTTTCAGAGTTTGGTCCCACTATAGCTTCTCGATAGGTAGTTGGCTCATTATGCTCAATGAGCAACATATCACATTGTCAGAAATTAGAAATCCATATCTCTGAGGCTGAACTCGTGCCCTATTAGATCACCGTGGGCCTTGCGTGACTTGAGGAGTCTCAACAACTTGTTGTGAGTCTTCTCTATTTTCATCTCTAGTTCTGTGGTGTCTTGTGTCTCTTGAACTTCTTCGAGGTGTACCTTACTCCCACTGGTTCTTTTAGAGATAAATTCTCATTCGAAAAAGATACCATTTCTGACAACAAACACTTTGTTATCAGTGGGGTTGTAGACATAATATCCCTTGGTTTCCTTAGGATATCCCACAAAAAGTCACTTTGAGGATTTGGGCGTTAATTTATCTGAGGCTTGTTATGTAACATAGACCTCACATCCCCAAATCTTGAGAAAAGACAAACTAGGTTTCCTCCTAGTCCATATCTCATATGGAGTCTTTTCAATTGCCTTGGATGGAACACAATTCAGTGTGAACGCAGCTGTCTCTAGGGCGTGGCCCCAAAAGGACGTGGAAGATCTGTTCGACTCATCATGGATCGAACCATATCTAATAGTGTTCAATTCCTCCGTTCAGAAATGCCATTCCATTGTGTTGTTCCTGGAGGAGTCAACTGTGAGACTATCCCATAATTCCTAAGATGATCAATGAACTCTTGGCTCAAATATTCACCACCTCGATCAGATCGAAAGGCTTTAATTGTTTTGCCAAGCTGGTTTTGTACTTTATTTTGAAATATCTTGAATATTTCAAAAGATTTAGATTTATGTTTCATTAGATAGACGTAGCCATATCTACTAAAATCGTCTATGAATGTGATGAAGTACGAATAACCTCTTCTGGCATTTGTATTCATCGGTCCACACACATCTGTATGTATAAGGACCAACAAATCAGTGGCCCTCTCACTGTGCCCAGTGAAAGGTGACTTTGTCAGCTTTCCTAACAAACAAGTCTCGCAAGTATCATATGATTTAAAATCAAATGAGTTGAGAAATCCATCTTGATGGAGTTTATAAATGTGTTTCTCATTTATGTGGCCCAGACAATAGTGCCAGAGGTATGTCGAATTCAAATCGTTTGGTTTAACCCTTTTGGTGGTTATGTTATAGATATTTCCATGATTGGTTTGTTCCAAGTTTAATATGTAATAATCAATATGCAAATAACCATGGCATAGAAAACATCATTACGATAAATAGAACATCTACTATTCCCAGCAATGGAAGTGTAACCTTCTTTATCCAAATAATAAAGAGAAACAATGTTACTACTCAAATCAGGAACATAATAGCAATTGTTCAAAACCAACAAAAGCCCAGTGGGCAGAACTAATTCATAAGTGCCTACAGCTAATGCAGCAACCCTTGCTCTATTTCCAACCCGTAGGTCAACTTCGCCCTTCTTCAGCTTCCTACTGTCCTTTAAGCCCTGCATATTTGTACAAATATGAGAATCACATGCGGTATCTAATACCCATGTAGTGAAAGTAGAAAGATGAATGTCTATAACATAAATACTTGAAGCGATAGCCCCGCTATCCTTCTTGTTCTTTTCCAGATCTTCAAGGTAGAGCTTGCAATTCCTCTTCCAATGACCAGGTTCATTGCAGAAGAAGTAGACTCCTTCCTTTGGAGGCTTTGCCTTCTTTGGTGCAGGCTTGGTTTCGGGCTTGCCTGACTCTTTGGTCTTACCTGATGAGCCATGACCCTTCCCCTTGCCTTTGCCTTTCTTTTTTATACCCTTTCCTTTCTGAACCATCAAAACTGTACTGGGTTTCTTCTTAACCTAGCAGTTTTAAGCATCCCATGCAGTTCAAAAATAGATTTCTCCATGTTGTTCATGTTGTAGTTCATGACAAATTGGTCATAACTTTCTAGGAGTGAGTTCAAGATCAAATTCGTAGCTAATTCCTGGCTCATGGGAAATCCAAGCCTCTCAAGGTGATCAATGTACCCTTTCATCTTTAAGACATGAGCACTAACTGATGCACCTTCAGCCATCTTGTAGGAATGTAAGGCCTTAGTGGTCTCATACCTCTCTTGCCTCGCCTATTGCTGGAACATTTCCTTGAGATGCACAATCATCTCATAAGCCTCCATGTGTTCCAGATATCTTTGGAGCTCCGGAACCATGATGGCAAGCATCAAGCATCCCACATCGACAGAGTCTTCCTTATGCTTCATGTAAGCATATCTCTAAGCTCTAGGAGCATTGGCTGCTGGCTCCTCAGGAATGGGTTGATCTAGGACATGTGCCTTTCTTTCCTGCTTGAGAACAATTCTCAAGTTCCTGAACCAGTCAAGAAAGTTTATCCCATTGAGTTTGTCCTTCTCAAGGACAGATCGCAACGATAATGTAGCAGTATTACTAGTCGTCATGATTCTACAATTACAATATGCAATTGAATTAGCAATCTCCCACTAAATAAACAACCCTCAATGTAATAATTAGTGGGCTAAGATCCATATTTGGCTTAAACTTAAGTCCGCTTTCGCAGGACGCTTAACGTTAAGTTATTTAGGTAGGTAACAGCTTTACTAATTACATCAAATGTAACTCTTAGATGTTCATGGGATTCCATCACCATATGATCCAGCATGTTTTAATCCCATCTAATGCCTTGAGACCCAAAACCGTTTTGTTAATCTCAATTAAGTCAAACAATAACAAACATATATGAGTAGCACCATTACTCTTGCTTATCTCCCCAAGATAACTTAAATGCACCACTTTGATAGAGCCTACAAGTGAGCAATCGAGGTTTTGACAAGTGTTTATAAATTGACGGCATTATAACTTAAGATTTCATTTAGAGGGCTTAATTAACTATCTGGTTTACAAGAATCCATGTATCTCGGTTGTATCTCATACAAGTAATATGCATATCGAACATACATGCAGTGATATAATCATAAGATGCATAATTTTAAACGTGATACAATATGGCTCACCTATCCTAAGTCCCCTCAAACCAATGAGAGGAGCTCTCTAGTAAGAAAAGGAAAATTACATAAAGAAACCTTATTTAACATTCGAGGGGAGTGAGAAGAGAAGAGAAGGTACATCGAGAGTAAATAGAGGAAGGCACGACTCGCAAACCGTATTTATAAAAATTACAACACTTGTAATCTAGAGCCATATTGTTCACCATACCCAAACATTCAACAATCAAAATTCATATATATGTGAAGGGCAATATGTCACATCCTTATTTTTACATATCTTAAGGACCATTCAGTAGCACTTAAAACCACTTTCATGGTCATTGAAGTCTAAACTCTTAATCTGGAATTTTATTCTTATCGGGTACTGTTCACTGTGACAAATTCCAGATGAGTGACCAGACTTCGAAAGATCATAATTAATTCTAGAAAAATTGAAATAAAGTGGTTCAAATTGATACATGAAGATAACTTAATTATATTTCAGGAAAAAATCATTGGTTGACCATTCCTTGACAAATCCAATGTGGGTCAACGTTTCAATTTTACTGTTCATCCAATGACTTTCTCCTGAATCCAGCATTCTGGTCCCAACTTTAACAATTTATATCTTTTCGTGTATACATCCAAATGAGGAACTCTATATATAAAATTAAATATTAAGATGTATACTATTTACCATAAAAATATCATACATTTATTCAACCATTATCTATTTTTAATGATTTATCCAACATCAATAGGTCTTCACGGGTTACTGTTCACATGGCCATTTTTCAGCAACCAACTTTACCTATTAGTGCATACATACATCACATATCAGTCAAACATGCCAGATAACAATTATTATTAAATAATCTACTGTTATACATCAGTGCATGATTAACATTCTCATATTTCTGTTACACTTTCCGTTGTCTAAAATTCGGCAGCATAACAGCTACATTCCGTCTGTAGAAAGTAACCAATCTTGTACCGATTCGGTAATTCCCGTAGGAGCTATCATTCTACGTAAGTACCCAGGAAAGACTGGATCAACCTGCTAGGTCCACTCACTTCCAGCCTCCTTAGGAAGCACCTACGTACACAGTACGTATCAGTTCCTTTCTTTGTTCCTGCTTTGTTGCCAAAATTTTGACAGCCTACCGGCGTCTCCTAAAATTTCCAAATTCTATTTTGACAGAACCTCCCCTGTAATGTTATATATGGGAATGAGATTCAAAAGAATCCCAGTAGCAACAATCATAACAATATATGTAATGCAGTGTGACAGTGCTTGCTTGTGATTGTGTACAGATAAGTATGATGCATGCTTCAATATTCAATAACATATGACCATAGCATTGTAATAGAGCTTCAAGCATAACATATAAGACAACAATCCAACCAAACAATAGCACAACAATTCACAAAGACATTACATAAAAGCTAAGATTAGTTACTACCTCAAAAGCATAACTTCAAAACTTCTCTACTGCTTCCCATTTCACCAGAACTTCCTTTCTTCTTTCTTTTTCTCACTTTCTCTCTCAAGCACTTCCTTATCTCTCTAAACCTTACTCTTGGCCGTGAGAATGAGAGGCATGGGGGGTATTTATAGTTTCCTTCAATGGCATTCTTGTAATTTTGAAGCCATCTCATCCTGTGGTCCTGGTTTTTCCGGAATTTCCTATTTTTCTTTATTCCTTTTACTGCATCATGCATGACATCACTCAATGCCACCTCAAGGGACAACTCACCACCCACATTCTTCACATGGCAAAAATGGAGAGGAGAAAAGCCTTCTGGAAGCTTTCTGGTCCAATCCGGTACCGGCCCGGTCCGTCGCCTCGAAAACTGAACCGTTTTCTGAATCTACTTTTTCTGGAAACCCATATTTTGTCTTCTGACCTTACATTTAGTATCTAGACCCTTTATATCATTAACATTTTAATACTGGGTCTAAGCTCAATTACGGATCCCCTGCGAAATGACCAAAATACCCCTGGGTGCCCTTTCATGCCCTATCTTAACCCTAAGGGCAAAATCATCATTTTACACCCTTCTGTACCTCATCAGGGCATATACTGACTCTGGTTAACTTCTCCGGTATATATCTTGGCCTCTAGGCTGTCCAGAATGACCAAAATGCCCTTCATACGCCTATTACCTCTTTGGTACAACACAGGGGCATTTTCGTAATTTCGCACTTTTCCGGGGATCTGCCGAACACTGGCCCACCTATCAGTCCAAGAGTCTTATTGGGCCTTTGTTGACGCCATTATTGGGCCTTTCTGGGTCCATCACCTTTATGGCACGCATTTCGAGGAATCTTCCTCAGGCACAGTTTATTGAATATTTTATTATTATTTACCGTTTATACACATTTCCGGACACCGGCTCCTTTTGTCAGATACACTGCCCTACTGTGTTTGGGCAGCCACTTGGGTCATAACGGGCATCTGACTGTTGTTACCCGACCTCATTCAGTCTTAGTTTAAATACCGATAAATCTCCCTATCGGATCCCTGGAGGCCTCATACTCCCGTCTGGATTTTCTAATTTGTGAATAACTTTTTCTACAGACCTCCTATCGGTATTCTGTCAGTTTCCTGACATCCTCCCCATAAGGGTGCATCATCCTGTAATTTCTTACTTATATCTGAAATCTAGGGTATCCGGTATGAATTTTTATAACTTTTGGACGATCAGTCCATTTCTGGCTATCTGGAGTCTTGAAAAATTCCTGTATTAGGATGGATTACCCAGCATCCCTTGCCCTACCTACTGGTAGAATATGGGGCTGATCAGAATACGATCACTATTTTTACCTATTTCCGGTCCAAGTTTTCATAATTACACTTTTACCCCGAAAACTTTTCTTCTTTTCAACTAAGTCCCTTTATTTGGCTAAAATTACACTTAAGGACCCCACATTTTTGTCTACCTTTCTTTCCTAACCTTAAACTTTCCTTAATTGCATTTAAGTCCTTTCATTTCCTTTCTTTTGCAATTTAATCCCTTTCTTTACAGAAAGGACCACATCTTTCTCCTGAAAAGGAGCTCATATATTCCATTTAATCTGTACATAGAAACCAGTACAGAAAATTAAGGATATTACATTTCTCTCCTCCTTAAAATAAATTTCGTCCTCGAAATTTACATTACATCTATCCTATCGAAACAATTCAGGATACTTCTCCCTCATCTTTTCTTCTATTTCCCATGTAGCTTCTTGTTCAGTCAAGCCTTTCCAGATCACTTTAACTAAAGGAATTTGTTTATTCCGCAACTGCTTGACTTTTCTATCAGCAATTCGCACTAGTCCAACCTCATAGGTCAAGTCATCTCGCAGTGCGACCTCATCTTCCTCAATCACATGAGATGGATCTGGAACATACTTCTTTAATTGGGAAACATGGAACACATCATGTATCTGGCTGAGATTAGGAGGAAGAGCCAACTTGTAGGCTACTGCTCCTATCTTTGAGAGAATCTGGAATGGTCCGATGCATCTTGGATGCAACTTCTTCACTTTAATCGATCGTCCGGTTCCTGTGGTTGGAGTTAACTTAAGGAATACATGTTCTCCTTCTTCAAACTCCAACGGCTTCCTTCTGACATCTGCATAGCTTTTCTATCTGCTTTGAGCTATCATTAATCATTTTCTAATTATCGCAACTTGTTCTGCAGTTTGATCCACTATATCAGGACCAAGCATTCTTCTCTCGCTTAGCTCTAGCCAGCATAAGGGGATTCTACATTTGCGTCCATAGAGGGCTTCAAAAGGGGCCATCTGAATACTGGCCTGATAACTATTGTTATAAGCAAACTCTACAAGGGGTAAATGGATATCCCAGCTGCCTTTGAAATCTAAGACACATGCTCTCAGCATATCCTCTAACGTTTGTATTGTTCTTTCAGATTGACCATCTGTCTGAGGATGATAAGCTGTACTAAATCTGAGAGTAGTGCCCATTTCTTCCTGTAGAGCCCTCCAGAAATTTGAAGTAAATCGAGGGTCTCTATCAGACACAATGCTGCTCAGGATACCATGAAGCCTAACTATCTCCTTTATATAAGCCTTGCCAGCTTTTCAAGAGAATCTCTCTTATTGATTGCCAGAAAATGTGCTGACTTTGTCGGTCGATCAATTACTACCCATACTGCATCATGTCTACTTGGAGTCAGGGGTAGTCCTTCCACAAAGTCCATGGCAATCCCATCCCATTTCCACTCAGGGATTTCTAGAGGCTGCAATGTTCCTGCTGGCTTTTGATGTTCAACTTTCACTTTCTGGCAGGTCAAGCACTTGGATACGTAAGTCACAACATCTTTCTTCAATCCAGGCCACCAAAATAACCTTTTAACATCATGGTACATCTTGGTCATACTTGGATGTACAGTATACCGACTTTTATGTGCTTCCTCCAGAATCCTTTCCCTTAATCCCACAACATTAGGGATATAGGGTCTTCCCCGAAACTGTAGTAATCCGTCTGGGGACATCTCAAAATTCCTTATCTTCCCCTTCTCCAGTTTGTCTTTGAATATTGCTGCGAGCTTATCCTGCTCTTGAGCCTCTTTTATCTCATCTTCTATGCAAGCTCTAACATGAACTCCTCCAAAAGGATTCTCCGTCAGTTGTACTTGACATAGAGGGCTCCAGTCGCGCATATCTTCTATCAATTTTGATTCCTTGATCATCATATATGCAACTTGCACCACCTTTCTACTCAGGGCATCAGCTACCACATTGGCTTTTCCTGGATGGTATTTGATCTGGAAGTCATAATCTTTCAATAATTCCATCCATCGCCGTTGCCTCATATTCAGCTCCTTCTGGTCTTGTAGATATTTTAGGCTTTTGTGGTCACAAAACAACTCTATCGTTGCTCCATATAAATAGTGTCTCCATATCTTCAGGGCATAGACCACCGCAGCAAGCTCCAGATCATGAGTGGGATAATTCTCTTCATGTGGCTTTAACTGCCGAGATGCGTAGGCTACCACTCGACCTTACTGTATCAGCACACATCCCAACCCCTGCTTGCTAGCATAAGTGTAAACTACGTAAGTTTGAGTTGGGTCTGGAATAATCAGCACGGGAGTAGTGGTTAATCTCTGCTTCAACTCTTGGAAGCTAGCCTCGCACTTCTCATCCCACTTAAACTGCTTATTCTTTCTGGTCAGCTTGGTAAGTGTCACATCCTTATTTTTATACTCTTAGGGACCATTCAGTAGCACTTAAACCACTTTCAGGGTCATTGAAGTCTAAACACTTAATCTGGAATTTTATTCATATCGAGTACTGTTCACTGTGGCAAATTCCAGATGAGTGACCTGATTTTGAAAATTCATAACTAATTCTAGAAAAATCGAAATGAAGTGGTTCAAATTTCTAAATGAAGATAACTCAAATATATTTCAGGTAAAAATCATTGGTTGACCAATCCTTGACAAATTTAACGTGGGTCAACATTCCAATATTACTGTTCATCCAATGACTTTCTCCTGAATCCAGCATTCTGGTCCCAACTTTAACCATTTATATCTTTTTGTGTATACATCCAAATTATACATTATATATATAAAATTAAAGACTAGTATGTCTACTTTTTATCCTAAAAATTTCGTACATTAATTCAATCATTTACTATTTTTAATGATTTACCAGACATGAATGGGTCTTCACGAGTTACTGTTCACTGAGCCTATTTTCAGCATTTAGTCTTTACATATCCGAGCATACAACCAACACATATCATTCATACAGGCCAGATAACAATTAATATCAAATAATCAACTGTTATATATCAGTGTATGATTAACTCTCTCATATTTTATTACATCCTTCTCTGTCTAAAATCCGGCAGCATAACTGCTACAATTCTTCTTTAGAAAGTAACCGATGTTGTACCGATTCGGTAATTCCCTTATGAGAACTACCATTCTACGTAGTACCCAGGAAAGACTGGATGAACCTTCTGGGTCCACTCACTTCTAGCCTCCTTAGACAGCACTACGTACATAGTACGTATCAGTTCCTTTCTTTGTTCCGTCTTCGTTGCCAGAATTTCGGCAGCCTACCGGCGTCTCTTAATATTTCCAAAATTTATTTTGACAGAACCTCCCCTGTAATGTTATGTTTGGGAATGAGATTCAAAAGAATCCCAGTAACAATAATCATAACAAAATATGTAATGCAGAGTGACGGTGCTTGCTTGTGACTGTGTACAGATAAGTATGCTGCATGCTTCCATATTCAATAACATATGATCATAGCATTGGAATAGAGCTTCAAGCATAACATATAGGACATCAATCAACCAAACAAAACAACACATCACAAAGACATTACATAAGATCTAGGATTAGTTGTTACCTCAAAAGCAGAGCTTCAGAACCTCTCTACTACTTCCAACTCCACCAGAACTTCCTTACTTCTTTCTTTCTCTCACTTTCTCTCTCAAGAACTTCTTTCTTCCTCTCTTTCTTGCTTGCACCGAAATGAAGGAGTAAGGGGGGGTATTTATAGTGTTGAGCAATGGCAATCTTGTAATTAGGAAGACTTATGATCCTGTGGTCCTGGTTTTTCCTGGAATTTCCTATTTTCTTTAATTCTCTTTTACTGCATCACCCTGGACACCTCATGGGACACCTCATAGGACACCTCACTACCCATATTCTTCATGTGACGAAATTTGGAGGTTCTGGAAGCTTTCTGGTCCAATCCGGCACCGGCCCGGTCCATCGCCTCGAAAAACGTGCCGTTTTCTGAATCTGATGTTTCTGAAGATCCTTTTTATGTCTACTGACCTCACATTTAGTATCTAGACCCTTTATATCATTAACTTTTTAATACTAGGTCCAGACTCAATTACAGATCCCCTGTGAAATGACCAAAATGCCCTTGGTGCCCTATCTTGTCCTATTTTAACCCTAAGGGCAAAATTGTCATTTCACACCTTTCTGGACCCGGTCAAAGCTTATACTGGCTCTAGTCAACCTTATTTAGACATGTATTGACCTCTGGGTCTGTCCAAAATGACCAGAATACCCTTTATTCATCTGCTGCCCTTTTTGTACAACATAGGGGTATTTTCGTAATTTCGCACTTTTCCGGGGTTCTGCTGGACACTGGCCCACCTATCAGTCCAAGAGTCTTATTGGGCCTCTAATGGCGCCATTTTTGGGCTTCCTGGGTCCATTACCTGTATGGCACGCATTACGAGAAATCTTCCTTTAACACAGTTCATTGAATATTTTAACTATTATTTACCGATTATACACCTTTTTCGGACACCGGCTCTTTTTCCCAGATACAGTGTCCTACTGTGTTCAGGCATCCTTGGGGTTATAACGGTCATCTGACCGAAGTCATTCGATCGCATTTAGCCCCTTTAAAAATACCGATAAATCTCCAACCCGGATCCCCGGAGGCCTCACACTCCCGTCTGGATTTTCTAATTTGCAGATAACTTTTCCTACAGACCTCCTATCGGTATTCTGTCAGTTTCCTGACATCCGTCCCATAAGGGTGCATCATCCTGTATTTCCCCACTTATATCTGAAATCTAGGGTATCCGGTATAAATTTTTATAACTTTCGGACGATCAGTCCATTTCTGGCTATCTGGAGTCTTCAAAAATTCCGGTATTAGGCTTGGTTACCCGGCGTCACCTGCCCTACCTTCTGGTAAAATCTGGGACTGAAATGCTGTCGGGCGGTGCAAACCACTTCTGGCCTATTTCCTTTAATTATACTTTAGCCCCAGGGAACTTTTCCTTCTTTATAATTAAGTCCCTTAATTTGGCTAAAATTACACTTTAAGACCCCACATTTTTGTCTACCTTTCATTCCTAACTTTAAACTTTCCATAAAATGTAATATCCTTAATTTTCTGTACTGGTTCCTATGTACAGATTAAACGAAATATATGAGCTCTGTTTCAGGAAAGACATGTGGACCTTTATGTAAAGAAAAGGATTAAATTGCAAAAGAAAGGAAATTAAGGGACCTAAATGCAATTATGGAAAGTTTAAAGTTAGGAATGAAAGGTAGACAAAAATGTGGGGTCTTAAAGTGTAATTTTAGCCAAATTAAGGGACTTAATTATAAAGAAGGAAAAGTTCCCTGGGGCTAAAGTATAATTAAAGAAAATAGGCCAGAAGTGGTTTGCACCGCCCGACAGCATTTTAGTCCCAGATTCTACCAGAAGGTAGGGCAGGTGACACCGGGTAACCAAGCCTAATACCGGAATTTTTGAAGACTCCAGATAGCCAGAAATGGACTGATCGTCCAAAAGTTATAAAAATTTATACCGGATACCCTAGATTTCAGATATAAGTGGGAAAATACAGGATGATGCGCCTTTATGGGGCGGATGTCGGGAAACTGACAGGATACCGATAGGAGGTCTGTAGGAAAAGTTATTCACAAAATAAAAAATCCAGACGGGAGTGTGAGGCCTCCGGGGATCCGGGTTGGAGATTTATCGGTATTTTTAAAGGGGCTGAATGCGATCGAATGACTTCGGTCAGATGACCGTTATAACCCCCAAGGATACCTGAACACAGTAGGACACTGTATCTGGGAAAAAGAGCCGGTGTCCGGAAAAGGTATATAATCGGTAAATAATAGTTAAAATATTCAATGAACTGTGTTAAAGGAAGATTCTTCGTAATGCGTGCCATACAGATAATGGACCCAAGAAGCCCAAAAATGGCGCCATTAGAGGCCCAATAAGACTCTTGGACTGATAGGTGGGCCAGTGTCCAGCAGAACCCCGGAAAAGTGCGAAATTACGAAAATGCCCCTATGTTGTACAAAAAGGGCAGCAGATGAATAAAGGGTATTCTGGTCATTTTGGACAGACCCAGAGGTCAAGACATGTCTAAATAAGGTTGGCTAGAGCCAGTATAAGCTTTGACCGCGTCCAGAAAGGTGTGAAATGACGATTTTGCCCTTAAGGTTAAAATAGGACAAGATAGGGCACCAAGGGCATTTTGGTCATTTCGCAGGGGATCTGTAATTGAGTCTGGACCCAGTATTAAAAACTTAATGATATAAAGGGTCTAGATACTAAATGTGAGGTCAGTAGACATAAAAAGGATCTTCAGAAACATCAGATTCAGAAAATGGCACGTTTTTCGAGGCGATAGACCGGGCCGGTACCGGATTGGACCGGAAAGCTTCCAGAACCTCCAAATTTCGTCACATGAAGAATATGGGTGGTGAGGTGTCCTATGAGGTGTCCCATGAGGTGTCCAGGGTGATGCAGTAAAAGAGAATTAAAGAAAATAGGAAATTCCAGGAAAAACCAGGACCACAGGATCATAAGTCTTCCTAATTCCAAGATTGCCATTGCTCAACACTATAAATACCCCCCCTTACTCCTTCATTTCAGTGCAAGCAAGAAAGAGAGGAAGAAAGAAGTTCTTGAGAGAGAAAGTGAGAGAAAGAAAGAAGTAAGGAAGTTCTGGTGGAGTTGGAAGTAGTAGAGAGGTTCTGAAGCTCTGCTTTTGAGGTAGTAACTAATCCTAGCTCTTATGTAATGTCTTTGTGATGTGTTGTTTTGTTTGGTTGATTGTTGTCATATATGTTATGCTTGAAGCTCTATTCCAATGCTATGATCATATGTTATTGAATATGGAAGCATGCAGCATACTTATCTGTACACAGTCACAAGCAAGCACCGTCACTCTGCATTATATATTTTGTTATGATTATTGTTACTGGGATTCTTTTGAATCTCATTCCCAAACATAACATTACAGGGGAGGTTCTGTCAAAATAAAATTTGGAAATCTTAAGAGACGCCGGTAGGCTGCCGAAATTCCGGCAACGAAGACGGAACAAAGAAAGGAACTGATACGTACTGTGTACGTAGTGCTGTCTAAGGAGGCTGGAAGTGAGTGGACCCAGAAGGTTCATCCAGTCTTTCCTGGGTACTACGTAGAATGGTAGTTCTCATAAGGGAATTACCGAATCGGTACAACATCGGTTACTTTCTAAAGAAGAATTATAGCAGTTATGATGCCGGATTTTAGACAGAGAAGGATGTAATAAAATATGAGGGAGTTAATCATGCACTGATAAATAACAGTTGATTATTTGATATTAATTCTTATCTGGCCTGTATGAGTGATATGTGTTGGTTGTATGCTCGGATATGTAAAGACTAAATGCTGAAAATAGGCTCAGTGAACAGTAACTCGTGAAGACCCATTCATGTCTGGTAAATCATTAAAAATAGTAAATGATTGAATTAATGTACGAAATTTTTAGGGTAAAAAGTAGACATACTAAGATTTAATTTGATATATATAATGTCTAATTTGGATGTATACACGAAAAGATATAAATTGGTAAAATTGGGACCAGAATGCTGGATTTAGGAGAAAGTCATTGGATGAACAGTAAGATTGAAAAGTTGACCCACGTTAAATTTGTCAAGGATTGGTCAACCAATGATTTTTCCCTGAAATATATTTGAGTTATCTTCATGTAGCAATTTGAACCACTTCATTTCGATTTTTCTAGAATTAGTTATGAATTTTCAAAGTCAGGTCACTCATCTGGAATTTGCCACAGTGAACAGTACTCGATATGAATAAAATTCCAGATTAAGTGTTTAGACTTCAATGACCCTGAAAGTGGTTTAAGTGCTACTGAATGGTCCCTAAGATGTATAAAAATAAGGACGTGACATTTTGATATCAGAGCAAAGGATTCTGGCTTAAGAAATGCTCTGAGTAGATGATTTATAGAAAGATATACCATGATAAAGCCGTCATAATTGACACTAAGTTAGTGTTTGCAGGATGGCTAGACATAGATTTGGGTCTGAAACTACAGTAAACCAATGGGAATTAAGACCAGAGGTCTCTAGTTCAGATAGTTCAGAAGAAGAGATAGTAAGCAATGATTCTGACCTTTGGACACCTCCAGTAGCTGGTGATTCTGAGGAGGATAGTTCCTCTGTAGGATCAAACTTTCCAATTGATGAACAGGAGGTGATAATAACAGAAGGCCCTATTCCTGCCATTCCCATAAGTGCGGTACCCTTGAATATAACAGACAGTTCAGGATCCAGCCAAGTACGTGTTCAGAGTAATGCGCCAGGTCCCAGTAGACCCGAAGTGACTCTAGTAGAAATGTATTTGGGAGGTTTAATCGTAAGAATGGTCCCAGAGAGGAACCTGAGTAGAGAGCAACTTGAGAGCTCGGTAGCATTAGCCCGACAACTATACGAGTTGAGGCAGACCCTGTTTGAAAACATAGATCAAGATTATTCGGTCTACCAGGAGTTTATCACAAGGGTGAAAGCCATATATCAAGCCTGGGATCCAAATGTGTTAACCATGGGGCTTTGGCTAGAAATTATGAATGATGTATTGCCGAAGACTCCTACCTGGAGATCGGAGTTAGACCAGTATTTTGATAGAGAATCATATTGTACCATATCCGACTGGATCTACCTAGTAGGAGAATATATTAGAATGAAATTTAAGAAAAATTAGAGTAATAGACTAGAATGGCATGTACATATACTCTGTATGTATATTATGTTTGAAATAAAATGAAAAGGAATTATGTTATTTATCGTATTCAATTCTATTTTTAAGTATAACAAAATGGTACGAACGAGGAGAACTATTCCAGTTGAGGAACCCCGAGAGGCTGGATGTAACATCCCAATTTTTAGGCCTTGAGACACGGAAATAGCCTGAGAATGAGAGGCTACCAGACCCCTTTTGAGCAGAAGTCCCAGAGACATAAGAGAGTTTTTAGGGACTAAGCTGCGAGTAAGTAAAGGTACGGGAACTTATGTGCAAACAGTGGAAGTCCCAAGGGGTAGAATGGCCATTTGGGGTGATGTAAAGGTCAAAGGTTGAAGAGTTACGAGCTGACCGTTCTGGTCGCGACTAGAGTAAAGCATGGTCGCGACTAGTGGTTACAGAAAGAGCTATACGCGACGAGAAAGCATTATGGTCGCGACGTAAAAGAAGTATGGTCGCGACTAGAAAGCAGTGGTATCGCGACTAATAGTGGCAGAAAGCCTTAGACGCGACTAAAAAGTGTTATGGTCGCGACTAAAATGTGTTGTGGTCGCGACGATAGAATGTTTTGGTCGCGACGAGAATATGTTTGGGTCGCGACTAATGTACACAGAATTGTAAGGTCGCGACAAGATGATGTTGAGGTCGCGACTAGTGACTAAAGTGGCGCTAAGCGTACGGGCCAAGAGTGGTGAAGGTCCAAGAGAGATAGTTACCCGGTTGGAGATAGACCGGAGGCAGGATATCAGATACAGGAAAGGTTATCTGGAAACCATGAAGTAAACTGATAAGGTATACTCATGGGTCCCACAAGATGCCACATGGTATTAAAGTAATGGTTTAGTAGAATAAAGTTACTCGGTTGGCACAAAAACCGAGGAGGCACGATAACCGAGGAAATGATCAGATAAAGTTAGGGACTTATCTGGGTGGCATTGGGAAGCGTGCAAGGTCTCTTCCAGTCGCCACATGGCATTAGTCTGCAGAAAGCAGATAAAGTTGAGGGCACGCATTACGAGGCAAGAGACTGGACCGGTGAGTCAGCATGCTGAGGTGTCCCAGGAATTCAAGCATGTGATAAATGTGGTGCTGAGGTGTCCCGGTGAGTTGGCACGATGATGCAGTAAAAAAGGAATTAAGGAAAATAGGAAAATCCAGGAAAAACCAGGACCGCAGGATCAAAGTTCATGGTAATTACAGAATTGCCATTGAAGCCTATTATAAATACCCCCTCCCCTCATTCCATTCTTGCATCACGCATGGAGAGGAGAATGAGAGAGAAAGAAGAGAGGGAAAGGAAGAGAGAAAGGAGAAAGGAAGAAAGTAAGTTCTGGCGGAGCTGGAAGCAGAATAGAGATAGTAGGGTTCTGCTGAGCTAGCCAGGTAGTAACTGTAATATCCTTAATTTTCTGTACTGGTTCCTATGTACAGAATAAACGGAATATATGAGCTCTGTTTTAGGAAAAAGATGTGGTCCTTTATGTAAAGAAAATGATTAAATTGCAAAAGAAAGGAAAAGAAAGGACTTAAATGCAAATATGGAAAGTTTAAGGTAAGGAAGGAAAGGTAGACAAAAATGTGGGGTCTTAAAGTGTAATTTTAGCCAAATTAAGGGACTTAATTATAAAGAAGGAAAAGTTCCCTGGGGCTAAAGTATAATTAAAGAAAATAGGCCAGAAGTGGTTTGCACCGCCCGACAGCATTTCAGTCCCAGATTCTACCAGAAGGTAGGGCAGGTGACGCCGGGTAACCAAGCCTAAAACCGGAATTTTTGAAGATTCCAGATAGCCAGAAATGGACTGATCGTCCAAAAGTTATAAAAATTAATACCGGATACCCTAGGTTTCAGATATAAGTGAGAAAATACAGGATGATGCACCCTTATGGGGCAGATGTCGGGAAACTGACAGGATACCGATAGGAGGTCTGTAGGAAAAGTTATTCACAAAATAAAAATTCCAGACGGGAGTGTGAGGCCTCCAGGGATCCGGGTTGGAGATTTATCGGTATTTTTAAAGGGGCTAAATGCGATCGAATGACTTCGGTCATATGACCGTTATAACCCCCAAGGATGCCTGAACACAGTTGGACACTGTATCTGGGGAAAAGAGCCGGTGTCCGAAAAAGGTGTATAATCGGTAAATAATAGTTAAAATATTCAATGAACTGTGTTAAAGGAAGATTTCTCGTAATGCGTGCCATACAGGTAATGGACCCAGGAAGCCCAAAAATGGCGCCATTAGAGGCCCAATAAGACTCTTGGACTGATAGGTGGGCCAGTGTCCAGCATATCCCCGGAAAAGTGCGAAATTACGAAAATGCCCCTATGTTGTACAAAAAGGGCAGCAGATGAATAAAGGGTATTCTGGTCATTCTGGACAGACCCAGAGGTCAAGACATGTCTAAATAAGGTTGACTAGAGCCAGTATAAGCTTTGACCGAGTCCAGAAAGGTGTGAAATGACGATTTTGCCCTTAGGGTTAAAATAGGACAAGATAGGGCACCAAGGGCATTTTGGTCATTTCGCAGGGGATCTGTAATTGAGTCTGGACCCAGTATTAAAAAGTTAATGATATAAAGGGTCTAGATACTAAATGTGAGGTCAGTAGACATAAAAAGGATCTTCAGAAACATCAGGTGCAGAAAACAGCACGTTTTTCGAGGCGATGGACCGGGCCGGTACCGGAGTGGACCGGAAAGCTTCCGGAAGGCTCTAGCTCCCTCTCAATTTCGCCATGTGAAGAATGTGGGAGGTGAGGTGTCCCATGAGTTGGCATTGAGTGATGTCATGCATGATGCAGTAAAAGGAATAAAGAAAAATAGGAAATTCAGGAAAAACCAGGACCACAGGATCATAAGTCTTCAAAATTACAAGATTGCCATTGCTCAACATTATAAATACCCCCCCTTACTCCTTCATTTCGGTGCAAGCAAGAAAGAGAGGAAGAAAGAAGTTCTTGAGAGAGAAAGTGAGAGAAAGAAAGAAGTAAGGAAGTTCTGGTGAAGTTGGAAGTAGTAGGGAAGTTCTAAAGCACTGCTTTTGAGGTAACAACTAATCCTAGCTCTTATGTAATGTCTTTGTGATGTGTTGTCTTGTTTGGTTGATTGTTGTCCTATATGTTATGCTTGAAGCTCTATTCCAATTCTATGATCATATGTTATTGAATATGGAAGCATGCAGCATACTTATCTGTACACAGTCACAAGCAAGCACCGTCACTCTGCATTA
The DNA here is from genome assembly GCA_037074615.1 of Leucaena leucocephala. Taxonomy (NCBI): domain Eukaryota; kingdom Viridiplantae; phylum Streptophyta; class Magnoliopsida; order Fabales; family Fabaceae; genus Leucaena; species Leucaena leucocephala. Next base: position 10,625,394 of record CM073549.1, read on the forward strand.
CATATTTTGTTATGATTATTGTTACTGGGATTCTTTTGAATCTCATTCCCAAACATAACATTATAGGGGAGGTTCTGTCAAAATAAAATTTGGAAATCTTAAGAGACGCCGGTAGGCTGCCGAAATTCCGGCAACGAAGACGGAACAAAGAAAGGAACTGATACGTACTGTGTACGTAGTGCTGTCTAAGGAGGCTGGAAGTGAGTGGACCCAGAAGGTTCATCCAGTCTTTCCTAGGTACTACGTAGAATGGTAGTTCTCACAAGGGAATTACCGAATCGGTACAACATCGGTTACTTTCTAAAGAAGAATTGTAGCAGTTATGCTGCCGGATTTTAGACAGAGAAGGATGTAATAAAATATGAGAGAGTTAATCATGCACTGATATATAACAGTAGATTATTTGATATTAATTGTTATCTGGCCTGTATGACTGATATGTGTTGGTTGTATGCTTGGATATGTAAAGACTAAATGCTGAAAATAGGCTCAGTGAACAGTAACTCGTGAAGACCCATTCATGTTTGATAAATCGTTAACAATAGTAAATGATTGAATTAATGTACGAAATTTTTAGGGTATAAAGTAGACATACTAAGCTTTAATTTGATATATAGAATGTCTAATTTGGATGTATACACGAAAAGATATAAATGGTTAAAGTTGGGACCAGAATGCTGGATTCAGGAGAAAGTCATTGGATGAACAGTAATATTTGAACGTTGACCCACGTTAAATTTGTCAAGGATTTGTCAACCAATGATTTTTCCCTGAAATATATTTGAGTTAGCTTCACGTAGCAATTGGAACCACTTCATTTCGATTTTTCTATAATTAGTTATGAATTTTCAAAGTCAGGTCACTCATCTGGAATTTGCCACAGTGAACAGTACTCGATATGAATAAAATTCCAGATTAAGTGTTTAGGCTTCAATGACCCTGAAAGTGGTTTAAGTGCTACTGAATGGTCCCTAAGATGTATAAAAAATAAGGTTGTGACAGTAACTAATCCTAGCTTCTATGTAATGGCTTTGTGATTTGATGTGCTATTGTTTGGTTGGATTGTTGTCTTATATGTTATGTCTGAAGCTCTGCTGTAATGCTATGGTCATATGTTATTAAGCATGGAAGCACGCAGCATACTTATCTGTACACAATCACAAGCAAGCACTGTCACACTGCATTACATATATTGTTATGATTGTTGTTACTGAGATTCCTCCGAATCTCATCCCCATCCATAACCCATTACAGGGAGGTTATGCTGAAGTGGATTTAGAGAATCCTAAGAGACGCCGTTATGCTGCCGGAGTAAAGACTGAACATCAGTATATGATAAGTACTGTGTACGTAGTACTGTCTAAGGAGGCTAGAAGTGAGTGGACCTAGCCGGTTCATCTAGTCTTTCCTGGGTACTACGTAGAATGGTAGTTCTCATGAGGGAATTACCGAATCAGTACGGTTCAGTTTTTTGTACAGATGAAGTATGGCGGTTATGCTGCCGGAGTTTAGGCAGAAGAAGAGCTAGTATAGCTTCCGCAAGTGTACTCTGAGGGCTGTATGGGAGGATGTTTCATTTTGGTATCAGAGCAAGAGGTTCTGGCACCAACCAGAAAGGACTCTGGTTCAGAGCATAAGATTCTGGCACAGAACAGAAGGTTCTGGCTCAGTGATGCTCTGATTTAGCCCTTGAGTACGACAGAATAGCACTCCGGTCGCGACTAACGTGGTTTATGTCGCAACGGGTAGCCTCAATGAGAGGGTTAGTCGCGACGCATAAGTTTATAGGTCGCGACGGTTATTCACAGAAAGATTTGGTCGCGGCGAGTATGTTCCTAGGTCGCGACGTTATTTAACAGAGAGCTAAGGTTGTGACGAGAAAAGTTTAATGTCGCGACTAGAAATGGCTATGGTTGCGACGTGAAGAGACATAAGTCGTGACGAGAAAATATCCTGGTCGCGACGGTAGAGGAGTTGAGTCGCGACGTAGAAAGGTTAAGGTCACGACGACAGAAGATTTAGGTCGCGACTAGAAGACAGAAAATGTTAAGGACGCGACGTCTGAAGCTGTAGGTCACGACTAAAGAATAGAAATGATAAGTCGTGAGGAGTTAAGGGTAATGAAGAATCATAGAGGCTATGAATAGCGATTACCCAATACTCATATCGCGACGGAATGACAGAGATGTCCTGGTATGACATTAGAAGATTCAGATTGGGACTATTATGGGTTTAGAAGAGCCCGTGGAGATAAAGCTCCTAGATGGAATAAGAGGTGTTCATGTTTCGTTGTAAAGGAAAAGACAGGTGAACACAAAGCATGAACATAGAGCTTGAGTGGAGAAGCCATGCATAGAGGAAGTTGGCAACTCCAATAAGCAAGTCATCCTTGCTAGGTAGGATAGGCCGCAAAGGATGATAACGATAAGTTAAGATGAGCTAGCTAGATGAGATAGCTAGAATGAGACAGATCCTCCATGTGATTACGAGGAGTAGATCTACATGGTAAAAGTCTTATTCAACCTAGTTGAATAAAAGACCTGAGAGCTAGAATGGGATAGCTAGTATGAAGTTTGCCTCGGAGTAATCCTAGGGCATAGCCTAAAGGCTAGAGATATGATGATGTTTGATATGGCCTAAGGCTAAGGCTAAGGACGTGATGGTTAATAGGTAAAGAGTTAAAATTCCCTAAGCAGAGGGATTCCATCACAGAGATCTAGGGTAGAGTACCCTAAAGAATAGAAATAATAGTAAAAGATAATGAATGAGATCTAGGCGACTGAAGTTCGCTAGGATTAAGAGAAAGATGCGTTTTCAGGTGCTTAAGGGCTGTGGCTCGTGTGTCTGGAAAACAAAACCGTGACCTCATGTGGGCACCAAGCCTACCTAAGGGGAAAGAGGATAATATCTTTGTAAAGGGGTTCTAGGCTGTTACAGTAAAGGCCGATAAGGAATCACAGTCTGGTCAAGAATAGACTGAGACTGATAGATAGACAAAAGAAGAAATGAGATAGTAGAAGGTAGCCACAGATTACGGGATACAGTGACTCCCCTATGTAAGAAAGAGTGATGAAGGGTTGAGTCTGTACCCTAATAAGAGGGTAGCGTGGCAGCCTGAGATAGACAGATGTTTCAGGATGACTGACCAAGATATGATAGGCAATATGATAAATAAAATATGCCTTGAGGTTTAGTTAGTCTGATGGATGGTTGAGCAAAGTATGATGATGATATGGCTTATGATGCCATAAGTTATGATAGTTGCATCTCCTTGCAATTGTCATATGATGACATGCATGTTAGAGTATGCCATGATGAATGAATACTCTCTTTTACAGTGCATAAAGGGTAGAGTATATATGAGATGAGAAAGTATGTTGCTCCCATACCATATGACATGTAATGAGATATGTATTGAGGATGATAGATAGTCTCAGTTCATGGGACAATAAGTTATGATATTCAGATATGTTTGAAGTTACTCGGGTAATTCTGCAGACTTATGAATATAGTACTCAGGACCATTTCTGTTGAAAGGAATGGTAGACAGAAAGAAAGCAGATAAGAGTAAAGAGATTGTTTTTAGATCACTCTTCAGATAAGAGTTGGATCTGAAACAGATGGCTCTCAGATAGAGCTAGATTCAGATGAGTATAGATCACTCTTCAGATAAGAGTTAGATCTGATACAGGATGCTCGCAGTTGGAGCATAGTTCAAATGGTTCACAGTTAGAGCACAGATGAGTTATGATGAGGCCATAGCAGTAGAATGCAATGGCAGGTGGTTAGACCATGATGGCACAAGCCAATGGTAAGCCACAGTAAAGTAAGAAAGATGAGAAGGAACTCCTGAGTAAGAGAGGAAGTAAGTAAAGTCTGGGTAAATGATGTGAGGCTATAAAATTTTTATGGAGTTATCAACAGGTGGAAGCAGTTAACCTTATAACTTAGTCTGTTGGTTTAAGATCTTCGGGAGATATACAGTACAACAGAATCGCAGTTAGATTCTGGAGGGTCACAGTTAGATCCTAGCATGGCTCCAGGGTCGCAGTTAGATCCTAACAGATCCAGAGTCACAGTTAGATTCTGAAGAGGCTAACGGTTGATCGTAGTTAGATCCCGAGGTCGCAGTTAGACCTAGCCTAAGGAAAGTAATGAGCCATGAGACATGAGTACGATGTAGTATCTCTTTGGGAAGATGAATGCCAAAGACGAAGTTAAGGTAAGGAAGTTTCACTAGTTGATAAGCTGACCCAGAGAAATTGTTTTATAATGATTTTCCTCAGGTAGCCTCTAGTTTACAGACTGAACTTAGCTTTCCCTTAAACGAAGATGGAGTCCAAGTTTAAATCTGAGTACTGAGATTCAAAGTTTTGTAGAAGTATGCCTGAGAAGCAGAGAAGAGAATCCTCTGTGTAATAAGAAGCAGAGAAGAGAATCCTCTGAGAAGCAGAGAAGAAAATCCTCAATGTAATAAGAATAGAAAAGTATGAGTAGATAAAGATTACCCAGATGAGGGGTAAAGAGATTAAAAGGCTATAGAAGACCTAGAGAAGAGGGTCTAAGGCAAAGCTGAGATAGAACACAGTTCTATGAAAAAGAGAAAGTCAGTCTTATGTTAGTCTTGTGATAAGACAAGATAAGTTATGAAAGGGTGAAATACACCATGAGATAGCTAGAGTGGGCTAGATATGCCATGATAACGTATCAAAGGCATGTAATGAGATACACGGTAGTAAACGTGTAATATGACACGCACCTAGAGATGTGCATTGTATGAACAGACAGAGAGGCTCCCTGTTTGGTAGGAATCAGATGTTTGAATGTTATGCTATGAAAGAGAATAGAAAATGAGAGCTTTCACTCTTTGCATGAGATGTCAGGCTTAATGTTATGCTAAAACTATGCAAGCTCCGAGTGTTAGAACTGTGCCTAGTTAGAACAGGAATGCTTAAGCTCCGATGTTAGAGCTTTGCATTCATAAGCAGGTATGCAGTCCTGCAGTATGTTGGCCAAGCATTATGCATATTAGAGTAGGTGCTTTTGTTTAGCAGCAAAGTAAAGAAAGAATAGCTGCGTAAGTCCTCTCTCTGTATGATGTTAAGTGCAAAGAAAGATGAAATGTTGCAGATTTTAAAGCAGTCTGCGAGATATCAAGAGAAGTAGTAAGAATATGATGCTTAAAGTATGATGAGTAGTTAGAAGAAATTCCCGAATACAGTAATATTCGAGAGAATTTCATATGAAAGAAATGGACACTACTCATAAGTGCAGTAAGTGGTCCATAAGAGGAAAGTAGATTTCAACTCTGATTGGATTAACCCAGAGAAAGAAAGGCATGTTACGAAGAGATGTAAAGTTATGATGAGTACTTTGCCAGATGTTAAGTTAATTTGGCTTTGGTACTAATTAAATTTCGAGGACGAAATTTAGTTAAAGGGGAGGAGAAATGTAACATCCCAATTTTCAGGCCTTGAGACACGGAAATAGCCTGCGAATGTTGTAATATCTTTCATTTTCTGTACTGGTTCCTATGTACAGATTAAACGAAATATATGAGCTCTGTTTCAGGAAAGACATGTGGACCTTTATGTAAAGAAAAGGATTAAATTGCAAAAGAAAGGAAATTAAGGGACCTAAATGCAATTATGGAAAGTTTAAAGTTAGGAATGAAAGGTAGACAAAAATGTGGGGTCTTAAAGTGTAATTTTAGCCAAATTAAGGGACTTAATTATAAAGAAGGAAAAGTTCCCTGGGGCTAAAGTATAATTAAAGAAAATAGGCCAGAAGTGGTTTGCACCGCCCGACAGCATTTTAGTCCCAGATTCTACCAGAAGGTAGGGCAGGTGACACCGGGTAACCAAGCCTAATACCGGAATTTTTGAAGACTCCAGATAGCCAGAAATGGACTGATCGTCCAAAAGTTATAAAAATTTATACCGGATACCCTAGATTTCAGATATAAGTGGGAAAATACAGGATGATGCGCCTTTATGGGGCGGATGTCGGGAAACTGACAGGATACCGATAGGAGGTCTGTAGGAAAAGTTATTCACAAAATAAAAAATCCAGACGGGAGTGTGAGGCCTCCGGGGATCCGGGTTGGAGATTTATCGGTATTTTTAAAGGGGCTGAATGCGATCGAATGACTTCGGTCAGATGACCGTTATAACCCCCAAGGATACCTGAACACAGTAGGACACTGTATCTGGGAAAAAGAGCCGGTGTCCGGAAAAGGTATATAATCGGTAAATAATAGTTAAAATATTCAATGAACTGTGTTAAAGGAAGATTCTTCGTAATGCGTGCCATACAGATAATGGACCCAGGAAGCCCAAAAATGGCGCCATTAGAGGCCCAATAAGACTCTTGGACTGATAGGTGGGCCAGTGTCCAGCAGAACCCCGGAAAAGTGCGAAATTACGAAAATGCCCCTATGTTGTACAAAAAGGGCAGCAGATGAATAAAGGGTATTCTGGTCATTTTGGACAGACCCAGAGGTCAAGACATGTCTAAATAAGGTTGGCTAGAGCCAGTATAAGCTTTGACCGCGTCCAGAAAGGTGTGAAATGACGATTTTGCCCTTAAGGTTAAAATAGGACAAGATAGGGCACCAAGGGCATTTTGGTCATTTCGCAGGGGATCTGTAATTGAGTCTGGACCCAGTATTAAAAACTTAATGATATAAAGGGTCTAGATACTAAATGTGAGGTCAGTAGACATAAAAAGGATCTTCAGAAACATCAGATTCAGAAAATGGCACGTTTTTCGAGGCGATAGACCGGGCCGGTACCGGATTGGACCGGAAAGCTTCCAGAACCTCCAAATTTCGTCACATGAAGAATATGGGTGGTGAGGTGTCCTATGAGGTGTCCCATGAGGTGTCCAGGGTGATGCAGTAAAAGAGAATTAAAGAAAATAGGAAATTCCAGGAAAAACCAGGACCACAGGATCATAAGTCTTCCTAATTCCAAGATTGCCATTGCTCAACACTATAAATACCCCCCCTTACTCCTTCATTTCAGTGCAAGCAAGAAAGAGAGGAAGAAAGAAGTTCTTGAGAGAGAAAGTGAGAGAAAGAAAGAAGTAAGGAAGTTCTGGTGGAGTTGGAAGTAGTAGAGAGGTTCTGAAGCTCTGCTTTTGAGGTAGTAACTAATCCTAGCTCTTATGTAATGTCTTTGTGATGTGTTGTTTTGTTTGGTTGATTGTTGTCATATATGTTATGCTTGAAGCTCTATTCCAATGCTATGATCATATGTTATTGAATATGGAAGCATGCAGCATACTTATCTGTACACAGTCACAAGCAAGCACCGTCACTCTGCATTATATATTTTGTTATGATTATTGTTACTGGGATTCTTTTGAATCTCATTCCCAAACATAACATTACAGGGGAGGTTCTGTCAAAATAAAATTTGGAAATCTTAAGAGACGCCGGTAGGCTGCCGAAATTCCGGCAACGAAGACGGAACAAAGAAAGGAACTGATACGTACTGTGTACGTAGTGCTGTCTAAGGAGGCTGGAAGTGAGTGGACCCAGAAGGTTCATCCAGTCTTTCCTGGGTACTACGTAGAATGGTAGTTCTCATAAGGGAATTACCGAATCGGTACAACATCGGTTACTTTCTAAAGAAGAATTATAGCAGTTATGATGCCGGATTTTAGACAGAGAAGGATGTAATAAAATATGAGGGAGTTAATCATGCACTGATAAATAACAGTTGATTATTTGATATTAATTCTTATCTGGCCTGTATGAGTGATATGTGTTGGTTGTATGCTCGGATATGTAAAGACTAAATGCTGAAAATAGGCTCAGTGAACAGTAACTCGTGAAGACCCATTCATGTCTGGTAAATCATTAAAAATAGTAAATGATTGAATTAATGTACGAAATTTTTAGGGTAAAAAGTAGACATACTAAGATTTAATTTGATATATAGAATGTCTAATTTGGATGTATACACGAAAAGATATAAATTGGTAAAATTGGGACCAGAATGCTGGATTTAGGAGAAAGTCATTGGATGAACAGTAAGATTGAAAAGTTGACCCACGTTAAATTTGTCAAGGATTGGTCAACCAATGATTTTTCCCTGAAATATATTTGAGTTATCTTCATGTAGCAATTTGAACCACTTCATTTCGATTTTTCTAGAATTAGTTATGAATTTTCAAAGTCAGGTCACTCATCTGGAATTTGCCACAGTGAACAGTACTCGATATGAATAAAATTCCAGATTAAGTGTTTAGACTTCAATGACCCTGAAAGTGGTTTAAGTGCTACTGAATGGTCCCTAAGATGTATAAAAATAAGGACGTGACATTTTGATATCAGAGCAAAGGATTCTGGCTTAAGAAATGCTCTGAGTAGATGATTTATAGAAAGATATACCATGATAAAGCCGTCATAATTGACACTAAGTTAGTGTTTGCAGGATGGCTAGACATAGATTTGGGTCTGAAACTACAGTAAACCAATGGGAATTAAGACCAGAGGTCTCTAGTTCAGATAGTTCAGAAGAAGAGATAGTAAGCAATGATTCTGACCTTTGGACACCTCCAGTAGCTGGTGATTCTGAGGAGGATAGTTCCTCTGTAGGATCAAACTTTCCAATTGATGAACAGGAGGTGATAATAACAGAAGGCCCTATTCCTGCCATTCCCATAAGTGCGGTACCCTTGAATATAACAGACAGTTCAGGATCCAGCCAAGTACGTGTTCAGAGTAATGCGCCAGGTCCCAGTAGACCCGAAGTGACTCTAGTAGAAATGTATTTGGGAGGTTTAATCGTAAGAATGGTCCCAGAGAGGAACCTGAGTAGAGAGCAACTTGAGAGCTCGGTAGCATTAGCCCGACAACTATACGAGTTGAGGCAGACCCTGTTTGAAAACATAGATCAAGATTATTCGGTCTACCAGGAGTTTATCACAAGGGTGAAAGCCATATATCAAGCCTGGGATCCAAATGTGTTAACCATGGGGCTTTGGCTAGAAATTATGAATGATGTATTGCCGAAGACTCCTACCTGGAGATCGGAGTTAGACCAGTATTTTGATAGAGAATCATATTGTACCATATCCGACTGGATCTACCTAGTAGGAGAATATATTAGAATGAAATTTAAGAAAAATTAGAGTAATAGACTAGAATGGCATGTACATATACTCTGTATGTATATTATGTTTGAAATAAAATGAAAAGGAATTATGTTATTTATCGTATTCAATTCTATTTTTAAGTATAACAAAATGGTACGAACGAGGAGAACTATTCCAGTTGAGGAACCCCGAGAGGCTGGATGTAACATCCCAATTTTTAGGCCTTGAGACACGGAAATAGCCTGAGAATGAGAGGCTACCAGACCCCTTTTGAGCAGAAGTCCCAGAGACATAAGAGAGTTTTTAGGGACTAAGCTGCGAGTAAGTAAAGGTACGGGAACTTATGTGCAAACAGTGGAAGTCCCAAGGGGTAGAATGGCCATTTGGGGTGATGTAAAGGTCAAAGGTTGAAGAGTTACGAGCTGACCGTTCTGGTCGCGACTAGAGTAAAGCATGGTCGCGACTAGTGGTTACAGAAAGAGCTATACGCGACGAGAAAGCATTATGGTCGCGACGTAAAAGAAGTATGGTCGCGACTAGAAAGCAGTGGTATCGCGACTAATAGTGGCAGAAAGCCTTAGACGCGACTAAAAAGTGTTATGGTCGCGACTAAAATGTGTTGTGGTCGCGACGATAGAATGTTTTGGTCGCGACGAGAATATGTTTGGGTCGCGACTAATGTACACAGAATTGTAAGGTCGCGACAAGATGATGTTGAGGTCGCGACTAGTGACTAAAGTGGCGCTAAGCGTACGGGCCAAGAGTGGTGAAGGTCCAAGAGAGATAGTTACCCGGTTGGAGATAGACCGGAGGCAGGATATCAGATACAGGAAAGGTTATCTGGAAACCATGAAGTAAACTGATAAGGTATACTCATGGGTCCCACAAGATGCCACATGGTATTAAAGTAATGGTTTAGTAGAATAAAGTTACTCGGTTGGCACAAAAACCGAGGAGGCACGATAACCGAGGAAATGATCAGATAAAGTTAGGGACTTATCTGGGTGGCATTGGGAAGCGTGCAAGGTCTCTTCCAGTCGCCACATGGCATTAGTCTGCAGAAAGCAGATAAAGTTGAGGGCACGCATTACGAGGCAAGAGACTGGACCGGTGAGTCAGCATGCTGAGGTGTCCCAGGAATTCAAGCATGTGATAAATGTGGTGCTGAGGTGTCCCGGTGAGTTGGCACGATGATGCAGTAAAAAAGGAATTAAGGAAAATAGGAAAATCCAGGAAAAACCAGGACCGCAGGATCAAAGTTCATGGTAATTACAGAATTGCCATTGAAGCCTATTATAAATACCCCCTCCCCTCATTCCATTCTTGCATCACGCATGGAGAGGAGAATGAGAGAGAAAGAAGAGAGGGAAAGGAAGAGAGAAAGGAGAAAGGAAGAAAGTAAGTTCTGGCGGAGCTGGAAGCAGAATAGAGATAGTAGGGTTCTGCTGAGCTAGCCAGGTAGTAACTGTAATATCCTTAATTTTCTGTACTGGTTCCTATGTACAGAATAAACGGAATATATGAGCTCTGTTTTAGGAAAAAGATGTGGTCCTTTATGTAAAGAAAATGATTAAATTGCAAAAGAAAGGAAAAGAAAGGACTTAAATGCAAATATGGAAAGTTTAAGGTAAGGAAGGAAAGGTAGACCAAAATGTGGGGTCTTAAAGTGTAATTTTAGCCAAATTAAGGGACTTAATTATAAAGAAGGAAAAGTTCCCTGGGGCTAAAGTATAATTAAAGAAAATAGGCCAGAAGTGGTTTGCACCGCCCGACAGCATTTCAGTCCCAGATTCTACCAGAAGGTAGGGCAGGTGACGCCGGGTAACCAAGCCTAAAACCGGAATTTTTGAAGATTCCAGATAGCCAGAAATGGACTGATCGTCCAAAAGTTATAAAAATTAATACCGGATACCCTAGGTTTCAGATATAAGTGAGAAAATACAGGATGATGCACCCTTATGGGGCAGATGTCGGGAAACTGACAGGATACCGATAGGAGGTCTGTAGGAAAAGTTATTCACAAAATAAAAATTCCAGACGGGAGTGTGAGGCCTCCAGGGATCCGGGTTGGAGATTTATCGGTATTTTTAAAGGGGCTAAATGCGATCGAATGACTTCGGTCAGATGACCGTTATAACCCCCAAGGATGCCTGAACACAGTTGGACACTGTATCTGGGGAAAAGAGCCGGTGTCCGAAAAAGGTGTATAATCGGTAAATAATAGTTAAAATATTCAATGAACTGTGTTAAAGGAAGATTTCTCGTAATGCGTGCCATACAGGTAATGGACCCAGGAAGCCCAAAAATGGCGCCATTAGAGGCCCAATAAGACTCTTGGACTGATAGGTGGGCCAGTGTCCAGCATATCCCCGGAAAAGTGCGAAATTACGAAAATGCCCCTATGTTGTACAAAAAGGGCAGCAGATGAATAAAGGGTATTCTGGTCATTCTGGACAGACCCAGAGGTCAAGACATGTCTAAATAAGGTTGGCTAGAGCCAGTATAAGCTTTGACCGCGTCCAGAAAGGTGTGAAATGACGATTTTGCCCTTAGGGTTAAAATAGGACAAGATAGGGCACCAAGGGCATTTTGGTCATTTCGCAGGGGATCTGTAATTGAGTCTGGACCCAGTATTAAAAAGTTAATGATATAAAGGGTCTAGATACTAAATGTGAGGTCAGTAGACATAAAAAGGATCTTCAGAAACATCAGGTGCAGAAAACAGCACGTTTTTCGAGGCGATGGACCGGGCCGGTACCGGAGTGGACCGGAAAGCTTCCGGAAGGCTCTAGCTCCCTCTCAATTTCGCCATGTGAAGAATGTGGGAGGTGAGGTGTCCCATGAGTTGGCATTGAGTGATGTCATGCATGATGCAGTAAAAGGAATAAAGAAAAATAGGAAATTCAGGAAAAACCAGGACCACAGGATCATAAGTCTTCAAAATTACAAGATTGCCATTGCTCAACATTATAAATACCCCCCCTTACTCCTTCATTTCGGTGCAAGCAAGAAAGAGAGGAAGAAAGAAGTTCTTGAGAGAGAAAGTGAGAGAAAGAAAGAAGTAAGGAAGTTCTGGTGAAGTTGGAAGTAGTAGGGAAGTTCTAAAGCACTGCTTTTGAGGTAACAACTAATCCTAGCTCTTATGTAATGTCTTTGTGATGTGTTGTCTTGTTTGGTTGATTGTTGTCCTATATGTTATGCTTGAAGCTCTATTCCAATTCTATGATCATATGTTATTGAATATGGAAGCATGCAGCATACTTATCTGTACACAGTCACAAGCAAGCACCGTCACTCTGCATTACATATTTTGTTATGATTATTGTTACTGGGATTCTTTTGAATCTCATTCCCAAACATAACATTATAGGGGAGGTTCTGTCAAAATAAAATTTGGAAATCTTAAGAGACGCCGGTAGGCTGCCGAAATTCCGGCAACGAAGACGGAACAAAGAAAGGAACTGATACGTACTGTGTACGTAGTGCTGTCTAAGGAGGCTGGAAGTGAGTGGACCCAGAAGGTTCATCCAGTCTTTCCTGGGTACTACGTAGAATGGTAGTTCTCACAAGGGAATTACCGAATCGGTACAACATCGGTTACTTTCTAAAGAAGAATTGTAGCAGTTATGCTGCCGGATTTTAGACAGAGAAGGATGTAATAAAATATGAGAGAGTTAATCATGCACTGATATATAACAGTAGATTATTTGATATTAATTGTTATCTGGCCTGTATGACTGATATGTGTTGGTTGTATGCTTGGATATGTAAAGACTAAATGCTGAAAATAGGCTCAGTGAACAGTAACTCGTGAAGACCCATTCATGTTTGATAAATCGTTAACAATAGTAAATGATTGAATTAATGTACGAAATTTTTAGGGTATAAAGTAGACATACTAAGCTTTAATTTGATATATAGAATGTCTAATTTGGATGTATACACGAAAAGATATAAATGGTTAAAGTTGGGACCAGAATGCTGGATTCAGGAGAAAGTCATTGGATGAACAGTAATATTTGAACGTTGACCCACGTTAAATTTGTCAAGGATTTGTCAACCAATGATTTTTCCCTGAAATATATTTGAGTTAGCTTCACGTAGCAATTGGAACCACTTCATTTCGATTTTTCTATAATTAGTTATGAATTTTCAAAGTCAGGTCACTCATCTGGAATTTGCCACAGTGAACAGTACTCGATATGAATAAAATTCCAGATTAAGTGTTTAGGCTTCAATGACCCTGAAAGTGGTTTAAGTGCTACTGAATGGTCCCTAAGATGTATAAAAAATAAGGTTGTGACAGTAACTAATCCTAGCTTCTATGTAATGGCTTTGTGATTTGATGTGCTATTGTTTGGTTGGATTGTTGTCTTATATGTTATGTCTGAAGCTCTGCTGTAATGCTATGGTCATATGTTATTAAGCATGGAAGCACGCAGCATACTTATCTGTACACAATCACAAGCAAGCACTGTCACACTGCATTACATATATTGTTATGATTGTTGTTACTGAGATTCCTCCGAATCTCATCCCCATCCATAACCCATTACAGGGAGGTTATGCTGAAGTGGATTTAGAGAATCCTAAGAGACGCCGTTATGCTGCCGGAGTAAAGACTGAACATCAGTATATGATAAGTACTGTGTACGTAGTACTGTCTAAGGAGGCTAGAAGTGAGTGGACCTAGCCGGTTCATCTAGTCTTTCCTGGGTACTACGTAGAATGGTAGTTCTCATGAGGGAATTACCGAATCAGTACGGTTCAGTTTTTTGTACAGATGAAGTATGGCGGTTATGCTGCCGGAGTTTAGGCAGAAGAAGAGCTAGTATAGCTTCCGCAAGTGTACTCTGAGGGCTGTATGGGAGGATGTTTCATTTTGGTATCAGAGCAAGAGGTTCTGGCACCAACCAGAAAGGACTCTGGTTCAGAGCATAAGATTCTGGCACAGAACAGAAGGTTCTGGCTCAGTGATGCTCTGATTTAGCCCTTGAGTACGACAGAATAGCACTCCGGTCGCGACTAACGTGGTTTATGTCGCAACGGGTAGCCTCAATGAGAGGGTTAGTCGCGACGCATAAGTTTATAGGTCGCGACGGTTATTCACAGAAAGATTTGGTCGCGGCGAGTATGTTCCTAGGTCGCGACGTTATTTAACAGAGAGCTAAGGTTGTGACGAGAAAAGTTTAATGTCGCGACTAGAAATGGCTATGGTTGCGACGTGAAGAGACATAAGTCGTGACGAGAAAATATCCTGGTCGCGACGGTAGAGGAGTTGAGTCGCGACGTAGAAAGGTTAAGGTCACGACGACAGAAGATTTAGGTCGCGACTAGAAGACAGAAAATGTTAAGGACGCGACGTCTGAAGCTGTAGGTCACGACTAAAGAATAGAAATGATAAGTCGTGAGGAGTTAAGGGTAATGAAGAATCATAGAGGCTATGAATAGCGATTACCCAATACTCATATCGCGACGGAATGACAGAGATGTCCTGGTATGACATTAGAAGATTCAGATTGGGACTATTATGGGTTTAGAAGAGCCCGTGGAGATAAAGCTCCTAGATGGAATAAGAGGTGTTCATGTTTCGTTGTAAAGGAAAAGACAGGTGAACACAAAGCATGAACATAGAGCTTGAGTGGAGAAGCCATGCATAGAGGAAGTTGGCAACTCCAATAAGCAAGTCATCCTTGCTAGGTAGGATAGGCCGCAAAGGATGATAACGATAAGTTAAGATGAGCTAGCTAGATGAGATAGCTAGAATGAGACAGATCCTCCATGTGATTACGAGGAGTAGATCTACATGGTAAAAGTCTTATTCAACCTAGTTGAATAAAAGACCTGAGAGCTAGAATGGGATAGCTAGTATGAAGTTTGCCTCGGAGTAATCCTAGGGCATAGCCTAAAGGCTAGAGATATGATGATGTTTGATATGGCCTAAGGCTAAGGCTAAGGACGTGATGGTTAATAGGTAAAGAGTTAAAATTCCCTAAGCAGAGGGATTCCATCACAGAGATCTAGGGTAGAGTACCCTAAAGAATAGAAATAATAGTAAAAGATAATGAATGAGATCTAGGCGACTGAAGTTCGCTAGGATTAAGAGAAAGATGCGTTTTCAGGTGCTTAAGGGCTGTGGCTCGTGTGTCTGGAAAACAAAACCGTGACCTCATGTGGGCACCAAGCCTACCTAAGGGGAAAGAGGATAATATCTTTGTAAAGGGGTTCTAGGCTGTTACAGTAAAGGCCGATAAGGAATCACAGTCTGGTCAAGAATAGACTGAGACTGATAGATAGACAAAAGAAGAAATGAGATAGTAGAAGGTAGCCACAGATTACGGGATACAGTGACTCCCCTATGTAAGAAAGAGTGATGAAGGGTTGAGTCTGTACCCTAATAAGAGGGTAGCGTGGCAGCCTGAGATAGACAGATGTTTCAGGATGACTGACCAAGATATGATAGGCAATATGATAAATAAAATATGCCTTGAGGTTTAGTTAGTCTGATGGATGGTTGAGCAAAGTATGATGATGATATGGCTTATGATGCCATAAGTTATGATAGTTGCATCTCCTTGCAATTGTCATATGATGACATGCATGTTAGAGTATGCCATGATGAATGAATACTCTCTTTTACAGTGCATAAAGGGTAGAGTATATATGAGATGAGAAAGTATGTTGCTCCCATACCATATGACATGTAATGAGATATGTATTGAGGATGATAGATAGTCTCAGTTCATGGGACAATAAGTTATGATATTCAGATATGTTTGAAGTTACTCGGGTAATTCTGCAGACTTATGAATATAGTACTCAGGACCATTTCTGTTGAAAGGAATGGTAGACAGAAAGAAAGCAGATAAGAGTAAAGAGATTGTTTTTAGATCACTCTTCAGATAAGAGTTGGATCTGAAACAGATGGCTCTCAGATAGAGCTAGATTCAGATGAGTATAGATCACTCTTCAGATAAGAGTTAGATCTGATACAGGATGCTCGCAGTTGGAGCATAGTTCAAATGGTTCACAGTTAGAGCACAGATGAGTTATGATGAGGCCATAGCAGTAGAATGCAATGGCAGGTGGTTAGACCATGATGGCACAAGCCAATGGTAAGCCACAGTAAAGTAAGAAAGATGAGAAGGAACTCCTGAGTAAGAGAGGAAGTAAGTAAAGTCTGGGTAAATGATGTGAGGCTATAAAATTTTTATGGAGTTATCAACAGGTGGAAGCAGTTAACCTTATAACTTAGTCTGTTGGTTTAAGATCTTCGGGAGATATACAGTACAACAGAATCGCAGTTAGATTCTGGAGGGTCACAGTTAGATCCTAGCATGGCTCCAGGGTCGCAGTTAGATCCTAACAGATCCAGAGTCACAGTTAGATTCTGAAGAGGCTAACGGTTGATCGTAGTTAGATCCCGAGGTCGCAGTTAGACCTAGCCTAAGGAAAGTAATGAGCCATGAGACATGAGTACGATGTAGTATCTCTTTGGGAAGATGAATGCCAAAGACGAAGTTAAGGTAAGGAAGTTTCACTAGTTGATAAGCTGACCCAGAGAAATTGTTTTATAATGATTTTCCTCAGGTAGCCTCTAGTTTACAGACTGAACTTAGCTTTCCCTTAAACGAAGATGGAGTCCAAGTTTAAATCTGAGTACTGAGATTCAAAGTTTTGTAGAAGTATGCCTGAGAAGCAGAGAAGAGAATCCTCTGTGTAATAAGAAGCAGAGAAGAGAATCCTCTGAGAAGCAGAGAAGAAAATCCTCAATGTAATAAGAATAGAAAAGTATGAGTAGATAAAGATTACCCAGATGAGGGGTAAAGAGATTAAAAGGCTATAGAAGACCTAGAGAAGAGGGTCTAAGGCAAAGCTGAGATAGAACACAGTTCTATGAAAAAGAGAAAGTCAGTCTTATGTTAGTCTTGTGATAAGACAAGATAAGTTATGAAAGGGTGAAATACACCATGAGATAGCTAGAGTGGGCTAGATATGCCATGATAACGTATCAAAGGCATGTAATGAGATACACGGTAGTAAACGTGTAATATGACACGCACCTAGAGATGTGCATTGTATGAACAGACAGAGAGGCTCCCTGTTTGGTAGGAATCAGATGTTTGAATGTTATGCTATGAAAGAGAATAGAAAATGAGAGCTTTCACTCTTTGCATGAGATGTCAGGCTTAATGTTATGCTAAAACTATGCAAGCTCCGAGTGTTAGAACTGTGCCTAGTTAGAACAGGAATGCTTAAGCTCCGATGTTAGAGCTTTGCATTCATAAGCAGGTATGCAGTCCTGCAGTATGTTGGCCAAGCATTATGCATATTAGAGTAGGTGCTTTTGTTTAGCAGCAAAGTAAAGAAAGAATAGCTGCGTAAGTCCTCTCTCTGTATGATGTTAAGTGCAAAGAAAGATGAAATGTTGCAGATTTTAAAGCAGTCTGCGAGATATCAAGAGAAGTAGTAAGAATATGATGCTTAAAGTATGATGAGTAGTTAGAAGAAATTCCCGAATACAGTAATATTCGAGAGAATTTCATATGAAAGAAATGGACACTACTCATAAGTGCAGTAAGTGGTCCATAAGAGGAAAGTAGATTTCAACTCTGATTGGATTAACCCAGAGAAAGAAAGGCATGTTACGAAGAGATGTAAAGTTATGATGAGTACTTTGCCAGATGTTAAGTTAATTTGGCTTTGGTACTAATTAAATTTCGAGGACGAAATTTAGTTAAAGGGGAGGAGAAATGTAACATCCCAATTTTCAGGCCTTGAGACACGGAAATAGCCTGAGAATGAGAGGCTACCAGACCCCTTTTGAGCAGAAGTCCCAGAGACATAAGAGAGTTTTTAGGGACTAAGCTGCGAGTAATTAAAGGTACGGGAACTTATGTGCAAACAGTGGAAGTCCCAAGGGGTAGAATGGCCATTTGGGGTGATGTAAAGGTCAAAGGTTGAAGAGTTACGAGCTGACCGTTCTGGTCGCGACTAGAGTAAAGCATGGTCGCGACTAGTGGTTACAGAAAGAGCTATACGCGACGAGAAAGCATTATGGTCGCGACGTAAAAGAAGTATGGTCGCGACTAGAAAGCAGTGGTATCGCGACTAATAGTGGCAGAAAGCCTTAGACGCGACTAAAAAGTGTTATGGTCGCGACTAAAATGTGTTGTGGTCGCGACGATAGAATGTTTTGGTCGCGACGAGAATATGTTTGGGTCGCGACTAATGTACACAGAATTGTAAGGTCGCGACAAGATGATGTTGAGGTCGCGACTAGTGACTAAAGTGGCGCTAAGCGTACGGGCCAAGAGTGGTGAAGGTCCAAGAGAGATAGTTACCCGGTTGGAGATAGACCGGAGGCAGGATATCAGATACAGGAAAGGTTATCTGGAAACCATGAAGTAAACTGATAAGGTATACTCATGGGTCCCACAAGATGCCACATGGTATTAAAGTAATGGTTTAGTAGAATAAAGTTACTCGGTTGGCACAAAAACCGAGGAGGCACGATAACCGAGGAAATGATCAGATAAAGTTAGGGACTTATCTGGGTGGCATTGGGAAGCGTGCAAGGTCTCTTCCAGTCGCCACATGGCATTAGTCTGCAGAAAGCAGATAAAGTTGAGGGCACGCATTACGAGGCAAGAGACTGGACCGGTGAGTCAGCATGCTGAGGTGTCCCAGGAATTCAAGCATGTGATAAATGTGGTGCTTAGGTGTCCCGGTGAGTTGGCACGATGATGCAGTAAAAAAGGAATTAAGGAAAATAGGAAAATCCAGGAAAAACCAGGACCGCAGGATCAAAGTTCATGGTAATTACAGAATTGCCATTGAAGCCTATTATAAATACCCCCTCCCCTCATTCCATTCTTGCATCACGCATGGAGAGGAGAATGAGAGAGAAAGAAGAGAGGGAAAGGAAGAGAGAAAGGAGAAAGGAAGAAAGTAAGTTCTGGCGGAGCTGGAAGCAGAATAGAGATAGTAGGGTTCTGCTGAGCTAGCCAGGTAGTAACTAATCCTAGCTTCTATGTAATGGCTTTGTGATTTGATGTGCTATTGTTTGGTTGGATTGTTGTCTTATATGTTATGTCTGAAGCTCTGCTGTAATGCTATGGTCATATGTTATTAAGCATGGAAGCACGCAGCATACTTATCTGTACACAATCACAAGCAAGCACTGTCACACTGCATTACATATATTGTTATGATTGTTGCTACTGAGATTCCCCCGAATCTCATCCCCATCCATAACCCATTACAGGGAGGTTATGCTGAAGTGGATTTAGAGAATCCTAAGAGACGCCGTTATGCTGCCGGAGTAAAGACTGAACATCAGTATATGATAAGTACTGTGTACGTAGTGCTGTCTAAGGAGGCTAGAAGTGAGTGGACCTAGCCGGTTCATCTAGTCTTTCCTGGGTACTACGTAGAATGGTAGTTCTCATGAGGGAATTACCGAATCAGTACGGTTCAGTTCTTTGTACAGATGAAGTGTGGCGGTTATGCTGCCGGAGTTTAGGCAGAAGAAGAGCTAGTATAGCTTCCGCAAGTGTACTCTGAGGGCTGTATGGGAGGATGTTTCATTGGAAACCTTAATCAAATGATTCTAGAACGATTAGAACAGCAACAAAAGATGATAGAAGAAATGAGAGCTGCTCAAGCACGAAATGAACAAGAAAGAGATGCTGCCATAGCCGCGGCAGTAGCAGCAGCTGTAAATAATTTAAGACCGCCAGAGCCTTCAGGAGCAACTAGTAGAGAACCTGAAGAAGTACCACAGCAGGCGGAACAGCCCCAGAGAAGGGTTGAATCAAGGGAGGAGGCAGTTGGCATCCAACAATGGATGGTGCGATTTTGCAAACACAATCCTCCCATATTCGAAGGGACATTTGAAGTACATGTAGCAGAAAATTGGGTCAGCAGATTAGAGAAGATCTTTAAGGTCCTCGACTGCCCGACTGAAACCAAGGCCCAAATGGCCATCTATCAATTGGAAAAGGATGCGGATAGATGGTGGAAGAATACAGAGTTACTTCTCCAAGCAAGAGATATTCCAGTTACCTGGGAAGTATTTCTTGAGCAATTTTATGAGAAATATTTTCCTCAATCTGTCAGAGATGAAAGGGAGGCCGAATTCCTTGTGCTGAGAGCATGTGTCCTAGATTTCAAAGGCAGCTGGGATATCCATTTACCCCTTATAGAGTTTGCATATAACAATGGTTATCAGGCCAGTATACAGATGGCACCTTTTGAAGCACTCTATGGACGGAAATGTAGATCCCCCTTATGCTGGCTAGAGTTGAGCGAGAGAAGAATGCTTGGTCCGGATATAGTGGATCAAACTGTAGAACAAGTTGCGGTAATTAGAAAACGATTGTTGACGGCTCAAAGCAGACAAAAGAGCTATGCAGATGTCAGAAGGAAGCCGTTGGAGTTTGAAGAAGGAGAACATGTATTCCTTAAGTTAACTCCAACCACAGGAGCCGGACGATCGATTAAGGTGAAGAAGTTGCATCCAAGATACATCGGGCCATTCCAGATTCTCTCAAAGATAGGAGCAGTAGCCTACAAGTTGGCTCTTCCTCCGAATCTCAGCCAGATACATGATGTGTTCCATGTTTCCCAATTAAAGAAGTATATTCCAGATCCATCTCATGTGATTGAGCAAGATAAGGTCGCACTGCGAGATGACTTGACCTATGAGGTTGGACCGGTGTGAATTGCTGATAGAAAAGTCAAGCAGTTACGGAATAAGCAGATTCCTTTAGTTAAAGTGATCTGGAAAGGCTTGACTGAACAAGAGGCTACATGGGAAACAGAAGAAAAGATGAAAGAGAAGTATCCAGAATTGTTTATATAGGATAGGTGTAATGTAAATTTCGGGGACGAAATTTATTTTAAGGGGGAGAGAAATGTAATATCCTTAATTTTCTGTACTGGTTCCTATGTACAGATTAAACGAAATATATGAGCTCTGTTTCAGGAAAGACATGTGGACCTTTATGTAAAGAAAAGGATTAAATTGCAAAAGAAAGGAAATTAAGGGACCTAAATGCAATTATGAAAAGTTTAAAGTTAGGAATGAAAGGTAGATAAAAATGTGGGGTCTTAAAGTGTAATTTTAGCCAAATTAAGGGACTTAATTATAAAGAAGGAAAAGTTCCCTGGGGCTAAAGTATAATTAAAGAAAATAGGCCAGAAGTGGTTTGCACCGCCCGACAGCATTTCAGTCCCAGATTCTACCAGAAGGTAGGGCAGGTGACACCGGGTAACCAAGCCTAATACCGGAATTTTTGAAGACTCCAGATAGCCAGAAATGGACTGATCGTCCAAAAGTTATAAAAATTTATACCGGATACCCTAGATTTCAGATATAAGTGGGAAAATACAGGATGATGCGCCTTTATGGGGCGGATGTCGGGAAACTGACAGGATACCGATAGGAGGTCTGTAGGAAAAGTTATTCACAAAATAAAAAATCCAGACGGAGTGTGAGGCCTCCGGGGATCCGGGTTGGAGATTTATCGGTATTTTTAAAGGGGCTGAATGCGATCGAATGACTTCGGTCAGATGACCGTTATAACCCCCAAGGATGCCTGAACACAGTAGGACACTGTATCTGGGAAAAAGAGCCGGTGTCCGGAAAAGGTATATAATCGGTAAATAATAGTTAAAATATTCATCAAAAGATTAAAATGTGAACAGTACTCGATATGAATAAAATTCCAGATTAAGTGTTTAGACTTCAATGACCCTGAAAGTGGTTTAAGTGCTACTGAATGGTCCCTAAGATGTATAAAAATAAGGATGTGACAGTAAGTGGTAAGGCAATTCGAGAAAAGTCTTTAATAAATATTCTGTAGTACCCTGCTAGGCCGAGAAAACTTCTGATCTCCGTCACTGTCCTTGGCTGCTCCTAGCTCAAAACTGCTTCAACTTTGCTAGGATCCACAGCTACCCCATCTCGGGATATGACATGACCGAGAAATTTGACTTCTGACAGCCAAAACTCGCATTTACTCAGCTTAGCATAGCAAATTTGATACTGGTCCAGCTCCAGGTATGATGTCCATCGCAAATTCCACTTCACGCTCTAAAGGCAATCCCTGAATCTCCTTTGGAAAGACTTCAGGAAATTCATTGACTACAGGAATCTCCTCGATTCCTTCTTCTACTTCTGTTTAGACAGAAAAGAATACCACATATCCCTGACATCCTTTCCGTAAACATTTTTCTGCCTGAGCCTCCGTCATGAAGTTCAGTCGCACTCCTGAGCTCTGATCAGTGATCTTTGGACCAAGAACAAGGGTCTTATTTCTGCAGTCCAACATCACATTATGGGAGGATAACCAATTTAAGCCGAGTATGACCTTAATCTCCTGGAAAGGAATACAGATTAGGTCTAGGGTGGTACTGCAGTGCTCATAACGCACAACAATATTTAGACAGGCATCAACGTAATTACTCTAGCGTTGGTGGGGGTTTTCACCTGTATATCATAACGCAATTTAATGATCAGAAGGCCTAGGCTTTTAGCATAGTCATAAGATATAAAGGAATGACTTGCACCCGAATCAAATAGAGCAGTCACAGCATGATCATTGAGATAGATTGTACCTTGGATCATCTCATATGATCGCTGCGCGTCCTCTCTAGTAAGTGCAAACACTCGTCCTGTCGTCCTTGGCCTTGGATCAGTTATGGCTTGAGGATATTCTCTGGAAAAATGTCCGGGCTTTCCGCAGGTGTAGCAAATATTCTGGCCCATTAAGCATGGTCTATCACCATGATTTCTTCCACACTTTTCATATACTGGGGCCTTTAAATCCCTGTTATTGGACCTGCCGCGGAAATTTCCTCTATTTGGCCTTTTGTTCTGCCATGGTCGCTTCCTCTTCTTATAGCCGCTCCCACCTGCAGCTTCTTGACTCTGACCGGCCTTGTCAGGGGTCGCCTGATCCTTATTTCTGGATCTGGACAGCATCCGATGATTCATGTTGTTTTCTACAATTCGGCATGCTTCCACAGCCTTATTAAACTGGTTGTATTGTTGTGGAGTTAACTTCTCCTTTAGCGTGGAATTCAATCCCCGAATCATTCTTTCTGTCATCCAGCGTTCGTCATCCACTTGGCGTAGATACGTAGAATACTGGGATAGCCGGATGAACTTAGCCAGATATTCGTCAAAAACTTCTTTTTCTCCTTGTCTCAGTACAAGGAATTCAGCCTCTCTTTCATCTCTGATGGATTGAGGGAAATATTTCTTGTAAAACTGCTCAAGAAACACTTCCCAGGTAACTAGAATGTCTCTTGCTTGGAGAAGTAACTCTGTATTCTTCCACCATCTATCCGCATCCTTTTCCAATTGATAGATGGCCATTTGGGCCTTGGTTTCAGTTGGGCAGTTGAGGACCTTAAAGATCTTCTCTAATCTGCTGACCCAATTCTCTTCTACCTGTACTTCGAATGTCCCTTCGAATACTGGAGGATTGTGTTTGCAAAATCGAACCATCCATTGTTGGATTCCTACTGCCTCCTCCCTCGATTCAACCCGTCTCTGGGGCTGTTCCGCCTGCTGTGGTACTTCTTCAGGTTCTCTACCAGTCGCTCCTGAAGGCTCTGGCGGTCCTAAATTACTTACAGCTGCTGCCACTACTGCGGCAATGGCAGTATCTCTTTCCTGCTCATTTCGTGTCTGAGCAGCTCTCATTTCTTCTATCATCTTTTGTTGTTGCTCTAATCGCTCTAAAATTAGTTGATTAAGATTTCTAGCTTCTTGTGGTTCCTCTGTTGGAATCGTTCTTCTTGTTCGAACTATTTTGTTATGCTTTAACATAGAAAAGAATGCGATAAACAACATTTCTCATTTCATTTCAAACATAGCATACAAGGTACATAACACAGCCATACATATGCTACTGTACTGATCTTTTGTACATTAGAAACATTACTCTAATTTTTCTTAAACTTTATTCTAATGTATTCTCCTACTAGGTAGATCCAGTAGGATATGGTACAATATGGTTCTTTATTAAAATATTGGTCCAACTCCGATCTCCAGGTAGGAGTAGTCAGCAATACATCATTCATAATTTTTAGCCAAAGCCCCATGGTCAACACGTTTGGATCCCAGGCTTGATATATGGCTTTCACTCTTGTGATGAAATTTTGATAAACCATATAGCCTTGATCTACATCTCTGATCAAGGTCTGCCTCAGCCCATATAGCTGTCGGGCTAATGCTACCGAGCTCTCAAATTGTTCTCTACTCAGGTTCCTCCCTGGGACCATTCTTACGATTAGACTCCCCAAATGTATCTCTACTAGGGTCACTTCGGGCCTACTGGGACCTGGCACATTACTCTGATCAAGTACTTGGCTGGATCCTAAACTGTCTGCTATATTCAAAGGTACCGCACTTATGGGAATGGCAGGAATAGGGCCTTCTGTTATCATCACCTCCTGATCATCAATCGGAAAGTTTGATCCTACCGAGGAACTTTCCTCTTCAGAGTCACCAACTACTGGAGGTGTCCAGGGGTCAGAATCATTGCTCACTATCTCCTCTTCTAAACTATCCGAACTAGAGGCCTCTGGTCTTAACTCCCATTGGTTTACTGTAGTTTCAGACCCGAATCTATGTCTAGCCATCCTGCAAACACTAACTTAGTGTCAATTATGACGGCTTTATCATAGTATGTCTATCTATAAATCATCTACTCAGAGCATTTCCTAAGCCAGAATCCTTTGCTCTAAAACCAAAATGTCACATCCTTATTTTTACATATCTTAAGGACCATTCAGTAGCACTTAGAACCACTTTCAGGGTCATTGAAGTCTAAACTCTTAATCTAGAATTTTATTCATATCGGGTACTGTTCACTGTGGCAAATTCCAGATGAGTGACCTGACTTTGAAAATTCATAACTAATTTTAGAAAAATTGAAATGAAGTGGTTCAAATTGATACATGAAGATAACTTAATTATATTTCAGGAAAAAATCATTGGTTGACCATTCCTTGACAAATCCAACGTGGGTCAACGTTTCAATTTTACTATTCATCCAATGACTTTCTCCTGAATCCAGCATTCTTGTCCCAACTTTAACAATTTATATCTTTTCGTGTATACATCCAAATGAGGAACTCTATATATAAAATTAAATCTTAGGATGTCTACTATTTACCATAAAAATATCATACATTTATTCAACCATTCTCTAATTTTAATGATTTATCCAACATCAATAGATCTTCACGGGTTACTGTTCACAAGGCCATTTTTCAGTAACCAACTTTACCTATTAGTGCATACATACATCACATATCAGTCAAACATGCCAGATAACAATTATTATTAAATAATACACTGTTATACATCAGTGCATGATTAACATTCTCATATTTCTGTTACACTTTCCGTTGTCTAAAATCCGGCAGCATAACGGCTACATTCTGTCTGTAGAAAGTAACCAATCTTGTACCGATTCGATAATTCCCGTAGGAGCTACCATTCTACGTAAGTACCCAGGAAAGACTGGATGAACCTGCTAGGTCCACTCACTTCCAGCCTCCTTAGACAGCACCTACGTACACAGTACGTATTAGTTCCTTTCTTTGTTCCTGCTTTGTTGCCAAAATTTTGGCAGCCTACCGGCGTCTCCTAAAATTTTCAAATTCTATTTTGACAGAACCTCCCCTGTAATGTTATATATGGGAATGAGATTCAAAAGAATCCTAGTAGCAACAATCATAACAATATATGTAATGCAGTGTGACAGTGCTTGCTTGTGATTGTGTACAGATAAGTATGCTGCAAGCTTCAATATTCAATAACATATGACCATAGCATTGTAATAGAGCTTCAAGCATAACATATAAGACAACAATCCAACCAAACAATAGCACAATAATTCACAAAGACATTACATAAAAGCTAAGATTAGTTACTACCTCAAAAGCATAACTTCAGAACTTCTCTATTGCTTCCCACTTCACCAGAACTTCCTTTCTTCTTTCTTTTTCTCACTTTCTCTCTCAAGCACTTCCTTATCTCTCTAAACCTTGCTCTTGTCCGTGAGAATGAGAGGCATGGGGGTATTTATAGTTTCCTTCAATAGCATTCTTGTAATTTTGAAGCCATCTCATCCTGTGGTCCTCGTTTTTCCGGAATTTCCTATTTTTCTTTATTCCTTTTACTGCATCATGCATGACATCACTCAATGCCACCTCAAGGGACAACTCACCACCCACATTCTTCATATGGTGAAAATGGAGAGGAGAAAAGCCTTCTGGAAGCTTTCTGGTCCAATCCGGTATCGGCCCGGTCCGTCGCCTCGAAAACTGAACCGTTTTCTGAATCTACTTTTTCTGGAAACCCATATTATGTCTTCTGACCTTACATTTAGTATCTAGACCCTTTATATCATTAACATTTTAATACTGGGTCTAAGCTCAATTACGGATCCCCTGCGAAATGACCAAAATACCCCTGGGTGCCCTTTCATGCCCTATCTTAACCTAAGGGCAAAATCATCATTTTACACCTTTCTGTACCTCATCAGGGCATATACTGACTCTGGTTAACTTCTCCGTTATATATCTTGGCCTCTAGGCCTGTCCAGAATGACCAAAATGCCCTTCATACGCCTATTACCCCTTTGGTACAACACAGGGGCATTTTCGTAATTTCGCACTTTTCCGGGGATCCGCCGGACACTGGCCCACCTATCAGTCCAAGAGTCTTATTGGGCCTTTGTTGACGCCATTATTGGGCCTTTCTGGGTCTATCACCTTTATGGCACGTATTTCGAGGAATATTCCTCTGGCACAGTTTATTGAATATTTTATTATTATTTACTGTTTATACACATTTCCGGACACCGACTCCTTTTGTCAGATACACTGCCCTTCTGTGTTTGGGCAGCCATTTGGGTCATAATGGGTATCTGACTGTTGTTACCCGACCTCATTCAGTCTTAGTTTAAATACCGATAAATCTCCCTATCGGATCCCTGGAGGCCTCATACTCCCGTCTAGATTTTCTAATTTATGAATAACTTTTTCTACAGACCTCCTATTGGTATTCTGTCAGTTTCCTGACATCCGCCCCATAAGGGTGCATCATCCTGTAATTTCTTACTTATATCTGAAATCTAGGGTATCCGGTATGAATTTTTATAACTTTTGGACGATCAGTCCATTTCTCGCTATCTGGAGTCTTGAAAAATTCCTGTATTAGGATGGATTACCTAGCGTCACTTGCCCTACCTACTGGTAGAATATGGGGCTGATCGGAATACGATCACTATTTTTGCCTATTTCTGGTCCAAGTTTTCATAATTACACTTTTACCCCGGAAACTTTTCTTCTTTTCAACTAAGTCCCTTTATTTGGCTAAAATTACACTTAAGGACCCCACATTTTTGTCTGCCTTTCTTTCCTAACCTTAAACTTTCCTTAATTGCATTTAAGTCCTTTCATTTCCTTTTTTTTGCAATTTAATCCCTTTCTTTACAGAAAGGACCACATCTTTCTCCTGAAAAGGAACTCATATATTCCATTTAATCTGTACATAGAAACCAGTACAGAAAATTAAGGATATTACACAATAAATATTTCAAAATATTTATACATCAGGAAAGGCAGTATATGTTATGATTATGTTGTGCTACGACTAGGTAGCCACGACGGTCCTGCTAGCCGGTTAGCCGGCGGGGTCTGGGGCAGCGCCCTGAGATTTTTTTTAGATAAATAATCAAGAAACTTAATTCAGTTTCCTTAGATTCCTATCAATATTAATTGATCAAATCAATTAACATACACCACTGATTTTAGTTTCCTTTCGGATTCCTTATATGTCGTACATAAAACGGATTCCCTATATGTCATACATAATTCACATGTTATCATATGATCGGCTAAGAAGTCTAACATATATCACATGTATCAACAAACAAACCTAACTTAAAAATAAAGCGGCATGGCTCTGATACCACTAAACGGAATTGGAAGACACGCAGCGGAAATTAACTTTAAAATTTTTTTCATTCCCTGCCAGGAACTACCGAATGTGTTTAAGTCAAGTAGAAAGAAGTGTTACCTTCGATATTCGAATTATGGTCATGACCTCAGTATCCACTTGTCGTGACTTATCAGCTCTGGAGTTTTAAGTCGCGACTTCTGAAACATCCTTACTTTCATACATCTTAGGGACCATTTGGTAGCATTCAGAACCACTTTTAGAGTCATTGAAGTCCAATTTCTCAATCTGGAGTTTTACTCTTATCGAGTACTGTTCACTATGAAAATTTTATATGAGTGACCTGACTTTGAAAAATCATAACTACTTCTAGAAAAATCGAAATGAAGTGGTTCAAATTGCTACTTGAAGATAACTCAATTATATATCATGGAAAAATAACTCGTTGACCATGCATTGACCAAGTCAACGTTTCAACTTTACTGTTCATCCAACATTTTTCTCCTGAATCCAACATTCTGGTCCCAACTTTGATAATTTATATCTTCATGTGTAGACATCCAAATGAGGCATTCTCTATATAAAATCGAAGCTTGGTATGTATACTATTTACCTTAAAAATATCATATATTTGTTCATCCATTTACTATTTTTAGTCATAGGTCAAACATCACTAAGTTACCACGAGTTACTGTTCATGGTGGTAAATTTTAGCAAACAACTTTACACACATATGCAGATATCCATCACATATCAGTCAAACATGTCAAACAATACTCATTATTAATTAATAAGTTGTTTTACATCTGGATATGTACAAAATCCTTATACTTCTATTACATCATTTCCTGCCTGAAATTCGGCAACATAACCGCTACGCTTTATCTTCAGAAAGTAACTGATCTTGTACCGATTCGGTAATTCCCGTGAGAACTACCATTCTACGTAAGTACCCAGGAAAGACTGGATGAACCGGATAGGTCCACTCACTTCCAGCCTCCCTAGACAGTACCTACGTACACAGTACGTATCAGCTCCTTTCTCTACTATTGCCATCTTGTCATAATTTTGGCAGCATAACGGCGTCTCGTAAAATTTCCAAAATTTACTTCGACATAACCTCCCCTGTAATGGGTTATTCATTAGGATGAGATTTGGGGGAATCTCAGTAGTAATAATCATAACAATTTATGTAATGCAGAGTGACGGTGCTTGCTTGTGATTGTGTACAGATAAGTATGCTGCGTGCTTCCATACTCAATAACATATGATCATAGCATTGCAGTAGAGCTTCAGGCATAACATATAAGACAACAATCCAACCAAACAATAGCACAACAAATCACAAAGCCATTACATAAAAGCTAGGATTAGTTACTACCTCAAAAGCTTAGCAGAACTCTAGAATCTCTATACTGCTTCCAGCTCCGCCAGAACTTCCTTTCTTTCTTTCTTCCTCTCACTTTCTCTTTCTAGCACTTCCTTCTCTCTCTTAAAGGCTCTTGGCCGTGCTGCATATGAAGGCAAGGGGGGTATTTATAGTTTTGATGGATGGCATTTTCGTAATTTTGAAGCCATCTGAACTTGTGGTCCTAGTTTTTCCGGAATTTCCTATTTTTCTTTATTCTTTTTACTGCATCATTCATGACATCATCCCAAGGCCACCTCATGGGATACCTTGTTGGAAATTGTGCCCTAGGGGCCAATCATTGTATCAGGTTATCACATTATTTGCATGTTTACTGTGATGACCATCCTTGGATAACTCATGATCTTATCCTAAATATCCCTGGTCGATCATCTATGTGGGAGCAGAGATGAAATAAGACCAGTATGACTTTGAAGATATATAGAGATATAAATCAAAGTCATAAGCACATGTAAGAGTACAGGGTGTTGGACCGACCCGCTATGAGAGAGCTGCATGGGTCAAGTCATAAGCTTCTCTCATATACAAGCCATGTCACTATGCCCTTTGACCTGAGATCATCATGGATTCCTACATGACAAACGCTCAGCTTTGACCTAGTCAAAAGTCACTTTTGACCGAGTGATCATAAAGGCTATGCTCGGGCTTAGTGATTTTTCATGCGGAGGAATGTGAATGGTCAAGATGGAATTTGTCCCTCACATTCGTAGAGAGATATTACTGGGCCCCTCGATGAGTGAGTCTGAGAAATGTATGGCCATACTGGAATGGAAGGGTAGTTCCATTCTATATTCAGACTACTCAGGGATCGAGAAAGTAACGATCAGGAACAGGAGGATGACGTTCTCCATGCCTCATCCTTGACCGAAATATCGTGTGACAAAAGGGACGTGATATGGTTGTATGAAAGGTTACATCGTTTAACGATCCTCATATGTTTTGGGTAGTCGTAATACCTTGCTAGAGACCGCTTACGACTTGTGGGTCAGTATAGTAACTGGCCCACTGCTAACTTCATATGGGCCTACAGGGTCGCACACAAAACAGCCCAATGCGAGCTATGATGTCCAGATTCATTGAATCAAAGATATGTCTAGATTCAATGAATAATCTAGGGTGGATATATATTATATATATATATAAATTAGTATATATATATTATATATAATATAAGAGATATTTGTAAGATTTAATTTATAAGGATAAATTAAATCTCTATCACTTTTGAATTTGAATTTAAATGGATATAATCTATTTGAATTTGAAATTCAAATTGATAAGATATCTCAAATTTGATTTATGAGAATAAATCAAATATAATTCTATCTTATCTTTATTTTAAATTAAATAAATAGGTGAATTAAATCTGTGGGACGGATTTAATATAAACCATATTTATTTAATTAGATTCTTATTAAATTATGTAATATATGATATTGTATTAATTCAGAATTAATATAAGATTAATTTTGAAGCCCGGCCCTATTAGAAGCCCGATAGCTTCCTATATATTTGACATTAGGGGCTAGGGTTCTATATATCTCTACACACACATTCAGACGTGAGAAAAGGGGGCAGGGAGAGTGCAAAAGGTTTGCAGACAAGAAACTGCCAAAATAGAGACGGTGAGGACGGAATCTCTAGAAAGCCCTAGAGGGACAAGAGGCGCTAGCACGTCGTTCACGATTGGAACATTGTTCGTGTGGATACCGGGAGAGGAAGCCGATCTGAGCTGTCGACTTCTTGTGATCGAACCAGACACGAAGACAGGTCGCGACCAGAACACGCTGAGGTCGCGACCATTTGGGCATCTGAACGTCAGAAATCCGAAAAGAAGAGGCAGGTCGCGACTTGAAGCTGACGAGGTTGCGACTACAAACTCCAGAGACGTCAGGTCGTGACGAGAAGCAGAGTAGGTCGCGACTAAAACTCCAGAGGCGACAGGTCGCGACTAGAAGCTGAGTAGGTCGCGACTGAAAGTTCCAGAGGCGAGGAGTCGCGACTAGTGGACACTGAGGTCGCGACCAAAGCTTGAAACCGAAGGTAACACTTCTTTCTCCTTGACTTAAACACATTCGGTAGATCCTGGCTGGGAATGAAAAAATTTTTAAAGTTAATTTCTGCTGCGTGTCTTCCAATTCCCTTCACACCTCATATGTCAAATGACGAAATTGCAAGCTCCTGGGACACCTCATCAGATGACTCAGCTGTTCCAGACAGTTCCAGAGTCTTACACCGGAATACACTGCTAAAATCGTGCCACGTGTCCTCAACTTTTTCTTCCTCCTCTATGTTGGCACCATGTGGCATCTTACTGGCACCTTTCACGCCATCCAATGCTATCCAGATAAGTCCAGGACTTTATCTGATCACCTCCTCGGTTATCGTGCCGACCGAGTAACTTTACTTTATTGAAACAGCGTTAAAATAGTATTTTAATGCCACTTTTTCCCACATATCACTGGGCCTACGTTTTTGGGCTCTGGGAATGTTATCTTGGATCTTGATCAAGCTCAAGTACTCTGATGGCTTGATTCCCAAGAAATATCCCTTGGCAAATTACCAAAATACCCCTGGGTGCCCCTTCTTGCACTATCTTAACCCTAAGGGTAAAATCGTCATTTTACACCCTTCTGTACCCTGTCAGGGCATATACTAACCCTGGTTAACCTTATTTGTGTATGTGTTGGCTTTTGGGTTTGTCCAGAATGACCAAAATGCCCTCCATTCCTCTACTACCATTTAGTACAACACAGGGGTATTTTTGTAATTTCGCACCTTTCCGGGGTTCTGCTGGACACTGGCCCACCTATCAGTCCAAGGGTCTTACTGGGCCTTTGATGGCGCCATTATTGGGCCTTTCAGGGTCCGTTACTTTCATGGAACGATTACGAGGAATCTTCCCCTGACACAGTTCCTCGAATATATTAACTATTATACACTGTTTATACACATCTCTGGACACCGGCTCCTTTTACCAGATACACTGGCCTACTTTGTTCTGGCATCCCTGTGGGTCATAACAGTCATCTGACTGAGGTCATCCGAACTCCTTCGGTCTCAGTTTAAATACCGATAAATCTCCCTATCGGATACCTGGAGGCCTCACACTCCCGTCTGTATTTTCTAATTTGTGAATAACTTTCTCTACAGACCTCCTATCGGTATTCTGTCAGTTTCTTGACATCCGCCCCATCAGGACGCATCATCCTATAATTTCTCACTTATATCTGAAACTTAGGATATCCGGTAGGAATTTTTATAACTTTTAGACTATCAGATCAATTTTGGCTATCTGGAGTCTTGAAAAATTCCTGTATTAAGCCAGATTACCGAGCATGTGCTCTATCTACTAGTGAAATCTGGTACTGAAATGCTTTCGAGCAGTCCAAACCACTTCCGGCCTGACTTTCTTTAATTACAATTTAGCCCCAAAGAACTTTTCTTCTTTTCATTTAAGTCCCTTTTATTTGGCTAAAATTACACTTAAGGACCCCACCTTTTTGTCTACTTTTCCTTTTTGGCTTAACACTTTTCATATTTGCACTTAAGTCCTTACATTTTCTTTATTTTGCAATTTAATCCCTTTCTTTGCATAAATGGCCATCATATCCCTAGGGACTTTCACTATTTGCATATAAGTCCCCGGACTTTCACTTATTTGCAGTTTAGTCCCTAAAAACCTTCTGCAAGTTTCTGGGACTTCTGCTCAAAGGGATATATCTATTTCAGGCTACTTACTAAGTCTTGGGCCTAAAAATTGGGGTGTTACATTTCTACCCCCTTAAAATAAATTTCGTCCTCGAAATTTACTTAGTACCTTAATCAATTATCCTGGATATAGCTCCTCTGTATATCCTTTCCTGGTTTATGACTAAGGCTTGGGCATTCATCCTCTTATACTTATGGACAACCCATTGAACTTGTGAGTAGTGTCCATTTCTTTCATATCTTATCCCTTAGAATTTTGATGTAATTCTGGGGTCTACATCACTCCTCTTACACTTTGCTAATCTCTTAGGAGAAGTATTGTTTTTCTGTCTTCCTTTCTCCTGATACAAAACCATAACTCAGATAATTTCGCAACTTTTCTTAACTGTTCTCATAACTTCATGCATTTATGCCAAACCTTTGTGGCATTTGCACTTTTTCTTATCCCTTCTTAAGGCTTAACTATCATTAGGCTACTCTTGCCTTAGCACCATTCGTGCCACTGGGTTAAGGCTAAGTCTCTCTTTGTATAGCTCTAAGCCCTAGTATTCTTTCATAGAACTACGTTCTATCTTTACTTTACCTTGTATCCACTTCTCTAGGTCTTTCTGGCCTTTTAATCTCTTTACCCTCATTTGGGGGATCTATTTGCTCATACTTTTCTGTTCTCAAAATATATGGGGTTCTCTTCTCTGTTCTTTGGTTCTCAGGCATACTTCTACAAAACTTTGAATATCAGTACTCAGATTTGAACTTGGACTCCATCTTCGTTTAAGGAAAAACTAGGTTCAGTCTGTATATAATAGAGGCTATATGAGAAAAACCATTTTAAAATAATTTTTCTGGATGAGTGTATCAACTAGTGAAGCTTCCTTACCTTAACTTCGTCTTTGGTGTTTATCTTCCCGAAGAGATACTACATTGTACTCATATCTTCATGGCTCATTACTTTCCTTAGGCTAGCTCTAACTGTGACCTCGGGATCTAACTATGATCAACCGCTAGCCTCTTCAGAATCTAACTGTGACTCTGAAGCTGTTAGGATCTAACTACGACCCTGGAGCCATGCTAGGATCTAACTGCGATCCTCCATAATCTAACTGTGATTCTGTTGTACTGTATATCTCCCAAAGATCTTAAACCAACAGACTAAGTTATAAGGTTAACTGCTTCCACTTGTTGATAACTTAGTAAAAAAAATATATTTAGTAGCCTCATATTATTTACCCAGACTTTACTTACTTCCTCTCTTACTCAGAAGTTCCTTCTCATCTTTCTTACTTTACTGTGGTTTACCATGCCTTGTGCCATCATGGTCTAACCACTTGCCATTACATTCTACTGCTATGGCTTTATCATAACTTCTCATTTTAATCTGTGCTCTAACTGCGAGCCATTTGAACTATGCTCTAACTGCGAGCATTCTATATCAGATCCAACTCTTATCTGAAGAGTGATCTGAATACAATCTCTTTATTACTATTTACTGCTCTTTCTGCCTACCATTCCTTTCAATAGAAATGGCCCCAAGTACTGTATTCACAAGCCTATAGAAATACCTGAGTAACCTCAATCATAAATCATATCTGAATATCATATCATAACTTATCGTCCCATAAACTGAGACTATCTATCATCCTCAATACTATTACATGTCGTATGGTATGGGAGCAACATACTTTCTTATAACTTTCTCATCTCATATATGTACTCATATATGCTCTACCCTGCATGCACTACAAAAGGGGAGTATCCATTCATCATAGTATACTCTAACATGCATGTTATCATTTGACAACTGCAAGGAGATGCAACTATCATATCTTATGGCGCATAAGCCATATCATCATCATATTTTGCTCAACCATCCATCAGACATTGTAATAATCTAAGTAAGCCTCAAAACGTATTTCCTTTATCATTTTGCCTATCATATCCTGATCATTCATCCTAAAACAACTATCTATTTCACTTAGGCTGCCACGCTACCCTCTTACCAGGGTATAGACTCAACCCTTCATTACTCTATCTTATATAAGGAATTGGGGAGTCACTTTATCTTTGAAACTGTGGCTACCTTTCTACTATCTCTTAACTTCTTCTGTCTATCTATCAGTCCCAGTCTATTCTTGATCGGACTATGGTTACTTATTGGTCTTTCTTTTGATCCTTAATTCT
This sequence comes from Leucaena leucocephala, assembly GCA_037074615.1. Classification (NCBI taxonomy): domain Eukaryota; kingdom Viridiplantae; phylum Streptophyta; class Magnoliopsida; order Fabales; family Fabaceae; genus Leucaena; species Leucaena leucocephala. Next base: position 10,660,805 of record CM073549.1, read on the forward strand.
CATGGATCTCATTCATCATCTCTCACTATTACCTCTATTCTCTAGGGTATTCTCCCCTAGGTCTACTACTTCTTCGTGATGGAATCCCTTTGCTTAGGGAACATTGAGCTCTTTATCTATTAACCATCACGTCTTTACCGTTAGGCTATGTACTAGGATCATTCCTGGGCAAATCTCATTCTAGACATCTCATCGTAACTCCTCATTAGGTTTCTGTTCTCTATTTCCCACTTTTAAAACCTGTAATCATATTCATTCTTATACAAAGGCAACATACTAGGTATAGGGTAGCTCAATAGTGTGCATACTGGACAATACAATCCAATCACATACAGGATTTATCTATTCATTAGTCAGTGGAAACAGAACACAAATAAAATTGTACCTTAATTTAGCGCAGGAGACTTTCTTATCTCGTTGCCAGTCAGGGCATATACTCTTCCCTGAGTCGGGTATCTTTCGCCTGTTGTGTTCTGTGGACACTCCCTGGCATAATGTCCAGGCTTTCCACACCTATAGCATAACCCTTGACCTACTGGACAAGGCCTCGTACCATGGTCTCGACCACAGTTCCTACATGCATTAGGCCTTGGTTGCCTACTAACTTCTCTTGGCCCACTACCTGGCCTACTTCCCTGTTTCTTATTAACTTCTGACCCATATGCTGGCCCATTTCTCTTCTTACTGTTCCCTCTCAAGGAACCTGGTGGCGTCAGTCTTGATGTAACAGGCTCACTCTTTTCTGGATATTGCACATTCTTCTCCGTGATCCTGCATACCTCTACTGCTTCATTAAACCTTCGTATCTGTCTAGGAAAAACCTTCTCCTTCAACGTAGGATTCAATCCATGAGTTAACTTCTTAGTGGTCCACCTCTCATTATTCATACAATTTAGGTAAGTGGAATATCGTGAAAGACGAATGAACCTAGCAAGATAATCATCAAAGGGTTCTTGCTCACCCTGCTTTAATATTAAAAATTCTGCTTCACGTTCATCTTTTACCGACTGTGGAAAATATTTCTCGTTGAACTGCTCAAGAAATACTTCCCATGTAAGTGGAATATTTCTTGAGTGCAGAATCACTTCTGTATTCTTCCACCACCTATCCCCATCTTTTTCTAGCTTGTAAACTGCCAGCTAGGCCTTTCTTTCAGTAAGACATTCTAAATCTTAAAGATTTTCTCTAACTGGCTTACCCAATCCTCAGCTACTTGAGTATCAAAAGTCCCTTCAAACATGGGCGGATTAAACTTATGGAATCGTTCCATCCATGTTTGCAGACTTTCCTGGTTATTGTTATTTCCTATAGACCCCTGATGTCTATTCATTCCAGTCTGCCCATGATCTGGCTGAGGTTCAGGTTCTACATTATTTTCTGGTACCACCTCCTTCTCAGACTGTTGTAATCTTGCAACCGCAGCAGCAACCATCATAGCGATAACAGAATCTCGTTCTTGATCTTGGCGAGCCTGGGTTGCCTGAAACATCCTCCCTTAGACCCCTCAGAGTACACTTGCGGAAGCCACATTATCTTGATTATATCTTAACTTAAGCCCAGAAATTCAAAATTTCACTCTTAAGTTCCTTATTCTGAACCTTTAATTTGAAAATTAATTAATCTCATTCTACACAACCAAATGAGGCTTATTACCTATCCACGTAATGCCCCAGATGTGTACGACTGGCCTGCCAAATTTCGTGGCCAAACCCCTTCGTTTACTAGGTCAATTTGAGGTCAAAACACTGCTACCTCAGGACCTGCGAATTTCCCCTTAATTTACCATACATAAATTGAATATGCCAAACAACACTTATCATTGAATAACATAATGTCATACAGCATGTCATACACAACAAGACATATACATAATCTTGCTATCTCTATTACATCTCTTTCTGCCTAAACTCCGGCAGCATAACCGCTACGCTTTATCTGTACAAAGAACTGAACTGTACTGATTCGGTAATCCCCTCATGAGAACTACCATTCTACGTAGTACCCAGGAAAGACTAGATGAACCGGCTAGGTCCACTCACTTCTAGCCTCCTTAGACAGCACTACGTACACAGTACTTATCATATACTGATGTTCAGTCTTTACTTCGGCAGCATAACGGCATCTCCTAGGATTCTCAAAATCCACTTCAGCATAACCTCCCTGTAATGGGTTATGGATGGGGATGAGATTCGGGGGAATCTCAGTAGCAACAATCATAACAATATATGTAATGCAGTGTGATAGTGCTTGCTTGTGATTGTGTACAGATAAGTATGCTGCGTGCTTCCATACTCAATAACATATGATCATAGCATTGCAGTAGAGCTTCAAGCATAACATATAAGACAACAATCCAACCAAACAATAGCACAACAAATCACAAAGCCATTACATAAAAGTTAGGATTAGTTACTACCTCAAAAGCTTAGCAGAGCTCTACTATCTCTATTCTGCTTCCAGCTCCGCCAGAACTTCCTTTCTTTCTTTCTTCCTCTCACTTTCTCTCTCTAGCACCTCCTCCTCTCTCTAAAAGGCTCAAAACCGTGGGATGCATGAAATGGGAGGGGGAGGGGGTATTTATAGTTTCCTTTAATGGCATTCCTGTAATTTTGAAGCCATATGAACTTGTGGTCCTGGTTTTTCCTGGAATTTCCTATTTTCTTTTATTCCTTTTTACTGCATCATGCATGACATCATCCAGGACACCTCACCGGGACACCTCAGCGCCACATTTATCACATGTCTGAAATCCTGGACACCTCAGCAGCTGGCTCAGCATGCTGACTCACGGTCCAGTCTCTTGCCTCGTAAAGCGTGTCCTCAGCTTTATCTGCTTTCTCCAGACTAATGCCATGCGGCGCCTGGAAGAGACCTTGCACGCTTCCCAATGCTATCCAGATAAGTCCCAGACTTATCTGATCACCTCCTCGGTTTTCGTGCCAACCGAGTAACTTTACTTTACTGAAAAGTCATTAAATCATTATTTTAATGCCACTTTTCCTCCTGAATCACTGGGCCTGCGTTTTTGGGCCTGGGAATATCATCTTGGGTCTCTGATCCAGCCCAAGTACTCTGATGGCACGATTCCCAAGAAACACCCCTTGGCAAATTACCAAAATGCCCTTAGTCTCTCTTTCTTTACTTTATTAGGTCTAGGGGCATTATTGTCTTTTCCCATCTTACCAGAGTATTCTTTGACCCTGGTCAACTATCCAGATAACTTCCCTGGACTGTCTAACCTTAGGCAAATGACCAAAATACCCTTTACTCATTCTTTAGCTGTTCTATAACATAGGGGCATTTTCGTCATTTCGCACCTTTTTCCCGGACACCGGCCCCTTTTATCACTGGACTGATCTAATGGGCCTGGGCCTTCCCTGGTGTCACTAAAGGCCTTAGAAACACTATACGGCCCCCTGGCCACAGTCCGATCATCCCTATCGGAACTGCTTTTCCTTTACCGATTATAACTGTAAATTCCCATCTTCCAGAATTTTTACAGAAAAATCGGGACCTCAAATCAAAATTCCGTGACCCCTCATTCAACCCGGAATCCTTTTCTCTATCTCCCGGTATTTTCAGATATTTTATCCGGACCGGGCTGTTTTGGCCTGAAAAAGCACTCACGCGCACATTTTTCCAAAATGACCATTTTACCCCTGGTCATATTTCTAATTCTTTCATACACATAGAGACCTCATATGCACATTTCACAGTTCAGTGAAATGATCAGCATAATTTTCTCTATTTTCTGGCAAAATATGGTACTCATCGGCTACCAGCCCAATCTTTCCCATAATTACGATTTTGCCCCTGCATTCTCTTTCTAGCATCTATTCTCATCTTCTTATCCTTCATCTTAAGTTCTAGAAATTCTCTTTCAATAACTCATCCCTTAAACTCTTCGAGAGTCATCATTAATTGAAAGGCTCGACAACCCGCCCATATCAGGTTATCTTACACAGGAGCCAGCCCATATCAAGCTACCTGCAGAATTCCTAGGCTTAAGACTTAGGATATTCCTCACATTCCTCATCTTGGACCTAGATGAACTGTCCCGATCTCCTAGACCAAAAATCGGGATGTTACAATTCTCCTCCCCTTTTAAAAATTTCGTCCTCGAAATTTCAAGGGATACCTCATCTTTCCTGAAGAGAACTTCTTACTGATCTATACAGCTATGTGATTCTTATAACGCAGTCATATCTATAACCAGTAAGATATCCCTCTCCGTCTTATTCGCACTCCAGTGATGGTCTAGAGGAGCAACAGCTTGGTCCCAGACCTTCCACATGGATTCTTAGCAACTAACATCTCTCATTATAGTTGCTTACAGCTATCCATGTCCTAACCCCTCATACAGCAACCTCATCACTGAGCTAAGACAGATTTATTATCTTACTAATTATTTCTCATGACTCATTATAATAACCATATTCTCTAGATCAGAAAAGAACTCTTCGTCCACATTATCATCTAGGCATATAGTTCCTTACAGCTCAGTCGCCCTTATAGCTATGGTTCCTCTTAACCATTCTTAGGGTAGACCTCAGGGGAAATTTGGAGACTCTGTCTGGGGTAGCAAACACCTTTCCTAGGATGTCAGCATTCGTAGGCAACTCTCGCCAAGTGGCCTTTCTCTCACCACTGAATTGCCCTGCTCGACACTCCTATGTGCCATGGCTCACCACTTTGACATCTCTGCTCTCCAACCTGATCTTCACCTTGATCAGACCCCTGCCTGAACTATTGCCTCTTTCTCTTGCTATTGGCTTCACAACTTGAGCTACCTCCCAGAGTACTCTTAGCCAATGCTCTTCTATCTCTTTCTCTCGATCCTAGCGAACTTGAGTCGCATGGATCTCATTCATCATCTGTATCATTTCTGCTCTCTAGGGTAATCTACCCTAGATCTACTATTTCTCCGTGATGGAATCCCTCTTCTTAGGGAACATCAGCCCATCACATCTCTAGCCTTAGGCCATGTCCTAAGCTCATTCCTGGACCAACTTCATGCTAGCTATCTCATTCTAGCTCTTAGGTCTTCTATTCAGCCCAGCTGAATAACACCTTTACATTGTAGATCTACTCCTAGGTATCACATGGAGGATCTACCTCATTCTAATTAGCTCATCAATCTTTTATCATCTATTTATCTGCTTATGCTTATGGACAACTTACTGGACTTGTGAGTAGTGTCCATTTCCTTCATATCTTACCCCATCTTGACGTAATTCCGGGGTCTACCTTATCTCACTTTCTCATTTAAGAGCTTTACCTCCACTGGGCTTTTCTAAACCTCTATGTACTCAAGGGAAATAACCTTTCTACATCAGAGTATCACTAAGCCAGAACCTTTTGTTCTGTGCTAGAATCTTATGCTCAGAACCAGAATCCTTTCTGGATGATGCCAGAACCTATTGCTCTGTGCCAGAACCTCATGCTCTGATACCAAAATGAAACATCCTCCCTTAGACCCCTCAGAGTACACTTGCGGAAGCCACATTATCTTGATTATATCTTAACTTAAGCCCAGAAATTCAAAATTTCACTCTTAAGTTCCTTATTCTGAACCTTTAATTTGAAAATTAATTAATCTCATTCTACACAACCAAATGAGGCTTATTACCTATCCACGTAATGCCCCAGATGTGTACGACTGGCCTGCCAAATTTCGTGGCCAAACCCCTTCGTTTACTAGGTCAATTTGAGGTCAAAACACTGCTACCTCAGGACCTGCGAATTTCCCCTTAATTTACCATACATAAATTGAATATGCCAAACAACACTTATCATTGAATAACATAATGTCATACAGCATGTCATACACAACAAGACATATACATAATCTTGCTATCTCTATTACATCTCTTTCTGCCTAAACTCCGGCAGCATAACCGCTACGCTTTATCTGTACAAAGAACTGAACTGTACTGATTCGGTAATCCCCTCATGAGAACTACCATTCTACGTAGTACCCAGGAAAGACTAGATGAACCGGCTAGGTCCACTCACTTCTAGCCTCCTTAGACAGCACTACGTACACAGTACTTATCATATACTGATGTTCAGTCTTTACTTCGGCAGCATAACGGCATCTCCTAGGATTCTCAAAATCCACTTCAGCATAACCTCCCTGTAATGGGTTATGGATGGGGATGAGATTCGGGGGAATCTCAGTAGCAACAATCATAACAATATATGTAATGCAGTGTGATAGTGCTTGCTTGTGATTGTGTACAGATAAGTATGCTGCGTGCTTCCATACTCAATAACATATGATCATAGCATTGCAGTAGAGCTTCAAGCATAACATATAAGACAACAATCCAACCAAACAATAGCACAACAAATCACAAAGCCATTACATAAAAGCTAGGATTAGTTACTACCTCAAAAGCTTAGCAGAACTCTACTATCTCTATTCTGCTTCCAGCTCCGCCAGAACTTCCTTTCTTTCTTTCTTCCTCTCACTTTCTCTCTCTAGCACCTCCTCCTCTCTCTAAAAGGCTCAAAACCGTGGGATGCATGAAATGGGAGGGGGAGGGGGTATTTATAGTTTCCTTTAATGGCATTCCTGTAATTTTGAAGCCATATGAACTTGTGGTCCTGGTTTTTCCTGGAATTTCCTATTTTCTTTTATTCCTTTTTACTGCATCATGCATGACATCATCCAGGACACCTCACCGGGACACCTCAGCGCCACATTTATCACATGTCTGAAATCCTGGACACCTCAGCAGCTGACTCAGCATGCTGACTCACGGTCCAGTCTCTTGCCTCGTAGAGCGTGTCCTCAGCTTTATCTGCTTTCTCCAGACTAATGCCATGCGGCGCCTGGAAGAGACCTTGCACGCTTCCCAATGCTATCCAGATAAGTCCCAGACTTATCTGATCACCTCCTCGGTTTTCGTGCCAACCGAGTAACTTTACTTTACTGAAAAGTCATTAAATCATTATTTTAATGCCACTTTTCCTCCTGAATCACTGGGCCTGCGTTTTTGGGCCTGGGAATATCATCTTGGGTCTCTGATCCAGCCCAAGTACTCTGATGGCACGATTCCCAAGAAACACCCCTTGGCAAATTACCAAAATGCCCTTAGTCTCTCTTTCTTTACTTTATTAGGTCTAGGGGCATTATTGTCTTTTCCCATCTTACCAGAGTATTCTTTGACCCTGGTCAACTATCCAGATAACTTCCCTGGACTGTCTAACCTTAGGCAAATGACCAAAATACCCTTTACTCATTCTTTAGCTGTTCTATAACATAGGGGCATTTTCGTCATTTCGCACCTTTTTCCCGGACACCGGCCCCTTTTATCACTGGACTGATCTAATGGGCCTGGGCCTTCCCTGGTGTCACTAAAGGCCTTAGAAACACTATACGGCCCCCTGGCCACAGTCCGATCATCCCTATCGGAACTGCTTTTCCTTTACCGATTATAACTGTAAATTCCCATCTTCCGGAATTTTTACAGAAAAATCGGGACCTCAAATCAAAATTCCGTGACTCCTCATTCAACCCGGAATCCTTTTCTCTATCTCCCGGTATTTTCAGATATTTTATCCGGACCGGGCTGTTTTGGCCTGAAAAAGCACTCACGCGCACACTTTTCCAAAATGACCATTTTACCCCTGGTCATATTTCTAATTCTTTCATACACATAGAGACCTCATATGCACATTTCACAGTTCAGTGAAATGATCAGCATAATTTTCTCTATTTTCTGGCAAAATATGGTACTCATCGGCTACCAGCCCAATCTTTCCCATAATTACGATTTTGCCCCTGCATTCTCTTTCTAGCATCTATTCTCATCTTCTTATCCTTCATCTTAAGTTCTAGAAATTCTCTTTCAATAACTCATCCCTTAAACTCTTCGAGAGTCATCATTAATTGAAAGGCTCGACAACCCGCCCATATCAGGTTATCTTACACAGGAGCCAGCCCATATCAAGCTACCTGCAGAATTCCTAGGCTTAAGACTTAGGATATTCCTCACATTCCTCATCTTGGACCTAGATGAACTGTCCCGATCTCCTAGACCAAAAATCGGGATGTTACAATTCTCCTCCCCTTTTAAAAATTTCGTCCTCGAAATTTCAAGGGATACCTCATCTTTCCTGAAGAGAACTTCTTACTGATCTATACAGCTATGTGATTCTTATAACGCAGTCATATCTATAACCAGTAAGATATCCCTCTCCGTCTTATTCGCACTCCAGTGATGGTCTAGAGGAGCAACAGCTTGGTCCCAGACCTTCCACATGGATTCTTAGCAACTAACATCTCTCATTATAGTTGCTTACAGCTATCCATGTCCTAACCCCTCATACAGCAACCTCATCACTGAGCTAAGACAGATTTATTATCTTACTAATTATTTCTCATGACTCATTATAATAACCATATTCTCTAGATCAGAAAAGAACTCTTCGTCCACATTATCATCTAGGCATATAGTTCCTTACAGCTCAGTCGCCCTTATAGCTATGGTTCCTCTTAACCATTCTTAGGGTAGACCTCAGGGGAAATTTGGAGACTCTGTCTGGGGTAGCAAACACCTTTCCTAGGATGTCAGCATTCGTAGGCAACTCTCGCCAAGTGGCCTTTCTCTCACCACTGCATTGCCCTGCTCGACACTCCTATGTGCCATGGCTCACCACTTTGACATCTCTGCTCTCCAACCTGATCTTCACCTTGATCAGACCCCTGCCTGAACTATTGCCTCTTTCTCTTGCTATTGGCTTCACAACTTGAGCTACCTCCCAGAGTACTCTTAGCCAATGCTCTTCTATCTCTTTCTCTCGATCCTAGCGAACTTGAGTCGCATGGATCTCATTCATCATCTGTATCATTTCTGCTCTCTAGGGTAATCTACCCTAGATCTACTATTTCTCCGTGATGGAATCCCTCTTCTTAGGGAACATCAGCCCATCACATCTCTAGCCTTAGGCCATGTCCTAAGCTCATTCCTGGACCAACTTCATGCTAGCTATCTCATTCTAGCTCTTAGGTCTTCTATTCAGCCCAGCTGAATAACACCTTTACATTGTAGATCTACTCCTAGGTATCACATGGAGGATCTACCTCATTCTAATTAGCTCATCAATCTTTTATCATCTATTTATCTGCTTATGCTTATGGACAACTTACTGGACTTGTGAGTAGTGTCCATTTCCTTCATATCTTACCCCATCTTGACGTAATTCCGGGGTCTACCTTATCTCACTTTCTCATTTAAGAGCTTTACCTCCACTGGGCTTTTCTAAACCTCTATGTACTCAAGGGAAATAACCTTTCTACATCAGAGTATCACTAAGCCAGAACCTTTTGTTCTGTGCTAGAATCTTATGCTCAGAACCAGAATCCTTTCTGGATGATGCCAGAACCTATTGCTCTGTGCCAGAACCTCATGCTCTGATACCAAAATGAAACATCCTCCCTTAGACCCCTCAGAGTACACTTGCGGAAGCCACATTATCTTGATTATATCTTAACTTAAGCCCAGAAATTCAAAATTTCACTCTTAAGTTCCTTATTCTGAACCTTTAATTTGAAAATTAATTAATCTCATTCTACACAACCAAATGAGGCTTATTACCTATCCACGTAATGCCCCAGATGTGTACGACTGGCCTGCCAAATTTCGTGGCCAAACCCCTTCGTTTACTAGGTCAATTTGAGGTCAAAACACTGCTACCTCAGGACCTGCGAATTTCCCTTTAATTTACCATACATAAATTGAATATGCCAAACAACACTTATCATTGAATAACATAATGTCATACAGCATGTCATACACAACAAGACATATACATAATCTTGCTATCTCTATTACATCTCTTTCTGCCTAAACTCCGGCAGCATAACCGCTACGCTTTATCTGTACAAAGAACTGAACTGTACTGATTCGGTAATCCCCTCATGAGAACTACCATTCTACGTAGTACCCAGGAAAGACTAGATGAACCGGCTAGGTCCACTCACTTCTAGCCTCCTTAGACAGCACTACGTACACAGTACTTATCATATACTGATGTTCAGTCTTTACTTCGGCAGCATAACGGCATCTCCTAGGATTCTCAAAATCCACTTCAGCATAACCTCCCTGTAATGGGTTATGGATGGGGATGAGATTCGGGGGAATCTCAGTAGCAACAATCATAACAATATATGTAATGCAGTGTGATAGTGCTTGCTTGTGATTGTGTACAGATAAGTATGCTGCGTGCTTCCATACTCAATAACATATGATCATAGCATTGCAGTAGAGCTTCAAGCATAACATATAAGACAACAATCCAACCAAACAATAGCACAACAAATCACAAAGCCATTACATAAAAGCTAGGATTAGTTACTACCTCAAAAGCTTAGCAGAGCTCTACTATCTCTATTCTGCTTCCAGCTCCGCCAGAACTTCCTTTCTTTCTTTCTTCCTCTCACTTTCTCTCTCTAGCACCTCCTCCTCTCTCTAAAAGGCTCAAAACCGTGGGATGCATGAAATGGGAGGGGGAGGGGGTATTTATAGTTTCCTTTAATGGCATTCCTGTAATTTTGAAGCCATATGAACTTGTGGTCCTGGTTTTTCCTGGAATTTCCTATTTTCTTTTATTCCTTTTTACTGCATCATGCATGACATCATCCAGGACACCTCACCGGGACACCTCAGCGCCACATTTATCACATGTCTGAAATCCTGGACACCTCAGCAGCTGGCTCAGCATGCTGACTCACGGTCCAGTCTCTTGCCTCGTAAAGCGTGTCCTCAGCTTTATCTGCTTTCTCCAGACTAATGCCATGCGGCGCCTGGAAGAGACCTTGCACGCTTCCCAATGCTATCCAGATAAGTCCCAGACTTATCTGATCACCTCCTCGGTTTTCGTGCCAACCGAGTAACTTTACTTTACTGAAAAGTCATTAAATCATTATTTTAATGCCACTTTTCCTCCTGAATCACTGGGCCTGCGTTTTTGGGCCTGGGAATATCATCTTGGGTCTCTGATCCAGCCCAAGTACTCTGATGGCACGATTCCCAAGAAACACCCCTTGGCAAATTACCAAAATGCCCTTAGTCTCTCTTTCTTTACTTTATTAGGTCTAGGGGCATTATTGTCTTTTCCCATCTTACCAGAGTATTCTTTGACCCTGGTCAACTATCCAGATAACTTCCCTGGACTGTCTAACCTTAGGCAAATGACCAAAATACCCTTTACTCATTCTTTAGCTGTTCTATAACATAGGGGCATTTTCGTCATTTCGCACCTTTTTCCCGGACACCGGCCCCTTTTATCACTGGACTGATCTAATGGGCCTGGGCCTTCCCTGGTGTCACTAAAGGCCTTAGAAACACTATACGGCCCCCTGGCCACAGTCCGATCATCCCTATCGGAACTGCTTTTCCTTTACCGATTATAACTGTAAATTCCCATCTTCCGGAATTTTTACAGAAAAATCGGGACCTCAAATCAAAATTCCGTGACTCCTCATTCAACCCGGAATCCTTTTCTCTATCTCCCGGTATTTTCAGATATTTTATCCGGACCGGGCTGTTTTGGCCTGAAAAAGCACTCACGCGCACACTTTTCCAAAATGACCATTTTACCCCTGGTCATATTTCTAATTCTTTCATACACATAGAGACCTCATATGCACATTTCACAGTTCAGTGAAATGATCAGCATAATTTTCTCTATTTTTTGGCAAAATATGGTACTCATCGACTACCAGCCCAATCTTTCCCATAATTACGATTTTGCCCCTGCATTCTCTTTCTAGCATCTATTCTCATCTTCTTATCCTTCATCTTAAGTTCTAGAAATTCTCTTTCAATAACTCATCCCTTAAACTCTTCGAGAGTCATCATTAATTGAAAGGCTCGACAACCCGCCCATATCAGGTTATCTTACACAGGAGCCAGCCCATATCAAGCTACCTGCAGAATTCCTAGGCTTAAGACTTAGGATATTCCTCACATTCCTCATCTTGGACCTAGATGAACTGTCCCTATCTCCTAGACCAAAAATCGGGATGTTACATTGCCCGTATCTCATCCATTACTTGTTGTTGTTGTTCTAATCTATCTAGAATAATTCGCATAGGGTCTATCTGATTATTAGTACCCTCATCCCTGGGCTCTACAACTTCTGGTCTAACCGTTCTTCTTGTATTAACCATGACTTTCACTTCTTTTTCTAGAATTGGGAAATACAGTCATATATATGCACACAATATATGTACATATATAAAACATTTAGGATAACCCATACCACATACCACACATCTTAACTATTTCAGAGCATCCTTGAGCCAGAACCTTCTGTTCTGTGCCAGAATCTTATGCTCTGAACCAGAGCCCTTTCTGGTCTATGCCAGAACCTTCTGCTCTGATACCAAAATGAAACATCCTTATTTTCATACGTCTTAGGGACCATTTGGTAGCATTTAGAACCACTTTCAGGGTCATTGAAGTCAATTTTCTCAATATGGAGTTTTACTCTTATCGAGTACTGTTCACTATGAAAATTTCAGACGAGTGACCTGACTTTGAAAAATCATAACTAATTCTACAAAAATAGAAATGAAGTGGTTCTAATTTATACTTGAAGCTAACTCAATTATCTATCAGGTAAAAATAACTCGTTGACCATGCATTGACCAAGTCAACGTTAGTCAACGTTTCAACTTTACTGTTCATCCAACATTTTTCTCCTCAATCCAGCATTTTGGTCCCAACTTTGATAATTTATATCTCCATGTGTAGACATCCAAATGAGGCATTCTCTATATCAAATAGAAGCTTGGTATGTCTACTATTTACCTTAAAAATATCATACATTTATTCATCCATTTACTATTTTTAATCATAGGTCAAACATCACTAAGTCACCATGAGTTACTGTTCATGGTGGTAAATTTCAGCAAACAACTTTACACACATAAGTAGATATCCATCACATATCAGTCAAACATGTCAAACAATACTCATTATTAATTAATAAGTTGTTTTACATCTGGGTATGTACAAAATCCTCATACTTCTATTACATCATTTCCTGCCTGAAATTCAGCAACATAACCGCTACGCTTCATCTTCAGAAAGTAACTGATCTTGTACCGATTCGGTAATTCCTGCGAGAACTACCATTCTACGTAAGTACACAGGAAAGACTGGATGAACCGGATAGGTCCACTCACTTCCAGCCTCCTTAGACAGTACCTACATACATAGTACGTATCAGCTCCTTTCTCTACTATTGCCATCTTGTCATAATTTCGGCAGCATAACGGTGTCTCTTAAAATTTTCAAAATTTACTTCGACATAACCTCCCCTGTAATGGGTTATTCATTGGGATGAGATTCGGGGGAATCTCAGTAGTAATAATCATAACAATTGATGTAATGCAGAGTGACGGTGCTTGCTTGTGAATGTGTACAGATAAGTATGCTGCGTGCTTCCATACTCAATAACATATGATCATAGCATTGCAGTAGAGCTTCAAGCATAACATATAAGACAACAATCCAACCAAACAATAGCACAACAAATCACAAAGCCATTACATAAAAGCTAGGATTAGTTACTATCTCAAAAGCTTAGCAGAACTCTAGAATCTCTATACTGCTTCCAGCTCCGCAAGAACTTCCTTTCTTTCTTTCTTCCTCTTACTTTCTCTTTCTAGCACTTCCTTCTCTCTCTTAAAGGCTCTTAGCTGTGCTGCATATGAAGGCAAGGGGGGTATTTATAGTTTTGATGGATGGCATTTTCATAATTTTGAAGCCATCTGAACTTGTGGTCCTGGTTTTTTCAGAATTTCCTATTTTTCTTTATTCCTTTTACTGCATCATTCATGATATCATCCCAAGGTCACATCATGGGACACCTCATATGTCACATGGTGAAATTGCAAGCTCTTGGGATACCTCATCAGCTGACTCTGCAGTTCCAGACAGTTCCAGAGTCTTGCACCGGAATACACGGCTGAGATCGTGCCACGTGTCCTCAACTTTTTCTTCCTCCTCTATGTTGGCGCCATGTGGCATCTTGCTGGCACCTTTCATTCCATCCAATGCTATCCAGATAAGTCCAGGACTTTATCTGATCACCTTCTCGGTTATCGTGCCGACCGAGTAACTTTACTTTATTGAAACAGCATTAAAATAGTATTTTAATGCCACTTTTTTCCACATATCACTGGGCCTACGTTTTTGGGCTCTAGGAATGTTATCTTGGATCCTGATCAAGCTCAAGTACTCTGATGGCTCGATTCCCAAGAAATATCCCTTGGCAAATTACCAAAATACCCTTGGGTGCCCCTTCTTGCACTATCTTAACCCTAAGGGTAAAATCGTCATTTTACACCCTTCTGTACCCTGTCAGGGCATATACTGACCCTGGTTAACCTTATCTGTGTATGTCTTGGCTTTTGGGTTTGTCCAGAATGACCAAAATGCCCTCAATTCCTCTACTACCCTTTAGTACAACACAGGGGCATTTTCATAATTTTGCACCTTTCTGGGGTTCTGCTGGACACCGGCCCACCTATCAGTCCAAGGGTCTTACTGGGCCTTTGATGGCGCCATTATTGGGCCTTTCAGGGTCCATTACCTTTATGGCACGCATTATGAGGAGTCTTCCCCTGACACAGTTCCTCGAATATTTTAACTATTATACACATCTTCGAACACCGGCTCTTTTTACTAGATACACTGGCCTACTGTGTTTTGGTATCCCTGTGGGTCATAACAGTCATCTGACTGAGGTCGTCCGAATTCATTCGGTCTCAGTTTAAATACCGATAAATCTCCCTATCGGATACCTGGAGGCCTCACACTCCCGTCTGTATTTTATAATTTATGAATAACTTTCTCTACAGACCTCCTATCGGTATTCTGTCAGTTTCCTAACATCCGCCCCATCAGGACGCATCATCCTGTAATTTCTTGATTATATTTGAAACTTAGGATATCCGGTAGGAATTTTTATAACTTTTAGACTATCAGATCAATTTTGGCTATCTGGAATCTTGAAAAATTCATGTATTAAGCCAGATTACCGAGCATCACTTGCTCTATCTACTGGTGAAATCTGGGACTGAAATGCTTTCGGGCAGTCCAAACCACTTTCGGCTTGACTTTCTTTAATTGCAATTTAGCCCCAAAGAACTTTTCTTCTTTTCATTTAAGTCCCTTTTATTTGGCTAAAATTACACTTAAGGACCCCACCTTTTTGTCTACTTTTCCTTTTTGGCTTAACACTTTTCATATTTGCACTTAAGTCCTTACATTTTCTTTCTTTTGCAATTTAATCCCTTTCTTTGCATAAATGGCCATCATATCCCTAGGGACTTCACTATTTGCATATAAGTCCCCGGACTTTCACTTATTTGCAGTTTAGTCCCTAAAAACCTTCTGCAAGTTTTTGGGACTTCTGCTCAAAGGGATATATCTATTTCAGGCTACTTACTAAGTCTTGGGCCTGAAAATTGGGGTGTCACAACTTCCTCAGCTTCTCATCGCGATGAGTAGTCTCTAGAGTTGTCAGTCGTAACATCCTCAGCTTTTAGTCATAACGAGTAGTCTCTGGGGTTATCAGTTACGACGTTCATAGCTTCTCTTCACGGCTGGTGGTCTCTTTTCGATCACAAGAAGTCAACGACTCAAATCGGTTTCCTCTACTGGTATCCACACGAATAGCGCTCCAACCACGAACGACGTGCTAGCGCGTCTAGTCCCTCAAGGGCTTTCTCAAGAATCCGTCCTCACCGTCTCTATTTTGGCAGTTTCTTATCTGCAAACCTTGTGTACCCTCCTTGTTCCCTCTTTTCGAAAATCCTAGCCCCTAATGTCAAATATATAGGATGCTATCGGTGTTCTGACTGAGTTGGATTTCAAAATTAATCTTATATTAATTCTAAAATTAATACGATATCATATATTGCATAATTTGATAAGAAACTAATTAAATAAATATGGTTTATATTAAATCTGTCCCACAGATTTAATTCACCTATTCATTTAATTTAAAATAAAGATAAAACAGAATTATATTTGATTTATTCTCATAAATCAAATTTGAGATATCATATCAATTTGAATTTCAAATTCAAAAGTGATAGAGATTTAATTTATCCTTATAAATTAAATCTTGCAAATATCTCTTATATTATATATAATATATATATACGAATTTATATATATATAAATATATACATCCACCCTAGATTATTCATTGAATCTGGACATGTCTTAGATTCAATGAATCTGGACATCATAGCTTGTGTTGGGCTATTTTGTGTGCGACCCTGTAGGCCTATATGAAGTTGGCAGTGGGCCAGTTACTATACTGACCCACAAGTCGTGAGCGGTCTCTAGTAAGACATCACGACTACCCAAATCATATGAGGATCGATGAACGATGTAACCTTTCATACAACCATATCACGTCCCTTTTGTCACACGACATCTTGGTCATGGATGAGGCATGGAGAATATCATCCTCCTGTTCCTGACTGTTACTTTCTCGATCCCTGAGTAGTCTGAATATAGAAATGGAACTACCTTTCCATTATAGTATGGCCATACATTTCTCAGACTCACTCATCGAGGGGCCCAGTAATATCTCTCTACGAATGTGAGGGACAAATCTAATCTTGACCATTCACATTCCTCCGCATGAAAAACCACTAAGCCCAAACATAGTCTTTATGATCACTCAGTCAAAAGTGACTTTTTACTAGGTCAAAGTTGAGCGTTTGTCATGTAGGAATCCATGATGATCTCAAGTCAAAGGGCATAGCGACATGGTTTGTATATGAGAGAAGCTTATAACTTAACCCATGCAGCTTTCTCATAGCGGGTCGGTCCAACACCTTGTACTTTTACATGTGCCTATGACTTTGATTTATATCTCTATACATCTTCAAAGTCATACTGGTCTTATTTTATCTCTGCTCCCGCATAGATGACCGACTAGGGACATTTAGGATAAGATCATGAGTTATTCAAGGATGGTCATCACAGTAAACATGCAAAGAATATGATAACATAATTAAGAAATTCATAAATCAACAATGTTCATAATACAATGATTGGCCCCTAGGGCACATTTTCCAACATGGGCATGTTCTCTTCAAACATAATTCCCTTATCTAGCTATAGATAAAGCTCCAAGGTTGAGCTTTTTGCCACTGATAATCCTTGCTAGAGTGATGTAATACAGTTGGTTTAGATAATTAAAACTTGAGAACTTAAAGATCATGCATCAGGAGTAGATATAATAGATAATATGGTAGAAGTCACACATCTGACTTGGGGTAAAAATCAGGGATCTAGGATATGGCTTGGTTGTTTGGAAGAGGTTATGGTATACCTTGGCCTAATATAAAGGTTCATAGCTATAGAAGGAAGGGCTCCTATCAATTAATTAATCACATTGAAGTCCATCTTAATCTCTCTGCCCCTGAATCTGGTAGTTAGATAATTGTCTATGATATTATCTTCTTCGTCCAGAGAATCGAATATCTTCATGTTGTAGTAAAACCTTATAACTACCTCCAAACTGTATGGCTCACTAATTCTCAAGCAACTCTCAAAGTGATAGAGAGGCTCTATCAAGTTCAGGTCAACCCTATGATCAGTCTTAAGGGTGAATATATCAACATAAAATACTGGACAATACTTTCTCTCCCTAAACTTAGAGTTATACTTAACCATGTCTACATCCAAATTGATATTAACTTGTAGAAAAACTAGACTTGATAGCTAAGACTCTGAGGGGGATGATGAGGCAGGCTTCCTTACAGACCTTTGTCTCTTACCAAAAGACTTAGTAGTAGTATGGACAATTTTCTTAAGCATCTCTGTGAATTCCATATCAGAATTAGTATCAGAGTTGGCCTGCTATATCTTTGCCTTCATCTTGGAGGCAGGTTGTGGTGAAGGTACGGGTATTTGCATTTACCCTTAGCTGGCACCTTTCTCGTTGGAGCATCGCCCTTCTCCTTTGCCATTTTTGGCCTATCCTTGGCCACTTTTGGCTAATATTTCTTCTTCTTTTCCTTCAAATGAGAAGCTTGAGGAGTGTTGGATATGGATATTGAAGGTTGAAGCTTAGATCCATCGACATTGGTGGTTTTGGTATGCGCTATCTCTTATGGAATTTTAAGGATTGAGTGGTGAAATATGTGAATTTGGACATGATTCATAGTAGGTTTTGATCGATAAGGGTGCGCAAGCTTTCCCCAAGGAAATTTGTGGATTTTTGAAGATTGAAGGTGAGAGGATTTGAAAATTAATCAGTTAGGGTTCAAGTTGAATAGTGAAGGTTACTACTGATAACTGATAAAACTCGATATTAATTAATTAACTAAATGATTAATGCCTATTAATTGATTAAGTAATCGATTAATTTCATCAAATATGCACATACAAACCCCAATTAATCGATTAGGTGTTCGATTAATTTCAATTAATCGAATGATCAATCAATTAATTACAAACAAACACAACATTTAACACCATTAATAAGTTTATCAATCTATTAGATGTTTGATTAATTACCATTAATCGAATAATCAATTGATTAATTCTCAATAAAAGAATATTTAACACATAATCACTATCTATTAATCGATTAGTTGTTTGGTTAATTTTCAATAATCAATTTCTTAATTGATTATTTTAACATAAAACAACTTTGAATATCTTTTCAGCTATGATAAATCGATTAGCTATTCGATTAATTGACATTAATCGATTATTCTCAAGGTAAAATAATTTTTAACACATTTTTAAACAAAATTTAATCAAACTATTAATCATTTAACTAACTATAAAATGAAATCATTGAAGATTAAAATTGTTCACTTTTCTCATGAAATTTTAAAATAAATTCATAAAAGAAAACTTATTGAAACATAAGCTTTTGTTAAAATATTAAAAAATAAAACACATATATCATATCATGAAAAGCATATTAACATCAAGATGCCTCAAATATATTTTCAATATAAAGAAAGGGTTGAAGATTAAACAAAATTTAATCAAACTATTAATCATTTAACTAACTATAAAATGAAATCATTGAAGATTAAAATTGTTCACTTTTCTCATGAAATTTTAAAATAAATTCATAAAAGAAAACTTATTGAAACATAAGCTTTTGTTAAAATATTAAAAAATAAAACACATATATCATATCATGAAAAGCATATTAACATCAAGATGCCTCAAATATATTTTCAATATAAAGAAAGGGTTGAAGATTGCTTATTCAGGTTTTTGCCACTTGATGTACTAACTCATTTGCCTTCCTCTCTTGAACACCTTGTATTAGCAATGATGTTGATTCCTTGAATTTGTTGCCAATTTTTCTTTACTGCTTTAGTGGTCATTTCCTCAACTACCTCAACCTTGATATATCATTAAAGTCCATTGAGATATCTCCTTATTCTCCTGTCATGAATACAAGTCCTTTTCTTTCTTAGAGAATGGTTAGTATGATCATAGAGAGATTAACTTCTAAATGTGAGATCATACAAAGACAACTCATCATCAAAACATTTTTTTTAGTGAATATAGATGAGTATGCTTAAAGAATTGAGCTCATAAAAATGAAATATATATATATAAAGTTCTCATTTTAAAAAAAAATCTTGAGATATAAATAAGTGTGCATCTTTAATGTTATTTTCCAAAATGAATCTCTAAAGAATTGATTTCTTAAACATTAAGAATCGACTTATATGAGAAAAATATCAAATACAACTTGAATACCATGTTTGGAAATTTGAAATTTCCCTTTAAATGTGTCAATCTCCAACATTGATGTCTTCAAATTTCAAGAATCAAACGTCTTCAAAGTCATTTGTATGTAACGAGAAAAATTTGAAATTTTGATGCAGATGTCTAAAAATTTTTCTTGGAAATATGAATATACATGTTTATAAATCAATTGGTAAATTCGAAAGACAATGTTTGAAAAACATGTATAAATCATTATGTAATCCATTTAGCAATCTGAAAATAAATTTAGAAAATTTTTAAAGAATTATTCGTAATGGATGCTATAGGAAACAAGTATTCATTTCCCAAATATGAATTCATTTAGTAAGCACAAGGGTAGGAATAGATTTCACCATCATTACTCATGTTCCATTGTATAGTTGATTTTTGAGTGCTACTTATTGATTCTTCAGATTTATGGGATTCATCACCATAATCAAAAGTCTGCTTCCTCATGATGTCATTTTGTCTCCATGTATCCATATTCTGGAGATGCAACTTTTTCTAATTTTCTTTCCTACAATATAAATTATTTTCTTTCATGGAATCCAACTCCACTTGGATCTACTTATGGTTAACTTATAAAGATACATATCACATTTCATATGCTCAGAAAATATAATCAGTTTGAGATAATTGAGCACATTGAAATAAATATATCTTTATGCATAAAAGAGATGATTTTCATTTTCAGAAAACATGTATGCATAAAAAATTTGTGCTTCTAAACATTGCTTTTTCCTTTTTTAAGAATATTTGTCAATTAAGTTTTATCAGGAATATATAAATGGAATTTGAAATCAATTGTAATGTTCATTTCTAAAGATACGATGTAAACTTCAAAGATATGTTAAACATGATAATGCTCGACTTTTACCGTTATACCTTTACCTCATGTGGAAGAAGGATTACCTTTGCATATGCATTGCATCTTTAAATTTCTTTTGATATTTGTTTGTAATGGTCACTTAACTGATTTGGACTTTGAAGCATGAGAGATCCTCCTTTTTCTTTTGTTGTCGTCAAGATAGTTGAATGGTATAGTGTGATAGTCCATTCTTGAGACAGACCATACTCTTTGGGCTTTTCTCCATTGCCTCTTATGAATTGCCTTTGATATGTCAACAATGGATGCTCTATGAGTTCTCCTAAATGGTGTAACTTTTACTGATGCACGAGAGACTCTTGAATGCCTAGTTTTCCATGTACCTTGTCCATTCTTCTGAAGATTATTCTGCACATTTGGCACACTGAAAGGATACTTTGGTACCTACTTCATTGCGAGTCTTTGAGCATTAGTTTTATACCTTGATTGTCCTTTAGGAACCCGAATAAATTTATCTCTCATTTGGAGTTTCTTCTCAAATGAAATATTATGTTAGTCGAGTGGAAGAAGTTTATAATCATTGTGCAAAATCTTTTTCTTCCTATTGATAAAATCATTATATTATGAATAAAATCATTTTTCTTGAAATCACAAGAGGAATTAGAACTTTTTACCATTGAAATATTTTGAGCTCTAATTGATGATTCATCAAATTTATAGGTATTGAGCTCTTCTACTTGATTCTCATCTTCCTCTTGTTGTTCTGGGTTCACAAATACATGGAAGTCAGTTTGAATTCTCCTTCAATGCTCTCTGCTTCCATTAGTTCATCGGTAGAGAATTTGCAATTGTCAACATTGATAAACTGTCAATACTTTCAACACAAGGGTCAGATAAATAAGCAGATTCAAGCGTATTGAAAATGTCTCTGACATTAGAGCAAAATTTGATTTTCAAATAATCTTTTTCTAACACAGCATTATATAAATTTTTTATTACTCTAAGATTTAGGAAAATAGCTTCTTTTCATTTTCATTACAATCCTTTATTGGTTTAAAATCAAAATATTTGAAATGATTTTTCTCATATCAAAATCAAGAGTTTTCAAAAATATGGTCATCCAACCTTTCCAATATAAAAACTCAAAATTTTTTAAAATAGGAGGAATGATAAAATTAAAATATTCAAAAAGTATTTCACCGACAAATCCAGCCATTATCTTTTCACTTGAGATTGTTAGATCCTTTAAATAAGTGACCTGCTTTGATACCAAATGTTAGTTCTAGGCAGATATGCTGGATTACCCAAGAGGAGATTGAATTGAGTGTACGGATAACTTTTCAAAACTTTTTGCAACTCTTTGAAAATCTGATAAATGAAAAAAATGAAAAAAAATTGATTTGAGATAGAAAAGAGCTACTAGAAATTGAAAAGGTTAAGAAAGAGAAAAGTTGAACACAAAGATTTATCCTAGTTCAATCATTTCTTAACCTGCGTCTAGTCCTTAACTTCCCACTGAGATTTAGTAGCCTTTACAACTTTAATTTTTATGGCTAATTGAGAACCACCTCAATCATAAGGTTACACTATACTTAGGTGGCTACGCTCTCCCTTAATCAGTATGAGCAAATCCTAACCGTGAATCCCCTTATTCCAAGGTCTGCTCTGAGATAGATGAAGAAATAGAGGGTGAATCTAACTCTAAGATAGAGTGAGTAATAAGACATTGTAGCTCATAATATTTTTCTCTCTCAAAGGAATGATACATTATGAAAGGAGAGTCGAACTTTATGGTAATGATGTTCATATCTTTTCTCTTTCATCCGTCGTTATTCTCTTTCGTTGTCCTTCGTTTCCAACCTCTAAACTTTGAATGCTCTTCTATTTAAAGTTGATCTTCTAACCGTTGAGCATGATTTCTGTTGAAGCTTTCTTCTGTTAAAATTTTCTTCCGTTAAAAATATGATTGTTGAACTAGTTGTTGTAGCCATTGAGACTTCTAACACAAAGTGTCTTTTTGTCATTGAATGTCCGTTGGCTTTAATATCGGTATAATCTTAGTTTGATCTTAAATAGAATCTAAACTCTAAATATTAATCCTGTAAACTCTTCATTTAATTCACATGTTAACTGATAAGAATATAAAGTAAGGATTGATAAAAATAAATTTAATGCTCAAAGATAATCAATCACACTAATGATATGATAACAATGCATTCTCAATCATATAAATTAATATTTGACAGTCAAATCAATGATCAAGTGTATAAAATCAATTCAGTTATAAACACTTCAAGATCAAATAAAGATTCTGCTTATTTTCAAGAATTATATTGTATTAATCGATTACCCAATCGATTAAATTGAATTTATGTGTGAAACAGAAAATAGAGTATCACACTGATCATATTATTCAAACATATATGATGTACCATTATAAAGACAAGTTTCTAAAAAATTTTATAATGAAGATTGATGAGAAACATAAGCATATTATCACTTAATTCAATCATATGTAATTTATAAAGATATGAAATCAGTTTTTAGCTTAAATAGAGAGATATATGAAGTTTCTAAAGTTAATCGATTAATGTAAGTTAATCGAATACCTAGTCGACTAATATCTCTGGAAGAATTGAATCATAAAGTATTTCAACACAGATTAATCGAATAGTTAATATGTTAATGTAAATTAATCGATTAACCAATAGATTAGTATGTTTATATTTGAATTTCATACAATTGATACTTCATTGATTAATCGAATAGTTAACATATTAATATAAATTAATCGATCAAGTAATTGATTAATAGAAATATCTTTTATTCAATAGAAAATCTGTTCTCAATAGATTAATAGATTAACTAACCAATTAATTATAATTAATCGATTAACCAATCGATTAATTGGTTAATCAATTCAATTCCAGAAGGCAAGCTCTTCGACATTAATCGAACACTTAATCAATTATTGATCACTCATTAATCAATTAATTGATATTCCTTTATAACACAAAATATTGCCTTTACATTAATCTAACAATCAATTGACTAATTGATATTAATCGATTAAGTATCATTAATCGAATGACTAATCGGTTAACTCCTTCTTCTTTTCTTTTCACCTTCATTTGAATAAAAACATATTTTCATCACTTTAAAAACACATTTCACATAATTAAACAACTTAATTCTTTATTCTCTTTTAACATTATCAAAACATATAGAATCTAACAGATCTCAGATCAATTTTGGAGAATACTTTAGCACCAGCTAATTGATCTAGAAGATAATCAATTCTAGGAAGAGGAATTTATTCTTGATAGTAATCTTATTCAACTCTCAATAGTCTATGAGCAATCTGAGACTACCATCTTTCTTCTTGACAAATAGTACTGGAATACCCCTTGGCGAGACATTGGGTCTGATGAAACCCTTCTTAAGCAATTCTTTAATCTGCTTCTTAAGCTCTACCATCTCATTAGGAACCATTCTGTAAGGGGCCTTGGATATTAGTCTTGCTCTAGGTACAAGGTCAATCACAAACTCTACTTCACATTATGGTGGTAGTCCTTTAATGTCTTTGGGAAATACTTCAAGAATTCACTAACCATTGGAATGTCATGAATCCTTTCATCAACCTCATCTTGCACTGAGAAGAATACTACATACCCTTAACAACCCCTGTGTAGGCATTTGTTCACTTGGGTCTCAGTTATAAAGTTTAACTTAATGTCAGTACAGGAACTCATTTCTATCTGAGAAAGGATTAGGGTTTTGTTCTTGCAGTCAAGGAGTACATTTTGGGAAGACAATCAGTTTAGACCAATAATAACATCAATACCATGGAACGACATGCATATAAGGTCTCATGTAATGCAACAATGCTCATACTGGATAAAATAGTTCAAACATGCATGTTCAGTAATTACTCTAGAACTAGTAGGAGTAGAAATGCACATACCATATAGCAGAGTACTGATAAGGAGACCTCATTGCCCAGCACAGTTATATGATATGAATGAATGACTAGCACCTGAATCAAACATAGCATTCACAAGGCAATCATTAACTATGATCGTACCTTGTATCATATCAGGTGACTACTGTGCCTCCTCTTGAGTAAGGGCAAATACTCTTCCTTGTGTCTGTGGTCTCAACCCCCCAATATTCTGCGAACACTCCTTGGAAAAATATCATAATCTGCCACAGTTGTGAAATATATTTTGACCTACTAAGCATGGCTTGTTCCCATGATTCCTTCCATAATTATCACATTTTCTTGGTTGAGACTGGTAGCTTATGCCTTCTTGCCTTGCTCCTATTTGAAACCCTTTTCAAACTTTGAGCTATTCCACTTCCTATTGAAATTGTTCCCCTAACTTGAGGTCCCTATTAGACTGAATTTAACTACTGAGCCCTTATTATTCTGGACTATTCGGGTTGTCATTATGATTCAAACTATTCTCAGTGAAACGACTAGCCTCTACTGCTTTATTAAACTTTTGTAATTATCTAAGAGTAATCCTTTCTTTCATGGTTAAATTCAATCCTTTAATCAGCTTTTTCATTGTCCACCTCTCATTGTTAACTTGTCTAAGGTAGGTGGAATAATGGGAAAGGCGGATGAACTTTGCTAGATACTCATCGAATAGTTCCCTCTCACCCTGATTTAAGGTTAGGAACTCTTCTTCCTTCTCATCTTGGATAGAAAGGGGAAAATACTTCTCATAGAAATATTCTAGGAATATCTCTAATGTAATCAGAGTCTCACAGGCTTGCAGAATAATTTATGTGTTTGTCTACTATCTATCAGCTTCCTTCTCTAGCTTATAGATATCCATATGAGCTTTATACTCTAATAGGCAATTCATAACTTTAAAAATCTTCTCTAGACGGTTGACCTGTTCTTCTATAGCTTGCACATCAAAAGAAGGAGGATTATGTTCATAAAACCTTATGATCTATGATGGATGTCTCTTGGCTCTATAGTAGGTCTTGCCTATCTCTCAAGCGGTATCTGTTCAGGTATTGGCTGTGGCCCTGTGGCTACTTGTACCTCAGGCTGCCATTGCATAACCAAGCATAACATCCAATACATACAAGTTTAGGATAGTTTACTACTTTATTGCTTTATTTTCTTTTATTCTTTTCCTTGTCATCTTTCCTTGCTAAGTGGCTGCCTTCTTGAGTCCATAAAACAAAGCCTAAACATCACATATTCATTCATTCATCATGATCCAATTCAACTAACATATAAGGACATTGAACTTAACCTAATCAATTAACCCCTAACTTTCTTAATTTATGGTTAATTGTGTTATCCTTTGAATTAATTTGTGCCTTGACTTTACCCTACACAATTTCACCTTCTGAATCCATTTATGAGCTTAGAATTATAAAATTCTAGCTCCTACACCAATTCTAGACAGAACTTAATAGCACTATTAAGAACTTCCAAATATTCTCATTTTGATTCCAATTCTTCCAATACTTGTTTTTCTACTTAATCCCACACAATTTTTCATTTTAAAACCATTGGAAGCATCAAAATTATGAAATTTAATCACTATTTATGTATGTGAATAGTAATAGAGAAGATTTAAAAATTATAACTTTCAATTCTAATGCTTCCAAAGTTCCAAACCTATTCAATCCCACACAAAATTATCAATTGGATTCAATGGAAGTATTAGATTATTGAAATTCATTATTCTTGATCCTGTACAGTAGGCGGTAGAATATCCTCTTCAATGGTAAAGTCAATAACACAATTCAATTCAACAACCAATCATTAATTCTAGCTCATCTATGCATCAATTTCATGGTTCTAACTTAATTTTCCTCTTCCTCCTTTAACTTTGAATTTTGAACAGCAAGGATTTCAAGGGAGTAATCCATTTTCCAACCATTAAAACCTAGGTTTTATCCTTCCAAAATACTTACAAATAAACTAAGAAGGATCTCTTACCTTAGGTACTTGCTTGGGTGGCTTCTCCTTGATCTTATTTTGAGTTCTCTCTTTATTTTGGCATGGTTTCCCAAAGGGTCCTCTAGGTGAGCAAAATTGTGAAGGAGGAAGGGGGTATTTATAGTGAAATTTCAAGGCTCCTTGGACTAATCTACCCCTCTTTCAACTAATTATTACAATACCTTAATGTTGAATCTCATTAGGTGCTTAATTCCTTATTACCATTAACTTAATTCTTATATTATTTTAATATAATTCCACATGTTCTAAAACTCTTCCTTTCTTGTTTGTCTTTCAAGTCTTGCACATGGTGTGGGTCCCACCAAAAATATCTTACATGCCACTTAACCTTATCTCTTGATTTTCTTGATTTCTTTCTTTTTAAAATTTTTTAAAATATCCTAGAAAATTCATCTAGCCACATGATAAATTTATTGGCCTCTTGGGCCTTAATGTGACGACATATTGGGCCTAAATTAGGCCCAATTGGCTAATTGGTATAAATCCCAAGGAGTTCCCTATACCGATACACTTAAATTATCCTGATTTTTAAGATAAATTCTATAGAGCTCTTTTAATGATTCTAAATTTTTTATAAATTCATTCTAATATAAAATGAATTTCTTGCAAAGTCTCATAATTGTTTGAGACTCAGAAGTCCTATAAAAAATTCATACATCTTTTTTAAATATTTTATCGGTATCATTTTTTACCTTAAATTCTATAATTAATTCTACAGGACTCTTTTTTTATTTTTGTCAGTTTTATAAATTTTTATATTAATTATAAGAATTTAATATAAAATTTTATTTAATTCTAATGTCTAAAAGATACTGTACTAATTTTTAAACTTCAAAAATTAATATTAATTTATTAAGACCTCAAATCAAAATTTTGTGTTACGTTACACTGATCAGAATAATTTTCTCTATTTATTGGTAAAATTTGGGGCCAAAATATTTCCAGGAAATCTTTGGCCTTTTCTAGTTTAACTTTCCATAATTGTCATTTTACCTATGAACTCTTAAAAATTACACTTTAGGCCCCAATTTTTATAATTACACTTAATGACCCAAAGCTTATGTCTACTTTCATTTTGCACCATTGAACTTTTAGCATTTTTACTTTAGTCCCTTTTCTTTATACCCTTTCTACTCATTATCTTTCTTTTTGTTTATTGTCACATTCCCTTCCAAACATCTTTCCTGTATTAGTCTTTTACAGATAGGGAAAAATTAGGATATGACATTTCTACCCCTTAAAATTACCTTAATCAAACTATCTTGGATATATCTCCTTTTTATATCCTTTTCTATTTTATGACTAAGGCTTGGGGTATCTATCTACTCATACTTATGGACAACTCACTATACTGAACTTGTGAGTAGTGTCCATTTATTTCATATTAAACCCTCTTAAACTTTACTATACTTTGGGGTTTTTGTTAGCTACTTGAAATATGTTTCTATATATCTATCTCTTTCTTTCTATACCTTTCTTCTCATATAGTTTCTCTGTTTGGAACTGATACAAGGGATAAAAAGTCCCTTATTTCCTTTCTATTGATCACTTATGTTATTCTTTGCTCATTCTATTCTCTCTTTCTCAGTATACAATCACTCTTTCTATCTTTATGACTCAACATTGTACTTACCAGTGGGTCACCCATCTTTAGACTTCTCTGACCTGAGCATCTGTTAGTTAAGCGTGTTGTTGGGTTAGGGCTAGGTTATATTTCATATGGCTATAAGCCTTAACATTCTCTTTCTCATAGAGATGTGTTCAATCTTTGCTCTACTGATGACTATCATTTTAATTATCAAACAAAAAACTAAGTTAAATCACCTATATTCTTTTTATGTTTTTGAGACCCAGCAAATTGCTTAGGAAATCTTAACAAGTAAGGCTCCCCAGCAACAACACCATTTTAATAACTAAATTATTTAGCAAATATGTATCTAGTCGTGACTAAAATTCACATAAACTCTTAGAAAATCACAGGCAATTAGTCGTGACTCAAAAAGACAAAACACTAAATTCACAGAAAAACTAAAACACCTATATTCTTTTTACATTTTTTAGGCCTAGCAAATTGCTTAGAAAACCTTAACAAGTAAGGTTCCCCAGCAATGACACCATTTTGATAACTATCATTTTAATTATCAAACAAGAAACTAACCTAACCAATAGTAAAGTGAAGCTAACCTAGGTCAATTCACAAGGAGCCTAAATGGATGCTAAAGTTCCTAACTAATCCAATGAGCCACAAATTAACAAATTAATTAGATGAATTGTGATATGAGATATTGAATAATTTCTAAATGTAAATCCTATGCTACTATTTATGATTTTAAATGTTAATGATGATGATGTGAATTAATGACAAGTATGTTCCCTTGGAGATTACCTTACCTTCATTATCCATAGAATATGAGTAGTTAGTTGAATTAGAATATGTTAGCTAACAACTCACCAGCTAAATCTCAATCAAAGCTACAACTCGCAGACATTGATTAGAGAAATATGAATCATTCAACTCGAGAGGCTGAAGAAGATGAATTAAATAGATGCAACTGTACTCTGCTATAAAATTGCTCTAATTAACCACAGCCATGCCCAACTAGTTTAAGGATGAGAATCAATCAAAGCTCAATTAAACATAATCAGGAAATCCAACTCAGTTCCCTAATGTTCATTATCTATAACTCTAATTGAATCAATAAAACCAAAATTAACTATATCAACTCGATACAATTAAATATGAATTAAAGACAATTAAAATTCTCTATTTTATATCAAGGATTTTGGTTCAGTATCATCTCTAAGAGAGCATAATGGATCCAGCCTTCCCTTGTTGTCAAGACCTCAACAACAGCAGTAAATCCAGCAGCAGTCATGGTAAATATAAAAGGAGAATATGAAGATAGAATATTAAAGTTGCTCTAGTTCTCCTGCCCAAAATAGAGCAAAAGTGCAGATGAAGAGAGAGAATGGAGATATGGAGTGAGGTGTACAATCTGTGATGGATTCAAAAAAATGGAATAGATTGAATGACGCTGACAGAAGGTGGAATGAATGGACGATCCCATAGCAGTACGTGATATGTGGGATATATAGAAGTGTGGAATGAGGGAGCTGAGGTACGTGAGGTATGTGAGCTGTCTAGAAGTGAATCACTCTTTCCCAACATGTGCATGCATCTCCTCCTACCTTCTCCCATGTGATTTCTATTTAGCAGCTCTTGAATTCATGGATCAATCCTTTATAACTATAATCCCTATGTGCCATCACATGCTGCTACCAACTCCCTTTCTTTCTTTGTCTAGCATGTGTATGAATAAAAACTCCCTTCTAGTATGTTCGTTTTGCATTCTATTCTCATTAATCTTTCCATCTCAGCTATAGTAGCAAGTTGACTTGGTAATTAGTGAGTATTTTCCTAAAATGGGAATTTAAAAGATACAAATTATTTATCTAATAAGATAATATGACCAAAATTATATCAATTAATTCCCCATTATTCTCATTTTATTTTATTACATAATTTCTCATCATATTAGTAAATGGGGACATAAATCAATAATAAAACTCTCTTTAAACACACTAAAATCAATACAAATAAGAGTTTATCATCTACCTTAAACCCTCTTCTCTAGGTCTCTCTAGCCTTTTAATCTTTTTATCCTCATCTGAAGAATCTATCTGCTCATACTTCTCTATTATCAAAACATATAGGGTTCTCTTCTCTATTCCTCAGGAATACTTCTACAAAACTTTAAATATCAGCACTCAGAATTGAACTTGGACTCTGTTTCATTTAAGGAAAAACTAAGTTCAGTGTGTATATAATAGAGGCTATCTGGGGAAGATCATTATAAATACTTTCTCTGAATGAGTTATTCAACTCGTGAAGCTTCCTTATTTTAACTTTGTCCTTCGTAATCATCTTTCCAGATAGATACTGCATTGTACTCATATCTTCATGGCTCATTACTTTCCTTAGGCTAAGTCTACTATAACCTTGGGATCTAACTGCGATCTACCTAAGCCTCTTCAAAATCTAACTATGACCTTGGAGCCATGTTAGGATCTAACTGCGATCCCCCATAATCCTCTGTGATTATGTTGTACTGTATCATTGTAATATCCCTAATTTTTTGTACTGATTTGTGTGTACAATTTGTACATAATATATG
Source organism: Leucaena leucocephala (assembly GCA_037074615.1). Taxonomy (NCBI): domain Eukaryota; kingdom Viridiplantae; phylum Streptophyta; class Magnoliopsida; order Fabales; family Fabaceae; genus Leucaena; species Leucaena leucocephala. The sequence continues at coordinate 10,691,588 of CM073549.1, forward strand.
TGAGATTTTCTAAGAAAAATGTGGTCATTTATGTAAAGAAAGGGATTGAATTGAAAAAGGAAGAAAATGCAAGGACTTAAGTGAAATTATGAAAGTTTCAAGGCCAAAAGAGAAAGTAGACAAAAATGTGGGGTCTTTAAGTGTAATTTTAGCCAAATGTGAGGACATAAGTGTAATTTATGAAAAGTCAAGGGGCAAAAGTATAATTATGAAGAATTTGGACCGAAAAAAGGCCAAAAATGGCCAGAGTCAGATCAGACCCAAATTTTACTAGTAGATAAAAAAAATTATTCCGGTTAGTTTGACCTGACACAGAATTTTGATTTGAGGTCCCGAAAAATTGATATAAATTTTGAAAGTCAGATAAAATTATTACAGTATTTTTTAGACCTCAGAATCAGATGAAACTTTATAGTAAATTCCTACAATTAATATGAGAATTTATAAATTTGACAGGATTAGAAAAGGAATCCTATAGAATTTTTAATGAAATTTACAGTAGAATAAAATACCTGATAAATACCTTCGGGAGAGGTTTCTTTGGATTTATGCCATAAAAGTAATGGACCTAGACAAAGGCCCAAAATGGCATCCCAGAGGCCCAATAAGGTACCTGAGCAGCATGTGGGCCAGTATCCAGAGGAACCCCGAAAAAGTACGAAATTACAAAAATGCCCCTGTGTTGTACCAAGGAGCAAGAGATGAATGGAGGGCATTTTGGTCATTTTAGATAGGCCAAAACACCTAGGCAGGTACAAGAAGAGTTAGTTAGAGTCAGTATATGCTCTGATAAGGTACAAAGGGGTGTGAAATGACAATTATGCCCTTAGGGTTAATATAGTGCAAGAAAGGGCACCAAGGGTATTTTGGTCATTTCTCAAGGGATCTGTAATTAAGTTTAGACTCAGTATAAGAATGTCAATGGTAGAAAGAATCCGGATACTAGATTTAAGGTCAGAAAACATATTATGGAATATCAGAAAAATTAGATTTAGAAAACAATCTGGTTTTTAGAAAATCGGACTGAGCCGGTACCAGATTGGACTAGAATTTTTCCAGAAGCTTCCTCCCTCTACAATTTTGCCACATGGGCATATGAGGTGTCCTTCATGATGTCATGGAGATGATGTCATCATTTCTTGGTGGGCAAGACAAGATTCAAGGTGCAATATTGGCTATTAGATCAAATAGTACACAAAGTGATCTTGGCCATTCATTTTCCATGAAATTTTCTATAAATACCCCCACAAATCTGCACCTTCACGCAAGACATGAGACACCATGGGGAACCTCTTGCAAAATGAAAACTTAAGCCAAGACAAAGAAGAATTCAAGGGACAAAGTTCAAGCAAGCTAGAGATTAAAGGTAAGCAATCTATCATAGCTTATTTTTCTTTGATTTGGGAGCTTGAACTTAGGGTTTTCATGGAAGAAAGTTGAGTTTTCTCTAAGGTGTATATGCTGTCCAAAACCTTAGATGAAAGGAGAAAGAAGAAATTAAAGTTAGAATTATGAGATTAAAGCTTAAACAAGCTAGTTAGATGATTGGTTGTTGAATCAAGTTGATGTTCTTGACTTTGCCATGGATGAACCATTTCAGTTTGCACTGTTCATGATAGAAGGAGATGGAATTTCAATGATCTAATGCTTCCATTGAGTTTATATGATGATTTTGTGTAGGATTGGATAGGTTTTGAGCCTTGGAAGCATTGGAATTGAAAGTTGTAATGTTTAAAATTCTTCTCTATTACTGTTCACTCGCATGAACAGTGATTGGAATCTCATGATTTTGATGCTTCCAATGGTTTTAAAATGAAAATTTGTGTGGGGTAAAGTAGAGAAACAAGTATGTGAAGCATTGGAATCAAGATGAGAATTTTTGGAAGAATTGTGTATATTTTTCAAATCTGTACAGAACAATGCATAAGAGCTGGAATTTCATTATTCTAAGCTCATAAATGGATTCAAAAGGAGAAATTGTGTAGGGTAAGGTCAAGACATCAATTGATTCAAAGGCCAAGGCAATTGGTAAAAGTTAGAGGAAGTTATGTTAGTTAAATGTTCAAGAGAGATAGTCTTGAATAATGCTTGAGTTCATGGTCCTAATGAATTATGTGATGAATATGAATGTAATTAGGACCTTGCAATATCCAAGAAGATGTTGAGAAGTGGTTGACCGAAAGGTTTCATGGTTGGAAAGCTTAGGGAGCAAGTGGAAGAATAAGGAAGAAAGCTTAAGTTCAAGGTAGTGGACTTATCTCTTTATGTGCTTGATGTGGTATGCTTATGTGTCGACATGTATATGATATTTGAATGATGTTGTGACATGAGAAAAGATGTTGAATATGTTATGAAGAACATGTCTCCCATGGCCATGCATTTTTATGAAAAGTATATAGCATGATGGCATGTCACTAATTAAAGAAAGTTTAATGAAATTACATATCATGCATTAGCATCATCTTGCATATTTAAGTGGTAATGTTTGCTACTAAGATTCCCTAGAATCTCACCCTCCCACAACCAACCAATTTAGGTCAAGCATGATGGAAAATGTATGCATGGAGAATAGCTAAAAAATGGAAGAAAGAAAGCGAAGTAATTGATGTCATAGCATGTGCTATGAATTTCCATGATGTATGTAATATGCCATTATATGTAAATAAATGTATTAAATAATTATGGCATAACCCCATGATGTATATGAATGTATAAGATGCCAAAGAAATGGTTTATACATGCTGGAATAATTATTGGGAATTAAAGAAAGGAAACTGAAATAGTAAAAACATGGGTCCTGAAGCAGTTGTGTTGTGGCTTCAGTTTAACCTAGTAAATGAAGGAATTAAAGTATGAAATTTTATGAGCAATTATAACACATCCAGAGCTTTAAATTCATAGGTAACACGCCTCAATTGGGTGTGTATATTAATAGAAACGAATTTCCAAAATTAAGAAACAAAATCTGGAATTTTTAGAATTTGCCATATGAACAGAAAAAAGTAACGATTTAACTGTATCAATTGGCAAGGTAAATGTCCAGATTTATATTTTTCCCATAAATATTTATGAAATATGTTAAATTAGAAATTTGGATCACCTCTATACGATTTTTCTACAATTAGTTATGAATTTTTAAAGTTGAACTGTCAATCTGGAAATTACATAATGAACAGTACCCGAGAGTAAGTTTTAAAATTTTTAATTTTTGGGCCAGCGTAATGCTTCCGCTAATCAAATACGCTTCCGAATAAGAACTCTGAGAGGGTAAAAGTAGGATGTTCTAATCATCATCTCTATAAGATCTTAAAACCAACAGGCTAAGTTATAAGGTTAACCACTTCCACTTGTTGATAACTTAATAAATAAATTTTTTTAAGAATAAATACATCCAGCATCCCATATTATTTATCGAGACTTTACTTATTTCCTCTCTTACTTAGGAGTTTCTTCTCATCTTTCTTACTCTATTGTGGCTTACCATGGACTGTTGCCTTATGCAATCATAGCCTAACTGTTGGAAATTGTGCCCTAGGGGCCAATCATTATATCAAGTTATCACATTATTTGCACATTTACTGTGATGACCATCCTTGGATAACTCATGATCTTATCCTAAATGTCCCTAGTCGGTCATCTATGCGGGAGCAGAGATGAAATAAGACTAGTATGACTTTGAAGATATATAGAGATATAAATCAAAGTCATAGGCATATGTAAGAGTACAGGGTGCTGGACCGACACGCTATGAGAGAGCTGCATAGGTTAAGTCAAAAGCTTCTCTCATATACAAGCCATGTCACTATGCCCTTTGACCTGAGATCATCATGGATTCCTACATAACAAACGCTCAGCTTTGACCTAGTCAAAAGTCACTTTTGACCGAGTGATCATAAAGTCTATGTTCGGGCTTAGTGGTTTTTCATGTGGAGGAATGTGAATGGTCAAGATGGAATTTGTCCCTCACATTCGTAGAGAGATATTACTGGGCCCCTCGATGAGTGAGTCTGAGAAATGTATGGCCATACTGGAATGGAAGGGTAGTTCTATTATTATAGTCAGACTGCTCAGGGATTGAGAAAGTAACGGTCAGGAATAGGAGGATGACATTCACCATGCCTCATCCATGTCCAAAATATCGTGTGACAAAAGGGACGTGATATGGTTGTATGAAAGGTAACATCGTTCATCGATCCTCATATGTTTTGGGTAATCATAATGTCTTGCTAGAGGCCACTTATGACTTGTGGGTTAGTATAGTAACTGGCCCACTGCCAACTTCATATGGGCCTACAGGGTCGCACACAAAATAACCCAACTCGAGCTGTGATGTCCAGGTTCATTGAATCTAAGACATGTCTTGATTAAATGAATAATCTAGGGTGAATTTATATATTTTATATATATATAAATTTGTATTTATATATTATATATAATATAAGAGATATTTGCAAGATTTAATTTATAAGGATAAATTAAATCTCTATCACTTTTGAATTTAAATGGATATGATCTATTTGAATTTGAAATTCAAATTGATAAGATATCTCAAATTTGATTTATGAGAATAAATCAAATATAATTCTGTCTTATCTTTATTAAATAAATAGGTGATTTAAATCTGTGGGATGGATTTAATAAAAACCGTATTTATTTAATTAGTTACTTATCAAATTATGCAATATATGATATTGTATTAATTTTAGAATTAATATAAGATTAATTCTGAAGCCCAGCCCAATTAGAAGCCCGATAGCATCCTATATATTTGACATTAGGAGCTAGGGTTCTAGAGACAGACACAACTCACAAGAGAAAAAGGGGCAAAGAGAGTGCAAAAGGTTTGCAGATAAGAAACTACCAGAATAGAGATGGTGAGGACGGAATCTTGAGAAAACCCTAGAGGGACAAGAGGCTCTAGCACGTCGTTCGTGGTTGGAACGCTATTCGTGTGGATACCGGTAGAGGAAGCCGATCTGAGTTGTCGACTTCTTACGAATGAGAAAATAGCACCAGGTACGATGAGGTCGGGACCAGTTGACACAGAGGTCAAGACCAAATTGGCTTCTGAACGTCAGAAATCCGAAAAGAGACTACAGGTCACAACTAGAAGCAGAGGAAGTCGCGACGGCAAACTCCAGAGACTACAGGTCGCGACTAGTAGCAGAATAGGTCACGACTTAAAACTCCAGAGGCGACAGGTCGCGACTAGAAGCTGAGTAGGTCGCGACTAACAACTCCAGAGGCTATAGGTCACGACGAGAAGCTGAGTAGGTCACGACTGAAAGTTCCAGAGGCGAGGAGTTGCGACTAGTGGATACGGAGGTTGCGACTAAAGCTTGAATACGAAGGTAACACTTCTTTCTCCTTGACTTAAACACGTTCGGTAGATCCTGGCTGGGAATGGAAAAATTTTTAAAGTTAATTTCCGCTGCGTGTCTTCCAATTCCCTTCACTAACCACCTGCCATTACTTTCTATTGCGATGGCCATATCATAACATCTCATCTGAATTTGTGCTTTAACTACGAGCAATCTGTATCTGAACTATGCTCTAACTGAGAGAAATTTGTATTAGATCTAATTCTTATCTAAAGAGTGATCTGAATTTATTTGAATCTAGCTCTATCTAAGAGCCACTTGTTCATATCTAACTCATATCTGAAGAGTGGTCTGAAGTAATCTCTTTACTATTGTTTGTTGTTCTTTCTGTATACAATTCTTTTTGATAGAGTTATGGCACTGCCACCCTCTTGGTACTTGCTGTAACCCTAGCATAAGAAATGGCCCTGAGTATTATATTCACAAGCCTCTAGAAATACCTGAGTAACCTCCAGTCATACTATAACTAATTGTCATATTGTCATTGAGTGTCCCACTCCCTAAGACTGTCCATCATCCTGGGTACATTCCTATTACTTTATCATTACCAAGTTAAATTATCTAATTGCATGTTGTATGGTATGCAAGCAACATAACTTTCTCATCATATATACTCTACCTTGCATGTACTGTGAAAAGGGAGTATTCATTCATCATAGCATACTCTAACATGCGTGTCATCATATGACAACTGCAAGGAGAGCAACTATTCATCATAACTTATGGCAACATAATGCCATATCATAATCATATAATTTTCTCAACCTTTCATCATATACACACTGCAATTAAACAACGAACTAGATAAAACTTAAAGCATTCTTTTCCTTTATCACATTATTTGCCAGATCCTGATCATTTATTAAGGAACCTAAAATAACTACTTATCTAACTTAGTGATAAGACACATTTTGTATATGGTTTCTATGATAATTTTGAGAGTTTTATAATAACTTTACCATTCATTTCATGCCTAACTTGTGCTTTTGTGTTAATACATGATTGTGCGGGGCAATATGCTAATTAAAAAGTAAAATGGTAAATTAACCTTCCAAACTGCATATATTCTGTTATTTACTGATTTGGACTTTTACAGTGAGCTTTTATATTGAATTGCAGGCACTTTGGAAGAGAGCAAGGACCAGGAAAGAAATCATAAGTCAATGAAAGTGGAATCACGCTTCTGTGCTATTTAGTCACAACCAAAGAGTCCTCAGGTCGCGATGAAACATCCTTCTTTACAGCTCCTCAGAGTACACCTGCGGAAGCTACTTTAGCTTAACTTAAGTCCAGAGATTGAACTTTTACTCCTAAGTTCCTTATTCCGAACCTTTACTTTGAGAACTAATTTCTCACCTTCTACACATCCAAATGAGGCTTAATACCTATCCACGGAATGCCCCAGATGTGTACTACCGGCTCACTAAATCTCGTGGCCAGACTCCTCCGTTTACTAGGTCAAACTGAGGTCAGAACACTGCTGCCTTAGGACCTGCGAATTTCCCCTTAATTTACCATACATAGATTGAATATGCCAAACAATATTTATCATTGAATAACATCATGTCATACAACAAGGCATACACAACAAGACATATACATAATCTTGCTATCTCTATTACATCTCTTTCTGCCTAAACTCCGGCGGCATAACCGCTACGCTTTATCTGTACAAAGAACTGAACCGTACTGATTCGGTAATTCCCTCATAAGAACTACCATTCTACATAGTACCCAAGAAAGACTAGATGAACCGGCTAGGTCCACTCACTTCTAGCCTCCTTAGACAGCACTACGTACACAGTACTTATCATATACTGATGTTCAGTCTTTACTTCGGCAGCATAACGGCGTCTCTTAGCATTCTCAAAATCCACTTCAGCATAACCTCCCTGTAATGGGTTATGTGTAGGGATGAGATTCGGGGGAATCTCAGTAGCAACAATCATAACAATATATGTAATGCAGAGTGACAGTGCTTGCTTGTGATTGTGTACAGATAAGTATGCTGCGTGCTTCCATGCTTAATAACATATGATCATAACATTATAGCAGAGCTTCAGACATAACATATAAGACAACAATCCAACCAAACAATAGCACAACAAATCACAAAGCCATTACATAGAAGCTAGGATTAGTTACTACCTGGCTAGCTTAGCAGAACCTTACTATCTCTATTTTGCTTCCAGCTCCGCCAGAACTTCCTTTCTTCCTTTCCTCCTTTCTCTCTTCCTTCCTTCTCCTTCTCTCTCTTCTTTCTCTCCCTTCTCCTCTCCATGCGTGAATGGAAATGAAGGCAAGGGGGTATTTATAACCTCCTCCAATGGCAATATTGTAATTTCCAGGAACTCTGATCCTGCGGTCCTGGTTTTTCCTGGATTTTCCTATTTTATTTAATTCCTCCTTTACTGCATCACCATGCCACCTCAGCAGGACACCTCAGCGCCACATTTATCACATGTCTGAAATCCCTGGACACCTCAGCAGCTGACTCAGCATACTGACTCAGCGGTCCAGTGTCTTGCCTCGTAATACGTGCCCTCAGCTTTATCTGCTTTCTCCAGACTAATGCCATGTGGCGCCTGGAAGAGACCTTGCATGCTTCCCAATGCTATCCAGATAAGTCCCAGACTTATCTGATCACCTCCTCAGTTTTCGTGCTAACCGAGTAACTTTACTCTACTGAAAGGTTACTGAATCATCACTCTAATGCCAGTGGCATCTTGTGGGTCCCATGAGGATACCTTATCAGTCCATCTCATGGTCTCCAGATAACCTTTCCTATATCGGACCTCCTACCTCCGGTCTAACTCTAACCGGGTAACTATCTCCTTTGGACCTTCTCAACTCATGGCCCATACGCTTGGCACTACTTTAGTCACTAGTCGCGACCTGATCATCATCTCATCGCGACATAACACTTATGTGTACAATAGTCGCGACCACAACATCCTTTAGTCACGACCATAACAGTTTTTCATCGCGACCATATCACTTTTTAGTCGCAACCAGGCTTATTCTACTCATTAGTCGCGACACCACATACATATCCGTCACGACCAATCCTCTCTGCCAATATTAGTCGCGACCACAATACACTCTCGTCTCGACCAACTTCTTTATCATCGTGACCTAACGGGTCAACTCTTGAACCTTTGACCTTTACATCATCCCCAAATGGCCATTTACCCCTTGGGACTTCCACTGTTTACACATAAGTCCCCGTACCTTTACTTACTCGTAGCTCAGTCCCTGAAACTCTTTATGTTCCTCTGGGACTTCTGCTAGAAAGGGGTGTAGTAGCCTCTTAATCTTAGGCTATCTCTGCATCTCTAGGCCTGAAAATTGGGATGTTACATTTCTCCTCCCCTTTAAATAAATTTCGTCCCCGAAATTTAATCAGTACCATAGCCAAATTAACTTAACATCTGGCAAAGTATCTTATCATAACTTTACATCTCTTCGTAACATGCTTATCTTTCTCTGGGTCAACTCAATCAGAGTTGAAATCTACTTTTCTCTTATGGATCACTCACTGCACTTATGAGCAGTGTCCATTTCTTTCATATGAAATTCTCTCGAATATTACTGTATTCAGGAATTTCTTCTAACTACTCATCATACTTTTAGCATTTATCTCTTATTACTTCTCTTAATATCTCGCAGACTGCTTTAACATCTGCAACATTCCATCTTTCTATTTATATAATCAAGCGTTCTCATCATTCTTAGCACCTTAACTTCCTACAGAGAGAGGACTTACGCAGCTATTCTTTCTTTACTTTGCTGCTAAATGAAAGCACCTACTCTAACATCCATAATGCCTGGCCAATATACTGCAGTCATACTAAGTCCCCGTACCTTTACTTACTCGCAGCTCAGTCCCTGAAACTCTTTATGTTCCTCTAGGACTTCTGCTAGAAAGGGGTCTAGTAGCCTCTTAATCTTAGGCTATCTCTATATCTCTAGGCCTGAAAATTGGGATGTTACATGCGACCTATAATTCTTCTGGAAAATTCTCAATGTTCATAGGTCGCGACCACAACAAGGATATGGTCGCGACTAAAATGTGAAATCATTGGAACTACGTGTTTTGAATTAGGTCATGTTGTTATAAGAAGAGACGGAGGCTGCCGTCAAGGAGGAGGCTTGTTTTTGGACCTAATTAGGTTAAGAAGCAGTACTCGAGCACTCTCTACACACTTTCTCCATATCTTTCATCTTTTTACACATCTCTACACCCTTCACCCTTCATCTCTTCATCGTTTCTTCATGGCATCACATCTGAACAGAGATTACAGTGCAGTAGAAGTCATGAGATGCTAAACCTTTAGTCTCTTGGTGATGGATCTAACATCTTGAGCTCACGGACTGAAACGGGGAGTTTTTACTGTTCTAATTTGTATTCCTTTACATGTCATGATTGCTGCTAGATCTAGGGTTTTTATTCTATGTTTGAGGATTGAATATCGATTGATCATTCTCGAATTAGACTGTCGTATTTGATTTTGGATAATTTGAATGTTTGCTTTCAATAGAATATTTCGGTTTCGATTTTAAGAAAGTTGGGTTATTTTCAGCGATCATTGCAAATCAATTTAATTACTTGAAATCTAGGGTTTTCGATTGACGACCACTCGAGGGCGTTCTCATTATCTAGGGTTGATTACACGCTAAGTGGTTTCTAACAGTTCACTAATAAGTTCTTAAACTAACTTTAATCAAAAGTGTTTAAGGAATATTAGGGTTCTGGACTCAATCGATCGATTGAGGTTTTTCTTTGAGACTTAGTGATTTAAAACTTCGATTTAGTATAAGAGCAAGGATAGATAAGTTTTCATCATCAAGAGTCTACCATTACATATTTCTTCAACAAATCAACTATTTTCTTCTCAATCAAAAATCCAAAAATATCTACTTTTCTGCACCTTTATTTTATTGCATCAAGCACTCAAAACCCTAAAACCATTTTTACTACTACTCCGGTTTACCTATGATTTTGACATCAAATTTGCTAGGTTTCTAATAAAAAGGCTCCTTGAGAAGAACGATAGGGTTGTGCCTTATACTACATTATATTGGGTGCAATTAACTTTATTTTGATGGCTCAGACTACGATAATTTGAGAGCTTACTCATCAATGGCGCCGTTGCCGGGGAGCCAAGTAATTGGTTCCCTAGTAATTGTTTGTCAATTCTATTGCCTACCTGAGTCATTTTCCTTGCTTTTCATTGCATTTTAGTTTTTAGTAGTTTTTAACTTGCATTGCATACTGCATCTTTTTCTGACTTTCTGCAGAATTAGTCTCTGTGACTGTGAGTCACGACAATTACTCTCTGTCACTTGTAGTCGTGATGTAAACTACTTTGAGTCACGACCATATTGCTATCTGTGATATCTGACTGCTCTCTACGAAAACCAGTCGCGAAATTCAAAACTTTTAGGCACGACTACAGCTCTCTGTAATTTTGGGTCGCGACTAAATACTCTTGAGTCGCAACTTACTGAAAATTTTCTGTTGTGCAACTTTTGAATCTAAATCTGATTGTTTACATTGATTATTCTTGATTGTTTCTGCATTGCATGCGTAAAAGAACTGAACCATTAGTGCCTTTTGAACCTAAAATTGAGAGAAAACTTAGGAAACTAAGGAGAGAATTTAGGGAATTTAGAGAAGAAGAAACAAAATCTAGTTCCTCCTCTAGTATTCTAGAGTTTGAAGCTGAACTAAATATGTCTAATCATAATGGGCATAATGGGCATGGAGAGAATGAAATGAATGTAGAAGATAATAGAGTATTAGGGAAATAAATAATTCGCATGTGAATTATGATCCTAATGGTTTCTATACTGAAGAGGCTAATTTTGAAATTAAAGGAGCTTTGATTGCAACCTTACCTACATTTCATGGTTTTGTAGGAGAATGTCCACATAGGCACTTACAAACCATGCACATGATCTGTTCTTCAATTAAGCCTCCAATGGCCACTTTGGATGATGTCTTGAGGAGGTGTTTCCATTTCACTTTAGAAGGGAAGGCTAAGGAGTGGCTGTACAATTTGCCAACCCATTTTTCAACTCGTACATGGGATGAGCTGATGTCTACTTATCTTGACCAGTTTTTCCCAGCTTCAAAGACCACTCGGATGAAAAAAGAGATCACTAATGTTATGCAATAGGATGGAGAGTCTTTGCATGAGTATTGGACAATATTTATTAACCTTTTGGCTCGATGTCCCTACCACAACATCACTAAGGCTGATTTAGTAGACATCTTCTTTGATGGTCTACTATCCCACAATAAAGTGTCCTTGAATGCTGCTGCGAATGGTTCCTGAGAGATAAGACCCCACAAGCAAGTTGGGATTTGTTCCAGAAAATGGCTAATGAGGACCATCAAACTGGAGATCCAAGAAGATTATCACCCTCATCTTCAGGTAGTTCGAATGCGATCTTAGCTGAGATAGCAGCCTTGGGAAATCAAATGGAAAAGAGGATGGGTTTGATTAAAAGGGAGCTGCACTCCACAAAACAAGTTCATGTAGTGGATACCTCATAAGCCCTAGTTACAGGATGTGAATCATATGGTTCAATGAAGCATGCTACAAGTATATGTGATAGACAGTATGAGAAAGTGGCAGCTATGTATTAAGGGAGAGAGAGCAACTTCCAGAAGAGAGATCCATACTCTAACACATATAATCCTGGATGGAGAGACCACCCAAATTTTAGGTGAGAGAGTGGGGAAAATAGATCTAATCAATTTCAAGGAGGTGGTGCTTCCTCAAGCAACTACCAAGGTAATGCAAGGTCTATGGTCCCCACACAACCTAATGCTTTAATGCCTTCAAGACCAAATGAGACCTCTCAATTGTTAAAGAGTATGGCAGCATAAATGAATAATGAAACATCCTCCCTTAGACCCTTCAGAGTACACTTGCAGAAGCTAGATAGCTCGATTATACATTAACTCAAACCCAGAAATTTAAAATTTTACTCTTAAGTTCCTTATTCTGAACCTTTAATTTGAAAACTAATTTATCTCATTCTACACATCCAAATGAGGCTTATTACCTATCCACGTAATGCCCCAGATGTGTGCCACTGGCTCACCAAATTTCGTGGCCAAATTCCTCCGTTTAATAGGTCAAACTGAGGTCAAAACACTGCTACCTCAGTACCTGCGACTTTCTCTCTTAATTTCTTATACACGAATTGAACATGCCAAACAATATTTATTATTAAATAATAAATTATCATACAACAGGGCATGCACAAATCCTCATATCTTTATTACATCTTTCCTGCCTGAAATCCGGCAGCATAACCGCTAAGCTTCATCTTTGAAAGTAACTGATCTTGTACTGATTCTGTAATTCCCCTGAGAACTACCATTCTACGTAAGTACCCAGGAAAGACTGGATGAACCTGCTAGGTCCACTCACTTCCAGACTCCTTAGACAGTACCTACGTACACAGTACGTATCAGATTCTTTCTTCCTTACTACCATTCTGTCATAATTTTGGCAGCATAACGGCGTCTCTTGAAATTCTCAAAATTCACTTCAACATAACCTTCCTGTAATGGGTTAGACATGGGGAGTTACATTCGGGGGAATCTCAGTAGTAATAATCATAACAATACATGTAATGCAGTGTGATAGTGCTTGCTTGTGATTGTGTACAGATAAGTATGCCGTGTGATTCCATACTTAATGACATATGATCATAGCATTATAGCAGAGCTTTAGACATAACATATAAGACAACAATCTAACCAAACAATAGCGCATCAAATCACAAAGCCATTACATAAAAGTTAGGATTAGTTACTACCTCAAAAGCTTAGCAGAACTCTAGAATCTCTATACTGCTTCCAGCTCCGCCAGAACCTCCTTTCTTTCTTTCTTCCTTTCTCTCTTTCTTTCTTTCACCTTCTCTCTCTTCTTTCTCTCTCTTTTCCTTGCAAAACTGTGAAGACAAATGAATGGGGGAGGGGGTATTTATAGTTTCCACCGATGGCACTTCCGTAATTCTCAAGAACTCTGAACTTGTGGCCACCGTTTTTCCTGGAATTTCTTATTTTCTTTTCTATTTATGACATCATCACCATGACATCATCCAAGGGACACTTCAGGGGACACCTCATGGGCTAGGTGGCGTAATGGTGGGGCCCACAGGATACCTCACCAGCTGAATCAGTGCTTCCAGAAAATTCCAGAGTCTTGCACCGGAATACACGGCTGAGATTGTGCCATATGTCCTTCACCTTTTTCTTCTTCCTCTATGTTGGCGCCATGTGGCATCTTGCTGGAACCTTTCACGCCATCTAATGCTATCCAGATAAGTCTAGGACTTTATCTGATCACCTTCCCGGTCATCACGCCAACGAGTAACTTTACTTTATTGAAAAGTCACTAAAATATTATTTTAATGCCACTTTTCCTCACATAATTCATGGGCTACGTTTTTTGGGCTTTGGAACATCATCTTGGGTCTCTGATCTAGCCCAAGTACTCTGATGGCTCAATTCCCAAGAACCATCCTTTGGCAAATTATCAAAATGCCCTTGGTTCCTCTTTCTTTACTTTAATGAATCTAGGGGTATTATTGTCTTTTCATATCTTACCCGAGTATTCTCTGACCTTGGTCAACTATCCAGATAACCTTTCTGGACTGTCTCACCTTAGCCAAATGACCAAAATACCCTTTAGTCATTCTTTCACCATTTTATAACATAAGGGCATTTTCGTCATTTTACACATTTTTCCCGGACACCGGTCCCTTTTACCACTGAACTGATATCATGGGCCTGGGCCTTCCCTGGTGTCACTATGGGCCTTAGAAACACTATATGGCTTCTGGACACAGTCCGATCATCTCTATTCGGACTACTTTTCCTTTACCGATTATAACTGTAAATTCCCATCTTCAGGAATTTTTACAGAATTATCGGGACCTCAAATCAAAATTTCATGACTCCTTATTCAACCCGGAATCCTTTTCTCTATCTCCCGATATTTTCATATATTTAATCCGGATAGGGCTGTTTTGGCCTGAAAGTACACTCGCGCGCATAACTTTTTAAAATGACCATTTTACCCTTGGTCACATCTCTAATTTTTACATACTCATAGAGACCTCATATGCATATTTCACAGTTCAGTGAAATGATCAACATAATTTTCTCTATTTTTTGGTAAAATATGGTACTCATCGGTTACCAGCCCGATCTTTCCCATAATTACGATTATGCCCCTGAATTCTCTTTCTGGCATCTTTACTCCTCTTCTTATCCTTCATCTTAAGTTCTAGAAATTCTCTATCAACATCTCATCCCCTGAACTCTTCGAGAGTCATTGTAAATTGAAAGGCTTGACAACCCGCCCATATCAGGTTATCTTACACAGGAGCCAGCCCATATCAAGCTACCTACAAAATTCCTAGGCTTAAGACTTAGGATATTCCTTACATTCCTCTTTTTGAACCTAGGTGAACTGTCCCTATTTTGTAGGTCAAAGACTTAACTCATCTTTAAATCTTGAGGAACTTAGCTCATCCCTCGGATTCCTACAAAATATAGGTAAGTGATCTGGCCATATCAGATTACTACCCTGGGACTACGGGTTTAATAGCCTGCCCATATCAGACTACCTACCAGTTCTCCTAGACCCAAAATTGGGATGTTACAAATAACATGGATGGCAGAATGACCAATATTGATCACAAGCTCAAAGACAATGATGGTTAGTTCACCTCCAAAGCTTCAATTCTCCAAAGTATGCCGAAGGTAATGC
Organism: Leucaena leucocephala; assembly: GCA_037074615.1. Classification (NCBI taxonomy): domain Eukaryota; kingdom Viridiplantae; phylum Streptophyta; class Magnoliopsida; order Fabales; family Fabaceae; genus Leucaena; species Leucaena leucocephala. The sequence continues at coordinate 10,706,769 of CM073549.1, forward strand.
AGATGTACACAGAAAACTTAAGGAGTTAAGTTTAAGAATGCAGATATCACAAGCCACTTAACTCAAGTTTCTAATACAATGAGTGATATCCAAGGAAAGAACAGTGGCAGCATACCTTCTAACACTGTTATTAATCTAAGAGGGGTGAATGCCATATCTCTAAGAAGTGGAAGACAGGTGCATTTTAAGGAAGCTGATGCACCACAGGAGGATAAGTAAGATTATGAATTTGATGATTCTTCACTGCCACAGATGTAGATTGGTAATTCTGAAAGTGACAAAGAACGGTTACTTGTGAGTAAGAAGGCAACCCAAGAGGAGAACTCACAAGCACAAGCTGCAGTACAAGAGCTACAGGAAGAAGAGGTAATAGTACCAACTCTAGCATATAAAGGAAAGAAACCTGAGGAGAAGCCGGAGTCGAGCAAGCAAGGAGCCTCTATGCATACTGGTAAGGAGGTAAGTATAAAAGATCTCCCTTTTCCTAACTCTTATTTTGCTGGAAAGAAAAAGGTTGACCCCGATTTTGCAAAAGATGCTTACAATTTGTTCAATAAATTGGAAATAAATATCCCTATGGTTGAATTCCTCAAGAGAAACCCTAAGTATGCTAAATTTTTAAAAGAATTGTGTGCTGATAAAAAGAAATTTAGGCCTTTTGAGAGAATTCAGGTGAGTGCTAATGTGTCATCCCTTTTCAAAGGTGAACTATCGGTTAAGTACGAAGACCCAGGCTCCTATACAATCCCATGCACTATAGGAAATGTTCCTATTAAGGGAGCGTTACTAGACCTAGGGGATGCCATTAACGTAATGCCTTGGTCGGTTTATCAAGCTTTAGGTATCAACAATCTTAGAGACACAAATGTAGTACTCCAGTTAGCTGATAGGTCAATTAGGTATCCCAAGGGAATTCTTGAGGATATTCTAGTACAGGTTAAAGACTTAGTGTTCCCAGCTTACTTCTATGTTCTGGATATGTCTAATGAGCTAGTAAATGAAACCACAGTTGGGCAAGTTCAAGTTTAAAGAGGGAAGATTCAAGACAAGCTTGGACGAATCTCAGCACAAAATGCACGACCGTGGCACTTTAAAGTGGAGAGAAAAAGCAACAGGGGAGATCGTCTAATCAAATAGCTGTCTCTCAAAGTTTGTTGAGTTCCCCCCGCCACCTTGAGGGCAGGTTGTCTCTTTCCTATCTCTCACCGTTTATGAGTTTTTTGGTTTAATGTCTGTTGGTTAGGTTGAGTATAGGAAAGGGATGATTCAGTAGATTAGATTCCATTTTCAGTTTAGTTATATTTGTCTTCAGTTTATTTCTGTTTATCCTTGGTTTATTTATGCTTTGTTCCACTTCCCCGTTACTGTCCATGTGTTGCACACTCTTCAATGGATACCTTTCCATCCACACACTCACATGCATGAGTTTAGCTTACCCATCCTGTCATCTGTGCTTTACTTGTATTGCTTTGTATGACTTGAATGTGACTGCGAGCTTCATTGTGAAAATTGCATTAAGCGTTATGATTACCTACTGTATTGAGGCTAGATTTAACTTATAACATTATCACTTTCTCTGGTTCTATTGATAGTGAGGACACTGTCAAGTTTAAGTATGGGGGAGGATGTTTTACTTTTGCTTTTGTGCTTAACCCAATCTTTGCTTAATCCAATCTTTCATCATAAAATTTTTGTTTTTGATCTTAATATGTGGTGAATTGCTGAAAATTGGACCTCCACCTTAAACAAAATTGTTAATTGGTAAAAAGGATTTAGCGTGAAAACCATTTTTGGACTTTGAAAATTGTCACTTAGTAGTCTCTGTGAACAATGGTCGCGACATATGTGATCTATGATCGCGACCTATGATGAAATTTTGGACTAACATGCTCTCTGTGAACTACAGTCGTGACCTATGTGCTGTATGGTCGGGGCAATACCTTTTTGTCAATTCACGTCGCGACATGAGTACGATCTTAGTCGCGACTGTTCCTCTCTGTTATTTGAGTCACGATAGGAAATTTCATTAGTCGCGGCCAATGTTTAAAAATTTTTGAGCATGCACCCCTGTGAAAATAGGTCGCGACCTTAACTGTTTTAAGTCGAGACCCACGTTTAAAAAAAATGTCCAATTACCTTCTCTTTGCCTTGTGCAATACTGGAAAGAAAGATTCCTTTTGAACTACTAAGATGCTTTCACAAATGATTCATTGTCCCCTTATTTCAAAACTTTTTAGTCCTTCGAAACCATTGCCACACTTGAATTTTTCTTTGAGAATCTTGGAAATTGAATTTGAAACACCTAAACTTTTGCTATTGAATTTGGGATTATTACATGATTCTAAGTGATTACTTTGAAACTTTTAAATCATCGTTTAGAGGTTTTTCAGTTGTGATAAGTGTTCTAATGCCTAGTGAATCATGAACTTTGTTTGAGACTTTAGCTTATGATCAATTTAGATCAAAACCCTAGTTGGAAGGATTCTCGGCCTAAATTTCTATATTGAGTGATTATTCAATTGGTTTATATCCTCTAGAACTTGTCTTGGCTCTGAGTTGAGAATGACTTGCACATTTATGAATTGAACATGATAGAGGCATTCATTTCTAAACCCTTTTATCCCAAACACAAGCCCACTACATATTATATCCTTAGTCACCCCCTTTGGCCCATCATTTTTCTTTCATCCATCATTTATATAGAAAGTCATATATGCATAAACTTGATTTGTAAAATAAAATTCTATTCATGTCAAAAATTCATTATTGTTGTGATATGTGCTACAGGTTCTGTGCATAAGGTGCCAAATAAAAGAAAAAGAGAAAAGGCATATTGCACTGGAAAAAAAAAGGGGGGACAGTGCAAGAAAAGAAAACAAAAAGAAAAGAAAAGAGAAATGAACAAGACACTATTATTAACTCTTATTAGCACAATTATCACTTCTAGATCTCTAGAGACATTAATTCATACCACATATTCATTGTTAAATACATGTAGTACTTTCTATTCTTCATATTCCATTCCATGTAGCCCATCTCCATCATTACAACCCTAAAAGACCTCTTGATTCTTTGCATAAGTGCTATATAGTTGCTGAGATTTAGAGCCATTACAAGTATATGGTAGGATGTTTTCCAATTTGAATTTGAGTGAAAGAACCCTAACAATGAGAGGATAGAGAGAGCTAAACACTTATATCCTTAGAGAGAATCTATTGCGCTCATACAGTTGAGGTTGATTTCATTTAGTAGTTGATTACTTGGCATTGCTCACATTATCACTTCTGCATTCCCAAAAGATGGTGGATTAATTATTTTCAGGTCACACTATGGATTATGTTATTATCTTGAATTTAATAGTGTTGTTCTAGGTGTAATTCATTTCTTTGTCCAGGAGTACAAAGGTTCAAGTATGGAGGAATTGATAAGACATATTTTATATATGGTTTCTATGATAATTTTGAGAGTTTTATAATAACTTTACCATTCATTTCATGCTTTAAATTGTGCTTTTGTGTTAAGACATGATTGTGTAGGGCAATATGCTAATTAAAGGGTAAAATGGTAAATTAACCTTCCAAACTACATATATTCTGTTATTTACTGATTTGTACTTTTACAGTTAGCTTTTATATTGAATTGCAGGCACTTTGGAAGAGAGCAAGGACCAGGAAAGAAATCATAAGTCAATGAAAGTGGAATCACGCTTTTGTGCTATTTAGTCGCGACCAAAGAGTCCTCAGGTCGCGACCTATAATTCTTCTGGAAAATTCTCAATGTTCATAGGTCACGACCACAACATGGATATGGTCGTGACTAAAATGCGAAATCGTTGGAACTGCACATTTTGAATTAGGTCATGCTGTTATAAGAAGAGACAGAGGCTGCCGTCAAGGAGGAGGCTAGTTTTTGGACCTGATTAGGCTAAGAAGCAGTACTCGAGTGCTCTCTACACACTTTCTCCTCATCTTTCATCTTTCTACACATCTCTACACCATTCACCCTTTATCTCTTCATCATTTCTTCATGGCATCACATCTGAATAGCGATTGCAGTGCAGTAGAAGTCATGAGAGGCTAAACCTTTAGTCTCTTGGTGATGGATCTAACATCTTGAGCTCATGGACTGAAATGGGGAGTTTTTACTGTTCTAATTTGTATTCCTTTACATGTCATGATTGCTGCTAGATCTAGGGTTTTTATTCTATGTTTGAGGATTGAATATCGATTGATCATTCTCGAATTAGACTGTCGTATTTGATTTTGGATAATTTGAACGTTTGCTTTCAATAGAATATTTCAGTTTCGATTTTAAGAAAGTTGGGTTATTTTCAGCGATCATTGCAAATCAATATAATTGCTTGAAATCTAGGGTTTTCGATTGACGACCACTCGAGGGCGTTCTCATTATCTAGGGTTGATTACACGCTAAGTGGTTTCTAACAGTTCACTAATAAGTTCTTAAACTAACTTTAATCAAAAGTGTTTAAGGAATATTAGGGTTCTGGACTCAATCGATCGATTGAGGTTTTTCTTTGAGACTTAGTGATTTAAAACTTCGATTTAGTATAAGAGCAAGGATAGATAAGTTTTCATCATCAAGAGTCTACCATTACATATTTCTTCAACAAACCAACTCTTTTCATCTCAATCCAAAATCCAAAAATATCTACTTTTCTGCACCTTTATTTTATTACATCAAACACCCAAAACCCCAAAACCATTTTTACTACTACTCAGGTTTACCATTGATTTTGACATCCAATTTGCTAGGTTTCTAATAAAAGGGCTCCTTGAGAAGAACGATAGGGTTGTGCTTATACTACATTATATTGGGTGCAATTAACTTTATTTTGATGGCTCGGACTGCGATAATCCGAGAGCCTCATCACTTAGGCTGCCGCATTACCCTTCTACTAGGATATAGACTCAACCCTTCATTGCTTTATCTACCTCTTGCTCATTACTCTTTCTTAAACAGGGGAGTTTCTTTATTTTTAAACTATGGCTACCTTTCTCTCTCTAGATATCATAAACTTCTTTTTCTAATCTTGCATACATCTATATCTCTGTTGAACTTCTGCAACTACATGAACAGAAAAATTCTTTCTTTGTAACACGGAATTCAATCCAGGAACTAACTTCTCAGTCATTTAACTCTCACTGTTCATGTGGATAAACTCAGCTAAGTATTTATCAAAGGGTTCCTCTTTCTCTGCTTTAACATTTAGCCTCTACTTATCCCTATCTAACTGAGAGAAATGTTTCTCATAAAAGTACTAGAGAGGAACATCTCAGGTGAACAGACCAATCTTTGTCCATATGGAGTACCTCTATATCTCTCTACTATCTCTTAACTTCTTCTGTCTATATATCAGTCTCAGTCTATTCTTAACCAGACTATGGTTTCTTTCCAGTCTTTTTCTTGATCCTGGTGAACTTGAGTTGCATGGATCTCTTTTATCATCTATTACTATTACTTCTTCTCTCTAGGGTGCTTTACCCTAGGTCTACTAGATTACTATTTCTTCATGATGGGGTTCCTCTATTTCGAGAACATTAGCTCTCTATTTATTAACCATCATGTCTCTAACCTTATGCCATGTGCTAGGCTCATTCCTAGACAAGTCTCAATCTAACTTCTGATTATTCTGTTCAGGAAAGACTAGCTGAACAAAGTCTTTCATAACGTAGATCAACTCCTAGTGATCACACGGAGGATCTTGCATATATATAAGACCTTGTTTGGCGCAACAGATAGCAAAATACTGATAGAAAAAATTCTAGTCCAATCCGGTATTGATTCATGTAGTTTTAACAAAATCAGATTGTTTTATAATTCTAATTTTTATAATATTCTAGAATAAATATTCTATCATTAAATCAAGTGTCTAGATTTTTCCTACCATTGACATTGTTAGACTAGGTATTTATCTGCTTACCATCCTTTGAAAAAAGATAGAAAGCCATTTGATTCACTATTTTATATTATATTAACCCTAAGGGCATAGTTGTCATTTTATGTAACATCCCAAATTTTCCCTATCTATATAAGACTGATAGAGGAAAGAGTTTGTGAAGGGATTGGGATGGTAATCAAAAGAAAAGATAATGATTAGATAAGTTTTAAGCTAAAGAAAGAGAGAAGGTATAAAGTTGTAAAGCAATAGGGGATAAATTATAATTAATGAAAGTTCCAAGGTGATGATAATGAATTGTCGTCGTTCGATCCATCAAAATAATAAATGCACCCGATAATATAGTATATGGTACAACCCTATCGTTCTTCTCAAGGAGCCTTTTTTATTAGAATCCTAGCAAATTGGGTGACAAAACCATTGTAGACTTGAGTGAAAATAACATGGGTTTTAGGGTTTGATTGATCTTTGATGCCATAAAATAAGGGTGCAGTAAAATAAATATTTTTGTATTTTTTATTAAGAGAAAAATGAGTTGACTTGTGAAAGAAATATGTTGAGAAAGACTCTTGATGATGAAAACATATCTATCATTGCTCTTAATTTGATATTAGAGTTTTAAAATCACTAAGTCTCAAATAAAACCTCAATCAATCGATTGAGTCCATAGCATTAATAGTTCTTGAACTCCTTTGATCAAAGCTAGTTTAAAAGCTTTTAATGCATTGTTAAAACCACTTAGTGTGTAATTAAATCAGATGATGAAAATGCCCTCAAATGATCATCGATCGACAACCATGGACTTCAAGCAATTGAATTAGATATCAATAATCATTGATAATAATCCAACTATCTAGAAATCTAAACTGAAATAGTCATATTAAAATCAATATTCAAATCATCCAAATTCAATTACAAATACCTAATATGAAAATAATCAATTGATATTCAATCCCTACTCATACAATGAAATCCCTAAATCTAGAAATATCTAAACATGAAACAGGTGCAGATTAAGGTAGAAAACTTCCCAGTGTAGTCCATGAGCTCAAGATATACAGTTCATCACCAAGAGACTAAAGATCTAGCCTCTCATAACTTCTACTGTGCTGCAATCGCTGCCCAGATATGAAGCCATAAAGAAAATCTGTGGAAAGATCAAGGAAAATGGAAGATGTGTGTGTAGGTTGTAGAGAGAGTGTTGAGAGAACGTTGAGTACTGCTTCTTAACCAAATCAAGTAAAAACCAGCCTCCCCCTGCGTTTGCGACTTCCCTCTCCTTTTAATTCCAGAATGACCTAATCAAAAACGCGCAGCTTCACTGATTGTCTTCTTTGGTCGCGACCAGATCTTTTTTTGGTAGTGACCTATGAACACAGAAAAACTTCCCAAAAGAAATGAGGTCGCGACCTGTGGACACTTTGATCGTGATTAAATACCACAGAAGCTGGCTTCCTTGATTTGATTCTCTGTGTCATTTCTTTTCTTTTCACATTAGTTCTTGGTTCTCCTCTAAAACACCTGGAATTCATAATCAAAGCTCACAGTAAAAGTCCAACTAACAAAAAGACAACATATATGCAGTTGGAGGAGTTAATTTACCATTTTACTCTTTAATCAGCACATTGCCAATCACAATCATGTGTTACCACAAAAGCACAATTACAGGCATAAAATGAATGGTAAAGTTGTTACAAAACCCTTAAAATGTCATAGAAACCATACACAATTTGTGTCCTATCACAAGGACATAATGGTTATTTTGAAAAATAAAGGGACTAAAGTGAAAACTCTAAAAGTTCCATGGTGCAAAGTAGAAGTAGACACAAGTTATAGGCCATTAAGGTAATTATGAAAAGTTGAGGGACTAAAGTGTAATTTTCAAGTGTTTAGGGGCAAAATAGTAATTATGGAAAGTTAAGCTAGAAAAGGCCCAAAATTGCCCTAAATGTTTTGGTCCCAAATTTTACCAATAAATAGAGAATGAAAATTGGGCCAGTTCTCTCAAAAATTTTGATTTAAGGTCTTAATAAATTGATATTAATATCTAAAGTCTGGAGATTAGTACAATATCTTCTGGACCTCAGAATCAGATAAAATTTTATAGTAAATTCTTATAATTTATATAAGAATTTATAAAACTGATAGAAGTCAAAAAGGAGTTATGTAGAATTAATTAGAGAATTTAAGGTGAAATTAGACCCTGATAAAGGATTTAAAGAAGATGTATGGATTTTTAACAGGACTTCTGAGTTTCAAAAAATTATGAGACTTTATAGAAATTCATTTTATATTAGAGTTAATTTCTAAAAATGTCAAAACTATTAAAAGAATTTTATAGAATTTATCTAAAAAATAGGGTAATTTAAGGATATCGGTATAAGAAGTTAAATGAAGTGCATTAGGATTTATGCCAAATATTTAGTGGGACCCAATTTTGGTCCAATATGGTGTCAAATGAGGGCCCAAAATGCTAAGAGAATTTTTAGAAGCCAAATGGATTTTTTACACTATTTTATGAATTAATAAAAGGAAAGAAAGAAAGGAAATTTTATGGAAGTTGCAAATGGCATAAGGTGGCATTGTGAGGTGTCTTTATGGACCCCACACACCCTCCACATGGTGTCAAGTCAAGGAAGAAAGGATTATCCCATGTACTCAATTATATTAAAATAATATAATAATTAACCTAATTGTGATTAAGGCTAATTAATCTAAAAACTAATCAAATTCAAGATTAAGCCATTGTAATAATTAGGAAAATTGGGGTTATTATGGACTTAAGGAGCCAAAGTTTTGGCTATAAATACCCCCTCCCTTAGTGTGTAAAATCGTGGCCTCTTGGAAGCTAAAGGGAACCTCTTGCAAAATGAAAACTTAACCTAATCCAAGGCAATTCAAGAGATTCAAGGAACTGTGATCCAAGGTAGATAGAGCTTAAGGTATGCAATCCTTCCTAGTTTATTTAGATAACTTTTGGAAGAATAGAACCTAGGTTTGAATGGTTAGAAATTGAATTTCTCCTATTGAAACCTTGCTGTCCAAATTTTAAGTTAAAGGAGGAAGAAGAAAATAAAGCTAGAACTATGTGATTAATATTTAGATAATTTAGTTTAGATTATGGCTATTGAATCAAGTTGATATTCTTGACTTTACCATGGATGAGGCCTTTCGAACAAGGATGTTTTGGATAGAAAGAGATGGAATTTCAATGATCTAATGCTTCTATTGAATTTAGATGATGATTTTGTATAGGATTGGATAGATTTAGAACCTTGGAAGCTTGGAATTAAAAGTTATAATTTTTAAGTCTTCTCTATTACTGTTCACATACATGAAAAGTGATTCAAATTTCATGATTTTGATACTTCCAATAGTTTTAAAATGAAAAATTGAGTGGGATAAAGTAGAGAAACAAGTATTGAAAGCATTGGGATCAAAATAATATTTTTTTAAAGAAAAGGGAAGTTTTACGGTTCTGTCCAGTAGGCCATGAAGGAGCTATAATTTCATGATTCTAAGCTTATAACTGGATTTAGAAGGCAAAATTGTGTAGGGTGAAGTCAATACACAAATTAATTCAAAGTAAAAGGCAATTAACCACAAACAAAGAAAGTTAGGGTTTAAGTGGTTAATTAAGTTTAATGTTCATGAATGTTAGGTAATTTGGTGTTGATGAATGAATAATTATGTAATGTTAGGATTTGGTTGTGTGCTGAAAGAGGGCAATCACACATCAAGGAGAAGTAGAAAGCAAGAGGTAAAGAAAAAGGATAAGGGAAGCAAGGAGTAAGAGGTAGTGAACTTACCTACTTATATGCTTATATTGCTTGGATGTTTTATGTGATGTTTTCTTACTTTGATTATCTGAAACATGTATGATTAATTGATGCTTTGTTTCTTTTTATGCTATGGCCAAATGTTATAATTAAGGGACATGGAAGCATGTAAGCTATCATTATGCAAGCATAATCATTAAGTGCACACATAGTAACATCAAGCATATAATTGCATACATTGTATGGTATCTGTTTGCTACTGAGATTTCCCTAGAAATCTCACCCTACTTCCATTCCCAACCATAGGACATTCAAGCACAAGAGGAGAAGGACACTTGATGAGGATGTTGATTGTTTATTTGAAAATGTAATGTAGGAATTTAGAAATGTATGTACATATGCTTAGTTGTAGAAAAATTCTATTCTTACCAGTAACGTTAAGGTAGTAACCTTAGAATTATAATAAAAAATAGTAAATGATAAAATAAATGTATGATATTTTTTTAACATTTAGTTAACATGTCAAGCTTCGTTTAAACACCAAAAATACCTTATTTCAATGTCCATAAAAAGAGAACAAAATTTTTAAAATTGGGGACTAGAAACTATTTTGTCTTTGAGGATTAAACTGTGCTAATTGACTAAGTATTTTGTATGAGAATTATTTTTCTATTCAACTACATTATGTTAGCTTCAAGTAGCCTTTTGAACCACTTCATTTTAATTTTTTTAGAATTAATTATGATTTTTTGAATTTTATCGCTTAATCTGAAATTACCATATGAACAGTACTAGTGAAGCTTGGAAATTCTAGATTTTGTAATTGAAATTCAATGGACTTGTAAGTGGTTCTAAATGCTACCAAATGGTCCCCTAAGATGTATGAAAGTAAGGTGTTACATTTTACACTTCATCACAATATGTTCTGACTTTAGTCAAGTATTCCTGTGTCCCTTTTGACCTTTTGACAATCTATAGGACCAAAATGCCCTCTGTTCATCTCTTGTTCAATATTATAACACAGAGACATTTTCATAATTTTGCACTTTTTAAAGTCTTTTTGAACACTAGCCCACATAACTGTTAAGGTATATTACTAGGTGTCGTATCCTTAATTTCACCCTCAAATATACTCAATTGGAAGTAGCTTATACCAATTAAATACCTCTTTAACTTAGACATGAATTTTGAAGAAAAATGTTATCGGTACTGTTCACTTGGTACTATTCATTTGGTATTCCAGAATACAGCCTAAATTTTGAAAATTCATAATTAAATCTAGAAAAATCAAAATAGGGTGGTTCTAATTTCTAATAGAATATCTTTCATTGAAATTTGAAAGAAAAATATAAAACCAAGGTTTCATTGTCCAAGTGAAATCACTTTATTCATCGAAAAATACTGTTCATTTAGTAAATCTGGAAGTTCCAGTTTCCTTACCCTATTTTCAAAAATTCATTTCTCCTTGTTCACTTATCCAAATGAAACTTGCTACATACGGATTTAAATCTCCATATGTGTACTTTAAACTCATAAAATTTTGTGTAAAAATTTGTTTATTTAATATTTGAAATCAACGTATGAACCTCACAGCCTCCGGTTGCTCGTTTTATCTTATTCCAAACTTTTATTTCCAATTTGGAAAAATTATAATAAATTGAATACTTAACCAATTGAGGCGTTCTTGGTGTCCATTTAAAGATATGAATCTTAACTATTTTCATACCAAATTTCACTTAAAAAATTGTTGGTTAAGTGATGGAAACTATCATCACAAGAGTACTGCCTCAAAATACATACACACTATCATGTACTATGCATCTCATAATGTCAAGTAGTCATCTTAACTTATGATACAAATTCAACCATCCTCATTTACCCTTTTTCCTTGAGATGTTCCAGCACCTATAGCATGATTATGCATATGGAAAGAATGAGATTTCATGGAAATCTCAATAGCAAGTCATACAAACTATAATAACATGTATGCTTGATTAAATGCTTAACATATTAGTATGCTATGGGAGCTACTTTATAATCATACATAAGCAAACTCTAACATGCATATTGTCGTGAAATTGGATGCAAGGAGTTGCAATCATTCATACTTCATCATTATCATCATCATCATCATAGCATCATCTTAAGCTCAACCAATAATCATAACTAACAAGTAAGCATACAATCAAACAAACATAAGATTATAGTTAGGTATTCTTGCTACCTCTTAGGTTATCCTCGTCACACTCTTCTTGAGATGGTCTTTTTCCTACACAAATGTTAAAACTTAGCCATTACAAAGTAACATCAAGTTACAACTCAACTTCCAAACAATGCCAAGACTAGGTTCTCACTATATTCCATTCTTTGTCTAACTTATGACTTATGCTTCCATCATTCTAAAATAAATTCTCATGGTTCATTTCCACATAATTTTTCATGTAGAATCTAAATATGAAATCAGAATTTCCAAAATCAAATGACATCCTTGGCTACTGTATAAAACTAAAATGCCTCCTGTATTTTTAAAAAAATTCTCATTTTGATTTCAATGCTTCCACTACTTGTTTCTCTACTTTATGCCCACACAATTTTCTATTTTAAACAAATTGGAAGCATCAAAATATGAAATTCTAACATATGAACAATGATTCATACAGTGGCAGCCATGAACACAAAATTCTATTTACATGCATACTTGGATTTCCAAGCTAATACCACTTGATTCTAGCTTGTTTAAGCTTGTCTAAACTATCCATAACATAAAACTCATATTCCTATCACATATAAATAGTATGCCCAGCAGGACCATCAAGGAAAAAATTCCAACAAAAATCTCTTAAAACCAAGAGCAAACTTCCTAGAATAAAGTCCAAGATCAAAGGAACTAGTTACCTTTCTTGTTGCTCCAAGGTGTATGCTTCTTTCTTGCTCCAAAGTAAATTTTGGCAGAGGTTCCCTAAGGTTTCCAAGCTGCTGAACAGGTCTGAATATGGGGGGTATTTATAGAAAAAGTTGGGTGGAAATGGAAAGCCAAGATTGGTTTAGTTACTATTTGATCTAATGGTCCATAATCCACCTTCCAAGAAGCTTGCCCTAGAAGCCTTATTAATGACATCATCCATGACATCATAAAGGTATATGTTTGGTACAAATAATGGTAAAATACTGATAGCAAAAATTTTAGTCCAGTCCGGTACTGATCCGGTCAGTTTCACAAAAACCAGACTGTTTTATGTTCCCAATTTTTATAATATTCTAGAATATGTATTATGTCATGAAAACCAGTGTTTAAGATTTTCCTAACATTAAAATTGTTAGACTGAGTATTTATCTACTAACCATCTCTTGAGAAATGACCAAAATACACTTGGTGTACTTTCTTGCACTATATGAACCCTAAGGGCATAATTGTCATTTCACACCTCTTTATATCTTATCAGGGCATATACTGACTCTGATTAATCATCCATGTATTTGCCTTGGCATTTTCACCTATCCAAAATGTAATATCCCTAATTTTCTGTACTGATTTATATGTACAGATTGAATGAAATATATGAATTATTTTTCAGAAAAAAGATGTGGTTATTTATGTAAATAAAGGGATTAAATTAAAAAGGAAAGGAAATGAAAGGACTTGATTGCAATTATGGAAAGTCTAAGGCTAAGAAGGAAAGGTAGACAAAAATGTGGGGTCTTAAAGTGTAATTTTAGCCAAATAAAGGGACTTAAGTGCAAAGAAGAAAAAGTTCCCTGGGACTAAAGTATAATTAAAGAAAATTAGGCCAGATGTGGTTTGGACTGCCCGAAAGCCTTTCAGTCCAAGATTTCACCAGTAGAGAGAGCAAGTGATGCTGGGTAATCCAGCTTAATACAAGAATTTTTCAAGACTCCAGATAGCCAAAATTGATCTGCTAGTCTAAAAGTTATAAAAATTCCTACCGGATATCCTAGATTTCAGATATAAGTGAGAAATTACAGGATGATGCGTCCTGATGGGACAGATGTCAGGAAACTGACAGAATACCGATAGGAGGTCTGTAGAAAAAGTTATTCACAAATTAGCAAATACAGACGGGAGTGTGAGGCCTCCAAGTATCCGATAGGGAGATTTATCGGTATTTAAACTAAGACTGAATGAGGTCAGGTAACAACAGTCAGATGCCCGTTGTGACCTAAATGGCTACCCAGACACAGTAGGGCAGTGTATCTGACAGAACGAGCCGGTGTCCGGATATGTGTGTAAACGGTGTATAATAGCTAAAATACTCGGTGAACATTGACGGGGAAGATTCCTCATAATGCGTGCCATGATGGTAGTGGACCCTGAAAGCCCAATAATAGCTCCATCAAAGGCCCAATAAGACCCTTGGACTGATAGGTGGGCCAGTGTCCAGCAGAACCCCGGAAAAGTGCGAAATTACGAAAATGCCCCTGTGTTGTACTAAAGGGTAGTAGAGGAATGAAGGGCATTTTGGTCATTCTGGACAGGCCCAGGAGCTAAGACATATATAGGTAAGGTTAGCCAGGGTCAGTATATGCCCTGACAGGGTACAGAAAGGTAGAAAATAACGATTTTACCCTTAGGGTTAAGATAGTGCAAGAAAGGACACCCAGGGGTATTTTGGTCATTTCACAGGGGATCTGTAATTGAGTTTAGACCCAGTATAAAATGTTAATGATATAAAGGACCCAGATATTAAATTTAAAGTCAGAAAATATAATAAGGATTTTCAGAAAAATTAGATTCAGAAAATAGTCCAGTTTTCGAGGAGACGGACCTGGCCGGTACCGGATGGGACCAGAAATCTTCCAGAAGGGTTCTTGCTCCCCAAATTGCGCCATGTGAAGAATGTGAGGGGTGAGGTGTCCCCTTAGGTGTCCCTTGATGATGCAGTAAAAGGGAATAAAGAAAAATAGGAAATTCCAGAAAAAACCAGGGCCACAAGTTCAGATGGCTTCAAAATTACGAAAATGCCATCCATCAAAACTATAAATACCCCCTTGCCTTCATTCATCACGCCAAGAAGCAAGCTTAGAGAGATAAGGAAGTTCTTGAGAGAGAAATTGAGGAAAAGAAAGAAGAAAGGAAGTTCTGGCGGAGTTGAAAGCAGTATAGAGGTTCTGGAGTTCTTTTAAGCTTTTAAGGTAGTAACTAATCCTAGCTCTTATGTAATATCTTTGTGATTGGTTGTGCTATTGTTTGGTTGGATTGTTGTCTTATATGTTATGCTTGAAGCTCTATTACAATGCTATGATCATATGTTATTGAATACGGAAGCACGCAGCATACTTATCTGTACACAATCACAAGCAAGCACTGTCACTCTGCATTACATATATTGTTATGATTATTGCTACTGAGATTCCCCCAAATCTCATCCCAAATAACCCATTACAAGGGAGGCTATGTCGAAGTAAATTTTGGAAATCTTGAAAGACACCGTTATGCTGCCAAAATTCTGGCAAAGTGGTAAAGAAAGGAACTGATACGTACTGTGTACATAGGTACTGTCTAAGGAGGCTGGAAGTGAGTGGACCTAGCCAGTTCATCCAGTCTTTCCTAGGTACTTACGTAGAATGGTAGTTCTCACAGGAATTACCGAATCGGTACAAGATCGGTTACTTTCTAAAGACGAAGGGTAGCAGTTATGCTGCCGGATTTCAGGCAGGAAGGTTGTATTAGAAATATAAGAATTTTGTACATGTTATGATGTATAACAACTTATTAATTAATAATGACTATTGTTTGACTGATATATGATGAATGTATGCATATGTATGCAAAGTTGAGTGCTGAAATTTACCACTATGAACAGTAGCTCGTGGTGACCTAGTGATGTTTGATAAATAATTAGAAATAGTAAATGGATGAATAAATGTATGAAATTTTTATGGTGAATAGTAGACATACTAAGCTTCAATTCGATATATATAATTCCTTATTTGGATGTCTACACATGGAGATATAAATTATCAAAGTTGGGACTAAAATGCTGGATTCAAGGGGAAAACGCTGGATGAACAGTAAAGTTGTAACATTGACCCATATTGACTTGGTCAAAGATTGGTCAATGAGTGATTGTTTCCTTAAATATAATTGAGTCAACTTTATGTAGCAATTGGAACCACTTCATTTCAATTTTTCTATATTTAATTATGATTTTCCGAAGTCAGGTCACTCATCTGGAATTTACACAGTGAACAGTACTCGAGAAGAGTAAAATTTCAGTTTGAGATATTGGACTTCAATGACCTTGAAAGTGGTTCTAAATGCTACCAAATGATCCTTAAAATGTATGAAAGTAAGGACGTTTTATTTTGGTATCAGAGCAAAGGATTTTGGCTTAGAAAATGCTCTGAGTAGATGATTTAAAGATAGATATACCATGATAAAGCTGTCATAATTGACACTAAGTTTGTGTTTGCAGGATGACTAGATATAGATCCGGATCCGAAACCACGGTGAACCAATGGGTCCTAGACTAGAGGTCTCTAGTTCGGATAGTTCAGAAGAGGAGATAATGAACAATGATTTTGATCCTTGGATATCTCCAGTAGTTAGTGACTCTGAAGTGGATAGTTCTTCAGTAGGATCAACTTTTGTGGTGGATGATCAGGAGGAGATGGTGATGGAAGGTCATATTCCTGCCATTCCAATAAATATGGTACCTCCAAATATAGCAGATATTTTAGGATCCAGTCAAGTACCAGATCAGACTGAGGTGCCAATTCCCAGTAAGCCCAGAGTGACACTGGTAGAGATACATTTGGGAGATCTGATCGAAAGGATGATACCAGGGAAGAACCTGAGTAGAGAACAATTTGAGAAATCGGTAGTATTAGCCCGATAGCTTTATGAGATGAGGCAGACCCTGATCAGAAATATAGATCAAGATTATGTGGTTTATCAGAATTTTATCACAAGGGTAAAAGCCATATATCAAGCCTGGGATCCAAATGTATTAACCCTAGGGCTTTGGCTAGAAATTATGGATGATGTGTTGCCAACTACTCCTACCTGGAGAATAGAGTTGGATCGATATTTTGATGAAGAACCATATTGTACTGTATCCGATTGGATCTACTTGGTAGGAGAGTTTATTAGAATAAAGTTTAAGAAAGATTAGGGTAATGTTTTCAATGTATAAAAGGCTAGTATAGTAGTACATGTATGACTGTGATGTATACCTTGTATACTATGTTTGTAATGAAATGAGAATTGTTATTCATCGTATTCTCTTCTGCCTTATAGCATAACAAAATGGTTCAAACAAGAAGAAGTATTCCAGCTGAAGAGCCACGAGAGGCTGGAAATATTAATCAAATAATTTTAGAGCGATTAGAACAACAACAAAGGATGATTGAGGAAATGCGGGCAGCTTAGGCACGTAATGAGCGGGAGAGAGATGCCGCTATAGCTGCAGCAGTAGCAGAAGCTGTAAGCAATCTGAAGCCACCCGAGCCTTCAGGATCGGCTAGTAGAGAACCACAGCCGGTACAGCCCCAGAGATGGGTTGACCCGAGAGAGGATGCAGCTAGCATCCAGCAATGGATGATCAGATTCTGCAAGTACAATCCTCCAGTGTTTGAAGGAACGTTCGAGGTGCACATAGCTGAGGATTGGATTATCAGATTAGAAAAGATCTTCAAGGTTCTTGACTGCCTAACGGAAACCAAAGCTCATATGGCTATCTATCAGCTAGAGAAAGATGCTGATAGGTGGTGGAAGAATACTGAGTTACTTCTGCAAGCAAGAGACATCCCGATCACCTGGGAAGTGATTCTTGAGCAGTTTTATGAAAAATATTTTCCTCAATCAGTGAAAGATGAAAGAGAGGCGGAATTCCTTGTACTGAGACAAGGAGAGAAGGAGTCTTTTGATGAATATCTTGCTAAGTTCATCTGGCTATCTCAATATTCCATTTATCTGCGCCAAGTGGATGATGAACGCTGGATGACAGAAAGGATGATTCGAGGGATGAACTCTACGCTAAAAGAGAAGTTAACTCCTCAATAATACAGCCAGTTTAATAAGGCTGTGGAGGTGTAACATCCCAGTTTTCAGGCCTAGAGATGCAGAGATAGCCTAAGATTAAGAGGCTACTAGACCCCTTTTTAGTAGAAGTCCCAGAGGAACGTAAAGAGTTTCAGGGACTGAGCTGCGAGTAAGTAAAGGTACGGGGACTTATGTGTAAATAGTGGAAGTCCCAAGGGGTAAATGGCCATTTGGGGATGATATAAAGGTCAAAGGTTCAAGAGTTGACTAGTTAGGTCGCGATAATAAAGAAGTTGGTCGCGACGAGAGTATATTGTGGTCGCGACTAATATTGGCAGAGAGGATTGGTCGTGACGGATAATGTTGTGGTGTCGCGACTAATGAGTAGAATGAGCCTGGTTGCGACTAAAAAGTGATGTGGTCGCGACGAAAAACTGTTATGGTCGCGACTAAAGGATGTTGTGGTCGCGACTATTGTACACATAAGTGTTATGTCGCGATGAGATGATGATCAGGTCGCGACTAGTGACTAAAGTAGTGCCAAGCGTATGGGCCATGAGTTGAGAAGGTCCAAAGGAGATAGTTACCCGGTTAGAGTTAGACCGGAGGTAGGAGGTCCGATATAGGAAAGGTTATCTAGAGACCATGAGATGGACTGATAAGGTATCCTCATGGGACCCACAAGATGCCACTGGCATTAGAGTGATGATTCAGTAACCTTTCAGTAGAGTAAAGTTACTCGGTTAGCACGAAAACTGAGGAGGTGATCAGATAAGTCTGGGACTTATCTGGATAGCATTGGGAAGCATGCAAGGTCTCTTCCAGGCGCCACATGGCATTGATCTGGAGGAAGCAGATAAAGCTAAGGACACGCATTACGAGGCAAGACTCTGGACCGGTGAGTCAGTATGGCGAGTCAGCAGGTAATTATGAAAGGCTATGAGTCAGCATGGCGAGTCAGCGTGCTGAGTCAGCAGGTAATTATGAAAGGCTGAGTCAGCATGATGTTGCAGTAAAGGAAATAAAGAAAATAGGAAATTTCAAGAAAAAACAGGACCACAGGATCAGAGTTCATGGAAATTACGATAATGCCATTGGGAAACCCTATATATACCCCCCCATGGCCTTCATTTGCTCCACACATGGAGAAGGGAAAGAGAGAGAAAGAAGAGAGAAAGGGAGAAGGAAAGGAAGAGAGAAAAGAGGAAAGGAAGAAAGGAAGTTCTGGCGGAGCTGGAAGCAGAATAGAGATAGTAGGGTTCTGCTAAGCTAGCCAGGTAGTAACTAATCCTAGCTTTTATGTAATGGCTTTGTGATTTGTTGTGCTATTGTTTGGTTGGATTGTTGTCTTATATGTTATGTCTGAAGCTCTGCTGTAATGCTATGATCATATGTTATTAAGCATGGAAGCACGTAGCATACTTATCTGTATACAATCACAAGCAAGCACTGTCACACTGCATTACATATATTATGATTGTTGCTACTGAGATTCCCCCGAATCTCATCCCCATACATAATCCATTACAGGGAGGTTATGCTGAAGTGGATTTTGAGAATGCTAAGAGACGCCGTTATGCTGCCGAAGTAAAGACTGAACATCAGTATATGATAAGTACTGTGTACGTAGTGCTGTCTAAGGAGGCTAGAAGTGAGTGGACCTAGCCGGTTCATCTAGTCTTTCCTGGGTACTACGTAGAATGGTAGTTCTCATGAGGGGATTACCGAATCAGTACAGTTCAGTTCTTTGTACAGATGAAGCGTAGCGGTTATGCTGCCGGAGTTTAGGTAGAAAGAGATGTAATAGAAATATGAGAATTCTATGTATGCTTTGTTGTATATGCCATCTTGTATGACATTATGATATTCAATGATAAATACTGTTTGGCATATTCAATTTATGTATGCTAAATTAAGGGGGAAAATCCGCAGGTCCTGAGGCAGCAGTGCTCTGACCTCAGTTTGACCTAGTAAACGGAGGAGTCTGGCCACGAGATTTAGCAAGCCGGTAGTACACATCTGGGGCATTCCATGAATAGGTAATAAGCCTCATTTGGATGTGTATAATGAGAGAAACCAATTCTCAAATTAAAGGTTCAGAATAAGGAACTTAGAAGTAAAAGTTCAATCTCTGGACTTAAATCAAGCTAAAATTGCTTCCGTAAGTGTACTCTGAGGAGTTTAAAGGAGGATGTTTCAGGAGGCATGCCGTATTGTTAAAAATAGCATGAATCACATAATGCTATTCAGATCAGGAAACAGGGATCAAGCAGCTCCTGACAAAGCCGGTCAAAATCAAGAAGCTGCAAGTGGTAGCGGCTACAGGAAGAGAAAGCGACCATGGCAAAACAGGAGGCCGAGTAGAGGAAATTTTTGCGGAAGGTCCAACAACAGAGATACGAAGGCCCAAACCTGTGACAAGTGTGGAAAGAATCATGGTGACAGACCATGTTTAATGGGCCAGAATGTTTGTTACACCTGCAGAAAGCCCAAACATTTTTCCCGAGAATACCCTCAAGCTATAACAAATCCAAGGCCAAGGACACCAGGAAGAGTGTTTGCACTCACCAGGGAGGATGCTCAGCGATCACCTGAGATAATCCAAGGTACAATCTATCTCAATGATCATGCTCTGACTGCTCTATTTGATTCGGGTGCAAGTCATTCCTTTGTTTCCTATGAGTGTGCTAAACGCCTAGGCCTTCGGATTAGCAAGTTGCGTTATGATATACTTGTGAAAACTCCCACCAATGCTAGGGTAATTACGTCTGACACTTGTTTGAATAGTATAGTGCGTTATGAGCACTGCTGTACCACCCTAGACTTAATATGTATGCCTTTCCGAGAGATCGATGTCATACTTGGTTTGAATTGGTTAGCCTCCAATAATGTAATGCTAGACTGCAGGAACAAGACCCTAGTTCTTGGCCCAAAGGTCGTTGATCTGAGTCCGGAAGTAAGATTGAATTTCATAACGGAGGCTCAGGCAGATAAATATCTGCGAAAAGGATGTCAGGGTTATATGGTATTCTTTTCTGTTCAAATAGAGGTAGAAGAAGGAATTGATGAGATCCCAGTAGTCAATGAATTTCCTGAAGTCTTTTCGAAGGAAATTCAGGGATTGCCTTCAGAACGAGAAGTGGAGTTTGCGATTGACATTGTACCTGGAGCTGGACCAGTATCCAAAGCCCTATATCGAATGGCTCCTAATAAAGTGATGGAATTGAAGAAGCAAATTGAGGAGCTATTGGAGAAGGGTTTCATAAGACCCAGTGTGTCACCATGGGGTGCTCCTGTGCTATTTGTCAAGAGAAGGATGGCAGCCTAAGGCTATGCATTGACTACCGGGAGTTGAATAAGATTACGGTCAAGAATAAGTATCTTCTCCCCAGAATTGACGATCTGCTAGACCAATTAGCAGGAGCGAGCTTATTCTCTAAGATTGACTTGAGATCTGGCTATCATCAGCTAAGGGTGAAGTCAGATGATATTCCAAAGACTGCTTTTAGGACGCGCTATGGACATTTTGAGTTCCTTGTTATGCCTTTTGGGCTAACAAATGCACCTGCTATTTTCATGGATTACATGAACCGGATCTTCAGGCCTTATTTAGATTAGTTTGTTGTGGTCTTCATTGATGATATCTTGGTGTACTCCAAACCTGCAGAGGAGCATGAATGGCATTTGATAATTGTTCTTAGTACCCTTAAAGAAAAGAAGCTTCATGCTAAGCTGAGTAAGTGCGAGTTTTGGCTTTCAGTCAAATTTCTCGGTCATGTCATATCCCGAGAAGGGGTAGCTGTGGATCCTAGCAAAGTTGAAGCAGTTTTGAGCTGGGAGCAGCCGAAGACAGTGACAGAGATCAGAAGCTTTCTTGGCCTAGCAGGGTACTATAGAAGATTTATCCAAGACTTTTCTCGACTTGCCTTGCCACTTACCAAGCTTACTAGAAAGAACCAGCAGTTTAAGTGGGATGAGAAGTGCGAGGCTAGCTTCCAAGAGTTGAAGCAGAGATTAACCACTACTCCCATGCTGATTATTCCAGACCCAACTCAGACTTATGTAGTCTACACTGATGCTAGCAAGCAAGGGTTGGGATGTGTGCTGATACAGCAAGGTAGAGTAGTAGCCTACGCCTCTCGGCAGTTAAAGCCACACAAAGAGAGTTATCCCACTCATGATATGGAGCTTGCGGCGGTGGGTTACGCTATGAAGATATGGAGACATTATTTATATGGAGCAACTATAGTTGTACTACGACCACAAAAGCCTAAATATCTACAGGATCAGAAGGAGCTGAATATGAGGCAACGATGATGGATGGAATTGTTGAAAGATTATGACTTCCAAATTAAATACCATCCAGGAAAAGCCAATGTGGTAGCTGATGCCCTAAGAAGAAAAGTGGTGCAGATTGCACACATAATGATCAAGGAGTTGGAATTAATAGAAGATATGCAAGATTGGAGCCCTTTATATCAAATGCAACTGACGGAGAGTCCTTACGGAGGAGTTCATGTCAGAGCTTGCATAGAAGATGAGATAAAAGAGGCACAAAAGCAGGATAAGCTCACGACAATATTCAAAGATAAGCTGGAGAGGGGGAAGACTAGGAACTTTGAGGTTTCCCCAGATGGATTATTACAGTTCAGGGGAAGGCCCTATATCCCTAATGTTACGGGATTAAGAGAGAAGATTCTGGAGGAAGCACATAAAAGCCGGTATACAGTACATCCAGGTATGACCAAGATGTACCATGATGTTAAAAGGTTATTTTGGTGGCCTGGATTGAAGAAAGATGTAGTGGCTTATGTGTCCAAGTGCTTAACCTGCCAGAAAGTAAAAATTGAACATCAAAAGCCAGCGGGAACATTGCAGCCTCAGATATCCCTGAGTGGAAATGGGATGGTATTGCCATGGACTTTGTGGAAGGACTACCCATGACTCCAAGTAAACATGATGCAATATGGGTAGTAGTTGATCGATTGACAAAGTCAGCACATTTCCTGGCAATCAATAAGAGAGATTCTATGGAGAATCTGGCAAAATTATACATAAAAGAGATTGTTAGGCTTCATGGTATCCCAAGCAGCATTGTGTCCGATAGAGACCCTCGATTTACTTCTAATTTCTAGAGGGCTTTACAGGAAGAAATGGGCACTACTCTTCGATTTAGTACAGCTTATCATCCTCAGACGGATGGTCAGTCGGAGAGAACAATCCAAATGCTAGAAGATATGTTGAGAGCATGTGTTTTGGATTTCAAAGGTAGCTGGGATGTCCATCTACCACTCATAGAGTTTGCGTATAATAATAGTTATCAGGCTAGCATCCAGATGGCACCCTTTGAAGCACTCTATGGACGTAAATGTAGATCCCCTTATGCTGGCTAGAGTTGAGCGAGAGGAGAATGCTTGGTCCTGATCTAGTGGATCAAACTGCAAAATAGATCGCAATGATTAGACAAAGATTGCTGACGGCTCAAAGCACATAGAAAAGCTATGCAGATGTTAGAAGGAAGCCGTTGGAGTTTGAAGAAGGAGAGCATGTATTCCTTAAGTTAACTCCAACTACAGGAGCCAGGTGATCGATCAAAGTGAAGAAGTTATATCCAAGTTACATCGGACCATTCCAAATTCTCTCAAAGGTGGGATAGTAGCCTATAGATTAGCTCTTCCTCCAAATCTTAGCCAGATACATGATGTGTTTCATGTTTCCCAATTAAAGAAGTATGTTCCAGATCCATCTCATGTGATTGAGCAAGATGAAGTCACACTACGAGATGATCTGACCTATGAGGTTGGACCAGTAAGAATTGCTGATCGAAAGGTCAAGCAGTTACGCAATAAGCAAATTCCTCTAGTTAAAGTGATCTGGAAAGGCTTGACTGAGCATGAAGCTACATGGGAAACAGAAGAAAAGATGAGGGGGAAGTATCTTGAGTTGTTTTCATAGGATATGTATAATGTAAATTTCGAGGACAAAATTTATTTTAAGGGGGAGAGAAATGTAATATCCCTAATTTTCTGTACTGATTTATATGTACAGATTGAATGAAATATATGAATTATTTTTCAGGAAAAAGATGTGGTTATTTATGTAAAGAAAGGGATTAAATTAAAAAGGAAAGGAAATGAAAGGACTTGATTGCAATTATGGAAAGTTTAAGGCTAAGAAGGAAAGGTAGACAAAAATGTGGGGTCTTAAAGTGTAATTTTAGCCAAATAAAGGGACTTAAGGGCAAAGAAGAAAAAGTTCCCTGGAGCTAAAGTATAATTAAAGAAAATTAGGCCAGAAGTGGTTTGGACTGCCCGAAAGCATTTTAGTCCCAGATTTCACCAGTAGAGAGAGCAAGTGATGCTGGGTAATCCAGCTTAATACAGGAATTTTTCAAGACTCCAGATAGCCAAAATTGATCTGATAGTCTAAAAGTTATAAAAATTCCTACCGGATATCCTAGATTTCAGATATAAGTGAGAAATTACAGGATGATGCGTCCTGATGGGACGGATGTCAGGAAACTGACAGAATACCAATAGGAGGTCTGTAGAAAAAGTTATTCACAAATTACCAAATACAGACGGGAGTGTGAGGCCTCCAGGTATCCGATAGGAAGATTTATCGGTATTTAAACTAAGACTGAATGAGGTCAGGTAACAATAGTTATATGCCCATTGTGACCCAAATGGCTGCCCAGACATAGTAGGGCAGTGTATCTGACAGAAGGAGCCGGGGTCCGGATATGTGTGTAAACGGTGTATAATAGCTAAAATACTCGGTGAACATTGACGGGGGAAGATTCCTCGTAATACGTGCCATGAAGGTAATGGACCCTGAAAGGGCCAATAATAGCGCCATCAAAGGCCCAATAAAACGTTGGACTAATAGGTGGGCCAGTGTCCAGCAGAACCCCGGAAAAGTGCAAAATTATGAAAATGCCCCTGTGTTGTACTAAAGGGTAGTAGAGGAATGAAGGGTATTTTGGTCATTCTGGACAGGCCCAGGAGCCAAGACATACATAGGTAAGGTTAGCCAGGGTCAGTATATGCCCTGACAGGGTACAGAAAGGTGGAAAATGATGATTTTACCCTTAAGGTTAAGATAGTGCAAGAAAGGACACCTAGGGGTATTTTGGTCATTTTACAGGGGATCTGTAATTGAGTTTAGACCTAGTATAAAAATGTTAATGATATAAAGGACCCAGATATTAAATTTAAAGTCAGAAAATATAATAAATATTTTTAGAAAAATTAGATTCAGAAAATAGTACAGTTTTGGAGGAGACGGACCGGGCCGGTACCGGATTGGATCAAAAAATCTTCCAGAAGGGTTCTTGCTCCCCAAATTGCGCCATGTGAAGAATGTGAGGGGTGAGGTGTCCCCTTAGGTGTCCCTTGATGATGCAGTAAAAGGGAATAAAGAAAATAGGAAATTTCGAAAAAACCAGGGCCACAAGTTCAGATGGCTTCAAAATTACGAAAATGCCATCCATCAAAACTATAAAAAAAACCCTTGCCTTCATTCATCACGCCAAGAAGCAAGATTAGAGAGATAAGGAAGTTCTTGAGAGAGAAAGTGAGGAAAAGAAAGAAGAAAGGAAGTTCTGGCGGAGTTAAAAGCAGTATAGAGGTTCTGGAGTTCTGCTAAGCTTTTAAGGTAGTAACTAAGCCTAGCTCTTATGTAATGTCTTTGTGATTGGTTTTGCTATTGTTTGGTTGGATTGTTGTCTTATATGTTATACTTGAAGCTCTATTACAATGCTATGATCATATGTTATTGAATATGGAAGCACTCAGCATACTTATCTGTACACAATCACAAGCAAGCACTGTCACTCTGCATTACATATATTGTTATGATTATTGCTACTGAGATTCCCCCGAATCTCATCCCAATGAATAACCCATTATAGGGGAGGCTATGCCGAAGTAAATTTTGGAAATCTTGAAAGACGCCGTTATGCTGCCGAAATTCCGGCAAAGTGGTAAAGAAAAGAACTTATACGTACTATGTACGTAGGTACTGTCTAAGGAGGCTGGAAGTGAGTGGACCTAGCCGGTTCATCCAGTCTTTCCTGGGTACTTACGTAGAATGGTAGTTCTCACGAGAATTACCGAATCGGTACAAGATCGGTTACTTTCTAAAGACGAAGGGTAGCAGTTATGCTGCCGGATTTCAAGCAGGAAGGATGTATTAGAAATATGAGAATTTTGTACATGTTATGATGTATAACAACTTATTAATTAATAATGACTATTGTTTGACTGATATATGATGAATGTATGCATATGTATGCAAAGTTGAGTGCTGAAATTTACCACTATGAACAGTAACTCGTGGTGACCTAGTGATGTTTGATAAATAATTAAAAATAGTAAATGGATAAATAAATGTATGAAATTTTTATGGTGAATAGTAGACATACTAATATTCAATTATATATATATAATTCCTTATTTGGATGTCTACACATGGAGATATAAATTATCAAAGTTGGGACTAAAATGCTGGATTCAAGGGCAAAACGCTGGATGAACAGTAAAGTTGTAACATTGACCCACGTTCACTTGGTCAAATATTGGTCAATGAGTGATTTTTCCCTTAAATATAATTGAGTCATATTTATGTATCAATTGGAACCACTTCATTTCGATTTTTCTATATTTAATTATGATTTTCCGAAATCAAGTCACTCATCTGGAATTTACACAGTGAACAGTACCCGAGAAGAGTAAAATTCCAGATTGAGATATTGGACTTCAATGACCTTGAAAGTGGTTCTAAATGCTACCAAATGATCCCTAAAATGCATGAAAGTAAGGATGTTTCACAAAATGACCAAAATGCCCTCCATTTATCTCTTGTTCATTATTATAACATAGGGGCATTTTTGTAATTTCATATTTTTTTCAGGTTCCTCTGGACCCTGGCCCACATAACTGCTTAGTTACCTTGCTGGGCCTTTGGGATGCTATCTTAGGCTTTTATATGGGTCCACTACCTTTATGGCACAAATCCCAAGAATGCTCTCTAAAATTATTTACCGGGTATTTTATTCTACTATAAATTCTATTAAAAATTTTATATGACTCTTTTTCTGAATTTGTCAATTTTATAAATTCTCATATTATTTATAAGAATTTACTGCAAAATTTTATTTGATTCTGAGGTCCAAAGAATACTGTAATAATTTTTCGTAACTTTAGAAATTCATATCAATTTTTCAGGATTTCAAATCAAAATTTTGTGTTACGTCAAACTGATCAGAATAGTTTTCTCTATTTACTGGAAAAATTTGAGACTAAACTGATTCCGGATATTTGTGGGCATTTTCTGGCTCAACTTTCCGTATTTACCATTTTGACTTTGAACTTTTAAAAATTACACTTTAGGCCCTCAACTTTTTATAATTACACTTAATGGCTCAAAGCTTTTATCTACTTTCATTTTTACACCATAGAACTTTCATACTTTTCATTTTAGTCCCTCTTCTTTATACCTTGGTCTAATCATTATTTTTCTTTTTTATTCATCGTCACAATCCCTTTCAAACCTCTTTCCTCTATCAGTCTTATATAGATAGGGAAAAATTGGGATGTGACATATGGGATGCCAACTTGGACCTTTAACTGGGTCTAATGCCTCTATGGTCTCAATTCCCAAGAAACTTCACCTAAAAATATTTATCGGGTATTTTATTTCACTATAAATTTTACATAACTCCTTTTTAAGTTCTATTTGTTTTATAAATTCTTATATTAATTTTAGAAATTTTCTTTAAAATTTCATCTTATTAGGAGGTCTGGAAGGCCCTATAATAACTTTCAAACTTTAAAAATTAATATCAATTATCTTGGACCTCAAATCAAAATTCTGAAGAATATTCTTGTCCCAATTATCATTCTCTATTTACTGATAAAATTTGGGTATGTAACATTTTAGTGCAGTTTTGTGCCTTTTCTGGCTCAATTTCATCATAATTATAATTTTGCCCTTGAATTTCACAAATTTCACTTTAGTCCCTAAATTTATAAAATTTCATTTTGGTCCCTCACTTCAAATTCTAAAACTCCAATTTGGTCCCTTACTTCTAATTTCAAAACTCCAATTTGGTCCCTAAGGTCTTTCTTTTATATTTCTTTCCTTTTTTTAATAATTTTTAATATTGCAATTTAATCATTTTCTTCCATTAAATTGAATCATTTTCCTTATAGAATTTCATGTATATTAAATTTACATACATACTAGATGAGAAAAATGGGGATATGGCATTTTATATGCGAATGTTATATGAAGCTCTTGTATCATGATAGTATCCTGATATAATTTTTACTTTTTCTATAATGGATGACATTTTCAAAATAAGTTGAAATCTTTTAACCATGATAGTACTTGAAAGGTGTTTTTATTATTTCTATCATGGTTAACTCTTTAGAAGTAAAGTTTTTCTCTATAACCATGATAACTTTCAAATGATTGACAAAATATATTTTCATCATGGTTAGTTTGTAGCCAATTTTGGTAAAAATGATTTAAGCTAGTTAATTATTGTTATTATAAGGAGAATTTTACACACAACATCATTCAATCTACTCAAGAATCTCAATATATAGGCATACAACATCAAGCACACAAAGGGGTAAATCTACTACCTTATACATAAAGTTTTCTCCCTTTTTCTTGAACTTGTTCCCTAGGCTTCCCAACCATGTGACTTTCGGTCAACCTCTTCCAAACATCCTCTTGGATGTCTCAAGGTCCTAATCAAATTCAAATTGGTCATATAAATCATTAGGACCAAGAGCTTACATCATAGTCAAGACTATCTCTCTTAACTTAACCTTTTTCTCTTAAATTTAATATTAGTGTTCTAGCTTTCTATAAATTACTCTCATAGGCCAATCCTACACAATTTTACATGAGGAATCCAAATATGAGCTTGAATTTATCAAATTCACACTCCTCCCCCATGCTCTACACTTGGCCAAGAGTTAGCATGTCTTGGTGCTAAAATGCCACTTTTGATTCTAATGCTTTTAACTTCACTTCCTCAACTTAATTCCACATAATTTTTCATTCTAAATCTATTGGAAGCCTTATAATCATCAAAATCACATCCTAGGTATAAAATATAGTCAAGGCAGTAGAATGTCCATAGCAATCAAATCATGCAATTCAATCAACTATAAGCTAAAACCACTTGAATCCTATATATTCCAACTTGTTTTACTTATTTCTAACAATTAATACTCCTAACTAAAAGATCAAATACTTAGGAAGTGATGTTACCTTGTATGCTTATCAACTAGCCTTTAGATTGCTTGATCGTTGGTTTGAGAAATCATTTTGCAAGAGTTTCCCCAAGGGTTCATCAAGCTTTACGAATTGCTACTACTTCAAGGGGTATTTATAGAAAAATCCAAGATTAGATCAATAGCCAAGATTGCATGAACTAATGGATGACTAAGATTGCATCTTCCAAATCAATGGCCAAGATTTAGCCATCTATCTTGCTTACATCATCTTCTCTTTTCCTTAGATAATCCAAATGATATCATCAAGGCCATGTGACACTATCTTAAGAAGGAAGATCAAATCTTGACTCTTGGATCCAACTTGTTCTCCAAGTTTCTTCCAATCTACACAGCTCATATTTATTTGAATTTCTTAAGTGCCTTCTGGCGCTCAAATTTTTTTCTGTCATCTCCATAATCTTCCTTTAATTATAAAGAAATTTCATGAATTTTCCTAGGCCATAACTCTCCCTTTAACTATTTCTTTTTGAATTTTCCTAGGCCACTTACTGGAATTCTGAGCTTCCAGTATTTTTGTAGTTCACAATGCTAACTTTTTGGGAATTAGACTAATTTTATAAACTTCTTTAGTCTCTTAACTATTTATTCCTTATATTTACGTATGTTTTTCAAGCCTCCTTATGTCTTAAATAATTATATCTAAATAAATACCTCAAATTGAGCCATTATATTAAAAATTCCATTAAATATACTTTAGGGGTATTTTTGTCAATTCCCTTCATAAAAAGGCCTCTATGCCTCATTTTCCATTTTTTGGGATTTGTTTGAATTTTTTCCATAATTACACTTATGTTCTCATAAGGACTTTCTTTCCTTGTAGTTTAGTCCTTCCTTCCTCTTTCCTCTTTCTGTGCCCTGGAGACTCTTTTGGAATCTCTAACTTTATTTACATACTTTCCCCAAGAATTTTCACTATTTATATCATAGTCCCTGTACTTTCTCTATTTGTAGTTTAGTCCCTAAAAATCCTCTATATATTTCTAGGACTTCAGCTTAAAGGGGTCTGGTAGCCTACCTATCTTTGGCTACTTTCTGTACTTCTGTGCCTAAAAATTAGGATGTTAAACTTATTTGATAAGATCATTTATTGATAAAGACTTCGATAAATGAATATAAATTTAGTTTATGAAAAGTCTGAGTCACTTTTTTTTAAACTCTAATTCTTTGAAGACTTATTCGATAAGGTTATTTATCGAATAAGCGTTGGATAAGTGAATCATAGACTTAGTTTATAAAACTATTCTTAAAAGGAACTTATCGAAGTATTAATTGGTAAAGGCATTTATCGATAAAGACTTCGATAAAGTCATTTATTAGTAAACTGATTTTCAAAATACATTTATCCAAGGATTAATCGATGAAGGTATTTAAAGATAAATAATGATAGTTGTTTAATTTCTTTCTGTTTTCAAAAGAACTTATCGATAAGGTATTCGATAAATATAGAGATCTTGGCTATAAGTATATTTCAAGCCTCACTTATCTAAGAGTTAATCGATAAGGCAGTTTATCGAAGAACACTTCAATAAATAGAGAAAAATTTCTGATTTACAAATAGCACTGAAGTGTTGCTTTGATAAATGATTTTGATGATGATTTAATGGTTCCTATCTTGAAATATCTATCTCTCAAATGATTTTATGAAATCTTTGCATATAAGTTGAGATTAAACATCAAAGAAGGAAAGTCTGGAAGTCTGATTCATTGCTCTTCAGGGTTTTATCGATAAGCTATTCGATAAGCCTATTTATCAAAGAGTACTTCGATAAATTGGATATTGTTATAAAAATGATAATTTTCGAAGAGCTATTCGAACTAGCTATTTATCGAAGTCATTTTCGATATGACATTTCAACAAATAAGAAGAAAATTCAGTTTCTAAATCTGTTAAAGATTTTATGAATTGCTTTGCTTTGATAAATGATCTTATAAAAGCTTGTTTCTAAATATATTATATAGTTTGAGAAAAGATTAAACATCAAAGAAAGTTTGGAAGTATATTCTTCAGGCATTTATCAATAAACTATTTTTTGAAATGAAAGTTTGGTTATCCTGGAATGTTTTTGAAATGAATCTTGTTTGAAAGACTGTTATAAAAAGAACATTTTTAAAAATACATCTTGATAAAGCTATTTATTGAAGTCCTATTCGATAAGAGATAAAACTATTTCAACACAATATATTTGTTATTTATCGAAGTCTTTTTTGAAAAGGCATCTTTTTATTAAACACTTTGATAAATCAAACTAATATTTGAAAAGAATTTCAAACCAACTTTGACAAATTTTGATGTTTTAGTCTAAATCATTTAGAATCAATTGTTATATGCTTAAACTCTTTATACATCATTTATGTAGCATATTTCCATATCATTTCTTGGCAAAAACAAGATCAAACGAAGAGATTCATTAAAAAGCAAGATCTATCAAAATGCATATTTTAGCAACCAACGGACATACTTCAACGGCTATCTAACGGATTTATGATGAACTCAACTATAAAAGAAGCTGGAAAGAAAAGATGAAGCCCAGAGAAAAGAGATGTGCAAAGATGCACAACAATCATGAACAATCATGAACAATATTATTGAAGCATTCATCACTATGTTATACTCTATTTCTCATTCTCCGAACAGAGTATGTCTTATTATTTGAGAGAGAAACTTAGAGAGCATGTACTTTAGTACTTAGAAAAGTTACTCTAGTCAAGAGAGAGCTAAAAATTTATTTCTTTATTCGAGACAAGAGAGAGCTAGAAATTTTATTTCTTTATTCGAGATATTCAAGAGTGGGTCTCTTGATTGAGATTGTCACCTTATGGGTTGTAAGGCAAAGTGAGAAGGAATCTCACAGTTGATGTATTGAGACACCAAGAGCCCAGATAATCTTGGAGGATAGTGGAACACTTAGAGGAGCTCTGAAGACTGGACGTAGGCTAAGTGGTTGGGCTGAACTAGTATAAATTATCCCTGTACGATATCTCTTCTTCATCTTCCTTCATTTGTGATATCTTTCTCAACTTAATCTTTTGATTTTATTCAATGTTAAAATTTCAAAATCACCTAATTTTCCCCCCTCTTGGGTGAAATAGCTATTCTAACATAGGCTTATCAAAATAATTATTGAAAAGAAGTCTATTCAAAGTGTTTATTTCAAAGATCAGAAGAGGTAACTTATCAACGTGTTTTTCAATAAGTGGCCTTATCGTATAACTATTCGATAAGATCTTGATGTTTCAGAACAATAGTCTTTTGAAAAACATTATGTCTAAGGTTTTCATTAATTCTTCCAATTTCATCACAAATGATATGTAATACATTTCAAATCAAAGTTTTTAAGCTTCTATAAGATCATTTTCTAAACTAATCATAAGATCATTGTAAAAAGTAGTTATAGATTCAAAAATTGGTTTAAAAACTAAAACTTCTCTATTTATTGAAATGTATATCGATAAACTACCTTATCGATCAATGCTTGGATAAATTCATTTAGAAATCAATTTCATAAACATAATTTATTCTCATTTATCAAAGGGCTTATTGATAAATGCTTCGATAAATGCCTTTTAGAAACAAATTTCACAAACTAAATTTTGTTCTGTTTATTGAAGGGTTTATGGATAAACACCCTTATCGATAGGCTTATTAAAAAATAAGCTATCTAAATTTGGATTTAATATTTAATCAATTTAGCATCATCAAAACATAGAGTCTAACATTCTTCCCCTTTTTGATGATGCAAAAATCAAGTGATAAGTGTCATATCCTTATTCTAACCCTCATATATGCTCAATTGGAAGTTATTTGAACCACTATAAAACCTTTATAAGCGAGAAAAATAAATTTTCAAAAATTTATGTCATGGCACTATTTACCAGAATACATACCCAACTTTAAAAATTCATAATTGATTCTACTAAAATTAAAATGATGTGGTTAAAATTTATACTCAAAACTCTTTCATTATCCTTTGAGGGAAAAATACAAAACTGAAGTTTCATTGGACTAATTAATACAGTTAAGTCATTTAAAATCACTGATCATTTGGTCAATCTGGATACTTCCAGTTTTTGAGCCATAACTTTAAAAATTCGTATCTTCTTACTCACATATCCAAATAAGGTATATTATCTAAGTTGAATTGGAGATGAAAGCTCAATGCTCAAGAACTCACTAGTTGCTTATTTCGAGATTTTAGTTTTAACTTTAAAAAATCATATTAAATTGAATTCTTATCCAAATGAGGTGATCTTTGTAATACCCCAATTTTCAGGCCCAGAGACTCAGAAAGTGAGCCTGAAATAGATAGACTATCAGACTCCTTTGAACAGAAGTCCTAAAAACATACAGAGGGTTTTTAGGGACTAAACTGCAAATAAGTCAAAGATCAAGGACTTATAGGTAAATAGTGAAAGTCCCTAAAGATATAGTGGCTATTTATGCAAGGAAAGGGGTTAAATTACAAAAGAAAGAAAATGTAGGGACTTAGATGTAATTATGAAAAAGTTTAAGGCCAAAAAGAAAAGTAGACAAAAAGGTGGGGTCCTTAAGTGTAATTTTTGCCAAATAAAAAGGGATTTAATTATAAAGAAGAAAAGTTTCCTGGGGCTAAAGTATAATTAAAGAAAGTCAGGCCGGAAGTGGTTTGCACTGCCCGACAGCATTTCAGTCTCAAATTCTACCAGAAGGTAGGGCAGGGGACGCCGGGTAACCCAGCCTAATACCGGAATTTTTGAAGACTCCAGATAGCCAGAAATGGACTGATCGTCCAAAACTTATAAAAATTCCTACCGGATATCCTAGATCTCAGATATAAGTGAGAAAATACAAGATGATGCGTCTTTATGGGGCGGATGTCAGGAAACTGACAGAATACCGATAGGAGGTCTGTAAAAAGATTTATTCACAAAATAGCAAATACAGACGGGAGTGTGAGGCCTCCGGGGATCCGGGTAGGAGATTTATCGGTATTTTTAAAGGGGCTGAATGAGATCGGATGACCTCGGTCAGATGACCGTTATGACCCACAGGGATGCCTGAACACAGTAGGACACTGTATCTAGGAAAAGGAGCCGGTGTCCGGAAAGGTGTATAATCGGTAAATAATAATTAAAATATTTGGTGAACTGTGACAGAGGAAGATTCCTCGTAATGCGTGCCATATAGTTAATGGACCCAGGAAGCCCAAAAAATGGCGCCATTAGAGTCCCAATAAGGCTCTTGGACTGATAGGTGGGCCAGTGTCCAGCAGAACCCCGGAAAAGTGCAAAATTACGAAAATGCCCCTGTGTTGTACAAAAAGGGCAGTAGATGAATGAAGGGCATTCTGGTTATTCTGGACAGTCCCAGAGGTCAAGACATGTCTAAATAAGGTTGACTAGAGCCAGTATAAGCTTTGACCTTAGGGTTAAAATAGGACAAGATAGGGCCCAAGGGTATTTTGGTCATTTCGCAGGGGATCTGTAACTGAGTCTGGACCCAGTATTAAAAAGTTAATGATATAAGGGGTCTAGATACTAAATGTGAGGTCAGTAGACATAAAAAGGATCTTCAGAAACATCAGATTCAGAAAACGGCACGTACCGGATTGGACTGGAAAGCTTCCAGAACCTCCAAATTTCGTCACATGAAGCATATAGGTGGTGAGGTGTCCTATGAGGTGTCCAGGGTGATGCAGTAAAAGGAAATTAAAGAAAATAGGAAATTCCAGGAAAAACCAGGACCACAAGATCATAAGTCTTCCTAATTACAAGATTGCCATTGCTCAACACTATAAATACCCCTAGCTCTTCATTTTCACGCCAAGAAGCATTCTTAGAGGTAGAAAGAAGTTCTTGAGAGAGAAAGTGTGAGGAAGAAAGAAGTAAGGAAGTTCTGGTGAAGTTGGAAGTAGTAGGGAAGTTCTGAAGCTCTGCTTTTGAGGTAGTAACTAATCCTAGCTCTTATGTAATGTCTTTGTGATGTGTTGTTTTGTTTGGTTGGATTGTTGTCTTATATGTTATGCTTGAAGCTCTATTCCAATGCTATGATCATATGTTATTGAATATGAAAGCATGCAGCATACTTATCTGTACACAATCACAAGCAAGCACCGTCACTCTGCATTACATATATTGTTATGATTGTTGCTACTGGGATTCTTTTGAATCTCATTCCCATACATAACATTACAGGGGAGGTTCTATCAAAATGAAATTTGGAAATTTTAAGAGACGCCGTTATGCTGCCGAAATTCCGGCAAGAAAGCAGGAACAGGGAAAGGAACTGATACGTACTGTGTACGTAGTGCTGTCTAAGGAGGCTGGAAGTGAGTGGACCCAGCAGGTTCATCCAGTCTTTCCTGGGTACTACGTAGAATGGTAGTTCTCATGAGGGAATTACCGAATCGGTACAACATCGGTTACTTTCTAAAGAAGAATTGTAGCAGTTATGCTGCCGGATTTTAGACAGTGAAAAGATGTAATAGAAATTTGAGGGGATTGATCATACACTGATATACAACAGTTGATTATCTAATAATAATTGTTATCTGGCATGTATGACTAATATGTGATGGTTGTATGCATGTGTATGTGAAGATTGAATGCTGAAAATAGGTTCAGTGAACAGTAACTCGTGAGGACCTATGCATGTTTGATAAATCATTAAAAATAGTAAATGATTGAATTAATGCACTAAATTTTTATGGTAAAAATTAGATATACTAAGATTTAATTTGATATATAGAATTCCCCATTTGGATGTCTGTACGAAAGGATATAAATTGCCAAAGATGGAACCAGAATGCTGGATTCAGGAGAAAATCACTGGATGAACAGTAACTTTGAAACGTTTACCCACGATGAATTGGTCAAGTAATGGTCAACCAATGATTTTTCCCTGAAATATAATTGAGTTAGCTTCATGTAGCACTTTGAACCACTTCGTTTTGAGTTTTCTAGAATTAGTTATAATTTTTCAAAATCAAGTCGCTCATCTGGAATTTACCACATGAACAGTACCGAAAGAGTAGAATTCCAGATTGATAGTTTGGACTTCTATAACCCTGAAAGTGGTTCCAAATGCTACTGAATGGTTCTTAAGATGTATAAAAATAAGTATGTGACAATCTTGGTGTCAATTCAAATATCATTATCTTAACTTTAAGCATACCAAATTTGATATCAAAACTTGTCTAGTAAGGTATTTAAAATAATGTCATAACTCACTGCCTCTTTGGATGGTACATGCTAATACTCATTTAGTTCCTTACAATGTATGGCATCTTATATAAACACAAGGCAATCTTAATGATCCCCAAACAAGCCTTTCCCTTTTAAAGTTGCAGGACATATAGCATGGTCAAGTTCATGGAAGGAATGAGATTTCAAAGAGATCTCAATAGCAAGATGTATAAACTATAACATTATGCATGTTTGGTTACAATACTTGACATGTTATCATGATATGGGAGCTATCCTTACATTATCCATAAGAAAACTCTAACATGAATATTTTCATGACATAGAATGCAAGGAGTTATAGCCACATAATCATCATAAACATTATCATAAGTTCAACAAAGAATCACAATCAACAAGTAAGCAATCAAGCAACGTGCTACCTCTTTTGAACCTCGCTTCTCACTTTTTCTTTTCTTGAGCTTGGGTCCTCCCTTGGAAAATATCAAACCCTACATTATATAGGAATCATACATTCAAAACAAGCTCAAGTTACAAAGCAAAACTTTAGATTTCCTAACTTTCCATTTCTCTTGAATTTTTGTGTTTTGCTTTAGTCTTTTTAACCATTGATCCCTTAGGTCAAACCTACATAGTTTTCCATGTAGAATCTAATTGTGGAGTTAAAATTTTGAAAATCAAACTGCTCCTTTGAGTATGGATAGAACCCATGAGCATCCCTCCAAAATTTCAAAAATTCATATTTTGCTTCCAATGCTTGTTTCTCTACTTATCCCCACACAATTTTCCATTTTAAACTCATTGGAAGCATAAAAACCATCAATTTCCAGCTCTTTTCTAGACTTTCATTCAGTGGCAGAACATACATCAAAATAAAATTCTAATATTACACTGATTTCACAAGCTTAATCCCCTTAATTCTAACTTAATCCTCTTTGTTTTGTCTTGTTCTAACATCAATTTCTTCCTTTCCCAATTATTTATAGATCTTGGTCAACCATGGAGGAAGGAAAAATCCTCTATTTTCTAGCTAATTAACTCAAGAAAAATCCTCCTAGTACTCAAGATTAAAAGCTTGATCAAAGTACTTACCTTGTTCACTTGATTCCTAGCTTTCTTGGTTGCTTGGATCTCTTCTCCTTCTTGTGTTGTATATAAATTTTGGCAACATTTCCCTACTATGCTTGGGCTGCTGAAATATGAAGGGAGGGAGGGGTATTTATAGACTTAACTTGGTGGCCAAATTACCTTTTTACCCAAAGTCCTAATATTTACAAGCCCATAATCTTGCTTGCTATATTGGTCTATATTTTACTAATCTTGATTAGAGGATCATTAACCTTTAATTTAATCATCAACCAAATTCAAAATCCTCACCATTCATGGCCTTCTAAGTGGCATCATTTTAGAGGGAAAGAAAGCTTCTGGAAAACTCTGGACAAATCCTATCTAGTCCTATACTAGTCCAATCAGACTTCCCAAAAATCAGACAGTTTTCTAAATCTATTTTTTGTGAGGTTCTATAATATGTCTTATGACATTAGATTCAGTGACTAGATTTTTCCTACTTTTGACATTCTTAGACTGGGTATAAATTTAATTATTGTCCCTTAAAAAATGGCAAAAATGCCCTCCATTTGCCTTTATTTATTCTTATAACATTAGGGCCATTTTTGTCTTTTTACATTTTACCAAGGTATTTCTTGGCACTGGCCCTCTATTCTAGACCTGCATAATTTTTGTATCCATATTTATACCCCTTGTTGGATATCTAATCCAATCTTTCCCAAAAAACTCTTACTAAAAATTTAATTGTTTCAGTAATTTATATCAACTAATCGGGACCTCAAATAAAAATTTTGATCCACACCATACTGATAAAAAAAATCCCTTCTATCTTTTATTGACTTTAGATCATAGGGTTTTTAGACTTTTTTTCCAAAATTACATTTATGTCCCTAACTTTTTCAATAATGACACTTATGTTCCTTACTTTTTCATAATTAACCTTAGTTACCTAAACTTATGTCTACTTTTAATTTGTGCCATAGAATTTTTAGGATTTTCATTTTAGTCCCTTAGAACTTTACAATTTGGTCCCTAACCAACTTAGCTTTTATATTTCTTATTCTAACTTTTATCCTACCTTTATCTTTCCCTAAAGTCCTCCTGCCCTAAGTGAGAAATTTGGGAAGTAATATATAATGTAATATCCTAATTTTTAGGCCTAAAGACACAGAAAGTAGCCTAAAATAGATAGGCTACCATACCCCTTTGAGCAGAAGTCCCAAAAACATACAGAGGGTTTTCAGGGACTAAACTGCAAATAAGTGAAAGTACAGGGACTTATATGTAAATAATAAAAGTCCCTAGGGGCATAATGGTCATTTTGGAAAAGAAAGGGACTAAAGTGAAAGTCTAAAAGTTCTATGGTGCAAAAATGGAAGTAGACACAAGTTATGGGCCATTAAGTGTAATTATAAAAAGTTGAGGGACTTAATTGAAAAGAGAAAATGTTTCTAGGGACAAAATGATAATTATAAAAAGTTGAGTTGGAAGTGGCTTAGAACTGCCCAGAAGCATTTTAGTCCCAAATTTCATCAGTAGATAGAGAAAGTTATGCTAGTTAATCTAGCCTGATACAGAAATTTAATTAGAGTTTCAGATAGCTAAAATTTATCTGATAGTCTGAAAGTTATCTAAAATTTTTATCAGATCTTCTAGACCTCAGATATAAATGAAAAGTTATAGGAAGGTGCGTCCTATAAAGCAAAAGGTTACAGAACTGACAGAATTCTAAAATGAGTTCTGTAGAAAAAGTTATTCATATATTAATGAATTTTGACGGGAGTTTGAGAATACCCGATATCTGATTGTGAAACTTAAGCAGTAAGCAAGTTGGGATTGAATGAGCCCAGATGATATTACAAGAGGCCCATAATGACACCAAGTGGGGCCCAGGGTCATGATATCAATTTATTGAATAAAGGGGCCAGTGTCCAGAATATGTAGAAAAATATGCAAAATGACGAAAATACCCCTATGTTATAAAATAATTAAAGAATGAGTGAAAGGTATTTTGGTCATTTGACTAGGCTAGGCAGTCAAGGAAGGTTATCTGAATAGTTGACCAGAGTCTAGGAAAATTGGGAGGTAGTCTGATATGGGCAGGCTGCTAAACCCGTAGTCCCAGGGTAGTAATCTGATATGGGCGGATTACTTACCTGTATTTTGTAGGAATCCGAGGGATGAGCTAAGTCCTTTAGGATTTAAAGATGAGTTAAGTCTTTAACCTACAGAATCGGGACAGTTCACCTAGGTTCAAAATAAGAAATGTGAGGAATATCCTAAGTCTTAAGCCTAGGAATTCTGCAGGTAGCTTGATATGGGCTGGCTCCTGTGTAAGATAACCTGATATGGGCGGGTTGTCGAGCCTTTCAATTAACGATGACTTTTGAAGAGTTTAGGGGATGAGTTATTGAAAGAGAATTTCTAGACCTTAAGATGAGGGATGAGAAGATGAGGTTAAGATGCTAGAAAGAGAATACAGGGGCAAAATCGTAATTATGGGAAATATTGGGCTGTAGCCGATGAGTACCATATTTTGTCAGAAAATAGAGAAAATTATGCTGATCATTTCACTGAACTGTGAAATGTGCATATGAGGTCTCTATGTATATGAAAGAATTAGAAATGTGACCAGGGGTAAAATGGTCATTTTTGAAAAGTGTGCGCTGGAGCGTACTTTCAGGCCAAAATAGCCCGGTCCGGATAAAATATCTGAAAATACCGGGAGATAGAGAAAAGGATTCCGGGTTGAATGACGCAACACAGAATTTTGATTTGAGGTCCCGATTTTTCTGTAAATATTCCTGAAGATGGGAATTTACAGTTATAAACTTATAATCGGTAAAGGAAAGGCAGTCCGAATAGAGATGATCGGACTATGGCCAGAGGCCATACAGTATTTTCTATGGTCCATAGTGACACCAGGGAAGGCCCAGGCCCATAATATCAGCTCAGTGGTAAGAGGGGCCGGTGTCCGAGAAAAAGGTGCAAAATGACGAAAATGCCCTTATGTTATAGAATAGCTGAAGTATGAGTAAAGGGTATTTTGGTCATTTGCCTAATGTTAGTCAGTCCAGACAGGGTATCTGGATAGTTGACCAGGGTCAGAGAGTACTCTGGTAAGATGGGAAAAGACAATAACACCCCTAGACCTAATAAAGTAAAGAAAGAGAGACTAAGGGCATTTTGGTAATTTGCCAAGGGGTGTTTCTTGGGAATTGAAACATCCTCCCTTAGACTCCTCAGAGTACACTCGCGGAAGCAACATTAGCTTGATTATACCTTAACTTAAGCCCAGAAATTCAAAATTTTTCTCTTAAGTTCCTTATTCTGGACCTTTAATTTGAAAATTAATTAATCTCATTCTATACATCCAAACAAGGCTTATTACCTATCCATGTAATGCCCCAGATGTGTACGACTGACCTGCCAAATTTCATAGCCAAACTCCTTCGTTTACTAGGTCAAACTGAGGCCAGAACACTGCTACCTCAGGACCTGCGAATTTCTCCCTTAATTCCCCATTCACAAATTGAACATGCCAAACAACATTTATTATTAAATAATAAAATGTCATACAACAAGGCATACAGCAAATTATCATATTTCTATTACATCTTTTCCTGCCTAAAATCCGGCAGCATAACTGCTACAATTCTTCTTTAGAAAGTAACCGATCTTGTACCGATTCGGTAATTCCCGTAGGAACTACCATTCTACGTAAGTACCCAGGAAAGACTGGATGAACCGGCTAGGTCCACTCACTTCCAGCCTCCTTAGACAGCACCTACGTACACAGTACGTATCAGTTCCTTTCTTTGTTCCTTCTTCGTTGCTAGAATTTTGGCAGCCTAACGGCGTCTCTCAAAATTTCCAGATTTTATTTTGACAGAACCTCCCCTGTAATGTTATATATGGGAATGAGATTCGGGGGAATCTCAGTAGTAATAATCATAACAATATATGTAATGCAGAGTGACGGTGCTTGCTTGTGATTGTGTATAGATAAGTATGCTGCGTGCTTCCATATTCAATAACATATGATCATAGCATTGTAATAGAGCTTCAAGCATAACATATAAGACAACAATCCAACCAAACAATAGCACAACAAATCACAAAGACATTACATAAGAGCTAGGATTAGTTACTACCTCAAAAGCAGAGCTCCAGAACTTCTATACTGCTTCCAACTCCACCAGAACTTCCTTCCTTTCTTTCTTTCTCCTTCTCTCTCTTCTTTCTCTCTCTTTCCTTGCCAAAAACGTGGGATGCCTAAAATGGGAGGGGAAGGGGGGTATTTATAGCTTTAATGGATGGCATTCTTGTAATTTGAAGCCATCTGAACATGTGGTCCTGGTTTTTCCTGGATTTTCCTATTTTCTTTATTCCTTTTTACTGCATCATGCATGACATCATCCAGGACACCTCACCGGGACACCTCATCGCCACATTCTTCACATGTCACAATTCCTGGACACCTCATCAGCTGACTCAGCAGTTCAGTCCAATCCAGTAACGGTCCAGAGTCTTGCACCGTAATACGTGTCCTCAACTTTTCTTCTGCCTCTAAGATTGCGCCATGTGGCACCTGGAAGGGACCTTTCATGCCTTCCAATGCTATCCAGATAAGTCTCGGACTTTATCTGATCACCTCCTCGGTTATCGTACCAACCGAGTAACTTTGCTTTATTGAAACAGCATTAAAATAGTATTTTAATGCCACTTTTTCCCACATACTCCATGGGCTACGTTTTTGGGCTCTGGGTATGTTATCTTGGATCCTGATCAAGCTCAAGTACTCTGATGACTCGATTCCCAAGAAACATCCCTCGGCAAATTACCAAAATACCCCTGGGTGCCCTTTCTTGCACTATTTTAACCCTAAGGGTAAAATCGTCATTTCACACCCTTCTGTATTCTGTCAGGATATATACTGACTCTAAGTAACTTTATCTGTATGGGCCTTGGCTCCTGGGCCTGTCCAGAATGACCAAAATGCCCTCATTCATCTACTACCCCTTTAGTACAACACAGGGGCATTTTCGTAATTTCGCACTTTTCCGGGGTTCTGCCGGACACTGGCCCACCTATCAGTCCAAGTGTCTTACTGGGCCTTGTTGGCGCCATTATTGGGCCTCTCAGGGTCCATTACCTTCATGGCACGCATTACGAGGAATCTTCCCCTGTTAATAATTATTGAATATTTTATCTATTATTCACCGTTTATACACATATCCGGACACCGGCTCCTTATGTCCGATACACTGGCCTGCGGTGTTCAGGCATCCCTGTGAGTCATATCAGTCATCTGACCGAGGTTATCCGAACTCATTCAGTCCCTTTTCAAATACCGATAAATCTCCCTATCGGATACCCGGAGGCCTCACACTCCCGTCTGTATTTTCTAATTTGCGAATAACTTTTTCTACAGGCCTCCTATCGGTATTCTGTCAGTTTCCTGACATCCGCCCCATAAAGACGCATCATCCTGTATTTTCTCACCTAGATCTGAAATCTAGGATATCCGGTATGAATTTTTATAACTTTTGGACGATCAGTCCATTTCTGGCTATCTGGAGTCTTCAAAAATTCCTGTATTAAGCCAGATTACCGAGCGTCCCTTGCTCTCTCTACCGGTGAAATCTGGGACCGAAATACCGTCGGACAGTCCAAACCACTTCCGGCCTGACTTTCTTTAATTACACTTTAGCCCCAAGGAACTTTTCTTCTTTTCATTTAAGTCCCTTTTTATTTGGCTAAAATTACACTTAAGGACCCCACCTTTTTGTCCTTAAACTTTCCATAATTCTTTCATACTCATAGAGACCTCGTATGCACATTTCACAGTTCAGTGAAATGATCAGCATAATTTTCTCTATTTTCTGGCAAAATATGGTACTCATCGGCTACCAGCCCGATCTTTTCCATAATTACGATTTTGCCCCTGCATTCTCTTTCTGGCCTCATTGCTCATCTTCTCATCCTTTATCTTAAGTTCTAGAAATTCTCTTTCAATAACTCATCCCTTAAACTCTTCGGGAGTCATCATTACTTGAAAGGCTCGACAACCCGCCCATATCAGGTTATCTTACACAGGAGCCAGCCCATATCAAGCTACCTGCAGAATTCTTAGGCTTAAGACTTAGGATATTCCTCACATTCCTCATTTTTAACCTAGGCGAACTGTCCCGATTCTGTAGGTTAAAGACTTAACTCATCTTTACATCCTGAAGGACTTAGCTCATCCCTCGGATCCTACAAAATACAGGTAAGTGATCCGCCCATATCAGATTACTACCCTGGGACTACGGTTTTAGCAGCCTGCCAATATCAGACTACTTCCCAGTTCTCCTAGACCAAAAATCGGGATGTTACAATTCTCCTCCCCTTTTAAAAATTTCGTCCTCGAAATTTTAAGGGATACCTCATCTTTCCTGAAGAGAACTTCTTACTGACCTATACAGCTATGTGATTCTTATAACGCAGTCATATATATAACCAGTAAGATCATCCCTCTCTGTCTTATCCTCACTCCAGTGATGGTCTAGAGGAGCAACAGCTTGGTCCCAGACCTTCCACATGGATTCTTAGCAACTAACATCTTTCATTATAGTTGCTTACAGCTATCCATGTTCTAACCCCTCATACAGCAACCTCATCACTGAGTTAAGACAGATTTATTATCTTACTACTTATTTCTCATGACTTGTTACAATAACCACATTCTCTAGATCAGAAAGGAACTCTTCATTAATCACATCATTTACATCTAGGCATACAGTTCTTACAGCTAAGTCACCCTTACAGCTATGGTTCTTCTTAACCATTCTTAGGGTCGACCTCAGGGGATTTGGAGACTCTGTTTGAAAAAATGGAAAATACTCTTCCTGTTGTCTTTGGCCTAGGGATGTCAGCATTCTTAGGGCAAACTCTTGCAAAGTGACCCTTCTCGCCACAAATGAAACAGCCGCTTTGCCCTGCTCGACACTCCCTTGTGCCGTGGTTCTTTCCACATCTTTGACATCTTTGTCCTCCAACCTGATCCTCACCTTGATCAGTCCCCTGCCTAAACTGTTGCCTCTTTCTCTTGTTATTATTATTATTGGCTTCATAACCTGAGTTACCTCCCAGAGTGCTCCTAGCCAATACTTCTTTACTTCTTGCTTCTGACTTAGCTACCTCCTTGCTCCTTACGCTGTTCCCGGTTGCTGCATGATTGTTCATACTTCTCTCTGTCAATCTGCAGACTTCTACCGCTCTATTGAACTGCGTAAGTTGCTGAGGAATTATTCTTTCCTTTAGGGTGCTGCTCAGACCCTCTACTAATCTCTTTGTCGACCATTCTTCGTCCTCCATTCTTCTAAGGTATGTGGAATAGTACGACAATCGGAGATACTTAGCCAAATA
Organism: Leucaena leucocephala; assembly: GCA_037074615.1. Taxonomy (NCBI): domain Eukaryota; kingdom Viridiplantae; phylum Streptophyta; class Magnoliopsida; order Fabales; family Fabaceae; genus Leucaena; species Leucaena leucocephala. The sequence continues at coordinate 10,751,439 of CM073549.1, forward strand.
CTCATCGAATGACTCTTTCTCTCCTTGCTTCAAAGTTAGGAACTCAACTTCCTTCGAGTCCCTCACTGACTGGGGAAAGTATTTTTCCCTAAACTGACCCAGAAATATTTCCCATGTAACTGGGACTCCCTTTACTTGAAGAATAAGCTCAGTATTCCTCCACCATCTTCGCGCATCCTTCTCTAGCTTGAAAATGGCCAGTCGGGCTTTTCTTCTTGATGGGCAATCCAGCACCTCAAAAATCTTCTCAAGCTGATCTATCCAATCCTCAGCTACTTGGACGTCAAATGTCCCCTCAAACACCGGAGGATTATACTTTTGGAACCGCTCCATCCATTGCTGAATGCTATTAGGATCTACCACTGGATCCTCTATTCTTGACTGCCCATTATTTTGAGGAATTCCTGATATCCCTTCTGCTGGTCTATCAGGGGTTTGCAATTGATTAACTATAGCTGTAAGAGTAGCTATAGTGGCATCTCTTTCTTGATCTCGGCGAACTTGTTCCGCCCTCATTTCTTCCATCATCCTCTGCTGCTGTTCTAGCCTAGCAAGGATGACTTGCATAGGATTTACCTCATTGGAGTTGCCAGCCTCCTCTATGTGTGGCTCCTCCACTTGAATTCTACGTCCTCGTCTCGTGTTCACCATCTGGTTCCTTGTCAATCAGAAAAGAAAAGTGAACACATAACATTATACTACTTACTCATCTAGGGAATTTTACCTCCACTGGGCTTTTCTAAACCTCTATGTACTCTAGGGAAATAACATTTCTAAATCAGAGCATCACTGAGCCAGAACCTTCTGTTCTGTGCCAGAATCTTATGCTCTGAACCAGAATCCTGTCTGGTTTATGCCAGAAGCTATTGCTCTGATACCAAAATGAAACATCCTCCCTTAGACTCCTCAGAGTACACTCGCGGAAGCAACATTAGCTTGATTATACCTTAACTTAAGCCCAGAAATTCAAAATTTTTCTCTTAAGTTCCTTATTCTGGACCTTTAATTTGAAAATTAATTAATCTCATTCTATACATCCAAACAAGGCTTATTACCTATCCATGTAATGCCCCAGATGTGTACGACTGACCTGCCAAATTTCATAGCCAAACTCCTTCGTTTACTAGGTCAAACTGAGGCCAGAACACTGCTACCTCAGGACCTGCGAATTTCTCCCTTAATTCCCCATTCACAAATTGAACATGCCAAACAACATTTATTATTAAATAATAAAATGTCATACAACAAGGCATACAGCAAATTATCATATTTCTATTACATCTTTTCCTGCCTAAAATCCGGCAGCATAACTGCTACAATTCTTCTTTAGAAAGTAACCGATCTTGTACCGATTCGGTAATTCCCGTAGGAACTACCATTCTACGTAAGTACCTAGGAAAGACTGGATGAACCGGCTAGGTCCACTCACTTCCAGCCTCCTTAGACAGCACCTACGTACACAGTACGTATCAGTTCCTTTCTTTGTTCCTTCTTCGTTGCTAGAATTTTGGCAGCCTAACGGCGTCTCTCAAAATTTCCAGATTTTATTTTGACAGAACCTCCCCTGTAATATTATATATGGGAATGAGATTCGGGGGAATCTCAGTAGTAATAATCATAACAATATATGTAATGCAGAGTGACGGTGCTTGCTTGTGATTGTGTATAGATAAGTATACTGCGTGCTTCCATATTCAATAACATATGATCATAGCATTGTAATAGAGCTTCAAGCATAACATATAAGACAACAATCCAACCAAACAATAGCACAACAAATCACAAAGACATTACATAAGAGCTAGGATTAGTTACTACCTCAAAAGCAGAGCTCCAGAACTTCTATACTGCTTCCAACTCCACCAGAACTTCCTTTCTTTCTTTCTTTCTCCTTCTCTCTCTTCTTTCTCTCTCTTTCCTTGCCAAAAACGTGGGATGCCTAAAATGGGAGGGGAAGGGGGGTATTTATAGCTTTAATGGATGGCATTCTTGTAATTTTGAAGCCATCTGAACATGTGGTCCTGGTTTTTCCTGGATTTTCCTATTTTCTTTATTCCTTTTTACTGCATCATGCATGACATCATCCAGGACACCTCACCGGGACACTTCATCGCCACATTCTTCACATGTCACAATTCCTGGACACCTCATCAGCTGACTCAGCAGTTCAGTCCAATCCAGTACCGGTCCAGAGTCTTGCACCGTAATACGTGTCCTCAACTTTTCTTCTGCCTCTAAGATTGCGCCATGTGGCACCTGGAAGGGACCTTTCACGCCTTCCAATGCTATCCAGATAAGTCCCAGACTTTATCTGATCACCTCCTCGGTTATCGTGCCGACCGAGTAACTTTGCTTTATTGAAACAGCATTAAAATAGTATTTTAATGCCACTTTTTCCCACATACTCCATGGGCTACGTTTTTGGGCTCTGGGTATGTTATCTTGGATCCTGATCAAGCTCAAGTACTCTGATGGCTGCTCGATTCCTAAGAAACATCCCTCGGCAAATTACCAAAATACCCCTGGGTGCCCTTTCTTGCACTATTTTAACCCTAAGGGTAAAATCGTCATTTCACACCCTTCTGTATTCTATCAGGATATATACTGACTCTAAGTAACTTTATCTGTATGGGCCTTGGCTCCTGGGCCTGTCCAGAATGACCAAAATGCCCTCATTCATCTACTACCCCTTTAGTACAACACAGGGGCATTTTCGTAATTTCGCACTTTTCCGGGGTTCTGCCGGACACTGGCCCACCTATCAGTCCAAGTGTCTTACTGGGCCTTGTTGGCGCCATTATTGGGCCTCTCAGGGTCCATTACCTTCATGGCACGCATTACGAGGAATCTTCCCCTGTTAATAATTATTGAATATTTTATCTATTATTCACCGTTTATACACATATCCGGACACCGGCTCCTTATGTCCGATACACTGGCCTGCGGTGTTCAGGCATCCCTGTGAGTCATATCAATCATCTGACCGAGGTTATCCGAACTCATTCAGTCCCTTTTCAAATACCGATAAATCTCCCTATCGGATACCCGGAGGCCTCACACTCCCGTCTGTATTTTCTAATTTGCGAATAACTTTTTCTACAGGCCTCCTATCGGTATTCTGTCAGTTTCCTGACATCCGCCCCATAAAGACGCATCATCGTGTATTTTCTCACCTAGATCTGAAATCTAGGATATCCGGTATGAATTTTTATAACTTTTGGACGATCAGTCCATTTCTGGCTATCTGGAGTCTTCAAAAATTCCTGTATTAAGCCAGATTACCGAGCGTCCCTTGCTCTCTCTACCGGTGAAATCTGGGACTGAAATGCCGTCGGACAGTCCAAACCACTTCCGGCCTGACTTTCTTTAATTACACTTTAGCCCCAAGGAACTTTTCTTCTTTTCATTTAAGTCCCTTTTTATTTGGCTAAAATTACACTTAAGGACCCCACCTTTTTCTCCTTAAACTTTCCATAATTCTTTCATACTCATAGAGACCTCGTATGCACATTTCACAGTTCAGTGAAATGATCAGCATAATTTTCTCTATTTTCTGGCAAAATATGGTACTCATCGGCTACCAGCCCGATCTTTCCCATAATTATGATTTTGCCCATGCATTCTCTTTCTGGCCTCATTGCTCATCTTCTCATCCTTTATCTTAAGTTCTAGAAATTCTCTTTCAATAACTCATCCCTTAAACTCTTCGGGAGTCATCATTACTTGAAAGGCTCGACAACCCGCCCATATCAGGTTATCTTACACAGGAGCCAGCCCATATCAAGCTACCTGCAGAATTCTTAGGCTTAAGACTTAGGATATTCCTCACATTCCTCATTTTGAACCTAGGCGAACTGTCCCAATTCTGTAGGTTAAAGACTTAACTCATCTTTACATCCTGAAGGACTTAGCTCATCCCTCGGATCCTACAAAATACAGGTAAGTGATCCGCCCATATCAGATTACTACCCTGGGACTACGGTTTTAGCAGCCTGCCAATATCAGACTACTTCCCAGTTCTCCTAGACCAAAAATCGGGATGTTACATGAAGGGTCCCTTCCAGATGACACATGGCGTCATCTTAGAGGGAGAAGAAAAGTTAAGGACATGTGGCACAATCTTAGCCGGTGAGTCCAGTTTGTGGAAAATCGGACCGGACCGGTACTGGATTGGACTGGAGATGCTAAGTCAGCTGATGAGGTGTCCAGGAATTGTGACATGTGAAGAATGTGGCGATGAGGTGTCCCATGAGGTAGCCTTGAGATGATGTCATGCATGATGCAGTAAAAGGAATAAAGAAAAATAGGAAATTCCGGAAAAACCAGGACCACAGGATCAGATGGCTTCAAAATTACAAGAATGCCATTGACCAAAACTATAAATACCCCCCTTGCTTCATATGCAGCACGACCAAGAGGCTTTTAGAGAGAGGAGGAGGTGTTAGAGAGAGAAAGTGAGAGGAAGAAAGAAAGAAAGGAAGTTCTGGCGGAGCTGGAAGCAGAATAGAGATAGTAGAGTTCTGCTGAGCTCTTGAGGGGAGGTTATGTCAAAGTGAATTTTGGGAATTTTAAGAGACGCCGTTATGCTGCCGAAATTATGACGAGATAAAGAGAGCAGCTGATACGTACTGTGTACGTAGGTACTGTCTAAGGAGGCTGGAAATGAGTGGACCTAGCCGGTTCATCCAGTCTTTCCTGGGTACTTATGTAGAATGGTAGTTCTCACGGGAATTACCGAATCGGTACAAGATCAGTTACTTTCTGAAGATGAAGCGTAGCGGTTATGCTGCCGGATTTCAGGCAGGAAAAGATACAATAGAGATATGAGAATTTATGTACATGCCCAGATGTAAAACAACTTATTAATTAATAATAAGTGTTGTTTGGCATGATTGACTGATATATGATGGATGTATGCATATGTTTGCAAAGTAGAAATGTTGAAATTTACCACTGTGAACAGTAACACATGGTGATCTAGTCATGTTAGATAAATGATTAAAAATAGTAAATGGATGAATAAATGTACGAAATTTTTAAGGTAAATAGTAGATATACCAAGCTTCGTTGTGATATGTAGTATGACTTATTTTGATATCTACACAAAGAGATATAAATTATCAAAGTTGGGACCAGAATGCTGGATTCAGGAGAAAAATGTTGAATGAACAGTAAAGTTGTGACGTTGACTGACGTTGACTAGGTCAATTAATGGTCAACGAGTTATTTTTTCCTGAAACATAATTGAGTTATCTTTAAGTAGCAATTTGAACCACTTCATTTCGATTTTTATAGAATTAGTTATGATTTTTCGAAGTCAGGTCACTCATCTGGAATTTGCATAGTGAACAGTATTCGATAAGAGTAAAACTACAGATTGAGAAATTGGACTTCAATGACCTTGAAAGTGGTTCTAAATGCTACCAAATGGTCCCTAAGACACATGAAAGTCAGGATATTTCACGACTAACAACTCCAGAGGCGACAGGTCGCGACTGGAAGCTGAGTAGGTCGAGACTAAAAGTTCCAGAGGCGAGACGTCGCGACTAGTGGATACAGAGGTCGCGACTAAAACTCGAATACCGAAGGTAACACGTCTTTCTCCTTGACTTAAACACATTCGGTAGATCCTGGCTGGAATGGAATTTTTTTTTTTAAAGTTAATTTTTGCTGCGTGTTTTCCAATTCCCATCAGTGGTATCAGAGCCATGCCGTTTTGTGTTTAAGTTAGGTTTGATTGTTGATACATGTGATGTATGTTAGACCTTTTAGCTGATTATATGATAACATGCGAGATATTTATGACATATATGGAATCCGTTTATGTATGACATATACGGAATCCAAAAGGAAACTGAAATCGGTGGTGTATGTTAATTGATTTGATCAATTAATATTAATTAGCGGGACCGCCGTGGCTACCTGTTCGTAGCACAACATAATCGTAAGATATACTGGCTTTCCTGATGTATGAATGTTTTGAAACATTTATTGCCCTTCAAATAGTATGAATTTTGATTCTTGAATGTTTGGGTATGGTGAACAATATGGCTCTAGATTACAAGTGTTATAATTTTTCTAAATACGGCCTGCGTGTCGTGCCTTCCTCCAATGATTCTCGTTGTACATTCTCTTCTCATCTCACTTCCCTCGAATGTTAAAATGAGGTTTCCTTATGTAATTTTCCTATTCTAATTAGACAACTTCTCTCATTGGCTTGAGGGGACTTAGGATAGGTGAGCCATATTGTATCACGTTTAAGATTATGCATCTTATGATTAGATCACTGCATGTATGTTTTATATGCATAATACTGGTATGAGATACAATCGAGATACATGCAAACCGGATAGTTAATTAAACCCTCTAAAAGAAATCTTAAGTCATATGCCGTCAATTAATGAACACTTATCAAAACCTCGATCGCTCATTTGTAGGCTCCACCAAAGTGGGTGCATTTGAGTTATCTTGGGGAGATAAGCAAGAGTAATGGTGCTACTCTTATGTTTGTTATTGTTTGACTTAATTGAGATTATCAAAACGGTTTTGGGTCTCAAGGTATTAGATGGGATTAAAACATGCCGGATCATATGATGATAGAATCCTATAAAAATCTAAGAGTTACATTTGATGTAATTGGTAAAGTTGTTACCTACCTAAATAACTTAAAGTTGAGCGTCCTGCCAAAGCGAACTCAAGTTTAAGCCAAATATGGATCTTAGCACACTAATTATTACATTGAGGGTTGTTTTATTCAGTGGTAGATTGCTAATTCGCTTGCATATTTTAATTGTAGAATCATGACAACTAGTAATACTGCTACATTATCGTTACGATCTGTCCTTGAGAAGGACAAACTCAATGGGACAAACTTTCTTGACTGGTTCAGGAACTTAAGAATTGTTCTCAAGCAGGAAAGAAAGGCCTATGTCCTAGATCAACCTATTCCTGAGGAGCCAGCAGCCAATGCTCCTAGAGCTTAGAGAGATTCTTATGCGAAGCATAAGGAAGACTCTGTCGATGTGGGATGCTTGATGCTTGCCACCATGGTTCCGGAGCTCCAAAGAGATCTGGAACACATGGAGGCTTATGAGATGATTGTGCATCTTAAGGAAATGTTCCAGCAACACGCAAGGTAAGGGAGGTATGAGACCACTAAGGCCTTAAATTCCTGCAAGATGGCTGGAGGTGCATCAGTGAGTACTCATGTCTTAAAGATGAAAGGGTACATTGATCACCTTGAGAGGCTTGGATTTCCCATGAGCCAGGAGTTAGCTACAGATTTGATCTTGAACTCACTCCCAGAAAGTTATGATCAGTTTGTCATGAACTACAACATGAACAACATGGAGAAATCTATTTCTGAACTGCATGGGATGCTTAAAACTGCTGAACCGACTGTTAAGAAGAAGCCCAGTACAGTTTTGATGGTTCAGAAAGGAAAGGGTATGAAAAAGAAAGGCAAGGGCAAGGGGAAGGGTCATGGCTCATCTGGTAAGACCAAAGAGTCAGGAAAGCCCGAAACCAAGACTGCACCAAAGAAGGCAAAGCCTCCAAAGGAAGGAGTTTGTTTCTTCTGCAATGAACCGGGTCATTGGAAGAGGAATTTCAAACTCTACCTTGAAGATCTGAAAAAGAACAAGAAGGATAGCGGGGCTATCGCTTCAGGTATTTATGTTATAGATATTCATCTCTCTACTTCCACTACATGGGTATTAGATACTGCATGTGGTTCTCACATTTGTACAAATGTGAGGGGCCTAAAGGACAGTAGAAAGCTGAAAAAGGGCAAAGTTGACCTACGAGTTAGAAATAGAGCAAAGGTTGCTGCTTTAGCTGTAGGCACTTATGAATTAGTTCTGCCCACTGGGCTTTTGTTAGTTTTGAACAATTGTTATTATGTTCCTGCTTTGAGTAGTAACATTGTTTCTCTTTCTTTTTTGGATAAGGAAGGTTACACTTCCATTACTGGGAATGGTAGATGTTCCATTTATCATAATGATATTTTCTATGCTTATGGTGATTTGCATGTTGATCATTACATATTAAAATTGGAACAACCCAATCATGGAAATATCTATAACATAACCGCCAAAAGGGTCAAACCAAATTATTTGAATCTGACATACCTCTGGCACTGTCGTCTGGGCCACATAAATGAGAAACACATTTCTAAACTCCATCAAGATGGATTTCTCAACTCATTGGATTTTGAATCATATGATACTTGCGAATCTTGTTTGTTAGGTAAGATGACAAAGTCACCTTTCACTGGGCACAGTGAGAGGGCCACTGATTTGTTGGGCCTCATACATACAGATGTGTGTGGACCGATGAATACAAATGCTAGAGGAGGTTATTTGTACTTCATCACATTCATAGATGATTTTAGTAGATATGGCTACGTCTATCTAATGAAACATAAATCTGAATCTTTTGAAATGTTCAAGATATTTCAAAATGAAGTACAAAACCAGCTTGGTAAAACAATTAAAGCCCTTCGATCTGATCGAGGTGGTGAATATTTGAGCAAAGAGTTTATCGATCATCTTAGGAATTGTGGGATAGTCTCACAATTGACTCCTCCAGGAATACCATAATGGAATGGGGTTTCTGAACGGAGGAATCGAACACTATTAGATATGGTTCGATCCATGATGAGTCAAACAGATCTTCCACCATCCTTTTGGGGCCACGCCCTAGAGACAGCTGCGTTCACACTGAATCGTATTCCATCTAAGGCAGTTGAAAAGACTCCGTATGAGATATGGACTGGGAGGAAACCTAGTTTGTCTTTTCTCAAGATTTAGGGATGTGAGGTCTATGTTAAGCAACAAGCCTCAAATAAGTTAGCACCCAAATCTTCAAAGTGCCTTTTTGTGGGATATCCTAAGGAAACCAAGGGATATTATGTCTACAACCCCACTGATAACAAAGTGTTTGTTGTAAAAAATGGTATCTTTCTCGAACGAGAATTTATCTCTAAATGAACCAGTGGGAGTAAGGTATATCTCGAAGAAGTTCGAGAGCCACAAGACACCACAGAATTAGAGATGGAAAATGGAGAAGACTCACAACAAGTTGTTGAGACTCCTCAAGTCACGCAAGGCCCACAGCGATCTAATAGGGCACGACTTCAGCCTCAGAGATATGGATTTCTGATTGCTGACAATCGTGATGTGTTGCTCATTGAGCATAATGAGCCAACTACCTATCGAGAAGCTATAGTGGAACTAAACTCCCAAAAATGGCTTAGTGCTATGAAGTATGAGATGCAATGCATATACGACAATAAGGTATGGACCTTAGTCGACCCGCCTAAAGGTGTAAAAACCGTAGGGTGCAAGTGGGTTTTTAAAGAGAAAACCGACATGGATGGCAATGTAAATGTCTTCAAGGCACGACTGGTTGCAAAAGGATTTACTCAAACTCATGGTGTGGATTATGATGAGACCTTTTCCCCAGTTGCAATGGCCAAACCAATCAAAATCCTCCTTGCCATTGCAGCATATTATGACTATGAAATATGGCAGATGGACGTCAAGACAGCCTTCCTTAATGGAAAACTCCTTGAGGATGTGTACATGACAGAACCTGAAGGGTTTGTGCGTTCTGAGGACTCTGGTAAGGTGTGCAAGCTTCAAAGGTCCATTTATGGACTGAAGCAAGCATCTCGGAGTTGGAATCATCGTTTTGATGAAGTAGTCAAAGAGTTTGGATTTCTTCAAAACATTGATGAACCTTGGTGTACAAGAAGGTTAGAGGGAGCACAGTTGTGTTTTTGGTACTCTATGTTAATGACATCCTACTTATTGGGAATGGCATTCCTACCTTGCAGATTGTCAAGTCTTGGTTAGGAAAGTCTTTCTCAATGAAAGACTTGGGTGAAGCCACCTACATCCTAGGAATTAGGATCTATAGAGATAGATCTAAAAGGCTTCTAGGACTCAGTCAGAGCACATATATAGACAAGATACTGCATAGGTTTAGTATGCAGGAATCAAAGAGGGGTTTCATACCCATGTCTCATGGTATTCACCTTAGCAAGGATTTGTGTCCTAGTACACCTGATCAGCGAGGTCGCATGAGTAAGGTTCCATATGCCTCGGCCATAGGATCCATCATGTATGCCATGTTATGTACTCGACCGGATGTCTCGTTTGCCTTAAGTATGACTAGCAGATATCAATAGGACCCCAGTGAGGGCCATTGGACTGCTGTCAAGAATATCCTTAAGTACTTGAGAAGGACTAAGGACTTACACAGATGCAAGTTTCCAAACTGACCAGGATGACCAAAAATCGCAATCTGGATACGTATTCCTCCTGAATAATGGAGCAGTAACCTGGAAGAGCTCTAAACAGAGCACTGTAGCAGATTCTGCAATGGAAGCCAAGTATATAGCAGCATCTGATGCAGCTAAGGAGGCCGTTTGGATCAGGAAGTTCGTTACTGAACTAAGGGTGATACGTACCATCTCAGATCCGATAACTTTGTTCTATGACAATAGTGGTGCCATTGTACAGGCCAAAGAGCCTAGGTCACATCAAAGGACCAAGCATATACTCAGGAGATTTCATCTCATCAGAGAAATCAATGATAGAGGTGATATAAAAATATGCAAGGTAGCAGGGGAAGACAATGTTGCTGATCCTCTAACAAAACCGCTTGTGCAAGCAAAACATGAGTGTCATGTTAGGTCAATGGGAATTAGGCAAATTAATGATTGTACCTAGTGCAAGTGGGAGGATGTTGGAAATTGTGCTCTAAGGGCCAATCATTGTCTTATAAACATTATTGTTTTATGAATTTCTTAATTATGTTATCACATTATTTGCATGTTTACTGTGATGACCATCCTTGGATAACTTATGATCTTATCCTAAATGTCCCTGGTCAGTCATCTATACGGGAGCAGTGATGAAATAAGACCAGTATGACTTTGAAGATATATAGAGATATAAATCAAAGTCATAGGCACATGTAAGAGTACAAGGTGCTGGACCGACCCGCTATGAGAGAGCTGCATGGGTTAAGTCATAAGCTTCTCTCATATACAAGCCATGTCACTATGCCCTTTGATCTGAGATCATCATGGATTCCTACATGACAAACGCTCAGCTTTGACCTAATCAAAAGTCACTTTTAACCGAGTGGTCATAAAGGCTATGTTCGGGCTCAGTGGTTTTTCATGCGGAGAAATGTGAATGGTCAAGATGGAATTTGTCCCTCACATTCGTAGAGAGATATTACTGGGCCCCTCGATGAGTGAGTCTGAGAAATGTATGGCCATACTGGAATAGAAGGGTAGTTCCATTTCTATATTCAGACTACTCAGGGATCGAGAAAGTAACGGTTAGGAATAAGGGGATGACGTTTGAAACATCCTCCCTTAGACTCCTCAGAGTACACTTGCGGAAGCAATATTAGCTTGATTATATCTTAAGCCCAGAAATTTAAAATTTTACTCTTAAGTTCCTTATTCTGAACCTTTAATTTGAGAACTGATTTATCTCATTCTACACATCCAAACAAGGCTTATTACCTATCCACGGAATGCCTCAGATGTGTACCACTGGCTCACCAAATTTCATAGCCAAACTCCTTCGTTTACTGGGTCAAACTGAGGTCAAAACACTGCTACCTCAGGACCTGCGAATTTCTCCCTTAATTCCCCATTCACAAATTGAACATGCTAAACAATATTTATTATTAAATAATAAAATGTCATACAACAAGTCATACACAAAATTCTCATATTTCCATTACATCTTTTCCTGCCCGAATTTCGGCAGCATAACCGCTAGGCTTCATCTGTACAAAGAACTAAATCGTACTGATTCGGTAATTCTCTCATGAGAACTACCATTCTACGTAAGTACCCAGGAAAGACTGGATGAACCGGCTAGGTCCACTCACTTCCAGCCTCCTTAGACAGCACTACGTACACAATACTTATCATATTCTGATGTTTAGTCTTAAATTCGGCAGCATAACGGCGTCTCTCAAGATTCCTAAAATTCACTTCAACATAATCTCCCTGTAATGGGTTAGATATGGGAAATGAGATTCGGGGGAATCTCAGTAGTAATAATCATAACAATATATGTAATGCAGAGTGACAGTGCTTGCTTGTGATTGTGTACAGATAAGTATGCTGCGTGCTTCCATACTCAATAACATATGATCATAGCATTGCAGTAGAGCTTCAGACATAACATATAAGACAATAATCCAACCAAACAATAGCACAACAAATCACAAAGTCATTACATAAAAGCTAGGATTAGTTACTACCTCAAAGGCTCAGCAGAACTCTACTATCTCTATTCTGCTTCCAGCTCCGCCAGAACTTCCTTTCTTTCTTTCTTTCTCTCACTTTCTCTCTCTAGCACTTCCTTCTCACTCTAAAAAGGCTCCTTGGACGTGCATAATGAATGAATGGGGGGTATTTATAGTTTTGGTCAATGTCATTTCCATAATTTTGAAGCCATCTGGTCCTGTGGTCCTGGTTTTTCTAGAATTTCCTATTTTTCTTATTCCTTTTACTGCATCATGCATGACATCATCTCAAGGCCACCTCATAGGACACCTCATCATGAACATTTCTCACATGGCAAAATTGCAAGCTTCTTGGACACCTCATCAACTGACTCACCAGTTCTAGTCCAATCCAGTACCGGTCCGGTCCGATTTCCCACAAATCGAACTCAACGACTGAGATTGAGCCACGTGTCCTTAGTTTTTCTTCTGCCTCTAAGATGACACCATGTGGCATCTGGAAGGGACCTTTCACGCCTTCCAATGCTATCCAGATAAGTCTAGGACTTTATCTGATCACCTCCTCGGTTATCGTGCCGACCGAGTAACTTTACTTTATTGAAACAGCATTAAAATAGTATTTTAATGCCACTTTTTCCCACATACTTCATGGGCTACGTTTTTGGGCTTTGGGAATGTTATCTTGGATCTTGATCAAGCTCAAGCACTCTGATGGCTCGATTCCCAAGAAATATCCCTCGGCAAATTACCAAAATACCCCTGGGTGCCCTTTCTTGTACTATCTAACCCTAAGGGTAAAATCGTCATTTTACACCCTTCTGTACCCTGCCAGGATATATACTGACTCTAAGTAACTCTATCTGTATGTACCTTAGCTTCCGGGCCTGTCCAGAATGACCAAAATGCCTTTCATTCATCTGTTACCCTTTTGTACAACACAGGGGCATTTTCGTAATTTTGCACTTTTCCGGGGTTCTGCCGGACACTGGCCCACCTATCAGTCCAAGGGTCTTACTGGGCCTCTGTTGGTGCCATTATTGGGCCTTTCAGGGTCCATTACCTTTATAGCACGTATTACGAGGAATCCTCCCTTGTCAATGATTATTGAATATTTTATCTATTATTCACCGTTTATACACATATCCGGACACCGACTCCTTCTGTCCGATACACTGGCCTGCAGTGTTCAGGCATCCCTGTGAGTCATATCAGTCATCTGACTGAGGTCATCCGAACTCATTCAGTCCCTTTTCAAATACCGATAAATTTCCCTATCGGATACCCGGAGGCCTCACACTCCCGTCTGGATTTTCTGATTTGTGAATAACTTTTTCTATAGGCCTCCTATTGGTATTTTGTCAGTTTCCTGACATCCGTCCCATAAGGACGCATCATCCTGTATTTTCTCACCTAGATCTGAAATCTAGGATATCCGGTATGAATTTTTATAACTTTTGGACGATCAGTCCATTTCTGGCTATCTGGAGTCTTCAAAAATTCCTGTATCAAGATAGATTACCGAGCGTCACTTGCTCTCTCTACCGGTGGAATCTGGGACTGAAATGCTTTCGGACAGTCCAAACCACTTCTGGCCTAACTTTCTTTAATTATACTTTAGCCCCAATGAACTTTTCTTCTTTTCAATTAAGTCCCTTTTTATTTGGCTAAAATTACACTTAAGGACCCCACCTTTTTGTCTACTTTTCCTTTTTGGTTTTATACTTTCCATAATTGCACTTAAGCCCCTTCATTTTCTTTCTTTTGCAATTTAATCCCTTTCTTTGCACAAATGACCATTATATCCCTAGGGACTTTCACTATTTACATATAAGTCCCCGGAATTTCGCTTATTTGCAGAATTCCTAGGCTTAAGACTTAGGATATTCCTCACATTCCTCATTTTGAACCCAGGTGAACTGTCCTGATTCTGTAGGTTAAAGACTTAACTCATCTTTAAATCCTGAAGGACTTAGCTCATCCCTCGGATTCCTACAAAACACAGGTAAGTGATTCGCCCATATCAGATTACTACCCTGGGACTACTGGTTTAGCAGCCTGCCCATATCAGACTACTTTCCAGTTCTCCTAGACCAAAAATCGGGATGTTACAACGTTCACCATGCCTCATCCATGACCGAAATATCGTGTGACAAAAGGGACGTGATATGGTTGTATGAAAGGTTACATCGTTCATCGATCCTCATGTTTTGGGTAGTCGTAATATCTTGCTAGAGGCCGCTTACGACTTGTGGGTTAGTATAGTAACTGGCCCACTGCCAACTTCATATGGGCCTACAGGGTCGCACACAAAATAGCCCAACTCGAGCTGTGATGTCCAGATTCATTGAATCTAATAGATGTCTAGATTCAATGAATAGTCTAGGTGGACTTATATATTTTATATATATAAATTTGTATATATATTATATATATAATATAAGAGATATTTGCAAGATTTAATTTATAAGGATAAATTAAATTTCTATCACTTTTGAATTTGAATTTAAATAGATATGATATATTTGAATTTGAAATTCAAATTGATAAGATATCTCAAATTTGATTTATGAGAATAAATCAAATATAATTCTGTCTTATCTTTATTTTAAATTAAATAAATAGGTCAATTAAATCTGTGAAACAGATTTAATAAAAATCGTATTTATTTAATTAGTTTCTTATCAAATTTGCAATATATGATATTGTATTAATTTCAGAATTAATATAAGATTAATTCTGAAGCCCAGCCCAATTAGAAGCCCGATAGCATCCTATATATTTGACATTAGGAGCTAGGGTTCAACACACAACACACAACACAAACACAACTCACAAGAGAAAAGGGGGCAGGAGAGTGAAAAAGGTTTACAGATAAGAAACTGCCGGAATAGAGACGGTGAGGACAGAATCTTGAGAAAACCCTAGAGGGACAAGACGCGCTAGCACGTCGTTCGTGGTTGGAACACTGTTCGTGTGGATACCGGTAGAGGAAGCTGATCTGAGCTGTCGACTTCTTACGATCGAGAAAACAAAACCGGACACGAAGACAGGTCGTGACCTATTGACACTGAGGTCGCGACCATACAGGCATCTGAACGTCAGAAATCCGAAAAGAGGATACCGGTCGCGACTTGAATCTGACGAGGTCGCGACTACAAACTCCAGAGATGTCCGGTCACGACAAGAAGCTTAGGAGGTCACGACTAACAACTCCAGAGGCTACAGGTCGCGACGAGAAGCTTAGGAGGTCGCGACTAAAAGTTCCAGAGGCAAGGAGTTGCGACTAGTAGATACAGAGGTCGCGACTAAAACTCGAATACCGAAGGTAACACTTCTTTCTCCTTGACTTAAATACATTCGGTAGATCCTGGCTGGAATGGAAATTTTTTTTTAAAGTTAATTTCCGCTGCGTGTCTTCCAATTCCCTTCACCTATAAGTTATCCCTTGATGATGTCATGGATGATGTCATAAAGAGGCTTCTAGGGTAAGTTTGATCAAGAGCAAAATGAGCCATTAGATCAAATAGTGCACAAAGTGATCTTGGCCATTCATTTTCCATGGGATTTTTCTATAAATACCCCACTATTTTCCTTGCAAAATTGTAGCTCATGGAATGCTTGGGGAAGCTATGTCAAAATGAAAACTCAAGCCAAGATAAAGATGTTGGAAATTGTGCCCTAGGGGCCAATCATTGTATCGGGTTATCACATTATTTGCATGTTTACTGTGATGACCATCCTTGGATAACTCATGATCTTATCCTAAATGTCCCTGGTCGGTCATCTATGTGGGAGCAGAGATGAAATAAGACCAGTATGACTTTGAAGATATATAGAGATATAAATCAAAGTCATAGGCACATGTAAGAGTACAGGGTGCTGGACCGACCCGCTATGAGAGGGCTGCATGGGTCAAGTCATAAGCTTCTCTCATATACAAGCCCTGTCACTATGCCCTTTAACCTGAGATCATCATGGATTCCTACATGACAAACGCTCAGGTTTGACCTAGTCAAAAGTCACTTTTGACCGAGTGATCATAAAGGCTATGTTCGGGCTTAGTGTTTTTTCATGCGGAGGAATGTGAATGGTCAAGATGGAATTTGTCCCTCATATTCGTAGAGAGATATTACTGGGCCCCTCGATGAGTGAGTCTGAGAAATGTATGGCCATACTGGAATGGAAGGGTAGTTCCATTTCTATATTCATATTACTCAGGGATCGAGAAAGTAACGGTCAGGAATATGAGGATGACGTTCACCATGCCTCATCCATGACCGAAATATCGCGTGACAAAAGGGACGTGATATGGTTGTATGAAAGGTTACATCGTTTATCGATCCTCATATGTTTTGGGTAGTCGTAATGCCTTGCTAGAGACCGCTTACGACTTGTGGGTCAGTATAGTAACTGGGCTACTGCCAACTTCATATGGGCCTACAGGGTCGCACACAAAACAGCCCAATACGAGCTATGATGTCCAGATTCATTGAATCTAAGAGATGTCTAGATTCAATGAATAGTCTAGGTTGGATATATATTTTATATATATATAAATTTGTATATATATATTATATATATAATATAAGAGATATTTGTAAGATTTAATTTATAAGGATAAATTAAATTTCTATCACTTTTGAATTTGAATTTAAATGGATATGATCTATTTGAATTTGAAATTCAAATTGATAAGATATCTCAAATTTGATTTATGAGAATAAATCAAATATAATTCTGTCTTATCTTTATTTTAAATTAAATAAATAGGTGAATTAAATCTGTGGGACGGATTTAATATAAACCATATTTATTTAATTAGTTTCTTATTAAATTATGTAATATATGATATTGTATTAATTCAGAATTAATATAAGTTAATTCTGAAGCCCGGCCCTATTAGAAGCCCGATAACTTCCTATATATTTGACATTAGGGGCTAGGGTTCTATAGATCTCTACACAGAACATCTCTACACACACATTCAGACGTGAGAAAAGGGGCAGGGAGAGTGCAAAAGGTTTGTAGATAAGAAACTGCCGAAATAGAGACGGTGAGGACGGAATCTCTAGAAAGCCCTAGAGGGACAAGAAGCGTTAGCACGTCGTTCGCGATTGGAATGCTGTTCGTGTGGATACCAGTAGAGGAAGCCGATCTGAGTACGATCGACCAGACACGAAGCAAGGTCGCGACCTATTGACACTGAGGTCGCGACCATACGGGCATCTGAACGTCAGAAATCCGAAAAGAGGAGACAGGTCACGACTTAAAGCTGACGAGGTCGTGACTACAAACTCCAGAGACGTCCGGTCGCGACGAGAAGCAGAGTAGGTCGCGACTAACAACTCCAGAGGCGACAGGTCACGACTAGAAGTTGAGGAGGTCGCGACTAAAAGTTCCAGAGGCGAGGAGTCGCGACTAGTGGAACTGAGGTCACGACCAAAGCTCGAATACCGAAGTTAACACTTCTTTCTCCTTGACTTAAACACATTCGGTAGATCCTGGCTGGGAATGGAAAAATTTTTAAAGTTAATTTCCGCTGCGTGTCTTCCAATTCCTAACAAAAGAAGAATCCAAGGTTCAAAGTTTAAGCAAGTTAGAAATTAAAGGAAAGCAATCTATCCTAGCTTATGTTCCTTTGATTCGGGAGCTTGAACTTAGGGTTTTCATGAAAGAAAGTTGAGTTTTTCCTAGGGTGTATGTACTTTCCAAAACCCTAGATGAAAGGAGAAAGAAGAAATTAAAGTTAGAGTTATGTGATTGAAGCTTCAACAAGCTAGTTAGATGATTGGTTGTTGAATCAAGTTGATATTCTTGACTTTGCCATAGAAGAGACCTTTCAGTCTGCACTGTTCATGATAGAGGGAGATGGAATTTCAATGATCTAATGCTTCCATTGAATTTACATGATGATTTTGTGTAAGATTGGATAGGTTTTGAACTTTGGAAGTATTGGAATTGAAAGTTGTAGTTTTTGGAAGTCTTCTCTATTACTATTCACACTCATTAACAGTAATTGAAATTCATGATTTTGGTTCTTCCAATGGTTTTAAAATGAAAAGTTGTGTGGGATAAATTAGAGAAATAAGTATTTGAAGCATTGGAATCAAAATGAGAATTTTTGAAAGAAAAAGAGGAATTATGCAATTCTGTCTAGAATAGTATATGGTTGCTGGAATTTGGGAATTCTGAGTTCATAAATGGATTTAGAAGGCCAAATTGTGTAGGGTAAGATCAAGAAACCAATTGATTCAAAGACCAAGTTAATTAATAAAGATTAAGTAAAGTTGTTTTAGTTAAGTAAGCTCAATGTTCAAGAAAGTTAGATTATAATGAATGAATAATTATATGATGATAGGAGTTAAGTTGTGTGCTCAATGAAGGCAGCCACACATCAAAGAGAAGTAAGAAGCAAGAGGTAAAGAGAAAGGATAAAGAAAGAAAGCTATTCCAAGGTAGTGAACTTACCTACTTGTATGCTTATGTTGCTTGGATGCTTTATATGATGTTTACTTACTTTCATGATGTGAAGCATGTATGATTAAGTAATGCTCTGTTTCTTTTTATGCTATGGCCATATGTTATAATTAAGGGACATGGAAGCATGTAAGTATCATTATGCAAGCATGATCATTAAGTGCACACATAGTAACATCAAGCATATAATTGAATACATTGTATGGTTTTTGTTTACTACTGAGATTTCCCCTGAAATCTCACCCCCTACATGTCACCCCAACACCAACTGGTTCTTCAAAGATGGAAGAAGATTAAGATGCAAGAAGAGGAGTTAGGGGATATATGGCATGATTGATTGTACTTAATGTTATGTATGACTTATGTAATGTATGCTTAGAAGCAGCACAATAGTTGCTATAATTAAAAATAGTAAATGATCAAATAAATGCATGATATTTTAGAAGTACTTAGTTAACATGTCAAGCTTCATTTTGACACCAAGAATACCTTATTCTGACGTCTATACAAAGAAACTATTTTTTAGAAATTTGCACAAATAAATAGTGATATTTGACCATTAAACTATACTGATTGGCTGATCATTTGGTATGAGACTTATTTTTCCATTAAATGTCAAGATGTTAGCTTCGAGTATAATTTTGAACCACGTTATTTCAATTTTTCTAGAATTAGTTATGATTTTTCAAAGTTTGTTGCTTAATCTGGAATTACCATATGAGTAGTACTTATAAGAGTGAAATTCCATATTTTGTAATTGAACTTCAATGGACTTGTAAGTGGTTCTAAATGCTATCGAATGGTCCCTAAGACGTATGAAAGTAAGGATGTTACACATGGAGCATGATAATATGCAAATGGAAGCTAAAGAAAGATAAAGGAAACATGTCATGCACTTACATTCATCTTGTATACATTGTGAATGGTACCGTTTGCTACTAAGATTTCCCCCAAAATATCACCCATATCTTTTCCAAATATAACAGGATATTGTTTTGGAGAAGATGGAGCTTAGAAAAGTAAGGTATGACATATAACATGATTTCTAACCACTTAATCTAACAATTAATCCTCCCAACTACAAGATTAAAGACTTGGGGGAAGATCTTACCTTAAATCCTTGCTCAAATTGTTAGTTTTGGCAGTTACACCCAAGAGAGGGTGAATTGGGTGATATTTAAAAATTTAAAACTTCTTTAAAATTAAATAAGTAAGTTAAGATCAATATCACCGAGTATAGCTAAAGGAAGAAGTTGGCACATCAAATTTATCCTAGTTCAGCCTTAGTCACTTAGCCTACGTCCAGTCACCAAATTCCTTGAAGATTTTCACTATATCTTCCAAGATTAACTGAGCTCTTGGTACCTCAATACATCAACTGTGAGAATCTCTCTCATTCCCCCTTATAACCCATAAAGTGATAACCCACTCTAGAGTCCCACACTCTTGAGCAACTCAGAAAAAGATTGAGAAATTACAAGGCTATCTCAGTAGAGGAATTGTGATAAACACTAAAGTACAATAATTTGTAATATCCCAATTTTTAGGCCCAAAAACCCAGAAAGTAAGCTACTAGACCCCTTTAAGCAGAAGTCCCAAAAAATATACAGAGAGTTTTTCAGGGACTAAACTGCAAATAAGTGAAAGTATAATGACTTATATGTAAATAGTAAAAGTCCCTAGGGCAAATATATAAATAAGTTAGAGATTTCAGAAGAGTCTCCTAGGTATAAAAAGAGAAAAGAGGTTAGTTAGAGACCTAAGGTTCAAATAAAGACCTCAAATAGATAATTTACGATGTTAAGCCTAAGCAAGGGTAAAATTGTAATTCTAGAAAATTCCAAGGGCATAATGGTCAGTTTGAAAAAGAAAGGTACTGAAGTGAAAACCCTAAAATTTTCATGGTGCAAAATGGAAGTAGACATAAGTTATGGGCTCTTAAGTGTAATTATGAAAAGTTGAGAGACTAAAGTACAATTTTCAAGAATTCAGGGGCAAATGGTATTTATGGAAAGTTGAGTTAGAAAAAGCCAAAAATTACCCAAAAATATTTTGGTCTCAAATTTTACCAGTAAATAGAGAATGAAAATTGGGCCAGGCATATTTCTCAGAATTTTGATTTAATGTCCCGATAAATTGATATTAATCTCCGAAGTCTGAAGATTAGTACAATATCTTTGGACCTCACAATCAGATAAAATTTTGAAGTAAATTCTTATAATTAATATAAGAATTTATGAAACTGACAAAGCTAAAAAAGGAGTCCTATAGAATTAATTATGGAATTTAAGGTAAAAAAGGACACCGATAAAGGATTTAGAAGAAATGTATATAATTTTTATTAGGACTTTTGAGTCTCAAAAAATTGAGACTTTGCAAGAAATTTATTTTCTATTAGAATGAATTTCTAAAAATATTAGAAACATTAAAAGAGGTGTCTAAAATTTATCTAAAAAATCAGGGTAATTTAAGGATATTAGTATAAGGAAAGTTTCTTGGGAATTGAGCCATCAGAGTACTTGAGCTTGATCAAAGACCCAAGATGGTATTCAAAGAAGACAAAAAATGTGTCCCAAGAGTTATGTGGGTTCAAGTGGAATTAAAATAATATTTTAGTAAGTTTTAATAAAGTATAATTACCTGGTTGAAGTTATAACTAGGGAATTGATTAGATAAAGCTTTGGAATTATCAAGAAGCCATGAGGTGGCATAAGAGGTTCCTAATGAGATCCACTAAGAATCTACATGGCACTAAAATTGGGGAAGAAGAAAACTCAAGAAAATCTAAGGATACGTGGCATAATCTCAGCTGTTCATTACAAGATAAGATTATGAAATTCTCTGGAAGCACTGAGTCAGCAGTTGAGGTATCCTCAAGGGCCCACAATAATGCCATCTAGCATGTAAGGTGTCCCCTTGGTGATGTCACATTGATGATGTCATTTAGGATGATGATGTTAAAGGGATACATGGCGAGTTCTGTAGGTTTTGTAAATAGTATGACTTTGAAAGGTAAAATGGTAATTTAGCCACCAAGTCTACCCTATAAATACCCCCACCCCTTCCATTCCATTCACCATGGCAAGGAAGAGAGAGAGAAAAAGAGAAAGAGAGAAAAAAGGAAGGAAAAAATAGGATTTCTAACTAAGCTAGGAATAATCTAAGGAGCTTAGGGACTCGGCAAGCTTAGGAATAAGGTAAGTAATTTATTCTAGTCCCTGCTCTAATAAAGGATTTTGTTATAAATTTAATAGTTAGAATAATAAAATGTCTCTCTCTTGATAAGGCTGGCTGTAAAGAGAAAGAAAGTTAGGAGCTTGTCAGGTTAAGTGTATTACCTCAAGATTAACTTGAGTTAAGTAGAACTATACTAGATAGAATAGTAATGAAAATATTATTATGCCATGTATAGGTTCTAACCTGTGTAAAGAAGGAACCTTAGAACGAAGGCTAAGGTCTAAGGAAAAGCTATCTGACAAGTAGTGAACTTACCTACTTGTATGCTTATATTGCTTGGATGTTTTATGTTATGTTTATTTACTTTGATTATGTGAAGCATGTATGATTAAGTGATGCTCTGTTTCTTTTTATACTATGACCATATGTTATAATTAAGGGACATGGAAGCATGTAAGATATTATTATGCAAGCATGATCATTAAGTGCACACATATTAACATCTAGCATATAGTTGCATACATTCACTACTACAAAATAGAGTTTCTAAAGCCCCATTTTTTAACCGGATCTTGCAGAAACAATGTAAAATAAATGAGTGGTGTCATTTTTGTAAATAAGGGTATAATTTTTACACAGGATATAAACATGCCCGGTGTAAAATAAATGAGCAGTGACATTTTTGTAAATAAGGGTACAATATTTACACCAGATGTACACATGATCGGTGTAAAATAAATGAGCGGTGGCATTTTCGTAAATAAGATGAAATATTTACACTATATTTACAAGTAACCGGTGTAGAAAATCTAGTTCTATTCTGACTCTTTAGTTTCTAGTATATGCTTTCCTGCATCTTTTCTGTACCTTTTTCAGACCGTTCATTTCACTTCTTTGGTTCCCAACTTTTGTAGTCATCATTATGATAGAAGGCCAATTGCTTTCTTCGATGTGCTTTTCTGAAACTGTTCTTATCCTTCAACCATATGTATACCATTCCTATTATCAATAATTTTCGTCTTATCACTACTTGATCTCTGTTTTGTTTACACCTCTTCTATCTGAACCCTCTAATGGCTTCTTCCTCACTCACGCCTCCTTCTCCTCCCCAAAAAAGAAATAGAGATGAATTTGAAGACAAACATCCTGACCCTTACCCTAGAGTTCTTTCTCCTTCTCCCCTGGTTGTGACTCTGATGGAGCGCATGGAGGAACTCATCATGAGCTTCAATGGCTTGGAGGTCTCCGTGGAAGAACTGACTGAGAAAGTTAACAAACTGAAAGCCAGTTTCAGAGCTTTCTACTCGAAAGTCTGCCTCCATCAACAGAATGACTGGTTCAATAATCCTCTTGGTTCTAAGCACTCTTATGAATCCGAAAACTTTGACTCTGATGAGGAGTGAAAAGTGTAAATATTGTAGAAAAAGAGAGAATATATTATATATTCAGATAGATATTTTTTTGGATATTTCAAACTTTTGATGTAAAGTTACGTTATTAGTAAAGTTGAATGAATGAAGTTTCTTATTCTGATTAAGATTTATTTTACACCGATTGTAAAAGTGATAAGTGTAGAATATAAGGTCTGGTTTAGAAAAAATTATTTCTACACCAGTGTTCCAATTTAACCGGTGTAGATTTGTACTTTAATTTAACGTAAACCCCCTTCGCGTTTCCCATCTCTCATTTTTCATTGGTTCTCGCATTTAAGTCTTCTCGCCCCTTCACAGCCAGTGAGTTTTATTTTGTACTCCTTGTCTTGAGAACTAAAAATTTATTTATGACTGGCGGTAGCTTTTGCTGTTACTTGCTAGATTCATTCATTTACTTGTTTCACTTGGTGAGTTCTTCCACTTCTGCATGATATATTTTCTCCCATTATTAGCTGAAAGCTAGGTTTTCTTGTTTTATATTTTTCTAGTTTTTTAGTCTTCCACAAATATGGATCGTAGTTGGATAAATGCTAAACAAACAAGTGTTGAGTATGCTGAAGGGGTGAAGGAGTTTTTGGATTTTGCTAAATGAAATGGTGATGATAACATGGAAGGTTTTATTATCCTTGTGTGAGTTGTTTGAATGAGAGGAAACAAAGTCCTGCAGATATGTATACTCATCTAATTTATGAGGGGTTTTGCAAGAGTTACACAGTATGGGTATGGCATGGTGAACCTGTAGAAAGGTGGAGTGCATCTGAACAGTTAGAATAGACCTTTGATGATGGCATAGATATCGATGATCTGGTAGAGGACATGATTCGTGATGTTTGAGAAGATGCTTTTATGCGGTCACATGCATATGGTAATATGTGTAATGATGCAGAAAAACCTCTATACCTAGGGTGCAGAAAATACAACCTGTTGAATGTTTTGTTAAGATTGGTAAGTGTGAAAGCACGGCATGGGTGGAGTGATAGAGGTTTTTTAGAATTACTTGAGTTGTTGCAAGATATGTTTCCAAAAGAAAATGTCTTACCCAAACGCTACTATATGCTAAGAAAATAATATGTCCTTTAGGCATGCAGTATAAAAAGATTCATGCATGCCCAAATGATTGCATATTGTACAGGAAAGATTTTGAAGATGAGGAGAAGTGTCCAATATGTAAGACACCAAGATACAGATCAAACAAGTCTCCTGCAAAGGTGTTATGGTATCTTCTAATTATACCAAAGTTTATGGCATGCGACGGAAAGGATTTGTGATGGAAAGCTTCGTTATCCTACTGATTCTTTGCAGTGGAAGAAGATTGATGAATTATTTCTCGAGTTCAGGAATGAACCACGAAACCTAAGGCTTGGACTTAGTATAGATGGTATGAACCCATATGGTAGCCTTAGTAGTATACATAGTTCATGGCCCGTCCTCTTGGTGATTTATAACCTGTCTCCCTTGTTGTGTATGAAACTCAAGTATGTAATGTTGTCTATGTTGATCTCAGGACCAAAACAACCGGGAAATGACATAGACGTTTACCTAAGAACCTTGATCAAAGATTTGAAGAAGCTATGGGAAGGTGTGGATGTTTTTGATGCGATTAAGTATTGGAAATTGTGCCCTAGGGGCCAATCATTGTATTATGAACATTGTTGATTTATGAATTTCTTAATTATGTTATCACATTATTTGCATGTTTACTATAATGGCCATCCTTGGATAACTCATGATCTTATCCTAAATGTCCCTGGTCGATCATCTATGCTGGAGTAGAGATGAAATAAGATCAGTATGACTTTGAAGATGTATAGAGATATAAATCAAAGTCATAGGCATATGTAAAAGTACAAGGTGTTAGACCGACCCGCTATGAGAGAGATGCATGGGTTAAGTCATAAGCTTCTCTCATATACAAACTATGTCACTATACCCTTTGACCTGAGATCATCATAGATTCCTACATGACAAATGCTCAGCTTTGACCTAGTTAAAAGTCACTTTTGACCAAGTAATCATAAAGACTATGTTCTAGAATCTAAGATATGTCCAGATTCAATGAATAATGTAGGGTGGACGTGTATATATATAAATTCGTATATATATTATATAATATAAGAGATATTTATAAGATTTTATTTATAAGGATAAATTAAATCTCTATCACTTTTGAATTTGAAATTTAAATTGATATGATATCTCAAATTTGATTTATGAGAATAAATCAAATATAATTCTGTTATATCTTTATTTTAAATTAAATGAATAGGTGAATTAAATCTATGAGACAGATTTAATATAAGAAACCATATTTATTTATTGATTTCTTATCAGATTACGTAATTTATGATATTGTATTAATTTCAAAATTAATTTAGAATTAATTCCAAAATCTAATATCCCTCAAAACACCGATAGCATCCTATATATTTGACATTAGGGGCTAGGGTTCTGGGAGTGAGAGTGCAAAAGGTTTACAGATAATAAACTGCCAAAATAGAGACAATGAGGACGAATTCTCGAGAAAAACCCTAGAAGGACAAGAGGCGCTAGCACGTTGTTCGTGATTGGAACGTTGTTCATGTGGATACCGATAGAGGAAGCCGATCTGAGTCGTTGACTTCTCGCGATCGAAAAGAGAGCATAGGTATCCCGAACGTCGGAATCCCCGAGCCACCAATAATTCGAATACCGAAGGTAACACCTCTTACTACTTTACTTAAACACAATCGGTAGATCCTAGCAGGGACTGGAAAAAATTTAAAGTTAATTTCTGTTGCGTGTCTTCCAATTCCCTTTAGTAGTATCAAAGCCGTGCGATTTTTGTGTTTAAGTTAGGTTCGATTGTTGATACATGTGATATATGTTAAATTTATTGGTTGATCATATGATAACATGTGCGTTATGTCTGACTAGTTATTTCTATAATTCGAATTGAATATACATTTGTATAATCATTGTGCAAAGAAATTTGTTATGTGTCACATCATAATTTTCTTACGTCTTAGGGACCAAACAGTAGCATCTGGAACCACTTATATGATCAATGAAGTCAAATTACACAATCTAGAATTTTTGACCACGGGTTACTGTTCATATGGTAAAATTCCAGACAAGTGATTCAACTTCAAAAATTCATAACTAATTCTGGAAAAATCAAAATGAAGTGGTTCAAGTTGGTATACGAAGCTAACATAATTATATTTAAGGGAAAAATATGAATCTGACCAAAATCCAGACCAATTAATACAGTATTGACTTGGTATATTACTGTTCACTTGGTCAGTTTCACAGTTTTCAGATTTCGTTCCCTAACTTTGAAAAATTTGTTCTCTTTGTACAAATATCGGAATAAGACGTTCTTGGTACCAAAATGAAGTTCAACATGTCTATTATCATATTGTAAAGTCTTATACATTTATTCAAAGGTTAGCTATTTTTCCTAAGTCTCAACAAACATAACCAAAACTGAACAAGTATTTAATACACACATTACATATTTCCATAAAAAGTCTCTTATACAACAACGTATTTATGCATCATTACTTCTTCATTCTCCTTCCTTGCTTCCAAAAGATGGCCCTGCTGTGATGTTTGTATAATGGAGGGAGTGAGATTTCGAGGAAAATCTCAGTAGCAAACGGAAACCAAACAGTGTATGCAACTCAATGCTTGATGTTAATATGTGTTTCCTTAATGATCATGGTTGCATAATGATATCTTTACATGCTTCCATGTTCCTTAAATTATAACATATGACCATAGCATAAAAAGAAACTGAGCATCATTCAATCATACATGCTTCACATAATCAAAGTAAACATTCAACATATAAAACATCCAGCAAGCAAAGCATACAAGTGAGGTAAGTTTACTACCTTGGAATAACTCTCCTTTAACCTTTTATTTCTTGGTCTTTTTGTCCTCTCTTTCACAAATGTCAAAGCCTAATCATAGTAGAGTAATACACTTATTACAATCCATACCAATTCAGCTTTGAACTTCACTTAATAATTTAAATTCATTTTCTGGAACCGATACACCCCTAACTTTCTTTATTTGTAGTTAATTGCCTTGTCCTTTGAATTAATTTGTGCCTTGACTATATCCCACACAATTTTGCCCAAGGAATCCAAATATGGATTCAGAATTGCAAAATTCCAATGTTTCCTTCAGGTCTGGATAGAAATAGAAATAGCACCTATAATTTTCCAAAAATTCCTCTTTTCAATTCCAATACTTCCAAGACTTTGATCTTACTTAATCCTACACAATTTTGCATTTTAAACCCATTGGAAACATCAAAATCATGAAATTCTAATCACTGTTCATATGCATGATGTCACATCCTAATTTTCATACGTCTTAGGGACCATTTGATAGCATCTGTAACCACTTTTAAGGTCATTGAAGTCAAATTTCCCAATCTAGAGTTTTACTCTATCGAGTACTGTTCACTGTCTAAATTTCAAACGAGTGACATGACTTCCAAAAATCATAACTAATTCTAGAAAAATCAAAACCAAGTGGTTCAAATTGTTACATGAAGCTAACTGAATTCTCTTTCAGGGAAAAATAACTCATTGACCAAGTCAATATTGTCAGTCAATGCTACAATTTTACTGTTCATCCAACATTTTCCCCTGAATCTAGCATTTTGGTCCCAACTTTGAAAAATTATATCTCCATGTGTAGACATTCAAATAAGACCTTCTATATATCAATTCGAAGCTTTGTATGTCTACTATTTACTGTAAAAATATCATACATATATTTAACCATTTACTTTTTTTAATTACATATCAAAGGTCACTACCTCACCACGAGTTACTGTTAATGGTGGCAAATTTTAGCAACCAACTTTACATACATATGCATAACATACATCAATCACATATCAATCATGTTAAATAATTATTAACTCCTCTTCACGTATCTTTATCTCCCCCATCTTGAGAAGACCTGCTGTAATTGGATTGATATGGAAGGGGTGAGATTTCGGGGGAAATCTCAGTAGCAAACAGTACTAAACAATATATGCATTAATGATTGGTATTAGTGCTTGCTTGTGATTGCGTCAACTTAATGTAATGTGCATGCTTCTATGTAACATATGAAATAAAATTGGCCAAAGTAATTATAGCACAGAGCTTCAATATTTATATATTAACATCAATCAATCAAGCCATAACACAATCAACCATACATTCAACACATACAAGTTTAGGTAAGTTTACTACCTGGCATGTAGCCTTTCCTTTAATCCTTAGCTTCTGCTCTGAGATCCCTTCTTTATAGATGTCAGAGCCTATACATAGCATAATAATATTTTTATTAGTATCCTATCCAGCATAACTTCACTTAACTCAAGCTTATCTTGAGGTAATACCCCTATCCTGTCAATCCCCTAACTTTCTTTCTATCCATGGATAACCTTATAAAGAGAGATATTTCTCTATTCTAACTATCTAATTTATAAGAACAATCCTCAAATTTATTAGAGAGGGGACTAGAATAACTTATTTACCTTCTTCCTAAGCTTGCTGAGTCCCTAAGCTCCTTGGATTGCTCCTAGCTCAGCCAGAACTCCTTCTTTCTCTTCCTTTCTTTCTCTTTCTTTCTCTCTTTCTTTCTTCTCCTCCTTGCCGTGGTGTGAATGAAATGGGAGGGGGTGAAGGTCTATTTATAGGTGAAGGGAAGTGGATTAAACGGTCCAGATCAAATCTCGATAGACGACTCAGATCGCTTAGCTTCCTCACCAAGCCTTGCTTACATCACTATGATGACATCATCCTCCATAATAACTCATCAAAAGTGACATCATCAAGGGACACCTCACATGCTTAGGTGGCGCAATGGTGGGGCCCTCGGGACACCTCACCAACTGACTCAGCGCTTCCAGAGAATTCTAGAGTCTTGTCCCGGAATGAACGGCTGAGATCATGCCACGTGTCCTTAGCTTTTTCTTCTTCCTCTATTCTCATGCCATGTGGCACCTTTCATGCCACCTCATGGTTTCCGGATAAGTTCAGAACTTTATCTGATCAATTCCCCAGTTATCAAGTCAACCGAGTAACTTTACTTTATTGAAAACTAACTAAAATATTATTTTAATGCCACTTTAACCCATATTTTCTTGGGCTACATTTTTTGTACTTATTGGAATGTCATCTTGTGTCTCTGATCAAGCTCAGGTACTCTGATGGCTCGATTCCCAAGAAACATCCCTTGGCAAAATACCAAAATGCCCTTGGTTCCTCTTTATTTACTTTAATGAGTCTAGGGGCATTACTGTCTTTTCACACCTTACCAGAGTATTCCCTGACCCTGGTCAACTATCCAGATAACTTTTCTTGACTGTTTAACCTTAGTCAAATGACCAAAATACCCTTTACTCATTCTTTACTTATTTTACAACACAAGGGTATTTTTGTTATTTTGCACCTTTTTCCAGATACTGACCCCTTTTACTGCTGAGCTGATATCGTGGGCCTGGGTCTCCCTTGGTGTCATTATGGGCCTCTGCGTGATGCCATCTGGGTTTATTCAGTCCCAGTTTACTTACCGATTAATTTCTCAATCGGATATCGGGCGTTCACGAACTCCGTAATTCACTAAAAAGTGAATAACTTTTTCTACAGAACTCCTTTCGGGATTCTGTCAGTTCCCTTACCTCTGAGTTCACAGGACGCATATTCCTATAACTTTTCAATCATATCTGAGATCCAGGAGATCTGATAAAAATTTCAAATAACTTTCTTACTATCAGATAAATTTCAGCTATCTGAAACTATGATAAAATTCATGTATTAAGCTAGATTAACCAGCATCATCATTTCCTCTATCTACTAGTAAAATTTGGGACTAAAATGCTTCTGGACAGTTCTAAGCCACTTCCAGCTGAACTTTCTATAATTACCATTTTGCCCCTGGAAACTTTTCTTCTTTTCAATTAAGTCCCTTAACTTTTCATAATTACCTTTAATGGCCCACAACTTGTGTTTATTTTTATTTCTTACCATGGAACTTTTAAACTTTTCACTTTAGTCCCTTTCTTTTTCTAAATGACCATTATACCCCTAGGGATTTTCACTATTTACATACAAGTCCTTGTACTTTCACTTATTTGTAGTTTAGTCCCTAAAAACCCTCTGTATGCTTCTGGGACTTCTGCTCAAAGGGGTCTAGTAGCCTATCTATTTAAGGATACTTTCTGAGTCTCTGGGCCTGAAAATTGGGATATTACACATGAACAGAAATAGAGAAGGTTTCAAATTGTCCCTTTCTCAATTTCAATGTTTCCAAGTTCCAATCTTATTCAATCTTACACAAAATCATCATATAAATTCAATGGAAGCATTAGATCATTGAAATTCAATCTTCTTCCTTCAGTTCTGTCCTTGGCCGAAAGTCACATGAATTGGGATTTCAAGGATTACACAATTAATTCAAGCAATAGCGAATAATCTAAGCTTATCTAGGTTAGTATTTCATAGTTCTATCTTACTACTCTTTTTTTCTTTATTTCTGTCCAGATTTGGACAGCATGGAGAACCAAGAAAAATAGATTTTCCAACTTTCAATCTTCCAAAACATATACATAAGAACTAGGAAGATTGCTTACCTTAAACCTTGATTGCTTTGAACCAAAGTGTCTTGTCTCTTCTTTAGTTTGTTTGAGTTTTCAATCCTCAAGAGTTTCCCCTCTTGTTCTTAACGTAATATGAAGGAATGGAGGGAGGTATTTATAGACAATTTTTAGGGTACTTAGGACTAATCCACCCTTGGAAGTGCTAATTGTTACAATGACTTAATTCTTTCTCTCATTGGTTGATTTTATAATTAATTAATCTTAATCATCATTAAAATATTTATTATAATATTTTAATATAATGAGGCACATGTGATAATTCATTCCTCTTGCTATGCTTGACATGTGGCACAAGGTGGGTCCCACATGGGACACCTCACCATACACCTCACATGTCTTGAAACTTCCTCCTTTCTCTTCTTTTTTTTATAAAAATATCTTAAAAATTTATTTGGCCACAAGACCATTCCTTATCATCTTGGGCTGCTGTAAAACGTCACTTGGGCCCTAAATTGAGTCCAGTTGGCTCAATTCCCAAGGCACATCCTATACCGATATCCTTAAATTCTCTTGATTTTTAAAATAAATTCTATAAATTCTTTTAAGGGTTCTAACACTTTTAGAAATTCATTCTAATATAAAATGAATTTTCTACAAAGTCTCGTAATTTTCTGAGATCCAAAAATCCGGATAAAAATTTCCTACATTTCCTTTAACCCTTTATTAGTGTCCGATTTCACCGTAAATTTCATAATTAATTCTACATGACTCTTTTTTTACTTCTGTCAGTTTCATAAATTCTTATACTATTTATAAGAATTTAATACCAAGTTTCATCTAATTCTGAGGTCCAAATGAAACATCCTTAATTTTATCCTTACATATACTCAATTGGAAGTATCTTAGAACATTGGAACACCATTTTACCTTAGAAACATGAATTTCCAAGAGTTAGGCTATCGGGTACTGTTCACTTTACTGTTCACTTGGTAATTCCAGTTTACAGCATGAACTTTTAAAATTCATAATTAAATCTAGAAAAATCGAAATGAGGTGGTTCCAATTTCTAATGAAATTTATTTCATCAAAATTTGCAGGAAAAATATGAAAATGAGATTTACTTGTCCAAATGAAATTAGTTTATTCGTTGAAAATCACTGTTCATTTGGTAAACTTTGAACTTCCAGATTCTGTGTCTCATTTTCAAAAATTCATTTCTCTTTGTAAACTTGTCCAAATGAAATGTGTTACATATGGATTTAAATCTCCATATGTCTACTTTAAGCTCATAAAAATTCGTGGAAATATTCATTCATTTGCTATATGAAAATCGCGTATGAGTCTCACTGCCTCTCAGGGCTCATTTTATCTTGATCCAGGTTTTTGGTCCAACTTTGAAAAATTATATCAATTTGAAAACTTAACCAAATTAGGCGTTCTTGGTGTCCGATTAAATCTCTGGATCTTATCTATCTTCATGCCAAATTTCACGTGAAAACTCGTCAGATAAGTTACTCAAATGATCGATGAAAGCGTTCGGTCTCATATGGTTCCAATGAGTGTATACGTTTTTACATACCATACCACATCTCCTAAGTTAAATACATGCTATCTAGGCCATATATACATTGTTCATTCACATTTACTCTCTTCCATGAGAAGTTCCAGCACCTAGAGCATGATTATATACATATGGAAGGAATGAGATTTCATGGAAATTCCAATAGCAAGGTATACAAACTATAAGGATATGCATGCTTGATGAAATGCTTAACATGTTATAATGCAATGGGAACTAAATCATGATCATACATAGGCAAACTCTAACATGCACATTGTCATGACATGAGTTGAAAGGAGTTGCACATATTCATTGTAATATCCCAAATTTTTTTTACTGATTTGTATGCACAGATTGAAATAAATATATGAGATATTTTTCAGGAAAAGATGTGGCCATTTATGTAAAGAAAGGGATTAAATTGAAAAAGAAAGAAAAGGTAAGGACTTAAGTGCAATTATGAAAAGCTTAAAGCTAAAAAGGAAAAGTAGACAAAAATGTGGGGTCTTTAAGTGTAATTTTAGCCAAATTTGAGGGACTTAAGTGCAAAGAAGAAAAGTTCCCTGGGGCTAAATTGTAATTAAAGTAAGTTAGGACGGAAGTGGTTTGGACTACCCGAAAGCATTTCAGTCCCAGATTTCACCAGTAGATAGAGCAAGTGATGCTGGGTAATCTAGCTTAATACAGGAATTTTCTCAGGACCCCAGATAGCCAAAATTGATCTGATAGTCTAAAAGTATAAAAAATTCCTACCGGATATCCTAGATTTCAGATATAAGTGAGAAATTACAGGATGATGCGTCCTGATGAGGAGGATGTCAGGAAACTGACAGAATACCGATAGGAGGTCTGTAAAAAAAGTTATTCACAAATTAATGAATTGAGACGGGAGTATGTGACCTCCGGGGATCTGATTAGGAGATTTATCAGTATTTAAACTGAGACTGAATGAGTTCGGATGACCTCAGTCAGATGACTGTTATGACCCACAGGGATGCCTAAATACAGTAGGCCAGTCTATCTGGTAAAAGGAGCCGGTGTCCGGAGACGTGTATAAAACGGTGTATAACGGCAAAAATACCCGATGAACATTGGCGGGGAAGATTCCTCGTGAGGCGTGCCATAAAGGTAATGGACCCTAGGAGACCCAAGAATGGCGCCATCAAAGGCCCAGTAAGACCTTTGGACTGATAGATAGGTCAGTGTCCGGTGGAACCCCGGAAAAGTACGAAATTACAAAAATGCCCCTGTGTTGTACTAAAGAGCAATAGATGGATGGAGGGCATTTTGGTCATTCTGGACAGGACAAAATGCCAAGGCATACACAGGTGAGGTTAACCAGAGTTAGTATATGCCCTGACAGGGTACAGAGAGTTGTGAAATGATGATTTTACCCTTAGGGTTAAGATAGTGCAAGAAAGGGGACCAAGGGCATTTTGGTCATTTTGCAAGGGATCTATAATTAAGTTTAGACCCAGTATAAAAATGTTTATGATATAAAGGACCCAGATACTAAATTTAAGGTCAGAAGACATAATATGGATTTTTAGAAAAATTAGATTCAGAAAATAGTCCAGTTTTTGAGGAATCGGACCGGGCCGGTACCGGATTGGACTGAAATTTTCTAGAGGCTTCCAGGGGCTTCATTTTTGCCATGTGAGGTATGAGGTGTACCATGAGGTGTCCCTTGGATGATGTCATGGTGATGATGTCATAAATGGAAAAGAAAATAAGAAATTACAGGAAAAATGGTGGCCACAAGTTCAGAGTTCTTGAAAATTACAGAAATGCCATCCATGAAAACTATAAATACCCCCTCCCCCTCCCGTTGTCTTCACGGCTCAAGGCAAGGTTTAGAGAGATAAGTGAGTTCTAGAGAGAGAAAGTGAGAGGAAGAAAAAAAGAAAGGAAGTTCTGGCGGAGCTGGAAGCAGTATAGAGATTCTAGAGTTCTTCTAAGCTTTTGAGGTAGTAACTAATCCTAGCTTTCATGTAATGGCTTTGTGAATTGTTGTGCTATTGTTTGGTTGGATTGTTGTCTTATATGTTATGCTTGAAGCTCTACTACAATGCTATGATCATATGTTATTGAGTATGGAAGCACGTAGCATACTTATCTGTACATAATCACAAGCAAGCACTATCACACTGTATTACAATATTGTTATGATTATTACTACTGAGATTCTCCCGAATCTCATCCCCATATATAACCCATTACAGGGAGGTTATGTCAAAGTGAAATTTAAGAATGCGGAGAGACGCCGTTATGCTGCCGAAATTATGACAAAGTGGCAGTAATGAAGAAAGGAGCTGATACGTACTGTGTACGTAGGTACTGTCTAAGGAGGCTAAAAGTGAGTAGACCTAGCTGGTTCATCCAGTCTTTCCTGGGTACTTACGTAGAATGGTAGTTCTCACGGGAATTACCGAATTAGTACAAGATCAGTTACTTTATAAAGATGAAGCATAGTGGTTATGCTGCCGGATTTCAGGCAGGAAAAGATGTAATAGAAATATGAGGATTTTGTACCTGCTCTTATGTATAACAACTTATTATTTAATAATAGGTATTGTTTGGCATGTTTGACTGATATGTGATGGATATACGCATATGTATGTAAAGTTGAGTGCTGGAATTTGCCACCATGAACAGTAACCCGTGGTGACTTAATGATGTTTGATCTATCATTAAAAATAGTAAATGGTTGAATAAATGTATGATATATTTATGGTAAATAGTAAACATACCAAGCTTCGATTTGATATATAGAATGCCTCATTTGTATGTCTACACATGGAGATATAAATTATCAAAGTTGGGACCGAAATGCTGGATTCAAGGAAAAAATACTGGATAAAACGTAAAGTTGTAACGTTGACCTAGGTTGACTTGGTCAAGGAGTGGTCAACGAGTATTTTTCCCTGAAATATAATTGAGTTATCTTCATGTAGAAATTTGAACCACTTCATTTAGATTTTTCTAGAATTAGTTATGATTTTTCAAAGTCATGTCACTCATATGGAATTTACACAGTGAACAATACTCGATAAGAGTAAAACTCCAGATTGAGAAATTAGACTTCAATGACCTTGAAAGTGGTTCTAAATGCAACCAAATGGTCCCTAAGATGTACGAAAGTAAGGATGTTTCATTCATAACTCATCATCATCATCATAATCATCATCACATAACATATCATGCTCAACCAAACTTCATGCATAACAAGCAAGCATATCAATCAAACAACATAAGTTTATAGTTAAGTATTCTTGCTACCTCTTAGGTATCTTAGCCAATTCCTTCTTGTCTTGATCCCTCCTTTCCACAAATGTCAAAACCTAGGCATAACAAGACAAATACCAAGTCACAACTCAATTCAAACCATTTTCAAGACTAGGGTTCCATCAAGTCCTTTTCTTTCTCTACTTTGTGACTTAGGTTTACACCTTTTCAAACTAAACTCTCATGGTTCATTCCCACATAATTTTTTATGTAGAATCAAAATATGCATTCAAAAATTCCAGAATCCAATTGTATCTTTCATTTCTGTACAGAACCGAAAAGTGACTTCTTGTTTCCCAAAAATTCTCATTTTGATTCCAATACTTCCAATACTTATTTTCCTACTATAACCCCACACAATTTTCCATTTTAGACTCATTGGAAGCATCAAAATCATGAAATTCTAACATATGAACAGTGATTTTACACTGTACAGAACAAAACACAATCTTGGATTCACAAGCACACATGGATTCCTAAGCCATTATCATGTGATTCAAGCTTGTTTAAGCTTATCTAAACTATCCACAACATAAAACTCATATTCCTTTCATATGGGTACCGAAATTCCAGCAGCAATTCATCAAGGTTTTTGCCTCAAAAACCACTTAAACTCAAGAGCAAATCTACTAGAACATAGTCTAGGATCAAGAGGAGTAGTTACCTTGATGTTTCCTTCCAAGTGCTCGCTTCCTCTTGGCTTGAGTTTTCAATTTGCAAGAGTTTCCCCAAGGGTTCTCAATGCCACGGCTTGCAATCAGATTTGGGGGGTATTTAATCTTGCATTTTCTTTTCTTTTTTATTTTTGACATCACCATTTATGACATCATCCAAGGTACACCTCATGGGATACCTCATACCTCACATGGCAAAAATAAAGCCCCTGGAAGCCCCTGGAAAATTTTAGTCCAATCCGGTACCGGCCCGGTCCGATTCCCCGTAAACTGGACTATTTTCTGAATCTAATTTTTCTGAAAATCCATATTATATTTTCTGACCTTAAATTTAGTATCTGGGTCCTTTATATCATTGACATTTTTATAATGGGTCTAAACTTAATTACAGATCCCTTGCGAAATGACCAAAATACCCCTGGGTGCCCTTTCTTGTACTATCTTAACCCTAAGGGTAAAATCGTCATTTTACACCTCTCTGTACCCTGTCAGGGCATATACTAACTCTGACCAACCTCACCTATGTATGCCTTGGCATTTTGGCCTATCTAAAATGACCAAAATGCCCTCCATTCATCTATTACTCTTTAGTATAACACAGGGGCATTTTCGTAATTTCGCACTTTTCCGGGGTTCCACCGGACACTAGCCCACCTATCAGTCCAAGGGTCTTACTGGGCCTTTGTTGGTGCCATTCTTGAGCCTTTTAGGGTCCATTACCTCTATGACACAAATCACGAGGAATCTTCCCCGGCGATGTCCATCGGGTATTTCCACCATTATACACCGTTTCTACACATCTCCGGACACCGACTCCTTTTATCAGATACACTGGCCTACTGTGTATAGGCATCCCTTTGGGTCATAACGGTCATCTGACTGATGTCATCTGACCTCATTCAATCTCAGTTTAAATATCGATAAATTTCCCTATCGGATACCCGGAGGTCACACACTCCCGTCTAAATTTACTAATTTGTGAATAACTTTTTCTACAGACCTCCTATCGGTATTCTGTCAGTTTCCTGACATCCGCCTCATCAGGACGCATCATCCTGTAATTTCTCACTTATATCTGAGATCTACGATATCCGGTAGGATTTTTTTTATACTTTTAAACTATCAAATAAATTTCGGCTATCTGGAGTTCGGAGAAAATTCCTGTATTACGCTGGATTACCCATCATCACTTGTTTTATCTACTTGTGAAATCTGGGACTAAAATGGTTTCGGGCAGTCCAAACCACTTCTAGCCTAACTTTCTTTAATTACAATTTAGCCCCGGGAAACTTTTCTTCTTTGCACTTAAGTCCCTCAAATTTGGCTAAAATTACACTTAAAGACCCCACATTTTTGTCTACTTTTCCTTTTTAACCTTAAGCTTTTCATAATTGCACTTAAGTCCTTACATTTTCTTTCTTTTTCAATTTAATCCCTTTCTTTACATAAATGGCCACATCTTTTCCTGAAAAATAACTCATATATTTCATTCAATCTATACATACAAATCAGTACAGAAAATTTGGGATATTACACCAAAAGATACAGTAATAATTTTTCCAGACTTTGGAAATTCATATCAATTTATCGGGACCTCAAATCAAAATTTTGTGTTGCGTTAAACTGATCAGAATAATTTTCTCTATTTTATGGTAAAATTTGAGACTAAACTGCTTTCGGACAGTTTTAGGCCTTTTTCGACTCAACTTGCTCATAATTACCATTTTGCCCCTAAACTTTTAAAAATTACACTTTAGGCCCTTAACTTTTCATAATTATACTTAATGGCCCAAAGCTTATGTCTACTTTTGAAACATCCTCCCTTAGACCCCTCAGAGTACACTTACGGAAGCGATATTAGCTCAATCATAACTTAAGCCCAGAAATTAAAATTTCTACTCTTAAGTTCCTTATTCTGAACCTTTAATTTGAGAACTGATTAATCTCATTCTTCACATCCAAATGAGGCTTATTACTTGTCCATGTAATGACCCAGATGTGTACTACTGGCCCACCAAATTTCGTGGCCAAATTCCTCCGTTTACTAGGTTAAACTGAGGTCAAAACTATGCTACCTCAGGACCTGCGAAATTCTCTCTCATAATTTCTCATACACAAATTTAATATGCCAAACAATATTTATTATTAAATAATAAAATGTCATACAACAAGTCATATACAAAATTCTCATATTTCTATTTCATCTTTTCTTGCCCGAACTTCGGCAGCATAACCGCTACATTCCTTCTGTAGAAAGTAACCGATCTTGTACCGATTCGGTAATTCCCGTAGGAGCTACCATTCTACGTAAGTACCCAGGAAAGACTGGATGAACCTGCTAGGTCCACTCACTTCCAGCCTCCTTAGACAGCACCTACGTACACAGTACGTATCAGTTCCTTTCTTTGTTCCTTCTTCGTTGCCAGAATTTCGGCAGCCTAACGGCGTCTCTTATAATTTCCAGATTTTATTTTGACAGAACCTCCCCTGCAATGTTATATATGGGAATGAGATTCGGGGGAATCTCAGTAGTAATAATCATAACAATATATGTAATGCAGAGTGACGGTGCTTGCTTGTGATTGTGTACAGACAAGTATACTGCGTGCTTCCATATTCAATATCATATGATCATAGCATTGTAATAGAGCTTCAAGCATAACATATAAGACAACAATCCACCCAAACAATAGCACAACAAATCACAAAGCCATTACATAAAAGCTAGGATTAGTTACTACCTCAAAAGCAGAACTTCAGAACTTCTCTACTGCTTCCAACTCCGCCAGAACTTCCTTTCTTTCTTTCTTTCTCTCACTTTCTCTCTCTAGCACTTCCTCCTCTCTCTAAAACTTGCTTGGGCCGTGCATAATGAAGAGCAAGGGGGTATTTATAGTTTTGGTCAATGGCATTCTTGTAATTTTGAAGCCATCTGATCCTGTGGTCCTGGTTTTTCCGGAATTTCCTATTTTTCTTTATTCCTTTTACTGCATCATGCATGATGAAACAACCTTTTCGTCCGATGTCACCTTGGGGTTACTTCAAAAATTTAAACCAAGGATTGCGTATAGCGCAACCTCGGGTCGTTCTCTTTGAGGAGCCAAAAATAGAATTAAATTCCTAAGTAACTAAATGCAATGCAACTTAAGCTAGAAAATGGGATTTGTTTTGATTGACTAACAAATAAATGCAATGAATTAAAAATAAAGTTAAATAAAATATTTTGGGTATTTTTAATTTAAAGAAAGGAATAAGGAATGATAATAAATGAATGGAATGAAAAAGCAAGTGATTAACAATTATAAAAGCAATCCTCCAATTCAATAACGCAGGCAATCATAGCTTCAACAGATATGGGAGTTCTAAACAATGAATTAAAAATTATAATTAAGCTTTTAATCCAACGACCGAGCCACCTCGAATTGTCACAAAATATTTTCCAAAATCCTAATTTATTAACTACCACCAGAATAATAAACTAGGATTAAAGATGTTAAAATCCAATGCTTAATTATAACTCAATAATTCATAGAGATAGGATTAAAACCAGCAAGAGATATAATGATCCAATAATTCAAGCCACCTTGAATTATCACAAAATATTCACAATAATTTCAATACCATGTCTGACCCAGATCAAAGTAAATAAAATTAAAGTTAATTAAAGAACAATATCAATTGCCAAATAATAATCCAGTTATAATAATCCTCAATAAATAATAATAAATCATTCCCAATAATTATAAAATTATCCTAAGACCTAGGAATCACAAAATAATTAATGGATGAAGATTAGAATAACTTAAACTCCCCTTTGAGATCCAAAGCTCATGCCCTTGCATTGAATTGGAAGGATTAGGATGTTTAGCCACGCATAGTGATTGAAGACGCTGCCACAAGTGAATTCTCACAACCACCCATAGTAAACGCTGAAGAGGAGATGGAGGTTTGTTGCTAGACTCACGTTACTGCTGTTTCTTTCTGTGCCTGCAGCTTGCTGGGTCTGTGCAGAACGGAGTGGAAGACGTTGAGTGTGTGATGTCACCGCGTGCTGAAGGTGTGGAAGTTGGTTCGCAGCCGTGAATGGAAGGGAAGGCGCTGCAGGTTATGAATTAACGGAAGGTGCTGTCGGGTGTTCTACGTAAATGAAGCGTCTGAAGTTGTGTGCAGCGTGAATGAATGGAAGATCTGAAGGTGTTCTGCGGCCTGCGTAAATGAAGTGCTGAAGGTGTGTTTTCGGCGTTGGTGGCAGCGTGAATGAATTTGAGAGTATGAAGCTTCTCTGCCGCGTGTGCCTTCTTGCGTGTGTGTGTTCAGAAAAAAAGTTCTTCGCGGCGTGTTCTATATGTGCTGCATGCATGCCTTTTTATAACAAAACCTAATGGGCTAAAACTGCAAGGTTTGGCCTAATGGGTCCTTCAATGTAATTTCTGAATTAGTGGTCCTTTGTTGTCATTTGTAAATTCTGATTTCTCCTAAATTCCTGAAATATAAAATCATAATAATGTAATACCTTTTATTCCAAAAATAATTATTTGGGAGAAATAATAAAAATATGATAATTATGCTCTATTAAACACTAATTCATTATAAGGTTCAATAATTCAATTGATGAACAAATAATATAATTGAAACCCAAAATGATGACAAAAACCCACTAAAATGATATGAATAAATATATAAAAATATGGGTTTGTCAACTCCCCCACACTTAGTCTTTTGCACTCCTGGGCAAAAT
The DNA here is from genome assembly GCA_037074615.1 of Leucaena leucocephala. Classification (NCBI taxonomy): domain Eukaryota; kingdom Viridiplantae; phylum Streptophyta; class Magnoliopsida; order Fabales; family Fabaceae; genus Leucaena; species Leucaena leucocephala. Next base: position 10,792,654 of record CM073549.1, read on the forward strand.
ATCATTCAAGCGAATCCACAGTTAAACTCAATGCAAATAAATATAAAACTGATAAGGTAAGAATATGCAATTAACTCAAGTAACTTCTGTCCCTAATCAATCAACAGTCATGGAATGCTTCGGTGCAAGAAATTAACACAAGAGAAATAGCAAGATAGAGGAAGGGGAACATAATAGATCTCTCATAGGTATAAGTGTCTCACTCAACTCTCAAATATAGGAGATTAGTACCTACCATAGGCTTGTAAAGATTCTACTATCTCCACTACTAATATACCTTAGATTCATGATCAAGGGGACTTTATTGGGTTGTAATGTTGGTGAAAGGCTAATGAATGGATGGAATGAAATATAGAACAAGTTTAATGCATGAGTATTAAGAACACTCAAAGTAAGCTAAAATGCAACTATCGAATGAACATCAATGTACCAATAGAAGCAATCTTTAATCTTTAACTACCAAGGGATGCCTTATTTCAAACTTTATTCATTGTTGCCAATTTTTCTTTTCTTTTCTTTTTCTCCTTTTTTTTCAAATTCCTTTTTTGGCTTTTTTCTGCACATTTTTTTCTCTTTCTTGTCTTTTCTTTTTCTTTTCTCCTTTTTTTTATTTTTTTTCCTTTTTTTTTGGCAATCCTAGTCCAAAAAGATAAAGATAGAACATCAATAGTGCACAATTAATCATGAAGAACATAATGTAACTCATGCAAAACACTTGCTCAAAATTAATGGAATGAAATGAAAGTGATGGGCTCAAAGGGGTGAACAAAGGTCAATTGATATGGCTTGTGTTTGGGTAAAAGGGTTTAGAAATGAATGCCCCTATCATACTCACAAATCTAGATATTAATGCAGTTTTGAAAAAGAATCTAAACAAGTTCTAGAGGTTAACCAAAACTAGTGGAAATCACACAAGATAAGAAAGAACATTAAGGCTCAAAATACTTCCATCAAGGCTTTCTCTAAGATGTTTCCTCCCTAAGATCAAACTATGAAACAAGGTTAATAACACTGCACCAAAAGTACTCCACTATGCTAATAAACTAAGAATAAAAATTGCTCAAATCAAGATGCATTCTTACCTAGACATGTCAATATTCACATGCATAAAGCAAAAAGGATTTAAAAATAAAGCCCAAGGATTGTAAAAGTCAAGTAGAAAATGGGAATCACAGCAATAATTTGCTCATATAGCAGTGAAAAATCCAAACAATTTAGGCTCAAAAGGTTCAAAATTTTTGAATTTTTCATATTATGATGATTCAATTAGTGGCAAAGCAATTCAGTAAATGCATCCCTCCCCCACACTTAAATCATGTGTTGTCCTCAACACGTCACTAAAGCATATATCAAAAGGAGAAGGGAAGATAATTCAAGAGTCATGAGCTTAAAGGGGAGATTTATTCAAAGAAAAACTAACCTAAAACTAAGAAATCGTTAAAATGCAACCTATTCTAAGATATTGTTAAAGGACATAAGATAAATAAACCTAAAACTACTGTGATGGTTCCTCCCCCACACTTACTCCTAACTATCTTAGCAAACAAATATCACCAGCAATACAAAAGAAAGTAAAGGAGGAAGGTGGAAAGGAACGACCGTGTAATTAGGGGGGTCTCTGATTCTCATGGTAGTGCTTATGTAGATGACCATTGGCTTGTGAAACCTGACCTGTTGCTTCATCCACCAGCTCTACTGTAATATCCTTAATTTTCTGTACTGGTTCCTATGTACAGATTAAACGAAATATATGAGCTCTGTTTCAGGAAAGACATGTGGACCTTTATGTAAAGAAAATGATTAAATTGCAAAAGAAAGGAAATTAAGGGACCTAAATGCAATTATGGAAAGTTTAAAGTTAGGAATGAAAGGTACTCGATATGAATAAAATTCCAGATTAAGTGTTTAGACTTCAATGACCCTGAAAGTGGTTTAAGTGCTACTGAATGGTCCCTAAGATGTATAAAAATAAGGATGTGACATTTTGGTATCAGAGCAAAGGATTCTGGCTTAAGAAATGCTCTGAGTAGATGATTTATAGAAAGATATACCATGATAAAGCCGTCATAATTAACACTAAGTTAGTGTTTGCAGGATGATGGCTAGACATAGATTTGGGTCTGAAACTACAGTAAACCAATGGGAATTAAGACCAGAGGTCTCTAGTTCAGATAGTTCAGAAGAAGAGATAGTAAGCAATGATTCTGACCTCTGGACACCTCAAGTAGCTGGTGATTCGGAGGAGGATAGTTCCTCGGTAGGATCAAACTTTCCAATTGATGATCAGGAGGTGATAATAACAGAAGGCCCTATTCCTGCCATTCCCATAAGTGCGGTACCCTTGAATATAACAGACAGTTCAGGATCCAGCCAAGTACGTGTTCAGAGTAATGCGCCAGATCCCAGTAGGCCCGAAGTGACTCTAGTAGAAATGTATTTGGGAGGTTTAATCGTAAGAATGGTCCCAGGGAGGAACTTGAGTAGAGAGCAACTTGAGAGCTCGGTAGCATTAGCCCGACAACTATACGAGTTGAGGCAGACCCTGTTCGAAAACATAGATCAAGATTATTTGGTCTACCAGGAGTTTATCACAAGGGTGAAAGCCATATATCAAGCCTGGGATCCAAATGTGTTAACCATGGGGCTTTGGCTAGAAATTATGAATGACGTATTGCCGAAGACTCCTACCTGGAGATCGGAGTTGGACCAGTATTTTGATAGAGAATCATATTGTACCATATCCGACTGGATCTACCTAGTAGGAGAATATATTAGAATGAAGTTTAAGAAAAATTAGAGTAATATTTCTAATGTATAAAAGACTAGAATGGTACTGTGATATGTACATATACTCTGTATGTATATTATGTGTGAAATGAAATGAAAAGGAATTATGTTATTCATCATATTCCCTTCTGTTTTTAAGTATAACAAAATGGTACGAACGAGGAGAACTATTCCAGCTGAGGAACCCCGAGAGGCTGGAAACCTTAATCAAATGATTCTAGAACGATTAGAACAGCAACAAAAGATGATAGAAGAAATGAGAGCTGCTCAAGCACGAAATGAACAAGAAAGAGATGCTGCCATAGCCGCGGCAGTAGCAGCAGCAGTAAATAATTTAAGACCGCCAGAGCCTTCAGGAGCAACTAGTAGAGAACCTGAAGAAGTACCACAGCAGGCGGAACAGCCCCAGAGAAGGGTTGAATCAAGGGAGGAGGCAGTTGGCATCCAACAATGGATGGTGCGATTTTGCAAACACAATCCTCCCATATTCGAAGGGACATTTGAAGTACATGTAGCAGAAAATTGGGTCAGCAGATTAGAGAAGATCTTTAAGGTCCTCGACTGCCCGACTGAAACCAAGGCCCAAATGGCCATCTATCAATTGGAAAAGGATGCGGATAGATGGTGGAAGAATACAGAGTTACTTCTCCAAGCAAGAGATATTCCAGTTACCTGGGAAGTATTTCTTGAGCAATTTTATGAGAAATATTTTCCTCAATCTGTCAGAGATGAAAGGGAGGCTGAATTCCTTGTGCTGAGGCAAGGAGAAAAAGAAGCTTTTGATGAATATTTGGCCAAGTTCATCCGGCTATCTCAATATTCAACTTACCTACGCCAAGTGGATGACGAACGCTGGATGACAGAAAGAATGATTCGAGGGCTGAATTCTACGTTAAAGGAGAAGTTAACTCCCCAACAATACAGCCAGTTCAATAAGGCTGTGGAAGCATGTCGAATCATTGAGAACAGCATGAATCATAGAATGCTGTCCAGATCTGGGAGTAAAGATCAAGCGACTCCTGATAAGGCCGGACGGAATCAAGAAGCGGCCAGTGGGAGCGGCTATAAGAAAAGAAAGCGCCCGTGGCAGACCAAGAGGCCTAATAGGGGAAATTTCCGCGGAAGGTCCAATAACAGGGATCCGAAGGCCCCAGTATGTGAAAAGTGTGGAAAGAATCATGGTGACAGACCATGTTTGATGGGCCAGAATGTATGCTACACCTGCGAAAAGCCCAGACATTTTTCCAGGGAATGTCCTCAAGCTATAACTGATCCAAGGCCAAGGACGGCGGGACGAGTGTTTGCACTCACTAAAGAGGATGCTCAGCGATCATCTGAGATGATCCAAGGTACAATCTATCTCAATGATCATGCTGTGACTGCCCTATTTGATTCGGGTGCAAGTCATTCCTTTATATCTTATGAATGTGCTAAATGCCTAGGCCTTCTGATCAGCAAGTTACGTTATGATATACAGGTGAAAACCCCCACCAACGCTAGGGTGATCACATCTGATGCCTGTCTAAATAGTGTGGTGCGTTATGAGCACTGCAGTACCACCCTGGACCTGATCTGTATGCCTTTCCAGGAGATTGAGGTCATACTCGGTTTAAATTGGTTATCCTCCAATAATGTGATGTTGGACTGCAGAAACAAGACCCTAGTTCTTGGTCCAAAGATCACTGATCGGAGCTTAGAAGTACAACTGAACTTCGTGACAGAGGCTCAGGCAGAAAAATGTCTACGGAAAGGATGTCAGGGATATGTGGTATTCTTTTCTGTTCAAGCAGAAGTGGAGGAAGGCATCGAGGAGGTTCCTGTAGTCAATGAATTTCCTGAAGTCTTTCCAAAGGAGATTCAGGGATTGCCTTCGGAGCGTGAAGTGGAGTTTGCGATCGACATTGTACCTGGAGCTGGACCAGTATCAAAAGCCCCATACAGGATGGCTCCCAACGAAATGATGGAACTGAAGAAGCAAATTGAGGAGCTATTGGAGAAGAGTTTTATACGACCCAGTGTATCGCCATGGGGTGCTCCAGTACTGTTCGTCAAGAAGAAAGATGGTAGCTTAAGGCTGTGCATTGACTACAGGGAATTAAATAAGCTTACAGTTAAGAACAAGTATCCTCTTCCCAGAATTGATGACCTGCTAGATCAATTGGCAGGAGCGAGCTTATTCTCCAAAATTGACTTGAGATCTGGCTACCATCAACTAAGGGTCAAGCCAGATGATATTCCAAAGACGGCGTTCAGAACGCGCTACGGACATTTTGAATTTTTGGTGATGCCTTTTGGACTAACCAATGCACCTGCTATTTTCATGGACTATATGAACCGGATTTTCAGGCCTTATCTAGATCAGTTCGTTGTGGTCTTTATTGATGATATTCTGGTGTACTCCAAATCTCCAGAGGAGCATGAGAGGCATTTGAGGATTGTTCTTGGTACCCTTAAAGAGAAGAAGCTCTATGCTAAGCTGAGTAAATGCGAGTTTTGGCTGTCAGAAGTCAAATTTCTCGGTCATGTCATATCCCGAGACGGGGTAGCTGTGGATCCTAGCAAAGTTGAAGCAGTTTTGAGCTGGGAACAGCCAAGGACAGTGATAGAGATTAGAAGTTTTCTCGGCCTAGCAGGGTACTACAGACGATTCATTCAAGACTTTTCTCGAATTGCCTTACCACTTACCAAGCTGACCAGAAAGAATCAGCAGTTTAAGTGGGATGAGAAGTGCGAGGCTAGCTTCCAGCAGTTGAAGCAGAGATTAACGACTACTCCCGTGCTGATTATTCCAGACCCAACTCAGACTTATGTAGTCTACACTGATGCTAGCAAGCAGGGGCTGGGATGTGTGCTTATGCAGCAAGGTCGAGTAGTAGCCTACGCCTCTCGGCAGTTAAAGCCACATGAAGAGAATTATCCCACTCATGATCTGGAGCTTGCGGCGGTGGTCTATGCCCTGAAGATATGGAGGCACTATTTATACGGAGCAACGATAGAGTTGTTTTGCGACCACAAAAGCCTGAAGTATCTGCAGGATCAGAAGGAGCTGAACATGAGGCAGCGGCGATGGATGGAATTGTTAAAAGATTATGACTTCCAGATTAAATACCATCCAGGAAAAGCCAATGTGGTAGCTGATGCCCTGAGTAGAAAGGTGGTGCAGGTTGCATACATGATGATCAAGGAATTAGAACTGATAGAAGATATGCGCGACTGGAGCCCTCTATATCAAATGCAACTGACGGAGAATCCTTTTGGAGGAGTTCATGTCAGAGCTTGCATAGAAGATGAGATCAAAGAGGCTCAGGAGCAGGATAAGCTCGCCGCAATATTCAAAGACAAGCTGGAGAAAGGGAAGACAAGGAATTTTGAGATGTCCCCAGACGGATTACTACAGTTTAGGGGAAAACCCTATATCCCAAATGTTGGGGATTTAAGGGAAAGGATTCTGGAGGAAGCACATAAAAGCCGATATACGGTACATCCAGGTATGACCAAAATGTACCATGATGTTAAAAGGTTATTCTGGTGGCCTGGACTGAAGAAAGATGTTGTAGCTTACGTATCTAAGTGCTTAACCTGCCAGAAAGTGAAAGTTGAACATCAAAAGCCAGCAGGAACCTTGCAGCCTTTAGATATCCCTGAGTGGAAATGGGATGGGATTGCCATGGACTTTGTGGAAGGACTACCCTTGACACCAAGTAGACATGATGCGGTTTGGGTAGTAATCGATCGACTGACAAAGTCAGCACATTTCCTGGCAATCAATAAGAGAGATTCTCTAGAAAAGCTGGCAAAGCTGTATATAAAGGAGATCGTTAGGCTCCATGGTATCCCAAGCAGCATTGTGTCTGATAGAGATCCTCGATTTACTTCAAATTTCTGGAGGGCTCTACAGGAAGAAATGGGCACTACTCTCAGATTCAGTACATCTTATCATCCTCAGACAGATGGTCAATCTGAAAGAACAATACAGACGTTAGAGGATATGCTGAGAGCATGTGTCCTAGATTTCAAAGGCAGCTGGGATATCCATTTACCCCTTATAGAGTTTGCATATAACAATGGTTATCAGGCCAGTATACAGATGGCACCTTTTGAAGCACTCTATGGACGGAAATGTAGATCCCCCTTATGCTGGCTAGAGTTAAGCGAGAGAAGAATGCTTGGTCCGGATATAGTGGATCAAACTGCAGAACAAGTTGCGGTAATTAGAAAACAATTGTTGACGGCTCAAAGCAGACAGAAGAGCTATGCAGATGTCAGAAGGAAGCCGTTGGAGTTTGGAGAAGGAGAACATGTATTCCTTAAGTTAACTCCAACCACGGGAGCCGGACGATCGATTAAGGTGAAGAAGTTGCATCCAAGATACATCGGGCCATTCCAGATTCTCTCAAAGATAGGAGCAGTAGCCTACAAGTTGGCTCTTCCTCCGAATCTCAGCCAGATACATGATGTGTTCCATGTTTCCCAATTAAAAAAGTATATTCCAGATCCATCTCATGTGATTGAGCAAGATGAGGTCGCACTGCGAGATGACTTGACCTATGAGGTTGGACCGGTGCGAATTGCTGATAGAAAAGTCAAGCAGTTACGGAATAAGCAAATTCCTTTAGTTAAAGTGATCTGGAAAGGCTTGACTGAACAAGAGGCTACATGGGAAACAGAAGAAAAGATGAAAGAGAAGTATCCAGAATTGTTTCTATAGGATAGGTGTACTGTAAATTTCAGGGACGAAATTTATTTTAAGGGGGAGAGAAATGTAATATCCTTAATTTTCTGTACTGGTTCCTATGTACAGATTAAACGAAATATATGAGCTCTGTTTCAGGAAAGGCATGTGGACCTTTATGTAAAGAAAATGATTAAATTGCAAAAGAAAGGAAATTAAGGGACCTAAATGCAATTATGGAAAGTTTAAAGTTAGGAATGAAAGGTACTCGATATGAATAAAATTCCAGATTAAGTGTTTAGACTTCAATGACCCTGAAAGTGGTTTAAGTGCTACTGAATGGTCCCTAAGATGTATAAAAATAAGGATGTGACATCTACCGTTCCAAAAGAATACACCTTGGTAACTCTAAAAGGGCCCTCCCACTTGGTGACAAACTTCCCGGGCATCAACTTCAACCGGGCCTTGAACTTTAAAACCTTGTCACCTTCATGGAACTATTTCCTCAGAATCTGTTTGTCATGAATCATTTTCAGCTTATCCTTATAGATTCTGGCATTATCATAGGACTCAAGTCTCATCTCTTCAAGTTCTTGGAGTTGTATCATCCGGTTTTCAAGTGAAGATTGGAGGTCCGCATCACATGCCTTGATTGCCCAATAGGATTTATGCTCAATCTCCATAGGTAGATGGCAAGCCTTACCATAGATCAACCTAAAAGGAGACATGCCTATTGGGAATTTGTAAGCAGTCCTGTAAGCCCACAACTCCTCCTCAAGCCTTTCACTCCAATCTTTACGAGATGGTTTCACAATCTTTTCTAGTATCCGCTTCACTTCTCGATTGGATACTTCAGCTAAACTATTTGTCTGAGGGTGGTAAGGAGTAGCTAGCTTGTGATTAACTCCATGTTTAGCAAGTAGAGACTTGATGGTTCTATTGCAGAAATGTGTTCCTTGGTCACTGATGATTGCTCTTGGAATGCCGTACCTACAAAAGATATGAGAACGTAAGAACTTGGCAACAGTGGAAGCATCATCTTTCCTAGTTGGCACTGCCTCTACCCACCTAGACACATAGTCTACTGCAAGTAATATATATGAGAACCCAAATGACGGAGGAAAGGGACCCATAAAATCCATGCCCCAGACATCAAAAATTTCACAAAAATGCATAGGTCTTAAAGGCATTTCATGCTTTCTACCTAGACTCCCAAACCTCTGGCATTTATCACAAGACTTACAGAAAACATAAGCATCTTTGAATAAAGTAGGCCAGTAAAATCCACATTCTAGAACCTTCCTAGTAGTCCTATTAGCACTAAAATGCCCCCCACAAGATAAAGAATGTGCAAAGGTAAGGATAGAGTGAATCTCATTATTAGGAACACATCGTCTGATGATTTGGTCACTGCATTGCTTCCAAAGAATTGGAGCATCCCAGATGTAGTATATTGCTTCCCTCTTCAGCTTATCAACCTGAAACTTAGACATAGAAGGAGGTACAAGATTAGTGACTATAATTAACAATGTTAGAGTACCAAGGCTCCTGAACAGCTAAGGCAAAAAGTGTAGAATCAGGAAAGGAATCAACAGTAAGTTCAGAGGAGTCAATTCCCTCAGTTCCTTCAGGTAACCGACTAAGGTGGTCAGCCACATGATTCTCTGCTCCAGCTCTGTCCCTAATTTCAATGTCAAACTCCTGCAGCAGTAAAGCCCATCTCAGTAGTCTTGGTTTAGACTGGGGCTTCTTGAATAAGTACCGCACAGCTGCATGATCTATAAAAACAACCACTCGAGAGTTTATTAGATACTGTCTAAACTTATCTAAAGCAAAGATTATAGCAAATAGTTCCTTCTCAGTGGTGGTATAATTCACTTGAGCAGAATCAAGTGTCTTGGAGGCATATGCTATCACTCTAGATCGCTTATCCTCCCTTTGACCAAGCATAGCACCCACTGCAAAGTTAGAAGCATCACAAGATAGTTCAAAAGGTAAATCCCAGTTAGGTGCAGTGAGAATAGGAGGTGAAACAAGCAAAGATTTCAAAGAGTCAAAAGCATGTCTACATTTATCATCAAAGTGAAAATCAACATCTTTTTTCAATAGAGTAGAAAGGAGTAATGCAATTATACTAAAATCTTTTACAAAGCGTCGATAAAACCCGGCATGCCCCAAGAAAGACCTCAAATCTTTAAGACAAGTAGGATAGGGAAGTGAAGAAATGATTTCAATCTTGGCTCTATCAACCTCAATCCCCTTTTGGGAGATGCGATGACCTAACACTATGCCACTATCCACCATGAAATGACATTTTTCATAATTCAAAACCAACTTCTTCTCAATACATCTATCAAGAACATGTTCAAGACTAAGCAAACAATCATCAAAGCTATCACCATAAACGGTGAAGTCATCCATGAAAACCTCCATATTGCGCTCCAGTAAATCACTGAAAATTGCCATCATACACCTTTGAAAGGTGCCTGGAGCATTACACAACCCAAATGGCATCCTTCGATATGCGTAGGTGCCAAAGGGACATGTAAAAGTAGTCTTTTCTTGATCTACAGGTGCAATCGGTACCTGGAAATAACCTGAAAAGCCATCCAAGAAACAATAGTGAGATTTACCAGATATTCTTTCCAACATTTGATCAATGAAAGGTAATGGAAAATGATCCTTCCTAGTCGCTTCATTCAACTTCTTATAGTCTATACACATTCTCCAAGAATTTTGAACTCTTGTTGGAATAAGTTCATCACTCTCATTTTTCACTACTGTGATGCCGCTCTTCTTTGGTACTACATGTACCGGGCTCACCCACTCGCTATCTGAGATAGCATATATGATTCCTGCACTCAATAACTTAGATGCCTCCTTTTTAATCACATCATGAATAAGAGGGTTTGACCTCCTTGGAGGCTGCTTAACTGGCTTTGACCCTTCAGCTAAAAGGATCTTGTGCGTGCAAACCAAGGGATCGATCCCTGGTATGTCCCCTAAAGACCAACCTATAGCCCTTTTATTTCTTTTCAACACATAAACTAATCTCTCTTCTTCAGAACTACTCAGAGAACTGGAAATAATAACAGGCAGTTTACAATCATCAGCAAGAAAGACATATTTCAAGTTAGAAGGGAGGGGTTTCAATTCTAAATCAGGGGGTTGCACAATAGAAGGAACTAGTTTTGGTATATCAAGTGCATTTAGTGTGAGTAGTGTGTCCATATGGCTTAGGGAAGGAGATATAAGCTCAGTGTGGTGTATATTTCCTCCACTTCCTGACTTAGTGCCTCCAGTAGATGACCTAGAAATATGAGAGTTAGGGTCAGTCTAATCAAGAGAAAAAGAAAGTAAATTAGAAGTGAGAGTGAGATTAGAAGGGACTAAGGTAGTAGCAGAATCGTTGTTGTCCTCTTCTAATGTTCCAGTGCCACTCAACGAGGAGTCTATATCCATGGCTCGTGAATCAACCCTTTTATCATCAGTTCCTGCAAAATCAAGAAATACACCTTTCTCAAGGCTATCAAGTGTGTAATCAGCAGTAACATCATAATCAAAACAAGATGATACATCAAAATCATGAGTAGAAGAGAGCCAATTGTCTATCTCTAAACAATAGACACATGATACACCACCCTCACATGCACAGAAGTGAGAAGGATGGAAAGGAGATAGACAAGTAAAAATATCATCATGCTTCACAACTATGTCACCCCAATGAGGTTCATGCATATTAGTCTCATGTAAATGGTCCAGATCATTATCATGACATTTAATCGAACTAATACCTAAATAAGAACAATCTTCATAACCATGATTCATAGCTTCTGAAAGATTAAATTGAACTTCTTGATCCCCAATCCCCATAGTGATAAGACCTTTTTTCATGTTAATTATAGTCTCAGCAGTTAGAAGGAATGGTCTACCTAGAATCAAAGTACTCTCAGTGGGAAGGTCATTAGTCATATCAAGGACATAAAAGTCAGCTGGAAAAACAAGACCTTTGACTTGCACGAGAATATCCTCAAGTATGCCTTTGGGGTATCTCACCGTCCTATCAGCTAGGCCAAGCACTACACTAGTGTCTTTCAAAGCTTTAATACCCAAGGTCTTATAAACAGAGGTAGGCATGACATTAATTGCTGCACCTAAGTCAAGTAGGGCATGAGAAATTGTAGTTCTACCTATAGTGCAAGGGATAGTGTAAGAACATGGGTCTTTACATTTGATAGGCAACTGTGGCTTAAATAAGGCACTAACACTCAACCCCAGTTGGATTCTCTCACTATGCCTATACTTCCTCTTGTTTGTACATAGGTCTTTCAAGAATTTAGCACACTTAGGCATCTTTTTAATCAAATCAAGTAGTGGCACATTAACCTCAAGTTTGCTAAACATTTCAAACAATTCATCATTATCTTTCTTTTCAATAATCTTTTTACTAACCAAGTAAGAATTTGGAAAAGGCAAGTCACGAATATTTACCTCATCACCCTTGGAGTCAGAAGGTGATCCTTTCTCCACAGGTCCCTTTATGATAGTTGTTGCCTTTTCCTCATTTTGCACCACTGGTTGTTTCTGACACTTCTCTAAGAGCTTCTTTTCTTGTAGGCCTTCAGATTGGGTAGAAGCTTCTTTCTCAGCTTGGGAAGTTTCTTGAGTAGTTTTGGCAGGAGGAGACTCAACTTCTATTTCCTCATCAACTGGCTCTTCATCCTCTTCATGTTCTTTGAATTACACATTCTTGGCACAAATTTTCTTACCACTTCTCAGTGTGATTGCATTCAAAGATTTAGGAATTATCACTGTGTTGGAGGGCATAGAACCACTACTCCTTGCTTATTGTTCACTCAAGTTGTTGGAGAATTAAGTAACAAAAGCATTCAAATTTTCATGCTTAGTCTCCATTTGCTCCAATTTAGAGAACACATTTTGTAGACATGAGTCCACCTTATTCTCCATAGCATGTAACTTAGCCTCAGTTTGTGACTTCTGATTGTCAAGCTTTGAGTTAAGTTCAGTAATACCTTTCACAATCAAACCAAGTTCATTACCTCCAGAAAAAGAAGATGATGTCCCTTGACTAGACACCATTTGATTTGAGAAATTTCCCTGAGGGTTGCCTTGATTTCCAACCCATTTAAAATTAGGATGATCTCTTCACCCAGGATTGTAAGTGTTAGAGTAGGGATCCCTCTTTTGATACTGAACATTCCTATTTTGATACAGGGCATAAACCTCTTCATATCGAGAACAAGTATTAGAGGCATGCATCATTGACCCACAAAACTCACAACCAGTGACTATAGCTTGAGAGTGACCCATCGAATTAACCTGCTTGGCATTTACATTATTCTCCAAAATACTGAGTCTTTTCTCCATTCGATTTCCCAAAGCAGCAATTTCAGCAAGAATATCCTGGGAAGAAACCGAAGAGGTATTATACACTTTTCTTGTGTCTCCAGATTGAGGGTCATTATTAGCCATTTTTTGAAGCAGGTCCCATGCAGCATTAGGACTTAATTCTCTGAGAGAACCATTTGCAGCGGCATGAATTGAGGGCTTATGATGTGGAAGTAGCCCTTCATAGAAAGAGTTGACCAGATCATTCTTTGAAATATTATGATGTGGACACTGAGCTAGAAGTGTGATGAATCTGGTCCAATACTCGTGCATGGATTCATTATCCCGTTGTACAACACTAGTTATCTCCTTCTTTAGCCTTGAAGTTTTAGAGGCAGGGAAATATTCATCTAAGAATGCTCCTTTCAACTGGTCCCAAGTCAACGTGGTAAAATGTTGAGGCAGTGTGTAAAGCCACTCCTTGGCCTTGCCTTCTAAAGTAAAGTGAAATGCTCTCCTCAATACATCTTGAAGATTAGCCGTCGGTGGTTTCATATATGCATAGTCTTCAAATGCCTGTGTGGATCATCACCTGCAAAACCATGGAATCTAGGTAAGGAAGAAATTAATGCTCCTTTAATTTCAAAGTTTACATCATCAGTATAAAAGCCATAAGGATCATAATCAACATTAGAATTATTAATCTCCCTCATGCTTATATTATCCTCACCATTATTCCTAAAGTTATTTTCACCCTGTCTGTTATTTCCATTAAGCCCATTGTAACCATTATTACCATTAGCACCATCCATGGTTTCTGGTTCTAATTCAAAATCACCAACAGACACGTGTTCACTAGATAACAAACTTGACTCTTGTGAAATATGCCCTTTCTCAACAATAACTTGACTTGTACCCTCTATTCTCCTATTTCTTCTAATCCTTTTCACAAACTTTTCAATTTCAAGATTTAAGGGAATCAAAGGTAAAGCCCTATCACTCCTAGGCATAAACAGTAGCAGTTCAGATGAAAAGAAATAAAAATTGAAATAAAAGAAAAATTAAATTAAATGAACCCAAATTTTTGATTTTTTTTTGTTTTAAAAAAAATGCAAATGCAACTGTTATGCAAACTAACTAAGAACCAATTTACTCAAAGTTACTTAACACTTAGTTACTAGAGAACCAATCTCTTGGCTCCCCGGCAACGGCGCCACTTGAAACAACCTTTTCGTCCTATGTCACCTTGGGGTTACTTCAAAAATTTAAACCAAGGATTGCGTATAGCGCAACCTCGGGTCGTTCTCTTTGAGGAGCCAAAAATAGGCTTAAATTCCTAAGTAACTAAATGCAATGCAACTTAAGCTAGAAAATAGGATTTATTTTGATTGACTAACAAATAAATGCAATGAATTAAAAATAAAGTTAAATAAAATATTTTTGGTATTTTTAATTTAAAGAAAGGAATAAGGAATGATAATAAATGAATGGAATGAAAAAGCAAGTGATTAACAATTATAAAAGCAATCCTCCAATTCAATAACGCAGGCAATCATAGCTTCAACAGATATGGGAGTTCTAAACAATGAATTAAAAATTATAATTAAGCTTTTAATCCAACAACCGAGCCACCTCGAATTGTCACAAAATATTTTCCAAAATCCTAATTTATTAACTGCCACCAGAATAATAAACTAGGATTAAAGATGTTAAAATCCAATGCTTAATTATAACTCAATAATTCATAGAGATAGGATTAAAACCAGCAAGAGATATAATGATCCAATAATTCAAGCCACCTTGAATTATCACAAAATATTCACAATAATTTCAATACCATGTCTGACCCAGATCAAAGTAAACAAAATTAAAGTTAATTAAAGAATAATATCAATTGCCAAATAATAATCAGTTATAATAATCCTCAATAAATAATAATAAATCATTCCCAATAATTATAAAATTATCCTAAGACCTAGGAATCACAAAATAATTAATGGATGAAGATTAGAATAACTTAAACTCCCCTTTGAGATCCAAAGCTCATGCCCTTGCATTGAATTGGAAGGATTAGGATGTTTAGCCACGCATAGTGATTGAAGACGCTGCCACAAGTGAATTCTCACACCACCCATAGTAAACGCTGAAGAGGAGATGGAGGTTTGTCGCTAGACTCACGTTACTGCTATTTCTTTCTGTGCGTGCAGCTTGCTGGGTCTGTGCAGAATGTAACATCCCGATTTTTGGTCTAGGAGATCGGGACAGTTCATCTAGGTCCAAGATGAGGAATGTGAGAGATGTCCTAAGTCTCAAGCCTAGGAATTCTGCAGGTAGCTTGATATGGGCTGGCTCCTGTGTAAGATAACCTGATATGGGCGGGTTGTCGAGCCTTTCAATTAACGATGACTCCCGAAGAGTTTAAGGGATGAGTTATTGAAAGAGAATTTCTAGACCTTAAGATGAGGGATGAGAAGATGAGCAACGAGGCCAGAAAGAGAATGCAGGGGCAAAATCGTAATTATGGGAAAGATTGGGCTGGTAGCCGATGAGTACCATATTTTGCCAGAAAATAGAGAAAATTATGCTGATCATTTCACTGAACTGTGAAATGTGCATATGAGGTCTCTATGTGTATGAAAGAATTAGAAATGTGACCAGGGGTAAAATGGTTATTTTGGAAAAGTGTGCGCGTGAGTGCTTTTTCAGGCCAAAACAGCCCGGTCCGGATAAAATATCTGAAAATACCGGGAGATAGAGAAAAGAATTCCGGGTTGAATGAGGAGTCACGGAATTTTGATTTGAGGTCCCGATTTTTCTGTAAAAATTCCTGAAGATGGGAATTTACAGTTATAATCGGTAAAGGAAAAGTAGTTCCGATAGGGATGATCGGACTGTGGCCAGGGGCCGTATAGTGTTTCTAAGGCCTTTAGTGACACCAGGGAAGGCCCAGGCCCATTAGATCAGTCCAGTGATAAAAGGGACCGGTGTCCGGGAAAAAGGTGCGAAATGACGAAAATGCCCCTATGTTATAGAACAGCTAAAGAATGAGTAAAGGGTATTTTGGTCATTTGCCTAAGGTTAGACAGTCCAGGGAAGTTATCTGGATAGTTGACCAGGGTCAAAGAATACTCTGGTAAGATGGAAAAAGACAATAATGCCCCTAGACCTAATAAAGTAAAGAGAGAGAGACTAAGGGCATTTTGGTAATTTGCCAAGGGGTGTTTCTTGGGAATCGTGCCATCAGAGTACTTGGGCTGCATCAGAGACCCAAGATGATATTTCCAGGCCCAAAAACGCAGGCCCAGTGATTCAGGGGGAAAAGTTGAAGGGAATTGGAAGACACGCAGCGGAAATTAACTTTAAAAATTTTTCCATTCCCAGCCAGGATCTACCGAATGTGTTTCAGTCAAGGAGAAAGAAGTGTTACCTTCGGTATTTGAGCTTTGGTCGCGACCTCAGTGTCCACTAGTCGCGACTCCTCGCCTCTGGAACTTTCAGTCGCGACCTCCTCAGCTTTTAGTCGCGACCTGTCGCCTCTGGAGTTTTTAGTCGCGACCTACTCTGCTTCTCGTCGCGACCTTCCTCTTCTTTTCGGATTTCTGACGTTCAGATGCCCGTATGGTCGCGACCTAAGTGTTTTCTGGTCGCGACCTTGCTTCGTGTCTGGTCGTATCGTAGAAGTCGACAGCTCAGATCGGCTTCCTCTACCGGTATCCACACGAGCAGCGTTCCAATCGCGAACGACGTGCTAGCGCCTCTTGTCCCTCTAGGGCTTTCTAGAGATTCCGTCCTCACCGTCTCTATCTCGGCAGTTTCTTATGTGCAAACCTTTTGCACTCTCCCTGCCCCCTCTTCTCACGTCTGAATGTGTGTGTAGAGATCTATATTGTGTGTAGAACCCTAGCTCCTAATGTCAAATATATAGGAAGCTATCGGGCTTCTAATAGGGCCGGGCTTCAGAATTAATCTTATATTAATTCTGAATTAATACAATATCATATATTGCATAATTTAATAAGAAACTGATTAAATAAATATGGTTTATATTAAATCCGTCCCACAGATTTAATTCACCTATTTATTTAATTTAAAATAAAGATAAGACAGAATTATATTTGATTTATTCTCATAAATCAAATTTGAGATACCTTATCAATTTGAATTTCAAATTCAAATAGATCATATCCATTTAAATTCAAATTAAAAAATGATAGAGATTTAATTTATCCTTATAAATTAAATCTTACAAATATCTCTTATATTATTTATATAATATATATATAAACTAATTTATATATATATATAAAATATATATCCACCCTAGATTATTCATTGAATCTAGACATCTCTTAGATTCAATGAATCTGGACATCATAGCTCGTATTGGGCTGTTTTGTGTGCGACCCTGTAGGCCCATATGAAGTTGGCAGTGGCCCAGTTACTATACTGACCCACAAGTCGTAAGCGGTCTCTAGCAAGGCATTACGACTACCCAAAACATATGAGGATCGATAAACGATGTAACCTTTCATACAACCATATCACGTCCCTTTTGTCACATGATATTTCGGTCAAGGATGAGGCATGGAGAACGTCATCCTCCTATTCCTGACCATTACTTTCTCGATCCTTGAGTAGTCTGAATATAGAAATGGAACTACCCTTCCATTCCAGTATGGCCATACATTTCTCAGACTCACTCATCGAGGGGCCCAGTAATATCTCTCTACGAATGTGAGGGACAAATTCCATCTTGACCATTCACATTCCTCCGCATGAAAAACCACTAAGCCCGAGCATAGCCTTTATGATCACTCGGTCAAAAGTGACTTTTGACTAGGTCAAAGCTGAGCGTTTGTCATGTAGGAATCCATGATGATCTCAGGTCAAAGGGCATAGTGACATGGCTTGTATGTGAGAGAAGCTTATGACTTGACCCATGCAGCTCTCTCATTACGGGTCGGTCCAACACCCTGTACTCTTACATGTGCTTATGACTTTGATTTATATCTCTATATATCTTCAAAGTCATACTGGTCTTATTTCATCTCTGCTCCCACATAGATGACCGACCAGGGACATTTAGGATAAGATCATGAGTTATCCAAGGATTGTCATCATAGTAAACATGCAAATAATATGATAACATGATACAATGATTGGCCCCTAGGGCACAATTTCCAACATCCTCCCACTTGCACTAGGAACAATCATTAATTTGTCTCAATCCTATTGACCTAACATGACGCTCATGTTTTGCCTGGATAAGCGGTTTAGAGGATCAGCATCATTGTCTTCTCTTGCTACCTTGCATATTTTTATATCACCTCTATCATTGATTTCTCTGATGAGATGAAATCGCCTGAGTATATGCTTGGTCCTTTGATGTGACCAAGGCTCTTTGGCCTGTGCAATGTCACTACTATTGTCACAGAACAAAGTTATTGGATCTGAGATGGTCGATACCACCCCTAGTTCAGTAATGAACTTCCTGATCCAAACGGCCTCCTTAGCTGCATCAGATGCTGCTATATACTCGGCTTCCGTTGCAGAATTTGCTACAGTGCTCTGCTTAGAGCTCTTCCAGCTTATTGCTCCATTATTTAGGAGAAATATGTATCCAGATTGCGATTTCTGGTCATCCTGGTCAGTTTGGAAACTTGCATCTGTGTAACCAGTTACAGAGAGCTTGTCATCCAATCCACCATAGACCAAGAATAAGTCCTTAGTCCTTCTTAAGTACTTAAGGATATTCTTGACAGCAGTCCAATGGCCCTCACCAGGGTCCTGTTGATATCTGCTAGTCATACTTAAGGCAAACGAGACATCCGGTCGAGTACATAACATGGCATACATGATAGATCCTATGGCCAAGGCATATGGAATCTTACTCATGCGACCTCGCTGATCTGGTGTACTAGGACACAAATCCTTGCTGAGGTGAATACCATGAGACATGGGTATGAAACCCCTTTTGATTCCTGCATACTGAACCTATGCAGTATCTTGTCTATATATGTGCTCTGACTCAGTCCTAGAAGCCTTTTAGATCTATCTCTATAGATCCTAATTCCTAGGATGTAGGTGGCTTCACCCAAGTCTTTCATCGAGAAAGATTTTCCTAACCAAGACTTGACAATCTGCAAGGTAGGAATGTCATTCCCAATGAGTAGGATGTCATCGACATAGAGTACCAAAAATACAACTGTGCTCCCACTAACCTTTTTGTACACACAAGGTTCATCAATGTTTTGAAGAAATCCAAACTCTTTGACTACTTCATCAAAACGATGATTCCAACTCCGAGATGCTTGCTTCAGTCCATAAATGGACCTTTGAAGCTTGCATACCTTACCAGAGTCCTCAGAACGCACAAAACCTTCAGGTTGTGTCATGTACACATCCTCAAGGAGCTTTCCATTAAGGAAGGCTGTCTTGACGTCCATCTGCCATATTTCATAGTCATAATATGCTGCAATGGCAAGGAGGATTCTGATTAATTTGGCCATTGCAACTGGGGAAAAGGTCTCATCATAGTCCACACCATGAGTTTGAGTAAATCCTTTTGCAACCAGTCGTGCCTTGAAGACATTTACATTGCCATCCATGTCAGTTTTCTCTTTAAAAACCCACTTGCACCCGACGGTTTTACACCTTCAGGCGGGTCGACTAAGGTCCATACCTTATTGTCGTACATGGATTGCAGCTCAGACTTCATGGCATTAAGCCATTTCTCAGAGTTTGGTCCCACTATAGCTTCTTGATAGGTAGTGGGCTCATTATGCTCAATGAGCAACACATCATGACTATCAGAAATCAGAAATCCATATCTCTGAGGCTGAAGTCGTGCCCTATTAGATCGCCTTGGGCCTTGCGTGACTTGAGGAGTCTCAACAACTTCTTGTGAGTCTTCTCTACTTTCCATCTCTAGTTCTGTGGCGTCTTGTGGCTCTCGAACTTCTTCGAGGTGTACCTTGCTCCCAGTGGTTCTTTTAGAGATAAATTCTCGTTCTAGAAAGATACCATTTCTGACAACAAACACTTTGTTATCAGTGGGGTTGTAGAAATAATATCCCTTGGTTTCCTTAGGATATCCCACAAAAAGGCACTTTGAAGATTTGGGCGCTAACTTATCTGAGGCTTGTTGCTTAACATAGACCTCACATCCCCAAATCTTGAGAAAAGACAAACTAGGTTTCCTCCCAGTCCATATCTCATACGGAGTCTTTTCAACTGCCTTAGATGGAACACGATTCAGTGTGAACGCAGCTGTCTCTAGGGCGTGGCCCCAAAAGGATGGTGGAAGATCTGTTCGACTCATCATGGATCGAACCATATCCAATAGTGTTCGATTCCTCCGTTCAGAAACCCCATTCCATTGTGGTGTTCCTGGAGGAGTCAATTGTGAGACTATCCACAATTCCTAAGATGATCGATAAACTCTTGGCTCAAATATTCACCACCTCGATCAGATCGAAGGGCTTTAATTGTTTTGCCAAGCTGGTTTTGTACTTCATTTTGAAATATCTTGAACATTTCAAAAGATTCGGATTTATGTTTCATTAGATAGACGTAGCCATATCTACTGAAATCATCTATGAATGTAATGAAGTACGAATAACCTCTTCTGGCATTTGTATTCATCGGTCCACACACATCTGTATGTATGAGGCCCAACAAATCGGTGGCCCTCTCACTGTGTCCAGTGAAAGGCGACTTTGTCATCTTTCCTAACAAACAAGATTCGCAAGTATCATATGATTCAAAATCAAATGAGTTGAGAAATCCATCTTGATGGAGTTTAGAAATGCGTTTCTCATTTATGTGGCCTAGACGACAGTGCCAGAGGTACGTCGGATTCAAATCATTTGGTTTGATCCTTTTGGCGGTTATGTTATAGATATTTCCATGATTGGGTTGTTCCAAGTTTAATATGTAATGATCAACATGCAAATCACCATGAGCATAGAAAACATCATTACGATAAATGGAACATTTACCATTCCCAGAAATGGAAGTGTAACCTTCCTTATCCAAATAAGAAAGAGAAACAATGTTACTACTCAAAGCAGGAACATAATAGCAATTGTTCAAAACTAACAAAAGCCCAGTGGGCAGAACTAATTCATAAGTGCCTACAGCTAGAGCAGCAACCTTTGCTCTATTTCCAACTCGTAGGTCAACTTCGCCCTTCTTCAGCTTTCTACTGTCCTTTAGGCCCTGCACATTTGTACAAATGTGAGAACCACATGTAGTATCTAATACCCATGTAGTGGAAGTAGAGAGATGAATGTCTATAACATAAATACCTGAAGCGATAGCCCCGCTATCCTTCTTGTTCTTTCTCAGATCTTCAAGGTAGAGTTTGCAATTCCTCTTCCAATGACCCGGTTCATTGCAGAAGAAGCAAACTCCTTCCTTTGGAGGCTTTGCCTTCTTTGGTGCAGGCTTGGTTTCGGGCTTGCCTGACTCTTTGGTCTTACCAGATGAGCCATGACCCTTCCCCTTGCCCTTGCCTTTCTTTTTCATACCCTTTCCTTTCTGAACCATCAAAACAGTACTGGGCTTCTTCTTAACAGTCGGCTCAGCAGTTTTAAGCATCCCATGCAGTTCAGAAATAGATTTCTCCATGTTGTTCATGTTGTAGTTCATGACAAACTGGTCATAACTTTTCGGGAGTGAGTTCAAGATCAAATCTGTAGCTAACTCCTGGCTCATGGGAAATCCAAGCCTCTCAAGGTGATCTATGTACCCTTTCTGTAAGGAATTGGAAGACACGCAGCGGAAATAAACTTTAAAAAAATTTTCCATTCCTTGCCAGGATCTGCCGTATGTGTTTAAGTCAAGTGGAAAGAATCATTACCCTTAGTGTTGCTCAGCGAATTTCACAGCTTCTCTACGTGGGTGGTGATCTCTTTCCGATCACAAGAAGTCGACGCCTCAGGTCGGCTTCCTCTACTGGTATCCACACGAACAGCGTTCCAACCACGAACGACGTGCTAGCGTCTCCTGTCCCTCCAAGGCTTTCACAAGTCTCCGTCTCTATTTCAGCAGTTTCTTGTCTGCAAACCTTTTGCAGATTCCGTTCGGCCTTTTGTGTTCTGTGTTATTTTCAAACGTAGCTCCTCCAATCAGATATAGAGGATGCTATGCGTTTTTCCACCTGACCTAATTGGATTTTGGAGTTAATCTTATATTAATTCCGAATTGATACAATATCATATATTGTATAATTTTATAAGAAACTAATTAAATAAAATAATATTAAATCCGTCCCACAGATTTAATTACTTATTTATTTAACTTTAAATAAAGATGAGACTGAGTTATATTTGATTTATTCCCATAAATCAAATTTGAGATATCCTATCAATTTAAATTTCGAATTTCAAACGTGATAGAGATTTAATTTATCCTTATAAATTAAATCTTATAAATATCTCTTATATGAGATATCCTATCAATTTGAATTTCGAATTTCAAACGTGATAGAGATTTAATTTATCCTTATAAATTAAATCTTATAAATATCTCTTATATGAGATATCCTATCAATTTGAATTTCGAATTTCAAACGTGATAGAGATTTAATTTATCCTTATAAATTAAATCTTATAAATATCTCTTATATGAGATATCCTATCAATTTGAATTTCGAATTCAAACATGATAGGGATTTAATTTATCCTTATAAATTAAATCTCATATATCTCATATATATAATATATATATATACGAATTTATATATATACGAATATAAATATAAATAAATATATATATACATTCACCTGGATCTTTCATTGAATCTGGACATGTCTTAGATTCAATGAATCTGGACATCATAGCTCGTGTTGGGCTATTTTGTGTGCGACCCTGTAGGCCCATATGAAGTTGGCAGTGGGCCATTTGCTATACTAGCCCACAAGTCGCAAGCGGTCTCTAGCAAGACATAACAACTACCCAAATCATATGAGGATCGATAAACGATGTAACCTTTTATACAACCATATCATGTCCCTTCTGTCACGCGATATTTTGGTCATGGATGAGGCATGGATAATGTCATCCTCCTATTCCCGACCGTTACTTTCTCGATCCCTGAGTAGTCTGACTATAGAAATGGAACTACCTTTCCATTACAGTATGGCCATACATTTCTCAGACTCACTCATCGAGGGGCCCAGTAATATCTCTCCACGAATGTGAGGGACAAATTCCATCTTGACCATTCACATTCCTCCGCATGAAAAACCACTAAGCCCAAACATAGTCTTTATGATCACTCGGTCAAAAGTGACTTTTGACTAGGTCAAAGCTGAGCGTTTTGTCATGTAGGAATCCATGATGATCTCAGGTCAAAGGGCATATTGACATGGTTTGTATATGAGAGAAGCTTATGACGTTACCCATGCAGTTCTCTCATAGCGGGTCGGTCCAACACCCTGTACTCTTACATGTGCTTATGACTTTGATTTATATCTCTATACATCTTCAAAGTCATACTGGTCTTATTTCATCTGTGCTCCCACATAGATGATCGACCAGGGACATTTAGGATAATATCATGAATTATCCAAGGATGGTCATCATAGTAAACATGCAAATAATATGATAACTCAATTAATAAATTCATAAATCAATAATGTTCATAAGACAATGATTGGCCCCTAGGGCACGATTTCCAACAACCTCCCACTTGCACTAGGTACAATCATTAATTTGACTAATTCCCATTGACCTAACATGACGCTCATGCTTTGCCTGCACAAGCGGCTTTGTTAGAGGATCAGCAACATTATCTTCTCCTGCTACTTTGCATATTTTTATATCACCTCTATCGTTGATTTCTCTGATGAGATGAAATCGCCTGAGTATATGCTTGGTCCTTTGATGTGACCTAGGCTCTTTGGCCTGTGCAATAGCACCGCTATTGTCACAGAGCAAAGTTATTGGATCTGAGATGGTAGGTATCACCCCTAGTTCTGTGATGAACTTCCTGATCCAAACGGCTTCCTTAGCTGCATCAGATGCTGCTATATACTCAGCTTCCGTTGCAGAATCTGCTACAGTGCCCTGCTTAGAGCTCTTCCAGCTTACTGCTCCATTATTGAGGAGGAATATGTATCCAGACTGCGATTTTTGGTCGTCCTGGTCAGTTTGGAAACTCGCATCTGTGTAACCAGTTACACAGAGCTCATCATCCAATCCACCATAGACCAAGAATAAGTCCTTAGTCCTTCTTAAGTACTTAAGGATATTCTTGACAGCAGTCCAATGGCCCTCACCAGGGTCCTGTTGGTATCTGCTAGTCATACTTAAGGCAAACGAGACATCCGGTCGAGTACATAACATGGCGTACATGATAGATCCTATGGCCGAGGCATATGGAACCTTACTCATGCGACCTCGCTGATCAGATGTACTAGGACACAGATCTTTGCTGAGGTGAGTACCATGAGACATGGGTATGAAACCCCTCTTTGATTCGTGCATACTGAACCTATGCAGTATTTTGTCTATGTATGTACTCTGACTGAGTCCTAGAAGTCTTTTAGATCTATCTCTATAGATCCTGATTCCTAGGATGTAGGTGGCTTCACCCAAGTCTTTCATCGAGAAAGACTTTCCTAACCAAGACTTGACAATCTGCAAGGTAGGAATGTCATTCCCAATAAGTAGGATGTCATCGACATAGAGTACTAAAAACACAACTGTGCTCCCACTAACCTTCTTGTACACACAAGGTTCATCAATGTTTTGAAGAAATCCAAACTCTTTGATTACTTCATCAAAACGATGATTCCAACTCCGAGAGGCTTGCTTTAGTCCATAAATGGACCTTTGAAGCTTGCACACTTTACCAGAGTCCTCGGAACGCACAAACCCTTCAGGTTGTGTCATGTACACGTCCTCAAGGAGCTTTCCATTAAGGAAGGCTGTCTTGACGTCCATCTGCCATATTTCATAGTCATAATATGCTGCAATAGCAAAGAGGATTCTGATTGATTTGGCCATTGCTACTGGGGAAAAGGTCTCATCATAGTCCACACCATGAGTTTGAGTAAAACCTTTTGCAACCAGTCGTGCCTTGAAGACATTTACATTGCCATCCATGTCAGTTTTCTCTTTGAAAACCCACTTGCACCCGACGGTTTTTACACCTTCAGGCGGGTCGACTAAGGTCCAAACCTGATTGTCGTACATGGATTGCATCTCAGACTTCATGGCACTAAGCCATTTTTCGGAGTTTGGTCCCACTATAGCTTCTCGATAGGTAGTCGGCTCATTATGCTCAATGAGCAACACATCACGACTATCAGAAATCAGAAATCCATATCTCTGAGGCTGAAGTCGTGTCCTATTAGACTTTCGTGGACCTTGCGTGACTTGAGGAGTCTCAACAACTTGTTGTGAGTCTTCTCTATTTTCCATCTGCAGTTCTGTGGTGTCTTGTAGCTCTCGAACTTCTTCGAGTTGTACCTTACTCCCACTGGTTCTTTTAGAGATAAATTCTCGTTCAAGAAAGGTACCATTTCTGACAACAAACACTTTGTTATCAGCAGGGTTGTAGACGTAATATCCCTTGGTTTCCTTAGGATATCCCACAAAAAGGCATTTTGAGGATTTGGGCGCTAATTTGTCTGAGGCTTGTTGCTTAACATAGACCTCGCATCCCCAAATCTTGAGGAAAGATAAACTAGGCGTCCTCCCAGTCCATATCTCATACGGAGTCTTTTCGATTGCCTTAGATGGAACACGATTTAGTGTGAACGCAGCTGTTTCTAGGGCATAGCCCCAAAAGGAGGGTGGAAGATCTGTTCGACTCATCATGGATCGAACCATATCTAATAGTGTTCGATTTCTCCGTTCAGAAACGCCATTCCATTGTGGTGTCCCTGGAGGAGTCAATTGTGAGAGTGTCCCACAATTCCTAAGATGATCTATGAACTCTTGGCTCAAATATTCACCACCCCGATCAGATCGAAGGGCTTTAATTGTTTTGCCAAGCTGGTTTTGTACTTCATTTTGAAATATCTTGAACTTTTCAAAAGATTCAGATTTATGTTTCATTAGATAGATGTACCCATATCTGCTAAAATCATCTATGAATGTTATGAAGTACGAATAACCTCCTCTGGCATTTGTGTTCATCGGTCCACACACATCTGTATGTATGAGGCCCAATAAATCAGTGGCCCTCTCACTGTGCCCAGTGAAAGGTGACTTTGTCATCTTTCCTAACAAGCAAGACTCGCAAGTGTCATATGATTCAAAATCAAATGAGTTTAGAAATCCATCTTGATGGAGTTTGGAAATGCGTTTCTCATTTATGTGGCCCAGACGACAGTGCCAGAGGTATGTGGGATTCAAATCGTTTGGTTTGACCCTTTTGGCGGTTATGTTATAGATATTTCCATGATTGGGTTGTTCCAAATTTAATATGTAATGATCAACATGCAAATCACCATGAGCATAGAAAACATCATTACGATAAATAGAACATCTACTATTCCCAGCAATGGAAGTGAAACCTTCCTTATCCAAATAAGAAAGTGAAACAATGTTACTACTTAAAGCAGGAACATAATAGCAATTGTTCAAAACTAACAAAAGCCCAGTGGGCAGAACTAATTCATAAGTGCCTACAGCTAACGCAGCAACCCTTGCTCTGTTTCCAACTCGTAGGTCAACTTCACCCCTTTTCAGCTTCCTACTGTCCTTTAGTCCCTGCACATTCGTACAAATGTGAGAACCACATGCAGTATCTAATACCCATGAGGTGGAAGTAGAAAGATGAATGTCTATAACATAAGTACCTGAAGCGATAGCCCCGCTATCCTTCTTGTTCTTTTTCAGATCTTCGAGGTAGAGTTTGCAATTCCTCTTCCAATGACCCGGTTCATTGCAGAAGAAGCAGACTCCTTCCTTCGGAGGCTTTGCCTTCTTTGGTGCAGGCTTGGTTTCGGGCTTGCCTGACTCTTTGGTCTTACCTGATGAGCCATGACCCTTCCCCTTGCCTTTGCCTTTCTTTTTCGTACCCTTTCCTTTCTGAACCATCAAAACACTACTGGGTTTCTTCTTAAGACTCGGCTCAGCAGTTTTAAGCATCCCATGCAGTTCAGAAATAGATTTCTCCATGTTGTTCATGTTGTAGTTCATAACAAACTGGTCATAACTTTCCGGGAGTGAGTTTAAGATCAAATCTGTAGCTAACTCCTGGCTCATGGGAAATCCAAGCCGTTCAAGGTGATCAATGTACCCTTTCATCTTTAAGACATGAGCACTGACTGATGCACCTTCAGCCATCTTGCAGGAATGTAAGGCCTTAGTGGTCTCATACCTCTCTTGCCTTGCCTGTTGCTGGAACATTTCCTTGAGATGCACAATCATCTCATAAGCCTCCATGTGTTCCAGATCTCTTTGGAGCTCCGGAACCATGGTGGCTAGCATCAAGCATCCCACATCGACAGAGTCTTCCTTATGCTTCATATAAGCATCTCTCTGAGCTCTAGGAGCATTGGCGGCTGGCTCCTCAGGAATGGGTTGATCTAGGACATGCGCCTTTCTTTCCTGCTTGAGAACAATTCTCAAGTTCCTAAACCAGTCAAGAAAGTTTGTCCCATTGAGTTTGTCCTTCTCAAGGACAGATCGCAGCGATAATGTAGCAGTATTACTAGTCGTCATGATTCTACAATTAAAATATGCAATGTAATTAGTAATCTCCCACTAAATAAACAACCCTCAATGCAATAGTTAGTGGGCTAAGATCCATATTTGGCTCAAACTTAAGTCCGCTTTGGCAGGACGCTTAGATTAAGTTATTTAGGTAGGTAACACCTTTACCAATTACATCAAATGTAACTCTTAGATATTCATGGGATCCTATCATCATATGATCTGGCATGTTCTAATCCCATCTAATGCCTTGAGATCCAAAACCGTTTTGTTAATCTCAATTAAGTCAAACAATAATGAACCTATGAGAGTAGCACCATTACTCTTTGCTTATCTCCCCAAGATAACTCAAAAGCACCCACTTTGGTGGAGTCCACAATTGAGCGATCAAGGTTTTGACAAGTGTTCATAAATTGACAGCATTATGACTTAAGATTTCTTTTAGAGGGCCTAATTTAACTATCTGGTTTATAAAACGCATGTTTCTCAGTTCGTATCTCATACAAGTAATATGCATGTGCTGATCTAATCATAAGATGCATAATTCAAACGTGATACAATATGGCTCACCTATCCTAAGTCCCCTCAAGCCAATGAGAGGAGCTCTCTAGTAAGAAAAGAGAAATTACATATAGAAACCTCTTTTAACATTCGAGGGGAGTGAGATGAGAGGAGAAGGTACATTGAGAGTATATAGAGGAAGGCACGACACGCAGGCCGTATTTTTAAAAATTACAACACTTGTAATCTAGAGCCATATTGTTCACCATACCCAAACATTCAAGAATCAATATTCAGATCTAATCGAAGGGCAAAAAACATTTACAAAGTAACATATGTTACGGTTATGTTGCGCTACGAACAGGTAGCTACGGCGGTCCCGCTAGCCGGTTAGCGGGCGGGGTCTCTGGGGCAGCGCCCCGGAAGAAATTTTTTTTTGTTTTTTGTTTCATAAATAATCACGAATCTGAATTCGGTTTTCACAAATAATCACAAATTCGAATTCGGTTTTCTTAGACCCCATCTATGCGGATTGATCAAATCAAAAAGCATCACCACCGATTTCAATTTCCTTTTAGATTCCTTTTATGTCATACACAACAAGGATTCCATATATGTCACACATACAACGCTTATTATATGATCGGCTACTAATAACATATATCATATAAATCACAAATCAAGCCTAACTTAAACACAAAACGGCATGGCTCTGATACCACTGTAAGGAATTGGAAGACACGCAGCGGAAATAAACTTTAAAAAAATTTTCCATTCCTTGCCAGGATCTGCCGTATGTGTTTAAGTCAAGTGGAAAGAATCATTACCCTTAGTGTTGCTCAGCGAATTTCACAGCTTCTCTACGTGGGTGGTGATCTCTTTCCGATCACAAGAAGTCGACGCCTCAGGTCGGCTTCCTCTACTGGTATCCACACGAACAGCGTTCCAACCACGAACGACGTGCTAGCGTCTCCTGTCCCTCCAAGGCTTTCACAAGTCTCCGTCTCTATTTCAGCAGTTTCTTGTCTGCAAACCTTTTGCAGATTCCGTTCGGCCTTTTGTGTTCTGTGTTATTTTCAAACGTAGCTCCTCCAATCAGATATAGAGGATGCTATGCGTTTTTCCACCTGACCTAATTGGATTTTGGAGTTAATCTTATATTAATTCCGAATTGATACAATATCATATATTGTATAATTTTATAAGAAACTAATTAAATAAAATAATATTAAATCCGTCCCACAGATTTAATTACTTATTTATTTAACTTTAAATAAAGATGAGACTGAGTTATATTTGATTTATTCCCATAAATCAAATTTGAGATATCCTATCAATTTAAATTTCGAATTTCAAACGTGATAGAGATTTAATTTATCCTTATAAATTAAATCTTATAAATATCTCTTATATGAGATATCCTATCAATTTGAATTTCGAATTTCAAACGTGATAGAGATTTAATTTATCCTTATAAATTAAATCTTATAAATATCTCTTATATGAGATATCCTATCAATTTGAATTTCGAATTTCAAACGTGATAGAGATTTAATTTATCCTTATAAATTAAATCTTATAAATATCTCTTATATGAGATATCCTATCAATTTGAATTTCGAATTCAAACATGATAGGGATTTAATTTATCCTTATAAATTAAATCTCATATATCTCATATATATAATATATATATATACGAATTTATATATATACGAATATAAATATAAATAAATATATATATACATTCACCTGGATCTTTCATTGAATCTGGACATGTCTTAGATTCAATGAATCTGGACATCATAGCTCGTGTTGGGCTATTTTGTGTGCGACCCTGTAGGCCCATATGAAGTTGGCAGTGGGCCATTTGCTATACTAGCCCACAAGTCGCAAGCGGTCTCTAGCAAGACATAACAACTACCCAAATCATATGAGGATCGATAAACGATGTAACCTTTTATACAACCATATCATGTCCCTTCTGTCACGCGATATTTTGGTCATGGATGAGGCATGGATAATGTCATCCTCCTATTCCCGACCGTTACTTTCTCGATCCCTGAGTAGTCTGACTATAGAAATGGAACTACCTTTCCATTACAGTATGGCCATACATTTCTCAGACTCACTCATCGAGGGGCCCAGTAATATCTCTCCACGAATGTGAGGGACAAATTCCATCTTGACCATTCACATTCCTCCGCATGAAAAACCACTAAGCCCAAACATAGTCTTTATGATCACTCGGTCAAAAGTGACTTTTGACTAGGTCAAAGCTGAGCGTTTTGTCATGTAGGAATCCATGATGATCTCAGGTCAAAGGGCATATTGACATGGTTTGTATATGAGAGAAGCTTATGACGTTACCCATGCAGTTCTCTCATAGCGGGTCGGTCCAACACCCTGTACTCTTACATGTGCTTATGACTTTGATTTATATCTCTATACATCTTCAAAGTCATACTGGTCTTATTTCATCTGTGCTCCCACATAGATGATCGACCAGGGACATTTAGGATAATATCATGAATTATCCAAGGATGGTCATCATAGTAAACATGCAAATAATATGATAACTCAATTAATAAATTCATAAATCAATAATGTTCATAAGACAATGATTGGCCCCTAGGGCACGATTTCCAACACTTTCATCTTTAAGACATGAGTACTCACTGATGCACCTTCAGCCATCCTGCAGGAATGTAAGGCCTTAGTGGTCTCATACCTCTCTTGCCTTGCCTGTTGCTGGAACATTTCCTTAAGATGCACAATCATCTCATAAGCCTCCATGTGTTCCAGATCTCTTTGAAGCTCCGGAACCATGGTGGCAAGCATCAAGCATCCCACATCAACAGAGTCTTCCTTATGCTTCGCATAAGAATCTCTCTGAGCTCTAGGAGCATTGGCTGCTGGCTCCTCAGGAATGGGGTGATCTAGGACATATACTTTTCTTTCCTGCTTGAGAACAATTCTCAAGTTCCTGAACCAGTCAAGAAAGTTTGTCCCATTGAGTTTGTCCTTCTCAAGGACAGATCGCAACGATAATGTAGCAGTATTACTAGTCGTCATGATTCTACAATTAAAATATGCAATCGAATTAGCAATCTCCCACTGAATAAAATAACCCTCAATGTAATAATTAGTGGGCTAAGATCCATATTTTGCTTAAACTTGAGTCCGCTTTGGCAGGACGCTCAACTTTAAGTTATTTAGGTAGGTAACAACTTTACCAATTACATCAGATGTAATTCTTAGATATTTATGGGATTCCATCATCATATGATCCGGCATGTTTTAATCCCATCTAATGCCTTGAGACCCAAAACCGTTTTGATAATCTCAATTAAGTCAAACAATAACAAACATAAGAGTAGCACCATTACTCTTGCTTATCTCCCCAAGATAACTCAAATGCACCCACTTTGGTGGACCTACAAATGAGCGATCGAGGTTTTGACAAGTGTTCATTAATTGACGGCATATGACTTAAGATTTCTTTTAGAGGGTTTAATTAATTATCTTGTTTATAAGATGCATGTATCGCGGTTGTATCTCATACAAGTATTATGCATATAAAACATACATGCAGTGATCTAATCAAAAGATGCATAATCTTAAACGTGACACAATATGGCTCACCTATCCTAAGTCCCCTCAAGCCAATGAGAGAAGCTGTCTAATTAGAATAGGAAAATTACATAAGGAAACCTCGTTTTAACATTCGAGGGGAGTGAGATGAGAAGAGAATGTACAACGAGAGTCATTAGAGGAAGGCACGACACGCAGGCCGTATTTAGAAAAATTACAACACTTGTAATCTAGAGCCATATTGTTCACAACACCCAAACATTCAAGAATCAAAATTCATGCTATTTGAAGGGCAATAAATGTTTCAAAACATTCATATATCAGGAAAGTCAATACATATTACGATTATGTTGCGCTACGATTAAATAGCCACGGCGGTCCCGCTAGCCGATTTTAGTTTCCTTTTAGATTCCGTATATGTCATACATAAACAGATTCCATATATGTCATACATATCTCACATGTTATCATATAATCAGCTAAGAAGTCTAACATACATCACATGTATCAACAATCAAACCTAACTTAAACACAAAACAACCTGGCTTTGATACCACTGAAGGGAATTGGAAGACACGCAGCGGAAATTAACTTTAAAAATTTTTCCATTCCCAGCCAGGATCTACCGAATGTGTTTCAGTCAAGGAGAAAGAAGTGTTACCTTCGGTATTTGAGCTTTGGTCGCGACCTCAGTGTCCACTAGTCGCGACTCCTCGCCTCTGGAACTTTCAGTCGCGACCTCCTCAGCTTTTAGTCGCGACCTGTCGCCTCTGGAGTTTTTAGTCGCGACCTACTCTTCTTCTCGTCGCGACCTTCCTCTTCTTTTCGGATTTCTGACGTTCAGATGCCCGTATGGTCGCGACCTAAGTGTTTTCTGGTCGCGACCTTGCTTCGTGTCTGGTCGTATCGTAGAAGTCGACAGCTCAGATCGGTTTCCTCTACCGGTATCCACACGAGCAGCGTTCCAATCGCGAACGACGTGCTAGCGCCTCTTGTCCCTCTAGGGCTTTCTAGAGATTCCGTCCTCACCGTCTCTATCTCGGCAGTTTCTTATGTGCAAACCTTTTGCACTCTCCCTGCCCCCTCTTCTCACGTCTGAATGTGTGTGTAGAGATCTATATTGTGTGTAGAACCCTAGCTCCTAATGTCAAATATATAGGAAGCTATCGGGCTTCTAA
Organism: Leucaena leucocephala; assembly: GCA_037074615.1. Taxonomy (NCBI): domain Eukaryota; kingdom Viridiplantae; phylum Streptophyta; class Magnoliopsida; order Fabales; family Fabaceae; genus Leucaena; species Leucaena leucocephala. The sequence goes on from CM073549.1 coordinate 10,825,411, forward strand.
TAGGGCCGGGCTTCAGAATTAATCTTATATTAATTCTGAATTAATACAATATCATATATTGCATAATTTAATAAGAAACTGATTAAATAAATATGGTTTATATTAAATCCGTCCCACAGATTTAATTCACCTATTTATTTAATTTAAAATAAAGATAAGACAGAATTATATTTGATTTATTCTCATAAATCAAATTTGAGATACCTTATCAATTTGAATTTCAAATTCAAATAGATCATATCCATTTAAATTCAAATTCAAAAATGATAGAGATTTAATTTATCCTTATAAATTAAATCTTACAAATATCTCTTATATTATTTATATAATATATATATAAACTAATTTATATATATATATAAAATATATATCCACCCTAGATTATTCATTGAATCTAGACATCTCTTAGATTCAATGAATCTGGACATCATAGCTCGTATTGGGCTGTTTTGTGTGCGACCCTGTAGGCCCATATGAAGTTGGCAGTGGCCCAGTTACTATACTGACCCACAAGTCGTAAGCGGTCTCTAGCAAGGCATTACGACTACCCAAAACATATGAGGATCGATAAACGATGTAACCTTTCATACAACCATATCACGTCCCTTTTGTCACATGATATTTCGGTCAAGGATGAGGCATGGAGAACGTCATCCTCCTATTCCTGACCATTACTTTCTCGATCCTTGAGTAGTCTGAATATAGAAATGGAACTACCCTTCCATTCCAGTATGGCCATACATTTCTCAGACTCACTCATCGAGGGGCCCAGTAATATCTCTCTACGAATGTGAGGGACAAATTCCATCTTGACCATTCACATTCCTCCGCATGAAAAACCACTAAGCCCGAGCATAGCCTTTATGATCACTCGGTCAAAAGTGACTTTTGACTAGGTCAAAGCTGAGCGTTTGTCATGTAGGAATCCATGATGATCTCAGGTCAAAGGGCATAGTGACATGGCTTGTATGTGAGAGAAGCTTATGACTTGACCCATGCAGCTCTCTCATTACGGGTCGGTCCAACACCCTGTACTCTTACATGTGCTTATGACTTTGATTTATATCTCTATATATCTTCAAAGTCATACTGGTCTTATTTCATCTCTGCTCCCACATAGATGACCGACCAGGGACATTTAGGATAAGATCATGAGTTATCCAAGGATTGTCATCATAGTAAACATGCAAATAATATGATAACATGATACAATGATTGGCCCCTAGGGCACAATTTCCAACAAAAGTGGCATTAAAATAATGATTTAATGACTTTTCAGTAAAGTAAAGTTACTCGGTCGGCACGATAACCGAGGAGGTGATCAGATAAAGTCCGGGACTTATCTGGATAGCATTGGAAGGCGTGAAAGGTCCCTTCCAGGTGCCACATGGCGCAACCTTAGAGGCAGAAGAAAAAGTTAAGGACACGTATTACGGTGCAAGACTCTGGACCGGTCTGGATTGGACTGGAACTGCTGAGTCAGCTGATGAGGTGTCCAGGAATTGTGACATGTGAAGAATGTGGCGATGAGGTGTCCCGGTGAGGTGTCCTGGATGATGTCATGCATGATGCAGTAAAAAGGAATAAAGAAAAATAGGAAAATCCAGGAAAAACCAGGACCACATGTTCAGATGGCTTCAAAATTACAGAAATGCCATCCATTAAAGCTATAAATACCCCCTTCCCCTCCCATTTTATGCATCCCACGTTTTTGGCAAGAAAAGAGAGAGAAAGAAGAGAGAGAAGGAGAAAGAAAGAAAGAAAGGAAGTTCTGGTGGAGTTGGAAGCAGTATAGAAGTTCTGGAGCTCTGCTTTTGAGGTAGTAACTAATCCTAGCTCTTATGTAATGTCTTTGTGATTTGTTGTGCTATTGTTTGGTTGGATTGTTGTCTTATATGTTATGCTTGAAGCTCTATTACAATGCTATGATCATATGTTATTGAATATGGAAGCACGCAGCATACTTATCTATACACAATCACAAGCAAGCACCGTCACTCTGCATTACATATATTGTTATGATTATTGCTACTGGGATTCTTTTGAATCTCATTCCCAAAAATAACATTACAGGGGAGGTTCTGTCAAAATAAAATCTGGAAATTTTGAGAGACGCCGTTAGGCTGCCAAAATTCTGGCAACAGAGGAAGGAACAAAGAAAGGAACTCATACGTACTGTGTACGTAGGTGCTGTCTAAGGAGGCTGGAAGTGAGTGGACCTAGCCGGTTCATCCAGTCTTTCCTGGGTACTTACGTAGAATGGTAGTTCCTACGGGAATTATCGAATCGGTACAAGATCGGTTACTTTCTACAGAAGGAATGTAGCAGTTATGCTGCCGAATTTTAGACAGGAAGAGATGTAATAGAAATAAGAGAATTTGGTGTATGATTTGTTGTATGACATTTTATTATTTAATAATAAATATTGTTTGGCATGTTCAATTTGTGGATGACGAATTAAGGGAGAAATTCGCAGGTCCTGAGGTAGCAGTATTTTGACCTCAGTTTGACCCAGTAAACGGAGGAGTTTGGCTACGAAATTCGGTGAGCCAGTTGTACACATCTGGGGCATTACGTGGATAGGTAATAAGCCTCATTTGGATGTGCAGAATGAGATTAATTAATTTTCAAATTAAAGGTCCAGAATAAGGAACTTAAGAGTAAAATTTTGAATTTCTGGGCTTAAGTTAAGATATAATCAAGCTAATGTTGCTTCCGCAAGTGTACTCTGAGGAGTCTAAGGAAGGATGTTTCACAGAACGGAGTGGAAGACGTTGAGTGTGTGATGTCGCCGCGTGCTGAAGGTGTGGAAGTCGGTTCGCAGCCGTGAATGGAAGGGAAGGCGCTGCAGGTTATGAATTAACGGAAGGTGCTGTCGGGTGTTCTGCGTAAATGAAGCGTCTGAAGGTGTGTGCAGCGTGAATGAATGGAAGATCTGAAGGTGTTCTGCGGCCTGCGTAAATGAAGTGCTGAAGGTGTGTTTTCGGCGTTGGTGGCAGCGTGAATGAATTTGAGAGTATGAAGCTTCTCTGCCGCGTGTGCCTTCTTGCGTGTGTGTGTTCAGAAAAAAAGTTCTTCGCGGCGTGTTCTATATGTGCTGCATGCATGCCTTTTTATAACAAAACCTAATGGGCTAAAACTGCAAGGTTTGGCCTAATGGGTCCTTCAATGTAATTTCTGAATTAGTGGTCCTTTGTTGTCATTTGTAAATTCTGATTTCTCCTAAATTCCTGAAATATAAAATCATAATAATGTAATACCTTTTATTCCAAAAATAATTATTTGGGAGAAATAATAAAAATATGACAATTATGCCCTATTAAACACTAATTTATTATAAGGTTCAATAATTCAATTGATGAACAAATAATATAATTGAAACCCAAAATGATGACAAAAACCCACTAAAATGATATGAATAAATATATAAAAATATGGGTTTGTCACATGACATCATCACCAGGCCACCTCATGGGACACCTCATATGTCACATGGAGAAATTGAAGCCTTCTTGGATACCTCATCAGCTGACTCAGCAGTTCCAGTCCAATCCAGTACCGGTCCGGTCCGAATTCCCACAAACTGGACTTACCGGCTAAGATTGTGCCACGTGTCCTTAACTTTTCTTCTTCCTCTAAGATGACACCATGTGGCATCTGGAAGGGACCTTTCACGTCTTCCAATGCTATCTAGATAAGTCCAGGACTCTATCTGATCACCTCCTCGATTATCGTGCCAACTTTATTGAAACAGCATTAAAATAGTATTTTAATGCCACTTTTTCTCACATACTTCATGGGCTACGTTTTTGGGCCTTGGAATATTATCTTGGGTCTCTGATCAAGCTCAAGTACTCTGATGGCTCGATTTCCAAGAAATAGCCCTTGGCAAATTACCAAAATACCCCTGGGTGCCCTTTCTTGCACTATTTTAACCCTAAGGGTAAAATCGTCATTTTACACCCTTCTGTGCTCTGTCAGGATATATACTGACTCTAAGTAACTCTATCTGTATGTATCTTAGCTTCTAGGCCTGTCCAGAATGACCAAAATGCCCTTCATTCATCTGTTACCCTTTTGTACAACACAGGGGCATTTTCTTAATTTCGCACTTTTCCGGGGTTTTGCCGGACACTGGCCCATCTATCAGTCCAAGTGTCTTACTGGGCCTCTGTTGGCGCCATTATTGGGCCTTTCAGGGTCCATTACCTTTATGGCACGCATTACGAGGAATCCTCCCTTGTCAATGATTATTGAATATTTTATCTATTATTCACCGTTTATACACATATCCGGACACCAGCTCCTTCTGTCCGATACACTGGCCTGCGGTGTTCAGGCATCCCTGTGAGTCATAATAGTCATCTGACTGAGGTCATCCGAACTCATTCAGTCCCTTTTTGAATACCGATAAATCTCCCTATCGGATACCCGGAGGCCTCACACTCCCGTCTGATTTTCTGATTTGTGAATAACTTTTTCTACAGGCCTTCTATCGGTATTCTGTCAGTTTCCTGACATCCGCCCCATAAGGACTGAAATGCTTTCGGACAGTCCAAACCACTTTCGGCCTGACTTTCTTTAATTACACTTTAGCCCCAAGGAACTTTTCTTCTTTTCAATTAAGTCCCTTTTTATTTGGCTAAAATTACACTTAAGGACCCCAGCTTTTTGTCTACTTTTCCTTTTTGGCTTTATACTTTCCATAATTGCACTTAAGCCCCCTCATTTTCTTTCTTTTGCAATTTAATCCCTGTCTTTGCATAAATGGCCATCATATCTCTAGAGACTTTCACTATATCAGTCCCTGGACTTATTTGCAGTTTAGTCCCTAAAAACCCTCTGTATGTTTCGGGGACTTCTGCTCAAAGGGATATTCCTCACATTCCTCATTTTGAACCTAGGTGAACTGTCCCTATTCTGTAGGTTAAAGACTTATCTCATCTTTAAATCCTGAAGGACTTAGCTCATCCCTCGGATTCCTATAAAATACAGGTAAGTGATCTGCCCATATCAGATTACTACCCTGGGACTACGGGTTTAGCAGCCTGCCCATATCAGACTACTTCCCAATTCTCATAGACCAAAAATCGGGATGTTACAACTTTCACTTTGCACCATCGAACTTTTAGCGTTTTCACTTTAATCCCTTTCTTTCTAAAATGACCATCAAAATCCCTTCATAACTCTTTCCGCTATCAGTCTTATATAGGTAGGAAAATTTTGGGATGTTACATTATGTATGACATAAAGGGAATCCAAATTATGTATGACATATAGGGAATCTAAATTGAAACTGAAATCGTTCGTTACCTTTATGTGCGATTATGTGTAAATCGGTGATGTATGTTAATTGATTTTGATCAATTGAAAAATTATGGGGATCTATGAAAACTAAATTAAGATTCTTGATTATTTATCAAAAAAAATTTTGGGGCACTGCCCCTAGACCTAGCCCGCTAACCGGCTAGCGGGACTGCCGTGGCTACCTGGTCGTAGCGCAACATAATTGTAACATATACTTCCTTTCTTGATGTATGAATGTTTTAGTTTTGTAACATTTATTGCCCTTCACATAATATGAATCTTGATTCTTGAATGTTTGGGTATGGTGAACAATATGGCTCTAGATTACAAGTGTTGTAATTTTTCTAAATACGGCCTGTGTGTTGTGCCTTCCTCTATTTACTCTAGATGTACATTCTTTTCTCATCTCACTCCCCTCAAATGTTAAAACGAGATTTCTTTATATAATTTTATTTTTCTTATTAGAGAGCTCCTCTCATTGGCTTGAGGGGACTTAGGATAAGAGCCATATTGTATCACGTTTAAAATTATGCATCCTATGATTATATCACTACATATATGTTCTATATGCATGTTACTTGTATAAGATACAACCGAGATACATGCATTCTTATAAACCAGATAGTTAATTAAGCCATCTAAATGAAATCTTAAGTCATAATGCCGTCAATTTATGAACACTTGTCAAAACCTCGATCGCTCACTTGTAGCTTCCACTAAAGTGGGTGCATTTAAGTTATCTTGGGGAGATAAGCAAGAGTAATGGTGCTACTCACATATGTTTGTTATTATTTGACTTAATTGAGATTAACAAAACAATTTTGGATCTCAAGACATTAGATGGGATTAAAACATGCCGTATCATATGATGATAGAATCCCATAAACATCTAAGAGTTACATTTGATATAATTGGTAAAGGTGTTACCTACCTAAATAACTTAATTTTAAGTGTCCTGCCAAAGCGGACTTAAGTTTAAGCCAAATATGGATCTTAGCCCACTAATTATTACATTAAGGGTTGTTTATTTAGTGGGAGATTGCTAATTTAATTGCATATTTTAATGGTAGAATCATGACGACTAGTAGTGCTGCTACATTATTGTTGCGATCTGTCCTTGAGAAGGACAAACTCAATGGGACAAACTTTCTTGACTGGTTCAGGAACTTGAGAATTATTCTCAAGCAAGAAAGAAAGGCACATGTCCTAGATAAACCCATTCCTGAGGAGCCAGCAGCCAATGCTCCTAGAGCTTAAAGAGATGCTTACATGAAGCATAAGGAAGAATCTGTCGATTTGGGATGCTTGATGCTTGCCACCATGGTTTCAGAGCTCCAAAGAGATCTGGAACACATGGAGGCTTATGAGATGATTGTGCATCTTAAGGAAATGTTCCAGCAACAGGCAAGGCAAGAGAGATATGAGACTACTAAGGCCTTTCATTCCTGCAAGATGGATGAAGGTGTATCAGTCAGTACTTATGTCTTAAAGATGAAAGGGTACATTGATCACCTTGAGAGGCTTGGATTTCCCATGAGCTAGGAGTTAGCTACTGATTTGATATTGAACTCACTCCCAAAAAGTTATGACCAGTTTGTCATGAGCTACAACATGAACAAAATGGAGAAATCTATTTCTGAACTGCATAGGATGCTTAAAACTGCTGAGCCGAATGTTAAGAAGAAGCCAGTACTATTTTGATGGTTCAAAAAGGAAAGGGTATGAAGAAGAAAGGTAAGGGCAAAGGGAAGGGTCATGGCTCATCAGGTAAGACTAAAGAGTCAGGCAAGCCCGAAACTAAGCCTGCACCAAAGAAGGCAAAGCCTCCAAAGGAAGGAGTCTGCTTCTTCTGCAATGAACCTGGTCATTGGAAGAGGAATTGCAAGCTTAACCTTGAAGATCTGGAAAAGAACAAGAAGGATAGCGGGGTTATCGCTTCAGGTATTTATGTTATAGACATTAATCTTTCTACTTCCATTACATGGGTATTAGATACTTCATGTGGTTCTCATATTTGTACAAATATGTAGAGTCTAAAGGATAGTAGGAAGCTGAAGAAGGGCGAAGTTTACCTACGAGTTGGAAACAGAGCAAGGGTTACTGCTTTAGCTGTAGGCACTTATGAATTAGTTCATCCCACTGGGCTTTTGTTAGTTTTGAACAATTGCTATTATGTTCCTGCTTTGAGTAGTAACATGTTTCTCTTTCTTATTTGGATAAGGAAGGTTACACTTCCATTGCTAGGAATAGTAGATATTCTATTTATCGTAATGATATTTTCTATGCTCATGGTGATTTGCATGTTGATCATTATATATTAAACTTGGAACAACCCAATCATGGAAATATCTATAACATAACCACTAAAAGGGTCAAACCAAATGATTTGAATCCGACATAGCTCTGGCACTGTCGTCTGGGTTACATAAATAAGAAACGCATTTCTAAACTCCATCAAGATGGATTTCTCAACTCATTTGATTTTGAATCATATGATACTTGCGGGTCTTGCTTGTTAGGAAATATGACAAAGTCACCTTTCACTGGGCACAGTGAGAGGGCTATTGATTTGTTGGGCCTCATACATACAGATGTATATGGACCGATGCATATAAATGCCAGAGGAGGTTATTTGTACTTTATCACATTCATAGATTATTTTAATAGATATGGGTACGTCTATCTAATGAAACATAAATCCGAATCTTTTGAAATGTTCAAGATATTTCAAAATAAAGTATAAAACCAGTTTGGCAAAATAATTAAAGCCCTTCGATCTGATCGGGGTGATGAATAATTGAGCTAAGAGTTCATGGATCATCTTAGGAGTTGTGGGATAGTCTCACAATTGACTCCTCCAGGAACACCACAATGGAATGGCATTTATGAACGAAGAAATTGAACACTATTAGATATGGTTCAATCCATGATGAGTCGAGCAGATCTTCCACCGTCCTTTTGGGGCCATGCAATGTCATGCAATGTCATGCAACGAAGAAGTTCGAGAGCCACAAGACACCACAGAACTAGAGATGGAAAATAGAGAAGACTCACAACAAGTTGTTGAGACTCCTCAAGTCATGCAATGTCCACGGAGAACTAATAGGGCATGACTTCAGCCTCAAAGATATGGATTTCTGATTTCTGACAATCGTGATGTGTTGTTCATTAAGCATAATTAGCTAACTACCTATTGAGAAGCTATAGTGGGACCAAACTCTAAAAATGGCTTAATGCCATGAAGTCTGAGATGTAATCCATGTACGACAATCAGGTTTGGACCTTAGTCGACCCGCCTGAAGGTGTAAAAACTATCGGGATGTGGGTTTTTAAGGAGAAAACTGACATGGATGGCAATGTAAATGTCTTCAAGGCACGACTGGTTGCAAAAGGATTACTCAAACTCATGGTGTGGACTATGATGAGACCTTTTCCCCAGTTGCAATGGCCAAATCAATCAGAATCCTCCTTGCCATTGTAGTATATTATGACCATGAAATATGGCAGATGGATGTCAAGACAGCCTTCCTTAATGGAAAGCTCCTTGAGGATGTGTACATGACACAACCTGAAGGGTTTATGCATTCCGAGGACTCTGGTAAGGTGTGCAAGCTTCAAAGGTCCATTTATGGATTGAAGCAAGCATCTCAGAGTTGGAATCATCATTTTGATGAAGTAGTCAAAGAGTTTGGAGTTATTCAAAACATTGATGAACCTTGTGTGTACAAGAAGGTTAGTAGGAGCACAGTTGTGTTTTTGGTACTCTATGTCGGTGACATCCTACTTATTGGGAATGGCATTCCTACCTTGCAGATTGTCAAGTCTTGGTTAGGAAAGTCTTTCTCGATGAAAGACTTGGGTGAAGCTGTAACATCCCAATTTTTGGGTCTAGTTCACCTAGGTTCAAAATGAGGAATGTGAGGAATATCCTAAGTCTTAAGCCTAGGAATTCTGCAGGTAGCTTGATATGGGCTGGCTCCTGTGCAAGATAACCTGATATGGGCGGGTTGTCGAGCCTTTCAATTAACAATGACTCCCGAAGAGTTTAAGGGATGAGTTATTGAAAGAGAATTTCTAGAACTTAAGATAAGGGATGAGAAGATGAGTAATGAGGCCCGAAAGAGAATGCAGGGGCAAAATCGTAATTATGGGAAAGATCGGGCTGGTAGCCGATGAGTACCATATTTTGCCAGAAAATAGAGAAAATTATGTTGATCATTTCACTGAACTGTGAAATGTTCATACGAGGTCTCTATGAGTATGAAAGAATTATGGAAAGTTTAAGGACAAAAAGGTGGGGTCCTTAAGTGTAATTTTAGCCAAATAAAAAGGGACTTAAATGAAAAGAAGAAAAGTTTCTTGGGGCTAAAGTGTAATTAAAGAAAGTCAGGCCGGAAGTGGTTTGGACTGTCCGACGGCATTTCAGTCCCAAATTTCACCGGTAGAGAGAGCAAGGGACGCTCGGTAATCTGGCTTAATACAAAAATTTTTGAAGACTCCAGATAGCCAGAAATGGACTGATCGTCCAAAAGTTATAAAAATTCATACCGGATATCCTATATTTCAGATCTAGGTGAAAAAAATACAGGATGATGCGTCTTTATGGGGCGAATGTCGGGAAACTGACAGAATACCGATAGGAGGCCTGTAGAAAAAGTTATTCGCAAATTAGAAAATCCAGACGGGAGTGTGAGGCCTCCGGGTATCCGATAGGGAAATTTATCGGTATTTGAAAAGGGACTGAATGAGTTCGGATAACCTCGGTCAGATGACTGATATGACTCACAGGGATGCCTGAACACCGCAGGCCAGTGTATCGGACAGAAGGAGCCAGTGTCCGGATATGTGTATAAACGGTGAATAGTAGATAAAATATTCAATAATTATTAACGGGGGAAGATTCCTCGTAATTCGTGCCATGAAGGTAATGGACCCTGAAAGGCCCAATAATGGCGCCAACAAAGGCCCAGTAAGACCCTTGGACTGATAGGTGGGCAGTGTCCGGTAGAACCCCGGAAAAGTGAGAAATTACGAAAATGCCCCTGTGTTGTACTAAAGGGGTAGGAGATGAATGAGGGCATTTTGATCATTCTGGACAGGCCCAGAAGCCAGGGCACATACAGATAAAGTTACTTAGAGTCAGTATATGCCCTAACAGAGTACAAAAGGGTGTGAAATGACGATTTTACCCTTAGGGTTAAAATAGTACAAGAAAGGGCACCCAAGGGTATTTTGGTAATTTGCCAAGGGATGTTTCTTGGGAATCGAGCCATCAGAGTACTTGAGATTGATCAGGATCCAAGACAACATTCCCAGAGCCCAAAAACGTAGGCCCAGTGATATGTGGGAAAAAGTGGCATTAAAATACTATTTTAATGCTGTTTCAATAAAGTAAAGTTACTCGGTCGGCACGATAACCGAGGAGGTGATCAGATAAAGTCTGGGACTTATCTGGATAGCATTGAAAGGCGTGAAAGGTCCCTTCCAAGTGCCACATGGTGCAATCTTAGAGGCAGAAGAAAAGTTAAGGGCACGTATTACGGTGCAAGACTCTGGACCGGTACTGGATTGGACTGAACTGCTGAGTCAGCTGATGAGGTGTCCAGGAATTGTGACATGTGAAGAATGTGGCGATGAGGTGTCCCGGTGAGGTGTCCTGGATGATGTCATGCATGATGCAGTAAAAAGAAATAAAGAAAAATAGGAAAATCCAGGAAAAATCAGGACCACATGTTCAGATGGCTTCAAAATTACAGAAATGCCATCCATTAAAGCTATAAATACCCCCTTCCCCTCCCATTTTATGCATCCCATATTTTTGGCAAGAAAAGAGAGAGAAAGAAGAGAGAGAAGGAGAAAGAAAGAAAGAAAGGAAGTTCTGGTGGAGTTGGAAGCAGTATAGAAGTTCTGGAGTTCTGCTTTTGAGGTAGTAACTAATTCTAGCTCTTATGTAATGTCTTTGTGATTTGTTGTGCTATTGTTTGGTTGGATTGTTGTTTTATATGTTATGCTTGAAGCTCTATTACAATGCTATGATCATATGTTATTGAATATGGAAGCACGCAGCATACTTATCTATACACAATCACAAGCAAGCACCGTCACTCTGCATTACATATATTGTTATGATTATTACTACTGAGATTCCCCCGAATCTCATTCCCATATATAACATTACAGGGGAGGTTCTGTCAAAATAAAATCTGGAAATTTTAAGAGACGTCGTTATGCTGCTGAAATTTCGGCAAGGAAGCAGGAACAGGGAAAGGAACTGATACGTACTGTGTACGTAGTGCTGTCTAAGGAGGCTGGAAGTGAGTGGACCCAGCAGGTTCATCCAGTCTTTCCTGGGTACTACGTAGAATGGTAGTTCTCATGAGGGGATTACCGAATCGGTACAACATCGGTTACTTTCTAAAGAAGAATTGTAGCAGTTATACTGCCGGATTTTAGACAGTGAAAGATGTAATAAAAATATGAGAATTTGCTGTATGCCTTGTTGTATGACATTTTATTATTTAATAATAAATGTTGTTTGGCATGTTCAATTTGTGAATGGGGAATTAAGGGAGAAATTCGTAGGTCCTGAGGTAGCAGTGTTCTGACCTCAGTTTGACCTAGTAAACAAAGGAGTTTGGCTATGAAATTTGGCAGGCTAGTCGTACACATCTGGGGCATTACGTGGATAGGTAATAAGCCTCATTTGGATGTGTAGAACGAGATAAATTAATTTTCAAATTAAAGGTCCAAAATAAGGAACTTAAGAGTAGAAATTTTAATTTATGGGCTTAAGTTAAGATATATCAAGCTAATATCGCTTCCGTAAGTGTACTCTGAGGAGTCTAAGGGAGGATGTTTCAGAAGCCACCTACATCCTAGGAATTAGGATCTATAGAGATAGATCTAAAAGACTTCTAGGACTCAGTCAGAGCACATACATAGACAAAATACTGCATAAGTTCAATATGCAGGAATCAAAGAGGGGTTTCATACCCATGTCTCATGGTATTCACCTCAGCAAGGATTTGTGTCCTAGTACACCTGATCAGGGAGGTCGCATGAGTAAGGTTCCATATGCCTCGGCCATAGGATCTATCATGTACGCCATGTTATGTACTCGACCGGATGTCTCTTTTGCCTTAAGTATGACTAACAGATATCAATAGGACCCTGGTGAGGGCCATTGGACTGCTGTCAAGAATATCCTTAAGTACTTAAGAAGGACTAAGGACTTATTCTTGGTCTATGGTGGATTGGATGATGAGCTCTGTGTAACTGGTTACATAGATGCAAGTTTCCAGACAGACCAGGATGACCAGAAATCACAGTCTGGATACATATTCCTCCTGAATAATGGAGCAATAAGCTGGAAGAGCTCTATGAAACATCCTTCCTTTCATACATATTAGGGACCATTTGGTAGTATTTAGAACCACTTTTAAGGTCATTGACGTCCAATTCCTCAATCTGGAGTTTTACTCTTATCGAGTCCTGTTCACTATGAAAATTCCAGATGAGTGACCTGACTTTGAAAAATCATAACTAATTCTAGAAAAATCAAAATGAAGTGGTTCCAATTGTTACTTGAAGATAACTTAATTATCTTTCAGGAAAAAATAACCTGTTTACCACTCATTGACCAAGTCAACATCAGTCAACATTTCAACTTTACTGTTCATCCAACATTTTTCTCCTGAATCCAGCATTCTGGTCCCAACTTTGATAATTTATATGTCCATGTGTAGACATCCAAATAAGGCATTATATATATCAAATCGAAGCTTGGTATGTATACTATTTACATTAAAAATATCATACATTTATTCATCCATTTACTATTTATAGTAATGGATCAAACATTATCAGGTTACCACGTGTTACTGTTCATAGTGGTAAATTCCAGCACTCAACTTTGCATACATATGCATACATCCATCACATATCAGTCAAGTATGCCAAACAGTATTTATTATTAATTAATAAGTTATTTTACATCTGGGCATGTACAAAAGTTCTCATATTTCTATTACATCTTTTCCTGCCTGAAATCAGGCAGCATAACCGCTACGCTTTATCTTTAGAAAGTAACTGATCTTGTACCGATTCGGTGATTCCCGTGAGAACTACCATTCTACGTAAGTACCCAGGAAATACTGGATGAACCTGCTAGGTCCACTCACTTCCAGCCTCCTTAGACAGTACCTACGTACAGTACGTATCAGCTTCTTTCCTCATCTTGTCATAATTTCGACAGCATAGCGGCGTCTCTTAAAATTCCCAAAATTTACTTCAACATAACCTCCCCTGTAATGGGTATTCATTGGGATGGGATTCGGGGGAATCTCAGTAGCAACAATCATAACAATATATGTGATGCAGAGTGACAGTGCTTGCTTGTGATTGTGTACAGATAAGTATGCTGCGTGCTTCCATACTCAATAACATATGAACATAGCATTGTAGAAGAGCTTCAAGCATAACATATAAGACAACAATCTAACAAAACAATAGCACAATAAATCACGAAGCCATTAAATAAAAGCTAGGATTAGTTACTACCTCAAAAGCTTAGCAGAACTCTAGAATCTCTATCTTGCTTCCAACTCCACCAGAACTTCCTTTCTTTCTTTCTTCCTCTCACTTTCTCTCTCTAGCACTTCCTTCTCTCTCTTGAATGCTCTTGGCCTTAGAGAATGAAGAGCAAGGGGGGGTATTTATAGTTTTGGTGAATGGCATTTCCATAATTTTGAAGCCTTCTGAACTTGTGGCCCTGGTTTTTCCCGAATTTCCTATTTTTCTTTATTCCCTTTACTGCATCATTCATGACATCATCCCAAGAGACACCTCATGGGACACCTCATATGTCACATGGCGAAATTGCAAGCTCCTGGGACACCTCATCAGCTGACTCAGCGTTTCCAGATAGTTTCAGAGTCTTGCAGCGGAATACACGGCTGAGATCGTGCCACGTGTCCTTAACTTTTTCTTCCTCCTCTATGTTGGCACCATGTGGCATCTTGCTGGAACCTTTCACGCCATCTAATGCTATCCAGATAAGTCCAGGACTTATCTGATTACTTCCTCGGTTATCGTGCTGACCGAGTAACTCTACCTTATTGAAAAGTCACTAAAACATTATTTTAATGTCACTTTTCCTCACATAATTCATGGGCTACGTTTTGGGCTTTGGAATGTCATCTTGGATCTCTGATCAAACTCAAGTACTCTGATGGCAAAATTTCCAAGAAATAGCCCTTGGCAAATTACCAAAATACCCCTGGGTGCCCTTTCTTGCACTATCTTAATCCTAAGGGTAAAATTGTCATTTTACACCTTTCTATACCTTGTCAGGGCATATACTGACCTTGGTTAACCTTTCCTGTGTATGTCTTGGCTTCTGGGCCTGTACAGAATGACCAAAATGCCCTTCATACATCTACTACCCTTTAGTACAACACAGGGGCATTTTCGTAATTTCACACTTTTTTGGGGTTCTGCTAGACACTGGCCCACCTATCAATCCAAGTGTCTTATTGGGCCTTTGATGGCGCCATTATTGGGCCTTTCATGGTCCATTACCTTCATGGCACGCATTACGAGGAATCTTCCCCCGTCAATGTTCATCGAGTATTCTAACTATTATACACCGTTTATACACATTTCCAGACACCGAGTCCTTTTACCAGATACACTGGCCTGCTATGTTTAGGCATCCCTGTGAGTCATAACAGTCATCTGACTAAGGTCGTCCGAACTCATTCAGTCCCTTTTTAAATACCGATAAATTTCCTAATCGGATCCCCGGAGGCCTCACACTACCGTCTGAATTTATTGATTTGCGAATAACTTTTCCTACAGACCTCTTATCGGTATTCTGTCAGTTTCCTGACATTCGCTCCATCAGGACGCATCATCCTGTAATTTCTCACTTATATCTGAGATCTAGGATATCCGGTAGGAATTTTTATAACTTTTAGACTATCAGATCAATTTTGGCTATCTGGAATCTTGAAAAATTCCTGTATTAAGCTGGATTACCCAACGTCACTTGCTCTCTCTACTGGTGAAATCTGGGACTGAAATGCTTTCAGGCAGTCCAAACCACTTTTGGCCTAATTTTCTTTAATTACAATTTAGCTCCAGAGAACTTTTCTTCTTTTCATTTAAGTCCCTTTTATTTGGCTAAAATTACACTTAAGGACCTCACCTTTTTGTCTACTTTTCCTTTTTGGCTTGACACTTTTCATATTTGCCCTTAAGTCCCTTCATTTTCTTTATTTTGCAATTTAACCCCTTTCCTTGCATAAATGGCCACTATATCCCTAGGGACTTTCACTATTTACATATAAGTCCCTAGACTTTCACTTATTTACAGTTTAGTCCCTAAAAACCCTCTGCATGTTACTGGGACTTCTGCTCAAAGGGATATATCTATTTCAGGCTACTTACTAAGTCTCTGGCCTGAAAATTGGGATGTTACATTTCTACGCCCTTAAAATAAATTTCGTCCTCGAAATTTACATGGCATCTTAGTCAACTATCCTAGATATATTTCCTCTGTATATCCTTTCCTGGTTTATGACTAAGGCTTGGGACATTCATCCTCTTATACTCATGGACAACCCATTGAACTTGTGAGTAGTGTCCATTTCTTTCATATCTTATCCCTTAGAATTTTGATGTAATTCTGGGGTCTACATCACTCTTATACTTTGCTAATCTCTCAGTAGAAATATTGTTCTTCTGATTTTTTTTTCTCGTGATACAATATCATAATTTAGATAACTTCGTAACTTTTCTTAACTTTGTTCAGCCTCTTACATAACTTTATGCATCTATGCCAAACTTTTGTGTCATTTGCATTCTTTCTTATCCCTTCTTAGGGCTTATCTATCGCTAGACTACTTTTGCCTTAGCACCTTTCGTGCCACTGGGTTAGGGCTAGGTTACTATTCTTATAGCTCTAGGCCATAATATTTTCTTTCATAGAACCACGTTCTACTTGTGCTTTGCCTCAGACCCTCTACTCTAGGTCTTTTTGGCCTTTTAATCTCTTTACCCTCATCTGGGAGATTTATCTTCTCATACTTTCCTGTTCTCAATACATAAGGGATTCTGTTCTTTGGTTCTCAGGCATACTTCTACAAAACTTTGAATATCAGTACTCAGATTTGAACTTGGACTCCGTCTTCATCTAAGGAGAAACTAAGTTTAGTCTGTATATAATAGAGGCTATATGAAGAAAACCATTTAAAATAATTTTTCTGGGTGAGTTTATGAACTAGTGAAGCTTCCTTACCTTAACTTCGTCTTTGGCATTCATCTTCCTAGCGAGATACTACATTGTACTTATATCTCATGGCTCATTACTTTCCTTAGGCTAGGTCTAACTGCGACCTCGGGATCTAACTGCGATCAACCGTTAGCCTCTTCAGAATCTAACTGCGACTCTGAAGCTGTTAGGATCTAACTGTGACCCTGGAGCCATACTAGGATCTAACTGCGACCCTCCAGAATCTAACTGCGATTCTCCAGAATCTAACTGCGATTCTGTTGTACTGTATATCTCCCGAAGATCTTAAACCAACAGACTAAGTTATAAGGTTAACTGCTTCCACTTGTTGATAACTCAGTAAAAATTTTAAAAATATATTTAGTAGCCTCATATTATTTACCCAGATTTTACTTACTTCCTCTCTTACTCAGGAGTTCCTTCTCATCTTTCTTGCCTTACTGTGGTTTACCATTCCTTGTGCCATCATGGTCTAACCACTTGCCATTGTATTCTACTGCTATGGCTTCATCATAACTTCTCATTTCAATCTGTGCTCTAACTATGAGCCATTTGAACTATGCTCTAACTGTGAGCACTCTATATCAGATCCAACTCTTATCTGAAGAGTGATCTATAAACAATCTCTTTACTTCTATCTGTTGCTCTTTCTGTCTACCATTCCTTTCAATATAAATGGCCCTGAGTACTGTATTCACAAGCCTATAGAAATACCTGAGTAACCTCAATCATAAATCATATCTGAATATCATATCATAACTTATCGTCCCATAAACTGAGACTATCTATCATCCTCAATACTATTAAATGCCGTATGGTATGGGAGCAACATACTTTCTCATAACTTTCTCATCTCATATATGTACTCATATATACTCTACCCTGTTTGCACTGCAAAAGGGGAGTATCCATTCATCATAGCATACTCTAACATGCATGTCATCATATGAAAACTGCAAGGAGATGCAACTATCATATCTTATGACAACATAAGCCATATTATCATCATATTTTGCTCAACCATCCATCAGATATTGCAATAATCTAAGTAAGCCTCAAAACGTATTTCCTTTATCATATTGCCTATCATATCCTGATCATTCATCCTGAAACAACTATCTATTTCACTTAGGCTGCCACGCTACCTGTAACACCCCAATTTTTAGGCCTAGAGATGCCAGAAGGAGAATTCAAGGGCATAATCGTAATTATGGGAAAGATCGGGCTGGTAGCCGATGAGTACCATATTTTGTCAGAAAATAGAGAAAATTATGCTGATCATTTCACTGAACTGTAAAATGTGCATATGAGGTCTCTATGTGTACGAAAGAATTAGAAATGTGACCAAGGGTAGAATGGTCATTTTTGAAAAGTGTGCGCGGAAGCGTACTTTCAGGCAAAAATAGCTCGGTCCGGATAAAATATCTGAAAAGACGGGGAGATAGAGAAAAGGATTCCGGATTGAATGACGTAACGCAGAATTTTGATTTGAGGTCCCGATTTTTCTGTAAAAGTTTCGGAAGATGGGAATTTACAATTATAATCGGTAAAAGAAAAGCAATCCGAATAGAGATTATCGGACTATGGCTAGAGGCCATACAGAGTGTTCTAAGGCCCATAGTGACACCAGGGAAGGCCCAGGCCCATAATATCAGTTCAGTGGTAAGAGGGGCCGGTGTCCGGGAAAAATGTGCAAAATGACGAAAATGCCCTTATGTTATAGAATAACTGAAGAATGAGTAAAGGGTATTTTGGTCATTTGGCTAAGGTTAGACAGTCAAGAAGGGGTATCTGGATAGTTGACCAGGGCCAGAGAATACTCTGGTAAGATATGAAAAGACAATAATGCCCCTAGACCTAGTAAAGTAAAGAAAAGAAAAGGAAGGGACTTAGATGCAATTATGAAAAAGTGCAAGGCCAAAAAGAAAAGTAGACAAAAAGGTGGGGTCCTTAAGTGTAATTTTAGCCAAATAGAAAGGGACTTAAATGAAAAGAAGAAAAGTTCCTTGGGGCTAAAGTATAATTAAAGAAAGTCAGGCCGGAAGTGGTTTGGACTGTCCGAAAGTATTTTTCACCAGTAGATAGAGAAAGTGATGCTCGGTAATCCGGCTTAATACAGGAATTTTTTAAGACTCCAGATAGCCAGAATTGATCTGATAGTCTGAAAGTTATAAAAATTCCGACCGGATATCCTAGATTTCAGATCTAAGTGAGAAAATACAGGATGATACGTCCTTATGGGACGGATGTCAGGAAACTGACAGAATACCGATAGGAGGCCTGTAGAAAAAGTTATTCGTAAATTAGAAAATCCAGACGGGAGTGTGAGGCCTCCGGGTATCCGATAGGGAGATTTATCGGTATTTGAAAAGGGACTGAATGAGTTTGAATGACCTCAGTTAGATGACTGATATGACTCATAGGGATGACTGAACACTGCAGGCCAGTGTATCGGACAGAAGGAGTTGGTGTCCGGATATGTGTATAAACGGTGTATAATAGTTAAAATATTCGAGGAACATGGCGAGGGGAAGATTCCTTGTAAAACATGCCATGAAGGTAATGGACCCTGAAAGGCCCAATATTGGCGCCATCAAAGGCCCAGTAAGACCCTTGAACTAATAGGTGGGCCAGTGTCCAGCAGAACCCCAGAAAAGTGTTAAATTATGAAAATGCCCCTGTGTTGTACTAAAGAGTAACAGATGAATGGAGGGCATTTTGGTCATTCTGAACAGGCCCAGGAGCCAAGGCACATACAGATAAAGTTACCTAGAGTCAGTATATACCCTAATAGGGTACAGAAAGGTGTAAAATGAGGATTTTACCCTTAGGGTTAAGATAGCGCAAGGAAGGGCACTCAAGGGTATTTTGGTAATTTGCCAAGGGCTGTTTCTTAGGAATCGAGCCATCAGAGTACTTGGGCTTGATCAGAGACCCAAGATAATATTCCAAGGCCCAAAAACGTAGCCCATGAAGTATGTGGGAAAAAGTGGCATTAAAATACTATTTTAATGCTGTTTCAATAAAGTAAAGTTACTCGGTCGGCACGGTAACCGAGGAGCTGAGCAGATAAAGTCCTGGACTTATCTGGATAGCATTGGATGGCGTGACAGATGCCAGTAAGATGCCACATGGTGCCAACATAGAGGAGAAAGAAAAAGTTAAGGACATGTGGCATAATCTTAGCCGGTGAGTCCAGTTTGTGGGAAATCAGACCGGACCGGTACTGGATTGGACTGGAACTGCTGAGTTAGCTGATAAGGTTTCCCAGGAGCTTGCAATTTTGCCATGTGACATATGAGGTGTCCCATGAGGTGACCTTGAAGTGATGTCATGCATGATGCAGTAAAAGGAATAAAAGAAAATAGGAAATTCTGGAAAAACCAGGACCACAAGTTCAAATGGCTTCAAAATTACAAGAATGCCATTGAAGGAAACTATAAATACCCCCATGCCTCTCATTCTCATGGCCAAGGAGCTTTTTAAGAGAGAGAAGGAAGTGCTTGAGAGAGAAAGTGAGGAAGAGAAAGAAGAAAGGAAGTTCTGGTGAAGTTGGAAGCAGTAGAGAAATTCTAGAGTTCTGCTTTTGAGGTAGTAACTAATCCTAGCTTTTATGTAATTTCTTTGTGAATTGTTGTGCTATTGTTTGGTTGGATTGTTGTCTTATATGTTATGCTTGAAGCTCTATTACAATGCTATGATCATATGTTATTGAATATTGAAGCATGCAGCATACTTATCATTACACAATCACAAGCAAGCACTGTCACACTACATTACATATATTGTTATGATTGTTGCTACTGGGATTCTTTTGAATCTCATTCCTATATATAACATTATAGGGGAAGTTTTGTCAAAATAAAATTTGGAAATTTTAAGAGACGCCATTATGCTGCCGAAATTCTGGCAACAAAGCAGGGACAAAGAAAGAACTGATACGTACTGTGTACGTAGGTGCTGTCTAAGGAGGCTGGAAGTGAGTGGACCTAGCAGGTTCATCCAGTCTTTCCTGGGTACTTACGTAGAATGGTAGTTCCTACGGGAATTACCGAATCGGTACAAGATCGGTTACTTTCTACAGAAGGAATGTAGCAGTTATGCTGCCGGATTTTAGACAACGAAAAATGTAATAGAAATATGAGGATTTTAATCATGCACTAGTGTATAACAGTTGAATATTTAATAATGATTGATATCTGGCATGTCTGACTGATATGTGATGTATATATGCATTAATATGTAAGGGTGGTTGCTGAAAAATGATTCTGTGAACAGTAATCCGTGGAGACCAATTGATGTTTGGTAAATCATTAAAAAAAGTAAATGGTTTAATAAATGTATGATATTTTTATGGTAAATAGTATACATACTAATATTTAATTGGATATATAGAATTGTTTATTTGGATGTATACACGAAAAGATATAAATTGTTAAAGTTGGGACCAGAATGTTGGATTCAGGAGAAAATCACTGGATGAACAGTAAAGTTGAAACGTTGACCCATGTTGTATTTTTCAAGGAATGGTCAACCAATGATTTTTCCCTGAAATATAATTAAGTTATCTTCATGTAGCAATTTGAACCACTTCATTTCGATTTTTCTAGAATTAATTATGATCTTTCGAAGTCAGGTCACTCATCTGGAATTTGTCACAGTGAACAGTACCCGATAAGAATAAAATTCCAGATTAAGAGTTTAGACTTCAATGACCCTGAAAGTGGTTCTAAGTGCTACTGAATGGTCCTTAAGATATATAAAAAAATAAGGATATGACATTTTGGTATCAGAACAAAGGATTCTGGCTTAGGAAATACTCTGAATAGATAAATATACCTTAATAAACGGGACATAATTGACACTAAGTTAGTTTTTGCAGGATGGCTAGACATAGATCCGGGTCTAAAACTACAATAAACCAATGGGAGTTAAGACCGTAGGTCTCTAGTTTGGATAGTTCAGAAGAGGAGATAATGAGCAATGATCCTTGGATATCTCCAGTAGTGAGTGACTCAGAAGTGGATAGTTCTTCCGTAGGATCAAATCTTGTGGATGATCAGGAGGTGATGGTGATAGAAGGCCCTATTCTTGCCATTCCTATAAGTGCGGTACGTTTGAACATAACAGACAATTCAGGATCCAGCCAAGTACATGATCAGAGTAATGCGCCAGGTCCCAGTAGCCCAAAGTGACCCTAGTAGAGATACATTTGGGAAGTCTAATCGTAAGAATGATCCCAGGGAGGAACCTGAGTAGAGAACAATTTGAGAGCTCGGTAGCATTAGCCCGACAGCTATATAGGCTGAGGCAGACCCTGATCAGAGATGTAGATCAAGGCTATATGGTTTATTAGAATTTCATCATAAGGGTGAAAGCCATATATCAAGCATGGGATCCAAACGTGTTAACCCTGGGGCTTTGGCTAGAAATTATGAATGATGTATTGCCGACTACTCCTACCTGGAGATCGGAGTTGGATCAATATTTTGATAAAGAACCATATTGTACTGTATCCGACTAGATCTACCTAGTAGGAGAATATATTAGAATAAAGTTTAAGAAAAATTAGGGTAATATTTCCAATGTACAAAAGATCAGTACAGTAGCATATGTATGACTGTGTCATGTACCTTGTATGCTATGTTTGAAATGAAATGAGAAATGTTGTTTATCGCATTCCTTTCTATGTTATAGCATAACAAAATGGTTCGAACAAGAAGAATGATTCCAGCAGAGGAACCACACGAAGCTGGAAATCTTAATCAACTAATTTTAGAACGGTTAGAACAACAACAAAAGATGATAGAAGAAATGAGAGCAGCTCAGGCACGAAATGAGCAGGAAAGAGATGCTACCATAGCCGCAGCAGTGGCAGCAGCTGTAAGTAATTTAAGACCGCCAGAGCCTTCAGGAGCGGCTGATAGAGAACCTGAAGGAGTACAACAGCAGGCAATTTAGCCCCAGAGACGGGTTGAATCGAGGGAGGAGGCAGTAGGGATCCAACAATGGATGGTTTGATTTTGTAAACACAATCCTCCAGTGTTCGAAGGGACATTCGAAGTACAGATAGCAGAAAATTGGGTCAGTAGATTAGAGAAGATCTTCAAGGTCCTCGACTGTCCAACTGAAACTAAGGCCCAAATGGCCATCTATCAATTAGAAAAGGATGCGGATAGATGGTGGAAGAATACAGAGTTACTTCTCCAAGCAAGAGATATTCCAGTTACCTGGGAAGTGTTTCTTGAGCAGTTTTACGAGAAATATTTCCCTCAATCCATCAGAGATGAAAGGGAGGCCGAGTTCCTTGTACTGAGACAAGGAGAAAAAGAAGCTTTTGACGAATATCTGGCTAAGTTCATCTGGCTATCCCAGTATTCTACGTATCTACGTCAAGTGGATGACGAGCGCTGGATGACAGAAAGGATTATTCGGGGATTGAATTCCACGCTAAAGGAGAAGTTAACTCCGCAACAATACAGCCAGTTTAATAAGGCTGTGGAAGCATGTCGAATTGTAGAAAACAGCATGAATCATCGAATGCTGTCCAGATTCTGGAATAGGGATCAGGCGACCCCTGACAAGGCCGGTCGAAATCAAGAAGCTGCAGGTGGGAGCGGCTATAAGAAGAGGAAGCGACCGTGGCAGAACAAAAAGCCAAATAGAGGAAATTTCCGCGGTAGGTCCAACAACAGGGATTCAAAGGCCCTAGTATGTGAAAAGTGTGGAAAGAATCATGGTGATAGACCATGTTTAATGAGCCAGAATGTTTGTTACACCTGCGGAAAGCCCAGACATTTTTCCAGAGAATGTCCTCAAGCCATAACTGATCCAAGGCCAAGGACCGCAGGACGAGTATTTGTACTCACTAGAGAGGATGCGCAGTGATCACCTGAGATGATCCAAGGTACAATCTATCTCAATGATCATGCTGTGACTGCTCTATTTGATTCGAGTGCAAGTCATTCCTTTATATCTTATGAATGTGCTAAATGCCTAGGCCTTCTGATCAGCAAATTGCGTTATGATATACAGGTGAAAACCCCCACCAACGCTAGAGTAATTACGTCTGATGCCTGTCTAAATAGTGTTATGCGTTATGAGCACTGCAGTACCACCCTACACCTGATCTGTATGCCTTTTCGAGAGATTGATGTCATACTCGGTTTAAATTGGTTATCCTCCAATAATGTGATGTTGGACTACAAAAACAAGACCCTGGTTCTTGGTCCAAAGATCACTGATCGGAGCTCAGAAGTACAACTGAACTTCATGACGGAGGCTCAGGCAGAAAAATGTTTACAGAAAGGATGTCAGGGATATGTGGTATTCTTTTCTGTTCAAACAGAAGTAGAAGAAGGCATCGAGGAGATTCCAGTAGTCAATGAATTTTCTGAAGTCTTCCCAAAGGAGATTCAGGGATTGCCTTCAGAACGGGAAGTGGAGTTTGCGATCGACATTATACCTGGAGCTGGACCAGTGTCAAAAGCCCCGTACAGGATGGCTCCCAATGAAATGATGGAACTGAAAAAGCAAATTGAGGAGCTATTGGAAAAGGGTTTCATACGACCCAGTGTATCGCCATGGGGTACTCCAGTACTATTTGTCAAGAAGAAAGATGGCAGTTTAAGGCTATGCATTGACTACAGGGAATTAAATAAGCTTACGGTTAAGAATAAGTATCCTCTCCCCATAATTGATGACCTGCTAGACCAATTGGTAGGAGCAAGCTTATTCTCCAAGATTGACTTGAGATCTGGCTACCATCAACTAAGGGTCAAGCCAGATGATATTCCAAAGACGGCATTCAGAACTCGCTACGGGCATTTTGAGTTCCTTGTGATGCCTTTTGGCCTAACCAATGCACCTGCTATTTTCATGGACTACATGAATCGGATCTTCAGGCCTTATCTAAATCAGTTCGTTGTGGTCTTCATTGATGATATTATGGTGTACTCCAAATCTTCAGAGGAGCATGAAAGGCATTTGAGGATTGTTCTTGGTACCCTTAAAGAAAAGAAGCTCTATGCTAAGCTGAGTAAATGCGAGTTTTGGCTGTCAGAAGTCAAATTTCTCGGTCATGTCATATCCCGAGACGGGGTAGCTATGGATCCTAGCAAAGTTAAAGCAGTTTTGAGCTGGGAGCAGCCAAGGACAGTGACGGAGATTAGAAGTTTTCTCGGCCTAGCAGGGTACTACAGAAGATTTATTCAAGACTTTTCTCGAATTGCCTTACCACTTACCAAGCTGACCAGAAAGAATCAGCAGTTTAAGTGGGATGAGAAGTACGAGGCTAGCTTCCAAGAGTTGAAGCAGTGATTAACCACTACTCCCGTGCTGATTATTCCAGACCCAACTCAGACTTACGTAGTCTACACTGATGCTAGCAAGCAGGGGTTGGGATGTGTGCTGATGCAGCAAGGTCGAGTAGTAGCCTACGCCTCTCGGCAGTTAAAGCCACATGAAGAAAATTATCCCACTCATGATCTGGAGCTTGCGGTGGTGGTTTATGCCCTGAAGATATGGAGGCACTATTTATATGGAGCAACGATATAGTTGTTTTGCAACCACAAAAGCCTGAAGTATCTATAGGATCAAAATGAGCTGAATATGAGGCAACGGCGATGGATGGAGTTGTTGAAAGATTATGACTTTTAGATTAAATACCATCCAGGAAAAGCCAATGTGGTAGCTGATGCCCTGAGTAGAAAGGTGGTGCAGGTTGCATACATGATGATCAAGGAGTTGGAATTGATAGAAGATATGCGCGATTGGAGCCCTCTATATCAAATGTAACTGACGGAGAATCCTTTTGAAGGAGTTCATGTCAGAGCTTGCATAGAAGATGAGATAAAAGAGGCTCAAAAGTAGGATAAGCTCGCAGCAATATTCAAAGACAAGCTGGAGAAGGGGAAGACATGGAATTTTGAGATGTCCCCAGACGGATTACTACAGTTCTGGGGAAGACCCTATATCCCTAATATTGTGGGATTAAGGGAAAGAATTCTGGAGGAAGCACATAAAAGTAGGTATACTGTACATCCAGGTATGACCAAGATGTACCATGATGTTAAAAGGTTATTTTGGTGGCCTGGATTGAGGAAAGATGTTGTGACTTACGTATCTAAGTGCTTGACCTGCCAGAAAGTGAAAGTTGAACATCAAAAGCCAACAGGAACATTGCAGCCTCTAGAAATCCCTGAGTGGAAATGGGATGGGATTGCCATGGACTTTGTGTAAGGACTACCCCTGACTCCAAGTAGACATGATGCAGTGTGGGTAGTAATTGATCGACTGACAAAGTCAGCACATTTTCTGGCAATCAATAAGAGAGATTCTCTTGAAAAGCTGGCAAAGTTGTATATAAAGGAGATCGTTAGGCTTCATAGTATCCCGAGCAGCATTGTGTCTGATAGAGACCCTCGATTTACTTCAAATTTTTGGAGGGCTTTATGTAACATCCTCATTTCTATTTTAAGATTTAAGTAGTAATAGAATAAATTAATTTCTAGTAGATAAAATTTTTATTTAATTATATAAGTTAAAATAATTTATCTAAAGTAAAAACAAATATATATTATTTTTATAAAAATAATAATAATAATGAAAGAAAGGGAAGAAAAAAAAATATAAAGAAAGAAAGAAGAAGCAACGTACCTCCTGCTGATATATATATAAAATAAAATATTAAAACAAAAAGAAAAGAAAAACAAAAGGAGGAAGAAGAACAAGAGACGGTGCCCAATTTCTTTAATATATAATATTATAAAAAAAATTAGGTGGGGCCCACACATCTTTTTATAATATCAAATACACACACAAACAGAACCAAAACCGCGTACTTCCCTTCTTCTTCTTCTTCTTCTTCTTCTCCTTCGTCGCCATTGCCGTCTGCTCCAGCGTCTCTATTGAAGAATAACAGATCCATTTGAGCTCTAGTTTATTCTCATAAAATCTCTTAGTTATTATAGTTATTTCCTACTTATTTTTCTATATCAAGAGAGCTCTTTAGAAATATAATTTATGTGAGAAGAAAAATAAATTTGGAGATTAGGGTTTAGAATAAGTGTGAATTTTTAACAAATGAGAACCATAGAATTGTAGAGATAAGTAAATATTTGCATTTAATCGGTTTAGAATTTTTCTATTTGCATTATTAAGAGGTTTAGAGTTAGAGTTTAAATGTTAGAGAGTAGAGATGATTTAATATGAAAATTTTGTTGATTTAATTTGGGTTTAATGATTGGGTTATATTTATTAGAGGTATAATTGATATTTAATCGGTTTAAATTGTGGCTAGAGCTTATAATTTAAAAATGGGTATTTTTGTTGGAACCCTAAATTGGAGAAATTGGGGATTTTGATCAAATTGAATAATTATAGGTTAAGTGATGGTGTAAATGAGTTATTGAAATTTAGGAATGATGTGATTTAATATTGAAATGGAGATTTGGATATTGTGAGGGAAATTTAGAAATTAGAGGTAAAAATTGGGAACTTTAAATTTATGTAATTAAATTAATTATTTGTTTAGTAATTTGATTGGTGATAAAACTCAAGGTTTAGTATGTTATTGTTAATTATAAGTTTAGAGATTTGATAATTTTGTATAATTGGAGGATTTAGTGGTGGATTTAAGTAAATTAAAGTTAGATTTTGATTGAAAATTATGATTTATGCTTTTTGAGGTTGATTATGAAATGTGAGCATTACAAATTTTATGTGAAGCATTAAGAGTTGTAAATTTGGGGTTTTTAGATTGTTTGAGGAGTTTGATGTTAAATGAGAATTTATATAAGTAGAATGAAGTTAAGACAATATAGGATTATCATTAGAATGATAATTTGGTAAATAGATATGTGGTTAGGATAGAGAAATTAAGTTATGGTATTGATTTAATAATTTTTAAATAAAATAAAGTTAGTAGATAAATGTGAGTATTTATTTAAAAGGATATATTATGTCAAATTAACAACTTATTGATGCACATTTATACAAATGTTGTAGATTGACTAGTGAATTGTGAACTAAACACGGGGCTCCTCATTTATGATACCTTTATTAGCTTTGGCGAGAGGTAACCACTTTCCACTCATTGTGTGTGGTAATATGATGTTTGTGAGTGATTTGATATATATATAAATATACTGATGATGATGTGATTATGCTGGGGAAAATTTGATTTGCTCATTTTATTGAAGATAGTCTTGTGGGACTTAAAGTAATTTGAAAAGTTTAAATGGAGATTAAAAACTTACTATATCTTGATATTTAAAATTTGAATAAAGTTATTATTTTGAGAAAAACCCTATTGTGGTATTGATTAAAGTTATGGTTTATTGAGCTATTGAGATTTTGATTATTATGAATATGTTGAGAATTATGCATTGGGGATTAGTAAGGATGGAGTTATATTTCTACCACGTGGTATAGCCTCCATTAGAGCTCAATGGTTGGCTTTTGTCCCACCAGTTTACCGAGGGACTTGCCCCACCAGTTTACCGAGGGGCTGCGACACCCCCACCAGTTTACCGAGGGGGAATGAACCCATGGTCCAGTCTTGTGCTCTGTGGATTTTGGCCGATCCATAACACTTGACCGGTTAGCTTTTTGGGTGGCCAGTCATATGGTAGTTATCACTAGCCCATGGGTTTGGTCGGCAGATATAAGGCGGTTCAGTTGGTTTGATGGGAGGAATTGGGATGGTATTTCGGTTTGATCATATTATGATAATGTATTATTCTTTTATCTCGTGTATTTTATTACATGTTCCACTTGACACCTCACGAGCACATGTTAGTATGCATGATGAGTAGGATTGTTGGTTACTGAGACGTTTGTCTCACCCCGTGGTCATTAACATTTTTCAGGTGATAGTGTCATACTAAGACATCAGGGAAGGCTTCAGAGGCTTAATTGGTGCTATATCAATTGTATAGCCTCCTCCTCTTGGTTTACGTGTGAAATAGTTATATATTGCCACAGTAGGGCTCATTTTGCATACTCTGATATAACGAGATACTCTATTTAGATTTGAAGTTAAGAATGCGTGCTGGTAGTGGGCTTGAGGCCTTAGGCTATTGTTTGTGATTTGTTGATTTTGAATCCACTTTTAGAATGAGAAATATTGAGAATTTATTTATCAACGAGTATTATAAAGAATCATGATTGTGAAGTGGGTTTATATGATGTTATTCCTGGGTTTAATGCTCAGAGGCCAATTTGAGGTGGTTGTGAGAATAATTGTGATATTGGTGTTAATCAAGGGTTCCAACCTGAATCCTTTCTAATATGATTTTATGTGAATGGTGCGTGAAACTCTTATATCCAGGATAGTATTCTTATATAAGTTTGATTCTTTTCTATCATGGATAACCTTTTAAAAAAAAATAAAATAAGTTGAACTCTTTTAACCATGATAGTGCGTGAGGGTGGTTTTGTCTTTTTCTATCATGGTTAATTCCTTAGAAGTAAAGTTTTCTTTCTCTAGCCATGATAAATTTTAAATGATTAACAAAATTTATTTCCATCATGGTTAGTTTGTAACTCATTTTTGGAAAAAAAATATTTAAGGTGGTTAATTTATGATTATGTAAAAGAGAATTTTACACTTTACAGGAAGAAATGGGCACTACTCTCAGATTTAGTACAGCTTATCATCCTCAGACAGATGGTCAATCTAAAAGAACAATACAAATGTTAGAGGATATGCTGAGAGCATGTGTCTTAGATTTCAAAGGCAGCTGGGATATCCATTTACCCCTGATAGAGTTTGCTTATAACAATAGTTATCAGGCCAGTATTCAGATGGCACCTTTTGAAGCACTCTATGGACGTAAATGTAGATCCCCCTTATGCTGGCTAGAGTTGAGGGAGAGAAGAATGCTTGGTCCGGATATAGTGGATCAAATTGCAGAACAAGTTATGGTAATTAGAAAACGATTGTTGACAGCTCAAAGCAGACAGAAAAGCTATGCAGATGTCAGAAGAAAGCCGTTGGAGTTTGAAGAAGGAGAACACGTATTCCTTAAGTTAACTCCAACTACGGGAGCCGGACGATCGATTAAAGTGAAGAAGTTGTATCCAAGATACATCGGACCATTCCAGATTCTCTTAAAGATAGGAGCAGTAGCCTACAAGTTGGCTCTTCCTCCGAATCTCAGCCAGATACATGATGTGTTCCATGTTTCCCAATTAAAGAAGTATGTTCCGGATCCATCTCATGTGATTGAGCAAGATGAGGTCGCACTGCGAGATGACTTGACCTATGAGGTTGGATCGGTACGAATTGCTGATAGAAAAGTCAAGCAGTTGCGGAATAAACAAATTCCTTTAGTTAAAGTGATCTGGAAAGGCTTGACTGTACAAGAAGCTACATGGGAAACAGAAGAAAAGATGAGAGAGAAGTATCCTGAATTTTTTCGATAGGATAGATGTAATGTAAATTTCGAGGACAAAATTTATTTTAAGGGGGAGAGAAATGTAATATCCTTAATTTTCTGTACTGATTTCTATGTACAGATTAAATGGAATATATGAGTTCTTTTTCAGGAAAAAGATGTGGTCCTTTATGTAAAGAAAATGATTAAATTGCAAAAGAAAGGAAATGAAAGGACTTAAAAGCAATTATGGAAAGTTTAAGGTTAGCAAAGAAAGGTAGACAAAAATGTGGGGTCTCAAAGTGTAATTTTAGCCAAATTTAAGGGACTTAATTGCAAAGAAGAAAAGTTCCCTGGGGCTAAAGTATAATTAAAGAAAAATAGGCCAGAAGTGGTTTTGACTGCCCGACAGCATTTCAGTCCCAGATTTCACCAGAAGATAGGGCAAGTGACGCTGGGTAATCCAGCTTAATACTGGAATTTTTGAAGACTCCAGATAGTAAAAAATGGACTGATCGTCCAAAAGTTATAAAAATTCCTACCGGATACCCTAGATTTCAGATATAAGTAAGAAATTACAGGATGATGCACCCTTATGGGTCAGATGTCAGGAAACTGACAGAATACCGATAGGAGGTCTGTAGAAAAAGTTATTCACAAATTAGCAAATCCAGACGGGAGTATGAGGCCTCCAAGGATCCGATAGGGAGATTTATCGGTATTCAAACTAAGACTAAATGAGGTCGGGTAACAACAGTCAGATGCTCGTTATGACCCAAATGGCTGCCCAGACACAGTAGGGAAGTGTATCTGACAGAAGGAGCCGGTGTCCGGATATGTGTTTAAATGGTGCATAATAGCTAAAATATTGGGTGAACCTGGACAGGGGAGGATTCCTCGTAATGCGTGCCATGAAGGTGTTGGACCCAGAAAGGCCCAAAAATGGCGTCATCAAAGGCCCAATAAGACACGTGGACTGATAGGTGGGCCAGTGTCCAGCAGAACCCCAGAAAAGTGCGAAATTACGAAAATGCCCCTGTGTTGTACTAAAGGGGTAGCAGGTGTATAAAGGGCATTTTGGTCATTCTGGACAGGCCTAGAGGCCAAGACTTATACAGATGAAGTTAATCAGAGTCAGTATATGCCCTGATAAAGTACAGAAAGGTGTAAAATGACGGTTTTACCCTTAGGGTTAAAATAGTGCAAGAAAGGGCACCCAGGGGTATTTTGGTAATTTGCCAAGGGATGTTTCTTGTGAATCTAGCCATCAGAGTACTTGAGCTTGATCAGGATCCAAGATAACATTCCCAGGGCCCAAAAACGTAGGCCCAGTGATATGTGGGAAAAAGTGGCATTAAAATACTATTTTAATGCTGTTTCAATAAAGTAAAGTTACTCGGTCGGCACGATAACCGAGGAGGTGATCAGATAAAGTCCTGGACTTATCTGGATAGCATTGGATGGCGTGACAGGTGCCAGTAAGATTCCACATGGTGCCAACACAGAGGAGAAAGAAAAAGTTAAGGACATGTGGCATAATCTTAGTCGGTGAGTCCAGTTTGTGGGAAATCGGACCGGACCGGTACTGGATTGGACTGGAACTGCTGTGTCAGCTGATGAGGTGTCCCAGGAGCTTGCAATTTCGCCATGTGACATATGAGGTGTCCCATGAGGTGGCCTGGAGGTGATGTCATGCATGATGTAGTAAAAGGAATAAAAGAAAATAGGAAATTCTGAAAAAACCAGGACCACAAGTTCATATGGCTTCAAAATTACAAGAATGCCATTGAAGGAAACTATAATTACCCCCCATGCCTCTCATTATCACGGCCAAGGAGCTTTTTAAGAGAGAGAAGGAAGTGCTTGGGACAGAAAGTAAGGAAGAGAAAGAAGAAAGGAAGTTCTGGTGAAGTTGGAAGCAGTAGAGAAATTCTAGAGTTCTGCTTTTGAGGTAGTAACTAATCCTAGCTTTTATGTAATGTCTTTGTGAATTGTTGTGCTATTGTTTGGTTGGATTGTTGTCTTATATGTTATGCTTGAAGCTCTATTACAATGCTATGATCATATGTTATTGAATATTGAAGCATGCAGCATACTTATCGGTACACAATCACAAGCAAGCACTGTCACACTGCATTACTTATATTGTTATGATTGTTGCTACCGAGATTCTTTTGAATCTCATTCCCATATATAACATTACAGGGGAAGTTCTGTCAAAATAAAATTTGGAAATTTTAAGAGACGCCGTTATGCTGCCGAAATTCTTGCAACAAAGCAGGGACAAAGAAAGGAACTGATACGTACTGTGTATGTAGGTGCTGTCTAAGGAGGCTGGAAGTGAGTGGACCTAGCAGGCTCATCCAGTTTTTCCTGGGTACTTACGTAGGATGGTAGTTCCTACGGGAATTATCGAATCGGTACAAGATCGGTTACTTTCTACAGAAGGAATGTAGCAGTTATGCTGCCGGATTTTAGACAACGAAAAATGTAATAGAAATATGAGGATGTTAATCATGCACTGGTGTATAATAGTTGAATATTTAATAATGATTGATATCTGGCATGTTTGACTGATATGTGATGTATATATGCACTAATATGTAAGGGTGGTTGCTGAAAAATGATTCTGTGAACAGTAATCCCTGTAGACCAATTGATGTTTGGTAAATCATTAAAAATAGTAAATGATTGAATAAATGTATGATATTTTTATGGTAAATAGTAGACATACTAAGATTTAATTTGATATATAGAATGCTTTATTTGGATGTATACACGAAAAGATATAAATTGTTAAAGTTGGGACCAGAATGCTGGATTCAGGAGAAAATCACTGGATGAACAGTAAAGTTGAAACATTGACCCACTTTGAATTTGTCAAGGAATGGTCAACCAATAATTTTTCCCTGAAATATAATTAAGTTATCTTCATGTAGCAATTTGAACCACTTTATTGCAATTTTTCTAGAATTAATTATGATCTTTCGAAGTTTGGTCACTCATCTGGAATTTATCACAGTGAACAGTACCCGATAAGAATAAAATTCCAGATTAAGAGTTTAGACTTCAATGACCCTGAAAGTGGTTCTAAGTGCTACTGAATGGTCCTTAAGATATATAAAAATAAGGATGTGACATAAACTGCCAGCTGGGCCTTTCTTTCAGTAGGACATTCTAAAATCTTAAAGATTTTCTCTAACTGGCTTACCCAATCCTCGGCTACTTGGGTGTCAAAAGTCCCTTCAAACATGGGCGAATTAAACTTATGGAATCGTTCCATCCATGTTTGAAGACTTTCCTGGTTATTGTTATTTCCTATAGACCCCTGCTGTCTATTCATTACAGTGTGCCAATGATCTAGCTGAGGTTCAGGTTCTATATTATTTTCTGGTACCACCTCCTTCTCAGGCTGTTGTAATCTTGCAACCGCAGCAGCAATAACAGAATCTCGTCTTGATCTTGGCTAGCCTGGGTTACCCGTATCTCATCCATTACTTGTTGTTGTTGTTCTAACCTATCTAGAATAATTTGCATAGGGTCTATCTGATTATTAGTACCCTTATCCTAGGGCTCTACCCCTTCTGGTCTAATCGTTCTTCTTGTATTAACCATGACTTCTACTTCTTTTTCTAGAATTGGGAAATACAGTCATATATATGCACAACAATATATGTACACATGTAAAATATTTAGGATAACCCATACCACATACCACACATCTTAACTATTTCAGAGCATCACTGAGCCAGAACCTTCTGTTCCGTGCCAGAATCTTATGCTCTGAACCAGAGCCCTTTCTAGTCTATGCCAGAACCTTCTGCTCTGATACCAAAATGAAACCTCCTTCCTTTCATACATCTTAGGGACTATTTGGTAGCATTTAGAACCACTTTTAAGGTCATTGAAGTCCAATTCCTCAATCTGGAGTTTTACTCTTATTGAGTCCTGTTCACTATGAAAATTCCAGATGAGTGACCTGACTTTGAAAAATCATAACTAATTCTAGAAAAATCGAAATAAAGTGGTTCCAATTGATACTTGAAGATAACTTAATTATATTTCAGGTAAAAATAACCTGTTGACCACTAATTGACCAAGTCAACTTTAGTAAACATTTCAACTTTACTGTTCATCCAACGTTTTTCTCCTGAATCCAGCATTCTGGTCCCAACTTTGATAATTTATATCTCCATGTGTAGACATCCAAATAAGACATTCTATATATCAAATTGAATATTGGTATGTATACTATTTACATTAAAAATATCATACATTTATTCATCCATTTACTATTTTTAATTATAGATCAAACATCATCAGGTTACCACGTGTTACTGTTCATAGTGGTAAATTCCAACACTCAACTTTGGATACATATGCATACATCCATCACATATCAGTCAAGTATGCCAAACAGTATTTATTATTAATTAATAAGTTGTTTTACATCTGGGCATGTACAAAAGTTCTCATATTTCTATTACAACTTTTCTTGCCTGAAATCCGGCAGCATAACCGCTATGCTTTATCTTTAGAAAGTAACTGATCTTGTACCGATTCGGTAATTCCCTTGAGAACTACCATTCTATGTAAGTGCCCAGGAAAGACTGGATGAATCGGCTAGATCCACTCACTTCCAGCCTCCTTAGACAGTACCTACGTACACAATACGTATCAGCTTCTTTCCTCACTATTGCCATATTGTCCTAATTTCGGCAGCATAACGGCGTCTCTTAAAATTCCCAGAATTTATTTTGACATAACCTCCCCTGTAATGGTTTACTTATTGGGATGAGATTCGGGGGAATCTCAGTAGCAACAATCATAACAATATATGTAATGCAGAGTGACAGTGCTTGCTTGTGATTGTGTACAGATAAGTATGCTGCGTGCTTCCATACTCAATAACATATGAACATAGCATTGTAGCAGAGCTTCAAGCATAACATATAAGACAACAATCCAACCAAACAATAGCACAACAAATCACAAAGCCATTACATAAAAGCTAGGATTAGATACTACCTCAAAAGCTTAGCAGAACTCTAGAATCTCTATCTTGCTTCCAGCTCCGCCAGAACTTCCTTTCTTTCTTTCTTCCTCTCACTTTCTCTCTCTAGCACTTCCTTCTCTCTCTTGAATGCTCTTGGCCATGGAGAATGAAGAGCAAGGGGGGTATTTATAGTTTTGGTGAATAGCATTTCCGTAATTTTGAAGCCTTTTAAACTTGTGGCCCTGGTTTTTCCCAAATTTCCTATTTTTCTTTATTCCCTTTACTGCTTCATTCATGACATCATCCCAAGAGATACCTCATGGGACACCTCATATGTCACATGGAGAAATTGCAAGCTCCTGGGACACCTCATCAGCTGACTCAACGTTTCCAGATAGTTCCAGAGTCTTGCACCGGAATACACGGCTGAGATCGTGCCACGTGTCCTTAACTTTTTCTTCCTCCTCTATGTTGGCACCATGTGGCATCTTGCTGGCACCTTTCACGCCATCCAATGCTATCCAGATAAGTCCAGGACTTATCTGATTACTTCCTTGGTTATCTGATTAGTTTAATGTCACTTTTCCTCACATAATTCATGGGCTACGTTTTGGGCTTTGGAATGTCATCTTGGAACTCTGATCAAACTCAAGTACTCTGATGGCTCAATTTCCAAGAAATAGCCCTTGGCAAATTACCAAAATACCCCTGGGTGCCCTTTCTTGCACTATCTTAATCCTAAGGGTAAAATTATCATTTTACACCTTTCTGTACCCTGTCAGGGCATATACTGACCTTGGTTAACCTTTCCTGTGTATGTCTTGGCTTCTGGGCCTGTCCAGAATGACCAAAATGCCCTTCATACATCTACTACCCTTTAGTACAACACAAGGGCATTTTCGTAATTTCGCACTTTTTTGGGGTTCTGCTAGACACTGGCCCACCTATCAGTCCAAGTGTCTTATTGGGCCTTTGATGGCACCATTATTGGGCCTTTCATGGTCCATTACCTTCATGGCACGCATTACGAGGAATTTTTCCCCGTCAATGTTATCGAGTATTCTAACTATTATACACCGTTTATACACATCTCCGGACACCGGGTCCTTTTACCAGATACACTGGCTTGCTGTGTTTAGGTATCCCTGTGAGTCATAACAGTCATCTGACTGAGGTCGTCCGAACTCATTCAGTCCCTTTTTAAATACCGATAAATTCCCTAATCGGATCCCCGGAGGCCTCACACTCCCGTCTGAATTTACTGATTTGCGAATAACTTTTCCTACGGACCTCCTATCAGTATTCTGTCAGTTTCCTGACATCCGCCCCATCAAGATGCATCATCCTGTAATTTCTCACTTATATCTGAGATCTAGGATATCCGGTAGGAATTTTTATAACTTTTGGACTATCAGATCAATTTTAGCTATCTGGAGTCTTGAAAAATTCTTGTATTAAGCTGGATTACCCAGCGTCACTTGCTCTCTCTACTGGTGAAATCTGGGATTGAAATGCTTTCGGGCAGTCCAAACCACTTTTGGCCTAATTTTCTTTAATTACAATTTAGCCCCAGAGAACTTTTCTTCTTTTCATTTAAGTCCCTTTTATTTGGCTAAAATTACACTTAAGGACCCCACCTTTTTGTCTACTTTTCCTTTTTAGCTTGACACTTTTTATATTTGCACTTAAGTCCTTTCATTTTCTTTCTTTTGCAATTTAACCCCTTTCCCTGCATAAATGGCCACTATATCCCTAGGGACTTTCACTATTTACATATAAGTCCTTGGACTTTCACTTATTTATAGTTTAGTCCCTAAAAACCCTCTGCATGTTACTGGGACTTCTGGTCAAAGGGATATATCTATTTCAGGCTACTTACTAAGTCTATGGCCTAAAAATTGGGATGTTACACTCTAAGCAGGGCATTGTAGCGGATTTCTGCAGCGGAAGCTGAGTATATAGCGGCATCTGATGCAGCTAGGAAGTCGTTTGGATCAGGAAGTTCATTACTGAACTAGGGATGATACCTACTATCTCAGATCCAATAACTTTGTTCTGTGACAATAGCGGTGCCATTGCACAGGCCAAAGAGCCTAGGTCACATCAAAGGACCAAGCATATACTCAGGCGATTTTATCTCATCAGAGAAATCAACGATAGAGGTGATATAAAAATATGCAAAGTAGCAGGAGAAGAAAATGTTGATGATCCTCTAACAAAGCCGCTTGTGCAGGCAAAGTACGAGCGTCATGTTAGGTCAATAGGAATGAGGCAAATTAATGATTATATCTAGTGCAGTGGGAGGATGTTGGAAATTATGCCCTAGGGGCCAATCATCGTATTATGAATATTGTTGATTTATGAATTTCTTAATTATGTTATCACATTATTTGCATGTTTACTATAATGACCATCCTTGGATAACTCATGATCTTATCCTAAATGTCCCTGGCCAGTCATCTATGCGAGAGCAGAGATGAAATAAGACTAGTATGACTTTGAAGATGTATCGAGATATAAATCAAAGTCATAGGCACATGTAAAAGTACAAGGTGTTGGACCGACCCGCTATGAGAGAGATGCATGGGTTAAGTCATAAGCTTCTCTCATATACAAACTATGTCACTATGCCCTTTGACCTGAGATCATCATGGATTCCTACATGACAAATGCTCAGATTTGACCTAGTCAAAAGTCACTTTTGACCGAGTGATCATAAAGACTATGCTCAGGCTTAGTGGTTTTTCATGCAGAGGAATGTGAATGGTCAAGATGGAATTTGTCCCTCATATTTGTAGAGAGATATTACTGGGCCCCTTAATGAGTGAGTCTGAGAAATGTATGGCCATACTATAATGAAAAAGTAGTTCCATTTCTATAGTCAGACTACTCAGGGATCGAGAAAGAATCGATCAGGAACAGGAGGATGACGTTCTCCATGCCTCATCCATGACCAAAATATCGTGTGACAAAAGGGATGTCATATGGTTGTATGAAAGGTTACATCGTTTATCGATCCTCATATGTTTTGGGTAGTCGTGATATCTTGCTAGAGATCGCTTATGAAACATCCTTCCTTATATCTCTCAGAGTACTCTTGCTATAGCACTCTCAACTGGATTATATCTCTCTTGTCGGAAATCCTGGCAGAAAATAACTGTACTGATTCGGTAATTCCCTATGAGAACTACCATTCTACATAAGTACCCACGAAAGACTGGATGAACCAGCTAGGTCCACTCACTTCCAGCCTCTTTAGACAGCACCTACGTACACAGTACTCTGTATAGTCTACCAGCACAACGGCATTTTCTAGTAAATATTTTTAAATATTAACCTTAAATCTTAACCTTAAATATACTCAATTGGAATTATCTTAGATCATTGGAATACCTCTTAAACTTAAAACCATGAATTTCCAAGAGTTAGGCTTTCGGTACTGTTCACTGTCACTGTTCACTAGGTAATTCCAGATTACAGCCTGAACTTTGGAAATTCATAATTAAATCTAGAAAAATCATATTGAGGTGATTCCAATTTCTAATGAAATATATTTCATTTAACTTTGAGAGAAAAATATGAAAATGAGGTTTCCTTGCCCAGATCAAATCAGATTATTCATTGAACTTTACTGTTCATTTGGTAAATCTGGAAGTTCCATTTTCTTTGCCCCATTGTCAAAAATTCATTTCTCCTTGTATACTTATCCAATTTAGTCTAATTACCTATGGATGTAAAGGTCAGAATTGAGTCTAATTATATGAAAACCGCGTTGGAACCTTACTGTATCGGATGACTTATTTTATCTTGATCCAGAGTTTAAGTCCAACTTTGAAAAATCATATGAATTTGAAAACTTAACCAAATTACGCGTTCTTTGTGTAAATTAAAGCTCTGGATCTTAGATATCTTCATGCCAAATTTCACGTGAAACCGAAATGGATAAGTCACTCAAACTATCGCTGGAAGGTCACTCCCTTAACTCCGATCCAGTGAGTATTTACCATGTACATACCAATATATCATCACATAAATTAAAGGCATGCTTTCCAAGTCATATACACATTGTTCATTCCCATTTACCTTCCTCCTTGTGAAGTTCCAGCACCTAGAGAAATATTTATTGATATGGAAGGAATGAGATTTCATGGAAATCTCAATAGCAAGTAATACAAACTATAAGGTTATGCATGTTTGATTAAATGCCTAACATGTTATCATGCAATGGGAGCTAATTTATGCTTATACATAAGCAAACTCTAACATGCATATTGTCATGACATATATTGCAAGGAGTGGCACATATTTATAGCACATCATCATCATCATAAACATCATCACACAATATTCCATGCTCAATGTAATACCCCAATTTTCAGGCCCAGAGACTCAGAAAGTGAGCCTGAAATAGATAGACTATCAGACTCCTTTGAACAGAAGTCCTAAAAACATACAGAGGGTTTTTAGGGACTAAACTGCAAATAAGTCAAAGATCAAGGACTTATAGGTAAATAGTGAAAGTCCCTAAAGATATAGTGGCTATTTATGCAAGGAAAGGGGTTAAATTACAAAAGAAAGAAAATGTAGGGACTTAGATGTAATTATGAAAAAGTTTAAGGCCAAAAAGAAAAGTAGACAAAAAGGTGGGGTCCTTAAGTGTAATTTTTGCCAAATAAAAAGGGATTTAATTATAAAGAAGAAAAGTTTCCTGGGGCTAAAGTATAATTAAAGAAAGTCAGGCCGGAAGTGGTTTCACTGCCCGACAGCATTTCAGTCTCAAATTCTACCAGAAGGTAGGGCAGGGGACGCCGGGTAACCCAGCCTAATACCGGAATTTTTGAAGACTCCAGATAGCCAGAAATGGACTGATCGTCCAAAACTTATAAAAATTCCTACCGGATATCCTAGATCTCAGATATAAGTGAGAAAATACAGGATGATGCGCCTTTATGGGGCGGATGTCAGGAAACTGACAGAATACCGATAGGAGGTCTATAAAAAGATTTATTCACAAAATAGCAAATACAGACGGGAGTGTGAGGCCTCCGGGGATCCGGGTAGGAGATTTATCAGTATTTTTAAAGGGGCTGAATGAGATCGGATGACCTCGGTCAGATGACCGTTATGACCCACAGGGATGCCTGAACATAGTAGGACACTGTATCTAGGAAAAAGAGCCGGTGTCCGGAAAGGTGTATAATCGGTAAATAATAATTAAAATATTTGGTGAACTGTGACAGAGGAAGATTCCTCGTAATGCGTGCTATATAATTAATGGACCCAGGAAGCCCAAAAAATGGCGCCATTAGAGTCCCAATAAGGCTCTTGGACTGATAGGTGGGCCAGTGTCCAGCAGAACCCCGGAAAAGTGTGAAATTACGAAAATGCCCCTGTGTTGTACAAAAAGGGCAGTAGATGAATGAAGGGCATTCTGGTCATTCTGGACAGTCCCAGAGGTCAAGACATGTCTAAATAAGGTTGACTAGAGCCAGTATAAGCTTTGACCAGGTCCAGAAAGGTGTGAAATGACGATTTTGCCCTTAGGGTTAAAATAGGACAAGATAGGGCACCAAGGGCATTTTGGTCATTTCGCAGGGGATCTGTAACTGAGTCTGGACCCAGTATTAAAAAGTTAATGATATAAGGGGTCTAGATACTAAATGTGAGGTCAGTAGACATAAAAAGGATGTTCAGAAACATCAGATTCAGAAAACGGCACGTTTTTCGAGGCGATGGACCAGGCCGGTACCGGATTGGACCGGAAAGCTTCCAGAACCTCCAAATTTCGTCACATGAAGCATATGGGTGGTGAGGTGTCCTATGAGGTGTCCAGGGTGATGC
Organism: Leucaena leucocephala; assembly: GCA_037074615.1. NCBI lineage: Eukaryota > Viridiplantae > Streptophyta > Magnoliopsida > Fabales > Fabaceae > Leucaena > Leucaena leucocephala. The sequence continues at coordinate 10,866,227 of CM073549.1, forward strand.
AGTAAAAGGAAATTAAAGAAAATAGGAAATTCCAGGAAAAACTAGGACCACAGGATCATAAGTCTTCCTAATTACAAGATTGCCATTGCTCAACACTATAAATACCCCTAGCTCTTCATTTTCACGCCAAGAAGCATTCTTAGAGGTAGAAAGAAGTTCTTGAGAGAGAAGGTGTGAGGAAGAAAGAAGTAAGGAAGTTCTGGTGAAGTTGGAAGTAGTAGGGAAGTTCTGAAGCTCTGCTTTTGAGGTAGTAACTAATCCTAGCTCTTATGTAATGTCTTTGTGATGTGTTGTTTTGTTTGGTTGGATTGTTGTCTTATATGTTATGCTTGAAGCTCTATTCCAATGCTATGATCATATGTTATTGAATATGGAAGCATGCAGCATACTTATCTGTACACAATCACAAGCAAGCACCGTCACTCTGCATTACATATATTGTTATGATTGTTGCTACTGGGATTCTTTTGAATCTCATTTCCATACATAACATTACAGGGGAGGTTCTGTCAAAATGAAATTTGGAAATTTTAAGAGACGCCGTTATGCTGCCGAAATTCCGGTAAGAAAGCAGGAACAGGGAAAGGAACTGATACGTACTGTGTACGTAGTGCTGTCTAAGGAGGCTGGAAGTGAGTGGACCCAGCAGGTTCATCCAGTCTTTCCTGGGTACTACGTAGAATGGTAGTTCTCATGAGGGAATTACCGAATCGGTACAACATCGGTTACTTTCTAAAGAAGAATTGTAGCAGTTATGCTGCCGGATTTTAGACAGTGAAAAGATGTAATAGAAATTTGAGGGGATTGATCATACACTGATATACAATAGTTGATTATCTAATAATAATTGTTATCTGGCATGTATGACTAATATGTGATGGTTGTATGCATGTGTATGTGAAGATTGAATGCTGAAAATAGGTTCAGTGAACAGTAACTCGTGAGGACCTATGCATGTTTGATAAATCATTAAAAATAGTAAATGATTGAATTAATGCACTAAATTTTTATGGTAAAAATTAGATATACTAAGATTTAATTTGATATATAGAATTCCCCATTTGGATGTCTGTACGAAAGGATATAAATTGCCAAAGATGGAACCAGAATGCTGGATTCAGGAGAAAATCACTGGATGAACAGTAACTTTGAAACGTTTACCCACGATGAATTGGTCAAGTAATGGTCAACCAATGATTTTTCCCTGAAATATAATTGAGTTAGCTTCATGTATCACTTTGAACCACTTCGTTTTGAGTTTTCTAGAATTAGTTATGATTTTTCAAAGTCAAGTCGCTCATCTGGAATTTGCCACAGTGAACAGTACCGAAAGAGTAGAATTCCAGATTGATAGTTTGGACTTCTATAACCCTGAAAGTGGTTCCAAATGCTACTGAATGGTTCCTAAGATGTATGAAAATAAGGATGTGACACTCAACCAAACCTTCATGCATAACAAGTAAGCAAATCAATCAAAGCACATAAGTTTATAGCCAGGTATTCTTGCTACCTCTTATGGATCCTTGTCCTTCCCTGCTTTAAGTTATCTTTCCTTGCCACAAATGTCAAAACCTAGGCATTACAAGACAATTACCAAATTACAACTCCATTCCAAACAAATTCCAAGTCTAGGCTTCAATATGCTCCTTTCTTTCTCTACTTTGTGCATATGTTTATATCTTTCTAAACTAAACTCTCATGGTTCATTTCAACCTAATTTTTCATTTAGAATCTAATTATGTATTCAAATATTCTAGAATCCAATTGCTTCCCAAAGTTCTGTACATAAACCGAAAAGTGGCTCCCTTTTTCCAAAAATTCCCATTTTGGTTCCAATGCTTCCAATACTTATTTTCCTACTATAACCCCACACAAACTTCCATTCTAAACCCATTGGAAGCATCAAAACCATGAAATTCCAACATATGAACAGTTATTTTGTACTATACAGAATAGAACACCTTCATGGATTCACAAGCACACATGGATTCCTAAGCCATTATCATGTGATTCAAGCTTGTTTAAGCTTGTGCAAACTATTTAGAATATAAACACATGTTCCTATCACCTATCCGCAGAAATTTCAGCAGCATTTCCCCAAGATTCAAGCCTCAAAACCAACTTAAACTCAAGAAGAAGTCATAAGAACAAAGTCTAGAAGCAAAGGAGCAACTTACCTTACTAGCTTCTTCAAGATCCTTGCTTCTTCCTTGCTTGAGAAAATATTTTGCTAGAGATTCCCTACACTTTCTCCTCCACGGTTTTGTCTTAGAATGAAGGGGTATTTATAGCAAAATCTTGGGAAAATTGAAGGCCAAGATCACCTTAGGAACTATTTGATCTAATGGTTAAAGGTTTGATCTTGGAATGTCTTTTCTCTTTTCACTCATGACATCACTTGGGACACCTAAGCCTCCTCTTTGGCACCATTTGTGAAGTCCTTATGGGTCCCACCATGTGCAAACCCTAATTTTTACTTTATTCTCTTTTTTTCTTTTCAAAAATCCATAAATTATTCATTATTGGACTTGGTGAAACATCCTTACTTTCATACGTCTTAGGGACCATTTCGTAGCATTTAGAACCACTTACAAGGTCATTGAAGTCTAATTTCTCAATCTGGAGTTTTACTCTTATCGAGTACTGTTCACTGTTCAAATTCCATATGAGTGACCTCACTTCAAAAAATCATAACTAATTCCAAAAATATCGAAATGAAGTGTTTCAAATTTCTAATTGAAGCTAACTCAATTATATTTCAAGGAAAAATAACTCGTTGGCAATTCATTGACCAAGTCAATGTCAGTCAACGTTAAAACATTAGTGTTCATCCAACGTTTTTCTCTTGAATCCAGCATTCTGGTCCCAACTTTGATAATTTATATCTCATTGTGTAGACATCCAAATGAGACGTTTTATATATAAAATTAAATCTTGGTATGTCTACTATTTACCATAAAAATTTCATAGATTTATTCATCCATTTACTATTTTTAATCATTTATCAAACATGACTAGATCACCACATGTTACTGTTCATATTGGTAAATTTCAGCATTTCTACTTTGCATACATAAGCATATATCCATCATACATCAGTCAAACATGCCAAACAATATCTTTATTAAATAATAAGTTATTATACATCAGGACATGTATGAAATCCTCATATTTCTATTACATCTTTTCCTGCCTGAAATCCGGCAGCATAACCGCTACGCTTCATCTTCAGAAAGTAACTGATCTTGTACCGATTCGGTAATTCCCGTGAGAACTACCATTCTACGTAAGTACCTAGGAAAGACTGGATGAACCGGCTAGGTCCACTCACTTCCAGCCTCCTTAGACAGTACCTACGTACACAGTACGTATCAGCTCCTTTCTTTACTATTGCCATATTGTCCTAATTTCGGCAGCATAACGGCGTCTCTTAAAATTCCCAGAATTTATTTTGACATAACCTCCCCTGTAATGGTTTACTTATTGGGATGAGATTCGGGGGAATCTCAGTAGCAACAATCATAACATATATGTAATGCAGAGTGACAGTGCTTGCTTGTGATTGTGTATAGATAAGTATGCCGCATGCTTCCATGCTTAATAACATATGATCATAGCATTATAGCAAAGCTTCAGACATAACATATAAGACAACAATCCAACCAAACAATAGCACAACAAATCACCAAGCCATTACATAAAAGCTAGGATTAGTTACTACCTCAAGAGCTTAGCAGAGCTCTACTATCTCTTTACTGCTTCCAGCTCCGCCAGAACTTCCTTTCTTTCTTTCTTCCTCTCACTTTCTCTCTCTAGCACTTCCTCCTCTCTCTTATTCTTGCTTGGCCGTGCATAATGAAGAGCAAGGGGGGGTATTTATAGTTTTGGTCAATGGCATTTCCGTAATTTTGAAGCCATCTGATCCTGTGGTCCTGGTTTTTCCGGAATTTCCTATTTTTCTTTATTCCTTTTACTACATCATGCATGACATCATCTCCATGCCATCTCATGGGACACCTCATATGTCACATGGCGAAATTGAAGTCTTCTTGGACACCTCAGCAGCTGACTCAGCAGTTCCAGTACAATCCAGTACCGGTCCGGTCCGAATTCCCACAAACTAGACTCACCGGCTAAGATTGTGCCATGTGTCCTCAACTTTTTCTTCCTCCTCTGTATTGGCGCCATGTGGCATCTTACTAGCACCTGTCACGCCTTCCAATGCTATCCAGATAAGTCCAGGACTTTATCTGATCACCTCCTCGGTTATCGTGCCGACCGAGTAACTTTACTTTATTGAAATAGCATTAAAATAGTATTTTAATGCCACTTTTTCCCACATACTTCATGGGCTACGTTTTTGGGCCTTGGAATATTATCTTGGGTCTCCGATCAGGATCAAGAACTCTGATGGCTCGATTCCCAAGAAACAGCCCTTGGCAAATTACCAAAATACCCCTGAGTGCCCTTTCTTGCGCTATCTTTGCCCTAAGGGTAAAATCGTCATTTTACACCCTTCTCCGAATAACTTTTTCTACAGGCCTCCTATCTTCCGAATAACTTTTTCTACAGGCCTCCTATCGGTATTCTGTCAGTTTCCCGACATCCGTCCCATAAGGACGTATCATCCTGTATTTTCTCACCTAGATCTGAATTCTAGGATATCCGGTATGAATTTTGATAACTTTTGGACGATCAGTCCATTTCTGGCTATCTGGAGTCTTCAAAAATTCCTGTATTAAGCCAGATTACCGAGCGTCACTTGCTCTCTCTACCGGTGAAATCTGGGACTGAAATGCTTTCGGACAGTCCAAACCACTTCCGGCCTGACTTTCTTTAATTACAATTTAGCCCCAAGGAACTTTTCTTCTTTTCATTTAAGTCCCTTTTTATTTGGCTAAAATTACACTTAAGGACCCCACATTTTTGTCTACTTTCTTTTTTGGCCTTGAAACCTTCCATAATTGCACTTAAGTCCTTTCATTTCCTTTACTAGGTCTAGGGGCATTATTGTCTTTTCATATTTTACCAGAGTATTCTCTGGCCCTGGTCAACTATCCAGATACCCCTTCTTGACTGTCTAACCTTAGCCAAATGACCAAAATACCCTTTACTCATTCTTCCGTTATTCTATAACATAAGGGCATTTTCGTCATTTTGCACATTTTCCCGGACACCGGCCCCTCTTACCACTGAACTGATATTATGGGCCTGGGCCTTTCCTGGTGTCACTACGGGCCTTAGACAACATTGTATGGCCTCTGGCCATAGTCCGATCATCTCTATTCGGACTACCTTTCCTTTACCGATTATAACTGTAAATTCCCATCTTCAGGAATTTTTACAGAAAAATCGGGACCTCAAATCAAAATTTTGTGTCGCGTCATTCAATCCGGAATCCTTATCTCTATCTCCCGGTATTTTCAGATATTTTATCCGGACCGGGCTATTTTTGCCTGAAAGTACACTCCCGCGCACACTTTTCAAAAATGACCATTCTACCCTTGGTCACATTTTTAATTCTTTCATACACATAGAGACCTCATATGCATATTTCACAGTTCAGTGAAATGATCATCATAATTTTCTCTATTTTCTGGCAAAATATGGTACTCATCGGCTACCAGCCCGATCTTTCCCATAATTACGATTATGCCCTTCATTTCTCTTTCTGGCATCTCTAGGCCTAAAAATTAGGGTGTAGATAACTTTTAGGACTTATTGGGCTGTCCTAGGACGAAATGTTGGGCCTCTTTTAGGTCCAATAGCTAATTGGCACAAATCCCAATGTACTTTCCTTATACCGATATCCTTAAATTACCCTGATCTTAGAATAAATTCTAAACACCTCTTTTAATTGTTATAATATTTTTAGAAATTCATTCTAATATAAAATGAATTCTCTACAAAGTTTCATAATTTTCTGAGACCCAGAAGTCTTGATAAAAATTACATACATTTCCTTTAACCCTTTTTGGGTGTCCTTTTTCACTGTAAATTCCATAATTAATTCTACAGGACTCCTTTTTGACTTATGTCAACTCTATAAATTCTCATATTAATTATAATAATTTACTATCAAATTTCATCTGATATCCATCCATTTTGAGATTACCAAAATACCCTTGGTGCCCTTTCTTTCACTATATTGATCCTAAGGGCAAAATTGTCATTTCACACCTCTTTGTACCTTATCAGAGCATATACTAGCTCTGAATAATCCTTTCTGTACCTGCCTTGGCATTTTAGCCTCTCTAAAATGACCAAAATGCCCTCCATTCACTTCTGATTTCTCAGAGTATCATAGGGGCATTTTCGTAATTTGTACTTTGGCTCTTACACTTTCTTCCTCTTCCAATTAATCCCTTTCTTTACATAAATATGGCCACATCTTTTTTTGAAAAAAAATCTCATATATTTTATTCAATCTGTACATACAACTTAGTACAGAAATTAGGGATGTTACATTTCTCTCCCCCTTAAAATAAATTTTGTCCCCGAAATTTACAACATATACACTCTACCGAAATAAATCAGGGTACATCTCCCTCATCTTTTCTTCTGTTTCCTAGGTAGCTTCATTCTCTATTAAGCCTTTCCAGATCACTTTGACTATAGGAATCTGCTTATTACGCAGTTGCTTGACCTTTCGATCAACTATTTGTACTGGTCCAACTTCATAGGTCAGGTCACTTGCAGCGCAACTTCATCTTGTTCAATTACATGCGTTGGATCTGGAACATACTTCTTTAGCTGGGAAACATAGAATACATCATGTATCTGGCTCAGATTTGGAGGAAGTGCTAACTTGTAGGCCACTGATCCTATCCTTGAGAGAATCTGAAATGGTCCGATGTATCTAGGATGCAACTTCTTCACCTTGATTGATCGTCCGGCTCCCATAGTTGGAGTTAACTTAAGAAATACATGCTCGCCTTCTTCAAACTCCAACGGCTTTTGTCTGACATCTGTATAACTCTTCTGTTGACTTTGAGCCGTTATCATCCATTTTTTGATCATTGCAATCTGCTCAGCAGTCTGATCCATAATATCAGGACCATATATTCTTCTCTCACTTAACTCAAGCCAGCATAAGGGAGATCTATACTTTCATCCATAAAGAGCTTCGAATGGGGCCATCTGAATACTAGCTTGATAGCTATTATTATATGCAAATTCTATCAATGGTAGATGAGTATCCCAACTGCCTTTAAAATCCAAGACACATGCTCTCAACATATCTTCTAGTGTCTAGATTATTCTCTCATACTGACCATCGGTTTGAGGATGATAAGCTGTGCTAAATCTGAGAGTAGTACCCATTTCTTGCTGCAAAGCCCTCCATAAATTTGACGTGAATCGAGGGTCTCTGTCACACACAATACTGCTTGGGATTCCATGCAGTCTAACAATTTCCTTTATGTACAATTTTGCCAACTTCTCTAGAGAATCCCTCTTATTTATTGCCAGGAAATAAGCTGACTTTGTCAACCGATCAATCACCACCCATGTTGCATCATACTTAGTTGGGGTCATGGGTAGTCCTTCTACAAAGTCCATGGCAACACTGTCCCACTTCCATTCAGGAACATCTAGAGGTTGCAATGTTCCTGCTGGCTTCTGAAGCTCAATCTTCACTTTCTGACATGTTAAGCACTTTGACACATAAGCCAACACATCTTTCTTTAGTCCAGGCCACCGAAATAATCTTTTAACATCATGGTACATCTTGGTCATACCTGGATGCACTGTATATCAGCTTTTGTGTGCTTCATCCAGAATTTTCTCCCTTAGTCCCCTAGCATTAGGGATATAGGGTCTTCCTCTAAACTGCAATAATCCATCTGAGGAAATCTCAAAATTCTTAGTCTGCCCTCTCTCCAGCTTGTTCTTAGGCCTCTTTAATCTCATCTTCTATACAAGCTTTGACATGCACTCCCCGTAGGAACTTTTTGTCACTTGCATCTGATACAAAGGGCTCCAATCTCGCATATCCTCAATCAACTTTAATTCTTTGATCATCAAATATGCTACTTGCACCACCTTTCTGCTCAGAGCATCGGCCACTACATTGGCTTTTCCTGGATGGTATTTAATTTGGAAATCGTAATCCTTTAACAATTCTATCCATCGTCGTTGTCTCATATTCAGCTCTTTCTGATCCTGCAAATACTTCATACTTTTATGATCACAGTACAATTCAATTGTAGCTCCATATAAATAATGCCTCCATATCTTCAGAGCATAAACCACTGCTGTAAGCTCCAGATCATGAGTGGGATAATTCTGTTCATGTGGCTTTAACTGCCGAGAGGCGTAGGCTACTACTCTACCTTGCTGCATCATTGCACATCCCAACCCTTGTTTACTAGCATCAGTGTAGACTACATAAGTCTGAGTTGGGTCTGGATTAATTTCTGCTTTAACTCTTGAAAACTAGCCTCGCACTTCTCGTCCCACTTAAACTGTTGATTCTTTCTGGTAAGCTTGGTTAGTGGCAAGGAAATTCGAGAAAAGTCCTGGATGAATCTTTTGTAGTACCCTGCTAAGCCCAAGAAACTTCTGATCTCTGTCACTGTCTTTGGCTGCGCCCATCTTAAAACAGCTTCAACTTTGCTAGGATCCACAGCTACCCCGTCTTGGGATATGACGTGACCAAGAAATTTGACTTCTGAAAGCCAAAACTCACACTTACTAAGCTTAGCGTAGAGCTGCCTCTCTTTAAGGCTAGCAAGAACAATTCTCAAATGCCTTTCATACTCCTCAGCAGACTTGGAGTAAACCAGAATATCATCTATGAAGACCACCACAAGATGATCTAAATAAGGCCTAAAGATCCGGTTCATATAATCCATGAAAATTGTAGTCAGACCAAAAGGCATAACCAAAAACTCAAAATGCCCATAACGTGTTCTGAAAGCAGTCTTTGAAATGTCATCTGACTTAATTCTCAACTGATGATAGCCAGATCGTAAATCAATCTTAGAGAATAGACTCGCTCCAGCCAATTGATCTAGCAAGTCGTCAATTCTGGGGAGAGGGTACTTGTTCTTAATCGTGATCTTGTTCAGCTCTCTGTAGTCAATACACAGTCTTAAGCTACCATCTTTCTTTTTAACAAATAGCACTGGAGCACCCCTGGGAGAAACACTAGGTCGTATGAAACCCTTCTCTAAAAGCTCCTCAATCTGCTTCTTCAACTCACTCATTTCATTAGGAGCCATCCGATATGGGGCTTTGGATACTGGTCCCGCTCCATGAAACATCCTTACTTTCATATGTCTTAGGGACCATTTGGTAGCATTTAGAACCACTTTCAAGGTCACTGAAGTCCAATTCCCCAATCTGGAGTTTTACTCTTATCGAGTACTGTTCACTTTGAAAATTCCAGATGAGTGACCTGACTTCGAAAAATCATAACTAATTCTAGAAAAGTCGAAATGAAGTGGTTCCAATTGCTAAATGAAGATAACTCAATCATATTTCAGGGAAAAATAACTCGTTGACCATTCATTGACCAAGTCAACGTCAGTCAACGTGTCAACTTTACTGTTCATCCCACGTTTTTCTCCCTGAATCCAGCATTCTGGTCCCAACTTTGATAATTTATATCTTCTTGTGTAGACATCCAAATGATACATTTTATATATCAAATTAAAGCTTGGTATGTCTACTATCTATCATAAAACTTTCATATGTTTATTCATCCATTTACTATTTTTAATCATTTATCAAACATGACCTTGTCACCACGTATTACTGTTCATAGCGTTAATTTTCATTACATACATAGGCATACATCCATCATATATCAGTCAAACATGCTAAATAACAATTATTATTAATTAATAAGTTGTTTTACATCCAGTCATGTACATAAATTCTCATATCTCTATTACATCTTTTCCTGCCTGAAATCCGGCAGCATAACCGCTACGTTTCATCTGTACAAAGAACTGAACCGTACTGATTCGGTAATCCCCTCATGAGAACTACCATTCTACGTAGTACCCAGGAAAGACTAGATGAACCGGCTAGGTCCACTCACTTCTAGCCTCCTTAGACAGCACTACGTACACAGTACTTATCATATACTGATGTTCAGTCTTTACTTCGGCAGCATAACGGCGTCTCTTAAAATTCCCAGAATTCATTTTGACATAACCTCCCCTGTAATGGTTTACTTATTGGGATGAGATTCGGGGGAATCTCAGTAGCAACAATCATAACAATATATGTAATGCAGAGTGACAGTGCTTTCTTGTGATTGTGTACAGATAAGTATGCTGCGTGCTTCCATGCTTAATAACATATGATCATAGCATTACAGCAGAGCTTCAGACATAACATATAAGACAACAATCCAACCAAACAATAGCACAATAAATCACAAAGCCATTACATAAAAGCTAGGATTAGTTACTACCTGGCTAGCTTAGCAGAACTCCACTATCCTTATTCTGCTTCCAGCTCCGCCAGAACTTCCTTACTTCCTTTTCTCCTTTCTCTCTTCCTTTCCTTCTCCTTCTCTCTCTTCTTTCTCTCCCTTACCCAAGCTATGCGTGAATGAAAATGGAATGGAGGGGGGTATTTATAATTGCCTTCAATGGCAATTCTGCAGTTTATATGAACTTTGATCCTGCGGTCCTGGTTTTTCCTGGATTTTCCTATTTTCCGAATAACTTTTTCTACAGGCCTCCTATCGGTATTCTGTCAGTTTCCCGACATCCGTCCCATAAGGACGTATCATCCTGTATTTTCTCACCTAGATCTGAATTCTAGGATATCCGGTATGAATTTTGATAACTTTTGGACGATCAGTCCATTTCTGGCTATCTGGAGTCTTCAAAAATTCTTGTATTAAGCCAGATTACCGAGCGTCACTTGCTCTCTCTACCGGTGAAATCTGGGACTGAAATACTTTCGGACAGTCCAAACCACTTCCGGCCTGACTTTCTTTAATTACAATTTAGCCCCAAGGAACTTTTCTTCTTTTCATTTAAGTCCCTTTTTATTTGGCTAAAATTACACTTAAGGACCCCACATTTTTGTCTACTTTCTTTTTTGGCCTTGAAACCTTCCATAATTGCACTTAAGTCCTTTCATTTCCTTTACTAGGTCTAGGGGCATTATTGTCTTTTCATATTTTACCAGAGTATTCTCTGGCCCTGGTCAACTATCCAGATACCCCTTCTTGACTGTCTAACCTTAGCCAAATGACCAAAATACCCTTTACTCATTCTTCCGTTATTCTATAACATAAGGGCATTTTCGTCATTTTGCACATTTTCCCGGACACCGGCCCCTCTTACCACTGAACTGATATTATGGGCCTGGGCCTTCCCTGGTGTCACTACGGGCCTTAGACAACATTGTATGGCCTCTGGCCATAGTCCGATCATCTCTATTCGGACTGCCTTTCCTTTACCGATTATAACTGTAAATTCCCATCTTCAGGAATTTTTACAGAAAAATTGGGACCTCAAATCAAAATTCTGTGACTCCTCATTCAATCAGGAATCCTTTTCTCTATCTCCCGGTATTTTTAGATATTTTATCCGGACCGGGCTGTTTTGGCCTGAAAAAGCACTCACGCGCACACTTTTCCAAAATGACCATTTTACCCCTGGTCACATTTCTAATTCTTTCATACACATAGAGACCTCATATGCACATTTCACAGTTCAGTGAAATGATCAGCATAATTTTCTCTATTTTCTGGAAAAATATGGTACTCATCGGCTACTAGTCCGATCTTTCCCATAATTATGATTATGCCCTTGAATTCTCTTCCTGGCATCTCTAGGCCTAAAAATTAGGGTGTTACACTCCAGGCATAATGTCGATTGTAAACTCCACTTTTCGCTCAGGAGGAAATCCTTGAATTTCCTTTGGAAAGACTTCAGGAAATTCATTAACTACTGCAATCGTCTCAATTCCTTCTTCCACTTCTGCTTGAACAGAGAGAAAAGTCATGTATCCTTGACATCCTTTCCGCAAGCATTTATCTGCTTATGCCTCCGTTATGAAATTCAGTCGTACTTCTGGACTCCGATTTGCTACCGTCGAACCAAGAACTAACATCTTATTTTTGCAGTCTAGCATTACATTATTGGAGGATAACCAATTTAAACCAAGTATAACCTCAATCTCTTGGAAAGGCATGCATATTAGGTCTAGGGTTGTATAACAGTGCTCATACCGCATAATAATATTCAAACAAGCATCGGAGGTAACTACCCTAGCACTTGTGGGAGTTGTCACATATATGTCATAATGCAATTTACTAACCACCAGGCCTAGACGTCTAGCACAATCATAGCAAATAAAAGAATGACTTACACCAGAATCAAACAAAGCAATCACTGAGTGATCATTAATATAGATTGTTCCTTGAATCATCTCAGGTAATTTCTATGCATCTTCTCTGGAAAGTGCAAACACGCGTCCTTGCGTTCGCGGCCTTTGACTAGCTGCTGCCTGAGGACATTCCCGAGAAAAATGTCTTGGCTTTCCACAAGTATAGCAGATATTTTAGCCCACCAGACAAGGCCTAACCCCATGATTTTCCCATATTTATTGTACACTCGGCCTCTTGTGTCTCTGTTACTCGACCCTCCTCGGTAATTTCCTCTGCCAGGTCTCCTATTCTGCCATGGTTACTTCCTTTTTCTATAGTTGCTACTTCTTGCAGCATATTGGCTTCGACCGGCCCTCTTAGAAATTGTCTGTTCCTTGCTTACAGGCCTAGACAGCATCCTGTGATTCATACTACCCTCCATAATACGACAAGCCTCCACAGCCTTATTGAACTGATTGTACTGTTGAGGAGTCAGCTTCTCCTTCAACATAGTATTCAATCCTCTGATAATCCATTCTGTCATCCAGCGCTCATCATCAACTTGGCACAGGTAAGTAGAATATTGAGATAGACGGATGAATTTGGCTAGGTACTCATCAAATAATTCTCTCTCTCCTTGTCTCAGCACAAGGAATTCTGCTTCTCTTTTGTCCCTCACAGACTGAGGAAAATACTTTGCATAGAATTGTTCAAGAAACACTTCCCAAGTGACTGGAATGTTTCTTGCTTGCATGAGTAGTTCTGTATTTTTCCACCACCTATCAGCATCCTTCTCGAGCTGGTAGATGGCCATCTGAGCCTTCGTCTCAGTCAGGTAATCAAGAATTTTAAAAATCTTTTCCAATCTACTGATCCAATCCTCCACTGCCTGAACATCAAATGTTCCTTCAAATACAGGAGGATTATGCTGGCAGAACCTGACCATCCACAGCTGGATGCAAACCACATCATCTCTCTGCTCAGCCCTTCTCTGCGGCTGTACTGGTTGTTGCTGTACTCTTTCAGGTTCTCTATTGATTGTCCCGAAAGGCTCTGGATGCCTCATGTTGTTTACTGCTTCCGCTACTGCTGCTGCAATTGCAACATCTCTTTCCTGCTCACTTCGTGCTTGTATCGCACGCATCTCTTCAATCATTTTCTGTTGTTGCTCCAGCCTCTCTAAGATTGGCTGATTAATATTCCTGGTGTTCTCTGGTTCCTCTGTCATAACGGTTCTTCTTGTTCGAACCATTTTGCTTTACTGTCTAGTAGAAAATCTAACAAAAGAGGAATACGATAAACAACTTAATTTACATTCCATTCAAAATATATCATATACATACAGTCATTAAATGTCATACATATAGTGCCATACTGGTCTTTATACATAACATAACTACATGGAGAACATCATTATTTCTAAACATACCCTAGTCCTTCTTAAACTTGATTATAATAAATTCTTCAATCAGATAAATCCAATCGGGTATGTCTTCATAAGGATCTTCTTCAAATTATTTATCTAATCCCGTTCTCCAAGTAGGGGTGGTTGGCAGAATTTTATCCATAATAACTGTCCAATCATCCAGTGTCAATGTATCTGGTTGGAAGGCGTGATAGGCATTTCTTACTCTGATAATAAAATCCTAATAAACTGTATGGTCCTGATCCCTGCTCTTATCTAAAAGTCCTCTAAGACTGTACAGCTGCTGGGCTAACTCCACAGCTCTCTCAAAGTGCTCTCCACTCAGATGCCCTGCTGGTGATAGCTCTATAACTAGATTTCCCAGATATAACTCTACCATGGTTAGTCTGGGTCTACTAGGACCTGGGATATTTATCTGATCAGGCACTCTGCTAGGTCCTGGGACATCTGGGTCGACTGACTATCTCAGAGTATATCCCATTGTACCTCTAACTTGGGAACACTGATCATCAAACTGTTCTAATTGGGTTCCCTGATTGGTCTCCATATCTGTATCTGCTACAGCTGCGTATACTGTAGTTACAGGCATAGCTAGAATAGGTTCTTCTTGTGTCCCTTATGGTATCCTGGTCAGAATATTAGACCCTACTGCGAAACTAACCTCTTTAGCATCACTAATCATAGGAGGGGTCCACATATCAGAATCACTGTCCAGTATCTCTTCCTCCTCCTTTGATCCATAACTATCCAAGTCATAGACATCTGGTCTAGGGTCTCCTTGGTTTACAATGATTTTTGATCTGGTTCTACCTCTAGCCATCCTGCAAATATTAACTTAATGTTATTTATGACAGCTTTAATAATGGGTATCTATCTATAAATTATTTATTCAGAGCATTTCCTAATCCAGAATCCTATGCTCTGATACCAAAATGAAACATCCTTCCTTATATCTCTCAGAGTACTCTTGCTATAGCACTCTCAACTGGATTATATCTCTCTTGCCAGAAATCCTGACAAAAAATAACTGTACTGATTCGGTAATTCCCCATGAGAACTACCATTCTACGTAAATACTCAGGAAAGACTGGATGAACTGCTAGGTCCACTCACTTCCAGCCTCCTTAGACAGCACCTACGTACACAGTACTCTGTATAGTCTACCAGCACAACAGCATTTTCTAGTAAATATCCTTAAATCTTGACCTTAAATCTTAACCTTACATATACTCAATTGGAATTATCTTAGATCATTGGAATACCTCTTAACCTTAAAAATATAAATTTCCGAGAGTTAGGCTTTCGGTACTGTTCACTGGGTAATTCCAGATTATAGTCTGAACTTTGGAAATTTATAATTAAATCTAGAAAAGTCATATTGAGGTGATTCCAATTTATAATGAAATCTATTTCATTTAACTTTGAGAGAAAAATATGAAAATGAGGTTTCCTTGCCCATATCAAATCAGTTTATTCGTGGAACTTTACTATTCATTTGGTAAATCTAGAGGTTCCAGTTTCTTTACCCTATTTTCAAAAATTAATTTCTCCTTGTATACATATCCAATTGAGTATAATTACCTATGGATGTAAATATCAGAATGTTTACTTTAAGCACACCAAAAATCACGGAAAAACTCATTCATTTGCTATATGAAAACTGCGTAGGAACCTTACTGTATCGGATGACTTGTTTTATCTTGATCCAGAGTTTAAGTCCAATTTTGAAAAAGCATATCAATTTGAAAACTTAACCAAATTACTCGTTCTTCATGTAAAAGTAAAGCTCTGGATCTTAGCTATCTTCATGCCAAATTTCACGTGAAACCAAAATGGATAAGTCACTCAAACTATCGCTGGAAAGTCACTCCCTCAACTCCGATCCAGTGAGTATTTACCATGTCCATACCAATATATCATCACATAAATTAAAGGCATGCTTTCCAAGTCATATACACATTGTTAATTCCCATTTACCTTCCTCCTTGTGAAGTTTCAGCATCTAGAGCAATATTTATTGATATGGAAGGAATGAGATTTCATGGAAATCTCAATAGCAAGTAATACAAACTATAAGGTTATGCATGTTTGATTAAATGCCTAGCATGTTATCATGCAATGGGAGCTAATTTATGCTTATACATAAGCAAACTCTAACATGCATATTGTCATGACATATATTGCAAGGAGAGGCACATATTCATAGCACATCATCATCATCATAAACATCATCACACAATATTCCATGCTTAACCAAACCTTCATGCATAACAAGTAAGCAAATCAATCAAAGCACATAAGTTTATAGTCAGGTATTCTTGCTACCTCTTATGGATCCTTGTCCTTCCCTTCTTGAAGTGATCTTTCCTTACCACAAATGTCAAAACCTAGACATTACAAGACAATTATCAAATTACAACTCCATTCAAAACAAATTCCAAGTCCAGGCTTCAATATGCCTCTTTCTTTCTCTACTTTGTGACATATGTTTATATCTTTCTAAACTAAACTCTCATGGTTCATTTCCACATAATTTTTCATATAGAATCTAAATATGTATTCAAAAATTCCAGAATCCAATTTCTTCCTAAAGTTCTATACAAAAACCGAAAAGTGGCTCCCTTTTTCCAAAAATTCCCATTTTGGTTCTAATGCTTCCAATACTTGTTTTCCTACTATAACCCACACAAACTTCCATTCTAAACCCATTGGAAGCATTAAAACCATGAAATTCCAACATATGAACAGTGATTTTGTACTGTACATAACAGAACACCTTCATGGATTCACAAGCACACATGGATTCCTAAGCCATTATCATGTGATTCAAGCTTGTTTAAGCTTGTGCAAACTATCTAGAACATAAACACGTGTTCCTATCACCTATCCACAGAAATTTCAGCAGCATTTACCCAAGATTCAAGCCTCAAAACCAACTTAAACTCAAGAAGAAGTCATAAGAACAAAGTCTAGAAGCAAAGGAGCAACATACCTTACTAGCTTCTTCAAGATCCTTGCTTCTTCCTTGCTTGAGAAATATTTTGCAAGAGGTTCCCTACACTTTCTCCTACACAGTTTTGGCTTAGAATGAGGGGGTATTTATAGCAAAATCTTGGGAAAATTGAAGGCCAAGATCACCTTGGGAACTATTTGATCTAACGGTTAAAGGTTTGATCTTGGAATATCTTTTCTCTTTTCACTCGTGACATCACCACCATGACATCACTAACATGACATCACTTGGGACACCTAAGCCTCCTCTTTGGCACCATTTGTGAAGTCCTTGTGGGTCCCACCATGTGCAAACCCTAATTTTTACTTTATTATCTTTTTTTTCTTTTCAAAAATTCATAAATTATTCATTATTGGACTTGGGCTCCAAGATAACTTTCGGTGTCCTTTTTCACTGTAAATTCCATAATTAATTCTACAGGACTCCTTTTTGACTTCTGTCAACTCTATAAATTCTAATATTAATTATAATAATTTACTATCAAATTTCATCTGATATCCATCCATTGTGAAATGACCAAAATACCCTTGGTGCCCTTTCTTTCACTATATTGATCCTAAGGGTAAAATTGTCATTTCACACCTCTTTGTATCTTATCAGAGCATATACTGGCTCTGACTAATCCTTCCTGTACCTTCCTTGGCGTTTTAGCCTATCTAAAATGACTAAAATGCCCTTCATTCACTTCTGGTTTCTTAGGGCATCACAGGGGCATTTTCGTAATTTTGCACTTTGGCTCTTACAGTTTCTTCCTCTTCCAATTAATCCCTTTCTTTACATAAATATGGCCACATCTTTTCCTGAAAAAAATCTCATATATTTTATTCAATATGTACATACAACTTAGTACAAAAATTAGGGATGTTACAGCTTACGAATTGTGGTCAGTATAGTAAATGGCCAACTGCCAACTTCATATTGGCCTACAGGATCGCACACAAAATAGCCCAACACGAGCTATGATGTCCAGATTTATTGAATCTGTAATCTAAGATATGTCCAGATTCAATGAATAATATAGGGTGGAAGTGTATATATATGTATATATATAAATTTGTATATATATATATTATATAATATAAGAGATATTTATAAGATTTGATTTATAAGGATAAATTAAATCTCTATCACTTTTGAATTTAAAATTTAAATTGATATGATATCTCAAATTTGATTTATGAGAATAAATCAAATATAATTCTGTCATATCTTTATTTTAAATTAAATGAATAGGTGAATTAAATCTGTGGGAAGGATTTAATATAAGAAACCATATTTATTTAATTAATTTCTTTTCAGATTACGCAATATATGATATTGTATTAATTTTAGAATTAATTTAGGATTAATTCCAAAATCTAATATCCCTCAGAACACCGATAGCATCCTATATATTTGACATTAGGGGCTAGGGTTCTGGGAGTGAGAGTGCAAAAGGTTTACAGATAAGAAACGACCAAAATAGAGACAGTGAGGATGGATTCTCGAGAAAAACCTATAAGGACAACAGGAGTTAGCACGTCGATCGTGATTTGAACGATATTCGTGTGGATATCGGTAGAGAAAGCCGATCTGAGTCGTCGACTTCTCGCGATCAAAAGAGAGCGCAGGCATCCCGAACGTCGAAATCCCCGAGCCACCAATAATTCGAATATCGAAGGTAACACCTCTTACTACTTTACTTAAACACAATCGATAGATCCTGGCAGGGACTGGAAAAATTTTAAAGTTAATTTCCGTTGCGTGTCTTCCAATTCCCTTCATTAAGAAGGATGTCTTCAATATGCAGGCCATGATCTTTTGTACAATTAATACTCTTTTGCATACAAAAATTTGTCAGGGTATAGTGTTAAGGGCCATAAAGCATGTCCGATTTGTGAGGAAGGGACTTGCTAGTATCAACTTCATCATGGAAGAAAGACAGTATACCTAGGTTATAGGAGATTTCTAAGACACGGTTGAATGAAGAAACAATTTTTTGGTAGCCAAGAATTTGAAAATGCTTCAGAGCCATTGACTGGAGAACAAGTCTACAAAGGGTCAAAGATATCAATGTTACCTTTAGTAAGACTACCAAGAGAAGTGAGAAAAATATATGGAAAAAAAGATCTATCTTCTTTGAGCTTCCATATTGGCAACATTTTCATGTAAGGTACTATATTGATGTCATCCATGTGGAGAAAAATATGTGTGATAGCATTGTTGGAACACTTCTCAACACACATGGTAGTTCCAAAGACGGTTTGAAGGCAATATTAGATTTGAAAGAAATGGGAATGCGTGAGGATTTACATCCAAGGCCAGATGGTGAGTGGAGTTACTGTGTTGAAGAGACTAATATTTTGTCCAAGAATGAGAAAAAAAGTATTTGTGAGTGTTTGTAAGGAATCAAAGTTCCCTCTGGGTACTCATCTAATCTTAAGAAGATTGTGTCGATGAAGGATTTGAAATTAGTAGGCCAAAAGTCTCATGATTGTCATGTCTTGATGCAACAATTACTCTCAGTGGCTGTTTGAGGGATCCTTTTAGATGATTTGAGACACATTGTAACCCGACTTTGCTTCTTCTTCAATGCTATAAGTGGCAAAGTCTTTGAGATTGAAAAGTTGGAGGAATTGGAGCACGAGGGTTATGTTATTTTGTGCCATCTTGAAAAACTGTTTCTTCCTGACTTTTTTGACATCATGGTACACCTCATCGTTCATCTAGTCAGAGATAAAATTATGTGGCCCTGTATACTTACGATGGATGTACCCATTTAAAAGATACATGAAAATTCTTAAAGGGTATATGAAGAATCCAAATCGGCCCGAAGCATCCATTGTTCAAAAATATGTTTCTAAAGAAGCTATGGGTTTTTATCAACACTACCTATCTAAAGTAAGATTGACTAGTCTCCCTAAACCCCATGCCAAATAGGGGGTCAACGCGGAATATCGGTGAAGAGTGTTGATCTAGTGAATTCCAGCAAATACACTTACACATATTGAATAATATTGATGAAGTTCAAGACTATATAGCTGTTCATAAAGAGCTTGTCTGAAAAAAAATAATAGAATGACAGAGCAAAAGCTGATTAGAGAACACAATAAATCTTTTGCACACTGGTTCAAACAAAAGGTTGAAACTGAGGATTGTGTATCTCATACAGTTAGATGGTTGGCATATAGTCTTGAATTTCATGTGATATATTGGAATTCATTTGATATCAACAGGTATTCCTTTTACATGAAGACCCTTGATGATAAAAGTAGTGTGCAAAATAGCGGGGTTATGTTAGTAGCCGAGGCTATGCATTTCTCTACTTCAAAAGACAACAATCCTAAATTAGCAACCATCCCTTATTAGGCATTGTTGAAGAGATTTGGGAGGTGGACTACTCCAAATTCACAGTTCCCATGTTCAAATACAAGTGGGCTAATGTAAACAATGGTGTTCTGGTAGATCGGTTAGGATTTACATTGGTTGATTTGAATAGTGCAAGTTTCGGGGATGAGCCTTTTATTATGGCAGACCAAGCAAAGCAAGTTTTCTACATCACTGATCCGGCAAATAAAAGATGGTCTGTCGCTCTCCAAGGAAAAAGGATTGTTGACGACGATGATTCTATTTGGGAGACCCCTTCTTTTTTAGTGGGTATACCAAAATTGAATGAAGAAGAAGTGGATTCTGATTGATTTGGTTATGAGTGTTTTAGGTTATTGATTGATTTGTATGATGATTCTATTTGTTATGATTGCATATATGTTTTTAATGTAATAATAACACAAGTCTCTTGATTTGATTGCATATATATCTGTTATAACTTCAAGGGATAGGTGATATAAGAGTTAAAAAAACACAAACATCAATATTTAAACCGGTAGCAAATATTAGTAAGGTGTAAAAACCTCGTAGTGGTATTTTTGTTAATAAGTAGTTAACAATTTACACCAGTTGTTTTTTATCCGGTGTAAAATATGATATGAAAACATCATTTTTACACCGAATTTTAAATATAACCGATGTCAAAAATCAAATTAAAATTTTACACCATTTTTTATTTTGACCGGTGTAAAATGTCTACGAAATTAAAATGTGTAAAATCTCATTTCTCATTTCTCAGGTTTTCTTTAGCATTGTGCTCAGTCGTTCTTCTCATTTTGCCGTGCTCATTCGTTCTTCTTTGTTCCAGCTCTCATTGTGCTTTGCCATGTACGTGTTCTCTTTTATCGTGTACAAATTCTGTATACGGGTTGGTTTAATCTAGGTTTTATAATTTTCCTGTGATAAATGCTTGTACTTCTTTCCATGGATAAATGCTAAAGGAACTGTCTTCTTTGTGTATTTTGATTTTGTTATTGCGTATGTAGGAATATGGAGGGTAGTGTTAATCAGAATGAGAGTAGCGCTGCTCCAAGCGACTCTACGCAAAGGAGTGGCAGAAGTGTGACGTGATTGAAAAATATTGCGAAAGACAAAAAAGAAGGGAAATTGCTACCGATTGAGTTTGACTCACGTTGGAACCTAGTTGGTGAACACAGGACCAAGTCCATTAGTTATGTCAGCCTCCTAGCACGCAACAAGCCTAGCATCACCATACAGACTTGGGATGCCGTTGATGATCACGTGAAGAATCAAATTTAGGACACTATCCGGGTATAGAAACTACCTATTTTATATTGTATTCAGAGCAATATAAAAAAACACAACTCTTTGTGGATAACTCTATTTTCAATGGCAATTATTGCAGCTCACTTACGATGTTCCCAACAATGAAGCAATGAAGAAGAAGATGTTGTCTTACTGTTATGAGCGTTGGAGGGCATTCAAGATACAACTAGCCTGTCTTTATGTGCATGGCTGGGACAAAGATGGTCAGCCTCATCCTTCTCTATGCAGCAAGTATCAATTAATAGACGAAGCTACTTGGGAAGAATTTGTTAAGATTCGGACTACACCAGTTGATGTACAAATGTCCTGTAAATGCATTTCCCATGTTTCTTCCTTGTGTATGTGTTGGCACCAAATGCAAACATATCAGATTATCATTTCACTTGATTTGTAGGAAAAAAGGGCAAAAGCTATTGAACATGCTCTCAAGAATGATTGCCCGCACACAATGTCTCGAGGAGGATACACAAAGGCTGAAAGAGACTTGTGGGGGGCCAAGAGGAAGAGACTAGAAGAAAATTCTGAGGATCCTATTGTTAGTCTTGCTCCCCCATCTCCAATACATCGTGAAGATAAATAGTTATATGCTCACTAAACAAGGAGCGGAACATATACAAGCGATCATGCTCGCACAATTGCTGAAAAGATTGTAAGACATATTTCTATTATTTTGTTTTAGTAGACTATTATATTATTTCTTATATTTGTTCATTCTATGTTGTAATCATGTCTTAAAGAACAAGAGGCCCAAGGATCCTTCAAGTCGGATGGTAGGAATGACATCTTAACTGTTGCTACTGGCAAAGAAGAGCATGGGGGCCGTGTCAGAGGAGTTGGAGGAGGTGTGGGCATAAGAGATTACTTTGGAGCATCTCAATGACATTCCACACATTTGGTACCTAGGGCAGAGTTAGAATCGTTGTTATCCACCATTAAGGCAGAGGCTAAGGCAGAGATTTGGGCAGAGGCTAAGGCACAGGCAGAGGTTTCATTTGAGGCACGATTACAAGATGGCTTGGAAAGCTTAAGAAGAAATGTTGTCCATGATGACAACAAGGCAACAGGAGGCAAGTGCCCCCCAAACGCTCTCACATGCACCCCTTCATAGCACTAAAGGGAGTTATTGCATGGCCGCTCCGGTATCTGAGGACGCTGAACCGTGTGACCTATATGTGGAGGATCCAGTTAGACAGTTAGTGGCACATGGTTTCTTCCATAGCTTAGGAGCAACTGTCCACCACATCCAAATCAAGAAGATCAGTTGAGGGTGACAGTTGAAGACGTGATAGTTAAAGATGCTCTTATCCCAATTCCCACTGTAAGGTGAAGACAGTGATGCAAGTAAAGGGGACTTTCATATTATGGCCAAAGCATCTTGTTTTGGAGATTGTCACGTCTTCCCCAAGCCAACTTCCCATACCTCCCAATTTGAGTGCTATGCAACGTGTCATCCAATTGGCAGATGACAAAACGTTCAATGTGGATCATTGCCTATAGATTCAGTTGTGGGCGACATAGGGGCTCCAGCCTTTCTTGACCATACCGATGTGAAATCTCTCCTTACTCCTTTGGATGAACTGACCTCCAGGTGTATCAAAGTACTTTTGATATAAGTCTAACTTAAATGTAAATACATGTAATAATAAAATTTAACTCTTATAACTAATTAACAAGTGTTTGCATTAACTATAGGTATATGCAAGCTGAGTTGGTTTCCAAGGACAAACAAGATAAGTTTGGATTTCTATGCCCAATTCAAACTTATGTAAAAGGGACCTCTTAACCTTTGCGACTTCAATACATAACAAGGAGGCTCTGTCAAATCGAAATTGATTATTTTTTCGCACCATATATGCAAGAGTAAGAATAATAATATTTCATTTTATTTCATACAAGTTTTGTATTTGATTAATGATAATACTCATTCTTTTTTAATTAATTTCTACAGCAATCATTGGCAATTGGTCGTCCTACGTAAGCACAGTTATAAAGTTTTCTTCTTATGCTCCCTCCATTACAAACCAGGGGTTGATGTCAAGAAGATTATGAACTCGTGAGTTTTCTTCTATACAGAACAATGGTCTTTGTAATATATATATGGTCTTTGTAATAAATGGGTTACTAACCTTATAACTTTGGTCATAGTGCTATGAGGACATTCAAATTTGTCAGGGGTCTTAAGCACGCCAACTCGGTGAGGGACCCTGAATGGATCATACCGAAGGTAATTAAACTATTAAGTATTATGCTCAACGTTTTGCTCTTGAAAAATAATTCTTATCATGTTAATATTACATAGTCGAAGGTAGCTTAGAGAAAGCAACTTGTGTGGCTTCTACATTGTTAGACACATGATGAATATTATCTTGTCAAATAGGACTGACCTAACTGAGGTACAATTGTGTTTCCTAATGATTTCATATTTCTTGTTAATTTAACATATACTAGTAATACCTTAATTTGATATTTCAGATGTTTGATCAATCTGACCCATTTCCTATACAAGATATTGAGGAGCTGCGCAATCTTTGGGCTGAGTTTTTTGTTCAATTCATTCCTTCTCAATAGTATTTGTGTTTCAAGGACTACATTCTTTTATTTTTCTATTCAAATTTTTCAATTTTTGTATTCAATTTTATTAAATGAATAATATATTTTTTGAATTATTTCTCCTCTTTTGTCTCTTTGACCTGTATATTTGGAAGCTTCAGGGGATAGGGTAATGAAACATTGAACTAGCAATTTTTTAAACCTACATTTAAACAGGACAAAAATTATCGGTTGTGCTAATTGTAATGTGTAGAAAATAGCATACTTTACACCAGTCATTAAAATAATCGATGTAAAAAATAGGATAATCTATACCGGTCATTAAAACAGCCGGTGTAGAAAATAGCATAATCTACATCGGTCATTAAAACAACCAGTGTAGAAAATAGCATAATCTACACCGGTCGTTAGAAAATAGCCTAATATATTTATATACAATGCCCATATAAACACACCAGATATAAAAAATTCGTTAATCTACAGCTGATGTTGACATAACACTGTAGAAAATCTGTTCATCTACACCGATTTTCCTTGAATCTGGTTTAGAATGTCTCGCTTTCTACACCGGATATCTGACCAGTTTAGAATGTCTCACTTACTACATGGTCTATTTCTACACCGGTTATTTGTCCAGTGTAAGATGCCATTTTAAACCGATTTAGAAAGCCTTTTTTACAGTAGTGATTATATAGTTACCATTTACTACTGAGATTTTCCCAGAAATCTCACCCCTTCCATATCAAACCAATCATAGCAGGTCTTCTCAAGATAGAGGAGATGAAGATGCATGAAGAGAAGTTAAGAATTATTTAGTATTATTGATATGTGATTGATGTATGTTATGCATATATATGTAAAGTTGGTTGCTGGAATTTGCCACTATGAACAGTAACTCATGGTGAGGTAGTGATCTTTGAGCTATAATTAAAAATAGTAAATGATAGAATAAATATATGATATTTTACCAAAAAATATTAGACATACAGAGCTTCGATTTGATATGTATAACTCCTTATTTGGATGTCTACACGTGGAGATATAATTTTTCAAATTTGGGACCAAAATGCTAAAATTAGGAGAATGATGTTGGATGAACAGTAAATTTTGAAAATTTGTTAATGTTGAAAATTTATTTTTCCCTAAAAGAGGATTAAGTTAGCTTCACGTAGCAACTTGAAACACTTTGCTTCAATTTTTTAGAATTAATTATGATTTTTTGAAGTCAAGTCACCTGTCTGGAATTTACACAAGGAATAATACTCAAAAAAGTAAAATTTCAGATTGTGTAATTTGACTTTAATGACCCTTAAAGTGATTCTAGATGATACAGTTTGATCTCTAAGATGTAAAAAAATTAGGATGTGATATTTTGGTATTAGAGCATAAGATTTTGGTATAAAACAGAAGGTTCTGGCTTAATAATGCTCTGATTTAGTTAGATTAACCCCTTAAACAAGTTAGAGTAAGATATAGGGATGATGTTCATTACTTAGAGAAGGATTCAGACAAGAGATAGTGACACCCAGATAAGTAAAACTATACCTTAAACCTTACAGTTTTACAAAGTAGTTTTCAAGGATACGACTACGATATACTAGTCTTAGTCGGCCATTACCTCCAAGGTCTCATGTTTCTTAGCACGATGTAGTTGGACTAAGTAGGATAACATGTAGGGAGCAGTTTCCTCTGCTAATAGAGACAAAATTTGACCAGTCCAAGGTCAAGGAAGTTACAAGAATAGCTCGAGGTATTGATAGGAGAATGAATTAGAATCGTTCTTTGCACATTGAAGCAGCAACCAGATACTACAATGACAATAATGATGAAGGTACCAATCTCACTAAAGTTTATCAGCTAGAGGATTGGTATAAGGTGAGACCAAGCCTAACAGTAAGAAGTACTTAGATACGAAAGATCAATTAAAGGGAATGTTCAGAAGTAGATCCTCCATGTGATAATTAGGAGTGGAACTGCATTATGAAAGACTTCATTAGGCTAGTCATTTCTGAACACAGAAGTATAGGCTAGATTGAGGCTTGCCTAGAGTAAAGAAGTACTGAGATTATCCTATAGGCAAAGAAGACATGCTCACCTAAGAAGTCTTACTTAAGCAGTTTTATGAGAGAATTTTTCTCAGATATAACGCAAGGCTAAGATAGGGTAAGAGAAAGGAACCCTTTGATGAATACATAGCTAAGCTCATCCACATAAATGATGGGAGATGTATGATTGAGCAAGTGACTTAGAGATTGAATTCCATACTACAAGAAAGAATTATTCCTAGGTAGTTATAAAGGTATAATAGAACGACATGAAAGATTACAGAGAAAAACTTACAATGCCTAGAAAGGGTAAAAGTTAGAAGATAAATAGAGAAATAATGAATGGAAGAGGTAATGAGTATAAACATGCAATCAGAACCTAAGAGATATGGGATAGGGTAGAGACCACATAAATAGGTTTTGATTGGCAAGTCAAGGAGTTAGAGTAAAGGAGATACCAGAATATGCTCAGTATAGTAGATAAATATTATTGGCATACCTATGGACATATGATTGTAGTACTAAGGACATATCCCTTCAGTAAGGATGAGATGCATGAATGATATACCATGGACATGAAATTAAAAGAGATACAGTTATGAAAGATGATGATACTCTGAGAGGGAGTAGCATCTATATGATTAAAGTTAACACTCGCAATAGAGCTAGATTGCTCTTGTGATAAAGCCAGATTGCTCTTGAGATAGAGTTAGGAGAACGGATAGTGCAGCTCATGTTAGAGCCATGTCTACCAGATGAGATGCACAAATTATAACAGTTACGTCCATGGTAGAGCCATGTGTAACTCCCTACAGTACTGAATATAGCAAAGTTATGAAATATGAGAATGATATGAGAAATTCCTAAGTGATAGAGGAAATGAGTAAAGTCTTAATAGATAATATTGGCTTCTGTGATCAGTCTTAGGGAATTATCAGTTGAGTTACTAACTAAGTGGAAGTGGCTAACCTTGTAACTTAGTTTATTGGTTTTAGGTCTTCTAGAGATAAGGATATAGTACAACAGAATCAGAGTAGATTCTGGAGGGTCGCAGTTAGATCCTAGCATGACTCAGCGAATAGAATTCTAGGGTCACAGTTAGATCCTGAAGAGGCTTACGGTTGATCATAGTAGATCCTGAGGGTCACAACAGACCTAGCATAAGGAAAGGAAATGAATGAGCCATAAGTACAATATTTCATTGGAAAGATGATTACCAAGGACAAGGTTAAGGTAGGGAAGCCTCACAAGTTGGTTAACTCATAACAGAGAGAGTACCCACAATGTTAATTTCAGATAGCTTATTACTATAGACTGGACTCAGAATCTTCTTACACGAAGAAGGAATTAAAGTTAACAGAGTTAAAGTTTTCAGTCTTGAGTACTAGGTATTTATAAGTCTGTAGGTAGTATGCCTAAGGAAGAGAAAAAGATTGTTTCATGAGATATGAGAAGGGGTCAAGTAAGAATAAAGAGATCCCTAAATGAGGCTAAAGAGAATGAGAATAAAAGTCAGATAGACCTAAGAAAGACAGTATGAGATGGGTCTAAGATAGTAAAATACCAGGGTAGGAGCCTTTTAGTATAACATCCTTACTTTCGTACATCTTAGGGACTGTTCGGTAGCATTTAGAACCACTTACAAGACTTTGGAAGTCCATTAACTAAATCTGAAATTTTTACTCTTAGCGAATTACTGTTCATATGGTATTCAATTGTGCGATGAATTTTGAAAAATCATAATTAATTCTAAAAAAATCAAAATGAATTGGTTCAAAATTCTACTCGAAGCTAACATCTTGAAATTTAATGTAAAAATAAGTTTCTGACCAAATACTTAGCACATTGATACAGTTTATTCGTTAAAGTTTACTGTTTATTTGGTCAAAATTCTGAAAACAGATTCTGGTCCCCATCTTTGGAAAATTGGTTCTCTTTGTACAGACATCGAAATAAAGTGTTCTTGGTGTCAAAACGAAGCTTGACATGTTAAATAAATGTATGTAAAGTTTCATACATTTATTCCATCATTTACTATTTTTCATTATATTACAAACATTACCATTTAGATTGGTCATACAACATCATTACATATAACAATTCTTCACATACATCATATAACATTTACATTGACCAATCTCTAACTCCTCTTCATGCTTCTTCATCCTCTGTCATCATTCATAAACCTGTTGGGATTGGGATTACATGGATGGGGTGAGATTTCTGGGAAAATCTCAGTAGCAAACAATACCAAACAATGCATGTATTAATGTAATTGCTTGTGCTTGCTTGTGAAAGTGTTACCATAGTGTAATGAGCATGCTTCCATGTATCATATGAAATACAATTGGCCAAGGTAATCATAGAAACAGAGCTTCAATCATCTACACATATGCACACAATTCAATAAAGCCATAGCACAATCAAGCATAACATTCAATACATACAAGTTTAGGGTAAGTTTACTACCTCATATACTTGACTTTCTTTCACTTTAACTTTGCTCTTTCTTCTTACTTCTCCTTGGTGTGTGGCTGCCTCTTTGGAGTTCACAATCACACCCTAATATCACATAATCATCCATTCATTACAATCTAACTTCTCTTGAACATTAAACTTAGTTAACTACATTAACTTCCTTTAATCTTTACCAATTGACTTGGTCTTTGAATCAATTGATGTCTTGAGCTTACCCTACACAATTTGGGCTTTTGAATCCATTTATGAACTTAAAATAACCAAATTCCAGCAACTATGCACTGTTCTGGACAGAATTTGCAAAATATACATAATTCTTTCAAAAATTCCCATCTTAATTCCATTGCTTCCCATACTTGTTTCTTTACTTTACCCCACACAACTTTTCATTTTAAAACCATTGGAATCATCAAAATCATGAAAATCCAATCACTGTTCATACGAGTGAACAGTATAGAGAAGAACTTCAAACATTACAACTTTCAATTCCAATGTTTCCAAGGTTTAAAACCTATCCAATCCTACACAAAATCATCATATGAATTCAATGGAAGCATTAGATCATTGAAATTCCATCTCCATCTATCATGAACAGTGCAAACCGAAATATTTCATCCATGGCAAAGTCAAGAATATCAACTTGATTCAACAACCAATCATCTAACTAGCTTGTTTAAGCTTTAATCTCATAACTCTAACTTTAATTTCTTCTTTCTCCTTTCATCTAAGGTTTTGGACAGCATATACACCTTAGAGAAAACTCAACTTTCTTCCATGAAAACCCTAAGTTCAAGCTCCCAAATCAAAGGAAAATAAGCTAGGATAGATTGCTTACCTTTAATCTCTAGCTTGCTTGAACTTTGGACCTTGGATTTGTTGGGAATTGGAAGACACGCAGCGGAAATTAACTTTAAAAAATTTTTCCATTCCCAGCCAGGATCTACAGAATGTGTTTAAGTCAAGAAGAAAGAAGTGTTACCTTCGGTATTCGAGCTTTGGTCGCGACCTCAGTATCCTCTAGTCGCGACTTCTCGCCTCTGGAACTTTCAGTCGCGACCTCCTCAGCTTCTAGTCGCGACCTGTCGCCTCTGGAGTTGTTAGTCGCGACATACTCTGCTTCACATCGCGACCGGACGTCTCTGGAGTTTGTAGTCGCGACCTCGTCAGCTTCAAGTCGCGAACTATCTCCTCTTTTCGAATTTTTGACGTTCAGATGCCCGTATGGTCGCGACCTCAGTGTCAATAGGTCGCGACCTTGCTTCGTGTCTGGTCGATCGCAAGAAGTCGACAGCTCAGATCGGCTTCCTCTACCGGTATCCACACGAACAGCGTTCCAATCGCAAACGACGTGCTAGCGCCTCTTGTCCCTCTAGGGCTTTCTAGTGATTCCGTCCTCATCGTCTCTATTTCGGCAGTTTCTTATCTGCAAACCTTTTGCACTCTCCCTACCCCTTTTCTCACGTCTGAATGTGTGTGTAGAGATATGTAGAACCCTAGCTCCTAATGTCAAATATATAGGATGCTATCGGGCTTCTAATTGGGCCGGGCTTCAGAATTAATCTTATATTAATTCTGAATTAATACAATATCATATATTGCATAATTTAATAAGAAACTAATTAAATAAATATGGTTTATATTAAATCCGTCCCATAGATTTAATTCACCTATTTATTTAATTTAAAATAAAGATAAGACAGAATTATATTTGATTTATTCTCATAAATCATTTGAGATATCAATTTGAATTTCAAATTCAAATAGATCATATCCATTTAAATTCAAATTCAAAAGTGATAGAAATTTAATTTATCCTTATAAATAAAATCTTACAAATATCTCTTATATTATATATATAATATATATATACAAATTTATATATATAAAAAATATATATCCACCCTAGATTATTCATTGAATCTAGACATCTCTTAGATTCAATGAATCTGGACATCATAGCTCGTATTGGGCTGTTTTATGTGCAACCCTGTAGGCCCATATGAAGTTGGCAGTGGGCCAGTTACTATACTGACCCACAAGTCGTAAGCGGTCTCTAGCAAGGCATTACGACTACCCAAAACATATGAGGATCGATAAACGATGTAACCTTTCATACAACCATATCACATCCCTTTTGTCACACGATATTTCGGTCAAGGATGAGGCATGGAGAACGTCATCCTCCTGTTCCTGACCGTTACTTTCTCGATCCCTGAGTAGTCTGAATATAGAAATGGAACTACCCTTCCATTCCAGTATGGCCATACATTTCTCAGACTCACTCATCGAGGGGCCCAGTAATATCTCTCTACGAATGTGAGGGACAAATTCCATCTTGACCATTCACATTCCTCCGCATGAAAAACCACTAAGCCCGAGCATAGCCTTTATGATCACTCGGTCAAAAGTGACTTTTGACTAGGTCAAAGCTGAGCGTTTGTCATGTAGGAATCTATGATGATCTCAGGTCAAAGGGCATAGTGACATGGCTTGTATATGAGAGAAGCTTATGACTTGACCCATGCAGCTCTCTCATAGCGGGTCAGTCCAACACCCTGTACTCTTACATGTGCTTATGACTTTGATTTATATCTCTATATATCTTCAAAGTCATATTGGTCTTATTTCATCTCTGCTCCCGCATAGATGACCGACCAGGGACATTTAGGATAAGATCACGAGTTATCCAAGGATTGTCATCATAGTAAACATGCAAATAATATGATAACATAATTAAGAAATTCATAAATCAACATTGTTCATAAGATAATGATTGGCCCCTAGGGCACAATCTCCAACATCCTCCCACTTGCACTAGGTACAATCATTAATTTGCCTAATTCCCATTGACCTAACATGACACTCATGTTTTGCTTGCACAAGCGGCTTTGTTAGAGGATTAGCAACATTGTCTTCCCCTGCTACCTTGCATATTTTTATATCACCTTTATCATTGATTTCTTTGATGAGATAAAATCGCCTGAGTATATGCTTGGTCCTTTGATGTGACCTAGGCTCTTTGGCCTGTGCAATGGCACCACTATTGTCACAGAACAAAGTTATTGGATCTGAGATGGTAGGTACCACCCCTAGTTCTGTAATGAACTTCCTTATCCAAACGGCCTCCTTAGTTGCATCAGATGCTGCTATATACTCAGCTTCCATTGCAGAATCTGCTACAGTGCTCTGTTTAGAGCTCTTCCAGCTTACCGCTCCATTATTCAGGAGGAATATGTATCCAGATTGCGATTTCTGGTCATCCTGGTCAGTTTGGAAACTTGCATCTGTGTAACCAGTTACATAGAGCTCGTCATCCAATCCACCATAGACCAAGAATAAGTCCTTAGTCCTTCTTAAGTACTTAAGGATATTCTTGACAGCAGTCCAATGGCCCTCACCGGGGTCCTGTTGATATCTGCTAGTCATACTTAAGGCAAACGAGACATCCGGTCGAGTACATAACATGGCGTACATGATAGATCCTATGGCCGAAGCATATGGAACCTTACTCATGCGACCTCGCTGATCTGGTGTACTAGGACACAAATCCTTGCTGAGGTGAATACCATGAGACATGGGTATGAAACCCCTCTTTGATTCCTGCATACTGAACCTATGCAGTATCTTGTCTATATATGTGCTCTGACTCAGTCCTAGAAGCCTTTTAGATCTATCTCTATAGATCCTAATTCCTAGGATGTAGGTGGCTTCACCCAAGTCTTTCATCGAGAAAGATTTTCCTAACCAAGACTTGACAATCTGCAAGGTAGGAATGTCATTCCCAATGAGTAGGATGTCATCGACATAGAGTACCAAAAATACAACTGTGCTCCCACTAACCTTCTTGTACACACAAGGTTCATCAATGTTTTGAAGAAATCCAAACTCTTTCACTACTTCATCAAAACGATGATTCCAACTTCGAGATGCTTGCTTCAGTCCATAAATAGAACTTTGAAGCTTGCACACCTTACCAGAGTCCTCAAAACGCACAAATCCTTCAGGTTGTGTCATGTACACATCCTCAACGAGCTTTCCATTAAGGAAGGCTGTCTTGACATCCATCTGCCATATTCCATAGTCATAATATGCTGCAATGGCAAGGAGGATTTTGATTGATTTGGCCATTGCAACTGGGGAAAAGGTCTCATCATAGTCCACACCATGAGTTTGAGTAAATCCTTTTGCAACCAGTCGTGCCTTGAAGACATTTACATTGCCATCCATGTCGGTTTTCTCTTTAAAAACCCACTTGCACCCGACAGTTTTTACACCTTCAGGCGGGTCGACTAAGGTCCATACCTTATTGTCGTACATGGATTGCATCTCAGACTTCATGGCACTAAGCCATTTTTCAGAGTTTGGTCCCACTATATCTTCTCGATAGGTAGTTGGCTCATTATGCTCAATGAGCAACACATCACGATTGTCAGAAATCAGAAATCCATATCTCTGAGGCTGAAGTCGTGCCCTATTAGATCGCCGTGGGCCTTGCGTGACCTAAGGAGTCTCAACAACTTGTTGTGAGTCTTCTCTATTTTCCATCTGTAGTTCTGTGGTGTCTTGTGGCTCTCGAACTTCTTCGAGGTGTACCATATTCCCACTGGTTCTTTTAGAGATAAATTCTCGTTCTAGAAAGATACCATTTCTGACAACAAACACTTTGTTATTAGTGGGGTAGTAGACATAATATCCCTTGGTTTCCTTAGGATATCCCACAAAAAGGCACTTTGAAGATTTGGGCGCTAACTTATCTGAGGCTTGTTGCTTAACATAGACCTCACATCCCCAAATCTTGAGAAAAGACAAACTAGGTTTCCTCCCAGTCCATATCTCATATGGAGTCTTTTCAACTGCCTTAGATGGAACACGATTCAGTGTGAACATAGCTGTCTCTAGGGCGTGGCCCCAAAAGGACGGTGGAAGATCTGTTCGACTCATCATGGATCGAACCATATCCAATAGTGTTCGAATCCTCCGTTCAGAAACGCCATACCATTGTGGTGTTCCTGGAGGAGTCAATTGTGAGACTATCCCACAATTCCTAAGATGATCGATAAACTCTTGGCTCAAATATTCACCACCTCGATCAGATTGAAGGGCTTTAATTGTTTTGCCAAGCTGGTTTTGTACTTCATTTTGAAATATCTTGAACATTTCAAAAGATTCGGATTTATGTTTCATTAGATAGACGTAGCCATATCTACTGAAATCATATATGAATGTAATGAAGTACGTATAACCTCTTCTGGCATTTGTATTCATCGGTCCACACACATCTGTATGTATGAGTCCCAACAAATCAGTGGCCCTCTCACTGTGCCCAGTGAAAGGAAACTTTGTCATCTTTCCTAACAAATAAGACTCGCAAGTATCATATGATTCAAAATCAAATGAGTTGAGAAATCCATCTTGATGGAGTTTAGAAATGCGTTTCTCATTTATATGGCCCAGACGACAGTGCCAGAGGTATGTCGGATTCAAATCATTTGGTTTAACCCTTCTGGCGGTTATGTTATAGATATTTCCATGATTGGGTTGTTCCAAGTTTAATATGTAATAATCAACATGCAAATCACCATGAGTATAGAAAATATCATTACGATAAATGGAACATTTACCATTCCCAGAAATAGAAGTGTAACCTTCCTTATCCAAATAAGAAAGAGAAATAATGTTACTACTCAAAGCAGGAACATAATAGCAATTGTTCAAAACTAACAAAAGCCGAGTGGGCAGAACTAATTCATAAGTGCCTACAGCTAAAGCAGTAACCTTTGCTCTATTTCCAACTCGTAGGTCAACTTCGCCCTTTTTCAGCTTTCTACTGTCCTTTAGGCCCTGCATGTAACATCCCAGTTTTCAGGCTTAGAGATGCAGAGATTGCCTAAGATTAAGAGGCTACTAGACCCCTTTCTAGCAGAAGTCCCAGAGGAACGTAAAGAGTTTCAGGGACTGAGCTGCGAGTAAGTAAAGGTACAGGGACTTATGTGTAAACAGTGGAAGTCCCAAGGGGTAAATGGCCATTTGGGGATGATGTAAAGGTCAAAGATTCAAGAGTTGACTAGTTAGGTCACGATGATAAAGAAGTTGGTCGCGACGAGAGTGTATTATGGTCGTGACTAAAAATGGCAGAAAGGTTTAGACGCGACGAGAAGATGTGTGGGTCGCGACTAATGAGTAGAATAAGCCTGGTTGCGACTAAAAAGTGATGTGGTCGCGACGAAAGACTGTTATGGTCGCGACTAAAGAATGTTGTGGTCGCGACTAGAGAGTGTTGTGGTCGTGACTAATGAGCACAGAAGGTGTTAAGTCGCGATGAGATGATGGCTAGGTCGCGATTAGTGACTAAAGTAGTGCCAAGCGTATGGACCAAGAGTGGTGAAGGTCTAAATGAGATAGTTACTCGTTAGAGTTAGACCAGAGGCAGGAGGCCAGATACAGGAAAGGTTATCTGGAGACCATGAGATGGACTGATAAGGTATCCTCATGGGACCCACAAGATGCCACATGGCATTAGAGGGGTGCTTCAGTGACCTTTCAGTAGAGTAAAGTTACTCGGTTGGCACAAAAACTGAGGAAGTGATCAGGTAAGTCTGGGACTTATCTGGATAGCATTGGGAAGCGTGCAAGGTCTCTTCCATGTGCCACATGGCATTAGTCTGGAGAAAGCAGATAAAGCTGAGGGCACGTATTACGAGGCATGACTCTGGACCGCTGAGTCAGCTGCTGAGGTGTCCAGGAATTTCAGCATGTGGAAAATGTGGCGATGAGTCAGCTGCTGAGGTGTCCCCTGAGGTGGCACTGATGATGCAGTAAAAGGAAATTAAAGAAAATAGAAAAATCCAGGAAAAACTAGGACCGCAGGATCAAAGTTCATGGTAATTACAGAATTGCCATTGAAGGCAATTATAAATACCCCCCTTTGCCTTCATTTCCATTCACGCATGGGCAAGGGAAGGGAGAGAAAGAAGAGAGAGAAGGAGAAGGAAGGAAGAGAGAAAGGAGGAAAGGAAGAAAGGAAGTTCTGGCGGAGCTGGAAGCAGAATAAGGATAGTGGAGTTCTGCTAAGCTAGACAGGTAGTAACTAATCCTAGCTTTTATGTAATGGCTTTGTGATTTGTTGTGCTATTGTTTGGTTGGATTGTTGTCTTATATGTTATGTCTGAAGCTCTGCTGTAATGCTATGATCATATGTTATTAAGCATGGAAGCACGCAGCATACTTATCTGTACACAATCACACGCAAGCATTGACACTCTGCATTACATATATTGTTATGATTGTTGCTACTGAGATTCTCCCGAATCTCATCCCAATAAATAACCCATTACAGGGAAGGTTATGTCAAAGTGAATTTTGGGAATTTTAAGAGACGCCGTTATGCTGCCGAAATTATGACAAGATGGCAATAGTAGAGAAAGGAACTGATACGTACTGTGTACATAGGTACTGTCTAAGGAGGCTGGAAGTGAGTGGACCTAGCCGGTTCATCCAGTCTTTCCTGGGTACTTACGTAGAATGGTAGTTCTCACGGGAACTACCGAATCGGTACAAGATCAGTTACTTTCTGAAGATGAAGCGTAGAGGTTATGCTGCCGGATTTCAGGCAGGAAAAGATGCAATAGAAATATGAGAATTCTATGTATGCTCTATTGTATATGCCATCTTCTATGACATTATGTTATTCAACGATAAATACTGTTTGGCATGTTCAATTTGTGGATGTTAATTTAAGAGGGAAATTCGCAGGTCCTGAGGC
The DNA here is from genome assembly GCA_037074615.1 of Leucaena leucocephala. NCBI lineage: Eukaryota > Viridiplantae > Streptophyta > Magnoliopsida > Fabales > Fabaceae > Leucaena > Leucaena leucocephala. Next base: position 10,902,494 of record CM073549.1, read on the forward strand.
AGCAGTGTTCTGACCTCAGTTTGACCTAGTAAATGGAGGAGTCTGGCCACGAGATTTGGTGAGCTGGTAGTACACATCTGGGGCATTCCGTGGATAGGTATTAAGCCTCATTTGGATGTGTAGAAGGTGAGAAATCAGTTCTCAAAGTAAAGGTTCAGAATAAGGAACTTAGGAGTAAAAGTTCAATCTCTGGACTTACGTTAAGCTAATATAGCTTCCGCAAGTGTACTCTGAGAGCTGTAAATGAGGATGTTTCACTGCACATTTGTACAAATGTGAGAACCACATGCAGTATCTAATACCCATGTAGTAGAAGTAGAGAGATGAATGTCTATAACATAAATACCTGAAGCGATAGCCCCGCTATCCTTCTTGTTCTTTTTGAGATCTTCAAGGTAGAGTTTGCAATTCCTCTTCCAATGACCCGGTTCATTGCAGAAGAAACAAACCCCTTCCTTTGGAGGCTTTGCCTTCTTTGGTGCAGGCTTGGTTTCGGGCTTGCCTGACTCTTTAGTCTTACCAGATAAGCCATGACCCTTCCCCTTGCCCTTGCCTTTCTTTTTCATACCCTTTCCTTTCTGAACCATCAAAACAGTACTGGGCTTCTTCTTAACAGTCGGCTCAGTAGTTTTAAGCATCCCATACAGTTCAGAAATAGATTTCTCCATGTTGTTCATGTTGTAGTTCATGATAAACTGGTCATAACTTTCTGGGAGTGAGTTCAAGATCAAATCTGTAGCTAACTCCTGGCTCATGGGAAATCCAAGCCTCTCAAGGTGATCAATGTATCCTTTCATCTTTAAGACATGAGTACTTACTGATGCACCTTCAGCCATCTTGCAGGAATGTAAGGCCTTAGTGGTCTCATACCTCTCTTGCCTTGCCTGTTGCTGGAATATTTCCTTAAGATGCACAATCATCTCATAAGCCTCCATGTGTTCCAGATCTCTTTGGAGCTCCAGAACAATGGTGGCAAGCATCAAGCATCAAGCATCCCACATCGACAGAGTCTTCCTTATGCTTCGCATAAGAATCTCTCTGAGCTCTAGGAGCATTGGCTGCTGGCTCCTCAGGAATGGGTTGATCTAGGACATATACTTTTCTTTCCTGCTTGAGAACAATTCTCAAGTTCCTGAACCAGTCAAGAAAGTTTGTCCCATTGAGTTTGTCCTTCTCAAGGACAGATCGCAACGATAATGTAGCAGTATTACTAGTCGTCATGATTCTACAATTAAAATATGCAATTTGATTAGCAATCTCCCACTGAATAAAACAACCCTCAATGTAATAATTAGTGGGCTAAGATCCATATTTGGCTTAAACTTGAGTCCGCTTTGGCAGGACGCTCAACTTTAAGTTATTTAGGTAGGTAACAACTTTACCAATTACATCACATGTAACTCTTAGATGTTTATGGGATTCCATCATCATATGATCCGGCATGTTTTAATCCCATCTAATGCCTTGAGATCCAAAACCATTTTGATAATCTCAATTAAGTCAAACAATAACAAATATAAGAGTAGCACCATTACTCTTGCTTATCTCCCCAAGATAACTCAAATGCACCCACTTTGGTGGAGCCTATAAATGAGCAATCGAGGTTTTGACAAGTGTTCATTAATTGACGACATATGACTTAAGATTCCTTTTAGAGGGTTTAATTAACTATCCGGTTTGCATGTATCTCGATTGTATCTCATACCAGTATTATGCATATAAAACATACATGCAGTGATATAATCATAAGATGCATAATCTTAAACGTGATACAATATGGCTCACCTATCCTAAGTCCCCTCAAGCCAATGAGAGAAGCTGTCTAATTAGAATAGGAAAATTACATAAGGAAACCTCGTTTTAACATTCGAGGGGAGTGAGATGAGAAGAGAATGTACAACGAGAGTCATTAGAGGAAGGCATGACACGCAGGCCGTATTTAGAAAAATTACAACACTTGTAATCTAGAGCTATATTGTTCACCATACCCAAACATTCAAGAATCAAAATTCATACTATTTGAAGGGCAATAAATGTTTCAAAACATTCATACATAAGGAAAGCCAGTATATCTTACGATTATGTTGCGCTACGAACAGGTAGCCACGGCGGTCCCGCTAATTCATCAAATCAATTAACATACACCACCGATTTTAGTTTCCTTTTAGATTCCGTATATGTCATACATAAACAGATTCCATATATGTCATACATATCTCGCATGTTATCATATAATCAGCTAAGAAGTCTAACATACATCACATGTATCAACAATCAAACCTAACTTAAACACAAAACGGCATGTCTCTGATACCACTGTTGGAATTGGAAGACACGCAGCGGAAATTAACTTTAAAATTTTTTTCCATTCCCAGCCAGGATCTACTGAATGTGTTTAAGTCAAGGAGAAAGAAGTGTTACCTTCGGTATTCGAGCTTTGGTCGCGACCTCAGTGTCCTCTAGTCGCGACTCCTCACCTCTGGAACTTTCAGTCGCGACCTCCTCAGCTTCTAGTCGCGACCTGTCTCCTCTGGAGTTGTTAGTCCAGACCTACTCTGCTTCACGTCGCGATCGGACGTCTCTAGAGTTTGTAGTCGCGACCTCGTCAGCTTCAAGTCGCGATTTGTCTCCTCTTTTCGGATTTTTGACGTTCAGATGCCCGTATGGTCGCGACCTCAGTGTCAATAGGTCACGACCTTGCTTCGTGTCTGGTCGATCGCAAGAAGTCGACAGCTCAGATTGGCTTCCTCTACCAGTATCCACACGAACAGCGTTCCAATCGCGAACGACGTGCTAGCGCCTCTTGTCCCTCTAGGGCTTTCTAGAGATTCCGTCCTCACCGTCTCTATTTCGGCAGTTTCTTATCTGCAAACTTTTGCACTCTCCCTGCCCCTTTTCTCACGTCTGAATGTGTGTGTAGAGATGTGTAGAACCCTAGCTCCTAATGTCAAATATATAGGATGCTATCGGGCTTCTAATTGGGCCGGGCTTCAGAATTAATCTTATATTAATTCTGAAATTAATACAATATCATATATTGCATAACTTAATAAGAAACTAATTAAATAAATATGGTTTATATTAAATCCGTCCCACAGATTTAATTCACCTATTTATTTAATTTAAAATAAAGATAAAATAGAATTATATTTGATTTATTCTCATAAATCAAATTTGAGATATCTTATCAATTTGAATTTCAAATTCAAATAGATCATATCCATTTAAATTCAAATTCAAAAGTGATAGAGATTTAATTTATCCTTATAAATTAAATCTTGCAAATATCTCTTATATATTATATATAATATATAAACTAATTTATATATATAAAATATATATATCCACCCTAGATTATTCATTCAATCTATACATCTCTTAGATTCAATGAATCTGGACATCATAGCTCGCATTGGGCTATTTTATGTTCGACCTTGTAGGCCCATATGAAGTTGGCAGTGGGCCAGTTACTATACTGACCCACAAGTCATAAGCGGTCTCTAGCAAGGCATTACGACTACCCAAATCATATGAGGATCGATAAACGATGTAACCTTTCATACAACCATATCACGTCCCTTTTGTCACATGAAATTTTGGTCATGGATGAGGCATGGAGAACGTCATCCTCCTATTCCTGATCGTTACTTTCTCGATCCCTGAGTAGTCTGACTATAGAAATGGAACTACCTTTCCATTACAGTATGGCCATTCATTTCTCAGACTCACTCATCGAGGGGCCCAGTTATATCTCTCTGCGAATGTGAGGGATAAATTCCATCTTGACCATTCATATTCCTCCGCATGAAAAACCATTGTTCCCGAAGATAGCCTTTATGATCACTCGGTCAAAAGTGACTTTTGACTAGGTCAAAGCTGAGCGTTTATCATGTAGGAAACCATGATGATCTCAGGTTAAAGGGTATAGTGACATGGCTTGTATATGAGAGAAGCTTATGACTTGACCCATACAGCTCTCTCATGGCGGGTCGATCCAACACCTTGTACTCTTCCATATGCCTATGACTTTGATTTATATCTCTATATATCTTCAAAGTCATATTGGTCTTATTTCATCTCTACTCCCGCATAGATGACCGACCAGGGATATTTAGGATAAGATCACGAGTTATCCAAGGATGGTCATCACAATAAATATGCAAATAATATGATAACATAATTAAGAAATTCATAAATCAACAATGTTCATAAAATAATGATTGGCCCCTAGGGCACAATCTCCAACAATTTGCCTATAAATACCCCCCAAAATCTGATGCAAAACTGTGGCTCATGAACCCTTGGGGAACCTCTTGCAAAATAAAAACTCAAGCCAAGACAGAGAAGAATCCTGTTGAAGATTGTGCCCTAGGGGCCAATCATTATCTTATGAACATTGTTGATTTATGAATTTCTTAATTATGTTATCATATTATTTGCATGTTTACTTTGATGACAATCCTTGGATAACTCGTGATCTTATCCTAAATGTCCCTAGTCGGTCATCTATGCGGGAGCAGAGATGAAATAAGACCAGTATGACTTTGAAGATATATAGAGATATAAATCAAAGTCATAAGCACATGTAAGAGTACAGGGTGTTGGACCGACCCGCTATGAGAGAGCTGCATGAGTCAAGTCATAAGCTTCTCTCATATACAAGCCATGTCACTATGCCCTTTGACCTGAGATCATCATAGATTCCTACATGACAAACGCTCAGTTTTAACCTAGTCAAAAGTCACTTTTGACCGAGTGATCATAAAGGCTATGCTCGGGCTTAGTGGTTTTTCATGCGGAGGAATGTGAATGGTCAAGATGGAATTTGTCCCTCACATTTGTAGAGAGATATTACTGGGCCCCTCGATGAGTGAATCTGAGAAATGTATGGCCATACTGGAATGGAAGGGTAGTTCCATTTCTATATTCAGACTACTCAGGGATCAAGAAAGTAACGGTCAGGAACAGGAGGATGACGTTCTCCATGCCTCATCCTTGACCGAAATATCGTGTGACAAAAGGGACGTGATATGGTTGTATGAAAGGTTACATCGTTTATCGATCCTCATATGTTTTGGGTAGTCATAATGCCTTGCTAGAGACCGCTTACGACTTTTGGGTCAGTATAGTAACTGGCCCACTGCCAACTTCATATGGGCCTACAGGGTCGCACACAAAATAGCCCAATGCTAGCTATGATATCCAGATTCATTGAATCTAAGAGATGTCTAGATTGAATGAATAATCTAGGGTGGATATATATATTTTATATATATAAATTAGTTTATATATTATATATAATATAAGAGATATTTGCAAGATTTAATTTATAAGGATAAATTAAATCTCTATCACTTTTGAATTTGAATTTAAATGGATATGATCTATTTGAATTTGAAATTCAAATTGATAAGATATCTCAAATTTGATTTATGAGAATAAATCAAATATAATTCTATTTTATCTTTATTTTAAATTAAATAAATAGGTGAATTAAATCTGTGGGACAGATTTAATATAAATCATATTTATTTAATTAGTTTCTTATTAAGTTATGCAATATATGATATTGTATTAATTTCAGAATTAATATAAGATTAATTCTGAAACCCAGCCCATTTAGAAGTCCGATAGCATCCTATATATTTGACATTAGGAGCTAGGGTTCGACACAGACATGAGAAAAAGGGGCAAGGAGAATGCAAAAGGTTTGCAGATAAGAAACTGCCGAAATAGAGACGGTGAGGACATAATCTTGAGAAAGCCCTAGAGGGATAAGAGGCCCTAGCACGTCGTTCGTGATTGGAACGCTGTTCGTGTGGATACAGGTAGAGGAAGTCGATCTGAGTTATCGACTTCTTGCGATCGAGAAAAGAGCACAGGTACGACGAAGTCGCGACCAGTTGACATAGAGGTCGTGTAACATCCCGATTTTGGGGTCTAGTTGAACTGGGAGGTAGTCTGATATGGGCAGGCTGCTAAGCCCGTAGTCCTATGGTAATAATCTGATATGGGCGGATTATTTACCTGTATTTTGTAGGATCCGAGGGATGAGCTAAGTCCTTCAGGATGTAAAGATGAGTTAAGTCTTTAACCTACAGAATCGGGACAGTTCACCTAGGTTCAAAATAAGGAATGTGAGGAATGTCTTAAGTCTTAAGCCTAAGAATTCTGCACGTAGCTTGATATGGGTTGGCTCCTGTGTAAGATAACCTGGTATAGAGGGTTATCGAGCCTTTCAATTAACAATGACTCCCCAAGAGGGGATGAGTTATTGAAAGAGAATTTCTAGAACTTAGGATGAAGGATAAGAAGAAAGTGAGATAAGATAGACCCCAGAATTATGCTAAGATTCTGTGGGGTGAGATATGAAAGGAATGGACACTGAGCAGTAGAGTTGTCCATAAGAAAGAAAGCAGATATATGAGAAAGATGTATTGGTGACTTTTGGTCGCGAAGATGAAGTATATTGGTCGCGACTAATATTGGCAGAGAGGCATGGTCGTGACGGATATGTATGTGGTGTCGCGACTAATGAGTACAATGAGCTTGGTTGCGACTAGAATATGTTGTGGTCATGACTAAAGAATGTTGTGGTCGCGACTAGAGAAAGCTGTGGTCGCGACTAATGAACTAAAAGGTGTTATGTCGCGATGAGATGATGGCTAGGTCGCGACTAGTGACTATAAGTGGTGCTAGCCGTATGAGATCTAGTGGGCCAAGAGTTGTGAAGGTCCAAAAGTGATAGTTACCCGGTCAGAGATAGACCAGAGGCAGGAGGCCAGATACAGGAAAGGTTATATGGAAACCATGAGGTGGACTGATAAGGTATCCTAATGGGACCCACAAGATGCCACCTGGCATTAGAGCATGATTCAGTAACCTGTCAGTAGAGTAGAGTTACTCGGTTGGCACGAAAATCGAGGAGGTGATCAAATAAGTCTGGGACTTATCTGGATAGCATTGGGACGCGTGCAAGGTCTCTTCCAGGCGCCACATGGCTATAGTCTGGAGAAAGCAGATAAAGCTGAGGGCACTCATTACGAGGCAGGACTCTGGGCCGGTGAGTCAGCATGCTGAGTCAGCTGCTGAGGTGTCCAGGGATTTTCAGTATGTGAAAAATATGCTGCTGAGGTGTCCCGGTGAGGTGGCCTGGAGATGCATTAAATTAGGAATTAAGGAAAATAGGAAATTCCAGGAAAAACCAGGACCACAGGATCAGATGGCATGGAAATTACGATTATGCCATTGGAAAAATCTATATAAACCCCCCTCTCATTCTTGGCATCACGCATGGCAAGGGAAGAGTGAGATAAAGTATAGAGAGAAGGAGGAGGAAAGGAAGAGAGAAGGAGAGAAAGAAAGTAAGGAAGTTCTGGCGGAGCTGGAAGCAGAATAAGGATAGTAGGGTTCTGCTAAGCTAGCCAGGTAGTAACTAATCCTAACTTTTATGTAATGGCTTCTTGATTGATGTGCTATTGTTTGGTTGAATTGTTGTCTTATATGTTATGACTGAAGCTCTACTGCAATGCTATGATCATATGTTATTGAGTATGGAAGCACGCGGCATACTTATCTGTACACAATCACAAGCAAGCACTGTCACACTGCATTACATATACTGTTATGATTATTACTACTGAGATTCCCCCGAATCTCATCCCCCTTGTATAACCATTTCAGGGAGGTTATGTCCAGGTAGATTTTGAGAATCTTGAGAGACGCCGTTATGCTGCTGGAATTTCGGCGGAGATAGCAGTAGTGGAGGAAGGATATGATGCGTACTGTGTACGTAGGTACTATCTAAGGAGGCTGGTAGTGAGTGGACCTAGCCGGTTCATCCAGTCTTTCCTGGGTACTTACGTAGAATGGTAGTTTTAATGAGAGAATTACCGAATCAGTACAGCTAGTATAGCTTCCGCAAGTGTACTCTGAGGAGTCTAAGGCATGATGTTTCATTTTAGTATCAGAGCAATAGGTTATAGCATAGACTAGAAAGGTCTCTGGTTCAGGGCATAAGATTCTAGCACAGAACAGAAGGTTCTGGCTCAGTTATGCTCTGATTTAGAAAGAGTATTTCCTTGGGTGCGAGAGAATAGCACTCAGGTCGCGCGACTAATGTGGTGTAGGTCGCGACAGATATTGTTAGTCGCGACTAGTATGTTCACGGGTCACGACGGTATATCACAGGAAGCTCAGGTTGCGACAGGAAAGGTCTTGTGTCGCGACTGAAGAGTTAAGGTTGCGACGTAAAGAGGCCTAGGTCGCGATGAAAAATGTCCAGGTCGTGACAGATGAAGATTTAGGTCGCGACTAGAGGACAGAGATATTAAATCGTGATGAGTAGATGGAAATGGTCGTGATAGAGAATGGGAGTCACGACTAGCCAATACTCAGGTCATGATTAAGATATACAGAGATCTAATGATGAGCTAGTTAGAATGAGGTAGATCCTCCATGTGATACCTAGGAGTAGATCTACATTATAAAGGTCTTATTCAGCTAGGCTGAATAGAAGACCTAAGAGCTAGAATGAGATAGCTAGCATGAGGTTTGTCCAGGAATGAGCCTAGGACATGGCCTACGGCTAGAGATGTGATGGGCTGATGTTCCTTAAGCAGAGGGATTCCATCATAGAGAAGTAGTAAACCTGGGGTAGAATACCCTAGAGAACAGTAATATGATATGATTGAGGATGATAGATAGTCTCAGTTATGGGACGATAAGTTATGATATTCAGATAGAGAAGCATTGGCTAAGAGCACTCTGGGAGGTAGCTCAAGTTGGGAAGCCAATAGCAAAGAGGCAATAGTTCAGGCAGGGGACTGATCAAGGTGAAGATCAGGTTGGGGAGCAGAGATGTCAAAGTGGTGAGCTATGGCACATAGGATTGTCGAGCAGGGCAATGCAGTGGTGAGAGAAAGGTCACTTGGCGAGAATTGCCTTATGAATGCTGACATTCCTAGGAAAGGTGTTTGCTACCACAGACAGAGTCTCCAATTTCCCTGAGGTTGACCCTAAGAATGGTTAAAAGGAACCATAGCTGTAAGGGCGACTGAGCTGTAAGGAACTATATGCCTAGATGATAATGTGGACGAAGAGTTCTTTTCTGATCTAGAGAATGTGGTTATTATAATGAGTCAGGAGAAATAATTAGTAAGATAATAAATCTCTCTTAGCTCAGTGATGAGGTTGCTGTATTAGGGGTTAGGACATGGATAGCTGTAAGCAACTATAATGAGAGATGTTAGTTGCTAAGAATCCATGTGAAAGGTCTGGGACCAAGCTGTTGCTCCTCTAGACCATCACTGGAGTACGAATAAGACAGAGAGGGATGATCTTACTAGTTATATATATGACTGCGTTATAAGAATCACATAGCTGTATAGGTCAGTAAGAAGTTCTCTTCAGGACAGATGAGGTATCCCTTGAAATTTCGAGGACAAAATTTCTTAAAGGGGAGGAGATTTGTAACATCCCAATTTTTGGGTCTAGTTGAACTGGGAGGTAGTCTGATATGGGCAGGCTGCTAAGCCCGTAGTCCTATGGTAATAATCTGATATGGGCGGATTATTTACCTGTATTTTGTAGGATCCGAGGGATGAGCTAAGTCCTTCAGGATGTAAAGATGAGTTAAGTCTTTAACCTACAGAATCGGGACAGTTCACCTAGGTTCAAAATAAGGAATGTGAGGAATGTCCTAAGTCTTAAGCCTAGGAATTCTGCAGGTAGCTTGATATGGGTTGGCTCCTGTGTAAGATAACCTGGTATAGAGGGTTGTCCAGCCTTTCAATTAACAATGACTCCCCAAGAGGGGATGAGTTATTGAAAGAGAATTTCTAGAACTTAGGATGAAGGATAAGAAGAAAGTGAGATAAGATAGACCCCAGAATTATGCCAAGATTCTGTGGGGTGAGATATGAAAGGAATGGACACTGAGCAGTAGAGTTGTCCATAAGAAAGAAAGCAGATATATGAGAAAGATGTATTGGTGACTTTTGGTCGCGACGATGAAGTATATTGGTCACGACTAATATTGGCAGAGAGGCTTGGTCGTGACGGATATGTATGTGGTGTCGCGACTAATGAGTAGAATGAGCTTGGTTGCGACTAGAATATATTGTGGTCGCGACTAAAGAATGTTGTGGTCGCGACTAGAGAAAGCTGTGGTCGCGACTAATGAACCAAATGGTGTTATGTCGCGATGAGATGATGGCTAGGTCGCGACTAGTGACTATAAGTGGTGCTAGCCGTATGAGATCTAGTGGGCCAAGAGTTGTGAAGGTCCAAAAGAGATAGTTACCCGGTTAGAGATAGACCGGAGGCAGGAGGCCAGATACAGGAAAGGTTATCTGGAAACCATGAGGAGGACTGATAAGGTATCCTCATGGGACCCACAAGATGCCACCTGGCATTAGAGCATGATTCAGTAACCTGTCAGTAGAGTAGAGTTACTCGGTTGGCACGAAAATCGAGGAGGTGATCAGATAAGTCTGGGACTTATCTGGATAGCATTGGGACACGTGCAAGGTCTCTTCCAGGCGCCATATGGCTCTAGTCTATAGAAAGCAGATAAAGCTGAGGGCACGTATTACGAGGCAGGACTCTGGACCGGTGAGTCAGCATGCTGAGTCGGCTGCTGAGGTGTCAAGGGATTTTCAGCATGTGAAAAATATGCTGCTGAGGTGTCCCGGTGAGGTGGCCTGGTGAAACATCCTCCCTTAGACTCCTCAGAGTACACTTGCGGAAGCAACATTAGCTTGATTATATCTTAACTTAAGCCCAGAAATTCAAAATTTCACTCTTAAGTTCCTTATTCTGGACCTTTAATTTGAAAATTAATTAATCTCATTCTGCACATCCAAATGAGGCTTATTACCTATCCACGTAATGCCCCAGATGTGTACAACTGGCTCCCCAAATTTCGTAGCCAAACTCCTTCGTTTACTAGGTCAATCTGAGGTCAAAACACTGCTACCTCAGGACCTGCGAATTTCCCCTTAATTTACCATACATAAATTGAATATGCCAAACAACACTTATCATTGAATAACATAATGTCATACAGCATGGCATACACAACAAGACATATACATAATCTTGCTATCTCTATTACATCTCTTTCTGCCTAAACTCCGGCAGCATAACCGCTACGCTTTATCTGTACAAAGAACTGAACTGTACTGATTCGGTAATCCCCTCATGAGAACTACCATTCTACATAGTACCCAGGAAAGACTAGATGAACCGGCTAGGTCCACTCACTTCTAGCCTCCTTAGACAGCACTACGTACATAGTACTTATCATATACTGATGTTCAGTCTTTACTTCGGCAGCATAATGGCGTCTCCTAGGATTCTCAAAATCCACTTCAGCATAACCTCCCTGTAATGGGTTATGGATGGGGATGAGATTCGGGGGCATCTCAGTAGCAACAATCATAACAATATATGTAATACAGTGTGATAGTGCTTGCTTGTGATTGTGTACAGATAAGTATGCTGCGTGCTTCCATACTCAATAACATATGATCATAGCATTGCAGTAGAGCTTCAAGCATAGCATATAAGACAACAATCCAACCAAACAATAGCACAACAAATCACAAAGCCATTACATAAAAGCTAGGATTAGTTACTACCTCAAAGGCTTAGCAGAGCTCTACTATCTCTATTCTGCTTCCAGCTCCGCCAGAACTTCCTTTCTTTCTTTCTTCCTCTCACTTTCTCTCTCTAGCACCTCCTCCTCTCTCTAAAAGGCTCAAAACCGTGGGATGCATGAAATGGGAGGGGGAGGGGTATTTATAGTTTCCTTCAATGGCATTCCTGTAATTTTGAAGCCATATGAACTTGTGGTCCTGGTTTTTTCTGAAATTTCCTATTTTCTTTTATTCCTTTTTACTGCATCATGCATGACATCATCCAGGACACCTCACCGGGACACCTCAGCGCCACATTTATCACATGTCTGAAATCCTGGACACCTCAGCAGCTGACTCAGCATGCTGACTCACCGGTCCAGTCTCTTGCCTCGTAAAGCGTGTCCTCAGCTTTATCTGCTTTCTCCAGACTAATGCCATGTGGCGCCTGGAAGAGACCTTGCACGCTTCCCAATGCTATCCAGATAAGTCCCAAACTTATCTGATCACCTCCTCGGTTATCGTGCCAACCGAGTAACTTTACTTTACTGAAAAGTCCTTAAATCATTATTTTAATGACACTTTTCCCCCTGAATCACTGGGCCTGCGTTTTTGGGCCTGGAAATATCATCTTGGGTCTCTGATCTAGCCCAAGTACTCTGATGGCACGATTCCCAAGAAACACCCCTTGGCAAATTACCAAAATGCCCTTAGTCTCTCTTTCTTTACTTTATTAGGTCTAGGGGCATTATTGTCTTTTCCCATCTTACCAGAGTATTCTTTGACCCTGGTCAACTATCCAGATAACTTCCCTGGACTGTCTAACCTTAGGCAAATGACCAAAATACCCTTTACTCATTCTTCATCTGTTCTATAACATAGGGGCATTTTTGTCATTTCGCACCTTTTTCCCGGACACCGGCCCCTTTTACCACTGAACTGATATTATGGGCCTGGGCCTTCCCTGGTGTCACTAAAGGCCTTAGAAACACTATACGGCCCCCTGGCCACAGTCCGATCATCCCTATCGCAACTGCTTTTCCTTTACCGATTATAACTGTAAATTCCCATCTTCCGGAATTTTTACAGAAAAATCGGGACCTCAAATCAAAATTCCGTGACTCCTCATTCAACCCGGAATCCATTTCTCTATCTCCCGGTATTTTCAGATATTTTATCCGGACCGGGCTATTTTGGCCTGAAAAAGCACTCACGCGCACACTTTTCCAAAATGACCATTTTACCCCTGGTCATATTTCTAATTCTTTCATACACATAGAGACCTCATATGCACATTTCACAGTTCAGTGAAATGATTAGCATAATTTTCTCTATTTTCTGGCAAAATATGGTACTCATCGGCTACCTGCCCGATCTTTCCCATAATTACGATTTTGCCCCTGCATTCTCTTTCTGGCCTCATTGCTCATCTTCTCATCCTTTATCTTAAGTTCTAGAAATTCTCTTTCAATAAATCATCCCTTAAACTCTTCGGGAGTCATCATTACTTGAAAGGCTCGACAACCCGCCCATATCAGGTTATCTTACATAGGAGCCAGCCCATATCAAGCTACCTGCAGAATTCCTAGGCTTAAGACTTAGGATATTCCTCACATTCCTCATTTTGAACCTAGATGAACTGTCCCGATCTCCTAGACCAAAAATCGGGATGTTACACCTGGTGATGCAGTAAAGGAGGAATTAAGGAAAATAGGAAATTCCAGGAAAAACCAGGACCACAGGATCAGATGGCATGGAAATTACGATTATGCCATTGGAAAACTCTATATAAACCCCCCTCTCATTCTTGGCATCATGCATGGCAAGGGAAGAGTGAGAGAAAGTATAGAGAGAAGGAGGAGGAAAGGAAGAGAGAAGGAGAGAAAGGAAGTAAGGAAGTTCTGGCGGAGCTGGAAGCAGAATAAGGATAGTAGGGTTCTGCTAAGCTAGCCAGGTAGTAACTAATCCTAGCTTTTATGTAATGGCTTTGTGATTGATGTGCTATTGTTTGGTTGAATTGTTGTCTTATATGTTATGACTGAAGCTCTACTGCAATGCTATGATCATATGTTATTGAGTATGGAAGCACGCGGCATACTTATCTGTACACAATCACAAGCAAGCACTTTCACACTGCATTACATATACTGTTATGATTATTACTACTGAGATTCCCCGAATCTCATCCCCCTTGTATAACCATTTCAGGGAGGTTATGTCCAGGTAGATTTTGAGAATCTTGAGAGACGCCGTTATGCTGCTGGAATTTCGGCGGAGATAGCAGTAGTGGAGGAAGGATATGATGCGTAATGTGTACGTAGGTACTGTCTAAGGAGGCTGGTAGTGAGTGGACCTAGCCGGTTCATCCAGTCTTTCCTGGGTACTTACGTAGAATGGTAGTTCTAATGAGAGAATTACCGAATCAGTACAGCTAGTATAGCTTCCGCAAGTGTACTCTGAGGAGTCTAAGGCAGGATGTTTCAGGTCGCGACTAAATTGGCATCTGAACGTCAGAAATACGAAAAGAGGCTACAGGTCGCGACTAGTAGCATAATAGGTCGCGATTGAAAACTCCAGAGACGACAGATCACGACTATAAGTTAAGGAGGTCGCGACTGAAAACTCTAGAGGCGACAGGTCGGGACTAGAAGCTGAGGAGGTCGCGACTGAAAGTTCTAGAGGCGAAGAGTCGCGACTAGTGGATACGGAGGTCACGACCAAAGCTCGAATATCGAAGGTAACATTTCTTTCTCCTTGACTTAAACACATTCGGTAGATCCTGGCTGGGAATGGAAAAATTTTTTAAGTTAATTTCCGCTGCGTGTCTTCCAATTCCATGGAAAATGAATGGCCAAGATCACTTTGTGCACTATTTGATCTAATAGCTCATATCTATTCTTGGATTTATCTTTTTCTTTAAAAAATAATTATGACATCACCATCCATGACATCATCAAGGGGACACCTCACAAGACATGTGGCAAAATTCCAAGGGCAGGAAGCTTCTGGAAAAATTTCAGTCCAATTGATACCAGCTCAGTCCAATTTCCCAAAAACCAGACTATTTTCTGAAACTAATTTTTTTGAGATTCCATAATATATTTTCTAACCTTAAATCCAGTATCCGGATTCTTCCTACCATTGACATTCTTATACTGGGTTTAACTTAATTACAGATCCCTTGGAAAATGACCAAAATACCCTTGGTGCCCTTTCTTGCACTATATTGACCCTAAGGGCATAATTGTTATTTCACACCTCTTTGCAACTTATCAGAGCATATACTGACTCTGACTAACTCTTCCTGTACCTGCCTTGGCATTTTGGCCTGTCCAAAATGACCAAAATGCCCTCGATTCATCTCTTGCTCCTTTGTACAACACAAGGACATTTTCATAATTACATACTTTTCTGGCAAATTTCTGGACACTGGCCCTTTTCCCCGATGAACTGATATCATAGGCCTAGCCTCAGTTGGTGTCATTATGAGCCTCTGAGTGACACCATCTAGGCTCATTCAGTCCTAGTTTGCTTACCGATTAATTTCCAAATCGGATATCGGGCGTTCACAAACTCCAGTCAAAATTCACTAAAAAGTGAATAACTTTTTGTACAGAACACCTTTTGGGATTCCGTCAGTTCCTTGACCTCTGGCTTCACAGGATGCACATTTCTGTAACTTTTCACTCATATCTGAGGTCCAGGAGATCTGATAAAAATTTCAGATAACTTTCAGACTCTCAGATAAATTTCAGCTATCTAAAACTCTAATAAAATTTTTGTATTAAGCTAGATTAACCAGCATCATTTTCTCTATCTACTGATAAAATCTGGGACTGAAATGCTTCCGGGCAATTCTAAGCCACTTCCGACTCAACTTTCTATAATTAGCATTTTGCCCCTTGAACTTTCCTTAAATTACATTTAGGTCCTTAAACTTTTTAAAATTACACTTAATGGCCCAAAGTTTATGTCTACTTTACATTTTGCTCCATAGAACTTTTATACTTTTCAATTTAGTCCCTCTTCTTTAAACCTCTATCTAATCATTTTTTTCTTTTCCATTCATCATCACATCCTTTCCAAACCTTGATGGGTGACGACCCCCTAGGAAGTGGTGAGAAAGGGTGAAAATGCCACAAAGCTTTGGCATATAAGTATAAAGTTATGTAAGATGGTAAGAAAAGTTAAGAAGAGTTAGAAAAGTTATAAAAACCAAGAGAGTAGAATCCCTTATGTTAAGATCCCAAGAAAGGATCTAAAAGGAAATATTCAGATTACAACTTTATTTCAGGAGAAACAAAGGCAAAATAGCAATATTCTACTGAGAGACTAACAAAATTATAACTCAAAGAGAATGTTAGACCTATGGTATCTCAAGATACGTAAAGAGAGATATGCAATGTGAAACATGTAATGAGGCATGTGATGAAGTAATGAGATAAGTACAAATAAGTCATGAGAAAAGTAGTGAAAAGTATAGTAAGAAGTAAGAGAAATAACAAAGACCTCAGAATTTCATCCAATTCTGAAGGGTTAGATATGAAAGAAATGGACATTACTCACAAGTCTAGTATAATTAATTATCCATAAACAAATAGATACATGACAAGTAAGCAAGTGAAAGAAAGAAGCAGACTTCAACTCTGATTGAGTTGACTAATGATAAAAGGAAGCATAGCAGCACGAGAAAGATATGAAATTTTATAGAACTCTGCTAGATGCCAAGATAAGAGATAAATATCCCATGTCTTAGTCATAAAGTATAAGAGGATATATATATCCAAGATAATTTGACTAAGGTGCTAATAAAATTTTGAGGATGAAATTTATTTTAAGAGGGGGAGAATTGTAAAATCCCAATTTTTAGGCTCAAATACCCATAAATAGTGAGTTTTCAGGCCCAAAGCTACCAGACCCCTTTGACCAAAAGTCTCAGAAATATACAGTTTTTAGGGACTAAATTACAAATAAGTGAAAGCATAGGGACTATATGTAAATAGTAAAAGTCTATGGTATAACACCTTACTTTTGTACATCTTAGGGATCATTCGGTAGCATTTAAAACCACTTACATGACCTTTGAAGTCCATTAGCTAAATCTAAAATTTCACTCTAATGAGTTACTGTCATATGATATTTCTAGATTTAGTGACGAATTCAAAAAACTCATAATTAATTCTAGAAAAATTGAAATGAAGTGATTCAAAAAGCTACGCCAAGCTAACATCTTCAACTTTAAGGGAAAAATAATCCCTTGGATCAATTGACCAATCAACTGAGTCAATTATGATGTCAAAGTTTACTATTCATTTAGTCAAAAATTCTGAAAATAGATTCTGGTCCCCAATTTTGAAAATTCTGTTCTCTTTATGTAGACATTGGAATAAGGTGTACTTGGTGTCAAAATGAAGCTTGATATATTAACTAATTATTGGTAAAATATCATACATTTATTTGATCATTTACTATTTTTTTAAATAGTTATATTTGTATTGCTTTTTAATCATACATTACATGCATACATCACATAAGTCATAACATAACATAAATTACAATCAATCATGCCATCTATCCCCTAACTCCTCTTCTTGTATCTTCATCTTCTTCCATCTTTGAAGAACCTGTTGGTGTTAGGGTGACATGGAGGGGTGAGATTTTAAGGGAAATCTTAGTAGCAAATAGAAACTATACAATGTATGTAACGACATGCTTGATGTTAATATGTGTGAATTTAATGATGATTCTTGTATAATGATATCATACATGCTTCCATGTCCCTTAATTATAGCATCACATAAAACATCCAAGCAACATAATCATACAAGTAGGTAAGTTCACTACCCTTTACTCCTTGCTTTCCTTATCCTTTCTCTTTACCTCATGCTTCTTACTTCTCTTTGATATGTGGCTTCCCTTTTTGAGCACACAAACCAAATCCTAACATTGCATTATCATTCATTCATTATAATCCAACTTCCTTGAACATTGAACTTTATCCACTAAAGTAACTTTCTTTAATCTTTGTCAATTAGCATGGTCTTTGAATCAATTGATGTTTTAACTTTATCCTACACAATTTGGCCTTCTAAATCCATTTATGAACTCAAAATTCCCAAATTCTAGCAGCTACACACTGTTCTGGATATAAGAGAAAAGCCTCTCTTTTTCTTTCAAAAATTCTCATTTTGATTCCAATGCTTCCAATACTTGTTTCTCTACTTTACTCCACACAATTTTTCATTTTAAAACTATTGGAAGCATCAAAGTCATGAAATTCTAATCACTATTCATATGTGTGAATAGTAATAGAGAAGACTTCAAACATTCATCTTTCAATTCTAATGCTTCCAAGGTTCCAAACCTATCCAATCTTACACAAAATCATCTTCTAAATTCAATGGAAGTATTAGATCATTGAAATCCCATATCTTTATATATAGAACAGTACAGACTGAAAGGTCTCTTTCATGGAAAAGTCAAGAATATCAACTTGATTCAATAACCAATAACTTAAACTAACTTATCTAAACATTAATCTCATAGTTCTAACTTCAACTTCTTCTTTCTTCTTTCATCTAGGGTTTTGGACAGCATATATACCCTAGAGAAAGCTCACTTTCTTCCATAAAAAACCTAAGTTCAAGCCTCCAAATTAAAGAAAAATAAGTTAGGATAGATTGCTTACCTTAACTCCTAGCTTGAACTTTAGACCATGGATTCCTCTTTGTCTTGGCTTGGTTTTTCACTTGGATAGCACCTCCTAAAGAGTTCCTAACTTGATACAAATGTGAAGGAAAGGGAGGGGTATTTATAGACTTGCAGGCATGGATATGAATGGCCAAGATAACTTTGTGTACTATTTGATCTAATGATTCATATTTACTCTTGGATTAAGCTTGCCCTAGAAGCAAAAAGGTGACATCATCGATGACATCATAAGGGACACCTCATCCATCATGTGACAATATTCCAAGGGGAAGAATAGTCTGAAGGGAATTGGAAGACACGCAACGGAAATTAACTTTAAAAATTTTTCCATTCCCTGCCAGGATCTACCGAATATGTTTAAGTCAAGGAGAAAGAAGTGTTACCTTCGGTATTCGAACTTTGGTCGCGACCTCAGTGTCCACTAGTCGTGACTCCTCGCCTCTGGAACTTTCATGGCGGGTCGATCCAACACCTTGTACTTTTCCATATGCCTATGACTTTGATTTATATCTCTATATATCTTCAAAGTCATACTGGTCTTATTTCATCTCTACTCCCGCATAGATGACCGACCAGGGATATTTAGGATAAGATCATGAGTTATCAAAGGATGGTCATCACAATAAACATGCAAATAATGTGATAACATAATTAAGAAATTCATAAATCAACAATGTTCATAGTGCAATGATTGGCCCCTAGGGCACAATTTCCAACATCCTCCCACTTGCACTAGGTACAATCATTAATTTGCCTAATTCCCATTGACCTAACATGACACTCATGCTTTGCTTGCACAAGCGACTTTGTTAGAGAATCAGCAACATTGTCTTCTCCTACTACCTTGCATATTTTTATATCACCTCTATTATTAATTTCTCTGATGAGATGAAATCGCCTGAGTATATGCTTGGTCCTTTAATGTGACCTAGGCTCTTTGGCCTATGCAATGGCACCACTATTGTCACAGAACAAAGTTATTGGATCTGAGATGGTAGGTATCACCCCTAGTTCAGTAATGAACTTCCTGATCCAAATGGCCTCCTTAGCTGCATCAGATGCTGCTATATACTCGGCTTCCATTGCAGAATCTGCTACGGTGCTCTGCTTAGAGCTCTTCCAGCTTACTGCTCCATTATTCAGGAGGAATTTGTATTCAGATTGCGATTTAAGATCGTCCTGGTCAGTTTAGAAACTTGCATCTATGTAACTAGTTACACAGAGCTCGTCATCTAATCCAACATAGACCAAGAATAAGTCCTTAGTCCTTCTTAAGTACTTAAGGATATTCTTGACAGCAGTCCAATAGCCTTCACTAGGGTCCTGTTGATATCTGCTAGTCATACTTAAGGTAAACGAGACATCCGGTCGAGTACATAACATGGCGTACATGATAGATCCTATGGCCGAGGCATATGGAACTTTACTCATGCTACCTCGCTGATTAAGTGTACTAGGACATAAATCCTTGATGAGGTGAATACCATGAGATATAGGTATAAAACCCCTCTTTGATTCCCGCATACTAAACCTATGCAGTATCTTGTCTATATATGTGCTCTGACTGGGTCCTAGAAGTCTTTTAGACCTATCTCTATAGATCCTAATTCCTAGGATGTAGGTGGCTTCACCCAAGTCTTTCATCGAGAATGACTTTCCTAATCAAGACTTGACAATCCGTGAGGTAGGAATATCATTCCCAATAAGTAGGATATCATCGACATAGAGTACCAAAAATACAACTGTGCTCCCACTAACCTTCTTGTACACACAAGGTTCATCAATGTTTTGAAAAAATCCAAACTCTTTGACTACTTCATCAAAATGATGATTCCAACTCTGAGATGCTTGCTTCAGTCCATAAATGGACCTTTGAAGCTTGCACACTTTACCAGAGTCCTCGGAACACACAAACCCTTCAGGTTGTGTCATGTACACATCCACAAGGAGCTTTCTATTAAGGAAGGCTGTCTTGACGTCCATATACCATATTTCATAGTCATAATATGCTGTAATGGCAAGGAGGATTCTAATTGATTTGGCCATTGCAACTGGGGAAAAGGTCTCATCATAGTCCACACCATGAGTTTGAGTAAATCCTTTTGCAACCAGTCGTGCCTTGAAGACATTTACATTGCCATCCATGTCAGTTTTCTCTTTAAAAACCTACTTGGACCTGACAGTTTTTACACCATTAGGTGGGTTGATTAAGGTCCATACCTTATTGTCGTACATGGATTGCATCTCAGACTTCATGGCATTTAGCCATTTTTAAGAGTTTAGTCCCACTACAGCTTCTCGATAGGTAGTTGGCTCATTATGCTCAATGAGAAACATATCACGATTGTTAGAAATCAGAAATCCATATCTCTAAGGTTGAAGTCGTGCCCTATTAGATCGCCGTGGGCCTTGCGTGACTTGAGGAGGCTCAACAACTTGTGAGTCTTCTCTATTTTCTATCTCTAGTTCTGTGGTGCCTTGTGGCTCTCGAACTTCTTCGAGGTGTACCTTGCTCCCACTGGTCCTTTTAGAGATAAATTCTCGTTCAAGAAAGATACCATTTCTGACAACAAACACTTTGTTATCAGTGGGGTTGTAGACATAATATCCCTTGGTTTCCTTAGGATATCCCATAAAAAGGCACTTTGAGGATTTGGGTGCTAATTTATCTGAGGCTTGTTGCTTAACATATGTCACATCCTTATTTTTATACATCTTAGGGACCATTCAGTAGCACTTAAACCACTTTCAGGGTCATTGAAGTCTAAACACTTAATCTGGAATTTTATTCATATCGAGTACTGTTCACTATGGCAAATTCCAGATGAGTGACCTGACTTTGAAAATTCATAACTAATTCTAGAAAAATCTAAATGAAGTGGTTCAAATTTCTACATGAATATAACTCAAATATATTTCAGGGAAAAATCATTGGTTGACCAATCTTTGACAAATTTAACGTGGGTCAACGTTTCAATCTTACTGTTCATCCAATGACTTTCTCCTGAATCCAGCATTCTGGTCCCAACTTTAACAATTTATATCTTTTCGTGTATACATCCAAATTAGACATTCTATATATCAAATTAAATATTAGTATGTCTACTTTTTACCCTAAAAATTTCGTACATTAATTCAATCATTTACTATTTTTAATGATTTATCAAACATGAATGGGTCTTCACGAGTTACTGTTCACTGAGCCTATTTTCAGCATTTAGTCTTTACATACCCAAGCATACAACCAACACATATCAATCATACAAGCCAGATAATAATTAATATCAAATAATCAACTGTTATTTATCAGTGCATGATTAACTCCCTCATATTTTATTACATCATTCTCTGTCTAAAATCTGGCAGCATAACTGCTACAATTCTTCTTTAGAAAGTAACCGATGTTGTACCGATTTGGTAATTCCCTTATGAGAACTACCATTCTACGTAGTACCCAGGAAAGACTGGATGAACCTTCTGGGTCCACTCACTTCCAGCCTCCTTAGACAGCACTACGTACACAGTACGTATCAGTTCCTTTCTTTGTTCCGTCTTCGTTGCCGGAATTTCGGCAGCCTACCGGCGTCTCTTAAGATTTCCAAATTTTATTTTGACAGAACCTCCCCTGTAATGTTATGTTTGGGAATGAGATTCAAAAGAATCCCAGTAACAATAATCATAACAAAATATGTAATGCAGAGTGACGGTGCTTGCTTGTGACTGTGTACAGATAAGTATGCTGCATGCTTCCATATTCAATAACATATGATCATAGCATTGGAATAGAGCTTCAAGCATAACATATAGGACAACAATCAACCAAACAAAACAACACATCACAAAGACATTACATAAGAGATAGGATTAGTTGTTACCTCAAAAGCAGAGCTTCAGAACCTCTCTACTACTTCCAACTCCACCAGAACTTCCTTACTTCTTTCTTTCTCTCACTTTCTCTCTCAAGAACTTCTTTCTTCCTCTCTTTCTTGCTTGCACCGAAATGAAGGAGTAAGGGGGGGTATTTATAGTGTTGAGCAATGGCAATCTTGTAATTAGGAAGACTTATGATCCTGTGGTCCTGGTTTTTCCTGGAATTTCCTATTTTCTTTAATTCTCTTTTACTGCATCACCCTGGACACCTCATGGGACACCTCATAGGACACCTCACCACCCATATTCTTCATGTGACGAAATTTGGAGGTTCTGGAAGCTTTCCGGTCCAATCCGGTACTGGCCCGGTCCATCGCCTCGAAAAACGTGCCATTTTCTGAATCTGATGTTTCTGAAGATCCTTTTTATGTCTACTGACCTCACATTTAGTATCTAGACCCTTTATATCATTAAATTTTTAATACTGGGTCCAGACTCAATTACAGATCCCCTGCGAAATGACCAAAATGCCCTTGGTGCCCTATCTTGTCCTATTTTAACCCTAAGGGCAAAATCGTCATTTCACACCTTTCTGGACTCGGTCAAAGCTTATACTGGCTCTAGCCAACCTTATTTAGACATGTCTTGACCTCTGGGTCTGTCCAAAATGACCAGAATACCCTTTATTCATCTGCTGCCCTTTTTGTGCAACATAGGGGCATTTTCATAATTTCGCACTTTTCCGGGGTTCTGCTGGACACTGGCCCACCTATCAGTCCAAGAGTCTTATTGGGCCTCTAATGGCGCCATTTTTGGGCTTCCTGGGTCCATTATCTGTATGGCACGCATTACGAGGAATCTTCCTTTAACACAGTTCATTGAATATTTTAACTATTATTTACCGATTATATACCTTTTCCGGACACCGGCTCTTTTTCCCAGATACAGTGTCCTACTGTGTTCAGGCATCCTTGGGGGTTATAACGGTCATCTGACCGAAGTCATTCGATCGCATTCAGCCCCTTTAAAAATACCGATAAATCTCCAACCCGGATCCCCGGAGGCCTCACACTCCCGTCTGGATTTTTTATTTTGTGAATAACTTTTCCTACAGACCTCCTATCGGTATCCTGTCAGTTTCCCGACATCCGCCCCATAAAGGCGCATCATCCTGTATTTTCCCACTTATATCTGAAATCTAGGGTATCCGGTATAAATTTTTATAACTTTTGGACGATCAGTCCATTTCTGGCTATCTGGAGTCTTCAAAAATTCCGGTATTAGGCTTGGTTACCCGGCGTCACCTGCCCTACCTTCTGGTAGAATCTGGGACTGAAATGCTGTCGGGCGGTGCAAACCACTTCTGGCCTATTTTCTTTAATTATACTTTAGCCCCAGGGAACTTTTCCTTCTTTATAATTAGGTCCCTTAATTTGGCTAAAATTACACTTTAAGACCCCACATTTTTGTCTACCTTTCATTCCTAACTTTAAACTTTTCATAATTGCATTTAGGTCCCTTAATTTCCTTTCTTTTGCAATTTAATCCTTTTCTTTACATAAAGGTCCACATGTCTTTCCTGAAACAGAGCTCATATATTTCGTTTAATCTGTACATAGGAACCAGTACAAAAAATTAAGGATATTACAACATAGACCTCACATCCCCAAATCTTGATAAAAGATAAACTAGGTTTCCTCCCAGTCCATATCTCATACTGAGTCTTTTCAATTGCCTTAGATGGAACACGGTTCAGTGTGAACATAGTTGTCTCTAGGGCGTGGCCCCAAAAGGACTGTAGAAGATCTATTCGACTCATCATGGATCGAACCATAGCTAATAGTGTTCGATTCCTCCGTTCAAAAATTCCATTCCATTGTGGTGTCCCTGGAGGAGTCAATTGTGAGACTATCCCACAATTCCTAAGATGATCAATGAACTCTTACCTCAAATATTCACCACCTCGATCAGAGCGAAGGGCTTTAATTGGTTTGCCAAGCTGGTTTTGTACTTCATTTTGAAATATCTTGAACATTTCAAAATATTCGGATTTATGTTTCATTAGATAGACGTAGCCATATCTACTGAAATCATCTATGAATGTGATGAAGTACGAATAACTTCTTCTGGCATTTGTATTCATCGGTCCACACACATCTGTATGTATGAGCCCCACCAAATCAGTGGCCCTCTCACTGTGTGTCACATCCTTATTTTTATACATCTTAGAGACCATTCAGTAGCACTTAAACCACTTTCAGGGTCATTGAAGTCTAAACACTTAATCTGGAATTTTATTCATATCGAGTACTGTTCACTGTGGCAAATTCCAGATGAGTGACCTGACTTTGATAATTCATAACTAATTCTAGAAAAATCGAAATGAAGTGGTTCAAATTTCTACATGAATATAACTCAAATATATTTCAGGTAAAAATCATTTGTTGACCAATCCTTGACAAATTTAACGTGGGTCAATGTTTCAATCTTACTGTTCATCCAATGACTTTCTCCTGAATCCAGCATTCTGGTCCCAACTTTAACAATTTATATCTTTTCGTGTATACATCCAAATTATACATTCCATATATCCAATTAAAGATTAGTATGTCTACTTTTTACCCTAAAACTTTCGTACATTAATTCAATCATTTACTATTTTTAATGATTTATCAAACATGAATGGGTCTTCACGAGTTACTGTTCACTAAGCCTATTTTCAGCATTTAGTCTTTACATACCCAAGCATACAACCAACACATATCAGTCATACAGGCCAGATAACAATTAATATCAAATAATCAACTGTTATATCTCAGTGCATGATTAACTCCCTCATATTTTATTACATCCTTCTCTATCTAAAATCCGGCAGCATAACTGCTACAGTTCTTCTTTAGAAAGTAACCGATGTTGTACCGATTCGGTAATTCCCTTATGAGAACTACCATTCTACGTAGTACCCAGGAAAGACTGGATGAACCTGCTGGGTCCACTCACTTCCAGCCTCCTTAGACAGCACTACGTACACAGTACGTATCAGTTCCTTTCTTTGTTCCGTCTTCATTGCCGGAATTTCGGCAGCCTACCGGCGTCTCTTAAGATTTCCAAATTTTATTTTGACAGAACCTCCCCTGTAAGGTTATGTTTGGGAATGAGATTCAAAAGAATCCCAGTAACAATAATCATAACAAAATATGTAATGCAGAGTGACGGTGCTTGCTTGTGACTGTGTACAGATAAGTATGCTGCATGCTTCCATATTCAATAACATATGATCATAGCATTGGAATAGAGCTTCAAGCATAACATATAGGACAACAATCAACCAAACAAAACAACACATCACAAAGACATTACATAAGAGCTAGGATTAGTTGTTACCTTAAAAGCAGTGCTTTAGAACGTCCCTACTACTTCCAACTTCACCAGAACTTCCTTACTTCTTTCTTTCTCACACTTTCTCTCTCAAGAACTTCTCTCCTCCTTTCTTCCTTGCTTATGCCGAAATGAGGGGCTAGGTGGGGGTATTTATAGTGTTGAGCAATGGCAATCTTGTAATTAGGAAGACTTATGATCCTGTGGTCCTGGTTTTTCCTGGAATTTCCTATTTTCTTTAATTCTTTTTTACTGCATCACCCTGGACACCTCATGGGACACCTCATAGGACACCTCACCACCCATATGCTTCATGTGACGAAATTTGGAGGTTCTGGAAGCTTTCCGGTCCAATCCGGTACCGGCCCGGTCCATCGCCTCGAAAAACGTGCCGTTTTCTGAATCTGATGTTTCTGAAGATCCTTTTTATGTCTACTGACCTCACATTTAGTATCTAGACCCTTTATATCATTAACTTTTTAATACTGGGTCCAGACTCAGTTACAGATCCCCTGCGAAATGACCAAAATGCCCTTGGTGCCCTATCCTGTCCTATTTTAACCCTAAGGGCAAAATCGTCATTTCACACCTTTCTGGACCCGGTTAAAGCTTATACTGGCTCTAGTCAACCTTATTTAGACATGTCTTGACCTCTGGGTCTGTCCAAAATGACCAGAATACCCTTTATTCATCTGCTGCCCTTTTTGTACAACATAGGGGCATTTTCGTAATTTTGCACTTTTCCGGGGTTCTGCTGGAGACTGGCCCACCTATCAGTCCAAGAGTCTTATTGGACCTCTAATGGCGCCATTTTTGGGCTTCCTGGATCCATTACCTATATGGCACGTATTACGAGGAATCTTCCTTTAACACAGTTCATTGAATATTTTAACTATTATTTACCGATTATACACCTTTTCCGGACACCGGCTCTTTTTCCCAGATACAGTGTCCTACTGTGTTCAGGCATCCTTGGGGGTTATAACGGTCATCTGACCGAAGTCATTCGATCGCATTTAGCCCCTTTAAAAATACCGATAAATCTCCAACCCGAATCCCCGGAGGCCTCACACTCCGTCTGGATTTTCTAATTTGCAGATAACTTTTCCTACAGACCTCCTATCGGTATTCTGTCAGTTTCCCGACATCCGTCCCATAAGGGTGCATCATCCTGTATTTTCTCACTTATATCTGAAATCTAGGGTATCCGGTATTAATTTTTATAACTTTTGGACGATCAGTCTATTTCTGGCTATCTGGAGTCTTCAAAAATTTCGGTATTAGGCTTGGTTACCCGGCGTCACCTACCCTACCTTCTGGTAGAATCTGGGACTGAAATGCTGTCGGGCGGTGCAAACCACTTCTGGCCTATTTTCTTTAATTATACTTTAGCCCCAGGGAACTTTTCCTTCTTTATAATTAAGTCCCTTAATTTGGCTAAAATTACACTTTAAGACCCCATATTTTTGTCTACCTTTCCTTCCTTACCTTAAACTTTCCATATTTGCATTTAAGTCCTTTCTTTTCCTTTCTTTTGCAATTTAATCCTTTTCTTTACATAAAGGACACATCTTTTTCCTGAAACATGACTCATATATTCCATTTAATCTGTACATGGAAATCAGTACAGAAATTAAGGATATTACACTGTGCCCAGTGAAAAGTGATTTTGTCATCTTTCCTAACAAACAAGATTCACAAGTATCATATGATTCAAAATCAAATGAGTTGAGAAATCCATCTTGATGGAGTTTAGAAATGTGTTTCTCATTTATGTGGCCCAGACGACAATGCCAGAGGTATGTCAGATTCAAATCGTTTGGTTTGACCCGTTTGGAGGTTATGTTATAGATATTTCCATGATTGGGTTGTTCCAAGTTTAATATGTAATGATCAACATGCAAATCACCATGAGCATAGAAAACATCGTTACAATAAATGGAACATCTACTATTCCCAGCAATGGAAGTATAACCTTCCTTATCCAAATAAAAAAGAGAAATAATGTTACTACTCAAAGCAGGAACATAATAGCAATTGTTCATAACTAACAAGAGCCTAGTGGGCAGAACTAATTCATAAGTGCCTACAACTAAAGCAGCAACCCTTTCTTTATTTCTAACTCGTAGGTCAACTTCGCCCTTCTTCAGCTTTCTACTATCCTTTAGGCCCTGCACATTTGTACAAATATGAGAACCAAATGCAGTATCTAATAGCTATGTAGTGGAAGAAGAGAGATAAATGTCTATAACATAAATACCTGAAGCGATAGCCTCGCTATCCTTTTTATTCTTTTTCAGATCTTCAAGGTAGAGTTTGCAATTCCTCTTCTAATGACCTGGTTCATTGCAGAAGAAGCAAACTCATTCCTTTGGAGGCTTTGCCTTCTTTGGTGCAGGCTTGGTTTCGGGCTTGCCTGACTCTTTGGTCTTACCTGATGAGTCATGACCCTTCCCCTTGCCCTTGCCTTTCTTTTTCATACCCTTTCCTTTCTGAACCATCAAAACTATACTGGGCTTCTTCTTAACAGTCAGCTCAGCAGTTTTAAGCATCCCATACAGATCAAAAATAGATTTCTCCATGTTGTTTATGTTGTAGTTCATGACAAACTGGTTATAACTTTTCGGGAGTGAGTTTAAGATCAAATCTGTAGCTAACTCCTGGCTCATGGGAAATCCAAGCCTCTCAAGGTGGTCAATGTATCCTTTCATCTTTAAGACATCAGTACTGACTGGTGCACCTTCAGCCATCTTGCAGGAATGTAAGGCCTTAGTGGTCTCATACCTCTCTTGCCTTGCCTGTTGCTGGAACATTTCCTTGATATGCACAATCATCTCATAAGCCTCCATGTGTTCTAGATCTCTTTGGAGTTCCAGAACCATGATGGCAAGCATCAAGTATCCCACATCGACAGAGTCTTCCTTATGCTTCGCATAGGAATCTCTCTAAGCTCTAGGAGCATTGGCTGCTGGCTCCTCAGGAATGGATTGATCTAGGACATATGCCTTTCTTTCCTGCTTGAGAATAATTCTCAAGTTCCTGAACCAGTCAAGAAAGTTTGTCCCATTGAGTTTGTCCTTCTCAAGGACAGATCGCAACGATAATGTAGCAGTATTACTAGTCGTCATGATTCTACAATATGCAATTGTATTAGCAATCTCCCACTAAATAAAACAACCCTCAATGTAATAATTAGTGGGCTAAGATCCATATTTGGCTTAAACTTAAGTCCGCTTTGGCAGGACGCTTAACTTTAAGTTATTTAGGTAGGTAACAGCTTTACCAATTACATCAAATATAACTCTTAGATATTCATGGGATTCCATCATCATATGATCCGGCATGTTTTAATCCTATCTAATGCCTTGAGACCCAAAACCGTTTTGATAATCTTAATTAAGTCAAACAATAACAAACATATGTGAGTAGCACCATAACTCTTTACTTATCTCCCCAAGATAACTCAAATACACCCACTTTGGTGGAGCCTACAAATAAACGATCGAGGTTTTGACAAGTGTTCATTAATTGACGGCATTATGACTTAAGATTTCATTTAGAGGGCTTAATTAACTATCTGGTTTACAAAATGCATGTATATTGATTGTATCTCATACAAGCAATATGCATATCGAACATATAAGCATAAGATGCATAATCTTAAATGTGATACAATATGGCTCACCTATCCTAAGTCCCCTCAAGCCAATGAGAGGAACTCTCTAGTAAGAACAGGAAAATTACATAAGAAAACCTCATTTTAACATTCGAGGGGAGTGAGATGAGAAGAGAATGTGCAACGAGAGTAATTAGAAGAAGGCACGACACGCAGGACATATTTAGAAAAATGACAACACTTATAATCTTGAGCCATATTGTTCACCATACCCAAACATTCAAGAATCAAAATTCATATTATGTGAAGGGCAATAAATGTTTCAAAATATTCATACATCAGGAAAGGCTGTATGTATTACGATTATGTTGTGCTACGACCAGGTAGCCACGGTAGGGTCTGGGGGCAGTGTAACATCCTAGAATTTCCCTAGCCGAAAACCCTAAGTTTCTAGCTAAGGAAATGATTAGAGAAATGTAAATGGTATGTGAAACATCCTTCCTTTCATATGTCTTAGGGACCATTCAGTAGCATTTAGAACCACTTTCAAGGTTATTGATGTCCAATTTCTCAATCTGGAGTTTTACTCTTATCGAGTACTGTTCACTTGAAAATTCCAGATGAGTGATCTGACTTCGAAAAATCATAACTAATTCTAGAAAAAACGAAATGAAGTGGTTCCAATTTCTAAATGAAGCTAACTCAATTATATTTCAGGGAAAAATAAATATTTGACCATTAATTGACCGAGTCAACGTCAGTCAACGTCACAATTGTACTGTTCATCCAACGTTTTTCTCCTGAATCCAGCATTCTGGTCCCAACTTTGATAATTTATATCTCCTTGTGTAGACATCCAAATGATACGTTTTATATATAAAATTAAAGCTTGGTATGTCTACTATATACCATAAAAATATCATACATTAATTCATCCATTTACTATTTTTAATCATTTATCAAACATAACCTTATCACTATG
Source organism: Leucaena leucocephala (assembly GCA_037074615.1). Lineage (NCBI taxonomy): Eukaryota > Viridiplantae > Streptophyta > Magnoliopsida > Fabales > Fabaceae > Leucaena > Leucaena leucocephala. Next base: position 10,932,690 of record CM073549.1, read on the forward strand.
TGTTACTGTTCACAGTGGTAATTTCCAGCAATCAACTTTGCATACATATGCATACATCCATCATATATCAGTCAAACATGCCAAACAACAATTATTATTAATTAATAAGTTGTTTTACATCAGGGTATGTACATAAACTCTCGTACTGCTATTACATCTTTTTCTGCCTGAAATCCGGCAGCATAACCGCTACGCTTCATGTGTACAAAGAACTGAACCGTACTGATTCGGTAATCCCCTCATGAGAACTACCATTCTACGTAGTACCCAGGAAAGACTAGATGAACCGGCTAGGTCCACTCACTTCTAGCCTCGTTAGACAGCACTACGTACACAGTACTTATCATATACTGATGTTCAGTCTTTACTTCGGCAGCATAACGGCGTCTCTTAAAATTCCCAAAATTCATTTCGACATAACCTCCCCTGTAATGGGTTATTTATTGGGATGAGATTCGGGGGAATCTCAGTAGCAACAATCATAACAATATATGTAATGCAGAGTGACAGTGCTTGCTTGTGATTGTGTACAGATAAGTATGCTGCGTGCTTCCATGCTTAGTAACATATGAACATAGCATTATAGCAGAGCTTCAGACATAACATATAAGACAACAATCCAACCAAACAATAGCACAACAAATCACAAAGCCATTACATAAAAGCTAGGATTAGTTACTACCTCAAAGGCTCAGCAGAGCTCTACTATCTCTATTCTGCTTCCAACTCTGCCAGAACTTCCTTTCTTTCTTTCTTCCTCTCACTTTCTCTCTCTAGCACCTCCTCCTCTCTCTAAAATGCCTCTTGGCCGTGCAGCACAAGAATGAAAGGGGTGTATTTATAACCTCCTCCGATGGCAATCTCGTAATTTCCATGAACTTTGATCCTGCGGTCCTGGTTTTTCCTGGATTTTCCTATTTTCTTTAATTCCTCCTTTACTGCATCATGCATGACATCATTGGGACACCTCACCAGGACACCTCAGCGCCACATTTATCACATGTCTGAAATCCTGGACACCTCAGCAGCTGACTCAGCATGCTGACTCACCGGTCCAGTGTCCTGCCTCGTTGTACGTGTCCTCAACCTTTTCTTCTGCCTTTATGTTGGCGCCATGTGACATCTTACTGGCACCTGTCACACCTTCCAATGCTATCCAGATAAATCCAGGACTTTATCTGATCGCCTCCTCGGTTATCCTGCCGACCGAGTAACTTTACTTTATTGAAACAACATTAAAATAATATTTTAATGCCACTTTTTCCCACATACTTCATGGGCTACGTTTTTGGGCTCTAGGAATGTTGTCTTGGATCCTGATCAAGCCCAAGTACTCTGATGGCTCGATTCCCAAGAAACAGCCCTTGGCAAATTACCAAAATACCCTTGGGTGCCCTTTCTTGCACTATTTTAACCCTAAGGGTAAAATCGTCATTTTACACCCTTCTGTACCCTGTCAGGGTATATACTGACTCTAAGTAACTTTATCTGTATATACCTTGGCTGCTGGGCCTGTCCAGAATTACCAAAATACCCTCCATTCATCTGTTACTCTTTAGTACAACATAGGGGTATTTTCGTAATTTCGCACTTTTCCGGGGTTCTGCCGGACACTAGCCCACCTATCAGTCCAAGTGTCTTACTGGGCCTCTGTTGGCGCCATTATTGGGCCTTTCTGGGTCCAACACCTTCATGGCACGCATTACGAGGAATCTTCCCCCGTTAATAATTATTGAATATTTTATCTATTATTCACCGTTTATACACATATCCGGACACCGGTTCCTTCTGTCCGATACACTGGCCTGCGGTGTTCAGGCATCATTGTGAGTCATATCAGTCACCTGACCGAGGTCATCCGAACTCATTCAGTCCCTTTTCAAATACCGATAAATCTCCCTATCGGATCCCCAGAGGCCTCACACTCCCGTCTGGATTTTCTAATTTGCGAATAACTTTTTCTACAGGCCTCCTATCGGTATTCTGTCAGTTTCCCGACATCCGCCCCATAAGGACGTATCATCCTGTATTTTCTCACCTAGATCTGAATTCTAGGATATCCGGTATGAATTTTTATAACTTTTGGACGATCAGTCCATTTCTGGCTATCTGGAGTCTTCAAAAATTCCTGTATTAAGCCAGATTACCGAGCGTCACTTGCTCTCTCTACCGGTGAAATCTGGGACTGAAATGCTTTCGGACAGTCCAAACCACTTTCGGCCTGACTTTCTTTAATTACAATTTAGCCCAAGGAACTTTTCTTCTTTTCATTTAAGTCCCTTTTTACTTGGCTAAAATTACACTTAAGGACCCCACATTTTTGTCTACTTTCCTTTTTGGCCTTGAAACTTTCCATAATTGCACTTAAGTCCTTTCATTTCCTTTACTAGGTTTAGGGGCATTATTGTCTTTTCATATTTTACCAGAGTATCCTCTGGCCCTGGTCAACTATCCAGATACCCCTTCTTGACTGTCTAACCTTAGCCAAATGACCAAAATACCCTTTACTCATTCTTCAGTTATTCTATAACATAAGGGCATTTTCGTCATTTTGCACATTTTTCCCGGACACCGGCCCCTCTTACCACTGAACTGATATTATGGGCCTGGTCCTTCCCTGGTGTCACTACGGGCCTTAGACAATACTGTATGGCCTCTGGCCATAGTCCGATCATCTCTATTCGGACTGCCTTTCCTTTACCGATTATAACTGTAAATTCCCATCTTCAGGAATTTTTACAGAAAAATCGGGACCTCAAATCAAAATTCTGTGACTCCTCATTCAATCCGAAATCATTTTCTCTATCTCCCGGTATTTTCAGATATTTTATCCGGACCGGGCTGTTTTGGCCTGAAAAAGCACTCACGCGCACACTTTTCCAAAATGACCATTTTACCCCTGGTCATATTTCTAATTCTTTTATACACCTAGAGACCTCATATGCACATTTCACAGTTTAGTGAAATGATCAGCATAATTTTTTCTATTTTCTGGCAAAATATGGTACTCATCGACCACCAGTCCGATCTTTCCCATAATTACGATTATGCCCTTGAATTCTCCTTCTGGCATCTCTAGGCCTAAAAATTGGGGTGTTACAGTATGACTGATTAAATAAAGGATCAAATTGTAAAGTTAGAAAGTATTATGGCCAAAAGTCCAAAGTAGACAAAACTTCAGGGACTAAACTGCAAATATGAAAAAGGTCAAGGGATCTAAATGTGATTTGTGAAAATTTACAAAAACTATACTTTCAGCCTAAAACAGCCCGGTACGGATTTAAGATATGAAAATACTGGGAGATAAAGCACAAAATTTCGGGTTGAATAAGAGACATCAGAATTTTGATTTGAGGTCCCGATTAATTGATAAAAATTCGGTAAGTCTGGGAAAATAACCTGGAATTTTTAGGAGACTGACTGGACTTCAGAATTCTGTGAGATTATGATAGAAGATACTTTGTGAATTATGGGAGATTGTAAAAAAGGCCACACTTCCAAAAGAGGTCCAGATAATTTTAAATAGAATTTTAAAGAAATTTTAGGAGCTTGTCTACCGGCTCTAAAAATTAGGATTTTATTTGTTAAATGACCAAATCTAAACTGAAGACCATGAAATTTTACCAAGAGGCTTAGAATAAATTTAGATGGGTTATTATGGGCCAAGTCAAAGTCCAATAGCCATTATGAGCCCAAACTAAAATAGGGGCAAAATTGTAATTTCAGGAAATTTCGGGCTGGAAATGGCAGTTTTGAAAAATATTCAGAAAAATCCCAATAAATTCCATAAAACGGAAAATGAGGTTCTAAGACATTTTTATAAAGGGGAAATAACAAAAATACCCCTATATGAATTTTTATCGTATTATAGTTTCTTTTAAGATATCCGAAAAAATTAAGTATTAGGACTATAAAAAGACCTCAGAAAAATATGAGAAAATGGATATAAATATTTAAAGGGTCAATAATGATTTTAGATATGTTAGACAGGGTCAGAGGGTGTTCTAGAAAATATCATGCCATTAAATAATTTATTTTTCCCGAAAATCACCCGAATCGGTACCGGTTAATACCGAAAAATTGAAGAAAAATCCTAGAAGCTCCAAGAAGGTCCAAGAAACTCCATGAAGCCTCAAGACTTATTGATTTGGCGCCAAATGGTGATGGAGAAGGAAAAAGGAGATGACGACTCAAAAGTTGTCATAATTACAATGAAAAAGGAGGTTAAATTCTAACCCTTGGATCAAGCTTTTAGGAATTGGATCTTAGCCCTTGTTTCCCCTCAATTTTTCCTATAAATACCCCCTCCAAAGACTTCAATTTCGTGCAGCCCTCTTTACGTAGGAGAAACTCTTGTCAATTCAAAACTCAAGCCAAAAACAAAGCTTCCAACCTCCCAAAGTTCAAGGATACTAAGGTAAGCATACTTCCAAGCTTTTAATGATTTGTTTGGAAGTTTGATTTATGGTTTTTAAAGGTTGGGAACCATGAATTTATAAGTGGAGATGCTGCCCAAATTAGGAAAAGATGAAAGTCATGATAAGGATAGCAAAGACAAGTTGAAAAGGAAAAGATTTAACATGTTCTAGTTCATGGAATCAATGGTTTCTTGGAATTGTTCTTGAACTACCTTGCTGTCCAGATTTATGCACTTTGTTCTAGGGTTAAGATATGATGATTTTAAGGCCTCCAAGGTGTTCAAAATGCAATTTTGTGTAGGGCATAGTAGGGAGACCCTAAGTGGAAGCCTTAAACATCAAAAATGGAACTTTTAGAGAACCCTAAGTGCAATTTTCGTTTCTGTCCGTACGGACAGAATAGGAGATGAAGAAATTTCAAAATTTGGATCACACCATTGGATTCCTTAGGTAAAATTGTGAAAGATAGGATCCCAAGAGTTAATTTTAGTAATTGAGAGAAATAAAATCCTAATTTAATTCAAGAAAGGGTAGATAGGGTTTTTAAGTTTGAATTATGTTTGAGAAGTTGTAATGACATGAAATTGTTGTTCAATAATTAGGATTTGACATTTGTGCACCTAGAGAACTTCAAGTCAACAAGGAAAGACAAGGATCTCCAAGAGGTAGCAACAACTCTAACTTTATCATTGTCTTGTAATTATTTATTGGTCTTGTTGTTTATGATGTTTGGTTGAGCATGATATTATGTGATGATGTGCAAGCTTGATGGGCTTGATTATGTGGTAATCTCCTTGCTAAGATGTCATGACAAATGCATGTTAGAGAATGCCAAAAATATGAGAATGAATGTGTGGCTCCCATATCATATAACATGCTTTAAATAATTACTTGATGATGTTAAAGTTGTGTTGAATGCTATTGGGATTTCTTTGGAAATCTCACTCTTTTTCATATTAAACCATGGTAGGTGCTGAGCATTGAAGAGGTAAAGAGCTAATTGATGATGTTTGGAGTATGTGTGGTTGTGTTAGATACACTTATATTATGTAAATATGGAACAAAGAGTACTTAATGTAAGTTCTGTTAGAAGGCAGTGAGCTTTACAACATATTTTGGATATGGTATTGTATGAATTAAATGTTGAAATTTAGTATGCTTAAATTTTACATCTTAAGCTTTAAATATACACCAAGTACGTCCAATTTGGATAAAAAACGAATTTATGGTGAATTTTCAAAGTTAAGAGTTGGATTCTGGAAAACTGGAAAATTACCATATGAACAGTGTATGTTTGCGAATTTTTTTGGAACGTTGTAGTTGCGCTTGAACCTATTCATTATTTTTCCCATAAATAGGTTTTAAATATATTTCAGTAGGAATTTGAATCACCTCATTTGGAGTTTTCTAGATTTAAATATGAATTTCCAAAGTTTGGGAAAAATCTGAAAAGTGCTATATGAACAGTACCCGAGAGAGATTTTCAACAATTTCAGATCTTTGATTCCAACTTTAATTGATCCTAAAGTGGTTCCAAAGGCTACTAATAGATCATATATGGGTATTAAAGTAAGGATGCGACAGGCAGCACCCCAAGAATTTTTTTTTTTGATAAATAATCAAGAATCTTAATTCTATTTCCTTAGACCCCATCAATATTAATTGATCAAATCAATTAACATACACCACCGATTTCAGTTTCCTTTCGGATTTCTTATATGTCATACATAAAATGGATTCCCTATATGTCATACATAACTCACATGTTATCATATAATCGGCTAAGAAATCTAACATACATCACATGTATCAACAATCACACCTAACTTAAACACAAAACAACATGGCTCTGATACAACTGAAGGGAATTGGAAGACACGCAGCGAAAATTAACTTTAAAATTTTTTCCATTCCCTGCCAGGATCTACCGAGTGTGTTTAAGTTAAGGAGAAAAAAGTGTTACCTTCAGTATTCGAGCTGTAATCACGACTCTTCGCCTCTGGAGTTTTCAGTCGTGACCTACTCAGCTTCTAGTCTCGACCTGTCGCTTCTCGAGTTTTCTGTCGCTACTTCCCCAGCTACTAGTCGCGACCTGTAGCCTCTGGAGTTGTCAGTCGCGACTTCCTTAGCTTCTAGTCGTGACCTGTCATCTCTTTTCGGATTTCTGACATTCAGATGCCTATTTAGTCGCGACCATTGTGTCAACTAGTCGCTACTTGTCATCGTACCTGGTGCTCTTTTCACGATTGCAAGAAGTCGACAACTCAGATCGGCTTCCTCTACCAGTATCCACACGAACAACGTTCCAATCACGAACGACGTGCTAGCGCCTCTTGTCCCTCTAGGGCTTTCTCAAGAATCCGTCCTCACCGTCTCTATTTTGACAGTTTCTTATCTGCAAACCTTTTGTACTCTCCTTGCCCCTTTTTTTCTCTTCAAGAACCCTAGCCCCTAATGTCAAATATATAGGATGCCATCGGTGTTATTATTGGGCTGGATTTCAGAATTAATCTTATATTAATTCTAAAATTAATACAATATCATATATTGCATAATTTGATAAGAAACAAATTAAATAAATATGGTTTATATTAAATCCGTCCCACAGATTTAATTCACGTATTTATTTAATTTAAAATAAAGATAAGACGGAATTATATTTGATTTATTCTCATAAATCAAATTTGAGATATCTTATCAATTTAAATTTCAAATTCAAATAGATCATATCAATTTAATTTCAAATTCAAAAGTGACAGAGATTTAATTTATCCTTATAAATTAAATCTTGCAAATATCTCTTATATTATATATAATATATATATATGAATTTATATATATAAAATATATATCCACCCTAGATTATTCATTGAATCTAGACATGTCTTAGATTCAATGAATCTGGATATCATAGCTCGTGTTGGGCTATTTTGTGTGCGACCCTGTAGGCCCATATGAAGTTGGCAGTGGGCCAGTTACTATACTGACCCACAAGTCGTAAGCGGTCTCTAGCAAGACATTACGACTACCCAAATCATATGAGAATCGATAAACGATGTAACCTTTCATACAACCATATCACGTCTCTTTTGTCACACGATATTTTAGTCATGGATGAGGCATGGAGAACGTCATCCTCCTGTTCCTTACCGTTACTTTCTCGATCCCTGAGTAGTCTGACTATAGAAATGGAACTACCTTTCCATTACAATATGGCCATACATTTCTCAGACTCACTCATCGAGGGGCCCAGTAATATCTCTCTACAAATATGAGAGACAAATTCCATCTTGACCATTCACATTTCTCCGCATGAAAAACCACTAAGCCCGAACATAGCCTTTATGATCACTCGGTCAAAAGTAACTTTTGACTCGGTCAAAAGCGACTTTTGACTAGGTCAAAGCTGAGCGTTTGTCATGTAGGAATCCATGATGATCTCAGGTCAAAGGGCATAGTGACATGGTTTGTATATGAGAGAAGCTTATGACGTAACCCATGCAGCTCTCTTATAGAGGGTCGGTCCAACACCTTGTACTCTTACATGTGCCTATGACTTTGATTTATATCTCTATATATCTTCAAAGTCATACTGGTCTTATTTCATCTATGCTCCCACATAGATGACCGACCAAGGATATTTAGGATAAGCTTATGAGTTATCCAAGGATGGTCATCACAATAAACATGCAAATAACTCTAGGTTCTTCTTTATTTACTTTAATAACTCTAGGGCATTATCGTCTTTTCACACATTACCAAAGTATTGTCTGACCTTGGTCAACTATTCAAATAAACCTCCTTGACTGTCTAACCTTGTTCAAATGACAAAATTACCCTATATTCATCTCTTGCTCATTGTACAGCATAGTGGCATACATAATGGCATTTTTAAAATTTTATATTTTTTAGGGTCTTTATAAACACTGGCCCACATACCTATCTAAAAATATTATAGGGCCTATGAGGTACCATTCTGGGCCTTCTATGTGGTACCCTGTCTTCATGGGCTCTACTCCCAAGAAATTTCCCCGAAAAGCATTTATTGGGTGTTTTAATCTATTGTAAATTATATTATAAATTCTACATAACTCCTTTTTTAGTTATGTTAGTTTCATAAATTCTCATATTAATTATAAGAATTTACTATAAAATTTCATTTGATTATGAGATCTAGAAGATACTGTACTAATTTTCAAATTTTTAAAAATTCATATCAATTTATCGGAACCTCAAATCAAAATTCTATGTCAAGTTAAACTGATCAAAATAATTTTCTCTATTTATTGGTAAAATTTGAGACTGAAAGGTTTCCAGGAAGTTTTGGGCATTTTCTGGCTCAACTTTCACATAATTACCATTTTGCCCCTAAACTCTTAGAAATTGTACTTTAGGCCCTTAACTTTTCATAATTATACTTAATAGCCCAAAGCTTATGTCTACTTTCATTTTGTACCATGAAACTTTTAGAGTTTTCACTTTAGTCCATTTCTTTTCCAAAAATGACCATTATGACCTTGTAACTTTCATTAATTGCAATTGAGTCCCTAGACTTTCACTAAATTGCAATTTAGCCCCTTTTACATTACAACTTTACCTTTTCTCTTTCTTTGGCTTGAAACTTATCTTAATCATTATCTTTTCTTCTGATTACCATCCCAATCCCTTCATAACCTCTTTCCTCTGTCAATCTTATACAAATAGGAAAAATTTGGGATATTACATTTCTACCCCCTTAAAATAAATTTTGTTCTCAAAATTTAATTCGTACATTAGTCAAAACAACCTTGGATATAGCTCCTCTTTCTATCCTCTTTTGCTTTATGACTAAAGCTCGGGGTATCTATATTTTATCTTCTACCTTGGCATCTAGTGGATTACTCTCAACATCCGCGGAGCTTTATATATTTCTCGTGCTGTTATGCTCTCTTTTCCTTAGTCAACTCAATCAGAGTCAGAGTCTGCTTCTTTCTATTCTCATCTGTCATCTATCTATCTATTCATACTTATGGATAACTCACTATACTGGACTTGTGAGTAGTGTCCATTTCTTTCATACATAATTTCCCAAAAAATTGATGTAATTCTAGGGTCTCTGTCATACATCATACTTCTCATTACGTATCTCTTATTATGTATCTTTTCTTGCGTATTGCGTATTTCTCATTACGCATTGTGATTCTTTCATCACACTTTTCTTTCTACATTTTGGAATACTCTTTGACTTACAACTTTACCAGCTTCTGGGGAGGATCTTGCTCTTAAGCCTTTCTAACCTCCTCCTAATATAAAACTATAACTTGAATCTTTTATTTTAGATCTTCTCTACTTAGATCTGACATAAGGGTTCTAGTCCCTTACCTTTTCTAGCTCTTTCTAACTTTTCTTAACTTTTTTGTCTTTCTATCTTTTTCCTCTCCATAGTTCCTCTTCTTTGAACTAGTATAAGAAAATACTCATCATCTAACTATCTCTTTCTCTCTTTATAGTTCATCTGTCTGGAACTGATACGAGGGAATAGTAGTATCCCTTATTTTCTCTCTATTGAGTACTTATACTATTCTCTGCTTATGCTATTCTTTCTTTTTATTATGCTAGCTAGCAATATTCTTTCCCATTATTCTATAACATCTTTCTAACTTTGTGACTCCACATTGTGCTTCCCAGTGGGTTACCAATCTCTAGGCTACTCTGACCTGAGCACCTTTCAGTTAAGCATGCTATTACGTTAGGGCTAGGTTACATTTTATATGGCTATGAGCTCTAGCATACTTTTTCTCATAGAGTTGTGTTCTAACTTTACTCTGCCTAAGACCCTCTTCTCTGGGTCTCTTTGGCCTTTTTAATCTCTTCATTCTCATCTAATGGATCTATCTACTCATACTTGTCTATTCTTAAGACATATGGGGTTCTCTCTTTTGTTCCTCAGGAATACTCCTATAATCTTTTGAATTCCTGTACTTAGATTTGAACTTTGGACTCCGTCTTCATTTAAGAGAAACTAAGTTCAGTCTAGAGGCTAGTTGATAACATCATGAATACTTTCTCTGCATGAGTTAGTCAACACCTTGTCCTTGGTGATTGTCTTATTAGAAAGATATCAAGTTGTCTTATTCCTCTTCTTCATGATTCACATTATCCTGTCCTTAGGCTAGGTTATTTCATAACTCAGAATCACCTGCTGTCGTCCTAAACCTTGTTAAGAACTCTCAGATTTTGGGGTATCACTCCCTTGTGAATCATCTTAGGATCAATTGTAACTCTTCTAAAAGACTTCAACCAATGAACTAAATTACAGGGTTAGCTACTCCATTATTATTGATAACTCAATAGATAATTCTCCATCTCTATGTTCTCTAGCACATCTTACTTATCAAGACTTCACTTAATCTCTCTTTTACTCAGGAGTTCTTCTCAACTTTCTTTCTTTCTATTGACTTACCATGAGCTATTGCCATTAACAATCATAGCCTAGCCATCTACAAATGCCACAGGTAATTTCCTTTTGTTATTATGGATCCATATCATAACTTCTCATCTAAATATGTGCTCTATTTGTGAGAAATCTATAACAGATCTAACTCTTTTCTAAAGAGTGATCTTTACTTATCTGAATCTAGCTATACCTAAGAGTCATATGTTTCAGATCTAACTTTTATCTGAAGAGTGATATGAAAGTAATCACTTTACTATTATCTGCTGCTCTTTCTATATACCATTTCTTTCGATAGAATTATAATACTATCACCCTCTTGGTACTTGCTATAACTGAACCATAAGAAATAGCTCTTAGTACTTTATTCATAATCTTGTAGAAATACCTAAGTAACCCCTAATCATACTATAAATGATTGTCCCACTTGTTGAGACTGTCTATTATTCTGGGTACTTTTAATTATTATCCTGCTCTAGCTTTCTCATCTAACTAACTCTCATCATTATCTTATCTCTATTCCTAACTTTAATCTAACTCTAATTCTGATCTTAATTTCCATTTACTCTTAATCCTAATTCATGAGGATTAACTAACACTAACTACCTTATTTATTTCTGTAATCATATGGAGCAAACATACTAGGTCTAGAGTAGCTTTACTTTGTGCATGCTGCTATGCATAAGGTGTTATCACCTTAAACCAATGGGAGTAGTTACATTTTATAGTCATTGTAACATCCCAATTTTTGGGTCTAGTTGAACTGGGAGGTAGTCTGATATGGGCAGGCTGCTAAACCCGTAGTCCTAGGGTAGTAATCTGATATGGGCGGATTATTTACCTGTATTTTGTAGGAATCCGAGGGATGAGCTAAGTCCTTCAGGATTTAAAGATGAGTTAAGTCTTTAACCTACAGAATCGGGACAATTCACCTAGGTTCAAAATGAGGAATGGGAGGAATGTCCTAAGTCTTAAGCCTATGAATTCTGCAGGTAGCTTGATATGGGCTGGCTCCTGTGTAAGATAACCTGATACAGAGGGTTGTCGAGCCTTTTAATTAACAAGGACTCCCGAAGAGTAGGGGATGAGTTATTGAAAGAGAATTTCTAGAACTTAGGATAAAGGATAAGAAGAAAGTGAGATAAGAAGACCCCAGAATTATGCTAAGATTGTGTGTGGAAAGATATGAAAGAAATTGACACTACTTATGAGAGAAGTAGAGTTATCCATGGGAAAGATGTAAAGTGACTTTTGGTCGCGACTCATATTGGCAGAGAGGATTGGTCGCGACGGAAATATGTGTGGTGTCGCGACTAATAAGTAAATGAGTTTGGTTGCGACTAAAATGTACGGAGGTCGCTACTGAAAAGTGATATGGTCGCGACGAAAAACTGTTATGGTCGCGACGAGAAGATGTTGTAGTCGCGACTAGTGTACACAAAGATGTTAGGTCGCGACAAGATGATGATGAGGTCGCGACTATTGACCATAAGTGGTGCTAGCGCATGGGCCAAGAGTGGTGAAGGTCCAAGGGAGATAGTTACTCGGTTGGCACGCTAACTGAGGAGATGATCAGATAGAGTCTGGGACTTATCTGGATAGCATTGGAAGGTTTGAGAAGTTCCTTCCAGAGGCCACATGGCACAGATCTGGAGAAAACAGATAAAGCTGACACGCATTACGAGGCAAGAGACTGGACCGGTGAGTCAGCTGCTGAGGTGTCCAGGGTATTTCAGCATGTGGAAAATGTGCATGCTGAGGTGGCAGGGTGAGGTGGCATGATGATGCAGTAAAGGAGGAATAAAAGAAAATAGGAAATTCCAGGAAAAACCAGAACCACATATTCAGAGTTCCTGGAATTATGATTGTGCCATTGAGAACCACTATATAAACCCCCCTCAATTCATTTGGCATCCCGCGGAGCAAGAGGAAAGAGAGAGAAAGAAGAGAGGGAAAGGGAAGGAAGGGAAGAGAGAAAGGAAGTAAGGAAGTTCTGGCGGAGCTGGAAGCAGAATAAGGATAGTAGAGTTCTGCTGAGCTAGCCAGGTAGTAACTAATCCTAGCTTTTACGTAATGGCTTTGTGATTTGTTGTGCTATTGTTTGGTTGGATTGTTGTCTTATATGTTATGCTTGAAGCTCTACTGCAATTCTATGATCAAATGTTATTGAGTATGGAAGCACGCAGCATACTTATCTGTACACAATCACAAGCAAGCACTGTCACTCTGCATTACATATACTGTTATGATTATTACTACTGAGATTCCCCCGAATCTCATTCCCCTTGTATAACCATTTCAGGGAGGTTATGTCAAGGTAGATTTTGAGAATTTTGAGAGACGCCGTTATGCTGCTGAAATTTCGTCGGAGATAGCAGTAGTGGAGGAAGGATATGATGCGTACTGTGTACGTAGGTACTGTCTAAGGAGGCTGGTAGTGAGTGGACCTAGCCGGTTCATCCAGTCTTTCCTGGGTACTTACGTAGAATGGTAGTTCTAATGAGAGAATTACCGAATCAGTACAGCTAGTATAGCTTCCGCAGGTGTGCTCTGAGGAGTCTAAGGCAGGATGTTTCAGTCATTGCTGCTAACAAATGACTGGTGCCTAAATCACATATTACATCTACTTAGCGATTGTTAACCTATAATCATTTCTTTATATTACCTCAGGAAACTTTCTTGCCTCCTTTCAGATCAGTGTAAAACTTTCTTCTACATTTGGAATCTCTTACCTATCTATTATGTAAACATTCCTTGGCAAAATGTCTTAGCTTGCCATATTTGTAGCAACTTCCTCTACCTGTCAATCAAAGCCTATTCCTGTGGTCTCTACCATAGTTCTCATATATGTTAGGCTCTGATTGTATGTCTATATCTTCTAACTCTTCTACTTCTTAACTGCTTCTTATTACCTCTTCTGAAAACTAAAGGCCCTCTGGAACATCCATATTGAAAACACCGACAGGATTTATTTTTTAGAGTTGCCTTTATCTTTAACGAGCATCACAAGGTTCTCTCTGTAATACTGCTTTGTTAAACCTCTGTAACTACCTGGAAAAATCCTTTCTTGCTACATATAATTCAATCTGTGAGTTAACTTCTTAGTCAATCAACTTTCACTATGCATATGGATGAACTCGGCTAAGTATCCATCAAAGGATTCCTCTTACCATGGTTTAACATTTTAACTTAGCCTTACACTCATCACTATTTGTCTGAGGGGAATGCTTCTCATAAAATTGCTCAAGAAATGATTTCCAGGAAAGCAGATCATTTATGTCTTCATGGAGTAACTTTTATACTTTCTATAGTTAGATATTATCTTCTTCCTCAGCAGATCCTGAACATCTGCTAGTCCTGGTCTGTTCCTTCCTAGACTATAACTCCTTGATGACTTCTTTCTAATCATTGTAAATTTAAAACAATTGCTTCCATGGTTGTCATGAAAGTAATATCTCTTTCTTGTTCATGGTGACTTGAGTTGTCGGGATCCCATCTATCATCTACTACTATTACTCCTACAATCTGGAGTACCCAAAACTGGTCTATGGGTCCCTTCGTGATGGGGTTTCTCCATTTTGGGAATATTAGCTCTTAGTCTCAGTCTCATAATTCTGAGTCTTCTATTTAGACTATCCTGACAAAGTCTTTCATAGTGTAGATCAACTCCTAACTATCTTATAGAGGATCTACTTCTGAACGCCTTCTTAAACTGGTCTTATGTGTCTTAGCGCCTAGTACATCAAGCTTGCCTGCACCTCGTACTAAACCTCTAGCTGATAAATCTCAGTGAGGTTGGCGCCTTTATTCTAATCGTTCCTGTAGTGTATAATCTCTATTTCTAGGGATTTTAGGTTCACATAATGATTATGTTTTGTTCTCCTAGCGTTACCTTGAACTAACTCTTATATCTTAGCTTTCTTGATCTTGACTGGTTAACTTCTTTGACCGGTCAATTTTTGTCTCTGTCAGCATAAGGAATTGCTCCCCGTTGATGTTCTACTTACTCAAGCCTCATCGTGTTAAGAAACACGAGATCTCAGAGGTATCGACTGACTATGACCAATCTACTGTTGCTTTGTCAATCATACTAGCTTATTGATTCCTGAACTCCTCTGTGTATCCTAGTTGCTACCTGAGTATTAGCTCATCACGAGTCACATTCTCTATGAATTTGTACACGACCATCTCAATATACTTGTCATGATAAGATAGCTCTATGTTCTTCTGTCGTGACCCAAGGTCTTCTCCCGTTGTGACCTGTACATATCTTTCCTTAAACATTCTCTTCCTAAGGTTCCTTATCTGAATCATTCTTTAACTTCTCACTAAGTACCCTAACCTTAACATAATGTTAGCTACTTAGGTTTAGGGTCTGGGAATTATCCTATCTAATGCTAGAAACTTTGCTCTAATACCAAAAATATAACACCTTACTTTTGTACGTCTTAGGGACCATTTAGTAGTATTTAGAACCACTTACATGACCTTTGAAATCCATTAGTTAAATATGGAATTTCACTCTAACGAGTTATTGTTCATATGATATTTCCAGATTCAGCGATGAAATTTGAAAAATCATAACTAATTCTAGAAAAATTGAAATGAAGTGTTTCAAAAGGCTATGCGAAGCTAACATCTTGAAATTTAAGGGAAAAATAATACCTTGGACAATTGACCAGTTAACTGAGTCAATTCTGATATCAAATTTTAATATTCATTTGGTAAAAAATTCTAAAACAGATTCGGGTCCCTAATTTTGAAAATTAAGTTCTCTTTACAGAACAGTGCAAATTATCTTCTAAATTCAATGGAAGTATTAGATCATTAAAATTTCATCTCTATATAGAATAGTGCAAATCGAAAGGTATCTTCCATGGCAAAGTCAAGAATATCAACTTGATTTAATAACCAATCACTTATACTAACTTATCTAAACATTAATCTCATAGTTCTAACTTCAACTTCTTCTTTCTTCTTTCATATAGGGCTTTGGACAGAATATATACCCTAGAGCTTACTTTCTTCTATAAAAACCCTAAGTTCAAGCCTCCAAATTAAAGGAAAATAAGCTAGGATAGATTGCTTACCTTAACTCGTAGCTAGCTTGAACTTTGGACCATGGATTCTTCTTTGCCTTGGCTTGGTTGGACAGCACCTCCCAAAGACTTCCTAACTTGATGCAAATATGAAGGAAAGGGAGGGGTATTTACAGAATTGAAGGCATGGAAATGAATGGCCAAGATCACTTTGTGCACTATTTGATCTATTGGCTTATATTTGCTCTTGTATTAAGCTTGCCATAGAAGCCAAAAGGTGACATTAACGATGACATCATCAAGTGAAACTTTCTTACTTTCGTACATTTTAGGGATCATTTGGTAGCATTTAGAACTACTTTCAAGATCATTGAAGTCCAATTTCTCAATCTGCAATTTTACTCTTCTCGAGTACTGTTCACTGTGTAAATTCCAGATGAGTGACCTGACTTCGAAAAATCATAATTAATTATAGAAAAATTGAAATGAAGTGGTTCCAATTGCTACATGAAGATAACTCAATTATGTTTCAGGGAAAAATCACTCATTGATCATTATTTGACCAATTCAACGTAGGTCAATGTTACAATTTTACTGTTCATCCATCATTTCCCCCCTAAATCCAGCATTCTGGTCCCAACTCTGATAATTTATATCTCCATTTGTAGACATCCAAATGAGGATTTATATATATCAAATAGAAGATTAATATGTCTACTATTTACCATAAAAAATTCATACATTTATTCATCCATCTACTATTTTTAATTATGGGTCAAACATCATTAGGTCACCACGAGTTACTGTTCACAGTGGCAATTTCCAGCAAGCAACTTTACACACATATGAAGAAATCCATCACATATCAGTCAAACATGACAAACAATACTTATCATTAAATAATAAGTTGTTATACATCAGGGAATATACAAAATCCCCATATTTCCATTACACCTTCTTTTGCCTGAAATTCAGCAGCATAACCGCTACGCTTCATCCTTAGAAAGTAACAGATCTTGTACCGATTCGATAATTCCTGTGAGAACTACCATTCTACGTAAGTACCCAGGAAAGACTAGATGAACCGGCTAGGTCCACTCACTTCCAGCCTCCTTAGACAGCACTACGTACACAGTACGTATCAGCTCCTTTCTTTACTATTGTCATCTTGTCATAATTTCGGCAGCATAATGGCGTCTCTTAAAATTCCCAAAATTTACTTTGGCATAACCTCCCCTGTAATGGGTTATTTATTGGGATGAGATTCGGGGGAATCTCAGTAGTAATAATCATAACAATATATGTAATGCAGAGTGACAGTGCTTGCTTGTGATTGTGTACAGATAAGTATGCTGCATGCTTCCATATTCAATAACATATGATCATAGCATTGTAATAGAGCTTCAAGCATAACATATAAGACAACAATCCAACCAAACAATAGCACAACCAATCACAAAAACATTACATAAAAGCTAGGATTAGTTACTACCTTAAAAGCTTAGCAGAACTCTAGAATCTCTGTACTGCTTTCAACTTCGCCAGAACTTCCTTTCTTCTTTCTTCCTTGCTCCTTCTCTCTTAAGAACTTCCTTCTATCTCTTATTCTTGCTTGGGCTGTGATGAATGAAGAGCAAGGGGGGGTATTTATAGTTTTGATGGATGGCATTTTCGTAATTTTGAAGCCATCTGAACTTGTGGCCCTAGTTTTTCCGAAATTTCCTATTTTTCTTTATTCCCTTTTACTGCATCATCAAGGGACACCTAAGGGGACACCTCACCCCTCACATTCTTCACATGGCAAAATTTGAGGGAGCAAGAAGCCTTCTGGAAGCTTTCCAGTCTAATCCGGTACCGGCCCGGTCCGTTTCCTCGAAAATTGGACTGTTTTCTGAATCCAATTTTTCTGAAAATCCATATTATGTCTTCTGACTTTAAATTTAGTATTTGGGTCCTTTATATCATTAACATTTTTATACTATATCTAAACTCAATTACAGTTCCCCTGCGAAATGACCAAAATACCCCTGGGTGCCCTTTCTTGCACTATCTTAACCCTAAGGTTAAAGTTGTCATTTTACACCTTTCTGTACCCTGTCAGGGCATATACTGACCCTGATTAACCTTACCTGTGTATGTATTGGCTTTTGGACCTATCCAGAATGACCAAAATTCCCTCCATTCCTCTACTACCCTTTAGTACAACGCAGGGGTATTTTCATAATTTCGCACTTTTCTGGGGTTCTGCTGAACACTGGCCCACCTATCAGTCCAAGGGTCTTACTGGGCCTTTGATGGCGCCATTATTGGGCCTTTCAGGGTCCATTACCTTTATGGCACATATTACGAGGAATCTTCTCCCGTCCATGTTCATCGAGTGTTTTAGCTATTATACACCGTTAATACACATCCCCGGACACCGGGTCCTTTTACCAGATACACTGGCCTGCTGTGTTTAGGCATCCCTGTGGCTCATAACAGTCATCTGATTGAGGTCATCCGAACTCATTCAGTCCCTTTTTAAATACTGATAAATTTCCTAATCGAATCCCCGGAGGCCTCACACTCCCGTCTGTATTTGTTAATTTGTGAATAACTTTTCCTACATACCTCCTATCGGTATTATGTCAGTTTCCTGACATCCGCCCCATCAGGACGCATCATCCTGTAATTTCTTACTTATATCTAAAATCTAGGATATCCTGTAGGAATTTTTATAACTTTTAGACTATCAGATCAATTTTGGCTATCTGGAGTCTTGAAAAATTACCGTATTAAACTGGATTACCCAGCATCACTTGCTCTCTCTTCTGGTGAAATCTGGGACTGAAATGCTTTCGGGCAGTCCAAACCACTTCTGGCCTAATTTTCTTTAATTACACTTTAGCCCCAGGGAACTTTTTCTTCTTTGCACTTAAGTCCCTTTATTTGGCTAAAATTACACTTTAAGACCCCACATTTTTGTCTACCTTTCCTTCCTAGCCTTAGACTTTCCATAATTGCAATCAAGTCCTTTCATTTCCTTTCTTTTTCAATTTAATCCCTTTCTTTACATAAATAACCACATCTTTTTCCTGAAAAAATAATTCATATATTTCATTCAATCTATACATACAAATAAGTACAGAAAAATTGGGATATTACATTTCTCTCCCCCTTAAAATAAATTTCGTCCTCAAAATTTACATTATACATACTCTATAGAAACAATTCCGGATGCTTCCCCCTCATCTTTTCTTCTATTTCCCATGTAGCTTCATGTTCAGTTAAGCCTTTCCAGATCACTTTTACAAGAGGGATTTGCTTATTACATAACTGCTTGACCTTTCGATCAGCAATTCGTACTGGTCCAACCTCATAGGTCAGATCATCTCGTAGCGCGACTTCATCTTGCTCAATCACATGAGATGGATCTGGAACATACTTCTTTAATTGGGAAACATGAAACACATCATGTATCTGACTAAGATTTGGAGGAAGAGCTAACTTGTAGGCTACTGTCCCTATCTTCGAGAGAATTTGGAATGGTCCGATGTATCTTGAATGTAACTTTTTCACTTTAATCGATTGTCCGGCTCCCGTCATTAGAGTTAACTTAAGGAATACATGCTCTCCTTCTTCAAACTCCAACGGCTTCCTTCTAACATCTGCATAGCTTTTCTGTCTGCTTTGAGCCATCAATAATCGTTTTCTAATCATTGCAATCTGCTCTGCAGTTTGATCCACTATATCAGGACCAAGCATTCTTTTCTCGCTCAACTCTAGCCAGCATAAGGGGGATCTACATTTACGTCCATATAGAGCTTCAAAAGGTGCCATCTAAATACTAGTCTGATAACTATTATTATATGCAAACTCTATGAGTGGTAAATGGATATCCCAACTACCTTGAAAATCTAAGACACATGCTCTCAGCATATCCTTTAACGTTTGTATGGTTCTCTCAGATTGACCATCTGTCTGAGAATGATAAGCTGTACTGAATCTGAGAGTAGTGCCCATTTCTTCTTGTAAAGCCCTCCAGAAATTAGAAGTAAATCGAGGGTCTCTATCGGACACAATGCTGCTTGGGATACCATGAAGCCTAACAATCTCTTTTATGTACAATTTTGCCAGCTTCTCTAGAGAATCCCTCTTATTGATTACCAGGAAATGTGCTTACTGAAACATCCTTCCTTAGACTCCTCAGAGTACACTTGCGGAAGCAATATTAGCTTGATTATATCTTAAGCCCAGAAATTCAAAATTTTACTCTTAAGTTCCTTATTCTGGACCTTTAATTTGAATATTAATTTATCTCGTTCTGCACATCCAAATGAGGCTTATTACCTATTCACATAATGCCCCAGATGTGTACAACTAGCCTGCCAAATTTCATAGCCAAACTCCTTCGTTTACTAGGTCAAACTGAGGTCAAAACACTGCTACCTCAGGACCTGCGAATTTCTCATTTAATTCATTATTCACAAATTGAACATGCCAAACAATATTTATCATTGAATAACATAATGTCATACAAGATGGCATATACAACAGAGCATACATAGAATTCTCATATTTCTATTCCATCTCTTTCTGTCTAAACTCCGGCAGCATAACCGCTACGCTTTATCTGTTCAAAGAACTGAACTGTACTGATTCGGTAATCCCCTCATGAGAACTACCATTCTACGTAGTACCCAGGAAAGACTAGATGAACCGGCTAGGTCCACTCACTTCTAGCCTCCTTAGACAGCACTACGTACACAGTACTTATCATATACTGATGTTCAGTCTTTACTTCGGCAGCATAGCGGCGTCTCTTAGCATTCTTAGAATCCACTTCAACATAATCTCCCTGTAATGGGTTAGATATGGGGAATGAGATTCGGGGGAATCTCAGTAGCAACAATCATAACAATATATGTAATGCAGTGTGACAGTGCTTGCTTGTGATTGTGTACAGATAAGTATGCTGCATGCTTCCATGCTTAATAACATATGATCATAGCATTACAGCAGAGCTTCAGACATAACATATAAGACAACAATCCAACCAAACAATAGCACATCAAATCACAAAGCCATTACATAAAAGCTAGGATTAGTTACTACCTGGCTAGCTTAGCAGAACTCCACTATCCTTATTCTGCTTCCAGCTCCAGATCATGAGTGGGATAATTCTCTTCATGTGGCTTCAACTGCCGAGAGGCGTAGGCTACTACTCTACCTTGCTGCATCAGCACACATCCCAACCCCTGCTTACCAGCATCAGTGTAGACTACATAAGTCTGAGTTGGGTCTGGAATAATCAGCACGGGAGTAGTGGTTAATCTCTGCTTTAACTCTTGGAAGCTAGCCTCGCACCTCTCATCCCACTTAAACTGCTGGTTCTTTCTGGTAAGCTTGGTAAGTGGCAAGGCAACTCGAGAAAAGTCTTGAATAAATCTTCTATAGTACCCTACTAGGCCAAGAAAGCTTCTGATCTCCGTCACTGTCCTCGGCTGCTCCCAGCTCAAAACTGCTTCAACTTTGCTAGGATCCACAGCTACCCCTTCTCGGGATATGACATGACCGAGAAATTTGACTTCTGAAAGCCAAAACTCCCACTTACTCAGCTTAGCATAAAGCTTCTTTTCTTTAAGGGTACTAAGAACAATTCTCAAATGCCTTTCATGTTCCTCTGTAGATTTGGAGTACACCAAGATATCATCAATGAAGACCACAATGAACTGATCTAAATAAGGCCTGAAGATCCGGTTCATGTAATCCATGAAAATAGCAGGTGCATTCGTTAGCCCAAAAGGCATTACAAGGAACTCAAACTGTCCATGGCGCATCCTAAAAGCAGTCTTTGGAATATCATCTTACTTCACCCTTAGTTGATGATAGCCAGATCTCAAGTCAATCTTAGAGAATAAGCTCGCTCCTACTAATTAGTCTAGCAGATCGTCAATTCTAGGGAGTGGATACTTATTCTTGACCGTAATTGAAACATCCTTCCTTTCATATGTCTTAGGGACCATTCAGTAGCATTTAGAACCACTTTCAAGATCATTGAAGTCCAATTCCCCAATCTGGAATTTTACTCTTATCGAGTACTGTTCACTTGAAAATTCCAGATGAGTGACCTGACTTCGAAAAATCATAACTAATTCTAGAAAAATCAAAATGAAGTGGTTCCAATTGATAAATGAAGATAACTAAATTATATTTCAGGTAAAAATAACTCGTTGACCATTCATTGACCAAGTCAACGTCAGTCAACGTGTCAAGTTTACTGTTCATTCCACGTTTTTCTCCCTGAATCCAGCATTCTGGTCCCAACTTTAATAATTTATATCTCCTTGTGTAGATATCCAAATGATACGTTTTATATATCAAATTAAAGCTTGGTATGTCTAATATTTACCATAAAAAGTTTGTACATTTATTCATCCATTTACTATTTTTAATCATTTATCAAATATGACTAGGTTACCACGTGTTACTGTTCACAATGGTAAATTTCAGCATTTCTACTTTGCATACATATGCATACATCCATCATACAACAGTCAAACATGCCAAACAACAATTATTATTAATTAATAAGTTGTTTTACATCTGGTCATGTACATAAATTCTCATGGTTCTATTACATCTTTTTCTACCTAAACTCTGGCAGCATAACCGCTACGCTTCATCTGTACAAAGAACTGAATCGTACTGATTCCGTAATCCCCTCATGAGAACTACCATTCTACGTAGTTCCCAGGAAAGACTAGATGAACCGGCTAGGTCCACTCACTTTTAGCCTCCTTAGACAGCACTACGTACACAGTACTTATCATATACTGATGTTCAGTCTTTACTTCGGCAGCATAACGGCGTCTCTTAAAATTCTCAAAATTCATTTCGACATAACCTCCCCTGTAATGGGTTATTTATTGGGATGAGATTCGGGGAAATCTCAGTAGCAACAATCATAACAATATATGTAATGCAGAGTGACAGTGCTTGCTTGTGATTGTGTACAGATAAGTATGCTGCGTGCTTCCATGCTTAATAACATATGATCATAGCATTACAGTAGAGCTTCAGACATAACATATAAGACAACAATCCAACCAAACAATAGCACAACAAATCACAAAGCCATTACATAAAAGCTAGGATTAGTTACTACCTGGCTAGCTTAGCAGAACTCCACTATCCTTATTCTGCTTCCAGCTCCGCCAGAACTTCCTTACTTCCTTTTCTCCTTTCTCTCTTCCTTTCCTTCTCCTTCTCTCTCTTCTTTCTCTCCCTTACCCAAGCTATGCGTGAATGAAAATGGAATGGAGGGGGGGTATTTATAATTGCCTCCAATGGCAATCTCGTAATTTCCATGAACTTTGATCCTGCGGTCCTGGTTTTTCCTGGATTTTCCTATTTTCTTTAATTCCTCCTTTACTGCATCATGCATGACATCATTGGGACACCTCACCAGGACACCTCAGCGCCACATTTATCACATGCTGAAATCCTGGACACCTCAGCAGCTGACTCAACATGCTGACTCACCGGTCCAGTCTCTTGCCTCGTAATACGTGTCCTCAACTTTTTCTTCTGCCTTTATGTTGGCGCCATGTGTCATCTTACTGGCACCTGTCACGCCTTCCAATGCTATCCAGATAAATCCAGGACTTTATCTGATCACCTCCTCGGTTATCGTGCCGACCGAGTAACTTTACTTTATTGAAACAGCATTAAAATAATATTTTAATGCCACTTTTTCCCACATACTTCATGGGCTACGTTTTTGGGCTCTGGGAATATTATCTTGGATCCTGATCAAGCTCAAGTACTCTGATGGCTCGATTCCCAAGAAACAGCCCTTGGCAAATTACCAAAATACCTTTGGGTGCCCTTTCTTGTACTATTTTAACCCTAAGGGTAAAATCGTCATTTCATACCCTTCTGTACTCTGTCAGGGCATATACTGACTCTCAGTAACTTTATCTGTATGTACCTTGGCTCCTGGGCCTGTTCAGAATTACCAAAATGCCCTTCATTCATCTGTTACACTTTTGTACAACACAGGGGCATTTTCGTAATTTCGTACTTTTCCGGGGTTCTGCCGGACACTGGCCCACCTATCAGTCCAAGTATCTTACTGGGCCTCTGTTGCCGCCATTATTGGGCCTTTCTGGGTCCAATACCTTCATGGCACGCATTACGAGGAATCTTCCCCCGTTAATAATTATTGAATATTTTATCTATTATTCACCGTTTATACACATATCCGGACACCGGCTCCTTCTGTCCGAAACACTAGCCTGCGGTGTTCAGGCATCCCCGTGAGTCATATCAGTCATCCGACTAAGGTCATCCGAACTCATTCAGTCCCTTTTCAAATACCGATAAATCTCCCTATCGGATCCCCGGAGACCTCACACTCCCGTCTGGATTTTATGATTTGCGAATAACTTTTTCTACAGGCCTCCTATCGGTATTCTGTCAGTTTCCCGACATCCGCCCCATAAGGACGTATCATCCTGTATTTTCTCACCTAGATCTGAATTATAGGATATCCGGTATGAATTTTTATAACTTTTGGACGATCAGTCCATTTCTGGCTATCTGGAGTCTTCAAAAATTCCTGTATTAAGCCAGATTACCGAGCGTCACTTGCTCTCTCTACCGGTGAAATCTGGGACTGAAATGCCTTCGGACAGTCCAAACCACTTCCGGCCTGACTTTCTTTAATTACAATTTAGCCCCAGGGAACTTTTCTTCTTTTCAATTAAGTCCCTTTTTATTTGGCTAAAATTACACTTAAAGACCCCATATTTTTGTCTACTTTTCTTTTTGGCCTTGAAACTTTCCATAATTGCACTTAAGTCCTTTCATTTCCTTTACTAGGTCTATGGGCATTATTGTCTTTTCATATTTTACCAGAGTATTCTCTGGCCCTGGTCAACTATCCAGATACCCCTTCTTGACTGTCTATCCTTAGCCAAATGACCAAAATACCCTTTACTCATTCTTCAGTTATTTTATAACATAAGGGCATTTTCGTCATTTTGCACATTTTCCCCGGACACCGGCCCCTCTTACCACTGAACTGATATTATGGGCCTGGGCCTTCCCTGGTGTCACTACGGGCCTTAGACAACACTGTATGGCCTCTAGCCATTGTCCGATCATTTCTATTCGGACTGTCTTTCCTTTACCGATTATAACTGTAAATTCCCATCTTCAGGAATTTTTACAGAAAAATCGGGACCTCAAATCAAAATTCTGTGACTCCTCATTCAATCCGGAATCCTTTTCTCTATCTCCCGGTATTTTCAGATATTTTATCTGGACCGGGCTGTTTTGGCCTGAAAAAGCACTCACGCGCACACTTTTCCAAAATGACCATTTTACCCCTGGTCATATTTCTAATTCTTTCATACACATAGAGACCTCATATGCACATTTCACAGTTCAGTGAAATGATCAGCATAATTTTCTCTATTTTCTGGCAAAATATGGTACTCATCGGCTACCAGTCCGATCTTTCCCATAATTACGATTATGCCCTTGAATTCTCTTCCTGGCATCTCTAAGCCTAAAAATTGGGGTGTTACATTTCTACCCCCCTTAAAATAAATTTCGTCCTCGAAATTTACTTGGCATCTTAGTCAACGATCCGGGATATAGCTCTTCTGTATATCCTTTCCTGGTTTATGACTAAGGCTTGGGGCATTCATCCTCTTATACTTATGGACAACTCATTACACTTGTGAGTAGTGTCCATTTTTTTCATATCTTATTCCGCAGAATTCTGATGTAATTCTGGGGTCTACATCACTCTTCTTACCCTTTGCAAATCTCTCAGGAGAGATATTATTCTTCTAACTTTCTTTCTCCTGATACGAGATCATAACCCAGATAACTTCTCTAACTTTTATTAACTGTTCTCATAACTTCATGCATCTATGCCAAACCTTTGTGGCATTTGCACTTTCTTATCCCTTCTTAGGGCTTAACTATCGTTAGGCTACTCTTGCCTTAGCACCTTTCAATTTAACGTGCTACTAGGTTAGGGTTAGATTACTCTTTGTATAGCTTTAGGCCCTAACAATCTCTTTCTTATAGAACTACGTTCTATCTTTCCCTTGCCTTAGACCCTCTTCTCTAGGTCTCTCTGGCCTTTTATTACCATTTCCTTTAGATCAGAAAAGAACTCTTCATTATCCACATCATTATCTAGGCCTATAGTTCCTTACAGCTCAGTCGCCCTTACAACTATGGTTCTACTGAATCATTCTTAGGGTCGACTTCAGGGAATATTGGAGACTCTGTCTGAGGTAAGAGCAAATACCTTTCCTAGGGATGTCAGCATTCTTAGGGCAACATCTTACCAAGTGGCATTTCTTACCACAACTGCTTTGCCCTGCTCAACACTCCCATGTGCCATGGCTCTTTCCACCATATTGACATCTCTGCTCTCCAATCTGATCATTACCCTGATCAGTCCCTTGTCTGAACTATCACCTCTTTCTCTTGCTATTGGCTTTACAACTTGAGCTACCTCCCAGAGTGCTCTTAGCCAATGCTTTTCTACTCTCTATACACATAGGGGGTTCTCTTCTTTGCTTCTCAGGCATACTTCTATCAAACTTTGAATATCAGTACTGAGCTTTGGACTTGGACTCCGTCTTTGCTAAGGGAAAGCTAAGTTTAGTCTGTATACTAGAGGCTACCTGAGAAAACCATTATAAAATAATTTCTCTGGGTGAGTTTATCAACTAGTGAAGCTTCCTCACCTTAACTTCATCTTTGGCATTCATCTTCCCAAAGAGATACTACATTGTACTCATGTCTCATGGCTCATTACTTTCCTTAGGCTAGGTCTAACTGTGACCTCGGGATCTAACTGCGATCAACCGTTAGCCTTTTCAGAATCTAACTGCGACTCTGAAGCTGTTAGGATCTAACTGCGACCCTGGAGCCATGCTAGGATCTATCTGCGACCCTCCAGAATCTAACTGCGATTCTGTTGTACTGTATATCTCCCGAAGATTTTAAACCAACAGACTAAGTTATAAGGTTAACTGCTTCCACCTGTTGATAACTCCATAAATAAACATTTGAAAATTTTATAGCCTCATATCATTTACCCAGACTTTACTTACTTCCTCTTTTACTCAGGAGTTCCTTCTCATCTTTCAACCTGTGCTCTAACTGCGAGCCATTCAAACTATGCTCTAACTATGAGCAATCTGTACTAGATCCAACTCTTATCTGAAGAGTGATCTGTACTCATCTGAGTCTAGCTCTATCTGAGAGCCACCTGTTTCAGATCCAACTCTTATCTGAAGAGTGATCTAGAAACAATCCCTTTACCGTTATCTGTATACCATTCCGCTCAATAGAAATGGCCCTGAGTACTATATTCACAAGCCTATAGAAATACCTGAGTAACCTCAATGATACATCATGTCTGAGTATCATATCATGACTTATCGTCCCATCAATTGAGACTATCTATCATCCTCAAAACAATCATATCATCCTCATATCATATGGTATGGGAGCAACCTACTTTCTCATAACTTTCTTAACTCATATATACTCTACCCTGCATGCACTGAAAAAGGGGAGTATCCATTCATCATAGCATACTCTAACATGCATGTCATCCTTTGACAACTGCAAGGAGATGCAACTATCATAACTTATGGCAACATAAGCCATATCATCATCATATTTTGCTCAACCATCCATTAGACATCATAATAATCTAAGTAAGCCTCAAAACATATTTCCTTTATCACATTATTTGTTAGATCATCATCTGATCATACTATCTATCGCATTATCTGTCAGATTATCAATCACATGCTCAAAATCCGACAGGCACCTCTGTCTATCTTACTTAGGCTGCCACACTACCCTCTTACCAGGGTATAGACTCAACCCTTTATTACTCTATCTCATATAGGGTATAGGGGAGTCACTTTATCTCTTAACTGTGGCTACCTCTTTACTATCTTTCAACTTCTTCTATCTATCCATCAGTCCTAGTCTATTCTTGACCGGACTATAATTACTTATTGGTCTTTCCTTTCATCCTAGCGAACTTGAGTCGCATGGATCTCATTCATCATCTTTTACTATTACTTCTACTTTCTAGGGTACTCTCCCCTAGGTCTATTACTTCTCCATGATGGAATCTCTCGCCTCAGAGAACATTTAGCTCTTTATCTATTACCCATTACTTCTCTCACCTTAGGCCATGTTGTGCTAGGATCATTCCTGGCAAATTTCAATCTAACTTTTAGGTCTTCTATTCAGAGAAGCTGAATAAAACCTCTGTAATGTAGATCTACTCTTAGTTACCACATAGAGGATCTACTTTTCCACATTGTCTTAAATTGATCTTTCATACCTCAGTACCTTTGTACTGTCTAGCTTATCATATGTTATACCAATCCTCTAGCTGGTAGACTTCAGCGAGTTTGGTACCTTCATTCTCTTCATCATATGGCCTCTGCCATTTATAGTCGCGACTTGAGAACTGAATAGTCACAACTCACATGCTCTACGACTTTTAGTCGCAACCGTCGCACACTACTCATCACGACCTGGCATCTCTGCGTCCTTTAGTCGCAACCTATAACATCACTACCTGAACTCCTTTGTACACTGGTCGCGTACTGCAATATTACTTATCGCAACCTGAGGTCTTCTCACGTCGCAACATCAACTTATCTGTACATATTAGTCGCGACATAAGACTCCTCTTCTCTACATCCTACTTTTAAAACATGTAGTCATACTCATCCTCATACAACGGCAACATAGTAGGTATAGGGTAGCTCAATAGTGTGCATACTGGACAATACAATCCAATCCAATACATGATTTATCCGTTCATTAGCCAGTGGAAACAGAACACAAATAAACTCGTACCTTAATTTGGCGCAGGCGACTTTCTTATCTCGTTGCCAGTCAGGGTATATATTCTTCCCTAAGTCGGGTATCTTTCGCCTGTTGTGTTCTGTGGACACTCCCTGGCATAATGTCCATACTTTCCACACCTATAGCGTAACCCTTGACCTACTGGACAAGGCCTCATACCATGGTCTCGACTACAGTTCCTACATTAATTAGGCCTTGGTTGCCTACTAACTTCTCTTGGCCCACTACCTGGCCTACTTCCTTGCTTCTTATAAACTTCTGACCCATATGCTGGCCTATTTCTCTTCTTACTGTTCCTTCTCAAGGAACCTGGTGGCATCACTCGTGATGTAGCAGGCTCACTCTTTTCTAGTTATTGCATATTCTTTTATACCTTGTAAACTGCCACCTGGGTCTTTCTTTCAGTGGGACATTCTAAAACCTTAAAGATTTTCTCTAGCTGGCTTACCCAATCCTCAGCTACTTGAGTGTCAAAAGTCCCTTCAAACATGGGCGGATTAAACTTATGGAATCGCTCCATCCATGTTTGCAGACTTCCCTGGTTATTGTTATTTCCTATAAACCCCTGACGTCTATTCATTCCAGTCTGCTCATGATCTGGCTGGGGTTCAGGTTCTATATCATTCTCTGGTACTACCTCCTTCCCAAACTGCTGTAATCTTGCAACCGCAGCAGCAACCGCCATAGTGATAGCAGAATCTCGCTCTTGATCTTGGCGACCCTGGGTTGCCCACATCTCATCGTGACTTAACTTGTTGTAACTTGGATATCTGGCATCCTCACTACAGTATCTGGTTACAACACGATACCTCAAGCTACTCTTTGCAGCTTCCTCAGTCGTAAACTGATCAGATTCTGTCTCTATCTCTGGAGGGAACTGCTTCTTAAACCTTGTTCTGCTTAGTCCAGCCATATTGTGTTAATAAACACGAGACCTCGACTGTATCGGCTGACTAAGATTAGCCCATCATAATCATATCCTTTGTAAGACTAGAGCTCGGGGTCCAGCCTCATACAGCTGTGTGCCACTGTCTTCTGTCTAAACCTTTCCAAGCAGTGAACACCATCCCTATATCATACTCTAGGGAGAGGACCACTCAAACTTCTCATTTGTTTAAGGAATCAAACTAACCAAACCAGAGCATCACTGAGCCAGAATCTTATGCTCTGAGCCAGAACCCTTTGTTCTGTGCTAACCTTATTCTGTACTAATACCATAAATTATCTATTCAGAGCATTTCCTAAGCCAGAATCCTTTGCTCTGATACCAAAATGAAACATCCTTCCTTTCATATGTCTTAGGGACCATTCAGTAGCATTTAGAACCACTTTCAAGATCATTGAAGTCCAATTCCCCAATCTGGAATTTTACTCTTATCGAGTACTGTTCACTTGAAAATTCCAGATGAGTGACCTGACTTCGAAAAATCATAACTAATTCTAGAAAAATCAAAATGAAGTGGTTCCAATTTATAAATGAAGATAACTCAATTATATTTCAGGGAAAAATAACTCGTTGACCATTCATTGACCAAGTCAACGTCAGTCAACGTGTCAAGTTTACTGTTCATTCCACGTTTTTCTCCCTGAATCCAGCATTTTGGTCCCAACTTTAATAATTTATATATCCTTGTGTAGACATCCAAATGATACGTTTTATATATCAAATTAAAGATTGGTATGTCTACTATTTACCATAAAAATTTTGTACATTTATTCATCCATTTACTATTTTTAATCATTTATCAAATATGACTAGGTTACCACGTGTTACTGTTCACAATGGTAAATTTCAGCATTTCTACTTTGCATACATATGCATACATCCATCATACAACAGTCAAACATGCCAAACAACAATTATTATTAATTAATAAGTTGTTTTACATCTGGTCATGTACATAAATTCTCATGGTTCTATTACATCTTTTTCTACCTAAACTCTGGCAGCATAACCGCTACGCTTCATCTGTACAAAGAACTGAATCGTACTGATTTGGTAATCCCCTCATGAGAACTACCATTCTACGTAGTACCCAGGAAAGACTAGATGAACCGGCTAGGTCCACTCACTTCTAGCCTCCTTAGACAGCACTACGTACACAGTACTTATCATATACTGATGTTCAGTCTTTACTTCGGCAGCATAACGGCGTCTCTTAAAATTCCCAAAATTCATTTCGACATAACCTCCCCTGTAATGGGTTATTTATTGGGATGAGATTCGGGGAAATCTCAGTAGCAACAATCATAACAATATATGTAATGCAGAGTGACAGTGCTTGCTTGTGATTGTGTACAGATAAGTATGCTGCGTGCTTCCATGCTTAATAACATATGATCATAGCATTACAGTAGAGCTTCAGACATAACATATAAGACAACAATCCAACCAAACAATAGCACAACAAATCACAAAGCCATTACATAAAAGCTAGGATTAGTTACTACCTGGCTAGCTTAGCAGAACTCCACTATCCTTATTCTGCTTCCAGCTCCGCCAGAACTTCCTTACTTCCTTTTCTCCTTTCTCTCTTCCTTTCCTTCTCCTTCTCTCTCTTCTTTCTCTCCCTTACCCAAGCTATGCGTGAATGAAAATGGAATGGAGGGGGGGTATTTATAATTGCCTCCAATGGCAATCTCGTAATTTCCATGAACTTTGATCCTGCGGTCCTGGTTTTTCCTGGATTTTCCTATTTTCTTTAATTCCTCCTTTACTGCATCATGCATGACATCATTGGGACACCTCACCAGGACACCTCAGCGCCACATTTATCACATGCTGAAATCCTGGACACCTCAGCAGCTGACTCAACATGCTGACTCACCGGTCCAGTCTCTTGCCTCGTAATACGTGTCCTCAACTTTTTCTTCTGCCTTTATGTTGGCGCCATGTGTCATCTTACTGGCACCTGTCACGCCTTCCAATGCTATCCAGATAAATCTAGGACTTTATCTGATCGCCTCCTCGGTTATCGTGCCGACCGAGTAACTTTACTTTATTGAAACAGCATTAAAATAATATTTAATGCCACTTTTTCCCACATACTTCATGGGCTACGTTTTTGGGCTCTGGGAATGTTATCTTGGATCCTGATCAAGCTCAAGTACTCTGATGGCTCGATTCCCAAGAAACAGCCCTTGGCAAATTACCAAAATACCCTTGGGTGCCCTTTCTTGTACTATTTTAACCCTAAGGGTAAAATCGTCATTTCATACCCTTCTGTACTCTGTCAGGGCATATACTGACTCTCAGTAACTTTATCTGTATGTACCTTGGCTCCTGGGCCTGTTCAGAATTACCAAAATGCCCTTCATTCATCTGTTACACTTTTGTACAACACAGGGGCATTTTCGTAATTTCGCACTTTTCCGGGGTTCTGCCGGACACTGGCCCACCTATCAGTCCAAGTATCTTACTGGGCCTCTGTTGGCGCCATTATTGGGCCTTTCTGGGTCCAATACCTTCATGGCACGCATTACGAGGAATCTTCCCCCGTTAATAATTATTGAATATTTTATCTATTATTCACCGTTTATACACATATCCGGACACCGGCTCCTTCTGTCCGAAACACTAGCCTGCGGTGTTCAGGCATCCCCGTGAGTCATATCAGTCATCCGACTAAGGTCATCCGAACTCATTCAGTCCCTTTTCAAATACCGATAAATCTCCCTATCGGATCCCCGGAGACCTCACACTCCCGTCTGGATTTTATGATTTGCGAATAACTTTTTCTACAGGCCTCCTATCGGTATTCTGCCAGTTTCCCGACATCCGCCCCATAAGGACGTATCATCCTGTATTTTCTCACCTAGATCTGAATTATAGGATATCCGGTATGAATTTTTATAACTTTTGGACGATCAGTCCATTTCTGGCTATCTGGAGTCTTCAAAAATTCCTGTATTAAGCCAGATTACCGAGCGTCACTTGCTCTCTCTACCGGTGAAATCTGGGACTAAAATGCCTTCGGACAGTCCAAACCACTTCCGGCCTGACTTTCTTTAATTACAATTTAGCCCCAGGGAACTTTTCTTCTTTTCAATTAAGTCCCTTTTTATTTGGCTAAAATTACACTTAAAGACCCCATATTTTTGTCTACTTTTCTTTTTGGCCTTGAAACTTTCCATAATTGCACTTAAGTCCTTTCATTTCCTTTACTAGGTCTATGGGCATTATTGTCTTTTCATATTTTACCAGAGTATTCTCTGGCCCTGGTCAACTATCCAGATACCCCTTCTTGACTGTCTATCCTTAGCCAAATGACCAAAATACCCTTTACTCATTCTTCAGTTATTTTATAACATAAGGGCATTTTCGTCATTTTGCACATTTTCCCCGGACTCCGGCCCCTCTTACCACTGAACTGATGTTATGGGCCTGGGCCTTCCCTGGTGTCACTACGGGCCTTAGACAACACTGTATGGCCTCTAGCCATTGTCCGATCATTTCTATTCGGACTGCCTTTCCTTTACCGATTATAACTGTAAATTCCCATCTTCAGGAATTTTTACAGAAAAATCGGGACCTCAAATCAAAATTCTGTGACTCCTCATTCAATCCGGAATCCTTTTCTCTATCTCCCGGTATTTTCAGATATTTTATCCGGACCGGGCTGTTTTGGCCTGAAAAAGCACTCACGCGCACACTTTTCCAAAATGACCATTTTACCCCTGGTCATATTTCTAATTCTTTCATACACATAGAGACCTCATATGCACATTTCACAGTTCAGTGAAATGATCAGCATAATTTTCTCTATTTTCTGGCAAAATATGGTACTCATCGGCTACCAGTCCGATCTTTCCCATAATTACGATTATGCCCTTGAATTCTCTTCCTGGCATCTCTAAGCCTAAAAATTGGGGTGTTACAGTAATCTTATTCAACTCCCGGTAGTCAATGCATAGCCTTAGGCTGCCATCCTTCTTCTTGACAAATAGCACTGGAGCACCCCACGGTGATACACCGAGTCTTATGAAACCTGAAACATCCTGCCTTAGACTCCTTAGAGCACACCCGCGGAAGCTATACTAACTGTTCTGATTCGGTAATTCTCTCATTAGAACTACCATTCTACGTAAGTACCCAGGAAAGACTGGATGAACCGGCTAGGTCCACTCACTACCAGCCTCCTTAGACAGTACCTATGTACACAGTATGCATCATATCCTTCCTCCACTACTGCTATCTCCGCCGAAATTTCAGCAGCATAACGGCGTCTCTCAAAATTCTCAAAATCTACCTTGACATAACCTCCCTGAAATGGTTATACAAGGGGGATGAGATTCGGGGGAATCTCAGTAGCAACAATCATAACAATATATGTAATGCAGTGTGACAGTGCTTGCTTGTGATTGTGTACAGATAAGTATGCCGTGCTTCCATACTCATTAACATATGATCATAGCATTGCAGTAGAGCTTCAGACATCACATATAAGACAACAATCCAACCAAACAATAGCACATCAATCACAAAGCCATTACATAAAAGCTAGGATTAGTTACTACCTGGCTAGCTCAGCAGAACTCTCCTATCTCTATTCTGCTTCCAGCTCCGCCAGAACTTCCTTACTTCCTTTCTCTCTTCCCTTCCTCCTCCTTCTCTCGGTTTTCCTCTCCCTTCCCTTGCCCATGCGTGAATGGAAATGAAGCCAAGTGGGGGTATTTATAATTGCCTTCAATGGCAATTCTGTAGTTTCTATGAACTCTGATCCTGCGGTCCTGGTTTTTCCTGGATTTCCTATTTTCCTTTATTTCCTTTTACTGCATCATCAGTGCCACCTCAGGGGACACCTCAGCAGCCACCTCATCTCCACATTTTCCACATGCCTAAATTCCCTGGACACCTCAGCAGCTGACTCACCGATCCAGAGTCCTGCCTCGTAATGTATGCCCTCAGCTTTATCTGCTTTCTCCAGACTAGAGCCATGTGGCGCCTGGAAGACACCTTGCACGCTTCCCAATGCTATCCAGATAAGTCCCTGACTTATCTGATCACTTCCTCAGTTTTCGTGCAAACTGAGTAACTTTACTCTACTGAAAGGTCACCAATCACTACTCTAATGCCATGTGGCATCTTGTGGGTCCATGAGGATACCTTATCAGTCCACCTCATGGTCTCCAGATAACCTTTCCTGTATCTAGCCTCCTGCCTCCGGTCTATCTCTAACCGGGTAACTATCTCATTTGGACCTTCTCAACTCATGGCCCATACGCTTGGCACTACTTTAGCCACTAGTCGCGACCTAGCCATCATCTCATCGCGACTTAACACCTTCTGTGTTCATTAGTCGCGACCACAGCATTCTCTAGTCGCGACCATAACAGTCTTTCGTCGCGACCACATCACTTTTTAGTCGCAACCAGGCTCATTCTACTCATTAGTCGCGACACCACATCCATATCCGTCACGACCAAACCTCTCTGCCAATATTAGTCGCGACCAATATACTTCCCCGTCGCGACCAAAAGTCACCAATACATCTTTCTCATACTATTTGCTTTCTTTCTTATGGACAACTCCACTGCTCAGTGTCCATTCCTTTCATATCTCTCCCCACAGAATCTTAGCATAATTCTGGGGTCCATCTTATCTCACTTTCTTCTTATCCTTTATCCTAAGTTCTAGAAATTCTCTTTCAATAACTCATCCCCTACTCTTCGGGAGTCCTTGTTAATTGAAAGGCTCGACAACCCTCTATATCAGGTTATCTTACACAGGAGCCAGCCAATATCAAGCTACCTGTAGAATTCCTAGGCTTAAGACTTAGGACATTCCGCCCATTCCTCATTTTGAACCTAGGTGAACTGTCCCGATTCTGTAGGTTAAAGACTTAACTCATCTTTACATCCTGAAGGACTTAGCTCGTCCCTCGGATCCTATAAAATACAATTAAATAATCCGCCCATATCAGGTTACTACCCTAGGACTACGGGTTTAGCAGCCTGCCCATATCAGACTACCTCCCAGCTCAACTAGACCCAAAAATTGGGATGTTACAATTCTCGTCCCCTTTAAGAAATTTCGTCCTCAAAATTTCAAGGAATACCTCATCTTTCCTAAAGAGAACTTCTTACTGATCTATACAGCTATGTGATTCTTATAACACAGTCATATCTATAACCAGTAAGATCATCCCTCTCTGTCTTATTCGTACTCCAGTGATGGTCTAGAGGAGCAACAGCTTGGTCCCAGACCTTCCACATGGATTCTTAGCAACTAACATATCTCATTATAGTTGCTTACAGCTATCCATGTCCTAACCCCTCATACAGCAACCTCATCACTGAGCTAAGACAGATTTATTATCTTACTAATTATTTCTCATAACTCGTTATAATGACCACATTCCCTAGATCAGAAAAGAACGCTTCATCCACATCATCATCTAGGCACATAGTTCCTTATAGCTTAGTCGTCCTTACAGCTATGGTTCCTCCTAACCATTCTTAGGGTCAACCTCAGGGAAATTGGAGACTTTGTCTGTGGTAGCAAACACCTTTCCTAGGGATGTCAGCATTCATAAGGCAACTCTCGCCAAGTGGCCTTTCTCTCACCACTGCATTGCCCTGCTCGACAGTCCTATGTGCCATAGCTCTTTCTACCACTTTGACATCTCTGCTCTCCAACCTGATCCTCACCTTGACCAGTCCCCTGCCCGAACTATTGCCTCTTTCTCTTGCTATTGGCTTCACAACTTGAGCTACCTCCCAGAGTGCTCTTAGCCAATGCTTCTCTATCTGAATATCATAACTTATCATCCCATAACTGAGACTATCTATCATCCTCAATCATATCATTTTATTCTCTAGGGTACTCTACCCTAGGTTACTACTTCTTCGTGATGGAATCCCTCTGCCTAGGGAACATTAGCCCATCACATCTCTAGCCTTAGGCCATGTCCTAGGATCATTCCTGGACTAACCTCATGCTAGCTATCTCATCACTAGATCTCTGTCCTTCCGTCGCGACCTAACTCCTCATCTGTCGCGACGTGGACAATCTTCGTCACGACCTAGGTCTCCTTACGTCGCAACCTTAGCTTTCTTCCATATACCATCGCGACATGGAAACATACTCGTCGCGACTAACAATATCTGTCGCGACCTACACTATATTAGTCGCGACCTGAGTGCCATTCTCACGCACTCAAGGGAAAATACTCTTTCTAAATCAGACCATCACTGAGCCAGAACCTTCTGTTCTGTACCAGAATCTTATGCTCTGAACCAGAGTCCTTTCTGGTCTATACCAGAACCTATTGCTCTGATACCAAAATGAAACATCCTGCCTTAGACTCCTCAAAGCACACCCGCGGAAGCTATACTAACTGTACTGATTCGGTAATTCTCTCATTAGAACTACCATTCTACGTAAGTACCCAGGAAAGACTGGATGAACCGGCTAGGTCCACTCACTACCAGCCTCCTTAGACAGTACCTACGTACACAGTACGCATCATATCCTTCCTCCACTACTGCTATCTCCGCCGAAATTTAAGCATAACGGCGTCTCTCAAAATTCTCAAAATCTACCTTGACATAACCTCCCTGAAATAGTTATACAAGGGGGATGAGATTCGAGAGAATCTCAGTAGCAACAATCATAACAATATATGCAATGCAGTCTGACAGAGCTTGCTTGTGATTGTGTACAGATAAGTATGCCTCGTGCTTCCATACTCAATAACATATGATCATAGCATTGCAGTAGAGCTTCAGACATCACATATAAGACAACAATCCAACCAAACAATAGCACATCAATCACAAAGCCATTACATAAAAGCTAGGATTAGTTACTACCTGGCTAGCTCAGCAGAACTCTCCTATCTCTATTCTGCTTCCAGCTCCGCCAGAACTTCCTTACTTCCTTTCTCTCTTCCCTTCCTCCTCCTTCTCTCTCTTCTTCCTCTCCCTTCCCTTGCCCATGCGTGAATGGAAATGAAGCCAAGGGGGGTATTTATAATTGCCTTCAATGGCAATTCTATAGTTTCTATGAACTCTGATCCTGCGGTCCTGGTTTTTCCTGGATTTCCTATTTTCCTTTATTTCCTTTTACTGCATCATCAGTGCCACCTCAGGGGACACCTCAGCAGCCACCTCATCCCCATATTTTCCACATGCCTAAATTCCCTGGATACCTCAACAGCTGACTCAGCATGCTGACCCACCGGTCTAGAGTCCTGCCTCGTAATGCGTGCCCTCAGCTTTATCTGCTTTCTCCAGACTAGAGCCATGTGGCGCCTGGAAGAGACCTTGCATGCTTCCCAATGCTATCCAGATAAGTCCCTGACTTATCTGATCACTTCCTCAGTTTTCGTGCAAACGGAGTAACTTTACTCTACTGAAAGGTCACCAATTACTACTCTAATGCCATGTGGCATCTTGTGGGTCCATGAGGATACCTTATCAGTCCACCTCATGGTCTCCAGATAACCTTTCCTGTATCTAGCCTCCTGCCTCCGGTCTATCTCTAACCGGGTAACTATCTCATTTGGACCTTCTCAACTCATGGCCCATACGCTTGGCACTACTTTAGCCACTAGTCGTGACCTAGCCATCATCTCATCGCGACTTAACACCTTCTGTGTTCATTAGTCGCGACCACAGCATTCTCTAGTCGCGACCATAACAGTCTTTCATCGCGACCACATCACTTTTTATTCGCAACCAGGCTCATTCTACTAATTAGTCGCGACACCACATCCATATCCGTCACGAACAAACCTCTCTGCCAATATCAGTCGCGACCAATATACTTCCCCGTCGCGACCAAAAGTCACCAATACATCTTTCTCATACTATTTGCTTTCTTTCTTATGGACAACTCCACTGCTCAGTGTCCATTCCTTTCATATCTCTCCCCACAGAATCTTAGCATAATTCTGGGGTCAATCTTATCTCACTTTCTTCTTATCCTTTATCCTAAGTTCTAGAAATTCTCTTTCAATAACTCATCCCCTACTCTTCGGGAGTCCTTGTTAATTGAAAGGCTCGACAACCCTCTATATCAGGTTATCTTACACAGGAGCCAGCCCATATCAAGCTACCTGCAGAATTCCTAGGCTTAAGACTTAGGACATTCCTCCTATTCCTCATTTTGGAGCTAGGCGAACTGTCCTGATTCTATAGGTTAAAGACTTAACTCATCTTTACATCCTGAAGGACTTAGCTCATCCCTCAGATCCTACAAAATATAGGTAAATAATCTGCCCATATCAGATTACTACCCTAGGACTACGGGTTTAGCAGCCTACCCATATCAGACTACCTCCCAGCTCAACTAGACCCAAAAATTGGGATGTTACAAAACCCTTTTCCAATAGCTCCTCAATTTGCTTCTTCAGTTCCATCATTTCATTTGGAGCCATTAGGTATGGGGATTTGGATACGGGTCCAGCTCCAGGTATAATGTCAATCACAAACTTTACTTCTCGTTCTGAAGGCAATCCCTGAATTTCCTTCGAAAAGACTTCAGGAAATTCATTGACTACTGGGATCTCATCAATTCCTTCTTCTACCTCTGTTTGAATAGAAAAGAATACCATATAACCCTGACATCCTTTTCGCAGACATTTATCTGCCTGAGCCTCCATTATGAAATTCAATCTTACTTCTGGACTCAGATCAGCGACCTTTTGGGTCAAGAACTAGGGTCTTGTTCCTGCAGTCCAGTATTACGTTATTGGAGGCTAACCAATTCAAACCAAGTATGATATCGATCTCTCAGAAAGGCATACATATTAAGTCTAGGGTGGTACAGCAGTGCTCATAACGCATATACTATTAAAACAAGCATCAGACGTAACTACCCTAGCATTGGTGGGAGTTTTCACATGTATATCATAAAGCAACTTGCTAATCCAAAGGCCTAGGAGTTTAGCACACTCATAGGAAATAAAGGAATGACTTGTACCCTAATCAAATAGAGCAGTCACAGCATGATCATTGAGATAGATTGTACCTTGGATCATCTCAGGTGATCGCTGAGCATCCTCCCTGGTGAGTGCAAACACTCTTCCTGGTGTCCTTGGCCTTGGATTTGTTATAGCTTGAGGGCATTCTCGGGAAAAATATTCGGGCTTTTAGCAAGTGTAACAAACATTCTGGCCCATTAAACATGGTCTATCACCATGATTATTTCCACACTTATCACATACTTGGGCCTTTGAATATCTGATATTGGACCTTTCGTGGAAATTTCCTCTACTTGGCCTCCTGTTTTGCCATGGTCGCTTTCTTTTCCTGTAGCTGCTACCACTTGCAGCTTCTTGATTTCGACCGGCTTTGTCAGGAGCTGCTTGATCCCTATTTCCCGATCTAAATAGCATTCGATGATTCATGCTATTTTCAACAATACGGCATGCCTCCACGGCCTTATTAAACTGGCTGTATTGTTGAGGAGTTAACTTCTCCTTTAGCGTAGAGTTCAACCCTCGAATCATCCTTTCTATCATCCAACATTCATCATCCACTTGGCGCAGATAAGCGGAGTATTGAGATAGCAGGATAAATTTAGCAGGATATTCATCAAAAGATTCCTTCTCTCCTTGTCTCAGTACAAGGAATTTCGCCTCTCTTTCATCTTTAACTGATTGAGGAAAATATTTTTCATAAAACTGCTCAAGAAACACTTCCTAGGTGATCGGAATGTCTCTTGCTTGTAGAAGTAACTCTGTGTTCTTCCACCACCTGTCAGCATCTTTTTCTAGCTAATAGATGGCCATTTGTGAAACATCCTCCCATACAGCCCTCAGAGTACACTTGCGGAAGCTATACTAGCTCTTCTTCTGCCTAAACTCCGGCAGCATAACCGCTACACTTCATCTGTACAAAGAACTGAACCGTACTGATTTGGTAATTCCCTCATGAGAACTACCATTCTACGTAGTACCCAGGAAAGACTAGATGAACCGGCTAGGTCCACTCACTTCTAGCCTCCTTATACAGCACTACGTACACAGTACTTATCATATACTGATGTTCAGTCTTTACTCCGACAGCATAACGGCGTCTCTTAGGATTCTCTAAATCCACTTCAGCATAACCTCCCTGTAATGGGTTATGGATGGGGATGAGATTCGGGAGAATCTCAGTAGCAACAATCATAACAATATATGTAATGCAGTGTGACAGTGCTTGCTTGTGATTGTGTACAGATAAGTATGCTGCGTGCTTCCATGCTTAATAACATATGACCATAGCATTACAGCAGAGCTTCAGACATAACATATAAGACAACAATCCAACCAAACAATAGCACATCAAATCACAAACCCATTACATAGAAGCTAGGATTAGTTACTACCTGGCTAGCTCAGCAGAACCCTACTATCTCTATTCTGCTTCCAGCTCCGCCAGAACTTCCTTTCTTCCTTTCTCCTTTCTCTCTTCCTTTCCTTCCCTTTCCCTCTCTTCTTTCTCTCTCATTCTCCTCTCCATGCGTGATGCAAGAATGGAATGAGGGGAGGGGGTATTTATAATAGGCTTCAATGGCAATTCTGTAATTACCATGAACTTTGATCCTGCGGTCCTGGTTTTTCCTATTTTCCTTAATTCCTTTTTTACTGCATCATCGTGCCAACTCACCGGGACACCTCAGCACCACATTTATCACATGCTTGAATTCCTGGGACACCTCAGCATGCTGACTCATCATGCTGACTCACCGATCCAGTCTCTTGCCTCGTAATGCGTGCCCTCAACTTTATCTGCTTTCTGCAGACTGATGCCATGTGGCGACTGGAAGAGACCTTGCACGCTTCCCAATGCCACCCAGATAAGTCCCTGACTTTATCTGATCATTTCCTCGGTTATCGTGCCTCCTCGGTTTTTGTGCCAACCGAGTAACTTTATTATACTAAACCATTACTTTAATGCCATGTGGCATCTTGTGGGACCCATGAATATACCTTATCTGTTTACTTCATGGTTTCCAGATAACCTTTCCTGTATCTGAACTGATATCCTGCCTCCGGTCTATCTCCAACCAGATAACCTTTCCTGTATCTGAAGTGTAATTTTAGCCAAATAAAGGGACTTAAGTGCAAAGAAGAAAAAGTTCCCTGGGGCTAAAGTATAATTAAAGAAAAATAGGCCAGAAGTGGTTTGGACCGCCCGACAGCATTTTAGTCCCAGATTTCACCAGAAGATAGGGCAATTGACGCTGGGTAATCCAGCTTAATACCAGAATTTTTGAAGACTCCAGATAGTCAAAAATGGACTGATCATCCAAAAGTTATAAAAATTCCTGCCGGATACCCTAAATTTTAGATATAAGTAAGAAATTACAGGATGATGCACCCTTATGGGACGGATATCAGGAAACTGACAGAATACCGATAGGAGGTCTGTAGAAAACGTTATTCACAAATTAGAAAATCCAGACGGGAGTATGAGGCCTTCAGGGATCCGATAGGGAGATTTATCGGTATTTAAACTAAGACTGGATGAGGTCGGGTAACAACAGTCAGATGCCTGTTATGACCCAAATGGCTGCCCAGACACAGTGGGGCAGTGTATCTAACAGAAGGAGCCGGTGTCCGGATATGTGTGTAAACGGTGCATAAAAGCTAAAATATTTGGTGAACCTAGACAGGGGAGATTCCTCATAATACGTGCCATGAAGGTGTTGGACCCATAAAGGCCAAAAAATGGCGCCATCAAAGGCCCAATAAGACACGTGGACTGATAGGTGGGCCAGTGTCCAGCAGAACCCAGGAAAAGTGCGAAATTATGAAAATGCCCCTGTGTTGTACTAAAGGGGTAGCAGGTGTATGAAGGGCATTTTGGTCATTCTGGACAGGCCCAGGAGCCAAGACACATACAGATAAAGTTACTCAGAGTCAGTATATGCCCTGACAGGGTACAGAAGGGTGTAAAATGATGATTTTACCCTTAGGGTTAAAATAGTGCAAGAAAGGGCACCCAGGGGTATTTTGGTAATTTGCCAAGGGATGTTTCTTGGAAATTGAGCCATCAGAGTACTTGAGCTTGATCAGGATCCAAGATAACATTCCCAGAGTCTAAAAACGTAGGCCCAGTTATATGTAGGAAAAAGTGGCATTAAAATACTATTTTAATGCTGTTTCAATAAAGTAAAGTTACTCGGTCGGCACGATAACCGAGGAAGTGATCAGATAAAGTCCTGGACTTATCTGAATAGCATTGGATGGCGTGATGTAACATCCCGATTTTTGGTCTAGGAGAACTGGGACGTAGTCTGATATTGGCAGGCTGCTAAAACCGTAGTCCCAGGGTAGTAATCTGATATGGGCGGATCACTTACCTGTATTTTGTAGGATCCGAGGGATGAGCTAAGTCCTTCAGGATGTAAAGATGAGTTAAGTCTTTAACCTACAGAATCGGGACAGTTCGCCTAGGTTCAAAATGAGGAATGTGAGGAATATCCTAAGTCTTAAGCCTAAGAATTCTGCAGGTAGCTTGATATGGGCTGGCTCCTGTGTAAGATAACCTGATATGGGCGGGTTGTCGAGCCTTTCAAGTAATGATGACTCCCGAAGAGTTTAAGGGATGAGTTATTGAAAGAGAATTTCTAGAACTTAAGATAAAGGATGAGAAGATGAGCAATGAGGCCAGAAAGAGAATGCAGGGGCAAAATCGTAATTATGGGAAACATCGGGCTGGTAGCCGATGAGTACCATATTTTGCCAGAAAATAGAGAAAATTATGCTGATCATTTCACTGAACTGTGAAATGTGCATACGAGGTCTCTATGAGTATGAAAGAATTATGGAAAGTTTAAGGACAAAAAGGTGGGGTCCTTAAGTGTAATTTTAGCCAAATAAAAAGGGACTTAAATGAAAAGAAGAAAAGTTCCTTGGGGCTAAAGTGTAATTAAAGAAAGTCAGGCCGGAAGTGGTTTGGACTGTCCGACGGCATTTCAGTCCCAGATTTCACCGGTAGAGAGAGCAAGGGACGCTCGGTAATCTGGCTTAATACAGGAATTTTTGAAGACTCCAGATAGCCAGAAATGGACTGATCGTCCAAAAGTTATAAAAATTCATACCGGATATCCTAGATTTCAGATCTAGGTGAGAAAATACAGGATGATGCGTCTTTATGGGGCGGATGTCAGGAAACTGACAGAATACCGATAGGAGGCCTGTAGAAAAAGTTATTCGCAAATTAGAAAATACAGACGGGAGTGTGAGGCCTCCGGGTATCCGATAGGGAGATTTATCGGTATTTGAAAAGGGACTGAATGAGTTCGGATAACCTCGGTCAGATGACTGATATGACTCACAGGGATGCCTGAACACCGCAGGCCAGTGTATCGGACATAAGGAGCCGGTGTCCGGATATGTGTATAAACGGTGAATAATAGATAAAATATTCAATAATTATTAAAGGGGGAAGATTCTTCGTAATGCGTTCCATGAAGGTAATGGACCCTGAGAGGCCCAATAATGGCGCCAACAAGGCCCAGTAAGACACTTGGACTGATAGGTGGGCCAGTGTCCGGCAGAACCCCGGAAAAGTGCGAAATTACGAAAA
Source organism: Leucaena leucocephala (assembly GCA_037074615.1). NCBI lineage: Eukaryota > Viridiplantae > Streptophyta > Magnoliopsida > Fabales > Fabaceae > Leucaena > Leucaena leucocephala. Next base: position 10,977,023 of record CM073549.1, read on the forward strand.
TGCCCCTGTGTTGTACTAAAGGGGTAGTAGATGAATGAGGGCATTTTGGTCATTCTGGACAGGCCCAGGAGCCAAGGCTCATACAGATAAAGTTACTTAGAGTCAGTATATATCCTGACAGAATACAGAAGGGTGTGAAATGACGATTTTACCCTTAGGGTTAAAATAGTGCAAGAAAGGGCACCCAGGGGTATTTTGGTAATTTGCCGAGGGATGTTTCTTGGGAATCGAGCCATCAGAGTACTTGAGCTTGATCAGGATCCAAGATAACATACCCAGAGCCCAAAAACGTAGCCCATGGAGTATGTGGGAAAAAGTGGCATTAAAATACTATTTTAATGCTGTTTCAATAAAGCAAAGTTACTCGGTCGGCACGATAACCGAGGAGGTGATCAGATAAAGTCTAGGACTTATCTGGATAGCATTGGAAGGCGTGAAAGGTCCCTTCCAGGTGCCACATGGCGCAATCTTAGAGGCAAAAGAAAAGTTGAGGACACGTATTACGGTGCAAGACTCTGGACCGGTACTGGATTGGACTGAACTGCTGAGTCAGCTGATGAGGTGTCCAGGAATTGTGACATGTGAAGAATGTGGCGATGAGGTGTCCCGGTGAGGTGTCCTGGATGATGTCATGCATGATGCAGTAAAAAGGAATAAAGAAAATAGGAAAATCCAGGAAAAACCAGGACCACATGTTCAGATCGCTTCAAAATTACAAGAATGCCATCCATTAAAGCTATAAATACCCCCCTTCCCCTCCCATTTTAGGCATCCCACGTTTTTGGCAAGGAAAGAGAGAGAAAGAAGAGAGAGAAGGAGAAAGAAAGAAAGAAAGGAAGTTCTGGTGGAGTGGGAAGCAGTATAGAAGTTCTGGAGCTCTGCTTTTGAGGTAGTAACTAATCCTAGCTCTTATGTAATGTCTTTGTGATTTGTTGTGCTATTGTTTGGTTGGATTGTTGTCTTATATGTTATGCTTGAAGCTCTATTACAATGCTATGATCATATGTTATTGAATATGGAAGCACGCAGCATACTTATCTATACACAATCACAAGCAAGCACCGTCACTCTGCATTACATATATTGTTATGATTATTACTACTGAGATTCCCCCGAATCTCATTCCCATATATAACATTACAGGGGAGGTTCTGTCAAAATAAAATCTGGAAATTTTGAGAGACGCCGTTAGGCTGCCAAAATTCTAGCAACGAAGAAGAAACAAAGAAAGGAACTGATACGTACTGTGTACGTAGGTGCTGTATAAGGAGGCTGGAAGTGAGTGGACCTAGCCGGTTTATCCAGTCTTTCCTGGGTACTTACGTAGAATGGTAGTTCCTACGGGAATTACCGAATCGGTACAAGATCGGTTACTTTCTAAAGAAGAATTGTAGCAGTTATGCTGCCGGATTTTAGGCAGGAAAAGATGTAATAGAAATATGATAATTTGCTGTATGCCTTGTTGTATGACATTTTATTATTTAATAATAAATGTTGTTTGGCATGTTCAATTTGTGAATGGGGAATTAAGGGAGAAATTCGCAGGTCCTGAGGTAGCAGTGTTCTGGCCTCAGTTTGACCTAGTAAACGAAGGAGTTTGGCTATGAAATTTGGCAGGTCAGTCGTACACATCTGGGGCATTACATGGATAGGTAATAAGCCTTGTTTGGATGTATAGAATGAGATTAATTAATTTTCAAATTAAAGGTCCAGAATAAGGAACTTAAGAGAAAAATTTTGAATTTCTGGGCTTAAGTTAAGGTATAATCAAGCTAATGTTGCTTCCGCGAGTGTACTCTGAGGAGTCTAAGGGAGGATGTTTCATTTTGGTATCAGAGCAATAGCTTCTGGCATAAATCAGACAGGATTCTGGTTCAGAGCATAAGATTCTGGCACAGAACAGAAGGTTCTGGCTCAGTGATGCTCTGATTTAGAAATGTTATTTCCCTAGAGTACATAGAGGTTTAGAAAAGCCCAGTGGAGGTAAAATTCCCTAGATGAGTAAGTAGTATAATGTTATGTGTTCACTTTTCTTTTCTGATTGACAAGGAACCAGATGGTGAACACGAGACGAGGACGTAGAATTCAAGTGGAGGAGCCACACATAGAGGAGGCTGGCAACTCCAATGAGGTAAATCCTATGCAAGTCATCCTTGCTAGGCTAGAACAGCAGCAGAGGATGATGGAAGAAATGAGGGCGGAACAAGTTCACCGAGATCAAGAAAGAGATGCCACTATAGCTACTCTTACAGCTATAGTTAATCAATTGCAAACCCCTGATAGACCAGCAGAAGGGATATCAGGAATTCCTCCAAATAATGGGCAGTCAAGAATAGAGGATCCAGTGGTAGATCCTAATAGCATTCAGCAATGGATGGAGCGGTTCCAAAAGTATAATCCTCCGGTGTTTGAGGGGACATTTGACGTCCAAGTAGCTGAGGATTGGATAGATCAGCTTGAGAAGATTTTTGAGGTGCTGGATTGCCCATCAGGAAGAAAAGCCCGACTGGCCATTTTCAAGCTAGAGAAGGATGCGCGAAGATGGTGGAGGAATACTGAGCTTATTCTTCAAGCAAAGGGAGTCCCAGTTACATGGGAAATATTTCTGGGTCAGTTTAGGGAAAAATACTTTCCCCAGTCAGTGAGGGACGCGAAGGAAGTTGAGTTCCTAACTTTGAAGCAAGGAGAGAAAGAGTCATTCGATGAGTATTTGGCTAAGTATCTCCGATTGTCGTACTATTCCACATACCTTAGAAGAATGGAGGACGAAGAATGGTCGACAAAGAGATTAGTAGAGGGTCTGAGCAGCACCCTAAAGGAAAGAATAATTCCTCAGCAACTTACGCAGTTCAATAGAGCGGTAGAAGTCTGCAGATTGACAGAGAGAAGTATGAACAATCATGCAGCAACCGGGAACAGCGTAAGGAGCAAGGAGGTAGCTAAGTCAGAAGCAAGAAGTAAAGAAGTATTGGCTAGGAGCACTCTGGGAGGTAACTCAGGTTATGAAGCCAATAATAATAATAACAAGAGAAAGAGGCAACAGTTTAGGCAGGGGACTAATCAAGGTGAGGATCAGGTTGGAGGACAAAGATGTCAAAGATGTGGAAAGAACTACGGCACAAGGGAGTGTCGAGCAGGGCAAAGCGGCTGTTTCATTTGTGGCGAGAAGGGTCAGTTTGCAAGAGTTTGCCCTAAGAATGCTGACATCCCTAGGCCAAAGACAACAGGAAGAGTATTTTCCATTTTTTCAAACAGAGTCTCCAAATCCCCTGAGGTCGACCCTAAGAATGGTTAAGAAGAACCATAGCTGTAAGGGTGACTTAGCTGTAAGAACTGTATGCCTAGATGTAAATGATGTGATTAATGAAGAGTTCCTTTCTGATCTAGAGAATGTGGTTATTGTAACAAGTCATGAGAAATAAGTAGTAAGATAATAAATCTGTCTTAACTCAGTGATGAGGTTGCTGTATGAGGGGTTAGAACATGGATAGCTGTAAGCAACTATAATGAAAGATGTTAGTTGCTAAGAATCCATGTGGAAGGTCTGGGACCAAGCTGTTGCTCCTCTAGACCATCACTGGAGTGAGGATAAGACAGAGAGGGATGATCTTACTGGTTATATATATGACTGCGTTATAAGAATCACATAGCTGTATAGGTCAGTAAGAAGTTCTCTTCAGGAAAGATGAGGTATCCCTTAAAATTTCGAGGACAAAATTTTTAAAAAGGGGAGGAGAATTGTAACATCCCGATTTTTGGTCTAGGAGAACTGGGAAGTAGTCTGATATTGGCAGGCTGCTAAAACCGTAGTCCCAGGGTAGTAATCTGATATGGGCGGATCACTTACCTGTATTTTGTAGGATCCGAGGGATGAGCTAAGTCCTTCAGGATGTAAAGATGAGTTAAGTCTTTAACCTACAGAATCGGGACAGTTCGCCTAGGTTCAAAATGAGGAATGTGAGGAATATCCTAAGTCTTAAGCCTAAGAATTCTGCAGGTAGCTTGATATGGGCTGGCTCCTGTGTAAGATAACCTGATATGGGCGGGTTGTCGAGCCTTTCAAGTAATGATGACTCCCGAAGAGTTTAAGGGATGAGTTATTGAAAGAGAATTTCTAGAACTTAAGATAAAGGATGAGAAGATGAGCAATGAGGCCAGAAAGAGAATGCAGGGGCAAAATCGTAATTATGGGAAACATCGGGCTGGTAGCCGATGAGTACCATATTTTGCCAGAAAATAGAGAAAATTATGCTGATCATTTCACTGAACTGTGAAATGTGCATACGAGGTCTCTATGAGTATGAAAGAATTATGGAAAGTTTAAGGACAAAAAGGTGGGGTCCTTAAGTGTAATTTTAGCCAAATAAAAAGGGACTTAAATGAAAAGAAGAAAAGTTCCTTGGGGCTAAAGTGTAATTAAAGAAAGTCAGGCCGGAAGTGGTTTGGACTGTCCGACGGCATTTCAGTCCCAGATTTCACCGGTAGAGAGAGCAAGGGACGCTCGGTAATCTGGCTTAATACAGGAATTTTTGAAGACTCCAGATAGCCAGAAATGGACTGATCGTCCAAAAGTTATAAAAATTCATACCGGATATCCTAGATTTCAGATCTAGGTGAGAAAATACAGGATGATGCGTCTTTATGGGGCGGATGTCAGGAAACTGACAGAATACCGATAGGAGGCCTGTAGAAAAAGTTATTCGCAAATTAGAAAATACAGACGGGAGTGTGAGGCCTCCGGGTATCCGATAGGGAGATTTATCGGTATTTGAAAAGGGACTGAATGAGTTCGGATAACCTCGGTCAGATGACTGATATGACTCACAGGGATGCCTGAACACCGCAGGCCAGTGTATCGGACATAAGGAGCCGGTGTCCGGATATGTGTATAAACGGTGAATAATAGATAAAATATTCAATAATTATTAACAGGGGAAGATTCCTCGTAATGCGTGCCATGAAGGTAATGGACCCTGAGAGGCCCAATAATGGCGCCAACAAGGCCCGGTAAGACACTTGGACTGATAGGTGGGCCAGTGTCCGGCAGAACCCCGGAAAAGTGCGAAATTACGAAAATGCCCCTGTGTTGTACTAAAGGGGTAGTAGATGAATGAGGGCATTTTGGTCATTCTGGACAGGCCCAGGAGCCAAGGCTCATACAGATAAAGTTACTTAGAGTCAGTATATATCCTGACAGAATACAGAAGGGTGTGAAATGACGATTTTACCCTTAGGGTTAAAATAGTGCAAGAAAGGGCACCCAGGGGTATTTTGGTAATTTGCCGAGGGATGTTTCTTGGGAATCGAGCCATCAGAGTACTTGAGATTGATCAGGATCCAAGATAACATACCCAGAGCCCAAAAACGTAGCCCATGGAGTATGTGGGAAAAAGTGGCATTAAAATACTATTTTAATGCTGTTTCAATAAAGCAAAGTTACTCAGTCGGCACGATAACTGAGGAGGTGATCAGATAAAGTCCGGGACTTATCTGGATAGCATTGGAAGGCGTGAAAGGTCCCTTCCAGGTGCCACATGGCGCAATCTTAGAGGCAGAAGAAAAGTTGAGGACACGTATTACGGTGCAAGACTCTGGACCGGTACTGGATTGGACTGAACTGCTGAGTCAGCTGATGAGGTGTCCAGGAATTGTGACATGTGAAGAATGTGGCGATGAGGTGTCCCGGTGAGGTGTCCTGGATGATGTCATGCATGATGCAGTAAAAAGGAATAAAGAAAATAGGAAAATCCAGGAAAAACCAGGACCACATGTTCAGATCGCTTCAAAATTACAAGAATGCCATCCATTAAAGCTATAAATACCCCCCTTCCCCTCCCATTTTAGGCATCCCACGTTTTTGGCAAGGAAAGAGAGAGAAAGAAGAGAGAGAAGGAGAAAGAAAGAAAGAAAGGAAGTTCTGGTGGAGTTGGAAGCAGTATAGAAGTTCTGGAGCTCTGCTTTTGAGGTAGTAACTAATCCTAGCTCTTATGTAATGTCTTTGTGATTTGTTGTGCTATTGTTTGGTTGGATTGTTGTCTTATATGTTATGCTTGAAGCTCTATTACAATGCTATGATCATATGTTATTGAATATGGAAGCACGCAGCATACTTATCTATACACAATCACAAGCAAGCACCGTCACTCTGCATTACATATATTGTTATGATTATTACTACTGAGATTCCCCCGAATCTCATTCCCATATATAACATTACAGGGGAGGTTCTGTCAAAATAAAATCTGGAAATTTTGAGAGACGCCGTTAGGCTGCCAAAATTCTAGCAACGAAGAAGGAACAAAGAAAGGAACTGATACGTACTGTGTACGTAGGTGCTGTATAAGGAGGCTGAAGTGAGTGGACCTAGCCGGTTCATCCAGTCTTTCCTGGGTACTTACGTAGAATGGTAGTTCCTACGGGAATTGCTGAATCGGTACAAGATCGGTTACTTTCTAAAGAAGAATTGTAGCAGTTATGCTGTCGGATTTTAGGCAGGAAAAGATGTAATAGAAATATGATAATTTGCTGTATGCCTTGTTGTATGACATTTTATTATTTAATAATAAATGTTGTTTGGCATGTTCAATTTGTGAATGGGGAATTAAGGGAGAAATTCGCAGGTCCTGAGGTAGCAGTGTTCTGGCCTCAGTTTGACCTAGTAAACGAAGGAGTTTGGCTATGAAATTTGGCAGGTCAGTCGTACACATCTGGGGCATTACATGGATAGGTAATAAGCCTTGTTTGGATGTATAGAATGAGATTAATTAATTTTCAAATTAAAGGTCCAGAATAAGGAACTTAAGAGAAAAATTTTGAATTTCTGGGCTTAAGTTAAGGTATAATCAAGCTAATGTTGCTTCCGCGAGTGTACTCTGAGGAGTCTAAGGGAGGATGTTTCACGTGACAGGTGCCAGTAAGATGCCACATGGCGCCAACATAGAGGAGAATGAAAAAGTTAAGGACATGTGGCATAATCTTAGCCGGTGAGTCCAGTGTTTGGGAAATCGGATCGGACCGGTACTGGATTGGACTGGAACTACTGAGTCAGCTGATGAGGTGTCCCAGGAGCTTGAAATTTTGCCATGTGACATATGAGGTGTCCCATGAGGTTGCCTTGAGGTGATGTCATGCATGATGCAGTAAAAGGAATAAAAGAAAATAGGAAATTTCGGAAAAACCAGGACCACAAGTTCATATGGCTTCAAAATTACAAGAATGCCATTGAAGGAAACTATAAATACCCCCTTGCTCTTCATATGCATGGCCAAGAGGCTTTTAAGAGAGAGAAGGAAGTGCTTGAAAGAGAAAGTGAGAAAAAGAAAGAAGATAGGAAGTTCTGGTGAAGTTGGAAGCAGTGTAGAAGTTCTGGAGCTCTGCCTTTGAGGTAGTAACTAATCCTAGCTTTTATGTAATGTCTCTGTGAATTGTTGTGCTATTGTTTGTTTGGATTGTTGTCTTATATATTATGCTTGAAGCTCTATTACAATGCTATGATCATATGTTATTGAATATTGAAGCATGCATCATACTTATCTGTACACAACCACAAGCAAGCATTGTCACACTGCATTACATATATTGTTATGATTGTTACTACTGAGATTCTTTTGAATCTCATTCCCATATATAACATTACAGGGGAGGTTCTGTCAAAATAAAATTTAGAAATTTTAAGAGACGCCGTTAGGCTGCCGAAATTCTGGCAACGAAGCAGGAACAAAGAAAGGAACTGATACGTACTGTGTACATAGGTGTTGTCTAAGGAGGCTGGAAGTGAGTGGACCTAGCATGTTCATCCAGTCTTTCCTGGGTACTTACGTAGAATGGTAGTTCCTACGGGAACTACCGAATCGGTACAAGATCGGTTACTTTCTACAGAAGGAATGTAGCAGTTATGCTGCCGGATTTTAGACAACGAAAAATGTAATAGAAATATGAGGATGTTAATCATGAACTGATATATAACAGTTGATTATTTAATAATAATTGTTATCTGGCATGTTTGACTGATATGTGATGTATGTATGCATTAATATGTAAGGTTGGTTGCTGAAAAATGACTCTGTGAACAGTAATCCGTGGAGACCAATTGATGTTTGGTAAATCATTAAAAATAGTAAATGGTTGAATAAATGTATGATATTTTTATGGTAAATATTAGACATACTAAGATTTAATTTGATATATATAATTCTTCATTTGGATGTATACACGAAAAGATATAAACTGTTAAAGTTGGGACCAGAATGCTGGATTCAGGAGAAAGTCATTGGATGAACAGTAAAGTTGAAACGTTGACCCACGTTGAATTTGTCAAGGAATGGTAAACAAATTATTTTTCACTGAAATATACTTAAGTTATCTTCATGTAGAAATTTGAACCACTTAATTTTGATTTTTCTAGAATTAGTTATGATTTTTCAAAGTCAGGTCACTCATCTGGAATTTGCCACAGTGAACAGTACCCGATATGAATAAAATTCCAGATTAAGAGTTTAGACTTCAATGACCCTGAAAGTGGTTCTAACTGCTACTGAATGGTCCTTAAGATATATAAAAATAAGGATGTGACATTTTGATATCATAGCAAAGGATTCTGGCTTAGGAAATGCTCTGAATAGATAAATATACCCTAATAAACCGGACATAATTGACACTAAGTTAGTGGTTGCAGGATGGCTAGACATAGATCCGGGTTTGAAACTACAGTAAACCAATGGGAGTTAGGACCAGAGGTTTCTAGTTCAGATAGTTTAGAAGGGGAGATAATGAGTAATGATTTTGATCCTTGGATACCTCCAGTAGCTGGTGACTCTGAAGAGGATAGTTCCTCGGTAGGATCAAACTTTCCGATTGATGATCAGGAGGAGATGGTGTTAGAAGGCCCTATTCCTGCCATTCCCATAAGTGCGGTACCTTTGAATATAACAAACAATTCAGGATCCAGCCAAGTACATGATCAGAGTAATACGCCAGGTCCCAGTAGGCCCGAAGTGACCCTAGTAGATATACATTTAGGAAGTTTAATCGTAAGAATGATCCTAGGGAGGAACCTGAGTAGAGAATAATTTGAGAGCTCGGTAGCATTAGCCCGACAGCTATATGGGCTGAGGCAGACCCTGATCAGAAATGTAGATCAAGGCTATATGGTTTATCAGAATTTCATCACAAGGGTGAAAGCCATATATCAAGCCTGGGATCCAAACGTGTTAACCATGGGGCTTTGGCTAGAAATTATGAGTGATGTATTGCCGACTACTCCTACCTGGAGATCGGAGTTGGATCAATATTTTGATAAAGAACCATATTGTACTGTATCCGACTGGATCTACTTGGTAGGAGAATATATTAGAATAAAGTTTAAGAAAAATTATAGTAATATTTCCAATGTATAAAAGATCAGTACAGTAGCATATGTATGACTGTGTCATGTACCTTGTATGCTATGTTTGAAATGAAATGAGAAATATTGTTTATCGCATTCCTTTCTATGTTATAGCATAACAAAATGGTTCGAACAAGAAGAACGATTCCAGCAGAGGAACCACAAGAAGCTGGAAATCTTAATCAACTAATTTTAGAACGGTTAGAACAACAACAAAAGATGATAGAAGAAATGAGAGCAGCTCAGGCATAAAATGAGCAGGAAAGAGATGCTACCATAGCCGCAGCAGTGGCAGCAGCTGTAAGTAATTTAAGACCGCCAGAGCCTTCAGGAGCGGCTGATAGAGAACCTGAAGGAGTACAACAACAGGCAATTCAGCCCCAGAGACGGGTTGAATCGAGGGAGGAGGCAGTAGGTATCCAACAATGGATGGTTCGATTTTGTAAACACAATCCTCCAGTGTTCGAAGGAACATTCGAAGTACAGATAGCAGAAAATTGGGTCAGTAGATTAGAGAAGATCTTCAAGGTCCTAGACTGCCCAACTGAAACCAAGGCCCAAATGGCCATCTATCAATTAGAAAAGGATGCGGATAGATGGTTGAAGAATACAGAGTTACTTCTCCAAGCAAGAGATATTCCAGTTACCTGGGAAGTGTTTCTTGAGCAGTTTTACGAGAAATATTTCCCTCAATCAGTCAGAGATGAAAGGGAGGCCGAGTTCCTTGTACTGAGACAAGGAGAAAAAGAAGCTTTTGACGAATATCTGGCTAAGTTCATCTAGCTATCCCAGTATTCTACGTATCTACGTCAAGTGGATGACGAGCGCTGGATGACAGAAAGGATGATTCGAGGATTGAATTCCACGCTAAAGGAGAAGTTAACTCCGCAACAATACAGCCAGTTTAATAAGGCTGTGGAAGCATGTCGAATTGTAGAAAATAGCATGAATCATCGAATGCTATCCAGATTCGGGAATAGGGATCAGGCGACCCCTGACAAGGCCGGTAGAAATCAAGAAGCTGCAGGTGGGAGCGGCTATAAGAAGAGGAAGCGACCGTGGCAGAACAAAAAGCCAAATAGAGGAAATTTCCGTGGCAGGTCTAACAACAGGGATTCTAAGGCCCCAGTGTGTGGAAAGTGTGGAAAGAATCATGGTGATAGACCATGTTTAATGGGCCAGAATGTTTGTTACACCTGCGAAAAGCCCGGATATTTTTCCAGAGAATGTCCTCAAGCCATAACTGATCCAAGGCCAAGGACGGCAGGACGAGTGTTTGCACTCACTAGAGAGGACGCGCAGCGATCACCTGAGATGATCCAAGGTACAATCTAGCTCAATGATCATGTTGTGACTGCTCTATTTGATTCGGGTGCAAGTCATTCCTTTATATCTTATGAATGTGCTAAATGCCTAGGCCTTCTGATCAGCAAGTTACGTTATGATATACAGGTGAAAACTCCCACCAACGCTAGAGTAATTACGTCTTATGCCTGTCTAAATAGTGTTGTACGATATGAGCACTGCAATACCACCCTAGACCTGATTTGTATGCCTTTCCGAGAGATTGATGTCATACTCTGCCTAAATTGGTTATCCTCCAATAATGTGATATTGGACTGCAGAAACAAGACCCTGGTTCTTGGTCCAAAGATCACTGATCTGAGCTCAGAAGTACGACTGAACTTCATGACAGAGGCTCAGGCAGAAAAATGTCTACGGAAAGGATGTCAAGGGTATGTGGTATTCTTTTCTGTTCAAACAGAAGTGGAAGAAGGCATCGAGGAGATTCCAGTAGTCAATGAATTTCCTGAAGTCTTCCCAAAGGAGATTCAGGGATTGCCTTCAGAGCGTGAAGTAGAATTTGCGATCGATATTATACCTGGAGCTGGACCAGTTTCAAAAGCCCCGTACAGGATGGCTCCCAATGAAATGATGGAACTGAAGAAGCAAATTGAGGAGCTATTGGAGAAGGGTTTCATACGACCCAGTGTATCGCCGTGGGGTGCTCCAGTACTATTTGTCAAGAAGAAAGATGGCAGTTTAAGGCTATGCATTGACTACAGGGAATTAAATAAGCTTACGGTTAAGAATAAGTATCCTCTCCCCAGAATTGATGACCTGCTAGACCAATTGACAGGAGCGAGCTTATTCTCCAAGATTGACTTGAGATCTGGCTACCATCAACTAAGGGTCAAGCCAGATGATATTCCAAAGACGGCATTCAGAACTCGCTACGGGCATTTTGAGTTCCTTGTGATGCCTTTTGGACTAACCAATGCACCTGCTATTTTCATGGACTACATGAATCGGATCTTCAGGCCTTATCTAGAGCAGTTCGTTGTGGTCTTCATTGATGATATTTTGGTGTACTCCAAATCTCCAGAGGAGCATGAAAGGCATTTGAGGATTGTTCTTGGTACCCTTAAAGAAAAGAAGCTCTATGCTAAGCTGAGTAAATGCGAGTTTTGGCTGTCAGAATTCAAATTTCTCGGTCATGTCACGGCTGGAAAAAAGCAGTTCAACACCGGTTGAAAATGGCATTCAACATCGCACACACAACCGGTGTCGAAACGGACCGTGTAAAAAGTGAGACCTTTTACACCGGTCACGTAACCGGTGTAGAATGTTTGCTTTTTTACACCGGACTAAATTTTAAATCGGTTCACATTTACATCCGGTGTATTATTTTTAACATCTACACCGGTTGAATATTGGGACGGTGTAGATTTTTCAAATGTTAACACCGGTTAAATATGGGACGGTGTGTAGAATGTATACTTTTTTACACCGGTCTTCATGTTAAAGCGGTTCACATTTACATCCGGTGTATTATGTTTTAACATCTACACAGGTTGGAATATTGGGACGGTGTAGATTGTTCAATTTTTAACACCGGTTGAATATTGGGACGGTGTAGATGTTATTAAATTTAATTTATATATGTTCTTACTACACCGGTGGGTATATACCTCCGATGTATATGTTATTAAATTTATATTTGATAGATTTCGTTGGCCTGAAGCTTCAGAAGTAAACTGCCCAAATGTAATATATGACTCAATCATCGATCATCATCAGTTCAAGATGCCAGAGACATATATAATTCAATTGCTCATTATATTATTCATTGAATAAAACTCAATACAAAAATGCTACAATTTGAACAGAAAAATGTATTCAGTGAAAGACAAATACTATTGAGAAGGAAGGATTTGAACAAAAAACTCTGCCCACCGATTACGCAGGTCCTCAATATCTTGGTCAGGAAATGGATCAGGTTGTTCAAACATCTGAAATATGAAATCAAAATCAAAGAAATTAAGGCATTACTAATTTAGATTAGATTGACAATTAAGAAATATGAAATCATTCAAAATACAATTTTACCTCCCCAGTTAGGTCAATCCTATTTGCCAAGATAATATTGACCATGTGTCTGACTATGTAGAAGCCGCACAAGTTGCTTTCTCTGGGTTGCCTTCTACTCTATAATGTTAACAAGATAAAAATTATTTCTCATCATCAAAACGGGGAACCTAGCTAACACCTAATATATACTTTTATTACCATCGGTGTGATCCATTCAGGGTCCCTCACCAAATTAGCGTGCTTAAGGCCCCTTGCAACTGCGAATGTCCTCATAGCCCTATGACCAAATTTAACAAGTTAGTAACCCATTTATCACACAGATCATTGTGTATAGAAGAGAACTCACGTACGTGTTCATGATCTTCCTGACATCCACCGAGGGCTTGTAATGGAGGGAGCATAAGAAGAAAACTTTATAGCTATGCTTACATAGGATGACAAGTTGCCAATGATTGCTGTAGAGATTAGTTAAAAGAGAATGAGTATTATAATTAAGCAACTACAAAACTAGTATATATAAAATAAAATGAAACATTATTATTCTTACTCATGCATATATGGTGCGAAGAAACAATCAATATCGATTTCACCGAGCCTACTTGAAATGTATGCAAGCCTCGAAGATTGAGAGGTCCCTTTAGCATAAATCTGAAGTGGGCATAGGAATCCGAACTTTTTTTGTTTGCCCTTGGAGGAAACCAACTCAGCTTGCATGTACCTATAGGCAATGCATGTACGACATTAGTTGTAAGACTTGAACTTTGTTATTACATATATTTACATTTAAATTATACTTACATCAAAAACACTTGGATGCAGCCGGAGGTCAGTTCTTCCTTGGGAGTGATCAGAGATTTGACGTCCGCATGGTCCAGGAAGGCAGGTGCCCCCATGTCGCCCACAACTGAATCCATAGGCAACGCGTCCACATGGAACGTTTTGTCATATGCCATTAGGATCTTACGTACTTTGTCCTGTGTTCACCAGTTGGGTTCCAGTTTCTGTCAAACTCTATCGGAAGCAGTTTCCCCTCTATCCTGTCCTTCGTAATGTCTTTCAAACGAGTCACACTTCTGCCCTTCCTTTGCTTAGTGGCGCTTGGAGCATCGCCAGCCTCAATCTGAGTAACTCTATCCTCCATATTCCTATGTACGCAATAACATCAAAAACATTGAAAACAGACTTAACCCTTTTTCCCTCAACCCGTCAGAATACATAAAACTTGTTCCTTTAGCAGTTATGAATGGAAAGATGTGCCAGCATTCATCAGGAAAAATAGAAAACCTAGATTAAATGAACATAAAAATGGCATCGCACGTACACAGGGAAAAAATGCAGAGAACACGTACACTTACGGAATAGCAGAACGAGAGAGGTGACAGAGAAGAACGACTGATCGAGCACGGAAGCCTCGCGAGAACCACAGAGCACGATGAGCGGCGATAAAAAAGAGTATGTGAGAAAGGAGAAGATTGAAGGTCATCGCGCCAAGGGGCGGGTTAAAAAAATGAATATAAACATTTAACACCGGTTGTAAATTATTCTAACCCGGACAAAACATAAACGATGTAAAAGTGAAACATTTTACACCGGCTAATTTTAACAACCGGTGTAAAAAATAAACATCGATAAGTATAACACCGGATAAAGTATAACCCGGTGTAAAATCGAATAATAAATTATTTTACAAATTGTCAGACGTGCCTTGGTACACCGGATATCACTTAAGACCGGTGTTAAATGTTGTAGTTTTTTTTTTAACTTCACCACCTTATATCATCCCATCCTTAGCGTCACAACATTCTTATCAGAACAAGAATCTGTCTCTGTTATTATTACATCAAAATCATATACGCAATCATTACAAGAAACTTAAAATTGCATGTTTAGACTAAACAAGAAACACATAGAAATTAATCAGAATCCACTTCTTCTTCATTTAATTGTGGTAAACCTACTGAAAAAGAAGGGATCTCATAAAAAGAATCATCATTGTCAACAACCCTTTTTCCTTGGAGCGCAACATACCATCTTTCATTTTGAGGATCAGTGATATAGAACACTTGCTTTGCTTGGTCTGCCATAATGAAAGGCTCATCCCCAAAACTTGTATTATTCGAATCCACCAGTGTAAATCCTAACTGATCGACCATAACACCGTTGTTTACATTAGCCCACTTGAATTTGAACACGGGAACTTTGAATTTGGAGTAGTCCACCTCCCAAATCTATTCAACAACGCCATAATATGGGATGGCTGCTAATTTAGGATTATTGTCTTTTGAACTAGAGAAATGCATAGCTTCAGCCACTAACATAACACCACTGTTTTGCACGCTACTTCTATCATCTAGGGACTTCGTATAAAAGGAATACCCATTGATATCAAATGAATTCCAACAGATCACATTATGTTCAGGACCACATGCCAACCATCTAACTGTATCAGAAACACAATCCTCATTTTCAACCTCCAATTTGAACCAATGTGCAAAAGATTTGGTGTGTTCTCTAATGAGCCTTTGCTCTGTCATCCTATTATTTGTTTTCCGGACAAGATCTTTATGAACAGCAATATAGTCTTGAACTTCATCAATGTTATTCAAGATGTGTAAGTGTACTTGCTGCAGTTCATTACGATCAACACTCCTCACTGACATTCCGCGTTGACCCCCCTGTGTGGCAATGGGTTTGTGGAGACCAGTAAGTCTTGCTTTAGACAGGTATTGTTGACAAAAATCCATAGCTTCTTCGGCCACATATTTTTGAACAATGGATGCTTCGGGCCAATTTGGATTCTTCATATACCCTTTAAGGATTTTCATGTATCTTTCAAATGGGTACATCCATCGTAAGTATACAGGGCCACACAGTTTTATCTCTCGCACTAGATGAACGATGAGGTGTACCATGATGTCAAAAAAGGAAGGAAGAAACTATTTTTCAAGCTGGCACAAAATAACATAACCCTCGTGCTCCAATTCCTCCAACCTTTCAGTCTCAAAGACTTTGCCACATATAGCATTAAAGAAGAAGCAAAGTCGGGTTACAATGTGTCTCAACTCATCTTGAAGGATTCCTCGAACAGCCACTGGGAGTAATTGTTGCATCAGTACATGACAATCATGAGACTTTTGGCCTACTAATTTCAAATCTTTCATGGACACAATCCTCTTAAGATTAGATGAGTACCCAGAGGGAACTTTGATTCCTTGCAAACACTCACAAATACTTCTTCTCTCAGCCTTGGACAAAATATTAGAAAGAACAAACATAAGGAAAATGATATGATTATAGTCTACTAAAACAAAATAATGCAAGTAGTGCTTACAATTTTTTCAGCAATCACGCGAGCATTGTCGCTTGTAAATATTTCGCTCTTTCTTTGGCGAGCGTACAACCATTTTTCTTCTCGACGTATCGGAGAGGGGGGTCAAGAAGAACACTAGGATCCGACCCAGCATTTTCTTCTAGCCTCTTCCTCTTGGCCCCCAACAACTCTCTTTCTTCCTTCGCATAACCCCCTCGAGACATTGTGTGGGGGCAATCATTCTTGCGGGCGAACTCAGTCGCTTTTGCCCTTTTTTCCTACAAGACATGGAGTAGTTAAAATCAATATATATGATATTCTAATACGTTTTCTACCAACACATACAAAAGGATACACTCACCATTGCTGCTGGCGTGGTCCGAATCCTAACAAATTCTTCCCAAGCATCTTCGTCGATGAATTGATACTTGCTGCATGGAGAAGGTTGAGGATGACCACTTCTGTCCTGTCCATGCACATACTGATGAGCTAGTTGGGTCTTGAATGCCCTCCAATGCTTAGCGCAATAGGACAACATCTTCTTCTTCAAGAACTCATTGTTGGGAACATCGTAAGTGAGCTGCAATGTTTGCCATTGAAAGCAGAGTAATCAACAAACAGTTGTGTATTTGGTATTGCTCTGTATGCAATATTAGATAGTTCCTATACCTGGATAGTGTCCCAAATTTGATTCTTCACGCGATCATCCACAGTATCCCAAGTCAAATAGGTGATGCTAGGCTTGTTGCGTGCTAGGAGGCTGACAAAACTTACGTACTTTGCCCTGTGTTCACCAGTTGGGTTCTAGTTTCTGTCAAACTCTATTGGAAGAAGTTTTCCCTCTATCCTATCCTTCGTAATGTCTTTCAAATGAGTCGCACTTCTGCCCTTCCTTTGCGTAGTGGCGGTTAGAACATCGCTAGCCTCAATCTGAGTAACTCTATCCGCCATATTCCTATGTACGCAATAACAACATCAAAAATATTGAAAACAAACTTAACCCTTTTTCCTTCAACCCGTCAGAGTACATAAAACCTGTTCCTTTAACAGTTATGAATGGAAAGATATGCAAGCATTTATCAGGAAAAATAGAAAACCTAGATTAAATGAACATATATAAAAACGGCGAAGCACGTACACACGGGAAAATAAGTGCAGAGAACATGTACATGAAATAGCAGAATGAGAGAGACAACAGAGAAGAACGACTAAGCACGGAGAAGCCTCGAGAAAACCATAGAGCACGACGAGTGGAGATATGACAGAGTTCATGAGAAATGAGAATGATGGTCGCGCCAAGGGGCGGGCTTAAAAAATGAATATAAACATTTGACACCGGATATAAATTATTCTAACCCGGACAACAACATAACCGATGTAAAATTGATACATTTTACACCGGATAAAGTATAACACCGGTGTAAAAAATAACACCGTCTAAAATATAACACCGGATAAAGTATAAACCGGTGTACAATTGAACTATAATTTATTTACCAAATTGTCAGTAATAGACTTTTTACACCGGATAGCACTTAAGACCGGTTTTAATGTTGTAGTTATTTTTTTAAACTCCATCATCATATATATCATCCCATCCTTGGTGTCACAACATTCTTATCAGAATAAGAATCTGTCTCTGTTATTATTACATCAAAATCATATACGCAATCATAACAAGAAACTTAATATTGCATGTTTAGACTACATCAAAAATAAGAAACACATAGAAATTAATCAGAATCCACTTCTTTTTCATTTAATTGTGGTCAACCTACTGAAAAAGAAGGGATCTCATAAAAAGAATCATCATTGTCAACAACCCTTTTTCCTTGGAGCGCAACATACCATCTTTCATTTTGAGGATCAGTGATATAGAACACTTGCTTTGCTTGGTCTGCCATAATGAAAGGCTCATCCCCAAAACTTGTATTATTCGAATCCACCAGTGTAAATCCTAACTGATCGACCATAACACCGTTGTTTACATTAGCCCACTTGAATTTGAACACGGGAACTTTGAATTTGGAGTAGTCCACCTCCCAAATCTATTCAACAACGCCATAATATGGGATGGCTGCTAATTTAGGATTATTGTCTTTTGAACTAGAGAAATGCATAGCTCCAGCCACTAATATAACACCACTGTTTTGCACGCTACTTCTATCATCTAGGGACTTCATATAAAAGGAATACCCGTTGATATCAAATGAATTCCAATAGATCACATTATGTTCAGGACCACATGCCAACCATCTAACTGTATCAGAAACACAATCCTCATTTTCAACCTCCAGTTTGAACCAATGTGCAAAAGATTTGTTGTGTTCTCTAATCAGCCTTTGCTCTGTCATCCTATTATTTTTTTTCCGGACAAAATCTTTATGAACAGCAATATAGTCTTGAACTTCATCAATGTTATTCAATATGTGTAAGTGTATTTGCTGCAATTCATTACGATCAACACTCCTCACCGATATTCCGCGTTGACCCCCCTATTTGGCACGTGATTTTTGGAGACCAGTAAGTCTTACTTTAGACAGGTATTGTTGACAAAAATCCATAGCTTCTTCGGCAACATATTTTTGAACAATGGATGCTTCGGGCCGATTTGGATTCTTCATATACCCTTTAAGGATTTTCATGTATCTTTTAAATAGGTACATCCATCGTAAGTATACAGGGCCACACAGTTTTATCTCTCGCACTAGATGAACGATGAGGTGTACCATGATGTCAAAAAAGGAAGGAAGAAACTGTTTTTCAAGATGGCACAAAATAACATAACCCCGTGCTCCAATTCCTCCAACTTTTCAGTCTCAAAGACTTTGCCACATATAGCATTAAAGAAGAAGCAAAGTCGGGTTACAATGTGTCTCAAATCATCTTGAAGGATTGCTCGAACAGCCACTGGGAGTAATTGTTGCATCAATACATGACAATCATGAGACTTTTGGCCTACTAATTTCAAATCTTTCATGGACACAATCCTCTTAAGATTAGATGAGTACCTAGAGGGAACTTTGATTCCTTGCAAACACTCACAAATCCTTCTTCTCTCAGCCTTGGACAAAATGTTAGTCTCTTCAACATGATAGCTCCCCTCACCATCTGGCCTCGGATGTAAATTCTCTCGTATTCCCATTTCTTTCAAATCCAATCTTGCCTTCAAACCGTCTTTGGAACTACCATGTGTGTTGATAAACTTGTTCGCCAGTCAATGGCTTTGGAGCATTTTCAAATTCTTTGCCGCCATAAAATTTCTTCTTTAGTCGACGGTATGGGTGGGCTTGTCTTAGAAATCTCCTATAACCTAGGTAGACTGTCTTTCTTCCATGAGAAGTTGATAGTAGCAAGTCCCTTCCTCACAAATCGGACATGCTTTATGGCCCTCAACACTATACCCTGACAAATTTCCGTATGCAGGAAAGTCATTAATTGTACAAAAGATCATGGCCCGCATATTGAAGACCTCCTTCTTAACCGCATCAAAAACATCCACACCTTCCCATAGCTTTTTCAAATCTTTGATCAAGGGTGTTAGGTAAACGTCTATGTCATTTCCCAGTTGTTTTGGTCCTGAGATAAGCATAGACAATATTACATACTTCTGTTTCATACACAACAAGGGAGATAGGTTGTAAATCACCAGAAGGACAGGCCATAAACTATGTATACTACTAAGGCTACTATAAGGGTTCATTCCATCCGTACTAAGTCTAAGCCTTAGGTTTTGTGGTTCATTGCTGAACTCAGGAAATAAGTCATCAATCTTCTTCCATTGCAAAGAGTCAGCAGGATGACAAATCTTTCCATCATTAATCCTTTCATTTGCATGCCATAACATTTTCTTTGCATCATCTTCATTAGAAAAAAGTCGCTTAAACCTTAGTACAATTGGAAGATACCATAATAACTTGGCAGGAGAGTTGTTTGATCTATACCTTGGTGTCTTACATATTGGACACTTCTCCTCATCTTCAAACTCTTTCCTGTACAATATGCAATCATTTGGGCATGCATGAATCTTTCTATACTGCATGCCTAAAGGACCTATTATTTTCTTCGCATCATAGTAGCGTTTGGGTAACACATTTTCTTTAGGAAACATGTCCTATAACAACTCAAGCAATTCTGAAAAACCACTGTCACTCCACCCATGCCTAGCTTTCACACTTACCAATCTCAATACCGCATTCAACAGGTTGTATTTTCTGCACCTTGGGTATAGAGGCTTTTCTGCATCATTGTACATATTACCATATGCATGTGACCGCATAAAAGCATCTTCTCCAACATCACGAATCATGTCCTCTACTCTATCATCAGTATCCATGTCATCGTCAAAGGTTTGTTCCACCTGTTCACCATGCCATACCCATACCGTGTAACTCTTGCAAAACCCCTCGCAAATTAGATGAGTGTAAATATCAGCAGGACTTTGTTTCCTCTCATTCAAACAACTCACACAAAGACAATAAAACCTTCCATTGTCATCATCACCATTCCGTTTAGCAAAATCCAAAAACTCCTTCACCCCCTCAGCATACTCAACACTTGTTCGTTTAGCATTTATCCAACTACGATCCATATTTGTGGAAGACTATAAGAACTAGAAAAGCAGAAAACAAGAAATTAAACCATTACGATGCAGCTAATGCATGGAGAGAATAAATTTTCAGTTTGCGAGAGGAGTTCAAAAAAAAAACTCACCGTCCGTGAAGCGCCGAGAAGTCTTAACACGCGAAACAGGGAAAATGAGAGATGGAAGGCGCGAGAAATGTACCAAATAAAAGAATATTTGGGAAAAAATAAGAAAATATACACCGGACAAAATGTTACACCGATGTAGATATAAATATAAAAGTTGTATTTATAGTATATTTTACACCGGACACTATATATGGCCCGGTGTAAAATATATCAGTTTATTTATAATATACTTTACACCGGTCAATATATATGGACCGGTGTAAAATATATCAGTTTTTTTTTCTACTTCCAGAGACCAGCCATGTCATCAACTTTTACACAAAAAAATATATACATCAGAATATATAAAAGTTGCAATCTTTCACTACTCATCAAACTCGGAGTTTTGGGAGTCATCAGATTGGGTGAGATCAACAGGATTAAAGAAGCTATCACGGGGTTGATGGAAGCGAACTTCTGAGTGGAAATCCCTGAAACTTGCTTTCAGTCTGTCAACTTTGCGATTCAGTTCTTCCACGGAGTCCTCCAGCCCATTGAAGCGCAGTATGAGTTCCTCAAGTCTCTCCATCAGAGTCACAACCAGGGGAGGAGGAGAAGGAACAGAAGGGTGAGGATCAGGATGTTTGTCTTCAAAGTCGTCTCTGTTTCTTTTGTTGGGCGGAAAAGGAGGCGTGCTTGAGGAAGAGGCCATTGGAGGAGTCAGATAGATGAAAATAAAATAAAACAGAAGAATGGTATACATATATATATATGGTTAACGTTCATGATTAATAAGAATATAGAAGAATGCAATTGGCCTTCTATCATAATGACTACAAACGTTGGGAACCCAAGAAGTGAAATGAACGGTCTGACAAATAAAGAAAGCGAGCGGGAAAGCATAGACAGGAAACTGAAGAGGCGGATAAGACGAAGCTGCACCTGGTGTTTATATTTAAATCGGTTAATTTTAAAACCGGTGTAAAAATTTAATTTTTTAATAAAACAGACACCGGACTAAATATTTCCACCTCCTTCAATATAAATACGCTGTAGAAAGTAAAAATCTAAACCGGACAAAATATTTCCACATCGGTCTCTATAAAATCCGCTGTAGAAAGTAAAAATCTAAACCGGACTAAATATTTCCACATCGTTCATGAGTAAATACGGTGTGAATATTTCATTTTATTTACAAAAATGCCACCGCTCATTTTTTTAAAACCGTCTCTGCATGGACCGGTTTAAAAATGAGGATTTCGATTGCCCATTTTCTACCAGTGTGTCATATCCCGAGACGGGGTAGCTGTGGATCCTAGCAAAGTTGAAGCAGTTTTGAGCTGGGAGCAGCCAAGGACAGTGACGGAGATCAGAAGTTTTCTCGGCCTAGCAGGGTACTATAGAAGATTTATTCAAGACTTTTCTCGAATTGCCTTACCACTTACCAAGCTGACCAGAAAAAATTAGCAGTTTAAGTGGGATGAGAAGTGCGAGGCTAGCTTCCAAGAGTTGAAGCAGAGATTAACCACTACTCCCGTGCTGATTATTCCAGACCCAACTCAGACTTACGTAGTCTATACTGATGCTAGCAAGCAGGGGTTGGGATGTGTGCTGATGCAGCAAGGTCGAGTAGTAGCCTACGCCTCTCGGCAGTTAAAGCCACATGAAGAAAATTATCCCACTCATGATTTGGAGCTTGCGACGGTGGTTTATGCCCTGAAGATATGGAGGCACTATTTATATGGAGCAACGATAGAGTTGTTTTACGACCATAAAAGCCTGAAGTATCTACAGGATCAGAAAGAGCTGAATATGAGGCAACGGCGATGGATGGAATTGTTGAAAGATTATGACTTCCAGATTAAATACCATCCAGGAAAAGCTAATGTGGTAGCTGATGCCCTGAGTAAAAAGGTGGTGCAGGTTGCATACATGATGATCAAGGAGTTGGAATTGATAGAAGATATGCGCGATTAGAGCCCTCTATATCAAATGCAACTGACAGAGAATCCTTTTGGAGGAGTTCATGTCAGAGCTTGCATAGAAGATGAGATCAAAGAGGCTCAAAAGCAGGATAAGCTCGCAACAATATTCAAAGACAAGCTGGAGAAGGGGAAGACAAGGAATTTTGAGATATCCCCAGACGGATTACTACAATTTCGGGGAAGACCCTATATCCCTAATGTTGTGGGATTAAGGGAAAGGATTCTGGAGGAAGCACATAAAAGTCGATATACTATACATCCAGGTATGACCAAGATGTACCATGATGTTAAAAGGTTATTTTGGTGGCCTGGATTGAAGAAAGATGTTGTGACTTATGTATCTAAGTGCTTGACCTGCCAGAAAATGAAAGTTGAACATCAAAAGCCAGCAGGAACATTGCAGCCTCTAGAAATCCCTGAGTGGAAATGGGATGGGACTGCCATGGACTTTGTGGAAGGACTACCCCTGACTCCAAGTAGACATGATGCAGTGTGGGTAGTAATTGATCGACTGACAAAGTCAGCGCATTTCCTGGCAATCAATAAGAGAGATTCTCTTGAAAAGCTGGCAAAGCTGTATGTAAAGGAGATCGTTAGGCTTCATGGTATCCCGAGCAGCATTGTGTCTGATAGAGACCCTCGATTTACTTCAAATTTCTGGAGGGCTTTACAGGAAGAAATGGGCACTACTCTCAGATTTAGTACAGCTTATCATCCTCAGACAGATGGTCAATCTGAAAGAACAATACAAACATTAGAGGATATGCTGAGAGCATATGTCTTAGATTTCAAAGGCAACTGGGATATCCATTTACCCCTTATAGAGTTTGCTTATAACAATAGTTATCAGGCCAGTATACAGATGGCACCTTTTGAAGCACTTTATGGACGTAAATGTAGATCCCCCTTATGCTGGCTAGAGTTGAGTGAGAGAAGAATGCTTGGTCCGGATATAGTGGATCAAACCGCAGAACAAGTTACGGTAATTAGAAAATGATTGTTGATGGCTCAAAGCAGACAGAAAAGCTATGCAGATGTCAGAAGAAAGCCGTTGGAGTTTGAAGAAGGAGAACATGTATTCCTTAAGTTAACTCCAACCACGGGAGCCGGACGATCGATTAAAGTGAAGAAGTTGCATCCAAGATACATTGGACCATTACAGATTCTCTCAAATATAGGAGCAGTAGCCTACAAGTTGGCTCTTCCTCCTAATCTCAGCCAGATACATGATGTGTTCCATGTTTCCCAATTAAAGAAGTATGTTCCAGATCCATCTCATGTGATTGAGCAAGATGAGATCGCATTGCGAGATGACTTGACCTATGAGGTTGGACCGGTGCGAATTGCTGATAGAAAAGTCAAGCAGTTGCGGAATAAACAAATTCCTTTAGTTAAAGTGATCTGGAAAGGCTTGACTGAACAAGAAGCTACATGGGAAACAGAAGAAAAGATGAGAGAGAAGTATCTTGAATTGTTTCGATAGGATAGATGTAATGTAAATTTTGAGGACGAAATTTATTTTAAGGGGGAGAGAAATGTAATATCCTTAATTTTCTGTACTGATTTCTATGTACAGATTAAATGGAATATATGAGTTCTTTTTCAGGAAAAATATGTGGTCCTTTATGTAAAGAAAAGGATTAAATTGCAAAAGAAAGGAAATGAAAGGACTTAAATGCAATTAAGGAAAGTTTAAGGTTAAGAAAGAAAGGTAGACAAAAATGTGGGGTCTTAAAGTGTAATTTTAGCCAAATAAAGGGACTTAAGTGTAAAGAAGAAAAAGTTCCCTGGGGCTAAAGTATAATTAAAAAAAAAATAGGCCAGAAGTGGTTTGGACCGCCCGACAATATTTTAGTCCCAGATTTCACCAGAAGATAGGGCAACTGACGCTGGGTAATCCAGCTTAATACCGGAATTTTTGAAGACTCCAGATAGTCAAAAATGGACTGATCGTCCAAAAGTTATAAAAATTCCTACCGGATACCCTAGATTTCAGATATAAGTAAGAAATTACAGGACGATGCACCCTTATGGGGCGGATGTCAGGAAACTGACAGAATACCGATAGGAGGTCTGTAGAAAAAGTTATTCACAAATTAGAAAATCCAGACGGGAGTATGAGGCCTTCAGGGATCCGATAGGGAGATTTATCGGTATTTAAACTGAGACTGGATGAGGTCGGGTAACAACAGTCAGATGCCCGTTATGACCCAAATGGTTGCCCAGACATAATAGGGCAGTGTATCTGACAGAAGGAGCCGGTGTCCGGATACGTGTGTAAACGGTGCATAAAAGCTAAAATATTCGGTGAACCTGGACAGGGGAGGATTCCTCGTAATACGTGCCATGAAGGTGTTGGAGCCAGAAAGGCCCAAAAATGGCGCCATCAAAGGCCCAATAAGACACGTGGACTAATAAGTGGGCCAGTTCCAGCAGAACCCCGGAAAAGTACGAAATTACGAAAATGCCCCTATGTTGTACTAAAGGGGTAGTAGATGTATAAAGGGCATTTTGGTCATTCTGGATAGGCCCAGGATGAAGGGAATTGGAAGACACGCAGCGGAAATTAACTTTAAAAATTTTTCCATTCCCAGCCAGGATCTACCGAATGTGTTTAAGTCAAGGAGAAAGAAGTGTTACCTTCGGTTTCAAGCTTTGGTCGCGACCTCAGTGTCCACTAGTCGCGACTCTTCGCCTCTGGAACCTTTTAGTCGCGACCTCCTCTGCTTCTCGTCGCGACCTGAAGTCTCTGGAGTTTGTAGTCGCGACCTCGTCATCTTCAAGTCGCGACCTGCCTCTTCTTTTCGGATTTCTGACGTTCAGATGCCCGTATGGTCGCGACCTCAGCGTGTTCTGGTCGCGACCTTGCTTCGTGTCTGGTCGTATCGTAGAAGTCGACAGCTCAGATCGGCTTCCTCTACCGGTATCCACACGAACAGCGTTCCAATCGCGAACGACGTGCTAGCGCCTCTTGTCCCTCTAGGGCTTTCTAGAGATTCCGTCCTCACCATCTCTATCTCGGCAGTTTCTTATGTGCAAACCTTTTGCACTCTCCCTGCCCCCTCTTCTCACGTCTGAATGTGTGTGTAGAGATGTCTATTGTGTGTGGAACCCTAGCTCCTAATGTCAAATATATAGGAAGCTATCAGGCTTCTAATAGGGCCGGGCTTCAGAATTAATCTTATATTAATTCTGAATTAATACAATATCATATATTGCATAATTTAATAAGAAACTAATTAAATAAATATGGTTTATATTAAATCCGTCCCACAGATTTAATTCACCTATTTATTTAATTTAAAATAAAGATAAGACAGAATTATATTTGATTTATTCTTATAAATCAAATTTGAGATATCTTATCAATTTGAATTTCAAATTCAAATAGATCATATCCATTTAAATTCAAATTCAAAAATGATAGAGATTTAATTTATCCTTATAAATTAAATCTTACAAATATCTCTTATATTATATATATAATACATATATAAACTAATTTATATATATATATAAAATATATATCCACCCTAGATTATTTATTGAATCTAGACATCTCTTAGATTCAATGAATCTGGACATCATAGCTCGCATTGGGCTGTTTTGTGTGCGACCCTGTAGGCCCATATGAAGTTGGCAGTGGGCCAGTTACTATACTGACCCACAAGTCGTAAGCGGTCTCTAGCAAGGCATTACGACTACCCAAAACATATGAGGATCGTTAAACGATGTAACCTTTCATACAACCATATCACGTCCCTTTTGTCACACGATATTTCGGTCAAGGATGAGGCATGGTGAACGTCATCCTCCTGTTCCTGACCGTTACTTTCTCGATCCCTGAGTAGTCTGAATGTGGAAATGGAACTACCCTTCCATTCCAGTATGGCCATACATTTCTCAGACTCACTCATCGAGGGGCCCAGTAATATCTCTCTACGAATGTGAGGGACAAATTCCATCTTGACCATTCACATTCCTCCGCATGAAAAACCACTAAGCCCGAGCATAGCCTTTATGATCACTCGGTCAAAAGTGACTTTTGACTAGGTCAAAGCTGAGCGTTTGTCATGTAGGAATCCATGATGATCTCAGGTCAAAGGGCATAGTGACATGGCTTGTATATGAGAGGAGCTTATGACTTGACCCATGCAGCTCTCTCATAGCGGGTCGGTCCAACACCCTGTACTCTTACATGTGCTTATGACTTTGATTTATATCTCTATATATCTTCAAAGTCATACTGGTCTTATTTCATCTCTGCTCCCACATAGATGACCGACCAGGGACATTTAGGATAAGATCACGAGTTATCCAAGGATTGTCATCATAGTAAACATGCAAATAATATGATAACCTGATACAATGATTGGCCCCTAGGGCACAATTTCCAACACAGGAGCCAAGGCACATACAGATAAAGTTACTCAGAGTCAGTATATGCCCTGACAGGGTACAGAAGGGTGTAAAATGATGATTTTACCCTTAGGGTTAAAATAGTGCAAGAAA
Source organism: Leucaena leucocephala (assembly GCA_037074615.1). Taxonomy (NCBI): domain Eukaryota; kingdom Viridiplantae; phylum Streptophyta; class Magnoliopsida; order Fabales; family Fabaceae; genus Leucaena; species Leucaena leucocephala. The sequence goes on from CM073549.1 coordinate 11,004,279, forward strand.
GGGCACCCAGGGGTATTTTGGTAATTTGCCAAGGGATGTTTCTTGGGAATCGAGCCATCAGAGTGCTTGAGCTTGATCAGGATCCAAGATAACATTCCCAGAGCCCAAAAACGTAGGCCTAGTGATATGTAGGAAAAAGTGGCATTAAAATACTATTTTAATGTTGTTTCAATAAAGTAAAGTTACTCGGTTGGCACGATAACCAAGGAAGTGATCAGATAAAGTCCTGGACTTATCTGAATAGCATTGGATGGCATGACAGGTTCCAGTAAGATGCCACATTGCGCCAACATAGAGGAGAATGAAAAAGTTAAGGACATGTGGCATAATCTTAGCCGGTGAGTCCAGTTTGTGGGAAATCGGACCGGACTGGTACTGGATTGGACTTGAACTGCTGAGTCAGCTGATGAGGTGTCCTAGGAGCTTGAAATTTTTCCATGTGACATATGAGGTGTCCCATGAGGTGGCCTTGAGGTGATGTCATGCATGATGCAGTAAAAGGAATAAAAGAAAATAGGAAATTCCGGAAAAACCAGGACCACAAGTTCATATGGCTTCAAAATTACAAGAATGCCATTGAAGAAAACTATAAATACCCCCTTGCTCTTCATATGCACGGCCAAGAGGCTTTTAAGAGAGAGAAGGAAGTGTTTGAAAGAGAAAGTGAGAAAAAGAAAGAAGAAAGAAAGTTCTGGTGAAGTTGGAAGCAGTGTAGAAGTTCTGGAGCTCTGCCTTTGAGGTAGTAACTAATCCTAGCTTTTATGTAATGTCTCTGTGAATTGTTGTGCTATTGTTTGTTTGGATTGTTGTCTTATATGTTATGCTTGAAGCTCTATTACAATGCTATGATCATATGTTATTGAATATTGAAGCATGCAGCATACTTATCTGTACACAATCACAAGCAAGCACTGTCACACTGCATTACATATATTGTTATGATTGGTGCTACTGAGATTCTTTTGAATCTCATTCCCATATATAACATTACAGGGGAGGTTCTGTCAAAATAAAATTTAGAAATTTTAAGAGACGCAGTTAGGCTGCCGAGATTCTGGCAGCGAAGCAGGAACAAAGAAAGGAGCTGATACGTACTGTGTACGTAGGTGCTATCTAAGGAGGCTGGAAGTGAGTGGACCTAGCAGGTTCATCTAGTCTTTCCTGGGTACTTACGTAGAATGGAGTTCCTACGGGAATTACCGAATCGGTACAAGATCGGTTACTTTCTACAGAAGGAATGTAGCGGTTGTGCTGCCGAATTTTAGGCAGGGAAAGATGTAATAGAAATATGAGGATGTTAATCATGCACTGATGTATAACAGTTGATTATTTAATAATAATTGTTATCTGGTATGTTTGACTGATATGTGATGTATGTATGGATTAATATGTAAGGTTGGTTGCTGAAAAATGACTGTGAACAGTAATCCGTGGAGACCAATTGATGTTTGGTAAATCATTGAAAATAGTAAATGGTTGAATAAATGTATGATATTTTTATGGTAAATAGTAGACATACTAAGATTTAATTTGATATATACAATGCTTCATTTGGATGTATACACGAAAAGATATAAACTGTTAAAGTTGGGACCAGAATGCTGGATTCAGGAGAAAGTCATTTGATGAACAGTAAAGTTGAAACATTGACCCACGTTGAATTTGTCAAGGAATGGTCAACCAATGATTTTTTCCTGAAATATACTTAAGTTATCTTCATGTAGAAATTTGAACCACTTCATTTCAATTTTTGTAGAATTAGTTATGATTTTTCAAAGTCAGGTCATTCATCTGGAATTTGCCACAGTGAACAGTACCCGATATGAATAATATTCCAGATTAAGAGTTTAGACTTCAATGACCCTGAAAGTGGTTCTAAGTGCTACTGAATGGTCCTTAAGATATATAAAAATAAGGATGTGACATTAAGACCCCACATTTTTGTCTACCTTTCCTTCCTAGCCTTAGACTTTCCATAATTGCAATCAAGTCCTTTCATTTCCTTTCTTTTTCAATTTAATCCCTTTCTTTACATAAATAACCACATCTTTTTCCTGAAAAAATAATTCATATATTTCATTCAATCTGTACATACAAATCAGTACAAAAAATTTGGAATATTACATCAAGGGACACCTCATCCATCATGTGATAAAAAAAATTCCAAGGGGAAGAAGAGTCTAGAAAAATTCCAGTCCAATCTGGTACCTGCTTAGTCTAATTTCCCAAAAACCAGTTGTTTTCTAAATCCAATTTTTTTGATATTTTATAATATGATTTTTGATCTTAAATCCAGTATCTAGATTCTTCCTACCATTGACATTCTTGGATTGGGTCTAAACTTAATTATTGATCCCTTGGTAAATTACCAAAATGCCCCTTGATTCTTCTTTATTTACTTTAATATCTCTAGGGAATTATTGTCTTTTCACACATTATCAAAGTATTCCCTAACCCTGGTCAACTATTTAGATAACCCTCCTTGACCATCTAACCTTGATCAAATGACAAAATTGCCCTCCATTCATTTCATGCTCATTGTACAACATAGTGGTATATATAACGGCATTTTCATAATTTTATATTTTTCAGGGTATTTATAAACACTGACCCACATATCTATCTAAACATATTGTTGAGCCTATGAGGTGCCATTTTGGGCCTTCTATATGGTCCCCTATCTTCATGGGCTATACTCCCAGGAAATTCCCCTGAAAAATATTTATTTGGTGTTTTAATCCATTGTAAATTCTATTATAAATTCTACATAACTCATTTTTTAGTTCTATCAATTTCATAAATTCTCATATTAATTATAAGAATTTACTGTAAAATTTTATTTGATTTTGAGGTTTAGAAGATACTGTCCAAATTTTTAAATTTTTTAAAATTTATATCAATTTATCGGAACCTCAAATCAAAATTCTGTATTATGTTAAACTAATCAGAAGATTTGTTTTCTATTTATTGGTAAAATTTGGGACTAAAATGTTTCCAAACAGTTTTGGGCATTTCTGGCTCAACTTTCTCATAATTATCATTTTGCCCCTAAACTATTGGAAATTGTATTTTTGGCCATTAACTTTTCATAATTTACACTTAATGGCCCAAAACTTATGTCTACTTCTATTTTTCACCATGGAACTTTTAGAGTTTACACTTTAGTCCCTTTCTTTTCCCAAAATGACCATTATGACCTTGAAACTTTTATTAATTGTAATTTAGTCCCTAGACTTTCACTAAGTTGCAATTTAGCCCCTTTTGCTTTACAACTTTATACCTTTTCTCTTTCTTTGGCTTAAAACTTATCTTAATCATTATCTTTTCTTCTGATTACCATCCTAATCCCTTCATAACTCTTTCGTCTATTAGTCTTATACAAATAGGAAAAATTTGGGATATTGTGTAACATCCCGATTTTTGGTCTAGGAGAACCGGGAAGTAGTCTGATATGGGCAGGCTGTTAAAACCGTAGTCCCAGGGTAGTAATCTGATATGGGCGGATCACTTACCTGTATTTTGTAGGATCCGAGGGATGAGCTAAGTCCTTCAGGATGTAAAGATGAGTTAAGTCTTTAACCTACAGAATCGGGACAGTTCACCTAGGTTCAAAATGAGGAATGTGAGGAATATCCTAAGTCTTAAGCCTAGGAATTCTGCAGGTAGCTTGATATGGGCTGGCTCCTGTGTAAGATAACCTGATATGGGCGGGTTGTCGAGCTTTTCAATTAACGATGACTCCCGAAGAGTTTAAGGGATGAGTTATTGAAAGAGAATTTCTAGAACTTAAGATAAGGGATGAGAAGATGAGTAATGAGGCCAGAAAGAGAATGCAGGGGCAAAATCGTAATTATGGGAAAGATCGGGCTGGTAGCCGATGAGTACCATATTTTGCCAGAAAATAGAGAAAATTATGCTGATCATTTCACTGAACTATGAAATGTGCATACGAGGTCTCTATGAGTATGAAAGAATTATGGAAAGTTTAAGGACAAAAAGGTGGGGTCCTTAAGTGTAATTTTAGCCAAATAAAAAGGGACTTAAATGAAAAGAAGAAAAGTTCCTTGGGGCTAAAGTGTAATTAAAGAAAGTCAGGCCGGAAGTGGTTTGGACTATCCGACGGCATTTCAGTCCCAGATTTCACCGGTAGAGAGAGCAAGGGACTCTCGGTAATCTGGCTTAATACAGGAATTTTTGAAGACTCCAGATAGCCAGAAATGGACTGATCGTCCAAAAGTTATAAAAATTCATACCGGATATCCTAGATTTCAGATCTAGGTGAGAAAATACAGGATGATGCGTCTTTATGGGGCGGATGTCAGGAAACTGACAGAATACCGATAGGAGGCCTGTAGAAAAAGTTATTCGCAAATTAGAAAATCCAGACGGGAGTGTGAGGCCTCCGGGTATCCGATAGGGAAATTTATCGGTATTTGAAAAGGGACTGAATGAGTTCGGATAACCTCGGTCAGATGATTGATATGACTCACAGGGATGCCTGAACACCGCAGGCCAGTGTATCGGACAGAAGGAGCCGGTGTCCGGATATGTGTATAAACGGTGGAAAATAGATAAAATATTCAATAATTATTAACAGGGAAAGATTCCTCGTAATGCGTGCCATGAAAGTAATGGACCCTGAGAGGCCCAATAATGGCGCCAACAAGGCCCAGTAAGACCCTTGGACTGATAGGTGGGCCAGTATCCGGCAGAACCCCGGAAAAATGCGAAATTACGAAAATGCCCTTGTGTTGTACTAAAGGGGTAGTAGATGTATGAGGGCATTTTGGTCATTTTGGACAGGCCCAGGAGCCAAGGCACATACAGATAAAGTTACTTAGAGTCAGTATATGCCCTGACAGAGTACAGAAGGGTGTTAAATGACGATTTTACCCTTAGGGTTAAAATAACGCAAGAAAGGGCACCCAAGGGTATTTTGGTAATTTGCCAAGGGATGTTTCTTGGGAATCGAGCCATCAGAGTACTTGAGCTTGATCAGGATCCAAGATAACATACCCAGAGCCCAAAAACGTAGCCCATGGAGTATGTGGGAAAAAGTGGCATTAAAATACTATTTTAATGCTGTTTCAATAAAGTAAAGTTACTCGGTCGGCACGATAACGGAGGAGGTGATCAGATAAAGTCCGAGACTTATCTGGATAGCATTGGAAGGCGTGAAAGGTCCCTTCCAGGTGCCACATGGCGTAATCTTAGAGGCAGATGAAAAGTTGAGGACACGTATTACGGTGTAAGACTCTGGACCGGTACTGGATTGGACTGAACTGCTGAGTCAGCTGATGAGGTGTCCAGGAATTGTGACATGTGAAGAATGTGGCGATGAGGTGTCCCGGTGAGGTGTCCTGGATGATGTCATGCATGATGCAGTAAAAAGGAATAAAGAAAAATAGGAAAATCCAGGAAAAACCAGGACCACATGTTCAGATGGCTTCAAAATTACAGAAATGCCATCCATTAAAGCTATAAATACCCCCTTCCCCTCCCATTTTATGCATCCCACGTTTTTGGCAAGAAAAGAGAGAGAAAGAAGAGAGAGAAGGAGAAAGAAAGAAAGAAAGAAAGGAAGTTCTGGTGGAGTTGGAAGCAGTATAGAAGTTCTGGAGCTCTGCTTTTGAGGTAGTAACTAATCCTAGCTCTTATGTAATGTCTTTGTGATTTGTTGTGCTATTGTTTGGTTGGATTGTTGTCTTATATGTTATGCTTGAAGCTCTATTACAATGCTATGATCATATGTTATTGAATATGGAAGCACGCAGCATACTTATCTATACACAATCACAAGCAAGCACCGTCACTCTGCATTACATATATTATTATGATTATTACTACTGAGATTCCCCCGAATCTCATTCCCAAATATAACATTACAGGGGAGGTTCTGTCAAAATAAAATTTGGAAATCTTAAGAGACGCCGTTAGGCTGCCGAAATTCCGGCAAGGAAGCAGGAACAGGGAAAGGAACTGATACGTACTGTGTACGTAGTGCTGTCTAAGGAGGCTGGAAGTGAGTGGACCCAGCAGGTTCATCCAGTCTTTCCTGGGTACTACGTAGAATGGTAGTTCTCATGAGGGAATTACCGAATCGGTACAACATCGGTTACTTTCTAAAGAAGAATTGTAGCAGTTATGCTGCCGGATTTTAGACAGGAAGAGATGTAATAGAAATAAGAGAATTTGGTGTATGCTTTGTTGTATGACATTTTGTTCTTCAATAATAAATATTGTTTGGCATGTTCAATTTGTGAATGGGGAATTAAGGGAGAAATTCGCAGGTCCTGAGGTAGCAGTGTTCTGGCCTCAGTTTGACCTAGTAAACGGAGGAGTTTGGCTACGAAATTTGGCAGGCTAGTCGTACACATCTGGGGCATTACGTGGATAGGTAATAAGCCTCATTTGGATGTGTAGAACGAGATAAATTAATTTTCAAATTAAAGGTCCAGAATAAGGAACTTAAGAGTGAAATTTTGAATTTCTGGGCTTAAGTTAAGATATAATCAAGCTAATATCGCTTCCGTAAGTGTACTCTGAGGAGTCTAAGGGAGGATGTTTCATATTGCACCTGGGGTAAATATATAAATAAGTTAAAGACTTCAGAAGATTCTCCTAGGTATAGAAAGAGAAAAGAGGCTAGTTAGAGGCCTAAGGTTGAGATAAAGATCTCAAAGGGATGATTTATAATGTTAAAGCCCAAGTAAGGGTAAGATCATAATTTGAGAAAAGTCTCAAGGGCATAATGGTCATTTTGAGAAAGAAAGGGACCAGAGTAAAAAGTCTAAAAGTTTCATGGTATGAAATGAAATTAGACACTAGTTATGGGCTATTAAGGCATTGTTTGGTTGGGATTTTTTGGAGGGGAGAGTAGGGGAGGGGAGGTATAAATATGTTTGGTTGGAAAAAATAGAGGGGAAGGTAGGTTTAAAATTTTGTCATTTTGTGTTCCCCTCCCCTCTCTCAACCCTCCAAATTTAGGGGTTTTTAAAGGGGTGAGAAATATTATATATTATGCTGACTAAATTACCCCTACTTATTTTTCAATATTCCAAGTTAACCCTCCTGACTAAAAACCCTTTTACCCTTTTTCTTTTCATTGTTCGTCATCTCCGCTATCATTCGCTCTCTCTTCACAGACTCCATCTTCCTTCGATCATCAGTGTGCCTCCAACCACGGCTGCTACTTGCTGCCACCTGCACCTTCTTTTCTACCCTAATTAATGTCGTAAGTGGATTACTGAGCAGACCCACGCCTAAAAACAACACCGTGACGAGGAGGTCGCTTATGAGGCAAGTCCCTTCTTCACCCATTTTGTTTTTCCCATCAGGCCCAACAAATTACTGTGTTTCAATGTAATTGGAAGCATATTGTGCTATCTTATATCGACGTCGAATATATGAGACACGATTATGGTTTACTTTTTTCAATTATTGATTATTGATTCTTCATAACTATCATATCTATTGTTGATTCTTCAAAATATGCTAAATTTATGTTTGCTATTCATTCTTGTCCTAATTTGATCAAATCAATGCCATGCCATTGTTCTAAAAATGGAGAAAAGAAGCAATTAAGGATTTAGTGGTGCATCAAACAATAAATGCAGTAGTAGAAATTGTGAAGGTGAACTAATTGGCAAGTGTTTCAATGCGATTGTTCATTTTTATGGCTGGTTAATAGAATTACTTTTTGTATATCATCATATTTTACTGAAGTCATTGTCTATAAAGCAGGTTATATCTATTCCAGATCATAGTTATGCTATAGGATATGCATCGATATCTAACTACAATACTCTCTCTACTCTGATTTTTATATTTCAATGTCATTGTTTTTCTGCTGCTCCTACTATTACTAGTATTACTACTATTTCATTTTAGGCATAAGCTTTGTTTTCCTACGATGTACTTGCTTTTAACTTCTGCTTCTCAAATCTCCTGACTTTGTGAGAAATAAGCTTTTGTGTAAACATTAAGATTTCATATTGTTCCTAAGTGTTCTTTTGATGTTTCAGATTATTGTTGTAGCACAGAGGATAGTAGTTTCATCCTAATAATTCTTTTTTTAGTATAGTGCTGCCTCAATGAGTCTGCAGACATTTCTGAGTGAGGTTAACTCAGCTCTAGTTCTAAAAGAGCAAAGACGTCTGCAGACTCTTTTTTTGTTGGTTTGCAATGTTTGATAGATAGCATTCCCCTGGGATATAAAAGTGTCAATGATACAAATGATAGAAGAAAAATAATGTCATTTAGTGAGGTGGATTAAAAAATAATAATTCTGATACAAATATTGTAAATAAAAAAGTAAATAAATTTAAATAAAAAGATAAGGGTATATTTGTCAACTTTTAATTACCTACCCTCCCCTTCCATCCCTTCCTGAACCAAACAAGAAACATCATCTCTCATTTCCTACCTTCACACTTTTAACCTCCCTTACCCTTCTCTACCCTCCCTTAAATTAACCTAACATACCCTCCACTTCATTGAACCAAACATAGCCTAAGTGTAATTATGAAAAGTTGAGGGCTTAAGTGTAATTTTTAAAAGATTAGGGGCAAAATGGTAATTATAAAAAGTTGAGCCAGAAAAGGCCTAAAAATGCCCATAATGGTTTAACCATAAATTTTATCAGTAAATAGATAAAATTATTTTGATCAGTTTAAGGCAATACAAAATTTTGATTTGAGGTCCCGATAAATTGATATTAATTTTCAAAGTATGGAGATTATTACTATATCTTCTGGATCTCAGAATCAGATGAAATTTGGTAGTAAATTCTTATAATTAATATAAGAATTTATGAAACTAACAGAAGTAAAAAAGAAGTCCTGTAGAATTAATTATAGAATTTATGATGAAAAAGGATACTGATAAAGGATTTAAAGAAGATGTTATCAGGACTTCTGGGTTTCAGGATGATTGAAGGATATTAGTATAGGAAATTCCTTAGGATTTGTGCCAATTAGCCAATTGGACCCAATTTAGACCCAATCTTCCAAGAAAGTGTCTTAGAGCACAAGTTAGTTTTTAAATATTTTAAAAAATTTTAAAATAGAAAAAGGAAAGGAAAATCTAAGAGAATACGGTGGTATGTGAAGTGCCCTTGTGGGGCCCACACTGAAGGGAATTGGAAGACACGCAGCGGAAATTAACTTTAAAAATTTTTTTCATTCCCAGCCAGGATCTATTGAATGTGTTTAAGTTAAGGAGAAAGAAGTGTTACCTTCGGTATTCAAGCTCTGGTCGCGACCTCAGTGTCCACTAGTCGCGACTCTTCGCCTCTGGAGTTGTTAGTCGCGACCTACTCTGCTTCTAGTCGCGACCTGTCGCCTCTGGAGTTTTTAGTCACGACCTCCTCTTCTTCTAGTCGCGACTTGTCGCCTCTTTTCGGATTTCTAACGTTCAGATGCCCGTATGGTCGCGACCTGTCTTCGTGTCTGGTTTCTTTTCTCGATCGCAAGAAGTCGACAGCTCAGATCGGCTTCCTCTATCGGTATCCACACGAACAATGTTCCAATCACTGTCTCTATTTCGGCAGTTTCTTATCTGCAAACCTTTTGCACTCTCCCTACCCCTTTTTCTCACGTCTGTATAGATGTGTAGAGATCTGTGTGTATAGAGCCCTAGCTCCTAATGTCAAATATATAGGATGCTATCGAGCTTCTAAATGGGCCGGGCTTTAGAATTAATCTTATATTAATTCTGAAATTAATACAATATCATATATTGCATAATTTAATAAGAAACTAATTAAATAAATATAGTTTATATTAAATCCGTCCCACAGATTTAATTCACCTATTTATTTAATTTAAATGAAGATAAGACGGAATTAAATTTGATTTATTCTCATAAATCAAATTTGAGATATCTTATCAATTTGAATTTTAAATTCAAATAGATCATATCCATTTAAATTCAAACTCAAAAGTGATAGAAATTTAATTTATCCTTATAAATTAAATCTTGCAAATATCTCTTATATTATATATATAATATATATATACAAATTTATATATATATAAAATATATATATCCACCCTAGATTATTCATTGAATCTAGACATCATAGCTCGCATTGGGCTATTTTGTGTGCGACCTTGTAGGCCCATATAAAGTTGGCAGTGGGCCAGTTACTATACTGACCCACAAGTCGTAAGCGGTCTCTAGCAAGGCATTAGACTACCCAAATCATATGAGGATCGATAAACGATGTTACCTTTCATACAACCATATCAGGTCCCTTTTGTCTCACGATATTTTGGTCAAGGATGAGGCATGGATAACGTCATCCTCCTGTTCCTGACCGTTACTTTCTCAATCCCTGAGTAGTCTGAATATAGAAATGGAACTACCCTTCCATTCCAGTATGGCCATACATTTCTCAGACTCACTCATCGAGGGGCCCAGTAATATCTCTCTACGAATGTGAGGGACAAATTCCATCTTGACCATTCACATTCCTCCGCATGAAAAACCACTAAGCCCGAACATAGCCTTTATGATCACTCGGTCAAAAGTGACTTTTGACTAGGTCAAAGCTGAGCGTTCGTCATGTAGGAATCCATGATGATCTCAGGTCAAAGGGCATAGTGACATGGCTTGTATATGAGAGAAGCTTATGACTTAACCCATGCAGCTCTCTCATAGCGGTCGGTCCGACACCCTGTACTCTTACATGTGCCTATGACTTTGATTTATATCTCTATATATCTTCAAAGTCATACTGGTCTTATTTCATCTCTGCTCCCGCATAGATGACCGACCAGGGACATTTAGGATAAGATCACGAGTTATCCAAGGATTGTCATCATAGTAAACATGCAAATAATATGATAACATAATTAAGAAATTCATAAATCAACAATGTTCATAAGGGAATGATTGGCCCCTAGTGTCACATCCTTATTTTTATACATCTTAGGAATCATTCAGTAGCATTTGGAACCACTTTCAGGGTTATAGAAGTCCAAACTATCAATCTGGAATTCTACTCTTTCGGTACTGTTCACTGTGGCAAATTCCAGATGAGCGACTTGACTTTGAAAAATCATAACTAATTATAGAAAAATAAAAACGAAGTGGTTAAAAGTGCTACATGAAGCTAACTCAATTATATTTCAGGGAAAAATCATTGGTTGACCATTACTTGACCAATTCATCGTGGGTAAATGTTTCAAAGTTACTGTTCATCCAGTGATTTTCTCCTGAATCCAGCATTCTGGTTTCATCTTTGGTAATTTATATCCTTTCGTACAGACATCCAAATGGGTCATTCTATATATCAAATTAAAGCTTAGTATATCTAATTTTTACCATAAAAATTTAGTTCATTAATTCAATCATTTACTATTTTTAATGATTTATCAAACATGCATAGGTCCTCACGAGTTACTGTTCACTGAACCTATTTTCAGCATTCAATCTTCACATACACATGCATACAACCATCACCTATTAGTCATACATGCCAGATAACAATTATTATTAGATAATCAACTGTTGTATATCAGTGTATGATCAATCCCCTCAAATTTCTATTACATCTTTTCACTGTCTAAAATCCGGCAGCATAACTGCTACAATTCTTCTTTAGAAAGTAACCGATGTTGTACCGATTCGGTAATTCCCTCATGAGAACTACCATTCTACGTAGTACCCAGGAAAGACTGGATGAACCTGCTGGGTCCACTCACTTCCAGCCTCCTTAGACAGCACTACGTACACAGTACGTATCAGTTCCTTTCCCTGTTCCTGCTTTCTTGCCGGAATTTCGGCAGCATAACGGCGTCTCTTAAAATTTCCAGATTTCATTTCGACATAACCTCCCCTGTAATGGGTTATTTATTGGGATGAGATTCGGGGGAATCTCAGTAGTAATAATCATAACAATATATGTAATGCAGAGTGACAGTGCTTGCTTGTGATTGTGTACAGATAAGTATGCTGCGTGCTTCCATGCTTAATAACATATGATCATAGCATTATAGCAGAGCTTCAGACATAACATATAAGACAACAATCCAACCAAACAATAGCACAACAAATCACAAAGCCATTACATAAAAGCTAGGATTAGTTACTACCTGGCTAGCTTAGCAGAACTCCATTATCCTTATTCTGCTTCCCGCTCCGCCAGAACTTCCTTACTTCCTTTTCTCCTTTCTCTCTTCCTTTCCTTCTCCTTCTCTCTCTTCTTTCTCTCCCTTCTCCCTTGCCTTGCGTGAATGAAAATGGAATGGAGGGGGGGTATTTATAATTGCCTTCAATGGCAATTCTGCAGTTTCTATGAACTTTGATCCTGCGGTCCTGGATTTTCCTATTTTTCTTAATTCCTCCTTTACTGCATCATGCATGACATCATTGGGACACCTCACCAGGACACCTCAGCGCCACATTTATCACATGTCTGAAATCCTGGACACCTCAGCAGCTGACTCAGCATGCTGACTCACCGGTCCAGTGTCCTGCCTCGTAGTACGTGTCCTCAACTTTTTCTTCTGCCTTTATGTTGGCGCCATGTGTCATCTTACTGGCACCTGTCACGCCTTCCAATGCTATCCAGATAAATTCAGAACTTTATCTGATCACCTCCTCGGTTATCGTGCCAATCGAGTAACTTTACTTTATTGAAACAACATTAAAATAATATTTTAATGCCACTTTTTCCCACATACTTCATGGGCTACGTTTTTGGGCTCTGGGAATGTTGTCTTGGATCCTGATCAAGCCCAAGTACTCTGATGGCTCGATTCCCAAGAAACAGCCCTTGGCAAATTACCAAAATACCCTTGGGTGCCCTTTCTTGTATTAATTTATCACTAAGGGTAAAATCGTCATTTTATACCCTTCTGTACTCTGTCAGGGCATATACTGACTCTAAGAAGCTTTATCTGTATATACCTTGGCTTCTGGGCCTGTCCAGAATTACCAAAATGCCCTCCATTCCTCTGTTACACTTTTGTACAACACAGGGGCATTTTCGTAATTTGGCACTTTTCCGGGGTTCTACCGGACACTGGCCCACCTATCAGTCCAAGTATCTTACTAGGCCTCTGTTGGCGCCATTATTGGGCCTTTCTGGGTCCAATACCTTCATGGCACGCATTACGAGGAATCTTCCCCCGTTAATAATTATTGAATATTTTATGTATTATTCACCGTTTATACACATATCCGGACACCGGCTCCTTCTGTCCGAAACACTAGCCTGCGGTGTTCAGGCATCCCTGTGAGTCATATCAGTCATCTGACTGAGGTCATCCGAACTCATTCAGTCCCTTTTCAAATACCGATAAATCTCCCTATCGGATCCCCAGAGGCCTCACACTCCCGTCTGGATTTTCTCATTTGCGAATAACTTTTTCTACAGGCCTCCTATCGGTATTCTGTCAGTTTCCCGACATCCGTCCCATAAGGACGTATCATCCTGTATTTTCTCACCTAGATCTGATATCCAGGATATCCGGTATGATTTTTTATAACTTTTGGACGATCAGTCCATTTCTGGCTATCTGGAGTCTTCAAAAAATTCATGTATTAAGCCAGATTACCGAACGTCACTTGCTCTCTCTACCGGTGAAATCTGGGACTGAAATGCTTTCGGACGGTCCAAACCACTTCCGGCCTGACTTTCTTTAATTACAATTTAGCCCCAGGGAACTTTTCTTCTTTTCATTTAAGTCCCTTTTTATTTGGCTAAAATTACACTTAAGGACCCCACATTTTTGTCTACTTTCCTTTTTGGCTTTGAAACTTTCCATAATTGCACTTAAGTCCTTTTATTTCCTTTACTAGGTCTAGGGGCATTATTGTCTTTTCATATTTTATCAGAGTATTCTCTGGCCCTGGTCAACTATCCAGATACCCCTTCTTGACTGTCTAACCTTAGCCAAATGACCAAAATACCCTTTACTCATTCTTCAGTTATTTTATAACATAAGGGCATTTTCGTCATTTTGCACATTTTTCCCGGACACCAGCCCCTCTTACCACTGAACTGATATTTTGGGCCTGGGCCTTCCCTGGTGTCACTATAGGCCCTAGAACACACTGTATGGCCTCTGGCCATAGTCCGATCATCTCTATTCGGACTGCTCTTCCTTTACCGATTATAACTGTAATTTCCCATCTTCGAGGATTTTTACAGAAAAATCGGGACCTTAAATCAAAATTCTGTGACTCCTCATTCAATCCGAAATCATTTTCTCTATCTCCCGGTATTTTCAGATATTTTATCCAGACCGGGCTGTTTTGGCCTGAAAAAGCACTCACGCGCATACTTTTCCAAAATGACCATTTTACCCCTGGTTATATTTCTAATTCTTTCATACACCTAGAGACCTCATATGCACATTTCACAGTTCAGTGAAATGGTCAGCATAATTTTCTCTATTTTCTGGTAAAATATGGTACTCATCGGCTACCAGCCCGATCTTTCCCATAATTACGATTATGCCCTTGATTTCTCCTTCTGGCATCTCTAGGCCTAAAATTGAGGTGTTACACCTAGGGCACAATCTCCAACACACCTACCCACCACATGGAACCAAGAGCATGAAAGAAGCATTATCCTATGTGATAAATTATATTAAAATAATGTAAGAATTATGTTAATGATAATTAAGGAATTATACAACCAATGAAATACAAGATTAAGCCATTGTAATAATTAGTTGAAGGAGGGGTAGATTAGTCAAGGAGCCTTAAAATTTCACTATAAATACCCTCTTCCCCTTCACAATTTCATGGACCTAGAGGACCCTTGGGGAAACTATGCCAAAATGAAGAGAGAACTCAAAATAAGATCAAGGAGAAGCCACCCAAGCAAGTACCTAAGGTAATCCATCCTTCCTAGTTTATTTGTGTTTTGGAAGGATAAAACCTAGGTTTTAATGGTTAGAAACTTCATTTCTCCCTTGGATCCCTTGCTACCCAAAATTCTATAATAAAGAATGAAGAATAAAATGAAGATAGAACTATGTAATTGTGCTTAAACAAGCTAGTTAGATGAGGAGAAGTTAGGGATTGGATAATATAAATGTTATATGAGGAATTGTTATATGTAATGATGTTAAATGACCAATTAGAGCAACAATGTTCATTTTGTAAAGAAAAATAGTAAATGATGAAATAAATGTATGAAATTTTATAGACATTTAGTTAATATGTCAATCTTCATTTTGACACCAAGTACGCCTTATTTTGAGGTCTGTACAAAGAGAACAAAATTTTTAATTTTGGGGACTAGAATTTGTTTTTAGAATTTTAACCAAATGAACAGTAACTTTTGACATCAGAGTTGACTCAGTTGACTGGTCAATTGGTCTGAGGAATTATTTTTCCCTTAAATTTAAAGATGTTAGATTCAATTATCCTTTTGTACTACTTTATTTCAATTTTTTTAGAATTAGTGAAATTCCAGATTTAGTCAATAGACTTCAAAGGTTATGTAAGTTGTTTTAAATGCTACCAAATGGTCCCTAAGACATACTAAAGTAAGGATGTTACAATCATCGCCTACCAATCCATAAAACTTTGGTAAGTTACTTAACAAAGGACCTTTCAACTCAAAATTAACATCCACAGCAGGACAAGTGTGAAAAGTATCAAAGTTTGCACTAGAAGAAGTGAGTTCTCTTATGCTCCTATGTACCCTTCTATTATTCATGTTATTCTCTTCATGTTGCTCATTTTGATTATTCTAATTATAAGTATGAGCTTCACCCTCATTAACATGCTTCATGACAAAATGATTATCTAAGATATCAACAAATGCAAATTCAGTCTCAACTGCAACATATTCACCAGAAGAACTAAGCTCAACAAAATATGCAACACTAGCTTGCTTTAAGATTTTAGCTTTCTTAATTTTCCTAAGTGTTCTATTAATTTCTCTGTCCAAAGGAAAGAATTTAGAGCTTCTGGTCATGCAAATCACACTCAACAATTATGCAGGATATCAAGTACATAAAAAATGTAGCAATTTTAGAAATCGAGATTGGGCAATCATAGTACAAAAAGCTCAGGTCGCAACAAAAAATGACTTTAGTCGCGACTAAAAATTACAGAAATAAGAAATCACAACAAAAATAAACTTTAAGTCAATACTGTTGATCACAGAGAGCAAAATTTTTTAATCAGGTTTTTGGTCGTGAACAAATGCCACTTTGGTTGAAACTACAAATCACAGAGAGTATATGCTTAAAGTTAACAATTTTTTGTTGCGACCAAATGTCACTCTTGTCGTGACTAAAAATCACAGAGAGTAAATATGATTAAACATTGATTTTTGGTCTTGACTAATTGTCAATTTGGTTGTGACTAGAAATCATAGAGAAGAAAACTTGATGGAGAAGAAAAGCACTTTGGTCGCGACTAAAATTCACAGAGACTCTCAGAAATCAATTTTTGCACTATAGTCATGACTAAACAGGCAATTGGTCGCGACTGTGAAATACAAAATACTAAATTCACACAGGAACTTAAACACCTATATTCTTTTTATGTTTTTATGCCCAGCAGATTGCTTAGGAACCTTAACAAGTAAAGCTCCCTCGCAACGACGCCATTTTGATAACTGTCATTTTAATTATCAAAAGAAACTAAGCTAACCAATAGTAAAGTGATGCTAACCTAGGGCGATTTATAAGGAGCCTAAATGGATGCTAAAGTTCATAACTAATCTAATGAGCCACAAATTAACAAATTAATCAGAGGAATTATGATATGAGATATTGAATAACTTCTTAATGTAAATCCTATATTACTGTTTATGAATTTAGGTGTTAATGATGATAATATGAATCAATGACAAGTGTGTTCCCTTGGAGATTATCTTACCTTCATTATCCATAGAATATGAGGAGTTAATTAATTGAATTTGAATGTGTTAGCTAACAACTCACCAGCTAAATCTCAATCAAAGGAAGAACTCAAAGACATTGAATAGAGAAATATGAATCATTCAACTCAAGGGGTAGAAGAAGATAAATTAAACAGATACAACTGTACTATGCTATAGAATTGTTCTAATTAACCATGCCAATCCAACTAGTTCATGGATGAGGATAAATCAAAGCTCAATTTAACATAATCAAGAAATCCAACTCGGTTCCCTAATGTTCATCATCTACTAACTCTAATTGAATCAATAAAACTAGAATTAACTACATCAACTCGATAGAATTAGATCTGGAATTAGAGATGAAACATCCTTACTTTCATACGTCTTAGGGACCATTTGGTAGCATTTAGAATCACTTTTAGGGTCATTGAAGTCCAATTTCTTAATCTGGACTTTTACTCTTATCGAGTACTGTTCACTATGCAAATTCCAGATGAGTGACCTGACTTTGAAAAATCATAACTAATTCTAGAAAAATTGAAATTAAGTGTTTCCAATTGATATTTGAAGCTAACTCAATTATATTTCAGTAAAAAATAACCTGTTGACCACGCATTGACCAAGTCAACGTCAGTCAACGTTTCAACTTTACTGTTCATCCAACTTTTTTCTCCTGAATCCAGCATTTTGGTCCCAACTTTGATAATTTATATATCCATGTGTAGACATCCAAATGAGACATTCTATATATCAAATCGAAGCTTAATATGTATACTATTTACCATAAAAATTTCGTACATTTTCCCATCCATTTACTATTTTTAATTATGCGTCAAACATCATTAGGTCACCACGAGTTACTGTTCACAATGGCAATTTCCAGCAAACAACTTTACACACATATGCAGATATCCATCACATAGCAGTCAAACATGCCAAACAATACTCATTATTAATTAATAAGTTGTTTTACATTTGGGCATATACAAAAGTTCTCATATTTCTATTACATCTCTTTCTGCCTGAAATCCGGCAGCATAACCGCTACGCTTCATCTTCAGAAAGTAACTGATCTTGTACCGATTCGGTAATTCCCGTGAGAACTACCATTCTACGTAAGTACCCAGGAAAGACTGGATGAACCGGCTAGGTCCACTCACTTCCAGCCTCCTTAGACAGTACCTACGTACACAATATGTGTCAGCTGCTTTCCTTATCTTGTCATAATTTTGGCAGCATAACGGCGTCTCTTAAAATTCCCAAAATTTACTTAACTATTATGCACCGTTTATACACATCTCCGGACACCGGGTCCTTTCACCAGATACACTGGCCTACTGTGTTTAGGCATCCCTATGAGCCATAACAGTCATCTGACTGAGGTCATCCGAACTCATTCAGTCCCTTTTTAAATATCGATAAATCTCCCTATCGGATACCTGGAGGCCTCACACTCCCGTCTATATTTTCTAATTTGTGAATAACTTTTTCTACAGGCCTCTTATCGGTATTCTGTCAGTTTCCTGATATCCGCCCTATCAGGATGCATCATCCTGTAATTTCTCACTTATATCTGAAATCTAGGATATCCGGTAAGAATTTTTATAACTTTTAGACTATCAGATCAATTTTGGCTATCTGGTGTCTTGAAAAATTCCTGTATTAAGCCAGATTACGTAGCATCACTTGCTTTATCTACGATGAAATCTGGGACTGAAATGCTTTCGGGCAGTCCAAACAACTTCCGGCCTGACTTTCTTTAATTACAATTTAGCCCCAAAGAACTTTTATTCTTTTCAATTAAGTCCCTTTTATTTGGCTAAAATTACACTTAAGGACCCCACCTTTTTGTCTACTTTTCTTTTTGGCCTTACACTTTTTCATAATTGCATCTAAGTCCCTTCATTTTCGTTCTTTTGTAATTTAATCCCTTTTTTTGCATAAATGGCCATCATATCTCTAGGGACTTTTACTATTTATATATAAGTCCCCAGACTTTCACTTCTTTGCAGTTTAGTCCCTAAAAACCTTCTGTATGTTTTTGGAACTTCTGCTCAAAGGGATATATCTATTTCAGGCTACTTACTAAGTCTTGTGCCTGAAAATTAGGATGTCACAAGAGACACAATTGAACTCCCTATTTTAGATCAAGGATTCTAGTTCAGCATCATCTCCAAGAGAGCACAACAAATCTAGCCTTCCATTGTTGTCAAGACCTTAACAGCAGTAGTACATAAACCAGCAACAGTCATAGTAAATGTAGAAAGAGAAGATAATGGCAAAGTAAGACTGCTCTAGGACCTACATTTTTACTATTTCAGTTTCTTCTTTTAATACTCACAAATTAATCCAACATTCATAAACCAACAACTTGGTTTCTCATACAATCATATACATCATGGGGTTATTCCATAATTATTTTATATATTTTTGTTTACATGTAATGGCATATTACATAACATGAACATAGTTGGCAAATTATACAATTTATGCTAAAATAAATAATTTTCCACTTTGTTTCTTCTATTCGTTAGCTTTTCTCCATGCATACATTTTCTATCATGCTTGAACTAAATTGGTTGGTTATGGGAGGGTGAGATTTTAGGGAATCTTAGTAGTAAACATTACCACTTACATATGCAAGATGGATGCTAATGCATGATATGTAATTTCAATAAATTTTCTTTAATTAGTGACATGCTATCATACTATCTACTTTGTATAAAAATGCATAGCCATGGGAAGCATGTTATACATAACATTTTCAACATCATTTATCATATCACAACATCATTCAATCATCATATACATGTCAACAAATAAGCATACCACATCAAGCACATAAAGAGGTAAGTCCACACTACTACAAAATAGAGTTTCTAAAGCCCTATTTTTAAACCAGATCTTGCAAAAATGATGTAAAATAAATGAATAGTAGCATTTTTGTAAATAAGGGTATAATTTTTACAACGGATATACACATGCCCGATGTAAAATAAATGAGCGGTGGCATTTTTATAAATAAGGGTACAATATTTACACCAGATGTACACATGACCGGTGTAAAATAAATGAACGGTGGTATTTTTGTAAATAAGATGAAATAGTTACACCGTATTTACAAGTAACCGGTTTAGAAAATCTAGTTCTATTTTAACTCTTCAGTTTCTTGTCTATGCTTTCCCGCGTCTTTTCTATACCTTCTTTAGATCGTTTATTTCACTTATTCGGTTCCCAACGTTTGTAGTCATCATTATGATAGAAGGCCAATTGTTTTCTTCAAAGTGCTTTTCTGAAACCGTTCTTATCCCTTAACCATATGTATACCATTCCTATGATCAGTAATTTTTGTCTTATCTCTACTTGATATCTGTTTTATTTACACCTCTTCTATCTGAACCCTCCAGTGGCTTCTTCCTCACGCACACCTCCTTCTCCGCCCTAAAAAAGAAACAGAGATGAATTTGAAGACAAACATCCTGACCCTCACCCTAGAGTTCCTTCCCCTCTTCCCCTAGTTGTGACTTTGATAGAGCGCTAGGAGGAACTCATCATGCCCTTCAATGGCCTAGAGGACTCCGTGGAAGAACTGACTGAGAAAGTTAACAGACTGAAAGCTAGTTTCAGAGCTTTCTACTCGAAAGTCCGCCACCATCAACAGAATGACAGATTCAATAATCCTCTTGATCCTACGTACTCTGATGAATCCTAAAACTCTGACTTTGATAAGGAGTGAAAAGTGTAAATATTGTACAAAAGAGAGAATATATTATATATTTTGATAGATATTTTTTTTTGGAAATTTTAAAATTTTGATGTAAAGTTATTAATAAAGTTGAATGAATAAAGTTTCTTGTTCTAATTAAGACATGCATGGTTTTCTTTTATTTTACACAGGTTGTAAAAGTGACAGGTGTAGAATATAATTTTTGGTTTAGAAAAAGTTATTTCTACACTGGTGTTCCAGCTTAACTGGTGTAGATTTGCACTTTAATTTAACGGAAACCCCCTTCACGCCTCACATCTCTCATTTTTCATTGGTTCTCGCATTTAAGTCTTCTCGCCCCTTCACATCCGGTGAGTTTTATTTTGTACTCCTTATCTCGAGAACTAAAAATTTATGCACGACTGCTAGTAGCTTTTACTGTTACTTGCTGGATTCATTCATTTACTTGTTTCACTTAGTGAGTTCTTCCACTTGTGCGTGATATGTTTTCTCCCATTATTAGTTGAAAGCTAGGTTTTCTTATTTTCTATTTTTTTAGTTTTTTAGTCTTCCACAAATACGAATCATAGTTGGATAAATGCTAAACAAACAAGTGTTGAGTATGCTGCAGGGGTGAAGGAATTTTCGGATCTTGCTAAACGAAATGGTGATGATAACATGGAAGGTTTTATTATCCTTGTGTGAGTTGTTTGAATGAGAGAAAATAAAGTCCTACATATATGTACACTTATCTAATTTGTGAGGGGTTTTGAAAGAGTTACACAGTATGGGTATGGCATGGTGAACCTGTGGAAAGGTCGATAACATTTGAACAGTTATAACAGACCTTTGACGATGGCATGGATACTGATGATCGGTAGAGGACATGATTCGTGATGTTAGAGAAGATGCTTTTATACAGTCACATGCATATGGTAATATGTGTAATGATGCAGAAAACCTCTATACCCAGGGTGCAAAAAATACAACCTGTTGAATGCGGTGTTGAGATTGGTAAGTGTGAAAGCACGGTATGGGTGGAGTGATAGAGGTTTTTCAGAATTGTTTGAGTTGTTGCAAAACATGTTTCTAGAAGAAAATATCTTACCCAAACGCTACTATGATGCTAAGAAAATAATATGTCCTTGATAAGACATATTTTGTATATGGTATTTATGATAATTTTGAGAGTTTTATAATAACTTTACCATTTATTTCATGCCTTAAATTGTAATTTTGTGAATTACATGATTGTGCATGGCAATATGCTAATTAAAGGGTAGAATGGTAAAATAACTCTTCCAAACTGCTTATATTCAGTTAACTACTGATCTGGACTTTTACAGTGAGTTTTTATGT
Source organism: Leucaena leucocephala (assembly GCA_037074615.1). Classification (NCBI taxonomy): domain Eukaryota; kingdom Viridiplantae; phylum Streptophyta; class Magnoliopsida; order Fabales; family Fabaceae; genus Leucaena; species Leucaena leucocephala. The sequence goes on from CM073549.1 coordinate 11,026,202, forward strand.
TGAATTGCAGGTACTTTGGAACCATGGCTCTGTGATATTTAGTCGCGACCCATAATTCTTCTGGAAGATTCTCACTGTTTATAGGTCGCGACCAACACGTGTATCTGGTCGCGACTAATAGTACGAAATCGCTGAAGCTGCGCGTTTTGGATTAGGTCATGCTGTTATAAGAAGAGAGGGAGGCTGTCGTCAAGGAGGAGGCTAATTTTTGGACCTGATTAGGCTAAGAAGCAGTACTCGAGCGTTCTCCACAGACTTTCCACTTAGCTTCCATCATTCTACACTATTCACCTTCATCTCTTCATTGTTTCTTCATGGCATCACATCTGAAGAGCGATTACAGTGCAGCAGAAGTCATGAGAGGCTAGACCTTTAGTCTCTTGGTGATGGATCTATTATCTTGAGCTCACGGACTGAAATGGGGAGTTTCTTCTGTTCTAATTTGCATCTTGTCATATTATGATTGCTGCTAGATTTAGAGTTTTTCATCATATGAACAAGTTTTGAATATCGATTGATTATTCTTATATTAGACAATTGTAATTTACTTTGGATGTTTTCAATGCTAGTTTAAATACAATATTTCAGTTTTGAGTTTAAGCTAGTTGAACGGTTGTCAACGATCGTTGCTAATTTATTCGATTGCTTGAATTCTAGGGCTAGTCAATCGACGCTCATTCGAGGGCATTCTTCCATCTGTTTTAAATTGCACACTAAGTGATCCTTAGCAGTTCAATAATAGTCTTTAAACTAGCTTTGATCAAAGGAGTTTAAAGAATATTAGGGTTATGGACTCAATCGATCGATTGAGGTTTAATTCAAGACTTAGTGATTTTAAACTCCGTATACATTGAGAGCAAGGATAGATATTTTTCATCATCAAGAGCTTATCATCATATACTACTTTCACAAACCAACCATTTTCCATCTTAAACAAAAACACAAAAACATCTATTTTACTGCATCTTTATTTTACTGTACCCACAAAACCATAAAACCATTTACTCTTTACTCAGGTTTACCGTTGAATTTGACATCCAATTTGCTAGGATTCCTTTAGAAAGGCTCCTTGAGAAGAACGATAGGGTTGTGCCTTATACTATATTACTAGGGTGCAATTCACTTAATTTTGATGGCTCGGACTACGACAATCCGATGCACTTGTCAATAGCGCAGTTACGAGGGAGCCAAGTAATTGGTTCCCTAGTAATTGTTTGTCAATTCCATTGCCTACCTGAGTCATTTTCATTATTTTTCATTGCATTTTAGTTTTTAGTAGTTTTTAACTTGCATTACATACTGTATTTTTTTTCTGACTTTCTGCAGGATTAGTCTCTGTGTCTTTGAGTCGCGACCTGACCTGAACTAAGTCGCGACAATTACTCTCTGTCACTTTTAGTCGCGACATAAACCACTTTGAGTCTCGACCATATTGCTATCTGTGACATCCGATTGCTCTCTGCGAAAACCAATCGCGACATTTAAACCTTCTCGGCACGACTGCTGCTCTCTGTCATTTTGAGTCGCGACTAACATACACTTTCGTCGCGACCTACTGAAAATTTTCTGCTGTGCAACTTCTGAACTGAATCTGACTGTTTGCATTAATTGCTCTTGACTGTTTCTATATTGCATACGCAGGAGAACAGAAACATTAGTACCTTTTAAACCTGAGATTGAAAGGAGACTTGAAAACTAAGGAGAGAATTTAGGGAGTTTAGAGAAGAAGAGGCAAAATCTAGTTCCTCCTCTAGTATTCTAGAATCTGAAACTGAATTAAATATGGCTGATCATAATGGGCATAATGGGAATGGAGAAAATGAAATACCTATCAACGTTGAAGATAATAGAAGTGTTAGGGAAATTAATCATTCGCATGTGAATTATGATCCTAATGGTTTCTATGCTGAAGAGGCTAATTTTGAAATTAAAAGAGCTTTGATTGCAGCCTTACCTAAATTTCATGGTTTTGCAGGAGAATGTCCTCACAGGCACTTACAAACCATACACATGATCTGCTCTTCAATGAAACCTCCAATGGCCACTTTGGATGATGTCTTGAGGAGGTGCTTCCACTTCACTTTGGAAGGGAAGGCTAAGGAGTGGCTATACAATTTGCTAACTCATTTGTCCACTCTTACATGGGATCTGCTGAAGTCCACTTATCTTGAGCAGTTTTTCCCAGCCTCCAAGACTACTCGGATGAAGAAGGAGATCACTAATGTTATGCAACAGGATGGGGAGTCTTTGCAATTACCTCTCAATTGTTAAAGAGTATGGTGCTTCCTCAAGCAATTACCAAGGTAATGCAAGGTAATGCAAGGTCTTTGGTCCCCACACAACCTAATGCTTTAGTGCCTTCAAGACCAGAAAAGACCTCTCAATTGTTAAAGAGTATCGTAGCACAAATGAGTAACATGGATGGTAGAATGACCAATATTGATCATAAGCTCAAAGAGAATGATGGTCAGTTCACCTCCATAGCTTCAATTCTCCAAAGTACGCAGAAGGATAATGTAGATGTACACAGAAAACTTGAGGAGTTAAGTTATAAGAATGCAGTTATCACAAGCCACTTAACTCAAGTTTCTAATACAGTGAGCGACATCCAAGGAAAGAACAATGGAAGCATACCTTCGAACATTGTTATTAATCCAAGAGGGGTGAATGCCATATCTCTAAGAAGTGGAAGACAGGTGCATTTTAAGGAAGCCGATGCACCACAGGAGGATAAGGAAGAATCTGATTTTGAGAATTCACCACAGCCACAAATGAAAGTTGGGAATTCTTAAAGCATTATAGAACACGGCTAATGAGCAAGAAGGCAACTCAAGAGGAGTGCTCACAAGCACAAGTGGAGATGCAAGAGCTGCAGCAAGAAGCAACAACATTATCAAGTCCAGCATACAAAGGAAAGAGAAATGAAGAAGGCACTATTATTAACTCTTATTAGCACAATTATCACTTCTAGATCTTTAGAGACATGAATTCATGCTACATATTTGTTGTTGAATGCATACAATACTTTCTATTCTTCATATTCCATTCCATGTGGCCCATCTCCATCATTACAACCCTAAAAGACCTCTTGATTCTTTGCATAAGAGCTGTATAGTTGTTGAGATTTAGATCCATTACAAGCATATGCTAGGATGTTTTCCAATTTGAATTTGAGTGAAAGAACCCTAACAATGAGAGGATAGAGAGAGCTAAACACTTATATCTTTTGAGAGGATCTTTTGCGCTCATACCGTTAAGGTTGATTTCATTTAGTAGTTGATTACTTGGTATTTCTCACATTATCACTTCTGTATTCCCAAAAGATGGTGGATTAATTGGTTTTAGGTCACACTATGGATTATGTTTTTATCTTGGCTTTAATAGTGATTGCTCTAGGTATAATTCATTTCTTTGTCCAGGAGTACAAAGGTTCAAGTGTGGGGGAATTGATAAGACATATTTTGTATATGGTATTTATGACAATTTTGAGAGTTTTATAATAATTTTACCATTTATTTCATGCCTTAAAATGTACTTTTATGAATTACATGATTGTGCGTGGCAATGTCCTAATTAAAGGGTAGAATGGTAAAATAACTCTTCCAAACTGCGTATATTCGGTTATCTACTGATCTGGACTTTTACAGTGAGTTTTTATGTTGAATTGCAGGTACTTTGGAAGAGAACAAGGACCAGGAAAGAAATCAAAAGACAATGAAAGTGCAACCACGCCTCTGTGCTATTTAGTAGCGACCAAAGAGTCCTAAGGTCGCGACCCATAATTCTTCTGGAAGATTCTCACTGTTTATAGGTCACAACCAACACGTGTATCTGGTCGCGAGTAATAGTACGAAATCGCTAAAGCTGCGCGTTTTAGATTAGGTCATGTTGTTATAAGAAGAGAGGGAGGTGACGAGTGCTTCGGATTGTCGCAGTTCAAGCCATCAAAATTTAGTGAATTGCACCCTAGTAATGTAGTATAAGGCGCAACCCTATCGTTCTTCTCAAGGAGCCTTTCTAAAGTAAACCTAGCAAATTGGATGTCAAGTTTAACCATAGACCTGAGTAGAGTAAATGGTTTTGTTGTTTTATCGGTGCAGTAAAATAAAGATGCAGTAAAATAGATGTTTTTGTATTTTCGTTTAAGATGGAAGATGATTGGTTTGTGAAAGTAATATATGATGATAGGCTCTTGATGATGAAAAATATCTATCCTTGCTCTCAATGTATATGGAGTTTTGAAATCACTAAGTCTTAAATAGAACCTCAATCAATCGATTGAGTCCAGAACCCTAATATTCTTTAAACTCCTTTGATCAAAGCTAGTTTAAAGACTATTATTGAACTGCTAAGGATCACTTAGTGTGTAATTTAAAACAGATGGAAGAATGCCCTCGAATGAGCGTCGATCGACTAACCGTAGAATTCAAGCAATCGAATCCATTAGCAACGATCATTGACAACTGTTCAACTAACTTAAACTCAGAACTGAAATATTGAATTTAAACCAGCATTCAAATCATCCAAAGTAAATTACAATCGTCTAATTTGAGAATAATCAATCGATATCTAAACTTGTTCCTATGATGAAAAACCCTAGATCAAGAAGCAATCAAAATATGACAAGACATAAATTAGAATAGAAGAAACTCCTCGTTCAGTCCGTGAGCTCAAGATACTGGATCCACCATCAAGAGACTAAAAGTCTAGCCTCTCATGACTTCTGTTGCACTGCAATCGTTGTTCAGATATGATGCCATGAAGAAACGATGAAGAGATGAATGGTGAAAGGGGTAGAGATGTGTAGAAGGTGTGTAGAGATCATTTGAGTACTATTGCTTAGCCTAATCAGGTCCAAAAACCAGCCTCCTATTGACGGTCGCCTCCCTCTCTTCTTATAGCAGTATGACCTAATCCACAATGAGCAACTTCAGCGATTTCGTACTATTAGTCACGACCTGATACACTTTTTGGTCGCGACCTATATGCGGTGAGAATCTTCCAGAAGAATTATGGGTCGTGACCTTAGGAGTCTATGGTCGCGACTAAGTAGCACAGAGGCGTGGTTCCACTTTCATTATCTTTTGACTTCTTTCCTGGTCCTTGTTCTCTTCCAAAGTACCTGCAATTCAACATAAAAGCTCACTGTAAAAGTCCAGATCAGTAGATAACCGAATATACGCAGTTTGGAAGAGTTATTTTACCATTCTACCCTTTAATTAGTACATTGCCATGCACAATCATGTAATACACAAAAGTACAATTTAAGGCATGAAATAAATGGTAAAGTGATTATAAAACTCTCAAAATTGTCATAGAAACCATATACAAAATATGTCTTATCAATTCCCCCACACTTGAACCTTTGTACTCCTGGACAAAGAAATGAATTACACCTAGAGCAATCACTATTAAAGCCAAGATAAAAACATGATCCATAGTGTGACCTGAAAACAATTAATCCACCATCTTTTGGGAATACAGAAGTGATAATGTGAGAAATGCCAAGTGATCAACTACTAAATGAAATCAACCTTAACCGTATGAGTGCAGAAGATCCTCTTAAAAGATATAAGTGTTTAGCTCTCTCTATCCACTCATTGTTAGGGTTCTTTCACTCGAATTCAAATTGGAAAACATTCTACCATATGCTTGTAATGGCTCTAAATCTCAGCAACTATACAGCTCTTATGCAAAGAATCAAGAGGTCTTTTAGGGTTGTAATGATGGAGATGGGCCACATGGAATGGAATATGAAGAAATAGAAAGTATTGTATGCATTCAACAATAAATATGTAGCATGAATTCATGTCTCTAAAGATCTAGAAGTGATAATTGTGCTAATAAGAGTTAATAATAGTGCCTTCTTCATTTATCTTTTCTTTTGTTTTTGGCACTTCATGCACAGAATCTGTAGTACACATCACAACAATAATGAATTTTTGTCATGAATCAAATTTTATTTTGTAAATGAAGTTTATGCACATATAACTTTCTATATAAATAATGGATGAAAGAAAATGATGGGCTCAAAGGGGGTAACTAAGGATATGAATGTAGTGGGCTTGTGTTTGGGATAAAAGGGTATAGAAATGAATTCCTCTGTCATGTTCAATTCATAAGTGTGCAAGTCATTCTCAACTCAGAGCCAAGACAAGTTCTAGAGAATATAAACCAATTGAATAATCACTCAATATAGAAATTTAGGCCGAGAATCTTTCCAACTAAGGTTTTGATCTAAATTGCTCATAAGCTAAAGTCCCAAACAAAGTTCATCATTCACTAGGCATTAGAACACTTATCACAACTGAAAACCCTCTAAACGATGATTTAAAAGTTTCAAAGTAATCACTTGGAGTCATGTAATAATTCCAAATTCAATAGCAAAAGTTCAAGTGTTTCAAATTCAATTTCCATGATTCTCAAAGTAAAATTCAAGTGTGGCAATGGTTTCGAAGGTCTAAAAAAGGATTTGAAATTAGGGGACAATGAATTATTTGTGAAAGCATCTTAGTAGTTCAAAAGGAGTCCTTCTTTCTAGCATTGCACAAGGAAAAGAGAAGGTAAATGGACATTTTCCAAAAATTGGGTCGCGACATAAAACATTTACGGTCGTGACCTATTTTCACAGGGGTGTAAGCTCAGAAATTTTCAAACATTGGTCGTGACTGGTGAAATTGCATATCGTGACTCAAATACACAGAGAGGAACAGTCGCGACACATCAGGCACTATAGTTGCGACACAAATCGACAGAGAGGTATTATCGAGACCAGACAACACATAGGTCGCGACTGTAGTTCACAAAGAGCATGTTAGTCCAAGATTCCATCACAGGTCGTGACCATAAATTAGATATGCCGCGATCATTATTCACAGAGACTACCAAGTGACAGTTTTCAAAGTCCAAAAAAATGGTTTTCAAACTAAATCCTTTTTACCAATTAACAATTTTGTTTAAGGTAGAGGTCCAATTTTCAGCAATTTACCACATGTTAAGATCAAAAACAAAAATTTTGTGATCAAAGATTGGATTAAACACAAAAAAGCAAGAGTAAAACCCCACACTTAAACTTGACAGTGTCCTCACTGTCAACAGAACCAGAAATATCAGTATTGTATGAAGGCAAACAAATTGAGCTCAAACATAGCAAATGGTCTTATCACTCAATGCAAATTTTTCAATGAGCCATGCAGTCACATTTAAGTCATACAAAGCAGTATAAGTAGAGCAAAGATGATAGGATGGGTAAGCCAAAGTCATACATATGAGTGTGTGGATGGAAAGGTATCTTTTGATGAGAGTGCGACATATGGATAGTAACGAGGTGTTATGCAAATCAGAAATAATCCTAGAATAGACAGAAATAAACTGAAGACAACTAGAACTAAACTAAAAATGGAATCTAATCTACCGAATCATCTCTTTCCTACACTCAACTGAACATAGCAAAACATCATAATTAGAAGAGTGTGTAAAAGGTAGGAGATAGGAAAGAGACAACCTGGCCTTAAGGTGGCAAAACAGGCTCCTCGTAAAGTTTCAAATGATGGCCATTGGCCTGAAAAAGTCTGCCTGTCACTTCCTCTTCCAACTCAATCATCCCAATGTCGTGGACTTTAACAACTATGTAAGGTCCATAACAGCTAGTTTTGAATTTGCCATGTTTGACCTTGAATCTAGCTTGGTACCTTAACACTCGATCTCTTACTTGAAACTTCTTTCTCAGAATATTAGCATCATGGAATAACTTTGTCTTCTGTTTATAGATTTCAGAGCTGTTGTATGCATCCAATCGAGTCTCTTCTAGCTCTTGAATCTACAACAACCTGTTCGAACTGGCTTCCTCGAGGTTCTTATTGCAAGCTTTTACTGCCCAAAAAGTCTTGTGCTCTATCTCTACAGGCATGTGACAAGCTTTTCCAAAAATCGTCCTATACAGGGACATGCCTAGCGGGGTTATCATCTAATCTTAAGTTCCAGTCCTTATTGGATGGCTTGACAATCCTTTCTAGAATGTGCTTTATTTCCCTCTTGGAAACCTCCGCTAGACCATTAGTTTGAGGGTGGTATGGGGTTGATCTTTATGAGTTACACCATATTTTGCCAATAGGTTATTGATCAACTTATTGCAAAAATGGGTACCTTGATCACTAATCACTGCTCTTGGTACTCCAAACCTACTAAAGATGTGAGACCTTAGGAACTTCAAAACTGTTTGGGCATCATCTAGCCTTGTGGGGATGGCCTCTACCCACCTAGATAAGTAGTCTACAGCCAATAAAATGTACTGAAACCCTGCTGAAGGTGGGAAAGGTCCCATGAAGTCTATCCCCCACACATCAAAAACCTCACAAAACAGAATAGGGTGTTGTGGTATTTCATGCCGCTTACTAATCCCTCCAAATCTCTGGCACCTATCACAAGCTTTACAAAACTCAAAAGCATCTTTAAAAAGGGAAGGCCAATAGAAACTGGATTCAAGGACTCTACGTGCAGTCCTTTTTCCTCCAAAATGACCTCCACAAACCCATGAATGGCATGCTTCCAAAACTGATTTGTGATCTTGATCTAGGACACATCGTCTTAACACTTGGTCGGAGCACAGCTTCCATAGAAAAGGTCTGTCCCAAATGAAGTATTTAGATTCGCTCTTGAGCTTTTGGGCCTAAAATTTAGTCAAATGAGAAGGGATTAGGCCAGTTTTAATGAAATTAACCAAATGAGTATACCAAGGTTCTATAACGGTAACCGAACAAAGAGATTGGTCAGGAAAAGAATCACAAATGAGATCAGAACTAAGTACTCCCCGTGTCTCTGTTGGTAATCTGCTCAGATGATCTGCAACGTGGTTCACATTTCTAGCTCGATCCCTCACCTCTATATTAAACTCTTGAAGCAGTAACATCCATCGTAGTAGTCTCAGTTTAGATTGAGGTTTGTGGAACAAATACTTGACTGCTGCATGATCTGTGTAAACAACTACCTTGGAATTAATCAGATATGCTCTGAATTTATCCAAGGCTACCACAATAGCATACAATTCTTTCTCAGTAGTGGTATAGTTAATTTGAGCAGCATCAAGTGTTTTTGAGGCATAGGCAATCACTCTAGATAGATTACCTTCCCTTAAACATCACAAGATAGTTCAAGTGGAAGATCCCAATCTGGTGATGTTAGAACAGGAGAAGAAATCAACCTATCCTTTAGTTTTTTAAAAGCCTCTTTACAGTTATTTGAGAAAACAAAGTCAGTGTCCTTTTGCATAAGTTTTGAGAGTGGTAAAGCAATCTTACTAAAGTCTTTGATGAATCTCCTATAAAACCCAACGTGCCCTAGAAAAAATCGAAGTTCTTTTAAAGTTATGGGGTAGGGTAGTAAAGAAATGACTTCAATTTTTGCCTCATCCACCTCAATTCCCTTGTTAGATATAAGATGTCCAAGTACTATTCCCAGATCAACCATGAAATGGCATTTTTCAAAGTTCAAAACTAGTTTTTTCTCAATACATCTAACAAGGACTTTATCAAGGCTTACCAAACATTCATCAAAAGAGTTTCTATAAACAGTAAAATCATCCATGAACATATCCATGCATTTCTCAATGAAATCAGAAAATATAGAAAGCATGTAACGTTGAAATGTGCAAGGGGCATTACACAAACTAAATAGCATTTCTTTTATAGGCATATGTGCCAAAGGGACATGTAAATATGGTCTTTTCTTGGTCTCTCAGGTCTATGGGAATCTGAAAATATCCTAAATACCCATCTAGGAAACAATAATGACTCTTCCCTGCTAATCTCTCAAGCATTTGATCGATAAAAGGCAAGGGGAAATGATCTTTCCTAGTGGAGTCATTCAACTTCCGATAGTCAATGCAAACCTTCCATGATTTATGTACTCTAGTAGGGATTAACTCATTGTTCTCATTTTTAACTACTGTCATCCCGCTCTTTTTAGGTACTACATGAACAGGTGATACCCATTCGCTATCTAAAATAGCATAGATGATTCCTGCCTTCAACAGTTTATTAATTTCCTTCCTGACCACATCAGAGATCAAAGGGTTTAATCTCCTTTGGGGTTGTTTAATTGGCTTGGAATCCTCAGTCAGCAGGATTCTGTAAGTGCAGATAGTGGCATCTATCCCCTTTATATCAGCTAATTGCCAACCCAAAGCCTCCCTATTCTTCTTAAGCACACTTAATAATCTAGACTCTTCAGTGGCAGTCAAAGAATTAGAGATAATCACTGGCAATTTTGAGTCTTGCTCAAGGTAAGTATACTTAAGGTTAGAAGGTAAATCTTTCAATTCTAACACTGGGGGTTGAACAATAGAGGGGGTAAGATGGGGGCAATCATTAGAGGTGGAAATACTCCCCTTTGTGTCCTCTCGGAGGCTGCTCATGTTCAGCTCTGTAGGGCTTCCTATCTGACCTGTAATCTCTTCAGTAGTTGCACCAAGCTTAAGTTGGTCTATAGCTGCAACATAGTTGGGATCACACTCCCTCATACCTGCATCATTGTCAGAAATCAAATTATTTGGGTATGGTAAGGCATGAGAAGCAATGTTAGGATGAGAGTAGGGGAAGTAGGGTTAGAACATATTGGCCCTTTAACCAAAATAGTGGAAAGGTGATCTGAAGGAATTCTCAGTTCATTGGATAAGCCTGGTATATGGGGTCGCGACCTTTCAGTGTAACATCCCAATTTTCGGGCCTAGAGACGCAGAAATAGCCTAAGAATAAGAGGCTACTAGACCCCCTTTGAGCAGAAGTCCCAGAGACACAGAGAGTTTCAGGGACTAAACTGCGAATAAGTGAAGGTACGGGGACTTATGTATAAATAGTAAAAGTCCCAAGGGGTAGAATGGCTATTTGGGATGACGTAAAGGTCAAAGGTTGCGAGCTGACCATTTGGGTCGCGACTCGAAAGAAGTTAGGTAGCAACTAATGGTTACAGAAAGAGTATGGTCGCGACGAGAAAGTAGTGTGGTCGCGACTAGAAAGTAGTGATGTTGCGACTAATAGTGGCAGAAAGGCTTAGACGCGACGTGAAGATGTGTGGGTCGCGACTAATAGGTAAATGAGCCTGGTTGTGACTAAAAAGTAATGAGGTTGCGACTGAAAAGTGATATGGTCGCGACGAAAAATTGTTATGGTCGCGACTAAAGGATGTTGTGGTCGCGACTAATGTACAAAGAAGTGTTAGGTCGCGATAAGATGATGGTTAGGTCGCGACTAGTGGCTATAAGTGGTGCTAGTCGTATGGATCAAGTGGGCCAAGAGTTGTGAAGGTCCAAAAGAGATAGTTACCCGGTTAGAGCTAGAACTGGGGAAGGAAGTTAGATAAAGGAAAGGTTATCTGGAAACCATGAGGTGGACTGATAAGGTATACTCATGGGACCCATAGGATGCCACATGGCATTAAAGTAATGATTCAGTAAAGTAAAGTTACTCGGTTGACACGATAACCGAGGAAGTGATCCAGATAAGTCTGGGACTTATCTGGATAGCATTGGGAAGCATGCAAGGTCTCTTCCAGGGGCCACATGGCATTGATCTGGAGGAAGCAGATAAAGCTAAGGACACGCATTACGAGGTAGGACTCTGGAACCGGTGAGTCAGCCTGATAAGTCAGCATGCTGAGGTGTCCAGGATTTTCAAATGTGGAAAATATGCCGCTGAGGTGTCCTCTGAGGTGGCACTGATGATGCAGTAAAAGAAAATAAAGGAAAATAGGAAATTCCAGGAAAAAACAGGACCACATGTTCAGATGGCTTAGAAACTACGAAAATGCCATTGGAGGAGAGTATAAATACCCCCCCTTGGCCTTCATTTGCATCACGCATGGCAAGAGGAAAGGGAGAGAAAGAAGAGAGAGAAGGAGAAGGAAGGGAAGAGAGAAAGGGAGAAAGGAAGTTCTGGCGGAGCTGGAAGCAGAATAGAGATAATAGAGTTCTGCTGAGCTAGCCAGGTAGTAACTAATCCTAGCTTTTATGTAATGGCTTTGTGATTTGATGTGCTATTGTTTGGTTGGATTGTTGTCTTATATGTTATGTCTGAAGCTCTACTGCAATGCTATGATCATATGTTATTGAGTATGGAAGCATGCAGCATACTTATCTGTACACAATCACAAGCAAGCACTATCACACTATATTACATATATTGTTATGGTTGTTACTACTGAGATTCCCCCGAATCTCATCCCTATATATAACCCATTACAGGGAGGTTATGACGAAGTAGATTTTGAGAATGCTAGGAGACGCCGTTATGCTGCCGGATTTAAGACTGAACATCAGTATATGATAAGTACTGTGTACGTAGTGCTGTCTAAGGAGGCTAGAAGTGAGTGGACCTAGCCAGTTCATCTAGTCTTTCCTGGGTACTACGTAGAATGGTAGTTCTCATGAGGGGATTACCGAATCAGTACAGTTCAGTTCTTTGTACAGATAAAGCGTAGCGGTTATGCTGCCGGAGTTCAGGCAGAAAGAGATGTAATAGAAATATGAGAATTCTAAGTATGCTTTGTTGTGTATGCCATTTTGTATGACATTCTGATATTCAATGATAAATATTGTTTGGCATATTAAATTTTTGGATGATGATTTAAGAGGGAAATTCGTAGGTCCTGAGGTAGCAGTGTTCTAACCTCAGTTTAACCTCAGTTTGGCACAAGGGAGTGTCGAGCAGGGCAAAGCGGCTGTTTCATTTGTGGCGAGAAAGGTCACTTTGCAAGAGTTTGCCCTAAGAATGCTGACATCCCTAGGCCAAAGACAACAGGAAGAGTATTTTCCATTTTTTCGAACAGAGTCTCCAAATCCCCTGAGGTCGACCCTAAGAATGGTTAAGAAGAACAATAGTTGTAAGGGCGACTTAGGTGTGAAGAACTGTATGCCTAGATGTAAATGATATGATTAATGAAGAGTTCTTTTCTGATCTAGAGAATGTGGTCATTATAACGAGTCATGAGAAATAATTAATAAGATAATAAATCTGCCTTAACTCAGTGATGAGGGTGCTGTATGAGGGGTTAGAACATGGATAGCTGTAAGCAACTATAATGAGAGATGTTAGTTGCTAAGAATCCATGTGGAAGGTCTGGGACCAAGCTGTTGCTCCTCTAGACCATCACTGGAGTGAGGATAAGACAGAGAGGGATGATCTTACTGGTTATATATATGACTGTGTTATAAGAATCACATAGCTGTATAGGTCAGTAAGAGGTTCTCTTCAGGAAAGATGAGGTATCCCTTAAAATTTCGAGGACAAAATTTTTAAAAGGGGAGGAGAATTGTAACATCCCGATTTTTGGTCTAGGAGAACTGGGAAGTAGTCTGATATGGGCAGGCTGCTAAACCCGTAGTCCCAGGGTAGTAATATGATATGGGCGGATCACTTACCTGTATTTTGTAGGAATCCGAGGGATGAGCTAAGTCCTTCAAGATTTAAAGATGAGTTAAGTCTTTAACCTACAGAATCGGGACAGTTCACCTAGGTTCAAAATGAGGAATGTGAGGAATATCCCTTTGAGCAGAAGTCCCCGAAACATATAGAGGGTTTTTAGGGACTAAACTGCAAATAAGTCCAGGGACTGATATAGTGAAAGTCTCTAGAGATATGATGGCCATTTATGCAAAGAAAGGGATTAAATTGCAAAAGAAAGAAAATGAAGGGGCTTAAGTGCAATTATGGAAAGTATAAAGCCAAAAAGGAAAAGTAGAGAAACAGGTGGGGTCCTTAAGTGTAATTTTAGCCAAATAAAAAGGGACTTAATTGAAAAGAAGAAAAGTTCCTTGTGGCTAAAGTGTAATTAAAGAAAGTTAGGCCGGAAGTGGTTTGGACTGTCCGGAAGCATTTCAGTCCCAGATTTCACCGGCAGAGAGAGCAAGTGACGCTCGGTAATCTGGCTTAATACAGGAATTTTTGAAGACTCCAGATAGCCAGAAATGGACTGATCGTCCAAAAGTTATAAAAATTCATACCGGATATCCTAGATTTCAGATCTAGGTGAGAAAATACAGGATGATGCGTCCTTATGGGGTGGATGTCAGGAAACTGACAGAATACCGATAGGAGGCCTGTAGAAAAAGTTATTCACAAATCAGAAAATCCAGACGGGAGTGTGAGGCCTCCGGGTATCTGATAGGGAAATTTATCGGTATTTGAAAAGGGACTGAATGAGTTCGGATGACCTCAGTCAGATGACTGATATGACTCACAGGAATGCCTGAACATCGCAGGCCAGTGTATCGGACAGAAGGAGCCGGTGTCCGGATATGTGTATAAACGGTGAATAATAGATAAAATATTCAATAAACATTAACAGAGGAAGATTTCTCGAAATGCGTGCCATAAAGGTAATGGACCCTGAGAGGCCCAATAATGGCGCCAACAAAGGCCCAGTAAGACACTTGGACTGATAGGTGGGCCAGTGTCGGACAGAACCCCGGAAAAGTACGAAATTATGAAAATGCCCCTGTGTTGTACTAAAGGGTAACAGATGAATGAAGGGCATTTTGGTCATTCTGACAGGCCCAGAAGCCAAGGTACAAACAGATAATGTTACTTAGAGTCAGTATATACCCTGACAGAGTACAGAAGGGTGTAAAATGACGATTTTACCCTTAGGGTTAAAATAGTGCAAGAAAGGGCGCTCAGGGGTATTTTGGTAATTTGCCAAGGGATGTTTCTTGGGAATCGTGCCATCAGAGTACTTGGGCTGGATCTGAGACCCAAGATGATGTTCCCAAGGCCCAAAAACGTAGCCCATGAAGCATGTGAGAAAAAGTGGCATTAAAATACTATTTTAATGCTGTTTCAATAAAATAAAGTTACTCGGTTGGCACGATAATCGAGGAGGTGATTAGATAAAGTTCGAGACTTATCTGGATAGCATTGGAAGGCGTGAAAGGTCCCTTCCAGATGCCACTTGGCGTCATCTTAGAGGAAGAAGAAAAGTGAAGGACACGTGGCTCAATCTTAGCCGGTAAGTCCAGTTTGTGGGAAATCGGACCGGACCGGTACTAGATTGGACTGGAACTGCTGAGTCAGCTGATGAGGTGTCAAAGAAGGCTTCAATTTCGCCATGTGAGAAATGTGCATGATGAGGTGTCCCATGAGGTGGCATGGAGATGATGTCATGCATGATGCAGTAAAAGGAATAAAGAAAAATAGGAAATTCCGAAAAAACCAGGACCACAGGATCAGATGGCTTCAAAATTACAAGAATGCCATTGACCAAAACTATAAATACCCCCCCTTGCTCTTCATATGCCACGGCCAAGGAGCTTTTTAGAGAGAGGAGGAGGTGCTAGAGAGAGAAAGTGAGAGAAAGAAAGAAGAAAGGAAGTTCTGGCAGAGCTGGAAGCAGAATAGAGATAGTAGAGTTCTGCTGAGCCTTTGAGGTAGTAACTAATCTTAGCTTTTATGTAATGGCTTTGTGATTTGTTGTGCTATTGTTTGGTTGGATTGTTGTCTTATATGTTATGCTTGAAGCTCTATTACAATGCTATGATCATATGTTATTGAATATGG
The DNA here is from genome assembly GCA_037074615.1 of Leucaena leucocephala. Lineage (NCBI taxonomy): Eukaryota > Viridiplantae > Streptophyta > Magnoliopsida > Fabales > Fabaceae > Leucaena > Leucaena leucocephala. The sequence continues at coordinate 11,041,747 of CM073549.1, forward strand.
AAGCATGCAGCATACTTATCTGTACACAATCACAAGCAGGCACTGTCACTCTGCATTACATATATTGTTTTGATTATTACTACTGAGATTCCCCTGAATCTCATTCCCATATATAACATTACAGGGGAGGTTCTATCAAAATAAAATCTGGAAATTTTAAGAGACGCCGTTAGGTTGCCAAAATTCTGGCAACGAAGAAGGAACAAAGAGAGGAACTGATACGTACTGTGTACGTAGGTGCTGTCTAAGGAGGCTGGAAGTGAGTGGACCTAGCCGATTCATCCAGTCTTTCCTGGGTACTTACGTAGAATGGTAGTTCCTATAGGAATTACCGAATCGGTACAAGATCGGTTACTTTCTACAGAAGGAATGTAGCGGTTGTGCTGCCGGATTTTAGGCAGGGAAAGATGTAATAGAAATATGAGAATTTTGTGTATGCCTTGTTGTATGACATTTTGTTGTTCAATAATAAATATTGTTTGGCTTGTTTAAATTGTGGATGATGAATTAAAAGAGAAATTCGTAGGTCCTGAGGTAGCAGTGTTTTGATCTCAGTTTGACCTAGTAAACAAAGGTGTTTGGCTATGAAATTTGGCAGGCCAGTCATACACATCTGGGGCATTACGTGGATAGGTAATAAGCCTCATTTGGATGTGTAGAACGAGATAAATTAATTTTCAAATTAAAGGTTCAGAATAAGGAACTTAAGAGTAAAATTTTGAAATTCTATGCTTAAGTTAAGATATAATCAAGCTAATTTTGCTTCCGCAAGTGTAATCTGAGGAGTCTAAAGAAGGATGTTTCATTTTGGTATCAGAAGAATAGGTTCTGGCATAGACCAGAAAAGATTTTGGCTATATTAGCTTAATAGTAGTGTCCTAACCTCAGTTTGACCTAGTAAACGGAAGAGTTTGCCCACGAAATTAGGTGAGCCAGTAGTACACATCTGGGGCATTCCATGGATAGGTAACAAGCCTAATTTGGATGTGTAGAATTTGAGAAACCAATTCTCAAAGTAAAGGTTCAGAATAAGGAACTTAAGAGTAAAAGTTCAATCTCTGAACTTAAGTTAAGCCAATATTGCTTCCGCAAGTGTACTCTGAGGAGTATAAAGGAGGATGTTTCATTTTGGTATCAGAGCATGAGGTTCTGGCTCAGAGCAATAGGCTCTGGCATAGACCAGAAAGGATTCTGGTTCAGAGCATAAGATTGTGGCACAGAACAGAAGGTTCTGGCTTAGTAATGCTTTGATTTACGAGTTAATGATGCTCAAGGTCGCGACTAATATGGTTGTAGGTCGCAACGGGTAGCCTCAAGAGAGTTTTAGTCACGACGAAGAAGTGGAGAGGTCGCGACTGTTATTTACAGAGAGATTAGGTCGTGACGTGTATGTTCCAAGGTCGCGACGGTATATCACAGAAAGCTAAGGTTGCGACAAGAAAGGTCTAAGGTCGCGACTAGAAATGGTTAAGGTTGCGACGTGAGGAGGTCTAGGTCGCGACGAGTTAGGTGCTGGTTGCGACTGTAGAATATTTAGGTCGCTATGAATGAATAGAAATGTTAGGTCATGATGAGTTGAGTATGATGGTCGCGACGCAAGATCATAGAGTCACGACTATCCAATACTCAGGTCGCGACGAATGAACAAAAATGTTGAGTATGATGGTCACTGACTAATGATCATTGAAACATCCTTCCTTTCATATATCTTAGGGACCATTCAGTAGCATTTAGAACCACTTTCAAGATCATTGAAGTCCAATTCCCCAATCTGGAATTTTACTCTTATCGAGTACTGTTCACTTGAAAATTCCAGATGAGTGACCTGACTTCGAAAAATCATAACTAATTCTAGAAAAATCAAAATGAAGTGGTTCCAATTGATAAATGAAGCTAACTCAATTATCTTTCAGGGAAAAATAACTAGTTGACCATTAGTTGACCAAGTCAACGTCAGTCAACGTGTCAACTTTACTGTTCATCCCACGTTTTTCTCCCTGAATCCAGCATTCTGGTCCCAACTTTGATAATTTATATCTCCTTGTGTAGACATCCAAATGATACGTTTTATATATCAAATTAAAGTTTGGTATGTCTACTATCTACCATAAAAATATCATACATTTATTCATCCATTTACTATTTTTAATTATGGGTCGAACATCCTCATGTCCCCACGGGTTACTGTTCATAGCGTTAATTTTCAGCAACCAATATTACATACATAGGCATACATCCATCATATATCAGTCAAACATGCCAAACAACAATTATTATTAATTAATAAGTTGTTTTACATCAGGGTATGTACATAAACTCTCGTACGGCTATTACATCTTTTTCTGCCTGAAATCCGGCAGCATAACCGCTACGCTTCATCTGTACAAAGAACTGAACCGTACTGATTCGGTAATCCCCTCATGAGAACTACCATTCTACGTAGTACCCAGGAAAGACTAGATGAACCGGCTAGGTCCACTCACTTCTAGCCTCCTTAGACAGCACTACGTACACAGTACTTATCATATACTGATGTTCAGTCTTTACTTCGGCAGCATAACGGCGTCTCTTAAAATTTCCAGAATTCATTTTGACATAACCTCCCCTGTAATGGTTTACTTATTGGGATGAGATTCGGGGGAATCTCAGTAGCAACAATCATAACAATATATGTAATGCAGAGTGACAGTGCTTGCTTGTGATTATGTACAGATAAGTATGCTGCGTTCTTCCATGCTTAGTAACATATGATCATAGCATTATAGCAGAGCTTCAGACATAACATATAAGACAACAATCCAACCAAACAATAGCACAACAAATCACAAAGCCATTACATAAAAGCTAGGATTAGTTACTACCTCAAAGGCTCAGCAGAGCTCTACTATCTCTATTCTGCTTCCAGCTCTGCCAGAACTTCCTTTCTTTCTTTCTTCCTCTCACTTTCTCTCTCTAGCACCTCCTCCTCTCTCTAAAATGCCTCTTGGCCGTGCAGCACAAGAATGAAAGGGGGGGTATTTATAACCTCCTCCGATGGCAATCTCGTAATTTCCATGAACTTTGATCCTGCGGTCCTGGTTTTTCCTGGATTTTCCTATTTTCTTTAATTCCTCCTTTACTGCATCATGCATGACATCATTGGGACACCTCACCAGGACACCTCAGCGCCACATTTATCACATGTCTGAAATCCTGGACACCTCAGCAGCTGACTCAGCATGCTGACTCACCGGTCCAGTGTCCTGCCTCGTAGTACGTGTCCTCAACCTTTTCTTCTGCCTTTATGTTGGCGCCATGTGTCATCTTACTGGCACCTGTCACGCCTTCCAATACTATCCAGATAAATCTAGGACTTTATCTGATCGCCTCCTCGGTTATCGTGCCGACCGAGTAACTTTACTTTATTGAAACAGCATTAAAATAATATTTTAATGCCACTTTTTCCCACATACTTCATGGGCTACGTTTTTGGGCTCTGGGAATGTTGTCTTGGATCCTGATCAAGCCCAAGTACTCTGATGGCTCGATTCCCAAGAAACAGCCCTTGGCAAATTACCAGAATACCCTTGGGTGCCCTTTCTTGCACTATTTTAACTCTAAGGGTAGAATTGTCATTTTACACCCTTCTGTACTCTGTTAGGGTATATACTGACTCTAAGTAACTTTATCTGTATATACCTTGGCTTCTGGGCCTGTCCAGAATTACCAAAATGCCCTTCATTCATCTGTTACACTTTTGTACAACACAGGGGCATTTTCGTAATTTCGCACTTTTCCGGGGTTCTGCCGAACACTGGCCCACCTATCAGTCTAAGGGTCTTACTGGGCCTCTATTGGCGCCATTATTGGGCCTTTCTGGGTTCAATACCTTCATGGCACGCATTACGAGGAATCTTCCCCCGTTAATAATTAGAATATTTTATCTATTATTCACCGTTTATACGCATATCCGGACACCGGCTCCTTCTGTCCGATACACTGGCCTGCGGTGTTCAGGCATCCCTGTGAGTCATATCAGTCATCTGACAGAGATCATCCGAACTCATTCAGCCCCTTTTTAAATACCGATAAATCTCCTACCCGGATCCCCGGAGGCCTCATACTCCCGTCTGGATTTGCTAATTTGTGAATAACTCTTTCTACAGGCCTCCTATCGGTATTCTGTCAGTTTCTTGACATCCGCCCCATAAGGACGTATCATCCTGTATTTTCTCACCTAGATCTGAAATCTAGGATATCCGGTAGGAATTTTTATAACTTTTGGACGATCAGTCCATTTCTGGCTATCTGGAGTCTTCAAAAATTCCTGTATTAAGCCAGATTACCGAGCGTCACTTGCTCTCTCTACCGGTGAAATCTGGGACTGAAATGCTTTAGGACAGTCCAAACCCCTTCCGGCCTGACTTTCTTTAATTACAATTTAGCCCCAGGGAACTTTTCTTCTTTTCATTTAAGTCCCTTTTTATTTGGCTAAAATTACACTTAAGGACCCCACATTTTTGTCTACTTTCCTTTTTGGCCTTGAAACTTTCCATAATTGCACTTAAGTCCTTTCATTTCCTTTACTAGGTCTAGGGGCATTATTGTCTTTTCATATTTTACCAGAGTATTCTCTGGCCCTGGTCAACTATCCAGATACCCCTTCTTGACTGTCTAACCTTAGCCAAATGACCAAAATATCCTTTACTCATTCTCCAGTTATTCTATAACATAAGGGCATTTTCGTCATTTTACACATTTTCCCCGGACACCGGCCCCTCTTACCACTGAACTGATATTATGGGCCTGGGCCTTCCCTGGTGTCACTACGGGCCTTAGACAATACTGTATGGCCTCTGGCCATAGTCCGATCATCTCTATTCGGACTGCCTTTCCTTTACCGATTATAACTGTAAATTCCCATCTTCAGGAATTTTTACAGAAAAATCGGGACCTCAAATCAAAATTCTGTGACTCCTCATTCAATCCGGAATCCTTTTCTCTATCTCCTGGTATTTTCAGATATTTTATCCAGACCGGGCTGTTTTGGCCTGAAAAAGCACTCACGCGCACACTTTTCCAAAATGACCATTTTACCCCTGGTCATATTTCTAATTCTTTCATACACCTAGAGACCTCATATGCACATTTCACAGTTTAGTGAAATGATCAGCATAATTTTCTCTATTTTCTGGCAAAATATGGTACTCATCGGCCATCAGTCCGATCTTTCCCATAATTACGATTATGCCCTTGAATTCTCCTTCTGGCATCTCTAGGCCTAAAAATTGGGGTGTTACAATCATAAAGCATATGAGTCATGACTATCGAATACTCAGGTTACGACTACGATGGGTTTAGAAAAATTCAACGGAGATATGAGCTCCTAAATGAGATGAGATGAGATGTGTGAAGGGAATTGGAAGACACGCAGTGGAAATTAACTTTAAAAATTTTTCCATTCCCAGCCGGATCTACCGAATGTGTTTAAGCCAAGGAGAAAGAAGTGTTACCTTCGGTATTCGAGCTTTGGTCTCGACCTCAGTGTCGACTAGTCGCGACTCCTCGCCTCTGGAACTTTCAGTCGCGACCTCCTCAACTTCTAGTCACGACCTGTCGCCTCTGGAGTTGTTAGTAGCGACCTACTCTGCTTCTCGTCGCGACCGGACGTCTCTGGAGTTTATAGTCGCGACCTCGTCAGCTTCAAGTCGCGACCTGCCTCCTCTTTTCAGATTTCTGACGTTCAGATGCCCGTATGGTCGCGACCTAAGTGTCAATAGGTCACGACCTTGCTTCGTGTCTGGTCGATCGCAAGAAGTCGACAGCTCAGATCGGCTTCCTCTACCGGTATCCACACGAACAGCGTTCTAATCGCGAACGACGTGCTAGCGCCTCTTGTCCCTCTAGGGCTTTCTAGAGATTCCGTCCTCACCGTCTCTATTTCGGCAGTTTCTTATCTGCAAACATTTTGCACTCTCCCTGCCCCCTTTTTCTCACGTCTGAATGTGTGTGTAGAGATGTGTTGAACCCTAGCCCCTAATGTCAAATATATAGGAAGCTATTGGGCTTCTAATAGGGCGGGACTTTAGAATTAATCTTATATTAATTCTGAATTAATACAATATCATATATTGTATAATTTAATAAGAAACTAATTAAATAAATATGGTTTATATTAAATCCGTCCCACAGATTTAATTCACCTATTTATTTAATTTAAAATAAAGATAAGACAGAATTATATTTGATTTATTCTCATAAATCAAATTTGAGATATCTTATCAATTTGAATTTCAAATTCAAATAGATCATATCCATTTAAATTCAAATTCAAAAGTGATAGAGATTTAATTTATCCTTATAAATTAAATCTTACAAATATCTCTTATATTATATATAATATATATATACTAATTTATATATATAAAATATATATCCACCCTAGATTATTCATTGAATCTAGACATCTCTTAGATTCAATGAATCTGGACATCATAGCTCGTATTGGGCTGTTTTGTGTGCGACCCTGTAGGCCCATATAAGTTGGTAGTGGGCCAGTTACTATACTGACCCATAAGTCGTAAGCGGTATCTAGCAAGGCATTACGACTACCCAAAACATATGAGGATCGATAAACGATGTAACCTTTCATGCAACCATATCACGTCCCTTTTATCACACGATATTTCGGTCAAGGATGAGGCATGGAGAATGTCATCCTCCTGTTCCTGACCGTTACTTTCTCGATCCCTGAGTAGTCTGAATATAGAAATGGAACTACCCTTCCATTCCAGTATGGCCATACATTTCTCAGACTCACTCATCGAGGGGCCCAGTAATATCTCTCTACGAATGTGAGGGACAAATTCCATCTTGACCATTCACATTCCTCCGCATGAAAAACCACTAAGCCTGAGCATAGCCTTTATGATCACTCAGTCAAAAGTGACTTTTGACTAGGTCAAAGCTGACCATTTGTCATGTAGTAATCTATGATGATCTCAGGTCAAAGGGCATAGTGACATGGCTTGTATATGAGAGAAGCTTATGACTTGACCCATGCATCTCTCTCATAGCGGGTCGGTCCAACACCCTGTACTCTTACATGTGCTTATGACTTTGATTTATATCTCTATATATCTTCAAAGTCATACTGGTCTTATTTCATCTCTGCTCCCGCATAGATGACTGACCAGGGACATTTAGGATAAGATCACGAGTTATCCAAGGATTGTCATCATAGTAAACATGCAAATAATATGATAACCTGATACAATGATTGGCCCCTAGGGCACAATTTCCAACAATGTGTTCATGTTTCTTTTTGGAAGGAAAAAGATGGTGAACACAAAAGAAGAACGTAGAGTTTGAGTGGAGAAGCCATGCATAAAACAAGCTGGCAACACCAAGATGCGAGTCATCCGTGCTAGGCAGGATGAGTAGCAAGGGATGATGTAAAGAATAATGATGATGAGTTAAGATGAGCTAGCTAGATAGCGAGAATGAGTTTTGTTTAGGAATGATCCTAGGACATGACCTAAGGCTAGAGATGTGATGGTTAATAGCTAAAGAGCTAATGTTCCCTAAGCAGAGGGATCCCATCACGGAGAAGTGATAGATCCAGGGTAGAGTACCGTAGAGAACAGAAATGATAGTAAGAGATGATGAATGAGATCTATGCGACTGAAGTTCGCTAGGATCAAGAGAAAGACCGATCAGGAACCATAGTCTGATCAAGAATAGACTAGGACTGATAGATAGACAGAAGAAGTAAAGAGATAGTAGAAAGGTAGCCACAGATTACAAGATACAGTGACTCCCCTATCCCCTATGTAAGAAAGAATACTGAAGGGTTGAGTCTATGCCCTGGTAAGAGGGTAGAGTGGCAGCCTGAAATAGATAAATGATTCAGGATGAATGATCAGGATAAGATAGGCAATATGATAAAGAAACTATGTTTTGAGGCTTACTTAGTCTATTACAATGTCTGATGGATGGTTGAGCAAAGTATGATGATGATATGGCTTATGATGCCATAAGTTATAATGAATAGTTGCATCTCCTTGCAGTTGTTATGCGATGACAAGCATGTTAGAGTATGCTATGATGAATGAATACTCCCCTTTTGGCAGTGTGTGCAGGGTAGAGTATATATGAGTACAGATATGAGATGGGAAAGTTATGAGGAAGTTATGTTGCTCCCATACCATATGACATGTAATGAGATATGTATTGAGGATGATAGATAGTCTTAGTTCATGGGACAATAAGCTATGACATTTAGATATGATTTATGATTAAGGTTACTCAGGCAATTCTGCAGACTTGTGAATGCAGTACTCAGGGCCATTTCTATTGAAAGAGATGGTATACAGAAAGAAAAGCATATAAGAGTAAAGAAATTGTTTCTAGATCACTCTTCAGATAAGAGTTGGATCTGAAACAGATGGCTCTCAGATAGAGCTAGATTCAGATGGGTATAGATCACTCTTTATAAGAGTTGGATCTGATACAGAATGCTCGCAGTTAGAGCATGGTTCAAATGGTTCGCAATTAGAGCACAGATTGAAATGAGAAGTATGATGAGGCCATGCAGTAGAATGCAATGGCAGGTGGTTAGACCATGATGGCACAAGGCGTGGTAAGCCACTGTAAAGTAAGAAAGATGAGAGGGAACTCCTGAGTAAGAGAGGAAGTAAGTAAAGTATGGGTAAATGATATGAGGCTATAAAAATTTTTGAATTTTTATGGAGTTATCAACAGGTGGAAGCAGTTAACCTTATAACTTAATCTGTTGGTTTAAGATCTTCGGGAGATATACAGTACAACAGAATCACAGTTAGATTCTGGAGGGTCGCAGTTAGATCCTAGCATGGCTCCAGGGTCGCAGTTGGATCCTAAGAGACTCAGAATCGTAGTTAGATTCTGAAGAGGCTAAAGGTTGATCACAGTTAGACCCGAGGTCACAATTATACCTAGCCTAAGGAAAGTAATGAGCCATGAGACATGAGTACAATGTAGTGTCTCTCTGGGAAGATGAATGCCAAAGACGAAGTTAAGGTAAGGAAGCTTCACTAGTTGATAAACTCATCCAGAACAAAATTATTGTAATGGTTTTTCTCAGATAGCCTCTACAGACTGAACTTAGCTTTCCCTTAAACAAAGATGGAGTCCAAGTTCAAATCTGAGTGCTGATATTCAAAGTTTTGTAGAAGTATGCCTGAGAAGCAGAGAAGAGAATCTTCTGTACGAGTAGATAGATCCCCCAGATGAGGGTAAAGAGATTAAAAGCTAGAGAAGACCCAGAAAAGAAGGTCTAAAGCAAAGCAAAGATAAAACGTAGTTCTATGAGGAAGAGAATGTTAGCCTTATGATATCTCAAGATAAGTTATGAAAGGGTGACATACACCATAAAATAGCCAGAGTTGGCTAGAGATGCCATGATAAAGTATCAAAGGCATGTAATGAGATACACGGTGGTAAGCGTGTAATATGATGCACATCGAGAACTGTGCATTTTATGAGCAGACTGAGAGGCTCCCTTTTTGGTAGGGATCATATGTTTAAATGTTATGCTATGAAAGAGAATAGAAAATGAGAGCTTTCACTCCTTGCATGAGATGCTAGGCCTTATGTTATGCTAAAACTATGCAAGCTCCAAGTGTTAGAGTTATGCCTAGTTAGAACAGGAATGCTTGAGCTCCAGCATTAGAGCTTTGCATTCATAAGTAGGTATGCAGTCCTGCAGTATGTTGGCCAGGCATTATGCATGTTAGAGTAGGTGCTTTCATTTAGCAGCAAAGTAAAGAAAGAATAGCTGTGTAAGTCCTCTCTCTGTATGAAGCTAAGTTACTGAGAATGATGAGAATATATGAAAAGAAAGATGAAATGATGAATTATTGGAAGAGATATGATGAGTAGAAACTCCCGAATACAGTAATATTCGAGAGAATTTCATATGAAAGAAATGGACATTACTTATAAGTGCAGTAAGTGGTCCATAAAAGTAGATTTCGACTCTGATTGAGTTGACCCAGAGAAAGAGAAGCATGATATGAAAGAAATGTAAAGTTTTATGATAAGTACTTTGCCAGAAGTTAAGCTAATGTGGCTATGGTACTGATTAAATTTCGAGGACAAAATTTATTTAAAGGGGAGGAGAAATGTAACATCCCAATTTTCAGGCCTAGAGACGCAGAAATAGCCTAAGAATAAGAGGCTACTAGACCCCCTTTGAGCAGAAGTCCCAGAGACACACAGAGAGTTTCAGGGACTAAGCTGCGAATAAGCGAAGGTACGGGGACCTATGTATAAACAGTGAAAGTCCCAAGGGGTAAAATGGCCATTTGGGATGACGTAAAGGTCAAAGGTTGCGAGCTGACCATTTGGGTCGCGACTAGAAAGAAGTTAGGTCGCGACTAATGGTTACAGAAAGAGTATGGTCGCGATGAGAAAGTAGTGTGGTCGCGACTAGAAAGTAGTGATGTTGCGACTAATAGTGGCAGAAAGGCTTAGACGCGACGTGAAGATGTGTGGGTCGCGACTAATAGGTAAATGAGCCTGGTTGCGACTAAAAAGTAATGAGGTCGCGACTGCAAAGTGATATGGTCGCGACAAAAAACTGTTATGGTCACAACTAAAGGATGTTGTGGTCGCGACTAATGTACAAAGAAGTGTTAGGTCGCGCTAAGATGATGGTTAGGTAGCGACTAGTGGCTATAAGTGGTGCTAGCCGTATGGATCAAGTGGGCCAAGAGTTGTGAAGGTCCAAAAGATATAGTTACCTGGTTAGAGCTAGAACTGGGGAAGGAAGTCAGATAAAGGAAAGGTTATCTGGAAACCATGAGGTGGACTGATAAGGTGTACTCATGGGACCCATAAGATGCCACATGGCATTAAAGTAATGATTCAGTAAAGTAAAGTTACTCGGTTGACACAATAACCGAGGAAGTGATCAGATAAGTCTGGGACTTATCTGGATAGCATTGGGAAGTGTGCAAGGTCTCTTCTAGGCGCCACATGGCATTGATCTGGAGGAAGCAGATAAAGCTAAGGACACGTATTACGAGGTAAGACTCTGGACCGGTGAGTCAGCCTGATGAGTCAGTATGCTGAGGTGTCCAGGATTTTCAACATGTGGAAAATATGCTGCTGAGGTGTCCCGCTGAGGTGGCACTGATGATGCAGTAAAAGGAAATAAAGAAAAATAGGAAATTCCAGGAAAAACCAGGACCACATGTTCAGATGGCTTATAAACTACGAAAATGCCATTGGAGGAGAGTATAAATACCCCCCCTTGGCCTTCATTTGCATCACGCATGGCAAGAGGAAAGGGAGAGAAAGAAGAGAGAGAAGGAGAAGGAAGGGAAGAGAGAAAGGGAGAAAGGAAGTTCTGGCGGAGCTGGAAGCAGAATAAAGATAATAGAGTTCTGCTGAGCTAGCCAGGTAGTAACTAATCCTAGCTTTTATGTAATGGCTTTGTGATTTGATGTGCTATTGTTTGGTTGGATTGTTGTCTTATATGTTATGTCTGAAGCTCTACTGCAATGCTATGATCATATGTTATTGAGTATGGAAGCATGCAGCATACTTATCTGTACACAATCACAAGCAAGCACTATCACACTATATTACATATATTGTTATGGTTGTTACTACTGAGATTCCCCCGAATCTCATCCCAATAAGTAAACCATTACAGGGGAGGTTATGTCAAAATGAATTCTGGAAATTTTAAGAGACGCCGTTATGCTGCCGAAGTAAAGACTGAACATCAGTATATGATAAGTACTGTGTACGTAGTGCTGTCTAAGGAGGCTAGAAGTGAGTGGACCTAGCCGGTTCATCTAGTCTTTCCTGGGTACTACGTAGAATGGTAGTTCTCATGAGGGGATTACCGAATCAGTATAGTTCAGTTCTTTGTACAGATGAAGCGTAGCGGTTATGCTGCCAGAGTTCTGGCAGAAAGAGATGTAATAGAAATATGAGAATTCTAAGTATGCTTTGTTGTATATGCCATTTTGTATGATATTCTGATATTCAATGATAAATATTGTTTGGCATATTCAATTTGTGGATGATGATTTAAGAGGGAAATTCGCAGGTCCTGAGGTAGCAGTGTCCTAACCTCAGTTTGACCTAGTAAACGGAAGAGTTTGCCCATGAACTTTTCTAGCTTTTAATCTCTTTACCCTCATCTGGGGGATCTATCTACTCGTACAGAAGATTCTCTTCTCTGCTTCTCAGGCATACTTCTACAAAACTTTGAATATCAGCACTCAGATTTGAACTTGGACTCCATCTTCGTTTAAGGGGAAGCTAAGTTCAGTCTGTAGAGGCTATCTGAGAAAAACCATTACAATAATTTTGTTCTGGATGAGTTTATCAACTAGTGAAGCTTCCTTACCTTAACTTCGTCTTTGGAATTCATCTTCCCAGAGAGACACTACATTGTACTCATGTCTTATGGCTCATTACTTTCCTTAGGCTAGGTATAATTGCGACCTCAGGATCTAACTGTGATAATTAGTCAGTGACCATCATACTCAACATTTCTGTTCATTCGTCGCGACCTAAGTATTGGATAGTCATGACTCTATGATCTTGCGTCGCGACCATCACACTCAACTCATCATGACCTAACATTTCTATTCATTCATCGCGACCTATATATTCTGCAGTCGCAACCAGCACCTAACTCGTCACGACCTAGACCTCCTCACGTCGCAACCTTAACCATTTCTAGTCGCGACCTTAGACCTTTCTTGTCGCAACCTTAGCTTTCTGTGATATACCGTCGCAACCTTAGAACATACACGTTGCGACCTAATCTCTCTGTAAATAACAGTCGCGACCCAAATGGTCAGCTCGCAACCTTTGACCTTTATGTCATCCCAAATGGCCATTCTACCCCTTGGGACTTTCACTGTTTATACATAAGTCCCCGTACCTTCACTTATTCACAGCTTAGTCCCTGAAACTCTCTGTGTGTCTCTGGGACTTCTGCTCAAAGGGGGTCTAGTAGCCTCTTATTCTTAGGCTATTTCTACGTCTCTAGGCCTAAAAATTGTGATGTTACATTCAGCATATTGTCGCGACTGATAATGACAGGGTGTACTTCTCAAGCTATTAGTCACGACCTTATTTTCATCTTGTCGCGACTTGTGCTCTCTGGAGATTTGTGTTGCGACACGTAAACCATTTGGTCGCGACTCCTCTTCATAGATAGGTTGACCCTCAGTAGGTTGAGGTTTAGTCGTGACACCTTTATCTTTGCATTGCGACTGGTCGTCTCTGGAGTTTTGAGTCGCGACCTTAAATTCATTTGGTTGCGACTCATCTTCATAGTGGACTGTAGACTGATGTTGAGTCGCGACATTAGGGTCATTGGGTCGCGACTTTTTATCACAGAAACTCAACCCTTCTTTGATTGTTGGCCTTTTAGCTTCCAGCATACCTTGGGATCCTGCAAAATCACTCAAAAAACCTTTTGCAAGTGCATTAGCTCTATCATCGTCATCCAAACTTAATTCATGTTCATCCCTAACTTCTTCAATAGCATAATCAATGGCATTTAAAGTAGCAAATGCAGAGTTATCATAGGGATATCTCATCGCTTCATTCATGTTAAAGCTTACCACATGTTCCCACTTCCATTGTAATGGAACTATGCTTCATACTAATGATGGTTTTGGAAGTTTGGAGGAAGGGTCGACCAAGGATCAAAGTGCTATCATTTACTAGCTCATTAGATATATCCAGAACATAGAAGTCAGCTAGGAACACTAAGTCTTTGACCTGCACTAGAATATCGTCAAGAATTCCCTTGGGATACCTAATTGACCTATCAGCTAGTTGGAGTACTACATTTGTGTCTCTCAGATTGTTGACACCTAAAGCCTGATAAACCTACCAAGGAATTACATTAATGGCTTCCCCTAGATCTAGCAATGCTCCCTTAATAGGAACATTCCCTATAGTGCATGGCATTGTATAGGAGCCTGGGTCTTGGCACTTAACCGGTAGTTCAGTTTTAAAAAGGGATGACACATTAGCACTCACCTGAATTCTCTCAAGAGGCCTAAATTTCTTTTTATCAGCACACAATTTAAAAATTTTGCAAACTTAGGGTTTCTCTTGAGGAATTCAACCATAGGGTGTTTATTTCCAGTTTATTGAACAGATTGTAAGCATCTTTTGCAAAATCAGGATCAACCTTTTTCTTCCCAGCAAAATAAGAGTTAGGAAAAGGGAGGTCTTTTGTCACATCCTTATTTTTACATATCTTAAGGACCATTCAGTAGCACTTAGAACCACTTTCAGGGTCATTGAAGTCTAAACTCTTAATCTGGAATTTTATTCATATCAGGTACTGTTCACTGTGGCAAATTCCAGATGAGTGACTTGACTTTGAAAATTCATAACTAATTCTATAAAACTCTAAATGAAGTGGTTCAAGTTTCTACATGAATATAACTTAAGTATATTTCAGGGAAAAATCATTGGTTGACCATTCTTTGACAAATTCAACGTGGGTCAACGTTTCAATTTTACTGTTCATCCAATGACTTTCTCCTGAATCCAGCATTCTGGTCCCAAATTTAGCAATTTATATCTTTTCTTGTATACATCCAAATGAGGTACCCTATATATCAAATTAAATATTAGGATGTCTACTTTTTACCATAAAAATATCATAGATTTATTCAACCATTTACTATTTTTAATGATTTATCAAACATCAATAGGTCTCCACGGGTTACTGTTCACAAGGCCATTTTTCAGCAACCAACCTTACATATTAGTGCATACATATATCACATATCAGTCAAACATGCCAGATAACAATTATTATTAAATAATCTACTGTTATACATCAGTGCATGATTAACATCCTCATATTTCTGTTACACTTTCCGATGTCTAAAATCCGGCAGCATAACTGCTACATTCGATCTGTAGAAAGTAACCAATCTTGTACCGATTCGGTAATTCCCGTAGGAGCTACCATTCTACGTAAGTACCCAGGAAAGACTGGATGAACCTGCTAGGTCCACTAACTTCTAGCCTCCTTAGACAGAACCTACATACACAGTACGTATCAGTTCCTTTCTTTGTTCCTGCTTTGTTGCCAGAATTTCGGCAGCCTAACGGCGTCTCTTAAAATTTTCAAATTTTATTTTGACAGAACCTCCCCTGTAATATTATATATGGGAATGAGATTCAAAAGAATCCCAGTAGCAACAATCATAACAATATATGTAATGCAGTGTGACAGTGCCTGCTTGTGATTGTGTACAGATAAGTATGCTGCTTGCTTCAATATTCAATAACATATGATCATAGTATTGTAATAGAGCTTCAAGCATAACATATAAGACAACAATCCAACCAAACAATAGCACAACAATTCACAAAGACATTACATAAAAGTTAGGATTAGTTACTACCTTAAAAGCAGAACTTCAGAACTTCTCTACTGCTTCCAACTTCACCAGAACTTTCTTTCTTCTTTCTTTTCTCACTTTCTCTCTCAATAACTTTCTTCTCTCTCTATTTCTTGCTCTTGGCCGTGGGAATCAAGAGCTAGGGAGGTATTTATAATTTTGGTCAATGGCAATCTTTTAATTTTGAAGCCATTTGATCCTGTGGTCCTGGTTTTTCTGGAATTTCCTATTTTTCTTTATTCCTTTTACTGCATCATGCATGACATCACCTCAAGGCCACCTCATGGGACACCTCATATGTCACATGGAGAAATTGCAAGCTCTTGGGACACCTCATCAGCTGACTCAGCAGTTCCAATCCAATCCAGTACCAGTCTGGTCCGATTTCCCACAAACTGGACTCACCGGTTAAGATTATGCCACATGTCCTTAACTTTTTTTTTTCTCCTCTATGTCGGCACCATGTGTCATCTTACTGGCACCTGTCACACCATACAATGCTATCCAGATAAGTCCAAGACTTTATCTGATCACCTCCTCGATTATCGTGCCGACCGAGTAACTTTACTTTATTGAAACAGCATTAAAATAGTATTTTAATGCCACTTTTTCCCACATATCAATGGGCCTACGTTTTTGGCCTCTGGGAATGTTATCTTGGATCCTGATCAAGCCCAAGTACTCTGATGGCTCGATTCCCAAGAAACCTCCTTTGGCAAATTACCAAAATACCCCTGGGTGCTCTTTCTTGCACTATTTTAACCCTAAGGGCAAAATCATCATTTTACACCTTTCTGTACCTCATCAGGGCATATACTGACTCTGGTTAACTTCTCCTGTATATATCTTGGCATCTAGACCTGTCCAGAATGACCAAAATGCCCTTCATACGTCTATTACCCCTTTGGTACAACACAGGGGCATTTTTAGTAATTTCACACTTTTTCGGGGTTCTACCGGACAATGGCCCACCTATCAGTCCAAGAGTCTTATTGGGCCTTTGTTGGCGCCATTATTAGGCCTTTCTGGGTCCACTACCTTTATGGCACGTATTTCGAGGAATCTTCCTCTGGCACAGTTCATTGAATATTTTATTATTATTTACCGCTTATACCCATTTCTGGACACCGGCTCCTTCTGTCAGATACACTGTCCTACGGTGTCTGGGCATCCATTTAGGTCATAACGGGCATCTGACTGTTGTCACCCGACCTCATTTAGTCTTAGTTTAAATACCGATAAATCTCCCTATCGGATCCCTGGAGGCCTCATACTCCCGTATGGATTTGCTAATTTGTGAATAACTTTTTCTATAGACCTCCTATCGGTATTCTGTCCATTTCCTGACGTCCGCCCCATAAGGGTGCATCATCCTATAATTTCTCACTTATATCTGAAATCTAGGGTATCCGGTATGAATTTTTATAGCTTTTGGACGATCAGTCCATTTTTGGCTATCTGGAGTCTTCAAAAATTCCTGTATTAGGCAGGATTACCCAGCGTCACTTGCCCTATCTTCTGGTAAAATTTGGGACTGAAATGCCACCGGGCAGTCCAAACCACTTCTGGCCTATTTTTCTTTAATTATACTTTAGCCCCAGGGAACTTTTCTTCTTTGCAATTAAGTCCCTTAAATTTGGCTAAAATTACACTTTAAGGCCCCACATTTTTGTCTACCTTTCTTTCCTAACCTTAAACTTTCCATAATTGCATTTAAGTCCTTTCATTTCCTTTCTTTTGCAATTTAACCCTTTTCTTTACATAAAGGACCACATCTTTTTCCTGAAAAAGAACTCATATATTCCATTTAATCTGTACATAGAAATCAGTACAGAAAATTAAGGATATTACATCTTTTATACTTACCTCCTTACCTATATACAAAGAGGCTCCTTGCTTGCTCGTCTCCGGCTTCTCCTCAGGTTTCTTTCCTTTATATGCTGGAGTTGGTACAGTTACATCTTCCTCTTGCAGCTCTTGTACTGCAGCTTGTGTTTGTGAGTTCTCCTCTTAGGTTGCCTTCTTACTTGAAAGCAACCGTTCCTTGGCACTTTTAGAATTACCAATTTGCATCTGTGGCAGTGATGAATCATGAAATTCAGCATCTTCCTTATCCTCCTGTGGTCTTTCAGCTTCCTTAAAGTGCACCTATTTTCCACTTCTTAGAGATATGGCATTCACCCCTCTTGGATTAATAACAGTGTTCGAAGGTATGCTACCACTGTTCTTTCCTTGGATGTCACTCACTGTATTAGAAACTTGAGTTAAGTGGCTTGTGATATCTGCATTCTTACAACTTAACTCCTCAAGTTTTCTGTGAACATCTGCATTATCCCTCTGCATGCTCTGGAGAATTGAAGCTATGGAGGTGAACTGACCATCATTCTCTTTGAGCTTGTGATCAATATTGGTCATTCTACCATCCATGTTATTCATTTGTGCTGCCATACTCTTTAACAATTGAGAGGTCTCTTCTGGTCTTGAAGGCACTAAAGCATTAGGTTGTGTGGGGACTATAGACCTTGCATTACCTTGGTAGTTTCTTGAGGAAGCACCACCTCCTTGAAATTGATTAGATCTATTTTCTCCATTCCCCCACCTAAAATTTGGGTGGTCTCTCCAGCCAGGATTATATGTGTTAGAGTATGGATCTCTCTTCTGGAAGTTATTCTCTCTCCCTTGATACATAGCTGCAACTTCCTCATACTGTCTATCACATGTACTTGTAGCATGCATCATTGAACCACATGATTCACATCCTGTAACTAGGGCTTGCGAGGTATCCACTGCATGAACTTGTTTTGTGGAGTGCAGATCCCTTTCAATCAAACCCATCCTCTTGTCCATTCGATTTCCCAAGGCCGCTATCTCAGCTAAGATCACATTAGAGTTACCTGAAGATAAGGGTGGTAATCTTCTTGGATCTCCAATTTGATGGTCCTCATTAGCCATTTTCTGGAACAAATCCCAACTTACTTGTGGGGTCTTATCTCTCAATGAACCGTTCGCAGCAGCATTCAAGGATACTTTATTGTAGGGTAGTAGACCATCAAAGAAAATGTCTACTAAATCAGCCTTCGTGATGCTGTGGTGGGGACATCGAGCCAGAAGGTTAATGAATCTTGTCCAATACTCATGCAAAGACTCCCCATCTTGTTGCATAACATTAGTGATCTCTTTCTTCATCCGAGTAGTCTTGGAGGCTGGGAAAAACTGCTCAAGATAAGTGGACTTCAGCTGATCCCATGTAAGAGTAGAGAAGTGAGTTAGCAAATTGTACAACCACTCCTTAGCCTTCCTGTCCAAAGTAAAATGGAAACACCTCCTCAAGACGTCATCCAAAGTGGCCATTGAAGGTTTTATTGAAGAGCAAATCATGTGCATGGTTTGTAAGTGCCTGTGAGGACATTCTCCTGCAAAACCATGAAATTTAGGTAAGGCTGCAATCAAAGCTCCTTTTATTTCAAAATTTGCCTCTTCGGTATAGAAACCATTAGGATCATAATTCACATTCGAATGATTAATTTCCCTAACACTTCTATTATCTTCAACATTCATAGGTATTTCATTTTCTCCATTCCCATTATGCCATTTATGATCAGCCATATTTAATTCAGTTTCAGATTCTAGAATACTAGAGGAGGAACTAGATTTTGCCTCTTCTTCTCTAAACTCCCTAAATTCTCTCCTTAGTTTCCTAAGTCTCCTTTCAATTTCAGGTTCAAAAGGAACTAATGGTTCAGTTCTTTTATGCATGCAATGCAGAAACAATAAAAAATAATCAATGCAAACAGTCAGATTCAGATTCAGAAGTTGCACAGCAGAAAATTTTCAAGTGGTCGCGACAAAAGTGTCTTGGAGTCGCGACTTAAAGTCACAGAGAGCAGCAGTCGCGCCTAAAAGTTTTAAATATTTCTACTGGTTTTCGCAGAGAGCAGTTAACTATCACAGATAGCAATTAGTCGTGACTTTAAGTATTTTAGGTCGCGACTCAAAATGACAGAGAGTAAATGTCGCGACTCAGGTAAGGTAAGGTCGCGACTTAAAGTCTCAGAGATCGATTCTGCAGAAAAGTCAGAAAAAGAATGCAGTATGAAATACAAGTTGAAAACTACTAAAACTAAAATGCAATGAAAGACAATGAAAAATGACTCAGGTAGGCAGTAGAATTGACAAACAATTACTAGGGAACCAATTACTTGGCTCCCCGGCAACGGCGCCATTGACGAGTGCTTCGGATTGTCGCAGTCCGAGCCATCAAAATTTAGTGAATTGCACCCTAGTAATGTAGTATAAGGTGCAACCCTATCGTTCTTCTCAAGGAGCCTTTCTAAAGGAAACCTAGCAAATTGGATGTCAAGTTTAACTGTAGACCTGAGTAGAGTAAATGGTTTTATTGTTTTGTGGGTGCAGTAAAATAAAGATGCAGTAAAATAGATGTTTTTGTATTTTCGCTTAAGATGGAAGATGATTGGTTTGTGAAAGTAATATATGATGATAGGTTCTTGATGATGAAAAATATCTATCCTTACTCTCAATGTATATGGAGTTTTGAAATCACTAAGTCTTAAATAGAACCTCAATCAATCGATTGAGTCCAGAACCCTAATATTCTTTAAACTCCTTTGATCAAAGCTAGTTTAAAGACTATTATTGAACTGCTAAGGATCACTTAGTGTGTAATTTAAAACAGATGGAAGAATGCCCTCGAATGAGAGTCGATCGACTAACCCTAGAATTCAAGCAATCGAATCCATTAGCAACGATCGTTGACAACTGTTCAACTAACTTAAACTCAGAATTGAAATATTGAATTTAAACCAGCATTCAAATCATCCAAAGTAAATTACAATCGTCTAATTTGAGAATAATCAATCGATATCCAAACTTGTTCATATGATGAAAAACTCTAGATCTATAAGCAATCAAAATATGACAAGAAACAAATTAGAATAGAAGAAACTCCCTGCTCAATCCGTGAGCTCAAGATACTGGATCCTGAAACATCCTCCTTTAATTCTCTCAAAGTACTCTTGCTACAACACTCTTAACTGGATATTATCTCTCTTGCCGGAATTCCTGGTAGAAAATAACTGTACTGATTCGGTAATTCCCCATGAGAACTACCATTCTACGTAAGTACCCAAGAAAGACTAGATGAACCAGCTAGGTCCACTCACTTCCAGCCTCCTTAGACAGCACTTACGTACGCAGTACTTTGTACAGTCTACCAGCACAACGGCATTTTCTAGTAAATATCTTTAAATCTTAACCTTAAAACCTTGACCTTAAATCTTGAACTTAAACCTTAACCTTACTTATATTCAATTGGAACTATTTTAGAACATTGGAATGCCTCTTAACCTCAAAAATATGAGTTTCCAAGAGTTGGGCTTACGGGTACTGTTCACTGTCACTATTCACTGGGTAATTCCAGATTACAGCCTGAACTTTGAAAATTCATAACTAAATCTAGAAAAATATTTTTGAGGTGATTCCAATTTATAATGAAGGATATTTCATTTAACTTTGATATAAAAATATGAAAATGAGGTTTCCTTGTCCAGATCAAATCAGTTTATTCGTTGAACTTTACTGTTCATTTGGTAAATCTGGAAATTCCAGTTTACTTGCCCCATTTTCAAAAATTCATTTCTCCTTGTATACTTATCCAATTGAGTTGAATTACCTATGGTTTTAAATCTCAGAATGTGCAATTTAAGCTCACAAAAAATATCGAATAAACTCAGTCATTTACTATATGAAAACCACGTTGGAATCTTACTGTATCGGGTGACTTGTTTTATCTGGATCCAGAGCTTAAGTCCAACTTTGAAAAATCATATCAATTTGAAAACTTAACCAAATTACACGTTCTTTGTGTACAATTAAATCTATGAATCTTATCTATGTTCATGCCAAATTTCAAATGAAAACGAAATAGATAAGGTACTCAAAATATCGCTGGAAGCTCACTCCCTCGGATCGGATGTTGTAAGCATATACATATTACATGTCATTACATTATCCTCAAAGTTCTAGGCATGCTTCTCAAGTCATAAACACATTGATCATCCAATTTACCTTCCTCCTTGTGAAGTTCCAGCTCCTAGAGCAATGTTTATTGATATGGAAGGAATGAGATTTCATGGAAATCCCAATAGCAAGTAATATAAACTATAAGGTTATGCATGTTTGATTGAATGCCTAACATGTTATCATGCAATGGGAGCTAATTCATGCTTATACATAAGCAACTCTAATATGCATATTGTCATGACATATATTGCAAGGAGTATCACATACTAATATCACATCATCATCATCATCACACAACATTCCATGCTCAACCAAACCTTCATGCATAACAAGTAAGCAAAATAATCAAAGCACATAAGTTTATAGTTAGATATTCTTGCTACCTCTTGTAGATCCTTGTCCTTCCTTTCTTGAAATGGCCTTTCCTTGCCACAAATGTCAAAACCTAAACATTACAATATGATTACCAAATTATAACTCAATTCCAAACAAGTTCCAAGTCTAGTTTCAATAAGCTCCCTTTTTCCAAAAATTCCCATTTTGGTTCCAATGCTTCCCATACTTGTTCCTCCACTTTACCCCCACACAAAATCTCATTTTAAGACCATTGGAAGCATCAAAATTATGAAATTCAAATCACTGTTCAAGCGAGTGAACAGTACCCGTGAGGAATTTTCAACATTATAACCTTTAATTCCAATGGTTTCCAAGGTTCAAAACCTTTCCAATCCTACACAAAATCATCATATAAACTCAATGGAAGCATTAAATCACTGAAATTCCATTTTCTTCTATCATGAACAGTGCAAACCGAAATGGTAAAGTGAAGAACAGCAACTTACTTCACAACCAAGCATGTAACTAGCTTGTTTAAGCTTGTCTTAACTATCTATGACCTAAAACTCATATTCCTTTCACATATACAAAAAATTTCCAGCAGCATCCCCCCAAGATTTAAGCCTAAAAAATCACTTAAACTCAAGCACAAACCATAAGAACAAAAGGTAGAAGCAAGGAGACAACTTACCTTACTTGCTCCTTCAAGACCCTTGCTTCTTCCTTACTTTCTTTCTCTAGAAATCACTTCTCTCTCTAAAGGAGCTCTTGGGTGTGAAGAATGAATGGAAAGTGGGGGTATTTATAGCAAAAGTCATGTGCTATTTGAAGGCCAAGATCACTTTGGAAACTATTTAATCTAATGGTTAAAGGTTTAATCTTGGAATATCTTTTCACTTTTCACCCATGACCTTACCACCATGACATCACTAGCATGGCCTACTTGGAACACCTAATCTCCTCTTCTTGGTTCCATTTTTTGTCCATGTGGGTCCCACCATGTGCAAACCCTAATTCTTACTTTATCTCTTTCTTTCTCTTTTTCTTCTTTTTTCAAAAATCCATAAATTATTCATTATTGGACTTGGGCTCCAAGATAGCTTTTGGGCCTTATTGGGCTGGCCTAGGAAAAAATTATTGGGCCTCTTGTAGGTCTAACAGCTAATTGGCACATATCCCAATGTACTTTCCTTATACCGATATCCTTAAATTACCCTGATCTTGGAATAAATGCTAAACACCTCCTTTAATTGTTCTAACATTTTTAGAAATTCATTCTAATATAAAATAAATTCTCTACAAAGTTTCATAATTTTCTGAGATCCAGAAGTCCTGATAAAAATTTCATATGTTTCCTTTAACCTTTTATCGGTGTCCTTTTTCACCGTAAATTCCATAATTAATTCTACAGGACTCCTTTTTTACTTCTGTCAACTCCATAAATTCTCATATTAATTATAGTAATTTACTATAAAATTTATTCTGATATCCATTCATTGTGTGAAATGACCAAAATGCCCTCCATTTACTTCTGGTTTCTTAGGGCATCACAGTGGCATTTTCGTAATTTTGTACTTTGGCTTTTAGACTTTCTTCCTCTTCCAATTAATCCTTTTCTTTACATAAATATGGTCTCATCTTTTCCTAAAAATCTCATATATTTTATTCAACCTGTACATACAACTTAGTACAGAAATTAGGGATGTTACAGATCCACCATCAAGAGACTAAAAGTCTAGCCTCTCATGACTTCTGCTGCACTGCAATCGCTGTTCAGATATGATGCCATAAAGAAACGATGAAGAGATGAATGGTGAAAGGGGTAGTGTAATATCCCTAATTTTCTGTACTGATTTGAATGTACAGATTGAATGGAATATATGAGTTATTTTTCAGGAAAAAGATGTGGTTATTTATGTAAAGAAAGGGATTAAATTGAAAAAGAAAGGGGATGAAAGGACTTAATTGCAATTATGGAACGTTTAAGGCTAGGAAGGAAAGGTAGACAAAAATGTGGGGTTTTAAAGTGTAATTTTAGCCAAATTTAAGGGACTTAAGTGCAAAGAAGAAAAGTTCCCTGGGGCTAAAGTATAATTAAAGAAAATTAGGCCAAAAGTGGTTTGGACTGCCCGAAAGCATTTCAGTCCCAGATTTCACCAGTAGAGAGAGCAAGTGATGTTGGGTAATCCAGCTTAATACAGGAATTTTTCAAGACTCCAGATAGCCAAAATTGATTTAATAGTCTAAAAGTTATAAAAGTTCCTACCGGATATCCTAGATTTCAGATATAAGTGAGAAATTACAAGATGATGCGTCCTGATGGGGCGGATGTCAAGAAACTGACAGAATACCGATAGGAGGTCTGTAGAAAAAGTTATTCACAAATTAGCAAATACAAACGGGAGTGTGAGGCCTCTGGGGATCCGATTAGGAGATTTATCGGTATTTAAAAAGGGACTGAATGAGTTCGGATGACCTCAGTCAGATGACTGTTATGACCCACAGGGATGCCTAAACACAGCAGGCCAGTGTATCTAGTAAAAGGAGTCGGTGTCTGGAGATGTGTATAAACGGTGTTTAATAGCTAAAATACTCGATGAACATTGACGGGGGAAGATTCCTCGTAATACGTGCCATGAAGGTAATGGACCCTGAAGGACCCAATAATGGTCCCATCAAAGGCCCAGTAAGACCCTTGGACTGATAGGTGGGCCAGTGTCCAGCAGAATCCTGAAAAAGTACGAAATTACGAAAATGCCCCTGTGTTGTACTAAAGGGTAATAAGATGAATGGAGGGCATTTTGGTCATTCTGAATAGGCCCAGAAGCCAATACATACACAGGTAAGGTTAACCAGGGTCAGTATATGCCCTGACAGGGTACAGAAAGGTGTAAAATGACAATTTTACCCTTAGGGTTAAGATAGTGCAAGAAAGGGCACCCAGGGGTATTTTGGTTATTTCACAGGGGATCTGTAATTGAGTCTAGACCCAGTATAAAAATGTTAATGATATAAAGGACCCAGATACTAAACTTAAGGTCAAAAGACATAATATGGATTTTCAGAAAAATTAGATTTAGAAAATAGTCCAGTTTTCGAGGAAATGGACTGGGCCGGTACCGGATTGGACTGGAAATCTTCCAGAGGCTTCTTGGCTCTCTCAATTTTGCCATGTGAGAAATGTGAGGGATGAGGTATCCCATGAGGTGTCCCTTGGATGATGCAGTAAAGGGAATAAAGAAAAATAGGAAATTCCAGAAAAACCGTGGCCACAAATTCAGAGCTCTTAGAAATTACAGAAATGCCATCCATCAAAACTATAAATACCCCCTTTGCCATTCATTCTCATGGCCAAGAGAAATAAATAGAGAGAGAAGGAAGTTCTAGTGAGAGAAGGAGCAAGGAAGAAAGAAGAAAGGAAGTTCTGGCGGAGTTGAAAGCAGTATAGAGATTCTAGAGTTCTGCTAAGCTTTTGAGGTAGTAACTAATCCTAGCTTTTATGTAATGTCTTTGTGATTGGTTTTGCTATTGTTTGGTTGGATTGTTGTCTTATATGTTATACTTGAAGCTCTATTACAATGCTATGATCATATGTTATTGAGTATGGAAGCACGCAGCATACTTCTCTGTACACAATCACAAGCAAGCACTATCACTCTGCATTACATATATTGTTATGATTATTACTAATGAGATTCCCCCGAATCTCATCCCAATAAATAACCCATTACAGGGGAGGTTATGGCGAAGTAAATTTTGGGAATTTTAAGAGACGCCGTTATGCTGCCGAAATTATGACAAGTTGGCAATAGTAAAGAAAGGAGCTAATGCGTACTGTGTACGTAGGTACTGTCTAAGGAGGCTGGAAGTGAGTGGACCTAGCCGATTCATCCAGTCTTTCCTGGGTACTTACGTAGAATGGTAGTTCTCACGGGAATTACCGAATCAGTACAAGATCATTTACTTTCTAAAGACGAAGCATAGCGGTTATGCTGCCAGATTTTAGGCAGGAAAGATGTAGTAGAAATATGAGAATTTTGTATATATTCTGATATATAACAACTTATTATTTAATAGTGGGTATTGTTTGGCATGTTTGACTGATATGTGATGGATGTATGCATATGCATGCAAAGTTAAGTGCTGGAATTTAACACTATGAACAGTAACACGTGGTGACATGCTGATGTTTGATCCATAATTAAAAATAGTAAATGGATGAATAAATGCATGATATTTTTATGGTAAATAGTATACATATTAAGCTTCGATTTGATATATAGAATTCCTCATTTGGATGTCTACACTTGGAGATATAAATTATCAAAGTTGGGACAAGAATGCTGGATTTAGGGGGGAAAACACTGGATGAACAGTAAAATTGTAACATTGACCTACGTTGACTTGGTCAAAGAGTGGTTAATGAGTGATTTTCCCTGAAAGATAATTGAGTTAGCTTCATGTATCAATTTGAATCACTTCATTTTGATTTTTATAGAATTAATTATGATTTTTTGAAGTCAGGTCACTCCTCTAGAATTTACACAGTGAACAGTACTCGATACGAGTAAAACTCCAAATTGAGAAATTGGACTTCAATGACCTTGAAAGTGGGTTCTAAATGCTACCAAATGGTCCCTAAGACGTACGAAAGTAAGGATGTTTCAACTTTCACAAACCAACCATTTTCCATCTTAAACAAAAACATAAAAATATCTATTTTACTGCATCTTTATTTTACTGCACCCACAAAACCACAAAACCATTTACTCTTTACTCAGTTTTATCGTTGAATTTGACATCCAATTTGCTAGGATTCCTTTAGAAAGGATCCTTGAGAAGAACGATAGGGTTGTGCCTTATACTACATTACTAGGGTGCAATTCACTTAATTTTGATGGCTCGGACTACGACAATCTGATGCGCTCGTCAGTCCTTTAGGTATGTAGTATAAAAAGATTCATGCATGCCTAAATGATTGCATATTGTACAAGAAAGATTTTGAAGATGAGGAGAAGTGTCCAATATGTAAGACACCAAGGTACAGATCAAACAAGTCTCCTGCAAAGGTGTTATGGTATCTTCCAATTATAGGTTTAAGCGCCTTTTTGGTAATGAAGATGATGCAAAGAAAATGTTATGGCATGCGACTGAAAGGATTTATGATGGAAAGATTCGTCATCCTGCTGATTCTTTACAGTGAAAGAAGATTGATAAATTATTTCTTGAGTTCGGGAAGGAACCACGAAACCTAAGGCTTGGACTTAGTACAGATGGTATGAACGCATATGGTAGCCTTAGTAGTATACATAGTTCATGGCCCGTCCTCTTGGTGATTTACAACCTGTCTCCCTTGTTGTGTATGAAACACAAGTATATAATATTGTCTATGTTGATCTCAGGACCAAAATAACCAGAAAATGACATAGACGTTTACCTAAGACCCTTGATCGAAGATTTGAAGAAGCTATGGGAAGGTTTGGATATTTTTGATACAATTAAGAAGGATGTCTTCAATATGCGGGCCATAATCTTTTGTACAATTAATGACTTTTCTACATACAGAAATTTGTCAGGGTATAGTGTTAAGGGCCATAAAGCATGTCCGATTTGTGAGGAAAGGACTTGCTACTATCAACTTTATCATGGAAGAAAGACAGTATACCTAGGTTATAGGAGATTTCTAAGACAAGGCCACCCATACCGTCGAATGAAGAAACAATTTTTTGGCGGCCAAGAATTTGAAAATGCTCCAGAGCCATTGATTGGAGAACAAGTCTATGAAAGGGTCAAAGACATCAATGTTACCTTTGGTAAGACTGCCAAGAGAAGTGAGAAAAATATATGGAAAAAAAGATCTACCTTCTTTAAGCTTCCATATTTGTAACATCTTCATGTGAGGCACTGTATTGATGTCATGCTTGTGGAGGAAAATGTGTGTGACAGCATTGTTAGAACACTTCTCAACACACATGGTAGTTCTAAAGACGGTTTGAAGGCAAGATAAGATTTGAAAGAAATAGGAATACGTGAGGATTTACATCTAAGGCCAGACGGCGAAGGGAGTTACTATGTTGAAAAGACTAATATTTTTTCCAAGGATGAGAGAAGAAGTATTTGTGAGTGTTTGAAAGAAATCAAAGTTCTCTCTGGGTACTCATCTAATCTTAAGAAGATTGTGTTGATGAAGGATTTAAAATTAGTAGGCCAAAAGTCTCATGATTGTCATGTCTTGATGCAACAATTACTCCCTGTAACATCCCAATTTTTGGGCCTAGAAATGCAGGAAATAGCCTAAAATTGAGAGGCTACCAGACCCCTTTTGGGTAGAAGTCCCAGCTACATACAGAGGTTTTTAGGGACTAAACTGCGAGTAAGCGAAGGTATAGGGACCTATGTGTAAATATTGAAAGTCCCAAGGGGTAGAATGACCATTTTGGGAAATGTAAAGGTTAAAGGTTGAAGAGTTAAGGGTTAACCCCTTTGGTCAAGACAAGAAAATAGTTTGGTCGCAACTAAGTTTTACAGAAAGGTTTAGAAACGACTGGAAGATGTGTGGGTCGCGACTAATAGATAAAGTGAGTCTGGTCGCAACTAAAAAGTAATGAGGTCGCGACTAAATAGTGTTGAGGTCGCGACTAATGAACCCATAAGGTGTTAAGTTGCGATAGGAGGATAGTTAGGTCACGACTATTGGATATAAAAGGTGTTAGATGCTAAGAATCAAGTGGACCAAGAGTTATGAAGGTCCAAGAGAGATTGAGGTAATTTTTAATAAAGTAATATTACCCGGTTGGAAATAGAATTGGGAAAAGTAAAGGCTTATCCAGAACCATGAGGTGGCATGAAAAGGTGTCCTCATGGGACCCACAATATGCCACATAGCATTGAGTTAAAGGGAAGAGGAAAAGTTAGAGAAAGCTAAGGACACGTGGCACGATCTCAGCCGCTCATTCCAGTAAAAGACTCTGGAATTCTCTGGAAACGCTGAGTCAGCAGGTGAGGTATCCCAAGGGCCCCACCATTACGTCACCTAAGCATGTGAGGTGTCCCATGATGATGTCACTTTTGATGAGTCATTATGGAGGATGATGTCATCATAGTGATGTAAGCAAGCCTTGGTGAGGAAGCTACGCGATCTGAGCCATCCATCGAGATTTGATCTGGACCATTCAATCCAAGTCCCTTCACCTATAAATAGAGGTGCTCCCCCTCCATTCCATTCACAGTTCGGTGGAGAGGAGAAGTAGAGAGAGAAAGAGAAAGAGAAAGAAGGAAAGAAAGGAAGGAAGGAGGAAGAAGGAAGAGTTATGGCTGAGCTAGGAGCAATCCAAGGATCTTAGGGACTCGGCAAGCTTAGGAATAAGGTAAGAAAGTTCTTCTAGTCCCTGCTCTAATAAATTAGAAGATTGTTCTTATAAGTTTAATAGTCAGAATAGAGAAATATCTCTCTCTATGAGGTTAGCCGTGTATAGAAAGAAAGCCAGGGGATGGTCAGGATAGGGGTATTATCTCAAGATAAGCTTGAGTTAAGTGGAGTTATGTTGAATAGGAAAATAATAATGAAATGTTATTATGCTATGTATAGGCTCTGACCTATGAAAAGGTGGAACCTCAGATCAAAGGTTAAGGACTAAAGGAAGGGCTGAATGCCAGGTAGTATACTTACCCATTCTTGTATGCTTGATGTGTGTTAATATGATTATGAGATGTGATGATGATGCTAAATGATGTATGCTCTGACTTTTATGAGTTTATGGTTTTGCATAATAGTGATAGGCATGGAGTATGATAATATGCAAATGGAAGCTAAAGAAAGATAAAGGAAACACATGTCATGCACTTGCATTCATCTTGTATACATTGAATGGTATAGTTTGCTACTGAGATTTCCCCTGAAATCTCACCCCTATCTTTCCCAAACATAACAGGGTGCTAGTTTGGAGAGGATGGAGCTAGGAAAGTGAGGATGTTTCATTTTGGTATCAGAGCAAGAGGTTCTGGCATAGACCAGAAAGGGCTTAGAGCATAAGATTCTAGCACAGAACAAAAGGTTCTGGCTCAGTGATGCTCTGAAATAGTTAGATTGATGTTTAAATGAGTTAAAGATATGAAGTAGAAAATTTATTTCCCCTAGAGTACGGAATAATGACTCTCAAGTCGCGAAGAATATGGGTTCAGGTCGCGACAGTTATTCACAAAGAGATGAGGTCGCGACGAGTATGTTACTAGGTCACGACTAGTAATCCCAGAGAGTTAAAGTTGTGACATGAGAAGACCTATGGTCACGACGAGTAATATGGTAGTACGCGACTAGTGTGCACAAAGGAGTCTAAGTCGCGATGGTATAGAGTTAGGTCACGACTAAAGGACACAGAGATATTAGGTCATGACGAGTAGAGTACGATGGTTGTGATTAAAAGTCACAGAGCATATGAGTCACGACTAGGCAGTACTCAGGTTACGACTGAAATACACAGAGGCCAGATATGATGATAATGACGAGTTGAGATGAAATAGCTAGAAATAAAGTTTGCCTAGGAATGATCCTAGCACATGGCCTAAGGCTAGAGACGTGATGGTTAATAAATAAAGAGCTGATATTCCCTAAGCAGAGGGATTCCATCACAGAAAAGTAGTAGACCTAGGGTAGAGTACCCTAGAAAACAGAAGTGATAGTAAGAGATGATGAATGAGATCCATACGACTCAAGTTCGCTAGGATCAAGAGAAAGACCAATAAGGAACCATAGTCTGGTCAATAACACATTGGAACTGATAGATAGATAGAAGAAGTTAAGAGATAGTAGAGAGGTAGCCACAGTTTAAAAGATAAAGTGATTCCCCTATATACGATAGAGTAATGAAGGGTTAAGTCTATACCCTGATAAGAGGGTAATATGGCAGCCTAAGTTAAATGAGCTAGTCAGATGAGAAACCATAAATAAGACTGTTATAAGCTTACCTAATTGTAGTGTGCGATGGATGGTTGAGCAAATTATGATGATGATATGGCTTATGTTGCCATAAGTTATGATTGTTGGAAATTGTGCCCTAGGGGCCAATCATTGTATCAGGTTATCACATTATTTGCATGTTTACTGTGATGACCATCCTTGGATAACTCATGATCTTATCCTAAATGTCCCTGGTCGGTCATCTATGTGGGAGAAGATATAAAATAAGACCAGTATGACTTTGAAGATATATAGAGATATAAATCAAAGTCATAAGCACATGTAAGAGTACAGGGTGTTGGACCGACCCGCTATGAGAGAGCTGCATGGGTCAAGTCATAAGCTTCTCTCATATACAAGCCATGTCACTATGCCCTTTGACCTGAGATCATCATGGATTCCTACATGACAAACGCTCAGCTTTGACCTAGTCAAAAGTCACTTTTGACCGAGTGATCATAAAGGCTATGCTCGGGCTTAGTGGTTTTTCATGCGGAGGAATGTGAATGGTCAAGATGGAATTTGTCCCTCACATTCGTAGAGAGATATTACTGGGCCCCTCGATGAGTGAGTCTGAGAAATGTATGGCCATACTGGAATGGAAGGGTAGTTCCATTTCTATATTCAGACTACTCAGGGATCGAGAAAGTAATGGTTAGGAATAGGAGGATGACGTTCTCCATGCCTCATCCTTGACCGAAATATCATGTGACAAAAGGGACGTGATATGGTTGTATGAAAGGTTACATCGTTTATCGATCCTCATATGTTTTGGGTAGTCGTAATGCCTTGCTAGAGACCGCTTACGACTTGTGGGTCAGTATAGTAACTGGGCCACTGCCAACTTCATATGGGCCTACAGGGTCGCACACAAAACAGCCCAATGCGAGCTATGATGTCCAGATTCATTGAATCTAAGAAATGTCTAGATTTAATGAATGATCTAGGGTGGATATATATTTTTTATATATATAAATCAGTATATATATATTATATATAATATAAGAGATATTTGTAAGATTTAATTTATAAGGATAAATTAAATCTCTATCACTTTTGAATTTGAATTTAAATGGATATGATCTATTTGAATTTGAAATTCAAATTGATAAGATATCTCAAATTTGATTTATAAGAATAAATCAAATATAATTCCGTCTTATCTTTATTTTAAATTAAATAAATAGGTGAATTAAATCTGTGGGACGGATTTAATATAAACCATATTTATTTAATTAGTTTCTTATTAAATTACACAATATATGATATTGTATTAATTTTAGAATTAATATAAGATTAATTCTGAAGCCCGGCCCTATTAGAAGCCCGATAGCTTCCTATATATTTGACATTAGGAGCTAGGGTTCTACACACAATATACATCTCTACACACACATTCAGACGTGAGAAGAGGGGGCAGGGAGAGTGCAAAAGGTTTGCACATAAGAAACTGCCGAGATAGAGATGGTGAGGACGAAATCTCTAGAAAGCCCTAGAGGGACAAGAGGCTCTAGCACGTCGTTCGCGATTAGAACGCTGTTCGTGTGGATACCGGTAGAGGAAGCCGATCTGAGCTGTCGACGATACGACCAGACACGAAGCAAGGTCGCGACCAGAACACGCTGAGGTCGCGACCATACGGGCATCTGAACGTCAGAAATCTGAAAAGAAGAGGCAGGTCGCGACTTGAAGCTGACGAGGTCGCGACTACAAACTCCAGAGACTTCAGGTCGCGACGAGAAGCAGAGGAGGTCGCGACTAAAAGGTTCCAGAGGCGAAGAGTCGCGACTAGTGGACACTGAGGTCGCGACCAAAGCTTGAAACCGAAGGTAACACTTCTTTCTCCTTGACTTAAACACATTCGGTAGATCCTGGCTGGGAATGGAAAAATTTTTAAAGTTAATTTCCGCTGCGTGTCTTCCAATTCCCTTCAGTGGTATCAGAGCCATGCCGTTTTGTGTTTAAGTTAGGTTTGATTGTTGATACATGTGATGTATGTTAGACTTCTTAGCTGATTATATGATAACATGCGTGATATGTATGACATATATGGAATCTGTTTATGTATGACATATACGGAATCTAAAAGGAAACTGAAATCGGTGGTGTATATTAATTGATTTGATCAATTAATATTAATGGAGTCTAAGGAAATAGAATTAAGATTCTTGATCAAAAAATTTCCATTGGGCGCTGCCCCACACCCCGCCCGCTAACCGGCTAGCGGGACCGCCGTGGCTATCTAATCGTAGCGCAACATAATCGTAATATGTACTGACTTTCCTAATATATGAATGTTTTGAAACATTTATTACCCTTCAAATAGTATGAATTTTGATTCTTGAATGTTTGGGTATGGTGAACAATATGGCTCTAGATTACAAGTGTTGTAATTTTTCTAAATACGGCCTGCGTGTCGTGCCTTCCTCTAATGACTCTCGTTGTACATTCTCTTCTCATCTCACTCCCCTCGAATGTTAAAATGAGGTTTCCTTATTTACTTTTCCTATTCTAATTAGAGAGCTCCTCTCATTGGCTTGAGGGGACTTAGGATAGGTGAGCCATATTGTGTCACGTTTAAGATTATGCATCTTTTGATTAGATCACTGCATGTATGTTTTATATGCATAATACTTGTATGAGATACAACCGCGATACATGCATCTTATAAACCAGATAATTAATTAAACCCTCTAAAAGAAATCTTAAGTCATATGTCGTCAATTAATGAACACTTGTCAAAACCTCGATCGCTCATTTGTAGGTCCACCAAAGTGGGTGCATTTGAGTTATCTTGGGGAGATAAGCAAGAGTAATGGTGCTACTCTTATGTTTGTTATTGTTTGACTTAATTGAGATTATCAAAACGGTTTTGGGTCTCAAGGCATTAGATGGGATTAAAACATGCCGGATCATATGATGATGGAATCCCATAAACATCTAAGAGTTACATGTGATGTAATTGGTAAAGCTGTTACCTACCTAAATAACTTAAAGTTGAGCGTCCTGCCAAAGCGGACTCAAGTTTAAGCCAAATATGGATCTTAGCCCACTAATTATTACATTGAGGGTTGTTTCATTCAGTGGGAGATTGCTAATTCAATTGCATATTTTAATTGTAGAATCATGACGACTAGTAATACTGCTACATTATCGTTGCGATCTGTCCTTGAGAAGGACAAACTCAATGGGATAAACTTTCTTGACTGGTTCAGGAACTTGAGAATTGTTCTCAAGCAGGAAAGAAAAGTATATGTCCTAGATCACCCCATTCCTGAGGAGCCAGCAGCCAATGCTCCTAGAGCTCAGAGAGATTCTTATGCGAAGCATAAGGAAGACTCTGTTGATGTGGGATGCTTGATGCTTGCCACCATGGTTCCAGAGCTTCAAAGAGATCTGGAACACATGGAGGCTTATGAGATGATTGTGCATCTTAAGGAAATGTTCCAGCAACAAGCAAGGCAAGAGAGGTATGAGACCACTAAGGCCTTACATTCCTGCAAGATGGCTGAAGGTGCATCAGTCAGTACTCATGTCCTAAAGATGAAAGGGTACATTGATCACCTTGAGAGGCTTGGATTTCCCATGAGTCAGGAGTTAGCTACAGATTTGATCTTGAACTCACTCCCGGAAAGTTATGACCAGTTTGTCATGAATTACAACATGAACAACATGGAGAAATCTATTTCTGAACTGCATGGGATGCTTAAAACTGCTGAGCCGACTGTTAAGAAAAAGCCCAGTACTATTTTGATGGTTCAGAAAGGAAAGGGTATGAAAAAGAAAGGCAAGGGCAAGGGGAAGGGTCATGGCTCATCTGGTAAGACCAAAGAGTCAGGCAAGCCCGAAACCAAGCCTGCACCAAAGAAGGCAAAGCCTCCAAAGGAAGGAGTTTGCTTCTTCTGCAATGAACCGGGTCATTGGAAGAGGAATTGCAAACTCTACCTTGAAGATCTGAAAAAGAACAAGAAGGATAGCGGGGCTATCGCTTCAGGTATTTATGTTATAGACATTCATCTCTCTACTTCCACTACATGGGTATTAGATACTGCATGTGGTTCTCACATTTGTACAAATGTGCAGGGCCTAAAGGACAGTAGAAAGTTGAAGAAGGGCGAAGTTGACCTACGAGTTGGAAATAGAGCAAAGGTTGCTGCTCTAGCTGTAGGCACTTATGAATTAGTTCTGCCCACTGGGCTTTTGTTAGTCTTGAACAATTGCTATTATGTTCCTGCTTTGAGTAGTAACATTGTTTCTCTTTCTTATTTGGATAAGGAAGGTTACACTTCCATTTCTGGGAATGGTAAATGTTCTATTTATCGTAATGATATTTTCTATGCTCATGGTGATTTGCATGTTGATCATTACATATTAAACTTGGAACAACCCAATCATGGAAATATCTATAACATAACCGCCAAAAGGATCAAACCAAATGATTTGAATCCGACATACCTCTGGCACTGTCGTCTGGGCCATATAAATGAGAAACGCATTTCTAAACTCCATCAAGATGGATTTCTCAACTCATTTGATTTTGAATCATATGATACTTGCGAATCTTGTTTGTTAGGAAAGATGACAAAGTCGCCTTTCACTGGGCACAGTGAGAGGGCCACTGATTTGTTGGGCCTCATACATACAGATGTGTGTGGACCGATGAATACAAATGCTAGAGGAGTTTATTCGTACTTCATCACATTCATAGATGATTTCAGTAGATATGGCTACGTCTATCTAATGAAATGTAAATCCGAATCTTTTGAAATGTTCAAGATATTTCAAAATAAAGTACAAAACCAGCTTGGTAAAACAATTAAAGCCCTTCGATCTGATCGAGGTGGTGAATGTAACATCCCAATTTTCAGGCCTTGAGACACGGAAATAGCCTGAGAATGAGAGGCTACCAGACCCCTTTTGAGCAGAAGTCCCAGAGACATAAGAGAGTTTTTAGAGACTAAGCTGCGAGTAAGTAAAGGTACGGGAACTTATGTGCAAACAGTGGAAGTCCCAAGGGGTAGAATGGCCATTTGGGGTGATGTAAAGGTCAAAGGTTGAAGAGTTACGAGTTGACCGTTCTGGTCGCGACTAGAGTAAAGCATGGTCGCGACTAGTGGTTACAGAAAGAGCTATACGCGACAAGAAAGCATTATGGTCGCGACGTAAAAGAAGTATGGTCGCGACTAGAAAGCAGTGATATCGCGACTAATAGTGGCAGAAAGCCTTAGACGCGACTAAAAAGTGTTATAGTCGCGACTAAAATGTGTTGTGGTCGCGACGATAGAATGTTTTGGTCGCGACGAGAATATGTTTGGGTCGCGACTAATGTACACAGAATTGTAAGGTCGCGACAAGATGATGTTGAGGTCGCGACTAGTGACTAAAGTGGCGCTAAGCGTACGGGCCAAGAGGGGTGAAGGTCCAAGAGAGAGATAGTTACCCAGTTGGAGATAGACCGGAGGCAGGATATCAGATACAGGAAAGGTTATCTGGAAACCATGAAGTAAACTGATAAGGTATACTCATGGGATGCCACATGGCATCAAAGTAATGGTTTAGTAGAATAAAGTTACTCGGTTGGCACAAAAACCGAGGAGGCACGATAACCGAGGAAATGATCAGATAAAGTCAGGGACTTATCTGGGTGGCATTGGGAAGCGTGCAAGGTCTCTTCCAGTCGCCACATGGCATTAGTCTGCAGAAAGCAGATAAAGTTGAGGGCACGTATTACGAGGCAAGAGACTGGACCGGTGAGTCAGCATGATGAGTCAGCATGCTGAGGTGTCCCAGGAATTCAAGCATGTGATAAATGTGGTGCTGAGGTGTCCCGGTGAGTTGGCACGATGATGCAGTAAAAAAGGAATTAAGGAAAATAGGAAAATCCAGGAAAAACCAGGACCGCAGGATCAAAGTTCATGGTAATTACAGAATTGCCATTGAAGCCTATTATAAATACCCCCTCCCCTCATTCCATTCTTGCATCACGCATGGAGAGGAGAATGAGAGAGAAAGAAGAGAGGGAAAGGGAAGGAAAGGAAGAGAGAAAGGAGAAAGGAAGAAAGGAAGTTCTGGCGGAGCTGGAAGCAGAATAGAGATAGTAGGGTTCTGCTGAGCTAGCCAGGGAGGTTATGCTGAAGTGGATTTAGAGAATCCTAAGAGACGCCGTTATGCTGCCGGAGTAAAGACTGAACATCAGTATATGATAAGTACTGTGTACGTAGTGCTGTCTAAGGAGGCTAGAAGTGAGTGGACCTAGCCGGTTCATCTAGTCTTTCCTGGGTACTACGTAGAATGGTAGTTCTCATGAGGGAATTACCGAATCAGTACGGTTCAGTTCTTTATACAGATCGAGTGTAGCGGTTATGCTGCCGGAGTTTAGGCAGAAGAAGAGCTAGTATAGCTTTCGCAAGTGTACTCTGAGGGCTGTATGGGAGGATGTTTCATTTTGGTATCAGAGCAAGAGGTTCTGGCACCAACCAGAAAGGACTTTGGTTCAGAGCATAAGATTTTGGCACAGAACAGAAGGTTCTGGCTCAGTGATACTCTGATTTAGCCCTTGGGTACGACAGAATAGCACTCCGGTCGCGACTAACGTGGTTTATGTCGCGACTGGTAGCCTCAATGAGAGGTTT
The DNA here is from genome assembly GCA_037074615.1 of Leucaena leucocephala. NCBI lineage: Eukaryota > Viridiplantae > Streptophyta > Magnoliopsida > Fabales > Fabaceae > Leucaena > Leucaena leucocephala. The sequence goes on from CM073549.1 coordinate 11,079,135, forward strand.
AGTCGTGACGCATAAGTTTATAGGTCGCGACGGTTATTCACAGAAAGATTTGGTCGCGGCGAGTATGTTCCTAGGTCGCGACGTTATTTAACAGAGAGCTAAGGTTGTGACGAGAAAAGTTTAATGTCGCGACTAGAAATGGCTATGGTTGCGACGTGAAGAGACATAAGTCGCGACGAGAAAATATCCTGGTCGCGACGGTAGAGGAGTTGAGTCGCGACGTAGAAAGGTTAAGGTCGCGACGACAGAAGATTTAGGTCGCGACTAGAAGACAGAAAATGTTAAGGACGCGACGTCTGAAGCTGTAGGTCACGACTAAAGAATAGAAATGATAAGTCGTGAGGAGTTAAGGGTAATGAAGAATCATAGAGGCTATGAATAGCGATTACCCAATACTCATATCGCGACGGAATGACATTAGAAGATTCAGATCGGGACTATTATAGGTTTAGAAGAGCCCATGGAGATAAAGCTCCTAGATGGAATAAGAGGTGTTCATGTTTCGTTGTAAAGGAAAAGACAGGTGAACACAAAGCATGAACATAGAGCTTGAGTGGAGAAGCCATGCATAGAGGAAGTTGGCAACTCCAATAAGCAAGTCATCCTTGCTAGGTAGGATAGGCCGCAAAGGATGATAACGATAAGTTAAGATGAGCTAGCTAGATGAGATAGCTAGAATGAGACAGATTCTCCATGTGATTACAAGGAGTAGATCTACATGGTAAAAGTCTTATTCAACCTAGTTGAATAAAAGACCTGAGAGCTAGAATGGGATAGCTAGTATGAAGTTTGCCTCGGAGTAATCCTAGGGCATAGCCTAAAGGCTAGAGAAGTGATGATGTTTGATATGGCCTAAGGCTAAGGCTAAGGACGTGATGGTTAATAGGTAAAGAGTTAAAATTCCCTAAGCAGAGGGATTCCATCACAGAGATCTAGGGTAGAGTACCCTAAAGAATAGAAATAATAGTAAAAGATAATGAATGAGTTCTAGGCGACTGAAGTTCGCTAGGATTAAGAGAAAGATGCATTTTCAGGTGCTTAAGGGCTGTGGCTCGTGTGTCTGGAAAACAAAACCGTGACCTCATGTGGGCACCAAGCCTACCTAAGGGGAAAGCGGATAATATCTTTGTAAAGGGGTTCTAGGCTGTTACAGTAAAGGCCGATAAGGAATCACAGTCTGGTCAAGAATAGACTGAGACTGATAGATAGACAAAAGAAGAAATGAGATAGTAGAAGGTAGCCACAGATTACGGGATACAGTGACTCCCCTATGTAAGAAAGAGTGATGAAGGGTTGAGTCTGTACCCTAATAAGAGGGTAGCGTGGCAGCCTGAGATAGACAGATGTTTCAGGATGACTGACCAAGATATGATAGGCAATATGATAAATAAAATATGCCTTGAGGTTTAGTTAGTCTGATGGACGGTTGAGCAAAGTATGATGATGATATGGCTTATGATGTCATAAGTTATGATAGTTGCATCTCCTTGCAATTGTCATATGATGACATGCATGTTAGAGTATGCCATGATGAATGAATACTCCCTTTTACAGTGCATGAAGGGTAGAGTATATATGATATGAGAAAGTATGTTGCTCCCATACCATATGACATGTAATGAGATATGTATTGAGGATGATAGATAGTCTCAGTTCATGGGACAATAAGTTATGATATTCAGATATGTTTGAAGTTACTCGGGTAATTCTGCAGACTTATGAATATAGTACTCAGGACCATTTCTGTTGAAAGGAATGGTAGACAGAAAGAAAGCAGATAAGAGTAAAGAGATTGTTTTTAGATCACTCTTCAGATAAGAGTTGGATCTGAAACAGATGGCTCTCAGATAGAGCTAGATTCAGATGAGTATAGATCACTCTTCAGATAAGAGTTGGATCTGATACAGGATGCTCGCAGTTGGAGTATAGTTCAAATGGTTCACAGTTAGAGCACAGATGAGTTATGATGAGGCCATAGCAGTAGAATGCAATGGCAGGTGGTTAGACCATGATGGCACAAGCCAATGGTAAGCCACAGTAAAGTAAGAAAGATGAGAAGGAACTCCTGAGTAAGAGAGGAAGTAAGTAAAGTCTGGGTAAATGATGTGAGGCTATAAAATTTTTATGGAGTTATCAACAGGTGGAAGCAGTTAACCTTATAACTTAGTCTGTTGGTTTAAGATCTTCGGGAGATATACAGTACAACAGAATCGCAGTTAGATTCTGGAGGGTCACAGTTAGATCCTAGCATGGCTCCAGGGTCGCAGTTAGATCCTAACAGATCCAGAGTCACAGTTAGATTCTGAAGAGGCTAACGGTTGATCGTAGTTAGATCCCGAGGTCGCAGTTAGACCTAGCCTAAGGAAAGTAATGAGCCATGAGACATGAGTACGATGTAGTATCTCTTTGGGAAGATGAATGCCAAAGACGAAGTTAAGGTAAGGAAGTTTCACTAGTTGATAAGCTGACCCAGAGAAATTGTTTTATAATGATTTTCCTCAGGTAGCCTCTAGTCTACAGACTGAACTTAGCTTTCCCTTAAACGAAGATGGAGTCCAAGTTTAAATCTGAGTACTGAGATTCAAAGTTTTGTAGAAGTATGTCTGAGAAGCAGAGAAGAGAATCCTCTGTGTAATGAGAAGCAGAGAAGAGAATCCTCTGAGAAGCAGAGAAGAAAATCCTCAATGTAATAAGAATAGAAAAGTATGAATAGATAAAGATTACCCAGATGAGGGGTAAAGAGATTAAAAGGCTAGAGAAGACCTAGAGAAGAGGGTCTAAGGCAAAGCTGAGATAGAACACAGTTCTATGAAAAAGGGAAAGCCAGTCTTATGTTAGTCTTGTGATAAGACAAGATAAGTTATGAAAGGGTGAAATACACCATGAGATAGCTAGAGTGGGCTAGATATGCCATGATAACGTATCAAAGGCATGTAATGAGATACACGGTAGTAAACGTGTAATATGACACGCACCTAGAGATGTGCATTGTATGAACAGACAGAGAGGCTCCCTGTTTGGTAGGAATCAGATGTTTGAATGTTATGCTATGAAAGAGAATAGAAAATGAGAGCTTTCACTCTTTGCATGAGATGTCAGGCTTAATGTTATGCTAAAACTATGCAAGCTCCGAGTGTTAGAGCTGTGCCTAGTTAGAACAGGAATGCTTAAGCTCCGATGTTAGAGTTTTGCATTCATAAGCAGGTATGCAGTCCTGCAGTATGTTGGCCAAGCATTATGCATATTAGAGTAGGTGCTTTTGTTTAGCAGCAAAGTAAAGAAAGAATAGCTGCGTAAGTCCTCTCTCTGTATGATGTTAAGTGCAAAGAAAGATGAAATGTTGCAGATTTTAAAGCAGTCTACGAGATATCAAGAGAAGTAGTAAGAATATGATGCTTAAAGTATGATGAGTAGTTAGAAGAAATTCCCGAATACAGTAATATTCGAGAGAATTTCATATGAAAGAAATGGACACTACTCATAAGTGCAGTAAGTGGTCCATAAGAGGAAAGTAGATTTCAACTCTGATTGGATTAACCCAGAGAAAGAAAGGCATGTTACGAAGAGATGTAAAGTTATGATGAGTACTTTGCCAGATGTTAAGTTAATTTGGCTATGGTACTAATTAAATTTCGAGGACGAAATTTATTTAAAGGGGAGGAGAAATGTAACATCCCAATTTTCAGGCCTTGAGACACGGAAATAGCCTGAGAATGAGAGGCTACCAGACCCCTTTTGAGCAGAAGTCCCAGAGACATAAGAGAGTTTTTAGAGACTAAGCTGCGAGTAAGTAAAGGTACGGGAACTTATGTGCAAACAGTGGAAGTCCCAAGGGGTAGAATGGCCATTTGGGGTGATGTAAAGGTCAAAGGTTGAAGAGTTACGAGTTGACCGTTCTGGTCGCGACTAGAGTAAAGCATGGTCGCGACTAGTGGTTACAGAAAGAGCTATACGCGACAAGAAAGCATTATGGTCGCGACGTAAAAGAAGTATGGTCGCGACTAGAAAGCAGTGATATCGCGACTAATAGTGGCAGAAAGCCTTAGACGCGACTAAAAAGTGTTATAGTCGCGACTAAAATGTGTTGTGGTCGCGACGATAGAATGTTTTGGTCGCGACGAGAATATGTTTGGGTCGCGACTAATGTACATAGAATTGTAAGGTCGCGACAAGATGATGTTGAGGTCGCGACTAGTGACTAAAGTGGCGCTAAGCGTACGGGCCAAGAGGGGTGAAGGTCCAAGAGAGAGATAGTTACCCAGTTGGAGATAGACCGGAGGCAGGATATCAGATACAGGAAAGGTTATCTGGAAACCATGAAGTAAACTGATAAGGTATACTCATGGGATGCCACATGGCATCAAAGTAATGGTTTAGTAGAATAAAGTTACTCGGTTGGCACAAAAACCGAGGAGGCACGATAACCGAGGAAATGATCAGATAAAGTCAGGGACTTATCTGGGTGGCATTGGGAAGCGTGCAAGGTCTCTTCCAGTCGCCACATGGCATTAGTCTGCAGAAAGCAGATAAAGTTGAGGGCACGTATTACGAGGCAAGAGACTAGACCGGTGAGTCAGCATGATGAGTCAGCATGCTGAGGTGTCCCAGGAATTCAAGCATGTGATAAATGTGGTGCTGAGGTGTCCCGGTGAGTTGGCACGATGATGCAGTAAAAAAGGAATTAAGGAAAATAGGAAAAACCAGGAAAAACCAGGACCTCAGGATCAAAGTTCATGGTAATTACAGAATTGCCATTGAAGCCTATTATAAATACCCCCTCCCCTCATTCCATTCTTGCATCACGCATGGAGAGGAGAATGAGAGAGAAAGAAGAGAGGGAAAGGGAAGGAAAGGAAGAGAGAAAGGAGAAAGGAAGAAAGGAAGTTCTGGCGGAGCTGGAAGCAGAATAGAGATAGTAGGGTTCTGCTGAGCTAGCCAGGGAGGTTATGCTGAAGTGGATTTAGAGAATCCTAAGAGACGCCGTTATGCTGCCGGAGTAAAGACTGAACATCAGTATATGATAAGTACTGTGTACGTAGTGCTGTCTAAGGAGGCTAGAAGTGAGTGGACCTAGCCGGTTCATCTAGTCTTTCCTGGGTACTACGTAGAATGGTAGTTCTCATGAGGGAATTACCGAATCAGTACGGTTCAGTTCTTTATACAGATCGAGTGTAGCGGTTATGCTGCCGGAGTTTAGGCAGAAGAAGAGCTAGTATAGCTTCCGCAAGTGTACTCTGAGGGCTGTATGGGAGGATGTTTCAGTGAATATTTGAGCCAAGAGTTTATCGATCATCTTAGGAATTGTGGAATAGTCTCACAATTGACTCCTCTAGGAACACCACAATGGAATGGGGTTTCTGAACGGAGGAATCGAACACTATTGGATATGGTTCGACCATGATGAGTCGAACAGATCTTCCACCATCCTTTTGGGGCCAAGCCCTAGAGACAGCTGCGTTCACACTGAATCGTGTTCCATCTAAGGCAGTTGAAAAGACTCTGTATGAGATATAGACTGGGAGGAAACCTAGTTTGTCTTTTCTCAAGATTTGGGGATGTGAGGTCTATGTTAAGCAATAAGCCTCAGATAAGTTAGCGCCCAAATCATCAAAGTGCCTTTTTGTGGGATATCCTAAGGAAACCAAGGGATATTATGTCTAAAACCCCACTGATAACAAAGTGTTTGTTGTCAGAAATGGTATCTTTCTAGAACGAGAATTTATCTCTAAAAGAACCACTGGGAGCAAGGTACACCTCAAAGAAGTTCGAGAGCTACAAGACGCCACAGAACTAGAGATGGAAAGTAGAGAAGACTCACAAGAAGTTGTTGAGACTCCTCAAGTCACGCAAGGCCCAAGGCGATCTAATAGGGCACGACTTCAGCCTCAGAGATATGGATTTCTGATAGTCGTGATGTGTTGCTCATTGAGCATAATGAGCCCACTACCTATCAAGAAGCTATAGTGGGACCAAACTCTGAAAAATGGCTTAATGCCATGAAGTCTGAGATGCAATCCATGTACGACAATAAGGTATGGACCTTAGTCGACCCGCCTGAAGGTGTAAAAACCGTCGGGTGCAAGTGGGTTTTTAAAGAGAAAACCGACATGGATGGCAATGTAAATGTCTTCAAGGCACGACTGGTTGCAAAAGGATTTACTCAAACTCATGGTGTGGACTATGATGAGACCTTTTCCCCAGTTGCAATGGCCAAATCAATCAGAATCCTCCTTGCCATTGCAGCATATTATGACTATGAAATATGGCAGATGGACGTCAAGACAGCCTTCCTTAATGGAAAGCTCCTTGAGGATGTGTACATGACACAACCTGAAGGTTTTGTGCGTTCTGAGGACTCTGGTAAGGTGTGCAAGCTTCAAAGGTCCATTTATGGACTGAAGCAAGCATCTCGGAGTTGGAATCATCGTTTTGATGAAGTAGTCAAAGAGTTTGGATTTCTTCAAAACATTGATGAACCTTGTGTGTACAAGAAGGTTAGTGGGAGCACAGTTGCATTTTTGGTACTCTATGTCGATGACATCCTACTCATTGGGAATGACATTCCTACCTTGCAGATTGTCAAGTCTTGGTTAGGAAAATCTTTCTCGATGAAGGACTTGGGTGAAGCCACCTACATCCTAGGAATTAGGATCTATAGAGATAGATCTAAAAGGCTTCTAGGACTGAATCAGAGCACATATATAGACAAGATACTGCATAGGTTCAGTATGCAGGAATCAAAAAGGGGTTTCATACCCATGTCTCATGGTATTCACCTCAGCAAGGATTTGTGTCCTAGTACACCAGATCAGCGAGGTCGCATGAGTAAGATTCCATATGCCTCGGCCATAGGATCTATCAAGTACGCCATGTTATGTACTCGACCGGATGTCTCGTTTGCCTTAAGTATGACTAGCAGATATCAACAGGACCCTGGTGAGGGCCATTGGACTGCTGTCAAGAATATCCTTAAGTACTTAAGAAGGACTAAGGACTTATTCTTGGTCTATGGTGGATTGGATGACGAGCTCTCTATAACTGGTTACACAGATACAAGTTTCCAAACTGACCAGGATGACCAGAAATCGCAATCTGGATACATATTCCTCCTGAATAATGGAGCAGTAAGCTGGAAGAGCTCTAAGCAGAGCACTATAGCAGATTCTGCAACGGAAGCCGAGTATATAGCAGCATCTGATGCAGCTAAGGAGGCCATTTGGATCAGGAAGTTCATTGCTGAACTAAGGGTGGTACTGTAACATCCCGATTTTTGGGTCTAGGAGAACTGGGAAGTAGTCTGATATGGGCAGGCTGCTAAACCCGTAGTCCCAGGGTAGTAATCTGATATGGGCGGATCACTTACCTGTATTTTGTAGGATCCGAGGGATGAGCTAAGTCCTTCAGGATTTAAAGATGAGTTAAGTCTTTAACCTACAAGATCGGGACAGTTCACCTAGGTTCAAGATGAGGAATGTGAGGAATATCCTAAGTCTTAAGCCTAGGAATTCTGCAGGTAGCTTGATATGGGCTGGCTCCTGTGTAAGATAACCTGATATGGGCGGGTTGTCGAGCCTTTCAATTAATGATGACTCCCGAAGAGTTTAAGGGATGAGTTATTGAAAGAGAATTTCTAGAACTTAAGATGAAGGATAAGAAGATAAGAATAGATGTCAGAAAGAGAATGCAGGGGCAAAATCGTAATTATGGGAAAGATCGGGCCGGTAGCCGATGAGTACCATATTTTGCCAGAAAATAGAGAAAATTATGCTGATCAGTTCACTGAACTGTGAAATGTGCATATGAGGTCTCTATGTATATGAAAGAATTAGAAATGTGACCAAGGGTAAAATGGTCATTTTGGAAAAGTGTGCGCGTTAGTGCTTTTTCAGGCCAAAACAGCCCGGTCCGGATAAAATATCTGAAAATACCGGGAGATAGAGAAAGGGATTCCGGGTTGAATGAGGAGTCACGGAATTTTGATTTGAGGTCCCGATTTTTCTGTAAAAATTCCTGAAGATGGGAATTTACAGTTATAATCGGTAAAGGAAAAGCAGTTCCGATAGGGATGATCGGACTGTGGCCAGGGGCCGTATAGTGTTTCTAAGGCCTTTAGTGACACCAGGGAAGGCCCAGGCCCATAATATCAGTTCAGTGGTAAAAGGGGCCGGTGTCCGGGAAAAAGGTGCGAAATGACGAAAATGCCCTATGTTATAGAACAGATGAAGAATGAGTAAAGGGTATTTTGGTCATTTGCCTAAGGTTAGACAGTCTAGGGAAGTTATCTGGATAGTTGACCAGGGTCAAAGAATACTCTGGTAAGATGGGAAAAGACAATAATGCCCCTAGACCTAATAAAGTAAAGAGAGAGAGACTAAGGGCATTTTGGTAATTTGCCAAGGGGTGTTTCTTGGGAATCGTGCCATCAGAGTACTTGGGCTGGATCAGAGACCCAAGATGATATTTCCAGGCCCAAAAACGCAGGCCCAGTGATTTAGGGGGAAAAGTGGCATTAAAATAATGATTTAATGACTTTTCAGTAAAGTAAAGTTACTCGGTTGGCACGAAAACCGAGGAGGTGATCAGATAAGTCTGGGACTTATCTGGATAGCATTGGGAAGCGTGCAAGGTCTCTTCCAGGCGCCACATGGCATTAGTCTGGAGAAAGCAGATAAAGCTGAGGACACGCTTTACGAGGCAAGAGACTGGACCGGTGAGTCAGCTGCTGAGGTGTCCAGGATTTCAGACATGTGATAAATGTGGCGCTGAGGTGTCCCGGTGAGGTGTCCTGGATGATGTCATGCATGATGCAGTAAAAAGGAATAAAAGAAAATAGGAAATTCCAGGAAAAACCAGGACCACAAGTTCATATGGCTTCAAAATTACAGGAATGCCATTGAAGGAAACTATAAATACCCCCCCTCCCATTCATTCATATGCCATGGCCAAGAGGCTTTTAGAGAGAGGAGGAGGTGCTAGAGAGAGAAAGTGAGAGGAAGAAAGAAAGAAAGGAAGTTCTGACGGAGCTGGAAGCAGAATAGAGATAGTAGAGTTCTGCTAAGCCTTTGAGGTAGTAACTAATCCTAGCTCTTATGTAATGTCTTTGTGATTTGTTGTGCTATTGTTTGGTTGGATTGTTGTCTTATATGTTATGCTTGAAGCTCTATTACAATGCTATGATCATATGTTATTGAATATGGAAGCACGCAGCATACTTATCTGTACACAATCACAAGCAAGCACCGTCACTCTGCATTACATATATTGTTATGATTATTACTACTGAGATTCCCCCGAATCTCATCCCCCATATATAACCCATTACAGAGAGGTTATGCTGAAGTGGATTTTGAGAATCCTAGGAGACGCCGTTATGCTGCCGAAGTAAAGACTGAACATCAGTATATGATAAGTACTGTGTACGTAGTGCTGTCTAAGGAGGCTAGAAGTGAGTGGACCTAGCAGGTTCATCTAGTCTTTCCTGGGTACTACGTAGAATGGTAGTTCTCATGAGGGAATTACCGAATCAGTACAGTTCAGTTCTTTGTACAGATGAAGCGTAGCGGTTGTGCTGCCGGAGTTTAGGCAGAAAGAGATGTAATAGAGATAGCAAGATTATGTATATGTCTTGTTGTGTATGCCATGCTGTATGACATTATGTTATTCAATGATAAGTGTTGTTTGGCATATTCAATTTATGTATGGTAAATTAAGGGGAAATTCGCAGGTCCTGAGGTAGCAGTGTTTTGACCTCAGATTGACCTAGTAAACGAAGGAGTTTGGCTACGAAATTTGGTGAGCCAGTTGTACACATCTAGGGCATTACGTGGATAGGTAATAAGCCTCATTTGGTTGTGTAGAATGAGATTAATTAATTTTCAAATTAAAGGTCCAGAATAAGGAACTTAAGAGTAAAATTTTGAATTTCTGGGCTTAAGTTAAGATATAATCAAGCTAATGTTGCTTCCGCAAGTGTACTCTGAGGAGTCTAAGGAAGGATGTTTCATTTTGGTATCAGAGCAATAGGTTCTGGCATAAACCAGATAGGAGTCTGGCTCAGAGCATAAGATTTTTGCACAGAACAGAAGGTTCTGGCTTAGTGATGCTCTGATTTAGAAAGGTTATTTCCCTTGAGTACATAGAGGTTTAGAAAAGCCCAGTGGAGGTAAATCTCTTAAATGGGAAAGTGAGATAAGGGAGACCCCGGAATTATGTCAAGATGGGGTAAGATATGAAAGAAATGGACACTACTCACAAGTCCAGTAAGTTATCCATAAGCATAAGCAGATAAATAGATGATAAAAGATTGATGAGCTATAATGAGATAGCTAGAATGAGATTTGTCTAGGAATGATCCTAGGACATGGTCTAAGGCTAGAGATGTGATGGGATGATATTCCCTAAGCAGAGGGATTCCATCACAGAGAAGTGATAGACCTAGGGTAGAGTACCCTAGAGGATAGAAATGATAGTAAGAGATGATGAATGAGATCCATGCGATTGAAGTTCGCTAGGATCAAGAGAAAGAGGTAGGGAAGCATTGGCTAAGAGTACTCTGGGAGGTAGCTCAGTTGTGAAGCCAATAGCAAGAGAAAGAGGCAATAGTTCAGGCAGAGGAGTGATCAAGGAGAAGACCAGGTTGGAGAGCAGAGATGTCAAAGTGATGAGCTGTGGTACATAGGAGTGTCGAGCAGGGCAATGCAGTGGTGAGAGAAAGGCCACTTGGCGAGAGTTGCCTACGAATGCCGACATCCCTCGGAAAGGTGTTTGCTACCACAGACAGAGTCTCCAATTTCCCTGAGGTCGACCCTAAGAATGGTTAAAAGGAACCATAGCTGTAAGGGCGACTGAGCTGTAAGGAACTATATGCCTAGATGATGATGTGGACGAAGAGTTCTTTTCTGATCTAGAGAATGTGGTCATTGTAACGAGTCATGAGAAATAATTAGTAGGATAATAAATCTGTCTTAACTCAGTGATGAGGGTGCTGTATGAGGGGTTAGAACATGGATAGCTGTAAGCAACTATAATGAAAGATGTTAGTTGCTAAGAATCCATGTGGAAGGTCTGGGACCAAGCTGTTGCTCCTCTAAACCATCACTGGAGTGCGAATAAGACAGAGAGGGATGATCTTACTGGTTATAGACATGACTGCGTTATAAGAATCACATAGCTGTATAGGTCAGTAAGAAGTTCTCTTCAGGAAAGATGAGGTATCCCTTGAAATTTCGAGGACGAAATTTTTAAAGGGGAGGAGAATTGTAACATCCCGATTTTTGGGTCTAGGAGAACTGGGAAGTAGTCTGATATGGGCAGGCTGCTAAACCCGTAGTCCCAGGGTAGTAATCTGATATGGGCGGATCACTTACCTGTATTTTGTAGGATCCGAGGGATGAGCTAAGTCCTTCAGGATTTAAAGATGAGTTAAGTCTTTAACCTACAAGATCGGGACAGTTCACCTAGGTTCAAGATGAGGAATGTGAGGAATATCCTAAGTCTTAAGCCTAGGAATTCTGCAGGTAGCTTGATATGGGCTGGCTCCTGTGTAAGATAACCTGATATGGGCGGGTTGTCGAGCCTTTCAATTAATGATGACTCCCGAAGAGTTTAAGGGATGAGTTATTGAAAGAGAATTTCTAGAACTTAAGATGAAGGATAAGAAGATAAGAATAGATGCCAGAAAGAGAATGCAGGGGCAAAATCGTAATTATGGGAAAGATCGGGCCGGTAGCCGATGAGTACCATATTTTGCCAGAAAATAGAGAAAATTATGCTGATCAGTTCACTGAACTGTGAAATATGCATATGAGATCTCTATGTATATGAAAGAATTAGAAATGTGACCAAGGGTAAAATGGTCATTTTGGAAAAGTGTGCGCGTTAGTGCTTTTTCAGGCCAAAACAGCCCGGTCCGGATAAAATATCTGAAAATACCGGGAGATAGAGAAAGGGATTCCGGGTTGAATGAGGAGTCACGGAATTTTGATTTGAGGTCCCGATTTTTCTGTAAAAATTCCTGAAGATGGGAATTTACAGTTATAATCGGTAAAGGAAAAGCAGTTCCGATAGGGATGATCGGACTGTGGCCAGGGGGCCGTATAGTGTTTCTAAGGCCTTTAGTGACACCAGGGAAGGCCCAGGCCCATAATATCAGTTCAGTGGTAAAAGGGGCCGGTGTCCGGGAAAAAGGTGCGAAATGACGAAAATGCCCTATGTTATAGAACAGATGAAGAATGAGTAAAGGGTATTTTGGTCATTTGCCTAAGGTTAGACAGTCTAGGGAAGTTATCTGGATAGTTGACCAGGGTCAAAGAATACTCTGGTAAGATGGGAAAAGACAATAATGCCCCTAGACCTAATAAAGTAAAGAGAGAGAGACTAAGGGCATTTTGGTAATTTGCCAAGGGGTGTTTCTTGGGAATCGTGCCATCAGAGTACTTGGGCTGGATCAGAGACCCAAGATGATATTTCCAGGCCCAAAAACGCAGGCCCAGTGATTTAGGGGGAAAAGTGGCATTAAAATAATGATTTAATGACTTTTCAGTAAAGTAAAGTTACTCGGTTGGCACGAAAACCGAGGAGGTGATCAGATAAGTCTGGGACTTATCTGGATAGCATTGGGAAGCGTGCAAGGTCTCTTCCAGGCGCCACATGGCATTAGTCTGGAGAAAGCAGATAAAGCTGAGGACACACTTTACGAGGCAAGAGACTGGACCGGTGAGTCAGCATGCTGAGTCAGCTGCTGAGGTGTCCAGGATTTCAGACATGTGATAAATGTGGCGCTGAGGTGTCCCGGTGAGGTGTCCTGGATAATGTCATGCATGATGCAGTAAAAAGGAATAAAAGAAAATAGGAAATTCCAGGAAAAACCAGGACCACAAGTTCATATGGCTTCAAAATTACAGGAATGCCATTGAAGGAAACTATAAATACCCCCCTCCCATTCATTCATATGCCATGGCCAAGAGGCTTTTAGAGAGAGGAGGAGGTGCTAGAGAGAGAAAGTGAGAGGAAGAAAGAAAGAAAGGAAGTTCTGACGGAGCTGGAAGCAGAATAGAGATAGTAGAGTTCTGCTAAGCCTTTGAGGTAGTAACTAATCCTAGCTCTTATGTAATGTCTTTGTGATTTGTTGTGCTATTGTTTGGTTGGATTGTTGTCTTATATGTTATGCTTGAAGCTCTATTACAATGCTATGATCATATGTTATTGAATATGGAAGCACGCAGCATACTTATCTGTACACAATCACAAGCAAGCACCGTCACTCTGCATTACATATATTGTTATGATTATTACTACTGAGATTCCCCCGAATCTCATCCCCCATATATAACCCATTACAGAGAGGTTATGCTGAAGTGGATTTTGAGAATCCTAGGAGACGCCGTTATGCTGCCGAAGTAAAGACTGAACATCAGTATATGATAAGTACTGTGTACGTAGTGCTGTCTAAGGAGGCTAGAAGTGAGTGGACCTAGCCGGTTCATATAGTCTTTCCTGGGTACTACGTAGAATGGTAGTTCTCATGAGGGAATTACCGAATCAGTACAGTTCAGTTCTTTGTACAGATGAAGCGTAGCGGTTGTGCTGCCGGAGTTTAGGCAGAAAGAGATGTAATAGAGATAGCAAGATTATGTATATGTCTTGTTGTGTATGCCATGCTGTATGACATTATGTTATTCAATGATAAGTGTTGTTTGGCATATTCAATTTATGTATGGTAAATTAAGGGGAAATTCGCAGGTCCTGAGGTAGCAGTGTTTTGACCTCAGATTGACCTAGTAAACGAAGGAGTTTGGCTACGAAATTTGGTGAGCCAGTTGTACACATCTGGGGCATTACGTGGATAGGTAATAAGCCTCATTTGGTTGTGTAGAATGAGATTAATTAATTTTCAAATTAAAGGTCTAGAATAAGGAACTTAAGAGTAAAATTTTGAATTTCTGGGCTTAAGTTAAGATATAATCAAGCTAATGTTGCTTCCGCAAGTGTACTCTGAGGAGTCTAAGGAAGGATGTTTCAGGTACCGACCATCTCAGATCCAATAACTTTGTTCTGTGACAATAGTGGTGACATTGCACAGGCCAAAGAGCCTAGGTCACATCAAAGGACCAAGCATATACTCAGGCGATTTCATCTCATCAGAGAAATCAATGATAGAGGTGATATAAAAATATGCAAGGTAGCAGGAGAAGACAATGATGGTGATCCTCTAACAAAAACGCTTGTCCAGGCAAAACATGAGCGTCATGTTAGGTCAATAGGATTGAGACAAATTAATGATTGTTCCTAGTGTAAGTGGGAGGATGTTGGAAATTGTGCCCTAGGGGCCAATCATTGTATCAGGTTATCACATTATTTGCATGTTTACTGTGATGACCATCCTTGGATAACTCATGATCTTATCCTAAATGTCCCTGGTCGGTCATCTATGTGGGAGCAGAGATGAAATAAGACCAGTATGACTTTGAAGATATATAGAGATATAAATCAAAGTCATAAGCACATGTAAGAGTACAGGGTGTTGGACCGACCCGCTATGAGAGAGCTGCATGGGTCAAGTCATAAGCTTCTCTCATATACAAGCCATGTCACTATGCCCTTTGACCTGAGATCATCATGGATTCCTACATGACAAACGCTCAGCTTTGACCTAGTCAAAAGTCACTTTTGACCGAGTGATCATAAAGGCTATGCTCGGGCTTAGTGGTTTTTCATGCGGAGGAATGTGAATGGTCAAGATGGAATTTGTCCCTCACATTCGTAGAGAGATATTACTGGGCCCCTCGATGAGTGAGTCTGAGAAATGTATGGCCATACTGGAATGGAAGGGTAGTTCCATTTCTATATTCAGACTACTCAGGGATCGAGAAAGTAATGGTTAGGAATAGGAGGATGACGTTCTCCATGCCTCATCCTTGACCGAAATATCATGTGACAAAAGGGACGTGATATGGTTGTATGAAAGGTTACATCGTTTATCGATCCTCATATGTTTTGGGTAGTCGTAATGCCTTGCTAGAGACCGCTTACGACTTGTGGGTTAGTATAGTAACTGGGCCACTGCCAACTTCATATGGGCCTACAGGGTCGCACACAAAACAGCCCAATGCGAGCTATGATGTCCAGATTCATTGAATCTAAGAAATGTCTAGATTCAATGAATGATCTAGGGTGGATATATATTTTATATATATATAAATCAGTATATATATATATTATATATAATATAAGAGATATTTGTAAGATTTAATTTATAAGGATAAATTAAATCTCTATCACTTTTGAATTTGAATTTAAATGGATATGATCTATTTGAATTTGAAATTCAAATTGATAAGATATCTCAAATTTGATTTATAAGAATAAATCAAATATAATTTAGTCTTATCTTTATTTTAAATTAAATAAATAGGTGAATTTAATCTGTGGGACGGATTTAATATAAACCATATTTATTTAATTAGTTTCTTATTAAATTATGCAATATATGATATTGTATTAATTTTAGAATTAATATAAGATTAATTCTGAAGCCCGGCCCTATTAGAAGCCCGATAGCTTCCTATATATTTGACATTAGGAGCTAGGGTTCTACACACAATATACATCTCTACACACACATTCAGACGTGAGAAGAGGGGGCAGGGAGAGTGCAAAAGGTTTGCACATAAGAAACTGCCGAGATAGAGATGGTGAGGACGGAATCTCTAGAAAGCCCTAGAGGGACAAGAGGCGCTAGCACGTCGTTCGCGATTGGAACGCTGTTCGTGTGGATACCGGTAGAGGAAGCCGATCTGAGCTGTCGACTTCTACGATACGACCAGACACGAAGCAAGGTCGCGACCAGAACACGCTGAGGTCGCGACCATACGGGCATCTGAACGTCAGAAATCCGAAAAGAAGAGGCAGGTCGCGACTTGAAGCTGACGAAGTCGCGACTACAAACTCCAGAGACTTCAGGTCGCGACGAGAAGCAGAGGAGGTCGCGACTAAAAGGTTCCAGAGGCGAAGAGTCGCGACTAGTGGACACTGAGGTCGCGACCAAAGCTTGAAACCGAAGGTAACACTTCTTTCTCCTTGACTTAAACACATTCGGTAGATCCTGGCTGGGAATGGAAAAATTTTTAAAGTTAATTTCCGCTGCGTGTCTTCCAATTCCCTTCAATGATGATAGTTGCATCTCCTTACAGTTGTCATGTGATGACATGCATGTTAGAGTATGCTATGATGAATGAATACTCCCTTTCGCAATACATGCAAGGTAGAGTATATATGAGATAAGGAAGTTATGAGAAAGTTATGTTACTCCCATACCATACGACATGCAATAGGGATGTACCCAGAATGACAGACAGTCTAAGTAAGTGGGACAGTTAGTTGCAGTATGATTGGGGTTACTCAGGTATTTCTGTAGACTTGTGAATACAGTACTCAGGCCATTTTTATTGAAAAAAATGGTATATAGAAAGAGCAGCAGATAACAGTAAAGAGATTGTTTTCAGATTACTCTTCATATAAGAGTTGGATCTGAAACAGATGGCTCTCAGATAGAGCTAGATTCAGATGAGTACAGGTCACTCTTCAGATAAGAGTTGGATCTAATATAGATTGCTCACAGTTAGAGCATAGTTTAAATGGCTCACAGTTAGAGCACATATTGAAATGAGAAGTTATGATGAGGCCATAACAGCAGAATGCAATGGCAGGTAATTAGAACATGATTGCACAAGGCATGGTAAGCCATAGTAAAGTAAGAAAGATGAGAAGGAACTCCTGAGTAAGAGAGGAAATAAGTAAAGTCTAGGTAAATAATATGGGCTACTGAACATAATATTTTTAAAAAAAATTATTTAGTTATCAACAAGTGGAAGTAGTTAACCTTATAACTTAGTCTGTTGGTTAAGATCTTCCAGAGATAATGATACAGTACAATAGAATCGCAGTTAGATTCTGGAGGGTCGTAGTTAGATCCTAGCATGGCTCCAGGGTCACAGTTAGAACCTAACAGCTTCAGAGTCGCAGTTAGATTCTGAAGAGGCTAACGGTTGACCGCAGTTAGATCCTGAGGTCACAGTTAGACTTAGCTTAAGGAAAGTAATGAGTTATGAAGATATGAGTACAATGTAATATTCCTCTGGGAAGATGACTGCCAAAGATGAAGTTAAGGTGAGGAAGCTTCACTAGTTGATAAACTCATCCAGAAAAATTATTTTATAATATTTTTCCTCAGATAGCCTATATTATACAAACTGAACTTAGTTTCCTTAAATGAAGATGGAGTCCAAAGTCTAAATCTGAGTGCTGATATTCACAGTTTTAGTATGCCTGAGGAACAGAGAAAGGAACCCTATATGTTTTGAGAACAGAGAAGTATGATCAGATAGATTCCCCAGATGAGAAGAAAGAGATTAAAAGGCCAGAGAGACTTAGAGAAGAGGGTCTAAGGCAAAAAAAAAAAAGATTGAACGCAGTTCTATGAGAAAGAAGTTGCTAGGGCCTAGAGCTATACAAAGGGTAACCTAACCTAACCCAGAAATATGTTTAGGCAAAAGTAACCTAAGAATGAGTAATTTTCTGGGAGTAATGAGAAAGGATCCAAATGTCATAGAAGTTTGGCATAGACGGACAAGGTAAAGAAAGGTAAGGAAAAGTAAAATAGTAAGATAAAGTGAGATCAGGTAAACCCCAGTATTACACCAAGATTGTGAGGGGTAAAATATGAAAGAAATGGACACTACTTATAAGTGCAGTTAGTTGTCCATAAGAGGAAAAGTAGATTTCAACTCTGATTGAGTTGATTCAGAGAAAAGCATAGTGTATGAAAGAGATGTAAAGTTTTATGGTAAAGTATTTTGCCAGATATTGAGATAATTTGTAAAACATCCTCCCTTAGACTCCTCAGAGTACACTTGCGGAAGCAATATTAGCTCGATTATATCTTAACTTAAGCCCAGAAATTCAAAATTTCACTCTTAAGTTCCTTATTCTGGACCTTTAATTTGAAAACTGATTAATCTCGTTCTACACATCCAAATAAGGCTTATTACCTATCCACGGAATGCCCCAGATGTGTACTACTGGCTCACAAAATTTCATAGCCAAACTCCTCCGTTTACTAGGTCAAACTGAGGTCAGAACACTGCTACCTCAAGACCTGCGAATTTCTCCCTTAATTCCCCATTCACAAATTGAACATGCCAAACAACATTTATTATTAAATAATAAAATGTCATACAACAAGGCATATAGCAAATTCTCTTATTTCAATTACATCTCTTCCTGCCTAAAATCCGGCAGCATAACTACTACAATCCTTCTGTAGAAAGTAACCGATCTTGTACCGATTCGGTAATTCCCGTAGGAGCTACCATTCTACGTAAGTACCCAGGAAAGACTGGATGAACCGGTTAGGTCCACTCACTTCCAGCCTCCTTAGACAGCACCTACGTACATAGTACGTATCAGTTCCTTTCTTTGTTCCTTCTTCGTTGCCAAAATTTTGGCAGTATAACTGCGTCTCTTAAAATTTCCAGATTTTATTTTGACAGAACCTCCCCTGTAATGTTATATTTGGGAATGAGATTCGGGGGAATCTCAGTAGTAATAATCATAACAATATATGTAATGCAGAGTGACGGTGCTTGCTTGTGATTGTGTATAGATAAGTATGATGCGTGCTTTCATATTCAATAACATATGATCATAGCATTGTAATAGAGCTTCAAGCATAACATATAAGACAACAATCCAACCAAACAATAGCACAACAAATCACAAAGACATTACATAAGAGCTAGGATTAGTTACTACCTCAAAAGCAGAACTCCAGAACTTCTATACTGCTTCCAACTCCACTAGAACTTCCTTTCTTTCTTTCTCCTTCTCTCTCTTCTTTCTCTCTCTTTTCTTGCCAAACACGTGGGAGGCATAAAATGGGAGGGGAAGGGGGTATTTATAGTTTCCTTCAATGGCATTCTTGTAATTTTGAAGCCTTATGAACTTGTGGTCCTGGTTTTTCCTGAAATTTCCTATTTTCTTTTATTCCTTTTTACTGCATCATCCAGGACACCTCAGTGGACACCTCAGCGGACACCTCAGCAGCACATTTCTCACATGTCTAAATCCCGGGACACCTCATCAGCTGACTCAGCATTTCCAGATAGTTCCAGAGTCTTGCACCGGAATCAGCTGCTGAGATCGTGCCACGTGTCCTTAACTTTTCTTCTGCCTCTAAGATTACGCCATGTGGCATCTGGAA
Source organism: Leucaena leucocephala (assembly GCA_037074615.1). Classification (NCBI taxonomy): domain Eukaryota; kingdom Viridiplantae; phylum Streptophyta; class Magnoliopsida; order Fabales; family Fabaceae; genus Leucaena; species Leucaena leucocephala. The sequence goes on from CM073549.1 coordinate 11,098,393, forward strand.
GGGACCTTTCACGCCTTCCAATGCTATCCAGATAAGTCCCAGACTTTATCTGATCACCTCCTCGGTTATTGTGCCGACCGAGTAACTTTACTTTATTGAAACAGCATTAAAATAGTATTTTAATGCCACTTTTTTCCACATATCACTGGGCCTACGTTTTTGGGCTCTGGGTATGTTATCTTGGATCCTGATCAAGCTCAAGTACTCTGATAGCTCGATTCCCAAGAAACATCCCTCGGCAAATTACCAAAATACCCCTGGGTGCCCTTTCTTGCACTATTTTAACCCTAAGGGTAAAATCCTCATTTCACACCCTTCTGTACTCTGTCAGGGCATATACTGACTCTAAGTAACTTTATCTGTATGTGCCCTAATTTTTAGGCCTGTCCAGAATGACCAAAATGCCCTCATTCATCTCCTACCCCTTTAGTACAACACAGGGGCATTTTCGTAATTTCGCATTTTTTCAGGGTTCTGCCGGACACTGCCCACCTATCAGTCCAAGGGTCTTACTGGGCCTTTGTTGGAGCCATTATTGGGCCTCTCAGGGTCCATTACCTTCATGGCACGCATTACGAGGAATCTTCCCCTGTTAATAATTATTGAATATTTTATCTATTATTCACCGTTTATACACATATCCGGACACCGGCTCCTTCTGTCCGATACACTGGCCTGCGGTGTTCAGGCATCCCTGTGAGTCATATCAGTCATCTGATTAAGGTCATCCGAACTCATTCAGTCCCTTTTCAAATACCGATAAATTTCCCTATCGGATACCCGGAGGCCTCACACTCCCGTCTAGATTTTCTAATTTGCGAATAACTTTTTCTACAGGACTCCTATCGGTATTCTGTCAGTTTCCTGACATCCGCCCCATAAGGACGCATCATCCTATATTTTCTCACCTAGATCTGATATCTAGGATATCCGGTAGGAAATTTTATAACTTTTGGACGATCAGTCCATTTCTGGCTATCTGGAGTCTTCAAAAATTCCTGTATTAAGCCAGATTACCGAGCGTCCCTTGCTCTCTCTACCGGTGAAATCTGGGACTAAAATGCTGTCGGACAGTCCAAACCACTTCCGGCCTGACATTCTTTAATTACACTTTAGCCCCAAGGAACTTTTCTTCTTTTCATTTAAGTCCCTTTTTATTTGGCTAAAAATACACTTACGGGCCCCACCTTTTTGTCCTTAAACTTTCCATAATTCTTTCATACTCATAGAGACCTCGTATGCATATTTCACAGTTCAGTGAAATGTTCAGCATAATTTTCTCTATTTTCTGGCAAAATATGGTACTCATCAGCTACCAGCCCGATCTTTCCCATAATTACGATGTTGCCCCTGCATTCTCTTTCTGGCCTCATTACTCATCTTCTCATCCCTTATCTTAAGTTCTAGAAATTCTCTTTCAATAACTCATCCCCTAAACTCTTCGGGAGTCATCGTTAATTGAAAAGCTCGACAACCTGCCCATATCAGGTTATCTTACACAGGAGCCAGCCCATATCAAGCTACCTGCAGAATTCCTAGGCTTAAGACTTAGGATATTCCTCACATTCCTCATTTTGAACCTAGGGGAACTGTCCCGATTCTGTAGGTTAAAGACTTAACTCATCTTTACATCCTGAAGGACTTAGCTCATCCCTCGGATCCTACAAAATACAGGTAAGTGATCCGCCCATATCAGATTACTACCCTGGGACTACAGTTTTAGCAGCCTGCCCATATCAGACTACTTCCCAGTTCTCCTAGACCAAAAATCGGGATGTTACAATTTGGCTATGGTACTAATTAAATTTTGAGGACAAAATTTATTTAAAGGGGAGGAGAAATGTAACATCCCAATTTTTGGGCCTAGAGATGCAGGAAATAGCCTAAAATTGAGAGGCTACCAGACCCTTTGAGCAGAAGTCCCAGCGACATACAGAGGGTTTTTAGCAACTAAACTGCAAGTAAGCGAAGGTATAGGGACCTATGTGTAAATAGTGAAAGTTCCAAGGGGTAGAATGGCCATTTTGGGAAATGTAAAGGTTAAAGGTTGTAGAGTTAAGGGTTGACCCCTTTGGTCGAGACAAGAAAATAGTTTGGTCGCAACTTGTTTTACAGAAAGGTTTAGATGCGACTGGAAGATGTGTGGTCGTGACTAATAGACAAAGTGAGCCTGGTTGCGATTAAAAAATAATGAGGTCACGACTAATGAACCCAGAAGTTGTTAAGTTGCGATGAGAGGATAGTTAGGTCGCGACTATTGGATATAAAAGGTGGTAGATGCCAAGAATCAAGCGGGCCAAGAGTTATGAAGGTCCAATAGAGATTGAGGTAATATTTTAATAAAGCAGTATTACTCGGTTGGAAATTGAACTGGGAAAAGTAAAGGCTTATCCAGAACCATGAGGTGGCATGAAAAGGTATCCTCATGGGACCCATAATATGCCATATGGCATTGAGTTAAAGGGAAGAGGAAAAGTTAGAAAAAGCTTAGGACAAGTGGGGTAACATCCCAATTTTCAGGCCTAGAGACTCAGAAAGTAGCCTGAAATAGATAGGCTACCAGACCCCTTTGAGCAGAAGTCCCAAAAACATACAGAGGGTTTTTAGGGACTAAACTGCAAATAAGTGAAAGTACAGGACTTATATGTAAATAGTGAAAGTCCCTAGGGGCATAATAGTCATTTTAAAAAAGAAAGGGACTAAAGTGAAAGTTTAAAAGTTCCATGGTTCAAAAATGAAAGTAGACACAAGTTGTGGGCCATTAAGTGTGATTATGAAAAGTTGAGGGACTTAATTGAAAAGAGGAAAAGTTTCAGGGGCAAAATGGTAATTATAGAAAGTTGAGCCGAAAATGACTTAGAACTACCCGGAAGCATTTCAGTCCCAAATTTCATCAGTAGATAGAGAAAATGATACTGGTTAATCTAGCTTAATACAGAATTTTTTAGAGCTTCAAATAGCTAAAATTTATCTGATAGTCTGAAAGTTATTTGAAATTTTTATCAGATCTCCTGGACCTAAGATATGAGTGAAAAGTTAGAGGAATGTGCGTCCTATGAAGCCAGATGTCAGGGAACTGACAATCCCGAAAGGAAATCTGTAAGAAAAGTTATTCACATTTTAGTAAATTTAGACTGGAGTTCGTGAACGCCTGATATCCGATTGGGAAATTAATCGGTAAGCAAACTGGGACTGAATGAGCCCAGATGGCATCACGCAGAGGCCCATAATGACATCAAGGGAGGCCCAGGCCCATGATATCAGTTCAGCGGTAAAAGGGGCCAGTGTTCGGAAAAAGGTGCAAAATGACAAAAATACCCATATGTTATAAAATAATTAAAGAATGAGTGAAGGGTATTTTGGTCATTTGACTAAGGTTAGACAGTCAAGGAAGGTTATCTGGATAGTTGACCAGGGTCAGGAAATACTCTGGTAAGGTATGAAAAGACAATAATACCCCTAGACTTATTAAAGAATAAAGAGGAACCAAGGGCATTTTGATAATTTGCCAAGGGATGTTTATTGGGAATTGAGCCATCAGAGTACTTGAGCTTGATCAGAGACCCAAGATGACATTCTGAAGGCCCAAAACGTAGCCCAAGGAATATGTGAGTTAAAGTGGCATTAAAATAATATTTTAGTGACTTTTCAATAAAGTAAAGTTATCCGGTTAAAGTGATAACTAGGGAGTTGATCAGATAAAGCTTGAGACTTATCTGAAAACCATGAGGTGGCATGAAAGGTACCCAGCAAGGCGCCATATGGCACTGATCTGGGGAAAGAAGAAAAAGATAAGGACACGTGACATGATCTCAGCCGCTTATTCCAGGATAAGACTCTGGAATTCTCTGGAAATGCTGAATCAGCTGGTGAGGTGTCCCAAGGGCCCCACCATTGCGCCACCTAAGCATGTGAGGTGTCCATGGATGCTATCATGAATGATGAGTCATCTAGGATGATGATACCATCATGATGATACAGGCGAAGCTTCTTGAGAAAGCTAAGAAATCTGAGCTATTCATCGTGATTCGATCTGAGCCATCCATTCCACCTCCCTCCACCTATAAATACCCCTCACCCCTACCATTGCAAGTCACACCACGGTTTGGAGAGCAAGAAGAGAGAGAGAGAAAAAAAGAGAAAGAGAAAGAAAGGAAGAGAAAGAAGGAGTTCTGGCTGAGCTAAGAGCAATCCAAGGAGCTTAGGGACTCGGCAAGCTTAGGAATAAGGTAAGTAATTTATTATAGTCCCTTCTCTAATAAATTAGAGGATTGTTCTTATAAATTAAATAGTTAGAATAGAGAAATATCTCTCTATATAAGGTTAGCCGTGGATAGAAAGAAAGTTAGGGGATTGGTAGAATAGGGATATTGCCTCAGGATAAGCCTAAATTAAGTAGAGTTATACTGGATAAAATAATAATAAGAATTTATTATGCTATGTATAGGCTATGACCTCTATAAAGAAGGGATCTCAAAGCAAAGGCTAAGGACTAAAGGAAAGGCTACATGCCAGGTAGTGAAGTTACCCACTCTTGTATGCTTGATGTATATGCTTGTGTGTTAATATGATTATGATATGTGATGATGATATATGCTCTGCCCTTTATGACTTTATAGTTATGCATAATAGTGATAGGCATGGAGCATAATAGTATGCAAATGGAAGCTAAAGAAAGATAAAGGAAACATGTCATGCACTTGCATTCATCTTGTATACATTGAATGGTACCGTTTGCTACTAAGATTTCCCCTGAAATCTCACCCCTACCTTTTCCAAACATAACAGGGAACTGGTTTCGAGAAGATGAAGCTAGGAAAGTGAGGATGTGACACATGGCACGATCTCAGCCGCTTATTCAAGGAAAAGACTCTGGAATTCTCTGGAAACGCTGAGTCAGCAGGTGAGGTATCCCAAGGGCCCCACCATTGCGCCACCTAAGCATGTGAGGTGTCCCATGATGATGTCACTTTTGATGAGTCATTATGGAGGATGATGTCATCATAGTGATGTAAGCAAGCCTTGGTGAGAAAGCTACGCGATCTGAGCCATCCATCGAGATTTGATCTGGACCATTCAATCCAAGTCCCTTCACCTATAAATAGAGGTGCTCCCCCTCCATTCTATTCACAGTTCGGTGGAGAGGAGAAGTAGAGAGAGAAAGAGAAAGAGAAAGAAGGAAAGGAAGGAAGGAAGGAAGGAAGAAGGAAGAGTTATGGCTGAGCTAGGAGCAATCCAAGGAGCTTAGGGACTCGACAAGCTTAGAAATAAGGTAAGAAAGTTCTTCTAGTCCCTGCTCTAATAAATTAGAAGATTGTTCTTATAAGTTTAATAGTCAGAATAGAGAAATATCTCTCTCTATAAAGTTAGCCGTGTATAGAAAGAAAGCTAGGGGATGGTCAGGATAGGGGTATTATCTCAAGATAAGCTTGAGTTAAGTGGAGTTATGATGAATAGGAAAATAATAATGAAATGTTATTATTCAATGTATAGGATCTGACCTATGAAAAGGTGGAACCTCAGATCAAAGGTTAAGGACTAAAGGAAGGGCTGCATGCCAGGTAGTGAACTTACCATTCTTGTATGCTTGATGTATATACTTGTGTGTTAATATGATTATGAGATGTGATGATGATGCTGAATGACATATGCTCTGCCTTTTATGAGTTTATGGTTATGCATAATAGTGATAGGCATGGAAAAGTCTTTGAGACTGAAAAGGTGGATGAATTGGAGCACGAGGGTTATGTTATTTTATGCTATCTTGAAAAACTGTTTCTTCTTGGCTTTTTTGACATCATGGTACACCTCATCATTCATCTAGTCCAAGAGATAAAACTATGTGGCCCTGTATACTTACGATGGATGTACCCATATGAAAGATACATGAAAATCCTTAAAGGGTATATGAAGAATCCAAATAGGCCCGAAGCATCCATTGTCCAAAAATATGTTTTCGAAGAAGCTATTGAATTTTATCAACATTACCTGTCTAAAGTAAGACTAATTGGTCTCCCTAAACCCCATGCCAAATAGGGGGTCAACGCGGAATGTTTGTGAAGAGTGATGATCATAATGAATTGCAGCAAATACACTTACACATCTTGAATAACATTGATGAAGTTCAAGACTATATAGCTATTTATAAAGAGCTTGTCTGAAAAAAAAATAATAGAATGATAGAGTAAAGCTGATTAGAGAACACAATAAATCTTTTTCTCACTGGTTGAAGCTAAGGATTGTGTATCTGATACAGTTAGATGATTGGCATATGGTCCTGAATTTCATGTGATATGTTGGAATTCATTTGATATCAACGGGTATTCCTTTTACACAAAAACCTTTGATGATAAAAGTAGCTTGCAAAATAGTGGGGTTATGTTAGTGGCCGAGGCTATGCATTGGTCTAGCTCAAAAGACAATAATTCTAAATTAGCAGCCATCCTTTATTAGGCGTTGTTGAATGAGAGTAGCGCTGCTCCAAGCGACTCTACGCAAAGGAGTGGCAGAAGTGCGACGCGATTGAAAAATATTTCAAAAGACAGAAAGGAAGGGAAATTGCTACCGATTGAGTTTGACTCACGTTGGAACCCAGTTGGTGAACACAGGACCAAATACATTAGTTATGTCAACCTCCTAGCACGCAACAAGCCTAGCATCACCATACAAACTTGGGATGCTGTTGATGATCGCTTGAAGAACCAAATTTGGGGCATTATCTGGGTATAGAAACTACCTAGTTTATATTGTATTAAGAACAATATCGAAAAACACAACTCTTTGTGGATAACTCTATTTTCAATGGCAATTATTGCAGCTCACTTACGATGTTCCCAACAATGAAGCCTTGAAGAAGAAGACGTTCTCTTACTATGGTGAACGTTGGAGGGCATTCAAGACACATCTAGCTCATCTTTATGTGCATGACCAGGATAAAGATGGTCAGCCTCATCCTTCTCTATGCAGCAACTATCAATTCATAGACGAAGCTACTTAGGAAGAATTTATTAGGATTCAGACTACGCTAGAAGCTATGGTAAGTTGATGCGCAAATGTCCTGCAAATGCATTTCCCATGTTTCTTCCTTGTGTATGTGTTGGTACCAAATGCAAATGTATTAGATTACCATTTGACTTGATTTGTAGGAAAAAAGGGCAAAAGCTATTGAACATGCTCTCAAGAATGATTGTCCGCACATAATGTCTCGAGGAGGATATGCGAAGGCTGGAAGAAAGAGACTTGTTGGGGGCCAAGAGGAAGAGACTAGAAGAAAATTCCGAGGATCCTAGTGTTAGTCTTGCTCCCCCATCTCCAATATGAAACATCCTTACTTTCGTATGTCTTAGGGACCATTTGGTAGCATTTAGAACCACTTTCAAGGTCATTGAAGACCAATTTCTCAATCTGGAGTTTTACTCTTATCGAGTACTGTTCACTATGAAAATTCCAAATGAGTGACCTGACTTCGAAAAATCATAACTAATTCTAAAAGAAAATCTAAATGAAGTGGTTCAAATTGGTAATTGAAGATAACTCAATTATCTTTCAGGGAAAAATAACTCATTGTCCATTCATTGACCGAGTCAACGTCAGTCAACGTCACAACTTTACTGTTCATCCAACATTTTTCTCCTGAATCCAGCATTCTGGTCCCAACTTTGATAATTTATATCTCCATGTGTAGACATCCAAATGAGACGTTTTATATATAAAATTGAAGCTTGGTATGTCTACTATCTACCCTAAAACTTTCATACATTTATTCATCCATTTACTATTTTTAATCATTTATCAAACATAACCTTGTCACCACGTGTTACTGTTTACAGTGGTAATTTCCAGCAATCACTTTGCATACATATGCATACACCCATCATATATCAGTCAAACATGCCAAACAATATCTTTATTAAATAATAAGTCATTATACATCAGGGCATGCATGAAATCCTCATATTTCTATTACATTATTTCCTGCCTGAAATCCGGCAGCATAACCGCTACGCTTCATCTTCAGAAAGTAACTGATCTTGTACTGATTCGGTAATTCCCGTGAGAACTACCATTCTACGTAAGTACCCAGGAAAGACTGGATGAACCGGCTAGGTCCACTCACTTCCATCCTCCTTAGACAGTACCTACGTACACAGTACGTATCAGCTGCTCTCCTTATCTTGTCATAATTTAGGCAGCATAATGGCGTCTCTCAAAATTCTTAAAATTCACTTCAACATAATCTCCCTGTAATGGGTTAGATATGGGAATGAGATTCGGGGGAATCTCAGTAGTAATAATCATAACAATATATGTAATGCAGAGTGACGGTGCTTGCTTGTGATTGTGTACAGATAAGTATACTGCGTGCTTCCATATTCAATAACATATGATCATAGCATTGTAATAGAGCTTCAAGCATAACATATAAGACAACAATCCAACCAAACAATAGCATAACAAATCACAAAGCCATTACATAAAAGCTAGGATTAGTTACTACCTCAAAAGCAGAACTTCAGAACTTCTCTACTGCTTCCAACTTCACCAGAACTTCCTTTCTTCTTTCTTTCTCTCACTTTCTCTCTCAAGAACTTCCTTCTCTCTCTAATCTTGCTCTTGGCCGTGCATAATGAAGGCAAGGGGGTATTTATAGTTTTGGTCAATGGCATTTTCGTAATTTTGAAGCCATCTGATCCTGTGGTCCTGGTTTTTCTGGAATTTCCTATTTTTCTTTAATCCTTTTACTGCATCATGCATGACATCATCTCAAGGCCACCTCATGGGACACCTCATCGCCACATTCTTCACATGTCACAATTCCTGGACACCTCATCAGCTGACTCAGCATTTCCAGTCCAATCCAGTACCGGTCCGGTCCGGTCCGATTTCCCATAAACCGGACTCAACGGCTGAGATTCTACCACATGTCCTCAACTTTTCTTCTCCCTCTAAGATGACGCCATGTGTCATCTAGAAGGGACCCTTCATGCCTTCCAATGCTATCCAGATAAGTCCAGGACTTTATATGATCCCCTCCTCGGTTATAGTGCCGACCGGGTAACTTTACTTTATTGAAACAGCATTAAAATAGTATTTTAATGCCACTTTTTCCCACATACTTCATGGGCTACGTTTTTGGGTCTTGGAATATTATCTTGGGTCTCTGATCAAGCTCAAGTACTCTGATGGCTCGATTCCCAAGAAACAGCCCTTGGCAAATTACCAAAATACCCCTGAGTTCCCTTTCTTGCGCTATCCTAGCCCTAAGGGTAAAATCATCATTTTACACCTTTCTGTACCCTGTCAGGGTATATAATGACTCTAAGTAACTTTATCTGTATGTGCCTTGGCTCTTGGGCCTGTCCAGAATGACCAAAATGCCCTCATACATCTACTACCCCTTTAATACAACACATTTGTATTTTCGTAATTTCGCACTTTTCCGGGGTTCTGCCGGACACTGGCCCACCTATCAGTCCAAGGGTCTTACTAGGCCTTTGATGGAGCCATTATTGGGCCTTTCTGGGTCCATTACCTTCATGGTACGCATTACGAGGAATCTTCCCTCGTTAATGTTTATTGAATATTTTATCTATTATTCACCGTTTATACCCATACCCGGACACGGCTCCTTCTATCAGATACACTGTCCTGCGGTGTTCAAACATCCCTGTGAGTCATATCAGTCATCTAACTGAGGTTATCCGAACTCATTCAGTCCCTTTTCAAATACCGATAAATTTCCCTATCGGATACCCGGAGGCCTCACACTCCCGTCTGGATTTTCTGATTTGTAAATAACTTTTTCTACAGGCCTCCTATCGGTATTCTGTCAGTTTCCTGACATCCGCCCCATAAGGACGCATCTTCCTGTATTTTCTCACCTAGATCTGAAATCTAGGATATCCGGTAGGAATTTTTATAACTTTTGGACTATCAGATCAATTCTAGCTATCTGGAGTTTTGAAAAATTCCTGTATTAAGCCAGATTACCGAGCGTCACTTGCTCTATCTAGTGGTGAAATCTGGGACTGAAATGCTTTTGGGCAGTCCAAACCACTTCCGGCCTGACTTTCTTTAATTACAATTTAGCCGCAGGGAACTTTTCTTCTTTTCAATTAAGTCCCTTTCTATTTGGCTAAAATTACACTTAAGGACCCCACATTTTTGTCTACTTTTCCTTTTTGGCTTTAAACTTTCCATAATTGCACTAAGTCCTTCCATTTCCTTTCTTTACTTTACTAGGTCTAGGGGCATTATTGTCTTTTCATATCTTACCAGAGTATTCTCTGACCCTGGTCAACTATCCAGATACCCTTTCTTGACTATCTAACCTTAGCCAAATGACCAAAATACCCTTTACTCATTCTTCAGTTATTCTATAACATAAGGGCATTTTTGTCATTTTGCACATTTTTCCCAGACACCGACCCCTCTTACCACTGAACTGATATTATGTGCATGGGCCTTCCCTGGTGTCACTATGGGCCTTAGAAAACACTGTATGGCCTCTGGCCATAGTCCGATCATCTCTATTCGGACTGCTCTTCCTCTACCGATTATAACTATAAATTCCCATCTTCGAGAATTTTTACAGAAAAATCGGGACCTCAAATCAAAATTCTGTGTTGCATCATTCAACCCGGAATCCTTTTTTCTATCTCCCGGTATTTTCAGATATTTTATTCGGACCGGGCTATTTTTGCCTAAAAGTATGCTCCCGCGCACACTTTTCAAAAATGACTATTCTACCCTTAGTCACATTTCTAATTCTTTTCTACACATAGAGACCTCATATGCACATTTCACAGTTCAGTGAAATGATCAGCATAATTTTCTCTATTTTCTGGCAAAATATGGTACTCATCGGCTACCAGCCCGATCTTTCCCATAATTACGATTATGCCCTTGAATTCTCTTTCTGGCATCTCTAGTCCTAAAAATTGGGGTGTTACATTTCTACCCCCTTTAAAATAAATTTCATCCTCGAAATTTACTTAGTACCTGAATCAACTATCCTGGATATATCTCCTCTGTATATCCTTTCTTGGTTTATGACTAAGGCTTGGAGCATTCATCCTCTTATACTTATGGACAACTCATTATACTTGTGAGTAGTGTCCATTTCTTTCATATCTTATTCCACAGAATTCTGATGTAATTCTGGGGTCTACATCACTCCTCTTACACTTTGCAAATCTCTCAGGAGAAATATTGTTCTTCTGACTTTCTTTCTCCTGATACGAGATCATAACTCAGATAACTGTTCTCATGACTTCATGCATCTATGCCAACCTTTATGGCATCTGCACTTTTTCCTTATCCCTTCTTAGGGATGATCTATCGTTAGGCTATTATTGCCTTAGCACCTTTCGTGCCAATGGGTTAGGCCTAAGTCTCTCTTCATATAGCTCTAGGCCCTAGCAATCTCTTTCATAGAACTACGTTCTATCTTTGCTTTGCCTTAGACCCTCTTCTCTAGGTCACTGTGGCCTTTTAATCTCTCATGACTTGTTATAATGACCACTTTCTTTATATTAGAAAAGAACTTTTCATTATCCACATCATCATCTAGGCATATAGTTCCTTACAGCTCAGTCGCCCTTACCGCTATGGTTCTTCTTAACCATTCTTAGGGTCGACCTCAGGGAATATTGGAGACTCCGTCTGGGGTAAGAGCAAATACCTTTCATAGGGATGTCAGCATTCTTAGGGCAACCTCTTGCAAAGTGGCCTTTCTTACCACAACTGCTTTGCCCTGCTTGACACTCTCATGTGCCATTGCTCTTTCTACCACATTGACATCTCTGCTTTCCAACCCAATCATTACTTTGATCAGTTCCCTGTTTAAACTATTGCCTCTTTCTCTTGCTATTGGCTCCACACCTTGAGCTACCTCCCAGAGTGCTCTTAGCCAATGCTTTTCTATTCTCTATTCACAGGGAATTCTCTTTTCTGCTTCTCAGGCATACTTCTACAAAACTTTGAATATCAGTACTCAGATTTGGACTTGGACTCCTGTCTTTGTTAAGGAAAAACTAAGTTCGGTCTGCCTATAATAGAGGCTATCTGAGGAAAACCATTGTAAAATAATTTCTCTGGGTGAGTTTATCAACTAGTGAAGCTTCCTTACCTTAACTTCGTCTTTGGCATTCATCTTCCCAAAGAGATACTACATCGTACTCATATCTCACGGCTCATTACTTTCCTTAGGCTAGGTCTAACTGCGACCTCGGGATCTAACTGCGATCAACCGTTAGCCTCTTCAGAATCTAACTACGACTCTGAAGCTGTTAGAATCTATCTGTGATCCTGGAGCCATGCTAGGATCTAACTGCGACCCTCCAGAATCTAACTGCGATTCTGTTGTACTGTATATCTCCCGAGATCTTAAACCAACAGACTAAGTTATAAGGTTAACTGCTTCCACCTGTTGATAACTCCATAAATAAATATTTTAAAAATTTTATAGCCTCATATCATTTACCCAGACTTTACTTACTTCCTCTTTTACTCAGGAGTTCCTTCTCATCTTTCAACCTGTGCTCTAACTGCGAGCCATTTGAACTATGCTCTAACTGCGAGCAATCTGTACCAGATCCAACTCTTATCTGAAGAGTGGTCTATAAACAATCCCTTTACTGTTATCTGTTACTCTTTTTTGTACACCATTCATTTCAATAGAAATGGACCTGAGTACTCTATTCACAAGCCTATAGAAATACCTGAGTAACCTCAATCATAAATCATATTTGAATATCATATCATAACCTATCGTCCCATAAACCGAGACTATCTATCATCCTCAATACATTCATATCATCCTCATATCATATGGTATGGGAGCAACATACTTTCTCATAACTTTCTCATCTCATATATGTACTCATATATACTCTACCCTGCATACACTGCAAAATGGGAGTATCCCTTCATCATAGCATACTCTAACCTGCATGTCATCATTTGACAACTGCAAGAAGATGCAACTATCATAACTTATGGTAACATAAGCCATATCATCACCACATTTTGCTCAACCATCCATCATTCATTGTAATAATCTAAGTAAGCCTCAAAACATATTTCTTTTATCATTTTGCCTATCATATCCTGATCATTCATCCTCAAACATCCATCTATTTCACTTAAGCTGCCACGCTACCCTCTTAGCAGGGTATAGACTCAACCCTTCATTACTCTATCTTATATAGGGAATTGGGGAGTCACTTTATCTTTTAACTGTGGCTACCTCTTTACCATCTCTTAACTTCTTCTATATATCCATCAGTCCTAGTCTACTCTTGACCGGACTATGGTTCCTTATTGGTCTTTCTTTTCATCCTAGCGAATTGAGTCGCCTGGATCTCATTCATCATCTTTTACTGTTACTTCTACTTTCTAGGGTACTATGCCCTAGGTCTATCACTTCTCCGTGACGGAATCCCTCTGCTCAGGGAACATTGAGCTCTTTATCTATTAATCATCACGTCTTTACCATTAGGCCATGCACTAGGATCATTCCTAGGAAAATCTCATTCTAGCTTTTAGGTCTTCTATTCAGATTAGCTGAATAAAACCCTTGTAACGTAGATCTACTCTTAGTTATCACATAGAGGATCTACTTTTACACATTGTCTTAAAATGATCCTTCGTACCTCAGTACCTTTGTACTGACTGGCTTACCATATGCTATTCCAATCCTCTAGCTGATGAACTTCAGCAAGGTTGGTACCTTTATTATCATATGGCCTCTGCTATCTCTTGTTGCGACCTGAGAACTTCATAGTTGCAACTCACATGCTCTGCGACTTTTAGTCGCGACTGTCATACGCTACTCGTTACGACCTGGCATCTCTGTGTCCTTTAGTCGCGACCTATCTCTCATAACATCGCGACCTGGACTCCTTTCAGCCATAATATAAGTTTTAACACTTAAGGGTTTGACTAACCCTAACTATCTTGTATATGTTTTCTCTGCTTCCTACTTTTAAAACCTGTAATCATACTCATTCTTATATAGAGGCAACATACTAGGTATAGGGTAGCTCAATAGTGTGCATACTGACAATACAATCCAATCACATACAGAATTTATCTATTCATTGGCCAGTGGATACAGAACACAATTAAACTTGTACCTTAGTTTGGCACAGGAGACTTTCTTATCTTGTTGCCAGTCAGGGCATATACTCTTCCCTGAGTCAGGTATCTTTCTCCTGTCGTGTTCTATGGACACTCCCTGGCATAATGTCCAGGCTTTCAACACCTATAGCATAACCCTTGACCTACTGGACAAGGCCTCGTACCATGGTCTCGACCACAGTTCCCACATATATTAAGCCTTGGTTGCCTACTAACTTCTCTTGGCCCACTACCTGGCCTACTTCCCTGTCTCTTATTAACTTCTGACCCATATGCTGGCCTATTTCTCTTATTACTGTTCCCTCTTAAGGAACCTGGTGGCATCACTCTTGATGTAGCAGGTTCACTCTTTTCTGGATATTGCATATTCTTTTCCGTGATCTTGCATACCTTTACTGCTCCATTAAACTTTCGTATCTGTCTAGGAAAAACTTTCTCCTTTAATGTAGGGTTTAACCCACGAGTTAACTTCTCAGTGGTCCACCTCTCATCATTCATATAGTTTAGGTAAGTGGAATATCGTGAAAGACGAATGAACCTAGCAAGATAATCATAAAAGGGTTCTTGCTCACCCTGCTTTAATATTAAAAATTCCGCTTCACGTTCATCTCTTACCGACTGTGGAAAATATTTCTCTTTGAACTGCTCAAGAAATGTTTCCCATGTAAGTGGAATATTTCTTGAGTGCAGAATCACTTCCGTATTCTTACACCACCTATCCGCATCTTTTTCTAACTTGTAAACTGCCAGCTGGGCCTTTATTTCAGTAGTACATTCTAAAATCTTAAAGATTTTCTCTAACTGGCTAACCCAATCCTCAGCTATTTGGGTGTCAAAAGTCCCTTCAAACATGGGCGGATTAAACTTATGGAATCGTTCCATCCATGTTTGCAGACTTTCCTGGTTATTGTTATTTCCTATAGACCCCTGATATCTATACATTCCAGTCTGCTCATGATCTGGCTGAGGTTCAGGTTCTACATTATTCTCTGGTACTACCTCCTTCTCAGACTGCTGTAAGCTAGCAACTACAGCAGCAACCGCCGTAGCGATAGCAGAATCTCGTTCTTGATCTTGGCGAGTCTGGGTTGCTCGCATCTCATCTATTGCATGCTGTTGCTATTCCAACCTATCTAGAATAATTTGCATAGGGTTTATCTGATTATTAGTACCCTTTTCCCGAGGCTCTACCACCTCTGGTCTAACCGTTCTTCTTGTATTAACCATGACTTCCACTTCTTGTTTCTAGAATTGGGAAATACAGTCATATATATGCACAAAAATATATGCACATATATAAAACATTTAGGATAACCCATACCACATACCACACATCTTAACTATTTCAGAGCATCACTGAGCCACAACCTTCTGTTCTGTGCCAGAATCTTATGCTCTGAACCAGAGCCCTTTCTGGTCTATGCCAGAACCTTCTACTCTGATACCAAAATGAAACATCCTTACTTTCGTATGTCTTAGGGACCATTTGGTAGCATTTAGAACCACTTTTAAGGTCATTGAAGTCCAATTTCTCAATTTGGAGTTTTACTCTTATCGAGTACTGTTCACTATGAAAATTCCAGATGAGTGACCTGACTTCAAAAAATCATAACTAATTCTAAAAAAATCAAAATTAAGTGGTTCAAATTGTTAATTGAAGATAACTCAATTATCTTTCAGGAAAAAATAACTCATTGTCCATTCATTGACCGAGTCAATGTCAGTCAACGTCACAACTTTACTGTTCATCCAACATTTTTCTCCTAAATCCAGCATTCTGGTCCCAACTTTCATAATTTATATCTCCACGTGTAGACATCCAAATGAGACGTTTTATATATAAAATTGAAGCTTGGTATGTCTACTATCTACCCTAAAACTTTCATACATTTATTCATCCATTTACTATTTTTAATCATTTATCAAACATAACCTTGTCACCACGTGTTACTGTTTACAGTGGTAATTTCCAGCAATCACTTTGCATACATATGCATACACCCATCATATATCAGTCAAACATGCCAAACAATATCTTTATTAAATAATAAGTCATTATACATCAGGGCATGCATGAAATCCTCATATTTCTATTACATTATTTCCTGCCTGAAATCCGGCAGCATAACCGCTACGCTTCATCTTCAGAAAGTAACTGATCTTGTACTGATTCGGTAATTCCCGTGAGAACTACCATTCTACGTAAGTACCCAGGAAAGACTGGATGAACCGGCTAGGTCCACTCACTTCCATCCTCCTTAGACAGTACCTACGTACACAGTACGTATCAGCTGCTCTCCTTATCTTGTCATAATTTCGGCAGCATAACGGCGTCTCTCAAAATTCTTAAAATTCACTTCAATATAATCTCCCTGTAATGGGTTAGATATGGGAATGAGATTCGGGGGAATCTCAGTAGTAATAATCATAACAATATATGTAATGCAGAGTGACAGTGCTTGCTTGTGATTGTGTACAGATAAGTATGCTGCGTGCTTCCATATTCAATAACATATGATCATAGCATTGTAATAGAGCTTCAAGCATAACATATAAGACAACAATCCAACCAAGCAATAGCACAACAAATCACAAAGCCATTGCATAAAAGCTAGGATTAGTTACTACCTCAAAAGCAGAACTTCAGAACTTCTCTACTACTTTCAACTTCACCAGAACTTCCTTTCTTCTTTCTTTCTCTCACTTTCTCTCTCAAGAACTTCCTTCTCTCTCTAATCTTGCTCTTGGCCGTGCATAATGAAGGCAAGGGGGTATTTATAGTTTTGGTCAATGGCATTTCTGTAATTTTGAAGCCATCTGATCCTGTGGTCCTGGTTTTTCCAGAATTTCCTATTTTTCTTTATTCCTTTTATTGCATCATGCATGACATCAGCTCAAGGCCACCTCATGGGCCACCTCATCGCCACATTCTTCACATGTCACAATTCCTGGACACCTCATCAGCCGACTCAGCATTTCCAATCCAATCCAGTACCTGTCCGGTCCGATTTCCCATAAACCAGACTCAACGGCTGAGATTCTGCCACGTGTCCTCAACTTTTCTTCTCCCTCTAAGATGACACCATGTTGCATCTGGAAGGGACCCTTCACGCCTTCCAATGCTATCTAGATAAGTCCAGGACTTTATCTGATCACCTCCTCGGTTATCATGCCGACCGAGTAACTTTACTTTATTGAAACAGCATTAAAATAGTATTTTAATGCCACTTTTTCCCACATACTTCATGGGCTACGTTTTTGGGCTTTGGAATATTATCTTGGGTCTTTGATCAAGCTCAAGTACTCTGATGGCTCGTTTCCCAAGAAACGGCCCTTGGCAAATTACCAAAATACCACTGAGTGCCCTTGCGCAATCCTAGCCCTAAGGGTAAAATCGTCATTTTACACCTTTTTGTACCCTGTTAGGGTATATAATGACTCTAAGTAACTTTATCTATATGTGCCTTGGCTCCTGGACTTGTCCAGAATGACCAAAATGCCCTCATACATCTACTACCCCTTTAATACAACACAGGGGCATTTTCGTAATTTTGCACTTTTCCGGGGTTCTGCCGGACACTGGCCCACCTATCAGTCCAAGGGTCTTACTGGGCCTTTGATGGAGCCATTATTGGGCCTTTCTGGGTCCATTACCTTCATGGCACGTATTACGAGGAATCTTCCCTCGTTAATGTTTATTGAATATTTTATCTATTATTCACTGTTTATACACATACCCGGACACCGGCTCCTTCTATCAGATACACTGGCCTGCGGTGTTCAGACATCCCTGTGAGTCATATCATTCATCTGACTGAGGTTATCCAAACTCATTCAGTCCCTTTTCAAATACCGATAAATCTCCCTATCGGATACCCGGAGGCCTCACACTCCCGTCTGGATTTTCTGATTTGTAAATAACTTTTTCTACAGGCCTCCTATCGGTATTCTGTCAGTTTCCTGAAATCCGCCCTATAAGGACGCATCATCCTGTATTTTCTCACCTAGATCTGAAATCTAGGATATCAGGTAGGAATTTTTATAACTTTTGGACTATCAGATCAATTCTAGCTACTGGAGTCTTGAAAAATTCCTGTATTAGGCCAGATTACCAAGCGTCACTTGCTCTATCTAGTGGTGAAATCTGGGACTGAAATGCTTTCGGGCAGTCCAAACCACTTCCGGCCTGGCTTTCTTTAATTACAATTTAGCCCCAGGGAACTTTTCTTCTTTTCAATTAAGTCCCTTTCTATTTGGCTAAAATTACACTTAAGGACCCCACATTTTTGTCTACTTTTCCTTGTTGGCTTTAAACTTTCCATAATTGCACTTAAGTCCTTCCATTTCCTTTCTTTACTTTACTAGGTATAGGGGCATTATTGTCTTTTCATATCTTACTAGAGTATTCTCTGACCCTGGTCAACTATCCAGATACCCTTTCTTGACTATCTAACCTTAGCCAAATGACCAAAATACCCTTTACTCATTCTTCAGTTATTCTATAACATAAGGGCATTTTTGTCATTTTGCACATTTTTCCCAGACACCGACCCCTCTTACCACTGAACTGATATTATGGGCATGGGCCTTCCCTGGTGTCACTATGCGCCTTAGAAAACACTGTATGGCCTCTGGCCATAGTCCGATCATCTCTATTCGGACTGCTCTTCCTTTACCGATTATAACTGTAAATTCCCATCTTCGAGAATTTTTACAGAAAAATCGGGACCTCAAATCAAAATTCTGTGTTGCATCATTCAACCCGGAATCCTTTTCTCTATCTCCCGGTATTTTCAGATATTTTATTCGGATCGGGCTATTTTTGCCTAAAAGTACGCTCCCGCGCACACTTTTCAAAAATGACTATTCTACCCTTGGTCACATTTCTAATTCTTTCCTACACATAGAGACCTCATATGCACATTTCACAGTTCAGTGAAATGATTAGCATAATTTTCTCTATTTTCTGGCAAAATATGGTACTCATCGGCTACCAGCCCGATCTTTCCCATAATTACGATTATGCCCTTGAATTCTCTTTCTGGCATCTCTAGTCCTAAAAATTGGAGTGTTACACAATACGTCGTGAAGATAAAGGTTATATGCTCAAAAAATTGGAGTGTTGCACGATTGCTGAAAAAATTGTAAGACCTATTTCTGTTATTTTGTTTTAGTAGACTAATTATATTATTTCTTATGTTTGTTCTTTATATGTTGTAGTCATGTGTTAAAGAACAAGAGGCCCAAGATCCTTCAAGTCAGATGGTGGGAATGACATCTTGATTGTTGCTACAGGAAAACAAGAGCATGGGAGCCGTGTCAGAGGAGTTGGCGGAGGTGTGGGCATAAGAGATTACTTTGGAGTATCTCAACGACATTCCACACATTTGGTGCCGAGGGCAGAGTTGGAATCGTTGTTATCCACCATTAAGGCAGAGGCTACTGCAGAGATTTGGGCAGAGGTTAGGGCACACGCATAAGCTTTCTTTGAGGCACGATTACAAGAGGGCTTGGCAAAGCTCAAGGAAGAAATGTTGTCCATGATGACAAGGCAACAGGAGGCAAGTGCCCCCCAAACGCTCTCACATGCACCCCTTCATAGCACTAAAGGGAGTTGTTGCATGGCCACGCTAGGGTCTGAGGATGCTGAACAGTGTGACCTATATGTGGAGGATCCAATTAAACAGTTAGTGGCATATGGTTCCTTCCACATCTTAGGGGCAATTATCCACCACATCCAAATTCAGGAAGATCAATTGAGGGTGACAGTTGAAGATGTGATAGTTGAAGATGCTTTTGTCCCAATTCCCACTGATGAGGTGAAGACAATGATGCAAGCAAAGGGGACTTTCATATTATGGCCAAAGTATCTTATTTTGGAGAATATTGTGTCTTCCCCGAGCCAGCTTCCCACACCTCCCAATTTGAGTGCCATGCAACGTGTCATCCGATTGGCAGATGATAAAACATTCCATGTGGATGCATTGCCTATGACTCAGTTGTGGGCGACACAGGGGCTTTGGCCTTTCTTGACCATACCGATATGAAATCTCTAATCACTCCTCAGGATAAACTGACCTCCGCCTGCATCCAAGTTTTTTTGATGTAAGTCTAACTTAAATGTAAATACATGTAATAACAAAATTTAACTCTTATAACTAATTAATAAGTGTTTGTATTAACTGTAGGTATATGCAAGCTGAGTTGGTTTCCAAGGAAAAACAAGATAAGTTTGGATTTCTATGCCCAATTCAAATTTATGCAAAAGGGACCTCTTAACCTTTGCAACTTCAATACATAACAAGGAGGCTCAGTCAAACTGAAATTGATTATTTTTTTGCACCATATATGCAAGAGTAAGAATAATAATATTTCATTTTATTTCATACAATTTTTGTATTTGATTAATGATAATACTCATTCTTTTTTAATTAATTTCTACAGCAATAATTGGCAATTAGTCGTCCTATGTAAGCAAAGTTATAAAGTTTTCTTCTTATGCTCCCTCCATTACAAACTAGGGGCTCATGTCAAGAAGATTATGAACTCATGAGTTTTCTTCTATACAGAATAATGGTCTTTGTAATATATATATATGGTCTTTGTAATAAATGGGTTACTAACCTTATAACTTTGGTCATAGGGCTATGAGGACATTTAAATTTGCCAAGGGTCTTAAGCACGCCAACTCTATGAGGAACCCTGAATAGATCATACCGAAGGTAATTAAACTATTAAGCCTTATGCTCCACATTTTGCTCTTGAAAAATAATTCTTATCATGTTAATATTACAGAGTCGAAGGCAGCCTAGAGAAAGCAATTTGTACGGCTTCTACATTGTTAGACACATGATGAATATTATCTTGTCAAATAAGACTGACCTAACTAAGGAGGTACAATTGTGTTTCCTAATGATTTCATATTTCTTGTTAATTTAACATATACTAGTAATACCTTAATTTGATATTTCAGATGTTTGATCAATCTGACCTATTTTCTACACAAGATATTGAGGAGATGCACAATCTGTGGGCTGAGTTTTTTGTTCAATTCATTCCTTCTCAATAGTATTTGTGTTTCAAGAAATAATTTCTTTTATTTTTCTATTTTTATTTTTCTATTCAAATTGTTCAATTTTTGTATTCAATTTTATTAAATGAATAATATATTTATTGAATTATTTCTCCACTTTTGTCTCTTTGAGTTGTATATTTGGAAGCTTTAAGGGATAGGGTAATGAAAAGTTGAACTGGTTATTTTTTAAACCTACATTTAAACAGGACAAAAATTACCGATTGTGCTAATTGTAAGGTGTAGAAAATAGCATACTCTAAACCGATTGTTAAAATAACTGATGTAGAAAATAGGATAATCTACACTGGTCATTAAAATAGCCGGTGTAGAAAATAACATAATATACACCTGTCGTTAACACAACTTGTGTAGAAAATAGCCTAATATATTCCATATAAACATACCAGATGTAAAAAATTCATTAATCTACAACTGACGTTGACATAACAATGTAGAAAATATGTTCATCTACACCAGTTTTCCTTGAATCCGGTTTAGAATGTCTCATTTTCTACACTGGATATCTGACTGGTTTAGAGTGTCTCACTTACTACACGGTCTATTTCTACACTGGTTATTTGTCCGGTGTAGAATGCCATTTTAAACTGATTTAGAAAGTCTTTTTTACAGTAGTGCCATTACCTTAAAACTTTATCATTTTCTCTTTGCTCCCTTTATCACCAACCAAACATTGGTTGCTTGATCAAACTCTTTAGTCCATTTTCTTTGAAATCTCATGGCCCTAAACATAATTACATTGTGTATACAACTCATTAGATCCATTACATGAGCATTGAATATCAATTCCTTTAAAACCCTAACTCTTAACTCAATTCTTGGAGTTAGTGGTCTAGCTTTGTAACAATTATTTCCTTAGACTAATCCTACATAATTTTGTCTAAAGATTCCAAATATAAACTTGGAATTATAAAAATCAAACTCCTCCAATGCAATCTGTTTAGTACCATATAGCACCCTCAAAATTTCTAAAAATTCTCATTTTGATTCTAATGCTTCCAATACTTGTTTCTCTACTTTATCTCACATAATTTTTCATTTTAAATCCATCGGAAGCATCAAAATAATGAAATTCCATTTCTATCAAGGTGTATGAACAGTGACGAAAGGGTTCCACAATTACAATTCTAAGATTACATGATTTCCTAAGCTCAAACCACTTGATTCTTGCTTGTTTAAGCTTATTTAAACTATCCATAACATAAAATTAATCTTCTTCCCTCATCAAGACAGCATGTCCAGCGGCCAAGTAAGGGAGTAAATAGCCATTAACACCCTTTAAAGCTAAAAGCAAACCTTCTATTACAAAGTCCAAGAATTAAAGGAAGTAATTACCTTAAATCCTTTCTTATTTGTCCCTTGAATTTCCTCTTCTTGCTTGAGTTTCCAATTGAGCAGTACCTCCCCAAGGTCTCCTAAAATGGCATCATATGCAAGGGAAATGAGGGGCATTTATAGGCTTGAGACATTAGGAATGAATGGCTATGATTAGTTTAGACCATATTTAATCTAATAGTTGATATTTGCTCTCAATCTTGACTTAACCTCCAAGAAATTTTATGACATCATCCATGAAATCAATTAAGACCTTGTTTTGCATAATTTAGGGCTAAAATCTAATTGGAGAAATTTCAGTCCAATCTGGTACCGGCTTAGTTTAATTTCTCAAAAATCATATTGTTTTATGAATCTAATTTCCTGAGATTCCATAATATATTTTCTAACCTTACATCTAATATCAACATTTTTCCTACCATTGACATTCTTAGACTGGGTATAAATTTAATTACTGCTCCTTAGAAAATGACCAAAATGCCTTGGTTCATAATTTTACACTAAATTAAACCTAGGGTCATAATTGTTATTTTACACTTTATCAGAATATTTCCTGAATCTTGTCAAGTACTCCTGTGCATCTCTTTAATCCTTTTGACCATGGTCAAATGACCAAAATGCCCTCCATTCATCTCTTGTTCATTTTTATAACAGGAGCATTTTCAACATTTTATACTTTTAAGGGGTTTTTTAACACTGATCGCCATAACTGTTAGAGCACATTATTGGGCCTCTGAGCTGTCATATCGGGCCTTTGACCACGTCTAATTCCTTTATTTTCTCAATTTCCCAAGAAATTTCCCCTAATAATATTTATCGGGTATTTTATTTTACCTTAAATTCTATTATAAATTCTACATAACTCCTTTTTTATTCTTATCAATTTCATAAATTATTATATTAATTATAAAAATTTCTTCTCAAATTTTAACTAATTCTGAGGTCTAGAAGATCGTGTAATAACTTTTAACTTTAAAAATTAATGTCAATTATTTGGGACCTCAAATCAAAATTTTGAAAAATATGTTTGGCCCAATTACCATTCCCTATTTACTGGTAAAATTTGGGACTAAAATATTTCTGAGCAGTTTTAGGTCATTTCTGGCTTAACTTTCTGATAATTATAATTTTGCCCCTAAATTTGACAAAATCCACTTTAGTCCCTTACTACAAATTATTGAAATTCCAGTTTAATACTTGAGATCTTAAAACTCCATTTAGGTCCTTTTTCTATTTACCTTGAATTTCTATATTTACACACTTGACCCCAAAGATTGTTCATATTTACATCTAAATCCCTATACTTTTATTATTTATAATTTAGTCCCTAAATACTCTCTGTATATTTTTGGGACTTCTGCTCAAAGGGGCCTGGTAGCCTATCTATTTTAAGCTACTTTTCTGGGCTTCTCGCATAAAAAAATTAGGATACGACAGTGAGAGTAATAGGTAATGAGTTAAAAGCATATAAGAATGATTACTCTAAGTTTAAACTGATATGTTAAAGTCTAGTTGAAAATGTTTTGAATATATGATGTAATTTATCGTAGTGTTCATTTAAAAGATACCTTATCAAAAAGGATATCAAACATATTGCTTTGAAACAATTTTAGATCTTATCAAATAGGACTTCAATAATAAGCTTTATCAAATAGCTCTTCAAAAAATATTCCTTTTATAACATAAGCTTTCAGACTTATCGATAATTCTGAATTCATTTTAGAACACTTCCCAATAGCTAATTTATCAAAGTGTTCTTTGATAAATAGGCTTATCGAATAACTTATTGATAAATGCCTGAAGAACAGACTTTTAAACTTCTTTTGATGTTTAATCTTTTCTCAAATTATGTAATATATGTGGAGAGAAGCTTTCATAAGATCATTTATCAAAACAAAGCAAGTCATAAGATTATTAAGATCATTTTTCAAAAGATCATCAGTTAAATCTTTAACAGATTCAGAAACTGAATTTTCTTCTCATTCATTGAAGTGTTTATTAAAGAGAGGTCTTAGTGAAAAAGACTTTCAGACTTCCAGAATTTCCTTCTTTGATGTTTAATCTCTTCTTATTTGAAAAAAAATCATAAAATCATTTGAAAAATAGATATTTCAAGTAAGGCAACATTATTATTAGTAATAAATCATCATCAAAATAATTTATCAAATCAACACTTCAATGCTTTAGATAAAATGGAAATTTTCTCTATTTATCAAGTGTTCTTCAATAAACTACCTTATTGATTAACTCTTCGATAAATGAGGCATGAAATACTTTTATAGTAAAAAACTCTATATTTATCGATAAGTTATTCTGCAATATGAGAGAAACTAAACTATTTGTTAGCTTCTATATGTTTTGATGATGTCAAAAGGGAATAAAGAATTAAGTTGTTTGAAGATGTAAAAAGTGTTTTTAAAGTGATCAAATTTTTGTCAAATGAAGTTAAGAAGAAAAATAAAAGTAGTTAATCGATTAGTCATTTGATTAATGATACTTAATAGATTAATGTTATCAATTAATCGATTGGTTGTTAGATTAATGTGAAGGAACCATTTTATGTTATAAAGGAATATCAATTAATTGATTAGTTAATCTATTAATGAGTGACTATTAATAGATTAAGTGTTCGATTAATGTCAAAAGCTTGCTTTCTAGAATTGAACAGAAAAGTGAATTAATCGATTGGTTAATCAATTAATTATAATTAATCAATTAGTTATTTGATTAATTTTTAAGAACAGTTTTCAAATAAACAACAATGACTCTATTAATCGATTAATTTATATTAATCTATTAACTGTTTGATTAATCAGTGAAAGATACATTTTGTGATATTCAAATATGAATCCATTAATCGATTGGTTATTGGTTAATTTACATTAACAGATTAACTGTTTGATTAATCTGTTTTAAAATACTTTCTGATTCAATTCTTGTAGTGATATTAATCGACTACGTATTCGATTAACTTACATTAATCGACTAGTTAATCAATTAACTTCAAAAATTTCAAATATTCTTCTATGTTTACACTGAAATTGATTTCATCTATTTCAAAATTACATATGATTGATTTAAGTTAAAGAATGCTTATGTTTCTCATCATTCTTCGTGATAAACCTTTAGAGAAACTTATTTCACTAAAATTACATCATATATGCTTGAATATTCTAATCAGTGTGATTGTTTATTTTATGTTTCACACATTAATTGAATAATTGATTGAATTAATTTTAATTAATCGATTAGTTAATCGATTAATACATCATATTCTTTTTTAAAAACTATCTAGACATGATTATGAACTTGATCTTTGATTATGAGTTGCCTATTAACAATTCATAAACTTAACCAAAGCTTCAACAACTAACATATCTCTTAAGGTTGAGTATGTTCAGAAAAGGCTACAATGTTGAATGATGAAGGCTACTCGTAACAGAAACTTTCTACATCTGGTAAAGCATTAAATGCTTACCTACCTAACAACAACTAACCATGCCTTCACGCCAACATTACAAATCTGAGTCTAACGGCTACAAAAAAAGTAAATGTTATTTTAAGGACTCAGCATTGAATGAAGAAACCAACCAACTAATGAAACAACAACTTCTGGATTTATTACATTATCAATTTTCTTCACACTCTGGAACCTGACTTTATTGAGTTTCAGTGTGTATGATGATATATACTCTTTGAGAGAGATTGTGAATACTTTTCTTTCATTCTTTCTGTTAGCTTAAGAGATTGGTTCTCTTAATTTGGGATTATTACCTTATGGGGAAGTAAGGGCGAGTGATTGAGTGAATCAATTATTGTACTAAAGCACCAAGAGCCCGTTGAAATCTTAGAGATAGTTGAAAATCTCAGAAGGCCTTTGAGGACTAGACGTAGGACAAGAGTTTGGTCCAAACTAGGATAAACTCATTTGTGTTCCCTCAGTGAAATCTCTCTTATCTCTATTTTATTTAGTCAATCATTTTCTTGCTATCTTTTGAGTTTAAACTTCTGTTAAATTTTTAAAACACTCAATTCACCCCTCTTGGGTATATCTTCCTAGAATTAATATTTGGTATCGGAGTAGGTCTCTTGAAAAAAATCTAACAATCTTAAGAAAGATCTGATAGCTATTGTCGGATTTGGAGATAGCGTGCTACTAGAACGAAGCTCTACAACAAAATCTCTAGACTTTAATAAAGAAAACTTTACATTCTAGAAAATGAGGATGAAGACCTTTATTAAGGTTTCTGAGTATGGACTTTGGGATATCATAGAAGATAGGAACTACGTTCCAACAAAAATTATTGACGGAGCTAAAATCCCAAAGTAGCAAAGTAAATTCAATAATGATGATAAAAAGCTTATACTACTCAATGACAAGGCAATCAATATTATAACATATGCCTTAAGCCAAAAAGAGTAATTTTGGGTGTCCAGTCTGGAAATAGCCAAGGAAATATGGGAAGCACTAGAAGTAGCGCATGAAGTAACCTCAAGTATTAAAGAGAGAAAAGTCAATACGCTTAAAATGGAGTTCAAGCTCTTCAGAATGGCTGATAGAGAAAGCATCTGGGACATGGAAGTAAGGTTCCAACATCTCATTAACCATCTGACAACTCTTGGGAAATCATATAGCTCAAGAGATCAAGTGCGGATAAAGACAATTGGATAATTTTGACTCAGAAGAATGCTTGATAGTAAGCAAGAAAGATCTATAAATCAACAAGGAAAAATTGAAGGCAAAACTCTGTGCTATAAGGAACGATAACTGTTATACTATTACTATTAATTTAAATTCATCTAAAAATTATTTTCTTAGTAAATCTAAAGAAAGTTGGTTATGGCACAAGAGATTATCTCATATAAATATGCATCAGGTTTTAAAATTAGTTAAGAAAGATTTAGTAATTGGTTTACTTGAAGTCAAATATGAAACTAATATTATTTGTGAAGCTTGTCAAAAATAGAAAAAAGTAAAGGCCTCCTTTAAATCAAAGAAAGAAGTCTTAACTGAGAAACCACTCTAATTACTCTATATGGATTTGATTGTTCCATCAAAAGTCAAATTTTGGAGGAAACTTATATACTCTAGTTATAGTTGATGACTATTTAAGATTTATTTAGACTTTATTTCTTTAATCTAAAGATGAAATGAAACATCCTCCCATACAGCCCTCAGAGTACACTTGCGGAAGCTATACTAGCTCTTCTTCTGCCTAAACCCCGGCAGCATAACAGCTACACTTCATCTGTACAAAGAACTGAACCGTACTGATTCGGTAATTCCCTCATGAGAACTACCATTCTACGTAGTACCCAGGAAAGACTAGATGAACCGGCTAGGTCCACTCACTTCTAGCCTCCTTAGACAGCACTATGTACACAGTACTTATCATATACTGATGTTCAGTCTTTACTCCGGCAGCATAACGGCGTCTCTTAGGATTCTCTAAATCCACTTCAGCATAACCTCCCTGTAATGGGTTATGGATGGGGATGAGATTCGGGGGAATCTCAGTAGCAACAATCATAACAATATATGTAATGCAGTGTGACAGTGCTTGCTTGTGATTGTGCACAGATAAGTATGCTGCGTGCTTCCATGCTTAATAACATATGACCATAGCATTACAGCAGAGCTTCAAACATAACATATAAGACAACAATCCAACCAAACAATAGCACATCAAATCACCAAGCCATTACATAGAAGCTAGGATTAGTTACTACCTGGCTAGCTCAGCAGAACCCTACTATCTCTATTCTGCTTCCAGCTCCGCCAGAACTTCCTTTCTTCCTTTCTCCTTTCTCTCTTCCTTTCCTTCCCTTTCCCTCTCTTCTTTCTCTCTCATTCTCCTCTCCATGCGTGATGCAAGAATGGAATGAGGGGAGGGGGTATTTATAATAGGCTTCAATGGCAATTCTGTAATTACCATGAACTTTGATCCTGCGGTCCTGGTTTTTCCTGGATTTTCCTATTTTCCTTAATTCCTTTTTTACTGCATCATCGTGCCAACTCACCGGGACACCTCAGCACCACATTTATCACATGCTTGAATTCCTGGGACACCTCAGCATGCTGACTCACCGGTCCAGTCTCTTGCCTCGTAATGCGTGCCCTCAACTTTATCTGCTTTCTGCAGACTAATACCATGTGGCGACTGGAAGAGACCTTGCACGCTTCCCAATGCCACCCAGATAAGTCCCTGACTTTATCTGATCATTTCCTCGGTTATCGTGCCTCCTCGGTTTTTGTGCCAACCGAGTAACTTTATTCTACTAAACCATTACTTTAATGCCATGTGGCATCCCATGAGTATACCTTATCAGTTTACTTCATGGTTTCCAGATAACCTTTCCTGTATCTGATATCCTGCCTCCGGTTTATCTCCAACCGGGTAACTATCTCTCTTGGACCTTCACCACTCTTGGCCCGTACGCTTAGCGCCACTTTAGTCACTAGTCGCGACCTCAACATCATCTTGTCGCGACCTTACAATTCTGTGTACATTAGTCGCGACCCAAACATATTCTCGTCGCGACCAAAACATTCTATCGTCGCGACCACAACACATTTTAGTCGCGACCATAACACTTTTTAGTCGCGTCTAAGGCTTTCTGCCACTATTAGTCGCGTCTAAGGCTTTCTGCCACTATTAGTCGCGATATCACTGCTTTCTAGTCGCGACCATACTTCTTTTACGACGCGACCATAATGCTTTCTTGTCGCGTATAGCTCTTTCTGTAACCACTAGTCGCGACCATGCTTTACTCTAGTCGCGACCAGAACGGTCAGCTCGTAACTCTTCAACCTTTGACCTTTACATCACCCCAAATGGCCATTCTACCCCTTGGGACTTCCACTGTTTGCACATAAGTTCCCGTACCTTTACTTACTCGCAGCTTAGTCCCTAAAAACTCTCTTATGTCTCTGGGACTTCTGCTCAAAAAGGGTCTGGTAGCCTCTCATTCTCAGGCTATTTCCGTGTCTCAAGGCCTGAAAATTGGGATGTTACATGAAACCTTTAATTCTTTTGTCGTATTTGTCGGAAAGGCACAAAATTATAAAGGTATTTCCATTTTGTCTATCAAGATTGATCACGGAGGAGAATTCGACAACACTGAATTTATGAAGTTATGTGACAACTATGGAATTGATCATAACTTCTCTACACCAAGGACACCACAACAAAATGGAGTTATTGAAAGGAAAAATAGAGTCCTTACTGAGATGGCTAGAGCAATGCTAAATGATAAGGGTGTCTCACAAGTTTTCTTGGCAGATGCTATGAACACCACAAGCTATATATCTAACTAAGCCTACATCAGACTGCTACTTAACAAGACACCATATGAGTTTACAAAGGACGTAAGCCTAATCTTGTCATATCCCAATGTTTAGGCATAGAAGCCCAATATGTAACTTAAAATAGGTAGGTTACCAGGCCCCTTTGAGAAGAAGTTCCAAAAATATATACAAATGCTGTTCAGGGACTATACTAAAAATAATGAAAGTTTAGGGACTAAATTGTAAATAGTGAAAGTCCCTGGGGCAAATATATAAATAAATTAGAGACTTCAAAAGAGTCTCCTAGGCATAGAAAGAGAAAAGATGTTAGTTAGAGACCTAAGGTTAAGATAAAGACCTCAAAGGGAAGATTTACGATGTTAAAGCCCAAGTAAGGGTAAAATCGTAATTTTAGAAAAGTCCCAAGGGCAAAATGATCATTTTGAAAAAGAAAGGGACTAAGTGAAAACTCTAAAAGTTCCATGAGGCAAAATGAAAGTAGACACAAGTTATAGGCCATAAGTATAATTATGAAAAGTTGAGGGCTTCAAGTGCAATTTTTAAAACTTCAGGGGCAAAATAGTAATTATGGGAAGTTGAGCCAGAAAAGGCCCAAAACTACCTGAAAATGGTTTGGTCCCAAGTTTTACCAATAAATAGAGAAAATTATTCTGATACATTTAACGTAACACAAAATTTTGATTTGAGTCCTGATAAATTAATATTAATTTTTGAAATCTAGCAATTATTGCAGTATCTTTTGGACCTCATAATTAGATACATTTTTACAGTAAATTCTTATATTTAATATAAGAATTTATGAAATTGACATAAGTAAAAAAGGAGTCATGTAGAATTAATTATGGAATTTACGGTGAAAAAGGATACCGATAAGGGTTTAAAAGAAATATATATAATTTTTATTAGGACTTTTGAGTCTAAAAAAATTATGAGACTCTACAAGAAATTCATGACAAACTGGTCATAACTTTCTGGGAGTGAGTTCAAGATCAAATCTGTAGCTAACTCCTGGCTCATGGGAAATCCAAGCCTCTCAAGGTGATCAATGTACCCTTTCATCTTTAAGACATGAGTACTTACTGGTGCACCTTCAGCCATCTTGCAGGAATGTAAGGCCTTAGTGGTCTCATACCTCTCTTGCCTTGCCTGTTGCTGGAACATTTCCTTAAGATGCACAATCATCTCATAAGCCTCCATGTGTTCCAGATCTCTTTGGAGCTCCGGAACCATGGTGGCAAGCATCAAGCATCCCATATCGACAGAGTCTTCCTTATGCTTCGCATAAGAATCTCTCTGAGCTCTAGGAGTATTGGCTGCTGGCTCCTCAGGAATGGGTTGATCTAGGAATATACTTTTCTTTCCTGCTTGAGAACAATTCTCAAGTTCCTGAACCAGTCAAGAAAGTTTGTCCCATTGAGTTTGTCCTTCTCAAGGACAGATCGCAATGATAATGTAGCAATATTACTAGTCGTCATGATTCTACAATTAAAATATGCAAGTGAATTAGCAATCTCCCACTGAATAAAACAACCCTCAATGTAATAATTAGTGGGCTAAGATCCATATTTGGCTTAAACTTGAGTCCGCTTTGGCAAGACGCTCAACTTTAAGTTATTTAGGTAGGTAACAACTTTACCAATTACATCAAATATAACTCTTAGATATTTATGGGATTCCATCATCATATGATCCGGCATGTTTTAATCCCATCTAATGCCTTGAGACCCAAAATCATTTTGATAATCTCAATTAAGTCAAACAATAACAAACATAAGAGTAGCACCATTACTCTTGCTTATCTCCCCAAGATAACTCAAATGCACCCACTTTGGTGGAGCCTACAAATGAGCGATCGAGGTTTTGACAAGTGTTCATTAATTGACGGCATATGACTTAAGATTTCTTTTAGAGGGTTTAATTAACTATCCGGTTTGCATGTATCTCGATTGTATCTCATACCAGTATTATGCATATAAAACATACATGCAGTGATCTAATCAAAAGATGCATAATCTTAAACGTGATACAATATGGCTCACCTATCCTAAGTCCCCTCAAGCCAATGAGAGGATCTGTCTAATTAGAATAGGAAAATTTACATAAGGAAACCTCATTTTAACATTCGAGGAGAGTGAGATGAGAAGAGAATGTACAACGAGAGTAATTAGAGGAAGGCACGATACGCAGGCCGTATTTAGAAAAATTACAACACTTGTAATCTAGAGCCATATTGTTCACCATACCCAAACATTCAAGAATCAAAATTCATACTATTTGAAGGGTAATAAATATTTCAAAACATTCATATATCAGGAAAGCCAGAATATCTTACGATTATGTTGCGCTACGATTAGGTAGCCACGGTGGTCCCGCTAACCGGTTAGCGGGCGGGGTGTGGGACAGCGCCCCAATGGAAATTTTTGATCAAGAATCTTAATTCTATTTCCTTAGACCCCATTAATATTAATTGATCAAATCAATTAACATATACCACCAATTTCAGTTTCCTTTCAGATTCTGTATATGTCGTACATAAACGGATTCCATATATGTCATATATATCTCGCATGTTATCATATAATCAGCTAAGAAGTCTAACATACATCACATGTATCAACAATCAAACCTAACTTAAACACAAAACGGCATGGCCTTGATACCACTGTAGGGTCTTGGAAGACACGCAGCGGAAATTAACTTTAAAATTTTTTTCCCATTCCCAGCCAGGATCTACCGAATGTGTTTAAGTCAAGGAGAAAGAAGTGTTACCTTCGTATTCAAGCTTTAGTCGCGACCTCCGTATCCACTAGTCGCAACTCCTCGCCTCTGGAACTTTTCGTCGCGACCTACTCAGCTTCACGTCGCGACCTGTCGCCTCTGGAGTTGTTAGTCGTGTAATATCCTTAATTTCTGTACTGATTTGCATGTATAGATTAAATGGAATATATGAGTTCTTTTTCAAAAAAAGATGTGGTCCTTTATGTAAAGAAAAGGATTAAATTGCAAAAGAAAGGAAATGAAAGGACTTAAATGTAATTATGGAAAGATTAAAGCTAAGAAGGAAAAGTAGACAAAAATATGGGGTCTTTAGGTGTAATATTAGCCAAATAAAGGGACTTAGTTGAAAAGAAGAAAAGTTTCTGGGGCAAAAGTGTAATTATAAAAACTTGGATCGGAAATAGGCAAAAATAGTGATCGTACTCCGATCAGCCCCATATCCCACCAGTAGGTAGAGCAAGTGACGCCGGGTAATCCATCCTAATACAGGAATTTTTGAAGACTCCAGATAGCTAGAAATGGACTGATAGTCTAAAAGTTATAAATATTCCTACCGGATACCCTAGATTTCAGATATAAGTGAGAAATTACAGGATGATGCACCCTTATGGGGCGGATGTTAGGAAACGGATAGAATACCGATAAGAGGTCTGTAGAAAAAGTTATTCACAAATTAGCAAATCCAGATGGGAGTATGAGGCCTCCAGGGATCCGATAGGGAGATTTATCGGTATTTAAACTAAGACTGAATGAGGTCGGGTGACAACAATCAGATACCCATTATGACCCAAATGGTTGCCCATACACGGTAGGACAGTGTATCTGACAGAAGGAGCCGGTGTCCGGAAATGGGTATAAACGGTAAATAATAATAAAATATTCAATGAACTGTGCCAGAGGAAGATTCCTCGAAATGCGTGCCATAAAGGTAGTTGACCCAGAAAGGCCCAATAATGGCGCCAACAAATGCCCAATTAGACTCTTGGACTGATAGGTGGGCCAGTGTCCAGCAGAACCCCGGAAAAGTGCGAAACACTGGTGGAAAATGGGCAATCGAAATCCCCATTTTTAAACCGGTCAATGCGGAGACGGTTTTACAAAAATGAGCGGTGGCATTTTTGTAAATAAAATGAAATATTCACACCGTATTTACTCATGAACGATGTGGAAATATTTAGTCCGGTTTAGATGTTTACTTTCTACAGCGGATGTTATAGAGACCGATGTGGAAATATTTAGTCTGGTTTAGATTTTTACTTTCTACAGCGTATTTATATTGACCGAGGTGGAAATATATAGTCCGGTGTCTGTTTTATAAAAAAATTAAATGTTTACACCGGTTTTAAAATTAACCGATTTAAATATAAACACCCGGTGCAGCTTCATCGCCTCTTCAGTTTCCTGTCTATGATTTCCCGCTCGCTTCTTTATTTGTCAGACCTTTCATTTCACTTCTTGGGTTCCCAACGTTTATACTTTGTAGTCATTATGATAGAAGGCCAATTGCGCATTCTTCTATATTCTTATTGATCATGAACGTTAACCATATATATATGTATACCATTCTTCTGTTTTATTTTCTTTTCATCTATCTGACTCCTCCAATGGCCTCTTCCTCACGCACGCCTCCTTCTCCGCCCAACAAAAGAAACAGAGACGACTTTGAAGACAAACATCCTGATCCTCACCCTTCTGTTCCTTCTCCTCCTCCCCTGGTTGTGACTCTGATGGAGAGGCTTGAGGAACTCATACTGCGCTTCAATGGGCTGGAGGACTCTGTGGAAGAACTGAATCGCAAAGTTGACAGACTGAAAGCAAGTTTCAGGGATTTCCGCTCAGAAGTTCGCCGCCATCAACCCCGTGATAGCTTCTTTAATCCTGTTGATCTCACCCAATCTGATGACTCCCAAAACTCTGAGTCTGATGAGTAGTGAAAGATTGCAACTTTTATATATTCTGATGTATATATTTTTTTGTGTAAAAGTTGATGACATGGCTGACTCTGGATGTAGGAAAAAAAACTGATATATTATACACCGGTCCATATTTATTGACCGGTGTAAAATATACTATAAATAAACTGATATATTTTACACCGGTCAATATATATTGTCCGATGTAAAATATACTATAAATACAACTTTTATATTTATATCTACACCGGTGTAACAGTTTGTCCGGTGTATAGTTTCTTATTTTTTTCCAAATACTCTTTTATTTGGTACATTTCTCGCGCCTTCCATCTCTCATTTTTCCCTGGTTCGCGCGTTAAGACTTCTCGGCGCTTCACGGACGGTGAGTTTTGTTTTGAACTCCTCTCGCGAACTGAAAATTTATTCTCTCCATGCATTAGCTGCAACGTAATGGTTTAATTTCTTGTTTTCTGCTTTTCTAGTTCTTATAGTCTTCCACAAATATGGATCGTAGTTGGATAAATGCTAAACGAACAAGTGTTGAGTATGCTGAGGGGGTGAAGGAGTTTTTGGATTTTGCTAAACGGAATGGTGATGATGACAATGGAAGGTTTTATTGTCCTTGTGTGAGTTGTTTGAATGAGAGGAAACAAAGTCCTGCTGATATTTACACTCATCTAATTTGCGAGGGGTTTTGCAAGAGTTACACGGTATGGGTATGGCATGGTGAACAGGTGGAACAGACCTTTGACGATGACATGGATACTGATGATAGAGTAGACGACATGATTCGTGATGTTGGAGAAGATGCTTTTATGCGGTCACACGCATATGGTAATATTGTTGGAAATCGTGCCCTAGGGGCCAATCATTGTCTTATGAACATTATTGATTTATGAATTTATTAATTGAGTTATCATATTATTTGCATGTTTACTATGATGACCATCCTTGGATAATTCATGATATTATCCTAAATGTCCCTGGTCGATCATCTATGTGGGAGCACAGATGAAATAAGACCAGTATGACTTTGAAGATG
This sequence comes from Leucaena leucocephala, assembly GCA_037074615.1. Lineage (NCBI taxonomy): Eukaryota > Viridiplantae > Streptophyta > Magnoliopsida > Fabales > Fabaceae > Leucaena > Leucaena leucocephala. Next base: position 11,134,005 of record CM073549.1, read on the forward strand.
TATAGAGATATAAATCAAAGTCATAAGCACATGTAAGAGTACAGGGTGTTGGACCGACCCGCTATGAGAGAACTGCATGGGTAACGTCATAAGCTTCTCTCATATACAAACCATGTCAATATGCCCTTTGACCTGAGATCATCATGGATTCCTACATGACAAAACGCTCAGCTTTGACCTAGTCAAAAGTCACTTTTGACCGAGTGATCATAAAGACTATGTTCGGGCTTAGTGGTTTTTCATGCGGAGGAATGTGAATGGTCAAGATGGAATTTGTCCCTCACATTCGTGGAGAGATATTACTGGGCCCCTCGATGAGTGAGTCTGAGAAATGTATGGCCATACTGTAATGGAAAGGTAGTTCCATCTCTATAGTCAGACTACTCAGGGATCGAGAAAGTAACGGTCGGGAATAGGAGGATGACATTATCCATGCCTCATCCATGACCAAAATATCGCGTGACAGAAGGGACATGATATGGTTGTATAAAAGGTTACATCGTTTATCGATCCTCATATGATTTGGGTAGTTGTTATGTCTTGCTAGAGACCGCTTGCGACTTGTGGGCTAGTATAGCAAATGGCCCACTGCCAACTTCATATGGGCCTACAGGGTCGCACACAAAATAGCCCAACACGAGCTATGATGTCCAGATTCATTGAATCTAAGACATGTCCAGATTCAATGAAAGATCCAGGTGAATGTATATATATTTATTTATATTTATATTCGTATATATATAAATTCGTATATATATATATATATTATATATATGAGATATATGAGATTTAATTTATAAGGATAAATTAAATCCCTATCACGTTTGAATTCGAAATTCAAATTGATAGGATATCTCATATAAGAGATATTTATAAGATTTAATTTATAAGGATAAATTAAATCTCTATCACGTTTGAAATTCGAAATTCAAATTGATAGGATATCTCATATAAGAGATATTTATAAGATTTAATTTATAAGGATAAATTAAATCTCTATCACGTTTGAAATTCGAAATTCAAATTGATAGGATATCTCATATAAGAGATATTTATAAGATTTAATTTATAAGGATAAATTAAATCTCTATCACGTTTGAAATTCGAAATTTAAATTGATAGGATATCTCAAATTTGATTTATGGGAATAAATCAAATATAACTCAGTCTCATCTTTATTTAAAGTTAAATAAATAAGTAATTAAATCTGTGGGACGGATTTAATATTATTTTATTTAATTAGTTTCTTATAAAATTATACAATATATGATATTGTATCAATTCGGAATTAATATAAGATTAACTCCAAAATCCAATTAGGTCAAGGGTAAAAACGCATAGCATCCTCTATATCTGATTGGAGGAGCTACGTTTGAAAATAACACAGAACACAAAAGGCCGAACGGAATCTGCAAAAGGTTTGCAGACAAGAAACTGCCGAAATAGAGACGGAGACTTGTGAAAGCCTTGGAGGGACAGGAGACGCTAGCACGTCGTTCGTGGTTGGAACGCTGTTCGTGTGGATACCAGTAGAGGAAGCCGACCTGAGGCGTCGACTTCTTGTGATCGGAAAGAGACCACCGTCCGCGGAGAGAATCTGTGAAGGTCGCTTAGGAACACTCCGTCGATTTCTTGCGATTAGAAAGAGATCACCACCCACGTAGAGAAGCTGTGAAATTCGCTGAGCAACACTAAGGGTAATGATTCTTTCCACTTGACTTAAACACATACGGCAGATCCTGGCAAGGAATGGAAAATTTTTAAAGTTTATTTCCGCTGCGTGTCTTCCAATTCCTAACAAATATGTGCAATGATGCAGAAAAGCCTCTATACCCAGGGTGCAGAAAATACAACCTGTTGAATGCAGTGTTGAGATTGGTAAGTGTGAAAGCTCGGCATGGGTGGAGTGACAGTAGTTTTTCAGAATTGCTTGACTTGTTACAGGACATGTTTCCTGAAGAAAATGCTTTACCCAAACGCTATTATGATGCGAAGAAAATAATAGGTCCTTTAGGCATGCAGTATAGAAAGATTCATGCATGCCCAAATGATTGCATATTGTACAGGAAAGAGTTTGAAGATGAGGAGAAGTGTCCAATATGTAAGACACCAAGGTACAGATCAAACAACTCTCCTGCCAAGTTGTTATGGTATCTTCCAATTTTACCAAGGTTTAAGCGACTTTTTTCTAATGAAGATGATGCAAAGAAATTGTTATGGCATGCAAATGAAAGGATTAATGATGGAAAGATTCGTCATCCTGCTGACTCTTTGCAATGGAAGAAGATTGATGACTTATTTCCCGAGTTCGGCAATGAACCACGAAACCTAAGGCTTGGACTTAGTACGGATGGAATGAACCCTTATAGTAGCCTTAGTAGTATCCATAGTTCATGGCCCGTCCTTCTGGTGATTTACAACCTATCTCCCTTGCTGTGTATGAAACGGAAGTATGTAATGTTGTCCATGCTGATCTCAGGACCAAAACAACCGGGAAATGACATAGACGTTTACCTAACACCCTTGATCGAAGATTTGAAGAAGCTATGGGAAGGTGTGGATGTCTTTGATGCTGTTAAGAAGGAGGTCTTCAATTTGCGGGCCTTGATCTTTTGTACAATTAATGACTTTCCTGCATACGGAAATTTGTCAGGGTATAGTGTTAAGGGCCATAAAGCATGTCCGATTTGTGAGGAAGGGACTTGCTACTATCAACTTCGTCATGGAAGAAAGACGGTCTACCTAGGTCATAGGAGATTTCTAAGACAAGCCCACCCATACCGTCGACTGAAGAAGAAATTTTATGGCGGCCAAGAATTTGAAAATGCTCCAAAGCCATTGACTGGCGAACAAGTTTATGAAAAGGTGAGAGACATCAATGTCACTTTCGGTAAGCTTACCAAGAAAAGTGAGAAAAATGTATGGAAAAAAAGATCTGTGTTCTTTGAGCTTCCTTATTGGCGACATCTTCATGTAAGGCACTGTCTTGATGTGATGCATGTGGAGAAAAATGTGTGTGACAGCATTGTTGGAACACTTCTCAACACACATGGTAGTTCCAAAGACGGTTTGAAGGCAAGATTGGATTTGGAAGAAATGGGAATACGGGAGGAGTTACATCCGAGGCCAGATGGTGAGGGGAGCTATCATGTTGAAGAGACTAATATTTTGTCCAAGGCTGAGAGAAGAAGTATTTGTGAGTGTTTGCAAGGAATCAAAGTTCCCTCTGGGTACTCATCTAATCTTAAGAGGATTGTGTCCATGAAAGATTTGAAATTAGTAGGCCAAAAGTCTCATGATTGTCATGTACTGATGCAACAATTACTCCCAGTGGCTGTTCGAGGAATCCTTCAAGATGAGTTGAGACACATTGTAACCCGACTTTGCTTCTTCTTTAATGCTATATGTGGCAAAGTCTTTGAGACTGAAAGGTTGGAGGAATTGGAGCACGAGGGTTATGTTATTTTGTGCCAGCTTGAAAAACAGTTTCTTCCTTCCTTTTTTGACATCATGGTACACCTCATCGTTCATCTAGTGCGAGAGATAAAACTGTGTGGCCCTGTATACTTACGATGGATGTACCCATTTGAAAGATACATGAAAATCCTTAAAGGGTATATGAAGAATCCAAGTCGGCCCGAAGCATCCATTGTTCAAAAATATGTGGCCGAAGAAGCTATGGACTTTTGTCAACAATACCTGTCTAAAGCAAGACTTACTGGTCTCCACAAACCCATTGCCACACAGGGGGGTCAACGCGGAATGTCAGTGAGGAGTGTTGATCGTAATGAACTGCAGCAAGTACACTTACACATCTTGAATAACATTGATGAAGTTCAAGACTATATTGCTGTTCATAAAGATCTTGTCCGGAAAACAAATAATAGGATGACAGAGCAAAGGCTCATTAGAGAACACACCAAATCTTTTGCACATTGGTTCAAATTGGAGGTTGAAAATGAGGATTGTGTTTCTGATACAGTTAGATGGTTGGCATGTGGTCCTGAACATAATGTGATATGTTGGAATTCATTTGATATCAATGGGTATTCCTTTTATACAAAGTCCCTAGATGATAGAAGTAGCGTGCAAAACAGTGGTGTTATGTTAGTGGCTGAAGCTATGCATTTCTCTAGTTCAAAAGACAACAATCCTAAATTAGCAGCCATCCCTTATTATGGCGTTGTTGAAGAGATTTGGGAGGTGGACTACTCCAAATTCAAAGTTCCCGTATTCAAATGCAAGTGGGCTAATGTAAACAACGGTGTTATGGTCGATCAGTTAGGATTTACACTGGTGGATTTGAATAATATAAGTTTTGGGGATGAGCCTTTCATTATGGCAGACCAAGCAAAGCAAGTGTTCTTTATCACTGATCCTCAGAATGAAAGATGGTCTGTCGCGCTCCAAGGGAAAAATGTTGTTGACAATGATGATTCTTTTTATGAGATCCCTTCTTTTTCAGTAGGTTTACCACAATTAAATGAAGAAGAAGTGGATTCTGATTAATTTCTATGTGTTTCTTGTTTAGTCTAAACATGCAATTTTAAGTTTCTTGTAATGATTGCGTATATGATTTTGATGTAATAATAACAGAGACAGATTCTTGTTCTGATAAGAATGTTGTGACGCTAAGGATGGGATGATATTATAAGGTGGTGAAGTTTTAAAAAAAACTACAACATTTAACACCGGTCTTAAGTGATATTCGGTGTAACAGGTCACGTCTAATAATAATTTATTGTTCGATTTTACACCGGGTTATACTTTATCCGGTGTTATAATTATCGATGTTTATTTTTGACACCGGTTGTTAAAATTAGACGGTGTAAAATGTTTCACTTTTACGTCGTTTATGTTTTGACCGGGTTAGAATTATTTACAACCGGTGTTAAATGTTTATATTCATTTTTTTAACCCGCCTCTTGGCGCGATGACCTTCAATCTTCTCCTTTCTCACATACTCTTTTTTATCGCCGCTCGTCGTGCTCTGTGGTTCTCGCGAGGCTTCTCCGTGCTCGGTCAGTCGTTCTTATCTGTCACCTCTCTCGTTCTGCTATTCCGTAAGTGTACGTGTTCTCTGCATTTTTTTCCCTGTGTACGTGCGATGCCATTTTTATGTTCGTTTAATCTAGGTTTTCTATTTTTCCTGATGAATGCTGGCACATCTTTCCATTCATAACTGCTAAAGGAACAAGTTTTGTGTGTTCTGACGGGTTGAGGGAAAAAGGGTTAAGTCTGTTTTCAATGTTTTTGATGTTGTTATTGCGTACATAGGAATATGGAGGATAGAGTTACTCAGATTGAGGCTGGCGATGCTCCAAGCGCCACTAAGCAAAGGAAGGGCAGAAGTGCGACTCGTTTGAAAGACATTACGAAGGACAGGATAGAGGGGAAACTGCTTCCGATAGAGTTTGACAGAAACTGGAACCCAACTGGTGAACACAGGACAAAGTACGTAAGTTTTGTCAGCCTCCTAGCACGCAACAAGCCTAGCATCACCTATTTGACTTGGGATGCTGTGGATGATCGCGTGAAGAATCAAATTTGGGACACTATCCGGGTATAGGAACTATCTAATATTGCATGCAGAGCAATACCAAATACACAACTGTTTGTTGATTACTCTGCTTTCAATGGCAAACATTGCAGCTCACTTACGATGTGCCCAACAATGAGTTCTTGAAGAAGAAGACGTTGTCTTATTGCTGTGAGCGTTGGAGGGCATTCAAGACACAACTAGCTCGTCAGTATCTGCATGGACAGGACAGAAGTGGTCATCCTCAACCATCTCCATGCAGCAAGTATCAATTCATTGACGAAGCTGCGTGGGAACAATTTGTTAGGAATCGGACCACGCCAGTAGCAATGGTGAGTGTATCCTTTTGTATGTGGTTGCAGAAAACGTATCAGAGTATCATATGTATTGATTTTAAATACTTCATGTCTTGTAGGAAAAAAGAGCAAAAGCGATTGAATACGCCCTCAAGAATGATTGCCCCCACACAATGTCTCGAGGGGGTTACGCGAAGGCAGAAAGAGAGTTGTTGGGGGCCAAGAGGAAGAGGTTAGAAGAAAGTGCTGGGTCGGATCCTAGTGTTCTTCTTGACCCCCCCTCTCCGATACGTCGCGAAGAAAAATGGTTGTACGCTCGCCAAAGAAAGAGCGGAGCTTTTACAAGCGACAATGCTCGCATGATTGCTGAAAAAATTGTAAGCACTACTTGCATTATTTTGTGATAGTAGACTATATATAATTATATCATTTTCCTTATGTTTGTTGTTCTTTTTATGTTATAGAGTGATCTTAAACAACAAGAGTCCCATGGATCCTTCAAGTCAGATGGTAGGAATGACATCTTGACTGTTGCCACTGGGAAACAAGAACATGGGGGCCGTGTCAGGGGAGTTGGAAGAGGTGTGGGTATAAGAGATTACTTTGGAGCATCTCAAATACGTTCCCCACATGTGGTGCCGAGGGCAGAGTTGGCATCCTTGCTCTCCACCATAAGGGCAGAGGCTAAGGAAGAGGCTTGGATAGAGGCTAGGGCACAAGCAGAAGCTTCAATTGAGGCGCGATTACAAGAGGGGTTCGCAAAGATGAAGGAAGAAATGTTGTCCATGATGACATCAAGGCAGCAAGAGCCAACTGATCCCCTCCCGCCCTCAACTGCAGTCCGTCAAAGCACTAAGGGGAGTTGTTGCTTGCCGCTGTCAGAGGATGCAGAACATTGTGATCTATATGTTGAGGATCCTCTTAGACGCTTAGTGGCACGTGGCTCCATCCATAGCCTAGGGGCAACTACTGTTCACCACGTCCAAATTCAGGACGATCAATTAAGGGTGACAGTTGAAGCCGTGCTAATTGGAGATGCTCTTGTCCCAATTCCCACTGATGAGGTGAAGACAGTGATCCAAGCAAAAGGGACTTTCATATTGTGGCCAAAGCATCTTGTTTCGGATCACGTCGCCTCATCCCCCGACCAACTTCCCACCCCTCCCGCTTTGAATGCCATGCAACGTGTGATCCTAATGGCATATGACAAAACATTCCATGTGGACGCGTTGCCTATGGATTCAGTTGTGGGCAACATGGGGGCACCGGCCTTCCTGGATCATGCGGACGTCAAATCTCTGATCACTCCCAAGGAAGAACTGACCTCCGGCTGCATCCAAGTGTTTTTGATGTAAGTATAATTTAAATGTAAATATATGTAATAACAAAGTTCAAGTCTTACAACTAATGTCGTGCATGCATTGCCTGTAGGTACATGCAAGCTGAGTTGGTTTCCTCCAAGGGCAAACAAAAAAAGTTCGGATTCCTATGCCCAATTCATATTTATGCTAAAGGGACCTCTCAATCTTCGAGACTTGCATACATTTCAGAGAGGCTCGGTGAAACCGATATTGATTGTTTCTTCGCACCATATATGCATGAGTAAGAATAATAATGTTTCATTTTATTTTATATATACTAGTTTTGTAGTTGCTTAATTATAATACTCATTTTCTTTTAACTAATCTCTACAGCAATCATTGGCAACTTGTCATCCTATGTAAGCATAGCTATAAAGTTTTCTTCTTATGCTCCCTCCATTACAAGCCCTCGGTGGATGTTAGGAAGATCATGAACACGTACGTGAGTTCTCTTCTATACACAATGATCTGTGTGATAAATGGGTTACTAACTTGTTAACTTTGGTCATAGGGCTATGAGGACATTCGCAGTTGCAAGGGGCCTTAAGCACGCTAATTTGGTGAGGGACCCTGAATGGATCACACCGATGGTAATAAAAGTATATATTAGGTGTTAGCTAGGTTCCCCGTTTTGATGATGAGAAATAATTTTTCTCTTGTTAACATTACAGAGTCGAAGGCAACCCAGAGAAAGCAACTTGTGCGGCTTCTACATAGTCAGACACATGGTCAATATTATCTTGGCAAATAGGATTGACCTAAGTGGGGAGGTAAAATTATATTTTGAATGATTTCATATTTCTTAATTGTCAATCTAATCTAAATTAGTAATGCCTTAATTTCTTTGATTTTGATTTCATATTTCAGATGTTTGAACAACCTGATCCATTTCCTGACCAAGATATTGAGGACCTGCGTAATCGGTGGGCAGAGTTTTTTGTTCAAATCCTTCCTTCTCAATAGTATTTGTCTTTCACTGAATACATTTTTCTGTTCAAATTGTAGCATTTTTGTATTGAGTTTTATTCAATGAATAATATAATGAGCAATTGAATTATATATGTCTCTGGCATCTTGAACTGATGATGATCGATGATTGAGTCATATATTACATTTGGGCAGTTTACTTCTGAAGCTTCAGGCCAACGAAATCTATCAAATATAAATTTAATAACATCTACATCGGAGGTACATACCCACCGGTGTAGTAAGAACATATATAAATTAAATTTAATAACATCTACACCGTCCCAATATTCAACCGGTGTTAAAAATTTAAAAATTTACACCGTCCCAATATTCAACCGGTGTTAAAAATTTAAAAATTTACACCGTCCCAATATTCAACCGGTGTTAACATTTGAAAAATTTACACCGTCCCAATATTCAACCGGTGTTAACATTTGAAAAATCTACACCGTCCCAATATTCAACCGGTGCAGATGTTAAAAATAATACACCGGATGTAAATGTGAACCGATTTAAAATTTAGTCCGGTGTAAAAAATTATACATTCTACACCGATTGTAGGACCGGTGTAAAATGTCTGACTTTTTACACGGTCCGTTTCTACACCGGTTGTGTGTGCGATGTTGAATGCCATTTTCAACCGGTGTTGAAATGCTTTTTTCCAGCTGTGAAATTATGAAAATGCCCCTGTGTTATACTAGAGGGGTAGTAGATGTATAAGGGCATTTTGGTCATTCTGGATAGGCCTAGAGGCTAAGACATATACAGATGAAGTTAATCAGAGTCAGTATATGCTCTGATAAAGTACATGAAGGTGTAAAATGATAGTTTTGCCCTTAGGGTTAAAAGAGTGCAAGAAAGGGCACCCAGGGGTATTTTGATAATTTGCCAAGGGATGTTTCTTGGGAATCGAGCCATAAGAGTACTTGGGATTGATCAGGATCCAAGATAACATTCCCAGAGCCCAAAAACGTAGGCCCAGTGATATGTGGGAAAAAGTGGCATTAAAATACTATTTTAATGCTGTTTCAATAAAGTTAAGTTACTCGGTTGGCACGATAACCGAGGAGGTGATCAGATAAAGTCCTAGACTTATCTAGATAGCATTGGAAAACGTGACAGGTGCCAGTAAGATGCCACATGGAGCCAATATAGAGGAGAAAGAAAAAGTTAAGGACATGTGGCATAATCTTAGCCGGTGAGTCCAGTTTGTGGGAAATTGGACCCGACCGGTACTGGATTGGACTGGAACTGCTGAGTCAGCTGATGAGGTGTCCCAAGAGCTTGCAATTTTGACATGTGACATATGAGGTGTTCCATGAGGTGGCCTTGAGGTGATATCATGCATGATGCAGTAAAAGGAATAAAGAAAAATAGGAAATTCCGGAAAAACCAGGACCACAGGATCAGATGGCTTCAAAATTACAAGAATGCCATTGACCAAAACTATAAATACCCCCCTAGCTCTTCATTTTCCACAGCCTAAGGAGCTTTTAGAGAGATAAGGAAGTGCTTGAGAGAGAAAGTGAGAAAAAGAAAGAAGAAAGGAAGTTCTGGTGAATGTGGAAGCAGTAGAGAAATTCTGAAGTCCTGCTTTTAAGGTAGTAACTAATCCTAGCTTTTATGTAATGTCTTTGTGAATTGTTGTGCTATTGTTTGGTTGGATTGTTGTCTTATATGTTATGCTTGAAGCTCTATTACAATGCTATGATCATATGTTATTGAATATTGAAGCATGCAGCATACTTATCTGTACACAATCACAAGCAGGCACTGTCACACTGCATTACATATATTGTTATGATTGTTGCTACTGGGATTCTTTTGAATCTCATCCCTATATATAACATTACAGGGGAGGTTCTGTCAAATTAAAATTTGGAAATTTTAAGAGACGCCGTTAGGCTGCCGAAATTCTGGCAACGAAGCAGAAATAAAGAAAGGAACTGATACGTACTGTATACGTAGGTGCTGTCTAAGGAGGCTTGAAGTGAGTGGACCTAGCAAGTTCATCCAGTCTTTCCTGGGTACTTACGTAGAATGGTAGTCCCTACGGGAATTACCGAATCGGTACAAGATCGGTTACTTTCTACAGAAGGAATGTAGCAGTTATGCTGCCGGATTTTGGACAACGAGAAATTAATATAAATATGAGGATGTTAATCATGCACTGATATATAACAGTTGAATATCTGATAATGATTGTTATCTGGTATGTTTGACTGAGATGTGATGTATGTATGCATTAATATGTAAGGTTGGTTGCTGAAAAATGGTCTTGTGAACAGTAATCCATGGAGACCTATTGATGTTTGATAAATCATTAAAAATAGTAAATGGTTGAATAAATGTATGATATTTTTATGGTAAATAGTAGACATCCTAATATTTAATTTTATATATAGAGTGCCTTATTTGTATGTACACACAAAAAGATATAAATTGTTAAAGTTGGGACCAGAATGCTGGATTCAGGAGAAAATCACTGGATGAATAGTAAAATTGAAACGTTGACCCACGTTGAATTTGTCAAGGAATGGTCAACCAATAATTTTTATCTAAAATATAATTAAGTTATCTTCATGTAGTAATTTAAACCACTTCATTTCGATTTTTATAGAATTAGTTATGAATTTTCAAAGTCAGGTCACTCATCTGGAATTTGCCACAGTGAACAGTACCCGATATGAATAAAATTCCAGATTAAGAGTTTACACTTCAATGACCCTGAATGTGGTTCTAAGTGCCACTGAATGGTCCTTAAGATATGTAAAAATAAGTATGTGACATTTTGGTATCAGAGCAAAGGATTCTGGATTAGGAAATGCTCTGAGTATATGATTTATAGATAGACATGCCATGATAAAGTCATCATAATTGATGATCAGGAGGTGATGGCGATAGAAGGCCCCATTCCTTCCATTCCCATAAGTGTGGTACCTTCGAATATAACAGACAATTCAGGATCCAGCCAAGTACGTGATCAGAGTAATACGCCAGGTCCCAGTAGGCCCGAAGTGACCCTAGTAGAGATACATTTGGGAAGTCTAATCGTAAGAATGGTCCCAGGGAGGAACCTGAGTAGAGAACAATTTGAGAGTTCGGTAGCATTAGCCCGACAGCTATATGGGCTGAGGTAGACCCTGATCAGAGATGTAGATCAAGGCTATATGGTTTATCAGAATTTCATCACAAGGGTGAAAGCCATATATCAAGCCTGGGATCCAAACGTGTTAACCATGGGGCTTTGGCTAGAAATTATGAATGATGTATTGCCGACTACGCCTACCTGGAGATCAGAGTTGGATCAATATTTTGATAAAGAACCATATTGTACTGTATCCGACTGGATCTACTTAGTAGGAGAGTATATTAGAATAAAGTTTAAGGAGGATTAGGGTAATGTCCTCAATGTATGTATGTGTAGAAAGCATATATGACTGTGACATATACCTTGTATGTATGCTATGTTTGAAATGAAATGAGAAATGTTGTTTATCGCATTCCTTTCTATGTTAGAGCATAACAAAATGGTTCGAACAAGAAGAACGATTCCAGCAGAGGAACCACAAGAAGCTGGAAATCTTAATCAACTAATTTTAGAGCGATTAGAGCAACAACAAAAGATGATAGAAGAATGAGAGCTGCTCAGGCACGGAATGAGCAGGAAAGGGATGCTGCCATAGCAGCAGCAGTGGCAGCAGCGGTAAGTAATTTAAGACCGCCAGAGCCTTCTGGAGTGGCTGATAGAGAACCCGAAGAAGTACAACAGCAGGCAGTTCAGCCCCAGAGACTGGTTGAATCGAGGGAGGAGGCAGTAGGAATCCAACAATGGATCGTTCGATTTTGTAAACACAATCCTCCAATGTTCGAAGGAACATTCGAAGTACAGATAGCAGAGGATTGGGTCAGCAGATTAGACAAGATCTTTAAGGTCCTCGACTGCCCAACTGAAACCAAGGCCCAAATGGCCATCTATCAATTAGAAAAGGATGCGAATAGATGGTGGAAGAATACAGAGTTACTTCTCTAAGCAAGAGACATTCCAGTTACCTGGGAAGTCTTTCTTGAGCAGTTTTATGAGAAATATTTCCCTCAATCCATCAGAGATGAAAGGGAGGCCGAGTTCCTTGTACTGAGACAAGGAGAAAAAGAAGCTTTTGATGAATATCTGGCTAAGTTCATCCGGCTATCCCAGTATTCTACGTATCTACGTCAAGTGGATGACCAGCACTGGATGACCGAAAGAATGATTCGGGGATTGAATTCCATGCTAAAGGAGAAGTTAACTCCGCAACAATACAGCCAGTTTAATAAGGCTGTGGAAGCATGTCGAATTGTAGAAAATAGCATGAATTATCGAATGCTGTCCAGATCCGGGAATAGGGATCAGGCGACCCCTGATGATGCCGATCGAAGTCAAGAAGCTGCAGGTGGGAGCGGCTATAAAAAGAGGAAGCGACCGTGGCAGAACAAAAAGCCAAATAGAGGAAATTTCCGCGGCAGGTCCAACAACAGGGATTCAAGGGCCCCAATATGTGAAAAGTGTGGAAGAAATCATGGTGATAGGCCATGTTTAATGGGCCAGAATGTTTGTTACACCTGCGGAAAGCCCGAACATTTTTCCAGAGAATGTCCTCAAGCTATAACTGATCCAAGGCCAAGGACGGCAGGACGAGTGTTTGCACTCACTAGAGAGGACGCTCAACGATCATCTGAGATGATCCAAGGTATAATCTATCTCAATGATCATGCTGTGACTGCTCTATTTGATTCGGGTGCAAGTCATTCCTTTATATCTTATGAATGTACTAAATGCCTAGGCCTTCTGATCAGCAAATTGCGTTATGATATACAGGTGAAAACCCCCACCAACGCTAAAGTAATTACGTATGATGCCTGCAGTACCACCCTATACCTGATCTGTATGCCTTTTCGAGAGATTGATGTCATACTCGGCTTAAATTGGTTATCCTCCAATAATGTGATGTTGGACTGCAGAAACAAGACCCTAGTTCTTGGTCCAAAGATCACTGATCGGAGCTCAGAAGTACGACTGAACTTCATGACGGAGGCTCAGGCAGAAAAATGTTTACGGAAAGGATGTCAGGGATATGTGGTATTCTTTTCTGTCCAAACAGAAGTAGAAGAAGGCATCGAGAAGTTTCCTGTAGTCAATGAATTTCCTGAAGTCTTTCCAAAGGAGATTCAGGGATTCCCTTCAAAGCGTGAAGTGGAGTTTGCAATCGACGTTATACCTGGAGCTGGACCAGTATCAAAAGCCTCGTACCGGATGGCTCCCAATGAGATGATGGAACTGAAGAAGCAAATTAAGGAGCTATTGGAGAAGGGTTTCATACGACCCAGTGTATCGCCATGGGGTGCTCCAGTACTATTCGTCAAAAAGAAAGATGGCAGTTTAAGGCTATGCATTGACTACAGGGAATTAAATAAACTTACAGTTAAGAATAAGTATCCTCTTCCCAGAATTGATGACCTGCTAAACCAATTGGCAGGAGCGAGCTTATTCTCCAAAATTGACTTGAGATCTGGCTACCATCAACTACGAGTCAAGCCAGATGATATTCCAAACACGGCATTCAGAACGCGCTACGGGCATTTTGAGTTTCTGGTGATGCCTTTTGGACTAACCAATGCACCTGCTATTTTCATGGACTACATGAATCGGATCTTCAGGCCTTATCTAGATCAGTTCGTTGTGGTCTTCATTGATGATATCCTGGTGTACTCCAAATCTCCAGAGGAGCACGAAAGGCATTCGAGGATTGTTCTTGGTACCCTTAAAGAGAAGAAGTTCTATGCTAAGCTGAGTAAATGCGAGTTTTGGCTGTCAGAAGTCAAATTTCTCGGTCATGTCATATCCTGAGATGGGGTAGCTGTGGATCCTAGCAAAGTTGAAGCAGTTTTGAGCTGGGACTAGCCAAGGACAGTGACGGAGATCAGAAGTTTTCTCGGCCTAGCAGGGTACTACAGAAGATTTATTCAAGACTTTTCTCGAATTGCCTTGCCACTTACCAAGCTAACCAGAAAGAATCAGCAGTTTAAATAGGATGAGAAGTGCGAGGCTAGCTTCCAAGAGTTAAAGCAGAGATTAACCACTACTCCCATGCTGATTATCCCAGACCCAACTCATAGTTACGTAGTCTACACTGATGCTAGCAAGCAAGGGTTGGGATGTGTGCTGATGCAGCAAGGTCGAGTAGTAGCCTACGCCTCTTAGCAGTTAAAGCCATATGAAGAAAATTATCCCACTCATGATCTGGAGCTTGCTGCGGTGGTCTATACCCTAAATATATGGAGACACTATTTATATGGAGCAACGATAGAGTTGTTTTGCGACCACAAAAGCCTGAAAGTATTTACAGGATCAAAAAGAGCTGAATATGAGGCAACGGCGATGGATGGAATTATTGAAAGATTATGACTTCCAGATTAAATACCATCCAGGAAAAGCCAATATGGTAGCTGATGCCCTGAGTAGAAAGGTGGTGCAGGTTGCATATATGATGATCAAGGAATTAGAACTGATAGAAGATATGCGCGACTAGAGCCCTCTATATCAAATGCAACTGACAGAGAATCCTTTCGGAGGAGTTTATGTCAGAGCTTGCATAGAAGATGAGATAAAAGAGGCTCAAAAGCAGGATAAGCTCGCAGTAATATTCAAAGACAAGCTGGAGAAGGGAAAGACAAAGAATTTTGAGAAGTCCTCAGACGGATTACTACAGTTTCGGGGAAGACCCTATATCCCTAATGTTGTGGGATTAAGGGAAAGGATTCTGGAGGAAGCACATAAAATTCGGTATACTGTACATCCAGGTATGACCAAGATGTACCATGATGTTAAAAGGTTATTTTGGTGGCCTAGATTGAAGAAAGATGTTGTGACTTACGTGTCTAAGTGCTTGACCTGCCAGAAAGTGAAAGTTGAACATCAAAAGCCAGCAGGAACATTGCAGCCTCTAGAAATCCCTGAGTGGAAATGGGATGGGATTGCCATGGATTTTGTGGAAGGACTACCCCTGACTCCAAGTAGACATGATGCAGTGTGGGTAATAATTGATCGACTGACAAAGTCAGCACATTTTCTGGCAATCAATAAGATAGATTCTCTTGAAAAGCTGGCAAAGCTGTATATAAAGGAGATCATTAGGCTTCATGGTATCCCGAGCAGCATTGTGTCAGATAGAGACCCTCAATTTACTTCAAATTTCTGGAGGGCTCTACAGGAAGAAATAGGCACTACTCTCAGATTTAGTACAGCTTATCATCCTCAGACAGATGGTCAATCTGAAAGAACAATACAAACTTTAGAGGATATGCTGAGAGCATGTGTCTTAGATTTCAAAGGCAGATGGGATATCCATTTACCCCTTATAGAGTTTGCTTATAACAATAGTTACCAGGCTAGTATTCAGATGGTGAAACATCCTCCTTTAAACATCTCAGAGTACACTTACGGAAGGAATCTTAACTTTATTATATCTCTCTTTGCCAAAAATCCTGACAGAAGATAACTGTACTGATTCGATAAGTCCCATGCGAAATACCATTCTACGTAAGTACCCAGGAAAGACTGGATGAACCGGCTAGGTCCACTCACTTTCAGCCTCCTTAGACAGCACCTACGTACACAGTACTCTGTATAGTCTACCAGCACAACGGCATTTTTCTAGTACACATCTTTAAATGTTAACCTTAAATCTTGACCTTAACCTTAACCTTACATATACTCAATTAGAATTATCTTAGATCATTGGAATACCTCTTAAACTTAAAAACATTAATTTCCAAGAGTTGGGCTTACGGGTACTGTTCACTGTCACTATTCACTGGGTAATTCCAGATTACAGCCTAAACTTTGGAAATTCATAATTAAACCTAGAAAAATCGTATTGAGGTGATTCCAATTTCCAATGAAATCTATTTCCTTTAAATTTGATAGAAAAATATGAAACTGAGGTTTACTTGTCCAGATCAAATTAGTTTATTCGTTGAACTTTACTGTTCATTTGGTAAATCTGGAAGTTCCAGTTTCTTTACCCCATTTTCAAAAATTCATTTCTCCTTGTATACTTATCCAATTGAGTCAATTTACCTATGGATATAAATATCAGAATGTTTACTTTAAGCTCACCAAATATCGTGGAAAAACTCCCTCATTTACTATATGAAAATCGCGTAGGAACCTCACTGTATCGTAGGACTAGTTTTATCTTGATCCAGAGTTTAAGTCCAACTTTGAAAAATCATATCAATTTGAAAACTTAACCAAATTAGGCGTTCTTTGTGTCCAATTAAATCTATGGATCTTAGATATGTTCGTACCAAATTTCATGTGAAACCAAATATAATAAGTTACTCAAACTATCACTGGAAGTAGACTGACTCTCATCGGATCCAGTGCATGCATACAATATACATACCAATATATCATCACATAAATTAAAGGCATGCTTTCCAAGTCATACACCATTCATACATCCACTATTACCTCCTTCCTTGTGATATTCCAGCACCTAGATCATGGTTATGGGGGCTGAGATTCGGGGGAATCTCAGTAGCAAACAATACCAAACAATGCATGTATTAATGTAAAGACTTGTGTTTGCTTGTGAAAGTGTTATCATAGTGTGATGAGCATGCTTCCATGTATCATATGAAATACAATTGGCCAAAGAAATCATAAAATAATAGAGCTTCAATCATCTACCATATATGTCACATCCTTATTTTTATACATCTTAAGGACCATTCAGTGGCACTTAGAACCACATTCAGGGTCATTGAAGTCTAAACTCTTAATCTGGAATTTTATTAATATCGGGTACTGTTCACGGTGGCAAATTCCAGATGAGTGACCTGACTTTGAAAATTCATAACTAATTCTAGAAAAATCTAAATGAAGTGGTTCAAATTTCTACATGAAGATAACTTAATTATATTTCAGGTAAAAATCATTGGTTGACCATTCCTTGACAAATTCAACGTGGGTCAACGTTTCAATGTTACTGTTCATCCAATGACTTTCTCCTGAATCTAGCATTCTGGTCCCAACTTTAACAATTTATATATTTTCTTGTATACATCCAAATGAGGAACTATATATATCAAATTAAAGCTTAGGATTTCTTCTATTTACCATAAAAATATCATACATTTATTCAGCCATTCTCTATTTTTAATGATTTATCCAACATCAATAGGTCTTCACGAGTTACTGTTCACAAGGCCATTTTTCAGCAACCAACTTTACATATTAGTGCATACATACATCACATATCAGTCAAACATGCCAGATAACAAATATTATTAAATAATCTAATGTTATACAATAGTGCATGTTTAACATTCTCATATTTCTGTTACACTTTCCGTTGTCTAAAATCCGACAGCATAACTGCTACATTCCGTCTGTAGAAAGTAACCGATCTTGTACCGATTCGGTAATTCCCGTAGGAGCTACCATTCTACGTAAGTACCCAGGAAAGACTGGATGAACCTGCTAAGTCCACTCACTTCCAGCCTCATTAGACAGCACCTACGTACACAGTACGTATCAGTTCCTTTCTTTGTTCTTTCTTCGTTGCCAGAATATCGGCAGCCTACCGGCGTCTCTTAAGATTTCCAAATTTTATTTTCACAGAACCTCCCCTGTAATGTTATTTGGGAATGAGATTCAAAAGAATCCCAGTAGCAATAATCATAACAATATATGTACTGCAGAGTGACGGTGCTTGCTTGTGATTGTGTACAGATAAGTATGCTGCATGCTTCCATATTCAATAACATATGATCATAGCATTGGAATAGAGCTTCAAGCATAACATATAAGACAATAATCCAACCAAACAAAGGCACAACAAATCACAAAGACATTACATAAGAGCTAGGATTAGTTGCTACCTCAAAAGCAGAGCTTCAGAACTTGTCTACTACTTCCAACTTCACCAAAACTTCCTTACGTCTTTCTTTCTCTCACTTTCTCACTACCTCAAAAGACATTCCCCGAATCGGTATAAGATCGGTTACTTTCTACAGAAGGAATGTAGCAGTTATGCTGCCGGATTTTGGACAACGAGAAATGTAATAGAAATATGAGGATGTTAATCATGCACTGATATATAACAGTTGAATATCTGATAATGATTGTTATCTGGCATGTTTGACTGATATGTGATGTATGTATGCACTAATATGTAAGGTTGGTTGCTGAAAAATGGTCTTGTGAACAGTAATCTGTGGAGACCTATTGATGTTTGATAAATCATTAAAAATAGTAAATTGTTGAATAAATGTATGATATTTTTATGGTAAATAGTAGACATCCTAATATTTAGTGCCTTATTTGGATGTACACACAAAAAGATATAAATTGTTAAAGTTGGGACCAGAATGCTGGATTCAGGAGGAAATCACTGGATGAACAGTAAAGTTGAAACGTTGACCCACGTTGAATTTGTCAAGGAATGGTCAACCAATGATTTTTACCTGAAATATACTTAAGTTATCTTGATGTAGAAATTTGAACCACTTCATTTTGATTTTTATAGAATTAGTTATGAATTTTCAAAGTCAGGTCACTCATCTGGAATTTGCCACAGTGAACAGTACCCGATATGAATAAAATTCCAAATTAAGAGTTTAGACTTCAATAACCCTGAATGTGGTTCTAAGTGCCACTGAATGGTCCTTAAGATATGTAAAAATAAGGATGTGACAAGTCGCGACCTCCTCTTCTACTTGTCGCGACCGAACGTCTCTGGAGTTTGTAGTCGCGACCTCTTCAGCTTCACGTCGCGACCTGTCTCCTCTTTTCGGATTTCTGACGTTCAGATGCCCGTATGGTCGCGAACTCAGTGTCAATAGGTCGCGACCTATCTTCGTGTCTGGTTTCTTTTCTCGATCGCAAGAAGTCGAAAGCTCAGATCGGCTTCCTCTACCGGTATCCACACGAACAACGTTCCAACCACGAACGACGTGCTAACGCCTCTTGTCCCTCTAGGGTTTTCTCAAGATTCTGTCCTCACCGTCTCTATTCTGGCAGTTTCTTATCTGCAAACCTTTTGCACTCTCCTGCCCCTTTTTCTCTTGTGAGTTGTGTTATGTATTGTGTGTAGAACCCTAGCTCTTAATGTCAAATATATAGGATGCCATCGGGCTTCTAATTGGGCCGGGCTTCAGAATTAATCTTATATTAATTCTGAAATTAATACAATATCATATATTGCAAATTTGATAAGAAACTAATTAAATAAATACAGTTTTTATTAAATCCATCTCACAGATTTAATTCACCTATTTATTTAATTTAAAATAAAGATAAGACGGAATTATATTTGATTTATTCTCATAAATCAAATTTGAGATATCTTATCAATTTGAATTTCAAATTCAAATAGATCATATCCATTTAAATTCAAATTCAAAAGGGATAGAAATTTAATTTATCCTTATAAATTAAATCTTGCAAATATCTCTTATTTATATATAATATATTTATACAAATTTATATATATAAAAAATATATAAATCCACCCTAGATTATTTATTGAATCTAGACATGTCTTAGATTCAATGAATCTGGACATCATAGCTCGTGTTGGGCTATTTTGTGTGCGACCCTGTAGGCCCTTATGAAGTTGGCAGTGGGCCAGTTACTATACTCACCCACAAGTGGTAAGCGTTCTCTAGCAAGACATTACAACTACCCAAATCATATGAGGATCGATGAACGATGTTACCTTTCATACAACCATATCATGTCCCTTTTGTCACACGATATTTTGGTCATGGATAAGGCATGGAGAACGTCATCCTCCTGTTCCTGACAGTTACTTTCTTGATCCCTTAGTAGTCTGACTATAGAAATGGAACTACCTTTCTATTACAGTATGGCCATATATTTCTCAGACTCACTCATCGAGGGGCCCAGTAATATCTCTCTACAAATGTGAGGGACAAATTCCATCTTGACCATTCACATTCCTCCGCATAAAAAACCACTGAGCCCGAACATAGCCTTTATGATCACTCGGTCAAAAGTGACTTTTGACTAGGTCAAAGCTGAGAGTTTGTCATGTAGGAATCCATATGATCTCAGGTCAAAGGGCATAGTGACATGGTTTGTATATGAGAGAAGCTTATGACTTAACCTATGTAGCTATCTCATAGCGGGTCGGTCCAACACCTTGTACTCTTACATGTGCCTATGACTTTGATTTATATCTCTATATATCTTCAAAGTCATACTGGTCTTATTTCATCTCTGCTCTCGCATAGATGACCGGCCAGGGACATTTAGGATAAGATTATGAGTTATACAAGGATGGTCATCACAGTAAACATGCAAATAATGTGATAACATTATTAAGAAATTCATAAATCAATAATGTTTATAAGACAATGATTGGCCCCTAGGGCACAATTTCCAACATCCTCTCACTTGCACTATGTACAATCATTAATTTGCTTAATTCCCATTGACCTAACATGACACTCATGCTTTGCTTGCACAAGTTGCTTTGTTAGAGGATCAGCAACATTGTTTTCTCCTGCTACCTTGTATATTTTTATATCACCTTTATCAATGATTTCTCTGATGAGATGAAATCGCCTGAGTATATGCTTGGTCCTTTGATGTGACCTAGGCTCTTTGGCCTGTGCAATGGCACCACTACTGTCACAGAATAAAGTTATTGGATCTGAGATGATAGGTATCACCCCTAGTTCAGTAATGAACTTCCTGATCCAAATGGCCTCCTTAGCTGCATCAGATACTACTATATACTCAGCTTCCTTTGCAGAATCTGCTACAGTGCTCTGCTTAGAGCTCTTCCAGCTTACTGCTCCATTATTCAAGAGGAATATATATCCAAATTACGATTTCTGGTCGTCCTGGTCAGTTTGGAAACTTTCATCTGTGTAACCAGTTACACAGAGCTCGTCATCCAATCCACCATAGACCAAGAATAAGTCCTTAGTCCTTCTTAAGTACTCAAGGATATTCTTGACAATAGTCAAATGGCCCTCACCGGGGTCCTGTTGATATCTGCTAGTCATATTTAAGGCAAACGAGATATCCAGTCAAGTACATAACATGGCATACATGATAGATCCTATGGCCGAGGCATATGGAACCTTACTTATGCGATCTCGCTGATCAGGTGTACTAGGACACAAATCCTTGCTGAGGTGAATACCATGAGACATAGGTATGAAACCCCTCTTTGATTCCTGCATACTAAAACTATGCAGTATCTTGTCTATATATGTGCTCTGACTGAGTCCTAGAAGTCTTTTAGATCTATCTCTATATATCCCAATTCCTAGATGTAGGTGGCTTCACCCAAGTCTTTCATCGAGAATGACTTTCCTAACTAAGACTTGACAATCTGCAAGGTAGGAATGTCATTCCCAATAAATAGGATGTCATCAACATAGAGTACCAAAAATATAACTGTGCTCCCAATAACCTTCTTGTACACACAAGGTTCATCAATATTTTGAAGAAATCCAAACTCTTTGACTACTTCATCAAAATGATGATTCCAACTCCGAGATACTTGCTTCAGTCCATAAATGGACCTTTGAAGCTTGCACACTTTACCAAAGTCCTCGGAACGCTCAAACCCTTCAGGTTGTGTCATGTACACATCCTCAAGGAGCTTTCCATTAAGGAAGGCTGTCTTGACATCCATCTGCCATATTTTATAGTCATAATATGCTGCAATGGCAGGAGGATTCTGATTGATTTGGCCATTACAACTGGGAAAAAGGTCTCATCATAGTCCACACCATGAGTTTGAGTAAATCCTTTTGCAACCAGTCGTGCCTTGAAGATATTTACATTGCCATCCATGTCAATTTTCTCTTTAAAAACCCACTTGCACCCGATGGGTTTTACACCTTCAGGCAGGTCGACTAAGGTCCATACCTTATTGTAGTACATGGATTGCATCTCAGACTCATGGTATTTAGCCATTTTTCAGAGTTTGGTCCCACTACAGCTTCTCGATAGGTAGTTGGCTCATTATGCTCAATGAGCAACACATCACGATTGTCTGAAATCAGAAATCCATATCTCAGAGGCTAAAGTCGTGCCCTATTAGATCGCCATGGGCCTTGCGTGACTTGAAGAGTCTCAACAACTTGTTGTGAGTCTTCTCTATTTTTCATCTCTAGTTCTGTGGTGTCTTGTGGCTCTCGAACTTCTTCGAGGTGTACCTTACTCGCACTAGTTCTTTTAGAGATAAATTCTCTTTAAAGAAAGATACCATTTCTGACAATAAACACTTTGTTATCAGTGGGGTTGTAGACATAATATCCCTTGCTTTCCTTAGGATATCTGATAAGACATATTTTGTATATGGTTTCTATGACAATTTTGAGAGTTTTATCATAACTTTACTATTTATTTCATGCCTTAAATTGTACTTTTGTGTATTACATGATTGTGCATGGCAATATGCTAATTAAAGGGTAGAATGGTAAAATAACTCTTCCAAACTGCAGATATTCGGTTATCTACTGATCTGGACTTTTACAGTGAGCTTTTATGTTGAATTGCAGGTACTTTGGAAGAGAACAAGGACCAGGAAAGAAGTCAAAAGATAATGAAAGTGGAACCACGCCACTGTGCTACTTAGTCGCGACCATAGAGTCCTAAGGTCGCGACCCATAATTCTTCTGGAAGATTCTCACCGTATATAGGTCGCGACCAAAAAGTGTATCTGGTCACGACTAATAGTACAAAATCACTGAAGCTACGCGTTTTGGATTAGGTTATGTTGCTATAAGAAGAGAGGGAGGCTGCCGTCAAGAGGAGGCTGGTTTTTGGACCTGATTAGGCTAAGAAACAGTACTCAAGCGATCTCTACACACATTCTACACATCTCTACCCCTTTCACCATTCATCTTCATCGTTTCTTCATGGCATCATATTTGAATAGCGATTGTAGTGCAGCAGAAGTCATAAGAGGCTAGACTTTTAGTCTCTTGATGGTGGATCCAGTATCTTGAGCTCACGGACTGAACGGGGAGTTTCTTCTGTTCTAGTTTGTATCTTGTCATATTTTGATTGCTTCTATATCTAGGGTTTTTTATCATATGAACAAGTTTGGATATCGATTGATTATTCTCAAATTAGACGATTGTAATTTATTTTGGATGATTTGAATGCTGGTTTAAATTCAATATTTCAGTTTTGAGTTTAAGTTAGTTGAACAGTTGTCAACGATCGTTGCTAATTGATTCGATTGCTTGAATTATAGGGTTAGTCGATCGACGCTCATTCGAGGGCTATCACATCCTTATTTTTATATATCTTAAGGACCATTCAGTAGCACATAGAACCACTTTCAGGGTCATTGAAGTCTAAACTCTAAATTTGAATTTTATTCATATCGGGTACTGTTCACTGTGGCAAATTCCAGATGAGTGACCTGACTTTGAAAAATCATAACTAATTCTAGAAAAATCGAAATGAAGTGGTTCAAATTTATACATGAAGATAACTTAAGTATATTTTAGGTAAAAATCATTGGTTGACCATTCCTTGACAAATTCAACGTGGGTCAACGTTTCAACTTTACTGTTCATCCAATGACTTTCTCCTGAATCCAGCATTCTGGTCCCAACTTTAACTATTTATATCTTTTCGTGTATGCATCCAAATGAAGCATTATGTATATCAAATTAAATATTAGTATGTATACTATTTACCATAAAAATATCATAAATTTATTCAACCATTTACTATTTTTAATGATTTACCAAATATCAATTGGTCTTCACGGATTACTGTTCACAGAGTCATTTTTCAGCAACTAACTTTACATATTAATGCATACATGCATCACATATCAGTCAGACATGCCAGATAACAATTATTATTAAATAATCAACTGTTATACATCAGTGCATGATTAACATCCTCATATTTCTATGACATCTTTCGCTGCCTAAAATCCAGCAGCACAACCGCTACATTCCTTCTGTAGAAAGTAACCGATCTTGTACCGATTCGGTAATTCCCGTAGGAACTCCATTCTACGTAAGTACCCAGGAAAGACTAGATGAACCTGCTAGGTCCACTCACTTCCAGCCTCCTTAGACAGCACCTACGTACACAGTACGTATCAGTTCCTTTCTTTATTCCTGCTTCGTTACCAGAATTTCGGCAGCCTAACGGCGTCTCTTAAAATTTCCAAATTTTATTTTGACAGAACCTCCCCTGTAATGTTATATATGGGAATGAGATTCAAAAGAATCTAAGTAGCAACAATCATAACAATATATGTAATGCAGTGTGACAGTGCTTGCTTGTGATTGTGTACAGATAAGTATGCTGCATGCTTCAATATTCAATAACATATGATCATAGCATTGTAATAGAGCTTCAAGCATAACATATAAGACAACAATCCAACCAAACAATAGCACAAAAATTCACAAAGATATTACATAAGAGCTAGGATTAGTTACTACCTCAAAAGCAGAACTTCAGAACTTCTCTACTGCTTCCAACTTCACCAGAACTTCCTTTCTTCTTTCTTTTTCTCACTTTCTCTCTCAAGAACTTCCTTATCTCTCTAAAAGCTCCTTAGGCCATGGGAATGAAGAGCAAGGGGGGTATTTATAGTTTTGAGGAGTGGCATTCTTGTAATTTTGAAGCCATCTGATCCTGTGGTCCTGGTTTTTCCGGAATTTCCTATTTTCTTTTATTCCTTTTACTGCATCATGCATGACATCATTCAAGGCCACCTCATCATCCACATTCTTCACATGGCACAATTTGGAGAGGAGAGAAACCTTCTGGAAACTTTTCGGTTCAATCCGGTAATGGCCCGGTCCGTCGCCTCGAAAACTGAACCGTTTTTCAAATCTAATTTTTCTGAAAACCCATGTTATGTCTTCTGGCCTTGAACTTAGTATCTGGATCCTTTATATCATTAACATTTTAATACTGGGTCTAAACTCAATTACAGATCCCCTGCGAAATGACCAAAATACCCCTGGGTGCCCTTTCATGCACTATCTTAACCCTACGGGCAAAACCGTTATTTTACACCTTTCTGTACTTCATCAGGGCATATACTGACTCTGGTTAACTTCACCTGTATATGTCTTGGCCTCTAGGCCTATCCAGAATGACCAAAATGCCCTTTATATACCTGCTACCCCTTTAGTACAACACAGGGGCATTTTCATAATTTCGCACTTTTCCGGGGTTCTGCTGGACACTGGCCCACCTATCAGTCCACATTTCTTATTGGGCCTTTGATGACGCCATTATTAGGCCTTTCTGGGTCCAACACCTTCATGGCACATATTACGAGGAATCCTCCCATGTCCAGGTTTACTGAATATTTTAGCTTTTATGCACCGTTTACACACATATCCGGACATCGGCTCCTTCTGTCAGATACACTGCCCTACTGTGTCTGGGCATCCATTTGGGTTATAACGGGCATCTGACTGTTGTTACCCGACCTCATTCAGTCTTAGTTTAAATACCGATAAATCTCCCTATCGGATCCCTGGAGGCCTCATACTCCCGTATGGATTTGCTAATTTGTGAATAACTTTTTCAACAGACCTCCTATCGGTATTCTGTCAGTTTCCTGACATCCGCCCCATAAGGGTGCATCATCCTGTAATTTCTTACTTATATCTGAAATCTAGGGTATCCGGTAGGAATTTTTATAACTTTTGGACGATCAATTCATTTTTTACTATCTAGAGTCTTCAAAAATTCCAGTATTAAGCTGGGCTACCCAGCGTCACTTGCCCTATCTTCTGGTGAAATCTGGGACTGAAATGCTGTCGGGCGGTCCAAACCACTTCTGGCCTATTTTTCTTTAATTATACTTTAGCCCCAGGGAACTTTTCTTCTTTGCAATTAAGTCCCTTAAATTTGGCTAAAATTACAGTTTGAGACCCCACATTTTTGTCTACCTTTCTTTCCTAACCTTAAACTTTCCATAATTGCATTTAAGTCCTTTCATTTCCTTTCTTTTGCAATTTAACCCTTTTCTTTACATAAAGAACCATATCTTTTTCCTGAAAAAGAACTCATATATTCCATCTAATCTGTACATAGAAATCAGTACAGAAAATTAAGGATATTACAAGGGCATTCTTCCATCTGTTTTAAATTACACACTAAGTGATCCTTAGCAGTTCAATAATAGTCTTTAAACTAGCTTTGATCAAAGGAGTTTAAAGAATATTAGGGTTCTGGACTCAATCGATTGATTGAGGTTCTATTCAAGACTTAGTGATTTCAAAACTCCATATATATTGAGAGCAAGGATAGATATTCTTCATCATCAAGAGCCTATCATCATATATTACTTTCACAAACCAATCATCTTCCATCTTAAACAAAAACACAAAAATATCTATTTTACTGCACCCACAAAACAACAAAACCATTTACTCTACTCAGGTCTACGGTTAAACTTGACATCCAATTTGCTAGGTTTCCTTTAGAAAGGCTCCTTGAGAAGAACGATAGGGTTACGCCTTATACTACATTACTAGGGTACAATTCACTAAATTTTGATGGCTCGGACTGCGACAATCCGAAGCACTCGTCAATGGCGCCGTTGCCGGGGAGCCAAGTAATTGGTTCCCTAGTAATTGTTTGTCAATTCTACTGCCTACCTGAGTCATTTTTCATTGTCTTTCATTGCATTTTAGATTTTAGTAGTTTTCAACTTGCATTTCATACTACATTCTTTTTCTGACTTTTCTGCAGGATCGATCTCTGTGACTTTAAGTCGCGACCTTACCTGACCTGAGTCGCGACAGTTAGTCTCTGTCATTTTGAGTCGCGACCCACAATACTTAAAGTCGCGACTAATTGCTATCTGTGATATTTAACTGCTCTCTGCGAAAACCAGTCGCGACATTTAAAACTTTTAGGCGCAACTGCTACTCTCTGTGACTTTAAGTCGCGACTCCAAGACACTTTTGTCGCGACCACTTGAAAATTTTCTGCTGTGCAATTTCTGAATCGGAATCTGACTGTTTGCATTGATTATTTTTTATTATTTCTGCATTGCATGCGTAAAAGAACTGAACCATTAGTACCTTTTGAACCTGAAATTGAAAGGAGACTTAGGAAACTAAGGAGAGAATATAGGGAGTTTAGAGAAGAAGAGGCAAAATCTAGTTCCTCCTCTAGTATTCTAGAATCTAAAACTGAATTAAATATGGTTGATCATAATGGGCATAATGGGAATGGAGAAAATGAAATACCTATGAACGTTGAAGATAATAGAAGTTTTAGGGAAATTAATCATTCGCATGTGAATTATGATCCTAATGGTTTCTATACTGAAGAGGCAAATTTTGAAATTAAAGGAGCTTTGATTGCAGCCTTACCTAAATTTCATGGTTTTGTAGGAGAATGTCCTCACAGGCACTTGCAAACCATGCACATGATCTGCTCTTCAATGAAACCTCCAATGGCCACTTTGGATGACGTCTTGAGGAGGTTTTTCCATTTTACTTTGGAAGGGAAGGCTAAGGAGTGGCTGTACAATTTGCCAACTTACTTATCCACTCTTACATGGGATCAGCTGAAGTCCACTTATCTTGAGTAGTTTTTCCCAGCATCCAAGACTACTCGGATGAAGAAAGAGATCACTAATGTTATGCAACAGGATGGGGAGTCTTTGCATGAGTATTGGACAAGATTCATTAACCTTCTGGCTCGATGTCCCCACCATAATATCACTAAGGCTGATTTAGTAGACATCTTCTTTGATGGTCTACTACCCCACAATAAAGTATCCTTGAATGCTGCTGCGAACGGTTCATTGAGAGATAAGACCCCACAAGCAAGTTGGGATTTGTTCCAGAAAATGGCTAATGAGGACCATCAAACTAGAGATCCAAGAAGATTACCACCCTCATCTTCAGGTAACTCTAATGTGATCTTAGCTGAGATAGCGGCCTTGGGAAATCGAATGGACAAGAGGATGAGTTTGATTGAAAGGGAGCTACACTCCACAAAACAAGTTCATGCAGTGGATACCTCGCAAGCCCTAGTTACAGGATTTGAATCATGCGGTTCAATGATGCATGCTACAAGTACATGTGATAGACAGTATGAGGAAGTTGCAGCTATGTATCAAGGGAGATAGAATAACTTCCAGAAGAAAGATCCATACTCTAACACATATAATCCTGGCTGGAGAGACCACCCAAATTTTAGGTGGGGGAATGGAGAAAATAGATCTAATCAATTTCAAGGAGGTGGTACTTTCTCAAACAACTACCAAGGTAATGCAAGGTCTATAGTCCCCACACAACCTAATGCTTTAGTGCCTTTAAGACCAGAAGAGACCTCTCAATTGTTAAAGAGTATGGCAGCACAAATGAATAACATGGATGGTAGAATGACCAATATTGATCACAAGCTCAAAGAGAATGATGGTTAGTTCACCTCCATAGCTTCAATTCTCCAGAGCATGCAGAAGGATAATGCAGATGTTCACAGAAAACTTGAGGAGTTAAGTTGTAAGAATGCAGATATCACAAGCCACTTAACTCAAGTTTCTAATACAGTGAGTGACACCAAGGAAAGAACAGTGGCAGCATACCTTCGAACACTGTTATTAATCCAAGAGGGGTGAATGCCATATCTCTAAGAAATAGAAAATAGGTGCACTTTAAGGAAGCTGATACACCACAGGAGGATAAGGAAGATGCTGAATTTCATGATTCATCACTGCCACAGATGCAGAGTGGTAATTCTAAAAGTGCCAAGGAACGGTTGCTTGCAAGTAAGAAGGCAACCCAAGAGGAGAACTCACAAACACAAGCTGCAGTACAAGAGCTGCAAGTGGACGAAGTAACTGTACCAACTCCAGCATATAAAGGAAAGAAACCTGAGGAGAAGCCGAAGACAAGCAAGCAAGGAGCCTCTTTGCATACAGGTAAGGAGGTAAGTATAAAAGATCTCCCTTTTCCTAACTCTTATTTTGCTGGGAAGAAAAAGGTTGATCCTGATTTTGCAAAAGATGCTTACAATCTTTTCAATAAACTGGAAATAAACATCCCTATGGTTGAATTCCTCAAGAGAAACCCTAAGTATGCAAAATTTTTAAAAGAATTGTGTGCTGATAAAAAGAAATTTAGGCCTCTTGAGAGAATTCAGGTGAGTGCTAATGTGTCATCCCTTTTTAAAACTGAACTACCGGTTAAGTGCCAAGACTCAGGCTCCTATACAATCCCATGCACTATAGGAAATGTTCTTATTAAGGGAGCGTTGCTAGATCTAGGGGCGGCCATTAAAGTAATGCCTTGGTAGGTTTATCAGGCTTTAGGTGTCAACAATCTGAGAGACACAATTGTAGTACTCCAACTACATGATAGTTCAATTAGGTATCCCAAGGGAATTCTTGAGGATATTCTAGTGCAAGTCAAAGACTTAGTTTTCCCAGCTGACTTCTATGTTCTGGATATGTCTAATGAGCTAGTAAATGATAGCACTTTGATCCTTGGTCGACCCTTCCTCCAAACTTCCAAAACCATCATTAGTATGAAGCATAGTTCCATTACAATGGAAGTTAGGGAACTTGTGGTAAGCTTTAACATGAATGAAGCGATGAGATATCCCTATGATAACTCTGCGTTTGCTGCTTTAAATGCCATTGATTATGCTATTGAAGAGGTTAGGGATGAACATGAATTAAGTTTGCATGACGATGATAGAGATAATGCACTTGCAAAAGGTTTTTTGAGTGATTTTGCAGGATCCCAAGGTATGCTGGAAGCTGAAAGGCCAACAATCAAAGAAGGGTCGAGTTTCTATGACAAACAGTCGCGACCTAATGACCTTAACGTCACGACTCAAAACTCCAGAGACGATGAGTCGTAATGCAAAGATAAAGGAGTCGCGACTAAACCTCAACCTGCTGAGGGGCAACCTATCTGTGGAGAGGAGTCGCGACCAAATGGTTTACGTGTCGCGACACAAAACTCCAGAGATCTCAAGTCACGACAATATGAAAATAAGGTCGCGACTAATAGCTTCAGAAATACACCCTGTCATTATCAGTCGCGATAATACGATGAAAGGTCGCGACCCCATAAACCAGGCGCATCCAATGAACTGAGAATTCCTTCAGATCACCTTTCCACTGTTTTGGTTAAAGGGCCAATATGTTCTAACCCTACTTCTCCTCGTTCTCATTCCAAGATTACTCCCCATACCTTAAAATTCTTGAAAGATTTGATCCCTAATAATGATACAGGTATGGAGAAGCATGACCCCACTCTTGTTGCAATTGTAGACCAACCTCAGCTTGGTGTGACACTTGCGGAAGTAGAGGACAAAATGGGGAACCCACATAAGCTGGATAAGAGCAGCCACAAGGAATGTATGAAGGATGCGAAGGGCAAACCTCTGAACCCTGCTGCTGTTACATGCCAACCACAATTGGGCAAGTTCAAGTTTAAAGAGGGAAGATTCAAGACAAGCTTGGACGAATCTCAGCACAAAATACACTACTGTGGCACTTTAAAGTGGAGAGAGAAAGCAATGGGGGAGATCATCCATTCAAACAGCTGTCTCTCCAAGGTTATTGAGTTCCCCCCGTCACCTTAAGGCCAGGTTGTCTCTTTCCTATTTCTCACCGTTTACAAGTTTTTCGATATGATGTTTGCTATGATAGGTTGAGCTTAGGAAAGGGATGATTCAGTAGATTAGATTCCATTTTTAGTTTAGTTCTTTTTTGTCTTCAGTATATTTCTGTTTATTCTTTTTTTATTTCTGCTTTGTTCCACTTCCCCGTTACTGTCCATGTGTCGCACGCTCATCAAAGGATACCTTTCCATCCACACACTCACGCATGACTTTCACTTACCCATCCTGTCATCTTTGCCTCACTTATACTGCTTTGTATGACTTGAATGTGACTGCATGCCTCATTGAAAAATTTGCATGAGTGATAAGACCATTTGCTATGTTTGAGCTAGATTTATTTGACTTCATACAATGCTGTCATTTCTGGTTCTGTTGACAGTGAGGACACTGTCAAGTTTAAGTGTGGGGGAGGATGTTTTACTCTTGCTTTTTTGTGTTTAATCCAATCTTTTATCATAAAATTTTTGTTTTTGATCTTAACATGTGGTGAATTGCTGAAAATTGGACCTCCACCTTAAACAAAATTGTTAATTGGTAAAAAGGATTTAGTTTGAAAACCATTTTTTTTTGGACTTTGAAAACTGTCACTTGGGAGTCTCTGTGAATAATGGTCGCGACATATCTGATTTATGGTCGCGACCTGTAATGGAATTTTGGACAAACATGCTCTCTGAGAACTAAAGTCGTGACCTATGTGCTGTCTGGTCGCGATAATACCTCTCTGTCGATTTGTGTCGCGACTATAGTGCCTTATTTGTCACGACTGTTCCTCTCTGTGTATTTTAGTCGCGATAGGCAATTTTATTAGTCGCGACCATAACTGTTTTAAGTCGCGACTCAATTTTAGAAAATATCCATTTACCTTCTCTTTGCCTTGTGCAATGCTGGAAAGAAGGATTCCCTTTGAACTACTAAGATGCTTTCACAAATAATTCATTGTCCCCTAATTTCAAATCCTTTTTAGACCTTCAAAAACATTGCCACACTTGAATTTTTCTTTGAGAATCTTGGAAATTGAATTTGAAACACCTGAACTTTTGCTATTGAATTTGGGATTATTACATGACTCCAAGTGATGACTTTGAAACTTTTAAATCATCGTTTAGAGGGTTTTTCAGTTGTGATAAGTGTTATAATGCCTAGTGAATGATGAACTTTGTTTGGGACTTTAGCTAATGAGCAATTTAGATAAAAACCCTAGTTGGAAGGTTTCTCGGCCTAAATTTCTATATTGAGTGATTATTCAATTGGTTTATATTCTCTAGAACTTGTCTTGGCTCTGAGTTGAGAATGACTTGCACACTTATGAATTGAACATGACAGAGGCATTCATTTCTAAACCCCATTATCCCAAACACAAGCCTACTATATTCATATCCTTAGTCACCCCCTTTGAGCCCATCATTTTCTTTCATCTATTATTTATATAGAAAGTCATATGTGCATAAAACTTCTTTTGCAAAATAAAATTTGATTCATGATAAAAATTCATTATTGTTGTGATGTGTGCTACAGATTCTCTGCATGAAGTGCCAAAAAAAAAGAGAGGACGATGCAAGAAAAGAAACAAAAAAAAAGAAAAGAAAAGAAAAGAGAAATGAAGAAGGCACTATTATTAACTCTTATTAGCACAATTATCACTTCTAGATCTTTAGAGACATGAATTCATGCTACATATTTATTGTTGAATGCATACAGTACTTTCTATTCTTCATATTCCATTCCATATGGCCCATCTCCATCATTACAACCCTAAAAGACCTCTTGATTCTTTGCATAAGAGCTGTATAGTTGCTGATATTTAGAGCCATTACAAGCATATGGTAGGATGTTTTCCAATTTGAATTCGAGTGAAAGAACCCTAACAATGAGAGGATAGAGAGAGCTAAATACTTATATCTTTTGAGAGGATCTTCTGCGCTCATACCGTTAAAGTTGATTTCATTTAGTAGTTGATCACTAGGCATTTCTCATATTATCACTTCTGCATTCCCAAAAGATGGTGGATTAATTTTTTTTAGGTCACACTATGGATCATGTTTTTATCTTGGCTTTAATAGTGATTGCTCTAGGTGTAATTCATTTCTTTATCCAGGAGTACAAAGGTTCAAGTGTGGGGGAATTGATAAGACATATTTTGTATATGGTTTCTATGACAATTTTGAGAGTTTTATAATAACTTTACCATTTATTTCATGCCTTAAATTGTACTTTTGTGTATTACATGATTGTGCATGGCAATGTGCTAATTAAAGGGTAGAATGGTAAAATAACTCTTCCAAACTGTAGATATTCGGTTATCTACTGATCTGGACTTTTACAGTGAGCTTTTATGTTGAATTGCAGGTACTTTGGAAGAGAACAAGGACCAGGAAAGAAGTCAAAAGACAATGAAAGTGGAATCACGCCTCTGTGCTACTTAGTCACAACCATAGAGTCCTAAGGTCGCGACCCATAATTCTTCTGGAAGATTCTCACCGTATATAGGTCGCGACCAAAAAGTGTATCTGGTCGCGACTAATAGTACGAAATCGCTGAAGCTGCGTGTTTTGGATTAGGTCATGCTGTTATAAGAAGAAAGGGAGGCTGCCGTCAAGAGGAGACTGGTCTTTGGACCTGATTAGGCTAAGAAACAGTACTCAAGCGATCTCTACACACATTCTACACATCTCTACCCCTTTCACCATTCATCTTCATCGTTTCTTCATGGCATCATATCTGAACAGTGATTGCAGTGCAGCAGAAGTCATAAGAGGCTAGACTTTTAGTCTCTTGATGGTGGATCCAGTATCTTGAGCTCACGGACTGAACGGGGAGTTTCTTCTGTTCTAGTTTGTATCTTGTCATATTTTGATTGCTTCTAGATCTAGGGTTTTTCATCATATGAACAAGTTTGGATATCGATTGATTATTCTCAAATTAGACGAGTGTAATTTACTTTGGATGATTTGAATGCTGGTTTAAATTCAATATTTCAGTTTTGAGTGTAAGTTAGTTAAACAGTTGTCAACGATCGTTGCTAATTGATTCGATTGCTTGAATTCTAGGGTTAGTCGATCGACGCTCATTCGAGGGCATTCTTCCATCTATTTTAAATTACACACTAAGTGATCCTTAGCAGTTCAATAATAGTCTTTAAACTAGCTTTGATCAAAGGCGTTTAAAGAATATTAGGGTTCTGGACTCAATCGATTGATTGAGGTTCTATTCAAGACTTAGTGATTCCAAAACTCCATATACATTGAGAGTAATGATAGATATTCTTCATCATCAAGAGCCTATCATCATATATTACTTTCACAAACCAATCATCTTCCATCTTAAACAAAAACACAAAAACATCTATTTTACTGCATCTTTATTTTACTGCATCTTTATTTTACTGCACCCACAAAACAACAAAACCATTTACTCTACTCAGGTCTACTGTTAAACTTGACATCCAATTTGCTAGGTTTCCTTTAGAAAGGCTCCTTGAGAAGAACGATAGGGTTACGCCTTATACTACATTACTAGGGTGCAATTCACTAAATTTTGATGGCTCGGACTGCGACAATCCGAAGCACTCATCAATATCCCACAAAAAGACACTTTGAGGATTTGGATGTTAACTTATCTGAGGCTTATTTCTTAACATAGACCTCACATCCCCAAATCTTGAGAAAAGACAAACTAGATTTTCTCCCAGTCCATATCTCATACGGAGTCTTTTCAATTGCCTTAGATGGAACACTGTTCAGTGTGAACGCAGTTGTCTCTAGGGAGTGGCCCCAAAAGGACGGTGGAAGATGTGTTCGACTCATCATGGATCGAACCATAACTAATAGTGTTTGATTCCTACGTTCAGAAACGCCATTCCATTGTGGTATTCCTGGAGGAGTCAATTGTGAGACTATCCCATAATTCCTAAGATGGTCGATGAACTCTTGGCTCAAATATTCACCACCTCGATCAGATCGAAGGGCTTTAATTATTTTGCCAAGCTGGTTTTGTACTTCATTTTGAAATATCTTGAACATTTGAAAAGATTCGGATTTATGTTTCATTAGATAGACGTAGCCATATCTACTGAAATCATCTATGAATGTGATGAAGTACGAATAACCTCCTCTAGTATTTGTATTCATCGGTCCACATATATCTGTATGTATGAGGCCCAACAAATCAGTGGCCCTCTCACTGGCCCAGTGAAAGGTGACTTTGTCATCTTACCTAACAAACAAGACTCACAAGTATCATATGATTCAAAATCAAATGAGTTGAGAAATCATCTTGATAGAGTTTAGAAATGCGTTTCTCATTTATGTGGCCCAGATGATAGTGCCAGAGGTATGTCAGATTCAAATCGTTTGGTTTAACCTTTTTGGTGGTTATGTTATAGATATTTCCATGATTGGGTTGTTCCAAGTTTAATATGTAATGATCAAGATGCAAATCACCATGAGCATAGAAAACATCATTACGATAAATGGAACATGTACCATTCCCAGCAATAGAAGTGTAACCTTCCTTATCCAAATAAGAAAGAGAAACAATGTTACTACTCAAAGCAGGAACATAATAGCAATTGTTCAAAACTAACAAAAATCCAATGGGCAGAACTAATTCATAAGTGCCTACAGCTAAAGTAGCAACCCTTGCTTTGTTTCCAACTCGTAGGTCAACTTCGCCTTTCTTCAGCTTTCTACTATCCTTTAGGCCCTGCACATTTATGCAAATATAAGAACCATATGCGGTATCTAATACCCATATAGTGGAAGTTGTAACATCCTGATTTTTGGGTCTAGGAGAACTGAGAGGTAGTCTGATATAGGCAGGCTGCTAAACCCGTAGTCCCAGGGTAATAATCTGACATGGGCGGATTACTTACCTGTATTTTATAGGAATCTGAGGGATGAGCTAAGTCCTTCAGGATTGAAAGATGAGTTAAGTCTTTAACCTACAGAATCGGGACAGTTCACCTAGGTTCAAAATGAGGAATGTGAGGAATATCCTAAGTTTTAAGCCTAGGAATTCTGCAGGTAGCTTGATATGGGCTGGCTCCTGTGTAAGATAACCTGATATGGGCGGGTTGTCGAGCCTTTCAATTAACAATGATGCCCGAAGAGTTTAGAGGATGAGTTATTGAAAGAGAATTTCTAGACCTTAAGATGAGGGATGAGAAGATGAGGTTAAGATGCCAGAAAGAGAATGTAGGGGCATAATAATAATTATGGGAAAGATCAGGCTGGTAGCCGATGAGTACCATATTTTGCCAGAAAATAGAGAAAATTATGCTGATCATTTCACTAAACTGTGAAATGTGCATATGAGGTCTCTATAAGTATGAAAGAATTAGAAATGTGACCAAGGGTAAAATGGTCATTTTTGAAAAGTGTGCGCGGGAGCGTACTTTCAGGAAAAAAATAGCCCGGTCCGGATTAAATATCTAAAAATACCAGGAGATAGAGAAAAGGATTCCGGGTTGAATGACGTAACACATAATTTTGATTTGAGGTCCCGATTTTTCTGTAAAAATTTCCGAAGATGGGAATTTACAGTTATAATCGGTAAAGGAAAAGCAGTCCAAATAGAGATGATCGGACTGTGGCCAGAGGCCATACAGTGTTTTCAAGACCCATAGTGACACCAGGGAAGGCTCAGGCCCATACTATCAGTTCAGTGGTAAGAGGGGCCGGTGTCCGGGAAAAAGGTGTAAATGACAAAAATGCCCTTATGTTATAGAATAACTGAAGAATGAGTAAAGGGTATTTTGGTCATTTGACTAAGGTTAGACAATCAAGAAAGGATATCTGGATAGTTGACCAGGGTCAGAGAGTACTCTGGTAAGAGGTGAAAAGACAATAATGCCCCTAGACTCATTAAAGAAAAGAAAAAGGAACCAAGGGTATTTTGTTAATTTGCTAAGGGCTGTTTCTTGGGAATCGAGCCATCAGAGTACTTGAGCTTGATCAGAGACCCAAGTTGATATTCCCAGGCCCAAAAACGTAGCCCAGCATAAATGTGAGAAAAAGTGGTATTAAAATAATGATTTAGTGACTTTTCAGTAAAGTAAAGTTACTCGGTTGGCATGGGATGGCGTGAAAGGTCCCTTCCAGGTGCCACATGGCACTGGTCTAGAGGGAGAAGAAAAGCTAATGACACGTGGCACAATCTTAGCCGTTGAGTCTAGTTTGTGGGAAATCGGACTGGACCGGTATTGGACTGGACTGAAAAGCTTCCAGAAGGTTTCTTGGCTCTCAATTTCGCCATGTGAGAAATGTGATTGATGAGGTGTCCCCTGAGGTGTCCGTTGATGCAGTAAAAGGAATAAAAGAAAATAGGAAATTCCAGGAAAATCGGTGGCCACATGTTCAGAGGGCTTGGAAATTATGAAAATGCCATCGGTGGAAACTATAAATACCCCTTCCCCCTCCCATTTTCATTCATCCCACGGTTTTACAAGAGAAAGAGAGAGAAGGAGAAAGAAGGAAGAAAGAAAGTTCTGGCGGAGCCGGAAGCAGTATAGAGATTCTAGAGTTCTGCTAAGCTTTTAAGGTAGTAACTAATCCTAGCTTTTATGTAATGTCTTTGTGATTGGTTGTGCTATTGCTTGGTTGGATTGTTGTCTTATATGTTATGCTTGAAGCTCTATTACAATGCTATGATCATATGTTATTGAGTATGGAAGCACGCAGCATACTTATCTGTACACAATCACAAGCAAGCACTATCACTCTGCATTACATAACCCGAATCTCATTCCCTATGTCTAACCCATTACAGGGAGATTATGTTGAAGTGAATTTTAAGAATTTTGAGAGACGCCGTTATGCTACCGAATTTAAGGCTGAACATCAGAAGATGATAAGTACTGTGTACGTAGGTGCTGTCTAAGGAGGCTGGAAGTGAGTGGACCTAGCCAGTTCATCCAGTCTTTCCTGGGTACTTACGTAGAATGGTAGTTCTCATGA
The DNA here is from genome assembly GCA_037074615.1 of Leucaena leucocephala. Taxonomy (NCBI): domain Eukaryota; kingdom Viridiplantae; phylum Streptophyta; class Magnoliopsida; order Fabales; family Fabaceae; genus Leucaena; species Leucaena leucocephala. The sequence continues at coordinate 11,171,807 of CM073549.1, forward strand.
GGGGATTACCGAATCAGTACAGTTCAGTTCTTTGTACAGATGAAGCCTAGCTGTTATACTGCCGAAATTAGGGCAGGAAAATATGTAATAGAAATATGAGAATTTTATGTATATTCTGTTGTATGACATTCTATTATTAAATAATAAATATTGTTTGGCATGTTCAATTTGTGGATGACGAATTAAAAAAGAAATTCGCAGGTCTTGAGGTAGCAGTGTTCTGACCTCAGTTTGACCTAGTAAATGAAAGAATTTGGCCACAAAATTTAGTGAGACAGTTGTGCACATGTGGGGCATTACGTGGATAGGTAATAAGCCTCATTTGGATGTGTAGAACGAGATAAATTAGTTTTCAAAGTAAAGGTTCAGAATAAGGAACTTAAGAGTAAAATTTTAAATTTCTGGGCTTAAGTTAAGATATAATCAAGCTAATATTGCTTCCGCAAGTGTACTCTGAGGAGTCTAAGGGAGGATGTTTCAGAAGTAGAGAGATGAATGTCTATAACATAAATACCTGAAGCGATAGCCCCGCTATCCTTCTTGTTCTTTTTCAGATCTTCAAGGTAGAGTTTGCAATTCCTCTTCCAATGACCCGATTCATTACAGAAGAAGCAAACTCCTTCCTTTGCAGGCTTTACCTTCTTTGGTGCAGGCTTGGTTTTGGGCTTGCCTGACTCTTTGGTCTTACCAGATGAGCCATGACCCTTGCCCTTGCCCTTGCCTTTCTTTTTCATACCCTTTCCTTTCTGAACCATCAAAACTGTACTGGACTTCTTCTTAATAGTCGGCCCAGCAGTTTTAAGCATCCCATATAGTTCAGAAATAGATTTCTCCATGTTGTTTGAAACATCCTTCCTTTCCATATGTCTTAGGGACCATTCAGTAGCATTTAGAACCACTTTCAAGGTCATTGAAGTCCAATTTCTCAATCTGGAGTTTTACTCTTATCGAGTACTGTTCACTGTGTAAATTCCAGATGAGTGACCGACTTCAAAAAATCATAACTAATTCTAGAAAAATCAAAATGAAGTGGTTTCAATTGATAAATGAAGCTAACTCAATTATATTTCAGGGAAAAATAACTCGTTGACCATTAGTTGACCAAGTCAACGTCAGTCAACATGTCAACTTTACTGTTCATCCCACGTTTTTCTCCCTGAATCCAGCATTCTGGTCCCAACTTTGATAATTTATATCTCCTTGTGTAGACATACAAATGAATCATACTATATATCAAATCGAAGCTTGGTATGTCTACTATTTACCTTAAAAATTTCGAACATTTATTCATCCATTTACTATTTTTAACTAGTTATCAAATATTATCATGTCACCACGTGTTACTGTTCACAGTGGTAATTTCCAGCAATCAACTTTACATAGATATGCATACATCCATCATATATCAGTCAAACATGCCAAACAATAATTATTATTAATTAATAAGTTGTTTTACATCTGGCCATGTACATAAATTCTCATATCTCTATTGCATCTTTTCCTGCCTGAAGTCCGGCAGCATAACCGCTACGCTTCATCTGTACAAAGAGCTGAACCGTACTGATTCGGTAATCCCCTCATGAGAACTACCATTCTACGTAGTACCCAGGAAAGACTAGATGAACCGGCTAGGTCCACTCACTTCTAGCCTCCTTAGACAGCACTACGTACATAGTACTTATCATATACTGATGTTCAGTCTTTACTTCGGCAGCATAACGGCGTCTCTTAAAATTCTCAGAATTCATTTTGACATAACCTCCCCTGTAATGGTTTACTTATTGGGATGAGATTCGGGGGAATCTCAGTAGCAACAATCATAACAATATATGTAATGCAGAGTGACAGTGCTTGCTTGTGATTGTGTACAGATAAGTATGCTGCGTGCTTCCATGCTTAATAACATATGATCATAGCATTACAGCAGAGCTTCAGACATAACATATAAGACAACAATCCAACCAAACAATAGAACAACAAATCACAAAGCCATTACATAAAAGCTAGGATTAGTTACTACCTCAAAGGCTCAGCAGAGCTCTACTATCTCTATTCTGCTTCCAGCTCCGCCAGAACTTCCTTTCTTTCTTTCTTCCTCTCACTTTCTCTCTCTAGCACCTCCTCCTCTCTCTAAAATGGCTCTTGGCCGTGCATAATGAATGGCAAGGGGGGTATTTATAACCTCCTCCAATGGCAATCTCGTAATTACCATGAACTTTGATCCTGCGGTCCTGGTTTTTCCTGGATTTTCCTATTTTCTTTAATTCCTCCTTTACTGCATCATGCATGACATCATTGGGACACCTCACCAGGACACCTCAGCGCCACATTTATCACATGTCTGAAATCCTGGACACCTCAGATGCTGACTCAGCATGCTGACTCACCGGTCCAGTATCTTGCCTCGTAGTACGTGTCCTCAACTTTTTCTTCTGCCTTTATGTTGGCACCATGTGTCATCTTACTGGCACCTGTCACGCCTTCCAATGCTATCCAGATAAATCCAGGACTTTATCTGATCACTTCCACGGTTATCGTGTCAACCGAGTAACTTTACTTTATTGAAACAGCATTAAAATAATATTTTAATGCCACTTTTTCCCACATACTTCATGGGCTACGTTTTTGGGCTCTGGGAATGTTATCTTGGATCCTGATCAAGCTCAAGTACTCTGATGGCTCGATTCCCAAGAAACAGCCCTTGGCAAATTACCAAAATACCCTTGGGTGCCCTTTCTTGCACTATTTTAACCCTAAGGGTAAAATCATCATTTTACACCCTTCTGTACTCTGTCAGGGCATATACTGACTCTAAGTAGCTTTATCTGTATATACCTTGGCTTCTGGGCCTGTCCAGAATTACCAAAATGCCCTCCATTCATCTGTTACACTTTTGTACAACACAGGGGTATTTTCGTAATTTCGCACTTTTCCGGGGTTCTGCCGGACACTGGCCCACCTATCAGTCCAAGTATCTTACTGGGCCTTTGTTGGCGCCATTATTGGGCCTTTCAGGGTCCATTACCTTCATGGCACGCATTACGAGGAATCTTCCCCCGTTAATAATTATTGAATATTTATCTATTATTCACCGTTTATACACATATCCGGACACCGGCTCCTTCTGTCCGATACACTAGCCTGCGGTGTTCAGGCATCCCTGTGAGTCATATCAGTCATCTGACTGAGGTCATCCGAACTCATTCAGTCCCCTTTCAAATACCGATAAATCTCCCTATCGGATCCCCGGAGGCCTCACACTCCCGTCTGGATTTTCTGATTTGCGAATGACTTTTCCTACAGGCCTCCTATCGGTATTCTGTCAGTTTCCCGACATCCGCCCCATAAGGACGTATCATCCTGTATTTTCTCACCTAGATCTGAATTCTAGGATATCCGGTATGAATTTTTATAACTTTTGGACGATCAGTCCATTTCTGGCTATCTGGAGTCTTCAAAAATTCCTGTATTAAGCCAGATTACCGAGCGTCACTTGCTCTCTCTACCGGTGAAATCTGGGACTGAAATGCTTTCGGACAGTCCAAACCACTTTCGGCTTGACTTTCTTTAATTATAATTTAGCCCAGGGAACTTTTCTTCTTTTCATTTAAGTCCCTTTTTACTTGGCTAAAATTACACTTAAGGACCCCACATTTTTGTCTACTTTCCTTTTTTGGCCTTGAAACTTTCCATAATTGCACTTAAGTCATTTCATTTCCTTTACTAGGTCTAGGGGCATTATTGTCTTTTCATATTTTACCAGAGTATTCTCTGGCCCTGGTCAACTATCCAGATACCCCTTCTTGACTGTCTAACCTTAGCCAAATGACCAAAATACCCTTTACTCATTCTTCAGTTATTCTATAACATAAGGACATTTTCGTCATTTTGCACATTTTTCCCCGGACACCGGCCCCTCTTACCACTGAACTGATATTATGGGCCTGGGCCTTCCCTGGTGTCACTACGGGCCTTAGAAAACACTGTATGGCCTCTGGCCATAGTCCGATCATCTCTATTCGGACTGCCTTTCCTTTACCGATTATAACTGTAATTTCCCATCTTCGAGGATTTTTACAGAAAAATCGGGACCTCAAATCAAAATTCTGTGTTGCGTCATTCAATCCGGAATCCTTTTCTCTATCTTCCGGTATTTTCAGATATTTTATCCGGACCGGGCTATTTTGGCCTGAAAGTACGCTCCCGCGCACACTTTTCAAAAATGACCATTTTACCCCTGGTCACATTTCTAATTCTTTCATACATATAGAGACCTCATATGCACATTTCACAGTTCAGTGAAATGATCAGCATAATTTTCTCTATTTTCTGGCAAAATATGGTACTCATCGGCTACCAGCCCCATCTTTCCCATAATTACGATTATGCCCTTGATTTCTCTTTCTGGCATCTCTAGGCCTAAAAATTAGGGTGTTACAGAATCCCTCTGCTTAGGGAACATTAGCTCTTTATCTATTAACCATCACGTCTCTAGCCTTAAGCCACATCCTAGGATCATTCCTAGGCAAGTCTCAATCAAACTTTTAGGTCTTTTATTCAGACCAGCTTAATAAAACCTTTGTAATGTAGATCTACTCCTAGTTATCACATGGAAGATCTACTTTTAAATATCGTCTTAAACTGATCTTTCGTATCTCAGTACTTTGTACTGTCTGGCTTGATCATATGTTATACCAATCCTCTAGCCGATGGACTTTAGCGAGGTTGGTACCTTTATTCTCATCATTAGGACTCGCTACATCCTGGTCACGACCTGAGTATTAGCTAGTCATGACTCACTTTCTCTGTGATCTTTCATCACGACCATCTCCATCTACTCGCCATGACTTGACATCTCTGTGTCCTTTAGTCGTGAACTAACTCCTATACTGTCGCGACCTAGACTCCTTTGTGCACACTAGTCGAGACCTGTGACTTGACTCGTCATAACCTTACTTCTCTGTAGCAGCTAGTCGTGACCTACATGCCTTCACATTGCAACTTGGACATCTCATCATCCTCACTGTAGCGTCTGGTCACAGAATGATACCTCAAGCTACTCTTGTAGCTTCCCTGACCTTAAACTGGTCAGCTTCTATCTCTACCAATAGAGTAGGGACTAGAATAACTTACTTACCTTATAAGAACAATCCCTTGGCAAAGAAAGTTAATAATAAATTAGAACCAATTAACTTACTGACCTTAAACTGGTTAGTAATTTATTCTAGTCACTGCTCTAATAAATTAGAGGATTATTCTTATGAATTTAATAATTAGAATAGAAAAATATCTCTCTCTATAAGGTTAGCCGTGGATAGAAAGAAAGTTAAGGGATTGTTAAAATAGGGGTATTACCTTAAGTTAAGTTTGAGTTAAGTAGAGCTATACTAATAGGGTAATAATGAAATATTATTATACCTTGTATAGGCTCTCACCTATGAAAAAGAAGGATCCTTAGAGCAGAAGCTAAGGATTAAAGGAAAAGCGACACGATAGGTAGTGAACTTATACCTAAACTTGTAAATTGCTTGAGTGTTGTTAATATGCTATTGACTTGTCTTGATTATGTGAAGCATGTATGATTGATAATGCTCTGTTTCTTTTTATGCTATGGCTATATGTTATAAATAAGAATCATGGAAGCATGTATATGTCATTATGCAAGCATGATCATAATAAAGCAAGCATGTTAAACACTAAGCATATACTTGCATACATTGTTTATGGTACCGTTTGCTACTGAGATTTCCCCCGAAATCTCACCCCTATCTTTTCCAAACATAACAAGATATTGTTTTGGAGAAGATAGAGCTTAGGAAAGTGAGGTATGATAGTTTTAATGGTAATTTTCCCCTAAGTATAGCTGCTGGACATGCTACCATTAGGTGGAAGAATTTTATGTTATATATAAGTTAGATAAGCTCAACCAAGCTAGAATTAAGTAGTTTGAGCTTAGGAAATCATGTAATATTGGAATTGTAATCTTGAGACCCTTTTCTATCACTATTCATGCACCTAGGAAGGAGTTAGAATTTTATGATTTTTATGCTTCTAATGGTTTTAAAATAAAAAATTGTGTGGGATAAAATAGAGAAACAAGTATTGGATATTGGAAGCATTTGAATTAAGATGAGAATTTTTGGAATTTAGGAAGGTGATGTACGGTTTTGGACAGATTGCATAGGAGGAGTTTGATTTTCATAATTCCAAGATCATATTTAAATTCCTTGAACAAAATTATGTAGGATTAGTCTAAGAAAATAATTATTACAAAGCTAAACCACTAACTCCATGAATTGAGTTAAGAGTTAGGGGTTTTAAGAAATTTGAGGTACAATGTTTATGTAATGGCTCTAATGAGTTGTATACACAATGTAATTGCGTTTAGGTCCATGATATGTCAAATAAAATGAGTTAAAGAGGATGAGCAAGCAACCGATGTTTGGTTGGAGACAAAGGGAACAAAGAGAAAAGGATAAAGTTTTAAGGTAGTGGACTTACACCTTTATGTGCTTGATGTGGTATGCTTATGTGTTGACATGTATATGATGATTGAATGATGTTGTGACATGATAAATGATGTTGAAAATGTTATGTATAACATGCTTCCCATGGCCATGCATTTTTATACAAAGCATAAAGCATGATGGCATGTCACTAATTAAAGAAAGTTTAATGAAATTACATATCATGCATTAGAATTCATCTTGCATATTTAAGTGGTAATGTTTACTACTGTGATTCCCATGAATATCACCCTCCCATAACCAACAAATTTAGGTCAAGCATGATGGAAAATGTATGCATGGAGAAGAGCAAAAGAATGGAAGAAAGAAAGTGAACAACTTGATACTCTAGCTTATGATGTATGGTTTCCCTATTTATGTAAATGCTATGTAAAGTGCCTATTTATGTGATGAAAATGTATGAAATAATTATGGCATATTTACATGATGTATAAGAATATATGGGAAGCCTATTTGATAGTTTATGAATGCTGGATTAATTTATGGAAATTACAGAATGAAGATGAAATGGCAAAAACGTAGGTCTTGGAGCAGTCTTGCTTTGACTCTTGTTTGACATAGAAAATGAAGGAATTAATTCACAAAACTTTATGATCATGTAGTACACATCCAGATCTTCAAATGAATTGGTAACACACCTCATTTGTATGTGTATATTAAGAGAAATGAATTTCCAAATTTAAGAGACAGAATCTGGAACTTCCAATATTTAGCATATGAGTAGTAAAATTTGGCGATTTAACTGGATTAAATGGGCTGGTAAATGTTCAGTTTCATATTTTTCCTTAAACAGACATGAGAGAGCTTTCAATAGAACTTTGAACTATCTCCATACGATTTTTCTAGAATTAGTTATGATTTTTTAAACTTAGATTGTTAATCTGGAATGTACTAAATGAATAGTACCAGATAGTCAAATTTAAAAATTTAAACTTTTAGGCCAAAGTAATGCTTCTGTTAATTAAATACACTTCCAAATACATACTCTGAGGGGTTAAAATTAGGATATGACAGACTTCAAATCAAACAACGAAAGAATGACATCTTTATCTCATAGACAAAGTACTTGAAAGAGCTCCTAAAAAAGTTTGAACTGAATCAAGCCAAAAGTGTCCCAACACTGATGAGTACAAGTGCAATGTTAGATAAGGATGAGAAGGGAAAAGTTTTCAATATTATAGAATATTGTGGTATGATTGGATCTCTACTATACCTTATGACAAGTAGACTGGATATACAATTTAATGTAGGGATGTGTGCATGATATTAAGCTGCCCCAAAGGAATCACATTTGAAGCTGTTAAGAGAATTTAGATATCTAGTGGGAACCAAAGGAGAAGCAGAATACTTGGTGGCATACTCAGACTCTGACTATGGAGGATATAAAACAGATAGGAAAAGTACCAGTGGACAATGTGAAATTCCTTGGTGATTGCCTAGTTTCATGGTTCAGTAAGAAGCAATATACGGAAGTTATTTCATCAATAGAAGATGAGTATGTAGAGGTTGGGAGTTGTTGCGACAAGTAATATGGCTCAAACAACAAATTCAAAACCTAGGAATATATTTAAATGAGATTCCAATTTTATTTGACAACACGAGTGTAACATCCCTAATTTCTGTACTAAGTTGTATGTACAGATTGAATAAAATATATGAGATGTTTAGGAAAAGATGTGGCCATATTTATGTAAAGAAAATGATTAATTGGAAGAGGAAGAAAGTCTAAGGGACAAAGTGCAAAGTTACGAAAATGCCACTGTGATGCCCTAGAAGTAAATGGAGGGCATTTCGGTCATTTCATACAATGGAAGGATATCAGATGAAAATTGATAGTAAATTATTATAATTAATATGAGAATTTATGGAGTTGACAGAAGTCAAAAAGGAGTCCTGTAGAATTAATTATGGAATTTACGGTGAAAAAGGACACCGATAAAGGGTTAAAGGAAACATATGTAATTTTTAACAAGACTTCTGGGTCTTAGAAAATTATGAAACTTTGTATAGAATTCATTTTATATTAGAATGAATTTATAAAAATGTTAGAACAATTAAAAGAGGTGTTTAGAATTTATGCTAAGATCAGGGTAATTTACGGATATCGGTATGAGGAAAGTACATTGGGATTTGGGCCAGTTAGCTATTGGACCTAAAAGAGGCCCAACATTTTTTGTCCTAGGTCAGCCCAATAAGTCCCAAAAGTTATCTTGGAGCCCAAGTCCAATAATGAATAATTTATGGATTTTTGAAAAGAAAGAAAAAGAGAATAAAGTAAGAATTAGGTGTTGCACATGGTGGGACCCACAAGGACTTCAAAATGGCTCCAAAAAGGGGATTAGGTGTACCAAGTAGGCCATGCTAGTGATGTCATGGTGGTAAGGTCATGAGTGTGAAGAGAAAAGACATTTCAAGATCAAACCTTTAACCATTAGATCAAATAGTTTCAAGGTGATCTTGGCCTTCAAATGGCACATGACTTTTGCTATAAATACCCCCCCTTTCCATTCATTCTTCACACCCAAGAGCTCCTTTAGAAAGAGAAGTGAGTTCTAGAGAAAGAAAGTGGAAGAAAGCAAGGAAGAAGCAAGGGTCTTGAAGGAGCAAGTAAGGTAAGTTGTCTCCTTGCTTCTACCTTTTGTCCTTATGGTTTGTGCTTGAGTTTAAGTGATTTTTGAGGCTTAAATCTTGGGGAAATTCTGCTGGAATTTTTGTGTATATGTGAAAGGAACATGAGTTTTAAGTCATAGTTAGTTAAGACAAGCTTAAACAAGTTAGTTACATGCTTGGTTGTGAAGTAAGTTGATGTTCTTGACTTTACCATTTCGGTTTGCACTGTTCATGATAGAAGGAAATGGAATTTCAATGATTTAATGCTTTCATTGAGTTTATATGATAATTTTGTGTAGGATTGGAAAGATTTTGAACCTTGGAAACCATTGGAATTAAAGGTTATAATGTTGAAAATTCCTCACGGGAACTGTTCACTCGCGTGAACAGTGATTTGAATTTCATGATTTTGATGCTTCCAATGGTCTTAAAATGAGATTTTGTGTGGGGGAAAAGTGGAGGAACAAGTATGGGAAGCATTGGAATCAAAATGAGAATTTTTGGAAGATTTATGTATGCTTTTCCAAATCTGTACAGAACAGTGTATTGTTACTAGAATTTGGTTATTTTGAGTTCATAAATGGATTCAAAAGGTGAAATTGTGTAGGGTAAGGTCAAGACATCAATTGGTTCAAAGGCTAAGTTAATTGGCAAAGATTAAAGAAAGTTATGTTAGTTAAAGCAAGTTAAATGTTCAAGAGAGGTAGTCATGAGTAGTGTTTGAGTTCATGGTCTTAATGGATTATGTAATGAATATGAATGTATTTAGGACCTTGAAACCTCTAAGAAGGTGTTGGGGAATGATTGACCAAAAAGCTTCATGATTGGAAAGGTTGGGAAGCAAGTGCAAGCATAAGAAAGAAAGCTTAAATCCAAGGTAGTGAACTTACCCTAAACTTGTATGTATGTAATGTATGCTTGATTGTGCTATGGCTGGTTGAATTGTGTGTATATGGTAGATGATTGAAGCTCTGTTATGTTATGATTACTTTGGCCAATTGTATTTCATATGATACATGGAAGCATGCTCATCACACTATTATAACACTTTCACAAGCAAGCACAAGTCTTTACATTAATACATGCATTGTTTGGTATTGTTTGCTACTGAGATTCCCCCGAATCTCACCCCCCCCCCATAACCATGATCTAGGTGCTGGAACATCACAAGGAAGGAGGTAATTGTGGATGTATGAATGGTGTATGACTTGGAAAGCATGACTTGAATTTATGTGATGATATATTGGTATGTATAATGTATGCATGCACTGGATCCGATGAGAGGCAGTCTACTTCCATCGATAGTTTAAGCAACCTATCCAACGATTTTTCACATGAAATTTGGCATGAATATAGATAAGATCCATATATCTAAATGGACACCAAGAACGCCTCATTTGGTTAAGAACTTGAATTGTTATGATTTTTCAAAGTTGTGAGTTGAAATCTGGAATAAGATAAACGACTACTCAGAGGCAGTGAGGTTCATGCGCTAATTTCATGTAGTGAATGAATGAGTTTTTCCACGAAATTTTGTGATCTTAAAGTAAACATATGGGGATTTAAATCCATAGGTAATTCGACTCAATTGGATAAGTATACAAGGAGAAATAAATTTTTGAAAATGGGGCAAAGAAACTGGAACTTCCAGATTTACCAAATGAACAGTAAAGTTCAACGAATAAACTGATTTGATATAGACAAGTAAACCTCATTTTCATATTTTTATATCAAATTTAAAGGAAATATATTTCATTAGAAATTGGAATCACCTCAATACGAGTTTTCTAGATTTAATTATGAATTTTCAAATTTTAGGCTGTAATCTGGAATTACCCAGTAAACAGTGACGGTGAACAGTATCCGTAAGCCCAACTCTTGGAAATTAATGTTTTTAAGTTTAAGAGGTATTCCAATAATCTAAAATAATTCCAATTGAGTATATGTAAGGTTAAGGTTAAAGTCAATATTTAAGGTTAACATTTAAAGATGTGTACTAGAAAAATGCCGTTATGCTGGTAGACTATACAAAGTACTGTGTACGTAGGTGCTGTCTAAGGAGGCTGGAAGTGAGTGGACCTAGCCAGTTCATCCAGTCTTTCCTGGGTACTTACGTAGAATGGTAGTTCTCATGGGACTTACCGAATCAGTACAGTTATCTTCTGTCAGGATTTTTGGCAAAGAGAGATATAATAAAGTTAAGATTACTTCCGTAAGTGTACTCTGAGATGTTTAAAGGAGGATGTTTTATTTTGGTATCAGAGCAAAGGATTCTGGATTAGAAAATGCTCTGAACAGATGATTTCTAGCGTTAGTACAGAATAAAATTAGCACAGAACAAAGGGTTCTGGCACAGAACAAAGATTCTGGCACAGAACAGAAGGTTCTGGCTCAGTGATGCTCTGGTTTAGTTAGACTGATCCCTTAGACAAATGAGAAATTTGAATGGTTCTCTCCCTAGAGTATGATATAGGATAGTGTTCACTACTTGGAAAGGTTTAGACAGAAGACAGTGACACCCAGATAAATGAGACTGTACCCCGAGCTTTACAGTCTTACGAAGGATATAATTACGATGGGCTAATCTTAGTCAACCGATACAGCCGAGGTCTTGTGTTTATTAACACAATGTTGCTGGACTAAGCAGAATAATGTTTAAGAAGCAATTTCCTCTATGGATAGAGACAGAAGCTGATCAGTTCATGACTAAGGAAGCTATTAAAGTAGCTCGAAGTATCATGTTATGACCAGATACTACAGTAAGGATGCCAGATGTCCAAGTTACGACACGTTAAGTCATAAGTCATGATGAAAGAAGACTTTTGGTCGTAACGACAGAACACAGAGCAAATGTTGCAGCAGTAGACATGGGGATTCATGAAGTTAAGCTTGAAACATCAGTTAATCAGTGAGACCCCTTACCTTTAATGCCTAGGTACACCTAGACTTTGACTCTTCAGGTAGTGAAGAGAGTTCAGATGACAGCATAAGGGACTCAATCAGGAAGGTTTATAGTAAGGTACCCCATGCATATTTTTATAGACTCAAATTTATAGATAGAGATTATGAGAAATTCAGTCAGATGTTGTGTGTGCACCAGATAATGTTGCACTAGATAATGATAGGTCTAGTAATTATGTACAGGATGAGTTTGATAGAGTACTCTCTAACCCTGATGTAAGCTCTCTTCGTTCAATAAGAGGACAGAGTACAGAACTAATACTGAATTATAGGTAGGCCAGATATTATTCCTCCTCTACTAGAGTTTGAGGATAAGTTTGATATGAGTAGCCTAAGATCCAGTTACAATCTATGACATCCCTTCCTATTATCGCAGTCCAGGAATATATGAGGTTATAGATAAAGATTAAAGGGATGTTCCTGGCCCTAATCCACCCTAGCTTTCTTTATGAAAGATAGACAATGTGACTATACTAGTCTCAAGAAAGGCTGTGGGAAGTGAACTACTTAGTTTAGGTTAAAGGATGAAAGGAAGTAGAAATCAAGAGCAGTCAGTTTAGCTGTAGTTCCTCTATGCCGTAGCAAGGATGATAAATAGAGATGTGATAGAGGGCATTGACCTAGATTAAGTTTTCATGTTAGTAGTATGATATGAGATGGCCATAAGCCAGATATTGCCATATACCCTACGTGGCATGTAAAGCTAAGTGAGCTTTTGGCAAATGGTTCACAACTGATGTGTAAGGATCGGCCATTACTAGGGTAAAGACTAGACAAGAACATTATAAGGGAATGTTTAAAGCAAGTTAGATCCAGGTCGGATGTAAAATAGTTTGGAACATAGCTAGAAGTCCTCGAGAAGTTAGGCCATGACGAAAGGTGACCCGAGGTCGTGACTAAAGAATGTAGAGCTGTCCAGTCATGACAAGTAGAATGAGATGGTCGCGACTAAAGTTCATGGATACGTTGCACCTAGTTCATACTCAGGTCACGATGAAGATGCGCAGGGACCTGATGAAGGATAAAGATGCAAGCCTCACTGAAGGTTATCAGTTAGAGGTTTAGCACATGATGTAGGCAAGCTAAACAGTATGAGAAATAGAGATACATGCTAGTCTAAGATGATGTTCAGAAGTAGATCCTCTATATGACTATCAAGAGTAAATCTACATTTGGAAAGACTTTGTTCATTTAGTCTTTTATGAACAAAATAATCAAAAGTTAGGATAAGGCTTGCCCAAGAAATGAGCCTAACATATGGCTTCAAGTTCTCGAAAGTTAAAGTCCCTAAAACAGGATATTAGTCCCACATCGGTTGGGGAGGTGAACGAAGCATGCCTTATAAGGGTGTGGATACCTCTCCCTCATGAACGCGTTTCCAGTACTCACCAAGTGCCCTCGTCACCAAGCGCCCCAGTGGGGGTAGGCAGGCACGAGTGGTAGGCAGGCAGTGCTGGGAAACAAACCCCTGACCTCGTGTGGGCCTAGAGGCGCCTACCTAAGGGGAGATGGGACAATATCTTCTGCTACATAGCTATGATACCTGGAGGACGCGTGTTCGGGTGCCTAAAGGGTTAAAGTCCTCATGTGCCTGGAGAACAAAACCGTGACCTCATGTTGGCCTGGGGCCTGCCTAAGGGGAAAGCGGACAATATCTATGTGGAAAGGTGCTGAGCTGTTAGAGAACATAAGTAATGGTGCTAGATGATGAATGAGATTTATGTGATCTAAGTTGGTTAGAATCAAGAAAAAGACCAGAAATGAAACATAGTCCGGTCAACAGTAGACTGAGACTGATGTATATGCACAGGAAGAGTTGAGAGATAGTAGAAAGACACCAAAGTTGCTCCAGAGAAATGGAGACTGTTCCGCTCACCTGAGAAGTATTCCTTGAGTAAAGTTTATGAAAAGTATTCCTCTCAGTTAAATAGAGATGAGCATGAGGCTAAAGGTTAACTAGAGAAAGAGAAACCCTTTTGATGAATGTTTAGCCAAGTTCATATATATGAACAGAGAGAGTTGAATAATTAAAGAGTTAATTTACGGATTGGATTTCATGTTACAAAGGATTTCTCGGGTAGTCATAGAAGTTCAATAGAGCGGTAGATGTATACAAGATTAGAAATAGAAATGTATAATGCCTAGACAGGGAAAGATAGCCACAATTTTAAAGATAAAGTAACTCCCCTATTTGATAAAAGGGTCAAGTCTATACCCTGATAAGAGGGTAGCATGGCAGCCTAAGTGAAATCGATAGATGTTTTATGATGAATGATCAGGATATGATAGGCAATATGATAAAGGAAATATGTTTTGAGGCTTACTTAGTTCATTACAATGTCTGATGGATGGTTGAGCAAATTATGATGATGAATAGTTGCATCTCCTTGCAGTTGTCATATAATGACATGCGTGTTAGAGTATGCCATGATGAATACTCCCATTTCGTAGTATATGCAGGGTAGAGTATATATGGTGAGAAAGTTATGAGAAAATTATGTTGCTCCCATACCATATGATATGCAATGAGGAATATATTGAGGATGATAGATAGTCTCAGTTTATGGGACGATAAGTTATGATATGATATTCTGATATGATTTATGATTGGGGTGATTCAGGTTTTTCTATAGGCTTGTGAATGCAGTACTAAGAGCCATTGCTATTGAAAGGAATGGTATACAGAAAGAGTTAGATTTGAAACAGATGACTCTGAGATAGAGACTGGATTCAGATGAGTACAGATCACTCTTCAGATAAGAGTTGGATCTGATGCAGTCTTCTCGCAGTTAGAGCATAGTTCAAATGGCTTGCAATTAGAGCACAGATTTACATGAGAAGTTATGATAAGGCCATAGCAGCGGAATGTAATGGCAGGTGGTTAAACCATGATTGCACAAGGCATGGTAAGCCACAGTAAGAGAAAGATGAGAAGGAACTCCTGAGTAAGAGAGGAAATAAGTAAAGTCTTGGGCAATAATATGGGCTACTGAACATAATATTTATAAATTTTTATTGAGTTATCAACAAGTAGAAGCGGTGAACCCTATAACTTAGTCTGTTGGTTTAAGATCTTTGGGAGATATACAGAATCGCAGTTAGATTCTGGAGGGTCACAGTTAGATCCTAGCATGGCTCCAGGGTCACAGTTAGATCCTAACAGTTCCAGAGTCGCAGTTAGATTCTGAAGAGGCTGACGGTTGATCGCAGTTAGATCCCGAGGTCGCAGTTAGACCTAGCCTAAGGAAAGTAATGAGCCATGAGATATGAGTACAATGTAGTATCTCTTTGGGAAGATGAATGCCAAAGACGAAGTTAAGGTAAGGAAGCTTCACTAGTTGATAAACTCATCCAGAAAAATTATTTATAATGATTTTCCTCAGATAGCCTATATTATACAGACTGAACTTAGTTTTCTTTAAACAAAGACGGAGTCCAAGTTAAAGTCTGAGTGCTGATATTCAAAAGTTTTATAGAAGTATGCCTGAGGAACAAAGAAGAGAACCCCATATGTTTTGAGAACAGAAAAGTATGAGCAGATAAATCCTCCAGATGAGGATAAAAAGATTAAAAGGCTAGAGAGACCTAGAGAAGAAGGTCTAAAGTAAAGATAGAACCCAGTAGTTATATGAGATAGAGAATGCTAAGGCTTAGAAGAGTAATGTAGCCTTCATCCAGAAAGATGTTAAGGCAAGAGTAGTCTAAGAAAGAGTAATAAAAAAAGGGTCCAGTTGTCACAGAAGTTGGTATAGATGGACAAGGTAAGAAAAGTGAAAAGTTAAAGTAAGATAGACCCTGGAGTTACACCAAGATGTTAAGGGGTAAGATACGCCATGATATAGCCAGACCTGGCTAGATATGCTATGATACAGCATAAGAAGTATGTAATGAGATACACTATGATAACTGTGTAAGGTGGAACGCAATGAGAAATGTGCATTTTATGAGCAAATAGAGAGGCCCCTTATTGAAAAAGGGATAAGATGACGAATGTTATGCTACAGATAGAAATGAGAGCTTTCACTCCTTGCATAAAATGCCAGGAATTATGTTATATTTGTAAATATGCTTGAGCTCTGATGTTAGAGCTTCACATTCATGAGCAGGTATACAGTCCTGCAAGATATTGGGCAGGTATTATGCATGTTAGAGTATGTGCTCCTACTTAGCATTAAAGTAAAGAAAAGAATAACTGTATAAGTTCTCTCTCTGTATGATGTTGAATCATTAAAGATGATAAGAGCAACAATAGAGTTATAAGAGTTTCTATACGAAAAAAGGATGAAGCTTTGCGGTTGTTAAAGAATTCCGCGAGATGCTAAGAAAAGTAATGATAGCATGAACAGGAAGCGGATAGTGAAAGTACTCCGCTAGATAATAAGGTAAAAGATAAGAGATGGATACCCCGATTCTTAGTCATAAAGCAGAAAGAGATTTAAAGACGATGTATATTTAAGATTGTTGACTAAGGTACTGAGTAAATTTCGAGGACGAAATTTATTTTAAGGGGGAGAGAAATGTAACATCCCTAATTTCTGTACTAAGTTGTATGTACAGATTGAATAAAATATATGAGATATTTAGGAAAAGACGTGGCCATATTTATGTAAAGAAAATGATTAATTGGAAGAGGAAGAAAGTCTAAGGGACAAAGTGCAAAGTTACGAAAATGCCACTGTGATGCCCTAGAAGTAAATGGAGGGCATTTCGGTCATTTCATACAATGGAAGGATATCAGATGAAAATTGATAGTAAATTATTATAATTAATATGAGAATTTATGGAGTTGACAGAAGTCAAAAAGGAGTCCTGTAGAATTAATTATGGAATTTACGGTGAAAAAGGACACCGATAAAGGGTTAAAGGAAACGTATGTAATTTTTAACAAGACTTCTGGGTCTTAGAAAATTATGAAACTTTGTAGAGAATTCATTTTATATTAGAATGAATTTATAAAAATGTTAGAACAATTAAAAGAGGTGTTTAGCATTTATGCTAAGATCAGGGTAATTTACGGATATCGGTATGAGAAAAGTACATTGGGATTTGGGCCAGTTATCTATTGGACCTAAAAGAGGCCCAACATTTTTTGTCCTAGGTCAGCCCAATAAGTCCCAAAAGTTATCTTGGAGCCCAAGTCCAATAATGAATAATTTATGGATTTTTGAAAAGAAAGAAAAAGAGAATAAAGTAAGAATTAGGTGTTGCACATGGTGGGACCCACAAGGACTTCAAAATGGCTCCAAAAAGGGATTAGGTGTACCAAGTAGGCCATGCTAGTGATGTCATGGTGGTAAGGTCATGAGTGTGAAGAGAAAAGACATTTCAAGATCAAACCTTTAACCATTAGATCAAATAGTTTCAAGGTGATCTTGGCCTTCAAATGGCACATGACTTTTGCTATAAATACCCCCCTTTCCATTCATTCTTCAAACCCAAGAGCTCCTTTAGAAAGAGAAGTGAGTTCTAGAGAAAGAAAGTGGAAGAAAGCAAGGAAGAAGCAAGGGTCTTGAAGGAGCAAGTAAGGTAAGTTGTCTCCTTGCTTCTACCTTTTGTCCTTATGGTTTGTGCTTGAGTTTAAGTGATTTTTTAGGCTTAAATCTTGGGGAAATTCTGCTGGAAGTTTTGTGTATATGTGAAAGGAACATGAGTTTTAAGTCATAGTTAGTTAAGACAAGCTTAAACAAGTTAGTTACATGCTTGGTTGTGAAGTAAGTTGATGTTCTTGACTTTACCATTTCGGTTTGCACTGTTCATGATAGAAGGAAATGGAATTTCAATGATTTAATGCTTTCATTGAGTTTATATGATGATTTTGTGTAGGATTGGAAAGGTTTTGAACCTTGGAAACCATTGGAATTAAAGGTTATAATGTTGAAAATTCCTCACGGGAACTGTTCACTCGCGTGAACAGTGATTTGAATTTCATGATTTTGATGCTTCCAATGGTCTTAAAATGAGATTTTGTGTGGGGGAAAAGTGGAGGAACAAGTATGGGAAGCATTGGAATCAAAATGAGAATTTTTGGAAGATTTATGTATGCTTTTCCAAATCTGTACAGAACAGTGTATTGTTACTAGAATTTGGTTATTTTGAGTTCATAAATGGATTCAAAAGGTGAAATTGTGTAGGGCATATGAGAGTTAGGAATGGTAAATTCTGTAACACCCCAATTTTTAGGCCTAGAGATGCCAGAAAGAGAATTCAAGGGCATAATCGTAATTATGGGAAAGATCGGGCTGGTAGCCGATGAGTACCATATTTTTCCAAAAAATAGAGAAAATTATACTGATCATTTCACTGAACTGTGAAATGTGCATATGAGGTCTCTATGTGTATGAAAGAATTAGAAATGTGACCAAGGGTAGAATGGTCATTTTTTAAAAGTGTGCGCGGGAGCGTACTTTCAGGCAAAAATAGCTAGGTCCAGATAAAATATCTAAAATTATCGGGAGATAGAGAAAAGGATTCCGGGTTGAATGACGCAACACAGAATTTTGATTTGAGGTCCCGATTTTTCTGTAAAAATTCTCGAAGATGGGAATTTATAGTTATAATCGGTAAAGGAAGAGCAGTCCGAATAGAGATGATCAGACTATGGCCAGAGGCCATACAGTGTGTTCTAGGGCCTATAGTGACACCAGGGAAGGCCCAGGCCCATAATATCAGTTTAGTGGTAAGAGGGGCCGGTGTCCGGGAAAAATGTGCAAAATGACGAAAATGCCCTTATGTTATAGAATAACTGAAGAATGAGTAAAGGGTATTTTGGTCATTTGGCTAAGGTTAGACAGTCAAGAAAGGTTATCTGGATAGTTGACCAGGGTCAGAGAATACTCTGGTAAGATATGAAAAGACAATAATGCCCCTAGACCTAGTAAAGTAAAGAAAGGAAATGGAAGGACTTAAGTGCAATTATGGAAAGTTTAAAGCCAAAAAGGAAAAGTAGACAAAAATGTGCGGTCCTTAAGTGTAATTTTAGCCAAATAGAAAGGGACTTAATTGAAAAGAAGAAAAGTTCCCTGGGGCTAAATTGTAATTAAAGAAAGTCAGGCCGGAAGTGGTTTAGACTGTCCGAAAGCATTTCAGTCCCAGATTTCACCAGTAGAGAGAGCAAGTAATGCTCGGTAATCTGGCTTAATACAGGAATTTTTCAAGACTCCAGATAGCCAGAATTGATCTGATAGTATAAAAGTTATAAAAATTCCTACCGGATATCCTAGATTTCATATCTAAGTGAGAAAATACAGGATGATACGTCCTGATGGGGCGGATGTCGGGAAACTGACAGAATACCGATAGGAGGCCTGTAGAAAAAGTTATTCGCAAATTAGAAAATCCAGACGGGAGTGTGAGGCCTCCGGGTATCCGATAGGGAGATTTATCGGTATTTGAAAACGGACTGAATGAGTTCGGATGACCTCAGTCAGATGACTGATATGACTCACAGAGATGCTTGAACACCGCAGGCCAGTGTATCGGACAAAAGGAGCCGGTGTCCGGATATGTGTATAAACGGTGAATAATAGATAAAATATTCAATAATCATTGACAAGGGAGGATTCCTCGTAATGCGTGCCAAGAAGATAATGGACCCTGAGAGGCCCAATAATGGCGCCAACAAAGGCCCAGTAAGACCCTTAGACTGATAGGTGGGCCAGTGTCCAGCAGAACCTCGAAAAAGTGTAAAATTACGAAAATGTCCCTGTGTTGTGCTAAAGAGTAATAGATGAATGGAGGGCATTTTGGTCATTCTGGACAGGCCCCGGAGCCAAGGCACATACAGATAAAGTTACTTAGAGTCAGTATATACCCTGACAGGGTACAGAAAGGTGTAAAATGATGATTTTACCCTTACGGCTAAGATAGCGTAAGAAAGGGCACTCAGGGGTATTTTGGTAATTGCCAAGGACTGTTTCTTGGGAATCGAGCCATCAGAGTACTTGAGCTTGATCAGAGACCCAAGATAATATTCCAAGGCCCAAAAACGTAGCCCATGAAGTATGTGGGAAAAAGTGGCATTAAAATACTATTTTAATGCTGTTTCAATAAAGTAAAGTTACTCGGTCGGCACGATAACCGAGGAGGTGATCAGATAAAGTCCTAGGTTTATCTGGACAGCATTGGAAGGCGTGAAAGGTCCCTTCCAGATGCCACTTGGCGTCATCTTAGAGGCAGAAGGAAAAGTTGAGGACACGTGGCACAATCTCAGCCGGTGAGTCCAGTTTGTGGGAAATCGGACCGGACCGGTACTGGATTGGACTGGAACTGTTGAGTCAGCTGATGAGGTGTCCAGGAATTGTGACATGTGAAGAATGTGGCGATGAGGTGTCCCATGAGGTGGCCTTGAGATGATGTCATGCATGATACAGTAAAAGGAATAAAGAAAAATAGGAAATTCTGGAAAAACCAGGACCACAGGATCAGATGGCTTCAAGATTACGGAAATGCCATTGGCCAAAACTATAAATACCCCCCTTGCTCTTCATATGCCACGGCCAAGGAGCCTTTAAGAGAGAGGAGGAAGTGCTAGAGAGAGAAAGTGAGAGGAAGAAAGAAAGAAAGGAAGTTCTGGCGGAGCTGGAATCAGAATAGAGATAGTAGAGTTCTGCTGAGCTTTTGAGGTAGTAACTGAAACATCCTGCCTTAGACTCCTCAGAGTACACTTACGGAAGCAATATTAGCTGTACTGATTCGGTAATTCTCTCATTAGAACTACATTCTATGTAAGTACCCAGGAAAGGCTGGATGAACCGGCTAGGTCCACTCACTACCAGCCTCCTTAGACAGTACCTACGTAACAGTACGCATCACATCCTTCCTCCAACCCGCTGTAATTTCAGCAGCATGATGGCGTCTCTCAGAATTCTCAAAATCTACCTCGACATAACCTCCCTAAAATGGGTTATATATGGGGATGAGATTCGAGGGAATCTCAGTAGCAACAATCATAACAATATATGTAATGCGGTGTGATAGTGCTTGCTTGTGATTGTGTACAGATAAGTATGCTGCATGCTTCCATACTCAATAACATATGATCATCACATTGCAGTAGAGCTTCAGACATAACATATAAGACAACAATCCAACCAAACAATAGCATATCCAATCACAAAGCCATTACATAAAAGCTAGGATTAGTTACTACCTGGCTAGCTCAGCAGAACTCTACTATCTCTATTCTGCTTCCAGCTCCGCCATAACTTCCTTTCTCTCTTCCTTTCCTTCTCTTTCTCTCTATTCTTTCTCTCTCACTACTCTTTCCATGCATGAAGCAAATGAATGAAGGGGGGTTTATATAGTTTTCATCAATGGCATAATCGTAATTTCCATGCCATTTGAACATGTGGTCCTGGTTTTTCCTGGAATTTCCTATTTTCTTTATTTCCTTTTACTGCATCATCAGTGCCACCTCAGAGGACACCTCTGCAGCCACCTCACCAGCATATTTTCCACATGTCAAAAATCCTGGGACACCTCATCAGCTGACTCAGTATGCTGACTCACCGGTCCAGAGTCTTGCCTTGTAATACGTGTCCTCAGCTTTATCTGCTTTCTCCAGACTAGGGCCATGTGGCGATAAGGTAGGCACCCTTCACGCCACCCAATGCTATCTAGATAAGTCCCAGACTTATCTGATCACCTCCTCAGTTTTTGTGCCAACCGAGTAACTTTACTCTACTGAAAGGTCACTGAACCACTACTTTAATGCCATGTGTCATCTTGTGGGTCCCATGAGGACACCTTATCAGCCCACCTCATGGTTTCCAGATAACCTTTCCTATATCTAACCTTCTTCCCCAGTTCTATCTCTAACCGGGTAACTATCTCATTTGGACCTTCACAACTCTTGGCCCACTAGATCTCATACGGCTAGCACCACTTATAGTCACTAGTCGCGACCTAAGCATCATCTCATCGCGATATAACACCTTCTGTGTTCATTAGTCACGACCACAGCATTCGCTAGTTGCGACCACAACATTCTTTAGTCGCAACCACAACATATTCTAGTCGCGACCCCATCACTTTCTAGTCGCAACCAGGCTCATATACCCATTAGTCGCGACACCACATACATATCCGTCACGACCAATCCTCTCTGCCAATATTAGTCGCGACCAATCTACTTCCTCGTCGCGACCAAAAGTCACCAATACATCTTTCTCATACTATCTACTTTCTTTCTTATGGACAACTCTACTGCTCTCATAAGCAGTGTCCATTCCTTTCATATCTCACCCCACAGAATCTTAGCATAATTATGGGGTCTACCTTATCTCACTTTCTTCTTATCCTTCATCTTAAGTTCTAGAAATTCTCTTTCAATAACTCATCCCCTCTTCGGTAGTCATTGTTAATTGAAAGGCTCGACAACCCTCCATATTAGGTTATCTTACACAGGAGCTAGCCCATATCAAGCTACCTGTAGAATTCCTAGGCTCAACACTTAGGACATTCCTCACATTCCTTATTTTGAACCTAGGTGAACTATCCCGATTCTGTAGGTTAAAGACTTAACTCATCTTTACATCCTGAAGGACTTATCTCATCCCTCGGATCCTACAAAATACCGGTAAATAATCCGCCTATATCAGATTACTACCCTAGGACTACGAGTTTAGCAGCCAGCCCATATCAGACTACCTCCCAGTTCAACCAGACCCAAAAATTGGGATGTTACAGTGACTGTCACATCCTTATTTTTTTTACATCTTAAGGACCATTCAGTAGCACTTAGAACCACTTTCAGGGTCATTGAAGTCTAAACTCTTAATCTGGAATTTTATTCATATCGGGTACTGTTCACTGTGGCAAATTCCAGATGAGTAACCTAATTTTGAAAATTCAGAACTAATTCTAGAAAAATCAAAATGAAGTGGTTCAAATTGATACATGAAAATAACTTAAGTATATTTCAGGGAAAAATCATTGGTTTACCATTCCTTGACAAATTCAACGTGGGTCAACGTTTCAACTTTACTGTTCATCTATTGACTTTCTCCTGAATCCAGCATTCTGGTCCCAAATTTAACAATTTATATCTTTTCGTGTATACATCCAAATGAGGCAATATATATATCAAATTAAATCTTAGGGTGTCTACTATTTACCATAAAAATATCATACATTTATTCAACCATTCTCTATTTTTAATGATTTATCCAACATCAATAGGTCTTCACGAGTTACTGTTCACAAGGCCATTTTTCAGCAACCAACTTTACATATTAGTGCATATATACATCACATATCAGTCAAACATACCAGATAACAATTATTATTAAATAATCTACTATTATACATCAGTGCATGATTAACATCCTCATATTTATGTTACCCTTTTCGTTGTCTAAAATCCGGCAGCATAACTGCTACATTCCGTCTGTAAAAGGTACCCGATCTTGTACCGATTCAGTAACTCCCGTAGGAGCTACCATTCTATGTAAGTACCCAGGAAAGACTGGATGAACCTGCTAGGTCCACTCACTTCCAGCCTCCTTAGACAGCACCTACGTACACAGTACGTATCAGTTCCTTTCTTTGTTCCTGCTTTGTTGCCAGAATTTCGGCAGCCTACCGGTGTCTCCTAAAATTTCCAAATTCTAT
Source organism: Leucaena leucocephala (assembly GCA_037074615.1). Lineage (NCBI taxonomy): Eukaryota > Viridiplantae > Streptophyta > Magnoliopsida > Fabales > Fabaceae > Leucaena > Leucaena leucocephala. The sequence goes on from CM073549.1 coordinate 11,195,515, forward strand.
TTTGACAGAACCTCCCCTGTAATGTTATTTATGGGAATGAGATTCAAAAGAATCCCAGTAGAAACAATCATAACAATATATGTAATGCAGTGTGACAGTGCCTGCTTGTGATTGTGTACAGATAAGTATGCTGCATGCTTCAATATTCAATAACATATGATCATAGCATTGTAATAGAGCTTCAAGCATAACATATAAGACAACAATCCAACCAAACAATAGCACAACAATTCACAAAGACATTACATAAAAGCTAAGATTAGTTACTACCTTGAAAGCAGAACTTCAGAACTTCTCTACTGCTTCCCACTTCACCAGAACTTCCTTTCTTCTTTCTTTTTCTCACTTTCTCTCTCAAGCACTTCCTTATCTCTCTAAATGCTCCTTAGGCCGTGGGAATGAAGAGCTAGGGGGTATTTATAGTTTCCTTCAATGGCATTCTTGTAATTTTGAAGCCATCTGATCCTGTGGTCCTGGTTTTTCCGGAATTTCCTATTTTTCTTTATTCCTTTTACTGCATCATGCATGACATCACTCAATGCCAACTCATGGGACACCTCACCTCCCACATTCTTCACATGGCAAAATTGCAAGCTCTTGGGACACCTCATCAGCTGACTCAGCAGTTCCAGTCCAATCCAGTACCGGTCCGGTCCGATTTCCCACAAACTGGACTCACCGGCTAAGATTATGCCACATGTCCTTAACTTTTTCTTTCTCCTCTATGTTGGCACCATGTGTCATCTTGCTGGCACCTATCACGCCATCCAATGCTATCCAGATAAGTCCAGGACTTTATCTGATCACCTCCTCAGTTATCGTGCCGACCAGGTAACTTTACTTCATTGAAACAGCATTAAAATAGTATTTTAATGCCACTTTTTCCCACATACTTCATGGGCTACGTTTTTGGGCCTTGGAATATTATCTTGGGTCTCTGATCAAGCTCAAGTACTCTGATGGCTTGATTCCCAAGAAACATCCCTTGGCAAATTACCAAAATACCCCTGGGTGCCTTTTCTTGCACTATTTTAACCCTAAGGGCAAAACTGTCATTTTACACCTTTCTATACTTTATCAGAGCATATACTGACTCTGATTAACTTCATCTGTATATGTCTTGGCCTCTAGGCCTGTCCAGAATGACCAAAATGCCCTTCATACGCCTATTACCCCTTTGGTATAACACAGGGACATTTTCGTAATTTCGCACTTTTCCGGGGTTCTGCCGGACACTGGCCCACCTATCAGTCCAAGAGTCTTATTGGGCCTTTGTTGGCGCCATTATTGGGCCTTTCTGGGTCCATCACCTTTATGGCACGTATTTCGAGGAATCTTCCTCTGGCACAGTTCACTGAATATTTTCCTACAGACCTCCTATTGGTATCCTGTCGGTTTCCTGACATCCACCCCAGAAGGGTGCATCATCCTGTAATTTCTTACTTATATCTGAAATATAGGGTATCCGGTAGGAATTTTTATAACTTTTGGAAGATCAGTCCAGTTCTGGCTATCTGGAGTCTTCAAAAATTCCTGTATTAGGCCGGATTACCCGGCGTCACTTGCTCTACCTACTGGTGGAATATGGGGCTGATCGGAGTACAATCACTGTTTTGCCTATTTCCGGTCCAAGTTTTCATAATTACACTTTTGCCCTAGAAACTTTTATTCTTTTCATCTAAGTCCCTTTATTTGGCTAAAATTACACTTAAGGACCCCACATTTTTGTCTACCTTTCTTTCCTAACCTTAAACTTTCCTTAATTGCATTTAAGTCCTTTCATTTCCTTTCTTTTGCAATTTAACCCTTTTCTTTACATAAAGGACCACATCTTTTTCCAGAAAAAGAACTCATATATTCCATTTAATCTGTACATAGAAATCAGTACAAAAATTAAGGATATTACATTTCTCTCCCCCTTAAAATAAATTTCATCCCCAAAATTTACATTACATCTATCCTATTGAAACACTTCAGGATACTTTTCCCTCATCTTTTCTTCTGTTTCCCATGTAGCTTCTTGTTCAGTCAAGCCTTTCCAGATCACTTTAACTAAAGGAATTTGTTTATTCCGCAACTGCTTGACTTTTCTATCAACAATTCGCACTGGTCCAACCTCATAGGTAAAGTCATCTCGCAGTGTGACCTCATCTTGCTCAATCACATGAGATGGATCTGGAACATACTTCTTTAATTGGGAAACATGGAACACATCATGTATCTGGCAGAGATTAGGAGGAAGAGCTAACTTGTAGGCTACTGATCCTATCTTTGAGAGAATCTGGAATGGTCCGATGTATCTTGGATGTAATTTCTTCACTTTGATCGATCGTCCGGCTCCTGTAGTTGGAGTTAACTTAAGGAATACATGTTCTCCTTCTTCAAACTCCAGCGGCTTCCTTCTGACATCTGCATGCTCTTCTGTCTACTTTGAGCCGTCAACAACCGTTTTCTAATTATTGCAACTTGTTCTACAGTTTGATTCACTATATCAGGACCAAGCATTCTTCTCTCGCTTAGCTCTAGCCAGCATAAGGGGGATCTACATCGCCGTCCATAAAGTGCTTCAAAAGGGGCCATCTGAATACTGGCCTGATAACTATTGTTATAAGCAAACTCTATAAGGGGTAAATGGATATCCCAGCTGCCTTTAAAATCTAAGACACATGCTCTCAGCATATCCTTTAACGTTTGTATTGTTCTTTCAGATTGACCATCTGTCTGAGGATGATAAGCTGTACTAAATCTGAGAGTAGTGCCCATTTCTTCCTGTAGAGCCCTCCAAAAATTTGAAGTAAATCGAGGGTCTCTATCAGATACAATGCTGCTCGGGATACCATGAAGCCTAACGATCTCCTTTATATACAACCTTGTCAGCTTTTCAAGAGAATCTCTCTTATTGATTGCCAGAAAATGTGCTGACTTTGTCAGTCGATCAATTACTACCCACACTGCATCATGTCTACTTGGAGTCAAGGGTAGTCCTTCCACAAAGTCCATGGCAATCCCATCCCATTTCCACTCAGGGATTTCTAGAGGCTGTAATGTTCCTGCTGGCTTTTGATGTTCAACTTTCACTTTCTGGCAGGTTAAGCACCTAGACACGTAAGTCACAACATCTTTCTTCAATCCAGGCCACCAAAATAACCTTTTGACATCATGGTACATCTTGGTCATACATGGATGTATAGTATACCGACTTTTATGTACTTCCTCCAGAATCCTTTCCCTTAATCCCACAATATTAGGGATATAGGGTCTTCCTCGAAACTGTAGTAATCCGTCTGGGGACATCTCAAAATTCTTTGTCTTTCCCTTCTCCAGCTTGTCTTTGAATATTGCTGCGAGCTTATCCTTCTTTTGAGCCTCTTTTATCTCATCTTCTATGCAGGCTCTGACATGAACTCCTCCAAAAGGATTCTCTGTCAGTTGCATTTGATATAGAGGGCTCCAATCGCGCATATCTTCTATTAATTCCAATTCCTTGATCATCATGTATGCAACCTGTACCACCTTTCTACTCAGGGCATCAGCTACTACATTGGCTTTTCCTGGATGGTATTTGATCTGGAAGTCATAATCTTTCAATAATTCCATCCATCGCCGTTGCCTCATATTCAGCTCCTTATGATCTTGTAGATATTTCAGGCTTTTGTGGTCGCAAAACAACTCTATCGTTGCTCCATATAAATAGTGTCTCCATATCTTCAGGGCATAGACCACCGCAGCAAGCTCCAGATCATGAGTGGGATAATTCTCTTCATGTGGCTTTAACTGCCGAGAAGCGTAGGCTACTACTCGACCTTGCTGCATCAGCACACATCCTAACCCCTGCTTGCTAGCATCAGTGTAGACTACGTAAGTCTGAGTTGGGTCTGGAATAATCAGCACGGGAGTAGTGGTTAATCTCTGCTTCAACTCTTGAAAGCTAGCCTCGCACTTCTCATCCCACTTAAACTGCTGATTCTTTCTGGTCAGGTTGGTGAGTGGTAAGGCAATTCGAGAAAAGTCTTGAATAAATCTTCTGTAGTACCCTGCTAGGCCGAGAAAACTTCTGATCTCCGTCACTGTCCTTGGCTGCTCCCAGCTCAAAACTGCTTCAACTTTGCTAGGATCCACAGCTACCCCGTCTCGGGATATGACATGATCGAGAAATTTGACTTCTGACAGCCAAAACTCGCATTTACTTAGCTTAGCATAGAGCTTCTTCTCTTTAAGGGTACCAAGAATAACCCTCAAATGCCTTTCATGCTCCTCTAGAGATTTGGAGTATGTAACACCCCAATTTTTAGGCCTAGAGATGCCAGGAAGAGAATTCAAGGGCATAATCGTAATTATGGGAAAGATCGGGCTGATAGCCGATGAGTACCATATTTTGCCAGAAAATAGAGAAAATTATGCTGATCATTTCACTGAGCTGTGAAATGTGCATATGAGGTCTCTATGTGTATGAAAGAATTAGAAATGTGACCAGGGGTAAAATGGTCATTTTTGAAAAGTGTGCGCGGGAGCGTACTTTTAGGCCAAAATAGCCCGGTCCGGATAAAATATCTGAAAATACCGGGAGATAGAGAAAAGGATTCCGGATTGAATGAGGAGTCACATAATTTTGATTTGAGGTCCCGATTTTTCTGTAAAAATTCCTGAAGATGGGAATTTACAGTTATAATCGGTAAAGGAAAGGCAGTCCGAATAGAGATGATCGGACTATGGCCAGAGGCCATACAGTGTTGTCTAAGGCCCGTAGTGACACCAGGGAAGGCCCAGGCCCATAATATCAGTTCAGGGGTAAGAGGGGCCGGTGTCCGGGAAAAATGTGCAAAATGACGAAAATGCCCTTATGCTATAGAATAACTGAAGAATGAGTAAAGGGTATTTTGGTCATTTGGCTAAGGTTAGACAGTCAAGAAGGGGTATCTGGATAGTTGACCAGGGCCAGAGAATACTCTGGAAAAATATGAAAAGACAATAATGCCCCTAGACCTAGTAAAGGAAATGAAAGGACTTAAGTGCAATTATGGAAAGTTTCAAGGCCAAAAAGGAAAGTAGACAAAAATGTGGGGTCCTTAAGTGTAATTTTAGCCAAGTAAAAAGGGACTTAAATGAAAAGAATAAAAGTTCCCTGGGGCTAAATTGTAATTAAAGAGTCAGGCCGGAAGTGGTTTGGACTGTCCGACAGCATTTCAGTCACAGATTTCACCGGTAGAGAGAGCAAGGGACGCTTGGTAATCTGGCTTAATACAGGAACTTTTGAAGACTCCAGATAGCCAGAAATGGACTGATCGTCCAAAAGTTATAAAAATTCATACCGGATATCCTAGAATTCAGATCTAGGTGAGAAAATACAGGATGATACGTCCTTATGGGACGGATGTCGGGAAACTGACAGAATACCGATAGGAGGCCTGTAGAAAAAGTTATTCGCAAATTAGAAAATCCAGACGGGAGTGTGAGGCCTCTGGGGATCTGATAGGGAGATTTATCGGTATTTGAAAGGGGACTGAATGAGTTCGGATGACCTCAGTCAGATGACTGATATGACTCACAGGGATGCCTGAACACCGCGGGCTAGTGTTTCGGACAGAAGGAGCCGGTGTCCGGATATGTGTATAAACGGTGAATAATAGATAAAATATTCAATAATTATTAACGGGGGAAGATTCCTCGTAATGCGTGCCATGAAGGTAATGGACCCTGAAAGGCCCAATAATGGCGCCAACAGAGGTCCAGTAAGACCCTTGGACTGATAGGTGGGCCAGTGTCCGGCAGAACCCCGGAAAAGTGCGAAATTACGAAAATGCCCCTGTGTTGTACAAAAGTGTAACAGATGAATGGAGGGCATTTTGGTAATTCTGGACAGGCCCAGAAGCCAAGGTATATAAAGATAAAGTTACTTAGAGTCAGTATATGCGCTGACAGAGTACAGAAGGGTGTAAAATGACGATTTTACCCTTAGGGTTAAAATAGTGTAAGAAAGGGCACCCAAGGGTATTTTGGTAATTTGCCAAGGGCTGTTTCTTGGGAATCGAGCCATCAGAGTACTTGAGCTTGATCAGGATCCAAGACAACATTCCCAGAGCCCAAAAACGTAGCCCATGAAGTATGTGGGAAAAAGTGGCATTAAAATACTATTTTAATGCTGTTTCAATAAAGTAAAGTTACTCGGTCGGCACGATAACCGAGGAGGCGATCAGATAAAGTCCTGGATTTATCTGGATAGCATTGGATGGCGTGACAGGTGCCAGTGAGATGGCACATGGCGCCATCACAGAGGAGGAAGAAAAAGTTGAGGACACGTACTACAATGCAGGACACTGGACCGGTGAGTCAGCCTGCTGAGTCAGCTGCTGAGGTGTCCAGGAATTTCAGCTTGTGGAAAATGTGGCGCTGAGGTGTCCTGGTGAGGTGTCCCAATGATGTCATGCATGATGCAGTAAAGGAGGAATTAAAGAAAATAGGAAAATCCAGGAAAGACCAGGACCGCAGGATCAAAGTTCATAGAAACTGCAGAATTGCCATTGAAGGCAATTATAAATACCCCCCTCCATTCCATTTTCATTCACGCAAGGCAAGGGAGAAGGGAGAGAAAGAAGAGAGAGAAGGAGAAGGAAAGGAAGAGAGAAAGGAGAAAAGGAAGTAAGGAAGTTCTGGCGGAGCTGGAAGCAGAATAAGGATAATGGAGTTCTGCTAAGCTAGCCAGGTAGTAACTAATCCTAGCTTTTATGTAATGGCTTTGTGATTTGTTGTGCTATTGTTTGGTTGGATTGTTGTCTTATATGTTATGTCTGAAGCTCTGCTATAATGCTATGATCATATGTTATTAAGCATGGAAGCACGCAGCATACTTATCTGTACACAATCACAAGCAAGCACTGTCACTCTGCATTACATATATTGTTATGATTGTTGCTACTGAGATTCCCCCGAATCTCATCCCAATAAATAAACCTTTACAGGGGAGGTTATGTCAAAATGAATTTTGGGAATTTTAAGAGACGCCTTTATGCTGCCGAAATTATGACAAGATGAGGAAAGCAGCTGATACGTACTGTGTACGTAGGTACTGTCTAAGGAGGCTGGAAGTGAGTGGACCTAGCCGGTTCATCCAGTCTTTCCTGGGTACTTACGTAGAATGGTAGTTCCCACGGGAATTACCGAATCGGTACAAGATTGGTTACTTTCAAGAGACGAAGCGTAGCGGTTATGCTGCCGGACTTCAGGCAGGAAAAGATGTAATAGAAATATGAGAATTTCATACATGCCCTGATGTATAATGACTTATTATTTAATAATAATTGTTGTTTGGCATGTTTGACTGATATATGATGGATGTATGCCTATGTATGTAATGTTGGTTGCTGAAAATTAACGCTATGAACAGTAATACGTGGTGACAGGGTCATGTTTGATAAATGATTAAAAATAGTAAATGGATGAATAAATGTACAAAATTTTTATGGTAAATATTAGACATACCAAGCTTTAATTTGATATATAAAACGTATCATTTGTATGTCAACACAAGGAGATATAAATTATCAAAGTTGGGACCAGAATGCTGGATTCAGGGGCAAAAACGTGGGATGAACAGTAAAGTTGAAATGTTGACTGGCGTTGACTCGGTCAATTAATGGTTAACTAATTATTTTTCCATGAAATATAAGTGAGTTAGATTCATGTAACAATTGGAACCACTTCATTTCGATTTTTCTAGAATTAGTTATGATTTTTTGAAGTCAGGTCACTCATCTGGAATTTTCAAGTGAACAGTACTCGATAAGAGTAAAACTCCAGATTGGGGAATTGGACTTCAATGACCTTGAAAGTGGTTCTAAATGCTACCAAATGGTCCCTAAGACATATGAAAGTAAGGATGTTTCATTTTGGTATCAGAGCAAAGGATTCTGGCTTAGGAAATGCTCTGAATAGATAATTTATGGTATTAGTACATAATAAGGTTAGCACAGAACAAAGGGTTCTGGCTCAGAGCATAAGATTCTGGCACAGAACAGAAGGTTCTGGCTCAGTGATGCTCTGGTTTAGTTAGTTTGATTCCTTAAACAAATGAGAAGTTTGAGTGGTCCTCTCCCTAGAGTATGATATAGGGATGGTGTTCACTGCTTGAAAAGGCTTAGACAGAAGACAGTGACACCCAGATGTATGAGGCTGGACCCCGAGCTCTATAGTCTTACGAAGGATATGATTATGATGGGCTAATCTTAGTCAGCCGATACAGTCGAGGTCTCGTATTTATTAACACAATATGGCTGGACTAAGCAGAACAAGGTTTAAGAAGCAGTTTCCTCTAGAGATAGAGACAGAATCTGATCAGTTCACGACTAAGGAAGCTGCAAGAGTAGCTCAAGGTATCGTGTTGTGACCAGATACTATGGTGAGGATGCCAGATATCCAAGTTACAACAAGTTAAGTCATAAGTCACGTTGAGATGTAGGCAACCCAGGGTCGCCAAGATCAAGAGCGAGATTCTGCTATCACTACGGCGGTTGCTGCTGCGGTTACAAGATTACAGCAGTCTGGGAAGGAGGTAGTACCAGAGAATGATATAGAACCTGAACCTCAGCCAGATTATGAGCAGACTGGAATGAATAGACGTCAGGGGTCTATAGGAAATAACAATAACCAGGGAAGTCTGCAAACATGGATGGAGCGATTCCATAAGTTTAATCCGCCCATGTTTGAAGGGACTTTTGACACTCAAGTAGCTGAGGATTGGGTAAGCCAGTTAGAGAAAATCTTTAAGATTTTAGAATGTCCCACTGAAAGAAAGACCCAGGTGGCAGTTTACAAGCTACAAAAGGGTGAGCTTACTCCATCAGTACCACTGAAAGTGATGCCACCAGGTTCCTTGAAAAGGAATAGTAAGAAGAGAAATGAGCCAGTATATGGGTCAAAAGTTAATAAGAAGCAAGGAAGTAGGCCAGGTAGTGGGCCAAGAGAAGTTAGTAGGCAACCAAGGCCTAATGAATGTAGGAACTGTGGTCGAGACCATGGTATGAGGCCTTGTCCAGTAGGTCAAGGGTTACGCTATAGGTGTGGAAAGTATGGACATTATGCCAGGGAGTGTCCACAGAACATAACAGGCGAAAGATACCCGACTCAGGGAAGAGTATATGCCCTGACTGGCAACGAGATAAGAAAGTCGCCTGTGCCAAACTAAGGTACGAGTTTAATTGTGTTCTGATTCCACTGGCTAATGAATGGATAAATCCTGTATGTGATTGGATTGTATTGTCCAGTATGCACCCTATTGAGTTACCCTATACCTAGTATGTTGCCGTTGTATGAGAATGAATATGATTACAGGTTTTAAAAGTAGGAAGTAGAGAAGAGGGGTCATATGTCGCGACTAATATGTACAGATAAGTTGATGTTGCGACATGAGAAGACCTCAGGTCACGATAAGTAATATTGCAGTACGCGACCAGTGTACAAAGGAGTTCAGGTAGCGATGTTATAGGTTGCGACTAAAGGACACAGAGATGCCAGGTCGTGACGAGTAGTGTGAGACGGTTGCGACTAAAAGTCGCAGAGCATGTGAGTTGTGACTATGCAGTTCTCAAGTCATAACAAAAGATAGCAGAGGCCATATGATAATGAAGGTACCAACCATCGCTGAAGTCCACCAGCTAAAGGATTGGTATAGCATATGGTAAGCCAGACAGTACAAAGGTACTGAGGTACGAAAAATCAGTTTAAGACAATGTGAAAAAGTAGATCCTCTATGTGATAACTAAGAGTAGATCTACGCTGTAGGGGTTTTATTCAGCTGCTCTGAATAGAAGACCTAAAAGCTGGGATGAGATTTGCCCAGGAATGATCCTAGCACATGGCCTAAGGTAAGAGACGTGATGGGTAATAGATAAAGAGCTTAATGTTCCCTGAGCAGAGGGATTCCATCACGGAGAAGTGATAGACCTAGGGCATAGTACCCTAGAAAGTAGAAATAATAGTAAAAGATGATGAACGAGATCCATGCGACTCAAGTTCGCTAAGATAAAGAGAAAGACCAATAAGGAACCATAGTCCGGTCAAGAATAGACCAGGACTGATAGGGACTGATGGAAAGATAGAAGAAGTTGAGAGATAATAAAGAGGTAGCCACAGTTAAGAGATAAAGTGACTCCCCTATTCCTAATGTAAGATAAAATAGTGAAGGGTTGAGTCTATTCCCTGGTAAGAGGGTAGTGTGGCAGCCTAAGTAAGATAGACAGAGGTGCCTGTCAGATTCTGAGCATGTGATTGATAATCTGACAGATAATGCGATAGATAGTATGATCAGATGATGATCTGACAAATAATGTGATAAAGGAAATATGTTTTGAGGCTTACTTAGATTATTATGATGTCTAATGGATGGTTGAGCAAGATATGATGATGATATGGCTTATGTTGCCATAAGTTATGATAGTTGCATCTCATTGCAGTTGTCATATGATGACATGCATGTTAGAGTATGCTATGATGAATGGATACTCCCCTTTTGCAGTGCATGCAGGGTAGAGTATATATGGATACATGTATGAGAAAGTATGTTGCTCCCATACCATATGATATGATATGAATGTATTGAGGATGATAGATAGTCTCAGTTTATGGAACGATAAGTTATGATATGAAATTCAGATATGATTTATGATTGAGGTTACTCAGGTATTTCTATAGGCTTGTGAATACAGTACTCAGGGCCATTTCTATTGAAATGAATGATGTATAGAAAGAGTAACAGATAAAAGCAAAAAGGAATTATTTATAAATCACTCTTCAGATAAGAGTTGGATCTGAAACAGATGGCTCTCAGATAGAGCTAGATTCAGATGGGTACAGATCACTCTTCAGATAAGAGTTGGATCTGATATAGAATGCTCGCAGTTAGAGCATAATTCAAATGGCTCGCAGTTAGAGCACAGGTTGAAAGATGTGAAGGAACTCCTGAGTAAGAGAGGAAGTAAGTAAAGTCTGGGTAAATGATTTGGAGGCTATAAAATTTTAAAAATTTTTATGGAGTTATCAACAGGTGGAAGCAGTTAACCTTATAACTTAGTCTGTTGGTTTAAAATCTTCGGGAGATATACAGTACAACAGAATCGCAGTTAGATTTTGGAGGGTCGCAGATAGATCCTAGCATGGCTCCAGGGTCGCAGTTAGATCCTAACAGCTTCAGAGTCGCAGTTAGATTCTAAAAAGGCTAACGGTTGATCGCAGTTAGATCCCGAGGTCGCAGTTAGACCTAGCCTAAGGAAAGTAATGAGCCATGAGATATGAGTACAATGTAGTATCTCTTTGGGAAGATGAATGCCAAAGACGAAGTTAAGGTGAGGAAGCTTCACTAGTTGATAAACTCACCCAGAGAAATTATTTTATAATGGTTTTCTCAGATAGCCTCTAGTATACAGACTAAACTTAGCTTTCCCTTAGCAAAGACGGAGTTCAAGTCCAAAGCTGAGTACTGATATTCAAAGTTTTGTAGAAGTATGCCTGAGAAGCAGAAAAGAACATAATCCTCTATGTGTTGAGAATAGAAAGGCGTTGGCTAAGAGCACTCTGGGAGGTAGCTCAAGTTGTAAAGCCAATAGCAAGAGAAAGAGGCGATAGTTTAGACAAGGGACTGATCAAGGTAATGATCAGATTGGAGAGCAGAGATGTCCATATGGTGGAAAGAGCCATGGCACATGGGAGTGTCGAGCAGGGCAAAGCAGTTGTGGTGGAAGGCCACTTTGCAAGAGGTTGCCTAAGAATGCTGACATCCCTAGGAAAGGTATTTGCTCTTACTCCAGACACAGTCTTCAATATTCCCTGAGGTCGACCCTAAGAATGGTTAAGAAGAACCATAGCTGTAAGGGCGACTGAGCTGTAAGGAACTATATGCCTAGATGATAATATGGATAATGAAGAGTTCTTTTCGGATATAAAGAAAGTGGTCATGATAACAAGTCATGAGAGATTAAAAAGGCCAGAGATACCTAGAGAAGAGGGTCTAAGGCAAAGCAAAGATAGAACGTAGTTCTATGAAAGAGGTTGCTAGGGCCCAGAGCTATAAGAGTAGTAACCTAGCCCTAACCCAGTAGCACGTTAAATTGAAAGGTGCTAAGGCAAGAGTAGCCTAATGATATGTAAGCCCTAAGAAGGGATAAGAAAAGTGCAAATGCCACAAAGATTTGGCATAGATGCATGAAGTTATGAGAATAGTCAAGAAAAGTCAGAGAAGTTATCTGGGTTATGATCTCGTATCAGGAGAAAGAAAGTTAGAAGAACAATATCTCTCCTGAGAGATTAGCAAAGTGTAAGAGGGGTGATGTAGATCCCAGAATACATCAAAATTCTAAGGGATAAGATATGAAAGAAATGGACACTACTCACAAGTGTAATGAGTTGTCCATAAGTGTAAGAGGATGAATGCCCCAAGCCTTAGTCATAAACCGGGAAAGGATATACAGAAGAGCTATATCCAGGATCGTTGACTAAGATGCCAAGTAAATTTCGAGGACGAAATTTATTCTAACGGGGGTAGAAATGTAACACCCCAATTTTTAGGCCTAGAGATGCCAGGAAGAGAATTCAAGGGCATAATCGTAATTATGGGAAAGATCGGGCTGATAGCCGATGAGTACCATATTTTGCCAGAAAATAGAGAAAATTATGCTGATCATTTCACTGAGCTGTGAAATGTGCATATGAGGTCTCTATGTGTATGAAAGAATTAGAAATGTGACCAGGGGTAAAATGGTCATTTTTGAAAAGTGTGCGCGGGAGCGTACTTTTAGGCCAAAATAGCCCGGTCCGGATAAAATATCTGAAAATACCGGGAGATAGAGAAAAGGATTCCGGATTGAATGAGGAGTCACATAATTTTGATTTGAGGTCCCGATTTTTCTGTAAAAATTCCTGAAGATGGGAATTTACAGTTATAATCGGTAAAGGAAAGGCAGTCCGAATAGAAATGATCGGACAATGGCTAGAGGCCATACAGTGTTGTCTAAGGCCCGTAGTGACACCAGGGAAGGCCCAGGCCCATAATATCAGTTCAGGGGTAAGAGGGGCCGGTGTCCGGGAAAAATGTGCAAAATGACGAAAATGCCCTTATGCTATAGAATAACTGAAGAATGAGTAAAGGGTATTTTGGTCATTTGGCTAAGGTTAGACAGTCAAGAAGGGGTATCTGGATAGTTGACCAGGGCCAGAGAATACTCTGGAAAAATATGAAAAGACAATAATGCCCCTAGACCTAGTAAAGGAAATGAAAGGACTTAAGTGCAATTATGGAAAGTTTCAAGGCCAAAAAGGAAAGTAGACAAAAATGTGGGGTCCTTAAGTGTAATTTTAGCCAAGTAAAAAGGGACTTAAATGAAAAGAATAAAAGTTCCCTGGGGCTAAATTGTAATTAAAGAAAGTCAGGCCGGAAGTGGTTTGGACTGTCCGACAGCATTTCAGTCCCAGATTTCACCGGTAGAGAGAGCAAGGGACGCTTGGTAATCTAGCTTAATACAGGAACTTTTGAAGACTCTAGATAGCCAGAAATGGACTGATCGTCCAAAAGTTATAAAAATTCATACCGGATATCCTAGAATTCAGATCTAGGTGAGAAAATACAGGATGATACGTCCTTATGGGACGGATGTCGGGAAACTGACAGAATACCGATAGGAGGCCTGTAGAAAAAGTTATTCGCAAATTAGAAAATCCAGACGGGAGTGTGAGGCCTCTGGGGATCTGATAGGGAGATTTATCGGTATTTGAAAGGGGACTGAATGAGTTCGGATGACCTCAGTCAGATGACTGATATGACTCACAGGGATGCCTGAACACCGCGGGCTAGTGTTTCGGACAGAAGGAGCCGGTGTCCGGATATGTGTATAAACGGTGAATAATAGATAAAATATTCAATAATTATTAACGGGGGAAGATTCCTCGTAATGCGTGCCATGAAGGTAATGGACCCTGAAAGGCCCAATAATGGCGCCAACAGAGGCCCAGTAAGACCCTTGGACTGATAGGTGGGCCAGTGTCTGGCAGAACCCCGGAAAAGTGCGAAATTACGAAAATGCCCCTGTGTTGTACAAAAGTGTAACAAATGAATGGAGGGCATTTTGGTAATTTTGGACAGGCCCAGAAGCCAAGGTATATACAGATAAAGTTACTTAGAGTCAGTATATGCCCTGACAGAGTACAGAAGGGTGTAAAATGACGATTTTACCCTTAGGGTTAAAATAGTGCAAGAAAGGGCACCCAAGGGTATTTTGGTAATTTGCCAAGGGCTGTTTCTTGGGAATCGAGCCATCAGAGTACTTGAGCCAAAATATGTGGTATGTAGGATCCAAGACAACATTCCCAGAGCCCAAAAACGTAGCCCATGAAGTATGTGGGAAAAAGTGGCATTAAAATACTATTTTAATGCTGTTTCAATAAAGTAAAGTTACTCGGTCGGCACGATAACCGAGGAGGCGATCAGATAAAGTCCTGGATTTATCTGGATAGCATTGGATGGCGTGACAGGTGCCAATGAGATGCCACATGGCGCCATCACAGAGGAGGAAGAAAAAGTTGAGGACACGTACTACAATGCAGGACACTGGACCGGTGAGTCAGCCTGCTGAGTCAGCTGCTGAGGTGTCCAGGAATTTCAGCATGTGGAAAATGTGGCGCTGAGGTGTCCTGGTGAGGTGTCCCAATGATGTCATGCATGATGCAGTAAAGGAGGAATTAAAGAAAATAGGAAAATCCAGGAAAGACCAGGACCGCAGGATCAAAGTTCATAGAAACTGCAGAATTGCCATTGAAGGCAATTATAAATACCCCCTCCATTCCATTTTCATTCACGCAAGGCAAGGGAGAAGGGAGAGAAAGAAGAGAGAGAAGGAGAAGGAAAGGAAGAGAGAAAGGAGAAAAGGAAGTAAGGAAGTTCTGGCGGAGCTGGAAGCAGAATAAGGATAATGGAGTTCTGCTAAGCTAGCCAGGTAGTAACTAATCCTAGCTTTTATGTAATGGCTTTGTGATTTGTTGTGCTATTGTTTGGTTGGATTGTTGTCTTATATGTTATGTCTGAAGCTCTGCTATAATGCTATGATCATATGTTATTAAGCATGGAAGCACGCAGTATACTTATCTGTACACAATCACAAGCAAGCACTGTCACTCTGCATTACATATATTGTTATGATTGTTGCTACTGAGATTCCCCCGAATCTCATCCCAATAAATAAACCATTACAGGGGAGGTTATGTCAAAATGAATTTTGGGAATTTTAAGAGACGCCTTTATGCTGCCGAAATTATGACAAGATGAGGAAAGCAGCTGATACGTACTGTGTACGTAGGTACTGTCTAAGGAGGCTGGAAGTGAGTGGACCTAGCCGGTTCATCCAGTCTTTCCTGGGTACTTACGTAGAATGGTAGTTCCCACGGGAATTACCGAATCGGTACAAGATTGGTTACTTTCAAGAGACGAAGCGTAGCGGTTATGCTGCCGGACTTCAGGCAGGAAAAGATGTAATAGAAATATGAGAATTTCATACATGCCCTGATGTATAATGACTTATTATTTAATAATAATTGTTGTTTGGCATGTTTGACTGATATATGATGGATGTATGCCTATGTATGTAATGTTGGTTGCTGAAAATTAACGCTATGAACAGTAATACGTGGTGACAGGGTCATGTTTGATAAATGATTAAAAATAGTAAATGGATGAATAAATGTACAAAATTTTTATGGTAAATATTAGACATACCAAGATTTAATTTGATATATAAAACGTATCATTTGTATGTCTACACAAGGAGATATAAATTATCAAAGTTGGGACCAGAATACTGGATTCAGGGGCAAAAACGTGGGATGAACAGTAAAGTTGAAATGTTGACTGGCGTTGACTCGGTCAATTAATGGTCAACTAATTATTTTTCCCTGAAAGATAAGTGAGTTAGCTTCATGTAACAATTGGAACCACTTCATTTCGATTTTTCTAGAATTAGTTATGATGTTTTGAAGTCAGGTCACTCATCTGGAATTTTCAAGTGAACAGTACTCGATAAGAGTAAAACTCCAGATTGGGGAATTGGACTTCAATGACCTTGAAAGTGGTTCTAAATGCTACCAAATGGTCCCTAAGACATATGAAAGTAAGGATGTTTCAGAGTACACCAGAATATCATCAATGAAGACCACAACAAACTGATCTAGATAAGGCCTGAAGATCTGATTCATGTAGTCCATGAAAATAGCAGGTGCATTGGTTAGTCCAAAAGGCATCACCAGAAACTCAAAATGCCCATAGCGCGTCCTGAATGCCGTCTTTGGAATATCATCTGGCTTGACCCTTAGTTGATGGTAGCCAGATCTCAAGTCAATCTTGGAGAATAAGCTCGCTCCTACCAACTGGTCCAGCAGGTCGTCGATTCTGGGAAGAGGATACTTATTCTTAACTGTAAGTTTATTTAATTCCCTGTAGTCAATGCATAGCCTTAAACTGCCATCTTTCTTTTTGACGAATAGTACTGGAGCACCCCATGGCGATACGCTGGGTCGTATGAAACCCTTCTCCAATAGCTCCTCAATTTGCTTCTTTAGTTCCATCATTTCATTGGGAGCCATCCTGTACGGGGCTTTTGATACTGGTCCAGCTCCAGGTATAATGTCGATCACAAATTCCACTTCATGCTCTGAAGGTAATCCCTGAATCTCCTTTGGAAAGACTTTAGGAAATTCATTGACTACTGGAATCTCCCTGATGCCTTCTTCTACTTCTGATTGAACATAAAAGAATACCACATATCCCTAACATCCTTTCCGTAAACATTTTTCTGCCTGAGCCTCCGTCATGAAGTTCAGTCGCACTTCTGAGCTCCGATCAGTGATCTTTGGACCAAGAACCAAGGTCTTGTTTCTGCAGTCCAACATCACATTATTGGAGGATAACCAATTTAAGCTGAGTATGACCTCAATCTCTCGAAAAGGCATACAGATCAGGTCTAGAGTGGTACTGCAGTGCTCATAACGCACAACAATATTTAGACAGGCATCAGACGTAATTACTTTAGATTTGGTGGGGGTTTTCACCTGTATATCATAACGCAATTTACTGATCAGAAGGCCTAGGCTTTTAGCACATTCATAAGATATAAAGGAATGACTTGCACCCGAATCAAATAGAGCAGTCACAGCATGATCATTGAGATAGATTGTACCTTGGATCATCTAAGATGATCGCTGAGCGTCCTCTCTAGTGAGTGCAAACACTGGTCCCGCCGTCCTTGGCCTTGGATCAGTTATAGCTTGAGTACATTCTCTGGAAAAATGTCCGAGCTTTCCGCAGGTGTAACAAACATTCTGGCCCATTAAACATGGTCTATCACCATGATTTCTTCCACACTTTTCACATACTGGGGCCTTGGAATCCCTGTTCTTAGGTCTACCGCAGAAATTTCCTCTATTTGGCTTTTTTCTCTGTCACGGTCGCTTCCTCTTCTTATAGCCGCTCCCACCTGCAGCTTCTTGACTTCGACCGGCCTTGTCCGGGGTCGCCTGATCTCTACTTCCGGATCTGGATAGCATTCGATGATTCATGTTGTTTTCTACAATTCGGCATGCTTCCACAGCCTTATTAAACTGGCTGTATTATTGCGGAGTTAACTTCTCCTTTAGTATGGAATTCAACCCTCGAATCATTCTTTCTGTCATCCAGCATTCGTCATCTACTTGGCGTAGATACGTAGAATACTGGGATAGCCGGATAAACTTAGCCAGATATTCGTCAAAAAACTTCTTTTTCTCCTTGTCTTAGTACAAGGAACTCGGCCTCCCTTTCATCTCTGACGGATTGAGGGAAATATTTCTCATAAAATTGCTCAAGAAACACTTCCCAGGTAACTGGAATGTCTCTTGCTTGGAGAAGTAACTCTGTATTCTTCCACCATCTACCTACGTACACAGTACGCATCACATCCTTCCTCCAACCCGCCGTAATTTCAGCAGCATGACGGCGTCTCTCAGAATTCTCAAAATCTACCTCGACATAACCTGTAACATCCCAATTTTTGGGTCTAGTTGAACTGGGAGGTAGTCTGATATGGGCAGGCTGCTAAACCCATAGTCCTAGGGTAGTAATCTGATATGGGCGGATTACTTACCTGTATTTTGTAGGAATCCGAGGGATGAGCTAAGTCCTTCAGGATTTAAAGATGAGTTAAGTCTTTAACCTACAGAATCGGGACAGTTCACCTAGGTTCAAAATGAGGAATGGGAGGAATGTCCTAAGTCTTAAGCCTAGGAATTCTGCAGGTAGCTTGATATGGGCTGGCTCCTGTGTAAGATAACCTGATACAGAGGGTTGTCGAGCCTTTCAATTAACAAGGACTCCCGAAGAGTAGGGGATGAGTTATTGAAAGAGAATTTCTAGAACTTAGGATAAAGGATAAGAAGAAAGTGAGATAAGAAGACCCCAGAATTATGCTAAGATTGTGTGTGGAAAGATATGAAAGAAATGGACACTACTTATAAGAGAAGTAGAGTTGTCCATGGGAAAGATGTAAAGTGACTTTTGGTCGCGACGAGGAAGTATATTGGTCGCGACTAATATTGGCAGAGAGGCTTGGTCGTGACGGATATGTATGTGGTGTTGCGACTAATGATTAGAATAAGTCTGGTTGCGACTAAAAAGTGATGTGGTCGCGACGAAAGACTGTTATGGTCGCGACTAAAGAATATTGTGGTCGCGACTAGAGAATGCTGTCGTCGCGACTAATGAACCAAAAGATGTTAAGTCGCGATGAGATGATGGCTAGGTCGCGACTAGTGGCTAAAGTAGTGCCAAGCGTATGGGCCATGAGTTGAGAAGGTCCAAAAGAGATAGATACCCGATTAGAGATAGACCGGAGGCATGAGGGCCAGATACAGTAAAGGTTATCTGAAAACCATGAGGTAGACTGATAAGGTATCCTCATGGGACCCACAAGATGCCACATGGCATTAGAGTGATGGTTCAGTAACCTTTCAGTAGAGTAAAGTTACTCGGTTGGCACGAAAACTAAGGAGGTGATCAGATAAGTCTAGATCTTATCTGGATAGCATTGGGAAGCGTACAAGGTCTCTTCCAGTCTCCACATGGCTCTAGTCTGGAGAAAGCAGATAAAGCTAAGGGCACGTATTATAAGGCAGGACTCTGGACCGGTGAGTCAGCATGCTGAGTCAGCTGCTGAGCTGTCCAGGGAATTTAGGCATGTGGAAAATGTGGCGATGAGTCAGCTGCTGAGGTGTCCCCTGAGGTGGCACTGATGATGCAGTAAAAGGAAATTAAAGAAAATAGGAAAATCCAGGAAAGACCAGGACCGCAGGATCATATGGCATGGAAATTATGAAATTGCCATTGAGGAAGTATATAAATACCCCCTTGCTTCATTTCCATTCACGCATGGGCAAGGGAAGGGAGAGAAAGAAGAGAGAGAAGGAGAAGGAAGGGAAGAGAGAAAGGAGAAAAGGAAGTAAGGAAGTTCTGGTGGAGCTGGAAGCAGAATAAGGATAGTAGAGTTCTGCTAAGCTAGCCAGGTAGTAACTAATCCTAGCTTTTATGTAATGGCTTTGTGATTCATGTGCTATTGTTTGGTTGGATTGTTGTCTTATATGTTATGTCTGAAGCTCTACTGCAATGCTATGATCATATGTTATTGAGTATGGAAGCACGCGGCATACTTATCTGTACACAATCACAAGCAAGCACTGTCACACTGCATTACATATACTGTTATGATTATTACTACTGAGATTCCCCCGAATCTCATCCCCCTTGTATAACCATTTCAGGGAGGTTATGTCAAGGTAGATTTTGAGAATTTTGACAGACGCCGTTATGCTGCTGAAATTTCGACGGAGATAGCAGTAGTGGAGGAAGGATATGATGCGTCCTGTGTACGTAGGTACTGTCTAAGGAGGCTGGTAGTGAGTGGACCTAGTCGGTTCATCCAGTCTTTCCTGGGTACTTACGTAGAATGGTAGTTCTAATGAGAGAATTACCGAATTAGTACAGCTAGTATAGCTT
Organism: Leucaena leucocephala; assembly: GCA_037074615.1. NCBI lineage: Eukaryota > Viridiplantae > Streptophyta > Magnoliopsida > Fabales > Fabaceae > Leucaena > Leucaena leucocephala. The sequence continues at coordinate 11,215,565 of CM073549.1, forward strand.
CCGCAGGTGTGCTCTGAGGAGTCTAAGGCAGGATGTTTCATAACCTCCCTGAAATGGGTTATATATGGGGATGAGATTCGGGGGAATCTCAGTAGCAACAATCATAACAATATATGTAATGCAGTGTGATAGTGCTTGCTTGTGATTGGGTACAGATAAGTATGCTGCATGCTTCCATACTCAATAACATATGATCATCGCATTGCAGTAGAGCTTCAGACATAACATATAAGACAACAATCCAACCAAACAATAGCACATCCAATCACAAAGCCATTACATAAAAGCTAGGATTAGTTACTACCTGGCTAGCTCAGCAGAACTCTACTATCTCTATTCTGCTTCCAGCTCCGCCAGAACTTCCTTACTTCCTTTCTCTCTTCCTTTCCTTCTCCCTTTCTCTATTCTTTCTCTCTCACTACTCTTGCCATGCGTGAAGCAAATGAATGAAGGGGGGGTTTATATAGTTTTCATCAATGGCATAATCGTAATTTCCATGCCATATGAACATGTGGTCCTGATTTTTCCTGGAATTTCCTATTTTCTTTATTTCCTTTTACTGCATCATCAGTGCCACCTCAGAGGACACCTCAGCAGCCACCTCACCAGCACATTTTCCACATGTCAAAAATCCTGGGACACCTCATCAGCTGACTCTGTAACATCCCTAATTTCTGTACTAAGTTGTATGTACAGATTGAATAAAATATATGAGATGTTTAGGAAAAGATGTGGCCATATTTATGTAAAGAAAATGATTAATTGGAAGAGGAAGAAAGTCTAAGAGCCAAAGTGCAAAATTATGAAAATGCCACTGTGATGCCTTAAGAAACTAGAAGTAAATGGAGGGCATTTTGGTCATTTCACATAATGGATGGATATAAGAGGAAATTTGATAGTAAATTATTATAATTAATATGAGAATTTATGGAGTTGACAGAAGTCAAAAAGGAGTCTTGTAGAATTAATTATGAAATTTACGGTGAAAAAGGACACCGATAAAGGGTTAAAGGAAATATATGTAATTTTTAACAGGACTTCTGGGTCTCATAAAATTATGAAACTTTGTAGAGAATTCATTTTATATTAGAATGAATTTCTAAAAATGTTAGAACAATTAAAGGAGGTGTTTAGCATTTATTCTAAGATCAGGATAATTTACGGATATCGGTATGAGGAAAGTACATTGGGATTTGGGCCAGTTAGCTATTGGACCTAAAAGAGGCCCAACATTTCGTCCTAGGCCATCCCAATAAGGCCCAAAAGTTATCTTGGAGCCCAAGTCCAAATAATAAATAATTTATGGATTTTTGAAAAGAAAGAAAAAGAGAATAAAGTAAGAATTAGGTGTTGCACATGGTGGGACCCACAAGGACACAAGAATGGCACCCAAAAAGAGGAAGGGTTAGGTGTACCAAGGGAGGCCATGCTAGTGATGTCATGGTGGTAAGGTCTTGAGTGAAAAGTGAAAAGACATTCCAAGATCAAACATTTAACCATTAGATCAAATAGTTTCCAAAGTGATCTTGGCCTTCAAATGGCACATGACTTTTGCTATAAATACCCCCCTTTTCCATTCATTCTTCACACCCAAGAGATCCTTTAGAAAGAGAAGTGAGTTCTAGAGAAAGAAAGTGGAAGAAAGCAAGGAAGAAGCAAGGGTCTTGAAGGAGCAAGTAAGGTAAGTTGTCTCCTTGCTTCTACCTTTTGTTCTTATGGTTTGTGCTTGAGTTTAAGTGATTTTTGAGGCTTAAATCTTGGGGAAATGCTGCTGGAATTTCTATGTATATGTGAGAGGAACATGAGTTTTATGTCATAGATAGTTTAAACAAGCTAGTTGCATGGTTGGTTGTTGGATTAAGTTGATGTTCTTGACTTTACCATGGAAGAACATTTCGGTTTGCACTGTTCATGCACTGTTCATGATAGAAAGAGATGAAATTTCAATGATTTAATGCTTCCATTGAGTTTATATGATAATTTTGTGTAGGATTGGAAAGGTTTTGAACCTTGGAAACCATTGGAATTAAAGGTTGTAATGTTGAAAATTCCTTTCGGGTACTGTTCACTCGCATGAACAGTGATTTGAATTTCATGATTTTGATACTTCCAATGGTCTTAAAATGAGATTTTGTGTGTGGGGAAAGTGGAGGAACAAGTATGGGAAGCATTGGAATCAAAATGAGAATTTTTGAAAGAATTATGCATGTTTTTCAAATCTGTCCGGAACAGTGCATAGTTGCTGGAATTTGGTTGTTTTGAGTTCATAAATGGATTCAAAAGGCCAAATTGTGTAGGGTAAGGTCAAGACATCAATTGATTCAAAGGTCAAGTCAATTGGTAAAGATTAAAGGATGTAATGTTACTTAAAGTAAGCTTAGTGTTCAAGAGAAGTTAGATTGTAATGGTTGGATGGTAATGTGATGTTAGGATTTGCTTGGTGTGCTCAAAAGAGGGCAGCCACATAGCAAGGAAAAGTAAGAAGGAAGAAGCAAAGTTAAAGTGGAAAGAAGTAAAGCAATAAGGTAGTAAACTTACCCTAAACTTGTATGTATTGAATGTTATGCTTGATTGTGCTATGACTTTGTTGAATTGTGTGCATATGTGTATATGATTGAAGCTCTGTTTCTATGATTACCTTGGCCAATTGTATTTCATATGTTACATGGAAGCATGCACATTACACAATGTTTACACTTTCACAAGCAAGCACAAGTAATTACTTTAATGCATGCATTGTTTAGTACCGTTTGCTACTGAGATTTCCCCAGAAATCTCACCCCATCCATGTAATCCCAAACCCACAGGTTGACGAATGAGTAAAGAAGATAAAGAGGCATGAAGAGAGGTTGGGAATTGGAAGATTTGGATATTATGTAATAAATGTATCAAATAATTATGGCATAACCCCATAATGTATATGAATGTATGAAAGGCCAAAGAGATTGGTTATGTGTTTTGGAACAATTAATGGAAAATTCATGTTTTTGAGGTTAAGGTTAAGGTTAAGATTCAAAGATATTTTCTAGAAAATGCCGTTGTGCTGGTAGACTATACAAAGTACTGTGTACGTAAGTTCTGTCTAAGGAGGCTGGAAGTGAGTGGACCTAGCCTGTTCATCCAGTCTTTCCTGGGTACTTACGTAGAATGGTAGTTCTCATGGAACTTACCGAATCAGTACATTTATCTTCTGTCAGGATTTTTGGCAGAGAGAGATATAATAAAGTTAAGATTACTTCTGTAAGTGTACTCTGAGATGTTTAAAGGAGGATGTTTCAGACTCAGCATGCTGACTCACCGGTCCAGAGTCTTACCTTGTAATACGTGTCCTCAGCTTTATCTGCTTCTCCAGACTAGGGCCATGTGGCGACAAGGTAGGCACCCTTCACGCCACCCAATGCTATCTAGATAAGTCCCAGACTTATCTGATCACCTCCTCCTTTTTCGTGCCAACCGAGTAACTTTAATCTACTGAAAGGTCACTGAACCACTACTTTAATGCCATGTGTCATCTTGTGGGTCCCATGAGAATACCTTATCAGTCCACCTCATGGTTTCCAGATAACCTTTCCTGTATCTGACCTTCTTCCCCAGTTCTATCTCTAACCGGGTAACTATCTCATTTGGACCTTCACAACTCTTGGCCCACTAGATCTCATACGGCTAGCACCACTTATAGTCACTAGTCGCGACCTAGCCATCATCTCGTGACGACCTAACACCTTCTCTGTACACTAGTCGCGACTACAACATCTTCTCGTCGCGACCAAAACATTCTTTAGTCGTGACCACAACACAATATAGTCGCGACCATAACACTTCCTAGTCGCAACCAGCGCATTTACATATTAGTCGCGACACAACACATATTTCCGTTGCGACCAATCTCTCTGTCAATATGAGTCGCGACCATGATACTTCCTCGTCGCGACCAAAAGTCACTTTACATCTTTCTCATACTTTCCTTCTTAAGGACAACTCTACTTCTCTCACAAGCAGTGTCCATTCCTTTCATATCTTATCCCACAGAATCTTAGTATAATTCTGGGGTCTTAGCTCACTTTCTTCTCATCCTTCATCTTAAGTTCTAGAAATTCTCTTTCAATAACTCATCCCTTAACTCTTCGGGAGTCCTTATTGAAACATCCTTACTTTCGTATGTCTTAGGGACCATTTGGTAGCATTTAGAACCATTTACAAGATCATTGAAGTCCAATTTCTCAATCTGGAGTTTTACTCTTATCGAGTACTGTTCACTTAAAAATTCCAGATGAGTGACCTGACCTCCAAAAATCATAACTAATTCTAGAAAAATCTAAATAAAGTGGTTCAAATTGATATTTGAAGCTAACTCAATTATCTTTCAGGAAAAAATAACTCGTTGACCATTCATTGACCAAGTCAACGTCAGTCAACGTGTCATCTTTACTGTTCATCCCACGTTTTTCTCCCTGAATCCAGCATTCTGGTCCCAACTTTGATAATTTATATCTCCTTGTATAGACATACAAATGAGTCATATTATATATCAAATCGAAGCTTGGTATGACTAATATTTACCTTAAAAATATCCTACATTTATTCATCCATTTACTATTTTTAACTATTTATTGAACATTATCTTGTCATCACGTGTTACTGTTCACAGCGACAATTTCCAGCATTTCTACTTTGCGAACATATGCATACATCCATCATATATCAGTCAATCATGCCAAACAACACTTATTATTAATTAATAAGTTGTTTTACATCTGGGTATGTATAAAATTTCCCATATCTCTATTACATCTTTTCCTGCCTAAAATCCGGCAGCATAACCGCTACGCTTCATCTTCAGAAAGTAACTGATCTTGTACCGATTCGGTAATTCCCGTGAGAACTACCATTCTACGTAAGTACCCAGGAAAGACTGGATGAACTGGCTAGGTCCACTCACTTCCAACCTCCTTAGACAGCACCTACGTACACAGTATGTATCAGCTCCTTTCTCTATTATTGCCATCTCGTCATAATTTCGGCAGCATAACGGCGTCTCTTAAAATTCCCAAAATTCACTTTGACATAACCTCCCCTGTAATGGGTTATTTATTGGGATGAGATTCGGGGGAATCTCAGTAGCAACAATCATAACAATATATGTAATGCAGAGTGACAGTGCTTGCTTGTGATTGTGTACAGATAAGTATGCTGCGTGCTTCCATGCTTAATAACATATGATCATAGCATTACAGCAGAGCTTCAGACATAACATATAAGACAACAATCCAACCAAACAATAGCACAACAAATCACAAAGCCATTACATAAAAGCTAGGATTAGTTATTACCTCAAGAGCTTAGCATAGCTCTACTATCTCTATACTGCTTTCAGCTCCGCCAGAACTTCCTTTCTTTCTTTCTTCCTCTCACTTTCTCTCTCTAGCACTTCCCCCTCTCTCTTAAAGGCTCCTTGGCCATGCATAATGAAGAGCAAGGGGGGGTATTTATAGTTTTGGTCAATGGCATTTCTGTAATTTTGAAGCTATCTGATCCTGTGGTCCTGGTTTTTCCGAAATTTCCTATTTTTCTTTATTCCTTTTATTGCATCATGCATGACATCATCTCAAGGCCACCTCATGGGACACCTCATCACCACATTCTTCACATGTCACAATTCCTGGACACCTCATCAGCTGATTCAGCAGTTCCAGTCTAATCCAGTACCGGTCCGGTCCGATTTCCCACAAACTGGACTCACCGGCTAAGATTGTGCCACGTGTCCTCAACTTTTTCTTCCTCTCTATATTGGCGCCATGTGGCATCTTACTGGCACCTGTCATGTGAAACATCCTTACGTTCGTATGTCTTAGGGACCATTCAGTAGCATTTAGAACCACTTTCAAGGTCATTGAAGTCCAATTTCTCAATCTGGAGTTTTACTCTTATCGAGTATTGTTCACTGTGTAAATTCCATATGAGTGACCCGACTACGAAAAATCATAACTAATTCTAGAAAAATTGAAATGAAGTGGTTCCAATTTCTAAATGAAGCTAACTCAATTATATTTCAGGGAAAAATAACTCGTTGACCATTAGTTGACCAAGTCAACGTCAGTCAACGTGTCAACTTTACTGTTCATCCCACGTTTTTCTCCCTGAATCCAGCATTCTGGTCCCAACTTTGATAATTTATATCTCCTTGTGTAGACATACAAATGAATCATACTATACATCAAATCGAAGCTTGGTATGTCTACTATTTACCTTAAAAATTTCAAACATTTATTCATCCATTTACTATTTTTAACTATTTATCAAACATTATCATGTCACCACGTGTTACTGTTCACAGTGGTAATTTCCAGCAATCAACTTTGCATACATATGCATACATCCATCATATATCAGTCAAACATGCCAAACAACAATTATTATTAATTAATAAGTTGTTTTACATCTGGCCATGTACATAAATTCTCATATCTCTATTGCATCTTTTCCTGCCTGAAGTCCGGCAGCATAACCGCTACGCTTCGTCTCTTGAAAGTAACCAATCTTGTACCGATTCGGTAATTCCCGTGGGAACTACCATTCTACGTAAGTACCCAGGAAAGACTGGATGAACCGGCTAGGTCCACTCACTTCCAGCCTCCTTAGACAGTACCTACGTACACAGTACGTATCAGCTGCTTTCCTCATCTTGTCATAATTTCGGCAGCATAAAGGCGTCTCTTAAAATTCCCAAAATTCATTTTGACATAACCTCCCCTGTAAAGGTTTATTTATTGGGATGAGATTCGGGGGAATCTCAGTAGCAACAATCATAACAATATATGTAATGCAGAGTGACAGTGCTTGCTTGTGATTGTGTACAGATAAGTATGCTGCGTGCTTCCATGCTTAATAACATATGATCATAGCATTATAGCAGAGCTTCAGACATAACATATAAGACAACAATCCAACCAAACAATAGCACAACAAATCACAAAGCCATTACATAAAAGCTAGGATTAGTTACTACCTGGCTAGCTTAGCAGAACTCCATTATCCTTATTCTGCTTCCAGCTCCGCCAGAACTTCCTTACTTCCTTTTCTCCTTTCTCTCTTCCTTTCCTTCTCCTTCTCTCTCTTCTTTCTCTCCCTTCTCCCTTGCCTTGCGTGAATGAAAATGGAATGGAGGGGGGTATTTATAATTGCCTTCAATGGCAATTCTGCAGTTTCTATGAACTTTGATCCCGCGGTCCTGGTTTTTCCTGGATTTTCCTATTTTCTTTAATTCCTCCTTTACTGCATCATGCATGACATCATTGGGACACCTCACCAGGACACCTCAGCGTCACATTTTCCACATGCTAAAATTCCTTGACACCTCAGCAGCTGACTCAGCAGGCTGACTCACCGGTCCAGTGTCCTGCCTCGTAGTACGTGTCCTCAACCTTTTCTTCTGCCTTTATGTTGGCGCCATGTGTCATCTTACTGGCACCTGTCACGCCTTCCAATGCTATCCAGATAAATTCAGGACTTTATCTGATCACTTCCTCGGTTATCGTGCCAACCGAGTAACTTTACTTTATTGAAACAGCATTAAAATAATATTTTAATGCCACTTTTTCCCACACATTACTGGGCCTACGTTTTTGGGCTCTGGGAATGTTGTCTTGGATCCTGATCAAGCTCAAGTACTCTGATGGCTCGATTCCCAAGAAACAGCCCTTGGCAAATTACCAAAATACCCTTGGGTGCCCTTTCTTGCACTATTTTAACCCTAAGGGTAAAATCGTCATTTTACACCCTTCTGTACTCTGTCAGGGCATATACTGACTCTAAGTAGCTTTATCTGTATATACCTTGGCTTCTGGCCTGTCCAGAATTACCAAAATGCCCTCCATTCATCTGTTACACTTTTGTACAACACAGGGGCATTTTCATAATTTCGCACTTTTTCGGGGTTCTGCTGGACACTGGCCCACTTATCAGTCTAAGGGTCTTACTGGGCCTTTGATGGCGCCATTATTGGGCCTTTCTGGGTCCAATACCTTCATGGCACGCATTACGAGGAATCTTCCCCGTTAATAATTATTGAATATTTTATCTATTATTCACTGTTTATACACATATCCGGACACCGGCTCCTTCTGTCCGAAACACTAGCCCGCGGTGTTCAGGCATCCCTGTGAGTCATATCAGTCATCTGACTGAGGTCATCCGAACTCATTCAGTCCCCTTACAAATACCGATAAATCTCCCTATCGGATCCCCAGAGGCCTCACACTCCCGTCTGGATTTTCTGATTTGTGAATAACTTTTTCTACAGGTCTCCTATCGGTATTCTGTCAGTTTCCCAACATCCGTCCCACAAGGACGTATCATCCTGTATTTTCTCACCTAGATCTGAATTCTAGGATATCCGGTATGAATTTTTATAACTTTTGGAAGATCAGTCCATTTCTGGCTATCTGGAGTCTTCAAAAATTCCTGTGTTAAGCCAGATTACCGAGCGTCCCTTGCTCTCTCTACCGGTGAAATCTGGGACTGAAATACTTTCGGACAGTCCAAACCACTTCCAGCCTGACTTTCTTTAATTACAATTTAGCCCCAGGGAACTTTTCTTCTTTTCATTTAAGTCCCTTTTTACTTGGCTAAAATTACACTTAAGGACCCCACATTTTTGTCTACTTTTCCTTTTTGGCCTTGAAACTTTCCATAATTGCACTTAAGTCCTTTCATTTCCTTTACTAGGTCTAGGGGCATTATTGTCTTTTCATATTTTACCAGAGTATTCTCTGGCCCTGGTCAACTATCCAGATACCCCTTCTTGACTGTCTAACCTTAGCCAAATGACTAAAATACCCTTTACTCATTCTTCAGTTCTTCTATAACATAAGGGCATTTTCGTCATTTTGCACATTTTTCCCGGACACCTGCCCCTCTTACCACTGAACTGATATTATGGGCCTGGGCCTTCCCTGGTGTCACTACGGGCCTTAGAAAACATTGTATGGCCTCTAGCCATTGTCCGATCATTTCTATTCGGACTGCCTTTCTTTTACCGATTATAACTGTAAATTCCCATCTTCAGGAATTTTTACAGAAAAATCGGGACCTCAAATCAAAACTCGGTGACTCCTCATTCAATCCGGAATCCTTTTCTCTATCTCCCGGTATTTTCAGATATTTTATCTGGACCGGGCTGTTTTGGCCTGAAAAAGCACTCACGCGCACACTTTTCCAAAATGACCATTTTACCCCTGGTCATATTTCTAATTCTTTCATACACCTAGAGACCTCATATGCACATTTCACAGTTCAGTGAAATGATCAGCATAATTTTCTCTATTTTCTGACAAAATATGGTACTCATCGGCTACCAGCCCGATCTTTCCCATAATTACGATTATGCCCTTGAATTCTCCTTCTGGCCTCTCTAGGCCTAAAAATTGGGGTGTTACATCATGCCTTACAATGCTATCCAGATAAGTCCAGGACTTTATCTGATCACCTCCTCGGTTATCGTGCCGACCGAGTAACTTTACTTAATTGAAACAGCATTAAAATAGTATTTTAAAGCCACTTTTTCCCACATACTTCATGGGCTACGTTTTTGGGCCTTGGAATATTATCTTTGGTCTCTGATCAAGCTCAAGTACTCTGATGGCTCGATTCCCAAGAAATATCCCTTGGCAAATTACCAAAATACCCCTGAGTGCCCTTTTTGGCACTATCTTAGCCCTAAGGGTAAAATCATCATTTTACATCTTTCTGTACCCTGTCAGGGTATATACTGACTCTAAGTAACTTTATCTGTATGTGCCTTGGCTCCTGGTCCTGTCCAGAATGACCAAAATGCCCTCCATTCATCTATTACTCTTTAGCACAACATAGGGGCATTTTGCTAATTTCGCATTTTTCCGGGGTTCTGCTGGACAATGGCCCACCTATCAGTCCAAGGGTCTTACTGGGCCTTTGATGGGGCCATTATTGGGCCTCTCAGGGTCTACTACCTTCATGGCACGCATTACGAGGAATCGTCCCTTTCAATGATTATTGAATATTTTATCTATTATTCACCGTTTATACACATATCCGGACACCGGCTCCTTCTGTCCGATACACTGGCCTGCGGTGTTCAGGCATCCCTGTGAGTCATATCAGCCATCTGACTGAGATCATCCGAACTCATTTAGTCCCTTTTCAAATACCGATAAATCTCCCTATCGGATACCCGGAGGCCTCACACTCCCGTCTGGATTTTCTAATTTGCGAATAACTTTTTCTACAGGCCTCCTATCGGTATTCTGTCAGTTTCCCGACATTTGCCCCATAAGGACGTAGCATCCTGTATTTTCTCACTTAGATCTGAAATTTAGGATATCCGGTATGAATTTTTATAACTTTTGGACGATCAGTCTATTTCTAAGCCAGATTACCAAGCGTCACTTGCTCTCTCTACTGGTGAAATCTGGGACTGAAATGCTTTCGGACAGTCCAAACCACTTCCGGCTTGACTTTCTTTAATTACAATTTAGCCCCAGGGAACTTTTCTTCTTTTCATTTAAGTCCCTTTCTATTTGGCTAAAATTACACTTAAGGACCCCACATTTTTGTCTACTTTTCCTTTTTGGCCTTGAAACTTTCCATAATTGCACTTAAATCCTTTCATTTCCTTTCTTTACCTTACTAGGTCTAGGGGCATTATTGTCTTTTCATATCTTACCAGAGTATTCTCTGACCCTGGTCAACTATCCAGATACCCTTTCTTGACTGTCTAACCTTAGCCAAATGACCAAAATACCATTTACTCATTCTTCAGTTATTCTATAACATAAGGGCATTTTCGTCATTTTGTACATTTTTCCCGGGCACCGGCCCCTCTTACCACTGAACTGATATTATGGGCCTGGGCCTTCCCTGGTGTCACTACGGGCCTTAGAAAACACTGTATGGCCTATGGCCATAGTCCGATCATCTCTATTCGGACTGCTCTTCCTTTACCGATTATAACTGTAAATTCCCATCTTCGAGAATTTTTACAGAAAAATCGGGACCTCAAATCAAAATTCTGTGTGGCGTCATTCAACCCGGAATCCTTCTCTTTATCTCTCGGTATTTTCAGATATTTTATCCGGACCGGGCTATTTTTGCCTGAAAGTACGCTCCCGCGCCCACTTTTCAAAAATGACCATTATACCCTTGGTCACATTTCTAATTCTTTCATACACATAGAGACCTCATATGCACATTTCACAGTTCAGTGAAATGATCAGCATAATTTTCTCTATTTTCTGGAAAAATATGGTACTCATCGGCTACCAGCCCGATCTTTCCCATAATTACGATTATGCCCTTGAATTCTCTTTCTGGCATCTCTAGGCCTAAAAATTAGAGTGTTACATTTCTACCCCCTTAAAATAAATTTTGTCCTCAAAATTTACTTGGCATCTTAGTCAACTATCCTAGATATAGCTCTTCTGTATACCCTTTCCTGGCTCATGACTAAGGCTTGGGGCATTTATCCTCTTATACTTATAGACAACTCATTACACTTGTGAGTAGTGTCCATTTCTTTCATATCTTATTCCACAGAATTTTGATGTAATTTTGGGGTCTACTTCACTCTTCTTACACTTTGCTAATCTCTCAGGAGAAATATTTTCTTCTGACTTTCTTTCTCCTGATACGAGATCATAACCCAGATAACTTCTCTGACTTTTCTTAACTGTGCTCATAACTTCATGCATTTATGCTAAACCTTTGTGGCATTTTTTTCTTATCCCTTCTTAGGGCTTATCTATTGTTAGGCTACTCTTGCCTTAGCACCTTTCGTGCCACTGGGTTAGGGCTAGATTACTCTTTATATAACTTTAGGCCTAGCAATCTCTTTCTTATAGAACTACGTTCTATCTTTGCTTTGCCTTAAACCCTATTCTCTAGGTCTCTCTGGCCTTTTATTACCACTTCCTTTAGATCAGAAAAGAACTTTTCAATATCCATATCATCATCTAGGCATATAGTTCCTTACAGCTCAGTCGCCCCTACAGCTATGGTTCTTTTTAACCATTCTTAGGGTCGACCTCAGGAAATTTGGAGACTCTGTCTGTGGTAAGAGCAAATACCTTTCCTAGGGATGCCAGCATTCTTAGGCAACCTCTTGCAATGTGGCCTTCTTACCACAACTGCTTTGCCCTGCTCGACACTCCCATGTGCCATGGCTCTTTCCATCACATGAACATCTCTACTCTCCAACCTGATCATTACCCTGATCAGTCCCCTGCCTGAACTATTGCCTCTTTCTCTTGCTATTGGCTTCACAACTTGAGCTACCTCCCAGAGTGCTCTTAGCCAATGCTTTTCTATTCTCTATACACAGGGAATTCTCCTTTCTGCTTCTCAGGCATACTTCTACAAAACTTTGAATATCAGAACTCAAATTTGGACTTGGACTCCGTCTTCGTTTAAAGGAAAACTAAGTTCAGTCTGTATAATAGAGGCTATCTGAGAAAACCATTTTAAATAATTTCTCTGGGTGAGTTTATCAACTAGTGAAGCTTCCTCACCTTAACTTCGTCTTTGGCATTTATCTTCCCAAAGAGATACTACATTGTACTCATATCTCATGGCTCATTACTTTCCTTAGTCTAGGTCTAACTGCGACCTCAGGATCTAACTGCGATCAACCGCTAGCCTCTTCAGAATCTAACTGCGACTCTGAAACTGTTAGGATCTAACTACGACCCTGAAGCCATGCTAGGATCTATATGCGATCCTCCAGAATCTACTACGATTCTGTTGTACTGTATATCTCCCGAAGATTTTAAACCAACAGACTAGGTTATAAGGTTAACTGCTTCCACCTGTTGATAACTCAATAAATAAATATTTAGTAGCCTCATACTATTCCCCCAGACTTTACTTATTTTCTCTCTTACTCAGGAGTTCCTTCTCATTTCTCAACCTGCTGTACCGGATCTAACTCTTATCTGAAGAGTGATCTAGAATAATCCCTTTACTATTATCTGCTACTTTCTGTCTACCATTCTTTTCAATAGAAATGGCCCTGAGTACTGTATTCACAAGCCTATAGAAATACCTGAGTAACCTTAATCATAAATCATATATGAATATCATAACTTATCGTCCCATCAATTGAGACTAGCTATCATCCTCAATACATTCATGTCATCCTCATATCATATGGTATAGGAGCAACATACTTTCTCATAACTTTCTCATCTCATATGTGTACTCATATATATACTCTACCCTGCATGCACTGCAAAAAGGGAGTATCCATTCATCATAGCATACTCTAACATGCATGTCATCATATGACAACTGCAAGGAGATGTAACTATCATAACTTATGGCAACATAAGCCATATCATCATCATATTTTGCTCAACCATCCATCAGACATTGTAATAATCTAAGTAAGCCTCAAACGTATTTCCTTTATTATATTGCCTATCATATTCTGATCATTCATCCTCAAACATCCATCTATTTCACTTAGGCTGCCACGCTACCCTCTTAGCAGGGTATAGACTCAACCCCTTCATTACTCTATCTTATATAGGGAATTGGGGAGTCACTTTATCTTTTAACTGTGGCTACCTCTTTACTATCTCTTAACTTCTTCTATATATCCATCAGTCCTAGTCTACTCTTGACCAGACTATGGTTCCTTATTGGTCTTTCTTTTCATCCTAGCGAACTTGAGTCGCCTGGATCTCATTCATCATCTTTTACTATTACCTCTATTCTCTAGGGTATTCTCCCCTAGGTCTACTACTTTTTCGTGATGGAATCCCTCTGCTCAGGGAACATTTAGCTCTTTATCTATTAACCATCACGTCTTTACCGTTAGACCATATACTAGGATCATTCCTAGGCAAATCTCATCTAGCTTTTAGGTTTTCTATTCAGATTAGCTGAATAAAACCCCTGTAACGTATATCTACTCTTAGTTATCACATAGAGGATCTACTTTTACACATTGTCTTAAACTGATCTTTCGTACCTCAGTACTTTTGTACTCTCTGGCTTACCATATGCTATTCCAATCCTCTAGCTGATGGACTTCAGCAAGGTTGGTACCTTTATTATCATATGGCCTCTGCTATCTTTGTTGTGACCTGAGAACTGCATAGTCGTAACTCACATGCTCTGCGACTTTTAGTTGCGACTGTCATACGCTACTCGTCATGACCTGGCATTTCTGTGTCCTTTAGTCGCGACCTATTTCTCATAACATCACGACCTGGACTCCTTTCAACCATAATATAAGTTTTAACGCTTAAGGGTTTGACTAACCCTAACTATCTTGTATATGTTTTCTCTACTTCCTACTTTTAAAACCTGTAATCATATTCATCCGCATACATAGGCAACATACTAGGTATAGGGTAGCTCAATAGTGTGCACATTGGACAATACAATCCAATCACATATAGGATTTATCTATTCATTGGCCAGTGGCTACAGAACACAATTAATCTCGTACCTTAATTTGGTGCAGGAGACTTTCTTATCTCGTTGCCAGTCAGGGTATATACTCTTCCCTGAGTCGGGTATCTTTCGCCTGCTGTGTTCTGTGGACACTCCCTGGCATAATGTCCAGACTTTCCACACCTATAGCATAACCCTTAACCTACTAGACAAGGCCTTGTACCATGGTCTCGACCACAATTCCAACATATATTAGGCCTTGGTTGCCTACTAACTTCTCTTGGCCCACTACCTAGCCTACTTTCCCTGTCTCTTATTAATATCTGACCCATATGCTGGCCCATTTCTCTTCTTGCTTCTCCCTCTTAAGGAACCTGGTGGCATCACTCTTGATGTAGCAGGTTCACTCTTTTCTGGATATTGCACATTCTTCTTTGTGATCCCGCATACCTCTACTGCTTCATTAAACCTCCGTATCTGTCTAGGAAAAACTTTCTCCTTCAATGTAGGATTTAACCCACGAGTTAACTTCTCAGTGGTCCACCTCTCATCATTCATACAGTTTAGGAAAGTGGAATATCGTGAAAGATGAATGAACCTAGCAAAATAATCATCAAAGGGTTCTTGCTCACCCTGCTTTAATATTAAGAATTCTGCTTCACATTCATCCCTTACTGACTGTGGAAAATATTTCTCGTTGAACTGTTCAAGAAATACTTCCCATGTAAATGGAATATTTCTAGGATGCAGAATCACTTCTGTACTCCTCCACCACCTATCCGCATCTTTTTCTAGCTTGTAAACTGCCAGCTGGGCCTTTCTTTCAGTAGGGCATTCTAAAATCTTAAAGATTTTCTCTAACTGGCTAACCCAATCCTCAGCTATTTGGGTGTCAAAAGTCCCTTCAAACATGGGTGGATTAAACTTATGGAATCTTTCCATCAATGTTTGCAGACTTTCCTGGTTATTGTTATTTCCTATAGACCCCTGATGTCTATTCATTCCAGTCTGCTCATGATCTGGCTGAGGTTCAGGTTCTATATCATTCTCTGGTACTACCTCCTTCTCAGACTGCTGTAAGCTAACAACTGCAGCAGCAACAGTCCTAGCGATAGCAGTATCTCGTTCTTGATCTTGGCGAGCCTGGGTTGCCCGCATCTCATCTATTGCATGCTGTTGCTGTTCTAGCCTATCTAGAATAATAATTTGCACAGGGTCTATCTGACTATTAGTACCCTCTTCCCGAGGCTCTACCACTCCGGGTCTAACCGTTCTTCTTGTATTAACCATGACTTCTACTCCTTTTTCTAGAATTGGGAAATCCAGTCATATATATGCACAACAATCTACGTACATATGTAAAACATTTCGGATAACCCGTACCACATACCACACATCCTAACTATTTCAGAGCATTACAGAGCCAGAACCTTCTGTTCTGTGCCAGAACCTTCTACTCTGATACCAACATGAAACATCCTTACTTTCGTATGTCTTAGGGACCATTTGGTAGCATTTAGAACCACTTACAAGATCATTGAAGTCCAATTTGTCAATCTGGAGTTTTACTCTTATCAAGTACTGTTCACTTAAAAATTCCAGATGAGTGACCTGACCTCCAAAAATCATAACTAATTCTAGAAAAATCTAAATGAAGTGGTTCAAATTGATATTTGAAGCTAACTCAATTATATTTCAGGAAAAAATAACTCGTTGACCATTCATTGACCAAGTCAACATCAGTCAACGTGTCATCTTTACTGTTCATCCCACGTTTTTCTCCCTGAATCCAGCATTCTGGTCCCAACTTTGATAATTTATATCTCCTTGTATAGACATACAAATGAGTCATATTATATATCAAATCGAAGCTTGGTATGTCTAATATTTACCTTAAAAATATCATACATTTATTCATCCATTTACTATTTTTAACTATTTATTGAACATTATCTTGTCATCACGTGTTACTGTTCACAGCGACAATTTCCAGCATTTCTACTTTGCGAACATATGCATACATCCATCATATATCAGTCAATCATGCCAAACAACACTTATTATTAATTAATAAGTTGTTTTACATCTGGGTATGTACAAAATTTCCCATATCTCTATTACATCTTTTCCTGCTTAAAACCCGGCAGCATAACCGCTACGCTTCATCTTCAGAAAGTAACTGATCTTGTACCGATTCGGTAATTCCCGTGAGAACTACCATTCTACGTAAGTACCCAGGAAAGACTGGATGAACCAGCTAGGTCCACTCACTTCCAGCCTCCTTAGACAGTACCTACGTACACAGTACGTATCAGCTCCTTTCTCTATTATTGCCATCTCGTCATAATTTCGGCAGCATAACGGCGTCTCTTAAAATTCCCAAAATTCACTTTGACATAACCTCCCCTGTAATGGGTTATTTATTGGGATGAGATTTGGGGGAATCTCAGTAGCAACAATCATAACAATATATGTAATGCAGAGTGACAGTGCTTGCTTGTGATTGTGTACAGAGAAGTATGCTGCGTGCTTCCATGCTTAATAACATATGATCATAGCATTACAGCAGAGCTTCAGACATAACATATAAGACAACAATCCAACCAAACAATAGCACAACAAATCACAAAGCCATTACATAAAAGCTAGGATTAGTTACTACCTCAAGAGCTTAGCAGAGCTCTACTATCTCTATACTGCTTCCAGCTCTGCCAGAACTTCCTTTCTTTCTTTCTTCCTCTCACTTTCTCTCTCTAGCACTTCCCCCTCTCTCTTAAAGGCTCCTTGGCCGTGCATAATGAAGAGCAAGGGGGGTATTTATAGTTTTGGTCAATGGCATTTCTGTAATTTTGAAGCCATCTGATCCTGTGGTCCTGGTTTTTCTGGAATTTCCTATTTTTCTTTATTCCTTTTACTGCATCAAGCATGACATCATCTCAAGGCCACCTCATGGGACACCTCATCGCCACATTCTTCACATGTCACAATTCCTGGACACCTCATCAGCTGACTCAGCAGTTCCAGTCCAATCCAGTACCGGTCCGGTCCGATTTCCCACAAATTGGACTCACCGGCTAAGATTGTGCCATGTGTCCTCAACTTTTTCTTCCTCCTCTATATTGGCGCCATGTGGCATCTTACTGGCACCTGTCACACCTTCCACTGCTATCCAGATAAGTCCAGGACTTTATCTGATCACCTCCTCGGTTATCGTGCCGACCGAGTAACTTTACTTAATTGAAACATCATTAAAATAGTATTTTAAAGCCACTTTTTCCCACATACTTCATGGGCTAAGTTTTTGGGCCTTGGAATATTATCTTGGGTCTCTGATCAAGCTCAAGTACTCTGATGGCTCGATTCCCAAGAAACATCCCTTGGCAAATTACCAAAATACCCCTAAGTGCCCTTTCTTGCACTATCTTAGCCCTAAGGGTAAAATCATCATTTTAAACCTTTCTGTACCCTGTCAGGGTATATACTGACTCTAAGTAACTTTATCTGTATGTGCCTTGGCTCCTGGTCCTGTCCAGAATGACCAAAATGCCCTCCATTCATCTATTACTCTTTAGCACAACACAGGGGCATTTTGCTAATTTCGCACTTTTCCGGGGTTCTGCTGGACACTGGCCCACCTATCAGTCCAAGGGTCTTACTGGGCCTTTGATGGGGCCATTATTGGGCCTCTCAGGGTCCACTACCTTCATGGCACGCATTACGAGGAATCGTCCCTTTCAATGATTATTGAATATTTTATCTATTATTCACCGTTTATACACATATCCGGACACCGGCTCCTTCTGTCCGATACACTGGCCTGCGGTGTTCAGGCATCCCTGTGAGTCATATCAGTCATCTGACTGAGATCATCTGAACTCATTCAATCCCTTTTCAAATATCGATAAATCTCCCTATCGGATACCCGGAGGCCTCACACTCCCATCTGGATTTTCTAATTTGCGAATAACTTTTTCTACAGGCCTCCTATCGGTATTCTGTCAGTTTCCAGACATCCTCCCCATAAGGACGCAGCATCCTGTATTTTCTCACTTAGATCTGAAATCTAGGATATTCGGTATGAATTTCTATAACTTTTGGCCTAGAGATGCCAGAAAGAGAATTCAAGGGCATAATCGTAATTATGGGAAAGATCGGGCTGGTAGCCGATGAGTACCATATTTTGGCAGAAAATAGAGAAAATTATGCTGATCATTTCACTGAACTGTGAAATGTGCATATGAGGTCTCTATGTGTATGAAAGAATTAGAAATGTGACCAAGGGTAGATGGTCATTTTTGAAAAGTGGGCGCGGGAGCGTACTTTCAGACAAAAATAGCCCGGTCCAGATAAAATATCTGAAAATACTGGGAGATAGAGAAAAGGATTCCGGGTTGAATGACGCAACACAGAATTTTGATTTGAGGTCCCGATTTTTCTGTAAAAATTCTCGAAGATGGGAATTTACAGTTATAATCGGTAAAGGAAGAGCAGTCCGAATAGAGATGATCGAACTATGGCCAGAGGCCATACAGTGTGTTCTAGGGCCCATAGTGACACCAGGGAAGGCCCAGGCCCATAATATCAGTTCAGTGGTAAGAGGGGCCGGTGGCCGGGAAAAATGTGCAAAATGACGAAAATGCCCTTATGTTATAGAATAACTGAAGAATGAGTAAAGGGTATTTTGGTCATTTGGCTAAGGTTAGATAGTCAAGAAAGGTTATCTGGATAGTTGACCAGGGTCAGAGAATACTCTGGTAAGATATGAAAAGACAATAATGCCCCTAGACCTAGTAAAGTAAAGAAAGGAAATGGAAGGACTTAAGTGCAGTTATGGAAAGTTTAAAGCCAAAAAGGAAAAGTAGACAAAAATGTGGGGTCCTTAAGTGTAATTTTAGCCAAATAGAAAGGGACTTAATTGAAAAGAAGAAAAGTTCCCTGGGGCTAAATTGTAATTAAAGAAAGTCAGGCCGGAAGTGGTTTGGACTGTCCGAAAGCATTTTAGTCCCAGATTTCACCAGTAGAGAGAGCAAGTAATGCTCGGTAATCTGGCTTAATACAGGAATTTTTCAAGACTCCAGATAGCCAGAATTGATCTGATAGTCTAAAAGTTATAAAAATTCCTACCGGATATCTTAGATTTTAGATCTAAGTGAGAAAATACAGGATGATGCGTCCTTATGGGGCGGATGTCGGGAAACTGACAGAATACCGATAGGAGGCCTGTAGAAAAAGTTATTCGCAAATTAGAAAATCCAGACGGGTGTGTGAGGCCTCCGGGTACCCGATAGGGAGATTTATCGGTATTTGAAAAGGGACTGAATGAGTTCAGATGGCCTCAGTCAGATGACTGATATGACTCACAGGGATGCCTGAACACCGCAGGCCAATGTATCGGACAGAAGGAGCCGGTGTCCGGATATGTGTATAAACGGTGAATAATAGATAAAATATTCAATAATCATTGACAAGGGAGGATTCCTCGTAATGTGTGCGATGAAGGTAATGGACCCTGAGAGGCCCAATAATGGCGCCAACAAAGGCCCAGTAAGACCCTTGGACTGATAGGTAGGCTAGTGTCCAGCAGAACCCCAGAAAAGTGCGAAATTAGCAAAATGCCCCTGTGTTGTGCTAAAGAGTAATAGATGAATGGAGGGCATTTTGGTCATTCTGGACAGGCCCAGGAGCCAAGGCACATACAGATAAAGTTACTTAGAGTCAGTATATACCCTGACAGGGTACAGAAAGGTGTAAAATGATGATTTTACCCTTAGGGCTAAGATAGCGCAAGAAAGGGCACTCAGGGGTATTTTGGTAATTTGCCAAGGACTGTTTATTGGGAATGGAGCCATCAGAGTACTTGAGCTTGGTCAGAGACCCAAGATAATATTCTAAGGCCCAAAAATGTAGCCCATGAAGTATGTGGGAAAAAGTGGCATTAAAATACTATTTTAATGCTGTTTCAATAAAGTAAAGTTACTCGGTCAGCACGATAACCAAGGAGGTGATCAGATAAAGTCCTAGGTTTATCTGGATAGAATTGGAAGGCGTGAAAGGTCCCTTCCAGATGCCACTTGGTGTCATCTTAGAGGTAGAAGGAAAAGTTGAGGACACGTGGCACAATCTTAGCCGGTGAGTCCAGCTTGTGGGAAATCGGACCGGACCGGTACTGGATTGGACTGGAACTGCTGAGTCAGCTGATGAGGTGTCCAGGAATTGTGACATGTGAAGAATGTGGCGATGAGGTGTCCCATGAGGTGGCCTTGAGATGATGTCGCATGATGCAGTAAAAGGAATAAAGAAAAATAGGAAATTCCGGAAAAACCAGGACCACAGGATCAGATGGGTTCAAAATTACAGAAATGCCATTGACCAAAACTATAAATACCCCCCCTTGCTCTTCATATGCCACGGCCAAGGAGCCTTTAAGAGAGAGGAGGAAGTGCTAGAGAGAGAAAGTGAGAGGAAGAAAGAAAGAAAGGAAGTTCTGGCGGAGCTGGAAGCAGAATAGAGATAGTAGAGTTGTGTTGAGCTTTTGAGGTAGTAACTAATCCTAGCTTTTACGTAATGGCTTTATGATTTGTTGTGCTATTGTTTGGTTGGATTGTTGTCTTATATGTTATGCCTGAAGCTCTACTGCAATGCTATGATCATATGTTATTGAGTGTGGAAGCACCCAGCATACTTATCTGTACACAATCACAAGCAAGCACTGTTACTCTGCATTACATATATTGTTATGATTGTTGCTACTGAGATTCCCCCGAATCTCATACCAATAAGTAAACCATTACAGGGGAGGTTATATCAAAGTGAATTTTGGGAATTTTAAGAGACGCCCTTATGCTGCCGAAATTATGACAAGATAAAGAGAGCAGCTGATACGTACTGTGTACGTAGGTACTGTCTAAGGAGGCTGGAAGTGAGTGGACCTAGCCGGTTCATCCAGTCTTTCCTGGGTACTTGAAACATCCTCCTTTATACTCCTCAGAGTACACTTGCGGAAGCTATTTTAGCTTATCTTAAGTCCAGAGATTGAACTTTTACTCCTAAGTTCCTTATTCTGAACCTTTACTTTGAGAACTGATTTCTCACCTTCTACACATCCAAACGAGGCTTAATACCTATCCACGGAATGCCCCAGATGTGTACTACTGGCTCACTAAATCTCGTGGCCAGATTCCTTCGTTTACTAGGTCAAACTGAGGTCAGAACACTGCTGCCTCAGGACCTGCGAATTTCCCCTTAATTTAACATACATAAATTGCATATGCCAAACAATATTTACCATTGAATAACATCATGTCATACAGCAAGGCATACACAACTAGACATATACATAATCTTTCTATCTTTATTACATCTCTTTCTGCCTATACTCCGGCAGCATACCCGCTACGCTTCATCTGTACAAAGAACTGAACAGGACTGATTCGGTAATTCCCTCATAAGAACTACCATTCTACGTAGTACCCAGGAAAGACTAGATGAACTAGCTAGGTCCACTCACTTCTAGCCTCCTTAGACAGCACTACGTACACAGTACTTATCATATACTGATGTTCAGTCTTTACTTCGGTAGCATAACGGCGTCTCTTGACTTTCTCAAAATCTACTTCAGCATAACCTCCCTGTAATGGGTTATGTATGGGGATGAGATTCGAGGGAATCTCAGTAGCAACAATCATAACAATATATGTAATGCAGAGTGACAGTGCTTGCTTGTGATTGTGTACAGATAAGTATGCTGCGTGCTTCCATGCTTAATAACATATGATCATAGCATTACAGTAGAGCTTCAGACATAACATATAAGACAACAATCCAACCAAACAATAGCACATCAAATCACAAAGCCATTACATAAAGCTAGGATTAGTTACTACCTGGCTAGCTTAGCAGAACCCTACTATCTCCATTCTGCTTCCAGCTCCGCCAGAACTTCCTTACTTCCTTTCTCCCTTTCTCTCTTCCTTTCCTTCTCCCCTTCTCTCTTCTTTCTCTCCCTTCTCCCTTGCCATGCGTGAATGAAATGGAATGGAGGGGGTATTTATAACCTCCTCCAATGGCAATTCTGTAATTACCATGAACTTTGATCCTGCGGTCCTGGTTTTTCCTAGATTTTCCTATTTTCTTTAATTCCTCATTTACTGCATCATGCATGACATCATCAGGACACCTCACCGGAACACCTCAGCGCCATATTTTCCACATGCTGAAATTCCTGGACACCTCACCGGTCCAGTCTCCTACCTCGTAATGTGTGCCCTCAGCTTTATCTGCTTTTTGCAGACTAATGCCATATGGCGACTGGAAGAGACCTTGCACGCTTCCCAATGCTATCCAGATAAGTCCCAGACTTATCTGATCACCTCCTCAGTTTTTATACCAACCGAGTAACTTTACTCTACTGAAAGGTTACTGAGTCATCACTCTAATGCCATGTGGTATCTTGTGGGTCCCATGAGGATACTTTATCAGTCCATCTCATGGTTTCCAGATAACCTTTCCTGTATCTGACCTCCTGCCTCCTGTCTATCTCTAACCGGGTAACTATCTATTTTGGACCTTCACCACTCTTGGCCCATACGCTTGGCACTACTTTAGTCACTAGTCACAACCTAGCCATCATCTCATCGCGACTTAACACCTTCTGTGTTCATTAGTCGCGACCACAGCATTCTCTAGTCGCGACCACAACATTCTTTAGTCGCGACCATAACAGTCTTTCGTCGCGACCACATCACTTTTTAGTCGCAACCAAGCTCATTCTACTCATTAGTCGCGACACCACATAAATATCCGTCACGACCAGGCCTCTCTGCCAATATTAGTCGCGACCATACTTCTTTCTCGTCGCGTCTAAACCTCTTTCCGTAACTATTAGTCGCGACCACACCTATCTCCAATTGCGACCAAAATGGTCAGCTCTCAACTCTACAACCTTTAACTTTTACATCATCCCAAAATGGTCATTCTTCCCCTTGGGACTTCCACTGTTTACACATAAGTCCCCGTACCTTTACTTACTCGCAGCTCAGTCCCTGAAACTCTTTACGTTCCTCTGGAACTTCTGCTAAAAAGGGGTCTAGTAGCCTCTTAATTTTAGGCTATTTCTGCGTCTCTAGGCCTAAAAATTAGGATGTTACACTACTTTCGTAGAATGGTAGTTCTCACGGGAATTACCGAATCGGTACAAGATCAGTTACTGTCTGAAGATAAAGCGTAGCGGTTATGCTGCTGGATTTTAGGCAGGAAAAGATGTAATAGAGATATGGGAAATTTTGTACATACCCAGATGTAAAACAACTTATTAATTAATAATAAGTGTTGTTTGGGGTAACACCCCAATTTTCAGACCCAGAGACTCAGAAAGTGAGCCTGAAATAGATAGACTATCAGACTCCTTTGAGCAGAAGTCCCAGAAACATACAGAGGGTTTTTAGGGATTAAACTGCAAATAAGTCAAAGATCAAGGACTTATATGTAAATAGTGAAAGTCCTTAGAAATATAGTGTCCATTTATGCAAGGAAAGGGGTTAAAATTGCAAAAGAAAGAAAATGTAGGGACTTAGATGTAATTATGAAAAAGTTCAAGGCCAAAAAGAAAAGTAGACAAAAAGGTGGGGTCCTTAAGTGTAATTTTACCCAAATAAAAGGGATTTAATTATAAAGAAGAAAAGTTCCCTGGGGCTAAAGTGTAATTAAAGAAAGTTAGGCCGGAAGTGGTTCGCACTGCCCGACAGCATTTCAGTCCCAGATTCTACCAGAAGGTAGGGCAGGTGACGCCCGGTAACCCAGCCTAATACCGGAATTTTTGAAGACTCCAGATAGCCAGAAATGGACTGATCGTCCAAAAGTTATAAAAATTAATACCGTATACCCTAGATTTCAGATATAAGTGAGAAAATACAGGATGATGCGCCCTTATGGGGCGGATGTCAGGAAACTGACAGAATACCGATAGGAGGTCTGTAGAAGAAGTTATTCACAAAATAGCAAATTCAGACGGGAGTATGAGGCCTCCGGGGATCCGGGTTGGAGATTTATCGGTATTTTTAAAGGGGCTAAATGCGATCAGATGACCGTTATGACCCACAGGGATGCCTGAACACAGTAGGACACTGTATCTGGGAAAAGGAGCCGGTGTCCGGAAAGGTGTATAATCGGTAAATAATAATTAAAATATTTGGTGAACTGTGACAGAGGAAGATTCCTCGTAATGCGTGCCATACAGGTAAGGGACCCAGGAAGCCAAAAAAATGGCGCCATTAGAGGCCCAATAAGGCTCTTGGACTGATAGGTGGGCCAGTGTCCAGCAGAACCCCGGAAAAGTGCGAAATTACGAAAATGCCCCTGTGTTGTACAAAAAGGGCAGTAGATGAATGAAGGGCATTCTGGTCATCTGGACAGGCCCAGAGGTCAAGACATGTCTAAATAAGGTTGGCTAGAGCCAGTATAAGCTTTGACCAGGTCCAGAAAGGTGTAAAATGACGATTTTGCCCTTAGGGTTAAAATAGGACAAGATAGGGCACCAAGGGCATTTTGGTCATTTCGCAGGGGATCTGTAACTGAGTCTAGACCTAGTATTAAAAAGTTAATGATATAAAGGGTCTAGATACTAAATATGAGGTCAGTAGACATAAAAAGGATCTTCAGAAACATCAGATTCAGAAAACGGCACTTTTTCGAGGCGATGGACCGGGCCGGTACCGGATTGGACCGGAAAGCTTCCAGAACCTCCAAATTTCATCACATGAAGCATATGGGTGGTGAGGTGTCCTATGAGGTGTCCCATGAGGTGTCCAGGGTGATGCAGTAAAAGAGAATTAAAGAAAACAGGAAATTCCAGGAAAAACCAGGACCACAGGATCATAAGTCTTCCTAATTACAAGATTGCCATTGCTCAACACTATAAATACCCCCCCTTACTCCTTCATTTCGGTGCAAGCAAGAAAGAGAGGAAGAAAGAATTTCTTGAGAGAGAAAGTGTGAGGAAGAAAGAAGTAAGGAAGTTCTGGTGAAGTTGGAAGTAGTAGGGAAGTTCTGAAGCTCTGCTTTTGAGGTAGTAACTAATCCTAGCTCTTATGTAATATCTTTGTGATGTGTTGTTTTGTTTGATTGGATTGTTGTCTTATATGTTATGCTTGAAGCTCTATTCCAATGCTATGATCATATGTTATTGAATATGGAAGCATGCAGCATACTTATCTGTACACAATCACAAGCAAGCACCGTCACTCTGCATTACATATATTGTTATGATTGTTGCTACTGGGATTCTTTTGCATCTCATTCCCATACATAACATTACAGGGGAGGTTCTGTCAATATGAAATTTGGAAATTTTAAGAGACGCCGTTATGCTGCCGAAATTCCGGCAAGAAAGCAGGAACAGGGAAAGGAGCTGATACGTACTGTGTATGTAGTGCTGTCTAAGGAGGCTGGAAGTGAGTGGACCCAGCAGGTTCATCCAGTCTTTCCTGGGTACTACGTAGAATGGTAGTTCTCACGAGGGAATTACCGAATCGGTACAACATCGGTTACTTTCTAGAGGAAGATTGTAGCAGTTATGCTGCCGGATTTTAGACAGAAAAAGATGTAACAGAAATTTGAGGGGATTGATCATGCACTGATATATAACAGTTGATTATCTAATAATAATTGTTATCTGGCATGTATGACTGATATGTGATGGTTGTATGGATGCTCATGTGAAGATTGAATGCTGAAAATAGGGTCAGTGAACAGTAACTCGTGAGGACCTATGCATGTTTGATAAATCATTAAAAATAGTAAATGGTTGAATTAATGTACAAAATTTTTATGGTAAAAAGTAGAAATACTAAGATTTAATTTTATATATAGAATGTCCCATTTGGATGTCTGTACGAAAGGATATAAATTACCAAAGATGGAACCAAAATGCTGGATTCAGGAGAAAATCACTGGATGAACAGTAACTTTAAAATGTTGACCCACGTTAAATTGTTCAAGTAATGGTCAACCAATGATTTTTCCCTGAAAGATAATTGAGTTAGCTTCATGTATCACTTTGAACCACTTAGTTTCAATTTTTCTAGAATTAGTAATGATTTTTAAAAGTCAAGTCACTCATCTGGAATTTGCTACAGTGAACAGTACCGAAAAGAGTAAAATTCCAGATTGAGAGTTTGGACTTCTATGACCCTGAAAGTGGTTCCAAATGCTACTGAATGGTTCCTAAGATGTATAAAATTAAGGATGTGACATTTGGCATGATTGACTGATATATGATGGATATATGCATATGTTTGCAAAGTAGAAATGCTGGAAATTGTCACTGTGAACAGTAATATGTGATGACAAGATGATGTTTGATAAATAATTAAAAATAGTAAATGGATGAATAAATGTATGATATTTTTAAGGTAAATAGTATACATACCAAGCTTCGTTTTGATATATATTATGACTTATTTGGATGTCTACATAAGGAGATATAAATTATCAAAGTTGGGACCAGAATGCTGGATTCAGGAGAAAAATGTTGGATGAACAGTAAAGTTGTGACGTTGACTCGGTCAATGAATGGCCAACGAGTTATTTTTTCCTGAAAGATAATTGAGTTAGCTTAAAGTATCAATTGGAACCACTCCATTTAGATATTTATAGAATTAGTTATTATTTTTCGAAGTCAGGCCACTCATCTGGAATTTGCATAGTGAACAGTGCTCGATAAGAGTAAAACTCCAGATTGAGAAATTGGACTTCAATGACCTTGAAAGTGGTTCTAAATGCTACTAAATGGTCCCTAAAATATACGAAAGTAAGGATGTTTCAAATTCCAACAAGCTATAAGGATTATTTTTTTTAATTTTTCTTCAACCTTCATTTTTGTCAAAATAATTGTTCAATACTTATGTTTTGATTATTCAAATTGCTAACTTAATCTTCATAGTGTTTGGTTAAATTTTTATAGGATACTAAGTTAATTGATTAATGGAGGGAGGTAACTTTAGTTTCTTTGAGAAATATTTGATAAATGTATTATTTTGGTAAAATCAATCGATTAAGAGTTCCATTAATTAGTTTTAATCGAATAGCTAATCGATTAATCATATTTGAGAAATGAGTTAAAAGCTATTTTACTTTGAGAACAATCGATTATCAATTCAATTAATGATAATTAATCAAACAGCTAATCGATTAATGGATATTGAATATGTATTAAATATTGTTTTCTTAAGAAATTAATCGATTGATTATTCGATTAATGGCAATTAATCAAGCACGTAATCAATTAATAGGTATATATATAGGCATATTTGATGAAATTAATCGATTCCCTAATAGATTAATGGGCATTAATCAATTAATATCGGGATTTATCAGTTATCAGTTGTAACTCTTCACTATTCAACTCGAGCCTTAATCGACTAATTCCCAAATCTTCTTACTTTCAATCTTCAAAAATCCTCAAATTTCTTTGTGGGAAAGCTTGCGTACCTCTCACCGATCAAAACCCACCTAGAATCATCCTCATCTTCCTATATTTCACAGCTCAATCACTTAAATTTTAGAAGAGATGGAGAGAACCAACACCACCAACCCCGATGGATCTGATCTCAACCATCAAAATCTATATCCAACGCTTCTCAAGCTTCTCTGTTGAAAGAGAAGAAGAAATTTTAGCCTAAAGTAGCTAAGGATGGATCATAAGTGGAAAATTTTAGCAAGTAAAAAGAAAAGGTAAAGTCCTCGTACCTTCACCATAGTCTGCCTCGAAGAGAAAGGCCAAGACTCAACAGGTCAACTCTGACACTAATTCTGATATGGAGTTCAATGCTATACTTGACAGGATTGTCTAGACTACTATTGAGTCTGTTGGAAAGAGATAGAGGTATGCAAGGAAGCCTACCTCACCAGCCCTCTCAGAGTCTCAGCCATCAAGTTTGGTCTATCTACAAGGTAATCTAAACTTAGACGTAGACATGGCTAAGTTTAACTCTAAGTTCAAGGAGAGGACGTGAAACATCCTTACTTTCATACGTCTTAGGGACCATTTGGTAGCATTTAGAACCACTTACATGATCTTTGAAATCCATTAGCTAAATCTGGAATTTTTACTCTTGGCGAGTTACTGTTCATATGGTATTTCAGATTATGCGATGAACTTTGAAAAATCATAATTAATTCTACAAAAATTGAAATGAAGTGGTTCAAAATTCTAATCGAATATAACATCTTGAAATTTAAGGTAAAAATAATTTCCTAACCAAATGCTTATCCAATTGATACAGTTTATTCGTTAAATATTACTATTCATTTGGTCAAAAATTCTGAAAACAGATTCTGGTCCCCATCTTTGGAAAATTTGTTCTCTTGGTTCCCTTATCCAAATAAGACGTATTACATATGAATTTAAAGCTCCATATGTTTACTTTAAGCTCATAAAATTTTGTGAGTTAATTCTTTCATTTGCTAGGTCAAACTGAAGCCACAACAAAATTGCTTCAGGACCTAAGTTTTTACCATTTCAGTTTTCTTTCTTTAATTCTCAATAATTGCTCCAACATGCATAAACCATCTCTTTGATCTCTCATACATTCATATACATCATGGACATATTCTATAATTATTTTATACATTTCCATCACATAATTATACACTTTACATAATTAGGCCAAACCATACATCATAGGTGAAAGTATCAAATTGTTCACTTTCTTTCCTCCATTCTTTAGCTCTTCTCCATGTATACATCTCCCATCATGCTTGACCTAAATTGGTTGGTTGTGGGAGGGTGAGATTCTAGGGAATCTCAGTAGCAAACATTACCACTTAAATATGCAAGATGGATGCTAATGCATGATATGTAATTTCATTAAACTTTCTTTAATTAGTGACATGCCATCATGCTACAAACTTTGCATAAAAATGCATGGTCATGGGAAACATGTTCTTCATAACATATTTAACATCTTTTCTCATGTCACAACATCATTCAAACCATAAAGCCTTTTGGTCAATCACTTCCCAACATCTTCTTGATATGTGGCTGCCTCTTTTGAGTCCACAATCATATCATCCTAATGTAATATCCTTAATTTCTGTACTGATTTCCATGTACAGATTAAATGGAATATATGAGTCATGTTTCAGGAAAAAGATGTGGTCCTTTATGTAAAGAAAAGGATTAAATTGCAAAAGAAAGGAAAAGAAAGGACTTAAATGCAAATATGGAAAGTTTAAGGTAAGGAAGGAAAGGTAGACAAAAATGTGGGGTCTTAAAGTGTAATTTTAGCCAAATTAAGGGACTTAATTATAAAGAAGGAAAAGTTCCCTGGGGCTAAAGTATAATTACAGAAAATAGGCCAGAAGTGGTTTGCACCGCCCGACAGCATTTCAGTCCCAGATTCTACCAGAAGGTAGGGAAGGTGACGCCGGGTAACCAAGCCTAATACCGGAATTTTTGAAGACTCCAGATAGCCAGAAATAGACTGATGGTCCAAAAGTTATAAAAATTAATACCGGATACCCTAGATTTCAGATATAAGTGAGAAAATACAGGATGATGCACCCTTATGGGACGGATGTCGGGAACCTGACAGAATACCGATAGGAGGTCTGTAGGAAAAGTTATCTGCAAAGTAGAAAATCCAGACGGGAGTGTGAGGCCTCCGGGGATCCGGGTTGGAGTTTTATCGGTATTTTTAAAGGGGTTAATGCGATCGAATGACTTCGGTCAGATGACCGTTATAACCCCTAAGGATGCCTGAACACAGTAGGACACTGTATCTGGGAAAAAGAGCCGGTGTCCGAAAAAGGTGTATAATCGGTAAATAATAGTTAAAATATTCAATGAACTGTGTTAAAGGAAGATTCCTCGTAATACGTGCCATACAGGTAATGGATCCAGGAAGCCTAAAAATGGCGTCATTAGAGGTCCAATAAGACTCTTGGACTGATAGGTGGGCCAGTATCCAGCAGAACCCCGGAAAAGTGCGAAATTACGAAAATGCCCCTATGTTGTACAAAAAGGGCAGCAGATGAATAAAGGGTATTCTGGTCATTTTGGACAGACCCAGAGGTCAAGACATGTCTAAATAAGGTTGACTAGAGCCAGTATAAGCTTTGACCGGGTCCAGAAAGGTGTGAAATGACGATTTTGCCCTTAGGGTTAAAATAGGACAAGATAGGGCACCAAGGGCATTTTGGTCATTTCGCAGGGGATCTGTAACTGAGTCTGGACCCAGTATTAAAAAGTTAATGATATAAAGGGTCTAGATACTAAATGTGAGGTCAGTAGACATAAAAAGGATCTTCAGAAACATCAGATTCAGAAAACGGCACGTTTTTCGAGGCGATGGACCGGGCCGGTACCGGATTGGACAGGAAAGCTTCCAGAACCTCCAAATTTCGTCACATGAAGCATATGGGTGGTGAGGTGTCCTATGAGGTGTCCCATGAGGTGTCCAGGGTGATGCAGTAAAAAAAGAATTAAAGAAAATAGGAAATTCCAGGAAAAACCAGGACCACAGGATCATAAGTCTTCCTAATTACAAGATTGCCATTGCTCAACACTATAAATACCCCCACCTAGCCCCTCATTTCGGCATAAGCAAGGAAGAAAGGAGGAGAGAAGTTCTTGAGAGAGAAAGTGTGAGAAAGAATGAAGTGAGGAAGTTCTGGTGAAGTTGGAAGTAGTAGGGAAGTTCTAAAGCACTGCTTTTAAGGTAACAACTAATCCTAGCTCTTATGTAATGTCTTTGTGATGTGTTGTTTTGTTTGGTTGATTGTTGTCCTATATGTTATGCTTGAAGCTCTATTCCAATGCTATGATCATATGTTATTGAATATGGAAGCATGCAGCATACTTATCTGTACACAGTCATAAGCAAGCACCGTCACTCTGCATTACATATTTTGTTATGATTATTGTTACTGGGATTCTTTTGAATCTCATTCCCAAACATAACATTACAGGGGAGGTTCTGTCAAAATAAAATTTGGAAATCTTAAGAGACGCCGGTAGGCTGCCGAAATTCTGGCAACGAAGACGGAACAAAGGAAGGAACTGATACGTACTGTGTACGTAGTGCTGTCTAAGGAGGTTGGAAGTGAGTGGACCCAGCAGGTTCATCCAGTCTTTCCTGGGTACTACGTAGAATGGTAGTTCTCATAAGGGAATTACCAAATCGGTACAATATCGGGTACTTTCTAAAGAAGAATTGTAGCAGTTATGCTGCCGGATTTTAGACAGAGAAGGATGTAATAAAATATGAGGGAGTTAATCATGCACTGAGATATAACAGTTGATTATTTGATATTAATTGTTATCTGGCCTGTATGACTGATATGTGTTGGTTGTATGCTTGGGTATGTAAAGACTAAATGCTGAAAATAGGCTCAGTGAACAGTAACTCGTGAAGACCCATTCATGTTTGATAAATCATTACAAATAGTAAATGATTGAATTAATGTACAAAATTTTTAGGGTAAAAATTAGACATACTAAGCTTTAATTTGGTATATAGAATGTCTAATATTTATGTATACACGAAAATATATAAATTGTTAAAGTTGGGACCAGAATGCTGGATTCAGGAGAAAGTCATTGGATGAACAGTAAGATTGAAACATTGACCCACGTTAAATTTGTCAAGTATTGGTCAACCAATGATTTTTCCCTGAAATATATTTGAGTTATCTTCATGTAGCAATTTTAACCACTTCATTTTGATTTTTCTAGAATTAGTTATGAATTTTCAAAGTCAGGTCCCTCATCTGGAATTTGCCACAGTGAACAGTACTCGATATGAATAAAATTCCAGATTAAGTGTTTAGACTTCAATGACCTTGAAAGTGGTTTAAGTGCTACTGAATGGTCCCTAAGATGTATAAAAATAAGGATGTGACATTTTGGTATTAGAGCAAAGGATTCTGGCTTAAGAAATGCTCTGAGTAGATAATTTATAGAAAGATATACCATGATAAAGCCGTCATAATTGACACTAAGTTAGTGTTTGCAGGATGGCTAGACATAGATTTGGGTCTGAAACTACAGTAAACCAATGGGAATTAAGACCAGAGGTCTCTAGTTCAGATAGTTCAGAAGAAGAGATAGTAAGCAATGATTCTGACCTCTGGACACCTCCAGTAGCTGGTGATTCTGAGGAGGATAGTTCCTCGGTAGGATCAAACTTTCTAATTGATGATCAGGAGGTGATGATAACAGAAGGCCCTATTCCTTCCATTCCCATAAGTGCGGTACCCTTGAATATAACAACAGTTCAGGATCCAGCCAAGTACGTGTTCAGAGTAATGCGCCAGGTCCCAGTAGGCCCGAAGTGACTCTAGTAGAAATGTATTTGGGAGGTTTAATCGTAAGAATGGTCCCAGGGAGGAACCTGAGTAGAGAGCAACTTGAGAGCTCGGTAGCATTAGCCCGACAACTATACGAGTTGAGGCAGACCCTGTTCGAAAACATAGATCAAGATTATTCAGTCTACCAGGAGTTTATCACAAGGGTGAAAGCCATATATCAAGCCTGGGATCCAAATGTGTTAACCATGGGGCTTTGGCTAGAAATTATGAATGACGTATTGCCGAAGACTCCTACCTGGAGATTGGAGTTGGACCAGTATTTTGATAGAGAATCATATTGTACCATATCCGACTGGATCTACCTAGTAGGAGAATATATTAGAATGAAGTTTAAGAAAAATTAGAGTAATATTTCTAATGTATAAAAGACTAGAATGGTACTGTGATATGTACATATACTCTGTATGTATATTATGTTTGAAATGAAATGAAAAGGAATTATGTTATTTATCGTATTCCCTTCTGTTTTTAAGTATAACAAAATGGTACGAACGAGGAGAACTATTCCAGCTGAGGAACCCCGAGAGGCTGGAAACCTTAATCAAATGATTCTAGAACGATTAGAACAGCAACAAAAGATGATAGAAGAAATGAGAGCTGCTCAAGCACGAAATGAACAAGAAAGAGATGCTGCCATAGCCGCGGCAGTAGCAGCAGCAGTAAATAATTTAAGACCGCTAGAGCCTTCAGGAGCAACTAGTAGAGAACCTGAAGAAGTACCACAGCAGGCGGAACAGCCCCAGAGAAGGGTTGAATCAAGGGAGGAGGCAGTTGGCATCCAACAATGGATGGTACGATTTTGCAAACATAATCCTCCAGTGTTTGAAGGGACATTCGAAGTACAGACAGCAGAGAATTGGGTCAGCAGATTAGAGAAGATCTTCAAGGTTCTCGACTGCCCGACTGAAACCAAGGCCCAAATGGCCATCTATCAATTGGAAAAGGATGCGGATAGATGGTGGAAGAATACAGAGTTACTTCTCCAAGCAAGAGATATTCCAGTTACCTGGGAAGTATTTCTTGAGCAATTTTATGAGAAATATTTCCCTCAATCTGTTAGAGATGAAAGGGAGGCTGAATTCCTTGTGCTGAGGCAAGGAGAAAAAGAAGCTTTTGATGAATATTTGGCCAAGTTCATCCGGCTATCTCAATATTCAACTTACCTACGCCAAGTGGATGACGAACGCTGGATGACAGAAAGAATGATTCGAGGGCTGAATTCTATGTTAAAGGAGAAGTTAACTCCCCAACAATACAACCAGTTCAATAAGGCTGTGGAAGCATGTCGAATCGTTGAGAACAGCATGAATCATAGAATGCTGTCCAGATCTGGGAGTAAAGATCAAGCGACTCCTGATAAGGCCGGACGGAATCAAGAAGCGGCCAGTGGGAGCGGCTATAAGAAAAGAAAGCGCCCGTGGCAGACCAAGAGGCCTAATAGGGGAAATTTCTGCGGAAGGTCCAATAACAGGGATCCAAAGGCCCCAGTATGTGAAAAGTGTGGAAAGAATCATGGTGACAGACCATGCTTGATGGGCCAGAATGTATGCTACACCTGCGGAAAGCCCGGACATTTTTCCAGGGAATGTCCTCAAGCTATAACTGATCCAAGGCCAAGGACGGCGGGACGAGTGTTTGCACTCACTAGAGAGGATGCTCAGCGATCATCTGAGATGATCCAAGGTACAATCTATCTCAATGATCATGCTGTGACTACCCTATTTGATTCGGGTGCAAGTCATTCCTTTATATCTTATGAATGTGCTAAATGCCTAGGCCTTCTGA
The DNA here is from genome assembly GCA_037074615.1 of Leucaena leucocephala. Lineage (NCBI taxonomy): Eukaryota > Viridiplantae > Streptophyta > Magnoliopsida > Fabales > Fabaceae > Leucaena > Leucaena leucocephala. Next base: position 11,250,146 of record CM073549.1, read on the forward strand.
TCAGCAAGTTACGTTATGATATACAGGTGAAAACCCCCACCAACGCTAGGGTGATCACATCTGATGCCTGTCTAAATAGTGTGGTGTGTTATGAGCACTGCAGTACCACCCTGGACCTGATCTGTATGCCTTTCCAGGAGATTGAGGTCATACTCGGTTTAAATTGGTTATCCTCCAATAATGTGATGTTGGACTGCGAAACAAGACCCTAGTTCTTGGTCCAAAGATCACTGATCGGAGCTTAGAAGTACAACTGAACTTCGTGACAGAGGCTCAGGCAGAAAAATATCTACGGAAAGGATGTCAGGGATATGTGGTATTCTTTTCTGTTCAAACAGAAGTGGAGGAAGGCATCGAGGAGGTTCCTGTAGTCAATGAATTTCCTGAAGTCTTTCCAAAGGAGATTCAGGGATTGCCTTCGGAGCATGAAGTGGAGTTTGCGATCGACATTGTACCTGGAGCTGGACCAGTATCAAAAGCCCCATACAGGATGGCTCCCAACGAAATGATGGAACTGAAGAAGCAAATTGAGGAGCTATTGGAGAAGGGTTTTATACGACCCAGTGTATCGCCATGGGGTGCTCCAGTACTGTTCGTCAAGAAGAAAGATGGTAGCTTGAGGCTGTGCATTGACTACAGGGAATTAAATAAGCTTACAGTTAAGAACAAGTATCCTCTTCCCAGAATTGATGACCTGCTAGATCAATTGGCAGGAGCGAGCTTATTCTCCAAAATTGACTTGAGATCTGGCTACCATCAACTAAGTGTCAAGCCAGATGATATTCCAAAGACGGCGTTCAGAACGCGCTACGGACATTTTGAATTTTTGGTGATGCCTTTTGGACTAACCAATGCACCTGCTATTTTCATGGACTATATGAACCGGATTTTCAAGCCTTATCTAGATCAGTTCGTTGTGGTCTTTATTGATGATATTCTGGTGTACTCCAAATCTCCAGAGGAGCATGAAAGGCATTTGAGGATTGTTCTTGGTACCCTTAAAGAGAAGAAGCTCTATGCTAAGCTGAGTAAATGCGAGTTTTGGCTGTCAGAAGTCAAATTTCTCGGTCATGTCATATCCCGAGACGGGGTAGCTGTAGATCCTAGCAAAGTTGAAGCAGTTTTGAGCTGGGAACAGCCAAGGAAAGTGACAGAGATTAGAAGTTTTCTCGGCCTAGCAGGGTACTACAGACGATTCATTCAAGACTTTTCTCGAATTGCCTTACCACTTACCAAGCTGACCAGAAAGAATCAGCAGTTTAAATGGGATGAGAAGTGCGAGGCTAGCTTCCAGCAGTTGAAGCAGAGATTAACGACTACTCTCGTGCTGATTATTCCAGACCCAACTCAGACTTATGTAGTCTACACTGATGCTAGCAAGCAGGGGCTGGGATGTGTGCTTATGCAGCAAGGTCGAGTAGTAGCCTACGCCTCTCGGCAGTTAAAGCCACATGAAGAGAATTATCCCACTCATGATCTGGAGCTTGCGGCGGTGGTCTATGCCCTGAAGATATGGAGGCACTATTTATACGGAGCAACGATAGAGTTGTTTTGTGACCACAAAAGCCTGAAGTATCTGCAGGATCAGAAGGAGCTGAACATGAGGCAGCGGCGATGGATGGAATTGTTAAAAGATTATGACTTCCAGATTAAATACCATCCAGGAAAAGCCAATGTGGTAGCTGATGCCCTGAGTAGAAAGGTGGTACAGGCTGCATACATGATGATCAAGGAATTAGAACTGATAGAAGATATGCGCGACTGGAGCCCTCTATATCAAATGCAACTGACGGAGAATCCTTTTGGAGGAGTTCATGTCAGAGCTTGCATAGAAGATGAGATCAAAGAGGCTCAGGAGCAGGTAAGCTCGCAGCAATATTCAAAGACAAGCTGGAGAAAGGGAAGACAAGGAATTTTGAGATGTCCCCAGACGGATTACTACAGTTTAGGGGAAAACCCTATATCCCAAATGTTGGGGGATTAAGGGAAAGGATTCTGGAAGAAGCACATAAAAGCCGATATACGGTACATCCAGGTATGACCAAAATGTACCATGATGTTAAAAGGTTATTCTGGTGGCCAGGACTAAAGAAAGATGTTGTAGCTTACGTATCTAAGTGCTTAACCTGCCAGAAAGTGAAAGTTGAACATCAAAAGCCAGCAGGAACGTTGCAGCCTTTAGATATCCCTGAGTGGAAATGGGATGGGATTGCCATGGACTTTGTGGAAGGACTACCCTTGACACCAAGTAGACATGATGCGGTTTGGGTAGTAATCGATCGACTGACAAAGTCAGCACATTTCCTGGCAATCAATAAGAGAGATTCTCTAGAAAAGCTGGCAAAGCTGTATATAAAGGAGATCGTTAGGCTCCATGGTATCCCAAGCAGCATTGTGTCTGATAGAGATCCTCGATTTACTTCAAATTTCTAGAGGGCTCTACAGGAAGAAATGGGCACTACTCTCAGATTCAGTACAGCTTATCATCCTCAGACAGATGGTCAATCTGTAAGAACAATACAGACGTTAGAGGATATGTTGAGAGCATGTGTCATAGATCTCAAAGGTAGCTGGGATATCCATTTACCCCTTATAGAGTTTGCATATAACAATGGTTATCAGGCCAGTATACAGATGGCACCTTTTGATGCACTCTATGGACGGAAATGTAGATCCCCCTTATGCTGGCTAGAGTTGAGCGAGAGAAGAATGCTTCGTCCGGATATAGTGGATCAAACTGTAGAACAAGTTGCGGTAATTAGAAAATGATTGTTGACGGCTCAAAGCAGACAGAAGAGCTATGCAGATATCAGAAGGAAGCCGTTGGAGTTTGAAGAAGGAGAACATGTATTCCTTAAGTTAACTCCAACCACAGGAGCCGGACGATCGATTAAGGTGAAGAAGTTGCATCCAAGATACATCGGGCCATTCCAGATTCTCTCAAAGATAGGAGCAGTAGCCTACAAGTTGGCTCTTCCTCCGAATCTCAGCCAGATACATGATGTGTTCCATGTTTCCCAATTAAAGAAGTATATTCCAGATCCATCTCATGTGATTGAGCAAGATGAGGTCGTACTGTGAGATGACTTGACCTATGAGGTTGGACCGGTGCGAATTGCTGATAGAAAAGTCAAGTAGTTGTGGAATAAGCAGATTCTTTTAGTTAAAGTGATCTGGAAAGGTTTGACTGAACAAGAGGCTACATGGGAAACAGAAGAAAAGATGAGGGAAAAGTACCCTGAATTATTTGTATAGGATAGATGTAATGTAAATTTCGGGGACGAAATTTATTTTTAGGGGGAGAGAAATGTAATATCCTTAATTTCTGTTCTGATTTCCATGTACAGATTAAATGGAATATATGAGTCATGTTTCAGGAAAAAGATGTGGTCCTTTATGTAAAGAACAGGATTAAATTGCAAAAGAAAGGAAAAGAAAGGACTTAAATGCAAATATGGAAAGTTTAAGGTAAGGAAGGAAAGGTAGACAAAAATGTGGGGTCTTAAAGTGTAATTTTAGCCAAATTAAGGGACTTAATTATAAAGAAGGAAAAGTTCCCTGGGGCTAAAGTATAATTACAGAAAATAGGCCAGAAGTGGTTTGCACCGCCCGACAGCATTTCAGTCCCAGATTCTACCAGAAGGTAGGGCAGGTGACGCCGGGTAACCAAGCCTAATACCGGAATTTTTGAAGACTCCAGATAGCCAGAAATAGACTGATGGTCCAAAAGTTATAAAAATTAATACCGGATACCCTAGATTTCAGATATAAGTGAGAAAATACAGGATGATGCACCCTTATGGGACGGATGTCGGGAACCTGACAGAATACCGATAGGAGGTCTGTAGGAAAAGTTATCTGCAAATTAGAAAATCCAGACGGGAGTGTGAGGCCTCCGGGGATCCGGGTTGGAGTTTTATCGGTATTTTTAAAGGGGTTAATGCGATCGAATGACTTCGGTCAGATGACCGTTATAACCCCCAAGGATGCCTGAACACAGTAGGACACTGTATCTGGGAAAAAGAGCCGGTGTCCGAAAAAGGTGTATAATCGGTAAATAATAGTTAAAATATTCAATGAACTGTGTTAAAGGAAGATTCCTCGTAATACGTGCCATACAGGTAATGGATCCAGGAAGCCCAAAAATGGCGCCATTAGAGGTCCAATAAGACTCTTGGACTGATAGGTGGGCCAGTATCCAGCAGAACCCCGGAAAAGTGCGAAATTACGAAAATGCCCCTATGTTGTACAAAAAGGGCAGCAGATAAATAAAGGGTATTCTGGTCATTTTGGACAGACCCAGAGGTCAAGACATGTCTAAATAAGGTTGACTAGAGCCAGTATAAGCTTTGACCGGGTCCAGAAAGGTGTGAAATGACGATTTTGCCCTTAGGGTTAAAATAGGACAAGATAGGGCACCAAGGGCATTTTGGTCATTTCGCAGGGGATCTGTAACTGAGTCTGGACCCAGTATTAAAAATTTAATGATATAAAGGGTCTAGATACTAAATGTGAGGTCAGTAGACATAAAAAGGATCTTCAGAAACATCAGATTCAGAAAACGGCACGTTTTTCGAGGCGATGGACCGGGCCGGTACCGGATTGGACAGGAAAGCTTCCAGAACCTCCAAATTTCGTCACATGAAGCATATGGGTGGTGAGGTGTCCTATGAGGTGTCCCATGAGGTGTCCAGGGTGATGCAGTAAAAAAAGAATTAAAGAAAATAGGAAATTCCAGGAAAAACCAGGACGACAGGATCATAAGTCTTCCTAATTACAAGATTGCCATTGCTCAACACTATAAATACCCCCACCTAGCCCCTCATTTCGGCATAAGCAAGGAAGAAAGGAGGAGAGAAGTTCTTGAGAGAGAAAGTGTGAGAAAGAATGAAGTGAGGAAGTTCTGGTGAAGTTGGAAGTAGTAGGGAAGTTCTAAAGCACTGCTTTTAAGGTAACAACTAATCCTAGCTCTTATGTAATGTCTTTGTGATGTGTTGTTTTGTTTGGTTGATTGTTGTCCTATATGTTATGCTTGAAGCTCTATTCCAATGCTATGATCATATGTTATTGAATATGGAAGCATGCAGCATACTTATCTGTACACAGTCATAAGCAAGCACCGTCACTCTGCATTACATATTTTGTTATGATTATTGTTACTGGGATTCTTTTGAATCTCATTCCCAAACATAACATTACAGGGGAGGTTCTGTCAAAATAAAATTTGGAAATCTTAAGAGACGCCGGTAGGCTGCCGAAATTCTGGCAACGAAGACGGAACAAAGGAAGGAACTGATACGTACTGTGTACGTAGTGCTGTCTAAGGAGGTTGGAAGTGAGTGGACCCAGCAGGTTCATCCAGTCTTTCCTGGGTACTACGTAGAATGGTAGTTCTCATAAGGGAATTACCAAATCGGTACAATATCGGGTACTTTCTAAAGAAGAATTGTAGCAGTTATGCTGCCGGATTTTAGACAGAGAAGGATGTAATAAAATATGAGGGAGTTAATCATGCACTGAGATATAACAGTTGATTATTTGATATTAATTGTTATCTGGCCTGTATGACTGATATGTGTTGGTTGTATGCTTGGGTATGTAAAGACTAAATGCTGAAAATAGGCTCAGTGAACAGTAACTCGTGAAGACCCATTCATGTTTGATAAATCATTACAAATAGTAAATGATTGAATTAATGTACAAAATTTTTAGGGTAAAAATTAGACATACTAAGATTTAATTTGGTATATAGAATGTCTAATATTTATGTATACACGAAAATATATAAATTGTTAAAGTTGGGACCAGAATGCTGGATTCAGGAGAAAGTCATTGGATGAACAGTAAGATTGAAACATTGACCCACGTTAAATTTGTCAAGTATTGGTCAACCAATGATTTTTCCCTGAAATATATTTGAGTTATCTTCATGTAGCAATTTTAACCACTTCATTTTGATTTTTCTAGAATTAGTTATGAATTTTCAAAGTCAGGTCCCTCATCTGGAATTTGCCACAGTGAACAGTACTCGATATGAATAAAATTCCAGATTAAGTGTTTAGACTTCAATGACCCTGAAAGTGGTTTAAGTGCTACTGAATGGTCCCTAAGATGTATAAAAATAAGGATGTGACATTTTGGTATTAGAGCAAAGGATTCTGGCTTAAGAAATGCTCTGAGTAGATAATTTATAGAAAGATATACCATGATAAAGCCGTCATAATTGACACTAAGTTAGTGTTTGCAGGATGGCTAGACATAGATTTGGGTCTGAAACTACAGTAAACCAATGGGAATTAAGACCAGAGGTCTCTAGTTCAGATAGTTCAGAAGAAGAGATAGTAAGCAATGATTCTGACCTCTGGACACCTCCAGTAGCTGGTGATTCTGAGGAGGATAGTTCCTCGGTAGGATCAAACTTTCCAATTGATGATCAGGAGGTGATGATAACAGAAGGCCCTATTCCTTCCATTCCCATAAGTGCGGTACCCTTGAATATAACAACAGTTCAGGATCCAGCCAAGTACGTGTTCAGAGTAATGCGCCAGGTCCCAGTAGGCCCGAAGTGACTCTAGTAGAAATGTATTTGGGAGGTTTAATCGTAAGAATGGTCCCAGGGAGGAACCTGAGTAGAGAGCAACTTGAGAGCTCGGTAGCATTAGCCCGACAACTATACGAGTTGAGGCAGACCCTGTTCGAAAACATAGATCAAGATTATTCAGTCTACCAGGAGTTTATCACAAGGGTGAAAGCCATATATCAAGCCTGGGATCCAAATGTGTTAACCATGGGGCTTTGGCTAGAAATTATGAATGACGTATTGCCGAAGACTCCTACCTGGAGATTGGAGTTGGACCAGTATTTTGATAGAGAATCATATTGTACCATATCCGACTGGATCTACCTAGTAGGAGAATATATTAGAATGAAGTTTAAGAAAAATTAGAGTAATATTTCTAATGTATAAAAGACTAGAATGGTACTGTGATATGTACATATACTCTGTATGTATATTATGTTTGAAATGAAATGAAAAGGAATTATGTTATTTATCGTATTCCCTTCTGTTTTTAAGTATAACAAAATGGTACGAACGAGGAGAACTATTCCAGCTGAGGAACCCCGAGAGGCTGGAAACCTTAATCAAATGATTCTAGAACGATTAGAACAGCAACAAAAGATGATAGAAGAAATGAGAGCTGCTCAAGCACGAAATGAACAAGAAAGAGATGCTGCCATAGCCGCGGCAGTAGCAGCAGCAGTAAATAATTTAAGACCGCTAGAGCCTTCAGGAGCAACTAGTAGAGAACCTGAAGAAGTACCACAGCAGGCGGAACAGCCCCAGAGAAGGGTTGAATCAAGGGAGGAGGCAGTTGGCATCCAACAATGGATGGTACGATTTTGCAAACATAATCCTCCAGTGTTTGAAGGGACATTCGAAGTACAGACAGCAGAGAATTGGGTCAGCAGATTAGAGAAGATCTTCAAGGTTCTCGACTGCCCGACTGAAACCAAGGCCCAAATGGCCATCTATCAATTGGAAAAGGATGCGGATAGATGGTGGAAGAATACAGAGTTACTTCTCCAAGCAAGAGATATTCCAGTTACCTGGGAAGTATTTCTTGAGCAATTTTATGAGAAATATTTCCCTCAATCTGTTAGAGATGAAAGGGAGGCTGAATTCCTTGTGCTGAGGCAAGGAGAAAAAGAAGCTTTTGATGAATATTTGGCCAAGTTCATCCGGCTATCTCAATATTCAACTTACCTACGCCAAGTGGATGACGAACGCTGGATGACAGAAAGAATGATTCGAGGGCTGAATTCTATGTTAAAGGAGAAGTTAACTCCCCAACAATACAACCAGTTCAATAAGGCTGTGGAAGCATGTCGAATCGTTGAGAACAGCATGAATCATAGAATGCTGTCCAGATCTGGGAGTAAAGATCAAGCGACTCCTGATAAGGCCGGACGGAATCAAGAAGCGGCCAGTGGGAGCGGCTATAAGAAAAGAAAGCGCCCGTGGCAGACCAAGAGGCCTAATAGGGGAAATTTCTGTGGAAGGTCCAATAACAGGGATCCAAAGGCCCCAGTATGTGAAAAGTGTGGAAAGAATCATGGTGACAGACCATGCTTGATGGGCCAGAATGTATGCTACACCTGCGGAAAGCCCGGACATTTTTCCAGGGAATGTCCTCAAGCTATAACTGATCCAAGGCCAAGGACGGCGGGACGAGTGTTTGCACTCACTAGAGAGGATGCTCAGCGATCATCTGAGATGATCCAAGGTACAATCTATCTCAATGATCATGCTGTGACTACCCTATTTGATTCGGGTGCAAGTCATTCCTTTATATCTTATGAATGTGCTAAATGCCTAGGCCTTCTGATCAGCAAGTTACGTTATGATATACAGGTGAAAACCCCCACCAACGCTAGGGTGATCACATCTGATGCCTGTCTAAATAGTGTGGTGTGTTATGAGCACTGCAGTACCACCCTGGACCTGATCTGTATGCCTTTCCAGGAGATTGAGGTCATACTCGGTTTAAATTGGTTATCCTCCAATAATGTGATGTTGGACTGCGAAACAAGACCCTAGTTCTTGGTCCAAAGATCACTGATCGGAGCTTAGAAGTACAACTGAACTTCGTGACAGAGGCTCAGGCAGAAAAATATCTACGGAAAGGATGTCAGGGATATGTGGTATTCTTTTCTGTTCAAACAGAAGTGGAGGAAGGCATCGAGGAGGTTCCTGTAGTCAATGAATTTCCTGAAGTCTTTCCAAAGGAGATTCAGGGATTGCCTTCGGAGCATGAAGTGGAGTTTGCGATCGACATTGTACCTGGAGCTGGACCAGTATCAAAAGCCCCATACAGGATGGCTCCCAACGAAATGATGGAACTGAAGAAGCAAATTGAGGAGCTATTGGAGAAGGGTTTTATACGACCCAGTGTATCGCCATGGGGTGCTCCAGTACTGTTCGTCAAGAAGAAAGATGGTAGCTTGAGGCTGTGCATTGACTACAGGGAATTAAATAAGCTTACAGTTAAGAACAAGTATCCTCTTCCCAGAATTGATGACCTGCTAGATCAATTGGCAGGAGCGAGCTTATTCTCCAAAATTGACTTGAGATCTGGCTACCATCAACTAAGGGTCAAGCCAGATGATATTCCAAAGACGGCGTTCAGAACGCGCTACGGACATTTTGAATTTTTGGTGATGCCTTTTGGACTAACCAATGCACCTGCTATTTTCATGGACTATATGAACCGGATTTTCAAGCCTTATCTAGATCAGTTCGTTGTGGTCTTTATTGATGATATTCTGGTGTACTCCAAATCTCCAGAGGAGCATGAAAGGCATTTGAGGATTGTTCTTGGTACCCTTAAAGAGAAGAAGCTCTATGCTAAGCTGAGTAAATGCGAGTTTTGGCTGTCAGAAGTCAAATTTCTCGGTCATGTCATATCCCGAGACGGGGTAGCTGTAGATCCTAGCAAAGTTGAAGCAGTTTTGAGCTGGGAACAGCCAAGGACAGTGACAGAGATTAGAAGTTTTCTCGGCCTAGAAGGGTACTACAGACGATTCATTCAAGACTTTTCTCGAATTGCCTTACCACTTACCAAGCTGACCAGAAAGAATCAGCAGTTTAAATGGGATGAGAAGTGCGAGGCTAGCTTCCAGCAGTTGAAGCAGAGATTAACGACTACTCTCGTGCTGATTATTCCAGACCCAACTCAGACTTATGTAGTCTACACTGATGCTAGCAAGCAGGGGCTGGGATGTGTGCTTATGCAGCAAGGTCGAGTAGTAGCCTACGCCTCTCGGCAGTTAAAGCCACATGAAGAGAATTATCCCACTCATGATCTGGAGCTTGCGGCGGTGGTCTATGCCCTGAAGATATGGAGGCACTATTTATACGGAGCAACGATAGAGTTGTTTTGTGACCACAAAAGCCTGAAGTATCTGCAGGATCAGAAGGAGCTGAACATGAGGCAGCGGCGATGGATGGAATTGTTAAAAGATTATGACTTCCAGATTAAATACCATCCAGGAAAAGCCAATGTGGTAGCTGATGCCCTGAGTAGAAAGGTGGTACAGGCTGCATACATGATGATCAAGGAATTAGAACTGATAGAAGATATGCGCGACTGGAGCCCTCTATATCAAATGCAACTGACGGAGAATCCTTTTGGAGGAGTTCATGTCAGAGCTTGCATAGAAGATGAGATCAAAGAGGCTCAGGAGCAGGTAAGCTCGCAGCAATATTCAAAGACAAGCTGGAGAAAGGGAAGACAAGGAATTTTGAGATGTCCCCAGACGGATTACTACAGTTTAGGGGAAAACCCTATATCCCAAATGTTGGGGGATTAAGGGAAAGGATTCTGGAAGAAGCACATAAAAGCCGATATACGGTACATCCAGGTATGACCAAAATGTACCATGATGTTAAAAGGTTATTCTGGTGGCCTGGACTAAAGAAAGATGTTGTAGCTTACGTATCTAAGTGCTTAACCTGCCAGAAAGTGAAAGTTGAACATCAAAAGCCAGCAGGAACGTTGCAGCCTTTAGATATCCCTGAGTGGAAATGGGATGGGATTGCCATGGACTTTGTGGAAGGACTACCCTTGACACCAAGTAGACATGATGCGGTTTGGGTAGTAATCGATCGACTGACAAAGTCAGCACATTTCCTGGCAATCAATAAGAGAGATTCTCTAGAAAAGCTGGCAAAGCTGTATATAAAGGAGATCGTTAGGCTCCATGGTATCCCAAGCAGCATTGTGTCTGATAGAGATCCTCGATTTACTTCAAATTTCTAGAGGGCTCTACAGGAAGAAATGGGCACTACTCTCAGATTCAGTACAGCTTATCATCCTCAGACAGATGGTCAATCTGTAAGAACAATACAGACGTTAGAGGATATGTTGAGAGCATGTGTCATAGATCTCAAAGGTAGCTGGGATATCCATTTACCCCTTATAGAGTTTGCATATAACAATGGTTATCAGGCCAGTATACAGATGGCACCTTTTGATGCACTCTATGGACGGAAATGTAGATCCCCCTTATGCTGGCTAGAGTTGAGCGAGAGAAGAATGCTTCGTCCGGATATAGTGGATCAAACTGTAGAACAAGTTGCGGTAATTAGAAAATGATTGTTGACGGCTCAAAGCAGACAGAAGAGCTATGCAGATATCAGAAGGAAGCCGTTGGAGTTTGAAGAAGGAGAACATGTATTCCTTAAGTTAACTCCAACCACAGGAGCCGGACGATCGATTAAGGTGAAGAAGTTGCATCCAAGATACATCGGGCCATTCCAGATTCTCTCAAAGATAGGAGCAGTAGCCTACAAGTTGGCTCTTCCTCCGAATCTCAGCCAGATACATGATGTGTTCCATGTTTCCCAATTAAAGAAGTATATTCCAGATCCATCTCATGTGATTGAGCAAGATGAGGTCGTACTGTGAGATGACTTGACCTATGAGGTTGGACCGGTGCGAATTGCTGATAGAAAAGTCAAGTAGTTGTGGAATAAGCAGATTCTTTTAGTTAAAGTGATCTGGAAAGGTTTGACTGAACAAGAGGCTACATGGGAAACAGAAGAAAAGATGAGGGAAAAGTACCCTGAATTATTTGTATAGGATAGATGTAATGTAAATTTCGGGGACGAAATTTATTTTTAGGGGGAGAGAAATGTAATATCCTTAATTTCTGTTCTGATTTCCATGTACAGATTAAATGGAATATATGAGTCATGTTTCAGGAAAAAGATGTGGTCCTTTATGTAAAGAACAGGATTAAATTGCAAAAGAAAGGAAAAGAAAGGACTTAAATGCAAATATGGAAAGTTTAAGGTAAGGAAGGAAAGGTAGACAAAAATGTGGGGTCTTAAAGTGTAATTTTAGCCAAATTAAGGGACTTAATTATAAAGAAGGAAAAGTTCCCTGGGGCTAAAGTATAATTACAGAAAATAGGCCAGAAGTGGTTTGCACCGCCCGACAGCATTTCAGTCCCAGATTCTACCAGAAGGTAGGGCAGGTGACGCCGGGTAACCAAGCCTAATACCGGAATTTTTGAAGACTCCAGATAGCCAGAAATAGACTGATGGTCCAAAAGTTATAAAAATTAATACCGGATACCCTAGATTTCAGATATAAGTGAGAAAATACAGGATGATGCACCCTTATGGGACGGATGTCGGGAACCTGACAGAATACCGATAGGAGGTCTGTAGGAAAAGTTATCTGCAAATTAGAAAATCCAGACGGGAGTGTGAGGCCTCCGGGGATCCGGGTTGGAGTTTTATCGGTATTTTTAAAGGGGTTAATGCGATCGAATGACTTCGGTCAGATGACCGTTATAACCCCCAAGGATGCCTGAACACAGTAGGACACTGTATCTGGGAAAAAGAGCCGGTGTCCGAAAAAGGTGTATAATCGGTAAATAATAGTTAAAATATTCAATGAACTGTGTTAAAGGAAGATTCCTCGTAATACGTGCCATACAGGTAATGGATCCAGGAAGCCCAAAAATGGCGCCATTAGAGGTCCAATAAGACTCTTGGACTGATAGGTGGGCCAGTATCCAGCAGAACCCCGGAAAAGTGCGAAATTACGAAAATGCCCCTATGTTGTACAAAAAGGGCAGCAGATAAATAAAGGGTATTCTGGTCATTTTGGACAGACCCAGAGGTCAAGACATGTCTAAATAAGGTTGACTAGAGCCAGTATAAGCTTTGACCGGGTCCAGAAAGGTGTGAAATGACGATTTTGCCCTTAGGGTTAAAATAGGACAAGATAGGGCACCAAGGGCATTTTGGTCATTTCGCAGGGGATCTGTAACTGAGTCTGGACCCAGTATTAAAAAGTTAATGATATAAAGGGTCTAGATACTAAATGTGAGGTCAGTAGACATAAAAAGGATCTTCAGAAACATCAGATTCAGAAAACGGCACGTTTTTCGAGGCGATGGACCGGGCCGGTACCGGATTGGACAGGAAAGCTTCCAGAACCTCCAAATTTCGTCACATGAAGCATATGGGTGGTGAGGTGTCCTATGAGGTGTCCCATGAGGTGTCCAGGGTGATGCAGTAAAAAAAGAATTAAAGAAAATAGGAAATTCCAGGAAAAACCAGGACGACAGGATCATAAGTCTTCCTAATTACAAGATTGCCATTGCTCAACACTATAAATACCCCCACCTAGCCCCTCATTTCGGCATAAGCAAGGAAGAAAGGAGGAGAGAAGTTCTTGAGAGAGAAAGTGTGAGAAAGAATGAAGTGAGGAAGTTCTGGTGAAGTTGGAAGTAGTAGGGAAGTTCTAAAGCACTGCTTTTAAGGTAACAACTAATCCTAGCTCTTATGTAATGTCTTTGTGATGTGTTGTTTTGTTTGGTTGATTGTTGTCCTATATGTTATGCTTGAAGCTCTATTCCAATGCTATGATCATATGTTATTGAATATGGAAGCATGCAGCATACTTCTCTGTACATAGTCACAAGCAAGCACCGTCACTCTGCATTACATATTTTGTTATGATTATTGTTACTGGGATTCTTTTGAATCTCATTCCCAAACATAACATTACAGGGGAGGTTCTGTCAAAATAAAATTTGGAAATCTTAAGAGACGCCGGTAGGCTGCCGAAATTCCGGCAACGAAGACGGAACAAAGGAAGGAACTGATACGTACTGTGTACGTAGTGCTGTCTAAGGAGGCTGGAAGTGAGTGGACCCAGCAGGTTCATCCAGTCTTTCCTGGGTACTACGTAGAATGGTAGTTCTCATAAGGGAATTACCGAATCGGTACAACATCGGTTACTTTCTAAAGAAGAATTGTAGCAGTTATGCTGCCGGATTTTAGACAGAGAAGGATGTAATAAAATATGAGGGATTTAATCATGCACTGAGATATAACAGTTGATTATTTGATATTAATTGTTATCTGGCCTGTATGACTGATATGTGTTGGTTGTATTCTTGGGTATGTAAAGACTAAATGCTGAAAATAGGCTCAGTGAACAGTAACTCGTGAAGACCCATTCATGTTTGATAAATCATTACAAATAGTAAATGATTGAATTAATGTACTAAATTTTTAGGGTAAAAATTAGACATACTAAGCTTTAATTTGGTATATAGAATGTCTAATTTGGATGTATACACGAAAAGATATAAATTGTTAAAGTTGGGACCAGAATGCTGGATTTAGGAGAAAGTCATTGGATGAACAGTAAGATTGAAACATTGACCCACGTTAAATTTGTCAAGGATTGGTCAACCAATGATTTTTCCCTGAAATATATTTGAGTTATATTCATGTAGAAATTTGAACCACTTCATTTCTATTTTTCTAGAATTAGTTATGAATTTTCAAAGTCAGGTCACTCATCTGGAATTTGCCACAGTGAACAGTACTCGATATGAATAAAATTCCAGATTAAGTGTTTAGACTTCAATGACCCTGAAAGTGGTTTAAGTGCTACTGAATGGTCCCTAAGATGTATAAAAATAAGGATGTGACACCTAACATCACATAATTATTCATTTATTATAATATAACTTCTCTTGAACATTGACTTGCTTTAACTAACATAACTTCCTTTAATCTTTACCAATTGACTTGGCCTTTGAATCAATTGATGTCTTGACCTTACCCTACACAATTTGACCTTTTGAATCCATTTATGAACTCAAAATAACCAAATTCTAGCAACTATGTATTGTTCTGTACAGATTTGAAAAATATGCACAATTCTTCCAAAAATTCTCATCTTGATTCCAATGCCTCCCATACTTGTTTTGTAACATCCCGATTTTTGGGTGTAGAAAATTAGGAGGTAGTCTGATATGGGCAGGCTGCTAAACCCATAGTCCAAGGATAGTAATCTGATATGGGCAAATCACTTACCTATATTTTATAGGAATCCGAGGAATGAGCTAAGTCCCTCGGGATTTAAAGATGAGTTAAGTCTTTAAACTACAAAATAGGGACAGTTCACCTAGGTTAAAAAAAAAGAATGTAAGGAATATCCTAAGTCTTAAGCCTAGGAATTCTGCAGGTAGCTAGATATGGCCTGGCTCCTGAGTAAGATAACCTGATATGGGCGGGTTGTCGAGCCTTTCAATTAACAATGACTACTAAAGAGTTTAGGGGATGAGTTGTTGAAAGAGAATTTCGAGAACTTAAGATAAAGGATAAGAAGATAAGTAAAGAGGTCAGAAAGAGAGTATAGGGGCATAATCATAATTATGGAAAAGATCGGGCTAGTAGCTGATGAAACATCCTTAATCTCATGCTTACATATGCTCAATTGGAAGTATCTTAGAACATTGGAATACCATTTTACCTTAGAAACATGAATTTCCAAGAGTTAGGCTATCTGGTACTGTTCACTTTACTATTTACTTGGTAATTTCAGTTTACAGCATGAACTTTGGAAATTCATAATTAAATATAGAAAAATTGAAATGAGGTAGTTTAAATTTATAATGAAATCTCTTTCATGAAACTTTGAGGGAAAAATATGAAAATGAGATTTCCTTGTCCAAATGAAATCAGTTTATTTGTTGAAAAACACTGCTCATTTCGTAAATCTTAAACTTCCAGATTCTGTGTCTCATTTTCAAAAATTCATTTCTCTTTGTATACTTATCCAAATGAGGTATATTACATATGGATTTAAATATCCATATGTCTACTTTAAGCTCATAAAATTTCGCGGAAAAATTCATTCATTTGCTGTATGAAAACCGCATATGAATCTTGCTACCTCTCAGGGCTCGTTTTATCTTGATCCAGATTTTAGGTCCAACTTTGAAAAATCATATCAATTCAGAAACTTAACCAAATTAGGCGTTCTTGGAGTCCAATTCAACCTCTGGATCTTAGATATGTTCATGCCAAATTTCATGTGAAAAGTCGTCAAATAAGTCACTCAAACGATCGATGGAAACATTCTTCCTCGGTTGGTTCAAGTGAGTGCATACGTTTTTACATACCATACAATCTTTTCTAGGTTAAATACATGCCATCTAGGTCATATACACATTATTCATTCACAATTACCCTCTTCCTTGAGAAGTTCCAGCACCTAGAGCATGATTATATACATATGGAAGGAATGAGATTTCATGGAAATCTCAATAGCAAGTCATACAAACTATAAGGTTATGCATGCTTGATGAAATGCCAAACATGTTATCATGCAATAGGAGCTAATTCATGATCATACATAAGCAAACCCTAACATGCATATTGTCATGACATAGGTTGCAAGTAGTTGCACATATTCATAACTCATCATCTTCTGATCTCTGTCACTGTCTTTGGCTGCTCCCAGCTTAAAACTGCTTCAACTTTGCTAGGATCCACAGCTACCCCTTCTCGGGATATGACATGACCGAGAAATTTGACTTCTGAAAACCAAAACTCGCACTTACTCAGCTTAGCATAGAGCTGCTTTTCTTTAAGGGTACCAAGAATAATTCTCAAATGCCTTTCATGCTCCTCTGCACACTTAGAGTACACCAGGATATTATCAATGAAGACCACAACAAATTGATCTAAATAGGGCCTGAAGATTCGATTCATGTAATCCATGAAAATAGCAGGTGCATACGTCCGACCAAAAGGTGTAACATCCCAATTTTTGGGTCTAGGAGAACTGGGAGGTAGTTTGATATGGGCAGGCTGCTAAACCCGTAGTCCCAGGGTAGTAATCTGATATGGGCGGATTACTTACCTGTATTTTGTAGGAATCCGAGGGATGAGCTAAGTCCTTCAGGATTTAAAGATAAGTTAAGTCTTTAACCTACAAGATTAGGATAGTTCACCTAGGTTCAAAATGAGGAATGTGAGGAATATCCTAAGTCTTAAGCCTAGGAATTCTACAGGTAGCTTGATATGGGCTGGCTCCTGTGTAAGATAACCTGATATGGGCAGGTTGTCGAGCCTTTCAATTAATAAGGACTCCCGAAGAGTTAAGGGATGAGTTATTGAAAGAGAATTTCTAGAACTTAAGATGAAGGATGAGAAGAAAGTGAGCTAAGACCCCAGAATTATACTAAGATTCTGTGGGATAAGATATGAAAGGAATGGACACTGCTTATGAGAGAAGTAGAGTTGTCTATAAGAAGGAAAGTATGAGAAAGATGTAAAGTGACTTTTGGTCACGATGAGAAAGTATCATGGTCGCGACTCATATTGACAGAGAGGATTGGTCGCGACGGAAATATGTGTGGTGTCGCGACTAATATGTAAATGCGCTGGTTGCGACTAGGAAGTGTTATGGTCGCGACTATATTGTGTTGTGGTCACGACTAAAGAATGTTTTGGTCGCGACGAGAAGATGTTGTAGTCGCGACTAGTGTACACAGAAGGTGTTAGGTCGCGACGAGATGATGGCTAGGTCGCGACTAGTGACTCTAAGTGGTGCTAGCCGTATAAGATCTAGTAGGCCAAGAGTTGTGAAGGTCCAAATGAGATAGTTACCCAGTTAGAGATAGAACTGGGGAAGAAGGTCAGATACAGGAAATGTTATCTGGAAACCATGAGGTGGACTGATAAGGTATTCTCATGGGACCCACAAGATGACATATGGCATTAAAGTAGTGGTTCAGTGACCTTTCAGTAGAGTAAAGTTACTCGGTTGGCATAAAAACCGAGGAGGTGATCAGATAAGTCTAGGACTTATCTAGATAGCATTGGGTGGCGTGAAGGGTGCCTACCTTGTTGCTACATGGCCCTAGTCTGGAGAAAGTAGATAAAGCTGAGGACACGCATTACGAGGTAAGACTCTGGACCGGTGAGTCAGCATGCTGAGTCAGTTGATGAGGTGTCCCAGGATTTTTGACATGTGGAAAATGTGCTGGTGAGGTGGCTGCTGAGGTGTCCTCTGAGGTGGCACTGATGATGTAGTAAAAGGAAATAAAGAAAATAGGAAATTCCAGTAAAAACCAGGACCACATGTTCAGATGGCATGGAAATTACGATTATGCCATTGATGAAAACTATATAAACCCCCCTTCATTCATTTGCTTCACGCATGCCAAGAGTAGTGAGAGAGAAAGAATAGAGAGAAGGAGAAGGAAAGGAAGAGAGAAAGGAAGTAAGGAAGTTCTAGCGGAGCTAGAAGCAGAATAGAGATAGTAGAGTTCTGCTGAGCTAGCCAGGTAGTAACTAATCCTAGCTTTTATGTAATGGCTTTGTGATTGGATGTGCTATTGTTTAGTTGGATTGTTGTCTTATATGTTATGTCTGAAGCTCTACTGCAATGCGATGATCATATGTTATTGAGTATGGAAGCATGCAGCATACTTATCTGTACACAATCACAAGCAAGCACTATCACACTGCATTACATATATTGTTATGATTGTTGCTACTGAGATTCCCCCGAATCTCATCCCCATATATAACCCATTTCAAGGAGGTTATTTCGAGGTAGATTTTGAGAATTCTGAGAGACGCCTTCATGCTACTGAAATTACGGTGGGTTGGAGGAAGGATGTGATGCGTACTATGTACGTAGGTACTGTCTAAGGAGGCTGGTAGTGAGTGGACCTAGCCGGTTCATCCAGTCTTTCCTGGGTACTTACGTAGAATGGTAGTTATAATGAGAGAATTACCGAATCAGTACAGCTAATATTGCTTCCATAAGTGTACTCTGAGGAGTCTAAGGCAGGATGTTTCAAAAGGCTTACTAGAAATTCAAAATGCCCATAACGAGTTCTAAAAGTAGTCTTTGAGATGTCATCTGACTTAACTCTCAATTGATGGTAGCTTGATCTCAAGTCAATCTTGGAGAATAAACTGGCTCCAGCCAACTGATCTAGTAGGTCATCAATTCTGGGGAGTGGATACTTATTCTTGACCGTAATCTTATTCAATTCCCGGTAGTCAATGCATAGCCTTAGGCTGCCATCCTTCTTCTTGACAAATAGCACTGGAGTACCCCATGGTGAAACACTAGGTCTTACGAAACCCTTCTCTAATAGCTCCTCAATCTTCTTCTTCAGTTCAATCATTTCATTGGGAGCCATCCGGTATGGGGTTTTGGATACTGGTCCAACTCTAGGTACAATGTCAATCACAAACTCTACTTCTCGTTCTGAAGGCAATCCCTGAGTCTCCTTTGGAAAGACTTCAGGAAATTCATTGACTACTGGAATCTCATTAATTCCTTCTTCCACTTCTGTTTGAACAGAAAAGAATACCATATATCCCTGACATCCTTTCTGCAGACATTTATCTGCCTGAGCCTCCGTCATGAAATTCAATCTTACTTCTGAGCTCAGATCTGTGACCTTTGGACCAAGAACTAAAGTCTAGTTCTTGCAGTCTAGCATTACATTATTGGAGGATAACCAATTCAAACCAAGTATGACATGGATCTCCCGGAAAGGAATGCATATCAAGTCTATGGTGGTACAACATTGCTCATACTGCACATTACTATTCAAACAAGCATCAGATACAACTACTCTAGCATTGGTGGGAGTTATCACATATAGATCATAATGCAACTTGCTAATCAGAAGGCCTAGGCATTTAGTACACTCATAGGAAATAAAGGAATGACTTGCACCTGAATCAAACAGAGCAGTCACAGCATGATCATTGAGATAGATTGTACCTTGGATCATCTCAGGTGATCGCTGGGCGTCTTCCCTGGTGAGTGCAAATACTCGTCCTTGTGTCCTTGGCCTTTGATTAGTTGCAGATTGAGGGCATTCCTGAGAAAAATATTTGGGCTTTATGCAAGTATAATAAATATTTTGGCCCATCAAACATGGTCTATCACCATGATTCTTCCCACATTTGTCACATGCTCGAGACCTTGAATCTCTGTTGTTAGACCCTCAGCGGAAACTTCCTCTATTTGGCCTCCTGTTCTGCCATGGTCGCTTTCTTTTTCTGTAGCCGCTACCACTTGCAACTTCTTGGTTTCGACCAGCCTTTTCAGGAGCAGCCTGTTCCTTACTTCCCGATCTGAACAACATTCGATGATTCATGCTATTTTTAACAATACGGTATGCCTCCACGGCCTTATTAAACTAGCTGTATTATTGGGGAGTTAACTTCTCCTTCAGTGTGGAGTTCAACCCTCTAATCATCCTTTTCGTCATCCAGCGCTCATCATCAACTTGGAGCAGGTAAGTGGAATACTGAGATAGCCGGATAAGCTTAGCAAGGTATTCATCAAAAGATTCTTTCTCTCCTTGTCTCAGTACAAGGAATTCTGCTTCTCTTTCAACTCTGACTGACTGAGGGAAATATTTTTCATAAAATTGTTCAAGAAACACTTCCCAAGTGGTTGGAATGTTTCTTGCTTGTAAGAGCAGTTCTGTGTTCTTCCACCACCTGTCAGCATCCTTTTCTAGCTGATAGATGGCCATTTGAGCCTTCGTCTAGGTCGAACAATCAAGTACTTTAAAGATTTTCTCTAGTCTACTGATCCAATCCTCAGCTATCTGAACATCGAATGTTCCTTCGAAAACTGGAGGATTATGCTTGCAAAACCTGATCATCCACTGTTGGATGCTAACTACATCCTCTCTCTGATCAACCTATCTCTAGGTCTGTACTGGTTGCTGTTATACTCTCTCCGGTTCTCTACTGGCCGTTCCTGTAGGCTCGGGCGATCTTAGGTTACTTACTGCTTCTGCTACTGCTGTAGCTATGGCGGCGTCTCTCTCCCGTTCATGCGTGCCTGAGCTGCCCGCATCTCTTCAATCATCTTTTGATGTTGTTCTAATCGTTCTAAAATTATTTGATTAAGATTTTCCTTCTCTCTTGGTTCCCCTGTTGGAACAGTTCTTCTAGTTTGAACCATTTTGTCTTACTATCTAACAAGAGAGGAATACGATAAGTAACATAATTTACATTCCATTCCAAACATAATATACATACAGGGTATGCATATATTATCACAGTCATACATACATTACCATACTAGTCTTTCATACATCACATACATACATTGAAAACATTACCATTTCTAAACATACCCTAATCCTTCTTAAACTTTATTCTAATAAACTCTCCTATCAGGTAAATCCAATCGGATATGGTACAATAAGGTTCTTCGTCAAAGTACTGATCCAACTCTGTTCTCCATAATCTCTGTCCAAAGCCTTAGGGTCAACATATCTGGATGAGAGGCCTGGTATATCTCCTTTACCCTCGTGATAAAATCCTGATAAACTCTGTAATCTTGATCCACATCTCTGACCAAGGTCTATCTCAGGTCATACAGCTGTTGGGCTAACACTACTAACCTCTCAAATCGTTCTTCACTCATATTCTTTCCTGGTACCATCTCTATGACTAGGTCTCCCAGATATATCTCTACTATTGTTAGTCTGGGTCTACTAGGACCTGGCACATCTGTCTGATCAGGTAATCAACTGGGTCCTGGAATGTCTGAAACATGTCCTACTACACCTTCTTGACCTATTTCCATACCAGTATATGCTATACTCGGGGGTACCGCATTTATTGGAATAGCAGGAATAGGAGCTTCTAATACAACCTCCTCCTGACCATCCTCCGGTATCTCTATCATAAGTTTGATCCTACTGAGGAACTATCCACTTCAAAGTCACTAACTACTGGAGGTGTCCAAAGATCAGAATCATTGTTCATTATCTCCTCTTTTGAACTATCCGGGCTAGAGACCTCTGGTCTAGGATCCCCTTGGTTCACTGTGGTTTCGGATCTGGGTCTACCTCTAGCCATCCTGCAAACACTAACTTAGTGTCAATTATGACAGCTTTATCATGGTGTGTCTATCTATAAATCATCTATTCAGAGCATTTCCTAAGCTTGAATCCTTTGCTCTGATACCAAAATAAAACATCCTTAATCTCATACTTACATATGCTCAATTGGAAGTATCTCAGAACATTGGAACACCATTTTACCTTAGAAACATGAATTTCCAAGAGTTAGGCTATCGGGTACTATTCACTTTACTGTTTACTTGGTAATTTCAGTTTGCAGTATGAACTTTGCAAATTCATAATTAAATCTAGAAAAATCAAAATGAGGTATTTATAATTTCTAATGAAATCTATTTCGTGAAAATTTGAGGTAAAAATATGAAAACGAGATTTCCTTATCCAAATGAAATCAGTTTATTTGTTGAAAAACACTGTTCATTTCGTAAATCTTGAACTTCCAGATTCTGTGTCTCATTTTCAAAAATTCATTTATCTTTGTATACTTATCCAAATGAGGTATATTATATATTGATTTAAATCTCCATATGTATACTTTAAGCTCATAAAATTTCGTAGAAAAATTCATTCATTTACTGTATGAAAACCGCATATGAATCTTGCTGCCTCTCAGGGCTCGTTTTATCTTGATCCAGATTTTAGGTCCAACTTTGAAAAATCATATCAATTCGAAAACTTAACCAAATTAGGATTTCTTGGTGTCCAATTCAACCTCTGGATATTAGCTATGTTCATGCCAAATTTCATGTGAAAAGTCGTCGAATAAGTCACTCAAACGATCAATGGAAACGTTCTTCCTCGGTTGGGACCTAGCAAACGATCCAGTGAGTGCATACGATTTTACATACCATACAATCTTTTCTAGGTTAAATACATGCCATCTAGGTCATATACACATTATTCATTCACAATTACCCTCTTCCTTGAGAAGTTCCAGCACCTAGAGCATGATTATATACATATGGAAGGAATGAGATTTCATGAAAATCTCAATAGCAAGTCATACAAACTATAAGGTTATGCATGCTTGATGAAATGCCTAACATGTTATCATGCAATGGGAGCTAATTCATGATCATACATAAGCAAACTCTAACATGCATATTGTCATGACATAGGTTGCAAGGAGTTTTACATATTCATAACTCATCATCATTATCATAATCATCATCACATAACATATCATGCTCAACCAAACTTCATGCATAACAAGCAAGCATATCAATCAAACAATATAAGTTTATAGTTAAGTATTCTTGCTACCTCTTATGTATATTTGTAAGTTCCTTCTTGGATTGATCCTTCCTTCCCACAAATGTCAAAACCTAGGCATAATCAAATAATCACCAAGTCACAACTCAATTCAAACCATTCTCAAGACTAGGGTTTCATTAAGTCCCTTTCTTTCTCTACTTTGTGACGTAGGTTTACATCCTTCCAAACTAAACTCTCATGATTCATACCCACATAATTTTTCAAGTAGAATCCAAATATGCATTCAAAAATTCGAGAATCCAATTGCATCTTTCACTTCTGTATAGAACCGAAAAGTGACCTCTTGTTTTCCAAAAATTCTCATTTTGATTCCAATGCTTCCAATACTTGTCTCCCTACTATAACCCCACACAATTTTCCATTTTAAACTCATTGGAAGCATCAAAACCATGAAATTCCAACATATGAACAGTGATTGCGTACTGTACAGAACAGAACATGATCTTGGATTCACAAATATACTTGAATTCCTAAGCCATTACCACTTGATTCTAGCTTGTTTAAGCTTGTCTAAACTATCCCTAACATAAAACTCATGTTCTTTTCACACATACACATAAATTCCAGCAGCACCTCCACAAGATTTAAGCCTCAAAAACCACTTAAACTCAAGAGCAAATCTACTAGAACATAGTCTAGGATCAAGAGGATTAATTACCTTGATGTTTCTTCCAAAGTGATTGCTTCCTCTTGGCTTGAGTTTTCAATTTCCAAGAGTTTCCCCTAGGTTCCTCATGCATGCCAAAATGAATCTGAAATAGGGGGTATTTATAGACAATTTTGGGTGGAAATGAAAGGCCAAGATCATTTTGGTTACTATTTGATCTTGTGGCTTAGATTTAATCTTGGAATTTCTTTTCTTTTTCATTTGTGACATCACCTTGATGACATCACTCAAGGGAAAACTCATGGGCCACCTAATCAGCCATGTGACACAAATGGAAGAGCCAAGAAGCCTCTAGAAAATTTCCAGTCTAATCCGGTACCGGCCCGGTCCGATTCCTCAAAAACTGGACTGTTTTCTACATCTACTTTTTATGAGATTCCATAATATGTCTTCTGACCTTAAATTCAGTATCTGGGTTCTTTATATCTTTGACATTTTTATACTGGGTCTAAACTTAATTACAGATCCCTTATGAAATGACCAAAATACCCTTGGTGCCCTTTCTTGCACTATATTAACCCTAAGGGCAAAATCGTCATTTCGCACCTCTTTGTACCTTGTCAGAGCATATATTGACTCTGACTAACCTCACCTGTGTATGCCTTGGAATTTTGTCCTATCGAAAATGACCAAAATGCCCTCCATTCATCTATTTCTCCTTAAGACAACATAGGGGCATTTTCGTAATTTTATACTTTTTTGGGGTTCTACTGGACACTGGCCCACCTATCAGTCCAGGTGTCTTATTGTGCCTTTGATGGCGCCATTTTTGGGCCTTTTAGGGTCCATTTCCTTTCCGGCATGTTTCACGAGAAATCTCTCCCGACGATATTCATCGGGTACTTTTGCCATTATACACCGTTTCTACACGTCTCCGGACACCAGCTCTTTTTATCAGATAGACTAGCATACTGTGTCAAGGCATCCCTTTGGGTCATAACAGGCATCTGATCAATGTCATCTAACCTATTCCAGTCTCAGTTTGAATACCGATAAATCTCCTAATTGGATCCCCGGAGGTCACACACTCTCGTCTGAATTTACTAATTTGTGAATAACTTTTTCTACAGACCTCCTTTCGGTATTCTGTCAGTTCCCTGACATCCGCCTCAACAAGGCGCATCTTCCTGTAATTTCTCACTTATATCTGAGATCTAGGATATCCGATAAGACTTTTTTATACTTTTAGACTATCAGATAAATTTCAGCTATCTAGAGTCCTGAGAAAATTCCTGTATTAAGCTGGATTACCCAGCATCATTTGCTCTATCTACTGGTGAAATCTGGGACTGAAATACTTTCGAGCAGTCCAAACCACTTCTGGCCTAACTTTCTTTAATTACAATTTGGCCCCAGGAAACTTTTCTTCTTTGCACTTAGGTCCCTCAAATTTGGGTAAAATTACACTTAAAGACCCCACATTTTTGTCTACTTTTCCTTTTTAGACTTAAACTTTTCATAATTGCACTTAAGTCCTTACATTTTCTTTCTTTTTCAATTTAATCCCTTTCTTTACATAAATGGCCACATATTTTCCTGAAAAATATCTCATATATTTTGTTCAATCTGTACATACAAATTAGTACAGAAAATTAGGGATATTACAGCCGATGAGTACCATATTTTACCATAAAATAGAGAAAATTATGCTGATCATTTCACTGAACTGTGAAATATGCATATGAGTGAGGTCCCTATGTGTATGTAAGAATTAGAAAAGTTTCCAGGGGTAAAATGATAATTATAGAAAGTTGAGCCGAAAATTGCTTAGAACTGCCCGGAAGTATTTTAGTCCCAAATTTTATCAGTAGATAGAGGAAATGATGCTGGTTAATCTGGCTTAATACAGGAATTTTATAAGAGTTTCAGATAGCTAGAATTTATCTAAAATTTTTATCAGATCTCCTGGACCTCAGATATAAGTGAAAAGTTACAGGAATTTGCGTCCTGTGAAGCCGGAAGTCAGGGAACTGATAGAATCCGGAAAGGAGTTCTGTAGAAAAAGTTATTCACTTTTTAGTGAATTCAGACGGGAGTTCGTGAACACCCGATATTCGATTAAGAAATTAATCGGTAAGCAAACTGGGACTGAATGAGCCCAGACGGCGTCACTCAGAGGCCCATAATGACACCAATGGAGGCCTAGGCTCATGATATCAGTTCAGCGGTAAAAGGGCCCGATGTCCGAAAAAAGGTGCAAAATGACGAAAATATCCGTGTTATAAATAGTTAAAGAATGAGTAAAGGGTATTTTGGTCATTTGACTAAGGTGAGACAGTCAAGAAAGGTTATCTGGATAGTTGACTAGGGTCAGAGAATACTCTGGTAAGATGTGAAAAGACGATAATTTCCCTAGACTCATTAAAGTAAATATAGAGGAACTAAGGGTATTTTGATAATTTACTAAGGATGGTTCTTGGGAATTGAACCATCAGAGTACTTGAGCTTGACCAGAGACCTAAGATAGCATTCCAGAATGCAAAAACGTAGCCCAAGGAATATGTGAATTAAAGTGGCATTAAAATAATGTTTTAGAGAGTTTTCAATAAAGTAAGGTTACTCGGTTGACGTGATAACTAGGGAATTGATCAGATAAATTCCTGAGCTTATTCGGAAGCCATGAGATGGCATTAAAGGTGCCACATGGCACTAATCTAGAGGAAGAAGAAAAAGCTAAGGACACGTAGAACGATATCAGATATTTATTCCGGTATAAGACTCTGGAATTCTCTGGAAGCGCTGAGTCAGCTAGTGAGGTGTCACCATTGCGCCACCTAAGCATGTGAGGTGTCCATGATGATGTCACTTTTGATGAGTCATTATGGAGGATGATGTCATCACGATGATGCAGGAGAAGCTTCTTGAGGAAGCAAGTGATCTGAGTCGTTCATCGTGATTCGATCTGAGCCGTTCATAAGTGAGTTCTAGAGAGAGAAAGTGAGAGGAAGGAAGAAAAGAGAGAAAGAAGGAAGTTCTAGAAGAGCCGGAAGCAGTATAGAGATATTAGAGTTCTGCTAAGATAGTGAGGTAGTAAACTTACCTAAACTTGTATGTGTTGAATGTATGGTTGATTTTGTTATGGCTTGATTGATTGATGTTAATATGTAATTGTTGAAGCTCTGTGCTATGATTTCTCTGGCCAATTGTATTTCATATGTTACATGGAAGCATGCACATTACATTAAGTTGACACAATCACAAGCAAGCACTAATACCAATCATTAATGCATATATTGTTTAGTACTATTTACTACTGAGATTCCCCCAAATCTCACCCCCTATGTATAAACCATTACAGAGAGGTTACGTCGAAGTGAATTTTGAGAATGCTAAAAGACACCGTTATGCTGCCAAAATTATGACAGAATGTCCATAATGAAGATAGGATATGATTAGTACTATGTACTTAGGTACTGTCTAAGGAGTCTGGAAGTGAGTGGACCTAGTCGGTTTATCCAGTTTTTCCTGGGTACTTACGTAGAATGATAGTTCTCATGGGAATTACCGAATCAGTATAGTTCAGTTATTTTTAAAGATGAAGTATAGTAGTTATACTGCCGGATTTCGGGCAGGAAAGATGTAATAGAGATATGAGGATTTTGTTTATGCCCTGTTGTATAATAATTTATTATTTAATAACAAATATTGTTTGGCATGTTCAGCTTGTGTATAGGTAGTTAGAATAAAGGGTTATCATAAGAAAAGTAATTATGAAAATAATTAAAAAGTTAAGAAAATAAGAGAGAAATTCGCAGGTCCTGAGGCAGTGATGTTCCGACCTCAGTTTGACCTAGTAAACGAAAGAGTTTGGCCACGAATTTGATGAGCCAGTAGCACACATATGGGACTTTATGTGGATAGGTAATAAGCCTCATTTGGATGTGTAGAATTAGATAAATCAGTTCTCAAAGTAAAGGTTCAGAATAAGGAACTTAAGAGAAATTTTAATTTATGGGCTTAAGTTAAGATATAATCGAGTCAATATCGCTTCCACAAGTGTACTCTGAGGGTCTAAGGGAGGATGTTTCATTTGGTATCAGAGCAAAAGGTTCTGGCATAGACCAGAAAGGGCTCTGGTTCATAGCATAAAATTCTGGCATAGAACAGAAGGTTCTGGCTCAGTGATGCTTTGAAGTAGTTAGAAGTGATATTTAAATGAGTTAAAGATATGAGTTAGAAAGGTTATTTCCCCTAGAGTACTATAGAATGACACTCAAGTCACGACTAATATGGGTTTAGGTCGCGACAGTTATTCACAGAAGAGTTAAAGGTTGCGACGTGATAAGGCCTGTGGTCGCGACAAGTAATGTTGTAGTACCTGACTAGTCTACAAAGGAGTCCAGGTCATGACGATAGAAGATCTAGGTCGTGACTAAAGGACACAGAGATGCCAGGTCATGATAAGTAAAGTACTATGGTCGCGACTAAAAGTCACAGAGCATGTGAGTCGCGACTATGCAGTTATCAAGTCGCGACGAGAATTGGCAGAGGCCATATGATGATGAGACTGAAGGTACCAACCTCGCTAAAGTCCATCGGCTAGAGGATTGGTATAACATATGATCAAGCCAGACAGTACGAAGTACTGAGATATAGAAGATCAGTTTAAGACGATGTTTAAAAGTAGATCCTCCATGTGATAGCTAGGAGTAGATCTATATTACAAAGGTTTTATTCAGCTAGATTGAATAGAAGACCTAAAAGTTAGATTGAGACTTGCCTAGGAATGATCCTAGTACATGGCCTAAGGCTAGAGACGTGATGGTCAATAGATAAAGAGCTGATATTCCCTAAGCAGAGGGATTCCATCACGGAGAAAAGTAGTAGACCTAGGGTAGAGTACCCTAGAGAACATAAATGATAGTAAGAGATGATGAATGAGATCCATGCAACTCAAGTTCGCTAGGATCAAGAGAAAGAGGCAACAGTTTAGGCAGGGGACTGATCAAGGTAAGGATCAGGTTGAAGAGCAAAGATGTCAAAGTTGTAAGAGCCATGGCATATGGGAGTGTCGAGAAGGGCAAAGCAGCTGTTTGATTTGTGGCGAGAAAGGTCACTTTACAAGAGTTTGCCCTAAGAATGCTAACATCCCTAGGCCAAAGACAACAGGAAGGGTGTTTGCTCTTACCAAAAACTGAAACATCCTTACTTTCATACGTCTTAGGGACCATTTCGTAGCATTTAGAACCACTTACAAGGTCATTAAAGTCTAATTTCTCAATCTGGAGTTTTACTCTTATCGAGTACTGTTCACTGTGCAAATTCCGGATGAGTGACCTGACTTCGAAAAATCATAACTAAGTCTACAAAAATCAAAATGAAGTGGTTCAAATTGATAAATTAAGCTAACTCAATTATATTTCAGGTAAAAATAACTTGTTGGCAATTAATTGACCAAGTCAACGTCAGCCAACGTTAAAACTTTACTGTTCATCCAACGTTTTTCTCCTGAATCCAGCATTCTGGTCCCAACTTTGATAATTTATATCTCCTTGTGTAGACATCCAAATGAGTCATACTATATATCAAATCGAATTTTGGTATGTCTAATATTTACCTTAAAAATATCATACATTTATTCATCCATTTACTATTTTTAATTATGGGTCAAATATCCTCATGTCCCCACGGGTTACTGTTCATAGTGTTAATTTTCAGCAACCAACATTACATACATAAGCATACATCCATCATATATCAGTCAAATATGCCAAACAACAATTATTATTAATTAATAAGTTGTTTTACATTTGGCTATGTACATAAATTCTCATATCTCTTTTGCATCTTTTCCTGCCTGAAATCCGGCAGCATAACCGCTACGCTTCATCTTCAGAAAGTAACTGATCTTATACCGATTCGGTAATTCCCCTGAGAACTACCATTCTACATAAGTACCCAGGAAAGACTGGATGAACCGGCTAGGTCCACTCACTTCCAGCCTCCTTAGACAGTACCTACGTACACAGTACGTATCAGTTCCTTTCTCTACTATTGCCATCTTGTCATAATTTCGGCAGCATAACGGCGTCTCTTAAAATTCCCAAAATTCACTTCGACATAACCTCCCCTGTAATGGTTTACTTATTGGGATGAGATTCGGGAGAATCTCAGTAGCAACAATCATAACAATATATGTAATGCAGAGTGACAGTGCTTGCTTGTGATTGTGTACAGATAAGTATGCTGCATGCTCCCATGCTTAATAACATATGATCATAGCATTACAGCAGAGCTTCAGACATAACATATAAGACAACAATCCAACCAAACAATAGCACAACAAATCACAAAACCATTACATAAAAGCTAGGATTAGTTACTACCTCAAAGGCTCAGCAGAACTCTACTATCTCTATTCTGCTTCTAGCTCTGCCAGAACTTCCTTTCTTCTTTCTTTCTCCTTCTCTCTCTTCTTTCTCTCTCTTTCTCTTGCCAAAACCGTGCATAATGAAGGCAAGGGGGGGTATTTATAGTTTTGGTCAATGGCATTCTTGTAATTTTGAAGCCATCTGATCCTGTGGTCCTGGTTTTTTCAGAATTTCTTATTTTTCTTTATTCGTTTTACTGCATCATGCATGACATCATCTCCATGCCACCTCATGGGACACCTCATCATGCACATTTCTCACATGGCAAAATTGCAAGCTTCTTGGACACCTCATTAGCTGACTCAGCAGTTCCAGTCCAATCCAGTACCGGTCCGATCCGATTTCCCACAAACTGGACTCACTGGCTAAGATTGTGCCACGTGTCCTTAACTTTTCTTCTTCCTCTAAGATTACGCCATGTGGCATCTGGAAGGGACCTTTCACGCCTTCCAATGCTATCCAGATAAGTCCCGGACTTTATCTGATCAGCTCCTCGGTTATCGTACCAACCGAGTAACTTTACTTTATTGAAACAGCATTAAAATAGTATTTTAATGCCACTTTTTCCCACATACTTCATGGGCTACGTTTTTGGCCCTTGGAATATTATCTTGGGCCTCCGATCAGGCTCAAGAACTGAAATATCCTCCTTTATACTCCTCAGAGTACACTTGCAGAAGCAATTTTAGCTTAACTTAAGTCTAGAGATTGAACTTTTAACTCTTAAGTTCCTTATTCTGAACATTTACTTTGAGAATTGGTTTCTCTCATTATACACATCCAAATGAGGCTTATTACCTATTCACGGAATGCCCTAGATGTGTACTACCGGCTCACTAAATCTCGTGGCCAGACTCCTCCGTTTACTAGGTCAAACTGAGGTCAGAACACTGCTGTCTCAGGACCTGCGAATTTCCCTTTAATTTACCATACATAAATTGAATATACCAAACAATATTTATCATTGAATAACATAATGTCATACAGCAAGGCATACACAACAAGACATATACATAATCTTTCTATCTCTATTACATTTCTTTCTGCCTAAACTCCGGCAGCATAACCGCTACGCTTCATCTGTACAAAGAACTGAACGTACTGATTCGGTAATTCCCTCATGAGAACTACCATTCTACGTAGTACCCAGGAAAGACTAGATGAACCGGCTAGGTCCACTCACTTCTAGCCTCCTTAGACAGCACTACGTACATAGTACTTATCATATACTGATGTTCAGTCTTTACTTCGGCAGCATAACGGCGTCTCTTAGCATTCTCAAAATCCACTTCAGCATAACCTCCCTGTAAAGGGTTATGTATGGGGAAGAGATTCGGGGGAATCTCAGTAGCAACAATCATAACAATATATGTAATGCAGTGTGACAGTGCTTGCTTGTGATTGTGTACAGATAAGTATGCTGCGTGCTTCCATACTCAATAACATATGATCATAGCATTACAGCAGAGCTTCAGACATAACATATAAGACAACAATCCAACGAAACAATAGCACATCAAATCACAAAGCCATTACATAAAAGCTAGGATTAGTTACTACCTGGCTAGCTTAGCAGAACCCTACTATCTCTATTCTGCTTCCAGCTCCGCCAGAACTTCCTTTCCTCCTTTCCTCCTTTCTCTCTTCCTTCCTTCTCCTTCTCTCTCTTCTTTCTCTCCCTTTCCTCTTGCCATGCGTGAATGGAAATGAAGGCAAGGGGGGTATATATAGGGTTTCCCAATGGCATTTCTGTAATTTCCATGCCATCTGAACATGTGGTCCTGGTTTTTCCTGGAATTTCCTATTTTCCTTAATTCCTCCTTTACTGCATCATCGGGACACCTCACCGGGACACCTCAGCAGCATATTTTCCACATGTCTAAAATCCTGGACACCTCAGCATGCTGACTCATCAGGCTGACTCACCGGTCCAGAGTCCTGCCTCGTAATACGTGTCCTCAGCTTTATCTGCTTCCTCCAGATCAATGCCATGTGGCGCCTGGAAGAGACCTTGCGCGCTTCCCAATGCTATCCAGATAAGTCCCAGACTTATCTGATCACCTCCTCGGTTCTCGTGCCAACCGAGTAACTTTACTCTACTGAAAGGTCACTGAATCATGCTCTAATGCCAGGTGTCATCTTGTGGGTCCCATGAGAACACCTTATCGGTCTACCTCATGGTTTCCAGATAACCTTTCCTGTATCTGGCCCTCATCCCCAGTTCTATCTCTAACCGGGTAACTATCTCATTTGGACCTTCACCACTCTTGGGCCATACGCTTAGCACTACTTTAGTCACTAGTCGCGACCTAGCCATCATCTCATCGCGACATAACACCTTCTGTGTTCATTAGTCGCGACCACAACATTCTCTAGTCGCGACCACAACATATTCTAGTCGCGACCCCATCACCTTCTAGTCGCAACCAGGCTCATTCTACTCATTAGTCGCGACACTACATACATATCCGTCACGACCAATCCTCTCTGCCAATATTAGTCGCGACCATAATACACTCTCGTCGCAACCAACTTCTTTATCATCGCGACCTAACTGGTAACTCTTGAACCTTTGACCTTTACATCATCCCCAAATGGCCATTTACCCCTTGGGACTTCCACTGTTTATACATAAGTCTCTGTACCTTTAATTACTCGCAGCTCAGTCCCTGAAACTCTTTGCGTTCCTCTGGAACTTCTGCTAAAAAGGGGTCTAGTAGCCTCTTAATCTTAGGCTATCTCTGCATCTCTAGGCCTGAAAATTGGGATGTTACATTTCTCCTCCCCTTTAAATAAATTTCGTGCTCGAAATTTAATTAGTACCATAGCCAAATTTACTCAATATCTGGCAAAGTTCCTTATCATAAAACTTTACACCTCTTTATATCATGTTTTTCTTTTCTCTGGGTCAACTCAATCAGAGTTTAAACTCTGCTTTTCTCTTATGGATCACTTACTGCACTTTATAAGTAGTGTCCATTTCTTTCATATGAAATTCTCTCGAATATTACTGTATTCGGGAATTTCTTCTAACTACTTATCATACTTCTAGCATCTATCTGGTATTACTTTTCTTAATATCTCGCAGACTGCTTTAATATCTGCAACATCTCATCTTTCTTTTTATATAATCATATATTCTCATCATTCTTAGCACTTAACTTCATACAGAGAGAGGACTTATGCAGCTATTCTTTCTTTACTTTGCTGCTAAACAAGAGCACCTACTCTTAAATAAGAGCACCTATGCATAATGTCTGGCCAACATACTGCAGGACTGCATACCTGCTTATGTATGCAAAGCTCTAACGTCGGAGCTCAAGCATTTATGTTCTAATTATGCACAGCTCTAACACTTGGAGCTTGCACAGTTCTAGCATAACATATGGCCTGACATCTCATGCAACGAGGGAAAACTCTCATTTTCTATTTCGTTCGTAACATAACATTTAAACATACGATCCCTACAAAAGGGAAGCCTCTCTATCTGTTCATAAAATGCACATTTCTCGGTACGTGTTACATTACACGTTTACCACAGTGTATCTCATTGCATGCTTTTGATACTTTATCATAGCATATCTAGCCCACTCTGGCTATCTCATGGTGTATATCACCCTTTCATAACTTATCTTGAGATACCATAAGGCTAACATTCTCTTCCTCATAGAACTGAGTTCTATCTTTACTTTGTCTTAGACCTTTTTCTCTAGATCTTCTCTAGCCTTTTAATCTCTTTACCCTTATCTGGGGGAGTCTATCTACTCATACTCTTCTGTTCTCATTACACTAAGGATTTTCTTCTCTGCTTCTCATTACACAGAGGATTCTCTTCTCTGCTTCTCAGGCATACTTCTACAAAACTTTGAATATCAGCACTCAGATTTGAACTTGGACTCCATCTTCGTTTAAGGGAAAGCCAAGTTTAGTCTGTATACTAGAGGCTATCTAAGGAAAATCTTATAAAACAATTTCTCTGGGTGAATTTATCAACTAGTGAAGCTTCCTCACCTTAACTTCGTCTTTGGCATTCATCTTCCCAAAGAGATACTACGTTGTACTCATATCTCATGGCTCATTACTTTCCTTAGGCTAGGTCTAACTGCGACCTCGGGATCTAACTGCGATCAACCGTTAGCCTCTTCAGAATCTAACTGCGACTCTGAATTTCTTAGGATCTAACTGCGACCCTGGAGCCATGCTAGGACCTAACTGCGACCCTCCAGAATCTAACTGCGATTCTGTTGTACTGTATATCTCCCGAAGATCTTAAACCAACAGACTAAGTTATAAGGTTAACTGCTTCCACCTGTTGATAACTCCATAAAAATTTTATAGCCTCATATCGTTTATCCAGACTCTACTTACTTCCTCTCTTACTCAGGAGTTCCTTCTCATCTTTCTTACTTTACTGTGGCTTACCACGCCTTGTATCATCATGGTCTAACCACCTGTCATTGCATTCTACTGCATGGCCTCATCATACTTCTCATTTTAATCTATGCTCTAACTGCGAGCCATTTGAACTATGCTCTAACTGTGATCATTCTGTATCAGATCCAACTCTTATCTGAACAGTGATCTATACTCATCTGAATCTAGCTCTATCTAGGAACCATATGTTTCTGATCTAACTCTTATCTGAAGAGTGATCTAGAAACAATCTTTTTACTCTTATTTGCTTTTCTTTCTATATACCATCTCTTTCAATAGAAATGGCCGTGAGTACTACATTCACAAGTCTGCAGAATTACCTGAGTAACCTCAATCATAACATATCTGAATATCATAGCTTATTGTCCCATAAACTGAGACTATCTATCATCCTCAATACATATCTCATTACATGTCATATGGTATGGGAGCAACATAACTTCCTCATAACTTCTTAATCTCGTATACACTCTACCCTGCATATATTGCAAAAGGGAAGTATTCATTCATTATGGCATACTCTAACATGCATGTCATCATATGACAACTGCAAGGAGATGCAACCATTTATCATAACTTATGGCATCATAAGCCATATCATCATCATACTTTGCTCAACATCCATCAGACATTGTAAAGCTAAGTAAGCCTCAAAACATATTTCCTTTATCATATTGCCTATCATATCTTGGTCAGTCATCCTGAAACATTTATCTATTTCACTTAGGCTACCACACTACCCTCTTACCAGGGTATAGACTCAACCCTTCATCACTCTCTCTTACATAGGGAATAGGGGAGTTACTTTATCTTTTTAAACTGTGGCCACCTCTTTACTATCTCTTAACTTCTTCTGTCTATCTATCAGTCCCAGTCTATTCTTGACCGAACTGTGGTTCCTGATCGATCTTACTCTTGATCCTAGCGAACTTCAGTCGTATGGATCTCATTCCTCATCTTCTACTGTCATTTTCATTCTCTAGGGTACTCTACCCTGGATCTATCACTTCTCCGTGATAGAATCCCTCTGCTTAGGGAATATTAGCTCTTTAGCTATTAACCATCACGTCTCTAGCCTTAGGCCATGTCCTAGGCTCATTCCTAGGCAAACCTCATTCTAGCTATCTAGCTAGCTCATCTTAACTCATCATCATCATTCTTTACATCATCCCTTGCTGCTCATCTCGCCTAGCAAGGATGACTCGTATATTGGAGTTGCCAGCTTCCTCTATGCACGGCTCCTCCACTCAAGCTCTATATTCTTTTCTTATGTTCACCATCTTTTTCCCTCAAAAAGAAAAACGAACACACATCTCATCTAGGAGCTTTATCTCCGCTGAGCTTTCTAAACCTCTATGTAAATAACTGTCTGTCGCAACCTGAGCATTGGATAGTCGTGACTCACATCCTCTGTGATCTTTCGTCGTGACCATCGCACTCAACTCATCACGACCTAACATCTCTGTCCTTTAGTCGCGACCTCATTCTTATGACGTCGCGACCTGGACCTTTATTCGCCGCGACCAAAGGCCTCCTTACGTCACCACTTTAACTCTTTAGTCGAGACACAAGACCTTTCCCGTCGCAACCTTAGCTTTCTGTGATATACCGTCGCGACCTTGTAACATACACGTCGCGACCTAATCTCTCTGTAAATAACTGTCGCGACATTTCCACTTCTTAGTCGCGACTAAAACTCTCTTGAGGCTACCTGTCGTGACCTAAAACCATATTAGTGCCGACCCAAATGCCATTCTCTCGCACTCAAGGGAAAAATACTCTATCAGAGCATCACTAAGCCAGAACCTTCTGTTCTGTGCCAGAATCTTATGCTCTGAACCAGAGTCCCTTCTGGTCTATGCCAGAACCTCTTGCTCTGATACCAAAATGAATTATCCTCCTTTATACTCCTCAGAGTACACTTGCGGAAGCAATTTTAGCTTAACTTAAGTCCAGAGATTGAACTTTTAACTCTTAAGTTCCTTATTCTGAACCTTTACTTTGAGAATTGGTTTCTCTCATTATACACATCCAAATGAGGCTTATTACCTATTCACGGAATGCCCCAGATGTGTACTACCGGCTCACTAAATCTCGTGGCCAGACTCCTCCGTTTACTAGGTCAAACTGAGGTCAGAACACTGCTGTCTCAGGACCTGCGAATTTCCCTTTAATTTACCATACATAAATTGAATATGCCAAACAATATTTATCATTGAATAACATAATGTCATACAGCAAGGCATACACAACAAGACATATACATAATCTTTCTATCTCTATTACATTTCTTTCTGCCTAAACTCTGGCAGCATAACCGCTACGCTTCATCTGTACAAAGAACTGAACCGTACTGATTCGGTAATTCCCTCATGAGAACTACCATTCTACGTAGTACCCAGGAAAGACTAGATGAACCGGCTAGGTCCACTCACTTCTAGCCTCCTTAGACAGCACTACGTACACAGTACTTATCATATACTGATGTTCAGTCTTTACTTCGGCAGCATAACGGCGTCTCTTAGCATTCTCAAAATCCACTTCAGCATAACCTCCCTGTAAAGGGTTATGTATGGGGAAGAGATTCGGGGGAGTCTCATTAGCAACAATCATAACAATATATGTAATGCAGTGTGACAGTGCTTGCTTGTGATTGTGTACAGATAAGTATGCTGCGTGCTTCCATACTCAATAACATATGATCATAGCATTGCAGTAGAGCTTCAGACATAACATATAAGACAACAATCCAACGAAACAATAGCACATCAAATCACAAAGCCATTACATAAAAGCTAGGATTAGTTACTACCTGGCTAGCTTAGCAGAACCCTACTATCTCTATTCTGCTTCCAGCTCCGCCAGAACTTCCTTTCCTCCTTTCCTCCTTTCTCTCTTCCTTCCTTCTCCTTCTCTCTCTTCTTTCTCTCCCTTTCCTCTTGCCATGCATGAATGGAAATGAAGGCAAGGGGGTATATATAGGGTTTCCCAATGGCATTTCTGTAATTTCCATGCCATCTGAACATGTGGTCCTGGTTTTTCCTGGAATTTCCTATTTTCCTTAATTCCTCCTTTACTGCATCATCGGGACACCTCACCGGGACACCTCAGCAGCATATTTTCCACATGTCTAAAATCCTGGACACCTCAGCATGCTGACTCATCAGGCTGACTCACCGGTCCAGAGTCCTGCCTCGTAATACGTGTCCTCAGCTTTATCTGCTTCCTCCAGATCAATGCCATGTGGCGCCTGGAAGAGACCTTGCGCGCTTCCCAATGCTATCCAGATAAGTCCCAGACTTATCTGATCACCTCCTCGGTTCTCGTGCCAACCGAGTAACTTTACTCTACTGAAAGGTCACTGAATCATGCTCTAATGCCAGGTGTCATCTTGTGGGTCCCATGAGAACACCTTATCGGTCTACCTCATGGTTTCCAGATAACCTTTCCTGTATCTGGCCCTCATCCCCAGTTCTATCTCTAACCGGGTAACTATCTCATTTGGACCTTCACCACTCTTGGGCCATACGCTTAGCACTACTTTAGTCACTAGTCGCGACCTAGCCATCATCTCATCGCGACATAACACCTTCTGTGTTCATTAGTCGCGACCACAACATTCTCTAGTCGCGACCACAACATATTCTAGTCGCGACCCCATCACCTTCTAGTCGCAACCAGGCTCATTCTACTCATTAGTCGCGACACTACATACATATCCGTCACGACCAATCCTCTCTGCCAATATTAGTCGCGACCATAATACACTCTCGTCGCAACCAACTTCTTTATCATCGCGACCTAACTGGTAACTCTTGAACCTTTGACCTTTACATCATCCCCAAATGGCCATTTACCCCTTGGGACTTCCACTGTTTAAACATAAGTCCCCGTACCTTTACTTACTCGCAGCTCAGTCCCTGAAACTCTTTGCGTTCCTCTGGAACTTCTGCTAAAAAGGGGTCTAGTAGCCTCTTAATCTTAGGCTATCTCTGCATCTCTAGGCCTGAAAATTGGGATGTTACAAGAACTCTGATGGCTCGATTCCCAAGAAATAGCCCTTGGCAAATTACCAAAATACCCCTGAGTGCCCTTTCTTGCGCTATCTTAGCCCTAAGGGTAAAATCGTCATTTTACACCTTTCTGTACTCTGTCAGGGTATATACTGACTCTAAGTAACTTTATCTGTATATTCCTTAGCTCCTGGGCTTGTCCAGAATGACCAAAATGCCCTCCATTCATCTATTACTCTTTAGCACAACACAGGGGCATTTTCATAATTTTGCACTTTTCCGGGGTTCTGTTGGACATTGGCCCACCTATCAGTCCAAGTGTCTTACTGGGCCTTTGTTGGCTCCATTATTGGGCCTCTCAGGGTCCATTACCTTAATGGCACACATTACGAGGAATCCTCCCTTGTCAATGATTATTGAATATGTTATCTATTATTCACCGTTTATACCTATATCCGGACACCGGCTCCTTCTGTCCGATACACTGGCCTGCGGTGTTCAAGCATCCCTGTGAGTCATATCATTCATCTGACTGAGGTTATCCGAACTCATTCAGTCCCTTTTTAAATACCGATAAATCTCCCTATCGGATAACCGGAGGCCACATACTCCCGTCTGGATTTTGTGATTTGTGAATAACTTTTTCTACAGGCCTCCTATCGGTATTCTGTCAGTTTCCCGACATCCGCCCCATAAGGACGTATCATCCTGTATTTTCTCACTTATATCTAAAATCTAGGATATCTGGTATGAATTTTTATAACTTTTGGACGATCAGTCCATTTCTGGCTATCTGGAGTCTTTAAAAATTCCTGTATCAAGCCAGATTACCGAGCGTCACTTGCTCTCTCTATCGGTGAAATCTGGGATTGAAATGCTTCCGGTCAGTCCAAACCACTTCCGGCCTGACTTTCTTTAATTATACTTTAGCCCCAAGGAACTTTTCTTCTTTTCAATTAAGTCCCTTTTTATTTGGCTAAAATTACACTTAAGGACCCCACCTTTTGGTCTACTTTTCCTTTTTGGCTTTATACTTTCCATAATTGCACTTAAGCCCCTTCATTTTCTTTCTTTTGCAATTTAATCGCTTTCTTTGCATAAATGGCCACCATATCTCTAGAGACTTTAACTTTATCAGTCCCTGGACTTATTTGCAGTTTAATCCCTAAAAACCCTCTGTATGTTTCGGGGACTTCTCTCAAAGGGATATTCCTCACATTCCTCATTTTGAACCTAGGTGAACTATCCCGATTATGTAGGTTAAAGACTTAACTCATCTTTAAATCCTGAAGGACTTAGCTCATCCCTCGGATTCCTACAAAATACAGGTAAGTGATCCACCCATATCAGATTACTACCCTGGGACTACAGGTTTAGCAGCTTGCCCATATCAGACTACTTCCCAGTTCCCCTAGACCAAAAATTGGGATGTTACACAAACAGAGTCTCCAAATCCCCTGAAGTGGACCCTAAGAATGGTTAAGAAGAACCATAGCTGTAAGGGCGACTAAACTGTAAGGAACTATATGCCTAGATGTAGATGTGATGTAAATGATGTAAATGATGTGATTAATGAAGAGTTCTTTTCTGATCTAGAGAAAGTGGTCATTATAACGAGTCATGGGAAATAATTAGTAAGATAAGAAATATGTCTTAATTCAGTAATGAGGGTGTTGTAAGAGGAGTTAGAACGTGGGTAGCTGTGAGCAACTAGAATAAGAGATGTAAGTTGCTAAGTACCACGTGGAAGGTCATGAGGGACCAAGTTGTTGCTCCTCTAGACCATCACTGGAAAGAGGATAAGATAGAGAGGCCAGGGATGATCTTACTTGCTGTATATGACTGCGTTATAAGAACCATATAGCTGTATAGATTAGTAAGAAGTTCTCTTCAGGAAAGATGAGGTACCCCTTAAAATTTTGAGGCGAAATTTTTAAAAAGGGGAGGAGAATTGTAACATCCCGATTTTTGGGTCTAGGAGAATTAGGAGGTAGTCTGATATGGGCAGGCTGCTAAACCTGTAGTCCCAGGATAGTAATCTGATATGGGCCGATCACTTACCTATATTTTATAGGAATCCGAGGAATGAGCTAAGTCCCTCAGGATTTAAAGATGAGTTAAGTCTTTAAACTACAAAATAGGGACAGTTCACCTAGGTTCAAAAAAAGGAATGTAAGGAATATCCTAAGTCTTAAGCCTAGGAATTCTGCAGGTAGCTAGATATGGGCTGGCTCCTGAGTAAGATAACCTGATATGGGCGGGTTATCGAGCCTTTCAATTAACAATGACTACTAAAGAGTTCAAGGGATGGGTTGTTGAAAGAGAATTTTGAGAAATTAAGATAAAGGATAAGAAGATAAGTAAAGAGGTCAGAAAGAGAGTATAGGGGCATAATCATAATTAAGGGAAAGATCGGGCTAATAGCCGATGAGTACCATATTTTATCATAAAATAGAGAAAATTATGCTGATCATTTCACTGAACTGTGAAATATGCATATGAGGTCCCTATGAGTATGTAAGAATTAGAAAAGTTTCTAGGGGCAAAATGGTAATTATAGAAAGTTGAGCCAAAAATGGCTTAGAACTGCCCAGAAGCATTTCAGTCCCAAATTTTATCAGTAGATAGAGGAAATAATGCTGGTTAATCTAGCTTAATACAAGAATTTTATCAGAGTTTCAGATAGCTAGAATTTATTTGATAGTCAAAAAGTTATCTGAAATTTTTATCAGATCTCCTAGACCTCAGATATGAGTGAAAAGTTACAGGAATGTGCGTCCTGTGAAGCCGGAGGTCAGGGAACTGATAGAATCCGGAAAGGAGTTCTGTAGAAAAAGTTATTCACTTTTTAGTGAATTCACCTATGCATGTGAGATGTCCCATGATGATGTCACCTATGCATGTGAGATGTCCCATGATGATGTCACTTTTGATGTGTCATTATGGAGGATGATGTCATCACGATGATGAAGGTGAAGCTTCTTGAGGAAGCAAGTGATCTGAGCCGTTCATCGTGATCTGAGCAAGTGAAGAAAGAAGGAAGTTCTGGCAGAGCCGAAAGCAGTATAGAGATATTAGAGTTCTGCTAAGCTAGTGAGGTAGTAAACTTACCTAAACTTGTATGTGTTGAATATATGGTTGATTGTGTTATGGCTTGATTGATTGATGTTAATATGTAATTGTTAAAGCTCTGTGCTATGATTACTCTAGCCAATTGTATTTCATATGTTACATGGAAGCATGCACATTACATTAAGTTGACACAATCACAAGCAAGCACTAATACCAATCATTAATGCATATATTGTTTAGTACTGTTTGCTGCTGAGAATGCTAAAAGACGCCGTTATGCTGCCAAAATTATGACAGAATGTCCATAATGAAGATAGGATATGATGAGTACTATATATGTAGGTACTGTCTAAGGAGTCTGGAAGTGAGTAGACCTAGTCGGTTCATCCAGTCTTTCCTGGGTACTTACGTAGAATGGTAGTTCTCATGGGAATTACCGAATCAGTACAGTTCAGTTATTTTTAAAGATGAAGTATAGTAGTTATACTGCCGAATTTCTGGCAGGAAAGATGTAATAGAGATATAAGGATTTTGTTCATGCCCTGTTGTATAACAATTTATTATTTAATAATAAATATTGTTTGGCATGTTCATCTTGTGTATAAGTAGTTAGAATGCGTTATCATAAGAAAAGTCATTATGAGAATTGAAACATCCTCCCTTAGACTCCTCAGAGTATACTTGCGGAAGCAATATTAGCTCGATCATATCTTAACTTAAGCCCAGAAATTAAAATTTTACTCTTAAGTTCCTT
This sequence comes from Leucaena leucocephala, assembly GCA_037074615.1. Taxonomy (NCBI): domain Eukaryota; kingdom Viridiplantae; phylum Streptophyta; class Magnoliopsida; order Fabales; family Fabaceae; genus Leucaena; species Leucaena leucocephala. Next base: position 11,292,473 of record CM073549.1, read on the forward strand.
ATTCTGAACCTTTAATTTGAGAACTGATTAATCCCATTCTACACATCCAAACAAGGCTTATTACCTATCCAGGGAATGCCCCAGATGTGTACAACCGGCTCACCAAATTTCGTGGCCAAACTCTTTCGTTTACTAGGTCAAACTTAGGACAGAACCCTGCTACCTCAGGACCTTCGAATTTCTTTTCATTTCTCATTTGCAAATTGAACATGCCAAACAATATTTATTATTAAATAATACAATGTCATACAACAAGTCATACACAAAATTCTCATATTCTATTACATCTTTTCCTGCCCGAACTTCGGCAGTATAACCGCTAGGCTTTATCTGTACAAAGAACTGAACCGTACTGATTCGGTAATTCCCTCATGAGAACTAACATTCTACGTAAGTACCCAGGAAAGACTGGATGAACCGGCTAGGTCCACTCACTTCCAGCCTCCTTAGACAGCACCTACGTACACAGTACTTATCATATTCTGATGTTCAGTCTTAAATTCGGCAGCATAACGGCGTCTCTCAAAATTCTTAAAATTCACTTCAACATAATCTCCCTGTAATGGGTTAGATATGGGGAATGAGATTCGGGGGAATCTCAGTAGTAATAATCATAACAATATATGTAATGCAGAGTGACAGTGCTTGCTTGTGACTGTGTACAGATAAGTATGCTGCGTGCTTCCATACTCAATAACATATGATCATAGCATTGTAATAGAGCTTCAAGCATAACATATAAGACAACAATCCAACCAAACAATAGCACAACAAATCACAAAGCCATTACATAAAAGCTAGGATTAGTTACTACCTCAAAAGCTTAGCAGAACTCTAGAATCTCTATACTGCTTCCAGCTCCGCCAGAACTTCCTTTCTTTCTTTCTTTCTCCTTCTCTCTCTTCTTTCTCTCTCTTTCTCTTGCAAAACCGTGATGCAAATGAAATGGGAGGGGGAGGGGGTATTTATAGTTTCCCTCAATGGCATTCCTGTAATTTTGAAGCCATCTGAACATGTGGTCCTGGTTTTTCCTGGAATTTCCTATTTTCTTTTATTCCTTTTTACTGCATCACCCAGGACACCTCACCTGGACACCTCAGCAGACACCTCAGCGGACACCTCAGCAGCACATTTCTCACATGTCTAAAACCTGGGACACCTCATCAGCTGATTCAGCCTGCTGACTCACCGGTCCAGAGTCTTGCACCGTAATACGTGTCCTTAGCTTTATCTGCTTCCTTTAGATCAGTGCCATGTGGCACCTGGAAGGGACCTTTCATGCCTTCCAATGTTATCCAGATAAGTCCGAACTTTATCTAATCACCTCCTCGGTTATCTTGCCAAACGAGTAACTTTACTTTACTGAAAAGTCATTAAATCATTATTTTAATGTCACTTTTCCCCCTGAATCACTGGGCCTGCGTTTTTGGGCCTGGAAATATCATCTTGGGTCTCTGATCCAGCCCAAGTACTCTGATGGAACGATTCCCAAGAAACACCCCTTGGCAAATTACCAACATGCCCTTAGTCTCTCTTTCTTTACTTTATTAGGTCTAGGGGCATTATTGTCTTTTCCCATCTTACCAGAGTATTCTTTGACCCTGGTCAACTATCCAGATACCCTGTCTGGACTGACTAACCTTAGGCAAATGACCAAAATACCCTTTACTCACACTTCAGCTATTCTATAACATAAGGGCATTTTCGTCATTTCGCACCTTTTTCCCGGACACCGGCCCCTTTTACCACTGAACTGCTATTATGGGCCAGGGCCTTCCCTGGTGTCACTATGGGCCTTAGAAAACACTGTATGGCCTCTGGCCACAGTCCGATCATCTCTATTCGGACTGCCTTTCCTTTACCGATTATAACTGTAAATTCCCATCTTCAGGAATTTTTACAGAAAAATCGGGACCTCAAATCAAAATTCTGTGTTGCGTCATTCAACCCGGAATCCTCTTCTCTATCTCCCGGTATTTTCAGATATTTTATCCGGACCGGGCTATTTTTGCCTGAAAGTACGCTCTCGCGCACACTTTTCAAAAATGACCATTTTACCCTTGGTCACAATTATAATTCTTTCATACACATAGAGACCTCATATGCACATTTCACAGTTCAGTGAAATGATCAGCATAATTTTCTCTATTTTCTGAAAAAATATGGTACTTATCCGCTACAGCCCGATATTTCCCATAATTACGATTATGCCCCTGCATTCTCTTTCTGGCATCCTTACTCATCTTCTCATCCTTCATCTTAAGTTCTAGAAATTCTCTTTCAATAACTGATCCCCTAAACTCTTCGGGAGTCATCGTTAATTGAAAGGCTCGACAACCCGCCCATATCAGGTTATCTTACACAGGAGCCAGCCCATATCAAGCTACCTGCAGAATTTCTAGGCTTAAGACTTAGATATTCCTTACATTCCTCTTTTTGAACCTAGGTGAACTGTCCCGATTCTGTAGGTTAAAGACTTAACTCATCTTTAAATCCTGAAGGACTTAGCTCATCCCTCGGATTCCTACAAAATACAGGTAAGTAATCCGCCCATATCAGATTACTACCCTAGGACTACGGGTTTAGCAGCATGCCCATATCAAACTACTTCCCAGTTCTCCTAGACCAAAAATCGGGATGTTACAAGAATAATTGAAAAGTTAAGAAATTAAGAGAGAAATTCGCAGGTCTTGAGGCAGTGATGTTCTAACCTCAGTTTGACCTAGTAAACGAAAGAGTTTGGCCACAAAATTTGGTGAGCTAGTAGCACACATCTGAGGCTTTATGTGGATAGGTAATAAGCCTCATTTAGATGTGTAGAATGAGATAAATCATTTCTCAAAGTAAAGGTTCAGAATAAGGAACTTAAGAGTAAAATTTTAATTTCTGGGCTTAAGTTAAGATATAATCGAGTCAATATCGCTTCTGCAAGTGTACTCTGAGGGGTCTAAGGGAGGATGTTTCATGTTTATCTACTTTACCCCACACCAATTTTCATTTTAAAACCATTGGTAGCATCAAAATCATGAGATTCCAATCACTGTTCATACATGTGAACAGTTACAGAGAAGATTTTCAAGAATTACAACTTTCATTTCTAATGCTTCCAATGTTTAAAACCTATCCAATCCTACACAAAATCATCATATAAATTCAATTGAAGCATTAGATCATTAAAATTCCATCTCCTTCTATCATGAACTGTGCATGAACAGTGCAGACCGAAATGGTTCATCCATGGCAAAGTCAAGAACATCAACTTTATTCAACAACCAATCATCTAACTAGCTTGTTTAAGCTTTAATCTCATAATTCTAACTTTAATTTCTTCTTTCTCCTTTCATCTAAGGTTTTGGACAGCATATATACCTTAGAGAAAACTCAACTTTCTTCCATGGAAACCCTAAGTTCAAGCTCCCAAATCAAAGGAAAATAAGCTAGGATAGATTGCTTACCTTTAATCTCTAGCTTACTTGAACTTTGGCCTTTGAATTCTTCTTTGTCTTGGCTTGACTTTTCATTTTGCAAGAGGTTCCCCATGGTCTCTCATGTCTTGCATGAAGGTGCAGATTTGTGGGGGTATTTATAGAAAATTTCATGGAAAATGGATGGCCAAGATCACTTTGTGTACTATTTGATCTAATGGCCAAGATTGTGAAGGGAATTGGAAGACACGCAGCGGAAATTAACTTTAAAAATTTTTCCATTCCCTGCCAAAATCTACCGAGTGTGTTTAAGTCAAGGAGAAAGAAGTGTTACCTTCGGTATTCAAACTATAGTCACGACCTGCGTATCCACTAGTCGCAACTCTTCGCCTCTGGAGTTTTTAGTTGCGACCTACTAAGCTTCTAGTCGCGATCTGTCGCCTCTGGAGTTTTCTGTTGCGACCTCCTCAGCTTCTAGACGTGACCTTTTGTCTCTGGAGTTATTAGTCGGGACTTCCTCAGCTTCTCGTCGCGACTTGTTGTCTCTTTTCGATTTTCTGACGTTCAGGACGCCTGTATGGTCGCGACCTAATTGTCGAGTCGCGACTTGTCGTCGTACCTGGTTCTCTCTTCTCGATCGCAAGAAGTCGACAACTCAGATCGGCTTCCTCTACCGGTATCTACATGAATAGCGTTCCAATCACGAACGATGTGCTAGCGCCTCTTGTCCCTCTACGGCTTTCTCAAGAATTTGTCCTCACCGTCTCTATTTTGGCCGTTTCTTATCTGCAAACCTTTTGCACTCTCCTTGCCCCTTTTGTCTCCTCAAGAACAATAGCCCCTAATGTCAAATATATAGGATGCTATCGGTGTTCTGATTGGGTTGGATCTCAGAATTAATCTTATATTAATTCTGAAATTAATACAATATCATATATTACATAATTTGATAAGAAACTAATTAAATAAATATGGTTTATATTAAATCCGTCCCACAGATTTAATTCACCTACTAATTTAATTTAAAATAAAGATAAGACAAAATTATATTTGATTTATTCTCATAAATCAAATTTGAGATATCATATCAATTTAAATTTCAAATTCAAATAGATCACATCAATTTAAATTCAAATTCAAAAGTGATAGAGATTTAATTTATCCTTATAAATTAAATCTTGCAAATATCTCTTATATTATATATAATATATATATGTGAATATATATAAAATATATATATAACCACCCTAGATTATTTATTGAATCTGGACATGTCTTAGATTCAATGAATCTGGACATCATAGCTCATGTTATGCTATTTTGTGTGCGACCCTGTAGGCCCATATGAAGTTGGCAGTGGGCCAGTTACTATACTGACCTACAAGTCGTAAGCGGTCTCTAGCAAGACATTACGACTACCCAAATCATATGAGGATCGATGAACGATGTTACCTTTCATACAACCATATCATGTCCCTTTTGTCACATGATATTTTGGTCATAGATAAGGTATGGAGAACGTCATCCTCCTGTTCCTGACCGTTATTTTCTCAATCCCTGAGTAGTCTGACTATAGAAATGGAACTACCTTTCCATTATAGTATGGCCATACATTTCTCAGACTCACTCATCGAGGGCCCCAGTAATATCTCTACGAAATATGCGGGACAAATTTCATCTTGACCATTCACATTCCTCCGCACGAAAAAACACTGAGCCCGAACATACTCTTTATGATCACTAGGTCAAAAGTGACTTTTGACTAGGTTAAAGCTGAGCGTTTGTCATGTAGGAATCCATGATGATCTCAGGTCAAAGGGCATAGTGACATGGTTTGTATATGAGAGAAGCTTATGACTTAACCCATGTAGCTCTCTTACAGCGGGTCGGTCCAACACCTTATACTCTTACATGTGTTTATGACTTTGATTTATATCTCTATATATCTTCAAAGTCATACTGGTCTTATTTCATCTCTGCTCCTGTATAGATGATCGACCAGGGATATTTAGGATAAGATTATGAGTTATCCAAGGATGGTCATCACAGTAAACATGCAAATAATGCGATAACATAATTAAGAAATTCATAAATCAACAATGTTCATAATACAATGATTAGCCCCTAGGGCACAATTTCCAATAGATTGCACCTTGAATCTTGTCTTGCCCACCAAGAAATGATGACATCATCTCCATACATCATGAAGGATGTAACATCCCAATTTTCAGGCCTAGAGATGCAGAAATAGCCTAAGATTAAGAGGCTACTAGACCCCTTTTTAGCAGAAGTTCCAGAGGAACGCAAAGAGTTTCAGGGACTGAGCTGCGAGTAAGTAAAGGTACGGGGACTTATGTGTAAACAGTGGAAGTCCCAAGGGGTAAATGGCCATTTGGGGATGATATAAAGGTTAAAGGTTCAAGAGTTGATCAGTTAGGTCGCGATGATAGAGACTTTGGTCGCGACGAGAGTGTATTATGGTCGCGACTAATATTGGCAGAGAGGCTTGGTCGTGACGGATATGTATGTGGTGTCGCGACTAATGAGTAGAATGAGCTTGGTTGAGACTAAAAAAGTGATGTGGTCGCGACGAAAGACTGTTGTGGTCGCGACGAAAGACTGTTATGGTCGCGACTAGAGAGTGTTGTGGTCGCGACTAATGAACCAGAAGGTGTTAAGTCGCGATGAGATGATGGCTAGGTCGCGACTAGTGGCTAAAGTAGTGCCAAGCGTATGGGCCATGAGTTGAGAAGGTCCAAAAGAGATAGTTACCCGGTTAGAGATAGACCGGAGGCAGGAGGCCAGATACAGGAAAGGTTATCTGGAAACCATGAGGTGGAATGATAAGGTATCCTCATGGGACCCACAAGATGCCACATGGCATTAGAGTAGTGATTCAGTAACCTTTCAGTTGAGTAAAGTTACTCGATTAGCACAAAAACCGAGGAGGTGATCAGATGATCTAGGACTTATCTGGATATCATTGGGAAGCGTGCAAGGTCTCTTCCAGGCGCCACGTGGCTCTGGTCTGGAGAAAGCAGATAAGCTGAGGGCACGTATTATGAGACAAGAGACTGGACCGGTGAGTCAGCATGCTGAGGTGTCCAGGGATTTCAGACATGTGATAAATGTGGCGCTGAGGTGGCATGCTGAGGTGTCCCGATGATGTCATGCATGATGCAGTAAATGAGGAATTAAGGAAAATAGGAAAATCCAGGAAAAACCAGGACCGCAGGATCAAAGTTCATGGTAATTACAGAATTGCCATTGGAGGAGGTTATAAATACCCCCCCTTGCCCTCCATTTCATTCACGCATGGTGAGGAGAAGGGAGAGAAAGAAGAGAGAAAGGAGAAAAGGAAGTAAGGAAGTTCTGGCAGAGCTGGAAGCAGAATAGAGATAGTAAGGTTCTGCTGAGCTAGCCAGGTAGTAACTAATCCTAGCTTTTATGTAATGGGTTTATGATTTGATGTGCTATTGTTTGGTTGGATTGTTGTCTTATATGTTATGTCTGAAGCTCTGCTGTAATGCTATGATCATATGTTATTAAGCATGGAAGCACGCAGCATACTTATCTGTACACAATCACAAGCAAGCACTGTCACTCTGCATTACATATATTGTTATGATTGTTGCTACTGAGATTCCCCTAAATCTCATCCCCATACATAACCCACTACAGGGAGGTTATGCTGAAGTAGATTTTAAGAAATCCTAAGAGATTATGCTACCGAAGTAAAGACTGAACATCAGTATATGATAAGTACTGTGTACGTAGTGCTGTCTAAGGAGGCTAGAAGTGAGTGGACCTAGCCAGTTCATCTAGTCTTTCCTGGGTACTACGTAGAATGGTAGTTCTTATGAGGGAATTACCGAATCAGTACAGTTCAGTTCCTTATACAGATGAAGCGTAGCGGTTGTGCTGCCGGAGTTTAGGTAAAAAGAGTTGTAATAAAGACAGAAAGATTATGTATATGTCTTGTTGTGTATGCCTTGTTGTATGACATTATGTTATTCAATGATAAATATTGTTTGGCATATGCAATTTATGTATGTTAAAATAAGAGGGAAATTCGCAGGTCCTGAGGCAGCAGTGTTCTGACCTCAGTTTGACCTAGTAAACGGAGGAGTCTGGCCACGAGATTTAGTGAGCCAGTAGTACACATCTGGGGCATTCCATGGATAGGTATTATGCCTCATTTGGATGTGTAGAAGGTGAGAAATCAGTTCTCAAAGTAAAGGTTCAGAATGAGGAACTTAAGAGTAAAAGTTCAACCTCTGGACTTAAGTTAAGCTAATATTGCTTCCGTAAGTGTACTCTGAGAGCTATAAAGGAGGATGTTTCATTTTGGTATCAGAGTAAGAGGTTCTGGCATAGACCAGAAAGGACTTTGGTTCAGAGCATAAGATTCTGGCACAGAACAGAAGATTCTGGCTTAGTGATGCTCTGATAGAGTATTTTCCCTTTAATGCGTGAGAATGGCATTGAGTCGCGACTAATATGGTTTTAGGTCGCGACAGGTAGCTCAAAGAGAGTTTTAGTCACGACGAAGAAGTGGAGAGGTCGCGACTGTTATTTACAGAGAGATTAGGTCGCGACGTGTATGTTAAAAGGTCGCGACTGTATATTGCAGGAAGCTGAGGTTGCAACGAGAGAGGTCTAGTGTCGCGACTGAAAAGTTAAGGTTGCGACGTAAGGAGGCCTAGGTCGCGACGACAGAAGATTGAGGTCACGACTAAAGTACAGAAATGTTAGGTCATCATGAGTTGAGCATGATGGTCACTGATTAAAGATCGCAAAGGATGTGAGTCATGACTATCCAAGACTCAGGTCACGACTAATATGGGTTTAGAAAACTCAACAGAGATATGAGCTCAGAGGAGATGAAGCTCCTAGATGATATGTGTGTTCATTTTTCTTTTTGAGGGAAAAAGATGGTGAACATAAGAAAAGAATATAGAGCTTGAGTGGAGGAGCTGTGCATAAAGGAAGCTGGCAACTCCAATGAGGTAGACCCTATACGAGTCATCCGTGCTAGGCGAGATGAGCAGCAAAGGATGATGTAGAGAATGATGATGATGAGTTAAGATGAGCTAGCCAGATAGCTAGTATGAGTTTTGCCTAGGAATGAGCCTAGGACATGGCTTAAGGCTAGAGACGTGATGGTTAATAGCTAAAGAGCTAATGATCCCTAAGCAGAGGAATTCCATCACAAAGAAGTGATAGACCTAGGGTAGAGTACCCTAGAAAGTATAAGTGATAGTAAGAGATGATGAATGAGATATATGCGACTGAAGTTCGCTAGGATCAAGAGAAAGACCGATCAGGAACCACAGTCCAGTCAAGAATAGACTGGGACTGATGGATAGACAGAAGAAGTTACGAGATAGTAAATAGGTAGCCACAGATTATGAGATAAAGTGACTCCCCTATTCCCTATGTAAGAAAGAATAATGAAGGGTTGAGTCTATACCGTGGTAAGAGGGTAGTGTGGCAGCCTAAGTAAATGTTCAGGATAACTGACCAAGATATGATAGGCAATATGATAAAGAAAATATGCCTTGAGGTTTAGTTAGTCTGATGGATGGTTGAGCAAAGTATGATGATGATATGGCTTATGATGCCATAAGTTATGATAGTTGCATCTCCTTGCAGTTGTCATATGATGACATGCATGTTAGAGTATGCCATGATGAATGAATACTCCCCTTTTGGCAGTGCATGCAGGGTAGAGTATATATGAGTACAGATATGAGATGAGAAAGTTATGAGGAAGTATGTTGTTCCCATACCATATGACATGTAATAGTATTGAGGATGATAGTTAGTCTCAGTTTATGGGACAATAAGCTATGATATTCAGATATGTTATGATTGAGGATACTTAGGTAATTCTGCAGACTTGTGAATGCAGTACTCAGAGCCATTTCTGTTGAAAGGAATGGTAGACAGAAAGAAAGCAGAAAAGAGTAAAGAGATTGTTTCTAGATCACTCTTCAGATAAGAGTTGGATCTGAAACAGATGGCTCTCAGATAGAGCTAGATTCAGATGAGTATAGATCACTCTTCAGATAAGAGTTGGATTTGATACAGAATGCTCACAGTTAGAGCATAGTTCTAATGGCTCGCAGTTAGAGCACAGATTGAAATGAGAAGTTATGAGGAGGCCATAGCAGTAGAATGCAATGGCAGGTGGTTAGACCATGATGGCACAAGCCAATGGTAAACCACGTTAAAGTTGAAAGATGAGAAGGAACTCCCGAGTAAAAGAGGAAGTAAGTAAAGTCTGGGTAAATGATATGAGGCTATAAAATTTTTATGGAGTTATCAACAGGTGGAAGCAATTAACCTTATAACTTAGTCTGTTGGTTTAAGATCTTCGGGAGATCTACAGTGCAACAGAATCGCAGTTAGATTCTGGAGGGTCACAGTTAGATCCTAGCATGGCTCCAGGATCACAGATAGATCCTAACAGATTCAGAGTCGTAGTAGATTCTGAAGAGGCTAACGGTTGATCGCAGTTAGATCCTGAGGTCGCAGTTAGACCTAGCCTAAGGAAAGAGCCATGAGTTATGAGTACAATATAGTATCTCTTTGGGAAGCTGAATGCCAAAGATGAAGTTAAGGTGAGGAAGCTTCACTAGTTGATAAACTCACCCAGAGAAATTGTTTTATAATGGTTTTTCTCAGATAGCCTCTACAGACTGAACTTAGCTTTCCCTTAAACGAAGATGGAGTCCAAGTTCAAATCTGAGTACTGGGATTCAAAGTTTTGTAGAAGGATGCCTGAGAAGCAGAGAAGAGAATCCTCTATGTAATAAGAAGCAGAGAAGAAAATCCTCAGTGTAATGAGAATAGAAGAGTATGAGTAGATAGATTCCCTCAGATGAGGGTAAAGAGATTGAAAGGCTAGAGAAGACCTAGAGAAAAAGGTCTAAGACAAAGCAAAGATAGAACTCAGTTCTATGAGGAAGAGAATGTTAGCCTTATGGTATCTCAAGATAAGTTATGAAAGGGTGATATACACCATGAGATAGCCAGAGTTGGCTAGATATGTTATGATAAAGTATCAAAAGCATGTAATGAGATACACTATGGTAGACGTGTAATATGACACGCACCTAGAGATGTGCATTTTATGAACAGATAGAGAGGCCTCCCTTTTTGGTAGGGATCATATGTTTAAATGTTATGCTATGAAAGAAAATAGAAAATGAGATCTTTCACTCCTTGCATGAGATGCTAGGCCTTATGTTATGCTAAAACTATGCAAGCTCCGAGTGTTAGAGCTAGGCCTAGTTAGAACAGGAATGCTTGAGCTCCGATGTTAGAGCTTTGCATTCATAAGCAGGTAAGCTGAAACATCCTTCCTTAGACTCCTCAGAGTACACTTGCGGAAGCAATATTAGCTTGATTATATCTTTACTTAAGCCCAGAAATTCAAAATTTTACTCTTAAGTTCCTTATTCTGGACCTTTAATTTGAAAATTAATTAATCTCATTCTACACAAACAAATGAGGCTTATTACCTATCCACGTAATGCCCCAGATGTGTACTACTGGCCTGCCAAATTTCATGGCCAAACTCCTTCGTTTACTAGGTCAATCTGAGGTCAAAACACTGCTACCTCAGGACCTGCGAATTTCCCCTTAATTTACCATACATAAATTGAATATGCCAAACAACACTTATCATTGAATAACATAATGTCATACAGCATGGCATACACAACAAGACATATACATAATCTTGCTATCTTTATTACATCTCTTTCTGCCTAAACTCCGGCAGCATAACCGCTACGCTTTATCTGTACAAAGAACTGAACTGTACTGATTCGGTAATCCCCTCATGAGAACTACCATTCTACGTAGTACCCAGGAAAGACTAGATGAACCGGCTAGGTCCACTCACTTCTAGCCTCCTTAGACAGCACTACGTACACAGTACTTATCATATACTGATGTTCAGTCTTTACTTCGGCAGCATAACGGCGTCTCATAGGATTCTCAAAATCCACTTCAGCATAACCTCCCTGTAATGGGTTATGGATGGGGATGAGATTCAGGGGAATCTCAGTAGCAACAATCATAACAATATATGTAATGCAGTGTGATAGTGCTTGCTTGTGATTATGTACAGATAAGTATGCTGCGTGCTTCCATACTCAATAACATATGATCATAGCATTGCAGTAGAGCTTCAAGCATAACATATAAGACAAAAATCCAACCAAACAATAGCACAACAAATCACAAAGCCATTACATAAAAGCTAGGATTAGTTATTACCTCAAAAGCTTAGCAGAGCTCTACTATCTCTATTCTGCTTCCAGCTCCGCCAGAACTTCCTTTCTTTCTTTCTCCTTCTCTCTCTTCTTTCTCTCTCTTTTCTTGCCAAAAACGTGGGATGCCTAAAATGGGAGGGGAAGGGGGGTATTTATAGCTTTAATGGATGGCATTCTTGTAATTTTGAAGCCATCTGAACATGTGGTCCTGGTTTTTCCTGGATTTTCCTATTTTCTTTATTCCTTTTTACTGTATCATGCATGACATCATCCAGGACACTTCACCGGGACACCTCATCGCCACATTCTTCACATGTCACAATTCCTGGACACCTCATCAGCTGACTCAGCAGGCTGACTCACCGGTCCAGTCTCTTGCCTCGTAAAGCGTGTCCTCAGCTTTATCTGCTTTCCTCTATGATGACGCCATGTGGCACCTGGAAGGGACCTTGCACGCTTCCCAATGCTATCCAGATAAGTCCCAGACTTATCTGATCACCTCCTCGGTTTTCGTGCCAACCGAGTAACTTTACTTTACTGAAAAGTCATTAAATCATTATTTTAATGCCACTTTTCCCCCTGAATCACTGGGCCTGCGTTTTTGGGCCTGGAAATATCATCTTGGGTCTCTGATCCAGCCCAAGTACTCTGATGGCACGATTCCCAAGAAACACCCCTTGGCAAATTACCAAAATGCCCTTAGTCTCTCTCTCTTTACTTTATTAGGTCTAGGGGCATTATTGTCTTTTCCCATCTTACCAGAGTATTCTTTGACCCTGGTCAACTATCCAGATAACTTCCCTGGACTGTCTAACCTTAGGCAAATGACCAAAATACCCTTTACTCATTCTTCATCTGTTCTATAACATAGGGGCATTTTTGTCATTTCGCACCTTTTTCCCGGACACCGGCCCCTTTTACCACTGGACTGATCTAATGGGCCTGGGCCTTCCCTGGTGTCACTAAAGGCCTTAGAAACACTATACGGCCCCCTGGCCACAGTCCGATCATCCCTATCGGAACTGCTTTTCCTTTACCGATTATAACTGTAAATTCCCATCTTCAGGAATTTTTACAGAAAAATCGGGACCTCAAATCAAAATTCCGTGACTCCTCATTCAACCCGGAATTCTTTTCTCTATCTCCCGGTATTTTCAGATATTTTATCCGGACCGGGCTGTTTTGGCCTGAAAAAGCACTCACGCGCACACTTTTTCAAAATGACCATTTTACCCCTGGTCACATTTCTAATTCTTTCATACACATAGAGACCTCATATGCACATTTCACAGTTCAGTGAAATGATCAGCATAATTTTCTCTATTTTCTTGCAAAATATGGTACTCATCGGCTACCAGCCCAATCTTTCCCATAATTACGATTTTGCCCCTGCATTCTCTTTCTAGCATCTATTCTCATCTTCTTATCCTTCATCTTAAGTTCTAGAAATTCTCTTTCAATAACTCATCCCTTAAACTCTTCGGGAGTCATCATTAATTGAAAGGCTCGACAACCCGCCCATATCAGGTTATCTTACACAGGAGCCAGCCCATATCAAGCTACCTGCAGAATTCCTAGGCTTAAGACTTAGGATATTCCTCACATTCCTCATCTTGGACCTAGATGAACTGTCCCGATCTCCTAGACCAAAAATCGGGATGTTACATAAGCAGTCCTGCAGTATGTTGGCCAGGTATTATGCATGTTAGAGTAGGTGCTTTCATTTAGCAGCAAAGTAAAGAAAGAATAGCTGCATAAGTCCTCTCTCTGTATGAAGTTAAGTGCTAAGAATGATGAGAATGTTGCAGATGTTAAAGCATTCTGCAAGATATCAAGAAAAGTAATACGAGATAAATGCTAAAAGTATGATGAGTAGTTAGAAGAAACTCCCGAATATAGTAATATTCGAGAGAATTTCATATGAAAGAAATGGACACTGCTCATAAGTGCAGTGAGTGATCCATAAGAGAAAAGTAGATTTCAACTCTGATTGAGTTGACCCAGAGAAAGATAAGCATGTTACGAAGAGAGGTGAAGTTATGATGAGTACTTTGCCAGATATTAAGCTAATTTGGCTATGGTACTGATTAAATTTCGAGGATGAAATTTATTTAAAGGGGAGGAGAATTGTAACATCCTAATTTTCAGGCCTAGAGATGCAGAAATAGCCTAAGATTAAGAGGCTACTAGACCCCTTTTTAGCAGAAGTTCCAGAGGAACGCAAAGAGTTTCAGGGACTGAGCTGCGAGTAAGTAAAGGTACGGGGACTTATGTGTAAACAGTGGAAGTCCCAAGGGGTAAATGTCCATTTGGGGATGATGTAAAGGTCAAAGGTTCAAGAGTTGATCAGTTAGGTCGCGATGATAGAGACTTTGGTCGCGACGAGAGTGTATTATGGTCGCGACTAATATTGGCAGAGAGGCTTGGTCGTGACGGATATGTATGTTGTGTCGCGACTAATGAGTAGAATGAGCTTGGTTGCGACTAAAAAAGTGATGTGGTCGCGACGAAAGATTGTTGTGGTCGCGACGAAAGACTGTTATGGTCGCGACTAGAGAGTGTTGTGGTCGCGACTAATGAACCAGAAGGTGTTAAGTCGCGATGAGATGATGGCTAGGTCACGACTAGTGGCTAAAGTAGTGCCAAGCGTATGGGCCATGAGTTGAGAAGGTCCAAAAGAGATAGTTACCCGGTTAGAGATAGACCGGAGGCAGGAGGCCAGATACAGGAAAGGTTATCTGGAAACCATGAGGTGGAATGATAAGGTATCCTCATGGGACCCACAAGATGCCACAAGGCATTAGAGTAGTGATTCAGTAACCTTTCAGTAAAGTAAAGTTACTTGGTTGGCACGAAATCCGAGGAGGTGATCAGATGAGTCTGGGACTTATCTGGATATTATTGGGAAGCGTGCAAGATCTCTTCCAGGAGCCACATGGCTCTGGTCTGGAGAAAGCAGATAAAGTTGAGGGCACGTATTACGAGGCAAGAGACTGGACCGGTGAGTCAGCATGCTGAGGTGTCCAGGGATTTCAGATATGTGATAAATATGGCGCTGAGGTGGCATGCTGAGGTGTCCCGATGATGTCATGCATGATGCAGTAAATGAGGAATTAAGGAAAATAGGAAAATCCAGGAAAAACAAGGACCGCAGGATCAAAGTTCATGGTAATTACAGAATTGCCATTGGAGGAGGTTATAAATACCCCCCCTTGCCCTCCATTTCATTCACGCATGGTGAGGAGAAGGGAGAGAAAGAAGAGAGAGAAGGAGAAGGAAGGAAGAGAGAAAGGAGAAAAGGAAGTAAGGAAGTTCTGGCGGAGCTGGAAGCAGAATAGAGATCGTAAGGTTCTGCTGAGCTAGCCAGGTAGTAACTAATCCTAGCTTTTATGTAATGGCTCTGTATGTTTCTAGGACTTCTGCTCAAAGGGATATATCTATTTTAGGCTACTTACTAAGTCTCTGGCCTAAAAATTGGGATGTTACATTTCTACCCCCTTAAAATAAATTTCGTCCTCAAAATTTACTTGGCATCTTAGTCAACTATCCTGGATATATTTCCTCTGTATATCCTTTCCTGGTTTATGACTAAGGCTTGGGGTATTCATCCTCTTATACTTATGGACAACCCATTACACTTGTGAGTAGTGTCCATTTCTTTCATATCTTATCCCTTAGAATTTTGATGTAATTCTGGGGTCTACATCATTCCTCTTACACTTTGCTAATCTCTTAGGAGAAATACTATTTTTCTGACTTTCTTTCTCCTGATACAAAACCATAACTCAGATAATTTCGCAACTTTCTTAACTGTTCTCATAACTTAATGCATCTATGCCAAACCTTTATGGCATTTGCACTTTTTCTTATCCCTTCTTAGGGCTTATCTATAGTTATGCGACTCTTGCCTTAGCACCTTTCGTGCTACTGGGTTAGGGCTAGGTTACTATTCTTATAGCTCTAGGCCCTAGCATTCTTTCGCATAGAACTATGTTCTATCTTTGCTTTGCCTTAGACCCACTTTTCTAGGTCTTTCTGGCCTTTTAATCTCTTTACCCTTATCTGGGGGATCTATCTGCTCATACCTTTCTATTCTCAACACATAGGGGATTGTGTTCTTTGGTTCTCAGCCATACATCTGCAAAACTTTTAATATCAGTACTCAGATTTGAACTTGGACTCCGTCTTCGTTTAAAGAAAAACTAAGTTTAGTCTGTATATAATAGAGGCTATCTGAGGAAAATTATTATAAAATAATTTTTCTGGGTGAGTTTATCAACTAGTGAAGCTTCTTTACCTTAACTTCGTCTTTGGTATTCATCTTCCCAAAGAGATACTACATTGTACTCATATCTCATGGCTCATTACTTTCCTTAGGCTAGGTCTAACTGTGACCTCGGGATCTAACTGCGATCAACCGTTAGCCTCTTCAGAATCTAACTGCGACTCTGAAGCTGTTAGGATCTATCTGTGACCCTAGAGCCATTCTAGGATCTAACTACGACCCTCCAGAATCTAACTGTGATTCTGTTGTACTATATATCTTCCGAAGATCTTAAACCAAAGACTAAGTTATAAGGTTAACTGCTTCCACTTGTTGATAACTCAGTACAAATTTTTAAAAATATATTTAGTAGCCTCATATTATTTACCCAGACTTTACTTATTTCCTCTTGTACTCAGGAGTTCCTTTTCATCTTTTTTACTTTACTGTGGTTTACCATTGGCTATGATCTAACCACCTGCCATTGCATTCTATTGCTATGGTCTCATCATAACTTCTCATTTCAATGTGTGCTCTAACTACGAGCCATTCAAATTATGCTCTAATTGCGAGCAATCTGTACCAGATCCAACTCTTATTTGAAGAGTGATCTGAAAACAATTCCTTATCTGTTACTCTTTCTGTACACCATTCATTTCAATAGAAATGGCCCTGAGTACTGTATTCATAAGCCTATAGAAATACCTGAGTAACCTCAATCATAAATCATATCTGAATATCATATCATAACTTATCGTCCCATAAATCGAGACTATCTATCATCCTCAATGCATATCATATGGTATGGGAGCAACATACTTTCTCATCTCATATATGTACTCATATATACTCTACCTTGCATACACTGCAAAAGGGGAGTATCCATTCATCATAGCATACTCTAACATGCATGTCATCATATGACAACTGCAAGGAGATGCAACTATCATAACTTATGGCAACATAAGCCATATCATCATCATATTTTGCTCAACCATCCATCAGACATTGTAATAATCTAAGTAAGCCTCAAAACGTATTTCCTTTATCATATTGCCTATCATATCCTGATCATTCATCCTGAAACAACTATCTATTTCACTTAGGCTGCCACGCTACCCTCTTACCAGGGTATAGACTCAACCCTTCATTACTCTATCTTATATAGGGAATAGGGGAGTCACTTTATCTTTTAAACTGCGGCTATCTCTTTACTATCTCTTAACTTCTTCTATTTATCCATCAGTCCTAGTCTATTCTTGACCGGACAATGATTATTTAGTGGTTTTTCTTTTGATCCTTAATCCTCATGGATCTTATTCATCATCTTTTACTATTACTTCTACTTTCTAGGGTACTATACCCTAGGTCTATCACTTCTCCGTGATGGAATCCCTCTGCTTAGGGAACATTGAGCTCTTTATCTATTAACCATCATATTTTTACCATTAGGCCATGTACTAGGATCATTCCTAGGCAAATCTCATTCTAGTCATCTTATCGTAACCCATCATTAGGTTTCTGTTCTCTATTTTCCACTTTTAAAACCTGTAATCATATTCATTCTTATACAAAGGAAATATACTAGGTATAGGGTAGCTCAATAGTGTGCATACTGGACAATACAATCCAATCACATATCAGTCAAACATGCCAGATATTAGTGCATACATACATCACATATCAGTCAAACATGCCAGATAACAATTATTATTAAATAATCTACTGTTATACATCATTACATGATTAACATCCTCATATTTCTGTTACACTTTTCGTTGTCTAAAATCCGGCAGCATAACTGCTATATTCCGTCTGTAGAAAGTAACCAATTTTGTACCGATTCGGTAATTCCCGTAGGAGCTACCATTCTACGTAAGTACCCAGGAAAGACTGGATGAACCTGCTAGGTCCACTCACTTCCAGCCTCCTTAGACAGCACCTACGTACACAGTACGTATCAGTTCCTTTCTTTGTTCCTTCTTCGTTGCCAGAATTTCGGTAGCCTAACGGCGTCTCTTAAAATTTCCAAATTTTATTTTGACAGAACCTCCCCTGTAATGTTATATATGGGAATGAGATTCAAAAGAATCCCAGTAGTAACAATCATAATAATTTATGTAATGCAGAGTGACAGTGCTTGCTTGTGATTGTGTACAGATAAGTATGCTGCGTTCTTCCATGCTTAATAACATATGATCATAGCATTACAGCAGAGCTTCAGACATAACATATAAGACAACAATCCAACCAAACAATAGCACAACAAATCACAAAGCCATTACATAAAAGCTAGGATTAGTTACTACCTCAAAATTTCAGCAGAACTTTACTATCTCTATTCTGCTTCCAGCTCCGCCAGAACTTCCTTTCTTTCTTTCTTCCTCTCACTTTCTCTCTCTAGCGCCTCCTCCTCTCTCTAAAAGGCCCTTGGCCGTGCAGCATATGAAGCAAGGGGGGTATTTATAGTTTCGGTCAATGGCATTCTTGTAATTTTGAAGCCATATGATCCTGTGGTCTTGGTTTTTTCAAAATTTCCTATTTTCTTTTATTCCTTTTACTGCATCATGCATGACATCATCTCCATGCCACCTCATGGGACACCTCATATGTCACATGGAGAAATTGAAGCCTTCTTGGACGCCTCAGCAGCTGACTCAGCAGTTCCAATCCAATCCAGTACCGATCCAGTCCGAATTCCCACAAACTGGACTCACCGGCTAAGATTATGCCACGTGTCCTCAACTTTTTCTTCCACCTCTATATTGGCGCCATGTGGCATCTTACTGGCACCTTTCACGCCATCCAATGCTATCCAGATAAATCCAGGACTTTATCTGATCACCTCCTCGGTTATCGTGCTGACCGAGTAACTTTACTTTATTGAAACATCATTAAAATAGTATTTTAATGCCACTTTTCCCCACATACTTCATGGGCTACGTTTTTGGGCCTTGGAATATTATCTTGGATATCTGATCAAGCTCAAGTACTCTGATGGCTCGATTCCTAAGAAATAGCCCTTGGCAAATTACCAAAATACCCCTGAGCGCCCTTTCTTGAGCTATCTTAGCCTTAAGGGTAAAATCATCATTTTACACCTTTCTGTACCCTGTCAGGGTATATACTGACTCTAAGTAACTTTATCTGTATGTTCCTTGGCTCCTGGGCCTGTCCAGAATGACCAAAATGCCCTCCATTCATCTATTACTCTTTAGTGCAACACAAGGGCATTTTCGTAATTTCGCACTTTTCCTGGGTTCTGCTGGACACTGGCCCACCTATCAGTCCAAGGGTCTTTTGGGCCTTTGATGGCGCCATTATTGGGCCTTTCAGGGTCCACTACCTTCATGGCACGCATTACGAGGAATCCTCCCTTTCAATGATTATTGAATATTTTATCTATTATTCACCGTTTATACACATATCCGGACACCGGCTCCTTCTGTCCGATACACTAGCCTGCGGTGTTTAGGCATCCCTGTGAGTCATATCAGTCATCTGACTGAGATCATCCGAACTCATTCAGTCCCTTTTCAAATACCGATAAATCTCCCTATCGGATACCCGGAGGCCTCACACTCCCATCTGGATTTTCTTATTTGCAAATAACTTTTTCTACAGGCCTCCTATCGGTATTCTGTCAGTTTCCCGACATCCGTCCCATAAGGACGTATCATCCTGTATTTTCTCACTTAGATCTGAAATCTAGGATATCCGGTAGGAATTTTTATAACTTTTGGATGATCAGTCCATTTCTGACCATCTGGAGTCTTCAAAAATTCCTGTATTAAGCCAGATTACTGAGCGTCACTTGTAACATCCCTAATTTCGGTACTAAGTTGTATGTACAGGTTAAATGAAATATATGAGATTTTTAGGAAAAGATGTGGCCATATTTATGTAAAGAAAGGGATTAATTGCAAGAGGAAGAAAGCCTAAGAGCCAAAGTGCAAAATTATGAAAATGCCACTGTGATGCCCTAAGAAACCAGAAGTAAATGGAGGGCATTTTAGTCATTTCACACAATGGATGGATATCAGAGGAAATTTGATAGTAAATTATTATAATTAATATGAGAATTTATGGAGTTGACAGAAGTAAAAAAGGAGTCCTGTAGAATTAATTATGGAATTTACGGTGAAAAAGGACACCGATAAAAGGTTAAAGGAAACGTATGTAATTTTTAACAAGACTTTTGGGGCTCAGAAAATTATGAAACTTTTTAGAGAATTCATTTTATATTAGAATGAATTTCTAAAAATGTTAGAACAATTAAAAGAGGTGTTTAGCATTTATGCTAAGATCAGAGTGATTTATGGATATCGGTATAAGGAAAATACATTGGGATTTGGGCCAATTAGCTATTGGACCTAAAAGAGACCCAACACGTCATCCTAGGCCAGCCCAATAAGGCCCAAAAGTTGTCTTGGAGCCCAAGTCCAAAAATAAATAATTTATGGATTTTTGGAAATAAAGAAAAAAGAGAATAAAGTAAGAATTATATTTTGCACATGGTGGGACCTACATGGACTAAAAATGGCGCCAAGAAGAGAGCTTAGGTGTCCCAAGTGATGTCATGCTAGTGAGGTCATGAGCCAAAGTGAAAAGACATTCCAAGATCAAACCTTTAACCATTAGATCAAATAGTTTCCAAAGTGATCTTAGCCTTCAAATGGCACGTGACTTTTGCTATAAATACCCCCCCTTTCCATTCATTCTTCACACCCAAGAGCTCCTTTAGAGAGAGAAGTGAGTTGTAGAGAAAGAAAGTGGAAGAAAGCAAGGAAGAAGCAAGTAAGGTAAGTTGATGCTCTTCACTTTACCATTTCGGTTTGCACTGTTCATGATAGAAGAAAATGGAATTTCAATGATTTAATGCTTCCATTGAGTTTATATGATGATTTTGTGTAGGATTGGAAAGGTTTTAAACCTTGGAAACCATTGGAATTAAAGGTTATAATGTTGAAAATTCCTCACGGGTTCTGTTCACTCGCGTGAACAGTGATTTGAATTTCATAATTTTGATGCTTCCAATGGTCTTAAAATGAGATTTTGTGTGGGGGTAAAGTGGAGGAACAAGTATGGGAAGCATTGGAACCAAAATGGGAATTTTTGGAAAAAGGGAGCTTATTGAAACTAGACTTGGATTTTGTTTGGAATGGAGTTATAATTTGGTAATTATCTTGTAATGCCTAGGTTTTGACATTTGTGGCAAGGAAAAACCATTACAATAAGGAAAGGAACAAGGATCTACAAGAGGTAGCAAGAATATCTAACTATAAACTTATGTGCTTTGATTGTTTTGCTTACTTGTTATGCATGAAGGTTTGGTTGAGCATGGAATGTTGTGTGATGATGATGATGATGTGATATGAGTATGTGATACTCCTTGCAATATATGTCATGACAATATGCATATTAGAGTTGCTTATGTATAAGCATGAATTAGCTCCCATTGCATGATAACATGTTAGGCATTCAATCAAACATGCATAACCTTATAGTTTATATTACTTGCTATTGGGATTTCCATGAAATCTCATTCCTTCCATATAATTAAACATGCTCTAGGTGCTGGATCTTCTCAAGGAAAGAGGGTAAATGTTGATGGATGACTGTACATAATTTAAAGAGTGTGCACTTTAATTACAAGATGATGTTTTGGTTTGTATGATTCATGCTACTCATAAATCCAATCTGAGGTAGTGTACTTCCATCGGTATTTTGATTCACTTATATGATGAGTTTTCATATGAAATTTGGTATGAACATAGCTAAGATATATATCTGTAAATGGACACCAATAACGCATCATTTGGTTAAGAACTCGAATTGTTATGATTTTTCAAAGTTAGGAGTTGAAATCTGGAATAAGGTAAAACGACTACTCAGAGGCAGTGAGGTTCATGATTTAAATTCATATAGTAAACGAATGAGTTTTTCCTCGAAATTTTGTGAGATTAAAGTAGACATATGGATCTTTAAATCCATATGTAATTCAACTCAATTGGATAAGTATACAAGGAGAAATGAATTTTTGAAAATGGGGTATAGAAACTGGAACTTCCAGATTTACCAAATGAACAGTAAAGTTCAACGAATAAACTGATTTGATCTGGACAAGAAGATCTCATTTTCATATTTTTCTCTCAAATTTAAGTGAAAGAGATTTCATTATAAATTGGAATCACCTTAAAATGATTTTTCTAGATTTAGTTATGAATTTCCAAAGTTCAGGTTGTAATCTGGAATTACCCAGTGAATAGTGGTAGTGAACAGTAACCGTAAGCCCAACTCTTGGAAATTCATATTTTTGAGGTTAAGAGGTATTCCAATATAGTTCTAATTGAGTATAAGTAAGGTTAAGGATTAATTTTAAAATTAAGGTCAAGGTTTTAAGGTTAAGACAAAAAGAAATTTGTTGGAAAATACCGTTGTGCTGGTAGACTATACAAAGTACTGTGTACGTAGGTGCTGTCTAAGGAGGCTGGAAGTGAGTGGACCTAGCCGGTTCATCAAGTCTTTCCTGGGTACTTGCGTAGAATGGTAGTTCTCATGGGGAATTACCGAATCAGTACAGTTATTTTCTACCAAGATTTTCGGCAAGAGAGATATAATCCACTTCAAGAGAGCTATACTAAGAGTACTTTGAGAGATATAAAGGAGGATGTTTCATCACTTGCTCTCTCTACCGGTGAAATCTGGGACTGAAATGCTTTCGGGCAGTCCAAACCACTTCCGGCCTGACTTTCTTTAATTACAATTTAGCCCCAGGGAACTTTTCTTCTTTTCATTTAAATCCCTTTCTATTTGGCTAAAATTACACTTAAGGACCCCACATTTTTGTCTACTTTTCTTTTTGGCCTTGCACTTTTTCATAATTGCATCTAAGTCCCCCTTTCCTTTGCTTTACTTTACTAGGTCTAGGGGCATTATTGTCTTTTCATATCTTACCAGAGTATTCTCTGGCCCTGGTCAACTATCCAGATACCCTTTCTTGACTGTCTAACCTTAGCCAAATGACCAAAATACCCTTTACTCATTTTTCAGTTATTCTATAACATAAGGGCATTTTCGTCATTTTGCACATTTTTCCCGGACACCGGCCCCTCTTACCACCAAACTGATATTATGGGCCTGGGCCTTCCCTGGTGTCACTACGGGCCTTAGACAACACTGTATGGCCTCTGGCCATAGTCCGATTATAACATCCCAGTTTTTAGGCCCAGAGATGTAGAGATAGCCTAAGATTAAGAGGCTATTAGACCCCTTTTTAGCAGAAGTTCCAGAGGAACGTAAAGAGTTTCAGGGACTGAGCTGCGAGTAAGTAAAGGTACGGGGACTTATGTGAAAACAGTAGAAGTCCCAAGGGGTAAATAGCCATTTGGGGCTGATGTAAAGGTCAAAGGTTCAAGAGTTGACCAGTTAGGTCGCGATGATAGAGACTTTGGTCGCTACGAGAGTGTATTATGGTCGCGACTAATATTGGCAGAGAGGCTCAGTCGTGACGAATATGTATGTGGTGTCGCGACTAATGAGTAGAATGAGCTGGGTTGCAACGAAAAAGTGATGTGGTCGCGACGAAATACTGTTGTGGTCGCGACAAAATACTGTTGTGGTCGCGACGAAAGACTGTTATGGTCGCGACTAAAGGATGTCGAGGTCGCGACTAGAGAGTGCTATGGTCGCGACTAATGAACACAGAAGGTGTTAAGTCGCGATAAGATGATGATGAGGTAGCGACTAGTGACTAAAGTAGTGCCAAGGGTATGGGCCATGAGTTGTGAAGGTCCAAATGAGATAGTTACCCGGTTAGAGATAGACCAGAGGCAGGAGGCCAAATACAGGAAAGGTTATCTGGAAACCATGAGGTGGACTGATAAGGTATCCTCATGGGACCCACAAGATGCCACATGGCATTAGAGTGATGATTCAGTAACCTTTCAGTAGAGTAAAGTTACTCGGTTGGCACGAAAATTGAGGAGGTGATCAGATAAGTCTGGGACTTATCTGGATAGCATTGGGAAGCGTGCAAGGTCTCTTCCACACGCCACATGGCATTAGTCTGGAGAATGCAGATAAAGCTGAGGGCACGCATTACGAGGCAGGAGACTGGACCGGTGAGTCAGCTGCTGAGGTGTCCCAGGATTTCGGACATGTGATAAATGTGACGCTGAGGTGGCATGCTGAGGTGTCTCGATGATGTCATGCATGATGCAGTAAATGAGGAATTAAAGAAAATAGGAAAATCTAGGAAAAACCAGGACCGCAGGATCAAAGTTCATGGTAATTACAGAATTGCCATTGAAGGCAATTATAAATACCCCCCCTTGCACTCCATTTCATTCACGCATGGGCAAGGCAAAGAGAGAGAAAGAAGAGAGAAGGGCAGAAGGAAAGGAAGAGAGAAAGGGAGAAAGGAAGTAAGGAAGTTCTGGCGGAGCTGGAAGCAGAATAGAGATAGTAAGGTTCTGCTGAGCTAGCCAGGTAGTAACTAATCCTAGCTTTTATGTAATGGCTTTGTGATTTGATGTGCTATTGTTTGGTTGGATTGTTGTCTTATATGTTATGACTAAAGCTCTGCTGTAATGCTATGATCATATGTCATTGAGTGGACCTAGCCGGTTCATCTAGTCTTTCCTGGGTACTACGTAGAATGGTAGTTCTTATGAGGGAATTACCGAATCAGTACAATTCAGTTCTTTGTACAGATGAAGCGTAGCGGTTATGCTGCCGGAGTTTAGGCAGAAAGAGATGTAATAGAGATAGCAAGATTATGTATATGTCTTGTTGTGTATGCCATGCTGTATGACATTATGTTATTCAATGACAAATATTTTTTGGCATATTCCATTTATGTATGTTAAATTAAGGGGAAATTCGCAGGTCCTGAGGCAGCAGTGTTCTGACCTCAGTTTGACCTAGTAAACGGAGGAGTCTGGCCACGAGATTTGGTGAGCCGGTAGTACACATCTGGGGCATTCCGTGGATAGGTATTAAGCCTCATTTGGATGTGTAGAAGGTGAGAAACCAGTTCTCAAAGTAAAGGTTCAGAATGAGGAACTTAAGAGTAAAAGTTCAATCTCTGGACTTAAGTTAAGCTAATATTGCTTCCGCTAGTGTACTATGAGGAGGGTAAAGGAGGATATTTCATTTTGGTATCAGAGCAAGAGGTTCTGGCATAGACCAGAAAGGACTCTGGTTCAGAGCATAAGATTCTGGCACAGAACAGAAGGTTCTGGCTTAGTGATGCTCTGATATAGTATTTTCCCTTTAGTGCGTAAGAATGGCATTGAGTCGCGACTAATATGGTTTTAGGTCGCGACAAGTAGCGCAAAGAGAGGTTTAGTCGCGACGAAGAAGTGGAGAGGTCGCGACTTTTATTTACAGAGAGATTAGGTCGCTACGTGTATGTTACAAGGTCGCGACGGTATATTGCAGGAAGCTGAGGTTGCGACGAGAGAGGTCTAGTGTCACGACTGAAGAGTTAAGGTTGCGACGTAAGGAGGCCTAGGTCGCGACGAGTTAGGTTCAGGTCACGACGAAAGAAGATTTAGGTCGCGACTAAGGATAGAAATGTTAGGTTACGATGAGTTGAGTATGATGGTCACTGACTAATGATCACAAAGGATGTGAGTCACGACTATCCAATACTCAGGTTGCGACAGACAGTTATTCATATAGAGGTTTAGAAAACTCAACGGAGATATGAGCTCCTAGATGAGATGTGTGTTCATTTTTCTCTTTGAGAAGGAAAAAGATGGTGAACACAAGACAAGAACATAGAGCTTGAGTGGAGAAGCTATGCATAGAGGAAGCTGGCAACTCCAATGAGGTAGACCCTATGTGAGTCATCCGTGCTAGGCAAGATGAGCAGCAAAGGATGATGTAAAGGATGATAATGATGAGTTAAGATGAGCTAGCCAGATAACTAGTATGAGGTTTGCCTAGGAATGAGCCTAGGACATGGCCTAAGGCTAGAACGTGATGGTTAATAGCTAAAGAGCTAATATTCCCTAAGCAGAGGGATTCCATCATGGAGAAGTGATAGACCTAGGGTAGAGTACCCTAGAAAGTAGAAGTGATAGTAAGAGATGATGAATGAGATCTATGCGACTGGAGTTCACTAGGATCAAGAGAGAGACCGATCAGGAACCATGTCCGGTCAAGAATAGACTGGCACTGATGGATAGACAGAAGAAGTTAAGGTAGCCACAGATTACGGGATAAAGTGACTCCCCTATTCCCTATGTAAGAGAGAGTAATGAAGGGTTGAGTCTATACCCTTGTAAGAGGGTAGTGTGGCAGCCTAAGTGAAATAGATAAATGTTCAGGAGGACTGACCAAGATATGATAGGCAATATGATAAAGAAAATATGTCTTGAGGTTTAGTTAGTCTGATGGATGGTTGAGCAAAGTATGATGATGATATGGCTTTTGATGCCATAAGTTATGATAGTTGCATCTCCTTGCAGTTGTCATATAATGACATGCATGTTAGCGTATGACATGATGAATGAATACTCCCCTTTTGCTGTACATGCAGGGTAGAGTATATACGAGTACAAATATGAGATGAGAAAGTTATGAGGAAGTTCTGCTGCTCCCATACCATATGACATATAATGAGATATGTATTGAGGATGATAGATAGTCTCAGTTCATGGGACAATAAGCTATGATATTTAGATATGATTTATGATTGAGGATACTCAGGTAATTCTGCAGACTTGTGAATGCAGTACTCAGAGCCATTTCTGTTGAAAGGAATGGTAGACAGAAAGAAAGCAGAAAAGAGTAAAGAGATTGTTTCTAGATCACTCTTCAGATAAGAGTGGGATCTGAAACAGATGGCTCCCAGATAGAGCTAGATTCAGATGAGTACTCTTCATAAGAGTTGGATCTGATACAGAATGCTCGTAGTTAGAGCATAGTTTAAATGGTTCGCAGTTAGAGCACATATTGAAATAAGAAGTATGATGAGGCCATAGCAGTAGAGTGCAATGGCAGGTGGTTAGACCATAAGGGCATAAGCCAGTGGTAAGCCACAGTAAAGTAAGAAAGATGAGAAAGGAACTCCTGAGTAAGAGAGGAAGTAAGTAAAGTCTGGGTAAACGATATGAGGCTATAAAATTTTTATGGAGTTATCAACAGGTGGAAGCAGTTAACCTTATAATTTAGTCTGTTGGTTTAAGATCTTCGGGAGATATACAGTACAATAGAATCGCAGTTAGATTCTGGAGGGCCGCAGTTAGATCCTTGCATGGCTCCAGGGTCGCAGTTAGATCCTATGAGATTTAGAGTCGCAGTTAGATTCTGAAGAGGCTAACGGTTGATCGCAGTTAGATCCCGAGGTCGCAGTTAGACCTAGCCTAAGGAAAGTAATGAGCCATGAGACATGAGTACAATGTAGTATCTCTTTGGGAAGATGAATGCCAAAGACGAAGTTAAGGTAAGGAAGCTTCACTAGTTGATAAATTCACCCAGAGAAAATGTTTTATAACGATTTTTCTCAGATAGCCTCTACAGACTGAACTTAGCTTTCCCTTTAACGAAGATGGAGTCCAAGTTCAAATCTGAGTACTGATATTCAAAGTTTTGTAGAAGGATGCCTGAGAAGCAGAGAAGAAAATCCTCAGTGTAATGAGACGCAGAGAAGAAAATCCTCAATGTAATGAGAACAGAAGAGTATGAGTAGATAGATTCCCCCAGATGAGGGTAAAGAGATTAAAGCTAGAGAAGACCGAGAGAAAAAGGTCTAAGGCAAAGCAAAGATAGAACGCAGATCATGTTAGCCTTATGGTATCTCAAGATAAGTTATGAAAGGGTGATATACATCATGAGATAGCCAGAGTTGGCTAGATATGCTATGATAAAGTATCAAAAGCATGCAATGAGATACACAATAGTAAACGTGTAATATGACACGCACCTAGAGATGTGCATTTTATGAACAGACAGAGAGGTTCCCTTTTTAGTAGGGATCATATGTTTAAATGTTATGCTATGAAAGAGAATAGAAAATGAGAGCTTTCACTCCTTGCATGAGATGTCAGGCCTTATGTTATGTTAAAACTATGCAAGCTCCGAGTGTTAGAGCTGTGCCTAGTTAGAACAGGAATGCTTGAGCTCCGACGTTAGAGCTTTGTATTCATAAGCAGGTATGTAGTCCTGCAGTATGTTGGCCAGGCATTATTCATGTTAGAGTAGGCGCTCTTGTTTAGCAGCAAAGTAAAGAAAGAATAGCTGCGTAAGTCCTCTCTCTATACGAAGTTAAGTGTTAAGAAGGATGAGAATGTCTGATTATATGAAAAGAAAGATGAAATGTTGCAGATTTTAAAGCAGTCTGCGAGATATCAAGAATAGTAATAAGAGATAAATGCTAGAAGTATGATGAGTAGTTAGAAGAAACTCCCGAATATAGTAATATTCGAGAGAATTTCATATGAAAGAAATGGACACTGCTCATAAGTGCAGTGAGTGATCTAGAGAAAAGAAAAGCATAATATAAAGAGATGTAAAGTTATGATGAGTACTTTGCCAGATGTTAAGTTAATTTGGCTATGGTACTGATTAAATTTCGAGGACGAAATTTATTTAAAGGGGAGGAGAAATGTAACATCCCAGTTTTCAGGCCTAGAGATGCAGAGATAGCCTAAGATTAAGAGACTACTAGACCCCTTTTTAGCATAAGTTCCAGAGGAACGTAAAGAGTTTCAGGGACTGAGCTGCGAGTAAGTAAAGGTACGGGGACTTATGTGTAAACAGTAGAAGTCCCAAGGGGTAAATGGCCATTTGGGGATGATGTAAAGGTCAAAGGTTCAAGAGTTGACCAGTTAGGTCGCGATGATAGAGACTTTGGTCGCGACGAGAGTGTATTATGGTCGCGACTAATATTGGCAGAGAGGCTCGGTCGTGACGAATATGTATGTGGTGTCGCGACTAATGAGTAGAATGAGCCTGGTTGCGACTAAAAAGTGATGTGGTCGCCACGAAATACTGTTGTGGTCGCGACAAAAGACTGTTATGGTTGCGACTAAAGGATGTTGAGGTCGCGACTAGAGAGTGTTGTGGTCGCGACTAATGAACACAGAAGGTGTTAAGTCGCGATGAGATGATGATGAGGTCGCGACTAGTGACTAAAGTAGTGCCAAGCGTATGGGCCATGAGTTGTGAAGGTCCAAATGAGATAGTTACCTGGTTAGAGATAGACCGGAGGCAGGAGGCCAGATACAGGAAAGGTTATCTGGAAACCATGAGGTGGACAGATAAGGTATCCTCATGGGACCCACAAGATGCCACATGGCATTAGAGTGATGATTGAGTAACCTTTCAGTAGAGTAAAGTTACTCAGTTGGCACGAAAATTGAGGAGGTGATCAGATAAGTCTGGGACTTATCTGGATAGCATTGGGAAGCGTGCAAGGTCTCTTCCAGACGCCACATGGCATTAGTCTGGAGAAAGCAGATAAAGCTGAGGGCACGTATTACGAGGCAGGAGACTGGACCTGTGAGTCAGCTGCTGAGGTGTCCCAGGATTTCGGACATGTGATAAATGTGACGCTGAGGTGGCATGCTGAGGTGTCTCGATGATGTCATGCATGTGCAGTAAATAAGGAATTAAAGAAAATAGGAAAATCCAGGAAAAACAAGGACCGCAGGATCAAAGTTCATGGTAATTACAGAATTGCCATTGAAGGCAATTATAAATACCCCCCCTTGTACTCCATTTCATTCACGCATGGGCAAGGCAAAGAGAGAGAAAGAAGAGAGAAGGGGAGAAGGAAAGGAAGAGAGAAAGGGAGAAAGGAAGTAAGGAAGTTCTGGCAGAGCTGGAAGCAGAATAGAGATAGTAAGGTTCTGCTGAGCTAGCCAGGTAGTAACTAATCCTAGCTTTTATGTAATGGCTTTGTGATTTGATGTGCTATTGTTTGGTTGGATTGTTGTCTTATATGTTATGTCTGAAGCTCTGCTATAATGCTATGATCATATGTCATTGAGTGGACCTAGCCGGTTCATCTAGTCTTTCCTGGGTACTACGTAGAATGGTAGTTCTTATGAGGGAATTACCGAATCAGTACAGTTCAGTTCTTTGTACAGATGAAGCGTAGCGGTTATGCTGCCGGAGTTTAGGCAGAAAGAGATGTAATAGAGATAGCAAGATTATGTATATGTCTTGTTGTGTATGCCATGCTGTATGACATTATGTTATTCAATGACAAATATTTTTTGGCATATTCAATTTATGTATGTTAAATTAAGGGGAAATTCGCAGGTCCTGAGGCAGCAGTGTTCTGACCTCAGTTTGACCTAGTAAACGGAGGAGTCTGGCCACGAGATTTGGTGAGCCGGTAGTACACATCTGGGCATTCCGTGGATAGGTATTAAGCCTCATTTGGATGTGTAGAAGGTGAGAAACCAGTTCTCAATCTCTGGACTTAAGTTAAGCTAATATTGCTTCCG
Organism: Leucaena leucocephala; assembly: GCA_037074615.1. Lineage (NCBI taxonomy): Eukaryota > Viridiplantae > Streptophyta > Magnoliopsida > Fabales > Fabaceae > Leucaena > Leucaena leucocephala. The sequence goes on from CM073549.1 coordinate 11,322,915, forward strand.
CTAGTGTACTCTGAGGAGGGTAAAGGAGGATGTTTCACCGATCATCTCTATTCGGACTGCTCTTCCTTTACCGATTATAACTGTAATTTCCCATCTTCGAGAATTTTTACAGAAAAATCGGGACCTCAAATCAAAATTCTGTGTTGCGTCATTCAATCCGGAATCCTTTTCTCTATCTCCTGGTATTTTCAGATATTTTATCCGGACCGGGCTATTTTGGCCTGAAAGTACGCTCCCGCGCACACTTTTCAAAAATAACCATTTTACCCCTGGTCACATTTCTAATTATTTCATACACATAGAGACCTCATATGCACATTTCACAGTTCAGTGAAATGATCAGCATAATTTTCTCTATTTTCTGGCAAAATATGGTACTCATCGGCTACCAGCCTGATCTTTCCCATAATTACGATCATGCCCTTGATTTCTCTTTCTGGCATCTCTAGGCCTAAAAATTGGGGTGTTACACTGGGTCTTAGCACTTGACAGGTAATTCAGTTTTAAAAAGGGATGACACATTAACACTCACCTGAATTCTCTCAATAGGCCTAAATTTCTTTTTATCAACACACAGTTCTTTTAAAAATTTAGCATACTTAGGGTTTCTCTTGAGGAATTCAACCATAGGGATGTTTATTTCCAATTTATTGAACAGATTGTAAGCATCTTTTGCAAAATCAGGATCAACTTTTTTCTTTCCAGCAAAATAAGAGTTAGGAAAAGGGAGATCTTTTATACTTGCCTCCTTACCTATATGCAAAGAGGCTCCTTGCTTGCTCAACTCTGGCTTCTCCTCAGGTTTCTTTCCTTTGCATGCTGGACTTGGTAATATTGTTGCTTCTTCCTGCAGCTCTTGCATCTCCAGTTTTGCTTGTGAGCACTCCTCTTGAGTTACCTTCTTTCTCATTAGCCGTTGTTCCTTAATACTTTTTGAATTCCCAATTTTCATTTGTGGCTGTGGTAAATTCTCAAAATCAGATTCTTCCTTATCCTCCTGTGGTGTGTAACATCCCAATTTTTAGGCCTAGAGATGTAGAAATAACCTAAGATTGAGAGGCTACTAGACCCCTTTTGAGCAGAAGTCCCAGAGACATGTAGAGAGTTTCAGGGAGTAAGCTGCAAGTAAGTAAAGGTATGGGGACTCATGTGTTGAAGTCCCAAGGGGAAGAATGGCCATTTTGGGATGATGTAAAAGTTAAAGGTTGTAGAGTTGAGAGCTGACCATTTTGGTCGCGACTAGAGATAGGTGTGGTCGCGACTAATAGTTACAGAAAGAGCTAGGTGTGACGAGAAAGTATTATGGTCGCGACTAATATTGGCAGAGAGGATTGGTCGTGACGGAAATATACATGGTGTCGCGACTAATAGGTAAATGAGCCTGGTTGCGACTAAAAAGTAATGAGGTCGCGACTGAAAAGTGATATGGTCGCGACGAAAAACTGTTATGGTCGCGACTAAAGGATGTTGTGGTCGCGACTAATGTACACAGAAGTGTAATGTCGCGATAAGATGATGATTAGGTCACGACTAGTGGCTATAAGTGGTGCTAGCCGTATGGATCAAGTGGGCCAAGAGTTGTGAAAGTCCAAAAGAGATAGTTACCCGGTTAGAGCTAGAACTGGGGAAGGAAGTCAGATAAAGGAAAGGTTATCTGGAAACCATGAGGTGGACTGATAAGGTGTACTCATGGGACTCACAAGATGCCACATAGCATTAAAGTAATGATTCAGTAAAGTAAAATTACTCGGTTGGCACGATAATCGAGAAAGTGATCAGATAAAGTCTGGGACTTATCTGAATAGCATTGGGAAGCGTGAAAGGTCTCTTCCAGGTGCCACATGGAACTAGTCTAGAGGAAGAAGAAAAGCTAGGGACACGTGGCACGATCTCAGCCGTTGATTCCGATGCAAAATTTTGGATCTGCCTGGAAATGCTGAGTCAGCTGATGAGGTGTCTAGGATTTGTGACATATGGAAAATGTGCTGATGAGGTGGCTACTGAGGTGTCCCCTGAGGTGGCACTGATGATGCAGTAAAAGGAAATAAAAGAAAATAGGAAAAACCAGGACCACATATTCAGAGTTCATAGAAACTACGGGAATGCCATTGGAGGAGAGTATAAATACCCCCCCTTGCCTTCATTTATATCACGCATGGGCAAGGAGGAGAGAGAGAAAGAAGAGAGAAAAGGAGAAGGAAAGGAAGAGAGAAAGGAAGAAAGAAAGAAAGGAAGTTTTGGAGGAGCTGGAAGCAGAATAGAGATAGTAGAGTTCTGCTAAGCTAGCCAAGTAGTAACTAATCCTAGCTTTTATGTAATGGCTTTATGATTTGATGTGCTATTGTTTGGCTGGATTATTGTCTTATATGTTATGTCTGAAGCTCTACTGCAATGCTATGATCATATGTTATTGAGTATGGAAGCATGCAGCATACTTATCTGTACACAATCACAAGCAAGCACTGTCACACTGCATTACATATATTGTTATGATTGTTACTACTGAGATTCCCTCGAATCTCATCCCCATATATAACCCATTACAGAGAGGTTATGTTGAAGTAAATTTTGAGAATCCTAGGAGACGTCGTTATGCTGCTGAAGTTAAGACTGAACATCGGTATATGATAAGTACTGTGTACGTATGTGCTGTCTAAGGAGGCTGGAAGTGAGTGGACCTAGCCGGTTCATCCAGTCTTTTCTGGGTACTACGTAGAATGGTAGTTCTCATGAAGGAATTACCGAATCAGTACAGTTCAGTTCTTTGTATAGAAGAAGCCTAGCAGTTATGCTGCCGGATTTCAGGCAGGAGAAGATGTAATAGAAATATAAGGATTATGTGATTTTGTGTATGCTCTGTTGTATGACATTTGTTATTCAATGATAAATATTGTTTGGCATGTTTAATTTGTATATGAGAAATTAAGAGAGAAATTCGCAGGTCCTGAGGTAGCAGTGTTCCGACCTCAGTTTGACCTAGTAAACGGAAGAGTTTGCCCATGAAATTAGGTGAGCCAGTAGTACACATCTGGGGCATTATGTGGATAGGTAATAAGCCTCGGTTGGATGTGTAGAATGAGATTAATTAGTACCCGAAGTAAAATCTCAGAATGAGGAACTCAAGAATGTGTCATTTGAATGTCTGGGCTTAAGTTAAGGTATAATCAAGCTATTTAGCTTCCGCAAGTGTACTCTGAGGAGTCTAAGGGAGGATGTTTCATTTTGGTATCAGAGCAAGAGATTCTGGCATAGACCAGACAAGGATCTAGATCAGAGCAAGAGATTCTGGCATAAGCTGGATAGGGCTCTGGCTCAGAGCAAGAGGTTTTGGCTTAGACTAGACATAGTTCTGGTTCAGAGTATAAGATTCTGACACAGAACAGAAGGTTCTGGCTCAGTGATGCTCTGAGATAGTTAGATTGATGATTAAATAAGTTAATGATGTGAATTAGAAAGGTTAATTCCCGTAGAGCAGGGGAAGTGAGGCCCAAGTCGCGACTAGAGCGGCTGTAGGTCGCGACATGTTACCCCAAAAAGAGATTGAGTCGCGACGAGTAAGTGTTTAGGTCGCGACAGTTATTCACAGAGAGGTAGGGTCACAAAAAGTGTGGTTGAAGGTCGCGACGGTAAAGAATTAAGGTTACGACGGGAAAGGTCTTATGTCGCGACTAATATGTACAGAAAGTTAAGGTTGCGACGTGAAGAGGCCTATGGTCGCGACGAGTAATATTGCAGTACACGACTAGTGTGAAGAGGATCCAGGTCGCGACGTAAGGAAATGTAGGTCGCGACTAAAGATCACAGAAATGTTAGGTCATGACAAGTAAAGTACTATGGTCGCGACTAGAAGTCATAGAGCATGGGAGTTTTGACTATGAAATTCTAAGGTCACAACTAAATTTAGTAGAGGCCATATGATGAGTTGAGATGAGATAGTTAGAATGAAATTTGATAAATGGCCTAACGCTAGAGACGTGATGGTCAATAGATAAAGAGCTAATGTTCCCTAAGCAGAGGAATTCCATCACGAAGAAGTGATAGACCTAGGGTAGAGTACCCTAGAGAACGTAAGTGATAGTAAAAGATGATGAATGAGATTCATGCGACTGAAGATCGCTAGAATCAATAGAAAGACTAATAAGGAACCACAGTCCGGTCAAGAATAGACTGGGACTAATAGATAGACAGAAGAAGTAAAGAGATAGTAGAAAGGTAGCCACAGATTACGAGATAAAGGGACTCCCCTATCCCCTATGTAAGAAAGAGTGATGAAGGGTTGAGTCTATACCCTAATAAGAGGGTAGTGTGGCAGCCTAAAATAGATAGATGTTTCAGGATGACTGATCAAGATATGATAGGTAATATGATAAAGAAAATATGTCTTGAGGCTTACTTAGTCTGATGGATGGTTGAGCAAAGTATGATGATGATATGGCTTATGATGCCATAAGTTATGATAAATGGTTGCATCTCCTTGCAGTTGTCATATGATGACATGCATGTTAGAGTATGCCATAATGAATGAATACTCCCCTTTTACAATATATGCAGGGTATAGTGTATATGAGATTAAGAAGTTATGAGGAAGTTATGTTGCTCCCATACCATATGGCATGTAATGAGATATGTATTGAGGATGATAGATAGTCTCAGTTCATGGGATAATAAGCTATGATATTTAGATATGATTAATGATTGAGGTTACTCAGGTAATTCTGCAGACTTGTGAATACTGTAACACCCTAATTTTTAGGCCTAGAGATGCCCGAAAGAGAAATCAAGGGCATAATCGTAATTATGGGAAAGATCGGGCTGGTAGCCGATGAGTACCATATTTTGCCAGAAAATAGAGAAAATTATGCTGATCATTTCACTGAACTGTGAAATGTGCATATGAGGTCTCTAGGTGTACGAAAGAATTAGAAATATGACCAGGGGTAAAATGGTCATTTTGGAAAAGTGTGCGCGTGAGTGCTTTTTCAGGCCAAAACAGCCTGGTCCGGATAAAATATCTGAAAATACCGGGAGATAGAGAAAAGGATTTCGGATTGAATGAGGCGTCACAGAATTTTGATTTGAGGTCCCGATTTTTCTGTAAAAATTCCTCAAGATGGGAATTTACAGTTATAATCGGTAAAGGAAAGGCAGTCCGAATAGAAATGATCGGACAATGGCTAGAGGCCATACAGTGTTTTCTAAGGCCCGTAGTGACACCAGGGAAGGCCCAAGCCCATAATACCAGTTCAGTGGTAAGAGGGGCCGGTGTCCGGGAAAATATGCAAAATGACGAAAATGCCCTTATGTTATAGAATAACTGAAGAATGAGTAAAGGGTATTTTGGTCATTTGGCTAAGGTTAGACAGTCAAGAAGGGGTATCTGGATAGTTGACCAGGGCCAGAGAATACTCTGGTAAAATATGAAAAGACAATAATGCCCCTAGACCTAGTAAAGGAAATGAAAGGACTTAAGTGCAATTATGGAAAGTTTCAAGGTCAAAAAGGAAAGTAGACAAAAATGTGGGGTCCTTAAGTGTAATTTTAGCCAAGTAAAAACGGACTTAAATGAAAAGAAGAAAAGTTCCCTGGGGCTAAAGTGTAATTAAAGAAAGTCAGGCCGGAAGTGGTTTGGACTGTCCGAAAGCATTTCAGTCCCAGATTTCACCGGTAGAGAGGGCAAGGGACGCTCGGTAATCTGGCTTAATACAGGAATTTTTGAAGACTCCAGATAGCCAGAAATGGACTGATCGTCCAAAAGTTATAAAAATTCATACCGGATATCCTAGATTTCAGATCTAGGTGAGAAAATACAGGATGATATGTCCTTATGGGACGGATGTCGGGAAACTGACAGAATACCGATAGGAGGCCTGTAGAAAAGTTATTCACAAATCAGAAAATCCAGACGGGAGTGTGAGGCCACGGGAGATCCGATAGGGAGATTTATCGATATTTGAAAAGGGACTGAATGAGTTCGGATGACCTCAGTCAGATGACTGATATGACTCACAGGGATGCCTGAACAACGCGGGCTAGTGTTTCGGACAGAAGGAGCCGGTGTCCGGATATGTGTATAAACGGTGAATAATAGATAAAATATTCAATAATTATTAACAGGGGAAGATTCCTCGTAATGCGTGCCATGAAGGTATTGGACCCAGAAAGGCCCAATAATGGCGCCAACAGAGGCCCAATAAGACCCTTGGACTGATAGGTGGGCCAATGTCCGGCAGAACCCCGGAAAAGTGCAAAATTACGAAAATGGCCCTGTGTTGTACAAAAGTGTAACAGATGAATGAAGGGCATTTTGGTCATCTGGACAGGCCCAGAAGCCAAGGTATATACAGATAAGGTTACTTAGAGTCAGTATATGCCCTGACAGAGTACAGAAGGGTATGAAATGACGATTTTACCCTTAGGGTTAAAATAGTACAAGAAAGGGCACCCAAGGGCATTTTGGTAATTTGCCAAGGGCTGTTCTTGGGAATCGAGCCATCAGAGTACTTGGGCTTGATCAGGATCCAAGACAACATTCCCAGAGCCCAAAAACGTAGCCCATGAAGTATGTGGGAAAAAGTGGCATTAAAATACTATTTTAATGCTGTTTCAACAAAGTAAAGTTACTCGGTTGGCACGATAATCGAGGAGGTGATCAGATAAAGTCCTGGATTTATCTGGATAGCATTGGATGGCATGACAGATGCCAGTAAGATGCCACATGGCGCCATCACAGAGGAGGAAGAAAAGTTGAGGACACGTACTACGAGGCAAGAGACTGGACCGGTGAGTCAGCATGCTGAGTCAGCTGCTGAGGTGTCCAGGATTTCAGACATGTGATAAATGTGGCGCTGAGGTGTCCTGGTGAGGTGTCCCAATGATGTCATGCATGATGCAGTAAATGAGGAATTAAAGAAAATAGGAAAATCCAGGAAAAACCAGGACCGTAGGATCAAAGTTCATGGAAATTATAGGATTGCCATTGGAGGAGGTTATAAATACCCCCCCCTTTGCCTTCATATGCCACGGCCTAAGGTATTTTAGAGAGAGGAGGAGGTGCTAGAGAGAGAAAGTGAGAGGAAGAAAGAAAGAAAGGAAGTTCTGGCGGAGCTGGAAGTAGAATAGAGATAGTAGAGCTCTGCTGAGCCTTTGAGGTAGTAACTAATCCTAGCTTTTATGTAATGGCTTTGTGATTTGTTGTGCTATTGTTTGGTTGGATTGTTGTCTTATATGTTATGTCTGAAGCTCTACTATAATGCTATGATCATATGTTATTAAGCATGGAAGCACGCAGCATACTTATCTGTACACAATCACAAGCAAGCACTGTCACTCTGCATTACATATATTGTTATGATTGTTGCTACTGAGATTCCCCCGAATCTTATCCCAATAAATAACCCATTACAGGGGAGGTTATGTCAAAATGAATTTTGGGAATTTTAAGCGATGCCGTTATGCTGCCGAAGTAAAGACTGAACATCAGTATATGATAAGTACTGTGTACGTAGTGCTGTCTAAGGAGGCTAGAAGTGAGTGGACCTAGCCGGTTCATCTAGTCTTTCCTGGGTACTACGTAGAATGGTAGTTCTCATGAGGGGATTACCGAATCAGTACGGTTCAGTTCTTTGTACAGATGAAGCGTAGCGGTTATGCTGCCGGATTTTAGACAGAAAACGATGTACTAGAAATATGAGAATTTCATACATGCCTGATGTATAATGACTTATTATTTAATAAAGATATTGTTTGGCATGTTTGACTGATATATGATGGATGTATGCCTATGTATGTAATGTTGGTTGCTGAAAATTAACGCTATGAACAGTAACCCGTGGGGACATGAGGATGTTGGATCCATAATTAAAAATAGTAAATGGATGAATAAATGTACGAAATTTTTATGGTAGATAGTAGACATACCAAGCTTTAATTTGATATATAAAACGTATCATTTGGATGTCTACACAAGGAGATATAAATTATCAAAGTTGGGACCAGAATGCTGGATTCAGGAGAAAAATGCTGATGAACAGTAAAGTTGAAACGTTGACTGGTGTGGACTCGGTCAATGAATGGTCAACGAATTATTTTTACCTGAAATCTAAGTGAGTTAGATTCATGTAGCCATTGGAACCACTTCATTTCGATTTTTCTAGAATTAGTTATAATTTTTCAAAGTCGGGTCACTCATCTGGAATTTACACAGTGAACAGTACTCGATAAGAGTAAAACTCCAGATTGAGAAATTGGACTTCAATGACTTTGAAAGTGGTTCTAAATGCTACTGAATGATCCCTAAAACATACGAACGTAAGGATGTTTTATTTTGGTATCAGAGCAAAGGATTCTGGCTTAGGAAATGCTCTGAATAGATAATTTATGGTGTTTGTACAGAATAAGGTTAGCACATAACAAAGGATTCTGGCTCCGAGCATAAGATTCTGGCACAGAACAGAAGGTTTTGGCTCAGTGATGCTCTGGTTTAGTCAGTGATTCCTTAAACAAATAAGAAGTGTTAGTGGTCCTCTACCTAGAGTATGATGTAAGGACGATGTTCAATGCTTAGAAAGGTTTAGACAGAAGACATTGACACCCAGATGAATGAGGCTGGACCCCGAGCTTTATAGTCTTACGAAGGATATGATTATGATGGGCTAATCTTAGTCAGCCAATACAGTCGAGGTCTCGTGTTTATTAACACAATATGGCTGGACTAAGCAGAATAATGTTTAAGAAGCAGTTTCCTCTAGAGATAGAGATAGAATCTGATCAGTTCACGATTAAGGAAGCTGCAAAGAGTAGCTCGAGGTATCGTGTTGTAATCAGATACTGTAGTGAGGATGCCAGATATCCAAGTTACAACAAGTTAAGTCATAAGTCACGATGAGATGTGGGCAACCCAGGCTCGCCAAGATCAAGAGCGAGATTCTGCTATCACTACGGCGGTTGCTGCTGCGGTTGCAAGATTACAGCAGTCTGGGAAGGATGTAGTACCAGAGAATGATATAGAACCTGAACCTCAGCCAGATTAGGGGCAGACAGGAATAAATAGACATCAGAGGTCTATAAGAAGTAATAATGACCAGGAAAGTCTGCAAATATGGATGAAACGATTCCATAAATTTGGTTCGCCCATGTTGAAGGGACTTTTGACACTCAAGTAGCTGAGGATTGGGTAAGCTAGTTAGAGAAAAACTTTAAGGTTTTAGAATGTCCCACTGAAAGAAAGACCCAGCTGGCAGTTTACAAGCCAGAAAAGAGTGAGCCTACTCCATCAGTACCACTGAAAGTGATGCCACCAGGTTCCTTGATAAGGAACAGTAAGAAGAGAAATGGGCCAGCATATGGGTTAAAAGTTAAAAAGAAGCAAGGAAGTAGGCCAGGTAGTGGGCCAAGAGAAGTTAGTAGGCAACCAAGGCTAATGAATGTAGGAACTGTGGTCGAGATCATGGTATGAGGCCTTGTTCAGTAGGTCAAGGGTTACGCTATAGGTGTGGAAAGTATGGACATTATGCCAGGGAGTGTCCACAGAACACAACAGGTGAAAGATACTCGACTTAGGGAAGAATATATACCCTGACTGGCAACGAGATAAGAAAGTCTCCTGTGCCAAACTAAGGTACGAGTTTATTTGTGTTCTGTTTCCACTGGCTAATGAATGGATAAATCCTGTATTGGATTGGATTGTATTGTCCAGTATGCACACTATTGAGCTACCCTATACCTAGTATGTTGTCGTTGTATGAGGATGAGTATGACTACATGTTTTAAAAGTAGGAAGTAGAGAAGAGGGGTCTTATGTCGCGACTAATATGTACAGATAAGTTGATGTTGCGACGTAAGAAGACCTCAGGTAGCGATGAGTAACATTGCAGTACGCGACCAGTGTACAAAGGAGTTCAGGTAGCTATGTTATAGGTTGCGACTAAAGGATGCAGAGATGCCAGGTCGTGACGAGTAGTGTGCGACGGTCGTGACTAAAAGTCGCAGAGCATGTGAGTTGCGACTATGAAGTTCTCAAGTCACGACTATAATTGGCAGAGGCCATATGATGAAGAGAATGAAGGTACCAAACTCGCTGAAGTCCACCAGCTAGAGGATTGGTATAGCATATGGTAAGCCAGACAGTACAAAGGTACTAAGGTACGAAAGATCAGTTTAAGACAATGTGAAAAAGTATATCCTCTATGTGGTAACTAAGAGTAGATCTACGCACAGGGGTTTTATTCAGCTAATCTGAATAGAAGACCTAAAAGTTGGGATAAGATTTGCCCAGGAATGATCCTAGCACATGGCCTAAGGTGAGAGACGTGATGGGTAATAGATAAAGAGCTAAATGTTCTCTGAGGAGAGAGATTCCATCACGGAGAAGTAAAAGACCTAGGGGAGAATACCCTAGAGAATAGAGGTAATAGTAAAAGATGATGAATGAGATCCATGCGACTCAAGTTCGCTAGGATAAAAAGAAAGATCAATAAGGAACCATAGTCCGGTCAAGAATAGACTGGGACTGATGGATAGATAGAAGAAGTTGAAAGATAGTAAAGAGGTAGCCACAGTTAAGAGATAAAGTGACTCCCCTATATCCTATATGAGATAGAGTAATGAAGGGTTGAGTCTATACCCTGGTAAGAGGGTAGTGTGGCAGCCTAAGTAAGATAGACAGATGTTCTTGTCAGATCCTGACCATGTGATTGATAATCTGACAGATAATGCGATAGATAGTATGATCAGATGATGATCTGACAAATAAAATGATAAAGAAAGTACGTTTTGAGGCTTACGTAGATTATTATGATGTCTAATGGATGGTTGAGCAAAATATGATGATGATATGGCTTATGTTGCCATAAGATATGAAAGTTGCATCTCCTTGCAGTTGTCATATGATGACATGCATGTTAGAGTATGCTATGATGAATGGATACTCCCCTTTTGTAGTACATGCAGGGTGTAACACCCCAATTTTTAGGCCTAGAGATGCCAGAAGGAGAATTCAAGGGCATAATCGTAATTATGGGAAAGATCGGACTGGTGGCCGATGAGTACCATATTTTGCCAGAAAATAGAGAAAATTATGCTGATCATTTCACTGAACTGTGAAATGTGCATATGAGGTCTCTAGGTGTATGAAAGAATTAGAAATATGACCAGGGGTAAAATGGTCATTTTGGAAAAGTGTGCGCGTGAGTGCTTTTTCAGGCCAAAACAGCCCGGTCCGGATAAAATATCTGAAAATACCAGGAGATAGAGAAGAGGATTCGGGATTGAATGAGGAGTCACAGAATTTTGATTTGAGGTCCCGATTTTTCTGTAAAAATCCTCGAAGATGGGAAATTACAGTTATAATCGGTAAAAGAAGAGCAGTCTGAATAGAGATGATCGGACTATGGCCAGAGGCCATACAGTGTTGTCTAAGGCCCGTAGTGACACCAGGGAAGGCCCAAGCCCATAATACCAGTTCAGTGGTAAGGGGGGCCGGTGTCCGGGAAAAATGTGTAAAATGACGAAAATGCCCTTATGTTATAAAATAACTGAAGAATGAGTAAAGGGTATTTTGGTCATTTGGCTAAGGTTAGACAGTCAAGAAGGGGTATCTGGATAGTTGACCAGGGCCAGAGAATACTCTGGTAAAATATGAAAAGACAATAATGCCCCTAGACCTAGTAAAGGAAATGAAAGGACTTAAGTGCAATTATGGAAAGTTTTAAGGCCAAAAAGGAAAGTAGACAAAAATGTGGGGTCCTTAATGTAATTTTAGCCAAGTAAAAAGGGACTTAAATGAAAAGAAGAAAAGTTCCCTGGGGCTAAATTGTAATTAAAGAAAGTCAGGCCGGAAGTGGTTTGGACTGTCCGAAGGCATTTCAGTCCCAGATTTCACCGGTAGAGAGAGCAAGTGACGCTCGGTAATCTGGCTTAATACAGGAATTTTTGAAGACTCCAGATAGCCAGAAATGGACTGATCGTCCAAAAGTTATAAAAATTCCTACCGGATATCTTAGATTTCAGATCTAGGTGAGAAAATACAGGATGATACGTCCTTATGGGGCGGATGTCAGGAAATTGACAGAATACCGATAGGAGGCCTGTAGAAAAAGTTATTCGCAAATTAGAAAATCCAGACGGGAGTGTGAGGCCTCTGGGGATCCGATAGGGAGATTTATCGGTATTTAAAAAGGGACTGAATGAGCTCGGATGACCTCAGTCAGATGACTGATATGACTCACAGGGATGCCTGAACACCGCAGGCTAGTGTTTCGGACGGAAGGAGCCGGTGTCCGGATATGTGTATAAACGGTGAATAATAGATAAAATATTCAATACTTATTAACGGGGAAGATTCCTCGTAATGCGTGCCATGAGGGTATTGGACCCAGAAAGGCCCAATAATGGCGCCATCAGAGGCCCAGTAAGACACTTAGACTGATAGGTGGGCCAGTGTCCGGCAGAACCCCGGAAAAGTGCGAAATTACGAAAATGCCCCTGTGTTGTACAAAAGTGTAACAGTTGAATGAAGGGCATTTTGGTAATTCTGAACAGGCCCAGGAGCCAAGGTACATACAGATAAAGTTACTGAGAGTCAGTATATACCCTGACAGAGTACAGAAGGGTATGAAATGACGATTTTACCCTTAGGGTTAAAATAGTGCAAGAAAGGGCATCCAAGGGTATTTTGGTAACTTGCCAAGGGCTGTTTCTTAGGAATCGAGCCATCAGAGTACTTGAGCTTGATCAGGATCCAAGACAACATTCCCAGAGCCCAAAAACGTAGGCCCAGTAATGTGTGGGAAAAAGTGGCATTAAAATATTATTTTAATGCTGTTTCAATAAAGTAAAGTTACTCGGTCGGCACGATAACCGAGGAGGCGATCAGATAAAGTCCTGGATTTATCTAGATAGCATTGGAAGGCGTGACAGGTGCCAGTAAGATGACACATGGCGCCAACATAAAGGCAGAAGAAAAAGTTGAGGACACGTATTACGAGGCAAGAGACTGGACCGGTGAGTCAGCATGCTGAGTCAGCTGCTGAGGTGTCCAGGATTTCAGACATGTGATAAATGTGGCGTTGAGGTGTCCTGGTGAGGTGTCCCAATGATGTCATGCTTGATGCAGTAAAGGAGGAATTAAAGAAAATAGGAAAATCCAGGAAAAACCAGGACCGCAGGATCAAAGTTCATAGAAACTGCAGAATTGCCATTGAAGGCAATTATAAATACCCCCCTCCATTCCATTTTCATTCACGCAAGGCAAGGGAGAAGGGAGAGAAAGAAGAGAGAGAAGGAGAAGGAAAGGAAGAGAGAAAGGAGAAAAGGAAGTAAGGAAGTTCTGGCGGAGCTGAAAGCAGAATAAGGATAATGGAGTTCTGCTAAGCTAGCCAGGTAGTAACTAATCCTAGCTTTTATGTAATGGCTTTGTGATTTGTTGTGCGATTGTTTGGTTGGATTGTTGTCTTGAAGCTCTGCTATAATGCTATGATCATATGTTATTAAGCATGGAAGCACGCAGCATACTTATCTGTATACAATCACAAGCAAGCACTGTCACTCTGCATTACATATATTGTTATGATTGTTGCTACTGAGATTCCCCCGAATCTCATCCCAATAAATAACCCATTACAGGGGAGGTTATGTCAAAATGAATTATGGGAATTTTAAGAGACGCCGTTATACTGCCGAAGTAAAGACTGAACATCAGTATATGATAAGTACTGTGTACGTAGTGCTGTCTAAGGAGGCTAGAAGTGAGTGGATCTAGCCGGTTCATCTAGTCTTTCCTGGGTACTACGTAGAATGGTGGTTCTCATGAGGGGATTACCGAATCAGCACGGTTCAGTTCTTTGTATAGATGAAGCGTAGCGGTTATGCTGCCGGATTTCAGGCAGGAAAAGATGTAATAGAGATATGAGAATTTATGTACATGGCCAGATGTAAAACAACTTATTATTTAATAATAATTGTTGTTTGGCATGTTTGACTGATATATGATGGATGTATGTATATGTATGCAAAGTAGAAATGCTGGAAATTACCACTATGTACAGTAACACGTAGTGATAAGGTCATGTTTGATAAATGATTAAAAATAGTAAATGGATGAATTAATGTATGATATTTTTATGGTAGATAGTAGACATACCAAGATTTAATTTTATATATAAAAAGTATCATTTGGATGTCTACACAAGGAGATATAAATTATCAAAGTTGGGACCAGAATGCTGGATTCAGGAGAAAAACGCTGGATGAACAGTAAAATTGGAACGTTTACTGGCGTGTACTCGGTCCACTAATGGTCAACGAGTTATTTTTCCCTGAAATATAATTGAGTTAGCTTCATTTAGCCATTGGAACCACTTCATTTCGATTTTTCTATAATTAGTTATGATTTTTCGAATTCGGTTCACTCATCTGGAATTTACATAGTGAACAGTACTCGATAAGAATAAAACTCCAGATGGAGAAATTGGACTTCAATGACCTTGAAAGTGGTTCTAAATGCTACTGAATGGTCCCTAAGACATACGAAAGTAAGGATGTTTCATTTTGGTATCAGAGCAAAGGATTCTGGCTTAGGAAATGCTCTGAATAGATAATTTATGGTGTTAGTACAGAATAAGATTAGCACAGAACAAAGGGTTCTGGCTCCGAGCATAAGATTCTGGCACAGAACAGAAGGTTCTGGCTCAGTGATGCTCTGGTTTAGTTAGTTTGATTCCTTAAACAAATGAGAAGTTTGAGTGATCCTCTCCCTGGAGTATGATATAGGGATGGTGTTCACTGCTTGAAAAGGCTTAGACAGAAGACAGTGACACCCAGATGAATGAGGCTGGACCCTGAGCTTTATAGTTTTGCGAAGGATATGATTATGATGGGCTAATCTTAGTCAGCCGATACAGTCGAGGTCTCGTGTTTATTAACACAATATGGCTGGACTAAGCAGAATAATGTTTAAGAAGCAGTTTCCTCTAGAGATAGAGACAGAATCTGATCAGTTCACGACTAAGGAAGCTGCAAGAGTAGCTCGAGGTATCGTGTTGTGACCAGATACTATGGTGAGGATGCCAGATATCCAAGTTACAACAAGTTAAGTCATAAGTCACGATGAGATGTGGGCAACCTAGGCTCGCCAAGATCAAGAGCGAGATTCTGCTATCACTACGGCGGTTGCTACTGCGGTTGCAAGATTACAGCAGTCTGGGAAGTAGGTAGTACCAGAGAATGATATAGAACCTGAACCTCAGCCAGATCATGAGCAGACTGGAATGAATAGACGTCAGGGGTCGATAGGAAATAACAATATCCAGGGAAGTCTGCAAACATGGATGGAGTGATTCCATAAGTTTAATCTGCCCATGTTTGAAGGGACTTTTGACACTTAAGTAGCTGAAGATTGGGTAGGCCAGTTAGAGAAAATCTTTAAGGTTTTAGAATGTCCCACTGAAAGAAAGACCCAGCTGGCAGTTTACAAGCTAGAAAAGAATGTGTAATAACTAGAAAAGAGTGAGCCTATTCCATCAGTACCACTGAAAGTGATGCCACCAGGTTCCTTAAGAGGGAACAGTAAGAAGAGAAATGGGCCAGCATATGGGTCAGAAGATAATAAGAAACAGGGAAGTAGGCCAGATAGTGGGCCAAGAGAAATTAGTAGGCAACCAAGGCCTAATATATGTGGGGACTGTGGTCGAGACCATGGTATGAGGCCTTGTCCAGTAGGTCAAGGGTTACGCTACAGGTGTGGAAAGTATGGACATTATGCCAGGGAGTGTCCACAGAACACAATAGGCGAAAGATACCCGACTTAGGGAAGAATATATACCCTGACTGGCAACGAGATATGAAAGTCGCCTGTGTCAAATTAAGGTACGAGTTTAATTGTGTTCTGATTCCACTGGCTAATGAACGGATAAATCCTGTATGTGATTGGATGGTATTGTCTAGTATGCACACTATTGAGCTACCCTATACCTAGTATGTTGCCGTTGTATGAGGATGAGTATGACTACAGGTTTTAAAAAGTAGGAAGTAGAGAAGAGGGGTCATATGTCGCGACTAATATGTACAGATAAGTTGATGTGGCGACGTGAGAAGACCTCAGGTAGCAATAAGTAATATTGCAGTACGCGACCAGTGTACAAAGGAGTTCAGGTAGCGATGTTATAGGTTGTGACTAAAGGACGCAGAGCTGCCAGGTCGTGACGAGTAGTGTGAGACGGTCGCGACTAAAAGTCACAGGGCATGTGAGTTGCGACTATGAAGTTCTCAAGTCGCGACTATAATTGGCAGAGGCCATATGATGAAGAGAATGAAGGTACCAAACTCGCTGAAGTCTACCAGCTAGAGGATTGGTATAACATATGATAAGCTAGACAGTACAAAGGTACTGAGGTATGAAAGATCAATTTAAGACAATGTGAAAAAGTAGATCTTCTATGTGGTAACTAAGAGTAGATCTACATTACAGGGGTTTTATTCAGCTAATCTGAATAGAAGACCTAAAAGTTGAGATAAGATTTGCCCAGGAATGATCCTAGCACATGGCCTAAGGTGAGAGACGTGATGGTTAATAGATAAAGAGCTCAATGTTCCCTGAGCAGAGGGATTCCATCACGGAGAAGTAATAGACCTAGGGGAGAATACCCTAGAAAGTAGAAGTAATAGTAAAAGATGATGAATGAGATCCATGCGGCTCAAGTTCGCTAGGATGAAAGGAAAGACCAATAAGTACTCATAGTCCGGTCAAGAATAGACTAGGACTGATGGATAGATAGAAGAAGTTGAAAGATAGTAAAGAGATAGCCACAGTTAAGAGATAAAGTGACTCCCCAATTCCCTATATAAGATAAAGTAATGAAGGGTTGAGTCTATACCCTGGTAAGAGGGTAGTGTGGCAGCTTAAGTAAGATAGACTGATGTGCTTGTCAGATCCTGATTATGTGATTGATAATCTGATAGATAATGCGATAGATAGTATGATTAGATGATGATCTGACAAATAATATGATAAAGGAAAATACGTTTGAGGCTTACTTAGATTATTATGATGTCTAATGGATGGTTGAGCAAGATATGATGATGATATGGCTTATGTTGCCATAAGTTATGATAGTTGCATCTCATTGCAGTTGTCATATGATGACATGCATGTTAGAGTATGCTATGATGAATGGATACTCCCCTCTTGAAGTGCATGCAGGGTAGAGTATATATGAGTACATATATGAGATAAGAAAGTTATGAAAAAGTAGGTTGCTCCCATACCATATGATATGAATGTATTGAGGATGATAGATAGTCTCAGTTTATGGGACGATAAGTTATGATATGATATTCAGATATGAATTATGATTGAGGTTACTCAGGTATTTCTATAAGCTTGTGAATACAGTACTCAGGGCCATTTCTATTGAGCGGAATGGTATACAGATAACGGTAAAGGGATTGTTTCTAGATTCATATGGGTACAGATCACTCTTCAGATAAGAGTTGGATCTGGTACAGAATGCTCGCAGTTAGAGCATAGTTCAAATGGCTCGTAGATAGAGCACAGGTTGAAAGATGAGAAGGAACTCCTGAGTAAAAGAGGAAGTAAGTAAAGTCTGGGTAAATGATATGAGGCTATAAAATTTTCAAATGTTTAATTATGGAGTTATCAACAGGTGGAAGCAGTTAACCTTATAACTTAGTCTGTTGGTTTAAAATCTTCGGGAGATATACAGTACAACAGAATCGCAGTTAGATTCTGGAGGGTCGCAGATAGATCCTAGCATGGCTCCAGGGTCGCAGTTAGATCCTAACAGCTTCAGAGTCGCAGTTAGATTCTGAAAAGGCTAACGGTTGATCGCAGTTAGATCCCGAGGTCGCAGTTAGACCTAGCCTAAGGAAAGTAATGAGCCATGAGATATGAGTACAATGTAGTATCTCTTTGGGAAGATGAATGCCAAAGACGAAGTTAAGGTGAGGAAGCTTCACTAGTTGATAAACTCACCCAGAGAAATTATTTTATAATGGTTTTCTCAGGTAGCCTCTAGTATATAGACTAAACTTAGCTTTCCCTTAGCAAAGACGGAGTCCAATTCCAAAGCTGAGTACTGATATTCAAAGTTTAGTAGAAGTATGCCTGAGAAGCAAAGAACAGAATCCTCTATGTGTTGAGAATAGAAAAGCATTGGCTAAGAGCACTCTAGGAGGTAGCTCAAGGTGTCAAGCCAATAGCAAGAGAAAGAGGCGATAGTTCAGACAAGGGACTGATCAAGGTAATGATCAGATTGGAGAGCAGAGATGTCAATATGGTGGAAAGAGCCATCGCACATGGGAGTGTCGAGCAGGGCAAAGCAGTTGTGGTAAGAATGGCCACTTTGTAAGAGGTTGTCCTAAGAATGCGGATATCCCTAGAAAAGGTATTTGCTCTTACCCTAGACACAATCTTCAACATTCCCTGAGGTCGACCCTAAGAATGTTAAGAAGAACCATAGCTGTAAGGGCGACTGAGCTGTAAGGAACTATATGCCTAGATGATGATGTGGATATTGAAGAGTTCTTTTCGGATCTAAAGAAAGTGGTCATGATAGCAAGTCATGAGAGATTAAAAGGCCAGAGAGACCTAGAGAAGAGGGTCTAAGGCAAAGCAAAGATAGAACGTAGTTCTATAAGAAAGAGATTGCTAGGGCTTAAAGCTATATAAAGAGTAATCTAGCCCTAACCCAGTAGCACGTTAAATTGAAAGGTGCTAAGGCAAGAGTAGCCTAAGGATATGTAAGCCCTAAGAAGGGATAAGAAGAAGTGCAAATGCCATAAAGGTTTGGCATAGATGCATGAAGTTATGAGAACAGTTAAGAAAAGTCAGAGAAGTTATCTGGGTTATGATCTCGTATCAGGAGAAAGAAAGTCAGAAGAACAATATCTCTCCTGAGAGATTAGCAAAGTGTAAGAAGAGTGAAGTAGACCCCAGAATTACATCAGAATTCTGCGGAATAAGATATGAAAGAAATGGACACTACTCACAAGTGTAATGAATTGTCCATAAGTATAAGAGAATGAATGCCCCAAGCCTTAGTCATAAACCAGGAAAGGATATACAGAAGAGCTATATCCAGGATCGTTGACTAAGATGCCAAGTAAATTTCGAGGACGAAATTTATTTTAAGGGGGGTAGAAATGTAACACCCCAATTTTTAGGCCTAGAGATGCCAAAAGGAGAATTCAAGGGCATAATCGTAATTATGGGAAAGATCAGATTGGTGGCCGATGAGTACCATATTTTGCCACAAAATAGAGAAAATTATGCTTATCATTTCACTGAACTGTGAAATGTGCATATGAGGTCTCTAGGTGTATGAAAGAATTAGAAATATGACCAGGGGTAAAATGGTCATTTTGGAAAAGTGTGCGCGTGAGTGCTTTTTCAGGCCAAAACAGCCCGGTCCGGATAAAATATCTGAAAATACTGGGAGATAGAGAAAAGGATTCGGGATTGAATGAGGAGTCACATAATTTTGATTTGAGGTCCCGATTTTTCTGTAAAAATCCTCGAAGATGGGAAATTACAGTTATAATCGGTAAAAGAAGAGCAGCCTGAATAGAGATGATCGGACTATGGCCAGAGGCCATACAGTGTTGTCTAAGGCCCGTAGTGACACCAGGGAAGGCCCAAGCCCATAATACTAGTTCAGTGGTAAGGGGGGCCGGTGTCCGGGAAAAATGTGTAAAATGACGAAAATGCCCTTATGTTATAAAATAACTGAAGAATGAGTAAAGGGTATTTTGGTCATTTGGCTAAGGTTAGACAGTCAAGAAGGGGTATCTGGATAGTTGACCAGGGCCAGAGAATACTCTGGTAAAATATGAAAAGATAATAATGCCCCTAGACCTAGTAAAGGAAATGAAAGGACTTAAGTGCAATTATGGAAAGTTTTAAGGCCAAAAAGGAAAGTAGACAAAAATGTGGGGTCCTTAATGTAATTTTAGCCAAGTAAAAAGGGACTTAAATGAAAAGAAGAAAAGTTCCCTGGGGCTAAATTGTAATTAAAGAAAGTCAGGCCGGAAGTGGTTTGGACTGTCCGAAGGCATTTCAGTCCCAGATTTCACCGGTAGAGAGAGCAAGTGACGCTCGGTAATCTGGCTTAATACAGGAATTTTTGAAGACTCCAGATAGCCAGAAATGGACTGATCGTCCAAAAGTTATAAAAATTCCTACCGGATATCCTAGATTTCAGATCTAGGTGAGAAAATACAGGATGATACGTCCTTATGGGGCGGATGTCAGGAAACTGACAGAATACCGATAGGAGGCCTGTAGAAAAAGTTATTCGCAAATTAGAAAATCCAGACGGGAGTGTGAGGCCTCTGGGGATCCGATAGGGAGATTTATCGGTATTTAAAAAGGGACTGAATGAGCTCGGATGACCTCAGTCAGATGACTGATATGACTCACAGGGATGCCTGAACACCGCAGGCTAGTGTTTCGGACGGAAGGAGCCGGTGTCCGGATATGTGTATAAACGGTGAATAATAGATAAAATATTCAATACTTATTAACGGGGAAGATTCCTCGTAATGCGTGCCATGAGGGTATTGGACCCAGAAAGGCCCAATAATGGCGCCATCAGATGCCCAGTAAGACACTTGGACTGATAGGTGGGCCAGTGTCCGGCAGAACCCCGGAAAAGTGCGAAATTACGAAAATGCCCCTGTGTTGTACAAAAGTGTAACAGATGAATGAAGGGTATTTTGGTAATTCTGAACAGGCCCTGGAGCCAAGGTACATACAGATAAAGTTACTGAGAGTCAGTATATACCCTGACAGAGTACAGAAGGGTATGAAATGATGATTTTACCCTTAGGGTTAAAATAGTGCAAGAAAGGGCACCCAAGGGTATTTTGGTAATTTGCCAAGGGCTGTTTCTTGGGAATCGAGCCATCAGAGTACTTGAGCTTGATCAGGATCCAAGACAACATTCCCAGAGCCCAAAAACGTAGGCCCAGTAATGTGTGGGAAAAAGTGGCATTAAAATATTATTTTAATGCTGTTTCAATAAAGTAAAGTTACTCGGTCGGCACGATAACCGAGGAGGCGATCAGATAAAGTCCTGGATTTATCTGGATAGCATTGGAAGGCGTGACAGGTGCCAGTAAGATGACACATGGCGCCAACATAAAGGCAGAAGAAAAAGTTGAGGACACGTATTACGAGGCAAGAGACTGGACCGGTGAGTCAGCATGCTGAGTCAGCTGCTGAGGTGTCCAGGATTTTAGACATGTGATAAATGTGGCGCTGAGGTGTCCTGGTGAGGTGTCCCAATGATGTCATGCTGAGGCAGTAAAGGAGGAATTAAAGAAAATAGGAAAATCCAGGAAAAACCAGGACCGCAGGATCAAAGTTCATAGAAACTGCAGAATTGCCATTGAAGGCAATTATAAATACCCCCCTCCATTCCATTTTCATTCACGCAAGGCAAGGGAGAAGGGAGAGAAAGAAGAGAGAGAAGGAGAAGGAAAGGAAGAGAGAAAGGAGAAAAGGAAGTAAGGAAGTTCTGGCGGAGCTGGAAGCAGAATAAGGATAATGGAGTTCTGCTAAGCTAGCCAGGTAGTAACTAATCCTAGCTTTTATGTAATGGCTTTGTGATTTGTTGTGCGATTGTTTGGTTGGATTGTTGTCTTATATGTTATGTCTGAAGCTCTGCTATAATGCTATGATCATATGTTATTAAGCATGGAAGCACGCAGCATACTTATCTGTACACAATCACAAGCAAGCACTGTCACTCTGCATTACATATATTGTTATGATTGTTGCTACTGAGATTCCCCCGAATCTCATCCCAATAAATAACCCATTACAGGGGAGGTTATGTCAAAATGAATTATGGGAATTTTAAGAGACGCCGTTATACTGCCGAAGTAAAGACTGAACATCAGTATATGATAAGTACTGTGTACGTAGTGCTGTCTAAGGAGGCTAGAAGTGAGTGGATCTAGCCGGTTCATCTAGTCTTTCCTGGGTACTACGTAGAATGGTAGTTCTCATGAGGGGATTACCGAATCAGTACGGTTCAGTTCTTTGTATAGATGAAGCGTAGCGGTTATGCTGCCGGATTTCAGGCAGGAAAAGATGTAATAGAGATATGAGAATTTATGTACATGGCCAGATGTAAAACAACTTATTATTTAATAATAATTGTTGTTTGGCATATTTGACTGATATATGATGGATGTATGTATATGTATGCAAAGTAGAAATGCTGGAAATTACCACTATGTACAGTAACACGTAGTGATAAGGTCATGTTTGATAAATGATTAAAAATAGTAAATGGATGAATTAATGTATGATATTTTTATGGTAGATAGTAGACATACCAAGATTTAATTTTATATATAAAAAGTATCATTTGGATGTCTACACAAGGAGATATAAATTATCAAAGTTGGGACCAGAATGCTGGATTCAGGAGAAAAACGCTGGATGAACAGTAAAATTGGAACGTTTACTGGCGTGTACTCGGTCCACTAATGGTCAACGAGTTATTTTTCCCTGAAATATAATTGAGTTAGCTTCATTTAGCCATTGGAACCACTTCATTTCGATTTTTCTATAATTAGTTATGATTTTTCGAAGTCGGGTCACTCATCTGGAATTTACACAGTGAACAGTACTCGATAAGAATAAAACTCCAGATGGAGAAATTGGACTTCAATGACCTTGAAAGTGGTTCTAAATGCTACTGAATTGTCCCTAAGACATACGAAAGTAAGGATGTTTCACAGGGTAGAGTATATATGAGTACATATATGAGATAAGAAAGTTATGAGAAAGTAGGTTGCTCCCATACCATATGATAGGAGGATGTTATGAATGTATTGAGGATGATAGATAGTCTCAGTTTATGGGACGATAAGTTATGATATGATACTCAGACATGATGTATGATTGAGGTTACTCAGATATGATTGAGGTTACTCAGGTATTTCTATAGGCTTGTGAATACAGTACTCAGGGCCATTTCTATTAAGCGGAATGGTATACAGATAACGGTAAAGGGATTGTTTCTAGATCACTCTCCAGATAAGAGTTGGATCTGAAACAGATGGCTCTCAGATAGAGCTAGATTCAGATGAGTATAGATCACTCTTCAGATAAGAGTTGGATCTGATATAGAATGCTCGCAGTTAGAGCATAGTTCAAATGGCTCACAGTTAGAGCACAAGTTGAAAGATGTGAAGGAACTCCTGAGTAAGAGAGGAAGTAAGTAAAGTCTGGGTAAATGATATGAGGCTATAAAATTTTCAAATGTTTAA
Organism: Leucaena leucocephala; assembly: GCA_037074615.1. Classification (NCBI taxonomy): domain Eukaryota; kingdom Viridiplantae; phylum Streptophyta; class Magnoliopsida; order Fabales; family Fabaceae; genus Leucaena; species Leucaena leucocephala. The sequence continues at coordinate 11,346,210 of CM073549.1, forward strand.
TTATGGAGTTATCAACAGGTGGAAGCAGTTAACCTTATAACTTAGTCTGTTGGTTTAAAATCTTCGGGAGATATACAGTACAACAGAATCGCAGTTAGATTCTGGAGGGTCGCAGTTAGATCCTAGCATGGCTCCAGGGTCGCAGTTAGATCCTAACAGCTTCAGAGTCGCAGTTGGATTCTGAAGAGGCTAACGGTTGATCGCAGTTAGATCCCGAGGTCGCAGTTAGACCTAGCCTAAGGAAAGTAATGAGCCATGAGATATGAGTACAATGTAGTATCTCTTTGGGAAGATGAATGCCAAAGACGAAGTTAAGGTGAGGAAGCTTCACTAGTTGATAAACTCACCCAGAGAAATTATTTTATAATGGTTTTCTCAGGTAGCCTCTAGTATACAGACTAAACTTAGCTTTCCCTTAGCAAAGATGGAGTCCAAGTCCAAAGCTGAGTACTGATATTCAAAGTTTTGTAGAAGTATGCCTGAGAAGCAGAAAAGAACAGAATTCCTCTATGTGTTGAGAATAGAAAAGCATTGGCTAAGAGCACTCTGGGAGGTAGCTCAAGTTGTAAAGCCAATAGCAAGAGAAAGAGGCGATAGTTCAGACAAGGGACTGATCAAGGTAATGATCAGATTGGAGAGCAGAGATGTCAATGTGGTGGAAAGAGCCATGGCACATGGGAGTGTCGAGCAAGGCAAAGCAGTTGTGGTGGAAGGCCAATTTGCAAAAGGTTGCCTAAGAATGCGGACATCCCTAGGAAAGGTATTTGCTCTTACCCCAGACAGAATCTTCAATATTCCCTAAGGTCAACCCTAAGAATGGTTAAAAGAACCATAGCTGTAGGGGCGACTGAGCTGTAAGGATATATATGCCTAGATGATGATATGGATAATGAAGAGTTCTTTTCTGATCTAAAGAAAGTGGTCATGATAACAAGTCACGAGAGATTAAAAGGCCAGAGAGACCTAGAGAAGAGGGTCTAAGGCAAAGCAAAGATAGAACGTAGTTCTATAAGAAAGAGATTGCTAGGGCCTAAAGCTATATAAAGAGTAATCTAGCCCTAACCCAGTGGCACGAAAGGTGCTAAGGCAAGAGTAGCCTAAAGATATGTAAGCCCTAAGAAGGGATAAGACAGTGCAAATGCCACAAAAGTTGGGCATAGGTGCATGAAGTTATGAGAATAGTCAAGAAAAGTCAGAGAAGTTATCTGGGTTATGATCTCGTATCAGGAGAAAGAAAGTCAGAAGAACAATATCTCTCCTGAGAGATTAGCAAAGTGATGTAGATCCAAGAATACATCAAAATTCTAAGGGATAAGATATGAAAGAAATGGACACTACTCACAAGTGTAATGAGTTGTCCATAAGTATAAGAGGATGAATGCCTCAAGCCTTAGTCATAAACCAGGAAAGGATATGTAGAAGAGCTATATCCAGGATTGTTGACTAAGATGCCAAGTAAATTTCGAGGACAAAATTTATTTTAAGGGGGGTAGAAATGTAACACCCTAATTTTTAGGCCTAGAGATGCCCGAAAGAGAAATCAAGGGCATAATCGTAATTATGGGAAAGATCGGGCTGGTAGCCGATGAGTACCATATTTTGCCAGAAAATAGAGAAAATTATGCTGATCATTTCACTGAACTGTGAAATGTGCATATGAGGTCTCTAGGTGTATGAAAGAATTAGAAATATGACCAGGGGTAAAATGGTCATTTTGGAAAAGTGTGCGCGTGAGTGCTTTTTCAGGCCAAAACAGCCCGGTCCGGATAAAATATCTGAAAATACCGGGAGATAGAGAAAAGGATTCGGGATTGAATGAGGAGTCACAGAATTTTGATTTGAGGTCCCGATTTTTTTGTAAAAATTCCTGAAGATGGGAATTTACAGTTATAATCGGTAAAGGAAAGGCAGTCCGAATAGAAATGTTCGGACAATGGCTAGAGGCCATACAGTGTTTTCTAAGGCCCGTAGTGACACCAGGGAAGGCCCAAGCCCATAATACCAGTTCAGTGGTAAGAGGGGCCGGTGTCCGGGAAAATATGCAAAATGACGAAAATGCCCTTATGTTATAGAATAACTGAAGAATGAGTAAAGGGTATTTTGGTCATTTGGCTAAGGTTAGACAGTCAAGAAGGGGTATCTGGATAGTTGACCAGGGCCAGAGAATACTCTGGTAAAATATGAAAAGACAATAATGCCCCTAGACCTAGTAAAGGAAATGAAAGGACTTAAGTGCAATTATGGAAAGTTTCAAGGTCAAAAAGGAAAGTAGACAAAAATGTGGGGTCCTTAAGTGTAATTTTAGCCAAGTAAAAACGGACTTAAATGAAAAGAAGAAAAGTTCCCTGGGGCTAAAGTGTAATTAAAGAAAGTCAGGCCGGAAGTGGTTTGGACTGTCCGAAAGCATTTCAGTCCCAGATTTCACCGGTAGAGAGGGCAAGGGACGCTCGGTAATCTGGCTTAATACAGGAATTTTTGAAGACTCCAGATAGCCAGAAATGGACTGATCGTCCAAAAGTTATAAAAATTCATACCGGATATCCTAGATTTCAGATCTAGGTGAGAAAATACAGGATGATACGTCCTTATGGGGCGGATGTCGGGAAACTGACAGAATACCGATAGGAGGCCTGTAGAAAAGTTATTCACAAATCAGAAAATCCAGACGGGAGTGTGAGGCCTCGGGAGATCCGATAGGGAGATTTATCGGTATTTGAAAAAGGACTGAATGAGTTCGGATGACCTCAGTCAGATGACTGATATGACTCACAGGGATGCCTGAACACCGCGGGCTAGTGTTTCAGACAGAAGGAGCCGGTGTCCGGATATGTGTATAAACGGTGAATAATAGATAAAATATTCAATAATTATTAACGGGGGAAGATTCCTCGTAATGCGTGCCATGAAGGTATTGGACCCAGAAAGGCCTAATAATGGCACCAACAGAGGCCCAGTAAGACCCTTGGACTGATAGGTGGGCCAGTGTCCGGCAGAACCCAGGAAAAGTGCAAAATTACGAAAATGCCCCTGTGTTGTACAAAAGTGTAACAGATGAATGAAGGGCATTTTGGTCATTCTGGACAGGCCCAGAAGCCAAGGTATATACAGATAAGGTTACTTAGAGTTAGTATATGCCCTGACAGAGTACAGAAGGGTATGAAATGACGATTTTACCCTTAGGGTTAAAATAGTACAAGAAAGGGCACCCAAGGGCATTTTGGTAATTTGCCAAGGGCTGTTTCTTGGGAATCGAGCCATCAGAGTACTTGGGCTTGATCAGGATCCAAGACAACATTCCCAGAGCCCAAAAACGTAGCCCATGAAGTATGTGGGAAAAAGTGGCATTAAAATACTATTTTAATGCTGTTTCAATAAAGTAAAGTTACTCGATTGGCACGATAACCGAGGAGGTGATCAGATAAAGTCCTGGATTTATCTAGATAGCATTGGATGGCGTGACAGGTGCCAGTAAGATGCCACATGGCGCCATCACAGAGGAGGAAGAAAAGTTGAGGACACGTACTACGAGGCAAGAGACTGGACCGGTGAGTCAGCATGCTGAGTCAGCTGCTGAGGTGTCCAGGATTTCAGACATGTGATAAATGTGGCGCTGAGGTGTCCTGGTGAGGTGTCCCAATGATGTCATGCATGATGCAGTAAATGAGGAATTAAAGAAAATAGGAAAATCCAGGAAAACCCAGGACCGCAGGATCAAAGTTCATGGAAATTACAGGATTGCCATTGGAGGAGGTTATAAATACCCCCCCTTTGCCTTCATATGCCACGGCCTAAGGTGCTTTTAGAGAGAGGAGGAGGTGCTAGAGAGAGAAAGTGAGAGGAAGAAAGAAAGAAAGGAAGTTCTGGCGGAGCTGGAAGCAGAATAGAGATAGTAGAGCTCTGCTGAGCCTTTGAGGTAGTAACTAATCCTAGCTTTTATATAATGGCTTTGTGATTTGTTGTGCTATTGTTTGGTTGGATTGTTGTCTTATATGTTATGTCTGAAGCTCTGCTATAATGCTATGATCATATGTTATTAAGCATGGAAGCACGCAGCATACTTATCTGTACACAATCACAAGCAAGCACTGTCACTCTGCATTACATATATTGTTATGATTGTTGCTACTGAGATTCCCCCGAATCTCATCCCAATAAATAACCCATTACAGGGGAGGTTATGTCAAAATGAATTTTGGGAATTTTAAGCGACGCCGTTATGTTGCCGAAGTAAAGACTGAACATCAGTATATGATAAGTACTGTGTACGTAGTGCTGTCTAAGGAGGCTAGAAGTGAGTGGACCTAGCCGGTTCATCTAGTCTTTCCTGGGTACTACATAGAATGGTAGTTCTCATGAGGGGATTACCGAATCAGTACGGTTCAGTTCTTTGTACAGATGAAGCGTAGTGGTTATGCTGCCGGATTTTAGACAGAAAACGATGTACTAGAAATATGAGAATTTCATACATGCCTGATCTATAATGACTTATTATTTAATAAAGATATTGTTTGGCATGTTTCACTGATATATGATGGATGTATGCCTATGTATGTAATGTTGGTTGCTGAAAATTAACGCTATGAACAGTAACTCGTGGGGACATGAGGATGTTGGATCCATAATTAAAAATAGTAAATGGATGAATAAATGTACGAAATTTTTATGGTAGATAGTAGACATACCAAGATTTAATTTGATATATAAAACGTATCATTTGGATGTCTACACAAGGAGATATAAATTATCAAATTTGGGACCAGAATGCTGGATTCAGGAGAAAAACGCTGGATGAACAGTAAAGTTGAAACGTTGACTGGTGTGGACTCGGTCAACGAATGGTCAACGAATTATTTTTACCTGAAATCTAAGTGAGTTAGCTTCATGTATCCATTGGAACCACTTCATTTCGATTTTTCTAGAATTAGTTATAATTTTTCAAAGTCGGGTCACTCATCTAGAATTTACACAGTGAACAGTACTCGGTAAGAGTAAAACTCCAGATTGAGAAATTGGACTTCAATGACCTTGAAAGTGGTTCTAAATGCTACTGAATGATCCCTAAGACATACGAACGTAAGGATGTTTCAAATACAGTACTCAGGGCCATTTCTATTGAAAGAGATGGTATAAAGAAAGAAAAGCAAATAAGAGTAAAAAGATTGTTTCTAGATCACTCTTTGTAACATCCCAATTTTTGGGTCTAGTTCACCTAGGTTCAAAATGAGGAATGTGAGGAATATCCTAAGTCTTAAGCCTAGGAATTCTGCAGGTAGCTTGATATGGGCTGGCTCCTGTGTAAGATAACCTGATATGGGCGGGTTGTCGAGCTTTTCAATTAACGATGACTCCCGAAGAGTTTAAGGGATGAGTTTTGAAAGAGAATTTCTAGAACTTAAGATAAGGGATGAGAAGATGAGTAATGAGGCCAGAAAGAGAATGCAGGGGCAAAATTGTAATTATGGGAAAGATCGGGCTGGTAGCTGATGAGTACCATATTTTGCCAGAAAATAGAGAAAATTATGCTGATCATTTTATTGAACTGTGAAATGAGCATACGAGGTCTCTATGAGTATGAAAGAATTATGGAAAGTTTAAGAAACAAAAGGTGGGGTCCTTAAGTGTAATTTTAGCCAAATAAAAAGGGACTTAAATGAAAAGAAGAAAAGTTCCTTGGGGCTAAAGTGTAATTAAAGAAAGTCAGGCCGGAAGTGGTTTGGACTATCCGACGGCATTTCAGTCCAAGATTTCACCGGTAGAGAGAGTAAGGGACGCTCGGTAATCTGGCTTAATACAGGAATTTTTGAAGACTCCAGATAGCCAGAAATGGACTGATAGTCCAAAAGTTATAAAAATTCATACCGGATATCCTAGATTTCAGATCTAGGTGAGAAAATACAGGATGATACGTCCTTATGGGGCGGATGTCAGGAAACTGACAGAATACCGATAGGAGGCCTGTAGAAAAAGTTATTCGCAAATTAGAAAATCCAGACGGGAGTGTGAGGCCTCCGGGTATCCGATAGGGAGATTTATCGGTATTTAAAAAGGGACTGAGTGAGTTTGGATGACCTCAGTCAGATGACTGATATGACTCACAGGGATGCCTGAACACCGCAGGCTAGTGTATCGGACAGAAGGAGCCGGTGTCCGGATATGTGTATAAACGATGAATAATAGATAAAATATTCAATAAACATTAATGGGGGAAGATTCCTCGTAATGCGTGCCATGAAGGTAATGGACCCTGAGAGGCCCAATAATGGCGCCAACAAGGCCCAGTAAGACACTTGGACTGATAGGTGGGCCAGTGTCCGGCAGAACCCCGGAAAAGTGCGAAATTACGAAAATGCCCCTGTGTTGTACTAAAGGGGTAGGAGATGAATGAGGGCATTTTGGTCATTCTGGACAGGCCCAGAAGCCAGGGCACATACAGATAAAGTTACTTAGAGTCAGTATATGCCCTGACAGAGTACAGAAGGGTGTAAAATGATAATTTTACCCTTAGGGTTAAAATAGTGCAAGAAAGGGCACCCAGGGGTATTTTGGTAATTTACAAAGGGCTGTTTCTTGGGAATCGTGCCATCAGAGTACTTGGGCTGGATCAGAGACCCAAGATAACATTCTCAGGCCCAAAAACGCAGGCCCAGTGATTCAGGGGGAAAAGTGACATTAAAATAATGATTTAATGACTTTTCAGTAAAGTAAAGTTACTCGGTTGGCACGATAACCGAGGAGGTGATCAGATAAAGTTCGGGACTTATCTGGATAGCATTGGAAGGCGTGAAAGGTCCCTTCCAAGTGCCACATGGCGCAATCTTAGAGGCAGAAGAAAAGTTGAGGACGCGTATTATGGTGCAAGACTCTGGACCGGTACTGGATTGGACTGAACTGCTGAGTCAGCTGATGAGGTGTCCAGGAATTGTGACATGTGAAGAATGTGGCGATGAGGTGTCCCGGTGAGGTGTCCTGGATGATGTCATGCATGATGCAGTAAAAAGGAATAAAGAAAAATAGGAAAATGCAGGAAAAACCAGGACCACATGTTCATATGGCTTCAAAATTACAGAAATGCCATCCATTAAAGCTATAAATACCCCCTTCCCCTCCCATTTTATGCATCCCACATTTTTGACAAGAAAAGAGAGAGAAAGAAGAGAGAGAAGGAGAAAGAAAGAAAGGAAGGAAGTTCTGGTGGAGTTGGAAGCAGTATAGAAGTTCTGGAGTTCTGCTTTTGAGGTAGTAACTAATCCTAGCTCTTATGTAATGTCTTTGTGATTTGTTGTGCTATTGTTTGGTTGGATTGTTGTCTTATATGTTATGCTTGAAGCTCTATTACAATGCTATGATCATATGTTATTGAATATGGAAGCACGCAGCATACTTATCTATACACAATCACAAGCAAGCACCGTCACTCTGCATTACATATATTGTTATGATTATTACTACTGAGATTCCCCCGAATCTCATTCCCATATATAACATTACAGGGGAGGTTCTGTCAAAATAAAATCTGGAAATTTTAAGAGACGCCGTTATGCTGCCAAAATTCTGGCAACGAAGAAGGAACAGAGAAAGGAACTGATACGTACTGTGTACGTAGGTGCAGTCTAAGGAGGCTGGAAGTGAGTGGACCTAGCCGGTTCATCCAGTCTTTCCTGGCTACTACGTAGAATGGTAGTTCTCATGAGGGAATTACCGAATCGGTACAACATCGGTTACTTTCTAAAGAAGAATTGTAGCAGTTATGCTGCCGGATTTTAGGCAGGAAAAGATGTAATAGAAATATGATAATTTGCTGTATGCCTTGTTGTATGACATTTTATTATTTAATAATAAATGTTGTTTGGCATGTTCAATTTTGTGAATGGGGAATTAAGGGAGAAATTCGCAGGTCTTGAGGTAGCAGTGTTCTGACCTCAGTTTTACCTAGCAAACGGAGGAGTTTGGCTATGAAATTTGGTGAGCCAGTAGTACACATCTGGGGCATTCCGTGGATAGGTAATAAGCCTTATTTGGATGTGTACAACGAGATAAATTAATTTTCAAATTAAAGGTCCAGAATAAGGAACTTAAGAGTGAAATTTTGAATTTCTGGGCTCAAGTTAAGATATATCAAGCTAATATCGCTTCCGTAAGTGTACTCCGAGGAGTCTAAGGGAGGATGTTTCACTCTTCAATAAGAGTTGGATATGAAACAGATGGCTCTCAGATAGAGCTAGATTCAGATGGGTATAGATCACTCTTCAGATAAGAGTTGGATCTAATATAGAATGCTCGCAGTTAGAGCATAGTTCAAATGGCTCGCAGTTGGAGCACAGATTGAAATGAGAAGTATGATGAGGCCATGCAGTAGAATGCAATGGCAGGTGGTTAGACCATGATGGCACAAGACGTGGTAAGCCACAGTAAAGTAAGAAAGATAAGAGGGAACTCCTGAGTAAGAGAGAAAGTAAGTAAAGTCTGGGTAAATGATGTGAGGCTATAAAATTTTTATGGAGTTATCAACAGGTGGAAGCAGTTAACCTTATAACTTAGTCTGTTGGTTTAAGATCTTCAGGAGATATTGTAATATCCTTAATTTTCTGTACTGGTTTCTATGTACAGATTAAATGGAATATATGAGTTCCTTTTCAGGAAAAAGATGTGGTCCTTTATGTAAAGAAAATGATTAAATTGCAAAAGAAAAGAAATGAAAGGACTTAAATGCAAAAATGGAAAGTTTAAGGTTAGGAAAGAAAGGTAGACAAAAATGTGGGGTCCTTAAGTGTAATTTTAGCTAAATAAAGGGACTTAGATGAAAAGAAGAAAAGTTTCTGGGGTAAAAGTGTAATTATGAAAACTTGGACCGAAAATAGGCAAAACAGTGATCGTACTCCGATCATCCCCATATTCCACCAGTAGTAGAGCAAGTGACGCCAGGTAATCCAGCCTAATACAGGAATTTTTGAAGACTCCAGATAGCCAGAACTGGACTGATCGTCCAAAAGTTATAAAAATGACTACCGGATACCCTAGATTTCAGATATAAGTAAGAAATTACAGGATGATGCACCCTTATGGGGCGGATGTCGGGAAACTGACAGGATACCGATAGGAGGTCTGTAGGAAAAGTTATCCGCGAATTAGAAAATCCAGACGGGGTATGAGGCCTCCAGGGATCCGATAAGGAGATTTATCGTTATTTAAACTAGGACTGAATGAGGTCGGGTAACAACAGTCAGATGCCCGTTATGACCCAAATGGCTGCCCAAACACAGTAGGGCAGTGTATCTGACAAAAGGAGCCGGTGTCCGGAAATGTGTATAAACGGTAAATAATAATAAAATATTTAGTGAACTGTGCCAGAGAAAGATTCCTCGAAATACGTGCCATAAAGGTGATGGACCCAGAAAGGCCCAATAATGGCGCCAACAAAGGCCCAACCCAATAAGACTCTTGGACTGATAGGTGGGCCAGTGTCCGGCAGAACCCCGGAAAAGTGCGAGGAATAAAAGAAAATAGGAAATTCCGGAAAAACCAAAACCACAGGATCAGATGGCTTCAAAATTATAAGAATACCATTGAAGGAAACTATAAATACCCCCCTAGCTCTTCATTCCCACGGCCTAAGGAGCATTTAGAGAGATAAGGAAGTGCTTGAGAGAGAAAGTGAGAAAAAGAAAGAAGAAAGGAAGTTCTGGTGAAGTTGGAAGCAGTAGAGAAGTTCTGAAGTTCTGCTTTTAAGGTAGTAACTAATCTTAGCTTTTATGTAATGTCTTTGTTAATTGTTGTGCTTTTGTTTGGTTGGATTGTTGTCTTATATGTTATGCTTGAAGCTCTATTACAATGCTATGATCATATGTTATTGAATATTGAAGCATGTAGCATACTTATCTGTACACAATCACAAGCAGGCACTGTCACACTGCATTACATGTATTGTTATGATTGTTGCTACTGGGATTCTTTTGAATCTCATTCCCATAAATAACATTACAGGGGAGGTTCTGTCAAAATAGAATTTGGAAATTTTAAGAGACGCCGGTAGGCTGCCGAAATTCTGGCAACAAAGCAGGAACAAAGAAAGGAACTGATACGTACTGTGTACGTAGGTGCTGTCTAAGGAGGCTGGAAGTGAGTGGACCTAGCAGGTTCATCCAGTCTTTCCTGGGTACTTACGTAGAATGGTAGCTCCTACGGGAATTACCGAATCGGTACAAGATCGGTTACTTTCTACAGACGGAATGTAGCAGTTATGCTGCCAGATTTTAGACAACGAAAAGTGTAACAGAAATATGAGGATGTTAATCATGCATTGATGTATAATAGTAGATTATTTAATAATAATTTTTATCTAGCATGTTTGACTGATATGTGATGTATATATGCACTGATATGTAAAGTTGGTTGCTGAAAAATGGCCTTGTGAACAGTAACTCGTGAAGACCTATTGATGTTGGATAAATCATTAAAAATAGAGAATGGTTGAATAAATGTATGATATTTTTATGGTAAATAGTAGAAACCCTAAGATTTAATTTGATATATAGAGTGCCTCATTTGTATGTATACACGAAAAGATATAAATTGTTCAAGTTGGGACCAGAATGCTGGATTCAGGAGAAAGTCAATGGATGAACAGTAAAGTTGAAAAGTTGACCCACGTTGAATTTGTCAAGGAATGGTAAACCAATGATTTTTCCCTGAAATATACTTAAGTTATCTTCATGTAGCAATTTGAACCACTTCATTTCGATTTTTCTAGAATTAGTTATGAATTTTCAAATCAGGTCATTCTCTGGAATTTGCCACAGTGAACAGTACCCGATATGAATAAAATTCCAGATTAAGAGTTTAGACTTCAGTGACCCTGAAAGTGGTTCTAAGTGCTACTGAATGGTCCTTAAGATGTATAAAAATAAGGATGGGATAGATATACAGTATAACAGAATCGCAGTTAGATTCTGGAGGGTCGCAGTTAGATCCTAGCATGGCTCCAGGGTCGCAGTTAGATCCTAAGAGATTCAGAGTCGCAGTTAGATTCTAAAAAGGCTAACGGTTGATCACAGTTAGATCCCGAGGTCGCAGTTAGACCTAGACCTAGCCTAAGGAAAGTAATGAGCCATGAGACATGAGTACAATGTAGTATCTCTTTGGGAAGATGAATACCAAAGACAAAGTTAAGGTAAGGAAGCTTCACCAGTTGATAAACCTAGCCAGAAAAAAATTCATTTATAATTATTTTTCAGATAGCCTTTACAGACTGAACTTAGCTTTCCCTTAAACGAAGATGGAGTCCAAGTTCAAATCTGAAACATCCTTACTTTCGTATATCTTAGGGACCATTTGGTAGCATTTAGAACCACTTTCAAGGTCATTGAAGTCCAATTTCTCAATTTGGGTTTTTACTCTTATCGAGTACTGTTCACTTGAAAATTCCAGATAAGTGATCTCACTTTGAAAAATCATAACTAATTCTAGAAAAATATAAATGAAGTGGTTCAAATTGCTACTTGAAGCTAACTCAATTATATTTTAGGTAAAAATAACTCGTTGACCATTCATTGACCAAGTCAACGTCAGTCAACGTGTCAACTTTACTGTTCATCCCACGTTTTTCTCCCTGAATCCAGCATTCTGGTCCCAACTTTGATAATTTATATCTCCTTGTGTAGACATCCAAATGAGTCATACTATATATCAAATCGAAGCTTGGTATGTATACTATTTACCTTAAAAATATCATACATTTATTCATCCATTTACTATTTTTAATTATGGGTCAAACATCCTCATGTCCCTACGGGTTACTGTTCATAGTGTTAATTTTCAACAACCGACATTACATACATAAGCATACATCCATCATATATCAGTCAAACATGCCAAACAACAATTATTATTAATTAATAAGTTGTTTTACATCTGGCCATGTACATAAATTCTCATATCTCTATTGCATCTTTTCCTGCTTGAAATATGGCAGCATAACCTCTACACTTCATCTTCAGAAAGTAACTGATCTTGTACCGATTCGATAATTCCCGTGAGAACTACCATTATATGTAAGTACCCAGGAAAGACTGGATGAACCGGCTCGGTCCACTCACTTCCAGCCTCCTCAGACAGTACCTACGTACACAGTACGTATCAGTTCCTTTCTCTACTATTGCCATCTTGTCGTAATTTCGGCAGCATAACGGCGTCTCTTAAAATTCCCAAAATTCACTTTGACATAACCTCCCCTATAATGGTTTACTTATTGGGATGAGATTCGGGGGAATCTCAGTAGCAACAACCATAACAATATATGTAATGCAGAGTGACAGTGCTTGCTTGTGATTGTGTACAGATAAGTATGCCGCATGCTTCCATGCTTAATAACATATGATCATAGCATTAAAGCAGAGCTTCAGACATAACATATAAGACAACAATCCAACCAAACAATAGCACAACAAATCACAAAGCCATTACATAAAAGCTAGGATTAGTTACTACCTCAAAAGCTCAGCAGAACTCTACTATCTCTATTCTGCTTCCAGCTCCGCCAGAACTTCCTTTCTTTCTTTCTTCCTCTCACTTTCTTTCTCTAGCACCTCCTCCTCTCTCTAAAAGGCCCTTGGCCGTGCAGCATATGAAGCAAGGGGGGGTATTTATAGTTTCGGTCAATGGCATTCTTGTAATTTTAAAGCCATCTGATCCTATGGTCCTGGTTTTTCCGGAATTTCCTATTTTCTTTTATTCCTTTTACTGTATCATGCATGACATCATCTCCATGCCACCTCATGGGAAACCTCATATGTCACATGGCAAAATTGAAGCCTTCTTGGACACCTCATCAGCTGACTCAGCAGTTTAGCCCCAGGAAACTTTCTTTAATTACAATTTAGCCCCAGGAAACTTTTCTTCTTTTCATTTAAGTCCCTTTTTACTTGGCTAAAATTACACTTAAGGACCCCACATTTTTGTCTACTTTCCTTTTTGGCCTTGAAACTTTCCATAATTGCACTTAAGTCCTTTCATTTCCTTTCTTTACCTTACTGGGTCTAGGGGCATTATTGTCTTTTCATAATTTACCAGAGTATTCTCTGACCCTGGTCAACTATCCAGATACCCTTCTTGACTGTCTAACCTTAGCCAAATGACCAAAATACCCTTTACTCATTCTTCAGTTGTTCTATAACATAAGGGCATTTTCGTCATTTTGCACATTTTTCCCGGACACCGGCCCCTCTTACCACTGAACTGATATTATGGGCCTGGGCCTTCCCTGGTGTCACTACGGGCCTTAGAAAACACTGTATGGCCTCTGGCCATAGTCCGATCATCTCTATTCGGACTGCTCTTCCTTTACCGATTATAACTGTAAATTCCCATCTTCGAGAATTTTTACAGAAAAATCGAGACCTCAAATCAAAATTCTGTGTTGCGTCATTCAACCCGGAATCCTCTTCTCTATCTCCCGGTATTTTCAGATATTTTATCCGGACCGGGCTATTTTTGCCTGAAAGTACGCTCCCGCGCACACTTTTCAAAAATGACCATTCTACCCTTGGTCACATTTTTAATTCTTTCATACACATAGAGACTCATATGCACATTTCACAGTTTAGTGAAATGATCAGCATAATTTTCTCTATTTTCTGGCAAAATATGGTATTCATCGGCTACCAGCCCGATCTTTCCCATAATTATGATTATGCCATTGAATTCTCTTTCTGGCATCTCTAGGCCTAAAAATTAGGGTGTTACATTTCTACCCCCCTTAAAATAAATTTCGTCCTCAAAATTTACTTGGCATCTTAGTCAACTATCCTAGATATAGCTCTTCTGTATATCCTTTCCTGGCTCATGACTAAGACTTGGGGCATTTATCCTCTTATACTTATGGACAACTCATTACACTTGTGAGTAGTGTCCATTTCTTTCATATCTTATTCCACAGAATTCTGATGTAATTCTGGGGTCTACATCACTCCTCTTACACTTCGCAAATCTCTCAGGAGAAATATTGTTCTTCTGACTTTCTTTCTCCTGATACGAGATCATAACCAAGATAACTTCTCTGACTTTTCTTAACTGTGCTCATAACTTCATGCATTTATGCCAAACCTTTGTGGCATTTTTTTCTTATCCCTTCTTAGGGCTTATCTATTGTTAGGCTACTCTTGCCTTAGCACCTTTCGTGCCACTGGGTTAGGGCTAGATTACTCTTTGTATAACTTTAGGCCCTAGCAATCTCTTTCTTATAAAACTACGTTCCATCTTTACTTTGCCTTAGACCCTCTTCTCTAGGTCTCTCTGGCCTTTTATTACTACTTCCTTTAGATCAGAAAAGAACTCTTTATTATCCACATCATTATCTAGGCCTATAGTTCCTTATAGCTCAGTCGTCCTTACCGCTATGGTTCTTCTTAACCATTCTTAGGGTCGACCTTAGGGAATATTGGAGACTCCGTCTAGGGTAAGAACAAATACCTTTCCTAGGGATGTCAGCATTCTTAGGACAACCTCTTGCAAAGTGGCCTTTCTCACCACAACTGCTTTGCCCTGCTTGCCACTCCCATGTGCCATGGCTCTTTCCACCACATTGACATCTCTGCTCTCCAACCTAATCATTACTTTGATCAGTCCCCTGTCTGAACTACTGCCTCTTTCTCTTGCTATTGGCTACCTCCCAGAGTGCTCTTAGCCAATGCTTTTCTATTCTCTGTACATAGGGAATTCTCTTTTCTGCTTCTCAGGCATACTTCTACAAAACTTTGAATATCAGTACTCAGATTTGTACTTAGACTCCGTCTTTGTTAAGGAAAAACTAAGTTCAGTCTGCCTATAATAGAGGCTATCTGAGGAAAACCATTGTAAAATACTTTCTCTAGGTGAGTTTATCAACTGATGAAGCTTCCTCACCTTAACTTCGTCTTTGGCATTCATCTTCCCAAAGAGATATTACATCGTACTCATATCTCATGGCTCATTACTTTCCTTAGGCTAGGTCTAACTGCGACCTCAGGATCTAACTACGATAAACCATTAGCCTCTTTAGAATCTAACTGCGACTCTGAAGCTGTTAGGATCTAACTGCGATCCTGGAGCCATACTAGGATCTAACTGCGACCCTCCAGAATCTACTACAATTCTGTTGTACTGTATATGTCCCGAAGATTTTAAACCAACAGACTAGGTTATAAGGTTAACTGCTTCCACCTGTTGATAACTCAATAAATAAATATTTAGTAGCCTCATATTATTCCCCCAGACTTTAATTATTTTCTCTCTTACTCAGGAGTTCCTTCTCATCTTTCTTACTTTACTGTGGCTTACCATGCCTTGTGCCATCATGGTCTAACCACTTGCCATTGCATTCTATTGCTATGGCCTCATCATAACTTCTCATTTCCATCTGTGCTCTAACTGCGAGCCATTTAAACTATGCTCTAACTGCGAGTATTCTATATCAGATCCAACTCTTATTTGAAGAGTGATCTGTACTCATCTGAATCTAGCTCTATTTGAGAGCCATCTATTTCGGATCCAACTCTTATCTGAAGAGTGATCTAGAAACAATCCCTTTACTGTTATTTGTTACTCTTTCGGTACACCATTAATTTCAATAGAAATAGTCCTGAGTACTGTATTCACAAGCCTATAGAAATACCTGAGTAACCTCAATCATAAATCATATCTGAATATCATATCATAACTTATCGTCCCATAAATTGAGACTATCTATCATCCTCAATACATTCATATCATTCTCATATCATATGGTTTGGGAGCAACATAATTTCTCATAACTTTCTCACCTCATATATGTACTCATATATACTCTACCCTGCATGCACTACAAAAGGGGAGTATCCATTCTACATAGCATACTCTAACATGCATGTCATCATATGACAACTGCAAGGAGATGCAACTATCATATCTTATGGCAACATAAGCCATATAATCTTCATATTTTGCTCAACCATCCATTAGATATCGTAACAATCTAAGTAAGCCTCAAAACATATTTCCTTTATCATATTATTTGTCAGATCATCATCTGATCATACTATCTATCGCATTATCTATCAGATTATCAATCACATGATCAGGATCTGACAAGCACATCTGTCTATCTTACTTAGGCTGCCACGTTACCCTCTTACCAGGGTATAGACTTAACCCTTCATTACTCTATCTCATATAGGATATAGGGGAGTCACTTTATCTCTTAACTGTGGCTACCTCTTTACTATCTCTTAACTTCTTCTATCTATCCATCAGTCCTAGTCTACTCTTGACCGGACTATGGTTCCTAATTGGTCTTTCTCTTGATCCTTAATCCTCATGGATCTCATTCATCATCTCTCACTATTACCTCTGTTCTCTAAGGTATTCTCCCCTAGGTCTATTACTTCTACGTGATGGAATCCCTCTGCTCAGGGAACATTTAGCTCTTTATCTATTAACCATCACGTCTGTTCCATTAGGCCATGTACTAGGATCATTCCTGGCAAATCTCAATCTAACTTTTAGGTCTTCTATTCAGATTAACTGAATAAAACCCCTGTAACGTAGATCTACTCTTACTTATCACATAGAGGATCTACTTTTACACATTGTCTTAAACTGATATTTCGTACCTCAGTGCCTTTGTACTGTCTGGCTTACCATATGCTATTCCAATCCTCTAGCTGATGGACTTCAGCAAGGTTGGTACCTTCATTATCATATGGCCTCCGCTATCTCTTGTTGCGACCTAAGAACTGCATAGTTGTAACTCACATGCTCTGCGACTTTTAGTCGCGACTGTCATACGCTACCCGTCACGACCTAGCATTTCTGTGTCCTTTAGTCGCGACCTATCTCTCATAACATCGCGACCTGGACTCCTTTCAGCCATAATATAAGTTTTAACACTCAAGGGTTTGACTAATCCTAACTATCTTGTATATGTTTTCTCTACTTCTTACTTTTAAAACCTGTAATCATACTCATTCTTATATAGAGGCAACATACTAGGTATAGGGTAGCTCAATAGTGTGCACACTGGACATTATAATCCAATCACATACAGGATTTATCTATTCATTGGACAGTGGCTATAGAACACAATTAATCTCGTACCTTAATTTGGTGCAGGCGACTTTCTTATCTCGTTGCCAGTCAGGGCATATACTCTTCCCTGAGTCGGGTATCTTTCGCCTGTTGTGTTCTGTGGACACTCCTTGGCATAATGTCCAGGCTTTCCACACCTATAACATAACCCTTGACCTACTGGGCAAGACCTCGTACCATGGTCTCGACCACAGTTCCTACATACATTAGGCCTTGGTTGCCTATTAACTTCTCTTGGCCCACTACCTGGCCTACTTCCCTGTCTCTTATTAACTTTTGACCTATATGCTGGCCCATTTCTCCTCTTACTGTTCCCTCTCAAGGAACCTGGTGGCATCACTCTTGATGTAGCAGGCTCACTCTTTTCTGGATATTGCACATTCTTTTTTCGTGATCCTGCATACCTCTACTGCTTCATTAAACCTTCGTATCTGTTTAGGAAAAACTTTCTCCTTTAATGTAGGATTCAATCCACGAGTTAACTTCTCAGTAGTCCACCTCTTATCATTCATACAGTTTAGGTAAGTGGAATATCGTGAAAGACGAATGAACCTAGCAAGATAATAATCAAAGGGTTCTTGCTCACCCTGCTTGAATATTAAAAATTCCGCTTCACGTTCATCTCTTACCGACTGTGGAAAATATTTCTCATTGAACTGCTCAAGAAATGTTTCCCATGTAAGTGGAATATTTCTTGAGTGCAGAATCACTTCTGTATTCCTCCACCACCTATCCGCATCTTTTTCTAGCTTGTAAACTGCCAGCTGGGCCTTTCTTTCAGTGGGACATTCTAAAATCTTAAAGATTTTCTCTAACTGGCTAACCCAATCCTCAGCTACTTGGGTGTCAAAAGTTCCTTCAAACATGGGTGGTTTAAACTTATGGAATCATTCCATCCATGTTTGCAGACTTTTCTGGTTATTGTTATTTCCTATAGACCCCTGATGTCTATTCATTCCAGTCTGCCCATGATTTGACTGAGGTTCAGGTTCTACATCATTCTCTGGTACTACCTCCTTCTCAGACTGCTGTAAGCTAGCAACTGCAGCAGTAACCGCCGTAGCGATAGCAGAATCTCGTTCTTGATCTTGGTGAGTCTGGGTTGCCCGCATCTCATATATTGCATGCTGTTGCTGTTCTAGCCTATCTAGAATAACTTGCATAGGGTCTATCTAACTATTAGTACCCTCTTCCCGAGGCTCTACCACTCCGAGTCTAATCGTTCTTCTTGTATTAACCATGACTTCCACTTCTTTTTTCTAGAATTGGGAAATCCAATCATATATATGCACAACAATATACGTACATATGTAAAACATTTAGGATATCCCATACCAAATACCACACATCCTAACTACTTCAAAGCATTACTGAGCCAGAACCTTCTGTTCTGTGCCAGAATCTTATGCTCTGAACCAGAGCCCTTTCTGGTCTATGCCAGAACCTTCTGCTCTGATACCAAAATAAAACATCCTTACTTTCGTATATCTTAGGGACCATTTGGTAGCATTTAGAACCACTTTCAAGGTCATTGAAGTCCAATTTCTCAATCTGGAGTTTTACTCTTATCGAGTACTGTTCACTTGAAAATTCCAGATGGGTGATCTCACTTTGAAAAATCATAACTAATTCTAGAAAAATATAAATGAAGTGGTTCAAATTACTACTTGAAGCTAAGTCAATTATATTTCAGGTAAAAATAACTCGTTGACCATTCATTGACCAAGTCAACGTCAGTCAACGTTGTTCATCCCACATTTTTCTCCCTGAATCCAGCATTCTGGTCCCAACTTTGATAATTTATATCTCCTTGTGTAGACATCCAAATGAGTCAAACTATATATCAAATCGAAGCTTGGTATGTCTACTCTTTACCTTAAAAATATCATACATTTATTCATCCATTTACTATTTTTAATTATGGGTCAAACATCCTCATGTCCCCACGGGTTACTATTCATAGTGTTAATTTTCAGCAACCGACATTACATACATAAGCATACATCCATCATATATCAGTCAAATATGCCAACCAACAATTATTATTAATTAATAAGTTGTTTTACATCTGGCCATGTACATAAATTCTCATATCTCTATTGCATCTCTTCCTGCCTGAAATCCGGCATCATAACCGCTACGCTTCATCTTTAGAAAGTAACTGATCTTGTATCGATTCAGTAATTCCCGTGAGAACTACCATTCTACGTAAGTACCCAGGAAAGACTGGATGAACCGGCTAGGTCCACTCACTTCCAGCCTCCTTAGACAGTACCTACGTACACAGTACGTATCAGTTCCTTTCTCTACTATTGCCATCTTGTCGTAATTTCGGCAGCATAACGGCGTCTCTTAAAATTCCCAAAATTCACTTTGACATAACCTCCCCTGTAATGGTTTACTTATTGGGATGAGATTCGGGGGAATCTCAGTAGCAACAACCATAACAATATATGTAATGCAGAGTGACAGTGCTTGCTTATGATGTGTACAGATAAGTATGCCGCATGCTTCCATGCTTAATAACATATGATCATAGCATTATAGCAGAGCTTCAGACATAACATATAAGACAACAATCCAACCAAACAATAGCACAACAAATCACAAAGCCATTACATAAAAGCTAGGATTAGTTACTACCTCAAAAGCTCAGCAGAACTCTACTATCTCTATTCTGCATCCAGCTCCGCTAGAACTTCCTTTCTTTCTTTCTTCCTCTCACTTTCTCTCTCTAGCACCTCCTCCGCTCTCTAAAAGGCCCTTGGCCGTGCAGCATATGAAGCAAGGGGGGGTATTTATAGTTTTGGTCAATGGCATTCTTGTAATTTTGAAGCCATCTGATCCTGTGGTCCTGGTTTTTCCGGAATTTCCTATTTTCTTTTATTCCTTTTACTGCATCATGCATGACATCATCTCCATGCCACCTCATGGGACACCTCATATGTCACACGGAGAAATTGAAGCCTTCTTGGACACCTCATCAGCTGACTCAGCAGTTCCAGTCCAATCCAGTACCGGTCCGGTCCGAATTCCCACAAACTGGACTCACCGGCTAAGATTGTGCCACGTGTCTTAAACTTTTTCTTCCTCCTCTGTGATGGCGCCATGTGGCATCTTACTGGAACCTGTCACGCCATCCAATACTATCCAGATAAGTCCAGGACTTTATCTGATCACCTCCTCGGTAATCGTGCCGACCAAGTAACTTTACTTTATTGAAACAGCATTAAAATAGTATTTCAATGCCAATTTTTCCCACATACTTCATGGGCTACGTTTTTGGGCCTTGGAATATTATCTTGGGTCTCTGATCAAGCTCAAGTACTCTGATGGCTCGATTCCCAAGAAACAGCCCTTGGCAAATTACCAAAATACCCCTGAGTACCCTTTCTTGCGCTATCTTAGCCCTAAGGGTAAAATCGTCATTTCACACCCTTCTATACTCTGTCAGGGTATATACTGACTCTAAGTAACTTTATATGTATGTGCCTTGGCTCCTGGGCTTATTCAGAATAACCAAAATGCCCTCCATTCATCTACTACCCCTTTAGTACAACACAGGGGCATTTTCGTAATTTCACACTTTTCCGGGGTTCTGTTGGACACTGGCCCACCTATCAGTCCAAGGGTCCTACTGGGCCTTTGATGGCGCCATTATTGGGCCTCTCAGGGTCCATTACCTTCATGGCACGTATTACGAGGAATCCTCCCTTGTCAATGATTATTGAATATTTTATCTATTATTCACCGTTTATACACATATCCGGACACCGGCTCCTTCTGTCCGATACACTGGCCTGCGGTGTTCAGGCATCCCTGTGAGTCATATCAGTCATCTGACTGAAATCATCCGAACTCATTCAGCCCCTTTTTAAATACCGATAAATCTCCCTATCGGATACCCGGAGGCCACATACTCCTGTTTGGATTTTCTGATTTGTGAATAACTTTTTCTACAGGCCTCCTATCGGTATTCTGTCAGTTTCCTGACATCCACCCCATAAGGACGCATCATCCTGTATTTTCTCACTTATATCTATAATCTAGGATATCCGATATGAATTGTTATAACTTTTGGACGATCAGTCCATTTCTAGCTATCTGGAGTCCTCAAAAATTCTTGTATTAAGCCAGATTACCGAGCGTCACTTGCTCTCTCTACCGGTGAAATCTGGGACTGAAATGCTTTCGGACAGTCCAAACCACTTCCGGCCTGACTTTCTTTAATTACAATTTAGCCCCAGGGAACTTTTCTTCTTTTCATTTAAGTCCCTTTTTACTTGGCTAAAATTACACTTAAGGACCCCACATTTTTGTCTACTTTCCTTTTTAGCCTTGAAACTTTCCATGATTGCACTTGGTCTAGGGGCATTATTGTCTTTTCATAATTTACCAGAGTATTCTCTGACCCTGGTCAACTATCCAGATACCCTTTCTTGACTGTCTAACCTTAGCCAAATGACCAAAATACCATTTACTCATTCTTCAGTTGTTCTATAACATAAGGGCATTTTCGTCATTTTGCACATTTTTCCCGGACACCGGCCCCTCTTACCACTGAACTGATATTATGGGCCTGGGCCTTCCCTGGTGTCACTACGGGCCTTAGAAAACACTGTATGGCCTCTGGCCATAGTCCGATCATCTCTATTCGGACTGCTCTTCCTTTACCGATTATAACTGTAAATTCCCATCTTCGAGAATTTTTACAGAAAAATCGGGACCTCAAATCAAAATTCTGTGTTGCGTCATTCAACCCGAAATCCTTTTCTCTATCTCCCGGTATTTTCAGATATTTTGTAACATCCTAATTTTCAGGCCCAGAGATGTAGAGATAGCCTAAGATTAAGAGGCTACTAGACCCCTTTTTAGCAGAAGTCCCAGAGGAACGTAAAGAGTTTTAGGGACTGAGCTGCGAGTAAATAAAGGTACGGGGACTCATGTGTGGAAGTCCCAAGGGGTAAATGGCCATTTGGGGATGATGTAAAGGTCAAAGGTTCAAGAGTTGTCTAGTTAGGTCGCGATGATAAAGAAATTGGTCGCGACGAGAGTGTATTATGGTCGCGACTAATATTGGCAAAGAAGCTTGGTCATGACGGATATGTATTTGGTGTCACGACTAATGAGTAGAATGAGCCTCGTTGCGACTAAAAAGTGATGTGGTCGCGATGAAAGACTGTTATGGTCGCGACTAAAGGGTGTTGAGGTCGCGACTAGAGAGTGCTGTGGTCGCGACTAATGAACCAGAAGGTGTTAAGTCGCGATGAGATGATGGCTAGGTCGCGACTAGTGGCTAAAGTAGTGCCAAGCGTATGGGCCATGAGTTGAGAAGGTCCAAAAGAGATAGTTACCCGGTTAGAGATAGACAGGAGGCAGGAGGCCAGATACAGGAAAGGTCACCGAATCACTACTCTAATGCCATGTGGCATCTTGTGGGTCCCATGAGGATACCTTATCAGTCCACCTCATGGTTTCCAGATAACCTTTCCTGTATCTTAGGGACCATTTGGTAGCATTTAGAACCACTTTCAAGGTCATTGAAGTCCAATTTCTCAATCTGGAGTTTTACTCTTATCGAGTACTGTTCACTATATAAATTCCAGATGAGTGACCTGACTTCGAAAAATCATAACTAATTCTAGAAAACTCGAAATGAAGTGGTTCCAATTGATACTTGAAGCTAACTCAATTATATTTCAGGAAAAAATAACTCGTTGACCATTCATTGACCAAGTCAACGTCAGTCAATGTGTCATCTTTACTGTTCATCCATTGCTACTCATCCTAGCAAGGATGACTCATATATGAAAGAAAGAATAGCTGCGTAAGTCCTCTCTCTGTATAAAGAAAGATGAAATGTTGCAGATATTAAAGCAATCTATGAGATATCAAGAAAAGTAATAAGAGATAGATGCTAAAAGTATGATGAGTAGTTAGAAGAAATTCTAGAAAACAGTAATATTCGAGAGAATTTCATATGAAAGAAATGGACACTTGACAAACCCATATTTTTATATATTTATTCATATCATTTTAGTGGGCTTTTGTCATTATTTTGGGCCTTAATTATATTATTTGTGCATCAATTGAATTATTGAACCTTACAATAAATTAGTATTTAATAGGGGCATAATTGTCATATTTTTATTATTTCTCCCAAATAATTATTTTTGGAATAAAAGGTATTACATTATTATGATTTTATATTTCAGGAATTTAGGAGAAATCAGAATTTACAAATGACAACAAATGACCACTAATTCAGAAATTACATTGAAGGACCCATTGGGCCAAACCTTGCAGTTTTAGCCCATTAGGTTTTGTCCTATTCAATGCATTTAAAAAAGCCATGCACGCACAGAAGAATTCACGCCGCGGAAAATATCACATTTTGAACACACACAGAGACGCCGTGAGAGCTTCAATCTTCCATTCCATTCACAACCCTCAGCATCTTCCATAACACCCACGCTGCAAAATACCCAGCTGCAGACCTTCAAACCAGACGCCGCACACACCTTCAGACTTTCCATTCCTTTCACACGCCGTAGAGAACAATTCACAAACGTACACGAGGTGAAGCTAGAGATCCATTCAACAATACCCAAGTGCACAGGACAGTGAACCAGAACAGTAGCACCTCCACGGACTCGACACCTTCATCACCCATTCACGTCACCGTCATCTGCATCTCACACAGGGAGCAACAGTGCAGTGGCAGTGAAAGTGCAGCGACCTCATCCATCTCCAAATCCATGATCAAGCTCTCAAACTCGTTGGTGTTAGCATTGTAACATCCCAATTTTTGGTCTAGGAGATCGGGACAGTTCATCTAGGTCCAAGATGAGGAATGTGAGGAATATCCTAAGTCTTAAGCCTAGGAATTATGCAGGTAGCTTGATATGGGCTGGCTCCTGTGCAAGATAACCTGATATGGGCAGGTTGTCAAGCTTTCAAGTAATGATGACTCCCGAAGAGTTTAAGGGATGAGTTATTGAAAGAGAATTTCTAGAACTTAAGATAAAGGATGAGAAGATGAGCAATGAGGCCAGAAAGAGAATGCAGGGGCAAAATCGTAATTATGGGAAAGATAGGCTGGTAGCCGATGAGTACCATATTTTGCCAGAAAATAGAGAAAATTATGTTGATCATTTCACTGAACTGTGAAATGTGCATATGAGGTCTCTATGTGTATGAAAGAATTAGAACTGTGACCAGGGGCAAAATGGTCATTTTGGAAAAGTGTGCGCGTGAGTGCTTTTTCAGGCCAAAACAGCCCGGTCCGGATAAAATATCTGAAAATACCGGGAGATAGAGAAACGGATTCCGGGTTGAATGAGGAGTCACGAAATTTTGATTTGAGGTCCCGATTTTTCTGTAAAAATTCCTGAAGATGGGAATTTACAGTTATAATCGGTAAAGAAAAAGCAGTTCCGATAGGGATGATCGGACTGTGGCCAGGGGGCCGTATAGTGTTTCTAAGGCCTTTAGTGACACCAGGGAAGGCTCAGGCCCATTAGATCAGTCCAGTGGTAAAAGGGGCCGGTGTTCGGGAAAAAGGTGCGAAATGACGAAAATGCCCCTATGTTATAGAACAGCTGAAGAATGAGTAAAGGGTATTTTGGTCATTTGCCTAAGGTTAGACAGTCCAGGGAAGTTATCTGGATAGTTGACCAGGGTCAAAGAATACTCTGGTAAGATGGGAAAAGATAATAATGCCCCTAGACCTAATAAAGTAAAGAGAGAGAGACTAAGGGCATTTTGGTAATTTGCCAAGTGGTGTTTCTTGGGAAGCGTGCCATCAGAGACTTGGGCTGGATCAGAGACCCAAGATGATATTCCCAGGCCCAAAAACGCAGGCCCAGTGATTCAGGGGGAAAAGTGACATTAAAATAATGATTTAATGACTTTTCAATAAAGTAAAGTTACTCGGTTGGCACGATAACCGAGGAGGTGATCAGATAAAGTCCGGGACTTATCTGGATAGCATTGGGAAGCGTGCAAGGTCTCTTCTAGGCGCCACATGGCATTAGTCTGGAGAAAGCAGATAAAGTTAAGGACACGTATTACGGTGCAAGACTCTGGACCGGTACGGGATTGGACTGAACTGCTGAGTCAGCTGATGAGGTGTCCAGGAATTGGGACATGTGAAGAATGTGGCGATGAGGTGTCCCGGTGAGGTGTCCCGGTGAGGTGTCCTGGATGATGTCATGCATGATGCAGTAAAAAGGAATAAAAGAAAATAGGAAATTTCAGGAAAAACCAGGACCACAGGATCAGATGGCTTCAAAATTACAAGAATGCCATTGACCAAAACTATAAATACCCCCTCCCCCTCCCATTTCATTTCCATCCCACGGTTTTGAGCCTTTTAGAGAGAGGAGGAGGTGCTAGAGAGAGAAAGTGAGAGGAAGAAAGAAAGAAAGGAAGTTCTGGCGGAGCTGGAAGCAGAATAGAGATAGTAGAGCTCTGCTGAGCTTTTGAGGTAGTAACTAATCCTAGCTTTTATGTAATGGCTTTGTGATTTGTTGTGCTATTGTTTGGTTGGATTGTTGTCTTATATGTTATGCTCGAAGCTCTACTGCAATGCGATGATCATATGTTATTGAGTATGGAAGCACGCAGCATACTTATCTGTACACAATCACAAGCAAGCACTATCACACTGCATTACATATATTATATTGTTATGATTGTTGCTACTGAGATTCCCCCGAATCTCATCCCCCATATATAACCCATTACAGAGAGGTTATGCTGAAGTGGATTTTGAGAATCCTAAGAGACGCCGTTATGCTGCCGAAGTAAAGACTAAACATCAGTATATGATAAGTATTGTGTACGTAGTGCTGTCTAAGGAGGCTAGAAGTGAGTGGACCTAGCCGGTTCATCTAGTCTTTCCTGGGTACTACGTAGAATGGTAGTTCTCATGAGGGGATTACCGAATCAGTACAGTTCAGTTCTTTGTACAGATGAAGCGTAGCGGTTATGCTGCCGGAGTTTAGGCAGAAAGAGATGTAATAGAGATAGCAAGATTATGTATATGTCTTGTTGTGTATGCCATGCTGTATGACATTTTGTTATTAAATAATAAATATTGTTGGGCATGTTAAACTTGTGTATGGTAAATTAAGGGGAAATTCGCAGGTCTTGAGGTAGCAGTGTTCTGACCTCAGTTTGACCTAGTAAACGAAGGAGTTTGGCTATGAAATTTGGTGAGCCAGTAGTACACATCTGGGGCATTACGTGGATAGGTAATAAGCCTTGTTTGGATGTGTAGAATGAGATTAATCAGTTCTCAAATTAAATGTTCAGAATAAGGAACTTAAGAGTAGAAATTTTAATTTCTGGGCTTAAGTTAAGATATAATCAAGCTAATGTTGCTTCCGCAAGTGTACTCTGAGGAGTCTAAGGAAGGATGTTTCAAGCATCAGTGATGGTTATGCGTGTCTAAGGCGTCTAATTCTCTTATTCAATGACAAAGGCATGAGCTTGGAGTCTCAAAGGGGAGTTTAAGTTATTTTAATTTTCACCCATTAATTATTTTATGACTCCTAGGTCTTAGGATAATTTTATAATTATTGGGAATGCTATAATGATTTATCTTTATTGAGGATTATTATAATTGGATTTTGTTTGGCAATTGATATTGTTCTTTAATTAACTTTAATTTCAGTTACTTTGATCTGGGTCAGACATGGTATTGAGATTATTGTGAATATTTTGTGATTTTTCAAGGTGGCTTGAATCATTGGATCATTATATCTTTTGCTGAATTAAATCTTATTCCTATGAATTATTGAGTTATAATTGAGCATTGGATTTTAACATCTTTAATCCTAGTTTATTATTCTGGTGGCAGTTAATAAACTAAGATTTTAGAAAATATTTTGTGACAATTCGAGGTGGCTGCGTTATTGATTTGGAGGATTGCTTTTATAATTGTTAATCACTTGCTTTTTCATTCCATTCATTTATTATCATTCCTTATTCCTTTCTTTAAATTAAAAATACCAAAAATATTTTATTTAACTTTATTTTTAATTCATTGCATTTAGTTATTAGTCAATCAAAATAAATCTCATTTTCTAGCTTAAGTTGCATTGCATTTAGTTACTTAGGAATTTAATTTGATTTTTGGCTCCTCAAAGAGAACGACCCGAGGTTGCACTATACGCAATCCTTGGTTTAAATTTTTGAAGTAACCCCAAGGTGACATCGGACGAAAAGGTTGTTTCAACACTGCTCATAAGTGCGGTAAGTGGTCCATAAAAGTAGATTTTGACTCTGATTAAGTTGACCCAGAAAAAGATAAGCATGTTACGAAGAGATGTAAAGTTATGATAAGGTACTCTGCCAGATATTGAGTAAATTTGGCTATGGTACTAATTAAATTTCGAGGACGAAATTTATTTAAAGGGGAGGAGAAATGTAACATCCCAATTTTTAGGCCTAGAGACGCAGAGATAGCCTAAGATTAAGAGGCTACTAGACCCCTTTTTAGCAGAAGTCCCAGAGGAACGTGAAGAGTTTCAGGGACTGAGCTGCGAGTAAGTAAAGGTACGGGGACTTATGTGTAAACAGTGGAAGTCTCAAGGGGTAAATGGCCATTTGGGGATGATGTAAAGGTCAAAGGTTCAAGAGTTGACCAGTTAGGTCGCGATGATAGAGACATTGGTCGCGACGAGAGTGTATTATAGTCGCGACTAATATTGGCAGAGAAGCTTGGTCGTGATGGATATGTATGTGGTGTCGCGACTAATGAGTAGAATGAGCCTGGTTGCGACTAAAAAGTGATGTGGTCGCGATGAAAGACTGTTATGGTCACGACTAGAGAGTGCTGTGGTCGCGACTAATGAACCAAAAGGTGTTAAGTCGCGATGAGATGATGGCTAGGTCGCGACTAGTGGCTAAAGTAGTGCCAAGCGTATGGGCCATGAGTTGAGAAGGTCCAAAAGAGAT
The DNA here is from genome assembly GCA_037074615.1 of Leucaena leucocephala. Taxonomy (NCBI): domain Eukaryota; kingdom Viridiplantae; phylum Streptophyta; class Magnoliopsida; order Fabales; family Fabaceae; genus Leucaena; species Leucaena leucocephala. Next base: position 11,374,269 of record CM073549.1, read on the forward strand.
AGTTACCCGGTTAGAGATAGACAGGAGGCAGGAGGCCAGATATAGGAAAGGTTATCTGGAAACCATGAGGTGACTGATAAGGTATCCTCATGGGACCCACAAGATGCCACATGGCATTAGAGTAGTGATTCGGTGACCTTTCAGTAGAGTAAAGTTACTCGGTTGGCACGAAAACCGAGGAGGTGATCAGATGAGTCTGGGATTAATCTGGGTAGTATTGGGAAGCGTGCAAGGTCTCTTTCAGTCGCCACATGGCATTGGTCTGCAGAAAGCAGATAAAGCTGTGGGCACGTATTACGAGGCAGGAGACTGGACCGGTGAGTCAGCATGCTGAGTCAGCTGCTGAGGTGTCCAGGGATTTCAGACATGTGATAAATGTGGCGCTGAGGTGGCATGCTGAGGTGTCCCGATGATGTCATGCATGATGCAGTAAAGGAGGAATTAAGGAAAATAGGAAAATCCAGGAAAAACCAGGACTATAGGATCAAAGTTCATGGTAATTACAGAATTGCCATTGAAGGCAATTATAAATACCCCCTTGCCTTCATTTCCATTCACGCATGGGCAAGGGAAGGGAGATAAAGAAGAGAGAAGGAGAAGGAAGGGAAGAGAGAAAGAAGAAAAGGAAGTAAGGAAGTTCTGGCGGAACTGGAAGCAGAATAGAGATAGTAAGATTCTGCTAAGCTAGCCAGGTAGCAACTAATCCTAGCTCTTATATAATGTCTTTGTGATTTGTTGTGCTTTTGTTTGGTTGGATTGTTGTCTTATATGTTATGCTTGAAGCTCTATTCCAATGCTATGATCATATGTTATTGAATATGGAAGCATGCAGCATACTTATCTGTACACAATCACAAGCAAGCACCGTCACTCTGCATTACATATATTGTTATGATTATTGCTATTGGGATTCTTTTGAATCTCATTCCCAAATATAACATTACAGGGGAGGTTCTGTCAAAATAAAATTTGGAAATCTTAAGAGACGCCGTTAGGCTGCCGAAATTCTGGCAACGAAGAAGGAACAGGGAAAGGAACTGATACGTACTGTGTACGTAGTGCTGTCTAAGGAGGCTGGAAGTGAGTGGACCCAGCAGGTTCATCCAGTCTTTCCTGGGTACTACGTAGAATGGTAGTTCTCACGGGAATTATCGAATCGGTACAAGATCAGTTACTTTCTGAAGATGAAGCGTAGCGGTTATGCTGCCGGATTTTAGACAATGAAAGATGTAATAGAAATATGAGGGAGTTAATCATGCACTGATATATAACAGTTGATTATTTAATATTAAGTATTATCTGGCATGTATGACTGATATGTGTTGGTTGTATGTATGTGTATGTAAAGACTAAATGCTGAAAATAAGCTCAGTGAACAGTAATTCGCGAAGACCTATTCATGTTTGATAAATCATTAAAAATAGTAAATGATTGAATTAATGTACGAACTTTTTAGGGTAAAAAGTATACATAATAAGCTTTAATTTCATATATAGATTGACTCATTTGGATGTATACATGAAAAGATATAAATTGTTAATATTGGGACCAGAATGCTAGATTCAGGAGAAAGTCATTGGATGAATAGTAAGATTGAAACGTTGACCCAAGTTGAATTTGTCAAGTATTGGTCAACCAATGATTTTTTTCTGAAATATACTTAAGTTATCTTCATGTATCAATTTGAACACTTCATTTTGATTTTTCTAGAATTAGTTATGAATTTTCAAAGTCAGGTCACTCATCTGGAATTTGCCACAGTGAACAGTACACGATATGAACAAAATTCCAGATTAAGAATTTAGACTTCAATGACTCTGAAAGTGGTTCTAAGTGCTACTGAAAGTGGTTCAATGACTCACGGGTTACTGTTCATAGTGTTAATTTTTAGCAACCAACATTACATACATAAGCATACATCCATCATATATCAGTCAAATATGCCAAACAACAATTATTATTAATTAATAAGTTGTTTTACATCTGGCCATGTACATAAATTCTCATATCTCTATTGCATCTCTTCCTGCCTGAAATCCGGCATCATAACCGCTACGCTTCATCTTTAGAAAGTAACTGATCTTGTATCGATTCGGTAATTCCCGTGAGAACTACCATTCTACGTAAGTACCCAGGAAAGACTGGATGAACCGGCTAGGTCCACTCACTTCCAGCCTCCTTAGACAGTACCTACGTACACAGTACGTATCAGTTCCTTTCTCTACTATTGCCATCTTGTCATAATTTCGGTAGCGTAACGGCGTCTCTTAACATTTCCAAAATTCACTTCGACATAACCTCCCCTGTAATGGTTTACTTATTGGGATGAGATTCGGGGGAATCTCAGTAGCAACAATCATAACAATATATGTAATGCAGAGTGACAGTGCTTGCTTGTGATTGTGTACAGATAAGTATGCCGCATGCTTCCATGCTTAATAACATATGATCATAGCATTATAGCAGAGCTTCAGACATAACATATAAGACAACAATCCAACCAAACAATAGCACAACAAATCAAAAAGCCATTACATAAAAGTTAGGATTAGTTACTACATCAAGAGCTCAGCAGAACTCTACTATCTCTATTCTGCTTCCAGCTCCGCCAGAACTTCCTTTCTTTCTTTCTTCCTCTCACTTGCTTCTGACTTAGCTACCTCCTTGCTCCTTACGCTGTTCCCGGTTGCTGCATGATTGTTCATACTTCTCTCTGTCAATCTGCAGACTTCTACCGCTCTATTGAACTGCGTAAGTTGCTGAGGAATTATTCTTTCCTTTAGGGTGCTGCTCAGACCCTCTACTAATCTCTTTGTCGACCATTCTTCGTCCTCCATTCTTCTAAGGTATGTGGAATAGTACGACAATCGGAGATACTTAGCCAAATACTCATCGAATGACTCTTTCTCTCCTTGCTTCAAAGTTAGGAACTCAACTTCCTTCGCGTCCCTCACTGACTGGGGAAAGTATTTTTCCCTAAACTACCCAGAAATATTTCCCATGTAACTGGGACTCCCTTTGCTTGAAGAATAAGCTCAGTATTCCTCCACCATCTTCGCGCATCCTTCTCTAGCTTGAAAATGGCCAGTCGGGCTTTTCTTCCTGATGGGCAATCCAGCACCTCAAAAATCTTCTCAAGCTGATCTATCCAATCCTCAGCTACTTGGACGTCAAATGTCCCCTCAAACATCGGAGGATTATACTTTTGGAACCGCTCCATCCATTGCTGAATGCTATTAGGATCTACCACTGGATCCTCTATTCTTGACTGCCCATTATTTGGAGGAATTCCTGATATCCCTTCTGCTGGTCTATCAGGGGTTTGCAATTGATTAACTATAGCTGTAAGAGTAGCTATAGTGGCATCTCTTTCTTGATCTCGGCGAACTTGTTCCGCCCTCATTTCTTCCATCATCCTCTGCTGCTGTTCTAGCCTAGCAAGGATGACTTGCATAGGATTTACCTCATTGGAGTTGCCAGCCTCCTCTATGTGTGGCTCCTCCACTTGAATTCTACGTCCTCGTCTCGTGTTCACCATCTGGTTCCTTGTCAATCAGAAAAGAAAAGTGAACACATAACATTATACTACTTACTCATCTAGGGAATTTTACCTCCACTGGGCTTTTCTAAACCTCTATGTACTCTAGGGAAATAACATTTCTAAATCAGAGCATCACTGAGCCAGAACCTTCTGTTCTGTGCCATAATCTTATGCTCTGAACCAGAATCCTGTCTGGTTTATGCCAGAAGCTATTGCTCTGATACCAAAATGAAACATCCTCCCTTAGACTCCTCAGAGTACACTCGCGGAAGCAACATTAGCTTGATTATACCTTAACTTAAGCCCAGAAATTCAAAATTTTTCTCTTAAGTTCCTTATTCTGGACCTTTAATTTGAAAATTAATTAATCTCATTCTATACATCCAAACAAGGCTTATTACCTATCCATGTAATGCCCCAGATGTGTACGACTGACCTGCCAAATTTCATAGCCAAACTCCTTCGTTTACTAGGTCAAACTGAGGCCAGAACACTGCTACCTCAGGACCTGCGAATTTCTCCCTTAATTCGCCATTCACAAATTGAACATGCCAAACAACATTTATTATTAAATAATAAAATGTCATACAACAAGGCATACAGCAAATTATCATATTTCTATTACATCTTTTCCTGCCTAAAATCCGGCAGCATAACTGCTACAATTCTTCTTTAGAAAGTAACCGATCTTGTACCGATTCGGTAATTCCCGTAGGAACTACCATTCTACGTAAGTACCCAGGAAAGACTGGATGAACCGGCTAGGTCCACTCACTTCCAGCCTCCTTAGACAGCACCTACGTACACAGTACGTATCAGTTCCTTTCTTTGTTCCTTCTTCGTTGCTAGAATTTTGGCAGCCTAACGGCGTCTCTCAAAATTTCCAGATTTTATTTTGACAGAACCTCCCCTGTAATGTTATATATGGGAATGAGATTCGGGGGAATCTCAGTAGTAATAATCATAACAATATATGTAATGCAGAGTGACGGTGCTTGCTTGTGATTGTGTATAGATAAGTATGCTGCGTGCTTCCATATTCAATAACATATGATCATAGCATTGTAATAGAGCTTCAAGCATAACATATAAGACAACAATCCAACCAAACAATAGCACAACAAATCACAAAGACATTACATAAGAGCTAGGATTAGTTACTACCTCAAAAGCAGAGCTCCAGAACTTCTATACTGCTTCCAACTCCACCAGAACTTCCTTTCTTTCTTTCTTTCTCCTTCTCTCTCTTCTTTCTCTCTCTTTCCTTGCCAAAAACGTGGGATGCCTAAAATGGGAGGGGAAGGGGGGTATTTATAGCTTTAATGGATGGCATTCTTGTAATTTTGAAGCCATCTGAACATGTGGTCCTGGTTTTTCCTGGATTTTCCTATTTTCTTTATTCCTTTTTACTGCATCATGCATGACATCATCCAGGACACCTCACCGGGACACCTCATCGCCACATTCTTCACATGTCCCAATTCCTGGACACCTCATCAGCTGACTCAGCAGTTCAGTCCAATCCAGTACCGGTCCAGAGTCTTGCACCGTAATACGTGTCCTCAACTTTTCTTCTGCCTCTAAGATTGCGCCATGTGGCACCTGGAAGGGACCTTTCACGCCTTCCAATGCTATCCAGATAAGTCCCGGACTTTATCTGGTCACCTCCTCGGTTATCGTGCCGACCGAGTAACTTTGCTTTATTGAAACAGCATTAAAATAGTATTTTAATGCCACTTTTTCCCACATACTCCATGGGCTACGTTTTTGGGCTCTGGGTATGTTATCTTGGATCCTGATCAAGCTCAAGTACTCTGATGGCTCGATTCCCAAGAAACATCCCTCGGCAAATTACCAAAATACCCCTGGGTGCCCTTTCTTGCACTATTTTAACCCTAAGGGTAAAATTGTCATTTCACACCCTTCTGTATTCTGTCAGGATATATACTGACTCTAAGTAACTTTATCTGTATGAGCCTTGGCTCCTGGGCCTGTCCAGAATGACCAAAATGCCCTCATTCATCTACTACCCCTTTAGTACAACACAGGGGCATTTTCGTAATTTCGCACTTTTCCGGGGTTCTGCCGGACACTGGCCCACCTATCAGTCCAAGTGTCTTACTGGGCCTTGTTGGCGCCATTATTGGGCCTCTCAGGGTCCATTACCTTCATGGCACGCATTACGAGGAATCTTCCCCTGTTAATAATTATTCAATATTTTATCTATTATTCACCGTTTATACACATATCCGGACACCGGCTCCTTATGTCCGATACACTGGCCTGCGGTGTTCAGGCATCCCTGTGAGTCATATCAGTCATCTGACCGAGGTTATCCGAACTCATTCTGTCCCTTTTCAAATACCGATAAATCTCCCTATCGGATACCCGGAGGCCTCACACTCCCGTCTGTATTTTCTAATTTGCGAATAACTTTTTCTACAGGCCTCCTATCGGTATTCTGTCAGTTTCCTGACATCCGCCCCATAAAGACGCATCATCCTGTATTTTCTCACCTAGATCTGAAATCTAGGATATCCGGTATGAATTTTTATAACTTTTGGACGATCAGTCCATTTCTGGCTATCTGGAGTCTTAAAAAATTCCTGTATTAAGCATGATTACCGAGCGTCCCTTGCTCTCTCTACCGGTGAAATCTGGGACTGAAATGCCGTCGGACAGTCCAAACCACTTCCGGCCTGACTTTCTTTAATTACACTTTAGCCCCAAGGAACTTTTCTTCTTTTCATTTAAGTCCCTTTTTATTTGGCTAAAATTACACTTAAGGACCCCACCTTTTTGTCCTTAAACTTTCCATAATTCTTTCATACTCATAGAGACCTCGTATGCACATTTCACAGTTCAGTGAAATGATCAGCATAATTTTCTCTATTTTCTGCCAAAATATGGTACTCATCGGCTACCAGCCCGATCTTTCCCATAATTATGATTTTGCCCCTGCATTCTCTTTCTGGCCTCATTGCTCATCTTCTCATCCTTTATCTTAAGTTCTAGAAATTCTCTTTCAATAACTCATCCCTTAAACTCTTCAGGAGTCATCATTACTTGAAAGGCTCGACAACCCGCCCATATCAGGTTATCTTACACAGGAGCCAGCCCATATCAAGCTACCTGCAGAATTCTTAGGCTTAAGACTTAGGATATTCCTCACATTCCTCATTTTGAACCTAGGCGAACTGTCCCGATTCTGTAGGTTAAAGACTCAACTCATCTTTACATCCTGAAGGACTTAGCTCATCCCTCGGATCCTACAAAATACAGGTAAGTGATCCGCCCATATCAGATTACTACCCTGGGACTACGGTTTTAGCAGCCTACCAATATCAGACTACTTCCCAGTTCTCCTAGACCAAAAATCGGGATGTTACATGAACTGTCCCGATTCTGTAGGTTAAAGTCTTAACTCATCTTTAAATCCTGAAGGACTTAGCTCATCCCTCGGATCCTACAAAATATAGGTAAGTAATCCGCCCATATTAGATTACTACCCTGGGACTACGGGTTTAGCAGCCTGCCCATATCAGACTACCTCCCAGTTCTCCTAGACCAAAAATCAGGATGTTACAATTCTCCTCCCCTTTTAAAAATTTTGTCCTCGAAATTTTAAGGGATACCTCATCTTTCCTTAAGAGAACTTCTTGCTGATCTATACAGCTATGTGATTCTTATAACGCAATCATATATATAACCAGTAAGATCATCCCTCTCTGTCTTATCCTCACTCCAGTGATGGTCTAGAGGAGCAACAGCTTGGTCCCAGACCTTCCACATGGATTCTTAGCAACTAACATCTTTCATTATAGTTGCTTACAGCTATCCATGTTCTAACCCCTCATACAGCACCCCCATCACTGAGTTAAGAAAGATTTATTATCTTACTAATTATTTCTCACGACTCGTTATAATGACCATATTCTCTAGATCAGAAAAGAACTCTTCATTAATTACATCATTCACATCTAGGCATACAGTTCTTCACAGCTAAGTCACCCTTACAACTATGGTTCTTCTTAACTATTCTTAGGGTTGACCTCAGGGGATTTGGAGACTCTGTCTGTGGTAAGAGCAAATATCTTTCCTAGGGATGTCAGCATTCTTAGGGCAACCTCTTGCAAAGTGGCCTTTCTTACCACAACTGCTTTGTCCTGCTCGACACTCCCATGTGCCATGGCTCTTTCCACCACTCTGCTCTCCAACCTGATCCTCACCTTGATCAGTCCCCTACCTGAACTATTGCCTCTTTCTCTTGCTATTGGCTTCACAACTTAAGCTACCTCCCAGAGTACTCTTAGCCAATGCTCTTCTATCTCTTGATCCTAGTGAACTCTAGTCGCATGGATCTCATTCATCATCTCTTATTATCACTTCTGTTCTCTAGGGTATTCTACCCTAGGTTTACTACTTATCCGTGATGGAATCCCTCTGCTTAGGGAACATCAGCCCATCACATCTCTAGCATTAGGCTATGTCCTAGGATTATTCCTAGGCAAATCTCATTCTAGCTATCTCATCAAACTTTGCACCTTTTCAATACTATCTGCTCTCCTTCTTATGGACAACTTACTGCACTTATAAGCAGTGTCCATTTCTTGACGTAATTCCGGGGTCTATCTTATCTCACTTTCTCATTTAAGAGCTTTACCTCCACTGGGCTTTTCTAAACCTCTATGTACTCTAGGGAAATAACCTTTCTAAATTAGAGCATCACTAAGCCAGAACCTTATGTTCTGTGCCAGAATCTTATGCTCTGAGCCAGAATCCTGTCTGGTTTATACCAGAACCTATTGCTCTGATACCAAAATGAAACATCCTCCCTTGGACCACTCAGAGTACACTTACGGAAGCAATATTAGCTTGATAATATCTTAACTTAAGCCCAGAACTTAAAAGTAGAAATTTAGGTAAGTGCCTGTGTGGACATTCTCTTGCAAAACCATGAAATTTAGGTAAGGCTGCAATCAAAGCTCCTTTAATTTTAAAATTAGCCTCTTCAGCATAGAAACCATTAGGATCATAATTCACATGCGAATGATTAATTTCCCTAACACTTCTATTATCTTCTACGTTCATAGGTTTTTCATTTTCTCCATTCCCATTATGCCCATTATGATCAGCCATATTTAATTCAGTTTCAGATTCTAGAATACTAGAGGAGGAACTAGATTTTGCTTCTTCTTCTCTAAACTCCCTAAATTCTCTCCTTAGTTTCCTAAGTCTCCTTTCAATTTCAGGTTTAAAAGGCACTAATGTTTCAGTTCTCCTGCACATGCAATGTTGAAACAATCAAGAGTAATTAATGCAAATAATCAGATTCAGTTCAGAAGTTGCACAGCAGAAAATTTTCAGTAGGTCGCGACAAAAGTGTATGTTAGTCGCGACTCAAAATTACAGAGAGCAGCAGTCGTGCTGAAAAGGTTTAAATGTCGCGAATGGTTTTTACAGAAAGCAGTCAGATGTCACAGATAGCAATATGGTCGCGACTCAAAGTGGTTTATGTCGCGACTAAAAGTGACAAAGAGTAATTGTCGCGACTCAGTTCAGGTAAGGTCATGACTCAAAGTCACAGAGACTAATCCTGCAGAAAGTAAAAAAAAATGCAGTATGCAATGCAAGTTAAAAACTACTAAAAATTAAAATGCAATGAAAAACAAGGAAAATGACTCAGGTAGGCAATGAAATTGACAAACAACTACTAGGGAACCAGTTACTTGGCTCCCCGGCAACGGCGCCATTGACGAGGCCCTCAGATTGCCGCAGTCAGAGCCATCAAAATTAAGTGAATTGCACCCTAATAATGTAGTATAAGGCACAACCCTATCGTTCTTCTCAAGGAGCCTTTCCAAAGGAATCCTAGCAAATTGGATGTCAAATTCAGTGGTAAACCTGAGTAAATAGTAAATGGTTTTGGGTTTTGTGGGTGCAGTAAAATAGATGTTTTTCTATTTTTGTTTAAGATAGAAAATGGTTGGTTTGTGAAAGTAGTATATGATGATAAGCTCTTGATGATGAGAAATATCTATCCTTGCTCTCAATATATATGGAGTTTGAAATTACTAAGTCTTGAATAAAACCTCAATCGATCGATTGAGTCCAGAACCCTAATGTTCTTTAAACTCCTTTGATCAAAGCTAGTTTAAAGACTATTACTGAACTGCTAAGGATCACTTAGTGTGTAATTTAAACCAGATGGAAGAATGCCCTCGAATGAGCGTTGATCGACTAACCCTAGAATTCACGTAATCGAATCAATTAGCAACGATCGTTGACAATCGTTCAACTAGCTTAAACTCAAAACTGAAATATTGTATTTAAACCAGCATTCAAACATCCAAAGTAAATTACAATTGTCTAATAAGAGAATAATCAATCGATATTCAAAACTTGTTCATATGATGAAAAACCCTAAATCTAAAAGCAATCATAATATGAAAAGATGCAAATTAGAACAGAAGAAACTCCCGTTTTAGTGCGTGAGCTCAAGATATTAGATCCATCACCAAGTGATTAAAGGTCTAGCCTCTCATGACTTCTGCTGCACTGCAATCGCTATTCAGATGTGATGCCATGAAGAAACGATGAAGAGATGAAGGTGAATGGTGTAGAAAGATGGAAGATGAATAGAAAGTGTGTGGAGAGCGCTCGAGTACTGCTTCTTAGCCTAATCAGGTCCAAAAACTAGCCTACTCCTTGACGGCAGCCTCCCTCTCTTCTTATAACAGCATGACCTAATTCAAAACGCGCAGTTTTAGCGATTTCATACTTTTAGTGATGACCAGATACATTTCTTGGTTGCGACCTATGAACAGTGAGAATCTTCCAGAAGAATTATGGGTCGCGACCGTAGGACTCTTTGGTCGCGACTAAATAGCACAGAGGCGTGGTTCTACTTTCATTGACTTTTGATTTCTTTCCTGGTCCTTGTTCTCTTCCAAAGTACCTGTAATTCAATATAAAAGCTCACTATAAAAGTCCAAATCAGTAGATAACAGAATATATGCAGTTTGGAAGAGTTATTTTACCATTTTACCCTTTAATTAGCACATTGCCACGTACAATCATGTAATACACAAAAGTACAATTTAAGGCATGAAATGAATGGTAAAGTTATTATAAAACTCTCAAAATTGTTATAGAAACCATATACAAAATGTGTCTTATCACTTTCTAAAGGAATCCTACGAAATTGGATGTCAAAAATAATGAAAACCTGAGTAGGGATAAAATGGTTTTGGGGTTTGGTTCATTTTTGCAATAAAATAAGGGTGCAAAAAAGTAGATATTTTTTTGGATTTTTTGATTAAGATGGAAACTGGTTGGCTTGTTGAAAAAATATGTTATGAAAGACTTTCGATGATAAAAACATATCTATCCTCTCTCTTAATTTAATATTAGACTTTAAGATCGCTAAGTCTTGAGTAAAACCTCAATCGATCGATTGAGTACAGAACCCTAATCTTCTTTAAACTCCTTTGATCAAAGCTAGTTTAAAGACTATTAGCGAATTATTAGAAACCACTTAGCGTGCAATTAACCCTAGACTATGAGAACGCCCTAGAATGGTTGTCAATCGAAAACCCTAGATTTCAAGCAATTGAATTGATTTGCAACGATCGCTAAAAATAATCCAACATTCTTAAAATCAAAACTGAAATATTAAATTAAAATCCAAAGTTCAAACATCCAGAATTAAATTACAACAGCCTAATCTGAGAATGATCAATCGATATTTAAAACTTGTTCATATGATGAAAACCCTAGATCTAGTAGCAATCATAACATGACAAGATGCAAATTAGAACAGAAGAAACCCGCCCGTTTAGTCCATGAGCTCAAGATATGAGATCCATCACCAAGAGACTAAGGATTTAGCCTCTCATGACTTCTGATGAACTACAATCGCTGTTCAGGTGTGATGCCATGAAGAAACGATGGAAAGATGAAGGGTGAATATGAAGAAATCTATGGAAAGGGTTAGAAAAGATGGAAGATACGTGTAGGTTGTCGAATCGATCTTCAAAGAATGTGTGAGTACTGCTTCGTAGCCTAATCAGGTATAAAACCAGCCTTCCCTCTATCTGCGGCTTGCCTCCCCTTTTAAAAGTAGCTTGACCTAATCAAAAACACGCAGCTTCACGACTGTCTTCTATGGTCGCGACCATATCCATGTTTTGGTCACGACATGTGAACACAGAGAAGCTTTTAGAAGAATCAAGGTCACGACCGAAGGACACTTTGGTCGCGACGAACAAGTATAGAAACGTGATTTGACTTTCATTGACTTGTGATTTCATTCCTGGTCCTTGCTCTCTTCCAAAATACCTGCAATTCAACATAAAAGCTCGTTGTAAAAGTTCAAATCAATAAATAACAGTATATGTGCAGTTTGGAAGAGTTATTTTACCATTTTACCCTTTAATTAGCACATTGCCACGCACAATCATGTAATACACAAAAGTACAATTTAAGGCATGAAATGAATGGTTAAGTTACAATAAAACTCTTAAAAATGTCGTACAAACCATAAACAAAATGTGTCTTATCAATTCCCTCACACTTGAACCTTTGTACTCCTAGATAAAGAAATGAATCACACCTAGAACAATACTATTAAATCCAAGATAACAACATAATCCATAGTGTGACCTGAAAACAATTAATCCACCATCTTTTGGGAATGCAAAAGTGATAATGTGAGCAATACCAAGTAATCAACTACTAAACGAAATCAACCTCAACTGTATAAGCGTAATAGATCCTCTCAAAGGATGTAAGTGTTTAGCTCTCTATTTCCTCTCAGTGTTAGGGTTCTTTCACTTAGATTCAAATTGGAAAACATCCTACCATAAGCTTGTAATGGCTCTAAATCTCAGCAACTATATAGCACTTATGCAAAGAATTAAGAGGTCTGTTAGGGTTGTAATGATGGAGATAGGCCATGTGGAATGGAATATGAAGGATAGAAAGTTTTACATGCATTCAACAATGAGTATATAACCTTAATTCATGCCTCTAGAGATGCAGAAATGATTATTGTGCTAATAGGAGTTGATAATGGTGCCTTCCTCATTTCTCTTTTTTTTTCTTTTCTTCAATATTTTCTTACACTCTTTTTTTCCAGTGCAATATGCTTTTTCTCTTTTTCTTTTATTTGGCACCTCATGCACAAAAGTTGTAGCACATCAACGCAACAGTAATAAATTTTTGACATGAATGAAGATTTATTTTGAAATGATGTTTATGCATATATGACTTTCTATAAAAAATGATGAAAAGAAAAAGTAATGGGCTCAAAGGGGGTGACTAAGGATACAATATGTAGTGGGCTTGTGTTTGGGATAAAAGGGTTTAGAAATGAATGCCTCTATCATGTTCAATTCATAAATGCGCAAGTAATTCTCAACTCAGACCCAAGATAAGTTCTAGAGGATATAAACCAATTGAATAATCATTTAATATAGAATTTAAGGCCGAGTATCCTTCCAACAAGGGTTTTAATCTGATTTGCTCATAAGCTAAAGTCTCAAATAATGTTCATCATTCACTAGGCATTAAAACGCTTATCACAACTGAAAACCCTCTAAACGATGATTTAAAAGTTTCAAGGTAATCACTTAGAACCATGTGATAATCCTAAATTTAATAGCAATAGCTTAGGTGTTTCAAATTCAATATCCAAGATTTTCAAAGAAAAATTCAAGTGTGGTAATGGTTTCTAGGAGCTAAAAATGTTTTGAAATAAGGGGCAATGAACCATTTGTAAGAGCATTTTAGTAGTTCAAAAGGGACCCTTCTATACAGCATTGCACAAAGCAAAGAGAAGGTAAATGGACATTTTTAAAAGTAGATCGCGACTGAATATAGTGATCTTTGCGACCAATTTTCCCAGGGTTACATGCTCAGAATTATCAAAACATCTGGTCGCGACCTAGGAAGGTTCCTGTCGTGACTCAAATGCACAGAGAGAAATAGTTATGACAGGGAAGGTATTCACGTCGCGAAGTAAATCAACAGAGAGGTATTGTTGCGACCATAAAGCACATAGGTCACGACAGAAGTTCACAGAGAGCATGTTAAGTCCAAAATTCCATTTTCGGTCGCAACCAAAAAACACATATGTCGCGACCAGTTTTCACAAAGACTATCAAGTGACAGTTTTCAAAGTCCTAAAACATTTCATACTAACACCTTTTTAGTAAATAACAAATCAGTTTCAAGTGGGGATCTAATTTTTAGCAATTCATCACACATTAAGATGAAAAACCAAAAGTTTTGTGACAAAAGATTGGATTACAAGAAGGAATTTTTTTAAGCACAGACTGAAAAACATCCTCCCCCACAGTTAAACTTGACAGTGTCCTCACTGTTAACAAAACTATAGAAATCATAGCACTCTATAAAGTCAATCAAATCTAGCTCCAACACAGCAAGTAATCTCATCACTCAATGTAAATTTTCCAGTGAGGCATACAGTCACATTCAAGTCATATAAAGCAATACAAGTAAAGCGAAGATGACAGGATGGGTAAGCTAAAGTCATGCATGTGAGTGTGTAGGTGTCTCAGAGAAAAATCAATAAGTATGCAACACATAGATAGTAACAGGGCGTTATTTAAAATAAAAAGAAACCTAGAATAAACTGAAAATAAAAACTATCCTACTGAATCATCCCTTTCCAAGCAACAATCCATAATATCAAGTATATAGCATTAGGAAAACTTGTAAAAGGTAAGAGACAGGAAAGGGACAACCTGGCCATCAAGGTGGCGGTGGGAGCTCATAAAGCTTTGAGAGATGGCTATTTGATTGGAAAGTTATCCCTATTGTCTTCTCTCTCCACTCTGGCTTCCAGGATCATGCACTTTGCTTACATCATGAAGCCCATCCAAGCTTGTCTTGAATGTTTCCTCTTTAAACTTGAACTTGCCCAACTATGGTTGGCAAGTAGCAGCAACAAGCTTTAGGAGATGTTTCCTTCGCATCCTTTGTATATCCCTCGAAGTTGCTCTTATCCAGCTTGTGTGGGTTTCCCAATTTGTCATCTATTTCCTCAAGCGTCGCACCAAGCTGAGGTTGGTCTTCAACTACAACGTGCTTGGGGGCACTCTCTTTCATACCTGTACTATTAGTAAGGAGTAAATCATTTAAAAATCTTAAGGTATGAGAGGTAATTTTTTAGTGTGAGTGAGGATAAGTAGGGTTAGAATATATTGGCCCTTTAACCGAAATAGTGCAGCATGAAACTGGAGGTCTGGAGAAGTAACTGGTTGCTTCTGCCATTTTTGGTCACGACCTATCAGGTTTATCTTCAATTATTCGTCGCGACTCAAGTTCACAGAGACTGTCTTTGGAATATTTGGTCTCAACCTCCTCATCCATTCGTCGTGACTTGACGTCTCTGGAGTTGTTAGTCGTGACCCATGTGTCTTCTAGTGGCGACTCCTTCTCAAAGAGAGACTCCCCTTCAACAGACTGAAATCTAGTCGCGACCTCTTCAACATCATGTCTCGACTGGTTATCTCTAGAGTTTATCGTCGTGACCATAAAGTTTTCTTGTCACGACCTGGTTTTACAAAGAGGCTCCCTTCCAGTATTTGTTCCACTTTTAACTTCCAGAACATCTTGGGACTCTGCAAAATCACTCAACAACTCTTTTACAAACACATTATAATTATCATGCAAACTCAGTTCATGTTCATCCCTAGTCTTTTCAACAGCATAATCAATGGCATTCAATTCAGCAAAAGTAGAATTATCGAAAGGGAATTTCATTGCTTCACTCATGTTGAAAGTTACCATATGTCCTCCAACTTCTATTGTAAAGGAACTATGCTTCATACTAATGATAGTCTTAAAAGTTTGGAGGAAAGGTCTGCCTAAGATCAAAGTGCTATCATTCACTAACTCATTGGACATATCTAAAACATAAAAGTCAGCTGGGAACACTAAGTCTTTGACCTGCACTAGAATATCCTCAAGGATTCCCTTAGGATACCTAATTGACCTATCAGCTAATTAGAGTACTACATTTGTGTCTCTAAGATTGTTAATACCTAAGGTTTTATATACCGACCAAGGCATTACATTCATAGCTGCCCCTAGATCTAGTAATGCTCCCTTAATAGGAATATTTCCTATAGTGCATAGGATTGTGTAGGAGCCTGGGTCTTGGCACTTAACTGGTAGTTCAGCCTTAAAAAGTGACGACACATTAGCACTCACCTGAATTCTCTCAAGAGGCCTAAATTTCTTTTTATCAGCACACAATTCTTTTAAAAATTTAGCATACTTAGGGTTTCTCTTGAGGAATTCAACCATAGGGATGTTTATTTCTAACTTATTGAACAGAGTATAAGAATCTTTAGCAAAATCAGGGTCAATCTTTTTCTTTCCAGCAAAGTAAGAGTTAGGAAAGGGGAGATCTTTAATACTTACCTCCTTACCTTTGTGTATAGAGGCTCCTTGCTTGCTTGACTCTGCCTTCTCCTTAGTTTACTTTCCTTTGTATGCTGGACTTGGTACTGTTATTGCCTCTTCTTGCAGCTCTTGTATCTCCACTTGGGATTGCGAGTTCCTTTCTTGGTTTGGCTTCTTCATTATAAGTAGCTACTCTTTAGCACCTTCAGATTTCCCAACTTGCATCTGTGGCAGAGATGAATTCTCAATTTTAGCATCTTCTTCATCCTTGTCTGGTGTTTTAGCTTTTTAAAAATGCACTTGTCTTCCACTTCTTAGAGATATAGCATTTAGACCCCTTGGATTAATGACAGTATGTGAAGGTATGCTGCCACTGCTCTTTCCTTGAATGTCACTCACTGTATTGGAAATTTGAGTTAAGTGACTTGTGATATCTGCATTCTTACAACTTTAATTCTTCAAGTTTTAGGTGTATATCTGCATTATCTTTCTACATACTTTGGAGAATTAAAGCTGTGGAGGTGAACTGACCATCATTCTCCTTGAGCTTGTGGCCTATATTGGTCATTCTACCATCCATATTATTCATTTGTGCTGCCATACTCTTCAACAGTTCAGAGGTCTCATCTAGCCTTGATGCCTCTAAGGCATTAGGTTATGTTGGAACCATAGAGCTTACATTACTTTGGTAGTTGCTTGAAGAAGCACCACCTTATTGGAATTCATTTGGCCTATCACTCCCCCACCTAAAGTTTAGGTGGTCTCTCCAGCCAGGATTGTATGTGTTAAAGTATGGATCTATCTTTGGGTATTGGTGGTCTCTACCTTGATATATTGCTGTAACTACTTCAAACTATCTATCACATGTACTTGTAGCATGCATCATTGAACCATAGGATTTACATCCTGTAACTAAGGCTTACGAGGTATCCACTGCATGAACTTATTTTATGGAATGAAGCTCTCTTTCAATCAGATTCATCCTCTTCTCCATTCGGTTTCCCAAGGCTGCTAATTCTGTTAAGATCTCATTTGAATTACCCAAAGATGAGGTGGGTGTTCTTCTTGGATCTCCAATCTGATGGTCTTCATTGGCCATTTTCTGGAATAACTCCCAACTCACTTGTGGGATTTTATCTCTCAAAGAACTATTCGCTGCTGCATTCAAGGAAACCTGATTATGAGGAAGTAGACCATCAAAGAAAATGTCTACTAAATCATCCTTGGCAATATTATGGTGAGGGCATCTAGCCAACAGATTAAGAAATCTCTTCCAATACTCAGGTAAAGACTCTCCATCCTATTGCAAAATATTAGTGATCTCCTTCTTCATTCAAGTGGCCTTTGAAGCTGGGAAAAACTATTCAAGATAAGTTGATTTCAGCTGATCCCATGTAAGAGTTGAAAAATGAGTTGGCAAATTGTATAGCCACTCCTTAGCCTTCCCTTCCAAGGTGAAATGGAAACACCTCCTTAAGACATCATCCAGTGAAGTTATTAGAGGCTTCATTGAGGAACAGATCATATGCATGGTTTGTAAGTGCCTGTGTAGACATTCTCCTGTAAAACCATGAAATTTGGGTAAGGCTGCAATCAAAGCTCCTTTAATCTCAAAGTTAGCTTCTTCAGTATAGAACCCATAAGGATCATAATTCACATGCGAATGATTAATTTCCCTCACACTTCTATTATCCTTTACAGTCATAGGTATTTCATTTTCTTCATGCCCATTATGCCCATTATGATTAATATCAGCCATATTCAATTCAGTTTCAGACTCTGGAATACTAGAGGAGGAACTAGATTTTGCTTCTTCTTCTCTAAATTCTCTCTTTAGTTTCCTAAGTCTTCTCTCAACTTTAGGTTCAAAAGGGACTAATGGTTCAGTTCTTTTACACATGCAATGCAGAAACAGTCAAGAACAATCAATGCAATCAATCAGAGTCAGACACAAAGGCTTCACAGCAGAAAATTTTTAGTTAGTCGCGACTAAAGAGTATTTTAGTCTCGACTCAATATAATAGATAGCAGTAGTACCGAATGAAAGTTTAAAATGTCATGACTGGTTTTCACAGAGTAATCAAATTTCACAGAAAAGCAATCAGGTCACGACACAAATAAGTCAAGGTTGTGACTCACGGTCACAGAGAGTAATAGTCGCGACTCAAGTAAGGCTAGGTCGCGACGCAAGGACATAGAGACTGATTTTTGCAGAAACTCATAAAAAGGCAGAATGCAATACAATTTAAAAAAAACTACTAAAAACTAAAATACAAACTAAAATAAGAAAAATGACTCAGGTAGCTAATGAAATCGACAAACAATTCCTAAGGAACCAATTACTTGGCTCCCCGGCAATGGCGCCATTGATGATGGCTCTGGGATTGTCGCAGTCTGAGCCATCAAAATAAAGTTAATTGCACCCAATATAGTATAAGGCACGACCCTATCGTTCTTCTCAAGGAGCCTTTCTAAAGGAATCCTAGCAAATTGGATGTCAAAAATAATGAAAACTTGAGTAGGGATAAAATGGTTTTAGGGTTTGGTTGATTTTTGCAATAAAATAAGAGTGCAGAAAAGTAGATATTTTTTTGGATTTTTTTGATTAAGATGGAAACTGGTTGGCTTGTTGAAAGAATATGTTATGAAAGATTCTTGATGATGAAAACGTATCTATCCTCTCAATTGAATATTAGAGTTTGAAATCGCTAAGTCTTCCTCAATCGATCGTCAATCAAAAACCCTAAATTTCAAGCAATTTAATTGATTTGCAACGATCGCTGAAAATAACCCAACTTTCTTAAAATTGAAACTAAAATATTAAATTAAAATCCAACGTTCAAACATCCAGAATCAAATTACAACTGTCTAATATGAGAATGATCAATCGATATTCAAAACTTGATCATATGATGAAAACCCTAGATCTATAAGCAATCATAACATGATAAGATGCAAATTAGAACAAAAGAAATTCGCCGGTTTAGTCCATGAGCTCAAGATATGAGATCCATCACTAAGAGCCTAGGGATTTAGCCTCTCATGACTTTCGCTGCACTGCAATCGCTATTCAGGTGTGATGCCATGAAGAAATGATGGAAAGATGAAGGGTGAATATGAAGAAATCTGTGGAAAGGGTTAGAAAAGATGGAAGATGTGTGTAGGTTATCGAATCAGTCTTCAGAGAATGTGAGTACTATTTATTAACCTAATCAGGTCTAAAACCAGCCTCCCCTCAATCTGCGGCTTGTCTCCCCTTTTAAAAGCAGCTTGACCTAATCAGAAACGCGCAGCTTCATGACTGTCTTCTCTGGTCGTGACCATATCCATGTTTTGGTCACGACTTGTGAACGCAGAGAAGCTTCCAGAAGAATCAAGGTCACGACTGGAGGATACTTTGGTCACGACGAATAAGTGCAAAAATGTGATTTGACTTTCATTGACTTGTGATTTCTTTCCTGGTCCTTGCTCTCTTCCAAACTACCTGTAATTCAACATAAAAGTTCTTTGTAAAAGTCCAAATCAGTAAATAACAGTATATGTGCAGTTTGGAAGAGTTATTTTACCATTTTACCCTTTAATTAGCACATTGCCACACACAATCATGTAATACACAAAAGTACAATTTAAGGCATAAAATGAATGGTAAAGTTACAATAAAACTCTTAAAAATATTGTAGAAACCATATACAAAATATGTCTTATCAGATAGAAATATAACATCCTAAATTTTCCCTATCTGTATAAGACTGATAAAGGAAAGAGGTTATAAAGGGATTGGGATGATAGTCAGAAGCAAAAATAATGATTAGATAAGATTTAAGTCAAAGAAAGAGAGAAGATACAAAGTTATAATGCCAGAGGGGCTAAACTGCAGATAGTAAAAGTTTAGGGACTAAACTGTAAATATTAAAAGTCCAAGGACTAAATTGCAAATAATGGAAAGTTCTAGGACCTAAATGGAGTTTTGAGATTTTAGGTATCAAGTTGGAGTTTTAAATTTGGTAGAAATGAACTAAAATGAAATTTGATAATTTTAGGGACTAAAGTGCAATTTTGCTAAATTCTTGGCAAAAACGTAATTATGGAAAGTTGAGCCAAAAAGGCTAAAAATTGCCCAAAAATATTTTAGTCCTAAATTTTACCAATAAATAGAGGATAGAATTTAGTCCAGGCATATCTCTTATAATTATGATTTAAGGTCCTAATAAATTGATATTAATTTCTAAAGTTTAGAAATTAGTACAGTATCTTTTGGACCTCAGAATCAGATGAAATTTTGTAATAGATTCTTATAATTACTATAGGTATTTATGAAACTAACAAAAGTAAAAAATGTATCCTTTAGAATTAATTATGAAATTTAAGGTGAATTTGGACATTGATAAAAGATTTAAAAGAAACGTATAGAATTTTTAATAGGGTTTCTGAGTCTCAAAAAATTATGAGACTTTGTAAAAAAATTATTTTATATTATAATGAATTTATAAAAATATTAGAACCCTTAAAATAATTTTATAGAAGTTATCTCAACAATTAGGGTAGTTTAAGGTATCTGTTAAGTGAGTGCATTGGGATTTATGCCAACTAGCAATTGGACCTAATTTTGGCCCAATATAGTATCAACTGAAGCAGCCTAATAAGCCAAGAGATTTCTTGGAGGCTAAGTTGAATTATACGATAATTTATGTAATTTAAAAAAAGGAAAAGAAAGAAAGGAAATTTCAAGGAAGGTGCAAGAGCATGTGATGGCTTGTGAAGTGTCCCTTGTGGGACCCACACTCCCTCCACATGGAGCCAAGGCAAGTAAGAAGAGCTTATCCTATGTGCTTCATTACAATAAAATAATATAAGAACTAAACTAATTGTGATTAGGATTAACTAATCAAAGAATCAACCAATGAAATTCAAGAATAGGCCATTGTAATAATTAAGAAAAGGAGGGTGGTCCCAAGGTGGCTAAAATTTTGCTATAAATACCCCCTCATGCTATCTAAAATAGTGGTGCCTTAGAGAACCAAGGGGAACCTCTTGTGGTTTGAAAACTCAAACCATTCCAAAGCAATTTCAAGAGGAGATTCAAGGGGTAAGCAATCCTTCCTAGTTTATTTATAAATATTTTAGAAGGATGGAACCTAGGTTTTAATGGTTAGAAACTTTATTTCTCCCTTGGATCCCTTGCTGCCCGCAATTCTATAATAAACAAGGAAAACTTAAATTAAGTTAGAAGTTAGTTTAGATGGTTGGTTATTGAATTTAATTGATATTCTTCACTTTGCATTATCTTGATACTTTTGGCCTGTACTATTCTAGACAAAAGGAAATGGAATTTCAATGATCTAATACTTCTATTGATTTTAAATGATAATTTTGTATAGGATTGGATAGGAGGAAACCTTGGAAGCATTAAAATTGGAATGATTTTGGTGATTTTGATTTTGATGCTTCTAATGGTTTTTAAAATGAAAAATTGTGTGGGATTAAGTAGAGAAATAAGTATTGGAAGCATTGAAATCAAAATGAGAATTTTTGGAAAATATTAAGGGTGCTGTACGGTTCTATCTAGATCAAAGGCAGCAGCTGGAATTTTGAAATTCTAAGTTCATAAATGGATTCAGAAGGAAAAATTGTATAGGGTAAAGTCAAGATACAAATTAATTTAAAGGCCAAACTAATTAATAAAAATTAGAGAAAGATAGAGACTTAATGGGTTAAAGGATTAGTGAGTAGATTGTGTTAGCTTAAAAATGGGTTTAATAAGTATGATGTTATGTTTTATTAGACCTTGATTAATGTGCTAAAGAGGACCACAAAGCAAGGACAAAGATGGAAGGAAAAGCAATAGGTAAAGAGAAAGGATAAGGAAAGAGAGCTATTATAAGGTAGTGAACTTACGTACTTGTATGCTTATGTTGGTTTGATATTTTATGTGATGTTTACATACTTGGGTTATGTGAAGTATGTATGATTAAGTGATGCTCTATTTCTTTTTATGCTATGGCCATATGTTCTAATTATGGAAACATGGAAGCATGTAAAGTTATCATTATGCAAGCATGATCATTGAGTACACACATATTAACATCAAGCATGTAGTTGCATACATTGTATGATTTCTGTTTGCTATTAAGATTTCCCCAAAAATATCACCCCTTTCATGTTACCCCAACACCAGTAGGTTCTTCAAAGATAGTAGAAGATGAAGATGTGAGAAGAGGAGTTAGGGGAAAGATAGCATGATTGATTGTAAATTATGTTATGTGATGACTTATGTAATGTATAAATGAAAGATTTCAGTTTCTGGCAGTAATTTGTATGTGATTAAGAAAAATAGTAAACGATTAAATAAATATACAATATTTTACCAGCACTTAGTTAACATGTCAAGCTACATCTTGACATCAAGAATGTCTTATTTTGATGTTAGTACAAAGAGAACGAATGTTTCAAAATTAGGGACCAGAAACTGTTTTCAGAAGTTTTGACCAAATAAACAGTGATCTTTGACATCAAGTTTGTATTGATTGGCTGAGCATTTGGTCTGAGACTTATTTTTATCTTAAAATTCAGTATGTTAGCTTCACGTATCCTTTTGATCTACTTTATTTTGATTTTTCTATAATTAGTTATGATTTTTTTAATTTCATTGCTTAATCTGGAAATACCACATGAACATTACCCGTGAGTTGGAAATTTCCAGATTTTGAAATTGAACTTCAATGATCATAAAAGTGGTTCTAAATTCTAGAAAATTGTCCCTAAGACGTACAAAAGTAAGGTGTTACAATCCAAATCTCAGATAGTCCAACAAGGCTAAGCTGCCTCTACACAGTTGGTAACCTACTAATAATTTCCGTAAGACTATTTCTATAAACTAACATCATTCTCTTAGGCCTTAATCAATTCTCTAGGCCAACTAACTATCTCTTTTAAGCTTAGCATAAATCTCTTCAAAAAAATTTCTAAGCCACCTATCTATCTATCTCTTTAGGTTTGGCTTAGGCCTTATACTATGCCTTAATCAATTACTTTAGGAGTTTCCTTTAATTTCTTTTTCTACCTTAACCTATATTAAAAAGAAAACTATGTACCCTTGACAATTTTACCTCATGCTTTTATTTACCTGAGCTCCAGTGATTAGGTTCAAGCTACTTTCAGACTTAAGGGCCTTCTTTTCTATAAGGTAGGATCAAAGTCTTGTTTTTGCAATCGAGGAGTATGTTTTGGAAGAATAACCAATTCAAGCCAGTTATCACATCAATTTCATGTAAGGGCAAACATATCAGGTCTATGGTAGTGCAACAGTAGGGACGTCGAACATAACAATTTAAACATGTATGGGTCGTGATCACCCATATGCCAGTGGGAGTAGAAAAACATACATCTTAGGGCAAAGTGCTAATAGGAAGATCTAGTTGCCCTGCATTGTCATATGATAGAAACAAATGAATGGCACCTAAGTCAAATATCACATATACTCAGCTATCGTTAATCTATAACCTTGAATAAGCTTAGGCAACTTCTTTACCTCTTATCTGGTCAGGGTGAAAAATATTCCCTGTGTCTGGGGTCTATCACCTGTAGTATTATGCAGGCACTCCCTGGTATAATGTCTAGGCTTACCGCACTTGTAGCACACACCTTGACTAGCTAAACATGTCCTTCCTCTGTGGATGTTATAATATAATGAGAAAATAGTGTTAATTGGCATAAGGGCCAAATGAAGTGTAAAATAAGGGATACTAGAATTCCTTGTACAGGTTCCAAGAAGAGGAACTGTGAAGAGAGAAAGAGATAGATCAAAAACATTTCAACTATGATACTTAATCCCTAAAAAGTTATGAAAAATTATGTATCTTTGCCAAGTTATGCAAGATGATAGAAAGAGCTGAGAAAAGTTAGGAAAACATAATAAGGGATTAAAACCAAATGCCAGATTCCAAATATAGTAGATTTAAGAAGAAAGATCCAGATTACAGTTTTATTTTAGGAGAAAGTTAGAAATGCTTAAGAGCAAGATCCTCCTTAGAAGCCGACAAAGTTATAAGTCAAAGAGAATGTTAGACTTATGGTATCCCGAGATATGCAATGAGAAACTCGTAATGAGATAAGCAGTGAGAAATATGTAATGAGCTATGTAATGAGAAGTATAGCAAGGAGTCACTTTGCATCTGACTTTGTAAACAGATAGAGAGGCTTCCTCTGGTAGGTATAGAATGATTGAATGCTATAAAAGTAATAGCGAGTGAGAGCTTACACTCCTTGCATTGAATGCCAGGCATTTTGCATGTTAGAGTACTAGCTTGTACTCAGAAGTAAAGCAAGGAAAGAATAATTGCATAAGTCCTCTCTTTGTATCGTTCAAAATTGTTACAGCTGGTAGGAACAGTTAGAAGTATAACACCTTACTTTCATGCATCTTATGGAACAGTTAGAAGTATAACATCATTTACATGACCTTTGAAGTCCATTAGCTAAATTTAGAATTTTACTCTAATGAGTTAGTGATCATATGATATTTCTAGATTCAGCGACGAATTTCAAAACATCATAATTAATTCTATAAAAATTAAGATGAAGCGGTTCAAAAAGATATGTGAATTTAATATCTTGAAATTTAAGGGAAAAATAATTCCTTGGACCAATTGAAAAGTCAACTGAGTCAACTATGTTGTCAAAATTTACTGTTCATTTGGTCAAAAATTCTAAAAACAGATTTTGGTCCCTAACTTTGAAAATTCCGTTCCCTTTACATAGATATCAAAATAAGGCATATTTGGTTTCAAAATGAAGCTTGACATGTTAAATAAATGTTAGAAAAATTTCATACATTTATTTGATCCTTTACTATTTTTGTATACAGCTACAACTGTACTGCTTTTTAAGCATACATTACATGTATACATCACATACGTCATAACATAACATAAATTACAATCAATCATGCCATCTATCTTGTAACATCCTTATTTTTGTATGTCTTAGGGACCATTCGGTAGCATTTAGAACTACTTACATGACCCTTGAAGTCCATTAGCTAAATCTAGAATTTTTACTCTTGGCGAGTTACTGTTCATATGGTATTCCAGATTAAGCGATGAACTTTGAAAAATCATAATTATTTCTAAAAAAATTGAAATGAAGTGGTTCAACATTATACTCGAAGCTAAAATCTTGAAGTTTAAGGGAAAAATAAGTTCCTAACCAAATAATTATCCAATTAATATAGTTTAATCGTTAAATATTACTATTCGTTTGGTCAAAAATTCTGAAAACAGATTCTGGTCCCTAATTTTGAAAAATTTGTTCTCTTTGTACAGACATCGAAATATGGCATTCTTGGTGTCAAAAGGAAGCTTGACATGTTAACTTAATGTCTGTAAAATTTTATACATTTATTCCATCATTTACTATTTTTTATTATATCATAAACATTGTTGCTTAAACTGGTCATACAACATCATTACTTGCAACAATTCTACACATAACATCATATAACATTTACATTAACCAATCATAACTCCTCTTCATCCTTCTTCATCCTCTTTCATTATTCATAAACCTGTTGGGATTGGATTACATGGAGGGGTGAGATTTATGGGGAAATCTCAGTAGCAAACAGTACTAAACAATGCATGTATTAATGTAAATACTTGTGCTTGCTTGTGAAAGTGTTAATATTGTGTATGTGCATGCTTCAATGTATCATATGAAATACAATTGGCCAAAGTAATCATAGAAATAGAGCTTCAATCATATACACATATGCACACAATTCAACAAAGCTATAGCACAACTAAGCATAACATTCAATACATACAAGTTTAGGATAAGTTTACTACCTTATTGCTTTACTTCCTTTCACTTGAATTTTGCTTCTTCCTTCTTACTTTTCCTTGATCTGTGGCTGCCTCTTTTGAGTCCACAATCAAATCCTAACATCACATAATCATCCATTCATTACAATCTAACTTCTCTTGAACATTGAGCTTACTTAACTACATTAACTTTCCTTAATCTTTACTAATTGACTTGGCATTTGAATCAATTGATGTTTTCACTTTACCCTACACAATTTCACCTTTTGAATCCATTTATGAGCTTAGAATCATGAAATTCCAGCTCCTATGCACTGTTCTAGACAGATTTGAAAAACATGCATAATTCTTCCAAAAAATCTCATTTTGATTCCAATGCTTCCCATACTTGTTTCTCAACTTTATCTTAAACATCCTTACTTTCATATGTCTTAGGGACCATTTGGTAGCATTTAGAACCACTTTCAAGGTCATTGAAGTCCAATTTCTCAATCTGGAGTTTTACTCTTATCGAGTACTGTTCACTATGTAAATTCCAGATGAGTGACCTGACTTCGAAAAATCATAACTAATTCTAGAAAAATCGAAATGAAGTGGTTCCAATAGATACATGAAGCTAGTTCAATTATATTTCAGGGAAAAATAACTCGTTCACCATGAATTGACCGAGTCAACGTCAGTCAACGTTTCTACTTTACTGTTCATCCAACATTTTTCTCCTGAATCCAGCATTATGGTCCCAACTTTGATAATTTATATCTTCATGTGTAGACATCCAAATAAGTCATACTATATATAAAAACGAATCTTGGTATGTCTACTATTTATATTAAAAATATCATACATTTATTCATCCATTTACTATTTTTAATTATTTATCAAACATCATCTTGTCACTACGTGTTACTGTTCATTGTGGCAATTTCCAGCATTCAACTTTGCAAACATATGCATACATCCATCATATATCAGTCAAACATGCCAAACAACGCTTATTATTAATTAATAAGTTGGTTTACATCTGGGTATGTACAAAATTTCCCATATCTCTATTACATCTTTTCCTGCCTGAAATCCGGCAGCATAACCGCTACGCTTCATCTTCAGAAAGTAACTGATCTTGTACCGATTCGGTAATTCCCATGAGAACTACCATTCTACGTAAGTACCCAGGAAAGATTGGATGAACCGGCTAGGTCCACTCACTTCCAGCCTCCTTAGACAGTACCTACGTACACAGTACGTATCAGCTGCTCTCTTTATCTTGTCATAATTTTGGCAGCATAACGGCGTCTCTTAAAATTCCCAAAATTCACTTTGACATAACCTCCCCTGTAATGGTTTACTTATTGGGATGAGATTCGGGGGAATCTCAGTAGCAACAATCATAACAATATATGTAATGTAGAGTGACAGTGCTTGCTTGTGATTGTGTACAGATAAGTATGCTGCGTGCTTCCATACTCAATAACATATGATCATAGCATTGCAGTAGAGCTTCAGGCATAACATATAAGACAACAATCCAACCAAACAATAGCACAACAAATCACAAAGCCATTACATAAAAGCTAGGATTAGTTACTACCTCAAGAGCTCAGCAGAACTCTACAATCTCTATACTGCTTCCAGCTCCGCCAGAACTTCCTTTCTTTCTTTCTTCCTCTCACTTTCTCTCTCTAGCACTTCCCCCTCTCTCTTAAAGGCTCCTTGGCCGTGCATAATGAAGAGCAAGGGGGGGTATTTATAGTTTTGGTCAATGGCATTTCCGTAATTTTGAAGCCATCTGATCCTGTGGTCCTGGTTTTTTCCGGAATTATGTATTTTTCTTTATTCCTTTTACTGCATCATGTATGACATCATCTCAAGGCCACCTCATGGGACACCTCATCGCCACATTCTTCACATGTCACAATTCCTGGACACCTCATCAGCTGACTCAACAGTTCCAGTCCAATCCAGTACCGGTCCGGTCTGATTTTCCACAAACTGGACTCACCGGTTAAGATTGTGTCACATGTCCTTAACTTTTCTTCTCCCTCTAAGATGACACCATGTGGCATCTAGAAGGGACCTTTCACGCCTTCCAATGCTATCCAGATAAGTCTAGGACTTTATCTGATCACCTCCTCGGTTATCGTGTCGACCGAGTAACTTTACTTTATTGAAACAGCATTAAAATAGTATTTTAATGCCACTTTTTCCCACATATCATTGGGCCTACGTTTTTAGGCTTTGGGAATGTTATCTTGGATCCTGATCAAGCTCAAGTACTCTGATGGCTCGATTCCTAAGAAACATCCCTTGGCAAATTACCAAAATACCCTTGGGTGCCCTTTCTTGAACTATTTTAACCCTAAGGGTAAAATCGCCATTCTACACCTTTCTGTACCCTGTCAGGGCATATATTGACCCTGGTTAACCTTATCTGTGTATATCTTAGCTCCTGGGCCTATCCAGAATGACCAAAATGCCCTTCATTCATCTGTTACCCTTTAGTACAACACAGGGGCATTTTCGTAATTTCGCACTTTTTCGGGGTTCTGCTGGACACTGGCCCACCTATCAGTCCAAGGGTCTTACTGGGCCTTTGTTGGCACCATTATTGGGCCTTTCAGGGTCCATTACCCTCATGGCATGCATTACGAGAAATCTTCCCCTGGCCATGTTCCTCGAATATTTTAACTATTATACACCGTTTATATACATCTCCGAACACCGGGTCCTTTTACCATATACACTGGCCTACTGTGTTTAGGCATCCCTGTGGGTTATAACGGTCATCTGACTGAGGTCATCCGAACTCATTCAGTCCCTTTTTAAATATCGATAAATCTCCCTATCGGATACCCGGAGGCCACACACTCCCGTCTGGATTTTCTAATTTGCGAATAACTTTTTCTACAGGCCTCCTATCGGTATTCTGTCAGTTTTCTGACATCCTCCCCATAAGGACGCATCATCCTGTAATTTCTCACTTATATCTGAAATCTAGGATATCCGGTAGGAATTTTTATAACTTTTAGACTATCAGATCAATTCTGGCTATCTGGAGTCTTGAAAAATTCCGGTATTAGCCAGATTACCGAGCATCACTTGCTCTCTCTACTGGTGAAATCTGGGACTGAAATGCTTTTGGTCAGTCCAAACCACTTCTGGCCTGACTTTCTTTAATTATACTTTAGCCCCAAGGAACTTTTCTTCTTTTAATTTAAGTCCCTTTTTATTTGGCTAAAATTACACTTAAGGACCCCACCTTTTTGTCTACTTTTCCTTTTTAACCTTATAATTTTCATATTTGCACTTAAGTCCTTCCATTTCCTTTCTTTTGCAATTTAATCCCTTTCTTTGCATAAATGGCCACTATATCCCTAGGGACTTTCACTATTTACACATAAGTCCCCGGACTTTCACTTATTTATAGTTTAGTCCCTAAAAACCTTCAAATGTTTTTGGAACTTCTGCTCAAGGGGATATATCTATTTCAAACTACTTACTAAGTCTCTGGCCTAAAAATTGGGGTTGTACATTATCCCACACAAATTTTCATTTTAAAACCATTGGAAGCATCAAAATCATGAAAATCCAATCACTGTTCATGCGAGTGAACAGTACAGAGAAGAATTCCAAACATTACAACCTTCAATTCCAATGCTTCCAAGGTTTAAAACCTATCCAATCCTACACAAAATTATCATATAAATTCAATGGAAGCATTAGATCATTGAAATTCCATCTCCTTCTATCATGAACAGTGCAGACCAAAAGGTCTCATCCATGGCAAAGTGAAGAATATCAACTTGATTTAATAACCAATCATCTAACTAACTTGTTTCGGCATCAATTTCATAGTTCTAACTTAATTTTCCTCTTCCTCCTTTAACTTTGAATTTGAAGTTTCTAACCACTGAAACCTAAGTTTCTTCCTTCCAAAACACTTATAAATAAACTAGGAAGGATCTCTTGCCTTAGATACTTACTTAGGTGGCTTCTCCTTGGTCTTATTTTGAGTTCTCTCTTCATTTTGGCATGGTTTCTCTAAGGGTCCTCTAGGTGCACGGAATTGTGAAGGAGGAAGGGGGTATTTATAGCCAAAACTTTGGCACCTTGGGTTCATAATGTCCTCACTTTTCCTAATTATTACAATAGCTTAATCTTGAATTTGTTTGGTTAGTTTTTGGATTAATTAACCTAAATCATCATTAGGTTAATTCTTATATTATTTTATTACATTTTAACACATGGGATAATCTTCATTTCCTCTTCTTGGTGCCATGTGTAAAGCTTGTGGGACCCACCATATGGAAACCCTAATTTACCTTTATCATTTTTCTTTTCTTTTTCAAAATTTCATAAATTATTCATTATTAGACTTGGGCTCCAAGACAACTTTTGGGACTTATTGGGCTGCCCTAGGACAAAATCTTGAGCCTCTTTTAGGTCCAATAGGTAATTGGCAAAAATCCCAATGTACTTCCCTTATACCAATATCCTTAAATTATCCTGATCTTCAAATAAATGGTAAATACCTCTTTTAATGGTTCTAAAATTTTTAGAAATTCATTCTAATATAAAATGGATTCCCTGCAAAGTCTCATAATTTTCTGAGACCCAAAAATCCTGATAAAAATTCCTTACATTTTCTCAAAACCCTTTATCGGTGTTCGATTTCACCTTAAATTTTATAATTAATTCTACATGACTCCTTTTTGACTTCTATCAGTTTTATAAATTCTCATATTAATTATAAGAATTTACTACCAAATTTTATCTGATTATGAGGTCCAGAAGATACTACAATAATTACCAAACTTCTGAAATTAATATCAATTTTTTGGGACCTCAAATCAAAATTCTGTGTTGCGTTAAACTGATCAGAATAATTTTTTCTATTTACTGGGAAAATTTGGGACTAAACTGATTCTGGGCATTTTTGGGCCTTTTTTGGCTCAACTTTTCATATTTACCATTTTGCCCTTGGACTTTTCGTAATTACACTTAATAGCCCAAAGCTTTTGTCTACTTTACATTTCATACCATAGAACTTTTAGACTTTTCATTTTAGTTTCTCTTCTTTATTCCTTTGTCTACTCATCACTTTTCCTCTCATTTCATCATCATAATCCTTTCCAAATCTCTTTCCTCTATCAGTCGTACACAGATAGGGAAAATTAGGATATGACATATCGCCTAACTCCTCTTCTTGTATCTTCATTTTCTTCTATCTTTGAAGAACCTGTTGGTGGTTGGGTGACATGGAGAGGGTGAGATTTCGGGTGAAATCTCAGTAGCAAATAGAAACCATAAGATGTATGTAATTATATGCTTGCTGTTAATATGTGTGCACTTAATGATCATTCTTGCATAATGATATCTTACATGCTTCCATGTCTCTTAATTATAACATATGGCTATAGCATAAAAAGAAACAAAGAGTCACTTAATCATGCATGCTTCACATAATAAAAGTAAGCAAATATCACATAAATCATCTAAGCAACATAAGCATACAAGTAGGTAAGTTCACTATCTTTTACTCCTTGCTTTCCTTATCATTTCTCTTTACCTCTTGCTTCTTACTTCTCCTTGATGTGTGGCTTCCCTCTTTAAGCACACAAACCAAATCCTAACATTGTATTATCATTCATCCATTACAATCTAACTTTCTTTGAACATTGAGCTTACTTAACTAAAATAAATTTACTTAATCTTTACTAATTGACTTGGCCTTTGAAACAATTGATGTCTTGACCTTACCCTACACAATTTGGCCTTCAAAATCTATTTATGAACTCATAATTCCCAAATTCCAGCAGCTGCACACTGTTCTGAATAGAACTGAAATATGTCCTCTTTGTTTTCAAAAATTCTCATTTTGATTCCAATGCTTCCAATATTTGTTTCTCTATTTTATCCCACACAATTTTTCATTTTAAAATCATTGGAAGCATCAAAATCATGAAATTCCAATTACTATGCGTACAAGTGAACAGTAATAGAGAAGACTTCAAAAATTAATCTTTCAGATCCAATTTTCAAGGTTCCAAACCTATCCAATCCTACACAAAATTATCTTCTAAATTCAATGGAAGTATTAGATCACTAAAATTCCATCTCCCTCTATCTAGAATAGTACAAATTGAAAGGTCTCTTCTATAGCAAAGTCAAGAATATCAACTTGGTTCAATAACCAATTACTTAAACTAACTTATCTAAACATTAATCTCATAGTTCTAACTTCAATTTCTTCTTTCTTCTTTCTTCTTTCTTCTAGGGTTTTGGACAGCATATATACCCTAGAGAAAGCTCAACTTTCTTCCATAAAAACCCTAAGTTCAAGCCTCCAAATTAAAGGAAAATAAGTTAGGAAAGATTGCTTACTTTAACTCCTAGCTAGCTTGAACTTTAGTGACTTGAGTCTTTCTTGTCTTGGCTTGAGTTTCCATTTGAGCAGCACCTCCCCATGGTCTTCCAAACTTGACATAAAGTGAAGAGAAAGGGACGGTATTTATAGACTTGAAGGCATGGAAATGAATGGCCAATATCACTTTGCGTACTATTTGATATAATGCTCACATTTGCTCTTGAATCAAGCTTGACCTATAACCCAAAAGGTGAAATCATCCATGACATCATCAAGGGACACCTCATCCATCATGTGATAAAATTCCAAGGGGAAGAAGAGTCTAGAAAAATTTTAGTCCAATCCGGTACCAGCTCAGTCCAATTTCCCAAAAACCAGACTGTTTCCTAAATGTAATTTTTATGAGATTTCATAATATGTTTTCTAATCTTAAATCTTGTATCCAGATTCTTCTTACCATTGACATTCTTAAACCAGGTCTAAACTTAATTATTGATCACTTAGCAAATAACCAAAATGCCCCTTGGCATTATTGTCTTTTCACACATCACCAGAGTATTCCCTGACCCTGATCAACTATTCAGATAACCCTCCTTGAATGTCTAACCTTGTTCAAATGACTAAATTGCCATCCATTCATCTCTTGCTTATTGTACAGCGTAGTGGCATACATAATGGCATTTTTGTAATTTTATATTTTTCAGGGTCTTTATAAACACTGGCCCACATACCTATATAAAAATATTATTGGGCCTATGAGGCACTATTTTGGGCCTTCTATGTGGTCCCCTATCTTTATGGGCTCCACTCCCAAGAAATTCTCCAGAAAAGCATTTATCGGGTGTTTTAATCCACTATAAATTCTATTATAAATTATACATAACTCCTTTTTAAGTTATGTGAGTTTCATAATTTCTTATAATATAAATTCTTATATTAATTATAAGAATTTATTATAAATTTTTATCTGATTCTGAGGTTGAGAAGATACTGTACTAATTTTTTAATCTTCAAAAATTCATATAAATTTATCAGAACCTTAAATCAAAATTATGTGTTATGTTAAACTGATCATAATAATTTTCTCTATTTATTGGTAAAATTTGGGATTGAAATGTTTTCGGCCAATTTTGGGTCTTTTCTGGCTCAACTTTCTCATA
Organism: Leucaena leucocephala; assembly: GCA_037074615.1. NCBI lineage: Eukaryota > Viridiplantae > Streptophyta > Magnoliopsida > Fabales > Fabaceae > Leucaena > Leucaena leucocephala. The sequence continues at coordinate 11,407,587 of CM073549.1, forward strand.
ATTACCATTTTGCCCCTGAACTCTTAGAAATTGCACTTTAGTCCCGTAACTTTTGATAATTATACTTAATGGCCTAAAGCTTATGTCTACTTTCATTTTGTGAAACATCCTCCCTTAGACGCCTCAGAGTACACTTGCAGAAGCCATATTAGCTTGATTACAGCTTCTCCTGCCTGACTTTTAGCAGTATGACCGCCGAGCTTCATCTTTACAAAGAACTGAACCGTACTGATTCGGTAATTCTCTCATGAGAACTACCATTCTACGTAGTACCCAGGAAAGACTAGATGAACCGGCTAGGTCCACTCACTTCTAGCCTCCTTAAACAGCACATACGTACACAGTACTTATCATATACTGATGTTCAGTCTTAACTTCGGCAGCATAACGGCGTCTCTTAGCATTCTCAGAATTCACTTTGACATAACCTCCCCTGTAATGGGTTATATATGGGGATGAGATTCGGGGGAATCTCAGTAGCAACAATCATAACAATATATGTAATGCAGAGTGACAGTGCTTGCTTGTGATTGTGTACAGATAAGTATGCTGCGTGCTTCCATACTCAATAACATATGATCATAGCATTGCAGTAGAGCTTCAGACATAACATATAAGACAACAATCCAACCAAACAATAGCACATCAAATCACAAAGCCATTACATAAAAGCTAGGATTAGTTACTACCTGGCTAGCTTAGCAGAACTCCACTATCCTTATTCTGCTTCCAGCTCCGCCAGAACTTCCTTTCTTCCTTTCTCTTTTCTCTCTTCCTTTCCTTCTCCCCTTCTCTCTTCTTTCTCTCTCTTCTCCTCTCCATGCGTCATGCAGAATGAATGAGGGAATGGGGTATTTATAATTGTTCTCAATGGCAATCCCGTAATTTCCAGAAACTCTGAATATGTGGTTCTAGTTTTTCCTGGAATTTCCTATTTTGCTTTATTTCCTTTTACAGCATCATCATGCCACCTCAGCCTGCCACCTCAGCGGGACACCTCAGCAGCATATTTTCCACATGTTGAAATCCTGGACACCTCAGCATGTTGACTCATCAGGCTGACTCACCGGTCCAGAGTCCTACCTCGTAATGCGTGTCCTTAGCTTTATCTGCTTCCTCCAGATCAATGCCATGTGGCGCCTGGAAGAGACCTTGCACGCTTCCCAATGCTATCCAGATAAGTCCCAGACTTATCTGATCCCCTCCTCGGTTATCGTGCCAACCGAGTAACTTTACTCTACTGAAAGGTCACTGAATCACTACTCTAATGCCATGTGGCATCTTGTGGGTCCCATGAGGATACCTTATCAGTCCATCTCATGGTTTCTAGATAACCTTTCCTGTATCTGACCTTCTTCCCCAGTTCTATCTCTAACCGGGTAACTATCTCATTTGGACCTTCACCACTCTTGGCCCATACGGCTAGCACTACTTTAGCTACTAGTCGCGACCTCATCATCACCTTATCGCGACATAACATCTTTTGGTTCATTAGTCGCGACTATAACAGTCTTTCATCGCGACCACATCACTTGTTAGTCGCAACCCAGCTCATTCTACTCATTAATCGCGACACCACAACATTATCCGTCACGACCAATCCTCTCTGCCAATATTAGTCGTGACCATAATATACTCTCGTCGCGACCAACTTCTTTATCATCGCGACCTAACTGGTCAACTCTTGAACCTTTGACCTTTACATCATCCCCAAATGGCCATTTACCCCTTGGGACTTCCACTGTTTACACAAGTCCCCGTACCTTTACTTACTCGCAGCTCAGTCCCTGAAACTCTGTACGTTCCTCTGGGACTTCTGCTAAAAAGGGGTCTAGCAGTCTCCTAATTTTAGGCTATCTCTGCATCTCTAGGCCTGAAAATTGGGATGTTACATTTTGCACCATAGAACTTTTAGAATTTTCACTTTAGTCCCTATCTTTTCCAAAATGACCATTATGTCCTTGGAACTTTTATTAATTATAATTTAGTCCCTAGACTTTCCCTCAATTACAATTTAGCCCCTTTTGTTTTACAACTTTATACCTTTTCTCTTTATTTGGCTTGAAACTTATCTTAATCCTTATCTTTTCTTCTAATTACCATCACAATCCCTTAATAACCTATTTCCTCTATCAGTCTTATACAGATAGGAAAAATTTATGATATTACAAGAAGAGTGATAGAGCTCCTAAGGAAATTGATTAAGCCATAGTATGAGGCATAAACCAGATCTAAAGAAATAGATAGATAGATGTCTTGATAAGGTTTAAATAGAATTTAAAGGATACATAATCTAAAGATATGTAATGAAACATGTAGCATAATAAGTAATGTTATATAATGAGATTAAGTGATCTATAACAGAGACCATAGAATTACATTAAATTTCTGGGAAGTTATATACAAAAGAAATGAACATTACTCACAAATCCAATACAGTGAGTTGTTCATAAATAGATAGACATATAACATGAGAAAGATGTGAAGCTTTACAGATGTTAAGAAAAACTTTATAGACACTAAGATAAGAAATGCGGTTTTAGAGATACCCTAAAATCTTAGTCATAAAATAGAAAAGGCTATAAAGAAGAGATATATCTGAGATTGTTTCCCTAACATTTGAGTTAAATTTCAAGGACAAAATTTATTTTAAAAGGTAGAAATATAACATCCCAAATTTTCCCTATCTGTATAAGACTGATAGAGGAAAGAGATTAAGAAGTGATTATGAAAATGATTAGAAGAAAAGACAATGGTTAGTAAGTTTTAAGTCAAAGAAAGAGAGAAGGTATAAAGTTATAAAGCCAAAACGGACTAAACTATAAATAGTAAAAGTTCAGGGACTAAACTATAAATAGTGGAAGTCCAGGGACTAAATCATAAATTGTGAAAATTTCAAGAGACTTAAATGGAGTTTTAAAATTTTAAGAACTAAACTGGAGTTTCAAATTTGGTAGAAAGGGACTAAAGTGGAATTTGATAAATTCAGGGACTAAAGTATAAATGATTGAATAAATGTATGAGAATTTAGCAGTATTTAGTTTACAGGTCAAGCTTAATTTTGACACCAAGAATGCCTTATTTTGATATATATACAAAGAGAACAAAATTTTCAAAGTTAGGGACTAGAAACTGTTTCAAGATTTTCGACTAAATGAACAGTAATTTTTGACACCAATACTGTATTGGTTGGCTGAGCATTTGGTCTAAAATATATTTTTCCCTAAAAATTCAATATGTTATCTTCACGTAGCCTTTTGAACCACTTTATTTCAATTTTTCTATAATTAATTATGATTTTTTTAATTTCATCGTCAAATCTAGAAATACCAAATAAACAATACCCATGAAGCTTGAAAATTCCAGATTTTATAATTGAACTTCAATGGATGTTTAAGTGGTTCTATATTACTGAATGGTCGAAAGTAAGATGTTACATATTATCTCATCTTAATCATCTAGAGGCTTTGAAATTTATTCTATTTTAGAAAACACTGCATGTACAGACTCTTCTATTGTAAATATTCTTTTATTAAAAATCTATATGCTTTACTACGATTTGAATAACCAAGAAAAATACCCTCATTGGATTTAGGATCAAATTTACCCAAATTTTCTTTGTTGTTATTGTGGATGAAACATTTGCTCCTAAAGATCCTTAGATGATATGGTGTCTTGTTGAGTAGTAGTCTGATGTAGGCTCAGTTGGATATGTATCTTGTTGTGTTAATAGCCTTTACCCAAAAACTTGTGAGACACCCTTGTTATTAAGAATCACTCTAGCCATCTTAGTAAGGACTCTATTTTTCCTTTCAACAACTCCATTTTGTTGTGGTGTTCTTGGTGTAGAGAAGTTGTGATCTATCCCGTAGTTGTCACAGAATTTAGCAAATTTAATCTTCTTGAATTCTTCCCTTGATTAATCCTGATAGACACAATATAAATACCTTTCTCAATTTGCATGTTTTTCGCAAATACAACAAAAGCATTAAAAGTCTCATCTTTAGATGATAGAAATAAAGTCCAAGTAAATCGCGAATAGTTATAAACTATCACCAGAGTATGTAAGTTTCCTCCAAAAAAATTTAATCTTGATGGACCAACCAAATCCATATGGATTAGTAATTAGAGTGGTTTCTCAGTTGAGACTTCCTTCTTTGATTTAAAGGAGGACTTTACTTTTTTTCCTTTTGACAAGCTTCACAAACAATATTAATTTCATATTTAACTTTAGGTAAACCAATTACTAGATCTTTCTTAACTAGTTTTGAAACTTGATGCATATTTACATGAGCTAATCTCTTGTACCATAACCAACTTTCTTCAGATTTACTAAAAATATAGTTTTTAGGTGAATTTGAATTAATAGAAATAATATAACAGTTACCATTCCTTGGAGCACGGAGTTTTGCCTTCAAGCTTTTCTTATTGAGTGGAAGATTTTTCTTACTTATTGAAACATCCTGCCTTAGACTCCTCAGAGAACACTTACGGAAGCAATATTAGCTATACTAATTCGGTAATTCTCTCATTAGAACTACCATTCTACGTAAATACCCAGGAAAGACTAGATGAACCGGCTAGGTCCACTCACTACCATCCTCCTTAGACAGTACCTACGTACATAGTACGCATCACATCCTTCCTCCAACCCGCCGTAATTTCAGCAGCATGACGGCGTCTCTCAGAATTCTCAAAATCTACCTCGACATAACCTCCCTGAAATGGGTTATATATGGGGATGAGATTCGGGGGAATCTCAGTAGCAACAATCATAACAATATATGTAATGCAGTGTGATAGTGCTTGCTTGTGATTGTGTACAGATAAGTATGCTGCATGCTTCCATACTCAATAACATATGATCATCGCATTACAGTAGAGCTTCAGACATAACATATAAGACAACAATCCAACCAAACAATAGCACATCCAATCACAAAGCCATTACATAAAAGCTAGGATTAGTTACTACCTGGCTAGCTCAGCAGAACTCTACTATCTCTATTCTGCTTCCAGCTCCGCCAAAACTTCCTTACTTCCTTTCTCTCTTCCTTTCCTTCTCCTTCTCTCTATTCTTTCTCTCTCACTACTCTTGCCATGCGTGAAGTAAATGAATGAAGGGGGGGTTTATATAGTTTTCATCAATGGCATAATCTTAATTTCTATGCCATCTGAACATGTGGTCCTGGTTTTTCCTGGAATTTTCTATTTTCTTTATTTCCTTTTACTGCATCATCAGTGCCACCTCAGAGGACACCTCAGCAGCCACCTCACAAGCACATTTTCCACATGTCAAAAATCCTGGGACACCTCATCAGCTGACTCAGCATGCTGACTCACCGGTCCAGAGTCTTGCCTCGTAATACGTGTCCTCAGCTTTATCTGCTTTCTCCAGACTAGTGCCATATGGCGACAAGGTAGGCACCCTTTATGCCACCCAATGCTATCCAGATAAGTCCCAGACTTATCTAATCACCTCCTCAGTTTTCGTGCCAACCGAGTAACTTTAATCTACTGAAAGGTCACTGAACCACTACTTTAATGCCATGTCATCTTGTGGGTCCCATGAGGACACTTTATCAGCCCACCTCATGGTTTCCAGATAACCTTTCCTGTATCTGACCTTCTTCCCCAGTTCTATCTCTAACCGGGTAACTATCTCATTTGGACCTTCACAACTCTTGGCCCACTAGATCTCATACGGCTAGCACCTCTTATAGTCACTAGTCGAGACCTAACCATCATCTCATCGCGACATAACACCTTTTGTGTTCATTAGTCGTGACCACAGCATTCGCTAGTCGCGACCACAACATTCTTTAGTCGCGACCACAACATATTCTAGTCGCGACCCCATCACTTTCTAGTCGCAACCAGGCTCATATACCCATTAGTTGAAACACCACATATATATCCGTCACGACCAATCCTCTCTACCAATATTAGTCGCGACCAATCTACTTCCTCGTCGCGACCAAAAGTCACCAATACATCTTTCTCATACTGTCTACTTTCTTTCTTATGGATAACTCTACTGCTCTCATAAGCAGTGTCCATTCCTTTCATATCTTACCCCACAGAATCTTAGCATAATTCTGGGGTCTACCTTATCTCACTTTCTTCTTATCCTTCATCTTAAGTTCTAGAAATTCTCTTTCAATAACTCATCCCCTCTTCGGGAGTCATTGTTAATTGAAAGGCTCGACAACCCTCCATATTAGGTTATCTTACACAGGAGCCAGCCCATATCAAGCTACCTGCAGAATTCCTAGGCTCAACACTTAGGACATTCCTCACATTCTTTATTTTGAACCTAGGTGAACTATCCCGATTCTGTAGGTTAAAGACTTAACTCATCTTTACATCCTGAAGGACTTAGCTCATCTCTCAGATCCTACAAAATACAGGTAAATAATCCGCCCATATCAGATTACTACCCTAGGACTACGGGTTTAGCAGCCTGCCCATATCAGACTACCTCCCAGTTCAACTAGATCCAAAAATTGGGATGTTACACTTACTATAGGAATTCTCCTGAGTCAAAGATGATCCAGTTGTCTTTATCCGCGATTTGACTCACATTGAAGAGATTGTGGCATAATCCTTCTTCATAGTATGCATTTTCCATTTTCACTGCTTCTTTGCTTCCAACTTCTCCAATCCCAGCAATCTTCCCAGATTGATTTCCTCTGAAGCTTACTTTTCCATCTTCCTTATGATGAAGCTTGAGGAACTTCTCTGTCTCTCTGGTCATATGTATGGAGCATCCACTATCAATATACCATTTGTTGGTCTTGGATGCTTTAAGACAAACTTGAAACAAAATCATTTGACTTTAAGTACCCAGATTTTCTTGGGTCCTTTTAGGTTTGTTTAGATTACCTTAGGTACATAAGTTTCTTTTGGAACCTATTTCAGTATGCCATAGGGTCCATTCTTCTTGTGATAACAAGAAGCAGTAGAGTGATCCTTGTGATTGCAATATGAACATAGAGCAAATGTATTTATTGTATGCACATTATGTCTAAAGTTATACAGATATGATTTGTTACCTAACTTTTTCTTTTCTCTATGTTTGTTTAGATTAGTATCAAATCCTATTCCAGACTTATCACAGACGCATCTCTGATTCCCAAGTATAATGTTTAGCATTTCACTACTTTTAGTAAAATTTTTTAGAGTTTTGGTTAACCCTCTATTTTTCTTCTCTGATTCCTCACACTTAGCACATTTTGATACAACCTCAAGTATCAAACTTATCTTTTCTTCTAAACTCTGAATCTTCTTCTTAGAGTTTACTAACTCTTTTGCTAATTTTATGAATTTAGAATATAATTCATTATATTTAGAGAGTAATTCATCATAGGTAGGTTTAATATTTATTACATCCTCTGTCTCTGAGTCATTTTTTTCTTGAGAGATTAGACAAATGTTTACTTTTTCATCATTGTCTCTCTCTTCACTTTCTGAAGAGCTTTCTCCTCAGATTGATGACATGAATTCTCTCATATTCTGAAACTTTTCTCTCTTCGTCTCTATCTTTCTTGAAGAATTGAGGACATTTAGCTTTTATATGGCCCAGCTTTTTGCACTCAAAGAAGATAATCTGATATTTTTGTTCCCTTGATCATGAAGCACCTTTCTTTGGTTGAATTTTTTTTCTTGCTTGATTTCTATAGAAATTCTTGAATCTTTAAACTATGATACCCATTTCATCATCTTCCAACTATTCATCATCAATATCACTTTCTTGAGCTTTAAGAACAATTCCTTTTTTGCTCTTTTCTTTAATATCTTTCTTATATTTATGTTTGTTCTCTCGTATGCAACTAGACTTCGAAATAGAGTAGTGATAGACTTCATAGACTCGCCTTTAGCTTCTTCAATTGATGTGACCTTTATCTCATATTCTTTCATAAGACCATCAAGAATCTTACGTACTTGATCTCTTAAGCTATATGATTGCCCAAGAGCTGTTAGATGGTTGATCAGATTTTGAAATCTTACTTCCATGTCCTGGATGCTTTCTCCATCAGCCATTCTGAAAAGATCAAACTCTATTAATAATCATCATTTTAATTATCAAACAAGAAACTAAGCTAACCAATAGTAAAGTGAAGCTAACCTAGGTTGATTCACAAGGAGCCTAAATGGATGTTAAAGTTTCTAACTAATCCAATGAGCCACAAATTAACAAATTAATAAGATGAATTGTGAGGCAAGATATTAAATAACTTCTAGATGTAAATCCTATGCTATTGTTTATGAATTTAATTTTTAATGATAATGATATGAATTAATGACAAGTGTGTTCCCTTAGAGATTACCTTACCTTCATTATCCACAGAATATGAGGAGTTAATTAGTTAAATTATAATGTGTTAACTAATAACTCGCTAGATAAATCTCTACCAAAGCTACAACTCGTAGACATTGAATAGAGAAATATGAATCATTCAACTCAAGATGTAGAAGAAGATGAATTAAATAGATACAACTATACTCTTTTATAGAATTGCTCTAATTAACCATAACCATGTCTAACTAGTTCAAGGATGAGGATTAATCAAAGCTCAATTAAACATAATTAGGAAATCTAACTCAGTTCCCTAATATTCATCATCTACTAACTTTAATTAAATCAATAAAACTAGAATTAACTACGTCAACTTGATACAATTAGATCTAGAATTAAAGACATAATTGAACTCCCTATTTTATATTAAGGACTCTGGTTCAGCATTATCTCCAAGAGAGCACAATGGATCTAGCCTTCCATTGCTGTCAAGACATCAACAGTAGTAGCAGGACTAGCAACAATTATGGTAAAAGTAAAAGGAGAAGATAAAGATAGAAGTGATAAGTTCCTCCAGTTCTCCTGCCCCGAACAGAGAAGAAGTGCAGATGAGAGAGAATGAAGATAGAGAGAGATGGAATAGATCTGATTGGATGAAGAGTAGATGCATGAGGCACTTAGATTTGGAATGGAATCTGTGTAATGAATGATGATTAAAATTGAATGAATGAAAACTATAATGTGGAATGTGTGCATCAGATGTGGAATGAGTGGATATATGTATGTCGTGAATGATGTGTCCAAAAGTGTGGAATTAGTGAATGTCAGCTAAGATGGCTTGAATGGAAGTTGTCTGAATGTGTGAGCATGTGTTCTACGTGAAAGAATCTCTGAAGTCTCTTCTCTTCATAGCACGTGCATGCATCTCTCTCCAGCACATGTTTTAATTAGCCATGTGCCCAATCTATTAGCCACTCTATTAAGTCTAGTTGTCACTAACTAGTTCATGTTTCATTCCAACTCGTCTCTTCCATTTCAATTACAGCAGCAAGTTGACTTGGTGATTAATGAGTATTTTCCTTAAATGAGAATTTAAAAGATACAATTATTTATCTAATAAGATAATATTTCAATATATAACCAAAATTATATCGTTAATTCCCTATTATTCTCATTTTATTTTATTTGTTAATTGCTCAACATAATAGTAAATGGGGACAAAATCAATAATAAAACTCTCTTTAAACACACTAAAATCAATATAAAAAATAAGAGTTTATCATCCATTTTGAGAGTGTTGACTCTGCTTTCTTTAACACCGGAGGTTCCTTCATGGGCTATTTTTAGGGCTTCCCATACTTTCTTAGCCGTCTATAGACTGGACACCTGGAAATACTCATTTTGGCTTAAGGCACATGTTATAATATTGATGGCCTTTTCGTTGAGTAGTATCATCTTTTTGTCGTTGTCATTATATTCACTTTGCTCCTTTTGAATTTGTAACACCTTACTTTTTTACATCTTAGAGACCATTCAGTAGCATCTAAAACCACTTAAACATCCATTGAAGTTCAATTACAAAATTTGGAATTTCCAAGCTTCATGGGGGTACTGTTCATATGGTAATTCCATATTAAACGACAAACTTCAAAAAATCTAAATTAATTCTAGTAAAATTGAAATGAAGTGGTTTGAAAGGATACTCAAAGATAACATGATGAAATTTAAGGGAAAATAATTCTCAAACCAAAATCTCAGTCAATCAATATAGTTTAATCGTTAAAGATTACTATTCATTTGGTCAAAAGTTCTGGAAAATAGTTTCTGGTCCCTAACTTTGAAAAATCCATTCTATTTGTATTGAGGTCAAAATAAGGTATTCTTGGTGTCAAAATGAATCTTGACATGTTAAATAAATTTTGCTAAAATTTCATATATTTATTCCAATATTTACTATTTTTAATTGCATCTCGCATGTCACTACCTCCTCATGAGTTACTGTTCATAGTGACAAGTTTCAACAACTAACTTTACATACATAAACATTTCAAGCATGAAACTATTCCCTATCTCTTCTTTATGCATCTTCATCTTCTCCTTCATGTGAATTTCCTGCTATGGTAGTAACATGGAGGGGGTGAGATTCGAGGAAAAACTTATTAGCAAATGGAAACCATACAATGTACGTAACTACATGCTTGATATTACTAAGTGTGAACTTAAGGATCATGCTTGCATAATGATAACTTACATGCTTCCATGTCCCTTTTTTATAACATATGGCCATACCATAAAAAGAAACAGAGCATCACTTAATCATACATACTTCACATAATCAAACTAAGTAAACATCACATAAAACATCCAAGCAACATAAGCATATAAGTAGGTAAGTTCACTACCTCACATGCTTGACTTTCCTTTACCCCTTTTCTTTGCCTCTTGCTTTTTACTTTTTCTTGATATGTGGCTGCCTTCTTTGAGAACACAACTTAACTCCTAACATCATATAATTATTCATTCATTATAATCTTAATTCACTAACATTTCATAACATTAAACTCAATTAACCACTTAACCCCTAACTTTCTCTATTTGTGGTTAATTGTCTTATCATTTGAACTAACTTATATCTTAAATTAACCCTACACAATTTTATCTTTTGAATCTATTTATGGACTTAGAATATTGAAATTCTAGCTTCACTATCAAATCTGGACAAAACTGAAAAGAAGAATATAATTCTTCCAAAAATTCTCATTTTGATTCCAATGCTTCCAATACTTGTTCCTAGTCTTTATTTATCCTACACAATTTTTCATTTGAAAACCATTGGAAGCATCAAAATTATGAAATTTAAATCACTGTTCATACATGTGAACAGTAATAGAGAAGAAGTTAAAATTTCATCTTTCAATTCCAATGCTTCCAAGGTTCCAAACCAATCCAATCCCACACAAAATTATCATTTAAATTCAATGGAAGCATTAGATTATTGAAATTCAAACTCCTCCTTTCAATTCTACTTTTGGCCAAAAGCCCTCTTCAAAATGCAAAGCAAGAAATTCCAATCTAGTTCCATAACTAACCGTTAAATCTAGCTTATCTAAATGTTAATTACATAGTTCTAGCTTCAATTTCTTCTTCCCCCTAAATTTCAAGATTTTGGATAGCAAGCATACCATGGGTAAATCTCATTTTCCAAATTAAAAGAAAATAAGCTAGGATCAATAATTTACCTTGATCCCTTGCAACCTTGATCACTTATGCTCCTTGTTCTTGCTTTTCCTTTAGGTTTGAGTGGAAATTTTGGCATAGTTTCCCCATGGTCCTTGGAAGCATGAAATTAAAGAGAATGGGGGGAGTATTTATAGCCAAATTTTGGCACTCTTCAGACTAAATTATCCCTCCTTTTCCTAAATATTACATAGCCTTAACTTGCATCTTATTAGTTGATTAATTCCTTAATTACCATTAACTTAATTTTTATATTATTTTAATAAATTAAAAAAATGTACAAACTCTTCTTCATTGTTCTTGGCTACCATGTGTCCTTGGTGTAGGTCCAAAAAGGACATCTCACAAGCCAACTCCACTTATCTCTTGATTTTCTTTAATTTATTTCTTTTTAAGATTCATAAATTATCCAAAATTGACTTGAGATCCATGACTTGCTCTTAGGTTGTTGTATATGACTCCACTTTGAGCCAATTTTAGGTCCAATTTCTAATTGACACAAATCCCAATCCACTTCCTATTATTTTCTTATACAGATATTCTTAAATTACCCTAATTTTTAAGATAAATTCTATAGAGCTCTTTTAATGATTTTAACATTTTTATAAATTCATTCTAATATAAAATAAATTTTCTACAAAGTGTCATAATTTTTTTAGATTCAAAAGTCCTGATAAAAATTCATACATATTCTTTAAATCATTTATTGGTGTCCTTTTTCACTTCAAATTATATAATTAATTATACAAAACTCCTTTTTTACTTCTGTTAGTTTTATAAATTCTTACATTAATTATAAAAATTTACTACAAAATTTTATCTGATTATGACATCCGGAAGATACTGTACTAATCTCCAAATTTCGGAGATTAATATCAATTTATCAGGACCTTAAATCAAAATTTTGAGAGATATGCCTGACCCAATTTTCATTCTCTATTTATTGGTAGAATTTGGGACCAAAATATTTTTGGCCAATTTTTTGGCCTTTTCTAGCTCAACTTTCTATAATTACTATTTTGTCCCTAAACTCTTGAAAATTGCACTTTAGTCTCTCAACTTTTTATAATTACACTTAATAGACCATAACTTGTGTCTACTTCCATTTTGCACCATGGAACTTTTAGGATTTTCACTTTAGTCCCTTTCTTTTTTTCAAAATAACCATTATGCTCTTGAAACTTTCATTAATTGAAATTTAGCCCCTTTGGCTTTACAACTTTATATCTTCTCTCTTTCTTTGACTTAAAATTGATCTAATCATTATCTTTTCTTCTGATTATCATCCTAATCTATTCATAACCTCTTTCCTCTATCAGTCTTATATACATAAAAATTGTGGGATGCTACAGAACTTTTGCTCTATCAATAACTTTTCTTGAAACATAGTTCCCATCTTGTATCATATCCCAAGGACCATACTTAGAAGCTTTGATGAAGTCTTCATTCTCATTTTCCAGAATGTAAAGTTATCTCCATTAAAGCCTGGAGGCTTCGTGGTGGAGCTTCCTTCTGGTAACATGTTGTATCCAAATCTTGTCATAAATACAGGATCTCTCTTGAGACTATTAGATCTTTTTCAAGAGACCTACTGTGATACCAAATATTAGACTTGGTATATGCACTCAAGAGGAGAGTGAATTGGGTGTCTTAAAATTTATAATTAAAATTTAAAGATTAAAGACAACGAGAATATGGATGTATAAAGAGAATAAGGATCAGAAAGATTTCACTAAGGGATAAAGGAATCAACACAAGCAATTTATACTGGCTCTTGGCCCCTCAGTATAGCAATTGATTCACTCAATCACTCCCCTTACTTCCCGTAAGGTTATAATCTCAACTTCAGAGAACCAATCTCTTAAGTCTACAGAATGAATAAAAAAATATGTTTTAAATCTCTATCTTAAAGAGTGTGTATGATAAACACTTAAGCTTAACAAATGTCAGGTTACATAATGAAGATATAGAGAATGTAATAAATTCAGAAGTTATTGTTTCTCGTTGTTCTTTTTTCTCTTCATTAATGCTGAGTCTTTAAATGTCATTTACTTTAGTTGGTAGCTGTTAGACTCAGATTTGTAACTGTTGTAGTGAAGGTGTTGGTCGTTGGCGAGTAGGTGAGCTTTTAATGCTTTACTGGAAGTGGCAAGTTTACATTGTTATAGCCTTCATCATTTCAACTTCTTAGCCTTTTCTGAACACACTCAATATCAACAGATTTGTTAGTAGTTAAAGTATTGATTAAGTGTATGAAATCTTAATAATCAACTCATTATAAAAGATCAAGTTTTTAATCAAGTTTAGATGGCTTTCAAAAAACATACTATATTAATCGATTAACTAATCTATTAATTATCATTAATTCAATCAATGATTCAATTAGTGAGAGAAACATAAATAGAGCATCACATTGATAAGAATTTTTAACCATATACAATGCAATAAGTTTCTCAAAAGATATATAATCATAAATGTGGAGAAACATATGTATATTTCATATCTGGAAAATTATATATAGCTCAAAGAGATATTCAATCAGATTCAATGCAAACAGAAGAAGATTTTTGAAATGTATGAAGTTAATCGATTAATATAAATTAATCAGATACCTAGTCGATTAATGTCTCAAGAATAATTGAAACAAAACTATTTTCAATACAAATTAATCGAACAATTAATTCATTAATATAAATTAATCGATTAATGGATTTAGATTTGAATTTCACAAAATGATTCTTCACTGATTAATCAAACAGTTAATAGATTAATATAAATTAATCGATTAACTAATGGATTAATAGATTTGTATTTGTTTAGAAGAAAAATATTCTCAACAAATTAATTGAATAGGTAATCGATTAATTATAATTAATGGATTAACCAATCGATTAATTAACTTATTTGTTCAATTCCATAGAGCTATCTTATGATATTAATCGAATACTAATCGATTAATGGACACTCATTACTCGATTAATTGATTTTCCTTTATAGCATATAACACTATACTTACATTAAATGAACAATCAATAGATTAATTGATACTCATTAATCGATTGACTAATCGAATAAATATTATTAGTCGACTAGCTAATTGATTAACTTTATTAACTTTATCTTTTAACAACATTTAAACAAAAAAAATTTAAATCACTTTTGACATCATTTGAGCGCAAAGATAACTAAATAATTTTGAACTCCTTTTGACATCATCAAAATATTATTGAATATGGAATCTATCAAACCTAATCAATTGGTTGAGGTTTTTAATCTAGACAGTGATTTCATAACTCCCATATCTATTTAAGAGCAAGGATAGTTGAGTTTTCATCACTAAGGGCTAATTTTATCATATTTTCCCATAATTCAAAGTATTCCTTCATTTATTCAAAACACCAAAAATGTCTATTTTAATTGTATCTTTTTCTTACATCATAGTTCATCAAACCAAAACCCCATATTTTACTCAAGTCTTCAATATTTTTGTTAACCAATTTGCTAGATTTCTAATAAAAAACTCCTCGAGAACAACGATAAGGTTGTACCCTATACTATATTATTTGGTGAAATCAATATTTTGATGACCTAGAAGGCAACATTCTTCACATCCCATCATGGCTCAATTGCCAGGGAGCCAAGTAATTGATTCCCTACCAATTGGTTGTCAACTCCATAGTTGACTTGAATCATCTTTCTTGTTGTGCTATGTTTTTTTAGTGTTTTCATTGCATAGCATCAAAATTTTGAGAAATAGAAACAAATCGTTATAAATATTACATGCATGTGTGGATGTCCATAACCATTAGCTCTTAGGATTCCTCTTAGGGTTCCTCCTTCTCTTAATGACATAAACCCATAACCTCCCTAATAAATGACTGGAGAGGAGTTTCTTATTGTTAATGTTATTACATCATCTTTATTCCTTTGTAAACTTAGGTTTAGTTTTTAATGGTTGGTGACTATAAATAGAGGCCATATATAAGGCATTTGGACAAGTATGAATATACAAGTGAATGAAAAATACTCTCATATCTTCCTTCTCAATCTATTATCTTATTTCTTTTCTTCTCTAGCTTTGTCATTTTTCTCTCATTTTTATAATACGTTATCAGCATGAGTTCGCTTTGAAAATTTGAGATATGAATTTCTTATAGATTCATATGTTCCTGTGGTATATGATAATGCTTCATTTACACAAATATTTCTTTTACCCAGTTATCATGTGCAACTTTAATTTTCTGTGTATTTAATATATTTAATATATTGTTCGTTATTTTTCAATCATTTTTGTTATGTTTTGTTATCTATATTTATGATGTTATGTGTCTCATATTATGCTATTATTTTGTCTGTTATCTTCATTATTTTATATTTCTATTTTTATGATATCTATTGTTCTATATTATTTTTCTTATTTTTATTTATGTTATATATATTTATCTTTTCTTTTGTTATCTTTAATCTTGTTATTTATTTTTATGTTCACAGTATTATAATGGACACGCACACATAATTTATGTCATTTACATGTTTCCTTCATTTCATTGGGTTTGTTCACGTTGTTTGGATATATCTATACACACACACACATAATATATAGTATTTATATGATTATATAATTTAATTTATATAATTTTGGCTTTATTTGTTCTTTATATTTGATTTTGAGATTGAATTTATTTAATTTACTTTTTTCCAATATTTTTTTTTTTGCTCTAAGTTAGATTACTGTATCTATATTTTTATATCACTAATTAATTTCCTTCCCCTCTATATTAATCTATGTTTAATAGATTTATTTATCTTTTAGATATTCTCCCTCTATATATATACTTAATTTTGTGGCTAGCAGCCATAGTACATTTAATTTTGTGATTAGATGACCAGAAGTCATATAACTTTTGATAATGGATAGTTCTTTGGTAGAATATCATATTGTGGTTCTTATAAATAATAATGGCAAGAAAAATATTATGACAATTTGATGATCCAATGATTATACATATCAAAGTTCTGAAGGCCAATAATCCAAACGTTAAATAATCTAAAAAGATTTTATAGCATTGAAAAAAATATTTTTGCTATAGTCCTAAAGACTAATAGCTTATAGAGAATCATGTCATTGAAAAGTGATGTTGTTGAAGACTAATTAGTTTATAATTTTAAGAAATTGATTATCTGCTATTGTAATATAGAACATATCTATGAGAAAATAATAACGACTATGACCACATTGCAATGAAGAATTGACAATTGAAAGCCAACAATATTTTGTCTTGGCTATTGAACCATGATTGTGTTGGAAATTGTGCCCTAGGGGCCAATTATTGTATCAGGTTATCACATTATTTGCATGTTTACTGTGATAACCATCCTTGGATAACTCATGATCTTATCCTAAATGTCCCTGGTCGGTCATCTATGCGGGAGCAGAGATGAAATAAGACCAGTATGACTTTGAAGATATATAGAGATATAAATCAAAGTCATAGGCACATGTAAGAGTACAGGGTGCTGGACCGACCCGCTATGAGAGAGCTGCATGGGTTAAGTCATAAGCTTATCTCATATACAAACCATGTCACTATGCCCTTTGACCTGAGATCATCATGGATTCCTACATGACAAATGTAACATCCCTAATTTTTGTACTACGTTGTATGTACATGTTAAATGAAATATATGATATTTTTAGGAAAAGAGGTGGCCATATTTATGTAAAGAAAAGGATTAATTGGAAGAGGAAGAAAGTCTAAGAGCCAAAGTGCAAAATTTTGAAAATGCCACTGTGATGCCCTAAGAAACCAGAAGTAAATGGAGGGCATTTTAGTCATTTCACACAATGGATGGATATCAGAGGAAATTTGATAGTAAATTATTATAATTAATATGAGAATTTATGGAGTTGACAGAAGTCAAAAAGGAGTCCTGTAGAATTAATTATGGAATTTACGGTGAAAAAGGACACCGATAAAGGGTTAAAGAAAACGCATTTAATTTTTAACAGGACTTCTGGGGCTCAGAAAATTATGAAACTTTGTAGAGAATTCATTTTATATTAGAATGAATTTATAAAAATGTTAGAACAATTAAAAGAGGTGATTAGCATTTATGCTAAGATCAGGATAATTTACGGATATCGGTATAAGGAAATTATATTGGGATTTGGGCCAATTAGCTATTGGACCTAAAAGAGGTCCAACATGTCATCCTAGGCCAGCCCAATAAGGCCCAAAAGTTATCTTGGAGCCCAAGTCCAAAAATAAATAATTTATGGATTTTTGGAAATAAAGAAAAAGAGAATAAAGTAAGGATTAGGTTTGGCACATGGTGGGACCCATATGGACTCAAAAATGGCGCCAAGAAGTAGTCTTAGATGTCCCAAGTGGTGCCATGCTAGTGATGTCATGGTGGTAAGGTCTTGAGTGAAAAGTGAAAAGACATTCCAAGATCAAACCTTTAACCATTAGATCAAATAGTTTCCAAAGTGATCTTGGCCTTCAAATGGCACATGACTTTTGCTATAAATACCCCCCTTTCCATTCATTCTTCACACCCAAGAGCTCCTTTAGAGAGAGATGTGAGTTCTAGAGAAAGAAAGTGGAAGAAAGCAAGGAAGAAGCAAGGGTCTTGAAAGAGCAAGTAAGGTGAGTTGATGCTCTTCACTTTACCATTTCGGTTTGCACTGTTCATGCACTGTTCATGATAGAAGAAAATGGAATTTCAATGATTTAATGCTTCCATTGAGTTTATATGATGATTTTGTGTAGGATTGGAAAGGTTTTAAACCTTGGAAACCATTGGAATTAAAGGTTATAATGTTGAAAATTCCTCACGGGTACTGTTCACTCGCGTGAACAGTGATTTGAATTTCATAATTTTGATGCTTCCAATGGTCTTAAAATGAGATTTTGTGTGGGGGTAAAGTGGAGGAACAAGTATGGGAAGCATTGGAACCAAAATGGGAATTTTTGGAAAAAGGGAGCTTATTGAAACTAGACTTGGATTTTGTTTGGAATGGAGTTATAATTTGGTAATTATCTTGTAATGCCTAGGTTTTGACATTTGTGGCAAGGAAAGACCATTACAAGAAGGAAAGGAACAAGGATCTACAAGAGGTAGCAAGAATATCTAACTATAAACTTATGTGCTTTGATTGTTTTGCTTACTTGTTATGCATGAAGGTTTGGTTGAGCATGGAATGTTGTGTGATGATGATGATGATGTGATATGAGTATGTGATACTCCTTGCAATATATGTCATGACAATATGCATATTAGAATTGCTTATGTATAAGCATGAATTAGCTCCCATTGCATGATAACATGTTAGGCATTCAATCAAACATGCATAACCTTATAGTTTATATTACTTGCTATTGGGATTTCCATGAAATCTCATTCCTTCCATATAATTAAACATGCTCTAGGTGCTGGATCTTCTCAAGGCAAGAGGGTAAATGTTGATGGATGACTGTACATAATTTAAAGAGTGTGCACTTTAATTACAAGATGATGTTTTGGTTTGTATGATGCATGCTACTCATAAATCCAATCTGAGGTAGTGTACTTCCATCGGTATTTTGATTGACTTATATGATGATTTTTCGTATGAAATTTGGCATGAACATAGCTAAGGTCTATAGCTTTAAATGGACACCAAGAACGCCTCATTTGGTTAAGAAGTCGAATTGTTATGATTTTTCAAAGTTAGGAGTTGAAATCTGGAATAAGGTAAAACGACTACTCCGAGGCAGTGAGGTTCATGCACTAATTTCATATAGTATACAATTTTGTGAGATTAAAGTAGACATATGGAGATTTAAATCCATATGTAATTCAACTCAATTGGATAAGTATACAAGGATAAATGAATTTTTGAAAATGGGGCAAAGAAACTGGAATTTCCAGATTTACCAAATGAACAGTAAAGTTCAACGAATAAACTGATTTGATCTGGACAAGATCTCATTTTAATATTTTTATCTCAAATTTAAATGAAAGATATTTCATTAGAAATTGGAATCACCTTAAAATGATTTTTATAGATTTAGTTATGAATTTCCAAAGTTCAGGTTGTAATCTGGAATTACCCAGTGAATAGTGGTAGTGAACAGTAACCGTAAGCCCAACACTTGGAAATTCATGTTTTTGAGGTTAAGAGGTATTTCAAGGTTCTAAAATAGTTCCAATTGAGTAAGGTTAAAGTTCAAAATTAAGGTCAAAGTTTTAAGGTTAAGACTTAAAGATATTTGTTAGAAAATACCGTTGTGCTGGTAGACTATACAAAGTACTGTGTACGTAGGTGCTGTCTAAGGAGGCTGGAAGTGAGTAGACCTAGCCGGTTCATCCAGTCTTTCCTGGGTACTTGCGTAGAATGGTAGTTCTCATGGGGAATTACCGAATCAGTACAGTTATTTTCTACCAGAATTTTCGGCAAGAGAGATATAATCCACTTCAAGAGAGCTATAGCAAGAGTACTTTGAGAGATATAAAGGAGGATGTTTCATTTTGGTATCAGAGCAAAGGATTCTGGCTTAGAAAATGCTCTGAATAGATGATCTATAGATACCTATTAGTAAAGCTGTCATAAATGACATTAAGTTAATACTTGCAGGATGGCTAGAGGTAGAACCAGATCAGAAACCACCGTAAACCAAGGAGACCCTAGACCAAATGTCTATGTCTTGGATAGCTCAGAGGAGGAGCTTGTGATGGATGAGGATCTGGGTGTAGCTCACATCTCTGATTCTAGTGACTCTGATCTAGATAGATCCGATAGCTCTTTTGTGCAGTCGAACTTCTTACCAGAAGAACCTATTTTTGTTCCCTCTGTACCTGTCCCAAATCTAGATCCAGCAGATGCTAGTTCAATTGTTATAGGAGGACAGAGGATTGAAGAAGATGTGGTATATACCCCAGATGATGCTGAGTCTAGTGACTCTACACAGTATGAGTTTATTGGAGTGCCCTCTAATCCTGATGTCAGCTCTATTCCTCCGATGAGAGGACAGATCACGGTTGAGGGAGCTGAGTACTGGTACTGGACTATGGATAGACCAGATACTATTCCTCCTCCACCAGAGTTTAAGGATAGATTTAATGCGGGTAACTTACAGCAGTACCGTGACCCAGAGATCCAGTCACAACCTATGGCAGTCCCTACCTATTCACACAGTCCAGGAATATATGACAATACAAATAAAGATCAGAAGGATGTTCCTGGTCCTAGTCAACCCCAGCCTTCTTTGCTAAAAACAAATAATGTTGACTCTACTAGTCTCAAGAAGGCTGTGGAAAATGAATTACTTAGTTTAGGTCGAAGGATGGATAGAAGTAGAGATCAAGAGCAGTCAGTTTACCTGCAATTCCTCAATGCCGTAGCAAGGATAATAAATAGATATACAATAGAGGGCATTGACCTGAATCAGGTTTACACTCTAGAAGATTGGCATGAGATTATCGTAAGTCAGATATTGCCATATACTCCCACATGGCATGTGGAGCTAAGTGAGTTTTTGGCCAATGATCCACCAACTAATATACAAGGGTGGCATTTCTGTATGCAGAAGTATTTACAGTTTACAATTCCCTAGAGAAGAACATAAAAAGAGATGAAGGATAATGTAAACAGTGTAAATTGCATGGATGTATGATAATTACGACTTGCCCCTTACATGTAATTGGCATATATGTAATGTATGACCTGTTTTGAATGAAATGAAAATTATGTTGTTTATAGTATTCCTCTTCTGTTAGATTTTTCTTCTAGACCGTAAAGCAAAGCAAAAATGGTTCGTACAAGAAGAACCGTTACGGCAGAGGAACCAGAGAACACAAGGGATATTAATCAGCTAATATTAGAAAGGCTGGAGCAACAACAGAAAATGATAGAAGAGATGCGTGCTATGCAAGCACGAAGTGAACAGGATAGAGATGCTGCTATAGCCGCAGCAGTGGCTACAACAGTGAACAATCTGAGGCCTCCAGAACCATCTGAAGCAGCAAATACAACAGCAGAAAGAGTACAGTAACAACCAGTACAGCCGCAGGGAAGGGCTGAGCAGAGAAATGATGTGGTTAGCATCCAACAATGGATGGTCAGATTCTGCCAGCATAATCCTCCTGTATTTGAAGGGACATTTGAGGTCCAGGCTGCTGAGGATTGGATCAGTCGATTGGAAAAGATTTTTAAAGTTCTGGATTGCCCAACGGAGACAAAGGCTCAAATGGCCATCTACCAGCTGGAGAAGGATGCTGATAGGTGGTGGAAAAATACAGAACTGCTTATGCAAGCAAGAAACATTCCAGTCACTTGGGAAGTGTTTCTTGAACAGTTCTATGCGAAGTATTTTCCTCAGTCTGTGAGGGATGAAAGGGAGGCAGAATTCCTTGTGCTTAGACAAGGAGAAAGAGAATCCTTTGACGAATACTTGGCCAAATTCATCCGTCTGTCTCAGTATTCAACATATTTGTGCCAAGTAGATGATGAAAGGTGGATGACTGAGAGGTTGATCAGAGGGTTAAACTCTAAACTGAAGGAGAAGCTGACTCCTCAACAGTATAACCAGTTCAACAAGGCTGTAGAGGCATGCCGCATAGTAGAAAATAGTATGAATCACAGGATGCTGTCTAAGCCTGTAAGCAGGGAACAAACAGTTCCTGAGAGGGCCGGTCAAAGCCAAAATGCTGCAAGAAATGACAACTATAGAAAAAGCAAGCAACCATGGCAGAATAGGAGACCTGGCAGAGGAAGCTACCGAGGAGGGCCAAGTAACAGAGACCCTAGAGCCCGAGTGTGCAACAAATGTGGGAAAAATCATGGGGATAAGCCTTGTTGGATGGGCCAAAATGTCTGCTATACTTGTGGAAAGCCAGGACACTTTTCAAAGGAATGTCCTCAAGCAGCAGCTGATCAAAGGCCGCGGACGCAAGGACGCGTATTTGCACTCTCCAGAGAAGATGCACAGAAATCACCTGAGATGATTCAAGGTACAATCTATATTAATGACCACTCAGTGATTGCTCTGTTTGATTCTGGTGCAAGTCATTCTTTTATTTCCTATGAGTGTGCTAGACGTCTAGGCCTGATGATTAGTAAATTGCATTATGACATATATGTGACAACTCCCACAAGTACTAGGGTAGTTACCTCCGATGCTTGTTTGAATATTATTGTGCGGTATGAGCACTGTTATACAACCCTAGACTTAATATGCATGCCTTTCCGAGAGATTGAGGTTATACTTGGTTTAAATTGGTTGTCCTCCAATAATGTAATGCTGGACTGCAAGAACAAGACTCTAGTTCTTGGTTCGACGGTAGCAGATCGGAGTCCAGAAGTACGACTGAATTTCATAACGGAGGCACAAGCAAATAAATGCTTGCAGAAAGGATGTCAAGGATACATGGTTTTCCTCTCTGTTCAAGCAGAAGTCGAAGAAGGAATTGAGACGATTGCAGTAGTTAATGAATTTCCTGAAGTCTTCCCAACGGAAATTCAAGGATTGCCTCCGGAGCGAGAAGTGGAGTTCGCAATCAATATTGTGCCTGGAGCGGGACCAGTATCCAAAGCCCCATATCGGATGGCTCCTAATGAAATGAGTGAGCTGAAGAAGCAGATTAAGGAGCTTTTAGATAAGGGTTTCATACGACCTAGTGTTTCTCCTTGGGGTGCCCCAGTGCTATTTGTTAAAAAGAAAGATGGCAGCTTAAGACTGTGTATTGACTACAGAGAGTTGAACAAGATCACAGTTAAGAACAAGTACCCTCTCCCCAGAATTGACGATTTGCTAGATCAATTGGCTGGAGCAAGTCTATTCTCCAAGATTGATTTACGATCTGGCTATCATCAGTTGAGAATTAAGTCAGATGACATTTCAAAGACTACTTTCAGAACACGTTATGGGCATTTTGAGTTTTTAGTTATGCCTTTTGGTCTGACTAATGCGCCTGCAATTTTCATGGATTATATGAACCGGATCTTCAGGCCTTATTTAGATCAATTTGTGGTGGTCTTCATAGATGATATTCTGGTTTACTCCAAGTCTGCTGAGGAGCATGAAAGACATTTGAGAATTGTTCTTGGTACCCTCAAAGAGAGGCAGCTCTACGCTAAGCTTAGTAAGTGTGAGTTTTGGCTTTCAGAAGTCAAATTTCTTGGTCACGTCATATCCCAAGATGGGGTAGCTGTGGATCCTAGCAAAGTTGAAGCTGTTTTAAGCTTGAGCAGCCAAAGACGGTGACAGAGATCAGAAGTTTCTTAGGCTTAGCAGGGTATTACAGAAGATTCATCCAGGACTTTTCTCGAATTGCATTGCCACTAACCAAGCTTACCAGAAAGAATAAGCAGTTTAAGTGGGACGAGAAGTGCGAGGCTAGTTTTCAAGAGTTAAAGCAGAAATTAACCACTACTCCGGTGCTGATTATCCCAGACCCAGCTCAGACTTATGTAGTCTACACTGATGCTAGGAAACAGGGGTTGGGATGTGTGTTGATGCAGCATGGTAGAGTAGTAGCCTACGCCTCTCGGCAGTTAAAGCCGCATGAACAGAATTATCCCACTCACGATCTGGAGCTTACAGCGGTGGTTTATGCTCTGAAGATATGGAGGCATTATTTATACGGAGCTACAATTGAATTGTACTGTGACCACAAAAGCCTGAAGTATCTACAGGATCAGAAAGAGCTGAATATGAGACAACGACGATGGATGGAATTGTTAAAGGATTACGATTTCCAAATTAAATACCATCCAGGAAAAGCCAACGTAGTGGTCGATGCTCTGAGCAGAAAGGTGGTGCAGGTAGCATATATGATGATCAAAGAATTAAAGTTGATTGAGGATATGCGAGATTAGAGCCCTTTATATCAGATGCAAGTGACGGAAAGTTCCTACGGGGGAGTACATGTCAAAGCTTGTATAGAAGATGAGATTAAAGAGGCTCAAGAACATGATAAGCTCGCGATGATTTTTAAGGACAAGCTGGAGAGAGGGCAGACTAAGAATTTTAAGATTTCCTCAGATGGATTATTGCAGTTTAGAGGAAGACCCTACATCCCCAATGCTAGGGGACTAAGGGAGAAGATTCTGGATGAAGCGCACAAAAGCCAATATACAGTGCATCCCCGTATGACCAAGATGTATCATGATGTTAAAAGATTATTTTGGTGGCCTGGACTGAAGAAAGATGTTGTAGCTTATGTGTCCAAGTGCTTAACATGCCAGAAAGTGAAGATTGAGCATCAGAAGCCAGCAGGAACATTGCAACCTCTAGATGTTCCTGAATGGAAGTAGGACAGTATTGCCATGGACTTTGTAGAAGGACTACCCATGACCCCAACTAAGCATGATGCAACATGGGTGGTAATTGATCGGTTGACAAAGTCAGCTCATTTCCTGGCAATAAATAAGAGGGATTCTCTAGAGAAGTTGGCAAGATTGTACTTAAAGGAAATTATTAGACTACATGAAATTCCAAGCAGTATTGTGTCTGACAGAGACCCTCGATTCACGTCAAACTTTTGGAGGGCTTTGCAGCGAGAGATGGGTACTACTCTCAGATTCAGCACAGCTTATCATCCTCAAACCGATGGTCAGTCTGAGAGAACAATCCAGACACTAGAAGATATGTTGAGAGCATGTGTCTTGGATTTCAAAGGCAGTTGGGATACTCATCTACCATTGATAGAATTTGCATACAATAATAGCTATCAACCTAGTATTCAGATGGCCCCATTCGAAGCTCTTTATGGATGAAAGTGTAGATCTCCCTTATGCTGGCTTGAGTTAAGTGAGAGAAGAATGTATGGTCCTGATATTGTGGATCAGACTGCTGAGCAGATTGCAATGATAAGAAAAAGGATGATGACGGCTCAAAGTCGACAGAAGAGTTATGCAGATGTCCGACGAAAGTCGTTAGAGTTTGAAGAAGGCGAGCATGTATTTCTTAAGTTAACTCCAACTACGGGAGCCGGACGATCAATCAAGGTGAAGAAGTTGTATCCTAGATACATCAGACCATTTCAGATTCTCTCAAGGATAGGATCAGTGGCCTACAAGTTGGCACTTCCTCCAAATCTCATCCAGATACATGATGTATTCCATGTTTCCCAGCTAAAGAAGTATGTTCCAGATCCAGCGCATGTGATTGAACAAGATGAAGTTGCGCTGCGAGATGACCTGACCTATGAAGTTGGACTAGTACAAATAGTTGATAGAAAGGTCAAACAACTGCGTAATAAGCAGATTCCTATAGTCAAAGTGATCTGGAAAGGACTAACAGAGAATGAAGCTACATGGGAAATAGAAGAAAAGATGAAGGAGATGTACCCTGATTTATTTCGGTAGAGTGTATATGTTGTAAATTTCGGGGACGAAATTTATTTTAATGGGGAGAGAAATGTAACATCCCTAATTTCTGTACTACGTTGTATGTACAGGTTAAGTGAAATATATGATATTTTTAGGAAAAGAGGTGGCCATATTTATGTAAAGAAAAGGATTAATTGGAAGAGGAAGAAAGTCTAAGAGCCAAAGTGCAAAATTTTGAAAATGCCACTGTGATGCCCTAAGAAACCAGAAGTAAATGGAGGGCATTTTAGTCATTTCACACAATGGATGGATATCAGAGGAAATTTGATAGTAAATTATTATAATTAATATGAGAATTTATGGAGTTGACAGAAGTCAAAAAGGAGTCCTGTAGAATTAATTATGGAATTTACGGTGAAAAAGGACACCGATAAAGGGTTAAAGAAAACGCATTTAATTTTTAACAGGACTTCTGGGGCTCAGAAAATTATGAAACTTTGTAGAGAATTCATTTTATATTAGAATGAATTTCTAAAAATGTTAGAACAATTAAAAGAGGTGATTAGCATTTATGCTAAGATCAGGGTAATTTACGGATATCGGTATAAGGAAATTACATTGGGATTTGGGCCAATTAGCTATTGGACCTAAAAGAGGTCCAACATGTCTTCCTAGGCCAGTCCAATAAAGTCCAAAAGTTATCTTGGAGCCCAAGTCCAAAAATAAATAATTTATGGATTTTTGGAAATAAAGAAAAAGAGAATAAAGTAAGGATTAGGTTTGGCACATGGTGGGACCCATATGGACTCAAAAATGGCGCCAAGAAGTAGTCTTAGATGTCCCAAGTGGTGCCATGCTAGTGATGTCATGGTGGTAAGGTCTTGAGTGAAAAGTGAAAAGACATTCCAAGATCAAACCTTTAACCATTAGATCAAATAGTTTCCAAAGTGATCTTGGCCTTCAAATGGCACATGACTTTTGCTATAAATACCCCCCTTTCCATTCATTCTTCACACCCAAGAGCTCCTTTAGAGAGAGATGTGAGTTCTAGAGAAAGAAAGTGGAAGAAAGCAAGGAAGAAGCAAGGGTCTTGAAAGAGCAAGTAAGGTGAGTTGATGCTCTTCACTTTACCATTTCGGTTTGCACTGTTCATGCACTGTTCATGATAGAAGAAAATGGAATTTCAATGATTTAATGCTTCCATTGAGTTTATATGATGATTTTGTGTAGGATTGGAAAGGTTTTAAACCTTGGAAACCATTGGAATTAAAGGTTATAATGTTGAAAATTCCTCACGGGTACTGTTCACTCGCGTGAACAGTGATTTGAATTTCATAATTTTGATGCTTCCAATGGTCTTAAAATGAGATTTTGTGTGGGGGTAAAGTGGAGGAACAAGTATGGGAAGCATTGGAACCAAAATGGGAATTTTTGGAAAAAGGGAGCTTATTGAAACTAGACTTGGATTTTGTTTGGAATGGAGTTATAATTTGGTAATTATCTTGTAATGCCTAGGTTTTGACATTTGTGGCAAGGAAAGACCATTACAAGAAGGAAAGGAACAAGGATCTACAAGAGGTAGCAAGAATATCTAACTATAAACTTATGTGCTTTGATTGTTTTGCTTACTTGTTATGCATGAAGGTTTGGTTGAGCATGGAATGTTGTGTGATGATGATGATGATGTGATATGAGTATGTGATACTCCTTGCAATATATGTCATGACAATATGCATATTAGAATTGCTTATGTATAAGCATGAATTAGCTCCCATTGCATGATAACATGTTAGGCATTCAATCAAACATGCATAACCTTATAGTTTATATTACTTGCTATTGGGATTTCCATGAAATCTCATTCCTTCCATATAATTAAACATGCTCTAGGTGCTGGATCTTCTCAAGGCAAGAGGGTAAATGTTGATGGATGACTGTACATAATTTAAAGAGTGTGCACTTTAATTACAAGATGATGTTTTGGTTTGTATGATGCATGCTACTCATAAATCCAATCTGAGGTAGTGTACTTCCATCGGTATTTTGATTGACTTATATGATGATTTTTCGTATGAAATTTGGCATGAACATAGCTAAGATCTATAGCTTTAAATGGACACCAAGAACGCCTCATTTGGTTAAGAAGTCGAATTGTTATGATTTTTCAAAGTTAGGAGTTGAAATCTGGAATAAGGTAAAATGACTACTCAGAGGCAGTGAGGTTCATGCACTAATTTCATATAGTATACAATTTTGTGAGATTAAAGTAGACATATGGAGATTTAAATCCATATGTAATTCAACTCAATTGGATAAGTATACAAGGATAAATGAATTTTTGAAAATGGGGCAAAGAAACTGGAATTTCCAGATTTACCAAATGAACAGTAAAGTTCAACGAATAAACTGATTTGATCTGGACAAGAAGATCTCATTTTAATATTTTTATCTCAAATTTAAATGAAAGATATTTCATTAGAAATTGGAATCACCTTAAAATGATTTTTATAGATTTAGTTATGAATTTCCAAAGTTCAGGTTGTAATCTGGAATTACCCAGTGAATAGTGGTAGTGAACAGTAACCGTAAGCCCAACACTTGGAAATTCATGTTTTTGAGGTTAAGACTTAAAGATATTTGTTAGAAAATACCGTTGTGCTGGTAGACTATACAAAGTACTGTGTACGTAGGTGCTGTCTAAGGAGGCTGGAAGTGAGTGGACCTAGCCGGTTCATCCAGTCTTTGGGTACTTGCGTAGAATGGTAGTTCTCATGGGGAATTACCGAATCAGTACAGTTATTTTCTACCAGAATTTTCGGCAAGAGAGATATATTCCACTTCAAGAGAGCTATAGCAAGAGTACTTTGAGAGATATAAAGGAGGATGTTTCAACAAACGCTCAGCTTTGACATAGTCAAAAGTCACTTTTGACCGAGTGATCATAAAGGCTATGTTCGGGCTCAGTGGTTTTGATGGGAATTAGAAGACACGCAGCGAAAATTAACTTTAAAAATTTTTCCATTCCAGCCAGGATCTACCGAATGTGTTTAAGTCAAGGAGAAAGAAGTGTTACCTTGGGTATTCGAGCTTTAGTCGCGACCTCTGTATCCACTAGTCGCGACTCCTCGCCTCTAAAACTTTTAGTCGCGACCTGTAGCCTCTGGAGTTGTTAGTTACGACCTCCTAAGCTTCTCGTCGCGACCTGTAGGTTCTGGAGTTGTTAGTCGTGACATCTTAAGCTTCTCGTCACGACCGGACATCTCTGGAGTTTGTAGTCGCGACCTCATCGGCTTCAAGTCTCAACCAGTATCCTCTTTTCAGATTTTTGACGTTCATATGCCCGTATGGTCGCGACCTCAGTGTCAATAGGTCGTGACCTGTCTTCGTGTCTGGTTTCTTTTCTCGATCGCAAGAAGTCGACAGCTCAGATCGGCTTCCTCTACCTG
The DNA here is from genome assembly GCA_037074615.1 of Leucaena leucocephala. Lineage (NCBI taxonomy): Eukaryota > Viridiplantae > Streptophyta > Magnoliopsida > Fabales > Fabaceae > Leucaena > Leucaena leucocephala. Next base: position 11,436,886 of record CM073549.1, read on the forward strand.
TATCCACACGAACAGCGTTCCAATTACGAACGATGGCTAGCATCTCTTGTCCCTCCAGGGCTTTCTAGAGATTCCGTTCTCACCGTCTCTATTTCGGCAGTTTCTTACCTGCAAACCTTTTGCACTCTCCCTGCCCCCTTTTCTCACTTCTGTATAGATGTGTGTTATGTATTGTGTGTGGAACCCTAGCTCCTAATGTCAAATATATAGGATGCTATCGGGCTTCTAATTAGGCCGGGCTTCAGAATTAATCTCATATTAATTCTAAAATTAATACAATATCATATATTGCATAATTTAATAAGAAACTAACTAAATAAATATGGTTTATATTAAATCCGTCCCACAGATTTAATTCACCTATTTATTTAATTTAAAATAAAGATAAGACAGAATTATATATTTGATTTATTATCATAAATCAAATTTGAGATATCTTATCAATTTGAATTTCAAATTCAAATAGATCATATCCATTTAAATTCAAATTCAAAAGTGATAGAAATTTAATTGATCCTTATAAATTAAATCTTGCAAATATCTCTTATATTATATATATAATATATATATACAAATTTATATATATATAAAATATATAAATCCACCCTAGACTATTCATTGAATCTAGATATCTCTTAGATTCAATGAATCTGGATATCATAGCTCGCATTGGGCTGTTTTGTGTGCGACCCTGTAGGCCCATATGAAGTTGGCAGTGGGCTAGTTACTATAATAACCCACAAGTCGTAAGCGGCCTCTAGCAAGACATTACGACTACCCAAATCATATGAGGATCGATAAACGATGTAACCTTTCATACAACCATATCACGTCCCTTTTGTCACACGATATTTCGGTCATGGATGAGGCATGGTAAACGTCATCCCCTTATTCCTGACCGTTACTTTCTCGATCCCTGAGTTGTCTTACGATAGAAATGGAACTACCCGTCCATTACAGTATGGCCATACATTTCTCAGACTCACTCATCAAGGGGCCCAGTAATATCTCTCTACGAATGTGAGGGACAAATTCCATCTTGACCATTCACATTCCTCCGCATGAAAAACCACTAAGCCCGAACATAGCCTTTATGATCACTCGGTCAAAAGTGACTTTTGACTAGGTCAAAGCTGAGCGTTCGTCATGTAGGAATCCATGATGATCTCAGGTCAAAGGGCATAGTGACATGGCTTGTATATGAGAGAAGCTTATGACTTAACCCATGCAGCTCTCTCATAGTGGGTCGTTCCAGCACCCTGTACTCTTACATGTGCCTATGACTTTGATTTATATCTCTATATATCTTCAAAGTCATACTAGTCTTATTTCACCTTTGCTCGCTCATATATGACCGACCAGGGACATTTAGGATAAGATCATGAGTTATCCAAGGATGGTCATCACAATAAACATGCAAATAATGTGATAACATAATTAAGAAATTCATAAAACAATAATGTTTATAAGATAATGATTGGCCCCTAGGGCATAATTTCCAACATCCTCCCACTTGCACTAGGTACAATCATTAATTTTCCTAATTCCAATTGACCTAACATGACACTCATGTTTTGCTTGCGCAAGCGGCTTTGTTAGAGGATCAGCAATATTATCTTCCCCTGCTACCTTGCATATTTTTATATCACCTCTATCATTGATTTCTCTGATGAGATGAAATCGCCTGAGTATATGCTTGGTCCTCTGATGTGACCTAGGCTCTTTGGCTTGTGCAATGGCACCACTATTGTCACAGATCAAAGTTATCGGATCCGAGATAGTAGGTATCACCCCTAGTTCAGTAATGAACTTCCTGATCCAAACGGCCTCCTTGGCTGTATCAGATGCTGCTATATACTCGACTTCCGAGATGGTAGGTATCACCCCAACACATCACGATTGTTAGCAATCAGAAATCCATATCTCTGAGGCTGAAGTCGTGCCCTATTAGATCGCCATAGGCCTTGCGTGACTTGAGGAGTCTCAACAACTTGTTATGAGTCTTCTCCATTTTCCATCTCTAATTCTGTGGTGTCTTGTGGCTCTCAAACTTCTTCGAGATGTACCTTACTCCCACTGGTTCTTTTAGAGATAAATTCTCGTTCGAGAAAGATACCATTTCTGACAACAAACACTTTGTTATCAGTGGGGTTGTAGATATAATATCCCTTGGTTTCCTGAGGACATCCCACAAAAAGGCACTTTGAAGATTTGGGCGCTAACTTATCTGAGGCTTGTTGCTTAACATAGACCTTATATCCCCAAATCTTGAGAAAAGATAAACTAGGTTTCCTCCTAGTCCATATCTCATATGGAGTCTTTTCAACTGCCTTAGATGGAACACGATTCAGTATGAACGCAGCTGTCTCTAGGGCGTGGCCCCAAAAGGATGTTGGAAGATCTGTTCGACTCATCATGGATCGAACCATATCTAATAGTGTTTGATTCCTCCGTTCAGAAACCCCATTCCATTGTGGTGTTCCTGGAGGAGTCAATTGTGAGACTATCCCACAATTCCTAAGATTATCGATAAACTCTTGGCTCAAATATTCACCACCTCGATCAGATCGAAGGGCTTTAATTATTTTACCAAGCTGGTTTTGTACTTCATTTTGAAATATCTTGAACATTTCAAAAGATTTAGATTTATGTTTCATTAGATAGACGTAGCCATATCTACTGAAATCATCTATGAATGTGATGAAGTACGAATAACCTCCTCTAGCATTTGTATTCATCGGTCCACACACATCTGTATGTATGAGGCCCAACAAATCAGTGGCCCTCTCACTGTGCCCAGTGAAAGATGACTTTGTCATCTTACCTAACAAACAAGATTCGCAAGTATCATATGATTCAAAATCAAATGAGTTGAGAAATCCATCTTGATGGAGTTTAAAAATGTGTTTCTCATTTATGTGGCCCAGACGACAGTGCCAGAGGTATGTCAGATTCAAATCATTTGGTTTGACCCTTTTGGCGGTTATGTTATAGATATTTCCATGATTGGGTTGCTCCAAGTTTAATATGTAATGATCAATATGCAAATCACCATGAGCATAGAAAATATCATTACGATAAATGGAATATCTACCATTCCCAGAAATGGAAGTGTAACCTTCCTTATCCAAATAAGAAAGAGAAACAATGTTACTACTCAAAGCAGGAACATAATAGCAATTGTTCAAAACTAACAAAAGCCCAGTGGGCAGAACTAATTCATAAGTGCCTACAGCTAAAGCAGCAACCTTTGCTCTATTTCCAACTCGTAGGTCAACTTCGCCCTTTCTCAGCTTTCTACTGTCCTTTAGGCCCTGCACATTTGTACAAATATGAAAACCACATGCAGTATCTAATACCCATGTAGTGGAAGTAGAGAGATCAATGTCTATAACATAAATACCTGAAGCGATAGCCCCGCTATCCCTCTTGTTCTTTTTTAGATTGTCAAGGTAGAGTTTGCAGTTCCTCTTCCAATGACCTGGTTCATTCCAGAAGAAACAAACTCCTTCCTTTGGAGGCTTTGCCTTCTTTGGTGCAGGCTTGGTTTCGGGCTTGCCTGACTCTTTGGTCTTACCAGATGAGCCATGACCCTGCCCCTTGCCCTTGCCTTTCTTTTTCATACCCTTTCCTTTCTGGACCATCAAAACTGTACTGGGCTTCTTCTTAATAGTCGGCTCAGCAGTTTTAAGCATCCCATGCAGTTCAAAAATAGATTTCACCATGTTGTTCATGTTGTAGTTCATGACAAACTGGTCACAACTTTCTGGGAGTGAGTTCAAGATCAAATCTGTAGCTAACTCCTGGCTCATGGGAAATCCAAGCCTCTTAAGGTGATCAATGTACCCTTTCATCTTTAATACATGAGTACTCACTGATTCACCTTCAGCCATCTTGCAGGAATATAAGGCCTTAGTGGTCTCATACCTCTCTTGCCTTGCCTATTGCTGGAACATTTCCTTAAGATGCACAATCATCTCATAAGCCTTCATATGTTCCAGATCTCTTTGGAGCTCCAGAACCATGGTGGCAAGCATCAAGCATCCCACATCGACAGAGTCTTCCTTATGCTTCGTATAAGAATCTCTCTGAGCTCTAGGAGCATTGGCTGCTGGCTCCTTAGGAATGGGTTGATCTAGGACATATACTTTTCTTTCCTGCTTGAGAACAATTCTCAAGTTCCTGAACCAGTCAAGAAAGTTTGTCCCATTGAGTTTGTCCTTCTCAAGGACAGATCGCAACGATAATGCAGCAGTATTACTAGTCGTCATGATTCTACAATTAAAATATGCAAGCGAATTAGCAATCTCCCACTGAATAAAACAACCCTCAATGTAATAATTAGTGGGCTAAGATCCATATTTGGCTTAAACTTGAGTCCGCTTTGGCAAGACGCTCAACTTTAAGTTATTTAGGTAGGTAACAACTTTACTAATTACATCAAATGTAACTCTTAGATATTTATGGGATTCCATCATCATATGATCTAGCATGTTTTAATCCCATCTAATGCCTTGAGACCCAAAACCGTTTTGATAATCTCAATTAAGTCAAACAATAACAAACATAAGAGTAGCACCATTACTCTTGCTTATTTCCCCAAGATAACTCAAATGCACCACTTTTGTGGAGCCTACAAATGAGCGATCGAGGTTTTGACAAGTGTTCATTAATTGACAGCATATGACTTAAGATTTCTTTTCGAGGGTTTAATTAACTATCCGATTTGCATGTATCTCGATTATATCTCATACCAGTATTATGCATATAAAACATACATGCAGTGATCTAATCATAAGATGCATAATCTTAAACGTGATACAATATGGCTCACCCATCCTAAGTCCCCTCAAGCCAATGAGAGAAGCTGTCTAACTAGAATAGGAAAATTACATAAGGAAACCTCGTTTTAACATTCGAGGGGAGTGAGATAAGAAGAGAATGTACAACGAGAGTCATTAGAGGAAGGCACGACACGCAGGCCGTATTTAGAAAAATTACAACACTTGTAATCTAGAGCCATATTGTTCACCATACCCAAACAATCTAAAATCAAAATTCATACTATTTGAAGGGCAATAAATGTTTTAAAACATTCATACATCAGGAAAGTCAGTACATATTACGATTATGTTGCGCTACAATTAGTACACATTTTTTGATATAGAATCTTAATTATATTTCCTTAGACCCCATTAATATTAATTGATCAAATCAATTAACATACACCACCGATTTCAGTTTCCTTTCGGATTCCGTATATATCATACATAAACGGATTCCATATATGTCATACATATCTCGCATGTTATCATATAATCAGCTAAAAGGTCTAACATACATCACATGTATCAACAATCAAACCTAATTTAAACACAAAACAGCATGGCTCTGATACCACTCATGGGAATTGGAAGACACGCAGCGGAAATTAACTTTAAAAATTTTCCATTCCAGCCAGGATCTACCGAATGTGTTTAAGTCAAGCAGAAAGAAGTGTTACATTTGGTATTCCAGCTTTAGTCGCGACCTCTGTATTCCTGACCGTTACTTTCTAGATCCCTGAGTAGTCTGACGATAGAAATTGAACTACCCTTCCATTACAGTATGGCCATACATTTCTCAGACTCACTCATCGAGGGGCCCAGTAATATCTCTCTACGAATGTGAGGGACAAATTCTATCTTGACCATTCATATTCCTCCGAATGAAAAACCACTAAGCCCGAACATAGCCTTTATGATCACTCGGTTAAAAGTGACTTTTGACTAGGTCAAAGCTGAACGTTCGTCATGTAGGAATCCATGATGATCTCAGGTCAAAGGGTATAGTGACATGGCTTGTATGTGAGAGAAGCTTATGACTTAACCCATGCAGCTCTCTCATAGCGGGTCATTCCAGCACCCTATACTCTTACATGTGCCTATGACTTTAATTTATATCTCTATATATCTTCAAAGTCATACTGGTCTTATTTCATCTTTGCTCCCGCATAGATGACCGACCAGGGACATTTAGGATAAGATCATGAGTTATCCAAGGATGGTCATCACAGTAAACATGCAAATAATGTGATAACATAATTAAGAAATTCATAAAACAATAATGTTTATAAGACAATGATTGGCCCCTAGGGCATAATTTCCAACAGGTTTTTCATGCGGAGGAATGTGAATGGTCAAGATGGAATTTGTCCCTCACATTTATAGAGAGATATTACTGGGCCCCTCGATGAGTGAGTTTGAGAAATGTATGGCCATACTGTAATGGAAGGGTAGTTCCATTACTATAGTCAGACTACTCAGGGATTGAGAAAGTAACAGTCAGGAACAGGAGGATGACGTTCTTCATGTCTCATCCATGACCGAAATATTGTGTGACAAAAGGAACGTGATATGGTTGTATGAAAGGTAACATCGTTCATCAATCCTCATATGATTTGGGTAGTCGTAATGTCTTGTTAGAGGCCGCTTATGACTTGTGGGTTATTATAGTAACTAGCCCACTGCCAACTTCATATGGGCCTACAGGGTCGCATACAAAATAGCCCAACTCGAGCTGTGATGTCCAGGTTCATTGAATCTAAGACATGTCTTGATTAAATGAATAATCTAGGGTGAATTTATATATTTTATATATATAAATTTGTATTTATATATTATATATAATATAAGAGATATTTTCAAGATTTAATTTATAAGGATAATTTAAATCTCTATCACTTTTGAATTTGAATTTAAATGGATATGATCTATTTGAATTTGAAATTCAAATTGATAAGATATCTCAAATTTGATTTATGAGAATAAATCAAATATAATTCCATCTTATCTTTATTAAATAAATAGGTGATTTAAATCTATGGGAAGGATTTAATAAAAACCATATTTATTTAATTAGTTTCTTATCAAATTATGCAATATATGATATTGTATTAATTTTAGAATTAATATAAGATTAATTCTGAAGCCCGGCCCAATTAGAAGCCCGATAGCATCCTATATATTTGATATTAGGAGCTAGGGTTCTACACGTAACACACAAGAGAAAAAGGGGCAAGTAGAGTGCAAAAGGTTTGCACATAAGAAACTGTCGGAATATAGACGGTGAGGACAGAATCTTGAGAAAACCCTAGAGGGACAAGAGGCGCTAGCACGTCGTTCGTGGTTGGAACGCTATTCGTGTGGATACCGGTAGAGGAAGCCAATCTGAGTTGTCGACTTCTTGCGAAGGAGAAAAGAGCACCAGGTACAACGAGGTCGCGACCAATTGACACATAGATCGTGACCAAATTGGCTTTTAAACGTCAGAAATCCGAAAAGAGACTACGGGTCACAACTAGTAGCATATGAGGTCGCGACTAGAAGATGAGGAGGTCGCGACTAACAACTCCAGAGGTGACAGGTCTCGACGAGAAGCTTAGTAGGTCGCGACTGGAAGTTCCGGAGGTAACAGGTTGCGACTAGAAGCTAAGTAGGTCAGGACTGAAAGTTCCAGAGGCGAGGAGTCGCGACTAGTGGATACGGAGGTCGCGACTAAAGCTCAAATACCAAAGGTAACACTTCTTTCTCCTTGACTTAAACATATTCGGTAGATCCTGGCTGGGAATGGAAAAATTTTAAAAGTTAATTTTCGCTGCGTGTCTTCCAATTCCCTTCAGTGGTATCAGAGCTATGCCGTTTTATGTTTAAGTTAGATTTGATTGTTGATACATGTGATGTATGTTAGACTTCTTAGCGGTTCATATGATAACATGCGTTATATGTATGACATAAAGGGAATCCATTTTATGTATGACATAAAAGGAATCCGCCGTGGCTACCTGTTCGTAGCGCAACATAATCGTAAGATATACTGGCTTTCCTGATGTATGAATGTTTTGAAACATTTATTTCCCTTCAAAAAGTATGAATTTTGATTCTTGAATGTTTGGGTATGGTGAACAATATGGCTCTAGATTACAAGTGTTATAATTTTTCTAAATACGGCCTGCGTGTCGTGCCTTCCTCTAATGACTCTCGTTGTACATTCTCTTCTCATCTTACTCCCCTCGAATGTTAAAACGAGGTTTCCTTATGTAATTTTCCTATTCTAATTAGATAGCTCCTCTCATTGGCTTGAGGGGACTTAGGATAGGTGAGCCATATTGTATCACGTTTAAGATTATGCACCTTATGATTAGATCACTGCATGTATGTTTTATATGCATAATACTGGTACGAGATACAATCGAGATACATGTAAATCGGATAGTTAATTAAACCCTCCAAAAGAAATCTTAAGTCATATGCCGTCAATTAATGAACACTTATCAAAACCTCGATCGCTCATTTGTAGGCTCCACCAAAGTGGGTGCATTTGAGTTATCTTGGGGAGATAAACAAGAGTAATGGTGCTACTCTTATGTTTGTTATTGTTTGACTTAATTGAGATTATCAAAACGGTTTTGGGTCTCAAGGCATTAGATGGGATTAAAACATGCCGGATCATATGATGAAGGAATCCCATAAATATCTAAGAGTTACATTTGATGTAATTGGTAAAGTTGTTACCTACCTAAACAACTTAAAGTTGAGCGTCCTGCCAAAGAGGACTCAAGTTTAAGCCAAATATGGATCTTAGCCCACTAATTATTACATTGAGGGTTATTTTATTCAGTGGGAGATTGCTAATAAGCTTGCATATTTTAATTATAGAATCATGAAGACTAGTAATACTGCTGCATTATCGTTGCGATCTGTCCTTGAAAAGGACAAACTCAATGGGACAAACTTTCTTGAATGGTTCAGGAACTTGAGAATTGTTCTCAAGCAGGAAAGAAAAGTATATGTCCTAGATCAACCTATTCCTAAGGAGCCAGCAGCCAATGCTCCTAGAGCTTAGAGAGATTCTTATACGAAGAATAAGGAAGACTCTGTCGATGTGGGATGCTTGATGCTTGCCACCATGGTTCTGGAGCTCCAAAGAGATTTGGAACATATTGAGGCTTATGAGATGATTGTGCATCTTAAGGAAATGCTCCAGCAACAAGAAAGACAAGAGAGGTATGAGACCACAAAGGCCTTATATTCCTGCAAGATGGCTGAAGGTGCATCAGTAAGTACTCATGTCTTAAAGATGAGAGGGTACATTGATCACCTTGAGAGGCTTGGATTTCCCATGAGCCAGGAGTTAGCTACAGATTTTATCTTGAACTCACTCCCAGAAAGTTATGACCAGTTTATCATGAACTACAACATGAACAACATGGAGAAATCTATTTCTGAACTGCATGGGATGCTTAAAACTGCTGAGCCGACTATTAAGAAGAAGCCCAGTACAATTTTGATGGTTCAGAAAGGAAAGGGTATGAAAAAGAAAGGCAAGGGCAAGGGGAGGGTCATGGCTCATCTGGTAAGACCAAAGAGTCAGGCAAGCCCGAAACCAAGCCTGTACCAAAGAAGGCAAAGCCTACAAAAGAAGGAGTTTGTTTCTTCTGGAATGAACCGGGTCATTGGAAGAGGAACTGCAAACTCTACCTTGACAATCTGAAAAAGAACAAGAGGGATAGCGGGGCTATCGCTTCAGGTATTTATGTTATAGACATTGATCTCTCTACTTCCACTACATGGGTATTAGATACTGCATGTGGTTCTCACATTTGTACAAATGTGCAGGGCCTAAAGGACAGTAGAAAGGACAGTAGAAAGCTGAAAAAGGGCAATGTTGACCTACGAGTTAGAAATAGAGCAAAGGTTGCTGCTTTAGCTGTAGGCACTTATGAATTAGTTCTGCCCACTGGGTTTTTGTTAATTTTGAACAATTGCTATTATGTTCCTGCTTTGAGTAGTAACATTGTTTCTCTTTCTTATTTGGATAAGGAAGGTTACACTTCCATTTCTGGGAGTGGTAAATGTTCCATTTATCGTAATGATATTTTCTATGCTTATGGTGATTTGCATGTTGATCATTACTTATTAAACTTGGAACAACCCAATCATGGAAATATCTATAACATAACCACCGAAAGGGTCAAACCAAATGATTTGAATCCGACATACCTCTAGAACTATCGTCTGAGCCACATAAATGAGAAACGTATTTCTAAACTCCATCAAGATGGATTTCTCAACTCATTTGTTTTGAATCATATGATACTGAAGAATCTTGTTTGTTAGGTAAGATGACAAAGTCACCTTTCACTGGGCACAGTGAGAGGGCCACTGATTTGTTGGGCCTCAAACATACAGATATGTGTGGACCGATGAATACAAATGGTAGAGGAGGTTATTCGTCTTTATCACATTCATAGATAATTTCAGTAGATATGGCTACGTCTATCTAATGAAACATAAATTCGATTCTTTTAAAATGTTCAAGATATTTTAAAATGAAGTACAAAACCAGCTTGGTAAAACAATTAAAGCCCTTCGATCTGATCTAGGTGGTGAATATTTGAGCCAAGAGTTTATCGATCATTTAGGAATTGTGGTATAGTCTCATAATTGACTCCTCCAGGAACACCACAATGGAATGGCGTTTCTGAACGGAGGAATCGAACACTATTAGATATGGTTCGATCCATGATAAGTCGAACAGATCTTCCATCGTCCTTTTGGGGCCACGCCCTAGAGACAGCTGCTTTCACACTGAATCGTGTTCCATTTTAGGCTGTTAAAAAGACTCCGTATGAGATATGGACTGGGAGGAAACCTAGTTTATCTTTTCTCAAGATTTGGGGATATGAGGTCTATGTTAAGCAACAAGCCTCAGATAAGTTAGTGCCCAAATCTTCAAAGTGCCTTTTTGTGGGATATCCTAAGGAAACCAAGGGATATTATGTCTACAACCCCACTGATAACAAAGTGTTTGTTGTCAAAAATGGTATCTTTCTCGAACGAGAATTTATCTCTAAAAGAACCAGTGGGAGTAAGGTACATCTCGAAGAAGTTTGAGAGCCACAAGACACCATAGAATTAGAGATGGAAAATGGAGAAGACTCACAACAAGTTGTTGAGACTCCTCAAGTCACGCAAGGCCCACGGCGATCTAATAGGGCACGACTTCAGCCTCAGAGATATAGATTTCTGATTGCTTATAATCATGATGTGTTGCTCATTGAGCATAATGAGCCAACTACCTATCGAGAAGCTATAGTGGGACCAAACTCTAAAAAATGGCTTAGTGCCATGAAGTCTGAGATGCAATCCATGTACGATAATAAGGTATGGACCTTAGTCGACCCACCTGAAGGTGTAAAAACTGTAGGGTGCAAGTGGGTTTTTAAAGAAAAAACTGACATGGATGGCAATGTAAATATCTTCAAGGTACGACTGGTTGCAAAAGGATTTACTCAAACTCATGGTGTGGACTATGATGAGACCTTTTCCCCAGTTGCAATGGCCAAATAAATCAGAATCCTCCTTGCCATTGTAGCATATTATGACTATAAAATATGGTAGATGGACGTCAAGACAGCCTTCCTTAATGGAAAGCTCCTTGAGGATGTGTACATGACACAACCTGAAGGGTTTGTACGTTCCGAGGACTCTGGTAAGGTGTGCAAGCTTTAAAGGTCCATTTATGGACTGAAGCAAGCATCTCGGAGTTGGAATCATCGTTTTGATGAAGTAGTCAAAGAGTTTGGATTTCTTCAAAACATTGATGAACCTTGTGTGTACAAGAAGGTTAGTGGGAGCACAATTATGTTTTTGGTACTCTATATCGATGACATCCTACTTATTGGGAATGACATTCCTACCTTGCAGATTGTCAATTCTTGGTTAGGAAAGTCTTTCTCAATGAAAGACTTAGGTGAAGCCACCTACATCCTAGGAATTAGGATCTATAGAGATAGATCTAAAAGGCTTCTAGGACTCAGTCAGAGCACATATATAGACAAGATACTGTATAGGTTTAGTATGCAGGAATCAAAGAGGGGTTTCATACCCATGTCTCATGGTATTCACCTCAGCAAGGATTTGTGTCCTAGTACACCTGATCAGCGAGGTCGCATGAGTAAGGTTCCATATGCCTCGGCCATAGGATCTATCATGTATGCCATGTTATGGACTCGACCGGATGTCTCGTTTGCCTTAAGTATGACTAGCAGATATCAACAGGACCCCGGTGAGGGCCATTGGACTGCTGTCAAGAATATCCTTAAGTACTTAAGAAGGACTGAGGACTTATTCTTGGTCTATGATGGATTGGATGATGAGCTCTGTGTAACTGGTTACACAGATACAAGTTTCCAAACTGACTAGGATAACCAAAAATCGCAATCTGGATACGTATTCCACCTGAATAATGGAGCAGTAAGCTGGAAGAGCTCTAAGAATAGCACTGTAGCAGATTCTGCAATGGAAGCCGAGTATATAGCAGCATCTGATGCAGCTAAGGAGGCTGTTTGGATCAGGAAGTTTATTACTGAACTAAGGGTGGTACAGACCATCTCAGATCCAATAACTTTGTTCTGTGACAATAGTGGTGCCATTGCACAGGCCAAAGAGCCTAGGTCATATCAAAGGACCAAGCATATACTCAGGCGATTTTATCTCATCAGAGAAATCAATGATAGAGGTAATATAAAAATATGCAAAGTAGCAGGAGAAGACAATATTGTTGATCCTCTAACAAAGCCGCTTATGCACGCAAAACATGAGTGTCATGTTAGGTCAATGGGAATTAAGCAAGTTAATGATTGTTCCTAGTGCAAGTGGGAGGATATTGGAAATTGTGCCCTAGGGGCCAATCATTGTATCAGGTTATCACATTATTTGCATATTTACTGTGATGACCATCCTTGGATAACTCATGATCTTATCCTAATGTCCATGGTCGGTCATCTATACAGGAGCAGAGATGAAATAAGACCAGTATGACTTTGAAGATATATAGAGATATAAATCAAAGTCATAGGCACATGTAAGAGTACAGGGTGTTGGACCGACCCGCTATGAGAGAGTTGCATGGGTTAAGTCATAAGCTTATCTCATATATAAGCCATGTCACTATGCCCTTTGACCTGAGAACATCATGGATTCCTACATGACAAACGCTCAGCTTTGACCTAGTCAAAAGTCACTTTTGACCGAGTGATCATAAAGGCTATGTTCGGGCTCAGTGTTTTTTTCATGCGGAGGAATGTGAATGGTCAAGATGGAATTTGTCCCTCACATTCGTAGAGAGATATTACTGGGCCCCTCGATGAGTGAGTCTGAGAATTGTATGGAGATACTGTAATGGAAGGGTAGTTCCATTACTATAGTCAGACTACTCAGGGATCGAGAAAGTAACGGTTAAAAACAGGAGGATGACGTTCTCCATGCCTCATCCATGACCGAAATATCGTGTGACAAAAGGGACGTGATATGGTTGTATGAAAGATAACATCATTCATCGATCCTCATATGATTTGGGTTGTCGTAATGTCTTGCTAGAGGCCGCTTAGGACTTGTGGGTTATTATAGTAACTAGCCCACTGCCAACTTCATATGGGCCTACAGGGTCATACATAAAATAGCCCAACTCTAGCTGTGATGTCCAGGTTTATTGAATCTAAGACATGTCTTGATTAAATGAATAATCTAGGGTGAATTTATATATTTTATATATATATATAAATTTGTATTTATATATTATCTATAATATAAGAGATATTTTCAAGATTTAATTTATAAGGATAAATTAAATCTCTATCACTTTTGAATTTGAAATTTAAATTGATAAGATATCTCAAATTTGATTTATGAGAATAAATCAAATATAATTATGTCTTATCTTTATTAAATAAATAGGTGATTTAAATCCGTGGGACGGATTTAATAAAAACCATATTTATTTAATTAGTTTCTTATCAAATTATGCAATATATGATATTGTATTAATTTTAGAATTAATATAAGATTAATTATGAAGCCTGGCCCAATTAGAAGCCCAATAACATCCTATATATTTGACATTAGGAGCTAGGGTTCTACACACAACACACAAGAGAAAAAGGGGCAAGTAGAGTACAAAAGGTTTGCACATAAGAAACTGTCGAAATGGAGACGGTGAGGACGGAATCTTGAGAAAACCCTAGAGGGACAAGAGGCGCTAGCACGTCGTTCATGGTTGGAACGCTATTCGTGTGGATACCGGTAGAGGAAGCCGATCTGAGTTGTTGACTTCTTGTGAACAAGACAAGAGCACCAGGTACTACGAGGTCGCGACCAGTTGACGCAGAGGTCGCGACAAAATTGGCTTCTGAACGTCAGAAATCTAAAAAGAGACTACAGGTCGCGACTAGAAGCATAGGAAGTCGCGACTGCGAACTCCAGAGACGACAGGTCGCGACGAGAAGATGAGTAGGTCGCGACTGAAAGTTCTAGAGGCTACAGGTCGCGACGAGAAGCTTAGGAGGTCGCGACTGAAAGTTCCAGAGGCTACAGGTCACGACGAGAAGCTTAGCAGGTCGCGACTGAAAGTTCTAGAGGCTACAGGTCCCGACGAGAAGCTTAGCAGGTCGCGACTGAAAGTTCCAGAGGCGAAGAGTCGCGACTAGTGGATACGGAGGTCGCGACTAAAGCTTGAATACAAAGGTAACACTTATTTCTCTTTGATTAAACACATTCGATAGATCTGGCTGGGAATGGAAAAATTTTAAGAGTTAATTTCCGCTGCGTGTCTTCCAATTCCCTTCAGATTGTAGAAATAATAATATATCTATATGAGAAAATGTTATAATATGACCAGAAGTCATATGAACAAAAGACAAATGTTAAAATATGACTGGAAGTTATATGAACAAATATACATGAATCCATTGAAATTAAATGTCAAAATTGGTGATGACACTAAAAGGACTATGAGATTTTATAGAAAATATCAAAAGTAATTATGAAGTTCGAGTCAAAGAATTATGGAGAAAGATGCTCAGAGTTATTATAAAGTGAAAATAAATTGCCACAAGCCTAAAAGTATGTGATATTTATTTTTTATTAGTATTTAAATTTATTATTTTTTGAGAGACAAATAATTATAAGTATTAGTTATTATGATGTTGATAAGTGTGTGATATGAAACCAAATAGATTAAATTAAACAAGAGTACTTGATCATTTTGTGATAGTAATATTATGCCAGTTTATTTGTAAATTTAGATATATAAAAAGTAAATATATATCATTTATATGAATTCAATACATTTATCATAAGACACGGCTGGAAAAAAGGCTTTCTAAATCAGTTGAAAATAGACTTCTACACCGGACTTTGATCCGGTGTAGAAACAGCCCTTGTAAAAAGTTTAATATTCTCATAAGTTGTATATGACCAGTGTAAACAATCATCTTTTTTAAATCGGTTATCCCATACAACCGGTTTAAAAAGTAATGTCAAAATAAAAAAATCAGAATAAAAAAACTCTAGGTCCGAAATTATTTCCTTCTTCGTCATAAATCTGAAGGAGGAGGAGAGTGATGAAGAAGAATAGGTACTTGTAAAATGCAAGCAGAGACAAAAAAGAGGAAGAAAGAAAAAGCCAGAGAACCCAGAAATGAAAGAAATAAAAGCTTAGATATATGCGCAGAAATGAAAACCCATAAACTTCGTCACCTAATTGAAGATATCACAAAAACATCGTCACAATTCCTTTTGGTTACCTGCTCAAAAGCAAACAAAAATATATTTAAACAGAACCCAGAAATGAATGAGACAAAAACCCAAATATATATACAAAAATGAAAACCTAAAAACGCCGTTACCTAATTAAAGATATCACGGAAACATCGTCACAATTCCTCCGACTTACCCAGTTAAAAGTGAACAGAAATATATTTAAACAAAATAGAGAAAGAAAGGAACCAAAAATTAGACACCCACCATCGCAGATCTGGGTCTTCTTCTTTGGCGAGCTTTAGAGGCTACAATGACTGACTTCAACAATAGAGAACGACGAGCACAGGTATGGGTCATCGCATATCTAGGTCTTCTTCTTCGGCTAGCTTTAGACAGTGTATTACGAAGGTGGAGCTTCCTGTCACTATGTGTTCTCCCTTGTCTAGTTTTCTCTATGGACGACGATATGATTTGTGAAGATAGGGAATCGTAAAAAATTAACGCTTTTTGTTAGATTTTTAATAGCAAAGACATTCTACATCGGATGTAATTCTATCAGCTGTAGATAAGAATGGTTTAAAAACATGCTTTTTAAAGCCCCATTTTTAAATCGGTCACTACGGAACCGGTTTAAAAAAAAACTGACCGGTAGGACCCCGGAAGGACCCGAAAATAAAGAAAAGAGAAGAGGAGCAAGGAAGTAGAGCACTGGATGGACCAGTTAATGCATAACTAAAATTAAATATGCATGTAAAGGGGATGCTCTTGAATGAACTAAAAGGCGGTAGAACCAGCCAAGCTTAGCTCATAAGAGGAGGCAAGGATATGAGAAAATTAAAAGACAGAAAGGTAAAAGAAAGTTTATTTAAAATAACATAAACTTACAAGAGAAAGGGTAGAGGAAGAGGAGAAGGAAGAGTAAGAGAAAGGAGTAAGAAGGGAGACGGGGAATTCTAGAGGGAAGGAGGAGTCTCTCTCTCTAGGAAGGGAGTAGTTCTAACTGAACCTGTCTGAAGAAGGGAAATGAATCGACCTAAATAGACAGGCAAAGTTACTGTTTGAACAGTGTTTTAACGGAAGTTGGTACTGTTTGTACAGTTCCAGTTATAACACTATTTGCACAGTGCTGCCGACACTACAGTATTCTGCCGACACTACAGTGACTAACTGTTTGAATAGTACTGTTACATTTTCATAGAAAGAAAACTTAGGACAGATTCCTCGATCAACCAAGTCTTCAGTTTGTTTTAATCTTCGTCCAAGTTAATAAGAGGTTCTTCATCTTCATCTTGTTCTGATGTCAGATTAGAACTCGTTTGGCTTGTAGAAGGAATATCTTGCTCCTGTTGTTGCAAGAGTTAGAGCATGGAACTCAATTGGTTGATAAGGCTGGCCTTATCGTTTGTGGAGGCGAGGACAGTTTGTACCCTAGTCTTCTGATTTAGGAACTTGCTATGCTCCGTCATGCAGAGTTCTTGGGGATTCTGTTTGAACCATCTCTCAACTGCTTGTATGTTTATTCTTGAAAGATCAAATTTAGCCCACCATTTTACTGACAGAAGTCTTTGTAGTATAGGCAGGTATCTGGATCCTTCAGTGTTTGAGAATCTGTAACTCCAGGAGAAAATCCATGAGACAGATAAGTTTGAAAAATAATAAAGCTCAATGGGAAAAGGTTTTCCTTCGAGATTGAACTTTTGTTTAAAGAACTCAAAAGCTTGAACTACTGTTGGAGGAAACATCTCTGGTAATGGTCCAAAGAAATCCCACCAGTGTCCGAACCATTGAGGAAACTCATACTTGGTTTTGGTTTTAAAATAAATAAACCAAGTGTGTTTGTAAAGTTTGTTTTGATCCCAAAACACATGGTACCATGCATCAACATAGTCCCAATAATTGTATCCAATAGGATCATAGTTTATCCCAAAAGTTTTTATTTTTTGCAAATCTTGTCCCTACTGGGATGGAGTAAGGACTTTTAAAATCTGCAGGGTAGAATGAGTTATTAATGACTCATCTGTTTTGTCAGCGTTCTTTTTAATGGCTGCCGACTCAGAGTGAATCAAAATTAATTCATAATATTCCCTGGCTTTGTTTAATTGTTTCGGCCTAAAATGAAATCCTTTAGGGAAGACAGTTAGGGCCACCTAGTTTGGATTTTTGTGATAGAATTCTGGTTCTACCTGAAGGATATTTATAACCCTGTTTGATTTTGGAAAGGTCGGCGTATCCATTTTGTGAGTGGTAGAAGTAAAAACTATCTGTTGGGAAGGATTAATCTGCAAAACCTTTGGTTGTTGGTTAAGCAAATCATATTGGGTTTTGGATAATATGTTTGATGGTATTGACGGAAGAGCCAATTGTTGGGCGAAGGTTTTTTCTGGTAGAGCCTTCTGAGCATAACTCTGGGCATATGATTCCAAAGTCTTTTTAGAAGATGCTCGTGTTTGGATTTGCTGAGTAGATGACTCAGACTGAGTGGATGACTCATATTTTATTTTGGGTTTTTGGGCTGAAGGCCCAATTATTTGAGGTTTCTGGATGGATGACCCAGATGGAGTGGATGACTCCGTTTGAGATTTATGGGCCCCAGAGGAGCTCCCATATTGTTTGATCATGGCTTGCATGATGGCCTCAAGTTGTTCACTCGAGAGTGTTTGACTTTGGGCATCCTGGAAAATACCCTTCTGTTTATCTTCCTCACTTGGGGGTTTCTTTTTTCTGGGCATTTTACCTACCCTGTAAAAATTCATGGGTGAGAAAGTCTGGAAGAGAGTTTGAAGTGCCTTTGATAAAATCTATGTCAAAATCAAAAACACTTAAGATAGCTTGCCAACGGGCAAAAACTTGTTTTGATGCAAGATTTTTGACATCCTTTTGTAAAACATCTTTTGCAGATTTGCAATCAATGCGGAGTAAAAATCTTTGGTTTAACAAATCAGATTGAAATTTGGAAATGCATAAAACAATTGCCAAAATTTCTTTTTTAATGGTGGAATAGTTTTGTTGAGTGCTATTCCAATGTTTAGACATAATTTTTTCTTTTCCGTCAAGACGTTGTTTAAGAATGCCACCGTAACCTATGTCACTGGCATCAGTTTCAACAATTTTGAATGCAGACGGATCTGGAAGGCTAAGACACGGTAGTTCCTTAACCTGGGATTTAATCTGTCTGACTATGTTTGAATGGAGGTCAGTCCACGGAGGCGGACTTTCCTTAAGTCGCTGATGAAGTGGTTTAATGAAGTTACTCAAATGAGGTATAAACTCTGCAACATAGTTTAAACATCCCAAAAATCGTTGAAGTTGTGTTTTATCAATGATTTGATCGGGGAATTTATCAGCAAATTGGATTGTTCTTTCGATCGGTGTAATAGACCCTTGATATATCCAATGCCCTAAAAACCTGATCTTTGTTTGAAATAAACTGATTTTTGGTTTAGAAACTACTAAACCGTTTGTTTCTGCAATTCTAATGAATTTGGAGATATGTTTGAAATGTTGATCAATGTTATGACTATAGACTAATACATCATCGATATAAACAATAATGTACTGACTACTATCATTAAAGATCTCATTCATGATTCTGTGGAATTCAGAAGGAGCGTTTTTTAAACCAAAAGGCATAACATTCCACTCATATTGACCAAAGGGAACAGTAAAAGCAGATTTATACCTGTCGTTTTCAGAAATTTGTATTTGCCAAAATCCAGATTTCATATCAAATTTTGAAAAGATCTTTGCAGAATACAATCGTTTCAGTAAATCAGATTTGTTTGGAATTGGATATCTGATCCATTGCAACGCTTCGTTTAAAGGTTTGTAATTAATTACAAGCCTAGGTGCACCACGTTCTATCTCGGCATTTTTATTAACATAAAAAGCAGCACAAGACCATGGGCTTCTTGACTTACGAATCAATTTTTTGTTTAAAAGATCTTGGATCTCTTGTTTACAAGTTTCCAAAAGCTCCGGACTCATCTGAATGGGTCTAGCCTTTGTTGGTATTTTCTTTTCAGAAAATTTTTTTTCATATGGAAAATCTACCACATGTTGTTTTCTTTTCCAAAAAGCATTTGGTAAATCTGAACAAACAGTCGTTTGTATTTGCTCAAGACAACTTTGGATTCTCTTTTGAATATCTTTTTGACACAGCTGCTGCTCTATCGTTTCAAAAGAAATCTCTTCTTTTAAAAAGTTTATTTGTCGTTGTTTAGAAGTCAAAAGATTGAGCTCTTTGATTTTTGGCTTTTGAGTAAAAGGGAATAAAATTGTTTTACCCAAATACTCTTTTGAAATTCCATTTTCATCAGTCATATACGGGAATAATAACCTAGCAAAAGGTGCCCCTAGAATGATCTGGGTTCCCATATTTTTAACTAATATAAATGGAGTTTCAATTTTCAAATTGCCATTTTCAATAACAACGTTTGAAACTTTGTAACGGACATCTAAGCGAGTGCCATTGACGCCATTAAACCTTTCGGTTGTTTTTTCAAAGAATTTTGTTGGAATGATTCCTTCATTAAAACAGTTAGAATCAGCTCCTGTGTCAAATAAGACCGTTTGATCCAAGATAAAATTATCATGAATAATAATTTTAGCATGGATATAAAATTTTTGAATTGAAATCTTTGAAATAATTCCCAAAAAGATGTTGTCATCTTGTTGATTATCGTCTTCAGATTTTATTTCAAGATTTTCAGTTTTAGATGCTAGTTGTATATCCTGGATTTGAGATATAGCTACTGCATGTGTTTCCTGTTGAAGTTTAAGGAGACTCACTTCAGCCTTAAGGTTACGTACCTCCTGGTGAAGGTCTGGGAGAGTGGTTGGTTTAACGGAATGCTGAAATTTGTTTAAAACATTCGTTAAATCATATTTGTTTGAAGAAAAAGGTAGACTTATTTTAGAAGAAGAAGGCTGTTCCTTAACCAACTCTCTAAACTTAAACAAATATTCTCCTTTTTCAGAATCTGGAAGTTTATCAATGATATCAAGGAGTAAATCTTGTTCTTTTGTGATAACATTGGTAGAAGAGGATTCCGGGATATCATCGTTTTGAATATTTTGAATATCCTCAGAAGAAGAATCACTCTTTTCACTTTCAATTTCTGAACTAGAAGTTTCTTCGATTAAAAGACTGTTTATTTGTTCAAGAAGAGGTTCATCAATACACCTAATCTTCTTTAGTTTTCTTGTCAAAGAACAATATTTCGAAATATGACCTAGTTTGCCACATTTGAAACATTTAAGTTTGTTTTGTGTAGGAAAATCGACCTTAGGTTTGGATCTAAATTCCTGTTTGAGTCTACGGGGAGGTGTATCATGTTTAAACCTTTGGTAGACATGTTTACTCTTCTTTTCGGATCTCCTATAGAATGTTTTCCTACGGGATATCCTATGAGTTTGGGGTTGTTTGCAAGAAGGAAGGCCAAATTGTTCACAGAAAGTTCCCAACTCTCTACGGTTTATGGCTTTTTCTTTTGCAAGTTGATGTTGGATGCTATCATCATGACAGATCTTAAGAGCATTTTCTGAACATAAGAGATTAATTCTCCGTATGTCAAGAACTCATAAGGAATTTTGCCATCATTCTGATTTCTAAATTTTTCTCTAACTTTATCACCCAAAGATTTAGGTAATCCAGCTAGGAATTTTTCTTTCCAAAAAGGTTGTTTGGCATCTTCTCTTGTGAGAACTCGAGCTAGGAAAGTATCCCTATACCATCTGAAATCAGAAAGAGTTCTGCACTTAAGATTTGACAATAATTCAGCTGATCTATCTTTCCAAATAGATGGATCGCCAACAAAATGTTTAACAATTGTAAAAATCAAAGTTTGGACAGAGTCTGGACAGGTTGTACCGTTGTAAAGGATAGGTGTTCCATTGGACTCTGTTTGGATAGACGAAAAAATAACCTGTTTGTCCCCTAGTGTGAGATAATGATCCCACCAATTTTTCAATTGACCTGTAAAACCAGATACCAAAAGATTTGTTATTTGCTCATCTGTAAAATTGTTGTGTTTGATACGCAGTACACAACATTGTCATCTGCTGCATCGTTTGAAGAATTTATGCTTCACTTTGACCATCTATGTTCCATTCATAAATGTTATCACCGTTGAAGCAGACTGGGTTCTGGGAAACTCATTCTTCAACCAGAATATCTGGAGGGCTAGCCCTAGGGTAATATAGTTTGGAGGGCTGTTTCCAGTGTTGGTGGTTGATTTGGAGTTGTGATTCGGATGATGAATCTGTTTGGGATTCTTTGTCAATGACTCCTAGTTGTCCTGTTGAAGAGGTTGACTCTTGTTGGGGCGACTCTGGGATAGTCATGGTTTGGGCTATTTGGAGTCTTTTCTGATTGATCCTATCAATCATTTTGGACTTGTTTCGGTTGTGGATTTCAGACTTCATTTGTGGGCTGAGCTGAAATGGTTTAAAAATGGGAGTTTCAATCCTAGGTTTTGATGGTTCAGCAACATCTTTTGAAATGTTTGATGTTTGAGCAAAATGATCACCTAACTGTTGTAAATATAAGTTAGTATAATTATTTTGTTCAACAATCTTTTTGATGTCATTTGAATCAATAGGTAGTTTATCATTTTTAAATCGAAAGGGTGCAGCAAGGATAGGTTGATCTTTGTCATCCTTTACCTGAGGAATCTGCACAGTTTGTTTTGGAGAAAATTCAGAAAATACATCATCTCCTTTGGAACTAGTCCAGTGTTTAATAACATCAACATTCTGTTCAAATGGATATTCCAATTTAGTGGCCTTAGCATATTCGCCAAACCAATCAAAAAATGAAATATTCATTTGAATTCTTTCAAGGAATCTGTAGAATTTTTCTTGAATCTTTTTTCTAACAGATCCTTTGAAATTTTCTAAGAACCATTTCCTCTGGAGAGTATATTCTTCCGAGTAAAATTGTTTTTGCAAAGTTTGTTTGTCAATTTGAAAATCATTTTCAATGACACCAATTGTTTGATCCATCCCAAGTGATGAATAAGTTGGAGACTCATGAGATCTTAAGTCTTCATCTCTTTCATACACTGTTTAGGGAATGTTTACTGAACTATCAATTCCTTGAAGAGAAACATTGATAGGTGCTTGTGTTTGGGCAACTACTGTAGGTGCCATTCCATATATGACAGAAGGCGGCTAGGAATTGAAGAACATGAGAATCTAGATGATTCAGTTTGGAGAGATCTATAATCCTCATAGATTGAAGATTCAGACCTATTGGTTTGTGAAAAGGATTTTCTGGATCGATCGAAGGATATCCTGACAGATCCATCTGATGTTTGGGTAATCCTACTGACTTGAGAAACAGGTTGTGGTGTAGGCTGTGTGGCTCTTTCCATAACCCATTCTTTTGGTAATTCAACGTTTTCCCACATAATTGTTTTAAGGATTGTTAAATTAACATTTGTAAAATCAGTTAGAAAAACGGTTGTCTGATCCTTTTCCGGAGGAATTTGAACGTAAGAAGTTGAAGTGTTTGAGACCTTATACTGTATTCTATAAATTAGAACAGCAGGTATAGATCCAGGCTTCATATTCAAACCGTTTAGTTTAATTTTAAGTTTGATACACTCATGGACATGTTCATCCTTTAATTCAGTCATCCGATCTGGATAACAATTAAAGTAAACAGGACCATCGTGTAATCCAGTTTCAGCCATGGCCAAGGTGGCATCTTGGAATATATTATGTATGTTGTCCAGTAGACAAACCAGGCACGATACATTCAGGCCTTTTCTAAAAAGTGGTTTTATCGCGATTTGAATACAACCGATATGTAAAAAGTTATACTCTTTTCGGTGTTTTTCAAGTGACTTTTTTGAAAGGAGAAAGAAATCTTCTTTCTCGGGTTGGACAGAAACTGATTCTTCAACAGTCCTGATTATATAATCAGATTTGGAGAACCATTTTTTGTCCTCTGTTTGTGCATAAAGCGTGTTTGTGGCAACTGGTGGTAAAGTCCAATTGTCAATGTTTTGATTTATGTTTTCAAAAGAAATTTCTTCTTTGAAAATTCATTTGTTTAGTTTGCTGGTTGCAGCGTTTGATTCCTCATTTGAGAAGTTTGAAGATGAGGAAGTGGAAGAAGAAGAGCCACTACCACGTTTGAATGAAAAGGAACGGAATAAAGAAGACATGATTTAAAAAGCAGAAAAGTAAGTACAGAAAGTAAATACTTAAAAAGTAAATAACAGGAAGTAAATGAACAAAAGAAATAAAACAAAAAGGAAAGCAATAAAGCAGAATGTAAAGAACAGAAAGTAGGAAATGCAGATAGTAACAAGAAATAAGAAAAAAGTAAAGTAAGAAGAAAACGAAAGTTCAATTGTCGTAATTCTCCCTTACATTAGTATCTTCACCTCCAGCTCCATAGTGGTGAGGTAAATAAGAATCTACCTATCTCTGTGAACCAAGAAATCTGTTAGGTTGTTAGTAAGATCAATCATACCATTATCTTCTAGCCAAATGAACTATTTCTATGTCATTATGCACTACTGCGTACGATGTTTCACCTGCCCTTTCAATTATTATAAGCTGGACTTACAGTCCATTTTTGTACGGAAGGACTCATGCATAATAACACAGATAAGTTCTATGCTATCGAAGAACTAACAGTCTTGATCATACTAACAAGCTTAACTGATACCTTGACACTACAGAGATAAGTATAAACTTATTTACAAAAATACCACCGGTCATGTTTTACAACCGATGTAAATATTTCATCTTATTTACAAAAATGCCACCGGTCATTACTTTTTACAGCGGTCATATTTTACGACCGGTGTAAATATTTCATCTTATTTACAAAAATGCCACCGGTCATTACTTTTTACAGCAGTCATATTTTACGACCGGTGTAAATATTTCATCTTATTTACAAAAATACCACCGGTCATGACTTTTTATAGCGGTCATTACTTTTTACAGCGGTCATATTTTACGACCGGTGTAAATATTTTATCTTATTTACAAAAATGCCACCGGTTATTTTTTTTAAACTGTCTCCGCAGTGACCGATTTAAAAATGGGGCTTTAAAAAGCCTATTTTCCACTAGTGAGAGTACACATTGCAATTGAATTTATTGTATGTGATATGGTTGTGGCAATGTCTATGAAACTTAGTGACAAATATGTATTGTTAAATTTTGAGTGAATTCTATGATTGAGATTTCTTTTAAAACATGTAATATGTAACATCCCGATTTTTGGTCTAGGAGAACTGGGAAGTAGTCTGATATGGGCAGGCTGCTAAAACCGTAGTCCCAGGGTAGTAATCTGATATGGGCGGATTACTTAAAGATGAGATAAGTCTTTAACCTACAGAATCGGGACAGTTCGCCTAGGTTTAAAATGAGGAATGTGAGGAATATCCTAAGTCTTAAGTCTAGGAATTCTGCAGGAAGCTTGATATGGGTTGGCTCCTGTGTAAGATAACCTGATATGGGTAGGTTGTCGAGCTTTTCAATTAACGATGACTCCCGAAGAGTTTAAGGGATGAGTTATTGAAAGAGAATTTCTAGAACTTAAGATAAGGGATGAGAAGATGAGTAATGAGGCCAGAAAGAGAATGCAGGGGCAACATCGTAATTATGGGAAAGATCGGGCTGGTAGCTGATGAGTACCATATTTTGCCAGAAAATAGAGAAAATTATGCTGATCATTTCACTGAACTGTGAAATGTGCATACGAGGTCTCTATGAGTATGAAAGAATTATGGAAAGTTTAAGGACAAAAAGGTGGGGTCCTTAAGTGTAATTTTAGCCAAATAAAAAGGGACTTAAATGAAAAGAAGAAAAGTTCCTTGGGGCTAAAGTGTAATTAAAGAATGTCAGGCCAGAAGTGGTTTGGACTGTCCGACAGCATTTCATTCCCAGATTTCACCGGTAGAGAGAGCAAGGGACGCTCGGTAATCTGGCTTAATACAGGAATTTTTGAAGACTCCAGATAGCCAGAAATGGACTGATCGTCCAAAAGTTATAAAAATTCCTACCGGATATCCTAGATTTCAGATCTAGGTGAGAAAATACAGGATGATACGTCCTTATGGGGCGGATGTCGAAAAACTGACAGAATACCGATAGGAGGCCTGTAGAAAAAGTTATTCGCAAATTAGAAAATCCAGACGGAGTGTGAGGCCTCCGGGTATCCGATAGGGAAATTTATCGGTATTTGGAAAGGGACTGAATGAGTTCGGATAACCTCAGTCAGATGACTGATATGACTCACAGGGATGCCTGAACACCGCAGGCTAGTGTATCCGACAGAAGGAACCGGTGTCCGGATATGTGTATAAACAGTGACTAATAGATAAAATATTTAATAAACATTAACGGGGAAGATTCCTCGTAATGCGTGCCATGAAGGTAATGGACCCTGAGAGGCCCAATAATGGCGCCAACAAGGCCCAGTAAGACACTTGGACTGATAGGTGGGCCAGTGTCCGGCAGAACCCCGGAAAAGTGCGAAATTACGAAAATGCCCCTGTGTTGTACTAAAGGGGTAGGAGATAAATGAGGGCATTTTGGTCATTCTGGATAGGCCCAGAAGCCAGGGCACATACAGATAAAGTTACTTAGAGTCAGTATATGTCCTGACAGAGTACAGAAGGGTGTAAAATGATGATTTTACCCTTAGGGTTAAAATAGTGCAAGAAAGGGCACCCAGGGGTATTTTGGTAATTTGCTGAGGGATGTTTCTTGGGAATCGAGCCATCAGAGTACTTGGGCTTGATCAGGATCCAAGATAACATTCCCAGAGCCCAAAAACGTAGCCCATGAAGTATGTGGGAAAAAGTGGCATTAAAAAACTATTTTAATGATGTTTCAATAAAGTAAAGTTACTCGGTTGGCACGATAACCGAGGAGGTGATCAGATAAAGTCTGGGACTTATCTGGATGGCATTGGAAAGCGTGAAGGGATCCTTCCAGGTGCCACATGGCGCTATCATAGAGGGAGAAGGAAAGTTAAGGCCACATGGCATTAGTCTGGAGAAAGCAGATAAAGCTGATGACACGCATTACGAGGCAGGAGACTGGACCGGTGAGTCAGCATGCTGAGTCAGCTGTTGAGGTGTCCAGGGATTTCAGACATGTGATAAATGTGGCGCTGAGGTGTCCTGGATGATGCAGTAAAAAGGAATAAAAGAAAATAGGAAAATCCAGGAAAAACCAGGACCACAGGATCAGATGGCTTCAAAATTACAAGAATGCCATTGACCAAAGCTATAAATACCCCCTTCCCCTCCCATTTTATGCATCCCACGTTTTTGGCAACAAAAGAGAGAGAAAGAAGAGAGAGAAGGAGAAAGAAAGAAAGAAAGAAAGGAAGTTCTGGTGGAGTTGGAAGCAGTATAGAAGTTCTGGAGTTCTGCTTTTGAGGTAGTAACTAATCCTAGCTCTTATGTAATGTCTTTGTGATTTGTTGTGCTATTGTTTGGTTGGATTGTTGTCTTATATGTTATGCTTGAAGCTCTATTACAATGCTATGATCATATGTTATTGAATATGGAAGCACGCAGCATACTTATCTATACACAATCACAAGCAAGCACCGTCACTCTGCATTACATATATTGTTATGATTATTACTACTGAGATTCCCCCGAATCTCATTCCCATATATAACATTACAGGGGAGGTTCTGTCAAAAAAAATCTGGAAATTTTAAGAGACGCCGTTAGGCTGCCAAAATTCTAGCAACGAAGAAGGAACAAAGAAAGGAACTGATACGTACTGTGTACGTAGGCGCTGTCTAAGGAGGCTGGAAGTGAGTGGACCTAGCCGGTTCATCCAGTCTTTCCTGGGTACTTACGTAGAATGGTAGCTCCTACGGGAATTACCGAATCGGTATAACATCGGTTACTTTCTAAAGAAGAATTGTAGCAGTTATGCTGCCGGATTTTAGGCAGGAAAAGATGTAATAGAAATATGAGAATTTGATGTATGCCTTGTTGTATGACATTTTATTATTTAATAATAAACATTGTTTAGCATGTTCAATTTGTGAATGATGAATTAAAAGAGAAATTCGCAGGTCCTGAGGTAGCAGTGGTTTGACCTCAGTTTGACCTAGTAAACGAAGGAGTTTGGCTATGAAATTTGGCAGACCAGTCGTACACATCTGAGGCATTATGTGGATAGGTAATAAGCCTCATTTGGATGTGCAGAACGAGATAATTTAATTTTCAAATTAAAGGTCCAGAATAAGGAACTTAAGAGTAAATTTTTGAATTTTTGGGCTTAAGTTAAGATATAATCAAGCTAATATTGCTTCCGCAAGTGTACTCTGAGGAGTCTAAGGAAGGATGTTTCATAATAAGATACATTAGAAATTTTGGGGAAGAAAACAAAATGATGTCAAGTTTAAACTTAAAACTTGATTTATTTGGATGACTGTAATATGATTCAATCAATTTTATCATAAATAGTATGGAAAAAAAATTGTGATATTTTACCAATTCATCGTATTATGAATGATGGAATTGAATACTTTAGAAAAAGAAAATTATATATGTGTATTACATTTGAATTGGGAGATTGATAATTGATTTAATTTTATGAGAAAAAATATTATAAATAATTGATTTTGATCTTTAATTTGTTGGACAAAATTATTTTTGTAGTGTATGTAAACTCTATATATTGCAAGTCAAATTTATAGATACTTCAATAGTTGGGATAAACTGAAAGAAAATTATTATCATAAGTTTGTATTCTATTAAGGAGTTTTAGCTTAATAATTTTTGGTGCACAATATATAATTATAAAAAATGAATGATAGATCCATATATCTCTGTATAGTTGTGCATTTATTGGAAAAGTTAGCAATTTATTATTCCCTTTTATTTGGTGGATTTATTGAAGATTTTATTGTATTTAGTTTATATACATATCAATTGAGCCGTATATATATTTTTAAATATATTGTGATGGAAGGAGATCATCTGTAAAAAAATTATTGAGTGCTTCATTTTAAATAATGATTATTTAGTAATTTTATTCAATTTTTTTATGTGAGATGTAAATCTATAATTTATTGGGTTATCACGAAATATTATGAGAAGATATTTATGTGATAGATAATTTTAAATACTCATGTTAAATATATATCGAGAAAAGTAAATTCAAGTATATTATGAATGAGTACTGAAATTATATAGTAATAATATATGGCAGCTATTGAAGAACTTTTCATAACAAAACTAATATAGTTTCTAAATAACTAAGACATATTTTCTTTTGGGCAGAAAAATGATTGATAATAAAAATTATGACCCATATATCATAAATTCGGTTCACCAAAGGGTCTAAAGTTGATAGTCAGATTAGATTGAAATCCCTTATTATATGTATGATAGAAAGCACCTGGACTTCCAAGTGAAATACATCAAAAATGAAAACATGTTTATATGACTCACACTTGGGATTGTTGGCATACTATACAAGTGTGAGCCAACATTGGATGAAATTTTGCTCAGATCTTCATAAAAGTCTAATTGATCTCCAAAAAATAGATGTAATATTGAGATTGTAAATCAATCATATGTTATAAAAACTAAAAAGTTTATTGTTAGATATGGTAAACTAGAAGTTTATCGATCCACACGATTTATTATTGGCATGATTTGTTTGATCATAATAGACTATATATGATGTAATAAATTAGTGAAGATTATGTATTGACATCCATTGAAGAACAAGAAGTTCTTCATAAATAGACAACATATTATAAAATTCAAAAATCATAGGTGTTGCTTGTTCTCAAACAAAATTGATCAAGAGAATATTACTAGTTATTATTTGGAATAAATTTTTACATTTCTAGAAATAATCAAAGTCATATTATATTGGCCCATTTAGAAGCATATAAGCTATACAAATATATACTAAATTTGATAGGTGCATCTATAAGATGGTTACATCTACCAGAA
This sequence comes from Leucaena leucocephala, assembly GCA_037074615.1. Taxonomy (NCBI): domain Eukaryota; kingdom Viridiplantae; phylum Streptophyta; class Magnoliopsida; order Fabales; family Fabaceae; genus Leucaena; species Leucaena leucocephala. The sequence goes on from CM073549.1 coordinate 11,466,433, forward strand.
GTTTGCAAGATTATTTGAATAAATATAATCATTATGTTGAGTGCACAATTTCCAGAATATGAGAATCATTTATTAATACCTCCATAAGTAACTGGATAAATGCTTATGAGAACAAGATTTCTATTTTAATCAATGCTTATGAGATCAGGATTTCTATTTTAGTGTTGGCATATTTGATTTGATATATTACAGCACTCATATATATCAAGCCAATAAAATTCTCCCAATAAAATTGGCTTTTTGTCAGGAGCCAGATATTTTTGAATATGCAATGCTTATTTCTATTAATCCACCACAATGCATATAAATGTCTATAAAAAGAAAGTTGAGATAAATGTTGGGTAAGGACCTTCTTGTTGTTGTATGTTTCTAAATGAAACAAAATGATGGTTATAAAGGAAACAAATAGGTTTAGAAAACTTATACAACATGATTAGTTTATCTTCATTTGACAAAGTTTTTTCAACATGAAGGGGAGAAATTAAGTAGCTGGAAAGAAAAACACAAGGAATGCATCATTACTATCACATATAGATCCTCAAATATAGTAGTATGAACTAGAAGTTCATCAAATATTACATTCATAAGATATTATAAAATATCTGCCAGATGTGATTACTGACCTAAATGAGGATTATCAAATCTCATATTCCAGCTGAAAATGCCCCAACTAGTATAAATCAAAGTAAGACATGTTTGAAGTATGAAATGCTAATTGGTTCAAAATATAATATTAAAAATATTAGAGCATATAATTAAGATGATCATATTAAGAAGGTAGGTACTCCAGAAGAGTGCAAAGATATAACTACTTGCAAAAATTTTAAAAGAGGTTCAGGTACCTGAAATGTAATAAAGAGAGCTGAATAAGTTATGTCACAAAAAGAAGAATGGAACCGAAAAAATAAAGTTTTCGACAATGGTTTTGATAATAATATCATTAAATGAGGATCTTGTATGTAGATCTATCATGTGAAGTAGACAGAAAAGTGATTGGCCAAAAGAAAAAGGAAAAGGATGACGCAGTAAGGATAGATTATATTCTTTCAATATGTGAAAATTATAGACTTGCAGTCCAAATATCTTAAACATAAAGTTATTATTTGATATATAAATATTTATGTGAAAATAAAGATTTTCACAAAGGTTATGGTGAGAAATATTATTCTGTGGTGGATATAATAATTTTTGCATATATTAGTCTGGCAGTATAATTGTTATAGTTTGTGCATATGGCTCACTAAATAGTGAAATTTATATTATCATACTTTAAAGTATTAAAATGCCCGAAGCATATAAAGGAAATGTATAAAGTTGAATACACAATAATTTTAGAATCTTTATTTTGTCTATAAAAATATATTAAATTTAGTGGAGAAGTCCTATATATTTGTTCTATTATATTTACATAGCGTGTTGGTATTATATGTAATTCACTAGTGGAAAATAGGCTTTTTAAAGCCCCATTTTTAAACCGGTCACTGCAGAGACGGTTTAAAAAAAATGATCGGTTGCATTTTTTTACATAAAATAGAATATTTACACCGGCTGTAAACATGATCGGTGTAAAAAGTCATGACCTGTGGTATTTTTGTAATTAAGATGAAATATTTACACCTGTTGTACACATGACCGTTGTAAAAAGTCATGACCGGTGCAAATATTTTATCTTATTTACAAAAATGCCACAGGTGAAACATCCTCCCTTGGACCACTCAGAGTACACTTGCGGAAGCAATATTAGCTTGATTATATCTTAACTTAAGCCCAGAAATTTAAAATTTTACTCTTAAGTTCTTTATTCTGAACCTTTACTTTGAGAACTGGTTTATCTCATTCTACACATCCAAACAAGGCTTATTACCTATCCACGGAATGCCCCAGATGTGTACAACTGGCTAACTAAATTTCGTGGCCAAACTCCTTCGTTTACTAGGTCAAACTGAGGCCAGAACACTGCTACCTCAGGATCTGCGAATTTCTCTTTTAATTCCCCATTCACAAATTGAATATGCCAAACAATATTTATAATAAAATGTTATACAACAGAACATACACAAAATTCTCATATTTCTTTTACATCTTTTTCCGCCCGAATTTCGGCAGTATAACCGCTAGGCTTCATCTGTACAAAGAACTGAACCGTACTGATTCGGTAGTTCTCTCATGAGAACTACCATTCTACGTAAGTACCCAGGAAAGACTGGATGAACCGGCTAGGTCCACTCACTTCCAGCCTCCTTAGAAAGCACAAACGTACACAGTACTTATCATATACTGATGTTCAGTCTTAGTTTCGGCAGCATAACGGCGTCTCTCAAAATTCTTAGAATTCACTTCAACATAATCTCCCTGTAATGGGTTAGATATGGGGAATGAGATTCGGGGGAATCTCTGTAGTAATAATCATAACAATATATGCAATGCAGAGTGACTGTGCTTGCTTGTGATTGTGTACAAATAAGTATGCTGCGTGCTTCCATACTCAATAACATATAATCATAGCATTGTAATAGAGCTTCAAGCATAACATATAAGACAACAATCCGACCAAACAATAGCAGAACAAATCACAAAGCCATTACATAAAAGCTAGGATTAGTTACTACCTCAAAAGCAGAACTCCAGAACCTCTATACTGCTTTCAACTCCGCCAGAACTTCCTTTCTTCTTTCTTTCTCTCACTTTCTCTCTCAAGAACTTCCTTCTCTCTCTAATCTTGCTCTTGGCCGTGGGATGCATGAAATGGGAGGGGGAGGGGGTATTTATAGTTTCCCTCAATGGCATTCCTGTAATTTTGAAGCCATCTAAACATGTGGTCCTGGTTTTTCCTGGAATTTCCTATTTTCTTTTAGTCCGTTTTACTGCATCACCCAGGACACCTCACCGGGATACCTCATCGCCACATTCTTCACATGTCACAATTCCTGGACACCTCATCAGCTGACTCAGTGAAACATCCTCCCATACAGCCCTCAGAGTACACTTGCGGAAGCTATACTAGCTCTTCTTCTGCCTAAACTCCGGCAGCATAACCGCTACGCTTGATCTGTCCAAAGAACTGAACCGTACTGATTCGGTAATTCCCTCATGAGAACTACCATTCTACGTAGTACCCAGGAAAGACTAGATGAACCGGCTAGGTCCACTCACTTCTAGCCTCCTTAGACAGCACTACGTACACAGTACTTATCATATACTGATGTTCAGTCTTTACTCCGGCAGCATAACGGCGTCTCTTAGGATTCTCTAAATCCACTTCAGCATAACCTCCCTGTAATGGGTTATGGATGGGGATGAGATTCGGGGGAATCTCAGTAGCAACAATCATAACAATATATGTAATGCAGTGTGACAGTGCTTGCTTGTGATTGTGTACAGATAAGTATGCTGCGTGCTTCCATGCTTAATAACATATGACCATAGCATTACAGCAGAGCTTCAAACATAACATATAAGACAACAATCCAACCAAACAATAGCACATCAAATCACAAAGCCATTACATAGAAGCTAGGATTAGTTACTACCTGGCTAGCTCAGCAGAACCCTACTATCTCTATTCTGCTTCCAGCTCCGCCAGAACTTCCTTTCTTCCTTTCTCCTTTCTCTCTTCCTTTCCTTCCCTTTCCCTCTATTCTTTCTCTCTCATTCTCCTCTCCATGCGTGATGCAAGAATGGAATGAGGGGAGGGGGTATTTATAATAGGCTTCAATGGCAATTCTGTAATTACCATGAACTTTGATCCTGCGGTCCTGGTTTTTCCTGGATTTTCCTATTTTCCTTAATTCCTTTTTTACTGCATCATCGTGCCAACTCACCGGGACACCTCAGCACCACATTTATCACATGCTTGAATTCCTGGGACACCTCAGCATGCTGACTCACCGGTCCAGTCTCCTGCCTCGTAATGCGTGCCCTCAACTTTATCTGCTTTCTGCAGACTAATGCCATGTGGCGACTGGAAGAGACCTTGCACGCTTCCCAATGCCACCCAGATAAGTCCCTGACTTTATCTGATCATTTCCTCGGTTATCGTGCCTCCTCGGTTTTTGTGCCAACCGAGTAACTTTATTCTACTAAACCATTACTTTAATGCCATGTGGCATCCCATGAGTATACCTTATCAGTTTACTTCATGGTTTCCAGATAACCTTTCCTGTATCTGATATCCTGCCTCCGGTCTATCTCCAATCGGGTAACTATCTCTCTTGGACCTTCACCACTCTTGGCCCGTACGCTTAGCGCCACTTTAGTCACTAGTCGCGACCTCAACATCATCTTGTCGCGACCTTACAATTCTGTGTACATTAGTCGCGACCCAAACATATTCTCGTCGCGACCAAAACATTCTATCGTCGCGACCACAACACATTTTAGTCGCGACCATAACACTTTTTAGTTGCGTCTAAGGCTTTCTGCCACTATTAGTCGCGATATCACTGCTTTCTAGTCGCGACCATACTTCTTTTACGTCGCGACCATAATGCTTTCTTGTCGCGTATAGCTCTTTCTGTAACCACTAGTCGCGACCATGCTTTACTCTAGTCGCGACCAGAACGGTCAGCTCGTAACTCTTCAACCTTTGACCTTTACATCACCCCAAATGGCCATTCTACCCCTTGGGACTTCCACTGTTTGCACATAAGTTCCCGTACCTTTACTTACTCGCAGCTTAGTCCCTAAAAACTCTCTTATGTCTCTGGGACTTCTGCTCAAAAGGGGTCTGGTAGCCTCTCATTCTCAGGCTATTTCCTTGTCTCAAGGCCTGAAAATTGGGATGTTACATTTCTCCTCCCCTTTACATAAATTTCATCCTCGAAATTTAATTAGTACCATAGCCAAATTAACTTAACATCTGGCAAAGTACTCATCATAACTTTACATCTCTTCGTAACATGCCTTTCTTTCTCTGGGTTAATCTAATCAGAGTTGAAATCTACTTTCCTCTTATGGACCACTTACTGCACTTATGAGTAGTGTCCATTTCTTTCATATGAAATTCTCTCGAATATTACTGTATTCGGGAATTTCTTCTAACTACTCATCATACTTTAAGCATCATATTCTTACTACTTCTCTTGATATCTCGCAGACTGCTTTAAAATCTGCAACATTTCATCTTTCTTTGCACTTAACATCATACAGAGAGAGGACTTACGCAGCTATTCTTTCTTTACTTTGCTGCTAAACAAAAGCACCTACTCTAATATGCATAATGCTTGGCCAACATACTGCAAGACTGCATACCTGCTTATGAATGCAAAACTCTAACATCGGAGCTTAAGCATTCCTGTTCTAACTAGGCACAGCTCTAACACTCAGAGCTTGCATAGTTTTAGCATAACATTAAGCCTGACATCTCATGCAAAGAGTGAAAGCTCTCATTTTCTATTCTCTTTCATAGCATAACATTCAAACATCTGATTCCTACCAAACAGGGAGCCTCTCTGTCTGTTCATACAATGCACATCTCTAGGTGCGTGTCATATTACACGTTTAATACCGTGTATCTCATTACATGCCTTTGATACGTTATCATGGCATATCTAGCCCACTCTAGCTATCTCATGGTGTATTTCACCCTTTCATAACCTATCTTGTCTTATCACAAGACTAACATAAGACTGGCTTTCTCTTTTTCATAGAACTGTGTTCTATCTCAGCTTTGCCTTAGACCCTCTTCTCTAGGTCTTCTCTAGCCTTTTAATCTCTTTACCCCTCATCTGGGTAATCTTTATCTACTCATACTTTTCTATTCTTATTACATTGAGGATTTTCTTCTCTGCTTCTCAGAGGATTCTCTTCTCTGCTTCTTATTACACAGAGGATTCTCTTCTCTGCTTCTCAGGCATACTTCTACAAAACTTTGAATCTCAGTACTCAGATTTAAACTTGGACTCCATCTTCGTTTAAGGGAAAGCTAAGTTCAGTCTGTAGACTAGAGGCTACCTGAGGAAAATCATTATAAAACAATTTCTCTGGGTCAGCTTATCAACTAGTGAAACTTCCTTACCTTAACTTCGTCTTTGGCATTCATCTTCCCAAAGAGATACTACATCGTACTCATGTCTCATGGCTCATTACTTTCCTTAGGCTAGGTCTAACTGCGACCTCGGGATCTAACTACGATCAACCGTTAGCCTCTTCAGAATCTAACTGTGACTCTGGATCTGTTAGGATCTAACTGCGACCCTGGAGCCATGCTAGGATCTATCTGCGACCCTCCAGAATCTAACTGCGATTCTGTTGTACTTTATATCTCCTGAAGATCTTAAACCAACAGACTAAGTTATAAGGTTAACTGCTTCCACCTGTTGATAACTCCATAAAAATTTTATAGCCTCACATCATTTACCCAGACTTTACTTACTTCCTCTCTTACTCAGGAGTTCCTTCTCATCTTTCTTACTTTACTGTGGCTTACCATTGGCTTGTGCCATCATGGTCTAACCACCTGCCATTGCATTCTACTGCTATGGCCTCATCATAACTCATCTGTGCTCTAACTGTGAACCATTTGAACTATGCTCCAACTGCGAGCATCCTGTATCAGATCCAACTCTTATCTGAAGAGTGATCTATACTCATCTGAATCTAGCTCTATCTGAGAGCCATCTGTTTCAGATCCAACTCTTATCTGAAGAGTGATCTAAAAACAATCTCTTTACTCTTATCTGCTTTCTTTCTGTCTACCATTCCTTTCAACAGAAATGGTCCTGAGTACTATATTCATAAGTCTGCAGAATTACCCGAGTAACTTCAAACATATCTGAATATCATAACTTATTGTCCCATGAACTGAGACTATCTATCATATTCAATACATATCTCATTACATGTCATATGGTATGGGAGCAACATACTTTCTCATCTCATGTATACTCTACCCTTCATGCACTGTAAAAGGGAGTATTCATTCATCATGGCATACTCTAACATGCATGTCATCATATGACAATTGCAAGGAGATGCAACTATCATAACTTATGGCATCATAAGCCATATCATCATCATACTTTGCTCAACCATCCATCAGACTAACTAAACCTCAAGGCATATTTTATTTATCATATTGCCTATCATATCTTGGTCAGTCATCCTGGAACATCTGTCTATCTCAGGCTGCCACGCTACCCTCTTATTAGGGTACAAACTCAACCCTTCATCACTCTTTCTTACATAGGGGAGTCACTGTATCCCGTAATCTGTGGCTACCTTCTACTATCTCATTTCTTCTTTTGTCTATCTATCAGTCTCAGTCTATTCTTGACCAGACTGTGATTCCTTATCGGCCTTTACTGTAACAGCCTAGAACCCCTTTACAAAGATATTATCCGCTTTCCCCTTAGGTAGGCTTGGTGCCCACATGAGGTCACGGTTTTGTTGTCCAGACACACGAGCCACAGCCCTTAAGCACCTGAAAACGCATCTTTCTCTTAATCCTAGCGAACTTCAGTCGCCTAGATCTCATTCATTATCTTTTACTATTATTTCTATTCTTTAGGGTACTCTACCCTAGATCTCTGTGATGGAATCCCTCTGCTTAGGGAATTTTAACTCTTTACCTATTAACCATCACGTCCTTAGCCTTAGCCTTAGGCCATATCAAACATCATCACTTCTCTAGCCTTTAGGCTATGCCCTAGGATTACTCCGAGGCAAACTTCATACTAGCTATCCCATTCTAGCTCTCAGGTCTTTTATTCAACTAGGTTGAATAAGACTTTTACCATGTAGATCTACTCCTCGTAATCACATGGAGGATCTGTCTCATTCTAGCTATCTCATCTAGCTAGCTCATCTTAACTTATCGTTATCATCCTTTGCGGCCTATCCTACCTAGCAAGGATGACTTGCTTATTGGAGTTGCCAACTTCCTCTATACATGGCTTCTCCACTCAAGCTCTATGTTCATGCTTTGTGTTCACCTGTCTTTTCCTTTACAACGAAACATGAACACCTCTTATTCCATCTAGGAGCTTTATCTCCACGGGCTCTTCTAAACCCATAATAGTCCCGATCTGAATCTTCTAATGTCATACCAGGACATCTCTGTCATTCCGTCGCGATATGAGTATTGGGTAATCGCTATTCATAGCCTCTATGATTCTTCATTACCCTTAACTCCTCACGACTTATCATTTCTATTCTTTAGTCATGACCTACAGCTTCAGACGTCGCGTCCTTAACATTTTCTGTCTTCTAGTCGCGACCTAAATCTTCTGTCGTCGCGACCTTAACCTTTCTACGTCGCGACTCAACTCCTCTACCGTCGCGACCAGGATATTTTCTCGTCGCGACTTATGTCTCTTCACGTCGCAACCATAGCCATTTCTAGTCGCGACATTAAACTTTTCTCGTCACAACCTTAGCTCTCTGTTAACTAACGTCGCGACCTAGGAACATACTCGCCGCGACCAAATCTTTCTGTGAATAACCGTCGCGACCTATAAACTTATGCGTCGCGACTAAACCTCTCATTGAGGCTACCAGTCGCGACATAAACCACGTTAGTCGCGACCGGAGTGCTATTCTGTCGTACTCAAGGGCTAAATCAGAGCATCACTGAGCCAGAACCTTCTGTTGTGTGCCAGAATCTTATGCTCTGAACCAGAGTCCTTTCTGGTTGGTGCCAGAACCTCTTGCTCTGATACCAAAATGAAACATCCTCCCATACAGCCCTCAGAGTACACTTGCGGAAGCTATACTAGCTCTTCTTCTGCCTAAACTCCGGCAGCATAACCGCTACGCTTGATCTGTCCAAAGAACTGAACCGTACTGATTCGGTAATTCCCTCATGAGAACTACCATTCTACGTAGTACCCAGGAAAGACTAGATGAACCGGCTAGGTCCACTCACTTCTAGCCTCCTTAGACAGCACTACGTACACAGTACTTATCATATACTGATGTTCAGTCTTTACTCCGGCAGCATAACGGCGTCTCTTAGGATTCTCTAAATCCACTTCAGCATAACCTCCCTGTAATGGGTTATGGATGGGGATGAGATTCGGGGGAATCTCAGTAGCAACAATCATAACAATATATGTAATGCAGTGTGACAGTGCTTGCTTGTGATTGTGTACAGATAAGTATGCTGCGTGCTTCCATGCTTAATAACATATGACCATAGCATTACAGCAGAGCTTCAAACATAACATATAAGACAACAATCCAACCAAACAATAGCACATCAAATCACAAAGCCATTACATAGAAGCTAGGATTAGTTACTACCTGGCTAGCTCAGCAGAACCCTACTATCTCTATTCTGCTTCCAGCTCCGCCAGAACTTCCTTTCTTCCTTTCTCCTTTCTCTCTTCCTTTCCTTCCCTTTCCCTCTCTTCTTTCTCTCTCATTCTCCTCTCCATGCGTGATGCAAGAATGGAATGAGGGGAGGGGGTATTTATAATAGGCTTCAATGGCAATTCTGTAATTACCATGAACTTTGATCCTGCGGTCCTGGTTTTTCCTGGATTTTCCTATTTTCCTTAATTCCTTTTTTACTGCATCATCGTGCCAACTCACCGGGACACCTCAGCACCACATTTATCACATGCTTAAATTCCTGGGACACCTCAGCATGCTGACTCACCGGTCCAGTCTCCTGCCTCGTAATACGTGCCCTCAACTTTATCTGCTTTCTGCAGACTAATGCCATGTGGCGACTGGAAGAGACCTTGCACGCTTCCCAATGCCACCCAGATAAGTCCCTGACTTTATCTGATCATTTCCTCGGTTATCGTGCCTCCTCGGTTTTTGTGCCAACCGAGTAACTTTATTCTACTAAACCATTACTTTAATGCCATGTGGCATCCCATGAGTATACCTTATCAGTTTACTTCATGGTTTCCAGATAACCTTTCCTGTATCTGATATCCTGCCTCCGGTCTATCTCCAATCGGGTAACTATCTCTCTTGGACCTTCACCACTCTTGGCCCGTACGCTTAGCGCCACTTTAGTCACTAGTCGCGACCTCAACATCATCTTGTCGCGACCTTACAATTCTGTGTACATTAGTCGCGACCCAAACATATTCTCGTCGCGACCAAAACATTCTATCGTCGCGACCACAACACATTTTAGTCGCGACCATAACACTTTTTAGTTGCGTCTAAGGCTTTCTGCCACTATTAGTCGCGATATCACTGCTTTCTAGTCGCGACCATACTTCTTTTACGTCGCGACCATAATGCTTTCTTGTCGCGTATAGCTCTTTCTGTAACCACTAGTCGCGACCATGCTTTACTCTAGTCGCGACCAGAACGGTCAGCTCGTAACTCTTCAACCTTTGACCTTTACATCACCCCAAATGGCCATTCTACCCCTTGGGACTTCCACTGTTTGCACATAAGTTCCCGTACCTTTACTTACTCGCAGCTTAGTCCCTAAAAACTCTCTTATGTCTCTGGGACTTCTGCTCAAAAGGGGTCTGGTAGCCTCTCATTCTCAGGCTATTTCCTTGTCTCAAGGCCTGAAAATTGGGATGTTACATTTCTCCTCCCCTTTACATAAATTTCATCCTCGAAATTTAATTAGTACCATAGCCAAATTAACTTAACATCTGGCAAAGTACTCATCATAACTTTACATCTCTTCGTAACATGCCTTTCTTTCTCTGGGTTAATCCAATCAGAGTTGAAATCTACTTTCCTCTTATGGACCACTTACTGCACTTATGAGTAGTGTCCATTTCTTTCATATGAAATTCTCTCGAATATTACTGTATTCGGGAATTTCTTCTAACTACTCATCATACTTTAAGCATCATATTCTTACTACTTCTCTTGATATCTCGCAGACTGCTTTAAAATCTGCAACATTTCATCTTTCTTTGCACTTAACATCATACAGAGAGAGGACTTACGCAGCTATTCTTTCTTTACTTTGCTGCTAAACAAAAGCACCTACTCTAATATGCATAATGCTTGGCCAACATACTGCAGGACTGCATACCTGCTTATGAATGCAAAACTCTAACATCGGAGCTTAAGCATTCCTGTTCTAACTAGGCACAGCTCTAACACTCAGAGCTTGCATAGTTTTAGCATAACATTAAGCCTGACATCTCATGCAAAGAGTGAAAGCTCTCATTTTCTATTCTCTTTCATAGCATAACATTCAAACATCTGATTCCTACCAAACAGGGAGCCTCTCTGTCTGTTCATACAATGCACATCTCTAGGTGCGTGTCATATTACACGTTTACTACCGTGTATCTCATTACATGCCTTTGATACGTTATCATGGCATATCTAGCCCACTCTAGCTATCTCATGGTGTATTTCACCCTTTCATAACCTATCTTGTCTTATCACAAGACTAACATAAGACTGGCTTTCTCTTTTTCATAGAACTGTGTTCTATCTCAGCTTTGCCTTAGACCCTCTTCTCTAGGTCTTCTCTAGCCTTTTAATCTCTTTACCCCTCATCTGGGTAATCTTTATCTACTCATACTTTTCTATTCTTATTACATTGAGGATTTTCTTCTCTGCTTCTCAGAGGATTCTCTTCTCTGCTTCTTATTACACAGAGGATTCTCTTCTCTGCTTCTCAGGCATACTTCTACAAAACTTTGAATCTCAGTACTCAGATTTAAACTTGGACTCCATCTTCGTTTAAGGGAAAGCTAAGTTCAGTCTGTAGACTAGAGGCTACCTGAGGAAAATCATTATAAAACAATTTCTCTGGGTCAGCTTATCAACTAGTGAAACTTCCTTACCTTAACTTCGTCTTTGGCATTCATCTTCCCAAAGAGATACTACATCGTACTCATGTCTCATGGCTCATTACTTTCCTTAGGCTAGGTCTAACTGCGACCTCGGGATCTAACTACGATCAACCGTTAGCCTCTTCAGAATCTAACTGTGACTCTAGATCTGTTAGGATCTAACTGCGACCCTAGAGCCATGCTAGGATCTATCTGCGACCCTCCAGAATCTAACTGCGATTCTGTTGTACTGTATATCTCCCGAAGATCTTAAACCAACAGACTAAGTTATAAGGTTAACTGCTTCCACCTGTTGATAACTCCATAAAAATTTTATAGCCTCACATCATTTACCCAGACTTTACTTACTTCCTCTCTTACTCAGGAGTTCCTTCTCATCTTTCTTACTTTACTGTGGCTTACCATTGGCTTGTGCCATCATGGTCTAACCACCTGCCATTGCATTCTACTGCTATGGCCTCATCATAACTCATCTGTGCTCTAACTGTGAACCATTTGAACTATGCTCCAACTGCGAGCATCCTGTATCAGATCCAACTCTTATCTGAAGAGTGATCTATACTCATCTGAATCTAGCTCTATCTGAGAGCCATCTGTTTCAGATCCAACTCTTATCTGAAGAGTGATCTAAAAACAATCTCTTTACTCTTATCTGCTTTCTTTCTGTCTACCATTCCTTTCAACAGAAATGGTCCTGAGTACTATATTCATAAGTCTGCAGAATTACCCGAGTAACTTCAAACATATCTGAATATCATAACTTATTGTCCCATGAACTGAGACTATCTATCATATTCAATACATATCTCATTACATGTCATATGGTATGGGAGCAACATACTTTCTCATCTCATGTATACTCTACCCTTCATGCACTGTAAAAGGGAGTATTCATTCATCATGGCATACTCTAACATGCATGTCATCATATGACAATTGCAAGGAGATGCAACTATCATAACTTATGGCATCATAAGCCATATCATCATCATACTTTGCTCAACCATCCATCAGACTAACTAAACCTCAAGGCATATTTTATTTATCATATTGCCTATCATATCTTGGTCAGTCATCCTGGAACATCTGTCTATCTCAGGCTGCCACGCTACCCTCTTATTAGGGTACAAACTCAACCCTTCATCACTCTTTCTTACATAGGGGAGTCACTGTATCCCGTAATCTGTGGCTACCTTCTACTATCTCATTTCTTCTTTTGTCTATCTATCAGTCTCAGTCTATTCTTGACCAGACTGTGATTCCTTATCGGCCTTTACTGTAACAGCCTAGAACCCCTTTACAAAGATATTATCCGCTTTCCCCTTAGGTAGGCTTGGTGCCCACATGAGGTCACGGTTTTGTTGTCCAGACACACGAGCCACAGCCCTTAAGCACCTGAAAACGCATCTTTCTCTTAATCCTAGCGAACTTCAGTCGCCTAGATCTCATTCATTATCTTTTACTATTATTTCTATTCTTTAGGGTACTCTACCCTAGATCTCTGTGATGGAATCCCTCTGCTTAGGGAATTTTAACTCTTTACCTATTAACCATCACGTCCTTAGCCTTAGCCTTAGGCCATATCAAACATCATCACTTCTCTAGCCTTTAGGCTATGCCCTAGGATTACTCCGAGGCAAACTTCATACTAGCTATCCCATTCTAGCTCTCAGGTCTTTTATTCAACTAGGTTGAATAAGACTTTTACCATGTAGATCTACTCCTCGTAATCACATGGAGGATCTGTCTCATTCTAGCTATCTCATCTAGCTAGCTCATCTTAACTTATCGTTATCATCCTTTGCGGCCTATCCTACCTAGCAAGGATGACTTGCTTATTGGAGTTGCCAACTTCCTCTATACATGGCTTCTCCACTCAAGCTCTATGTTCATGCTTTGTGTTCACCTGTCTTTTCCTTTACAACGAAACATGAACACCTCTTATTCCATCTAGGAGCTTTATCTCCACGGGCTCTTCTAAACCCATAATAGTCCCGATCTGAATCTTCTAATGTCATACCAGGACATCTCTGTCATTCCGTCGCGATATGAGTATTGGGTAATCGCTATTCATAGCCTCTATGATTCTTCATTACCCTTAACTCCTCACGACTTATCATTTCTATTCTTTAGTCGTGACCTACAGCTTCAGACGTCGCGTCCTTAACATTTTCTGTCTTCTAGTCGCGACCTAAATCTTCTGTCGTCGCGACCTTAACCTTTCTACGTCGCGACTCAACTCCTCTACCGTCGCGACCAGGATATTTTCTCGTCGCGACTTATGTCTCTTCACGTCGCAACCATAGCCATTTCTAGTCGCGACATTAAACTTTTCTCGTCACAACCTTAGCTCTCTGTTAACTAACGTCGCGACCTAGGAACATACTCGCCGCGACCAAATCTTTCTGTGAATAACCGTCGCGACCTATAAACTTATGCGTCGCGACTAAACCTCTCATTGAGGCTACCAGTCGCGACATAAACCACGTTAGTCGCGACCGGAGTGCTATTCTGTCGTACTCAAGGGCTAAATCAGAGCATCACTGAGCCAGAACCTTCTGTTGTGTGCCAGAATCTTATGCTCTGAACCAGAGTCCTTTCTGGTTGGTGCCAGAACCTCTTGCTCTGATACCAAAATGAAACATCCTCCCATACAGCCCTCAGAGTACACTTGCGGAAGCTATACTAGCTCTTCTTCTGCCTAAACTCCGGCAGCATAACCGCTACGCTTGATCTGTCCAAAGAACTGAACCGTACTGATTCGGTAATTCCCTCATGAGAACTACCATTCTACGTAGTACCCAGGAAAGACTAGATGAACCGGCTAGGTCCACTCACTTCTAGCCTCCTTAGACAGCACTACGTACACAGTACTTATCATATACTGATGTTCAGTCTTTACTCCGGCAGCATAACGGCGTCTCTTAGGATTCTCTAAATCCACTTCAGCATAACCTCCCTGTAATGGGTTATGGATGGGGATGAGATTCGGGGGAATCTCAGTAGCAACAATCATAACAATATATGTAATGCAGTGTGACAGTGCTTGCTTGTGATTGTGTACAGATAAGTATGCTGCGTGCTTCCATGCTTAATAACATATGACCATAGCATTACAGCAGAGCTTCAAACATAACATATAAGACAACAATCCAACCAAACAATAGCACATCAAATCACAAAGCCATTACATAGAAGCTAGGATTAGTTACTACCTGGCTAGCTCAGCAGAACCCTACTATCTCTATTCTGCTTCCAGCTCCGCCAGAACTTCCTTTCTTCCTTTCTCCTTTCTCTCTTCCTTTCCTTCCCTTTCCCTCTCTTCTTTCTCTCTCATTCTCCTCTCCATGCGTGATGCAAGAATGGAATGAGGGGAGGGGGTATTTATAATAGGCTTCAATGGCAATTCTGTAATTACCATGAACTTTGATCCTGCGGTCCTGGTTTTTCCTGGATTTTCCTATTTTCCTTAATTCCTTTTTTACTGCATCATCGTGCCAACTCACCGGGACACCTCAGCACCACATTTATCACATGCTTGAATTCCTGGGACACCTCAGCATGCTGACTCACCGGTTCAGTCTCCTGCCTCGTAATACGTGCCCTCAACTTTATCTGCTTTCTGCAGACTAATGCCATGTGGCGACTGGAAGAGACCTTGCACGCTTCCCAATGCCACCCAGACAAGTCCCTGACTTTATCTGATCATTTCCTCGGTTATCGTGCCTCCTCGGTTTTTGTGCCAACCGAGTAACTTTATTCTACTAAACCATTACTTTAATGCCATGTGGCATCCCATGAGTATACCTTATCAGTTTACTTCATGGTTTCCAGATAACCTTTCCTGTATCTGATATCCTGCCTCCGGTCTATCTCCAATCGGGTAACTATCTCTCTTGGACCTTCACCACTCTTGGCCCGTACGCTTAGCGCCACTTTAGTCACTAGTCGCGACCTCAACATCATCTTGTCGCGACCTTACAATTCTGTGTACATTAGTCGCGACCCAAACATATTCTCGTCGCGACCAAAACATTCTATCGTCGCGACCACAACACATTTTAGTCGCGACCATAACACTTTTTAGTTGCGTCTAAGGCTTTCTGCCACTATTAGTCGCGATATCACTGCTTTCTAGTCGCGACCATACTTCTTTTACGTCGCGACCATAATGCTTTCTTGTCGCGTATAGCTCTTTCTGTAACCACTAGTCGCGACCATGCTTTATTCTAGTCGCGACCAGAACGGTCAGCTCGTAACTCTTCAACCTTTGACCTTTACATCACCCCAAATGGCCATTCTACCCCTTGGGACTTCCACTGTTTGCACATAAGTTCCCGTACCTTTACTTACTCGCAGCTTAGTCCCTAAAAACTCTCTTATGTCTCTGGGACTTCTGCTCAAAAGGGGTCTGGTAGCCTCTCATTCTCAGGCTATTTCCGTGTCTCAAGGCCTGAAAATTGGGATGTTACACTCAGTATTTCCAGTCCAATCCAGTACCGGTCCGATCCGATTTCCCACAAACCGGACTCAACGGCTGAGATTGTGCCACGTGTCCTTAACTTTTCTTCTTTCTCTAAGATGGCGCCATGTGGCACCTGGAAGGGACCTTTCATGCCTTCCAATGCTATCCAGATAAGTCCCGGACTTTATCTGATCACCTCCTCGGTTATCGTGCCAACCGGGTAACTTTACTTTACTGAAAAGTCATTAAATCATTATTTTAATGCCACTTTTTTCCACATATACTGGGATACGTTTTTGGGCCTAGGAATATCATCTTGAGTCTCTGATCCAGCCCAAGTACTCTGATGGCACGATTCCCAAGAAACATCCCTTGGCAAATTACCAAAATGCCCTTAGTCTCTCTTTCTTTACTTTATTAGGTCTAAGGGCATTATTGTCTTTTCCCATCTTACCAGAGTATTCTTTGACCCTGGTCAACTATCCAGATAACTTCCCTGGACTGTCTAACCTTAGTAAAATGACCAAAATACCCTTTACTCATCCTTCAGCTGTTCTATAACATAGGGGCATTTTCGTCATTTCGCACCTTTTTACCGGACACCGGCCCCTTTTACCACTGGACTGATCTAATGAGCCTGGGCCTTCCCTGGTGTCACTAAAGGCCTTAGAAACACTATACGGCCCCCTGGCCACAGTCCGATCATCCCTATCGGGACTGCTTTTCCTTTACTGATTATAACTGTAAATTCCCATCTTCCGGAATTTTTACAGAAAAATCGGGACCTCAAATCAAAATTCTGTGTCGCCTCATTCAACCCGGAATCATTTTCTCTATCTCCCTGTATTTTCAGATATTTTATCCGGGCCGGGCTATTTTGGCCTGAAAAAGCGCTCACGCGCACACTTTTCCAAAATGACCATTTTACCCCTGGTCACATTTCTAATTCTTTTATACACATAGAGACCTCATATGCACATTTCACAGTTTAGTGAAATGATCAGCATAATTTTCTCTATTTTTTGGCAAAATATGGTACTCATCGGCTACCAGCCCGATCTTTCCCAAAATTACGATTTTGCCCCTGCACTCTCTTTCTGGCATCTATTCTCATCTTCTTATCTTTCATCTTAAGTTCTAGAAATTCTTTTTCAATAACTCATCCCCTAAACTCTTCAGGAGTCATCGTTAACTGAAAGGCTCGACAACCCGCCCATATCAGGTTATCTTACACAGGAGCCAGCCCATATCTAGATTTACCCCATGATCTGTCTACAGGGTAGATATATCAACAGACACTACTAGACAGTACTTTTTCTCCCTAAACTTAGAGTTATACCTAGCCATATGTACATCTAAATTTATGTTACTTTGAAGGAATACTAGAGTTGATGGCTGAGATTCTGAGGGTGTCATATCCCAATTTCTCCCTATCTGTATAAGACTGATAGAGGAAAGAGGTTTGGAAGGGATTGTGACGATAAATAGAAAGAAAAGATAATAATTAGACAAGGGTGTAAAGAAGAGGGACTAAAGTGAAAATTCTAAAAGTTCCATGGTACAAAATGGAAGTAGACATAAACTTTAGGCCATTAAGTATAATTATGAAAAGTTAAGAGACTTAATTGAAAAGAGAAAAAGTTTCCAAGGGCAAAACGGTAATTATAGAAAGCTGAGCTGGAAGTGGCTTAAAACTGCCTGGTAGCATTTCAGTCCTAAATTTTATCAGTAGATAGAGAAAATGATGCTAGTTAATCTAACTTATTACAGAAATTTTATTAGAGTTTCAGATAGCTGAAATTTATCTGATAGTCTGAAAGTTATCTGAATTTTTTATCAGATGTCTTGGACCTCAGATATAAGTGAAGTTACACGATGATGCGTCCTGTGAAGCCAGTGTAGGGAATTGGAAGACATGCAGCAGAAATTAACTTAAAAATGTTTCCCATTCCCAGCCAGGATCTACCGAATGTGTTTAAGTCAAGGAGAAAGAAGTGTTAGCTTCGGTTTCAAGCTTTGGTCGCGACCTCAGTGTCCTCTAGTCGCGACTCCTCGCCTCTGGAACTTTCAGTAGCGACCTCGTCAGCTTCACGTCGCGACCTGTCGCCTCTTTTCGGATTTCTGACGTTCAGATGCCCGTATGGTCGCGACCTCAGAGTGTTATGGTCGCGACCTGTCTTCGTGTCTGGTTCGATCACAAGAAGTCGACAGCTCAGATCAGCTTCCTCTACCGGCATCCACACAAACAGCGTTCCAATCGCGAACGACGTGCTAGCGCCTCTTGTCCCTCTAGGGCTTTCTAGAGATTCCGTCCTCACCGTCTCTATTTCGGCAGTTTCTTATCTGCAAACCTTTTGCACTCTCCCTGCCCCTTTTCTCACGTCTAAATATGTGTGTAGAGATGTCTAGAACCCTAGCCCCTAATGTCAGATATATAGGAAGCTATCGGGCTTCTAATAGGGCCGGGCTTCAGAATTAATCTTATATTAATTCTGAATTAATACAATATCATATATTGCATAATTTAATAAGAAACTAATTAAATAAATATGGTTTATATTAAATCCGTCCCACAGATTTAATTCACCTATTTATTTAATTTAAAATAAAGATAAGACAGAATTATATTTGATTTATTCTCATAAATCAAATTTGAGATATCTTATCAATTTGAATTTCAAATTCAAATAGATCATATCCATTTAAATTCAAATTCAAAAGTGATAGAGATTTAATTTATCCTTATAAATTAAATCTTACAAATATTTCTTATATTATATATAATATATATACAAATTTATATATATAAAAAATATATATCCACCCTAGATTATTCATTGAATCTAGACATCTTTTAGATTCAATGAATCTGGACATCATAGCTCGTATTGGGCTATTTTGTGTGCGACCCTGTAGGCCCATATGAAGTTGGCAGTGGGCCAGTTACTATGCTGACCCACAAGTCGTAAGCGGTCTCTAGCAAGGCATTACGACTACCCAAAACATATGAGGATCGATAAACGATGTAACCTTTCATACAACCATATCACGTCCCTTTTGTCACACGATATTTCGGTCAAGGATGAGGCATGGAGAACGTCATCCTCCTGTTCCTGACCGTTACTTTCTCGATCCCTGAGTAGTCTGAATATAGAAATGGAACTACCCTTCCATTCCAGTATGGCCATACATTTCTCAGACTCACTCATCGAGGGGCCCAGTAATATCTCTCTATGAATGTGAGGGACAAATTCCATCTTGACCATTCACATTCCTCCGCATGAAAAATCACTAAGCCCGAGCATAGCCTTTATGATCACTCGGTCAAAAGTGACTTTTGACTAGGTCAAAGCTGAGCGTTTTTCATGTAGGAATCTATGATGATCTCAGGTCAAAGGGCATAGTGACATGGCTTGTATATGAGAGCAGCTTATGACTTAACCCATGCAGCTCTCTCATAGCGGGTCGGTCCGACACCCTGTACTCTTACATGTGCCTATGACTTTGATTTATATCTCTATATATCTTCAAAGTCATACTGGTCTTATTTTATCTCTGCTCCCGCATAGAGGACCGACCAGGGACATTTAGGATAAGATCACGAGTTATCCAAGGATTGTCATCACAGTAAACATGCAAATAATGTGATAAATTGATACAATGATTGGCCCCTAGGGCACAATTTCCAACAGCCAGAGGTCGGGGAACTGACAGAATCTCGACAGGAGTTATGTAGAAAAAGTTATTCATATATTAGTAAATTTTGACGGGAGTTCGTGAACGCCCGATATCCGATAAGGAACTTAAGCAGTAAGTAAACTAGGACTGAATGAGCCCAGATGACGTCATAAAAAGGCCCATGATGATGCCAAGTGAGGCCCAGGCCCATGATATCAGTTCATAAGAAAAAGGGGCCAGTGTCCAGAAATATGCAGAAATTATGCCAAATGACAAAAATACCCCTGTGTTATAAAATAATTAAAGAATGAGTGAAGGGTATTTTGGTCATTTGACTAAGGTTAGACAGTCAAGGAGAGTTTCCAGAATAGTTGACCAAGGTCAGGGAATACTCTGATGAGGTGTGAAAAGAAGGTAAAGCCCTTGAGATATTAAAGTAAATAAAGACGAACCAAGGGGCATTTTGGTAATTTACCAAGGGATCTGTGATTAAGTTTAGACCCAGTACAAGAATGTCAATGGTAGGAAGAATCTGGATACTGGATTTAAGGTCAGAAAGCATATTATGGAATCTCAGAAAAATTAGATTCATAAAATAGTCTGGTTTTTGGGGAATCGGACTGAGCTGGTACCATATTAGAATGGAATTTTTTCATATGTTTCCTCCCTCTGCAAGTTTGCCACATGGACATATGAGGTGTCCTTTGATGATGTCATGGATGATGTCATAACGAGGCTTCGAGGGCAAGTGTAACATCCCAAATTGTAGGCTCAAAGATTCAGAAAGTAGCTTGAAATAGATAGGCTACCAGACTCCTTTGAGCAGAAGTCCCATAAACATACAAAAGGTTTTCAGGGACTAGACTGCAAATAAGTGAAAGTACAGGGACTTATATGTAAATAGTAAAAGTCCCTAGGGGCATAATGGTCATTTTAGAAAAGAAAGGGACTAAAGTGAAAGTCTAAAGGTTTGTGGACCATTAAGTGTAATTATAAAAAGTTAAGGGACTTAATTGAAAAGAGGAAAAGTTTCCAGGGGCAAAACGGTAATTATAGAAAGTTGAGCCGAAAGTCTTAGAACTGCCCGGAAGCATTTCAGTCCCAAATTTTATCAGTAGATAGAGGCAATGATGCTAGTTAATCTGGCTTATTACAGAAATTTTATTAGAGTTTCAGATAGCTAAAATTTA